>OX451735.1:1297469986-1299969986 GCA_948472305.1 Vicia faba
GCGCCCTAGGACTAAGAACAAAGGGTCATACATTTAATAAATCCTTCTTCACTACTTAGTGCATGTGACCTTCGAGTACATTTGTCAAGAAAATATTTTAAAAATGTTTTGATTTCGAGAAAAATACTTGGTGTTGACCAAGCGTTTATTTGGATCGTCGATACTATTTGTGCAAAAATTTCATTTCCCCCCACCAATTTAGTTTTCCCCTTTTTAGTTATTATTTTAAATAATTATTTATTTTTTTATATTAGCGACGGTTCCGACCGACGCCATTGTTTATGACAAAATATTCATTTCCCATAACAAATTTCATTATCCTTCTTAATAGTTATTGTCATAATTAATTATTATTTTCTTATATTAGCTACGGTTCAGGCAGGCTCTACTGATTGTGCTAAAAATTTGATTTCCCCCACCAATTTTATTTGGATCATTTAAGCTTATTGTTTTATTTTATTATTATTTTTATATTCAAAACCAATACTTTAATAGCACCTTTAAAGTGCTATTAAAGAAAATCGTTTACAATAGCGACGCGGTTAATAGCACTTTTAAGTATTATCAAAAACAAAAGAAAGCGCTATTAAATAGATTTTATGGCATATTGTTGGTTACCCTATTATCTATTTCAGATTGGTTTACCATTTTGGACAGAAGAGATCACTCATCTTTGTCTTTATTAGAATCATCATAAGAGGATCATACGCCTAATTAGTTATTTTCTTCCTTTTTATTGCAAAAGTATTTAGCACGAATAAAACTAAAGTTCATGAGTGAAGGTGAGCATTCAAACAATAACTTATACATCATGCTCCCTAGGACTAAGAACAAAGGGTCATACATTTAATCAATCCTTCTTCACTATTTAGTGCATGTGACCTTCGAGTACATTTTTCAAGAAAATATTTTAAAAATGTTTTGATTTCGAGAAAAATACTTGGTGTTGACCAAGCGTTTATTTGGATCGTCGTTACTATTTGTGCAAAAATTTCATTTCCCCCCACCAATTTAGTTTGCCCCTTTTTAGTTATTGTTTTAAATAATTATTTATTTTTTTATATTAGAGACGGTTCCGACCGACGCCATTGTTTATGAAAAAATATTCATTTCCCATAACAAATTTCATTATCCTTCTTAATAGTTATTGTCTTAATTAATTATTATTTTCTTATATTAGCTACGGTTCAGGCAGGCTCTACTGATTGTGCTAAAATTTTGATTTCCCCCCACCAATTTTATTTGGATCATTTAAACTTATTGTTTTATTTTATTATTATTTTTATATTCAAAACCAATACTTTAATAGCACTTTTAAAGTGCTATTAAAGAAAATCGTTTACAATAGCGGCGCGGTTAATAGCACTTTTAAGTATTATCAAAAACAAAAGAAAGCGCTATTAAATAGATTTTATGGCATATTGTTTGTTACCCTATTATCTCTTTCAGATTGGTTTACCATTTTGGACAGAAGAGATCACTCATCTTTGTCTTTATAAGAATCTTCATAAGAGGATCATACGCCTAATTAGTTATTTTCCTCCTTTTTATTGCAAAAGTATTTAGCACGAATAAAACTAAAGTTCACGGGTGAAGGTGAGCATTCAAACAATAACCTATACATCATGCGCCCTAGGACTAAGAACAAAGGGTCATACATTTAATCAATCCTTCTCCACTACTTAGTGCATGTGACCTTCGAGTACATTTGTCAAGAAAATATTTTAAAAATGTTTTGATTTCGAGAAAAATAGTTGGTGTTGACCAAGCATTTATTTGGATCGTCGCTACAATTTGTGCAAAAATTTCATTTCCCCCCACCAATTTAGTTTTCCCCTTTTTAGTTATTGTTTTAAATAATTATTTATTTTTTTATATTAGCGACGGTTTCGACCGACGCCATTGTTTATGAAAAAATATTCATTTCCCATAACAAATTTTGTTTGCATCCTTATTAGTTATTGTCTTAATTAATTGTTATTTTCTTATATTAGCTACGGTTCAGGCCGACTCTATTGTTTGTGCTAAAATTTTCATTTCCCCCCACCAATTTTGTTTTGATCCTTTAAACTTTTTGTTTTATTTAATTATAATTTTTATATTCAAAACCAATACTTTAATAGGGCTTTTAATGTGATTTTAAAGAAAATCATTTACAATAGTGGTGCGGTTAATAGCGCTTTTAAGTGCTATCAAAAACAAAAGAAAGCGCTATTAAATAGCTTTTATGGCATATTATTTGTTACCCTATTTTCTCTTTCAGAGTTGGTTTACCCTTTTGGACAAAAAAGATCACTCATCTTTGTCTTTAGTAGAATCTTCATAAGAGGAGCATATGCCTAATTAGTTATTTCCCTTCATTTTATTGCAAAAGTATTTAGCACGAATAAAAGTAAAGTTCATGAGTGAAGGTGAGTATTCAAACAATAACTTATACAACATGCACCTTAGGACTAAGAACAAAGGGGCATACATTTAATCATTCCTACTTAACTACTTAGTGCATGTGGCCTTCGAGTGCATTTATTATGAAAATATTTTTAAAATGGTTTGATTTCGAGAAAAATACTTGGTGTTGACCAAGCGTTTATTAGGACAGACACTACTGTTTAGGCGAAAATTTCATTTCCCAGTACCAATTTTGTTTGCATCCTTTTTAGTTATTGTTTTAAATAATTATTTATTTTTTTTATATTAGCGACGGTTCCGACCGACGCCATTGTTTATGAAAAAATATTCATTTCCCATAACAAATTTCATTATCCTTCTTGATAGTTATTGTCTTAATTAATTATTATTTTCTTATATTAGCTACGGTTCTGGCAGGCTCTACTGATTGTGCTAAAATTTTGATTTCCCCCCACCAATTTTCTTTGGATCATTTAAACTTATTGTTTTATTTTATTATTATTTTTATATTCAAAACCAATACTTTAATAGCACTTTTAAAGTGCTATTAAAGAAAATCGTTTACAATAGCGGCGCGGTTAATAGCACTTTTAAGTATTATCAAAAACAAAAGAAAGCGCTATTAAATAGATTTTATGGCATATTGTTTGTTACCCTATTATCTCTTTCAGATTGGTTTACCATTTTGGACAGAAGATATCACTCATCTTTGTCTTTATTAGAATCTTCATAAGAGGATCATACGCCTAATTAGTTATTTTCCTCCTTTTTATTGCAAAAGTATTTAGCTCGAATAAAACTAAAGTTCATGAGTGAAGGTGACCATTCAAACAATAACCTATACAGCATGCGCCCTAAGACTAAGATCAAAGGGTCATACATTTAATCAATCCTTCTTCACTACTTAGTGCATGTGACCTTCGAGTACATTTGTCAAGAAAATATTTTAAAAATGTTTTGATTTCGAGAAAAATACTTGGTCTTGACCAAGCGTTTATTTGGATCGTCGCTACTATTTATGCAAAAATTTCATTTCCCCCGACCAATTTAGTTTGCCCCTTTTTAGTTATTGTTTTAAATAATTATTTATTTTTTTATATTAGCGACGGTTCCGACCGACGCCATTGTTTATGAAAAAATATTAATTTCCCATAACAAATTTCGTTTGCCTCCTTATTAGTTATTGTCTTATTAAATTGTTATTTTCTTATATTAGCTACGGTTAAGGCCGACTCTATTGTTTGTGCTAAAATTTTCATTTCCCCCTTCCAATTTTGTTTTGATCCTTTAAACTTTTTGTTTTATTTAATTATAATTTTTATATTCAAAACCAATACTTTAATAGGGCTTTTAATGTGCTTTTAAAGAAAATCATTTACAATAGCGGTGCAGTTAATAGCGCTTTTAAGTGCAATCAAAAACAAAAGAAAGCGCTATTAAATAGCTATTATGGCATATTATTTGTTACCCTATTTACTCTTTCAGAGTTGGTTTACCCTTTTGGACAGAAAAGATCCCACATCTTTGTCTTTATTAGAATCTTCGTAAGAGGAGCATACGCCTAATTAGTTATTTCCCTCCATTTTATTGCAAAAGCATTTAGCACGAATAAAAGTAAAGTTCATGAGTGAAGGTGAGTATTCAAACAATAACTTATAAAGCATGCACCCTGGGACAGACACTACTGTTTAGGCGAAAATTTCATTTCCCCCTACAAGTTTTGTTTGCATCCTTTTTAGTTATTGTTTTAAATAATTATTTATTTTTTTTTATATTAGCGACGGTTCCGACCGACACCATTGTTTATGAAAAAATATTCATTTCCCATAACAAATTTCATTATCCTTCTTGATAGTTATTGTCTTAATTAATTATTATTTTCTTATATTGGCTACGGTTCTGGCAGGCTCTACTGATTGTGCTAAAATTTTGATTTCCCCCCACCAATTTTATTTGGATCATTTAAACTTATTGTTTTATTTTATTATTATTTTTATATTCAAAACCAATAATTTAATAGCACTTTTAAAGTGCTATTAAAGAAAATCGTTTACAATAGCGGCGCAGTTAATAGCACTTTTAAGTATTATCAAAAACAAAAGAAAGCGCTATTAAATAGATTTTATGGCATATTGTTTGTTACCCTATTATCTCTTTCAGATTGGTTTACCATTTTGGACAGAAGAGATCACTCATCTTTGTCTTTATTAGAATCTTCATAAGAGGATCATACGCCTAATTAGTTATTTTCTTCCTTTTTATTGCAAAAGTATTTAGCTCGAATAAAACTAAAGTTCATGAGTGAAGGTGACCATTCAAACAATAACCTATACAGCATGCGCCCTAAGACTAAGATCAAAGGGTCATACATTTAATCAATCCTTCTTCACTACTTAGTGCATGTGACCTTCGAGTACATTTGTCAAGAAAATATTTTAAAATTTTTTTGATTTCGAGAAAAATACTTTGTCTTGACCAAGCGTTTATTTGGATCGTCGCTACTATTTGTGCAAAAATTTCATTTCCCCCCACCAATTTAGTTTGCCCCTTTTTAGTTATCGTTTTAAATAATTATTTATTTTTTTATATAAGTGACGGTTCCGACCGACACCATGGTTTATGAAAAAATATTCATTTCCCATAACAAATTTCGTTTGCCTCCTTATTAGTTATTGTCTTAATTAATTGTTATTTTCTTATATTAGCTACGGTTCAGGCCGACTCTATTGTTTGTGCTAAAATTTTCATTTCCCCTCACCAATTTTGTTTGGATCCTTTAAACTTTTTGTTTTATTTAATTATAATTTTTATATTCAAAACCAATACTTTAATAGGGCTTTTAATGTGATTTTAAAGAAAATCATTTACAATAGTGGTGCAGTTAATAGCGCTTTTAAGTGCTATCAAAAGCAAAAGAAAGCGCTATTAAATAGCTTTTATGGCATATTATTTGTTACCCTATTTTCTCTTTCAGAGTTGGTTTACCCTTTTCGACAGAAAAGATCACTCATCTTTGTCTTTATTAGAATCTTCATAAGAGGAGCATACGCCTAATTAGTTATTTCCCTCCATTTTATTGCAAAAGTATTTAGCACGAATAAAAGTAAAGTTCATGAGTGAAGGTGAGTATTCAAACAATAACTTATACAGCATGTACCCTAGGACTAAGAACAAATGGGCATACATTTAATCATTCTTACTTCGCTACTTAGTGCATGTGGCCTTCGAGTGCATTTATTATGAAAATATTTTTAAAAATGGTTTGATTTCGAGAAAAATACTTGGTGTTGACCAAGCGTTTATTGGGACAGACACTACTGTTTAGGCGAAAATTTCATTTCCCCCTACCAATTTTGTTTGCATCCTTTTTAGTTATTGTTTTAATTATTATTTATTTTTTTATATTAGAGACGGTTCCGACCGACGCCATTGTTTATGAAAAAATATTCATTTCTCATAACAAATTTCATTTTCCTTCTTAATAGTTATTTTCTTATTTAATTATTATTTTCTTATATTAGCTACGGTTCTGGCAGGCTCTACTGATTGTGCTAAAATTTTCATTTCCCCCCACCAATTTTCTTTGGATCATTTAAACTTATTGTTTTATTTTATTATTATTTTTATATTCAAAACCAATACTTTAATAGCACTTTGAAAGTGCTATTAAAGAAAATCGTTTACAATAGCGGTGCGATTAATAGCACTTTTAAGTGTTATCAAAAAAAAAGAAAGCGCTATTAAATAGATTTTATTGCATATTCTTTGTTACCCTATTATCTCTTTCAGAGTTGGTTTACCCTTTTGGACAGAAGATATCAGTCATCTTTGTCATTATTAGAATCTTCATAAGAGGATCATACGCCTAATTAGTTATTTTCCTCCTTTTTATTGCAAAAGTATTTAGCTCGAATAAAACTAAAGTTCATGAGTGAAGGTGAGAATTCAAACAATAACCTATACAGCATGTGCCCGAGGACTAAGAAGAAAGGGTCATACATTTAATTATTCCTTCTTCACTACTTAGTGCACGTGGCCTTCGAGTGCATTTGTCAAGAAAATATTTTAAAAATGGTTTGATTTCGAGAAAAATACTAGGTGATAACCAAGCGTTTATTTGGATCGTCGCTACTAATTATGCAAAAATTTCATTTCCCCCAACCAATTTAGTTTGCTCCTTTTTGGTTATTATTTTAAATAATTATTTATTTTTTTATATTAGCGACGGTTCCGACCGACGCCATTGTTTATGAAAAAATATTCATTTCCCATAACAAATTTAGTTTGCCTCCTTATTAGTTATTGTCTTAATTAATTGTTATTTTCTTATATTAGCTACGGTTCAGGCCGACTCTATTTTTGTGCTAACATTTTCATTTCCCCCCACAAATTTTGTTTGGATCCTTTAAACTTTTTGTTTTATTTAATTATAATTTTTATATTCAAAACCAATACTTTAATAGGGCTTTTAATGTGCTTTTAAATAAAATCATTTACAATAGCGGTGCGGTTAATAGCGCTTTTAAGTGCTATCAAAAACAAAAGAAAGCGCTATTAAATAGCTTTAATGGCATATTATTTGTTACCATATTTTCTCTTTCAGAGTTGGTTTACCCTTTTGGACATAAGAGATCACTCATCTTTGTGTTCATTAGAATCTTCATAAGAGGAGCATACGCTTAATTAGTTATTTTCCTCCTTTTTATTGCAAAATTATTTAGCTCGAATAAAACTAAAGTTCATGAGTGAAGGTGAGCATTCAAACAATAACCTATACAGCATGCTCCCTAGGACTAAGAACAAAGGGTCATACATTTAATCATTCCTTCTTCACTACTTAGTGCATGTGGCCTTCGAGCGCATTTGTCAAGAAAATATTTTTAAAATGGTTTGATTTCGAGAAAAATACTTGGTGTTAACCAAGCGTTTATTTGGATCGTCGCTACTAATTGTGCAAAAATTTCATTTCCCCCCACCAATTTAGTTTGCTCATTTTTGGTTATTGTTTTAAATAATCATTTATTTTTTTATATTAGCGACGGTTCCGACCGACGCCTTTGTTTATGAAGAAATAATCATTTCCCATAACAAATTTTGTTTGCCTCCTTATTAGTTATTGAAGATGTGAAAAACACAAGAAGGGGGGTTGAATTGTAAAACTTTAAATCAAATGCAGACAACACTGCATTTTTATCCTGGTTCGTTTGATCTCAAACTACTCCAGCCCACCCGTCAATGTGATTTCGCCTCTCTCCAACGAGGTCTTAATCCACTATATTCAACTGAATACAACAACTACTTTAACAACTGTTAAAGCCTTCTTGAGTCTAACCACAGACCGGTTTATCTCAAGGAAATTCTCTTACAGATAATTGAACAAAAGTGTGTTTGATGTTTTCTAGTAAAACTATATATCACAACTGTGATAATACATAATATTAAGCTTTGAATGAAACTAGACTGCTAATGCTTTTGAGTAGGCGTGGTTGAAAGCTTTAGCAAATTGTATGAGTGAGTTCATTTACGTAGGCGTGTATGCGTGAAGATTATTAGCCTTTTCTTTTCTCACACAGTGTTGTTTATATAGCCACGGAAGAGATACGTTGGTTGTCCATAAATCCATTTCAATTCTAATAGCGTTCTTTCCTTTTTGAGAAGATCTTTGTCTTGGAATAAAGCCGTTGGTAATAAATCTGTCTTAAATGCTTAGTAACGATGACACTTCAGAGTCTTCTCTGCTTATGGTAATCAAAGTGTTCTTTCCTTTATGCTGACGCTTCTGAGTGCTGATGACTTGGTTAGGATCTTGATCAGAGTCAGTATTTTATGCGCAAATTCTATTCATCAGGCTTCAGCGTATAGCACATGTTATTTGATCTTCTGATGCTGACATATCTTTTGATGTTGATGTTGATACTGATATTCTGATGATGATTCCATCAGAGTTTCTGTAAATACACAACATAATTTTAAGTAGCATATATGTCTTATATAAATCTTACAATTTATTTAATCTTGTATTTTGTTATCATCAAAACTCTAACTGAGGGTTGTAGAATCAAACTATGTTCTAATAATCTCCCCCTTTTTGATGATGACAACAACCTGATTTTTTTCAATTAAAATTAAAGAATAAAAGGTATCAGAGATAAACAAATAACGAATAAAAGGTATCAGAGATAAGAAGATAAGGAATAAAAGATTTCAGAGCAATGAAGAGAAAAACTCCCCCTGAGTTAATTACTTCCCTTTAGTTCCATGAGACCTTGAGCATCAGAACTTTACTTTATCAGAGTTCATCAGATTCATCAGATTCTTGTACCTGTAAGCTTTTCAGAGGAAATAAATTCAAATTTATCAGAATGTTAGAATGTTTGAGACTTATGTTTCAGTAATCCGTTATTGAAAAATATCATTCTTTCTCCCCCTTCTTATCAGTTATCAAAAAGCACAAATAATTAGAGTTAAAATGATCAGAGCTAAAAAAGAGTTTATATTAAAAATAGAAGCAATGATAAGTTCAGAACACGTAAAATATTATAGACAAACATGTAAAGAAAACAAGGAAAACACAAGAAAATTCTAAGAGGGAGGTGGAAGACGTGTGAACAGAGCTTCCAACATGCTCTTGATTTGATTGCTGGTTTCCTGTTGCTGAGATACCATGTTTGCTATAGCATCAATTTTAATGTCCTGCTTATCCATTCTTTCATTCATCAGCATATCAGATCTTTTCAAGTCCTCCAGAGTCTGCCTGTCAAGAGAGGAAGCTTGAGGATCTTCAGAAACATGGTGCTTCTCAGAGCTTTCTTCACTATCTTCTTCTTGAACCTGTTCTTCAGCCATGACATGTGTCTCAATGCATCCAATCAGCGCTTTGCCTTTTCAGAAACATGAACGCGTGTTCAGCCTCAGAAAATGGCTGATGATTGGATGACACTTGTTTGCTTGAGTGAACAACACATCTCTATCCTGGAAATGAAGCGCTCATATCTTCATGGATAGATTCTGATACAATCTGCACTTCTAAGATTCTGAAAGAAGATTGATAAGAAGTTCACAGAAAAATAAACAATGTTCTGAAGGTTAATATATAGAATCAAAACATTTTTATTCTGGGCAGAGCTTCATGCTGAGATGTTTCAGAATTAAGTTGAACCTATCTTCAGAAAGTGGTTTTGTAAAAATATCAGCCCATTGATGGTCTGTGTTAATATATTTAAAATTTAAAATCCCTTTCTGAATATAATCCCTAATAAAATGATGTTTTATTTCTATATGCTTAGCCCTAGAATGTAAAATTGGATTTCTACTAAGACAAATAGCAGAAGTATTGTCACAGAAGATAGGAATGTTACTCTCAAATATATGGAAGTCCTCAAGTTGACTTTTCATCCAGAGCATTTGTGTGTTGCATCTAGCTGATGCTATGTATTCAGCTTCTGCTGTTGATAGAGCAATTATGGATTGTCTTTTGCTGGACCATGAGATCAGATTTTCTCCCAGAAACTGGCAGCTTCCAGAAGTGCTTTTATGTTCTACTCTATCTCCATCAAAATCAGCATCACAATATCCTACTAAGCTGTAATCACTTAATTTTCTCTGTAGACCTTCTGTTCTACCTTTTTGCTTACTTCTTCTCTTTCCAGAATGCACGTGAGATGCATTGGATTCTTTGATGGCTTACATTCTGAGAGATCAAATTTCTTCAGAAGTTCTCTGACATATTTGCTCTGATGAATGTAAGTTCCTTCTGGGGTTTGATTGATCTGAATGACCAGAAAGAATTTCAGTTCCCCCATTAGGCTCATCTCAAATTCTGCCTGCATACACTTAGCAAACTTTCTTCCCAGAGAAGGTTTAGTAGATCCAAATATGATATCATCAACATAAATCTGACATACTAAAATTTCATTCTTAACTGTCTTACAGAATAAGGTTGTGTCCACTTTCCATCTGGTGAATTCCTTTTCTAACAGGAAGTTACTTAGTCGTTCATACCAAGCTCTGGGAGCTTGTTTCAGACCATACAATGACTTCTTTAGTTTGAAAACATATTCTGGATTTTTTAAACTTTCAATACCAGGGGGTTGGTGCACATATACCTCTTCTTCTATATAGCCATTTAAGAATGCACTCTTAACATCCATCTGATATAGAGTGATGCCTTTATTAACAGCAAATGAAATTAAGAGTCTGATAGATTCTAACCTGGCGACTGGAGCAAAGGTTTATATATAGTCTATCCCCTCTTGTTGACTATAACCTTGTGCTACCAATCGTGCTTTGTTTCTGATGACTTCACCTTGTTCATTCAGTTTGTTTCTGAACACCCATTTTTTTCCAATGACGTTGAATCCTTTTGGTTTGGGAACTAGATCCCATACGTCATTCCTTGTGAGTTGATTCAGCTCCTCTTGCATTGCTAGAATCCAGTCATTATCCAGAAGTGCTTCATCAATTATTGATGGTTCTATTAGATAAACAAGTCCCATGAGGGATTCTTCAGAGTTTCTGAAGCTAGCTCTTGTTGTGATTGGATCTTCCTTTCTTCCTAAGATTGTTTCTTCTGGGTGATCCATGCTGCTTCTGGATGGTCTTTTCTGAAGTTGATCAACAGAAGGTGTTGGATTGCTTGCAGTGCCTCTTTCTGATGTTGAGGGAGTGTCTCTGTTGAGAGCTTCTGATGACTTGTCTTCAGTACCTGTGAATTCAACTTCCATACCTGCAAATACTTCATTCTGCTTTGAATTTTGAGAGTCAAGCTTATCATCAAAACGAACACTGATTGATTCTTCCATAATATGTGTTTCTGTATTGTATACTCTGTACCCTCTTGAGCGTTCAGAGTATCCTAACATAATACACTTTTGTGCTTTAGAGTCAAACTTGTTCAAATAATTTTTAGTATTCACAATAAAGCAAGTACATCCAAATGGATGAAAATATGAAATGTTTGGCTTTCTGTTCTTCCATAATTCATATGGAGTCTTTTCCAGAATAGGTGTTATGGAGATTCTATTCTGAATGTAGCACGCTGTGTTTATTGCCTCTGCCCAGAAGATCTTAGCAACGTTAGTCTCGTTGATCATGGTTTTGGCCATTTCTTGCAATGTTCTGTTCTTTCGTTCTACAACTCCATTTTGCTGGGGAGTTCTAGGACAAGAGAAGTCATGCAGAATTCCTTTGTCATTAAAGAATGACTCAAAATCTTTGTTTTCAAACTCTCCACCATGATCACTTCTGACTTTGACGATTCACTGATCCTTTTCATTCTGAACTTGGTTGCAGAAGGTGACAAACACAGAGTGTGACTCGTCCTTGTGTCTTAAGAACTTTACCCATGTCCATCTGCTATAGTCATCTACGATTACTAACCCATACTTCTTGCCACTAACTGAAACAGTTTTAACTGGTCCAAATAAGTCAATGTGCAGAAGTTTTAATGGCTTAGAGGTGGAAACAACGTTTTTAGATTTGAAAGCTGGTTTTGCAAACTTGCCTTTCTGACATGCTTCACACAGAGCATCTGAATTGAACTTCAAGTTAGGAAGTCCTATGACCAGATTGAGTTTGTTAATCTGAGATATTCTTCTCATACTAACATTTCCCAATCTTCTGTGCCAGATCCATTGCTCGTTGTTAACAGACAAAAGACACTTTACATTCTGACTTTTCAGTTCAGAAAGTTTTATTTTATAAATTTTGTTTCTCCTCTTTCCATTAAATAGGATAGTCTCATGTTTCTGACTAACAGCTTTGCATGAATTTTGATTAAAGATTATATCATAATCGTTATGACTTAATTGACTTATGGATTACAGATTATTCATTAATCCTTCTACTAATAAAACATTACTTATAGAGGGAAGATTTCCATTACCTACTGTTCCAGAGCCAATGATCTTTCCCATCTGATTGCCTCCAAAGCCTACGTGGCCTCCAGGCTTAAGTTCCAGGCTTTGGAACATATGCTTTCTTCCCGTCATGTGTCGTGAGCAGCCAGAGTCCAGGTACCATGATTGGTGTTTCTGCTTTGCTGCTAAAGATATCTGCCACATGTATTATTTTATCCTTAGGTACCCATATTTTCTTGGGTCCTGATTTGTTAGTTTTACCAAAACTCTGGTTGAATTTTGGTTTGACAGAATAATTACTACTAGTATATTTGATTTCGTGTGTGTGCCCATATACAAAGTGTGAATCAAGTGAAGTGAGTTTTATAACTAAATCCATGGCATTCTTTGGTGTAGGTACCTTACCTTGGTATCCTATTCCTTTTCTTCCATTTCTGCTAACTCCATAGATCATTGAAGCCATTTTTCTTCTATCTATGTTTTTAGCTAGAAACTTCTGAAAGCTATGATCATACTCCTTGATGATCTTATCAGCATTGTTGGGAGTTTCAGGGATTGTTTCCTTCTGAGAGTTTTGCAATAGATTTTCTAATTTTGAAACTTTATCTTTTAACTCAAAATTCTGAAATTTGAGACTCTCAGTTTTATCAGAGTCAGAAGCAAGATTCCTTTTCAGGTTTCTGAATTTGACTCTAATCTGCTGATATCTTTCCATAATTTCATTAAGGATTTCAACTAGTTCATCCTTAGTAAAGTTTATAGCAAAGTCAGGAAATACCTCTTCTGTATCTGATTCAGAGTCTGACTTAGAAGCTTCACTGTCTTCTGTTATGTTTGCCATGAGAGCAATGTTTTCTCTCTCATCATCTGATTCTGAGTCAGCTTCGGATGTGTCAGAATCATCCCATGTAGCCATAAGACTTTTCTTCTTTTCCTTGCCAAACTTCTTTTTGGTCTTATCCTTCTGAATCTTTGGGCAATCACTTTTGTAGTGTCCTTGCTCGTTACATTCATAGCAGATGATGTCTTTGTTGTTTGGCTTTCTGCTTCATGAAGAACCTTCAGATCTTCTGTGTCCAGAGGAGGATTCTGACCTTCTGTATCTGGAGAATGATTCATTCTGATTCTCTGATCTTCTGGGATTCTTGAACTTCCTTTGCCTCTGCTTCCATAAGTGGTTCACCCTTCTGGAGAGGAGAGATAGTTCATCTTCTTCTGATGAGGACCCATCAGAGGTTTCTTTAACAGCCTGCAAAACTTTGGAGTCAGATTTTCTGTTAGATTTTAAAGCTAATGGCTTACCTTGCTTTTGAGGTTCATCTACTTCCAGCCCTATCTCGTGACTTCTGAGGGAGCTAAAAAGTTCCTCCAGAGAGATTTTGTTGAGATCCTTGGCTAGCTTAAGCGCTGTGACCATTGGCCTCCACTGTTTTGGCAAGCTTCTGATGATCTTCTTAACATGACCAGCAGTAGAATACCCTTTGTCCAGAACTTTGAGACCAGCAACCAGAATTTGAAATCTTGAGAACATCATTTCTATTGATTCACTTTCTTCAATCTTGAATGCCTCGTACTTTTGAATGAGCTCAAGAGCTTTGGTTTCTTTGACTTGAATGTTGCCTTCATGCGTCATTCTCAGAGAGTCAAACATATTCTTTGCAGTGTCTCTGTTTGATATCTTTTCATATTCAGAATAAGAGATGGCACTGAGAAGAATTCTTCTGGCCTTGTGATGATTTCTGAAATCACGCTTTTGCTGATCAGACATTGCTTTCCTGTTAATCTTCTAACCACATCCATCCACTGGGTGCGTGTATCCATCAGTCACCATGTCCCACAGATCAACATCATAGGCTAGAAAGAAGCTTTCAATTTTGTCTTTCCAGTAGTCAAAGTTCTCTCCATCAAAGACTGGAGGTTTGCCACTGAATTTGTCTCTTTCTTCATTGTTGTCATTGTTGATGTTTTGATATGGTCCTGCCATTGTGTTTTTCTGACGCTGGATCTTGTACTGACACAATTAAGTGTTATAAGCTCAGAACCAGGCGCTCTGATGCCAATTGAAGATGTGAAAAACACAAGAAGGGGGGTTGAATTGTAAAACTTTAAATCAAATGCAAACAACACTGTATTTTTATCCTGGTTCGTTTGATCTCAAACTACTCCAGTCCACCCGTCAAGGTGATTTCGCCTCTCTCCAACGAGGTCTTAATCCACTATATTCAACTGAATACAAAAACTACTTTAACAACTGTTAAAGCCTTCTTGAGTCTAACCACAGACCAGTTTATCTCAAGGAAATTCTCTTACAGATAATTGAACAAAAGTGTGTTTGATGTTTTCTAGTAAAACTATATATCACAACTGTGATAATACACAATATTAAGCTTAGAATGAAACTAGACTTCTATTGCTTTTGAGTAGGCATGGTTGAAAGCTTTATCAAATTGTATGAGTGAGTTCGTTTACGTAGGCGTGTATGCGTGAAGATTATTAGCCTTTTCTTTTCTCACACGATCTTGTTTATATAGCCACGGAAGAGATACGTTGGTTGTCCATAAATCCATTTCAATGTTAATAACGTTCTTTCCTTTTTGAGAAGATCTTTGTCTTGGAATAAAGCTGTTGGTAATAAATCTGTCTTGAATGCTTAGTAACGTTGACACTTCAGAGTCTTCTCTGCTTATGGTAATCAGAGTGTTGTTTCCTTTATGCTGACGCTTCTGAGTGCTGATTACTTGGTTAGGATCTTGATCAGAGTCAGAGTATTTTATGCGCAGATTCTGTTCATCAAGCTTCAGCGTATAGCACATGGTATTTGATCTTCTGATGCTGCCATATCTTCTGATGCTGATGTTGATACTGATATTCTGATGCTGATTCCATCAGTGTTTCTGTAAATACACCACATAATTTTAAGTAGCATATATGTCTTATATAAATATTACAATTTATTTAATCTTGTATTTTGTTATCATCAAAACTCTAACTGAGGGTTGTAGAATCAAACTATGTTCTAACAGTTATTGTCTTAATTAATTATTATTTTCTTATATTAGCTATGGTTCAGGCTGACTCTACTGTGTGTGCTAAAATTTTCATTTCCCCCTAACAATATTGTTTGGATCCTTTAAACTTTATGTTTTATTTAATTATAATTTTTATATTCAAAACCAATACTTTAATAGGGCTTTTAAAGTGCTATTAAAGAAAATCATTTACAATAGCGGCGCAGTTAATAGCGCATTTAAGTGCTACCAAAAACAAAAGAAAGCGCTATTAAAAAGCCTTTATGGCATATTGTTTGTTACCCTATTTTCTCTTTCATAGTTGGTTTACCCTTTTGGACAGAAAAGATCACTCATCTTTGTCTTTATTAGAATCTTCATAAGAGGAGCATACGCCTAATTAGTTATTTCCCTCCATTTTATTGCAAAAGTATTTAGCACGAATAAAAGTAAAGTTCATGAGTGAAGGTGAGTATTCAAACAATAACTTATACAGCATGCACCCTAGGACTAAGAACAAAGGGGCATACATTTAATCATTCCTACTTCACTACTTAGTGCATGTGGCCTTCATATGCATTTATTATAAAAATATTTTTAAAATGGTTTGATTTCGAGAAAAATACTTGGTGTTGACCAAGCGTTTATTTGGACAGTGCTACTGTTTAGGCGAAAATTTCATTTCCCCCTACCAATTTTGTTTGCATCCTTTTTATTTATTGTTTTAAATAATTTAAATAATTAATTATTTTTTTATATTAGCGACGGTTCTGACCGACGCCATTGTTTATGAACAAATATTCATTTCCCATAACAAATTTCATTTTCCTTCTTAATAGTTATTGTCTTATTTAATTATTATTTTCTTATATTAGCTACGGTTCTGGCAGGCGCTACTGATTGTGCTAAAATTTTCATTTCCCCCCACCAATTTTCTTTGGATCATTTAAAATTATTGTTTTATTTTATTATTATTTTTATATTTAAAACTAATACTTTAATAGCACTTTTAAAGTGCTATTAAAGAAAATCGTTTACAATAGCGGCGCGGTTAATAGCACATTTAAGTGTTATAAAAAACAAAAGAGAGCGCTATTAAATAGATTTTATGGCATATTGTTTGTTACCCTATTATCTCTTTCAGAGTTGGTTTACCCTTTTGGACAAAAGATATCACTCATCTTTGTCTTCATTAGAATCTTCATAAGAGGAGTATACGCTTAATTAGTTATTTTCCTCCTTTTTATTGCAAAAGTATTTAGCTCGAATAAAACTAAAGTTCATGAGTGAAGGTGAGCATTCAAACAATAACCTATACAGCATGCGCCCTAGGACTAAGAACAAAGGGTCATACATTTAATCATTCCTTCTTCACTACTTAGTGCATGTGGCATTCAAGTGCATTTGTCAAGAAAATATTTTAAAAATTGTTTGATTTCGAGAAAAATACCTGATGTTAACCAAGCATTTATTTGGATCGTCGCTACTAATTGTGCAAAAATTTCATTTCCCCCCACCAATTTAGTTTGCTCCTTTTTGGTTATTGTTTTAAATAATTATTTATTTTATTATATTAGCGACGGTTCCGACCGACGCCATTGTTTATGAAGAAATATTCATTTCCCATAACAAATTTCGTTTGCCTCCTTATTAGTTATTGTCTTAATTAATTGTTATTTTCTTATATTAGCTATGGTTCAGGCCGACTCTACTGTTTGTGCTAAAATTTTCATTTCCCCCCACCAATATTGTTTGGATCCTTTAAACTTTTTGTTTTATTCAATTATAATTTTTATATTCAAAACCAATACTTTAATAAGGATTTTAAAGTGCTATTAAAGAAAATCATTTACAATAGAGGCGCGGTTAATAGCGCTTTTAAGTGCTATCAAAAACAAAAGAAAGCGCTATTAAATAGCCTTTATGGCATATTGTTTGTTACCCTATTTTCTCTTTCAGAGTTGGTTTACCCTTTTGGACAGAAAAGATCACTCATCTTTGTCTTTATTAGAATCTTCATAAGAGGAGCATACGCCTAATTAGTTATTTCCCTCCATTTTATTGCAAAAGTATTTAGCACGAATAAAAGTAAAGTTCATGAGTGAAGGTGAGTATTCAAACAATAACTTATACAGCATGCGCCCTAGGACTAAGAACAAAGGGGCATACATTTAATCATTCCTACTTCACTACTTAGTGCATGTGGCCTTCGAGTGCATTTATTATGAAAATATTTTTAAAATGGTTTGATTTCGAGAAAAATACTTGGTGTTGACCAAGCGTTTATTTGGACAGACGCTATTGTTTAGGCGAATATTTCATTTCCCCCAACCAATTTTGTTTGCATCCTTTTTAGTTATTGTTTTAAATAATTATTTATATTTTTATTATAGCGACGGTTCCGACCGACGCCATTGTTTATGAAAAAATAATCATTTCCCATAACAAATTTCATTTTCCTTCTTAATAGTTATTGTCTTATTTAATTATTATCTTCTTATATTAGCTACGGTTCAGGCAGGCTCTACTGATTGTTCTAAAATTTTCATTTCCCCCCCACCAATTATCTTTGGATCATTTAAACTTATTGTTTTATTTTATTATTATTTTTATATTCAAAACCAATACTTTAATAGCACTTTTAAAGTGCTATTAAAGAAAATTGTTTACAATAGTGGCGCGGTTAATAGCACTTTTAAGTGTTATCAAAAACAAAAGAAAGCGTTATTAAATAGATTTTATGGCATATTGTTTGTTACCCTATTATCTCTTTCAGAGTTGTATTAACCTATTGGACAGAAGAGATCACTCATCTTTGTCTTTATTAGAATATTCATAAGAGGAGCATACGCTTAATTAGTTATTTTCCTCCTTTTTATTGCAAAAGTATTTAGCTCGAATAAAACTAAAGTTCATGAGTGAAAGTGAGCATTCAAACAATAACCTATACAGCATGCGCCCTAGGACTAAGAACAAAGGGTCATACATTTTATCAATCCTTCTTCACTACTTAGTGCATGTGGCCTTCGAGTGCATTTGTCAAGAAAATATTTTAAAAATTGTTTGATTTCGAGAAAAATACTTGGTATTAACCAAGAGTTTATTTGGATCGTCGCTACTAATTATGCAAAAATTTCATTTCCCCCCACCAATTTAGTTTGCTTATTTTTATTTATTGTTTTAAATAATTATTTATTTTTTATATTAGCGAGGGTTCCGACCGACGCCATTGTTTATGAAGAAATATTCATTTCCCATAACAAATTTCGTTTGCCTCCTTATTATTTATTGTCTTAATTAATTGTTATTTTCTTATATTAGCTACGTTTCAGGCCGACTCTACTGTTTGTGCTAAAATTTTCATTTCCCCCCACCAATATTGTTTGGATCCTTTAAACTTTTTGTTTTATTTAATTATAATTTTTATATTCAAAACCAATACTTTGATCGGGATTTTAAAGTGCTATTAAAGAAAATCTTTTACAATAGCGGCGCGGTTAATAGCGCTTTTAAGTGCTATCAAAAACAAAAGAAAGCGCTATTAAATAGCCTTTATGACATATTGTTTGTTACCCTATTTTCTCTTTCAGAGTTGGTTTACCCTTTTGGACAGAAAAGATCACTCATCTTTGTCTTTATTAGAATCTTCATAAGAGGAGCATACGCCTATTTAGTTATTTCCCTCCATTTTATTGCAAAAGTATTTAGCACGAATAAAAGTAAAGTTCATGAGTGAAGGTGAGTATTCAAATAATAACTTATACAGCATGCGCCCTAGGACTAAAAACAAAGGGGCATACATTTAATCATTCCTACTTTACTACTTATTGCATGTGGCCTTCGAGTGCATTTATTATGAAAATATTTTTAAAATGGTTTGATTTCGAGAAAAATACTTGGTGTTGACCAAGCGTTTATTTGGACAGACGCTACTGTTTAGGCAAAAATTTCATTTCCCCCAACCAATTTTGTTTGCATCCATTTTAGTTATTGTTTTAAATAATTATTAATTTTTTTAATATAGCGACGGTTCCGACCGACGCCATTGTTTATGAAAAAATATTCATTTCCCATAAAAAATTTCATTTTCCTTCTTAATAGTTATTGTCTTATTTAATTATTATCTTCTTATATTAGCTACGGTTCAGGCAGGCTCTACTGATTGTTCTAAAATTTTCATTTCCCCCCACCAATTTTCTTTGGATCATTTAAACTTATTGTTTTATTTTATTATTATTTTTATATTCAAAACCAATACTTTAATATCACTTTTAAAGTGCTATTAAAGAAAATTGTTTACAATAGTGGTGCGGTTAATAGCACTTTTAAGTGTTATCAAAAACAAAAGAAAGCGTTATTAAATAGATTTTATGGCATATTGTTTGTTACCCTATTATCTCTTTCAGAGTTGTATTAACCTTTTGGACAGAAGAGATCACTCATCTTTGTCTTTATTAGAATCTTCATAAGAGGAGCATACGCTTAATTAGTTATTTTCCTCCTTTTTATTGCAAAAGTATTTAGCTCGAATAAAACTAAAGTTCATGAGTGAAAGTGAGCATTCAAACAATAACCTATACAGCATGCGCCCTACGACTAAGAACAAAGGGTCATACATTTAATCAATCCTTCTTCACTACTTAGTGCATGTGGCCTTCGAGTGCATTTGTCAAGAAAATATTTTAAAAATTGTTTGATTTCGAGAAAAATACTAGGTATTAACCAAGAGTTTATTTGGATCGTCGCTACTAATTATGTAAAAATTTCATTTCCCCCCACCAATTTAGTTTGCTCCTTTTTATTTATTGTTTTAAATAATTATTTATTTTTTTATATTAGCGAGGGTTCCGACCGACGCCATTGTTTATGAAGAAATATTCATTTCCCATAACAAATTTCATTTGCCTCGTTATTAGTTATTGTCTTAATTAATAGTTATTTTCTTATATTAGCTACGTTTCAGGCCGACTCTACTGTTTGTGCTAAAATTTTCATTTCCCCCCACCAATATTGTTTGGATCCTTTAAACTTTTTGTTTTATTTAATTATAATTTTTATATTCAAAACCAATACTTTGATCGGGATTTTAAAGTGCTATTAAAGAAAATCTTTTACAATAGCGGCGCGGTTAATAGCGCTTTTAAGTGCTATCAAAAACAAAAGAAAGTGCTATTAAATAGCCTTTATGGAATATTGTTTGTTACCCTATTTTCTCTTTCAGAGTTGGTTTACCCTTTTGGACAGAAAAGATCACTCATCTTTGTCTTTATTAGAATCTTCATAAGAGGAGCATACGCCTAATTAGTTATTTCCCTCCATTTTATTGCAAAAGTATTTAGCACGAATAAAAGTAAAGTTCATGAGTGAAGGTGAGTATTCAAATAATAACTTATACAGAATGCGCCCTAGGACTAAAAACAAAGGGGCATACATTTAATCATTCCTACTTCACTACTTAGTGCATGTGGCCTTCGAGTGCATTTATTATGAAAATATTTTTAAAATGGTTTGATTTCGAGAAAAATACTTGGTGTTGACCAAGCGTTTATTTGGACAGACGCTACTGTTTAGGCGAAAATTTCATTTCCCCCAACCAATTTTGTTTGCATCCTTTTTAGTTATTGTTTTAAATAATTATTTATTTTTTTATTATAGCGACGGTTCCGACCGACACCATTGTTTATGAAAAAATATTCATTTCCCATAACAAATTTCATTTTCCTTCTTAATAGTTATTGTCTTATTTAATTATTATCTTCTTATATTAGCTACGGTTCAGGCAGGCTCTACTGATTGTTCTAAAATTTTCATTTCCCCCCACCAATTTTCTTTGGATCATTTACACTTATTGTTTTATTTTATTATTATTTTTATATTCAAAACCAATTTTTTAATAGCACTTTTAAAGTGCTATTAAAGAAAAACGTTTACAATAGCGGCGCGGTTAATAGCACTTTTAAGTGTTATCAAAAACAAAAAAAGCGCTATTAAATAGATTTTATGGCATATTGTTTGTTACCCTGTTATCTCTTTCAGAGTTGGTTTACCCTTTTGGACAGAAGAGATCACTCATCTTTGTCTTTATTAGAATCTTCATAAGGGGAGCATACGCTTAATTAGTTATTTTCCTCCTTTTTATTGCAAAAGTATTTAGCTCGAATAAAACTAAAGTTCATGAGTGAAGGTGAGCATTCAAACAATAACCTATGCAGCATGCGCCCTAGGACTAAGAACAAAGGGTCATACATTTAATCATTCCTTCTTCACTACTTAGTGCATGTGGCCTTCAAATGCATTTGTCAAGAAAATATTTTTAAAATGGTTTGATTTCGAGAAAAATACTTGGTATTAACCAAGAGTTTATTTGGATCGTCGCTACTAATTATGCAAAAATTTCATTTCCCCCCACCAATTTAGTTTTCTCCTTTTTATTTATTGTTTTAAATAATTATTTATTTTTTTATATTAGCGAGGGTTCCGACCGACGCCATTGTTTATGAAGAAATATTCATTTCCCATAACAAATTTCGTTTGCCTCCTTATTAGTTATTGTCTTAATTAATTGTTATTTTCTTATATTAGCTACGTTTCAGGCCGACTCTACTGTTTGTGCTAAAATATTCATTTCCCCCCACCAATATTGTTTGGATCCTTTAAACTTTTTGTTTTATTTAATTATAATTTTTATATTCAAAACCAATACTTTGATCGGGATTTTAAAGTGCTATTAAAGAAAATCTTTTACAATAGCGGCGCAGTTAATAGGGATTTTAAGTGCTATCAAAAACAAAAGAAAGCGCTATTAAATAGCCTTTATGGCATATTGTTTGTTACCCTATTTCCTCTTTCAGAGTTGGTTTACCCTTTTGGACAGAAAAGATCACTCATCTTTGTCTTTATTAGAATCTTCATAAGAGGAGCATACGCCTAATTAGTTATTTCCCTCCATTTTATTGCAAAAGTATTTAGCACGAATAAAAGTAAAGTTTATGAGTGAACGTGAGTATTCAAATAAAAACTTATACAGCATGCGCCCTAGGACTAAGAACAAAGGGGCATACATTTAATCATTCCTACTTCACTACTTAGTGCATGTGGCCTTCGAGTGCATTTATTATGAAAATATTTTTAAAATGGTTTGATTTCGAGAAAAATACTTGGTGTTGACCAAGCGTTTATTTGGACAGACGCTACTGTTTAGGCGAAAATTTCATTTCCCCCAACTAATTTTGTTTGCATCCTTTTTAGTTATTGTTTTAAATAATTATTTATTTTTTTATATTAGCGACGGTTCCGACCGACGCCATTGTTTATGAACAAATATTCATTTCCCATAATAAATTTCATTTTCCTTCTTAATAGTTATTGTCTTATTTAATTATTATTTTCTTATATTAGCTACGGTTCAGGCAGGCTCTACTGATTGTGCTAAAATTTTCATTTCCCCCCACCAATTTTCTTTGGATCATTTAAACTTATTGTTTCATTTTATTATTATTTTAATATTCAAAACCAATACTTTAATAGCACTTTTAAAGTGCTATTAAAGAAAATCGTTTTCAATAGCGGCGCGGTTAATAGCACTTTTAAGTGTTATCAAAAACAAAATAAAACGCCATTAAATAGATTTTATGGAATATTGTTTGTTACCCTATTATCTCTTTCAGAGTTGGTTTACCCTTTTGGACAGAAGAGATCACTCATCTCTGTCTTTATTAGAATCTTCATAAGAGGAGCATACGCTTAATTAGTTATTTTCCTCCTTTTTATTGCAAAAGTATTTAGCTCGAATAAAACTAAAGTTCATGAGTGAAGGTGAGCATTCAAACAATAACCTATGCAGCATGCGCCCTAGGACTAAGAACAAAGGGTCATACATTTAATCATTCCTTCTTCACTACTTAGTGCATGTGGCCTTCAAATGCATTTTTCAAGAAAATATTTTTAAAATGGTTTGATTTCGAGAAAAATACTTGGTCTTAACCAAGCGTTTATTTGGATCGTCGCTACTAATTGTGCAAAAATTTCATTTCTCCCCACCAATTTAGTTTGCTCCTTTTTATTTATTGTTTTAAATAATTTTTTTTATTTTTATATTAGCAAAGGTTCCGACCGACGCCATTGTTTATAAAGAGATATTCATTTCCCATAACAAATTTCGTTTGCCTCCTTATTAGTTATTGTCTTAATTAATTAGTATTTTCTTATATTAGCTACGGTTCAGGCCAACTCTACTGTTTGTGCTAAAATTTTCATTTCCCCCCACCAATATTGTTTAGATCCTTTAAACTTTTTGTTTTATTTAATTATAATTTTTATATTCAAAACCAATACTTTGATCGGGCTATTAAAGTCCTATTAAAGAAAATCATTTACAATAGCGGCGTGGTTAACAACGCTTTTAAGTTCTATCAAAAACAAAAGAAAGCGCTATTAAATAGCCTTTATGGGATATTGTTTATTACCCTATTTTCTATTTCATAGTTGGTTTACCCTTTTGGACAAAAAAAATCACTTATCTTTGTCTTTATTAGAATCTACATAAGAGAAGCATACGCCTAATTAGTTATTTCATTCCATTTTATTGCAAAAGTATTTAGCACGAATAAAAGTAAAGTTCATGAGTAAAGGTGAGTATTCAAATAATAACTTATACAACATGCACCCTAGGACTAAGAACAAAGGGGCATACATTTAAACATTCCTACTTCAGTACTTAGTGCATGTGGCCTTCGAGTGCATTTATTATGAAAATATTTTTAAAATGGTTTGATTTCGAGAAAAATACTTGGTGTTGACCAAGTGTTTATTTGGACAGACGCTACTGTTTATGCGAAAATTTCATTTCCCCCAACCAATTTTGCTTGCATCCTTTTTAGTTATTGTTTTAAATAATTATTTATTTTTTTATATTAGCGACGGTTCCGACCGACGCCATTGTTTATGAAAAAATATTCATTTCCCATAACAAATTTCATTTTCCTTCTTAATAGTTATTGTCTTATTTAATTATTATTTTCTTATATTAGCTACGGTTCAGGCAGGCTCTACTGATTGTGCTAAAATTTTCATTTCCCCCCACCAATTTTCTTTGGATCATTTAAACTTATTGTTTTATTTTATTATTATTTTTATATTCAAAACCAATACTTTAATAGCTCTTTTAAAGTGCTATTAAAGAAAATCGTTTACAATAGCGGCGCGGTTAATAGCACTTTTAAGTGTTATCAAAAACAAAAGAAAGCGCTATAAAATAGATTTTTTGGCGTATTGTTTGTTACCCTATTATCTCTTTCAGAGTTGGTTTAACCTTTTGGACATAAGAGATCACTCATCTTTGTCTTTATTAGAATCTTCATAAGAGGAGCATACGCTTAATTAGTTATTTTCCTCCTTTTTATTGCAAAAGTATTTAGCTCGAATAAAACTAAAGTTCATGAGTGAAAGTGAGCATTAAAACAACAACCTATACAGCATGCGCCCTAGGACTAAGAACAAAGGGTCATACATTTAATCAATCCTTCTTCACTACTTAGTGCATGTGGCCTTCAAGTGCATTTGTCAAGAAAATATTTTAAAAATTGTTTGATTTCGAGAAAAATACTTGGTATTAACCAAGAGTTTATTTGGATCGTCGCTACTAATTATGCAAAAATTTCATTTCCCCCCACCAATTTAGTTTGCTCCTTTTTATTTATTGTTTTAAATAATTATTTATTTTTTTATATTAGCGAGGGTTCCGACCGACGCCATTGTTTATGAAGAAATATTCATTTCCCATAACAAATTTCGTTTGCCTACTTATTAGTTATTGTCTTAATTAATTGTTATTTTCTTATATTAGCTACGGTTCAGGCCAACTCTACTGTTTGTGCTAAAATTTTCATTTCCCCCCACCAATATTGTTTGGATCCTTTAAACTTTTTGTTTTATTTAATTATAATTTTTATATTCAAAACCAATACTTTGATCGGGATTTTAAAGTGCTATTAAAGAAAATCTTTTACAATAGCGGCGCAGTTAATAGGGCTTTTAAGTGCTATCAAAAACAAAATAAAGCGCTATTAAATAGCCTTTATGGCATATTGTTTGTTACCCTATTTCCTCTTTCAGAGTTGGTTTACCCTTTTGGACAGAAAAGATCACTAATCTTTGTCTTTATTAGAATCTTCATAAGAGGAGCATACGCCTAATTAGTTATTTCACTCCATTTTATTGCAAAAGTATTTAGCACGAATAAAAGTAAAGTTCATGAGTGAAGGTGAGTATTCAAATAATAACTTATACAGCATGCGCCCTAGGACTAAGAACAAAGGGGCATACATTTAATCATTCCTACTTCACTACTTAGTGCATGTGGCCTTCGAGTGCATTTATTATGAAAATATTTTTAAAATGGTTTGATTTCGAGAAAAAATACTTGGTGTTGACCAAGCGTTTATTTGGACAGACGCTATTGTTTAGGTGAAAATTTCATTTCCCCCAACCAATTTTGTTTGCATCCTTTTTAGTTATTGTTTTAAATAATTATTTATTTTTTTATATTAGCGACGGTTCCTACCGACGCCATTGTTTATGAACAAATATTCATTTCCCATAACAAATTTCATTTTCCTTCTTAATAGTTACTGTCTTATTTAATTATTATTTTCTTATATTAGCTACGGTTCAGGCAGGCTCTACTGATTGTGCTAAAATTTTCATTTCCCCCCACCAATTTTCTTTGGATCATTTAAACTTATTGTTTCATTTTATTATTATTTTTATATTCAAAACCAATACTTTAGTAGCACTTTTAAAGTGCTATTAAAGAAAATCGTTTACAATAGCGGCTCGGTTAATAGCACTTTTAAGTGTTATCAAAAACAAAAGAAAGCGCCATTAAATAGATTTTATGGCATATTGTTTGTTACCCTATTATCTCTTTCAAAGTTGGTTTACCCTTTTGGACAGAAGAGATCACTCATCTTTGTCTTTATTAGAATCTTCATAAGAGGAGCATACGCTTAATTAGTTATTTTCCTCCTTTTTATTTCAAAAGTATTTAGCTCGAATAAAACTAAAGTTCATGAGTGAAGGTGAGCATTCAAACAATAACCTATGCAGCATGCGCCCTAGGACTAAGAACAAAGGGTCATACATTTAATCATTCCTTCTTCACTACTTAGTGCATGTGGCCTTCAAATGCATTTGTCAAGAAAATATTTTTAAAATGGTTTGATTTCGAGAAAAATACTTGGTCTTAACCAAGCGTTTATTTGGATCGTCGCTACTAATTGTGCAAAAATTTCATTTCTCCCCACCAATTTAGTTTGCTCCTTTTTATTTATTGTTTTAAATAATTATTTATTTTTTTTATATTAGCGAGGGTTCCGACCGACGCCATTGTTTATAAAGAGATATTCATTTCCCATAACAAATTTCGTTTTCCTCCTTATTAGTTATTGTCTTAATTAATTGTTATTTTCTTATATTAGCTACGGTTCAGGCCGACTCTACTGTTTGTGCTAAAATTTTCATTTCCCCCCACCAATATTGTTTGGATCCTTTAAACTTTTTGTTTTATTTAATTATAATTTTTATATTCAAAACCAATACTTTGATCGGGCTATTAAAGTCCTATTAAAGAAAATCATTTACAATAGCGGCATGGTTAACAACGCTTTTAAGTGCTATCAAAAACAAAAGAAAGCGCTATTAAATAGCCTTTATGGCATATTGTTTATTACCCTATTTTCTATTTCAGAGTTGGTTTACCCTTTTGGACAAAAAAAATCACTTATCTTTGTCTTTATTAGAATCTTCATAAGAGAAGCATACGCCTAATTAGTTATTTCCTTCCATTTTATTGCAAAAGTATTTAGCACGAATAAAAGTAAAGTTCATGAGTAAAGGTGAGTATTCAAATAATAACTTATACAACATGCGCCCTAGGACTAAGAACAAAGGGGCATACATTTAATCATTCCTACTTTACTACTTAGTGCATGTGGCCTTCGAGTGCATTTATTTTGAAAATATTTTTAAAATGGTTTGATTTCGAGAAAAATACTTGGTGTTGACCAAGCGTTTATTTGGACAGACGCTACTGTTTAGGCGAAAATTTCATTTCCCCCAACCAATTTTGCTTGCATCCTTTTTAGTTATTGTTTTAAATAATTATTTATTTTTTTATATTAGCGACGGTTCCGACCGACGCCATTGTTTATGAAAAAATATTCATTTCCCATAACAAATTTCATTTTCCTTCTAAATAGTTATTGTCTTATTTAATTATTATTTTCTTATATTAGCTACGGTTCAGGCAGGCTCTACTGATTGTGCTAAAATTTTCATTTCCCCCCACCAATTTTCTTTGGATCATTTAAACTTATTGTTTTATTTTATTATTATTTTTATATTCAAAACCAATACTTTAATAGTACTTTTAAAATGCTATTAAAGAAAATCGTTTACAATAGCGGCGCGATTAATAGCACTTTTAAGTGTTAATAAAAACAAAAGAAAGCGCTATAAAATAGATTTTATGGCATATTGTTTGTTACCCTATTATCTCTTTCAGAGTTGTATTAACCTTTTGTACATAAGAGATCACTCATCTTTGTCTTTATTAGAATCTTCATAAGAGGAGCATACGCTTAATTAGTTATTTTCCTCCTTTTTATTGCAAAAGTATTTAGCTCGAATAAAACTAAAGTTCATGAGTGAAAGTGAGCATTCAAACAATAACCTATACAGCATGCGCCCTAGGACTAAGAACAAAGGGTCATACATTTAATCAATCCTTCTTCACTACTTAGTGCATGTGGCCTTCGAGTGCATTTGTCAAGAAAATATTTTAAAAATTGTTTGATTTCGAGAAAAATACTTGGTATTAACCAAGAGTTTATTTGGATCGTCGCTACTAATTATGCAAAAATTTCATTTCCCCCCACCAATTTAGTTTGCTCCTTTTTATTTATTGTTTTAAATAATTATTTATTTTTTTATATTAGCGAGGGTTTTGACCGACGCCATTGTTTATGAAGAAATATTCATTTCCCATAACAAATTTCGTTTGCCTCCTTATTAGTTATTGTCTTAATTAATTATTATTTTCTTATATTAGCTACGTTTCAGGCCGACTCTACTGTTTGTGATAAAATTTTCATTTCCCCCCACCAATATTGTTTGGATCCTTTAAACTTTTTGTTTTATTTAATTATAATTTTTATATTCAAAACCAATACTTTGATCGGGATTTTAAAGTGCTATTAAAGAAAATCTTTTACAATAGCGGCACGGTTAATAGCGCTTTTAAGTGCTATCAAAAACAAAAGAAAGCGCTATTAAATAGCCTTTATGGCATATTGTTTGTTACCCTATTTTCTCTTTCAGAGTTGGTTTACCTTTTTGGACAAAAAAGATCACTCATCTTTGTCTTTATTAGAATCTTCATAAGAGGAGCATACGCCTAATTAGTTATTTCCCTCCATTTTATTGCAAAAGTATTTAGCACGAATAAAAGTAAAGTTCATGAGTATAGGTGAGTATTCAAATAATAACTTATACAGCATGCGCCCTAGGACTAAAAACAAAGGGGCATACATTTAATCATTCCTACTTCACTACTTAGTGCATGTGGCCTTCGAGTGCATTTATTTTGAAAATATTTTTAAAATGGTTTGATTTCGAGAAAAATACTTGGTGTTGACCAAGCGTTTATTTGGACATACGCTACTGTTTAGGCGAAAATTTCATTTCCCCCAACCAATTTTGTTTGCATCCTTTTTAGTTATTGTTTTAAATAATTATTTATTTTTTTATATTAGCGACGGTTCCCACCGACGCCATTGTTTATGAAAAAATATTCATTTCCCATAAGAAATTTCATTTTCCTTCTTAATAGTTATTGTCTTATTTAATTATTATTTTCTTATATTAGCTACGGTTCAGGCAGGCTCTACTGATTGTGCTAAAATTTTCATTTCCCCCCACCAATTTTCTTTGGATCATTTAAACTTATTGTTTCATTTTATTATTATTTTTATATTCAAAACCAATACTTTAATAACACTTTTAAAGTGCCATTAAAGAAAATCGTTTACAATAACGGCGCGGTTAATAGCACTTTTAAGTGTTATCAAAAACAAAAGAAAGCGCCATTAAATAGATTTTATGGCATATTGTTTGTTACCCTATTATCTCTTTCAGAGTTGGTTTAACCTTTTGGACAGAAGAGATCACTCATCTTTGTCTTTATTAGAATCTTCATAAGAGGAGCATACGCTTAATTAGTTATTTTCCTCCTTTTTATTGCAAAAGTATTTAGCTCGAATAAAACTAAAGTTCATGAGTGAAAGTGAGCATTAAAACAACAACCTATACAGCATGCGCCCTAGGACTAAGAACAAAGGGTCATACATTTAATCAATCCTTCTTCACTACTTAGTGCATGTGGCCTTCAAGTGCATTTGTCAAGAAAATATTTTAAAAATTGTTTGATTTCGAGAAAAATACTTGGTATTAACCAAGAGTTTATTTGGATCGTCGCTACTAATTATGCAAAAATTTCATTTCCCCCCACCAATTTAGTTTGCTCCTTTTTATTTATTGTTTTAAATAATTATTTATTTTTTTATATTAGCGAGGGTTCCGACCGACGCCATTGTTTATGAAGAAATATTCATTTCCCATAACAAATTTCGTTTGCCTACTTATTAGTTATTGTCTTAATTAATTGTTATTTTCTTATATTAGCTACGGTTCAGGCCAACTCTACTGTTTGTGCTAAAATTTTCATTTCCCCCCACCAATATTGTTTGGATCCTTTAAACTTTTTGTTTTATTTAATTATAATTTTTATATTCAAAACCAATACTTTGATCGGGATTTTAAAGTGCTATTAAAGAAAATCTTTTACAATAGCGGCGCAGTTAATAGGGCTTTTAAGTGCTATCAAAAACAAAATAAAGCGCTATTAAATAGCCTTTATGGCATATTGTTTGTTACCCTATTTCCTCTTTCAGAGTTGGTTTACCCTTTTGGACAGAAAATATCACTAATCTTTGTCTTTATTAGAATCTTCATAAGAGGAGCATACGCCTAATTAGTTATTTCACTCCATTTTATTGCAAAAGTATTTAGCACGAATAAAAGTAAAGTTCATGAGTGAAGGTGAGTATTCAAATAATAACTTATACAGCATGCGCCCTAGGACTAAGAACAAAGGGGCATACATTTAATCATTCCTACTTCACTACTTAGTGCATGTGGCCTTCGAGTGCATTTATTATGAAAATATTTTTAAAATGGTTTGATTTCGAGAAAAAATACTTGGTGTTGACCAAGCGTTTATTTGGACAGACGCTACTATTTAGGTGAAAATTTCATTTCCCCCAACCAATTTTGTTTGCATCCTTTTTAGTTATTGTTTTAAATAATTATTTATTTTTTTATATTAGCGACGGTTACTACCGACGCCATTGTTTATGAACAAATATTCATTTCCCATAACAAATTTCATTTTCCTTCTTAATAGTTACTGTCTTATTTAATTATTATTTTCTTATATTAGCTACGGTTCAGGCAGGCTCTACTGATTGTGCTAAAATTTTCATTTCCCCCCACCAATTTTCTTTGGATCATTTAAACTTATTGTTTCATTTTATTATTATTTTTATATTCAAAACCAATACTTTAGTAGCACTTTTAAAGTGCTATTAAAGAAAATCGTTTACAATAGCGGCTCGGTTAATAGCACTTTTAAGTGTTATCAAAAACAAAAGAAAGCGCCATTAAATAGATTTTATGGCATATTGTTTGTTACCCTATTATCTCTTTCAAAGTTGGTTTACCCTTTTGGACAGAAGAGATCACTCATCTTTGTCTTTATTAGAATCTTCATAAGAGGAGCATACGCTTAATTAGTTATTTTCCTCCTTTTTATTGCAAAAGTATTTAGCTCGAATAAAACTAAAGTTCATGAGTGAAGGTGAGCATTCAAACAATAACCTATGCAGCATGCGCCCTAGGACTAAGAACAAAGGGTCATACATTTAATCATTCCTTCTTCACTACTTAGTGCATGTGGCCTTCAAATGCATTTGTCAAGAAAATATTTTTAAAATGGTTTGATTTCGAGAAAAATACTTGGTCTTAACCAAGCGTTTATTTGGATCGTCGCTACTAATTGTGCAAAAATTTCATTTCTCCCCACCAATTTAGTTTGCTCCTTTTTATTTATTGTTTTAAATAATTATTTATTTTTTTTATATTAGCGAGGGTTCCGACCGACGCCATTGTTTATAAAGAGATATTCATTTCCCATAACAAATTTCGTTTGCCTCCTTATTAGTTATTGTCTTAATTAATTGTTATTTTCTTATATTAGCTACGGTTCAGGCCGACTCTACTGTTTGTGCTAAAATTTTCATTTCCCCCCACCAATATTGTTTGGATCCTTTAAACTTTTTGTTTTATTTAATTATAATTTTTATATTCAAAACCAATACTTTGATCGGGCTATTAAAGTCCTATTAAAGAAAATCATTTACAATAGCGGCATGGTTAACAACGCTTTTAAGTGCTATCAAAAACAAAAGAAAGCGCTATTAAATAGCCTTTATGGCATATTGTTTATTACCCTATTTTCTATTTCAGAGTTGGTTTACCCTTTTGGACAAAAAAAATCACTTATCTTTGTCTTTATTAGAATCTTCATAAGAGAAGCATACGCCTAATTAGTTATTTCCTTCCATTTTATTGCAAAAGTATTTAGCACGAATAAAAGTAAAGTTCATGAGTAAAGGTGAGTATTCAAATAATAACTTATACAACATGCGCCCTAGGACTAAGAACAAAGGGGCATACATTTAATCATTCCTACTTTACTACTTAGTGCATGTGGCCTTCGAGTGCATTTATTTTGAAAATATTTTTAAAATGGTTTGATTTCGAGAAAAATACTTGGTGTTGACCAAGCGTTTATTTGGACAGACGCTACTGTTTAGGCGAAAATTTCATTTCCCCCAACCAATTTTGCTTGCATCCTTTTTAGTTATTGTTTTAAATAATTATTTATTTTTTTATATTAGCGACGGTTCCGACCGACGCCATTGTTTATGAAAAAATATTCATTTCCCATAACAAATTTCATTTTCCTTCTAAATAGTTATTGTCTTATTTAATTATTATTTTCTTATATTAGCTACGGTTCAGGCAGGCTCTACTGATTGTGCTAAAATTTTCATTTCCCCCCACCAATTTTCTTTGGATCATTTAAACTTATTGTTTTATTTTATTATTATTTTTATATTCAAAACCAATACTTTAATAGTACTTTTAAAATGCTATTAAAGAAAATCGTTTACAATAGCGGCGCGATTAATAGCACTTTTAAGTGTTAATAAAAACAAAAGAAAGCGCTATAAAATAGATTTTATGGCATATTGTTTGTTACCCTATTATCTCTTTCAGAGTTGTATTAACCTTTTGTACATAAGAGATCACTCATCTTTGTCTTTATTAGAATCTTCATAAGAGGAGCATACTCTTAATTAGTTATTTTCCTCCTTTTTATTGCAAAAGTATTTAGCTCGAATAAAACTAAAGTTCATGAGTGAAAGTGAGCATTCAAACAATAACCTATACAGCATGCGCCCTAGGACTAAGAACAAAGGGTCATACATTTAATCAATCCTTCTTCACTACTTAGTGCATGTGGCCTTCGAGTGCATTTGTCAAGAAAATATTTTAAAAATTGTTTGATTTCGAGAAAAATACTTGGTATTAACCAAGAATTTATTTGGATCGTCGCTACTAATTATGCAAAAATTTCATTTCCCCCCACCAATTTAGTTTGCTCCTTTTTATTTATTGTTTTAAATAATTATTTATTTTTTTATATTAGCGAGGGTTTTGACCGACGCCATTGTTTATGAAGAAATATTCATTTCCCATAACAAATTTCGTTTGCCTCCTTATTAGTTATTGTCTTAATTAATTATTATTTTCTTATATTAGCTACGTTTCAGGCCGACTCTACTGTTTGTGATAAAATTTTCATTTCCCCCCACCAATATTGTTTGGATCCTTTAAACTTTTTGTTTTATTTAATTATAATTTTTATATTCAAAACCAATACTTTGATCGGGATTTTAAAGTGCTATTAAAGAAAATCTTTTACAATAGCGGCACGGTTAATAGCGCTTTTAAGTGCTATCAAAAACAAAAGAAAGCGCTATTAAATAGCCTTTATGGCATATTGTTTGTTACCCTATTTTCTCTTTCAGAGTTGGTTTACCTTTTTGGACAGAAAAGATCACTCATCTTTGTCTTTATTAGAATCTTCATAAGAGGAGCATACGCCTAATTAGTTATTTCCCTCCATTTTATTGCAAAAGTATTTAGCACGAATAAAAGTAAAGTTCATGAGTATAGGTGAGTATTCAAATAATAACTTATACAGCATGCGCCCTAGGACTAAAAACAAAGGGGCATACATTTAATCATTCCTACTTCACTACTTAGTGCATGTGGCCTTCGAGTGCATTTATTTTGAAAATATTTTTAAAATGGTTTGATTTCGAGAAAAATACTTGGTGTTGACCAAGCGTTTATTTGGACATACGCTACTGTTTAGGCGAAAATTTCATTTCCCCCAACCAATTTTGTTTGCATCCTTTTTAGTTATTGTTTTAAATAATTATTTATTTTTTTATATTAGCGACGGTTCCCACCGACGCCATTGTTTATGAAAAAATATTCATTTCACATAAGAAATTTCATTTTCCTTCTTAATAGTTATTGTCTTATTTAATTATTATTTTCTTATATTAGCTACGGTTCAGGCAGGCTCTACTGATTGTGCTAAAATTTTCATTTCCCCCCACCAATTTTCTTTGGATCATTTAAACTTATTGTTTCATTTTATTATTATTTTTATATTCAAAACCAATACTTTAATAACACTTTTAAAGTGCCATTAAAGAAAATCGTTTACAATAACGGCGCGGTTAATAGCACTTTTAAGTGTTATCAAAAACAAAAGAAAGCGCCATTAAATAGATTTTATGGCATATTGTTTGTTACCCTATTATCTCTTTCAGAGTTGGTTTAACCTTTTGGACAGAAGAGATCACTCATCTTTGTCTTTATTAGAATCTTCATAAGAGGAGCATACGCTTAATTAGTTATTTTCCTCCTTTTTATTTCAAAAGTATTTAGCTCGAATAAAACTAAAGTTCATGAGTGACAGTGAGCATTCAAACAATAAACTATACAGCATGCGCCCTAGGACTAAGAACAAAGGGTCATACATTTAATCAATCCTTCTTCACTACTTAGTGCATGTGGCCTTCGAGTGCATTTGTCAAGAAAATATTTTAAAAATGGTTTGATTTCGTGAAAAATACTTGGTGTTAACCAAACATTTATTTGGATCGTCGCTACTAATTGTGCAAAAATTTCATTTCCCCCCACCAATTTAGTTTGCTCCTTTTTGTTTACTGTTTTAAATGATTATTTATTTTTTTATATTAGCGAGGGTTCCGACCAACGCCGTTGTTATGAAGTAATATTCATTTCCCATAACAAATTTCGTTTGCCTCCTTATTAGTTATTGTCTTAATTAATTGTTATTTTCTTATATTAGCTACGGTTCAGGCCGACTCTACTGTTTGTGCTAAAATTTTCATTTCCCCACACCAATATTGTTTGGATCCTTTAAACTTTTTGTTTTATTTAATTATAATTTTTATATTCAAAACCAATACTTTGATCGGGCTATTAAAGTCCTATTAAAGAAAATCATTTACAATAGCGGCGCAGTTAATAGGGCTTTTAAGTGCTATCAAAAACAAAAGAAAGCGCTATTAAATAGCCTTTATGGCATATTGTTTGTTACCCTATTTCCTCTTTCAGAGTTGGTTTACCCTTTTGGACAGAAAAGATCACTTATCTTTGTCTTTATTAGAATCTTCATAAGAGGAGCATACGCCTAATTAGTTATTTCCCTCCATTTTATTGCAAAAGTATTTAGCACGAATAAAAGTAAAGTTCATGAGTAAAGGTGAGTATTCAAATAATAACTTATACAACATGCACCCTAGGACTAAGAACAAAGGGGCATACATTTAATCATTCCTACTTCACTACTTAGTGCATGTGGCCTTCGAGTGCATTTATTATGAAAATATTTTTAAAATGGTTTGATTTCGAGAAAAATACTTGGTGTTGACCAAGCGTTTATTTGGACAGACGCTACTGTTTAGGCGAAAATTTCATTTCCCCCAACTAATTTTGTTTGCATCCTTTTTAGTTATTGTTTTAAATAATTATTTATTTTTTTATATTAGCGACGGTTCCGACCGACGCCATTGTTTATGAACAAATATTCATTTCCCATAACAAATTTCATTTTCCTTCTTAATAGTTATTGTCTTATTTAATTATTATTTTCTTATATTAGCTACGGTTCAGGCAGGCTCTACTGATTGTGCTAAAATTTTCATTTCCCCCCACCAATTTTCTTTGGATCATTTAAACTTATTGTTTCATTTTATTATTATTTTTATATTCAAAACCAATACTTTAATAGCACTTTTAAAGTGCTATTAAAGAAAATCGTTTACAATAGCGGCGCGGTTAATAGCACTTTTAAGTGTTATCAAAAACAAAAGAAAGCGCCATTAAATAGATTTTATGGCATATTGTTTGTTACCCTATTATCTCTTTCAGAGTTGGTTTACCCTTTTGGATAGAAGAGATCACTCATCTTTGTCTTTATTAGAATCTTCATAAGAGGAGCATACACTTAATTAGTTATTTTCCTCCTTTTTATTGCAAAAGTATTTAGCTCGAATAAAACTAAAGTTCATGAGTGAAGGTGAGCATTCAAACAATAACCTATGCAGCATGCGCCCTAGGACTAAGAACAAAGGGTCATACATTTAATCATTCCTTCTTCACAACTTAGTGCATGTGGCCTTCAAATGCATTTTTCAAGAAAATATTTTTAAAATGGTTTGATTTCGAGAAAAATACTTGGTCTTAACCAAGCGTTTATTTGGATCGTCGCTACTAATTGTGCAAAAATTTCATTTCTCCCCACCAATTTAGTTTGCTCCTTTTTATTTATTGTTTTAAATAATTATTTATTTTTTTTATATTAGCGAGGGTTCCGACCGACGCCATTGTTTATAATGAGATATTCATTTCCCATAACAAATTTCGTTTGCCTCCTTATTAGTTATTGTCTTAATTAATTAGTATTTTCTTATATTAGCTACGGTTCAGGCCAACTCTACTGTTTGTGCTAAAATTTTCATTTCCCCCCACCAATATTGTTTAGATCCTTTAAACTTTTTGTTTTATTTAATTATAATTTTTATATTCAAAACCAATACTTTGATCGGGCTATTAAAGTCCTATTAAAGAAAATCATTTACAATAGCGGCGTGGTTAACAACGCTTTTAAGTTCTATCAAAAACAAAAGAAAGCGCTATTAAATAGCCTTTATGGGATATTGTTTATTACCCTATTTTCTATTTCATAGTTGGTTTACCCTTTTGGACAAAAAAAATCACTTATCTTTGTCTTTATTAGAATCTACATAAGAGAAGCATACGCCTAATTAGTTATTTCATTCCATTTTATTGCAAAAGTATTTAGCACGAATAAAAGTAAAGTTCATGAGTAAAGGTGAGTATTCAAATAATAACTTATACAACATGCACCCTAGGACTAAGAACAAAGGGGCATACATTTAAACATTCCTACTTCAGTACTTAGTGCATGTGGCCTTCGAGTGCATTTATTATGAAAATATTTTTAAAATGGTTTGATTTCGAGAAAAATACTTGGTGTTGACCAAGTGTTTATTTGGACAGACGCTACTGTTTATGCGAAAATTTCATTTCCCCCAACCAATTTTGCTTGCATCCTTTTTAGTTATTGTTTTAAATAATTATTTATTTTTTTATATTAGCGACGGTTCCGACCGACGACATTGTTTATGAAAAAATATTCATTTCCCATAACAAATTTCATTTTCCTTCTTAATAGTTATTGTCTTATTTAATTATTATTTTCTTATATTAGCTACGGTTCAGGCAGGCTCTACTGATTGTGCTAAAATTTTCATTTCCCCCCACCAATTTTCTTTGGATCATTTAAACTTATTGTTTTATTTTATTATTATTTTTATATTCAAAACCAATACTTTAATAGCTCTTTTAAAGTGCTATTAAAGAAAATCGTTTACAATAGCGGCGCGGTTAATAGCACTTTTAAGTGTTATCAAAAACAAAAGAAAGCGCCATAAAATAGATTTTATGGCGTATTGTTTGTTACCCTATTATCTCTTTCAGAGTTGGTTTAACCTTTTGGACATAAGAGATCACTCATCTTTGTCTTTATTAGAATCTTCATAAGAGGAGCATACGCTTAATTAGTTATTTTCCTCCTTTTTATTGCAAAAGTATTTAGCTCGAATAAAACTAAAGTTCATGAGTGAAGGTGAGCATTCAAACAATAACCTATGCAGCATGCGCCCTAGGACTAAGAACAAAGGGTCATACATTTAATCATTCCTTCTTCACTACTTAGTGCATGTGGCCTTCAAATGCATTTGTCAAGAAAATATTTTTAAAATGGTTTGATTTCGAGAAAAATACTTGGTCTTAACCAAGCGTTTATTTGGATCGTCGCTACTAATTGTGCAAAAATTTCATTTCTCCCCACCAATTTAGTTTGCTCCTTTTTATTTATTGTTTTAAATAATTATTTATTTTTTTTATATTAGTTAGGGTTCCGACCGACGCCATTGTTTATAAAGAGATATTCATTTCCCATAACAAATTTCGTTTGCCTCCTTATTAGTTATTGTCTTAATTAATTGTTATTTTCTTATATTAGCTACGGTTCAGGCCGACTCTACTGTTTGTGCTAAAATTTTCATTTCCCCCCACCAATATTGTTTGGATCCTTTAAACTTTTTGTTTTATTTAATTATAATTTTTATATTCAAAACCAATACTTTGATCGGGCTATTAAAGTCCTATTAAAGAAAATCATTTACAATAGCGGCATGGTTAACAACGCTTTTAAGTGCTATCAAAAACAAAAGAAAGCGCTATTAAATAGCCTTTATGGCATATTGTTTATTACCCTATTTTCTATTTCAGAGTTGGTTTACCCTTTTGGACAAAAAAAATCACTTATCTTTGTCTTTATTAGAATCTTCATAAGAGAAGCATACGCCTAATTAGTTATTTCCTTCCATTTTATTGCAAAAGTATTTAGCACGAATAAAAGTAAAGTTCATGAGTAAAGGTGAGTATTCAAATAATAACTTATACAACATGCGCCCTAGGACTAAGAACAAAGGGGCATACATTTAATCATTCCTACTTTACTACTTAGTGCATGTGGCCTTCGAGTGCATTTATTTTGAAAATATTTTTAAAATGGTTTGATTTCGAGAAAAATACTTGGTGTTGACCAAGCGTTTATTTGGACAGACGCTACTGTTTAGGCGAAAATTTCATTTCCCCCAACCAATTTTGCTTGCATCCTTTTTAGTTATTGTTTTAAATAATTATTTATTTTTTTATATTAGCGACGGTTCCGACCGACGCCATTGTTTATGAAAAAATATTCATTTCCCATAACAAATTTCATTTTCCTTCTAAATAGTTATTGTCTTATTTAATTATTATTTTCTTATATTAGCTACGGTTCAGGCAGGCTCTACTGATTGTGCTAAAATTTTCATTTCCCCCCACCAATTTTCTTTGGATCATTTAAACTTATTGTTTTATTTTATTATTATTTTTATATTCAAAACCAATACTTTAATAGTACTTTTAAAATGCTATTAAAGAAAATCGTTTACAATAGCGGCGCGATTAATAGCACTTTTAAGTGTTAATAAAAACAAAAGAAAGCGCTATAAAATAGATTTTATGGCATATTGTTTGTTACCCTATTATCTCTTTCAGAGTTGTATTAACCTTTTGTACATAAGAGATCACTCATCTTTGTCTTTATTAGAATCTTCATAAGAGGAGCATACGCTTAATTAGTTATTTTCCTCCTTTTTATTGCAAAAGTATTTAGCTCGAATAAAACTAAAGTTCATGAGTGAAAGTGAGCATTCAAACAATAACCTATACAGCATGCGCCCTAGGACTAAGAACAAAGGGTCATACATTTAATCAATCCTTCTTCACTACTTAGTGCATGTGGCCTTCGAGTGCATTTGTCAAGAAAATATTTTAAAAATTGTTTGATTTCGAGAAAAATACTTGGTATTAACCAAGAGTTTATTTGGATCGTCGCTACTAATTATGCAAAAATTTCATTTCCCCCCACCAATTTAGTTTGCTCCTTTTTATTTATTGTTTTAAATAATTATTTATTTTTTTATATTAGCGAGGGTTTTGACCGACGCCATTGTTTATGAAGAAATATTCATTTCCCATAACAAATTTCGTTTGCCTCCTTATTAGTTATTGTCTTAATTAATTATTATTTTCTTATATTAGCTACGTTTCAGGCCGACTCTACTGTTTGTGATAAAATTTTCATTTCCCCCCACCAATATTGTTTGGATCCTTTAAACTTTTTGTTTTATTTAATTATAATTTTTATATTCAAAACCAATACTTTGATCGGGATTTTAAAGTGCTATTAAAGAAAATCTTTTACAATAGCGGCACGGTTAATAGCGCTTTTAAGTGCTATCAAAAACAAAAGAAAGCGCTATTAAATAGCCTTTATGGCATATTGTTTGTTACCCTATTTTCTCTTTCAGAGTTGGTTTACCTTTTTGGACAGAAAAGATCACTCATCTTTGTCTTTATTAGAATCTTCATAAGAGGAGCATACGCCTAATTAGTTATTTCCCTCCATTTTATTGCAAAAGTATTTAGCACGAATAAAAGTAAAGTTCATGAGTATAGGTGAGTATTCAAATAATAACTTATACAGCATGCGCCCTAGGACTAAAAACAAAGGGGCATACATTTAATCATTCCTACTTCACTACTTAGTGCATGTGGCCTTCGAGTGCATTTATTTTGAAAATATTTTTAAAATGGTTTGATTTCGAGAAAAATACTTGGTGTTGACCAAGCGTTTATTTGGACATACGCTACTGTTTAGGCGAAAATTTCATTTCCCCCAACCAATTTTGTTTGCATCCTTTTTAGTTATTGTTTTAAATAATTATTTATTTTTTTATATTAGCGACGGTTCCCACCGACGCCATTGTTTATGAAAAAATATTCATTTCCCATAAGAAATTTCATTTTCCTTCTTAATAGTTATTGTCTTATTTAATTATTATTTTCTTATATTAGCTACGGTTCAGGCAGGCTCTACTGATTGTGCTAAAATTTTCATTTCCCCCCACCAATTTTCTTTGGATCATTTAAACTTATTGTTTCATTTTATTATTATTTTTATATTCAAAACCAATACTTTAATAACACTTTTAAAGTGCCATTAAAGAAAATCGTTTACAATAACGGCGCGGTTAATAGCACTTTTAAGTGTTATCAAAAACAAAAGAAAGCGCCATTAAATAGATTTTATGGCATATTGTTTGTTACCCTATTATCTCTTTCAGAGTTGGTTTAACCTTTTGGACAGAAGAGATCACTCATCTTTGTCTTTATTAGAATCTTCATAAGAGGAGCATACGCTTAATTAGTTATTTTCCTCCTTTTTATTGCAAAAGTATTTAGCTCGAATAAAACTAAAGTTCATGAGTGAAAGTGAGCATTAAAACAACAACCTATACAGCATGCGCCCTAGGACTAAGAACAAAGGGTCATACATTTAATCAATCCTTCTTCACTACTTAGTGCATGTGGCCTTCAAGTGCATTTGTCAAGAAAATATTTTAAAAATTGTTTGATTTCGAGAAAAATACTTGGTATTAACCAAGAGTTTATTTGGATCGTCGCTACTAATTATGCAAAAATTTCATTTCCCCCCACCAATTTAGTTTGCTCCTTTTTATTTATTGTTTTAAATAATTATTTATTTTTTTATATTAGCGAGGGTTCCGACCGACGCCATTGTTTATGAAGAAATATTCATTTCCCATAACAAATTTCGTTTGCCTACTTATTAGTTATTGTCTTAATTAATTGTTATTTTCTTATATTAGCTACGGTTCAGGCCAACTCTACTGTTTGTGCTAAAATTTTCATTTCCCCCCACCAATATTGTTTGGATCCTTTAAACTTTTTGTTTTATTTAATTATAATTTTTATATTCAAAACCAATACTTTGATCGGGATTTTAAAGTGCTATTAAAGAAAATCTTTTACAATAGCGGCGCAGTTAATAGGGCTTTTAAGTGCTATCAAAAACAAAATAAAGCGCTATTAAATAGCCTTTATGGCATATTGTTTGTTACCCTATTTCCTCTTTCAGAGTTGGTTTACCCTTTTGGACAGAAAAGATCACTAATCTTTGTCTTTATTAGAATCTTCATAAGAGGAGCATACGCCTAATTAGTTATTTCACTCCATTTTATTGCAAAAGTATTTAGCACGAATAAAAGTAAAGTTCATGAGTGAAGGTGAGTATTCAAATAATAACTTATACAGCATGCGCCCTAGGACTAAGAACAAAGGGGCATACATTTAATCATTCCTACTTCACTACTTAGTGCATGTGGCCTTCGAGTGCATTTATTATGAAAATATTTTTAAAATGGTTTGATTTCGAGAAAAAATACTTGGTGTTGACCAAGCGTTTATTTGGACAGACGCTACTGTTTAGGTGAAAATTTCATTTCCCCCAACCAATTTTGTTTGCATCCTTTTTAGTTATTGTTTTAAATAATTATTTATTTTTTTATATTAGCGACGGTTCCTACCGACGCCATTGTTTATGAACAAATATTCATTTCCCATAACAAATTTCATTTTCCTTCTTAATAGTTACTGTCTTATTTAATTATTATTTTCTTATATTAGCTACGGTTCAGGCAGGCTCTACTGATTGTGCTAAAATTTTCATTTCCCCCCACCAATTTTCTTTGGATCATTTAAACTTATTGTTTCATTTTATTATTATTTTTATATTCAAAACCAATACTTTAGTAGCACTTTTAAAGTGCTATTAAAGAAAATCGTTTACAATAGCGGCTCGGTTAATAGCACTTTTAAGTGTTATCAAAAACAAAAGAAAGCGCCATTAAATAGATTTTATGGCATATTGTTTGTTACCCTATTATCTCTTTCAAAGTTGGTTTACCCTTTTGGACAGAAGAGATCACTCATCTTTGTCTTTATTAGAATCTTCATAAGAGGAGCATACGCTTAATTAGTTATTTTCCTCCTTTTTATTGCAAAAGTATTTAGCTCGAATAAAACTAAAGTTCATGAGTGAAGGTGAGCATTCAAACAATAACCTATGCAGCATGCGCCCTAGGACTAAGAACAAAGGGTCATACATTTAATCATTCCTTCTTCACTACTTAGTGCATGTGGCCTTCAAATGCATTTGTCAAGAAAATATTTTTAAAATGGTTTGATTTCGAGAAAAATACTTCGTCTTAACCAAGCGTTTATTTGGATCGTCGCTACTAATTGTGAAAAAATTTCATTTCTCCCCACCAATTTAGTTTGCTCCTTTTTATTTATTGTTTTAAATAATTATTTATTTATTTTATATTAGCGAGGGTTCCGACCGACGCCATTGTTTATAAAGAGATATTCATTTCCCATAACAAATTTCGTTTGCCTCCTTATTAGTTATTGTCTTAATTAATTGTTATTTTCTTATATTAGCTACGGTTCAGGCCGACTCTACTGTTTGTGCTAAAATTTTCATTTCCCCCCACCAATATTGTTTGGATCCTTTAAACTTTTTGTTTTATTTAATTATAATTTTTATATTCAAAACCAATACTTTGATCGGGCTATTAAAGTCCTATTAAAGAAAATCATTTACAATAGCGGCATGGTTAACAACGCTTTTAAGTGCTATCAAAAACAAAAGAAAGCGCTATTAAATAGCCTTTATGGCATATTGTTTATTACGCTATTTTCTATTTCAGAGTTGGTTTACCCTTTTGGACAAAAAAAATCACTTATCTTTGTCTTTATTAGAATCTTCATAAGAGAAGCATACGCCTAATTAGTTATTTCCTTCCATTTTATTGCAAAAGTATTTAGCACGAATAAAAGTAAAGTTCATGAGTAAAGGTGAGTATTCAAATAATAACTTATACAACATGCGCCCTAGGACTAAGAACAAAGGGGCATACATTTAATCATTCCTACTTTACTACTTAGTGCATGTGGCCTTCGAGTGCATTTATTTTGAAAATATTTTTAAAATGGTTTGATTTCGAGAAAAATACTTGGTGTTGACCAAGCGTTTATTTGGACAGACGCTACTGTTTAGGCGAAAATTTCATTTCCCCCGACCAATTTTGCTTGCATCCTTTTTAGTTATTGTTTTAAATAATTATTTATTTTTTTATATTAGCGACGGTTCCGACCGACGCCATTGTTTATGAAAAAATATTCATTTCCCATAACAAATTTCATTTTCCTTCTAAATAGTTATTGTCTTATTTAATTATTATTTTCTTATATTAGCTACGGTTCAGGCAGGCTCTACTGATTGTGCTAAAATTTTCATTTCCCCCCACCAATTTTCTTTGGATCATTTAAACTTATTGTTTTATTTTATTTTTATTTTTATATTCAAAACCAATACTTTAATAGTACTTTTAAAATGCTATTAAAGAAAATCGATTACAATAGCGGCGCGATTAATAGCACTTTTAAGTGTTAATAAAAACAAAAGAAAGCGCTATAAAATAGATTTTATGGCATATTGTTTGTTACCCTATTATCTCTTTCAGAGTTGTATTAACCTTTTGTACATAAGAGATCACTCATCTTTGTCTTTATTAGAATCTTCATAAGAGGAGCATACGCTTAATTAGTTATTTTCCTCCTTTTTATTGCAAAAGTATTTAGCTCGAATAAAACTAAAGTTCATGAGTGAAAGTGAGCATTCAAACAATAACCTATACAGCATGCGCCCTAGGACTAAGAACAAAGGGTCATACATTTAATCAATCCTTCTTCACTACTTAGTGCATGTGGCCTTCGAGTGCATTTGTCAAGAAAATATTTTAAAAATTGTTTGATTTCGAGAAAAATACTTGGTATTAACCAAGAGTTTATTTGGATCGTCGCTACTAATTATGCAAAAATTTCATTTCCCCCCACCAATTTAGTTTGCTCCTTTTTATTTATTGTTTTAAATAATTATTTATTTTTTTATATTAGCGAGGGTTTTGACCGACGCCATTGTTTATGAAGAAATATTCATTTCCCATAACAAATTTCGTTTGCCTCCTTATTAGTTATTGTCTTAATTAATTATTATTTTCTTATATTAGCTACGTTTCAGGCCGACTCTACTGTTTGTGATAAAATTTTCATTTCCCCCCACCAATATTGTTTGGATCCTTTAAACTTTTTGTTTTATTTAATTATAATTTTTATATTCAAAACCAATACTTTGATCGGGATTTTAAAGTGCTATTAAAGAAAATCTTTTACAATAGCGGCACGGTTAATAGCGCTTTTAAGTGCTATCAAAAACAAAAGAAAGCGCTATTAAATAGCCTTTATGGCATATTGTTTGTTACCCTATTTTCTCTTTCAGAGTTGGTTTACCTTTTTGGACAGAAAAGATCACTCATCTTTGTCTTTATTAGAATCTTCATAAGAGGAGCATACGCCTAATTAGTTATTTCCCTCCATTTTATTGCAAAAGTATTTAGCACGAATAAAAGTAAAGTTCATGAGTATAGGTGAGTATTCAAATAATAACTTATACAGCATGCGCCATAGGACTAAAAACAAAGGGGCATACATTTAATCATTCCTACTTCACTACTTAGTGCATGTGGCCTTCGAGTGCATTTATTTTGAAAATATTTTTAAAATGGTTTGATTTCGAGAAAAATACTTGGTGTTGACCAAGCGTTTATTTAGACATACGCTACTGTTTAGGCGAAAATTTCATTTCCCCCAACCAATTTTGTTTGCATCCTTTTTAGTTATTGTTTTAAATAATTATTTATTTTTTTATATTAGCGACGGTTCCCACCGACGCCATTGTTTATGAAAAAATATTCATTTCCCATAAGAAATTTCATTTTCCTTCTTAATAGTTATTGTCTTATTTAATTATTATTTTCTTATATTAGCTACGGTTCAGGAAGGCTCTACTGATTGTGCTAAAATTTTCATTTCCCCCCACCAATTTTCTTTGGATCATTTAAACTTATTGTTTCATTTTATTATTATTTTTATATTCAAAACCAATACTTTAATAACACTTTTAAAGTGCCATTAAAGAAAATCGTTTACAATAACGGCGCGGTTAATAGCACTTTTAAGTGTTATCAAAAACAAAAGAAAGCGCCATTAAATAGATTTTATGGCATATTGTTTGTTACCCTATTATCTCTTTCAGAGTTGGTTTAACCTTTTGGACAGAAGAGATCACTCATCTTTGTCTTTATTAGAATCTTCATAAGAGGAGCATACGCTTAATTAGTTATTTTCCTCCTTTTTATTTCAAAAGTATTTAGCTCGAATAAAACTAAAGTTCATGAGTGACAGTGAGCATTCAAACAATAAACTATACAGCATGCGCCCTAGGACTAAGAACAAAGGGTCATACATTTAATCAATCCTTCTTCACTACTTAGTGCATGTGGCCTTCGAGTGCATTTGTCAAGAAAATATTTTAAAAATGGTTTGATTTCGTGAAAAATACTTGGTGTTAACCAAACATTTATTTGGATCGTCGCTACTAATTGTGCAAAAATTTCATTTCCCCCCACCAATTTAGTTTGCTCCTTTTTGTTTACTGTTTTAAATGATTATTTATTTTTTTATATTAGCGAGGGTTCCGACCAACGCCGTTGTTATGAAGTAATATTCATTTCCCATAACAAATTTCGTTTGCCTCCTTATTAGTTATTGTCTTAATTAATTGTTATTTTCTTATATTAGCTACGGTTCAGGCCGACTCTACTGTTTGTGCTAAAATTTTCATTTCCCCACACCAATATTGTTTGGATCCTTTAAACTTTTTGTTTTATTTAATTATAATTTTTATATTCAAAACCAATACTTTGATCGGGATTTTAAAGTGCTATTAAAGAAAATCATTTACAATAGCGGCGCGGTTAATAGCGCTTTTAAGTACTATCAAAAACAAAAGAAAGCGCTATTAAATAGCCTTTATGGCATATTATTTGTTACCCTATTTTCTCTTTCAGAGTTGGTTTACCCTTTTGGACAGAAAAGATCACTCATCTTTGTCTTTATTAGAATCTTCATAAGAGGAGCATACACCTAATTTGTTATTTCCCTCCATTTTATTGCAAAAGTATTTAGCACGATTAAAAGTAAAGTTCATGAGTGAAGGTGAGTATTCAAACAATAACTTATACAGCATGCGCCCTAGGACTAAGAACAAAGGGGCATACATTTAATCATTCCTACTTCACTACTTAGTGCATGTGGCCTTCGAGTGCATTTATTATGAAAATATTTTTAAAATGGTTTGATTTCGAGAAAAATACTTTGTGTTGACCAAGCGTTTATTTGGACATACGCTACTGTTTAGGCGAAAATTTCATTTCCCCCAACCAATTTTGTTTGCATCCTTTTTAGTTATTGTTTTAAATAATTATTTATTTTTTTATATTAGCGACGGTTCCCACCGACGCCATTGTTTAAGAAAAAATATTCATTTCCCATAAGAAATTTCATTTTCCTTCTTAATAGTTATTGTCTTATTTAATTATTATTTTCTTATATTAGCTACGGTTCAGGCAGGCTCTACTGATTGTGCTAAAATTTTCATTTCCCCCCACCAATTTTCTTTGGATCATTTAAACTTATTGTTTCATTTCATTATTATTTTTATATTCAAAACCAATACTTTAATAACACTTTTAAAGTGCCATTAAAGAAAATCGTTTACAATAACGGCGCGGTTAATAGCACTTTTAAGTGTTATCAAAAACAAAAGAAAGCGCCATTAAATAGATTTTATGGCATATTGTTTGTTACCCTATTATCTCTTTCAGAGTTGGTTTAACCTTTTGGACAGAAGAGATCACTCATCTTTGTCTTTATTAGAATCTTCATAAGAGGAGCATACGCTTAATTAGTTATTTTCCTCCTTTTTATTTCAAAAGTATTTAGCTCGAATAAAACTAAAGTTCATGAGTGACAGTGAGCATTCAAACAATAAACTATACAGCATGCGCCCTAGGACTAAGAACAAAGGGTCATACATTTAATCAATCCTTCTTCACTACTTAGTGCATGTGGCCTTCAAGTGCATTTGTCAAGAAAATATTTTAAAAATGGTTTGATTTCGTGAAAAATAATTGGTGTTAACCAAACATTTATTTGGATCGTCGCTACTAATTGTGCAAAAATTTCATTTCCCCCCACCAATTTAGTTTGCTCCTTTTTGTTTACTGTTTTAAATGATTATTTATTTTTTTATATTAGCGAGGGTTCCGACCAACGCCGTTGTTATGAAGTAATATTCATTTCCCATAACAAATTTCGTTTGCCTCCTTATTAGTTATTGTCTTAATTAATTGTTATTTTCTTATATTAGCTACGGTTCAGGCCGACTCTACTGTTTGTGCTAAAATTTTCATTTCCCCACACCAATATTGTTTGGATCCTTTAAACTTTTTGTTTTATTTAATTATAATTTTTATATTCAAAACCAATACTTTGATCGGGATTTTAAAGTCCTATTAAAGAAAATCATTTACAATAGCGGCGCGGTTAATAGCGCTTTTAAGTACTATCAAAAACAAAAGAAAGCGCTATTAAATAGCCTTTATGGCATATTATTTGTTACCCTATTTTCTCTTTCAGAGTTGGTTTACCCTTTTGGACAGAAAAGATCACTCATCTTTGTCTTTATTAGAATCTTCATAAGAGGAGCATACACCTAATTTGTTATTTCCCTCCATTTTATTGCAAAAGTATTTAGCACGATTAAAAGTAAAGTTCATGAGTGAAGGTGAGTATTCAAACAATAACTTATACAGCATGCGCCCTAGGACTAAGAACAAAGGGGCATACATTTAATCATTCCTACTTCACTACTTAGTGCATGTGGCCTTCGAGTGCATTTATTATGAAAATATTTTTAAAATGGTTTGATTTCGAGAAAAATACTTGGTGTTGACCAAGCGTTTATTTGGACATACGCTACTGTTTAGGCGAAAATTTCATTTCCCCCAACCAATTTTGTTTGCATCCTTTTTAGTTATTGTTTTAAATAATTATTTATTTTTTTATATTAGCGACGGTTCCGACCGACGCCATTGTTTATGAAAAAATATTCATTTCCCATAACAAATTTCATTTTCCTTCTTAATAGTTATTGTCTTATTTAATTATTATTTTCTTATATTAGCTACGGTTCAGGCAGGCTCTACTGATTGTGCTATAATTTTCATTTCCCCCCACCAATTTTCTTTGGATCATTTAAACTTATTGTTTTATTTTATTATTATTTTTATATTCAAAACCAATACTTTAATAGCACTTTTAAAGTGCTATAAAAGAAAATCGTTTACAATAGCGGCGCGGTTAATAGCACTTTTAAGTGTTATCAAAAACAAAAGAAAGTGCTATTAAATAGATTTTATGGCATATTGTTTGTTACCCTATTATCTCTTTCAGAGTTGGTTTACCCTTTTGGACATAAGAGATCACCCATCTTTTTCTTTATTAGAATCTTCATAAGAGGAGCATACGCCTAATTAGTTATTTTCCACCTTATTATTGCAAAAGTATTTAGTTCGAATAAAACTAAAGTTCAAGAGTGAAGGTGAGCATTCAAACAAAAACCTATACATCATGCGCCCTAGGACTAAGAACAAAGGGTCATACATTTAATCATTCCTTCTTCACTACTTAGTGCATGTGGCCTTCGAGTGCATTTGTCAAGAAAATATTTTAAAAATGGTTTGATTTTGAGAAAAATACGTGGTGTTGACCAAGCGTTTATTTGGATCGTCGCTACTATTTGTCCAAAAATTTCATTTCCCCCCCACCAATTTCGTTTGCACCTTTTTAGTTATTGTTTAAAATAATTTTTTTTTTATATTAGCGACGGTTCCGACCGACACCATTATTTATGAAAAAATATTCATTTCCCATAACAAATTTCGTTTACCTCCTTATTAGTTATTGTCTTAATTAATTGTTATTTTCTTATAATAACTACGGTTCAGGCCGACTCTATTGTTTGTGCTAAAATTTTCAATTCCCCCCACCAATTTTGTTTGGATCCTTTAAACTTTTTGTTTTATTTAATTATAATTTTTATATTCAAAACAATTACTTTAATAGGGCTTTTAAAGTGATATTAAAGAAAATCATTTACAATAGTGGCGCGGTCAATAGCGCTTTTAAGTGATATCAAAAACAAAAGAAAGCGCTATTAAATAGCTTTTATGGCATATAGTTTGTTACCCTATTTTCTATTTCAGAGTTGGTTTACCCTTTTAGACTGAAAAGATCACTCATCTTTGTCTTTATTAAAATCTTCATAAGAGGAGCATACGACTAATTAGTTATTTCCCTCCATTTTATTGCAAAAGTATTTAGCACGAATAAAAGTAAATTTCATGAGTGAAGGTGAGCATTCAAACAATAATTTATACAGCATGCGCCCTAGGAATAAGAACAAAGGCGCATACATTTAATCATTCCTACTTCACTACTTAGTGCATGTGGCCTTCGAGTGCATTTATTATGAAAATATTTTTAAAATGGTTGATTTCGAGAAAAATACTTGGTGTTGACCAAGCGTTTATTGGGACAAATGCTACTGTTTAGGAGAAAATTTCAATTCCCCCTCCCAATTTTGTTTGCATCCTTTTTAGTTATTGTTTTAAATGATTATTTATTTTTTTATATTAGCGACGGTTCCGACCGACGCCATTGTTTATGAAAAAATATTCATTTCCCATAACAAATTTCATTTACCTTCTTAATAGTTATTGTCTTAATTAATTATTATTTTCTTATATTAGTTACGGTTCAGGCAAGCTCTACTGATTGTGCTAAAATTTTCATTTCCCTCCACCAATTTTCTTTGGATCATTTAAGCTTATTGTTTTATTTTATTATTATTTTTATATTCAAAACCAATACTTTAATAGCACTTTTAAAGTGCTATTAAAGAAAATCGTTTACAATAGCGGCGCGGTTAATAGCACTTTTAAGTGTTATCAAAAACAAAAGAAAGCGCTATTAAATAGATTTTATGGCATATTGTTTGTTACCCTATTATCTCTTTCAGAGTTGGTTTAACCTTTTGGACAGAAGAGATCACTCATCTTTGTTTTTATTAGAATCTTCATAAGAGGAGCATACGCTTAATTAGTTATTTTCCTCCTTTTTATTGCAAAAGTATTTAGCTCGAATAAAACTAAAGTTCATGAGTGAAGGTGAGCATTCAAACAATAACCTATACAGCATGCGCCCTAGGACTAAGAACAAAGGGTCATACATTTAATCAATCCTTCTTCACTACTTAGTGTATGTGGCCTTCGAGTGCATTTGTCAAGAAAATATTTTAAAAATGGTTTGATTTCGAGAAAAATACTTGGTGTTAACCAAGCGTTTATTTGAATCGTCGCTACTAATTGGGCAAAAATTTCATTTCCCCCCACCAATTTAGTTTGCTCCTTTTTATTTATTGTTTTAAATAATTATTTATTTTTTTATATTAGCGAGGGTTCCGACCGACTCCATTGTTTATGAAGTAATATTCATTTCCCATAACAAATTTCGTTTGCCTCCTTATTAGTTATTGTCTTAATTAATTGTTATTTTCTTATATTAGCTACGCTTCAGGCCGACTCTACTATTTGTGCTAAAATTTTCATTTCCCCACACCAATATTGTTTGGATCCTTTAAACTTTTTGTTTTATTTAATTATAATTTTTATATTCAAAACCAATACTTTGATCGGGATTTTAAAGTGATATTAAAGAAAATCATTTACAATAGCGGCGCGGTTAATAGCGCTTTTAAGTACTATCAAAAACAAAAGAAAGCGCTATTAAATAGCCTTTATGGCATATTATTTGTTACCCTATTTTCTCTTTCAGAGTTGGTTTACCCTTTTGGACAGAAAAGATCACTCATCTTTGTCTTTATTAGAATCTTCATAAGAGGAGCATACACCTAATTTGTTATTTCCCTCCATTTTATTGCAAAAGTATTTAGCACGATTAAAAGTAAAGTTCATGAGTGAAGGTGAGTATTCAAACAATAACTTATACAGCATGCGCCATAGGACTAAGAACAAAGGGGCATACATTTAATCATTCCTACTTCACTACTTAGTGCATGTGGCCTTCGAGTGCATTTATAATGAAAATATTTTTAAAATGGTTTGATTTCGAGAAAAATACTTGGTGTTGACCAAGCGTTTATTTGGACATACACTACTGTTTAGGCGAAAATTTCATTTCCCCCAACCAATTTTGTTTGCATCCTTTTTAGTTATTGTTTTAAATAATTATTTATTTTTTTATATTAGCGACGGTTCCGACCGACGCCATTGTTTATGAAAAAATATTCATTTCCCATAACAAATTTCATTTTCCTTCTTAATAGTTATTGTCTTATTTAATTATTATTTTCTTATATTAGCTACGGTTCAGGCAGGCTCTACTGATTGTGCTATAATTTTCATTTCCCCCCACCAATTTTCTTTGGATCATTTAAACTTATTGTTTTATTTTATTATTATTTTTATATTCAAAACCAATACTTTAATAGCACTTTTAAAGTGCTATAAAAGAAAATCGTTTACAATAGCGGCGCGGTTAATAGCACTTTTAAGTGTTATCAAAAACAAAAGAAAGTGCTATTAAATAGATTTTATGGCATATTGTTTGTTACCCTATTATCTCTTTCAGAGTTGGTTTACCCTTTTGGACATAAGAGATCACCCATCTTTTTCTTTATTAGAATCTTCATAAGAGGAGCATACGCCTAATTAGTTATTTTCCACCTTATTATTGCAAAAGTATTTAGTTCGAATAAAACTAAAGTTCAAGAGTGAAGGTGAGCATTCAAACAAAAACCTATACATCATGCGCCCTAGGACTAAGAACAAAGGGTCATACATTTAATCATTCCTTCTTCACTACTTAGTGCATGTGGCCTTCGAGTGCATTTGTCAAGAAAATATTTTAAAAATGGTTTGATTTTGAGAAAAATACGTGGTGTTGACCAAGCGTTTATTTGGATCGTCGCTACTATTTGTCCAAAAATTTCATTTCCCCCCCACCAATTTCGTTTGCACCTTTTTAGTTATTGTTTAAAATAATTTTTTTTTTATATTAGCGACGGTTCCGACCGACACCATTATTTATGAAAAAATATTCATTTCCCATAACAAATTTCGTTTACCTCCTTATTAGTTATTGTCTTACTTAATTGTTATTTTCTTATAATAACTACGGTTCAGGCCGACTCTATTGTTTGTGCTAAAATTTTCAATTCCCCCCACCAATTTTGTTTGGATCCTTTAAACTTTTTGTTTTATTTAATTATAATTTTTATATTCAAAACAATTACTTTAATAGGGCTTTTAAAGTGATATTAAAGAAAATCATTTACAATAGTGGCGCGGTCAATAGCGCTTTTAAGTGATATCAAAAACAAAAGAAAGCGCTATTAAATAGCTTTTATGGCATATAGTTTGTTACCCTATTTTCTATTTCAGAGTTGGTTTACCCTTTTAGACTGAAAAGATCACTCATCTTTGTCTTTATTAAAATCTTCATAAGAGGAGCATACGACTAATTAGTTATTTCCCTCCATTTTATTGCAAAAGTATTTAGCACGAATAAAAGTAAATTTCATGAGTGAAGGTGAGCATTCAAACAATAATTTATACAGCATGCGCCCTAGGAATAAGAACAAAGGCGCATACATTTAATCATTCCTACTTCACTACTTAGTGCATGTGGCCTTCGAGTGCATTTATTATGAAAATATTTTTAAAATGGTTGATTTCGAGAAAAATACTTGGTGTTGACCAAGCGTTTATTGGGACAGATGCTACTGTTTAGGAGAAAATTTCAATTCCCCCTCCCAATTTTGTTTGCATCCTTTTTAGTTATTGTTTTAAATGATTATCTATTTTTTTATATTAGCGACGGTTCCAACCGACGCCATTGTTTATGAAAAAATATTCATTTCCCATAACAAATTTCATTTACCTTCTTAATAGTTATTGTCTTAATTAATTATTATTTTCTTATATTAGTTACGGTTCAGGCAAGCTCTACTGATTGTGCTAAAATTTTCATTTCCCTCCACCAATTTTCTTTGGATCATTTAAGCTTATTGTTTTATTTTATTATTATTTTTATATTCAAAACCAATACTTTAATAGCACTTTTAAAGTGCTATTAAAGAAAATCGTTTACAATAGCGGCGCGGTTAATAGCACTTTTAAGTGTTATCAAAAACAAAAGAAAGCGCTATTAAATAGATTTTATGGCATATTGTTTGTTACCCTATTATCTCTTTCAGAGTTGGTTTAACCTTTTGGACAGAAGAGATCACTCATCTTTGTTTTTATTAGAATCTTCATAAGAGGAGCATACGCTTAATTAGTTATTTTCCTGCTTTTTATTGCAAAAGTATTTAGCTCGAATAAAACTAAAGTTCATGAGTGAAGGTGAGCATTCAAACAATAACCTATACAGCGTGCGCCCTAGGACTAAGAACAAAGGGTCATACATTTAATCAATCCTTCTTCACTACTTAGTGTATGTGGCCTTCGAGTGCATTTGTCAAGAAAATATTTTAAAAATGGTTTGATTTCGAGAAAAATACTTGGTGTTAACCAAGCGTTTATTTGAATCGTCGCTACTAATTGGGCAAAAATTTCATTTCCCCCCACCAATTTAGTTTGCTCCTTTTTATTTATTGTTTTAAATAATTATTTATTTTTTTATATTAGCGAGGGTTCCGACCGACTCCATTGTTTATGAAGTAATATTCATTTCCCATAACAAATTTCGTTTGCCTCCTTATTAGTTATTGTCTTAATTAATTGTTATTTTCTTATATTAGCTACGCTTCAGGCCGACTCTACTATTTGTGCTAAAATTTTCATTTCCCCACACCAATATTGTTTGGATCCTTTAAACTTTTTGTTTTATTTAATTATAATTTTTATATTCAAAACCAATACTTTGATCGGGATTTTAAAGTGCTATTAAAGAAAATCATTTACAATAGCGGCGCGGTTAATAGCGCTTTTAAGTACTATCAAAAACAAAAGAAAGCGCTATTAAATAGCCTTTATGGCATATTATTTGTTACCCTATTTTCTCTTTCAGAGTTGGTTTACCCTTTTGGACAGAAAAGATCACTCATCTTTGTCTTTATTAGAATCTTCATAAGAGGAGCATACACCTAATTTGTTATTTCCCTCCATTTTATTGCAAAAGTATTTAGCACGATTAAAAGTAAAGTTCATGAGTGAAGGTGAGTATTCAAACAATAACTTATACAGCATGCGCCCTAGGACTAAGAACAAAGGGGCATACATTTAATCATTCCTACTTCACTACTTAGTGCATGTGGCCTTCGAGTGCATTTATAATGAAAATATTTTTAAAATGGTTTGATTTCGAGAAAAATACTTGGTGTTGACCAAGCGTTTATTTGGACATACGCTACTGTTTAGGCGAAAATTTCATTTCCCCCAACCAATTTTGTTTGCATCCTTTTTAGTTATTGTTTTAAATAATTATTTATTTTTTTATATTAGCGACGGTTCCGACCGACGCCATTGTTTATGAAAAAATATTCATTTCCCATAACAAATTTCATTTTCCTTCTTAATATTTATTGTCTTATTTAATTATTATTTTCTTATATTAGCTACGGTTCAGGCAGGCTCTACTGATTGTGCTATAATTTTCATTTCCCCCCACCAATTTTCTTTGGATCATTTAAACTTATTGTTTTATTTTATTATTATTTTTATATTCAAAACCAATACTTTAATAGCACTTTTAAAGTGCTATAAAAGAAAATCGTTTACAATAGCGGCGCGGTTAATAGCACTTTTAAGTGTTATCAAAAACAAAAGAAAGCGCTATTAAATAGATTTTATGGCATATTGTTTGTTACCCTATTATCTCTTTCAGAGTTGGTTTACCCTTATGGACATAAGAGATCACCCATATTTTTCTTTATTAGAATCTTCATAAGAGGAGCATACGCCTAATTAGTTATTTTCCACCTTATTATTGCAAAAGTATTTAGTTCGAATAAAACTAAAGTTCAAGAGTGAAGGTGAGCATTCAAACAAAAACCTATACATCATGCGCCCTAGGACTAAGAACAAAGGGTCATACATTTAATCATTCCTTCTTCACTACTTAGTGCATGTGGCCTTCGAGTGCATTTGTCAAGAAAATATTTTAAAAATGGTTTGATTTTGAGAAAAATATGTGGTGTTGACCAAGCGTTTATTTGGATCGTCGCTACTATTTGTCCAAAAATTTCATTTCCCCCCCACCAATTTCGTTTGCACCTTTTTAGTTATTGTTTAAAATAATTTTTTTTTATATTAGCGACGGTTCCGACCGACACCATTATTTATGAAAAAATATTCATTTCCCATAACAAATTTTGTTTTCCTCCTTATTAGTTATTGTCTTAATTAATTGTTATTTTCTTATAATAACTACGGTTCAGGCCGACTCTATTGTTTGTGCTAAAATTTTCAATTCCCCCCACCAATTTTGTTTGGATCCTTTAAACTTTTTGTTTTATTTAATTATAATTTTTATATTCAAAACCAATACTTTAATAGGGATTTTAAAGTGATATTAAAGAAAATCATTTACAATAGTGGCGCGGTTAATAGCTCTTTTAAGTGATATCAAAAACAAAAGAAAGCGCTATTAAATAGCTTTTATGGCATATAGTTTGTTACCCTATTTTCTATTTCAGAGTTGGTTTACCCTTTTAGACTGAAAAGATCACTCATCTTTGTCTTTATTAAAATCTTCATAAGAGGAGCATATGCCTAATTAGTTATTTCCCTCCATTTTATTGCAAAAGTATTTAGCACGAATAAAAGTAAAGTTCATGAGTGAAGGTGAGCATTCAAACAATAATTTATACAGCATGCGCCCTAGGAATAAGAACAAAGGCGCATACATTTAATCATTCCTACTTCACTACTTAGTGCATGTGGCCTTCGAGTGCATTTATTATGAAAATATTTTTAAAATGGTTGATTTCGAGAAAAATACTTGGTGTTGACCAAGCGTTTATTGGGACAGATGCTACTGTTTAGGCGAAAATTTCAATTCCCCCTCCCAATTTTGTTTGCATCCTTTTTAGTTATTGTTTTAAATGATTATTTATTTTTTTATATTAGCGACGGTTCCGTTCGACGCCATTGTTCATGAAAAAATATTCATTTCCCATAACAAATTTCATTCACCTTCTTAATAGTTATTGTCTTAATTAATTATTATTTTCTTATATTAGTTACGGTTCAGGCAAGCTCTACTGATTGTGCTAAAATTTTCATTTCCCTCCACCAATTTTCTTTGGATCATTTAAGCTTATTGATTTATTTTATTATTATTTTTATATTCAAAACCAATACTTTAATAGCACTTTTAAAGTGCTATTAAAGAAAATCGTTTACAATAGCGGCGCGGTTAATAGCACTTTTAAGTGTTATCAAAAACAAAAGAAAGCGCTATTAAATAGATTTTATGGCATATTGTTTGTTACCCTATTATCTCTTTCAGAGTTGGTTTAACCTTTTGGACAGAAGAGATCACTCATCTTTGTTTTTATTAGAATCTTCATAAGAGGAGCATACATTTAATTAGTTATTTTCCTCCTTTTTATTGCAAAAGTATTTAGCTCGAATAAAACTAAAGTTCATGAGTGAAGGTGAGCATTCAAACAATAACCTATACAGCATGCGCCCTAGGACTAAGAACAAAGGGTCATACATTTAATCAATCCTTCTTCACTACTTAGTGCATGTGGCCTTCGAGTGCATTTGTCAAGAAAATATTTTAAAAATGGTTTGATTTCGAGAAAAATACTTGGTGTTAACCAAGCGTTTATTTGGATCGTCGCTACTAATTGTGCAAAAATTTCATTTCCCCCCACCAATTTAGTTTGCTCCTTTTTATTTATTGTTTTAAATAATTATTTATTTTTTTATATTAGCGAGGGTTCCGACCGACGCCATTGTTTATGAAGTAATATTCATTTCCCATAACAAATTTCGTTTGCCTCCTTATTAGTTATTGTCTTAATTAATTGTTATTTTCTTATATTAGCTACGCTTCAGGCCGACTCTACTATTTGTGCTAAAATTTTCATTTCCCCACACCAATATTGTTTGGATCCTTTAAACTTTTTGTTTTATTTAATTATAATTTTTATATTCAAAACCAATACTTTAATAGCGCTTTTAAAGTGCCATTAAAGAAAATTGTTTACAATAGTGGCGCGGTTAATAGCGCTTTTAAGTGCTATCAAAAACAAAAGAAAGGGCTATTAAATAGATTTTATGGCATATTATTTGTTACCCTATTATCTCTTTCAGAGTTGGTTTACCCTTTTGGAAATAAGAGATCACCCATATTTTTCTTTATTAGAATCTTCATAAGAGGAGCATACGCCTAATTAGTTATTTTCCACCTTATTATTGCAAAAGTATTTAGTTCGAATAAAACTAAAGTTCAAGAGTGAAGGTGAGCATTCAAACAAAAACCTATACATCATGCGCCCTAGGACTAAGAACAAAGGGTCATACATTTAATCATTCCTTCTTCACTACTTAGTGCATGTGGCCTTTGAGTGCATTTGTCAAGAAAATATTTTAAAAATGGTTTGATTTTGAGAAAATTACGTGGTGTTGACCAAGCGTTTATTTGGATCGTCGCTACTATTTGTCCAAAAATTTCATTTCCCCCCCACCATTTTCGTTTGCACCTTTTTAGTTATTGTTTAAAATAATTTTTTTTTTATATTAGCGACGGTTCCTACCGACACCATTATTTATGAAAAAATATTCATTTCCCATAACAAATTTTGTTTTCCTCCTTATTAGTTATTGTCTTAATTAATTGTTATTTTCTTATAATAACTACGGTCCAGGCCGACTCTATTGTTTGTGCTAAAATTTTCAATTCCCCCCACCAATTTTGTTTGGATCCTTTAAACTTTTTGTTTTATTTAATTATAATTTTTATATTCAAAACCAATACTTTAATAGGGCTTTTAAAGTGATATTAAAGAAAATCATTTACAATAGTGGCGCGGTCAATAGCGCTTTTAAGTGATATCAAAAACAAAAGAAAGCGCTATTAAATAGCTTTTATGGCATATAGTTTGTTACCCTATTTTCTATTTCAGAGTTGGTTTACCCTTTTAGACTGAAAAGATCACTCATCTTTGTCTTTATTAAAATCTTCATAAGAGGAGCATACGCCTAATTAGTTATTTCCCTCCATTTTATTGCAAAAGTATTTAGCACGAATAAAAGTAAAGTTCATGAGTGAAGGTGAGAATTCAAACAATAATTTATACAGCATGCGCCCTAGGCATAAGAACAAAGGGGCATACATTTAATCATTCCTACTTCACTACTTAGTGCATGTGGCCTTCGAGTGCATTTATTATGAAAATATTTTTAAAATGGTTGATTTCGAGAAAAATACTTGGTGTTGACCAAGCGCTTATTGGGACAGATGCTACTGTTTAGGCGAAAATTTCAATTCCCCCTCCCAATTTTGTTTGCATCCTTTTTAGTTATTGTTTTAAATGATTATTTTTTTTTATATTAGCGACGGTTCCGTTCGACGCGATTGTTCATGAAAAAATATTCATTTCCCATAACAAATTTAATTTACCTTCTTAATAGTTATTGTCTTAATTAATTATTATTTTCTTATATTAGTTACGGTTCAGGCAAGCTCTACTGATTGTGCTAAAATTTTTATTTCCCTCCACCAATTTTCTTTGGATCATTTAAGCTTATCGTTTTATTTTATTATTATTTTTATATTCAAAACCAATACTTTAATAGCACTTTTAAAGTGCTGTTAAAGAAAATCGTTTACAATAGCGGCGCGGTTAATAGCACTTTTAAGTGTTATCAAAAACAAAAGAAAGCGCTATTAAATAGATTTTCTGGCATATTGTTTGTTACCCTATTATCTCTTTCAGAGTTGGTTTAACCTTTTGGACAGAAGAGATCACTCATCTTTGTTTTTATTAGAATCTTCATAAGAGGAGCATACGCTTAATTAGTTATTTTCCTCCTTTTTATTGCAAAAGTATTTAGCTCGAATAAAACTAAAGTTCATGAGTGAAGGTGAGCATTCAAACAATAACCTATACAGCATGCGCCCTAGGACTAAGAACAAAGGGTCATACATTTAATCAATCCTTCTTCGCTACTTAGTGCATGTGGCCTTCGAGTGCATTTGTCAAGAAAATATTTTAAAAATGGTTTGATTTCGAGAAAAATACTTGGTGTTAACCAAGCGTTTATTTGGATCGTCGCTACTAATTGTGCAAAAATTTCATTTCCCCCCACCAATTTAGTTTTCTCCTTTTTATTTATTGTTTTAAATAATTATTTATTTTTTTATATTAGCGAGGGTTCCGACCGACGCCATTGTTTATGAAGTAATATTCATTTCCCATAACAAATTTCGTTTGCCTCCTTATTAGTTATTGTCTTAATTAATTGTTATTTTCTTATATTAGCTACGCTTCAGGCCGACTCTACTGTTTGTGCTAAAATTTTCATTTCCCACCACCAATTTTGTTTGGATCCTTTAAACTTTTTGTTTTATTTAATTATAATTTTTATATTCAAAACCAATACTTTAATAGCGCTTTTAAAGTGCCATTAAAGAAAATTGTTTCAAATAGTGGCGCGGTTAATAGCGCTTTTAAGTGCTATCAAAAACAAAAGAAAGGGCTATTAAATAGATTTTATGGCATATTATTTGTTACCCTATTATCTCTTTCAGAGTTGGTTTACCCTTTTGGAAATAAGAGATCACCCATATTTTTCTTTATTAGAATCTTCATAAGAGGAGCATACGCCTAATTAGTTATTTTCCACCTTATTATTGCAAAAGTATTTAGTTCGAATAAAACTAAAGTTCAAGAGTGAAGGTGAGCATTCAAACAAAAACCTATACATCATGCGCCCTAGGACTAAGAACAAAGGGTCATACATTTAATCATTCCTTCTTCACTACTTAGTGCATGTGGCCTTTGAGTGCATTTGTCAAGAAAATATTTTAAAAATGGTTTGATTTTGAGAAAAATACGTGGTGTTGACCAAGCGTTTATTTGGATCGTCGCTACTATTTGTCCAAAAATTTCATTTCCCCCCCACCAATTTCGTTTGCACCTTTTTAGTTATTGTTTAAAATAATTTTTTTTTATATTAGCGACGGTTCCTACCGACACCATTATTTATGAAAAAATATTCATTTCCCATAACAAATTTTGTTTTCCTCCTTATTAGTTATTGTCTTAATTAATTGTTATTTTCTTATAATAACTACGGTTCAGGCCGACTCTATTGTTTGTGCTAAAATTTTCAATTCCCCCCACCAATTTTGTTTGGATCCTTTAAACTTTTTGTTTTATTTAATTATAATTTTTATATTCAAAACCAATACTTTAATAGGGCTTTTAAAGTGATATTAAAGAAAATCATTTACAATAGTGGCGCGGTCAATAGCGCTTTTAAGTGATATCAAAAACAAAAGAAAGCGCTATTAAATAGCTTTTATGGCATATAGTTTGTTACCCTATTTTCTATTTCAGAGTTGGTTTACCCTTTTAGACTGAAAAGATCACTCATCTTTGTCTTTATTAAAATCTTCATAAGAGGAGCATACGCCTAATTAGTTATTTCCCTCCATTTTATTGCAAAAGTATTTAGCACGAATAAAAGTAAAGTTCATGAGTGAAGGTGAGCATTCAAACAATAATTTATACAGCATGCGCCCTAGGAATAAGAACAAAGGGGCATACATTTAATCATTCCTACTTCACTACTTAGTGCATGTGGCCTTCGAGTGCATTTATTATGAAAATATTTTTAAAATGGTTGATTTCGAGAAAAATACTTGGTGTTGACCAAGCGTTTATTGGGACAGATGCTACTGTTTAGGCGAAAATTTCAATTCCCCCTCCCAATTTTGTTTGCATCCTTTTTAGTTATTGTTTTAAATGATTTTTTTTTTTTATATTAGCGACGGTTCCGACCGACGCCATTGTTCATGAAAAAATATTCATTTCCCATAACAAATTTAATTTACCTTCTTAATAGTTATTGTCTTAATTAATTATTATTTTCTTATATTAGTTACGGTTCAGGCAAGCTCTACTGATTGTGCTAAAATTTTCATTTCCCTCCACCAATTTTCTTTGGATCATTTAAGCTTATCGTTTTATTTTATTATTATTTTTATATTCAAAACCAATACTTTAATAGAGCTTTTAAAGTGCTGTTAAAGAAAATCGTTTACAATAGCGGCGCGGTTAATAGCACTTTTAAGTGTTATCAAAAACAAAAGAAAGCGCTATTAAATAGATTTTCTGGCATATTGTTTGTTACCCTATTATCTCTTTCAGAGTTGGTTTAACCTTTTGGACAGAAGAGATCACTCATCTTTGTTTTTATTAGAATCTTCATAAGAGGAGCATACGCTTAATTAGTTATTTTCCTCCTTTTTATTGCAAAAGTATTTAGCTCGAATAAAACTAAAGTTCATGAGTGAAGGTGAGCATTCAAACAATAACCTATACAGCATGCGCCCTAGGACTAAGAACAAAGGGTCATACATTTAATCAATCTTTCTTCGCTACTTAGTGCATGTGGCCTTCGAGTGCATTTGTCAAGAAAATATTTTAAAAATGGTTTGATTTGGAGAAAAATACTTGGTGTTAACCAAGCGTTTATTTGGATCGTCGCTACTAATTGTGCAAAAATTTCATTTCCCCCCACCAATTTAGTTTTCTCCTTTTTATTTATTGTTTTAAATAATTATTTATTTTTTTATATTAGCGAGGGTTCCGACCGACGCCATTGTTTATGAAGTAATATTCATTTCCCATAACAAATTTCGTTTGCCTCCTTATTAGTTATTGTCTTAATTAATTGTTATTTTCTTATATTAGCTACGCTTCAGGCCGACTCTACTGTTTGTGCTAAAATTTTCATTTCCCACCACCAATTTTGTTTGGATCCTTTAAACTTTTTGTTTTATTTAATTATAATTTTTATATTCAAAACCAATACTTTAATAGCGCTTTTAAAGTGCCATTAAAGAAAATTGTTTACAATAGTGGCGCGGTTAATAGCGCTTTTAAGTGCTATCAAAAACAAAAGAAAGGGCTATTAAATAGATTTTATGGCATATTATTTGTTACCCTATTATCTCTTTCAGAGTTGGTTTACCCTTTTGGAAATAAGAGATCACCCATATTTTTCTTTATTAGAATCTTCATAAGAGGAGCATACGCCTAATTAGTTATTTTCCACCTTATTATTGCAAAAGTATTTAGTTCGAATAAAACTAAAGTTCAAGAGTGAAGGTGAGCATTCAAACAAAAACCTATACATCATGCGCCCTAGGACTAAGAACAAAGGGTCATACATTTAATCATTCCTTCTTCACTACTTAGTGCATGTGGCCTTTGAGTGCATTTGTCAAGAAAATATTTTAAAAATGGTTTGATTTTGAGAAAATTACGTGGTGTTGACCAAGCGTTTATTTGGATCGTCGCTACTATTTGTCCAAAAATTTCATTTCCCCCCCACCAATTTCGTTTGCACCTTTTTAGTTATTGTTTAAAATAATTTTTTTTTTATATTAGCGACGGTTCCTACCGACACCATTAATTATGAAAAAATATTCATTTCCCATAACAAATTTTGTTTTCCTCCTTATTAGTTATTGTCTTAATTAATTGTTATTTTCTTATAATAACTACGGTTCAGGCCGACTCTATTGTTTGTGCTAAAATTTTCAATTCCCCCCACCAATTTTGTTTGGATCCTTTAAACTTTTTGTTTTATTTAATTATAATTTTTATATTCAAAACCAATACTTTAATAGGGCTTTTAAAGTGATATTAAAGAAAATCATTTACAATAGTGGCGCGGTCAATAGCGCTTTTAAGTGATATCAAAAACAAAAGAAAGCGCTATTAAATAGCTTTTATGGCATATAGTTTGTTACCCTATTTTCTATTTCAGAGTTGGTTTACCCTTTTAGACTGAAAAGATCACTCATCTTTGTCTTTATTAAAATCTTCATAAGAGGAGCATACGCCTAATTAGTTATTTCCCTCCATTTTATTGCAAAAGTATTTAGCACGAATAAAAGTAAAGTTCATGAGTGAAGGTGAGCATTCAAACAATAATTTATACAGCATGCGCCCTAGGAATAAGAACAAAGGGGCATACATTTAATCATTCCTACTTCACTACTTAGTGCATGTGGCCTTCGAGTGCATTTATTATGAAAATATTTTTAAAATGGTTGATTTCGAGAAAAATACTTGGTGTTGACCAAGCGTTTATTGGGACAGATGCTACTGTTTAGGCGAAAATTTCAATTCCCCCTCCCAATTTTGTTTGCATCCTTTTTATTTATTGTTTTAAATAATTATTTATTTTTTTATATTAGCGAGGGTTCCGACCGACGCCATTGTTTATGAAGTAATATTCATTTCCCATAACAAATTTCGTTTGCCTCCTTATTAGTTATTGTCTTAATTAATTGTTATTTTCTTATATTAGCTACGCTTCAGGCCGACTCTACTGTTTGTGCTAAAATTTTCATTTCCCACCACCAATTTTGTTTGGATCCTTTAAACTTTTTGTTTTATTTAATTATAATTTTTATATTCAAAACCAATACTTTAATAGCGCTTTTAAAGTGCCATTAAAGAAAATTGTTTACAATAGTGGCGCGGTTAATAGCGCTTTTAAGTGCTATCAAAAACAAAAGAAAGGGCTATTAAATAGATTTTATGGCATATTGTTTGTTACCCTATTATCTCTTTCAGAGTTGGTTTACCCTTTTGGACATAAGAGATCACCCATCTTTTTCTTTATTAGAATCTTCATAAGAGGAGCATACGCCTAATTAGTTATTTTCCACCTTATTATTGCAAAATTATTTAGTTCGAATAAAACTAAAGTTCAAGAGTGAAGGTGAGCATTCAAACAAAAACCTATACATCATGCGCCCTAGGACTAAGAACAAAGGGTCATACATTTAATCATTCCTTCTTCACTACTTAGTGCATGTGGCCTTCGAGTGCATTTGTCAAGAAAATATTTTAAAAATGGTTTGATTTTGAGAAAAATACGTGGTGTTGACCAAGCGTTTATTTGGATCGTCGCTACTATTTGTCCAAAAATTTCATTTCCCCCCACCAATTTCGTTTGCACCTTTTTAGTTATTGTTTAAAATAAGTATCTTTTTATATTAGCGACGGTTCCGACCGACACCATTATTTATGAAAAAATATTCATTTCCCATAACAAATTTCGTTTTCCTCCTTATTAGTTATTGTCTTAATTAATTGTTATTTTATTATAATAACTACGGTTCAGGCCGACTATATTGTTTGTGCGAAAATTTTCAATTCCCCCCACCAATTTTGTTTGGATCCTTTAAACTTTTTGTTTTATTTAATTATAATTTTTATATTCAAAACCAATACTTTAATAGGGCTTTTAAAGTGATATTAAAGAAAATCATTTACAATAGTGGCACGGTCAATAGCGCTTTTAAGTGATATCAAAAACAAAAGAAAGCGCTATTAAATAGCTTTTATGGCATATAGTTTGTTACCCTATTTTCTCTTTCAGAGTTGGTTTACCCTTTTAGACTGAAAAGATCACTCATCTTTGTCTTTATTAAAATCTTCATAAGAGGAGCATACGCCTAATTAGTTATTTCCCTCCATTTTATAGCAAAAGTATTTAGCACGAATAAAAGTAAAGTTCATGAGTGAAGGTGAGCATTCAAACAATAATTTATACAGCATGCGCCCTAGGAATAAGAACAAAGGGGCATACATTTAATCATTCCTACTTCACTACTTAGTGCATGTGGCCTTCGAGTGTATTTATTATGAAAATATTTTTAAAATGGTTGATTTCGAGAAAAATACTTGGTGTTGACCAAGCGTTTATTGGGACAGATGCTACTGTTTAGGCGAAAATTTCAATTCCCCCTACCAATTTTGTTTGCATCCTTTTTAGTTATTATTTTAAATGATTATTTATTTTTTTATATTAGCGACGGTTCCGACCGACGCCATTGTTTATGAAAAAATATTCATTTCCCATAACAAATTTAATTTACCTTCTTAATAGTTATTGTCTTAATTAATTATTATTTTCTTATATTAGTTACGGTTCAGGCAAGCTCTACTGATTGTGCTAAAATTTTCATTTCCCCCCACCAATTTTCTTTGGATCATTTAAGCTTATTGTTTTATTTTATTTTTATTTTTATATTCAAAACCAATACTTTAATAGAACTTTTAAAGTGCTATTAAAGAAAATCGTTTACAATAGCGGCGCGGTTAATAGCACTTTTAAGTGTTATAAAAAACAAAAGAAAGCGCTATTAAATAGATTTTATGGCATATTGTTTGTTACCCTATTATCTCTTTCAGAGTTGGTTTAACCTTTTGGACAGAAGAGATCACTCATCTTTGTCTTTATTAGAATCTTCATAAGAGGAGCATACGCTTAATTAGTTATTTTCCTCCTTTTTATTGCAAAAGTATTTAGCTCGAATAAAACTAAAGTTCATGAGTGAAGGTGAGCATTCAAACAATAACCTATACAGCATGCGCCCTAGGACTAAGAACAAAGGGCCATACATTTAATCAATCCTTCTTCACTACTTAGTGCATGTGGCCTTCGAGTGCATTTGTCAAGAAAATATTTTAAAAATGGTTTGATTTCGAGAAAAATTCTTGGTGTTAACCAAGCGTTTATTTGGATCGTCGCTACTAATTGTGCAAAACTTTCATTTCCCCCCACCAATTTAGTTTTCTCCTTTTTATTTATTGTTTTAAATAATTATTTATTTTTTTATATTAGCGAGGGTTCCGACCGACGCCATTGTTTATGAAGTAATATTCATTTCCCATAACAAATTTCGTTTGCCTCCTTATTAGTTATTGTCTTAATTATTTGTTATTTTCTTATATTAACTACGGTTCAGGCCGACTCTATTGTTTGTGCTAAAATTTTCAATTCCCCCCACCAATTTTGGTTGGATCCTTTAAACTTTTTGTTTTATTTAATTATAATATTTATATTCAAAACCAATACTTTAATAGGGCTTTTAAAGTGATATTAAAGAAAATCATTTACAATAGTGGTGCAGTTAATAGCGCTTTTAAGTGATATCAAAAACAAAAGAAAGCGCTATTAAATAGCTTTTATGGCATATACTTTAATACCCTATTTTCTCTTTCAGAGTTGGTTTACCCTTTTAGACTGAAAAGATCACTCATCTTTGTCTTTATTAAAATCTTCATAAGAGGAGCATACGCCTAATTAGTTATTTTCCTCCTTTTTATTGCAAAAGTATTTAGCTCGAATAAAACTAAAGTTCATGAGTGAATGTGAGCATTCAAACAATAACCTATACAGCATGCGCCCTAGGACTAAGAACAAAGGGTCATACATTTAATCATTCCTTCTTCACTACTTAGTGCATGTGGCCTTCAAGTGCATTTGTCAAGAAAATATTTTAAAAATGGTTTGATTTCACTAAAACTACTTGGTGTTAACCAAGCGTTTATTTGGATCTTCGCTACTATTTGTGAAAAAATTTCATTTCCCCCCACCAATTTAGTTTGCTCCTTTTTAGTTATTGTTTTAAATAATTATTTATTTTTTTATATTAGCGACGGTTCATACCGACGCCATTGTTTATGAAAAAATATTCATTTCCCATAACAAATTTTGTTTTTCACCGTATTAGTTATTGTCTTAATTAATTGTTATTTTGTAATATTTTCTACGGTTCAGGCCGACTCTATTGTTTGTGCTAAAATTTTCATTTCCCCCCACCAATTTTGTTTGGATCCTTTAAACTTTTTGTTTTATTTTATTATAATTTTTATATTCAAAACCAATACTTTAATAGGGATTTTAAAGTGCTATTAAAGAAAATCATTTACAATAGCGGCGCAGTTAATAGCGCTTTTAAGTGCTATCAAAAACAAACGAAAGCGCTATTAAATAGCTTTTATGGCATATTGTTTGTTACACTATTTTCTCTTTCAGATTTGGTTTAACCTTTTAGACAGAAAAGATCAGTCATCTTTGTCTTTATTAGATTCTTCATAAGAGGAGCATACGCCTAATTAGTTATTTCGTTCCATTTTATTGCAAAAGTATTTAGCACGAATAAAAGTAAAGTTCATGAGTGAAGGTGTGCATTCAAACAATAATTTATACAACATGCGCCTTAGGACTAAGAACAAAAGGGGATACATTTAATCATTCCTACTTCACCACTTAGTGCATGTGGCCTTCGAGTGCATTTATTATGAAAGTATTTTTAAAATGGTTTGATTTCGAGAAAAATACTTGGTGTTGACCAAGCGTTTATTGGGACAGACGCTACTGTTTAGGCGAAAATTTCATTTCCCCCTACAAATTTTGTTTGCATCCTTTTTAGTTATTGTTTTAAATAATTATTTATTTTTTTATATAAGCGACGGTTCCGACCGACGCCATTGTTTATGAAAAAATATTCATTTCCCATAACAAATTTCGTTTGCCTCCTTATTAGTTATTGTCTTAATTAATTGTTATTTTCTTATATTAGCTACGGTTCAGGCCGACTCTAGTGTTTGTGCTAAAATTTTCATTTCCCCCCACCAATTTTGTTTGGATCATTTAAACTTATTGTTTTATTTTATTATTATTTTTATATTCAAAACCAATACTTTAATAGCGCTTTTAAAGTGCCATTAAAGAAAATTGTTTACAATAGCGGCGCGGTTAATAGCACTTTTAAGTGCTAACAAAAACAAAAGAAAGGGCTATTAAATATATTTTATGGCATATTGTTTGTTACCCTATTATCTCTTTCAGACTTGGTTTACCCTTTTAGACAAAAGAGATCACTCATCTTTGTCTTTATTAGAATCTTCATAAGAGGAGCATACGCCTAATTAGTTATTTTCCTCCATTTTATTGCAAAAGTATTTAGCTCAATTAAAACTAAAGTTCACGAGTGAAGGTGAGCATTCAAACAATAACCTATACAGCAACAGCCCTAGGACTAAGAACAAAGGGTCATACATTTAATCATTCCTTCTTCACTACTTAGTGCATGTGGCCTTCGAGTGCATTTGTCAAGAAAATATTTTAAAAATGGTTTGATTTCGATAAAAATACTTGGCGTTGACCAATCGTGTATTTGGATCGACGCTACTATTTGTGCGAAAATTTCATTTCCCCCCACAAATTTCGTTGCTCCTTTTTAGTTATTGTTTTAAATAATTATTTATTTTTTTATATTAGCGACGGTTCCGACCGACGCCATTGTTTATGAAAAAATATTCATTTCCCATATCAAAATTCGTTTTCCTCCTTATTAGTTATTGTCTTAGTTAATTGTTATTTTCTTATATTAGCTACGGTTCAGGCCGACTCTACTGTTTGTGCTAAAATTTTATTTCCCCCAACAAATTTTGTTTGGATCCTTTAAACTTTTTGTTTTATTTAATTATAATTTTTATATTCAAAACCAATACTTTAATAGCGCTTTAAAAGTGCTATTAAAGAAAATAATTTACAATAGCGGCGCGGTTAATAACGCTTTTAAGTGCTATCAAAAACAAAAGAAAGCGCTATTAAATAGCTTTTATGGCATATTGTTTGTTACCGTATTTTCACTTTCAGAGTTTGTTTACCCTTTTGGACAGAAAAGATCACTCATCTTTGTCTTTATTAGAATCTTCATAAGAGGAGCATACGCCTAATTAGTTATTTCCCTCCATTTTATTGCAAAAGTATTTAGCACGAATAAAATTAAAGTTCATGAGTCAAGGTGAGTATTCAAACAATAACTTATACAGCATGCGCCCTAGAACCAAGAACAAAGGGGCATACATTTAATCATTCCTACTTCACTACTTAGTGCATGTGGCCTTCGAGTGCATTTATTATGAAAATATTTTTAAAATGGTTTGATTTAAATAAAAATACTTGGTGTTGACCAAGCATTTATTTGGACAGACGCTACTGTTTAGGAGAAAATTTCATTTCCTCCTACCAATTTTGTTTGCATCCTTTTTAGTTATTTTTTTAAATAATTATTAATTTATTTATATTAGCGACGGTTTCGACCGACGCCATTGTTTATGAAAAAATATTCATTTCTAATAACAAATTTCGTTTGCCTCCTTATTAGTTATTGTCTTAATTAATTATTATTTTCTTATATTAGCTACGGTTCAGGCCGACTCTACTGTTTGTGCTAAAATTCTATTTCCCCCAACCAATTTTGTTTGGATCCATTAAACTTTTTGTTTTATTTAATTATAATTTTTCTATTCAAAACCAATACTTTAATAGCGCTTTTAAAGTGAAATTAAAGAAAATCATTTACAATAGCGGCGCGGTTAATAGCGCTTTTAAGTGCTATCAAAAACAAAAGAAAGCGCTATTAAATAGCTTTTATGGCATATTGTTTGTTACTCTATTTTCTCTTTCAGAGTTGGTTTACCCTTTTAGACAGAAAAGATCACTCATCCTTGTCTTTATTAGAATCTTCATAAGAGGAGCATACGCCTAATTAGTTATTTTCCTCCATTTTATGACCAAAGTATTTAGCACGAATAAAAGTAAAGTTCATGAGTGAAGTTGAGCATTCAGACAATAATTTATACAGCATGCACCCTAGGACTAAGAACAAAGGGGCATACATTTAATCATTCCTACTTCACTACTTAGTGCATGTGGTCTTCGAGTGCATTTATAATGAAATTATTTTTAAAATGGTTTGATTTCGAGAAAAATACTTGGTGTTGACCAAGCGTTTATTGGGACAGACGCTACTGTTTAGGTGAAAATTTCATTTCCCCCTACCAATTATGTTTGCATCCTTTTTAGTTATTGTTTTAAATAATTATTTATTTTTTATATTAGCGACGGTTCCGACCGACGCCATTGTTTATGAAAAAATACTCATTTCCCATAACAAATTTCATTTTCCTTCTTAATATTTATTGTCTTATTTAATTATTATTTTCTTATATTAGCTACGGTTCAGGCAGGCTCTATTGATTGTGCTAAAATTTTCATTTCCCCCCACCAATTTTCTTTGGATCATTTAAACTTATTGTATTATTTTATTATTATTTTTATATTCAAAACCAATACTTTAATAGCACTTTTAAAGTGCTATTAAAGAAAATCGTTCACAATAGCGGCGCGATTAATAGCGCTTTTAGTGTTATGAAAAACAAAAGAAAGCGCTATTAAATAGATTTTATGGCATATTGTTTGTTACCCTATTATCTCTTTCAGATTTGGTTTAACCTTTTGTATAGAAGAGATCACTCTTCTTTGTCTTTATTACAATCTTCATAAGAGGAGCATACGCCTAATTAGTTATTTTCCTCCATTTTATTGCAAAAGTATTTAGCTCGAATAAAACTAAAGTTCGTGAGTGAAGGTGAACATTCAAACAATAACCTATACAGCAACAGCCCTAGGACTAAGAACAAAGGGTCATACATTTAATCATTCCTTCTTCACTACTTAGTGCATGTGGCCTTCGAGTGCATTTGTCAAGAAAATATTTTAAAAATGGTTTGATTTCGAGAAAAATACTTGGCGTTGACCAATCGTGTATTTGGATCGACGCTACTATTTGTGCGAAAATTTCATTTCCCCCCACAAATTTCGTTGCTCCTTTTTAGTTATTGTTTTAAATAATTATTTATTTTTTTATATTAGCGACGGTTCCGACCGACGCCATTGTTTATGAAAAAATATTCATTTCCCATATCAAAATTCGTTTTCCTCCTTATTAGTTATTGTCTTAGTTAATTGTTATTTTCTTATATTAGCTACGGTTCAGGCCGACTCTACTGTTTGTGCTAAAATTTTATTTCCCCCAACAAATTTTGTTTGGATCCTTTAAACTTTTTGTTTTATTTAATTATAATTTTTATATTCAAAACCAATACTTTAATAGCGCTTTAAAAGTGCTATTAAAGAAAATAATTTACAATAGCGGCGCGGTTAATAACGCTTTTAAGTGCTATCAAAAACAAAAGAAAGCGCTATTAAATAGCTTTTATGGCATATTGTTTGTTACCGTATTTTCACTTTCAGAGTTTGTTTACCCTTTTGGACAGAAAAGATCACTCATCTTTGTCTTTATTAGAATCTTCATAAGAGGAGCATACGCCTAATTAGTTATTTCCCTCCATTTTATTGCAAAAGTATTTAGCACGAATAAAATTAAAGTTCATGAGTCAAGGTGAGTATTCAAACAATAACTTATACAGCATGCGCCCTAGAACCAAGAACAAAGGGGCATACATTTAATCATTCCTACTTCACTACTTAGTGCATGTGGCCTTCGAGTGCATTTATTATGAAAATATTTTTAAAATGGTTTGATTTAAATAAAAATACTTGGTGTTGACCAAGCATTTATTTGGACAGACGCTACTGTTTAGGAGAAAATTTCATTTCCTCCTACCAATTTTGTTTGCATCCTTTTTAGTTATTTTTTTAAATAATTATTAATTTATTTATATTAGCGACGGTTTCGACCGACGCCATTGTTTATGAAAAAATATTCATTTCTAATAACAAATTTCGTTTGCCTCCTTATTAGTTATTGTCTTAATTAATTATTATTTTCTTATATTAGCTACGGTTCAGGCCGACTCTACTGTTTGTGCTAAAATTCTATTTCCCCCAACCAATTTTGTTTGGATCCATTAAACTTTTTGTTTTATTTAATTATAATTTTTCTATTCAAAACCAATACTTTAATAGCGCTTTTAAAGTGAAATTAAAGAAAATCATTTACAATAGCGGCGCGGTTAATAGCGCTTTTAAGTGCTATCAAAAACAAAAGAAAGCGCTATTAAATAGCTTTTATGGCATATTGTTTGTTACTCTATTTTCTCTTTCAGAGTTGGTTTACCCTTTTAGACAGAAAAGATCACTCATCCTTGTCTTTATTAGAATCTTCATAAGAGGAGCATACGCCTAATTAGTTATTTTCCTCCATTTTATGACCAAAGTATTTAGCACGAATAAAAGTAAAGTTCATGAGTTAAGTTGAGCATTCAGACAATAATTTATACAGCATGCACCCTAGGACTAAGAACAAAGGGGCATACATTTAATCATTCCTACTTCACTACTTAGTGCATGTGGTCTTCGAGTGCATTTATAATGAAATTATTTTTAAAATGGTTTGATTTCGAGAAAAATACTTGGTGTTGACCAAGCGTTTATTGGGACAGACGCTACTGTTTAGGTGAAAATTTCATTTCCCCCTACCAATTATGTTTGCATCCTTTTTAGTTATTGTTTTAAATAATTATTTATTTTTTATATTAGCGACGGTTCCGACCGACGCCATTGTTTATGAAAAAATACTCATTTCCCATAACAAATTTCATTTTCCTTCTTAATATTTATTGTCTTATTTAATTATTATTTTCTTATATTAGCTACGGTTCAGGCAGGCTCTATTGATTGTGCTAAAATTTTCATTTCCCCCCACCAATTTTCTTTGGATCATTTAAACTTATTGTATTATTTTATTATTATTTTTATATTCAAAACCAATACTTTAATAGCACTTTTAAAGTGCTATTAAAGAAAATCGTTCACAATAGCGGCGCGATTAATAGCGCTTTTAGTGTTATGAAAAACAAAAGAAAGCGCTATTAAATAGATTTTATGGCATATTGTTTGTTACCCTATTATCTCTTTCAGATTTGGTTTAACCTTTTGTATAGAAGAGATCACTCTTCTTTGTCTTTATTACAATCTTCATAAGAGGAGCATACGCCTAATTAGTTATTTTCCTCCATTTTATTGCAAAAGTATTTAGCTCGAATAAAACTAAAGTTCGTGAGTGAAGGTGAACATTCAAACAATAACCTATTCAGCACCTGCCGTAGGACTAAGAACAAAGGGTCATACATTTAATCATTCCTTCTTCACTACTTAGTGCATGTGGCCTTCGAGTGCATTTGTCAAGAAAATATTTTAAAAATGGTTTGATTTCGAGAAAAATACTTCGTGTTGACCAAGCGTTTATTTGGATCGACGCTACTATTTGTGCGAAAATTTCATTTCCCCCCGACCAATTTCGTTGCTCCTTTTTAGTTATTGTTTTAAATAATTATTTATTTTGTTATATTAGCGACGGTTGCGACCGACGCCATTGTTTATGAAAAAAATATTCATTTCCCATAACAACTTTCGTTTGCCTCCTTATTAGTGATTGTCTTAATTAATTATTATTTTCTTATATTAGCTAGGGTTCAGGCCGACTCTACTGTTTGTGCTAAAATTTTCATTTCTCCCCACCAATTTTGTTTGGATCCTTTAAACTTTTTGTTTTATTTAATTATAATTTTGATATTCAAAACCAATACTCTAATGGTGCTTTTAAAGTGATATTAAAGAAAATCATTTACAATAGCGGCGCGGTTAATAGCACTTTTAAGTGCTATCAAAAACAAAAGAAAGCGCTATTAAATAAATTTTATGGCATATTGTTTATTACCCTATTTTCTCTTTCAGAGTTGGTTTACCCTTTTGGATAGAAAAGATCACTCATATTTGTCTTTATTAGAATCTTCATAAGAGGAGCATACACCTAATTTTTTATTTTCCTCCATTTTATTGCAAAAGTATTTAGCACAAATAAAAGTATAGTTCATGTGTGAAGGTGAGCATTCAAACAATAACTTATACAATATGCGCCTTAGGACTAAGAACAATGGGGCATACATTTAATCATTCCTACTTCACTACTTAGTGCATGTGACCTTCGAGTGCATTTATTATGAAAATATTTTGAAAATGGTTTGATTTCGAGAAAAATACTTGGTGTTGACCAAGCATTTATTTGGACCGACACTACTGTTTATGCGAAAATTTCATTTCCCCCTACCAATTTTGTTTGCCTTCTTTTTATTTATTGTTTTAAATTATTATTATTTTTTATATTAGCGACGGTTCCGACCGACGCCATTGTTTATGAAAAAATATTCGTTTCCCATAACAAATTTCGTTTGCCTCCTTAATAGTTATTGTCTTAATTAATTGTTATTTTCTTATATTAGCTACGGTTCAGGAAGGCTCTGCTGATTATGCTAAAATTTTCATTTCCCCCCTCCAATTTTGTTTGGATCATTTAAATTTATTTTTTTATTTAATTATTATTTTTATATTCAAAACCAATACTTAATAGCGCTTTTAAAGTGCTATTAAAGAAAATTGTTTACAATAGCGGCGCGGTTAATAGCGCTTTTAAGTGTTTTCAAAAATAAAAGAAAGCGCTATTAAAAACGATCTTATGGCATATTGTTTGTTACCCTATTATCTCTTTCAGAGTTGGTGAACCCTTTTCGACAAAAGAGATCACTCATCTTTGTCTTTATTATAATCTTCATAAGAGGAGCATACACCTAATTAGTTGTTTTCCTCCATTTTATTTCAAAAGTATTTAGCACGAATAAAATTAAAGTTCATGATTGAAGGTGAGAATTCAAACAATACCTTATACAATATGCGCCTTAGGACTAAGAACAAAGGGGCATACATTTATTCATTCCTACTTCACTACTTAGTGCATGTGGCCTTTGAGTGCATTTATTACGAAAATATTTTGAAAATGGTTTGATTTCGAGAAAAATACTTGGTGTTGACCAGACGTTTATTTGGACCGACGCTACTGTTTATGCGAAAATTTAATTTCCCCCTACCAATTTTGTTTGCCTCCTTTTTTATATTAGCGACGGTTCCGACCGACGCCATTGTTTATGAAAAAATATTCATTTCCCGTAACAAATTTCATTTCCCGACTCTACTGTTTGTGCTAAAATTTTCATTTCCCCTCACCAATTTTGTTTGGATCCTTTAAACTTTTTGTGTTATTTAATTATATATTTTATATTCAAAACCAATACTTAAATGGCGCTTTTAAAGTGATATTAAAGAAAATCATTTACAATAGCGGCGCGGTTAATAGCGCTTTTAAGTGCTATCAAAAACAAAAAAAGGGCTATTAAATAGGTTTTATGGCATATTGTTTGTTACCCTATTTTCTCTTTCAGAGTTGGTTTACCCTTTTGGACAGAAAATATCACTCATCCTTGTCTTTATTAAAATCTTCATAAGAGGAGCATACACCTAAGTAGTTGTTTTCCTCCATTTTATTTCAAAAGTATTTAGCACGAATAAAATTAAAGTTCTTGAGTGAAGGTGAGCATTCAAACAATACCTTATACAATATGCGCCCTAGGGCTAAAAACAAAGGGGCATACATTTAATCATTCCTACTTTACTACTTAGTGCATGTGGCCTTTGATTGCATTTATTATGAAAATATTTTTAAAATGGTTTGATTTCGAGAAAAATAATTGGTGTTGACCAAGCATTTATTTGGACCGACAATACTCTTTAGGGGAAAATTTCATTTCCCCCAACCAATTTTGTTTGCCTCCTTTTTAGTTATTTTTTTAAATTATTATTTATTTTTTTATATTAGCGACGGTTCCGACCGACGCCATTGTTTATGAAAAAATATTCATTCCCCATAACAAATTTAATTTTCCTTCTTAATGGTTATTGTCTTAATTAATTATTATTTTCATATATTAGCTACGGTTCAGGCAGGCTCTACTGATTGTGCTAAAATTTTCATTTCCCCCCACCACTTTTCTTTGGATCATTTATACTTATTGTTTTATTTAATTATTATTTATATATTCAAAACCAATACTTTAATAGCGCTTTTAAAGTGCTATTAAAGAAAATCGTTTACAATAGCGGCGCTGTTAATAGCGCTTTTAAGTGTTATAAAAAACAAAAGAAAGTGTTATTAAATAGATTTTATGGCATATTATTTGTTACCTTATTATCTCTTTCAGAGTTGGTTTACCCTTTTGGACAGAAGAGATCACTCATCTTTGTCTTTATTAGAATCTTCATAAGAGGAGCATACGCCTAATTAGTTATTTTCCTCCATTTTATAGCAAAAGTATTTAGCTCAATTAAAACTAAAGTTCATGAGTGAAGGTGAGCATTCAAACAATAACCTATACAGCAACAGCCCTAGGACTAAGAACAAAGGGTCATACAATTTATCATTCCTTCTTCACTACTTAGTGCATGTGGCCTTCGAGTGCATTTGTTAAGAAAATATTTTTAAAATGGTTTGATTTCGAGAAAAATACTTGGTGTTGACCAAGCATTTATTTGGGTCGACGCTACTATTTGTGCGAAAATTTCATTTCCCCCCACCAATATCGTTGCTCCTTTTTAGTTATTGTTTTAAATAATTATTTATTTTGTTATATTAGCGACGGTTCCGACCGACGCCATTGTTTATGAAAAAATATTCATTTCCCATAAAAACTTACTTTTTCCTCCATATTAGTTATTGTCTTAATTAATTATTATTTTTTATGTTAGCTACGGTTCAGGCCGACTCTACTGTTTGTGCTAAAATTTTCATTTCCCCCCACCAATTTTGTTTGGATCCTTTAAACTTTTTGTTTTATTTAATTATTATTTTTATATTCAAAACCAATATTTTAATGGCGCTTTTAAAGTGATATTAAAGAAAATCATTTACAATAGCGGCGCGGTTAATAACGCTTTTAAGTGCTATCAAAAACAAAAGAAAGCGTTATTAAATAGCTTTTATGGCATATTGTTTGTTACCCTATTTTCTCTTTCAGAGTTGGTTTACCCTTTTAGAATCTTCATAAGAGGAGCATACACCTAATTAGTTGTTTTCCTCCATTTTATTTCAAAAGTATTTAGCACGAATAAAATTAAAGTTCATGAGTGAAGGTAAGCATTCAAACAATACCTTATACAATATGCGCCCTAGGACTAAGAACAAAGGGGCATACATTTATTCATTCCTACTTCACTACTTAGTGCATGTGGCCTTTGAGTGCATTTATTACGAAAATATTTTGAAAATGGTTTGATTTCGAGAAAAATACTTGGTGTTGACCAAGTGTTTATTTGGACCGACGCTACTGTTTATGCGAAAATTTAATTTTCCCCTACCAATTTTGTTTGCCTCCTTTTTTATATTAGCGACGGTTCCGACCGACGCCAATGTTTATGAAAAAATATTCATTTCCCATAACAAATTTCATTTTCCTTCTTAATAGTTATTGTCTTAATTAATTATTATTGTCCTATATTAGCTACGGTTCAGGCAGGCTCTACTGATTGTGCTAAAATTTTCATTTCCCCCCACCAATTTTCTTTGGATCATTTAAACTTATTATTTTATTTAATTATTATTTTTATATTCAAAACCAATACTATAATAGTTCTTTTAAAGTGCTATTAAAGAAAATCATTTACAATAGCGGCGCGGTTAATAGCGCTTTTAAGTGTTATAAAAAACAAAAGAAAGCGTTATTAAATAGATTTTATGGTATATTATTTGTTACCTTATTATCTCTTTCAGAGTTGGTTTACCCTTTTGGACAGAAGAGATCACTCATCTTTGTCTTTATTAGAATCTTCATAAGAGGAGCATACGCCTAATTTTTTATTTTCCTCCATTTTATTGCAAAAGTATTTGGCACGAATAAAAGTATAGTTCATGTGTGAAGGTGAGCATTCAAACAATAACTTATACAGCATGCGCCCTAGGACTAAGAACAATGGGGCATACATTTAATCATTCCTACTTCACTACTTAGTGCATGTGGCCTTCGAGTGCATTTATTATGAAAATATTTATAAAATGGTTTGATTTCGAGAAAAATACTTCGTGTTGACCAATCGTTTATTTGGACCGACGCTACTGTTTATGCGAAAATTTCCTTTCCCCCCACCAATTTAGTTTTGATTCTTTAAACTTATTGTTTTATTTAATTATTATTTTTATATTCAAAACCAATACTTTAATAGCGCTTTTAAAGTGCTATTAAAGAAAATCGTTTACAATAGCGGCGTGGTTAATAGCGCTTTTAAGTGTTATAAAAAACAAAAGAAAGCGCTATTAAATAGATTTTATGGCATATTGTTTGTTACCCTATTATCTCTTTCAGAGTTGGTTTACCCTTTTGGACAGAAGAGATCACTCATCTTTGTCTTTATTAGAATCTTCATAATAGGAGCATACGCCTAATTAGTTATTTTCCTCCATTTTATTGCAAAACTATTTAGCTCGAATAAAACCAAAGTTCATGAATGAAGGTGAGCATTCAAACAATAAGCTATAAAACATGCGCCCTAGGACTAAGAACAAAGGATCATACATTTAATCATTCCTTCTTCACTACTTAGTGCATGTGGCCTTCGAGTGCATTTGTCAAGAAAATATTTTAAAAATGGTTTGATTTCGAGAAAAATACTTGGTGTTGAACAAGCGTTTATTTGGATCCGCGCTACTATTTGTGCGAAAATTTCATTTCCCCCCACCAATTTCGTTTGCTCCTTTTAAGTTATTGTTTTAAATAATTATTTATTTATTTTTATTAGCGACGGTTCCGACCGACGCCATTGTTTATGAAAAAATATTCATTTCCCATAACAAATTTCATTTTCCTCCTTATTAGTTATTGTCTAAATTAATTATTATTTTCTTATATTAGCTACGGTTCAGGCCGACTCTACCCTTTGTGCTAAAATTTTCATTTCCCCCCACCAATTTTGTTTGGATCCTTTAAACTTTTGGTTTTATTTAATTATAATTTTTATATTCAAAACCAATACTTTAATGGCGCTTTTAAAGTGATATTAAAGAAAATCATTTACAATAGTGGCGCGGTTCATAGCGCTTTTAAGTGCTATCAAAAACAAAAGAAAGCGCTATTAAATAGGTTTTATGGCATATTGTTTGTTACCCTATTTTCTCTTTCAGAGTTGGTTTACCCTTTTGGACAGAAAATATCACTCATCTTTGTCTTTATTATAATCTTCATAAGAGGAGCATACACCTAAGTAGTTGTTTTCCTCCATTTTATTTCAAAAGTATTTAGCACGAATAAAATTAAAGTTCATGAGTGAAGGTGAGCATTCAAACAATACCTTATACAATATGCTCCCTAGGACTAAGAACAAAGGGGAATACATTTAATCATTCCTACATTACAACTTATAGCATGTGGCCTTTGAGTGCATTTATTATGAAAATATTTTTAAAATGGTTTGATTTAGAGAAAAATAATTGGTGTTGACCAAGCGTTTATTTGGACCGAAGTTACTCTTTAGGGGAAAATTTCATTTCCCCCTACCAATTTTGTATGCCTCCTTTTTAGTTATTTTTTTAAATTATTATTTATTTTTTTATATTAGTGACGGTTCCGACCGACGCCATTGTTTATGAAAAAATATTCATTTCCCATAACAAATTTAATTTTCCTTCTTAATGGTTATTGTCTTAATTAATTATTATTTTCATATATTAGCTATGGTTCAGGCAGGCTCTACTGATTGTGCTAAAATTTTCATTTCCCCCCACCACTTTTCTTTGGATCATTTAAACTTATTGTTTTATTTAATTATTATTTTTATATTCAAAACCAATACTTTAATAGCGCTTTTAAAGTGCTATTAAAGAAAATGATTTACAATAGCGGCGCGGTTAATAGCGCTTTTAAGTGTTATAAAAAACACTTTCAGAGTTGGTTTACCCTTTTGGATAGAAGAGATCACTCATCATTGTCTTTATCAGAATCTTCATAAGAGGAGCATACGCCTAATTAGTTATTTTCCTCTATTTTATTGCAAAAGTATTTAGCTCAATTAAAACTAAAGTTCATGAGTGAAGGTGAGCATTCAAACAATAACCTATACAGCAACAGCCCTAGGACTAAGAACAAAGGGTCACACATTTAATCATTTCTTCTTCACCACTTAGTGCATGTGGCCTTCGAGTGCATTTGTCAAGAAAATATTTTTAAAATGGTTTGATTTCGAGAAAAATACTTGGTGTTGACCAAGAATTTATTTGGATCGACGCTACTATTTGTGCGAAAATTTCATTTCCCCCCACCAATTTCGTTGCTCCTTTTTAGTTATTGTTTTAAATAATTATTTATTTTGTTATATTAGCGACGGTTCCGACCGACGCCATTGCTTATGAAAAAATATTCATTTCCCATAAAAACTTTCATTTTCCTCCATATTAGTTATTGTCTTAATTAATTATTATTTTTTTATGTTAGCTACGGTTCAGGCCGACTCTACTGTTTGTGCTAAAATTTTCATTTCCCCCCACCAATTTTGTTTGGATCCTTTAAACTTTTTGTTTTATTTAACTATTATTTTTATATTCAAAACAAATATTTTAATGGAACTTTTAAAGTGATATTAAAGAAAATCATTTACAATAGCGGCGCGGTTAATAACGCTTTTAAGTGCTATCAAAAACAAAAGAAAGTGCTATTAAATAGCTTTTATGGCATATTGTTTGTTACCCTATTTTCTCTTTCAGAGTTGGTTTACCCTTTTGGACAGAAAAGATCACTCATCTTTGTCTTTATTAGAATCTTCATAAGAGGAGCATACACCTAATTAGTTGTTTTCCTCCATTTTATTTCAAAAGTATTTAGCACGAATAAAATTAAAGTTCATGAGTGAAGGTGAGCATTCAAACAATACCTTATATAATATGCGCCCTAGGACTAAGAACAAAGGGGCATACATTTATTCATTCCTACTTCACTACTTAGTGCATGTGGCCTTTGAGTGCATTTATTAGGAAAATATTTTGAAAATGGTTTGATTTCGAGAAAAATATTTAATGTTGACCAAGCGTTTATTTGGACCGATGCTACTATTTATGTGAAAATTTAATTTCCCCCTACCAATTTTGTTTCCATCCTTTTTTATATTAGCGACGTTTCCGACCGACGCCATTGTTTATGAAAAAATATTCATTTCCCATAACAAATTTCATTTTCCTTCTTAATAGTTATTGTCTTAATTAATTATTATTTTCCTATATTAGCTACGGTTCAGGCAGGCTCTACTGATTGTGCTAAAATTTCATTTCCCCCCACCAATTTTCTTTGGATCATTTAAACTTTTTATTTTATTTAATTATTATTTTTATATTCAAAACCAATACTTTAATTGCGCTTTTAAAGTGCTATTAAAGAAAATCATTTACAATAGCGGCACGGTTAATAGCGCTTTTAAGTGTTATCAAAAACAAAAGAAAGCGCTATTAAATAGATTTTATGGCATATTGTTTGTTACCCTATAATCTCTTTCAGAGTTGGTTTACCCTTTTGGACATAAGAGATCACTCTTCTTTGTCTTGTTTAGAAGCTTCATAAGAGGAGCATACGTCTAATTAATTATTTTCCTCCATTTTAATGCAAAAGTATTTAGCTCGAATAAAACTAAAGTTCATTAGTGTACGTGAGCATTCAAACAATAACCTATAAAACATGCTCCCTAGGACTAAGAACAAAGGGTCATACATTTAATCATTCCTTCTTCACTACTTATTGCATGTGTCCTTCGAGTGCATTTGTCAAGAAAATATTTTAAAAATGGTTTGATTTCAAGAAAAATACTTGGTGTTGACCAAGCGTTTATTTGGATCGACGCTACTTTTTCATAGCAGAAGTATTTACCGGTTCCCCAGGGAAATATATTGGTCTAGCAGAAACAATTCGAGGATTTAAATTGATTCTTTCTGGAGAATTAGATAGTCTTCCTGAACAAGCCTTTTATTTGGTGGGTAATATCGATGAAGCTACTGCGAAGGCTACGAACTTAACTTAGAAATGGAAAACAAATTCAAGAAATGACTTTAAATCTTTGTGTACTGACCCCCAATCGAATTGTTTGGGATTCAGAAGTGAAAGAAATTATTTTATCTACTAATAGTGGACAAATTGGGGTATTAAAAAATCATGCGCCTATTGCCACATCTTTAGATATAGGTATTTTGAGAATACGCCTTAACGACCCTATTTATGCAAAAATTTCATTTCCCCCCACCAATTTTGTTTGCTCCTTTTTAGTTATTATTTTAAATAATTATTTATTTTGTTAGATTAGCGACGGTTCTGACCGACGACATTGTTTATGAAAAAATATTCATTTCCCATAACAAATTTCGTTTGCCTCCTTATTAGTTATTCTCTTAATTAATTATTATTTTCTTATATTAGCTACGGTTCAGGCTGACTCTACTTTTTGTGCTAAAATTTTCATTTCCCCCCACCAATTTTTTTGGATCCTTTAAACTTTTTGTTTTATTTAATTATAAATTTTATATTCAAAACCAATAGTTTAATAGAGCTTTTAAAGTGATATTAAAGAAAATCATTTACAATAGAGGCACGGTTAATAGCGCTTTTAAGTGCTATCAAAAACAAAAGAAAGCGCTATTAAATAGCCTTTATGGCATATTGTTTGTTACCCTATTTTCTATTTCAGAGTTGGTTTACCCTTTGGACATAAAAGATCACTCATCTTTGTCTTTATTGAAATCTTCATAAGAGGGGCATACACCTAATAGTTATTTTCCTCCATTTTATTGCAAAAGTATTTAGAACGAATAAAAGTAAAGTTCATGAGTGAAGGTGAGCATTCAAACAATAACTTATACAGCATGCGTCGTAGGACTAAGAACAAAGGGGAATACATTTAATCATTCCTACTTCACTACTTAGTGCATGTGGCCTTCGAGTGCATTTATTATGAAAATATTTTGAAAATGGTTTGATTTCGAGAAAAATACTTGGTGTTGACCATGCGTTTATTTAGACCGACACTACTTTTTATGCGAAAATTTCAATTCCCCCTGCCAATTTTATTTGCCTCCTTTTTAGTTATTGTTTTAAATTATTATTTATTTTTTTATATTAGCGACGGTTCCGACCGACGCCATTGTTTATTAAAAAATATTCATTTCCCATAACAAATTTCATTTTCCTTCTTAATAGTTATTGTCTTAATTAATTATTATTTTCTTACATTAGCTACGGTTCAGGCAGGCTCTACTGATTGTGCTAAAATTTTCATTTCCCCCCACCAATTTTCATTGGATCATTTAAACTTATTGATTTATTTAATAATTATTTTTATATTCAAAACCAATACTTTAATAGCGCTTTTAAAGTGCTATTAAAGAAAATCGTTTACAATAGCTGCGCGGTTAATAGCGCTTTTAAGTGTTATCAAAAACAAAAGAAAGCGCTATTAAATAGATTTTATGGGATATTGTTTGTTACCCTATAATCTCTTTCAGAGTTGGTTTACCCTTTTGGACAGAAGAGATCACTCTTCTTTGTCTTTATTAGAATCTTCATAAGAGGAGCATACGTCTAATTAATTATTTTCCTCCATTTTAATGCAAAAGTATTTAGCTCGAATAAAACTAAAGTTCATGAGTAAACGTGAGCATTCAAACAATAACCTATACAGCATGCGCCCTAGGACTAAGAACAAAGGGTCATACATTTAATAATTCCTTCTTCACTACTTATTGCAGGTGTCCTTCGAGTGCATTTGTCAAGAAAATATTTTAAAAATGGTTTGATTTCGAGAAAAATACTTGGTGTTGACCAAGCGTTTATTTGGATCGACGCTACTATTTATGCAAAAATTGTATTTCCCCCCACCAATTTCGTTTGCTGCTTTTTAATTATTGTTTTAAATAATTATTTATTTTGTTATATTAGTGACGGTTCTGACCGAAATCATTGTTTATGAAAAAATATTCATTTCCCATAACAAATTTCATTTGCCTTCTTAATAGTTATTGTCTTAATTAATTATTAATTTATTACATTAGCTACGGTTCAGGCAGGCTCTACTGATTGTGCTAAAAATTTCATTTCCCCCCACCAATTTTCATTGGATCATTTAAACTTATTGATTTATTAAATTATTATTTTTATATTCTAAACAAATACTTTAATAGCGCTTTTAAAGTGCTATTAAAGAAAATCGTTTACAATAGCAGCGCGGTTAATAGCGCTTTTAAGTGTTATCAAAAACAAAAGAAAGCGCTATTAAATAGATTTTATGGCATATTATTTGTTACCCTATTATCTCTTTCAGAGTTGGTTTACCCTTTTGGACAGAAGAGATCACTCTTCTTTGTCTTTATTAGAATCTTCATAAGAGGAGCATACTTATAATTAGTTATTTTCCTCCATTTTAATGCAAAAGTATTTAGCTCGAATAAAACTAAAGTTCATGAGTGAACGTGAGCATTCAAACAATAACCTATACAGCATGCGCCCTAGGACTAAGAACAAATGGTCATACATTTAATCATTCCTTCTTCACTACTTATTGCATGTGTCCTTCGAGTGCATTTGTCAAGAAAGTATTTTAAAAATGGTTTGATTTTGAGAAAAATACTTGGTGTTGACCAAGCGTTTATTTGGATCGACGCTACTATTTATGCGAAAATTTTATTTCCCCCAACCAATTTCGTTTGCTCCTTTTTAGTTATGGTTTAAAATAATTATTTATTTTGTTATATTAGCGACAGTTCCGACCGACGACATTGTTTATGAAAAAATATTCATTTCCCATAACAAATTTCGTTTGCCTCCTTATTAGTTATTGTCTTCATTATTTATTATTTTCTAATATTAGCTACGGTTCAGGCCGACTCTAATGTTTGTGCTAAAATTTTCATTTCCCCCCACCAATTTTGTTTGGATCCTTTAATCTTTTTGTTTTATTTAATTGTAATTTTTATATTCAAAAGCAATACTTTAATAGAGATTTTAAACAGATATTTTAAATAAAATCATTTACAATAGCGGCACGGTTAATAGCGCTTTTAAGTGCTATAAAAAACAAAAGAAAGCGCTATTAAATAACTTTTATGGCATATTGTTTGATACCCTATTTTCTCTTTCAGAGTTGGTTTACCCTTTTGGACATAAAAGATCACTCATCTTTTTCTTTATTAGAATCTTCACAAGAGGGGCATACACCTAATAGTTATTTTCCTCCATTTTATTGCAAAAGTATTTAGCACGAATAAAAGTAAAGTTCATGAGTGAAGGTGAGCATTTAAAAAATAACTTATACAGCATGCGCCCTAGGACTAAGAACAAAGGGGAATACATTTAATCATTCCTACTTCACTACTTAGTGCATGTGGCCTTCGTGTGCATTTATTATGAAAATATTTTGAAAATGGTTTTATTTCGAGAAAAATACTTGGTGTTGACGAAGCGTTTATTTGGACCGACGCTACTGTTTATGCGAACATTTCATTTCCCCCTACCAATTTTGTTTGCCTCCTTTTTAGTTATTGTTTTAAATTATTATTTATTTTTTTATATTAGCGATGGGTCCGACCGACGCCATTGTTTATGAAAAAATATTCATTTCCCATAACAAATTTCATTTGCCTTCTTAATAGTTATTGTCTTAATTAATTATTATTTTCATATATTAGCTACAGTTCATGCAGGCTCTACTGATTATGCTAAAATTTTCATTTCCCCCCACCAATTTTGTTTGGATCATTTAAACTTATTGTTTTATTTAATTATTATTTTTATATTCAAAACCAATACTTTAATAGCGCTTTTAAAGTGCTATTAAAGAAAATCGTTTACCATGACGGCGCGGTTAATAGCACTTTTAAGTGTTATCAAAAACAAAAGAAAGCGCTATTAAATAGATTTTATGGCATATTGTTTGTTACCCTATTATCTCTTTCAGAGTTCGTTTACCCTTTTCGACAGAAGAGATCACTCATCTTTGTCTTTATTAGAATCTTCATAAGAGGAGCATACTTATAATTAGTTATTTACCTCAATTTTATTTCAAAAGTATTTAGCACGAATAAAAGTAAAGTTCATGAGTGAACGTGAGCATTAAAATAATAACTTATACAGCATGCGCCCTACGACTAAGAACAAAGGGCCATACATTTAATCATTCCTTCTTCACTACTTAGTGCATGTGTCCTTCGAGTGCATTTGTCAAGAAAATATTTTAAAAATGGTTTGATTTCGAGAAAAATACTTGGTGTTGACCAAGCGTTTATTTGGATCGACGCTAGTATTTATGCGAAAATTTTATTTCCCCCAACCAATTTCGTTTTCTCCTTTTTAGTTATTGTTTTAAATAATTATTATTTTTTTATATTAGCGACGGTTCCGATCGACGCCATTGTTTATGAAAAATATTCATTTCCCATAACAAATTTCATTTGCCTCCTTAATAGTTATTGTCTTAATTAATTATTATTTTCTTATATTAGCTACGGTTCAGGCCGACTCTACTGTTTGTCCTAAAATTTTCATTTCCCCCCACCAATTTTGTTTGGATCCTTTAATCTTTTTGTTTTATTTAATTGTAATTTTTATATTTAAAAGAAATACTTTAATAGAGATTTTAAACAGATATTTTAAATAAAATCATTTACAATAGCGGCACGGTTAATAGCGCTTTTATGTGCTATAAAAAACAAAAGAAAGCGCTATTAAATAGCTTTTATGGCATATTGTTTGTTACCCTATTTTCTCTTTCAGAGTTGGTTTACCCTTTTGGACATAAAAGATCACTCATCTTTGTCTTTATTAGAATCTTCATAAGAGGGGCATACACCTAATAGTTATTTTCCTCCATTTTATTGCAAAAGTATTTAGCACGAATAAAAGTAAAGTTCATGAGTGAAGGTGAGCATTTAAACAATAACTTATACAGCATGCGCCCTAGGACTAAGATCAAAGGGGAATACATTTAATCATTCCTACTTCACTACTTAGTGCATGTGGCCTTCGTGTGCATTTATTATGAAAATATTTTGAAAATGGTTTTATTTCGAGAAAAATAATTGGTGTTGACGAAGCGTTTATTTGGACCGACGCTACTGTTTATGGGAACCTTTCATTTCCCCCTACCAATTTTGTTTGCCTCCTTTTTAGTTATTATTTTTAATTTTTATTTATTTTTTTAAATTAGCGACGGTTCCGACCGACGCCATTGTTTATGAAAAAATATTCATTTCCCATAACAAATTTCATTTGCCTTCTTAATAGTTATTTTCTTAATTAATTATTATTTGCATGTATTAGCTACAGTTCATGCAGGCTCTACTGATTATGCTGAAATTTTCATTTCCCCCCACCAATTTTGTTTGGATCATTTAAACTTATTGTTTTATTTAATTATTATTTTTATATTCAAAACCAATACTTTAATAGCGCTTTTAAAGTGCTATTAAAGAAAATCGTTAACAATAACGGCGCGGTTAATAGCGCTTTTAAGTGTTATCAAAAACAAAAGAAAGCGCTATTAAATAGATTTTATGGCATATTGTTTGTTACCCTATTATCTCTTTCAGAGTTGGTTTACCCTTTTCGATAGAAAAGATCACTCATCTTTGTCTTTATTAGAATCTTCATAAGAGGAGCATACACCTAATTAGTTATTTTCCTCCATTTTATTTCAAAAGTATTTAGCACGAATAAAAGTAAAGTTCATGAGTGAACGTGAGCATTAAAATAATAACTTATACAATATGCGCCCTACGACTAAGAACAAAGGGCCATACATTTAATCATTCCTTCTTCACTACTTAGTGCATGTGTCCTTCGAGTGCATTTGTCAAGAAAATATTTTAAAAATGGTTTGATTTCGAGAAAAATACTTGGTGTTGACCAAGCGTTTATTTGGATCGACGCTAGTATTTATGCAAAAATTTTATTTCCCCCAGCCAATTTCGTTTTCTCCTTTTTAGTTATTGTTTTAAAGAATTATTATTTTTTTATATTAGCGACGGTTCCGATCGACGCCATTGTTTATGAAAAATATTCATTTCCCATAAAAAATTTCATTTGCCTCCTTATTAGTTATTGTCTTAATTAATTATTATTTTCTTATATTAGCTACGGTTCAGGCCGACTCTATTGTTTGTCCTAAAATTTTCATTTCCCCCCACCAATTTTGTTTGGATCCTTTAATCTTTTTTTTTTATTTAATTATAATTTTTATATTCAAAACCAATACTTTAATAGAGATTTTAAACAGATATTTTAAATAAAATCATTTACAATAGCGGCGCGGTTAATAGCGCTTTTAAGTGCTATAAAAAACAAAAGAAAGCGCTATTAAATAGCTTTTATGGCATATTGTTTGTTACCCTATTTTCTCTTTCAGAGTTGGTTTACCCTTTTGGACATAAAAGATCACTCATCTTTGTCTTTATTAGAATCTTCATAAGAGGGGCATACATCTAATAGTTATTTTCCTCCATTTTATTGCAAAAGTATTTAGCACGAATAAAAGTAAAGTTCATGAGTGAAGGTGAGCATTTAAACAATAACTTATACAGCATGCGCCCTAGGACTAAGAACAAAGGGGAATACATTTAATCATTCCTACTTCACTACTTAGTGCATGTGGCCTTCGTGTGCATTTATTATGAAAATATTTTGAAAATGGTTTTATTTCGAGAAAAATACTTGGTGTTGACGAAGCGTTTATTTGGACCGACGCTACTGTTTATGCGAACATTTCATTTCCCCCTACCAATTTTGTTTGCCTCCTTTTAAGTTATTGTTTTAAATTATTATTTATTTTTTTATATTAGCGACGGTTCCGACCGACGCCATTGTTTATGAAAAAATATTCATTTCCCATAACAAATTCCATTTGCCTTCTTAATAGTTATTGTCTTAATTAATTATTATTTTCATATATTAGCTACAGTTCATGCAGGCTCTACTGATTATGCTAAAATTTTCATTTCCCCCCACCAATTTTGTTTGGATAATTTAAACTTATTGTTTTATTTAATTATTATTTTTATATTCAAAACCAATACTTTAATAGCGCTTTTAAAGTGCTATTAAAGAAAATCGTTTACAACGACGGAGCGGTTAATGGCGCTTTTAAGTGTTATCAAAAACAAAAGAAAGCGCTATTAAATAGATTTTATGGCATATTGTTTGTTACCCTATTATCTCTTTCAGAGTTGGTTTACCCTTTTCGACATAAGAGATCACTCATCTTTGTCTTTATTAGAATCTTCATAAGAGGAGCATACACCTAATTAGTGATTTTCCTCCATTTTATTTCAAAAGTATTTAGCACGAATAAAAGTAAAGTTCATGAGTGAACGTGAGCATTAAAATAATAACTTATACAATATGCGCCCTACGACTAAGAACAAAGGGCCATACATTTAATCATTCCTTCTTCACTACTTAGTGCATGTGTCCTTCGAGTGCATTTGTCAAGAAAATATTTTTAAAATGGTTTGATTTCGAGAAAAATACTTGGTGTTGACCAAGCGTTTATTTGGATCGACGCTAGTATTTATGCGAAAATTTTATTTCCCCCAACCAATTTCGTTTTCTCCTTTTTAGTTATTGTTTTAAATAATAATTATTTTTTTATATTAGGGACGGTTCCGATCGACGCCATTGTTTATGAAAAATATTCATTTCCCATAACAAATTTTGTTTGCCTCCTTATTAGTTATTGTCTTAATTAATTATTATTTTCTTATATTAGCTACGGTTCAGGCCGACTCTACTGTTTGTGCTAAAATTTTCATTTCCCCCCACCAATTTTGTTTGGATCCTTTAATCTTTTTGTTTTATTTAATTGTAATTTTTATATTCAAAACCAATACTTTAATAGAGATTTTAAACAGATATTTTAAATAAAATCATTTACAATAGCGGTGCGGTTAATAGCGCTTTTAAGTGTTATAAAAAACAAAAGAAAGCGCTATTAAATAGCTTTTATGGCATATTGTTTTTTACCCTATTTTCTCTTTCAGAGTTGGTTTACCCTTTTGGACATAAAAGATCACTCATCTTTGTCTTTATTAGAATCTTCATAAGAGGGGCATACACCTAATAGTTATTTTCCTCCATTTTATTGCAAAAGTATTCAGCACGAATAAAAGTAAAGTTCATGAGTGAAGGTGAGCATTTAAACAATAACTTATACAACATGCGCCCTAGGACTAAGAACAAAGGGGAATACATTTAATCATTCCTACTTCACTACTTAGTGCATGTGGCCTTCGTGTGCATTTATTATGAAAATATTTTGAAAATCGTTTTATTTCGAGAAAAATACTTGGTGTTGACGAAGCTTTTATTTGGACCGACGCTACTGTTTATGCGAAAATTTCATTTCCCCCTACCAATTTGTTTGCCTCCTTTTTAGTTATTGTTTTAAATTATTATTTATTTTTTTATATTAGCGACGGTTCCGACCGACGCCATTGTTTATGAAAAAATATTCATTTCCCATAACAAATTTCATTTGCCTTCTTAATAGTTATTGTCTTAATTAATTATTATTTTCATATATTAGCTACAGTTCATGCAGGCTCTACTGATTATGCTAAAATTTTCATTTCCCCCCACCAATTTTGTTTGGATCATTTAAACTTATTGTTTTATTTAATTATTATTTTTATATTCAAAACCAATACTTTAATAGCGCTTTTAAAGTGCTATTAAAGAAAATCGTTTACCATGACGGCGCGGTTAATAGCACTTTTAAGTGTTATCAAAAACAAAAGAAAGCGCTATTAAATAGATTTTATGGCATATTGTTTGTTACCCTATTATCTCTTTCAGAGTTCGTTTACCCTTTTCGACAGAAGAGATCACTCATCTTTGTCTTTATTAGAATCTTCATAAGAGGAGCATACTTATAATTAGTTATTTACCTCAATTTTATTTCAAAAGTATTTAGCACGAATAAAAGTAAAGTTCATGAGTGAACGTGAGCATTAAAATAATAACTTATACAGCATGCGCCCTACGACTAAGAACAAAGGGCCATACATTTAATCATTCCTTCTTCACTACTTAGTGCATGTGTCCTTCGAGTGCATTTGTCAAGAAAATATTTTAAAAATGGTTTGATTTCGAGAAAAATACTTGGTGTTGACCAAGCGTTTATTTGGATCGACGCTAGTATTTATGCGAAAATTTTATTTCCCCCAACCAATTTCGTTTTCTCCTTTTTAGTTATTGTTTTAAATAATTATTATTTTTTTATATTAGCGACGGTTCCGATCGACGCCATTGTTTATGAAAAATATTCATTTCCCATAACAAATTTCATTTGCCTCCTTAATAGTTATTGTCTTAATTAATTATTATTTTCTTATATTAGCTACGGTTCAGGCCGACTCTACTGTTTGTCCTAAAATTTTCATTTCCCCCCACCAATTTTGTTTGGATCCTTTAATCTTTTTGTTTTATTTAATTGTAATTTTTATATTTAAAAGAAATACTTTAATAGAGATTTTAAACAGATATTTTAAATAAAATCATTTACAATAGCGGCACGGTTAATAGCGCTTTTATGTGCTATAAAAAACAAAAGAAAGCGCTATTAAATAGCTTTTATGGCATATTGTTTGTTACCCTATTTTCTCTTTCAGAGTTGGTTTACCCTTTTGGACATAAAAGATCACTCATCTTTGTCTTTATTAGAATCTTCATAAGAGGGGCATACACCTAATAGTTATTTTCCTCCATTTTATTGCAAAAGTATTTAGCACGAATAAAAGTAAAGTTCATGAGTGAAGGTGAGCATTTAAACAATAACTTATACAGCATGCGCCCTAGGACTAAGAACAAAGGGGAATACATTTAATCATTCCTACTTCACTACTTAGTGCATGTGGCCTTCGTGTGCATTTATTATGAAAATATTTTGAAAATGGTTTTATTTCGAGAAAAATAATTGGTGTTGACGAAGCGTTTATTTGGACCGACGCTACTGTTTATGGGAACCTTTCATTTCCCCCTACCAATTTTGTTTGCCTCCTTTTTAGTTATTATTTTTAATTTTTATTTATTTTTTTAAATTAGCGACGGTTCCGACCGACGCCATTGTTTATGAAAAAATATTCATTTCCCATAACAAATTTCATTTGCCTTCTTAATAGTTATTTTCTTAATTAATTATTATTTGCATGTATTAGCTACAGTTCATGCAGGCTCTACTGATTATGCTGAAATTTTCATTTCCCCCCACCAATTTTGTTTGGATCATTTAAACTTATTGTTTTATTTAATTATTATTTTTATATTCAAAACCAATACTTTAATAGCGCTTTTAAAGTGCTATTAAAGAAAATCGTTAACAATAACGGCGCGGTTAATAGCGCTTTTAAGTGTTATCAAAAACAAAAGAAAGCGCTATTAAATAGATTTTATGGCATATTGTTTGTTACCCTATTATCTCTTTCAGAGTTGGTTTACCCTTTTCGATAGAAAAGATCACTCATCTTTGTCTTTATTAGAATCTTCATAAGAGGAGCATACACCTAATTAGTTATTTTCCTCCATTTTATTTCAAAAGTATTTAGCACGAATAAAAGTAAAGTTCATGAGTGAACGTGAGCATTAAAATAATAACTTATACAATATGCGCCCTACGACTAAGAACAAAGGGCCATACATTTAATCATTCCTTCTTCACTACTTAGTGCATGTGTCCTTCGAGTGCATTTGTCAAGAAAATATTTTAAAAATGGTTTGATTTCGAGAAAAATACTTGGTGTTGACCAAGCGTTTATTTGGATCGACGCTAGTATTTATGCAAAAATTTTATTTCCCCCAGCCAATTTCGTTTTCTCCTTTTTAGTTATTGTTTTAAAGAATTATTATTTTTTTATATTAGCGACGGTTCCGATCGACGCCATTGTTTATGAAAAATATTCATTTCCCATAAAAAATTTCATTTGCCTCCTTATTAGTTATTGTCTTAATTAATTATTATTTTCTTATATTAGCTACGGTTCAGGCCGACTCTATTGTTTGTCCTAAAATTTTCATTTCCCCCCACCAATTTTGTTTGGATCCTTTAATCTTTTTTTTTTATTTAATTATAATTTTTATATTCAAAACCAATACTTTAATAGAGATTTTAAACAGATATTTTAAATAAAATCATTTACAATAGCGGCGCGGTTAATAGCGCTTTTAAGTGCTATAAAAAACAAAAGAAAGCGCTATTAAATAGCTTTTATGGCATATTGTTTGTTACCCTATTTTCTCTTTCAGAGTTGGTTTACCCTTTTGGACATAAAAGATCACTCATCTTTGTCTTTATTAGAATCTTCATAAGAGGGGCATACATCTAATAGTTATTTTCCTCCATTTTATTGCAAAAGTATTTAGCACGAATAAAAGTAAAGTTCATGAGTGAAGGTGAGCATTTAAACAATAACTTATACAGCATGCGCCCTAGGACTAAGAACAAAGGGGAATACATTTAATCATTCCTACTTCACTACTTAGTGCATGTGGCCTTCGTGTGCATTTATTATGAAAATATTTTGAAAATGGTTTTATTTCGAGAAAAATACTTGGTGTTGACGAAGCGTTTATTTGGACCGACGCTACTGTTTATGCGAACATTTCATTTCCCCCTACCAATTTTGTTTGCCTCCTTTTAAGTTATTGTTTTAAATTATTATTTATTTTTTTATATTAGCGACGGTTCCGACCGACGCCATTGTTTATGAAAAAATATTCATTTCCCATAACAAATTCCATTTGCCTTCTTAATAGTTATTGTCTTAATTAATTATTATTTTCATATATTAGCTACAGTTCATGCAGGCTCTACTGATTATGCTAAAATTTTCATTTCCCCCCACCAATTTTGTTTGGATAATTTAAACTTATTGTTTTATTTAATTATTATTTTTATATTCAAAACCAATACTTTAATAGCGCTTTTAAAGTGCTATTAAAGAAAATCGTTTACAACGACGGAGCGGTTAATGGCGCTTTTAAGTGTTATCAAAAACAAAAGAAAGCGCTATTAAATAGATTTTATGGCATATTGTTTGTTACCCTATTATCTCTTTCAGAGTTGGTTTACCCTTTTCGACATAAGAGATCACTCATCTTTGTCTTTATTAGAATCTTCATAAGAGGAGCATACACCTAATTAGTGATTTTCCTCCATTTTATTTCAAAAGTATTTAGCACGAATAAAAGTAAAGTTCATGAGTGAACGTGAGCATTAAAATAATAACTTATACAATATGCGCCCTACGACTAAGAACAAAGGGCCATACATTTAATCATTCCTTCTTCACTACTTAGTGCATGTGTCCTTCGAGTGCATTTGTCAAGAAAATATTTTTAAAATGGTTTGATTTCGAGAAAAATACTTGGTGTTGACCAAGCGTTTATTTGGATCGACGCTAGTATTTATGCGAAAATTTTATTTCCCCCAACCAATTTCGTTTTCTCCTTTTTAGTTATTGTTTTAAATAATAATTATTTTTTTATATTAGGGACGGTTCCGATCGACGCCATTGTTTATGAAAAATATTCATTTCCCATAACAAATTTTGTTTGCCTCCTTATTAGTTATTGTCTTAATTAATTATTATTTTCTTATATTAGCTACGGTTCAGGCCGACTCTACTGTTTGTGCTAAAATTTTCATTTCCCCCCACCAATTTTGTTTGGATCCTTTAATCTTTTTGTTTTATTTAATTGTAATTTTTATATTCAAAACCAATACTTTAATAGAGATTTTAAACAGATATTTTAAATAAAATCATTTACAATAGCGGTGCGGTTAATAGCGCTTTTAAGTGTTATAAAAAACAAAAGAAAGCGCTATTAAATAGCTTTTATGGCATATTGTTTTTTACCCTATTTTCTCTTTCAGAGTTGGTTTACCCTTTTGGACATAAAAGATCACTCATCTTTGTCTTTATTAGAATCTTCATAAGAGGGGCATACACCTAATAGTTATTTTCCTCCATTTTATTGCAAAAGTATTCAGCACGAATAAAAGTAAAGTTCATGAGTGAAGGTGAGCATTTAAACAATAACTTATACAACATGCGCCCTAGGACTAAGAACAAAGGGGAATACATTTAATCATTCCTACTTCACTACTTAGTGCATGTGGCCTTCGTGTGCATTTATTATGAAAATATTTTGAAAATCGTTTTATTTCGAGAAAAATACTTGGTGTTGACGAAGCTTTTATTTGGACCGACGCTACTGTTTATGCGAAAATTTCATTTCCCCCTATCAATTTGTTTGCCTCCTTTTTAGTTATTGTTTTAAATTATTATTTATTTTTTTATATTAGCGACGGTTCCGACCGACGCCATTGTTTATGAAAAAATATTCATTTCCCATAACAAATTTCATTTGCCTTCTTAATAGTTATTGTCTTAATTAATTATTATTTTCATATATTAGCTACAGTTCATGCAGGCTCTACTGATTATGCTAAAATTTTCATTTCCCCCCACCAATTTTGTTTGGATCATTTAAACTGATTGTTTTATTTAATTATTATTTTTATATTCAAAACCAATACTTTAATAGCGCTTTTAAAGTGCTATTAAAGAAAATCGTTTACAATGACGAAGCGGTTAATAGCGCTTTTAAGTGTTATCAAAAACAAAAGAAAGCGCTATTAAATAGATTTTATAGCATATTGTTTGTTACCCTATTATCTCTTTCAGAGTTGGTTTACCCTTTTCGACAGAAGAGATCACTCATCTTTGTCTTTATTAGAATCTTCATAAGAGGTGCATACACCTAATTAGTTATTTTCCTCCATTTTATTTCAAAAGTATTTAGCACGAATAAAAGTAAAGTTCATGAGTGAACGTGAGCATTAAAATAATAACTTATACAATATGCGCCCTACGACTAAGAACAAAGGGCCATACATTTAATCATTCCTTCTTCACTACTTAGTGCATGTGTCCTTCGAGTGCATTTGTCAAGAAAATATTTTAAAAATGGTTTGATTTCGAGAAAAATACTTGGTGTTGACCAAGCGTTTATTTGGATCGACGCTAGTATTTATGCGAAAATTTTATTTCCCCCAACCAATTTCGTTTTCTCCTTTTTAGTTATTGTTTTATATAATTATAATTTTTTTATATTAGCGACGGTTCCGATCGACGCCATTGTTTATGAAAAATATTCATTTCCCATAACAAATTTCATTTGCCTCCTTATTAGTTATCGTCTTAATTAATTATTATTTTCTTATATTAGCTACGGTTCAGGCCGACTCTACTGTTTGTCCTAAAATTTTCATTTCCCCCCACCAATTTTGTTTGGATCCTTTAATCTTTTTGTTTTATTTAATTATAATTTTTATATTCAAAACCAATACTTTAATAGAGATTTTAAACAAATATTAAATAAAATCATTTACAATAGCGGCACGGTTAATAGCGCTTTTAAGTGCTATCAAAAACAAAAGAAAGCGCTATTAAATAGCTTTTATGGCATATTGTTTGTTACCCTATTTTCTATTCAGAGTTGGTTTACCCTTTTGGACAAAAAATATCACCCATCTTTGTCTTTATTAGAATCTTCATAAGAGGAGCATACACCTAATTAGTTATTTTCCTCCATTTTATTGCAAAAGTATTTAGCACGAATAAAAGTAAAGTTCATGAGTGATGGTGAGCATTCAAACAATAACTTATACAGCATACGCCCTAGGACTAAGAACAAAGGGGAATACATTTAATCATTCCTACTTCACTACTTAGTGCATGTGGCCTTCGTGTGCATTTATTATGAAAATATATTGAAAATGGTTTCATTTCGAGAAAAATACTTGGTGTTGACCAAGCGTTTATTTGGAACGACGCTACTGTTTATGCGAACCTTTCATTTCCCCCTACCAATTTTGTTTGCCTCCTTTTTAGTTATTGTTTTAAATTATTATTTATTTTTTTATATTAGCGACGGTTCCGATCGACGCCATTGTTTATGAAAAAATATCCATTTCCCATAACAAATTTCATTTGCCTTCTTAATAGTTATTGTCTTAATTAATTATTATTTTCTTATATTAGCTACGGTTCAGGAAGGCTCTACTGATTATGCTAAAATTTTCATTTCCCCACTCCAATTTTGTTTGGATTATTTAAACTTATTGTTTAATTTAATTATTATTTTTATATTCAAAACCAATACATTAATAGCGCTTTTAAAGTGCTATTAAAGAAAATCGTTTACAATAGCGGCGCGGTTAATAGCGCTTTTAAGTGTTATCAAAAACAAAAGAAGTGTTATTAAATAGATTTTATGGCATATTGTTTGTTGCCCTATTTTCTCTTTCAGAGTTGGTTTACCCTTTCGGACAGAAGAGATCACTCATCTTTGTATTTATTAGAATCTTCATAAGAGGAGCATACGCCTAATTAGTTATTTTCTTTCATTTTATTGCAAACGTATTTAGCACGAATAAAACTAAAGTTCATGAGTGAAGGTGACCATTCAAACAATAACTTATACAACATGCGACCTACGACTAAGAACAAAGGGACATACATTTAATCGTTCCTTCTTCACTACCTAGTGCATGTGGCCTTCGAGTGCATTTATTATGAAAATATTTTTAAAGTGGTTTGATTTCGAGTCAAATATTTGGTGTTGACCAAGCGTTTATTTGGACCAACGCTACTATTTGTGCGAAAATTTCATTTCCCCCCACCAATTTCGTTTGACTCCTTTTTAGTTATTATTTTAAATAATTATTTATTTTTTTATATTAGCAACGGTTCCGACCGACGCCCTTGTCTATGAAAAAATATTCATTTCCCATAACAAATTTATTTTGTCTCCTTATTAGTTATTGTCTTAATTAATTATTATTTTCTTATATTAGCTACGGTTCAGGTCGACTCTACTGTTTGTGCTAAAATTTTCAATTCCACCCACCAATTTTGTTTGGATCCTTTAAACGTTTTGTTTTATTTAATTATTATTTTTATATTCAAAGCCAATACTTTAATAGCGCTTATAAAGTGCTATTAAAGAAAATTGTTTACAATAGCAGCGCGGTTAATAGCGCTTTTAAGTGCTATCAAAAACAAAAGAAAGCGTTATTAAATAGCTTTTATGGCATATTGTTTGTTGCCCTATTTTCTCTTTCAGAGTTGGTTTACCCTTTTGGACTGAAGAGATCACCCATATTTGTCTTTATTAGAATCTTCATAAGAGGAGCATACGCCTAATTAGTTATTTTCCTCCATTTTATTGCAAAAGTATTTAGAACGAATAAAACTAAAGTTCATGAGTGAAAGTGAGCATTCAAACAATAACCTATACAACATGCGCCCTAGGACTAAGAACAAAGGGACATATATTTAATCATTCCTTCTTCACTACTTAGTGCATGTGGCCTTTGAGTGCATTTGTCAATAAAATATTTTTAAAATTGTTTGATTTCGAGAAAAATACTCGGTGTTGACCAAGCGTTTATTTGGACCGACGCTATTGTTTATGCGAAAATTTCATTTTCTCCCACCAATTTCGTTTGCCTCCTTTTTATTTATTGTTTTAGATAATTATTTATTTTTTAATATTAGCGATGGTTCCTTCAGACGCTATTGTTTATGAAAAAATATTCATTTCACATAACAAATTTTGTTTTCCTCCTTATTAGTTATTGTCTTAACAAATTATTATTTTCTTATATTAGCTACCGTTAAGGCCGACGTTACTGTTTGTGCTAAAATTTTCCTTTCCCCCCACCAATTTAGTTTGGATCCTTTAAACTTATTGTTTTATTTAATTATTATTTTTATATTTAAAACCAATATTTTAATAGCGCTTTTAAAGTGCTATTAATGAAAATTCTTTACAATAACAGCGCGGTTAATAACGCTTTTAAGTGCTATCAAAAACAAAAGAAGTGTTATTAAATAGCTTTTATGGCATATTGTTTGTTGCCCTATTTTCTCATTCAGAGTTGGTTTACCCTTTTGGACAGAAGAGATCACTCATCTTTGTCTTTATTAGAATCTTCACAAGAGGAGCATACGCCTAATTAGTTATATTCCTCCATTTTATTGCAAAAGTATTTATCACGAATAAAACTAACGTTCATGAGTGAAACTGATCATTCAAACAATAACCTATACAACATGCGCCCTAGGACTAAGAATAAAGGGACATACATTTAATCATTCCTTCTTCACTACTTAGTGCATGTGGCCTTTGAGTGCATTTGTCAAGAAAATATTTTTAAAATTGTTTGATTTCGAGAAAAATACTCTATGTTGACCAAGCGTTTAGTTGGACCGACGCTACTGTTTATGCAAAAATTTCATTTTCTCCCAGCAATTTCATTTTCCTCCTTTTTATTTATTGTTTTAGATAATTATTTATTTTTTAATATTAGCGACGGTTCCTTCAGACGCTATTGTTTATGAAAAACTATTCATTTCCCATAACAAATTTTGTTTTCCATATTATTAGTTATTGTCTTAACAAATTATTATTTTCTTATATTAGCTACGGTTCAGGCCGACGTTACTGTTTGTGCTAAAATTTTCATTTCCCCCACCAATTTAGTTTGGATCCTTTAAACTTATTGTTTTATTTAATTATTATTTTTATATTCAAAACTAATATTTTAATAGAGCTTTTAAAGTGCTATTAATGAAAATCATTTAACATAACAGCGCGGTTAATAACCCTTTTAAGTGCTATCAAAAACAAAAGAAGTGTTATTAAATAGCTTTTATGGCATATTGTTTGTTGCCCTATTTTCTCATTCCGAGTTGGTTTACCCTTTTGGACAGAAGAGATCACTCATCTTTGTCTTTATTAGAATCTTCATAAGAGGAGCATACGCCTAATTAGTTATATTCCTCCATTTTATTGCAAAAGTATTTATCACGAATAAAACTAACGTTCATGAGTGAAACTAATCATTCAAACAATAACCTATACAACATGCGCCCTAGGACTAAGAATAAAGGGACATACATTTAATCATTCCTTCTTCACTACTTAGTGCATGTGGCCTTTGAGTGCATTTGTCAAGAAAATATTTTTAAAATTGTTTGATTTCGAGAAAAATACTCTATGTTGACCAAGCGTTTAGTTGGACCGACGCTACTGTTTATGCAAAAATTACATTTTCTCCCAGCAATTTTATTTTCCTCCTTTTTATTTATTGTTTTAGATAATTATTTATTTTTTAATATTAGCGACGGTTCCTTCAGACGCTATTGTTTATGAAAAACTATTCATTTCCCATAACAAATTTTGTTTTCCATATTATTAGTTATTGTCTTAACAAATTATTATTTTCTTATATTAGCTACGGTTCAGGCCGACGTTACTGTTTGTGCTAAAATTTTCATTTCCCCCACCAATTTAGTTTGGATCCTTTAAACTTATTGTTTTATTTAATTATTATTTTTATATTCAAAACTAATATTTTAATAGAGCTTTTAAAGTGCTATTAATGAAAATCATTTAACATAACAACGCGGTTAATAACCCTTTTAAGTGCTATCAAAAACAAAAGAAGTGTTATTAAATAGCTTTTATGGCATATTGTTTGTTGCCCTATTTTCTCATTCAGAGTTGGTTTACCCTTTTGGACAGAAGAGATCACTCATCTTTGTCTTTATTAGAATCTTCATAAGAGGAGCATACGCCTAATTAGTTATATTCCTCCATTTTATTGCAAAAGTATTTAGCACAAATAAAACTAACGTTCATGAGTGAAACTGAGCATTCAAACAATAACCTATACAACATGCGCCCTAGGACTAAGAATAAAGAGACATACATTTAATCATTCCTTCTTCACTACTTAGTGCATGTGGCCTTTGAGGGCATTTGTCAATAAAATATTTTGAAAATTGTTTGATTTCGAGAAAAATACTCGGTGTTGACCAAGCGTTTATTTGGACCGACGCTACTGTTTCTACGAAAATTTCATTTTCTCCCACCAATTTCGTTTCCCTCCTTTTTATTTATTGTTTTAGAAAAATTATTTATTTTTTAATATTAGTGACGGTTCCTGTAGACGCTATTGTTTATGAAAAAATATTCATTTCCCATAACAAATTTTATTTTCCTCCTTATTAGTTATTGTCTTAACAAATTATTATTTTCTTATATTAGCTACGGTTCAGGCCAACGTTACTGTTTGTGTTAAAATTTTCATTTTCCCCCACCAATTTAGTTTGGATCCTTTAAACTTATTGTTTTATTTAATTATTATTTTTATATTCAAAATCAATATTTTAATAGCGCTTTTAAAGTGTTATTAATGAAAATCGTTTACAAAAACAGCGCGGTTAATAACGCTTTTAAGTGCTATCAAAAACAAAAGAAGTGTTATTAAATAGCTTTTATGGAATATTGTTTGTTGCCCTATTTTCTCTTTCAGATATGGTTTATCCTTTCGGACAGAAGAGATCACTCATCTTTTTCATTATTAGAATATTCATAAGAGGAGCATACGCCTAATTTGTTATTTTCCTCCATTTTATTGCAAACGTATTTAGGCACGAATAAAACTGAAGTTCATGAGTGAAGGTGAGCATTCAAACAATTACTTATACATCATGCGCCCTAGGACTAAGAAAAAAGTGACATACATTTAATCATTCCTTCTTCACTACTTAGTGCATGTGGCCTTTGAGTGAATTTATTATGAAAATATTTTTAAAGTGGTTTGATTTCGAGAAAAATAATTGGTGTTGACCAAGGGTTTATTTGGACCGACTCTACTATTTGTGTGAAAATTTCATTTCCCCCCACCAATTTCATTTGCCTCCTTTTTAGTTATTCTTTTAAATAATTATTTATTTTTTTATATTAGCAACGGTTCCGACCGACACCATTGTCTATGAAAAAATTTTCATTTCCCATAAAAAATTTCTTTTGCCTCCTTATTAGTTATTGTCATAATTAATTATTATTTTCTTATATTAGCTACGGTTCAGGTCGACCATACTGTTTGTGCTAAAATTTTCATTTCCACCAACCTATTTTGTTTGGATCCTTTAAACTTTTTTATTTATTTAATTATTATTTGTATATTCAAAGCCAATACTTTAATAGCGCTTATAAAGTGCTACTAAAGAAAATTGTTTACAACAGCGGCGCGGTTGATAGCGCTTTTAAGTGCTATCAAAAACAAAAGAAAGCGTTATTAAATAGCTTTTATGGCATATTGTTTGTTGCCCTATTTTCTCTTTCAGAGTTGGTTTACCCTTTTGGACAGAAGAGATCACTCATCTTTGTCTTTATTAGAATCTTCATAAGAGGAGCATACGCCTAATTAGTTATTTTCCTCCGTTTTATTGCAAAAGTATTTAGCACGAATAAAACTAAAGTTCATGAGTGAAAGTGAGCATTAAAATAATAACTTATACAATATGCGCCCTACGACTAAGAACAAAGGGCCATACATTTAATCATTCCATCTTCACTACTTAGTGCATGTGTCCTTCGAGTGCATTTGTCAAGAAAATATTTAAAAAATGGTTTGATTTCGAGAAAAATACTTGGTGTTGACCAAGCGTTTATTTGGATCGACGCTAGTATTTATGAGAAAATTTTATTTCCCCCAACCAATTTCGTTTTCTCCTTTTTAGTTATTGTTTTAAATAATTATTATTTTTTTATATTAGCGACGGTTCCGATCGACGCCATTGTTTATGAAAAATATTCATTTCCCATAACAAATTTCATTTGCCTCCTTATTAGTTATTGTCTTAATTAATTATTATTTTCTTATATTAGCTACGGTTCAGGCCGACTCTACTGTTTGTCCTAAAATTTTCATTTCCCCCCACCAATTTTGTTTGGATCCTTTAATCTTTTTGTTTTATTTAATTATAATTTTTATATTCAAAACCAATACTTTAATAGAGATTTTAAACAGATATTTTAAATAAAATCATTTACAATAGCGGCGCGGTTAATAGCGCTTTTAAGTGCTATAAAAAACAAAAGAAAACGCTATTAAATAGCTTTTATGGCATATTGTTTGTTACCCTATTTTCTCTTTCAGAGTTGGTTTACCCTTTTGGACATAAAAGATCACTCATCTTTGTCTTTATTAGAATCTTCATAAGAGGGGCATACACCTAATAGTTATTTTCCTCCATTTTATTGCAAAAGTATTTAGCACGAATAAAAGTAAAGTTCATGAGTGAAGGTGAGCATTTAAACAATAACTTATACAGCATGCGCCCTAGGACTAAGAACAAAGGGGAATACATTTAATCATTCCTACTTCACTACTTAGTGCATGTGGCCTTCGTGTGCATTTATTATGAAAATATTTTGAAAATGGTTTTATTTCGAGAAAAATACTTGGTGTTGACGAAGCGTTTATTTGGACCGACGCTACTGTTTATGCGAAAATTTCATTTCCCCCTACCAATTTTGTTTACCTCCTTTTTAGTTATTGTTTTAAATTATTTTTTATTTGTTTATATTAGCGACGGTTCCGACCGACGCCATTGTTTATGAAAAAATATTCATTTCCCATAACAAATTTCATTTGCCTTCTTAATAGTTGTTGTCTTAATTAATTATTATTTTCATATATTAGCTACAGTTCATGCAGGCTCTACTGATTATGCTAAAATTTTCATTTCCCCCCACCAATTTTGTTTGGATCATTTAAACTTATTGTTTTGTTTAATTATTATTTTTATATTCAAAACCAATACTTTAATAGCGCTTTTAAAGTGCTATTAAAGAAAATCGTTTACAATAACGGCGCGGTTAATAACGCTTTTAAGTGTTATCAAAAACAAAAGACAGCGCTATTAAATAGATTTTATGGCATATTGTTTGTTACCCTATTATCTCTTTCAGAGTTGATTTACCCTTTTCGACAGAAGAGATCACTCATCTTTGTCTTTATAAGAATCTTCATAAGAGGAGCATACACCTAATTAGTTGTTTTCCTCAATTTTATTTCAAAAGTATTTAGCACGAATAAATGTAAAGTTCATGAGTGAAGGTGAGAATTCAAACAATAACTTATACAATATGCGCCATACGACTAAGAACAAAGGGCCATACATTTAATCATTCCTTCTTCACTACTTAGTGCATGTGTCCTTCGAGTGCATTTGTCAAGAAAATATTTTAAAAATGGTTCGATTTCGAGAAAAATACTTGGTATTGACCAAGCGTTTATTTGGATCGACGCTAGTATTTATGCGAAAATTTTATTTCCCCCAACCAATTTCGTTTGCTCCTTTTTAGTTATTGTTTTAAATAATTATTATTTTTTTATATTAGCGACGGTTCTGACCGACGCCATTGTTTATGAAAAATATTCATTTCCCATAACAAATTTCGTTTGCCTCCTTATTAGTTATTGTCTTAATTAATTATTATTTTCTTATATTAGCTATGGTTCAGGCCGACTCTATTGTTTGTGCTAAAATTTTCTTTTCCCCCCACCAATTTAGTTTGGATCCTTTAATCTTTTTGTTTTATTTAATTATAATTTTTATATTCAAAACAAATACTTTAATAGAGATTTTAAACAGATATTAAATAAAATCATTTACAATAGCCGCACGGTTAATAGCTATTTTAAGTGCTATCAAAAACAAAAGAAAGCGCTATTAAATAGCTTTTATGGCGTATTGTTTGTTACCCTATTTTCTATTCAGAGTTGGTTTACCCTTTTGGACAGAAAATATCACCCATCTTTGTCTTTATTAGAATCTTCATAAGAGGAGCATACACCTAATTAGTTATTTTCCTCCATTTTATTGCAAAAGTATTTTGCACGAATAAAAGTAAAGTTCATGAGTGAAGGTGAGCATTCAAACAATAACTTATAAAGCATGCGCCCTAGGACTAAGAACAAAGGGGAATACATTTAATCATTCCTACTTCACTACTTAGTGTATGTGGCCTTCGTGTGCATTTATTATGAAAATATTTTGAAAATGGTTTCATTTCGAGAAAAATACTTGGTGTTGACCAAGCGTTTATTTGGAACGACGCTACCGTTTATGCGAAAATTTCATTTCCCCCTACCAATTTTGTTTGCCTCCTTTTTAGTTATTGTTTTAAATTATTATTTATTTTTTTATATTAGCGACGGTTCCGATCGACGCCATTGTTTATGAAAAAATATCCATTTCCCATAACAAATTTCATTTGCCTTCTTAATAGTTATTGTCTTAATTAATTATTATTTTCTTATATTAGCTACGGTTCAGGAAGGCTCTACTGATTATGCTAAAATTTTCATTTCCCCACTCCAATTTTGTTTGGATCATTTAAACTTATTGTTTAATTTAATTATTATTTTTATATTCAAAACCAATACATTAATAGCGCTTTTAAAGTGCTATTAAAGAAAATCGTTTACAATAGCGGCGCGATTAATAGCGCTTTTAAGTGTTATCAAAAACAAAAGAAGTGTTATTAAATAGATTTTATGGCATATTGTTTGTTGCCCTATTTTCTCTTTCAGAGTTGGTTTACCCTTTCGGACAGAAGAGATCACTCATCTTTATATTTATTAGAATCTTCATAAGAGGAGCATACGCCTAATTAGTTATTTTCTTTCATTTTATTGCAAACGTATTTAGCACGAATAAAACTAAAGTTCATGAGTGAAGGTGACCATTCAAACAATAACTTATACAACATGCGACCTAGGACTAAGAACAAAAGGGACATACATTTAATCGTTCCTTCTTCACTACTTAGTGCATGTGGCCTTCGAGTGCATTTATTATGAAAATATTTTTAAAGTGGTTTGATTTCGAGTAAAATATTTGGTGTTGACCAAGCGTTTATTTGGACCAACGCTACTATTTGTGCGAAAATTTCATTTCCCCCCACCAATTTCGTTTTCCTCCTTTTTAGTTATTATTTTAAATAATTATTTATTTTTTTATATTAGCAACGGTTCCGACCGACGCCCTTGTCTATGAAAAAATATTCATTTCCCATAACAAATTTATTTTGTCTCCTTATTTGTTATTGTCTTAATTAATTATTATTTTCTTATATTAGCTACGGTTCAGGTCGACTCTACTGTTTGTGCTAAAATTTTCAATTCCACCCACCAATTTTGTTTGGATCCTTTAAACGTTTTGTTTTATTTAATTATTATTTTTATATTCAAAGCGAATACTTTAATAGCGCTTATAAAGTGCTATTAAAGAAAATTGTTTACAATAGCGGCGCGGTTAATAGCGCTTTTAAGTGCTATCAAAAACAAAAGAAAGCGTTATTAAATAGCTTTTATGGCATATTGTTTGTTGCCCTATTTTCTCTTTCAGAGTTGGTTTACCCTTTTGGACTGAAGAGATCACCCATATTTGTCTTTATTAGAATCTTCATAAGAGGAGCATACGCCTAATTAGTTATTTTCCTCCATTTTATTGCAAAAGTATTTAGAACGAATTAAACTAAAGTTCATGAGTGAAAGTGAGCATTCAAACAATAACCTATACAACATGCGCCCTAGGACTAAGAACAAAGGGACATATATTTAATCATTCCTTCTTCACTACTTAGTGCATGTGGCCTTTGAGTGCATTTGTCAATAAAATATTTTTAAAATTGTTTGATTTCGAGAAAAATACTCGGTGTTGACCAAGCGTTTATTTGGACCGACGCTATTGTTTATGCGAAAATTTCATTTTCTCCCACCAATTTCGTTTGCCTCCTTTTTATTTATTGTTTTAGATAATTATTTATTTTTTAATATTAGCGATGGTTCCTTCAGACGCTATTGTTTATGAAAAAATATTCATTTCACATAACAAATTTTGTTTTCCTCCTTATTAGTTATTGTCTTAACAAATTATTATTTTCTTATATTAGCTACGGTTAAGGCCGACGTTACTGTTTGTGCTAAAATTTTCCTTTCCCCCCATCAATTTAGTTTGGATCCTTTAAACTTATTGTTTTATTTAATTATTATTTTTATATTTAAAACCAATATTTTAATAGCGCTTTTAAAGTGCTATTAATGAAAATTCTTTACAATAACAGCGCGGTTAATAACGCTTTTAAGTGCTATCAAAAACAAAAGAAGTGTTATTAAATAGCTTTTATGGCATATTGTTTGTTGCCCTATTTTCTCATTCAGAGTTGGTTTACCCTTTTGGACAGAAGAGATCACTCATCTTTGTCTTTATTAGAATCTTCATAAGAGGAGCATACGCCTAATTAGTTATATTCCTCCATTTTATTGCAAAAGTATTTAGCACGAATAAAACTAACGTTCATGAGTGAAACTGATCATTCAAACAATAACCTATACAACATGCGCCCTAGGACTAAGAATAAAGGGACATACATTTAATCATTCCTTCTTCACTACTTAGTGCATGTGGCCTTTGAGTGCATTTGTCAAGAAAATATTTTTAAAATTGTTTGATTTCGAGAAAAATACTCTATGTTGACCAAGCGTTTAGTTGGACCAACGCTACTGTTTATGCAAAAATTTCATTTTCTCCCAGCAATTTCATTTTCCTCCTTTTTATTTATTGTTTTAGATAATTATTTATTTTTTAATATTAGCGACGGTTCCTTCACACGCTATTGTTTATGAAAAACTATTCATTTCCCATAACAAATTTTGTTTTCCATATTATTAGTTATTGTCTTAACAAATTATTATTTTCTTATATTAGCTACGGTTCAGGCCGACGTTACTGTTTGTGCTAAAATTTTCATTTCTCCCACCAATTTAGTTTGGATCCTTTAAACTTATTGTTTTATTTAACTATTATTTTTATATTCAAAACTAATATTTTAATAGAGCTTTTAAAGTGCTATTAATGAAAATCATTTAACATAACAACGCGGTTAATAACCCTTTTAAGTGCTATCAAAAACAAAAGAAGTGTTATTAAATAACTTTTATGGCATATTGTTTGTTGCCCTATTTTCTCATTCAGAGTTGGTTTACCCTTTTGGACAGAAGAGATCACTCATCTTTGTCTTTATTAGAATCTTCATAAGAGGAGCATACGCCTAATTAGTTATATTCCTCCATTTTATTGCAAAAGTATTTAGCACAAATAAAACTAACGTTCATGAGTGAAACTGAGCATTCAAACAATAACCTATACAACATGCGCCCTAGGACTAAGAATAAAGAGACATACATTTAATCATTCCTTCTTCACTACTTAGTGCATGTGGCCTTTGAGGGCATTTGTCAATAAAATATTTTGAAAATTGTTTGATTTCGAGAAAAATACTCGGTGTTGACCAAGCGTTTATTTGGACCGACGCTACTGTTTCTACGAAAATTTCATTTTCTCCCACCAATTTCGTTTCCCTCCTTTTTATTTATTGTTTTAGAAAAATTATTTATTTTTTAATATTAGCGACGGTTCCTGTAGACGCTATTGTTTATGAAAAAATATTCATTTCCCATAACAAATTTTATTTTCCTCCTTATTAGTTATTGTCTTAACAAATTATTATTTTCTTATATTAGCTACGGTTCAGGCCGACGTTACTGTTTGTGTTAAAATTTTCATTTTCCCCCACCAATTTAGTTTGGATCCTTTAAACTTATTGTTTTATTTAATTATTATTTTTATATTCAAAATCAATATTTTAATAGCGCTTTTAAAGTGCTATTAATGAAAATCGTTTACAAAAACAGCGCGGTTAATAACGCTTTTAAGTGCTATCAAAAACAAAAGAAGTGTTATTAAATAGCTTTTATGGAATATTGTTTGTTGCCCTATTTTCTCTTTCAGATATGGTTTATCCTTTCGGACAGAAGAGATCACTCATCTTTTTCATTATTAGAATCTTCATAAGAGGAGCATACGCCTAATTTGTTATTTTCCTCCATTTTATTGCAAACATATTTAGGCACGAATAAAACTGAAGTTCATGAGTGAAGGTGAGCATTCAAACAATTACTTATACAGCATGCGCCCTAGGACTAAGAAAAAAGTGACATACATTTAATCATTCCTTCTTCGAGTGAATTTATTATGAAAATATTTTTAAAGTGGTTTGATTTCGAGAAAAATAATTGGTGTTGACCAAGGGTTTATTTGGACCGACTCGACTATTTGTGTGAAAATTTCATTTCCCCCCACCAATTTCATTTGCCTCCTTTTTAGTTATTCTTTTAAATAATTATTTATTTTTTTATATTAGCAACGGTTCCGACCGACACCATTGTCTATGAAAAAATTTTCATTTCCCATAAAAAATTTCTTTTGCCTCCTTATTAGTTATTGTCATAATTAATTATTATTTTCTTATATTAGCTACGGTTCAGGTCGACCATACTGTTTGTGCTAAAATTTTCATTTCCACCAACCTATTTTGTTTGGATCCTTTAAACTTTTTGTTTTATTTAATTATTATTTGTATATTCAAAGCCAATACTTTAATAGCGCTTATAAAGTGCTACTAAAGAAAATTGTTTACAACAGCGGCGCGGTTGATAGCGCTTTTAAGTGCTATCAAAAACAAAAGAAAGCGTTATTAAATAGCTTTTATGGCATATTGTTTGTTGCCCTATTTTCTCTTTCAGAGTTGGTTTACCCTTTTGGACAGAAGAGATCACTCATCTTTGTCTTTATTAGAATCTTCATAAGAGGAGCATACGCCTAATTAGTTATTTTCCTCCGTTTTATTGCAAAAGTATTTAGCACGAATAAAACTAAAGTTCATGAGTGAAAGTGAGCATTCAAACAATAACCTATACAGCATGCGCCCTAGGAATAAGAACAAAGGGACATACATTTAATCATTCCTTCTTCACTACTTAGTACATGTGGCCTTTGAGTGCATTTGTCAAGAAAATATTTTTAAAATTGTTTGATTTCGAGAAAAATACTCGGTGTTGACCAAGCATTTATTTGGACCGACGCTACTATTTATGCAAAAAATTCACTTTCACCCAGCAATCTCGTTTGCCTCCTTTTTATTTATTGTTTTAGATAATTATTTATTTTTTAATATTAGCGACGGATCCTTCAGACGCTATTTTTTATGAAAAAATATTCATTTCCCATAACAATTTTTTTCCATCTTATTAGTTATTGTCTTAACAAATTATTATTTTCTTATATTAGCTACGGTTCAGGCCGACGTTACTGTTTGTGTTAAAATTTTAATTTCCCCCCACCAATTTACTTTGGATCCTTTAAACTTATTGTTTTATTTAATTATTATTTTTATATTCAAAACCAATACTTTAATAGCGCTTATAAAGTGTTATTAAAGAAAATTGTTTACAATAGCGGCGCGGTTAATATCGCTTTTAAGTGTTATCAAAAACAAAAGAAAGCGTTATTAAATAGCTTTTATGGCATATTGTTTGTTGCCCTATTTTCTCTTTCAGAGTTGGTTAACCCTTTTGGACAGAATAAATCACTCATCTTTGTCTTTATAGAATCTTCATAAGAGGAGCATACGCCTAATTAGTTATTTTCCTCCGTTTTATTGCAAAAGTATTTAGCACAAATAAAACTAAAGTTCATGAGTGAAAGTGAGCATTCAAACAATAACCTATACAGCATGCGCCCTAGGACTAAGAACAAAGGGACATACATTTAATCATTCCTTCTTCGCTACTCAGTGCATGTGGCCTTTGAGTGCATTTGTGAAGAAAATATTTTTAAAATTGTTTGATTTTGAGAAAAATACTCGGTGTTGACCAAGCGTTTATTTGGACCGACACTACTATTTATGCGAAAATTTCATTTTCTCCCAGCAATTTCGTTTGCCTCCTTTTTATTTATTGTTTTAGATAATTATTTATTTTTTAATATTAGTGACGGTTCCTTCAAACACTGTTGTTCATGAAAAAATATTCATTTCCCATAACAAATTTTTTTTTCCATCTTATTAGTTATTGTCTTAACAAATTATTGTTTTCTTATATTAGCTAAGGTTCAGGCCGACGTTACTGTTTGTGCTATAATTTTCATTTCCCCCCACCAATTTAGTTTGGATCCTTTAAAGTTATTGTTTTATTTAATTATTATTTTTATATTCAAAACCAATTTTTTAATAGCGCTTTTAAAGTGTTGTTAATGAAAATCGTTTACAATAACAGCGCGGTTAATAACCCTTTTAAGTGCTATCAAAAACAAAAGAAGTGTTATTAAATAGCTTTTATGGCATATTGTTTCTTGCCCTATTTTCTCTTTCAGAGTTGGTTTACCCTTTTGGACAGAAGAGATCACTCATCTTTGTCTTTATTAGAATCTTCATAAGAGGAGCGTACGCCTAATTAGTTATTTTCCTCCATTTTATTGCAAAAGTATTTAGCACGAATAAAACTAAAGTTCATGAGTGAAAGTGAGCATTCAAACAATAACCTATAGAGCATGCGCCCTAGGACTAAGAACAAAGGGACATACATTTAATCATTCCTTCTTCACTACCCGGGCATGTGGCCTTTGAGTGCATTTGTCAAGAAAATATTTTAAAAATTGTTTGATTTCGAGAAAAATCCTCGGTGTTGACCAAGCGTTTATTTGGAATGACGCTACTGTTAATGCGAAAATTTCATTTTGTCCCACCAATTTCATTTGCCTCCTTTTTATTTATTGTTTTATATAATTATTTATTTTTTAATATTAGCGACGGTTCCTTCAAACACTGTTGTTTATGAAAAAAATATTCATTTCCCATAACAGATTTTTTTTTCCATCTTATTAGTTATTGTCTTAACAAATTATTGTTTTCTTATATTAGCTAAGGTTCAGGCCGACGTTACTGTTTGTGCTAAAATTTTCATTTCCCCCCACCAATTTAGTTTGGATCCTTTAAACTTATTGTTTTATTTAATTATTATTTCTATATTCAAGACCAATATTTTAATAGCGCTTTTAAAGTGCTATTAATGAAAATCGTTTACAATAATAGCGCGGTTAATTACGCTTTTAAGTGCTATCAAAAAGAAAATAAGTGTTATTAAATAGTTTTTATGGCATATTATTTGTTGCCCTATTTTCTCTTTCAGAGTTGGTTTACCCTTTTGGACAGAAGAGATCACTCATCTTTGTCTTTATTAGAATCTTCATAAGAGGAGCATACGCCTAATTAGTTAGTTTCCTCCATTTTATTGCAAAAGTATTTAGCACGAATAAAAGTAAAGTTCATGAGTGAAGATGGGCATTCAAACAATAACTTATACAGCATGCGCCCTAGGACTAAGAACAAAGGGACATGCATTTAATCATTCCTTCTTCACTACTTAGTGCATGTGGCCTTCGAGTGCATTTATTATGAAAATATTTTTAAGTGCGTTTATTTTTCGAGAAAAATAATTGGTGTTGACCAAGCGTTTATTTGGACTGACGCTACTATTTGTGGGAAAATTTTATTTCCCCCCAAAAATTTCGTTTCCCTCCTTTTTAGTTATTGTTTTAAATAATTTTTTTATTTTTTTATATTAGCAACGGTTCCGACCGACGCCATTTTCTATGAAAAAATATTCATTTCCCATAACAAATTTATTTTGCCTCCTTATTAGTTATTGACTTAATTAATTATTATTTTCTTATATTAGCTATGGTTCAGGTCGACTATATTGTTTGTGCTAAAATTTTCATTTCCACCAACCGATTTTGATTGGATCCTTTAAAATTTTTGTTTTATTTAATTATTATTTTTATATTCAAAGCCAATACTTTAATAGCGCTTATAAAGTGCTATTAAAGAAAATTATTTACAATAGCGGCGCGGTTAATAGCGCTTTTAAGTGCAATCAAAAACAAAATAAAGCATTATTAAATAGCTTTTATGGCATATTGTTTGTTGCCCTATTTTCTCTTTGAGAGTTCATTTACCCTTTTGGACAGAAGAGATCACTCATCTTTGTCTTTATAGAATCTTCATAAGAGGTGCATATGCCTAATTAGTTATTTTCCTCCGTTTTATTGCAAAAGTATTTACCACGAATAAAACTAAAGTTCATGAGTGAAAGTGAGCATTCAAACAATAACCTATACAGCATGCGCCCTAGGACTAAGAACAAAGGGACATACATTTAATCATTCCTTCTTCGCTACTCAGTGCATGTGGCCTTTGAGTGCATTTGTGAAGAAAATATTTTTAAAATTGTTTGATTTTGAGAAAAATACTCGGTGTTGACCAAGCGTTTATTTGGACCGACACTACTATTTATGCGAAAATTTCATTTTCTCCCAGCAATTTCGTTTGCCTCCTTTTTATTTATTGTTTTAGATAATTATTTATTTTTTAATATTAGTGACGGTTCCTTCAAACACTGTTGTTCATGAAAAAATATTCATTTCCCGTAACAAATTTGTTTTTCCATCTTATTAGTTATTGTCTTAACAAATTATTGTTTTCTTATATTAGCTAAGGTTCAGGCCGACGTTACTGTTTGTGCTATAATTTTCATTTCCCCCCACCAATTTAGTTTGGATCCTTTAAAGTTATTGTTTTATTTAATTATTATTTTTATATTCAAAACCAATTTTTTAATAGCGCTTTTAAAGTGTTGTTAATGAAAATCGTTTACAATAACAGCGCGGTTAATAACCCTTTTAAGTGCTATCAAAAACAAAAGAAGTGTTATTAAATAGCTTTTATGGCATATTGTTTCTTGCCCTATTTTCTCTTTCAGAGTTGGTTTACCCTTTTGGACAGAAGAGATCACTCATCTTTGTCTTTATTAGAATCTTCATAAGAGGAGCGTACGCCTAATTAGTTATTTTCCTCCATTTTATTGCAAAAGTATTTAGCACGAATAAAACTAAAGTTCATGAGTGAAAGTGAGCATTCAAACAATAACCTATAGAGCATGCGCCCTAGGACTAAGAACAAAGGGACATACATTTAATCATTCCTTCTTCACTACCCGGGCATGTGGCCTTTGAGTGCATTTGTCAAGAAAATATTTTAAAAATTGTTTGATTTCGAGAAAAATCCTCGGTGTTGACCAAGCGTTTATTTGGAATGACGCTACTGTTAATGCGAAAATTTCATTTTGTCCCACCAATTTCATTTGCCTCCTTTTTATTTATTGTTTTATATAATTATTTATTTTTTAATATTAGCGACGGTTCCTTCAAACACTGTTGTTTATGAAAAAAATATTCATTTCCCATAACAGATTTTTTTTTCCATCTTATTAGTTATTGTCTTAACAAATTATTGTTTTCTTATATTAGCTAAGGTTCAGGCCGACGTTACTGTTTGTGCTAAAATTTTCATTTCCCCCCACCAATTTAGTTTGGATCCTTTAAACTTATTGTTTTATTTAATTATTATTTCTATATTCAAGACCAATATTTTAATAGCGCTTTTAAAGTGCTATTAATGAAAATCGTTTACAATAATAGCGCGGTTAATTACGCTTTTAAGTGCTATCAAAAAGAAAATAAGTGTTATTAAATAGTTTTTATGGCATATTATTTGTTGCCCTATTTTCTCTTTCAGAGTTGGTTTACCCTTTTGGACAGAAGAGATCACTCATCTTTGTCTTTATTAGAATCTTCATAAGAGGAGCATACGCCTAATTAGTTAGTTTCCTCCATTTTATTGCAAAAGTATTTAGCACGAATAAAAGTAAAGTTCATGAGTGAAGATGGGCATTCAAACAATAACTTATACAGCATGCGCCCTAGGACTAAGAACAAAGGGACATGCATTTAATCATTCCTTCTTCACTACTTAGTGCATGTGGCCTTCGAGTGCATTTATTATGAAAATATTTTTAAGTGCGTTTATTTTTCGAGAAAAATAATTGGTGTTGACCAAGCGTTTATTTGGACTGACGCTACTATTTGTGGGAAAATTTTATTTCCCCCCAAAAATTTCGTTTCCCTCCTTTTTAGTTATTGTTTTAAATAATTTTTTTATTTTTTTATATTAGCAACGGTTCCGACCGACGCCATTTTCTATGAAAAAATATTCATTTCCCATAACAAATTTATTTTGCCTCCTTATTAGTTATTGACTTAATTAATTATTATTTTCTTATATTAGCTATGGTTCAGGTCGACTATATTGTTTGTGCTAAAATTTTCATTTCCACCAACCGATTTTGATTGGATCCCTTAAAATTTTTGTTTTATTTAATTATTATTTTTATATTCAAAGCCAATACTTTAATAGCGCTTATAAAGTGCTATTAAAGAAAATTATTTACAATAGCGGCGCGGTTAATAGCGCTTTTAAGTGCAATCAAAAACAAAATAAAGCATTATTAAATAGCTTTTATGGCATATTGTTTGTTGCCCTATTTTCTCTTTGAGAGTTCATTTACCCTTTTGGACAGAAGAGATCACTCATCTTTGTCTTTATAGAATCTTCATAAGAGGTGCATATGCCTAATTAGTTATTTTCCTCCGTTTTATTGCAAAAGTATTTACCACGAATAAAACTAAAGTTCATGAGTGAAAGTGAGCATTCAAACAATAACCTATAGGGCATGCGCCCTAGGACTAAGAACAAAGGGACATACATTTAATCATTCCTTCTTCACTACCCGGGCATGTGGCCTTTGAGTGCATTTGTCAAGAAAATATTTTAAAAATTGTTTGATTTCGAGAAAAATCCTCGGTGTTGACCAAGCGTTTATTTGGACTGACGTTATTGTTAATGCGAAAATTTCATTTTGTCCCACCAATTTCGTTTGCCTTCTTTTTATTTATTGTTTTATATAATTATTTATTTTTTAATATTAGCAACGGTTCCTTCAAACACTGTTGTTCATGAAAAATTATTCATTTCCCATAACAAATTTTGTTTTCCTCCTTATTAGTTATTGTCTTAACAAATTATTATTTTCTTATATTAGCTACGGTTCAGGTCGACGTTATTGTTTGTGTTAAAATTTTCATTTCCCCCAACCAATTTAGTTTGGATCCTTTAAACTTATTGTTTTATTTAATTATTATTTTTATATTTAAAACCAATATTTTAATAGCGCTTTTAAAGTGCTATTAATGAAAATCGTTTACAATAACAGCGCGGTTAATAACGCTTTTAAGTGCTATCAAAAACAAAATAAGTGTTATTAAATAGTTTTTATGGCATATTGTTTGTTGACCTATTTTCTCTTTCACAGTTGGTTTACCCTTTCGGACATAAGAGATCACTTATCTTTGTCTTTATTAGAATCTTCATAAGAGGAAAATACGCCTAATTAGTTATTTTCCTCCATTTTATTGCAAACGTATTTAGCACGAATAAAAATAAAGTTCATGAGTGAAAATGGGCATTCAAACAATAACTTATACAGCATGCGCCCTAGGACTAAGAACAAAGGGACATACATTTAATCATTCCTTCTTCACTACTTAGTGCATGTGGGCTTCGAGTGCATTTATTATGAAAATATTTTTAAGTGCGTTTATTTTCGAGAAAAATAATTGGTGTTGACCAAGCGTTTATTTGGACTGACGCTACTATTTGTGGGAAAATTTTATTTCCCCCCAAAAATTTCGTTTCCCTCCTTTTTAGTTATTATTTTAAATAATTTTTTAATTTTTTTATATTAGCAATGGTTCCGACCGACGCCATTTTCTATGAAAAAATATTCATTTCGCATAACAAATTTATTTTGCCTCCTTATTAGTTATTGACTTAATTAATTATTATTTTCTTATATTAGCTATGGTTCAGGTCGACTATATTGTTTGTGCTAAAATTTTAATTTCCACCAACCGATTTTGATTGGATCCTTTAAAATTTTTGTTTTATTTAATTATTATTTTTATATTCAAAGCCAATACTTTAATAGCGCTTATAAAGTGCTATTAAAGAAAATTATTTACAATAGTGGCGCGGTTAATAGCGCTTTTAAGTGCAATCAAAACCAAAATAAAGCATTATTAAATAGCTTTTATGGCATATTGTTTGTTGCCCTATTTTCTCTTTCAGAGTTCGTTTACCCTTTTGGACAGAAGAGATCACTCATCTTTGTCTTTATAGAATCTTCATAAGAGGTGCATATGCCTAATTAGTTATTTTCCTCCGTTTTATTGCAAAAGTATTTAGCACGAATAAAACTAAAGTTCATGAGTGAAAGTGAGCATTCAAACAATAACCTATAGAGCATGCGCCCTAGGACTAAGACTAAAGGGACATACATTTAATCATTCCTTCTTCACTACCCGGGCATGTGGCCTTTGAGTGCATTTGTCAAGAAAATATTTTAAAAATTGTTTGATTTCTAGAAAAATCCTCGGTGTTGACCAAGCGTTTATTTGGACTGACGCTACTGTTAATGCGAAAATTTCATTTTGTCCCACCAATTTCGTTTGCCTCCTTTTTATTTATTGTTTTATATAATTATTTATTTTTTAATATTAGCGACGATTCCTTCAAACACTGTTGTTCATGAAAAAATATTCATTTCCTATAACAAATTTTGTTTTCCTCCTTATTAGTTATTGTCTTAACAACTTATTATTTTCTTATATTAGCTACGGTTCAGGTCGACGTTACTGTTTGTGTTAAAATTTTCATTTCCCCCAACCAATTTAGTTTGGATCCTTTAAACTTATTGTTTTATTTAATTATTATTTTTATATTTAAAACCAATATTTTAATAGCGCTTTTAAAGTGCTATTAATGAAAATCGTTTACAATAACAGCGCGGTTAATAACGCTTTTAAGTGCTATCAAAAACAAAATAAGTGTTATTAAATAGTTTTTATGGCATATTGTTTGTTGACCTATTTTCTCTTTCACAGTTGGTTTACCCTTTCGGACATAAGAGATCACTTATCTTTGTCTTTATTAGAATCTTCATAAGAGGAAAATAAGCCTAATTAGTTATTTTCCTCCATTTTATTGCAAACGTATTTAGCACGAATAAAAATAAACTCCATGAGTGAAGATGGGCATTCAAACAATAACTTATACAGCATGCGCCCTAGGACTAAGAACAAAGGGACATACATTTAATCATTCCTTCTTCACTACTTAGTGCATGTGGCCTTCGAGTGCATTTATTATGAAAATATTTTTAAAGTGGTTTATTTTCGAGAAAAATAATTGGTGTTGACCAAGCGTTTATTTGGACTGACGCTACTATTTGTGGGAAAATTTTATTTCCCCCCAAAAATTTCGTTTCCCTCCTTTTTAGTTATTATTTTAAATAATTTTTTAATTTTTTTATATTAGCAATGGTTCCGACCGACGCCATTTTCTATGAAAAAATATTCATTTCCCATAACAAATTTATTTTGCCTCCTTATTAGTTATTGACTTAATTAATTATTATTTTCTTATATTAGCTATGGTTCAGGTCGACTATATTGTTTGTGCTAAAATTTTAATTTCCACCAACCGATTTTGATTGGATCCTTTAAAATTTTTGTTTTATTTAATTATTATTTTTATATTCAAAGCCAATACTTTAATAGCGCTTATAAAGTGCTATTAAAGAAAATTATTTACAATAGTGGCGCGGTTAATAGCGCTTTTAAGTGCAATCAAAACCAAAATAAAGCATTATTAAATAGCTTTTATGGCATATTGTTTGTTGCCCTATTTTCTCTTTCAGAGTTCGTTTACCCTTTTGGACAGAAGAGATCACTCATCTTTGTCTTTATAGAATCTTCATAAGAGGTGCATATGCCTAATTAGTTATTTTCCTCCGTTTTATTGCAAAAGTATTTAGCACGAATAAAACTAAAGTTCATGAGTGAAAGTGAGCATTCAAACAATAACCTATAGAGCATGCACCCTAGGACTAAGACTAAAGGGACATACATTTAATCATTCCTTCTTCACTACCCGGGCATGTGGCCTTTGAGTGCATTTGTCAAGAAAATATTTTAAAAATTGTTTGATTTCTAGAAAAATCCTCGGTGTTGACCAAGCGTTTATTTGGACTGACGCTACTGTTAATGCGAAAATTTCATTTTGTCCCACCAATTTCGTTTGCCTCCTTTTTATTTATTGTTTTATATAATTATTTATTTTTTAATATTAGCGACGATTCCTTCAAACACTGTTGTTCATGAAAAAATATTCATTTCCTATAACAAATTTTGTTTTCCTCCTTATTAGTTATTGTCTTAACAACTTATTATTTTCTTATATTAGCTACGGTTCAGGTCGACGTTACTGTTTGTGTTAAAATTTTCATTTCCCCCAACCAATTTAGTTTGGATCCTTTAAACTTATTGTTTTATTTAATTATTATTTTTATATTCAAAATCAATATTTTAATAGCGCTTTTAAAGTGCTATTAATGAAAATCGTTTACAAAAACAGCGCGGTTAATAACGCTTTTAAGTGCTATCAAAAACAAAAGAAGTGTTATTAAATAGCTTTTATGGAATATTGTTTGTTGCCCTATTTTCTCTTTCAGATATGGTTTATCCTTTCGGACAGAAGAGATCACTCATCTTTTTCATTATTAGAATCTTCATAAGAGGAGCATACGCCTAATTTGTTATTTTCCTCCATTTTATTGCAAACGTATTTAGGCACGAATAAAACTGAAGTTCATGAGTGAAGGTGAGCATTCAAACAATTACTTATACAGCATGCGCCCTAGGACTAAGAAAAAAGTGACATACATTTAATCATTCCTTCTTCGAGTGAATTTATTATGAAAATATTTTTAAAGTGGTTTGATTTCGAGAAAAATAATTGGTGTTGACCAAGGGTTTATTTGGACCGACTCGACTATTTGTGTGAAAATTTCATTTCCCCCCACCAATTTCATTTGCCTCCTTTTTAGTTATTCTTTTAAATAATTATTTATTTTTTTATATTAGCAACGGTTCCGACCGACACCATTGTCTATGAAAAAATTTTCATTTCCCATAAAAAATTTCTTTTGCCTCCTTATTAGTTATTGTCATAATTAATTATTATTTTCTTATATTAGCTACGGTTCAGGTCGACCATACTGTTTGTGCTAAAATTTTCATTTCCACCAACCTATTTTGTTTGGATCCTTTAAACTTTTTGTTTTATTTAATTATTATTTGTATATTCAAAGCCAATACTTTAATAGCGCTTATAAAGTGCTACTAAAGAAAATTGTTTACAACAGCGGCGCGGTTGATAGCGCTTTTAAGTGCTATCAAAAACAAAAGAAAGCGTTATTAAATAGCTTTTATGGCATATTGTTTGTTGCCCTATTTTCTCTTTCAGAGTTGGTTTACCCTTTTGGACAGAAGAGATCACTCATCTTTGTCTTTATTAGAATCTTCATAAGAGGAGCATACGCCTAATTAGTTATTTTCCTCCGTTTTATTGCAAAAGTATTTAGCACGAATAAAACTAAAGTTCATGAGTGAAAGTGAGCATTCAAACAATAACCTATACAGCATGCGCCCTAGGAATAAGAACAAAGGGACATACATTTAATCATTCCTTCTTCACTACTTAGTACATGTGGCCTTTGAGTGCATTTGTCAAGAAAATATTTTTAAAATTGTTTGATTTCGAGAAAAATACTCGGTGTTGACCAAGCATTTATTTGGACCGACGCTACTATTTATGCAAAAAATTCACTTTCACCCAGCAATCTCGTTTGCCTCCTTTTTATTTATTGTTTTAGATAATTATTTATTTTTTAATATTAGCGACGGATCCTTCAGACGCTATTTTTTATGAAAAAATATTCATTTCCCATAACAATTTTTTTCCATCTTATTAGTTATTGTCTTAACAAATTATTATTTTCTTATATTAGCTACGGTTCAGGCCGACGTTACTGTTTGTGTTAAAATTTTAATTTCCCCCCACCAATTTACTTTGGATCCTTTAAACTTATTGTTTTATTTAATTATTATTTTTATATTCAAAACCAATACTTTAATAGCGCTTATAAAGTGTTATTAAAGAAAATTGTTTACAATAGCGGCGCGGTTAATATCGCTTTTAAGTGTTATCAAAAACAAAAGAAAGCGTTATTAAATAGCTTTTATGGCATATTGTTTGTTGCCCTATTTTCTCTTTCAGAGTTGGTTAACCCTTTTGGACAGAATAAATCACTCATCTTTGTCTTTATAGAATCTTCATAAGAGGAGCATACGCCTAATTAGTTATTTTCCTCCGTTTTATTGCAAAAGTATTTAGCACAAATAAAACTAAAGTTCATGAGTGAAAGTGAGCATTCAAACAATAACCTATACAGCATGCGCCCTAGGACTAAGAACAAAGGGACATACATTTAATCATTCCTTCTTCGCTACTCAGTGCATGTGGCCTTTGAGTGCATTTGTGAAGAAAATATTTTTAAAATTGTTTGATTTTGAGAAAAATACTCGGTGTTGACCAAGCGTTTATTTGGACCGACACTACTATTTATGCGAAAATTTCATTTTCTCCCAGCAATTTCGTTTGCCTCCTTTTTATTTATTGTTTTAGATAATTATTTATTTTTTAATATTAGTGACGGTTCCTTCAAACACTGTTGTTCATGAAAAAATATTCATTTCCCATAACAAATTTTTTTTCCATCTTATTAGTTATTGTCTTAACAAATTATTGTTTTCTTATATTAGCTAAGGTTCAGGCCGACGTTACTGTTTGTGCTATAATTTTCATTTCCCCCCACCAATTTAGTTTGGATCCTTTAAAGTTATTGTTTTATTTAATTATTATTTTTATATTCAAAACCAATTTTTTAATAGCGCTTTTAAAGTGTTGTTAATGAAAATCGTTTACAATAACAGCGCGGTTAATAACCCTTTTAAGTGCTATCAAAAACAAAAGAAGTGTTATTAAATAGCTTTTATGGCATATTGTTTCTTGCCCTATTTTCTCTTTCAGAGTTGGTTTACCCTTTTGGACAGAAGAGATAACTCATCTTTGTCTTTATTAGAATCTTCATAAGAGGAGCGTACGCCTAATTAGTTATTTTCCTCCATTTTATTGCAAAAGTATTTAGCACGAATAAAACTAAAGTTCATGAGTGAAAGTGAGCATTCAAACAATAACCTATAGAGCATGCGCCCTAGGACTAAGAACAAAGGGACATACATTTAATCATTCCTTCTTCACTACCCGGGCATGTGGCCTTTGAGTGCATTTGTCAAGAAAATATTTTAAAAATTGTTTGATTTCGAGAAAAATCCTCGGTGTTGACCAAGCGTTTATTTGGAATGACGCTACTGTTAATGCGAAAATTTCATTTTGTCCCACCAATTTCATTTGCCTCCTTTTTATTTATTGTTTTATATAATTATTTATTTTTTAATATTAGCGACGGTTCCTTCAAACACTGTTGTTTATGAAAAAAATATTCATTTCCCATAACAGATTTTTTTTTCCATCTTATTAGTTATTGTCTTAACAAATTATTGTTTTCTTATATTAGCTAAGGTTCAGGCCGACGTTACTGTTTGTGCTAAAATTTTCATTTCCCCCCACCAATTTAGTTTGGATCCTTTAAACTTATTGTTTTATTTAATTATTATTTCTATATTCAAGACCAATATTTTAATAGCGCTTTTAAAGTGCTATTAATGAAAATCGTTTACAATAATAGCGCGGTTAATTACGCTTTTAAGTGCTATCAAAAAGAAAATAAGTGTTATTAAATAGTTTTTATGGCATATTGTTTGTTGCCCTATTTTCTCTTTCAGAGTTGGTTTACCCTTTTGGACAGAAGAGATCACTCATCTTTGTCTTTATTAGAATCTTCATAAGAGGAGCATACGCCTAATTAGTTAGTTTCCTCCATTTTATTGCAAAACTATTTAGCACGAATAAAAGTAAAGTTCATGAGTGAAGATGGGCATTCAAACAATAACTTATACAACATGCGCCCTAGGACTAAGAACAAAGGGACATGCATTTAATCATTCCTTCTTCACTACTTAGTGCATGTGGCCTTCGAGTGCATTTATTATGAAAATATTTTTAAGTGCGTTTATTTTTCGAGAAAAATAATTGGTGTTGACCAAGCGTTTATTTGGACTGACGCTACTATTTGTGGGAAAATTTTATTTCCCACCAAAAATTTCGTTTCCCTCCTTTTTAGTTATTGTTTTAAATAATTTTTTTATTTTTTTATATTAGCAACGGTTCCGACCGACGCCATTTTCTATGAAAAAATATTCATTTCCCATAACAAATTTATTTTGCCTCCTTATTAGTTATTGACTTAATTAATTATTATTTTCTTATATTAGCTATGGTTCAGGTCGACTATATTGTTTGTGCTAAAATTTTCATTTCCACCAACCGATTTTGATTGGATCCTTTAAAATTTTTGTTTTATTTAATTATTATTTTTATATTCAAAGCCAATACTTTAATAGCGCTTATAAAGTGTTATTAAAGAAAATTATTTACAATAGCGGCGCGGTTAATAGCGCTTTTAAGTGCAATCAAAACCAAAATAAAGCATTATTAAATAGCTTTTATGGCATATTGTTTGTTGCCCTATTTTCTCTTTCAGAGTTCGTTTACCCTTTTGGACAGAAGAGATCACTCATCTTTGTCTTTATAGAATCTTCATAAGAGGTGCATATGCCTAATTAGTTATTTTCCTCCGTTTTATTGCAAAAGTATTTAGCACGAATAAAACTAAAGTTCATGAGTGAAAGTGAGCATTCAAACAATAACCTATAGAGCATGCGCCCTAGGACTAAGACTAAAGGGACATACATTTAATCATTCCTTCTTCACTACCCGGGCATGTGGCCTTTGAGTGCATTTGTCAAGAAAATATTTTAAAAATTGTTTGATTTCTAGAAAAATCCTCGGTGTTGACCAAGCGTTTATTTGGACTGACGCTACTGTTAATGCGAAAATTTCATTTTGTCCCACCAATTTCGTTTGCCTCCTTTTTATTTATTGTTTTATATAATTATTTATTTTTTAATATTAGCGACGATTCCTTCAAACACTGTTGTTCATGAAAAAATATTCATTTCCTATAACAAATTTTGTTTTCCTCCTTATTAGTTATTGTCTTAACAACTTATTATTTTCTTATATTAGCTAAGGTTCAGGTCGACGTTACTGTTTGTGTTAAAATTTTCATTTCCCCCAACCAATTTAGTTTGGATCCTTTAAACTTATTGTTTTATTTAATTATTATTTTTATATTTAAAACCAATATTTTAATAGCGCTTTTAAAGTGCTATTAATGAAAATCGTTTACAATAACAGCGCGGTTAATAACGCTTTTAAGTGCTATCAAAAACAAAATAAGTGTTATTAAATAGTTTTTATGACATATTGTTTGTTGACCTATTTTCTCTTTCACAGTTGGTTTACCCTTTCGGACATAAGAGATCACTTATCTTTGTCTTTATTAGAATCTTCATAAGAGGAAAATAAGCCTAATTAGTTATTTTCCTCCATTTTATTGCAAACGTATTTAGCACGAATAAAAATAAACTCCATGAGTGAAGATGGGCATTCAAACAATAACTTATACAGCATGCGCCCTAGGACTAAGAACAAAGGGACATACATTTAATCATTCCTTCTTCACTACTTAGTGCATGTGGCCTTCGAGTGCATTTATTATGAAAATACTTTTAAAGTGGTTTATTTTCGAGAAAAATAATTGGTGTTGACCAAGCGTTTATTTGGACTGACGCTACTATTTGTGGGAAAATTTTATTTCCCCCCAAAAATTTCGTTTCCCTCCTTTTTAGTTATTATTTTAAATAATTTTTTAATTTTTTTATATTAGCAATGGTTCCGACCGACGCCATTTTCTATGAAAAAATATTCATTTCCCATAACAAATTTATTTTGCCTCCTTATTAGTTATTGACTTAATTAATTATTATTTTCTTATATTAGCTATGGTTCAGGTCGACTATATTGTTTGTGCTAAAATTTTAATTTCCACCAACCGATTTTGATTGGATCCTTTAAAATTTTTGTTTTATTTAATTATTATTTTTATATTCAAAGCCAATACTTTAATAGCGCTTATAAAGTGCTATTAAAGAAAATTATTTACAATAGTGGCGCGGTTAATAGCGCTTTTAAGTGCAATCAAAACCAAAATAAAGCATTATTAAATAGCTTTTATGGCATATTGTTTGTTGCCCTATTTTCTCTTTCAGAGTTCGTTTACCCTTTTGGACAGAAGAGATCACTCATCTTTGTCTTTATAGAATCTTCATAAGAGGTGCATATGCCTAATTAGTTATTTTCCTCCGTTTTATTGCAAAAGTATTTAGCACGAATAAAACTAAAGTTCATGAGTGAAAGTGAGCATTCAAACAATAACCTATAGAGCATGCGCCCTAGGACTAAGACTAAAGGGACATACATTTAATCATTCCTTCTTCACTACCCGGGCATGTGGCCTTTGAGTGCATTTGTCAAGAAAATATTTTAAAAATTGTTTGATTTCTAGAAAAATCCTCGGTGTTGACCAAGCGTTTATTTGGACTGACGCTACTGTTAATGCGAAAATTTCATTTTGTCCCACCAATTTCGTTTGCCTCCTTTTTATTTATTGTTTTATATAATTATTTATTTTTTAATATTAGCGACGATTCCTTCAAACACTGTTGTTCATGAAAAAATATTCATTTCCTATAACAAATTTTGTTTTCCTCCTTATTAGTTATTGTCTTAACAACTTATTATTTTCTTATATTAGCTACGGTTCAAGTCGACGTTACTGTTTGTGTTAAAATTTTCATTTTCCCCAACCAATTTAGTTTGGATCCTTTAAACTTATTGTTTTATTTAATTATTATTTTTATATTTAAAACCAATATTTTAATAGCGCTTTTAAAGTGCTATTAATGAAAATCGTTTACAATAAAAGCGCGGTTAATAACGCTTTTAAGTGCTATCAAAAACAAAATAAGTGTTATTAAATAGTTTTTATGGCATATTGTTTGTTGACCTATTTTCTCTTTCACAGTTGGTTTACCCTTTCGGACATAAGAGATCACTTATCTTTGTCTTTATTAGAATCTTCATAAGAGGAAAATACGCCTAATTAGTTATTTTCCTCCATTTTATTGCAAACGTATTTAGCACGAATAAAAATAAACTCCATGAGTGAAGATGGGCATTCAAACAATAACTTATACAGCATGCGCCCTAGGACTAAGAACAAAGGGACATACATTTAATCATTCCTTCTTCACTACTTAGTGCATGTGGCCTTCGAGTGCATTTATTATGAAAATATTTTTAAAGTGGTTTATTTTCGAGAAAAATAATTGGTGTTGACCAAGCGTTTATTTGGACTGACGCTACTATTTGTGGGAAACATTTATTTCCCCCCAAAAATTTCGTTTCCCTCCTTTTTAGTTATTGTTTTAAATAATTTTTTTATTTTTTTATATTAGCAACGGTTCCGACCGACGCCATTTTCTATGAAAAAATATTCATTTCCCATAACAAATTTATTTTGCCTCCTTATTAGTTATTGACTTAATTAATTATTATTTTCTTATATTAGCTATGGTTCAGGTCGACTATATTGTTTGTGCTAAAATTTTCATTTCCACCAACCAATTTTGATTGGATCCTTTAAAATTTTTGTTTTATTTAATTATTATTTTTATATTCAAAGCCAATACTTTAATAGCGCTTATAAAGTGCTATTAAAGAAAATTATTTACAATAGCGGCGCGGTTAATAGCGCTTTTAAGTGCAATCAAAAACAAAATAAAGCATTATTAAATAGCTTTTATGGCATATTGTTTGTTGCCCTATTTTCTCTTTCAGAGTTTGTTTACCCTTTTGGACAGAAGAGATCACTCATCTTTGTCTTTATAGAATCTTCATAAGAGGTGCATATACCTAATTAGTTATTTTCCTCCGTTTTATTGCAAAAGTATTTACCACGAATAAAACTAAAGTTCATGAGTGAAAGTGAGCATTCAAACAATAACCTATACAGCATGCGCCCTAGGACTAAGAACAAAGGGACATACATTTAATCATTCCTTCTTCACTACTTAGTGCATGTGGCCTTTGAGTGCATTTGTCAAGAAAATAGTTTTAAAATTGTTTGATTTCGAGAAAAATCCTCGGTGTTGACCAAGCGTTTATTTGGACCGACGCTACTGTTAATGCAAAAGTTTCATTTTGTCCCACCAATTTCGTTTGCCTTCTTTTTATTTATTATTTTAGATAATTATTTATTTTTTAATATTAGAGACGGTTCCTTCAAACGCTATTGTTCATGAAAAAATATTCATTTTCCATAACAAATTTTGTTCTCCTCCTTATTAGTTATTGTCTTAACAAATTATTATTTTCTTATATTAGCTACGGTTCAAGCCGACGTTACTGTTTGTGTTAAAATTTTCATTTCCCCCCACCAATTTAGTTTGGATCCTTGAAACTTATTGTTTTATTTAATTATTATTTTTATATTCAAAATCAATATTTTAATAGCGCTTTTAAAGTGCTATTAATGAAAATCTTTTACAATATCAGCGCGGTTAAAAACGCTTTTAAGTGCTTTCAAAAACAAAATAAGTGTTATTAAATAGTTTTTATGGCATATTGTTTGTTGACCTATTTTCTCTTTCACAGTTGGTTTACCCTTTCGGACATAAGAGATCACTCATCTTTGTCTTTATTAGAATCTTCATAAGAGGAGCATACGCGTAATTAGTTATTTTCCTCCATTTTATTGCAAACGTATTTAGCACGAATAAAACTAAATTTCACGAGTGAAGGTGAGCATTCAAACAATAACTTATACAGCATGCGCCCTAGGACTAAGAACAAAGGAACATACATTTAATCATTCCTTCTTCACTACTTAGTGCATGTGGCCTTCGAGTGCATTTATTATGAAAATATTTTTAAAGTGGTTTGATTTCGAAAAAAATACCCGGTGTTGACCAAGCGTTTATTTGGACCGACGCTACTGTTTGTGTGAAAATTTTATTTCCCCCCAAAAATTTCGTTTCCCTCCTTTTTAGTTATTGTTTTAAATAATTATTTATTTTTTTTATATTAGCAACGGTTGCGACCGACACCATTGTCTATGAAAAAATATTTATTTCCCATAACAAATTTATTTTGCCTCCTTATTAGTTATTGTCTTAATTAATTAGTATTTTCTTATATTAGCTATGGTTCAGGTCGACTATATTGTTTGTGCTAAAATTTTCATTTCCACCAACCAATTTTGATTGGATCCTTTAAACTTTTTGTTTTATTTAATTATTATTTCTATATTCAAAGCCAATACTTTAATAGCGCTTATAAAGTGGTATTAAAGAAAATTATTTACAATAGCGGCGCGGTTAATAGCGCTTTTAAGTGCTATCAAAAACAAAATAAAGCGTTATTAAATAGCTTTTATGGCATATTGTTTGTTGCCCTATTTTCTCTTTCAGAGTTGGTTTACCCTTTTGGACTGAAGAGATCACCCATATTTGTCTTTATTAGAATCTTCATAAGAGGAGCATACGCCTAATTAGTTATTTTCCTCCGTTTTATTGCAAAAATATTTAGAACAAATAAAACTAAAGTTCATGAGTGAAAGTGAGCATTTAAACAATAACCTATACAACATGCGCCCTAGGACTAAGAACAAAGGGACATACATTTAGTCATTCCTTCTTCGCTACTTAGTGCATGTGGCCTTTGAGTGCATTTGTCAAGAAAATATTTTTAAAATTGTTTGATTTCGAGAAAAATACTCGGTGTTGACCAAGCGTTTATTTGGACTGACACTATTGTTTATGCGAAAATTTCATTTTCTCCCAGCAATTTTGTTTGCCTCCTTTTTATTTATTGTTTTAGATAATTATTTATTTTTTAATATTAGTGACGGTTCCTTCAGACGCTATTGTTTATGAAAAAATATTCATTTCCCATAACAAATTTTTTTTTCCATCTTATTAGTTATTGTCTTAACAAATTATTGTTTTCTTATATTAGCTAAGGTTCAGGCCGACGTCACTGTTTGTGCTAAAATTTTCATTTCCCCCCACCAATTTAGTTTGGATCCTTTAAACTTATTGTTTTATTTAATTATTATTTTTATATTCAAGACCAATATTTTAATAGCGCTTTTAAAGTGCTATTAATGAAAATCGTTTACAATAACAGCGCAGTTAATAACCCTTTTAAGTGTTATCAGAAACAAAAGAAGTGTTATTAAATAGCTTTTATGGCATATTGCTTGTTGCCCTATTTTCTCTTTCAGAGTTGGTTTACCCTTTTGGACAGAAGAGATCACTCATCTTTGTCTTTATTAGAATCTTCATAAGAGGAGCATACGCCTAATTAGTTATTTTCCTTCATTTTATTGCAAACGTATTTACCACGAATAAAACTAAAGTTCAAGAGTGAAGGTGAGCATTCAAACAATAACTTATACAGCATGCGACCTAGGACTAAGAACAAAGGGACATACATTTAATCATTCCTTCTTCACTACTTAGTGCATGTGGCCTTCGAGTGCATTTATTATGAAAATATTTTTAAAGTGGTTTGATTTCGAGAAAAATAATTGGTGTTGACCAAGCATTTATTTGGACCGACGCTACTATTTGTATGAAAATTTCATTTCCCCCCACCAATTTCGTTTGCCTCCTTTTTAGTTATTGTTTTAAATAATTATTTATTTTTTTATATTAGCAACGGTTCCGACCGACGACATTGTCTATGAAAAAATATTCATTTCCCATAACAAATTTCTTTTGCCTCCTTATTAGTTATTGTCTTAATTAATTATTATTTTCTTATATTAGCTAAGGTTCAGGTCGACTATATTGTTTGTGCTAAAATTTTCATTCCCACCAACCAATTTTGTTTGGATCCTTTTAACTTTTTGTTTTATTTAATTATTATTTTTATATTCAAAGCCAATACTTTAATAACTCTTATAAAGTGCTATTAAAGAAAATTGTTTACAATAGCGGTGCGGTTAATAGCGCTTTTAAGTGCTATCAAAAACAAAAGAAAGCGTTATTAAATAGCTTTTATGGCATATTGTTTGTTGCCCTATTTTCTCTTTCAGAGTTGGTTTACCCTTTTGGACAAAAGAGATCACTCATCTTTGTCTTTATTAGAATCTTCATAAGAGGAGCATACGCTAATTAGTTATTTTCCTCCGTTTTATTGCAAAAGTATTTAGCACGAATAAAACTAAAGTTCATGAGTGAAAGTGAGCATTCAAACAATAATCTATACAGCATGCGCCCTAGGACTAAGAACAAAGGGACATACATTTAATCATTCCTTCTTCACTACTTAGTGCGTGTGGCCTTTGAGTGCATTTGTCAAGAAAATATTTTTAAAGTGGTTTGATTTTGAGAAAAATACTTAGTGTTGTCCAAGCGTTTATTTTGACTGACGCTACTGTTTATGCGAAAATTTCATTTTCTCCCACCAATTTCGTTTGCCTCCTATTTAGTTATTGTTTTAGACAATTATTTATTTTTTAATATTAGCGACGGTTCCTGTAGACGTTATTGTTTATGAAAAAAATATTCATTTCCCATAACAAATTTTGTTTTCCATCTTATTAGTTTTTGTATTAACAACTTATTATTTTCTTATATTAGCTACGGTTCAGGCCGACGTTACTATTTATGCTAAAATTTTCATTTCCCCCCACCAATTTAGTTTGGATCCTTTAAACTTATTATTTTATTTTATTATTATTTTTATATTCAAAACCAATATTTTAATAGCGCTTTTAAAGTGCTATTAATGAAAATCGTTTACAATAACAGCGCAGTTAATAACCCTTCTAAGTGTTATCAGAAACAAAAGAAGTGTTATTAAATAGCTTTTATGGCATATTGTTTGTTGCCCTATTTTCTCTTTCAGAGTTCGTTTACCGTTTTGGACAGAAGAGATCACTCATCTTTGTCTTTATTAGAATCCCCATAAGAGGAGCATACGCCTAATTAGTTATTTTCCTCCATTTTATTGCAAAAGTATTTAGCACGAATAAAACTAAAGTTCATGAGTGAAAGTGAGCATTCAAACAATAACCTATACAGCATGCGCCCTAGGACTAAGAACAAAGGGACATACATTTAATCATTCCTTCTTCACTACTTAGTGCATGCGACCTTTAAGTGCATTTGTCAAGAAAATATTTTTAAAATGGTTTGATTTCGAGAAAAAAACTCGGTGTTGACCAAGTGTTTATTTTGACTAACGCTACTGTTTATGCGAAAATTTCATTTCTACCACCAACTTCGTTTGCCTCCTTTTTAGTTATTGTTTTAGATAATTATTTATTTTTTAATATTAGCGACGGTTCCTGCAGACGCTATTGTTTACGAAAAAATATTCATTTCCCATAACAAATTTTGTTTTCCCCCTTATTAGTTATTATCTTAAATAATTATTATTTTCTTATATTAGCTACCGTTCAGGCCGATGTTATTGTTTGGGCTAAAATTTTCATTTGCCCCCACCAATTTAGTTTGGATCCTTTAAACTTATTGTTTTATTTTATAATGATTTTTATATTCAAAACTAATATTTTAATAGCGCTTTTAAAGTGGTATTAATGAAAATCATTTACAATAACAACGCAGTTAATAACGCTTTTAAGTGCTATCAAAAACATAAGAAGTGTTATTAAATAACTTTTATGGCATATTGCTTGTTGCCCTATTTTCTCTTTCAGAGTTGGTTTACACTTTTGGACAGAAGAGATCACTCATCTTTGTCTTTATTAGAATCTTCATAAGAGGAGCATACGCCTAATTAGTTATTTTCCTTCATTTTATTGCAAACGTATTTACCACGAATAAAACTAAAGTTCATGAGTGAAGGTGAGCATTCAAACAATAACTTATACAGCATGCGACCTAGGACTAAGAACAAAGGGACATACATTTAATCATTCCTTCTTCACTACTTAGTGCATGTGGCCTTCGAGTGCATTTATTATGAAAATATTTTTAAAGTGGTTTGATTTCGAGAAAAATAATTGGTGTTGACCAAGCATTTATTTGGACCGACGCTACTATTTGTATGAAAATTTCATTTCCCCCCACCAATTTCGTTTGCCTCCTTTTTAGTTATTGTTTTAAATAATTATTTATTTTTTTATATTAGCAACGGTTCCGACCGACGACATTGTCTATGAAAAAATATTCATTTCCCATAACAAATTTCTTTTGCCTCCTTATTAGTTATTGTCTTAATTAATTATTATTTTCTTATATTAGCTAAGGTTCAGGTCGACTATATTGTTTGTGCTAAAATTTTCATTCCCACCAACCAATTTTGTTTGGATCCTTTTAACTTTTTGTTTTATTTAATTATTATTTTTATATTCAAAGCCAATACTTTAATAGCTCTTATAAAGTGTTATTAAAGAAAATTGTTTACAATAGCGGTGCGGTTAATAGCGCTTTTAAGTGTTATCAAAAACAAAAGAAAGCGTTATTAAATAGCTTTTATGGCATATTGTTTGTTGCCCTATTTTCTCTTTCAGAGTTGGTTTACCCTTTTGGACAAAAGAGATCACTCATCTTTGTCTTTATTAGAATCTTCATAAGAGGAGCATACGCTAATTAGTTATTTTCCTCCGTTTTATTGCAAAAGTATTTAGCACGAATAAAACTAAAGTTCATGAGTGAAAGTGAGCATTCAAACAATAATCTATACAGCATGCGCCCTAGGACTAAGAATAAAGGGACATACATTTAATCATTCCTTCTTCACTACTTAGTGCGTGTGGCCTTTGAGTGCATTTGTCAAGAAAATATTTTTAAAGTGGTTTGATTTCGAGAAAAATACTTAGTGTTGTCCAAGCGTTTATTTTGACTGACGCTACTGTTTATGCGAAAATTTCATTTTCTCCCACCAATTTCGTTTGCCTCCTATTTAGTTATTGTTTTAGACAATTATTTATTTTTTAATATTAGCGACGGTTCCTGTAGACGTTATTGTTTATGAAAAAAATATTCATTTCCCATAACAAATTTTGTTTTCCATCTTATTAGTTTTTGTATTAACAACTTATTATTTTTTATATTAGCTACGGTTCAGGCCGACGTTACTATTTATGCTAAAATTTTCATTTCCCCCCACCAATTTAGTTTGGATCCTTTAAACTTATTATTTTATTTTATTATTATTTTTATATTCAAAACCAATATTTTAATAGCGCTTTTAAAGTGCTATTAATGAAAATCGTTTACAATAACAGCGCAGTTAATAACCCTTCTAAGTGTTATCAGAAACAAAAGAAGTGTTATTAAATAGCTTTTATGGCATATTGTTTGTTGCCCTATTTTCTCTTTCAGAGTTCGTTTACCGTTTTGGACAGAAGAGATCACTCATCTTTGTCTTTATTAGAATCCCCATAAGAGGAGCATACGCCTAATTAGTTATTTTCCTCCATTTTATTGCAAAAGTATTTAGCACGAATAAAACTAAAGTTCATGAGTGAAAGTGAGCATTCAAACAATAACCTATACAGCATGCGCCCTAGGACTAAGAACAAAGGGACATACATTTAATCATTCCTTCTTCACTACTTAGTGCATGCGACCTTTAAGTGCATTTGTCAAGAAAATATTTTTAAAATGGTTTGATTTCGAGAAAAATACTCGGTGTTGACCAAGTGTTTATTTTGACTAACGCTACTGTTTATGCGAAAATTTCATTTCTACCACCAACTTCGTTTGCCTCCTTTTTAGTTATTGTTTTAGATAATTATTTATTTTTTAATATTAGCGACGGTTCCTGCAGACGCTATTGTTTACGAAAAAATATTCATTTCCCATAACAAATTTTGTTTTCCTCCTTATTAGTTATTATCTTAAATAATTATTATTTTCTTATATTAGCTACCGTTCAGGCCGATGTTATTGTTTGGGCTAAAATTTTCATTTGCCCCCACCAATTTAGTTTGGATCCTTTAAACTTATTGTTTTATTTTATAATGATTTTTATATTCAAAACTAATATTTTAATAGCGCTTTTAAAGTGGTATTAATGAAAATCATTTACAATAACAGCGCAGTTAATAACGCTTTTAAGTGCTATCAAAAACATAAGAAGTGTTATTAAATAACTTTTATGGCATATTGCTTGTTGCCCTATTTTCTCTTTCAGAGTTGGTTTACCCTTTTGGACAGAAGAGATCACTCATCTTTGTCTTTATTAGAATCTTCATAAGACGAGCATACGCCTAATTAGTTATTTTCCTTCATTTTATTGCAAACGTATTTACCACGAATAAAACTAAAGTTCATGAGTGAAGGTGAGCATTCAAACAATAACTTATACAGCATGCGACCTAGGACTAAGAACAAAGGGACATACATTTAATCATTCCTTCTTCACTACTTAGTGCATGTGGCCTTCGAGTGCATTTATTATGAAAATATTTTTAAAGTGGTTTGATTTCGAGAAAAATAATTGGTGTTGACCAAGCATTTATTTGGACCGACGCTACTATTTGTATGAAAATTTCATTTCCCCCCACCAATTTCGTTTGCCTCCTTTTTAGTTATTGTTTTAAATAATTATTTATTTTTTTATATTAGCAACGGTTCCGACCGACGACATTGTCTATGAAAAAATATTCATTTCCCATAACAAATTTCTTTTTCCTCCTTATTAGTTATTGTCTTAATTAATTATTATTTTCTTATATTAGCTAAGGTTCAGGTCGACTATATTGTTTGTGCTAAAATTTTCATTCCCACCAACCAATTTTGTTTGGATCCTTTTAACTTTTTGTTTTATTTAATTATTATTTTTATATTCAAAGCCAATACTTTAATAGCTCTTATAAAGTGCTATTAAAGAAAATTGTTTACAATAGCGGTGCGGTTGATAGCGCTTTTAAGTGCTATCAAAAACAAAAGAAAGCGTTATTAAATATCTTTTATGGCATATTGTTTGTTGCCCTATTTTCTCTTTCAGAGTTGGTTTACCCTTTTGGACAAAAGAGATCACTCATCTTTGTCTTTATTAGAATCTTCATAAGAGGAGCATACGCTAATTAGTTATTTTCCTCCGTTTTATTGCAAAAGTATTTAGCACGAATAAAACTAAAGTTCATGAGTGAAAGTGAGCATTCAAACAATAATCTATACAGCATGCGCCCTAGGACTAAGAATAAAGGGACATACATTTAATCATTCCTTCTTCACTACTTAGTGCGTGTGGCCTTTGAGTGCATTTGTCAAAAAATATTTTTAAAGTGGTTTGATTTCGAGAAAAATAATTGGTGTTGACCAAGCGTTTATTTGGACCGACGCTATTGTTTATGCGAAAATTTCATTTCCCCCCACCAATTTCGTTTGCCTCCTTTTTAGTTATTGTTTTACATAATTATTTACTTTTTTATATTAGCAACGGTTCTGACCGACGCCATTGTCTATGAAAAAATATTCATTTCCCATAACAAATTTCTTTTGCCTCCTTATTAGTTATTGTCTTAATTAATTTTTGTTTTCTTATATTAGCTACGGTTCAGGTTGACTCTACTGTTTGTGCTAAAATTTTAATTTCCACCCACCAATTTTGTTTGGATCCTTTAAACTTTTTGCTTTATTTAATTATTATTTTTATTTTCAAAACCAATACTTTAATAGCACTTATAAAGTGCTATTAAAGAAAATTGTTTACAATAGCGGCGCGGTTAATAACGCTTTTAAGTGCTATCAAAAACAAAAGAAAGCGCTTTTAAATAGCTTTTATGGCATATTGTTTGTTGCCCTATTTTCTCTCTCAGTGTTGGTTTACCCTTTTGGACAGAAGAGATCACTCATCTTTGTCTTTATTAGAATCTTCATAAGAGGAGCATACGCCTAATTAGTTACTTTCCTTCATTTTATTGCAAACGTATTTAGCATGAATAAAACTAAAGTTCATGACTGAAGATGAACATTCAAACAATAGCTTATACAGCATGCCACCTAGGACTAAGAACAAAGGGACATACATTTAATCATTCCTTCTTCACTGCTTAGTGCATGTGGCCTTCGAGTGCATTTATTATGAAAATATTTTTAAAGTGGTTTGATTTCGAGAAAAATAATTGGTGTTGACCAAGCATTTATTTGGACCGACGCTACTATTTGTATGAAAATTTCATTTCCCCCCACCAATTTCGTTTGCCTCTATTTAGTTATTGTTTTAAATAATTATTTATTTTTTTATATTAGCAACGGTTCTGACCGACGACATGGTCTATGAAAAAATATTCATTTCCCATAACAAATTTCTTTTGCCTCCTTATTAGTTATTGTCTTAATTAATTATTATTTTCTTATATTAGCTACGGTTCAGGTCGACTATATTGTTTGTGCTAAAATTTTCATTCCCACCAACCAATTTTGTTTGGATCCTTTTAACTTTTTGTTTTATTTAATTATTATTTTTATATTCAAAGCCAATACTTTAATAGCTCTTATAAAGTGCTATTAAAGAAAATTGTTTACAATAGCGGTGCGGTTAATAGCGCTTTTAAGTGCTATCAAAAACAAAAGAAAGCGTTATTAAATAGCTTTTATGGCATATTGTTTGTTGCCCTATTTTCTCTTTCAGAGTTGGTTTACCCTTTTGGACAAAAGAGATCACTCATCTTTGTCTTTATTAGAATCTTCATAAGAGGAGCATACGACTAATTAGTTATTTTCCTCCGTTTTATTGCAAAAGTATTTAGCACGAATAAAACTAAAGTTCATGAGTGAAAGTGAGCATTCAAACAATAATCTATACAGCATGCGCCCTAGGACTAAGAATAAAGGGACATACATTTAATCATTCCTTCTTCACTACTTAGTGCGTGTGGCCTTTGAGTGCATTTGTCAAGAAAATATTTTTAAAGTGGTTTGATTTCGAGAAAAATAATTGGTGTTGACCAAGCGCTTATTTGGACCGACGCTATTGTTTGTGCGAAAATTTCATTTCCCCCCACCAATTTCGTTTGCCTCCTTTTTAGTTATTGTTTTACATAATTATTTACTTTTTTATATTAGCAACGGTTCTGACCGACGCCATTGTCTATGAAAAAATATTCATTTCCCATAACAAATTTCTTTTGCCTCCTTATTAGTTATTGTCTTAATTAATTTTTGTTTTCTTATATTAGCTACGGTTCAGGTTGACTCTACTGTTTGTGCTAAAATTTTCATTTCCACCCACCAATTTTGTTTGGATCCTTTAAACTTTTTGCTTTATTTAATTATTATTTTTATTTTTAATAGCACTTATAAAGTGCTATTAAAGAAAATTGTTTACAATAGCGGCGCGGTTAAGTGCTATCAAAAACAAAAGAAAGCGCTATTAAATAGCTTTTATGGCATATTGTTTGTTGCCCTATTTTCTCTCAGTGTTGGTTTACCCTTTTGGACAGAAGAGATCACTCATCTTTGTCTTTATTAGAATCTTCATAAGAGGAGCATACGCCTAATTAGTTACTTTCCTTCATTTTATTGCAAACGTATTTAGCATGAATAAAACTAAAGTTCATGACTGAAGATGAACATTCAAACAATAGCTTATACAAGATGCCACCTAGGACTAAGAACAAAGGGACATACATTTAATCATTCCTTCTTCACTACTTAGTGCATGTCGCCTTCGAGTACATTTATTATGAAAATATTTTTAAAGTGGTTTGATTTCGACAAATATAATTGGTGTTGACCAAGCGTTTATTTGGACCGACGCTACTATTTGTGCGAAAATTTCATTTCCCCCCACCTATTTCGTTTGGCACCTTTTTAGTTATTGTTTTAAATAAATATTTATTTTTTTATATTAGCAACGGTTCCGACCGACGCCATTGTCTATGAAAAAATATTCATTTCCCATAACAAATTTCTTTTGCCTCCTTATTAGTTATTGTCTTAATTAATTATTATTTTCTTATATTAGCTATGGTTAAGGTCGACTCCACTGTTTGTGCTAAAAATTTCCTTTCCACACCCCAATATTGTTTGGATCCTTTAAACTTTTTGTTTTATTTATTTATTATTTTTATATTTAAAACCAATACTTTAATAGCGCTTATAAAGTTATATTAAAGAAAATTGTTTACAATAGCGGCGCGGTTAATAGCGCTTTTAAGTGCTATCAAAAACAAAAGAAAGCGCTATTAAATAGCTTTTATGGCATATTTTTTGTTGCCCTATTTTCTCTTTCAGAGTTGGTTTACCCTTTTGGACAGAAGAGATCAATCATCTTTGTCTTTATTAGAATCTTCATAAGAGGAGCATATGCCTAATTAGTTATTTTTCTCCATTTTATTGCAAAAGTATTTAGCACGAATAAAACTATAGTTCATATGTGAAAGTGAGCATTCAAACAAAACCTATACAGCATGCGCCCTAGGACTAAGAACAAAGGGACATACATTTAATCATTTCTTCTTCACTACTTAGTGCATGTGGCCTTTAAGTGCATTTGTCAAGAAAATATTTTTAAAATGGTCTGATTTCGAGAAAAATACTCGGTGTTGACCAAGCGTTTATTTTGATCGACGCTACTGTTTATGCGAAAATTTCATTTACTCCAACCTATTTCGTTTGCCTCCTTTTTAGTTATTGTTTTAGATAATTATTTAATTTTTAATATTAGCGACGGTTCCTGCAGACGCTATTGTTTATGATAAAACATTCATTTCCCATAACAAATTTTGTTTTCCTCCTTATTAGTTATTGTCTTAACTAATTATTATTTTCTTATATTACCTACAGTTCAGGCCGACTCTACTGTTTGGGCTAAAATTTTCATTTCTGCCCACCAATTTTGTTTGGATCCTTTAAACTTTTTGTTTTATTTAATTATTATTTTTATATTCAAAACCAATACTTTAATAGCGCTTATAAAGTGCTATTAAAGAAAATTGTTTACAATAGCGGCGCGGTTAATAGTGCTTTTAAGTGCTATCAAAAACAAAAGAAAGCGCTATTAAATAGCTTTTATGGCATATTTTTTGTTGCCCTATTTTCTCTTTCAGAGTTGGTTTACCCTTTTGGACAGAAGAGATCACTCATCTTTGTATTTATTAGAATCTTCATAAGAGGAGGATACGCCTAATTAGTTATTTTCCTTCATTTTATTGCAAACGTATTTAGCACGAATAAAACTAAAGTTCATGAGTGAAAGTGAGCATTCAAACAATAACCTATACAGCATGCGCCCTAGGACTAAGAACAAAGGGACATACATTTAATCATTTCTTCTTCACTACTTATTGCATGTGGCCTTTAAGTGCATTTGTCAAGAAAATATTTTTAAAATGGTCTGATTTCGAGAAAAATACTCGGTGTTGACCAAGCGTTTAAAATAATTATTTCATTTCCCTCCACCAATTTCCTTTTCCTCCGTTTTAGTTATTGTTTTAAATAATTATTTCTTTTTTTATATTAGCAACGGTTCCGACCGACGCCATTGTCTATGAAAAAATATTCATTTCCCATAACAAATTTCTTTTGCCTCCTTATTAGTTATTGTCTTAATTAATTATTATTTTCTTATATTAGCTACGGTTCAGGTCGACTCTACTGTTTGTGCTAAAATTTTCATTTCCACCCACCAATTTTGTTTGGATCCTTTAAACTTTTTCTTTTATTTAATTATTATTTTTATATTCAAAACCAATACTTTAATAGCGCTTATAAAGTTCTATTAAAGAAAATTGTTTACAATAGTGGTGCGGTTAATTGCGCTTTTAAGTGCTATCAAAAACAAAAGAAAGCGCTATTAAATAGCTTTTATGGCATATTGTTTGTTGCCCTATTTTCTCTTTCAGAGTTGGTTTACCCTTTTGGACAGAAGATATCACTCATCTTTGTCTTTTTTAGTATCTTCATAAGAGGAGCATACGCCTTATTAGTTATTTTCCTTCATTTTATTGCAAAAGTATTTAGCACGAATAAAACTAAAGTTCATGAGTGAAAGTGAGCATTCAAACAATAACCTATACAACATGCACCCTAGGACTAAGAACAAAGGGACATACATTTAATCATTTATTCTTCACTACTTAGTGTGTGTGGCCTTTAAGTGCATTTGTCAAGAAAATATTTTTAAAATGGTTTGATTTCGAGAAAAATACTCGGTGTTGACCAAGCGTTTATTTTGACCGACGCTACTGTTTATGCGAAAATTTCATTTTCTCCCACCTATTTCGTTTGCCTCCTTTTTAGTTATTGTTTTAGATAATTATTTAATTTTTAATATTAGTGACGGTTCTTGCAGATGCTATTGTTTATGATAAAACATTCATTTCCCCTAACAAATTTTGTTTTCCTCCTTATTAGTTATTGTCTTAACTAATTATTATTTTTTTATATTACCTACAGTTCAGGCCGACTCTACCGTTTGGGCTAAAATTTTCATTTCCACCCACCAATTTTGGTTGGATCCTTTAAACTTTTTGCTTTATTTAATTATTATTTTTATATTCAAAACCAATACTTTAATAGCGCTTATAAAGTGCTATTAATGAAAATTGTTTACAATAGCGGCGCGGTTAATAGTGCTTTTAAGTGCTATCAAAAAAAAGAAAGCGCTATTAAATAGCTTTTATGGCATATTGTTTGTTGCCCTATTTTCTCTTTCAGAGTTGGTTTACCATTTCGGACAGAAGAGATCACTCATCTTTGTCTTTATTAGAATCTTCATAAGAGGAGCATACACCTAATTAGTTATTTTCCTTCATTTTATTGCAAACGTATTTAGCACGAATAAAACTAAAGTTCATGAGTGAAGGTGAGCATTCAAACAATAACTTATACAACATGCGACCTAGGACTAAGAACAAAGGGACATACATTTAATCATTCCTTCTTCACTACTTAGTGCATGTGGCCTTCGAGTGCATTTATTACGAAAATATTTTTAAAGTGGTTTGATTTCGAGAAATATAATTGGTGTTGACTAAGCGTTTATTTGGACCGACGCTACTATTTGTGCAAAAATTTTATTTCCCCCCACCAATTTCGTTTGCCTCCTTTTTAGTTATATTTTTAAATAATTATATATTTTTTATATTAGCAACGGTTCCGACCGACGCCATTGTCTATGAAAAAATATTCATTTCCCATAACAAATTTCTTTTTCCTCCTTATTAGTTATTTTCTTAATTAATTATTATTTTCTTATATTAGCTACGGTTCAGGTCGACTCTACTGTTTGTGCTAAAATTTTCATTTCCACCCACCAGTTTTGTTTGGATTCTAAAAATTTTTGTTTTATTTAATTATTATTTTTATATTCAAAACCAATACTTTAATAGCGCTTATAAAGTTCTATTAAAGAAAATTGTTTACAATAGTGGCGCGGTTAATTGCGCTTTTAAGTGCTATCAAAAACAAAAGAAAGCGCTATTAAATAGCTTTTATGGCATATTGTTTGTTGCCCTATTTTCTCTTTCAGAGTTGGTTTACCCTTTTGGACAGAAGAGATCACTCATCTTTTTATTTATTAGAATCTTCATAAGAGGAACATACACCTAATTAGTTAATTTCCTTCATTTTATTGCAAACGTATTTAGCACGAATAAAACTAAAGTTCATGAGTGAAGGTGAGCATTCAAACAATAACTTATACAACATGCGACCTAGGACTAAGAACAGTGGGACATACATTTAATCATTCCGTCTTCACTACTTAGTGCATGTGGCCTTCGAGTGCATTTATTATGAAAACATTTTTAAAGTGGTTTGATTTCGAGAAATATAATTGGTGTTGACCAAGCGTTTATTTGGACCGACGCTACTATTTGTGCGAAAATTTTATTTCCCCCCACCAATTTCGTTTGCCTCCTTTTTAGTTATTGTTTTAAATAATTATTTCTTTTTTTATATTAGCAACGGTTCCGACCGACGCCATTGTCTATGAAAAAATATTCATTTCCCATAAAAATTTCTTTTGCCTCCTTATTAGTTATTGTCTTAATTAATTATTATTTTCTTATATTAGCTACGGTTCAGGTCGACTCTACTGTTTGTGCTAAAATTTTCATTTCCACCCACCAATTTTGTTTGGATCCTTTAAACTTTTTGTTTTATTTAATTATTATTTTTATATTCAAAACCAATACTTTAATAGCGCTTATAAAGTTCTATTAAAGAAAATTGTTTACAATAGTGGCGCGGTTAATTGCGCTTTTAAGTGCTATCAAAAACAAAAGAAAGCGCTATTAAATAGCTTTTATGGCATATTGTTTGTTGCCCTATTTTCTCTTTCAGAGTTGGTTTACCCTTTTGGACAGAAGATATCACTCATCTTTGTCTTTATTAGTATCTTCATAAGAGGAGCATACGCCTTATTAGTTATTTTCCTTCATTTTATTGCAAAAGTATTTAGCACGAATAAAACTAAAGTTCATGAGTGAAAGTGAGCATTCAAACAATAACCTATACAACATGCGCCCTAGGACTAAGAACAAAGGGACATACATTTAATCATTTATTCTTCACTACTTAGTGTGTGTGGCCTTTAAGTGCATTTGTCAAGAAAATATTTTTAAAATGGTTTGATTTCGAGAAAAATACTCGGTGTTGACCAAGCGTTTATTTTGACCGACGCTACTGTTTATGCGAAAATTTCATTTTCTCCCACCTATTTCGTTTGCCTCCTTTTTAGTTATTGTTTTAGATAATTATTTAATTTTTAATATTAGCGACGGTTCTTGCAGATGCTATTGTTTATGATAAAACATTCATTTCCCCTAACAAATTTTGTTTTCCTCCTTATTAGTTATTGTCTTAACTAATTATTATTTTTTTATATTACCTACAGTTCAGGCCGACTCTACTGTTTGGGCTAAAATTTTCATTTCCACCCACCAATTTTGTTTGGATCCTTTAAACTTTTTGCTTTATTTAAATATTATTTTTATATTCAAAACCAATACTTTAATAGCGCTTATAAAGTGCTATTAATGAAAATTGTTTACAATAGCGGCGCGGTTAATAGTGCTTTTAAGTGCTATCAAAAAAAAGAAAGCGCTATTAAATAGCTTTTATGGCATATTGTTTGTTGCCCTATTTTCTCTTTCAGAGTTGGTTTACCATTTCGGACAGAAGAGATCACTCATCTTTGTCTTTATTAGAATCTTCATAAGAGGAGCATACACCTAATTAGTTATTTTCCTTCATTTTATTGCAAACGTATTTAGCACGAATAAAACTAAAGTTCATGAGTGAAGGTGAGCATTCAAACAATAACTTATACAACATGCGACCTAGGACTAAGAACAAAGGGACATACATTTAATCATTCCTTCTTCACTACTTAGTGCATGTGGCCTTCGAGTGCATTTATTACGAAAATATTTTTAAAGTGGTTTGATTTCGAGAAATATAATTGGTGTTGACTAAGCGTTTATTTGGACCGACGCTACTATTTGTGCAAAAATTTTATTTCCCCCCACCAATTTCGTTTGCCTCCTTTTTAGTTATTGTTTTAAATAATTATATATTTTTTATATTAGCAACGGTTCCGACCGACGCCATTGTCTATGAAAAAATATTCATTTCCCATAACAAATTTCTTTTTCCTCCTTATTAGTTATTTTCTTAATTAATTATTATTTTCTTATATTAGCTACGGTTCAGGTCGACTCTACTGTTTGTGCTAAAATTTTCATTTCCACCCACCAGTTTTGTTTGGATCCTAAAAATTTTTGTTTTATTTAATTATTATTTTTATATTCAAAACCAATACTTTAATAGCGCTTATAAAGTTCTATTAAAGAAAATTGTTTACAATAGTGGCGCGGTTAATTGCGCTTTTAAGTGCTATCAAAAACAAAAGAAAGCGCTATTAAATAGCTTTTATGGCATATTGTTTGTTGCCCTATTTTCTCTTTCAGAGTTGGTTTACCCTTTTGGACAGAAGAGATCACTCATCTTTTTATTTATTAGAATCTTCATAAGAGGAGCATACACCTAATTAGTTATTTTCCTTCATTTTATTGCAAACGTATTTAGCACGAATAAAACTAAAGTTCATGAGTGAAGGTGAGCATTCAAACAATAACTTATACAACATGCGACCTAGGACTAAGAACAAAGGGACATACATTTAATCATTCCGTCTTCACTACTTAGTGCATGTGGCCTTCGAGTGCATTTATTATGAAAACATTTTTAAACTGGGTTGAATTCGAGAAATATAATTGGTGTTGACCAAGCGTTTATTTGGACCGACGCTACTATTTGTGCGAAAATTTTATTTCCCCCCACCAATTTCGTTTGCCTCCTTTTTAGTTATTGTTTTAAATAATTATTTCTTTTTTTATATTAGCAACGGTTCCGACCGACGCCATTGTCTATGAAAAAATATTCATTTCCCATAACAAATTTCTTTTGCCTCCTTATTAGTTATTGTCTTAATTAATTATTATTTTCTTATATTAGCTACGGTTCAGGTCGACTCTACTGTTTGTGCTAAAATTTTCATTTCCACCCACCAATTTTGTTTGGATCCTTTAAACTTTTTGTTTTATTTAATTATTATTTTTATATTCAAAACCAATACTTTAATAGCGCTTATAAAGTTCTATTAAAGAAAATTGTTTACAATAGTGGCGCGGTTAATTGCGCTTTTAAGTGCTATCAAAAACAAAAGAAAGCGCTATTAAATAGCTTTTATGGCATATTGTTTGTTGCCCTATTTTCTCTTTCAGAGTTGGTTTACCCTTTTGGACAGAAGATATCACTCATCTTTGTCTTTATTAGTATCTTCATAAGAGGAGCATACGCCTTATTAGTTATTTTCCTTCATTTTATTGCAAAAGTATTTAGCACGAATAAAACTAAAGTTCTTGAGTGAAAGTGAGCATTCAAACAATAACCTATACAACATGCGCCCTAGGACTAAGAACAAAGGGACATACATTTAATCATTTATTCTTCACTACTTAGTGTATGTGGCCTTTAAGTGCATTTGTCAAGAAAATATTTTTAAAATGGTTTGATTTCGAGAAAAATACTCGGTGTTGACCAAGCGTTTATTTTGACCGACGCTACTGTTTATGCGAAAATTTCATTTTCTCCCACCTATTTCGTTTGCCTCCTTTTTAGTTATTGTTTTAGATAATTATTTAATTTTTAATATTAGCGACGGTTCCTACAGATGCTGTTGTTTATGATAAAACATTCATTTCCCGTAACAAATTTTGTTTTCCTCCTTATTAGTTATTGTCTTAACTAATTATTATTTTCTTACATTACCTACAGTTCAGGCCGAATCTACTGTTTGGGCTAAAATTTTCATTTCCACCCACCAATTTTGTTTGGATCCTTTAAACTTTTTGCTTTATTTAATTATTATTTTTATATTCAAAACCAATCCTTTAATAGCGCTTATAAAGTGCTATTAATGAAAATTGTTTACAATAGCGGCGCGGTTAATAGCGCTTTTAAGTGCTATCAAAAACAAAAGAAATCGCTATTAAATAGCTTTTATGGCATATTGTTTGTTGCCCTATTTTCTCTTTCAGAGTTGGTTTACCATTTCGGACAGAAGAGATCACTCATCTTTTTCTTTATTAGAATCTTCATAAGAGGAGCATACACCTAATTAGTTATTTTCCTTCATTTTATTGCAAACATATTTAGCACGAATAAAACTAAAGTTCATGAGTGAAGGTGAGCATTCAAACAATAACTTATACAGCATGCGACCTAGGACTAAGAACAAAGGGACATACATTTAATCATTCCTTCTTCTCTACTTAGTGCATGTGTCCTTCGAGTGCATTTATTATGAAAATATTTTTAAAGTGGTCTGATTTCGAGAAAAATAATTGGTGTTGTCCAAGCGTTTATTTGGACCGACGCTACTATTTGTGCGAAAATTTCATTTCCCCCCACCAATTTCGTTTTCCTCCTTTTTAGTTATTATTTTAAATAATTATTTATTATTTTATATTAGCAACGGTTCCGACCGACGCCATTGTCTATGAAAAATATTCCTTTCCCATAACAAATTTCTTTTTCCTCCTTATTAGTTATTTTCTTAATTAATTATTATTTTCTTATATTAGCTACGGTTCAGGTCGACAATACTGTTTGTGCTAAAATTTTCATTTCCACCCACCAATTTTATTTGGATCCTTTAAACTTTTTGTTTTATTTAATTATTATTTTTATATTCAAAACCAATACTTTAATAGCTCTTATAAAGTTCTATTAAAGAAAATTGTTTACAATAGCGGCGCGTTTAATAGCGCTTTTAAGTGCTATCAAAAACAAAAGAAAGCGCTATTAAATAGCTTTTATGGCATATTGTTTGTTGCCCTATTTTCTCTTTCAGAGTTGGTTTACCCTTTTGGATAGAAGAGATCACTCATCTTTGTCTTTATTAGAATCTTTATAAGAGGAGCATAAGCCTAATTAGTTATTTTCCTTCATTTTATTGCAAACGTATTTAGCACGAATAAAACTAAAGTTCATGATTGAAGGTGAGCATTCAAACAATAACTTATACAACATGCGACCTAGGACTAAGAACAAAGGGACATACATTTAATCATTCCTTCTTCACTACTTAGTGAATGTGGCATTCGAGTGCATTTATTATGAAAATATTTTTAAAGTGGTTTGATTTCGAGAAAAATAATTGGTGTTGACCAAGCGTTTATTTGGACCGACGCTACTATTTGTGCGAAAATTTCATTTCCCCTCACCAATTTCGTTTGCCTCCTTTTTAGTTATTGTTTTAAATAATTATTTATTTTTAAATATTAGCAACGGTTCCGACCGACGCCATTGTCTATGAAAAAATATTCATTTCCCATAACAAATTTCTTTTGCCTCCTTATTAGTTATTGTCTTAATTAATTATTATTTTCTTATATTAGCTACGGTTCAGGTCGACTCTACTGTTTGTGCTAAAATTTTCATTTCCACCCACCAATTTTGTTTGGATCCTTTAAACTTTTTGTTTTATTTAATTATTATTTTTATATTCAAAACCAATACTTTAAAAGCGCTTATAAAGTGCTATTAAAGAAAATTGTTTAGAATAGCGGCGCGGTTAATAACGCTTTTAAGTGCTATCAAAAACAAAAGAAAGCGCTATTAAATAGCTTATATGGCATATTGTTTGTTGCCCTATTTTCTCTTTCAGAGTTGGTTTACCCTTTCGGACAGAAGAGATCACTCTTCTTTGTCTTTATTGGAATCTTCATTAGAGGAGCATACGCCTAATTAGTTATTTTCCTTCATTTTATTGCCAACGTATTTAGCACGAATAAAACTAAAGTTCATGAGTGAGGGTGACCATTCAAACAATAACTTATACAGCATGCGACCTATGACTAAGAACAAAGGGACATACATTTAATCATTCCTTCTTCACTACTTAGTGCATGTGGCCTTCGAGTGCATTTATTATGAAAATATTTTTAAAGTGGTTTGATTTTGAGAAAAATAATTGGTGTTGTCCAAGCGTTTATTTGGACCGACGCTACTATTTGTGCGAAAATTTCATTTCCCCCCACCAATTTCGTTTTCCTCCTTTTTAGTTATTATTTTAAATAATTATTTATTATTTTATATTAGCAACGGTTCCGACCGACGCCATTGTCTATGAAAAATACTCCTTTCCCATAACAAATTTCTTTTTCCTCCTTATTAGTTATTTTCTTAATTAATTATTATTTTCTTATATTAGCTACGGTTCAGGTCGACTCTACTGTTTGTGCTAAAATTTTCATTTCCACCCACCAATTTTGTTTGGATCCTTTAAACTTTTTGTTTTATTTAATTATTATTTTTATATTCAAAACCAATACTTTAATAGCTCTTATAAAGTTCTATTAAAGAAAATTGTTTACAATAGCGGCGCGTTTAATAGCGCTTTTAAGTGCTATCAAAAACAAAAGAAAGTGCTATTAAATAACTTTTATGGCATATTGTTTGTTGCCCTATTTTCTCTTTCAGAGTTGGTTTACCCTTTTGGACAGAAGAGATCACTCATCTTTGTCTTTATTAGAATCTTTATAAGAGGAGCATACGCCTAATTAGTTATTTCCTTCATTTTATTGCAAACGTATTTAGCACGAATAAAACTAAAGTTCATGATTGAAGGTGAGCATTCAAACAATAACTTATACAGCATGCGACCTAAGGCTAAGAACAAAGGGACATACATTTAATCATTCCTTCTTCACTACTTAGTGCATGTGGCATTCGAGTGCATTTATTATGAAAATATTTTTAAAGTGGTTTGATTTCGAGAAAAATAATTGGTGTTGACGAAGCGTTTATTTGGACCGACGCTACTATTTGTGCGAAAATTTCATTTCCCCTCACCAATTTCGTTTGCCTCCTTTTTAGTTATTGTTTTAAATAATTATTTATTTTTTTATATTAGCAACGGTTCCGACCGACGCCATTGTCTATGAAAAAATATTCATTTCCCATAACAAATTTCTTTTGCCTTCTTATTAGTTATTGTCTTAATTAATTATTATTTTCTTATATTAGCTACGGTTCAGGTCGACTCTACTGTTTGTGCTAAAATTTTCATTTCCACCCACCAATTTTGTTTGGATCCTTTAAAATTTTTGTTTTATTTAATTATTATTTTTATATTCAAAACCAATACTTTAAAAGCGCTTATAAAGTTCTATTAAAGAAAATTGTTTACAATAGCGGCGCGGTTAATAGCGCTTTTAAGTGCTATCATAAACAAAAGAAAGCGCTATTAAATAGCTTATATGGCATATTGTTTGTTGCCCTATTTTCTCTTTCAGAGTTGGTTTACCCTTTTGGACAGAAGAGATCACTCATCTTTGTCTTTATTAGAATCTTTATAAGAGGAGCATAAGCCTAATTAGTTATTTTCCTTCATTTTATTGCAAACGTATTTAGCACGAATAAAACTAAAGTTCATGATTGAAGGTGAGCATTCAAACAATAACTTATACAGCATGCGACCTAGGACTAAGAACAAAGGGACATACATTTAATCATTCCTTCTTCACTACTTAGTGCATGTGGCATTCGAGTGCATTTATTATGAAAATATTTTTAAAGTGGTTTGATTTCGAGAAAAATAATTGGTGTTGACCAAGCGTTTATTTGGACCGACGCTACTATTTGTGCGAAAATTTCATTTCCCCTCACCAATTTCGTTTGCCTCCTTTTTAGTTATTGTTTTAAATAATTATTTATTTTTAAATATTAGCAACGGTTCCGACCGACACCATTGTCTATGAAAAAATATTCCTTTCCCATAACAAATTTCTTTTGCCTCCTTATTAGTTATTGTCTTAATTAATTATTATTTTCTTATATTAGCTACGGTTCAGGTCGACTCTACTATTTGTGCTAAAATTTTCATTTCCACCCACCAATTTTATTTGGATCCTTTAATCTTTTTGTTTTATTTAATTATTACTTTTATATTCAAAACCAATACTTTAATAGCGCTTATAAAGTGCTATTAAAGAAAATTGTTTACAATAGCGACGCGGTTAATAACGCTTTTAAGTGCTATCAAAAACAAAAGAAAGCGCTATTAAATAGCTTTTATGGCATATTGTTTGTTGCCCTATTTTCTCTTTCAGAGTTGGTTTACCCTTTCGGACATAAGAGATCACTCATCTTGTCTTTATTAGAATCTTCATAAGAGGAGCATACGCCTAATTAGTTATTTTCCTTCATTTTATTGCAAACGTATTTAGCACGAATAAAACTAAAGTTCATGAGTGAAGGTGAGCATTCAAACAATAACTTATACAGCATGCGACCTAGGACTAAGAACAAAGGGACATACATTTAATCATTCCTTCTTCACTACTTAGTGCATGTGGCCTTCGAGTGCATTTATTATGAAAATATTTTTAAAGTGGTTTGATTTCGAGAAATATAATTGGTTTTGACCAAGCGTTTATTTGGACCGACACTACTATTTGTGCGAAAAATTCATTTCCCCCAACCAATTTCGTTTTCCTCCTTTTTAGTTATTATTTTAAATAATTATTTATTTTTTTATATTAGCAACGGTTCCGACCGACGCCATTGTCTATGAAAAATATTCCTTTCCCATAACAAATTTCTTTTTCCTCCTTATTAGTTATTGTCTTAATTAATTATTATTTTCTTATATTAGCTACGGTTCAGGTCGCCTCTACTGTTTGTGCTAAAATTTTCATTTCCACCCACCAATTTTATTTGAATCCTTTAAACTTTTTGTTTTATTTAATTATTATTTTTATATTCAAAACCAATACTTTAATAGCTCTTATAAAGTTCTATTAAAGAAAATTGTTTACAATAGCGGCGCGTTTAATAGCGCTTTTAGGTGCTATCAAAAACAAAAGAAAGCGCTATTAAATAGCTTTTATGGCATATTGTTTGTTTCCCTATTTTCTCTTTCAGAGTTGGTTTACCCTTTTGGACAGAAGAGATCACTCATCTTTGTCTTTATTAGAATCTTTATAACAGGAGCATAAGCCTAATTAGTTATTTTCCTTCATTTTATTGCAAACGTATTTAGCACGAATAAAACTAAAGTTCATGATTGAAGGTGAGCATTCAAACAATAACTTATACAGCATGCGACCTAGGACTAAGAACAAAGGGACATACATTTAATCATTCCTTCTTCACTACTTAGTGCATGTGGCATTCGAGTGCATTTATTATGAAAATATTTTTAAAGTGGTTTGATTTCGAGAAAAATAATTGGTGTTGACCAAGCGTTTATTTGGACCGACGCTACTATTTGTGCGAAAATTTCATTTCCCCTCACCAATTTCGTTTGCCTCCTTTTTAGTTATTGTTTTAAATAATTATTTATTTTTAAATATTAGCAACGGTTCCGACCGACGCCATTGTCTATGAAAAAATATTCATTTCCCATAACAAATTTCTTTTGCCTCCTTATTAGTTATTGTCTTAATTAATTATTATTTTCTTATATTAGCTACGGTTCAGGTCGACTCTACTATTTGTGCTAAAATTTTCATTTCCACCCACCAATTTTGTTTGGATCCTTTAAACTTTTTGTTTTATTTAATTATTATTTTTATATTCAAAACCAATACTTTAATAGCGCTTATAAAGTGCTACTAAAGAAAATTGTTTACAATAGCGACGCGGTTAATAACGCTTTTAAGTGCTATCAAAAACAAAAGAAAGCGCTATTAAATAGCTTTAATGGCATATTGTTTGTTGCCCTATTTTCTCTTTCAGAGTTGGTTTACCCTTTCGGACATAAGAGATCACTCATCTTTGTCTTTATTAGAATCTTCATAAGAGCAGCATACGCCTAATTAGTTATTTTCCTTCATTTTATTGCAAACGTATTTAGCACGAATAAAACTAAAGTTCATGAGTGAAGGTGAGCATTCAAACAATAACTTATACAGCATGCGACATAGGACTAAGAACAAAGGGACATACATTAAATCATTCCTTCTTCACTACTTAGTGCATGTGGCCTTCGAGTGCATTTATTATGAAAATATTTTTAAAGTGGTTTGATTTCGAGAAATATAATTGGTTTTGACCAAGCGTTTATTTGGACCGACACTACTATTTGTGCGAAAAATTCATTTCCCCCCACCAATTTCGTTTTCCTCCTTTTTAGTTATTATTTTAAATAATTATTTATTTTTTTATATTAGCAACGGTTCCGACCGACGCCATTGTCTATGAAAAATATTTATTTCCCATAACAAATTTATTTTTCCTCCTTATTAGTTATTGTCTTAATTAATTATTATTTTCTTATATTAGCTACGGTTCACGTCGCCTCTACTGTTTGTGCTAAAATTTTCATTTCCACCCACCGATTTTGTTTGGATCCTTTAAACTTTTTGTTTTATTTAATTATTATTTTTATATTCAAAACCAATTCTTTAATAGCGCTTATAAAGTGCTATTAAAAAAAATTGTTTACAATAGCGGCGCGGTGAATAACGCTTTTAGGTGCTATCAAAAACAAAAGAAAGCGCTATTAAATAGCTTTTATGGCATATTGTTTGCTGCCCTTTTTTCTCTTTCATAGTTGGTTTACCCTTTCGGACATAAGAGATCACTCATCTTTGTCTTTATTAGAATCTTCATAAGAGCAGCATACGCCTAATTAGTTATTTTCCTTCATTTTATTGCAAACGTATTTAGCACGAATAAAACTAAAGTTCATGAGTGAAGGTGAGCATTCAAACAATAACTTATACAGCATGCGATATAGGACTAAGAACAAAGGGACATACATTAAATCATTCCTTCTTCACTACTTAGTGCATGTGGCCTTCGAGTGCATTTATTATGAAAATATTTTTAAAGTGGTTTGATTTCGAGAAATATAATTGGTTTTGACCAAGCGTTTATTTGGACCGACACTACTATTTGTGCGAAAAATTCATTTCCCCCCACCAATTTCGTTTTCCTCCTTTTTAGTTATTATTTTAAATAATTATTTATTTTTTTATATTAGCAACGGTTCCGACCGACGCCATTGTCTATGAAAAATATTTATTTCCCATAACAAATTTATTTTTCCTCCTTATTAGTTATTGTCTTAATTAATTATTATTTTCTTATATTAGCTACGGTTCAGGTCGACTCTACTGTTTGTGCTAAAATTTTCATTTCCACCCACCGATTTTGTTTGGATCCTTTAAACTTTTTGTTTTATTTAATTATTATTTTTATATTCAAAACCAATACTTTAATAGCGCTTATAAAGTGCTATTAAAGAAAATTGTTTACAATAGCGGCGCGGTGAATAACGCTTTTAAGTGCTATCAAAAACAAAAGAAAGCGCTATTAAATAGCTTTTATGGCATATTGTTTGCTGCCCTATTTTCTCTTTCATAGTTGGTTTACCCTTTCGGACATAAGAGATCACTCATCTTTGTCTTTATTAGAATCTTCATAAGAGGAGCATACGCCTAATTAGTTATTTTCCTTCATTTTATTGCAAACGTATTTAGCACGAATAAAACTAAAGTTCATGAGTGAAGGTGAGCATTCAAACAATAACTTATACAGCATGCGACCTAGGACTAAGAACAAAGGGACATACATTTAATCATTCCTTCTTCACTACTTAGTGCATGTGGCCTTCGAGTGCATTTATTATGAAAATATTTTTAAAGTGGTTTGATTTCGAGAAATATAATTGGTTTTGACCAAGCATTTATTTGGACCTACACTACTATTTGTGCGAAAAATTCATTTCCCCCCACCAATTTCGTTTTCCTCCTTTTTAATTATTATTTTAAATAATTATTTATTTTTTTATATTAGCAACGGTTCTGACCGACGCCATTGTCTATGAAAAGTATTTATTTCCCATAACAAATTTATTTATCCTCCTTATTAGTTATTGTCTTAATTAATTATTATTTTCTTATATTAGCTAGGGTTCAGGTCGACTCTACTGTTTGTGCTAAAATTTTCATTTCCACCCACCAATTTTGTTTGGATCCTTTAAACTTTTTGTTTTATTTAATTATTATTTTTATATTCAAAACCAATACTTTAATAGCGTATATAAAGTGCTATTAAAGAAAATTGTTCACAATAGCGGCGCGGTTAATAACGCTTTTAAGTGCTATCAAAAACAAAAGAAAGCGCTATTAAATAGCTTTTATGGCATATTGTTTGTTTCCCTATTTTCTCTTTCATAGTTGGTTTACCCTTTCGGACATAAGAGATCACTCATCTTTGTCTTTATTAGAATCTTCATAAAAGTAGCATACGCCTAATTAGTTATTTTCCTTTATTTTATTGCAAACGTATTTAGCACGAATAAAACTAAAGTTCATGAGTGAAGGTGAGCATTCAAACAATAACTTATACAGCATGCGACCTAGGACTAAGAACAAAGGGACATACATTTAATCATTCCTTCTTCACTACTTAGTGCATGTGGCCTTCGAGTGCATTTATTATGAAAATATTTTTAAAGTGGTTTGATTTCGAGAAATATAATTGGTTTTGACCAAGCGTTTATTTGGACCGACACTACTATTTGTGCGAAAAATTCATTTCCCCCCACCAATTTCGTTTTCCTCCTTTTTAGTTATTATTTTAAATAATTATTTATTTTTTTATATTAGCAACGATTCCGACCGACGCCATTGTCTATGAAAAATATTTATTTCCCATAACAAATTTCTTTTTCCTCCTTATTAGTTATTGTCTTAATTAATTATTATTTTCTTATATTAGCTACGGTTCAGGTCGACTCTACTGTTTGTGCTAAAATTTTCATTTCCACCCACCAATTTTGTTTGGATCCTTTAAACTTTTTGTTTTATTTAATTATTATTTTTATATTCAAAACCAATACTTTAATAGCGCTTATAAAGTGCTATTAAAGAAAATTGTTTACAATAGCGACGCGGTTAATAACGCTTTTAAGTGCTATCAAAAACAAAAGAAAGCGCTATTAAATAGCTTTTATGGCATATTGTTTGTTTCCCTATTTTCTCTTTCAGAGTTGGTTTACCCTTTCGGACATAAGAGATCACTCATCTTTGTCTTTATTAGAATCTTCATAAGAGGAGCATACGCCTAATTAGTTATTTTCCTTCATTTTATTGCAAACGTATTTAGCACGAATAAAACTAAAGTTCATGAGTGAAGGTGAGCATTCAAACAATAACTTATACAGCATGCGACCTAGGACCAAGAACAAAGGGACATACATTTAATCATTCCTTCTTCACTACTTAGTGCATGTGGCCTTCGAGTGCATTTATTATGAAAATAATTTTAAAGTGGTTTGATTTCGAGAAATATAATTGGTTTTGACCAAGCGTTTATTTGGACCGACACTACTATTTGTGCGAAAAATTCATTTCCCCCCGCCAATTTCGTTTTCCTCCTTTTTAGTTATTATTTTAAATAATTATTTATTTTTTTATATTAGCAACGGTTCCGACCGACGCCATTGTCTATGAAAAATATTCCTTTCCCATAACAAATTTCTTTTTCCTCCTTATTAGTTATTGTCTTAATTAATTATTATTTTCTTATATTAGCTACGGTTCAGGTCGACTCTATTGTTTGTGCTAAAATTTTCATTTCCACCCACCAATTTTGTTTGGATCCTTTAAACTTTTTGTTTTATTTAATTATTATTTTTATATTCAAAACCAATACTTTAATAGCGCTTATAAAGTGCTATTAAAGAAAATTGTTTACAATAGCGACGCGGTTAATAACGCTTTTAAGTGCTATCAAAAACAAAAGAAAGCGCTATTAAATAGCTTTTATGGCATATTGTTTGTTGCCCTATTTTCTCTTTCAGAGTTGGTTTACCCTTTCGGACATAAGAGATCACTCATCTTTGTCTTTATTAGAATCTTCATAAGAGGAGCATACGCCTAATTAGTTATTTTCCTTCATTTTATTGCAAACGTATTTAGCACGAATAAAACTAAAGTTCATGAGTGAAGGTGAGCATTCAAACAATAACTTATACAGCATGCGACCTAGGACTAAGAACAAAGGGACATACATTTAATCATTCCTTCTTCACTACTTAGTGCATGTGGCCTTCGAGTGCATTTATTATGAAAATAATTTTAAAGTGGTTTGATTTCGAGAAATATAATTGGTTTTGACCAAGCGTTTATTTGGACCGACACTACTATTTGTGCGAAAAATTCATTTCCCCCCGCCAATTTCGTTTTCCTCCTTTTTAGTTATTATTTTAAATAATTATTTATTTTTTTATATTAGCAACGGTTCCGACCGACGCCATTGTCTATGAAAAATATTCCTTTCCCATAACAAATTTCTTTTTCCTCCTTATTAGTTATTGTCTTAATTAATTATTATTTTCTTATATTAGCTACGGTTCAGGTCGACTCTATTGTTTGTGCTAAAATTTTCATTTCCACCCACCAATTTTGTTTGGATCCTTTAAACTTTTTGTTTTATTTAATTATTATTTTTATATTCAAAACCAATACTTTAATAGCGCTTATAAAGTGCTATTAAAGAAAATTGTTTACAATAGCGACGCGGTTAATAACGCTTTTAAGTGCTATCAAAAACAAAAGAAAGCGCTATTAAATAGCTTTTATGGCATATTGTTTGTTGCCCTATTTTCTCTTTCAGAGTTGGTTTACCCTTTCGGACATAAGAGATCACTCATCTTTGTCTTTATTAGAATCTTCATAAGAGGAGCATACGCCTAATTAGTTATTTTCCTTCATTTTATTGCAAACGTATTTAGCACGAATAAAACTAAAGTTCATGAGTGAAGGTGAGCATTCAAACAATAACTTATACAGCATGCGACCTAGGACTAAGAACAAAGGGACATACATTTAATCATTCCTTCTTCACTACTTAGTGCATGTGGCCTTCGAGTGCATTTATTATGAAAATAATTTTAAAGTGGTTTGATTTCGAGAAATATAATTGGTTTTGACCAAGCGTTTATTTGGACCGACACTACTATTTGTGCAAAAAATTCATTTCCCCCCGCCAATTTCGTTTTCCTCCTTTTTAGTTATTATTTTAAATAATTATTTATTTTTTTATATTAGCAACGGTTCCGACCGACGCCATTGTCTATGAAAAATATTCCTTTCCCATAACAAATTTCTTTTTCCTCCTTATTAGTTATTGTCTTAATTAATTATTATTTTCTTATATTAGCTACGGTTCACATCGACTCTACTGTTTGTGCTAAAATTTTCATTTCCACCCACCAATTTTGTTTGGATCCTTTAAACTTTTTGTTTTATTTAATTATTATTTTTATATTCAAAACCAATACTTTAATAGCGCTTATAAAGTGCTATTAAAGAAAATTGTTTACAATAGCGACACGGTTAATAACGCTTTTAAGTGCTATCAAAAACAAAAGAAAGCGCTATTAAATAGCTTTTATGGAATATTGTTTGTTGCCCTATTTTCTCTTTCAGAGTTGGTTTACCCTTTTGGACAGAAGAGATCACTCATCTTTGTCTTTATTAGAATCTTTATAAGAGGAGCATACGCCTAATTAGTTATTTTCCTTCATTTTATTGCAAACGTATTTAGCACGAATAAAAATAAAGTTCATGATTGAAGGCGAGCATTCAAACAATAACTTATACATCATGCGACCTAGGACTAAGAACAAAGGGACATACATTTAATCATTCCTTCTTCACTACTTAGTGCATGTGGCATTCGAGTGCATTTATTATGAAAATATTTTTAAAGTGGTTTGATTTCGAGAAAAATAATTGGTGTTGACCAAGCGTTTATTTGGACCGACGCTACTATTTGTGCAAAAATTTCATTTCCCCTCACCAATTTCGTTTGCCTCCTTTTTAGTTATTGTTTTAAATAATTATTTATTTTTTTATATTAGCAACGATTCCGACCGACGCCATTGTCTATGAAAAAATATTCATTTCCCATAACAAATTTCTTTTGCCTCCTTATTAGTTATTGTCTTAATTAATTATTATTTTCTTATATTAGCTACGGTTCAGGTCGACTCTACTATTTGTGCTAAAATTTTCATTTCCACCCACCAATTTTGTTTGGATCCTTTAAATTTTTGTTTTATTTAATTATTATTTTTATATTCAAAACCAATACTTTAATAGCGCTTATAAAGTTCTATTAAAGAAAATTGTTTACAATAGCGGCGCGGTTAATAACGCTTTTAAGTGCTATCAAAAACAAAAGAAAGCGCTATTAAATAGCTTATATGGGATATTGTTTGTTGCCCTATTTTCTCTTTCAGAGTTGGTTTACCCTTTCGGACAGAAGAGATCACTCATCTTTGTCTTTATTGGAATCTTCATAAGAGGAGCATACGCCTAATTAGTTATTTTCCTTCATTTTATTGCAAACGTATTTAGCACGAATAAAACTAAAGTTCATGAGTGAAGGTGAGCATTCAAACAATAACTTATACAGCATGCGACCTAGGACTAAGAACAAAGGGACATACATTTAATCATTCCTTCTTCACTACTTAGTGCATGTGGCCTTCGAGTGCATTTATTATGAAAATATTTTTAAAGTGGTTTGATTTCGAGAAAAATAATTGGTGTTGTCCAAGCGTTTATTTGGACCGACGCTACTATTTGTGTGAAAATTTCATTTCCCCCCACCAATTTCGTTTGCCTCCTTATTAGTTATTGTTTTAAATAATTATTTATTTTTTATATTAGCAACGGTTCCAACCGACGCCATTGTCTATTAAAAAATATTCATTTCCCATAACAAATTTCTTTTGCCTCCTTATTAGTTATTGTCTTAATTAGTTTTTATTTTCTTATATTAGCTACGGTTCAGGTTGACTCTACTGTTTGTGCTAAAATTTTCATTTCCACCCACCAATTTTGTTTGGATCCTTTAAACTTTTTGCTTTATTTAATTATTATTTTTATATTCAAAACCAATACTTTAATAGCGCTTATAAAGTGCTATTAAAGAAAATTGTTTACAATAGAGGCGCGGTTAATAACGCTTTTAAGTGCTATCAAAAACAAAAGAAAGCGCTATTAAATAGCTTTTATGGAATATTGTTTGTTGCCGTATTTTCTCTTTCAGAGTTGGTTTACCCTTTCGGACATAAGAGATCACTCATCTTTGTCTTTATTAGAATCTTCATAAGAGGAGCATACGCCTAATTCGTTATTTTCCTTCATTTTATTGCAAACGTATTTAGCACGAATAAAACTAAAGTTCATGAGTGAAGGTGAGCATTCAAACAATAACTTATACAACATGCGACCTAGGACTAAGAACAAAAGGACATACATTTAATCATTTCTTCTTCACTACTTAGTGCATGTGGCCTTCGAGTGCATTTATTATGAAAATATTTTTAAAGTGGTTTGATTTTCAGAAATATAATTGGTGTTGACCAATCGTTTATTTGGACCGACGCTACTATTTGTGTGAAAATTTCATTTCCCCCCACCAATTTCGTTTTCCTCCTTTTTAGTTATTATTTTAAATAATTATTTATTTTTTTATATTAGCAACGGTTCCGACCGACGCCATTGTCTATGAAAAAATATTCATTTCCCATAACAAATTTCTTTTGCCTCCTTATTAGTTATTGTCTTAATTAATTATTATTTTCTTATATTAGCTACGGTTCAGGTCGACTCTACTGTTTGTGCTAAAATTTTCATTTCCACCCACCAATTTTGTTTGGATCCTTTAAACTTTTTGTTTTATTTAATTATTATTTTTATATTCAAAACAAATACTTTAATAGCGCTTATAAAGTTCTATTAAAGAAAATTTTTTACAGTAGCGGCGCGGTTAATAGCACTTTTAAGTGCTATCAAAAACAAAAGAAAGCGCTATTAAATAGCTTTTATGGAATATTGTTTGTTGCCCTATTTTCTCTTTCAGAGTTGGTTTACCCTTTTGGACAGAAGAGATCACTCATCTTTGTCTTTATTAGAATCTTTATAAGAGGAGCATACGCCTAATTAGTTATTTTCCTTCATTTTATTGCAAACGTATTTAGCACGAATAAAAATAAAGTTCATGATTGAAGGCGAGCATTCAAACAATAACTTATACATCATGCGACCTAGGACTAAGAACAAAGGGACATACATTTAATCATTCCTTCTTCACTACTTAGTGCATGTGGCATTCGAGTGCATTTATTATGAAAATATTTTTAAAGTGGTTTGATTTCGAGAAAAATAATTGGTGTTGACCAAGCGTTTATTTGGACCGACGCTACTATTTGTGCGAAAATTTCATTTCCCCTCACCAATTTCGTTTGCCTCCTTTTTAGTTATTGTTTTAAATAATTATTTATTTTTTTATATTAGCAACGATTCCGACCGACGCCATTGTCTATGAAAAAATATTCATTTCCCATAACAAATTTCTTTTGCCTCCTTATTAGTTATTGTCTTAATTAATTATTATTTTCTTATATTAGCTACGGTTCAGGTCGACTCTACTATTTGTGCTAAAATTTTCATTTCCACCCACCAATTTTGTTTGGATCCTTTAAATTTTTGTTTTATTTAATTATTATTTTTATATTCAAAACCAATACTTTAATAGCGCTTATAAAGTTCTATTAAAGAAAATTGTTTACAATAGCGGCGCGGTTAATAACGCTTTTAAGTGCTATCAAAAACAAAAGAAAGCGCTATTAAATAGCTTATATGGGATATTGTTTGTTGCCCTATTTTCTCTTTCAGAGTTGGTTTACCCTTTCGGACAGAAGAGATCACTCATCTTTGTCTTTATTGGAATCTTCATAAGAGGAGCATACGCCTAATTAGTTATTTTCCTTCATTTTATTGCAAACGTATTTAGCACGAATAAAACTAAAGTTCATGAGTGAAGGTGAGCATTCAAACAATAACTTATACAGCATGCGACCTAGGACTAAGAACAAAGGGACATACATTTAATCATTCCTTCTTCACTACTTAGTGCATGTGGCCTTCGAGTGCATTTATTATGAAAATATTTTTAAAGTGGTTTGATTTCGAGAAAAATAATTGGTGTTGTCCAAGCGTTTATTTGGACCGACGCTACTATTTGTGTGAAAATTTCATTTCCCCCCACCAATTTCGTTTGCCTCCTTATTAGTTATTGTTTTAAATAATTATTTATTTTTTATATTAGCAACGGTTCCAACCGACGCCATTGTCTATTAAAAAATATTCATTTCCCATAACAAATTTCTTTTGCCTCCTTATTAGTTATTGTCTTAATTAGTTTTTATTTTCTTATATTAGCTACGGTTCAGGTTGACTCTACTGTTTGTGCTAAAATTTTCATTTCCACCCACCAATTTTGTTTGGATCCTTTAAACTTTTTGCTTTATTTAATTATTATTTTTATATTCAAAACCAATACTTTAATAGCGCTTATAAAGTGCTATTAAAGAAAATTGTTTACAATAGAGGCGCGGTTAATAACGCTTTTAAGTGCTATCAAAAACAAAAGAAAGCGCTATTAAATAGCTTTTATGGAATATTGTTTGTTGCCGTATTTTCTCTTTCAGAGTTGGTTTACCCTTTCGGACATAAGAGATCACTCATCTTTGTCTTTATTAGAATCTTCATAAGAGGAGCATACGCCTAATTCGTTATTTTCCTTCATTTTATTGCAAACGTATTTAGCACGAATAAAACTAAAGTTCATGAGTGAAGGTGAGCATTCAAACAATAACTTATACAACATGCGACCTAGGACTAAGAACAAAAGGACATACATTTAATCATTTCTTCTTCACTACTTAGTGCATGTGGCCTTCGAGTGCATTTATTATGAAAATATTTTTAAAGTGGTTTGATTTTCAGAAATATAATTGGTGTTGACCAATCGTTTATTTGGACCGACGCTACTATTTGTGTGAAAATTTCATTTCCCCCCACCAATTTCGTTTTCCTCCTTTTTAGTTATTATTTTAAATAATTATTTATTTTTTTATATTAGCAACGGTTCCGACCGACGCCATTGTCTATGAAAAAATATTCATTTCCCATAACAAATTTCTTTTGCCTCCTTATTAGTTATTGTCTTAATTAATTATTATTTTCTTATATTAGCTACGGTTCAGGTCGACTCTACTGTTTGTTCTAAAATTTTCATTTCCACCCACCAATTTTGTTTGGATCCTTTAAACTTTTTGTTTTATTTAATTATTATTTTTATATTCAAAACAAATACTTTAATAGCGCTTATAAAGTTCTATTAAAGAAAATTGTTTACAGTAGCGGCGCGGTTAATAGCACTTTTAAGTGCTATCAAAAACAAAATAAAGCGCTATTAAATAGCTTTTATGGTATATTGTTTGTTGCCCTATTTTCTCTTTCAGAGTTGGTTTACCCTTTTGGACAGAAGAGATCACTCATCTTTGTCTTTATTAGAATCTTTATAAGAGGAGCATACGCCTAATTAGTTATTTTCCTCCATTTTATTGCAAAAGTATTTAGCACGAATAAAACTAAAGTTCATGAGTGAAAGTGAGGATTCAAACAATAATCTATACAGCATGCGCCCTAGAACTAAGAACAAAGGGAGATACATTTAATCATTCCTTATTCACTACTTAGTGCATGTGGCCTTCGAGTGCATTTATTATGAAAATATTTTTAAAGTGGTTTGATTTCAAGAAAAATAATTGGTGTTGTCCAAGCGTTTATTTGGACCGGCGCTACTATTTGTCCGAAAATTTCATTTCCCCCCACCAATTTCGTTTGCCTCCTTTTTAGTTATTGTTTTAAATAACTATTTATTTTTTATATTAGCAACGGTTCCGACCGACGCCATTGTCTATGAAAAAATATTCATTTCCCATAACAAATTTCTTTTGCCTCCTTATTAGTTATTGTCTTAATTAGTTTTTATTTTCTTATATTAGCTACGGTTCAGGTTGACTCTACTGTTTGTGCTAAAATTTTCATTTCCACCCACCAATTTTGTTTGGATCCTTTAAACTTTTTGCTTTATTTAATTATTATTTTTATATTCAAAACAAATACTTTAATAGCGCTTATAAAGTGCTATTAAAGAAAATTGTTTACAATAGAGGCGCGGTTAATAACGCTTTTAAGTGCTATATAAAACAAAAGAAAGCGTTATTAAATAGCTTTTATGGCATATTGTTTGTTGCCCTATTTTCTCTTTCACAGTTGGTTTACCCTTTTGGACAGAAGAGATCACTCATCTTTGTCTTTATTAGAATCTTTATAAGAGGAGCATACGCCTAATTAGTTATTTTCCTCCATTTTATTGCAAAAGTATTTAGCACTAATGAAACTAAAGTTCATGAGTGAAAGTGAGCATTCAAACAATAATCTATACAGCATGCGCCCTAGAACTAAGAACAAAGGGACATACATTTAATCATTCCTTCTTCACTACTCAGTGCATGTGGCCTTCGAGTGCATTTATTATGAAAATATTTTTAAAGTGGTTTTATTTAGAGAAAAATAATTGGTGTTGACCAAGCGTTTATTTGGACCAACGCCACTATTTGTGTGAAAATTTCATTTCCCCCCACCAATTTCGTTTGCCTCCTTTTTAGTTATTGTTTTAAATAATTATTTATTTTTTTATATTTGCAACGGTTCCGACCTGTTGTACCCCAAAATTTGCCCTCCCATATTCTTCAAGATTTGTTGAGAATCATCTTCAAATGGTTCAAAATTTGCTCAAGAGGTAGACAGTCAAACCACCTCCTAAGCCAGCTGAAACTAGGGTTTTGGTTCTTTCAAGGAATTTGAGGTTTTCAATGGTTCAATCAAGTCTCATAGGCCTATATGCATTCTAAAGCACCTACATGCCAAGTTTCAAGACTCACAGTGCCAAGTTGCACAATCAAGAGCTCCATTTGACCTACAGTCAACTGCAGGGGCAAAATGGTCATTTTGAAGACAAAAGTCAGAATTTTTGGACAACATCTTATTTTGAGTCCACAATCATCATTTGATCAAGTCTGGATCATGATTCCACAAGGATAGCTCAAAAATCATTAAAGATGCAAAGCTTACTATTTTTGGACAGTAGAAAAGTCAAATGTATCTTGACCAGGGCATAACTTTTTCATGGTTCATCAGAAAAATCCCATCCAATGCTCATTTTTATGGGGATGTGATTTCCTACAATCCATCTTCACATTCCAAGTCCATGAAATTCTCTCACAAAAAGTTATCAATTTCTACATTATAAGTCAATTTCAAAAGTCAACAAAAGTGCACTTTAAGTCAAAGACCATAACTTAAGATTGGTAAATCCAAATGACATGGGACCAAAGGAATTGGTTAGAGGACTCCAATACCTTTCCAAAATGTCCAAGAACATGTTCATATGATCAAAATTGAGCAAGATGTGCATTGGAGAAGTTGGGAAATTTTTGTGAATTTGCAAAAGTCAACTTTGCTCAAAACACCTTGTTTTTGCTAATGGGCCTCAAATCTCTTCTTGAAACCTCATCCATGGCCTATGCACGACCCATCAAGCTTAATTGAATTTATTTTCTTATTTTTTATTAATTAATTGGATTTTTAATCAATATTAATTCATTTAATTAATTTAAATTGTAGGAAAATAGAAGATTTGATTTTTTCAATCTTTTTGTGAAGCAAATATGGTCAAGATATGCTGGAAATTTCGTGTACAAATCAAATATGCAATAATCTCCAAAATTGGCAACTTTTTCCAATCATGAAGATTCAAAAATATGTGATTTCCAATCAAAGATTCAACCATCAATTCCATGGATTTTTTCTCAAGATTCTGACCTAATTTCATTCTCCTATATATACACAAGCAAACCCTAATCCCATACACGTGAAAAAGCTGCAGGAAAAAGCCATTGCAATTCAAGAAAATTGGAAAAAAACTCAAAACTGATTTCTATATTCCAGGGCGATTCAAAGCTTTTAGTTAATTCTAACACTTTGCAGGGGTTCCCAGGAACGTGTGGCAATTGAATTAACACGCTAAAGCTAAAAGAATCACCCTAAACAGTTTCACGGTTTGCACACTTTGTCCATAATCGTATTGCTCAAATCATGCGCATTTAACTTATACAGCATGCGACCTAGGACTAAGAACAAAGGGACATACATTTAATCATTCCTTCTTCACTACTTAGTGCATGTGGCATTCGAGTGCATTTATTATGAAAATATTTTTAAAGTGGTTTGATTTCGAGAAAAATAATTGGTGTTGACCAAGCGTTTATTTGGACCGACGCTACTATTTATGCGAAAATTTCATTTCCCCTCACCAATTTCGTTTGCCTCCTTTTTAGTTATTGTTTTAAATAATTATTTATTTTTTTATATTAGCAACGGTTCCGACCGACGCCATTGTCTATGAAAAAATATTCATTTCCCATAACAAATTTCTTTTGCCTCCTTATTAGTTATTGTCTTAATTAATTATTATTTTCTTATATTAGCTACGGTTCAGGTCGACTCTACTATTTGTGCTAAAATTTTCATTTCCACCCACCAATTTTGTTTGGATCCTTTAAACTTTTTGTTTTATTTAATTATTATTTTTATATTCAAAACCAATATTTTAATAGCGCTTATAAAGTTCTATTAAAGAAAATTGTTTACAATAGCGGCGCGGTTAATAACGCTTTTAAGTGCTATCAAAAACAAAAGAAAGCGATATTAAATAGCTTATATGGGATATTGTTTGTTGCCCTATTTTCTCTTTCAGAGTTGGTTTACCCTTTCGGACAGAAGAGATCACTCATCTTTGTCTTTATTGGAATCTTCATAAGAGGAGCATACGCCTAATTAGTTATTTTCCTTCATTTTATTGCAAACGTATTTAGCACGAATAAAACTAAAGTTCATGAGTGAAAGTGAGCATTCAAACAATAACTTATACAGCATGCGACCTAGGACTAAGAACAAAGGGACATACATTTAATCATTCCTTCTTCACTACTTAGTGCATGTGGCCTTCGAGTGCATTTATTATGAAAATATTTTTAAAGTGGTTTGATTTCGAGAAAAATAATTGGTGTTGTCCAAGCGTTTATTTGGACCGACGCTACTATTTGTGTGAAAATTTCATTTCCCCCAACCAATTTTGTTTGCCTCCTTATTAGTTATTGTTTTAAATAATTATTTATTTTTTATATTAGCAACGGTTCCAACCGACGCCATTGTCTATTAAAAAATATTCATTTCCCATAACAAATTTCTTTTGCCTCCTTATTAGTTATTGTCTTAATTAGTTTTTATTTTCTTATATTAGCTACGGTTCAGGTTGACTCTACTGTTTGTGCTAAAATTTTCATTTCCACCCACCAATTTTGTTTGGATCCTTTAAACTTTTTGCTTTATTTAATTATTATTTTTGTATTCAAAACTAATACTTTAATAGCGCTTATAAAGTTCTATTAAAGAAAATTGTTTACAATAGCGGCGCGGTTAATAACGCTTTTAAGTGCTATCAAAAACAAAAGAAAGCGCTATTAAATAGCTTATATGGGATATTGATTGTTGCCCTATTTTCTCTTTCAGAGTTGGTTTACCCTTTCGGACAGAAGAGATCACTCATCTTTGTCTTTATTGAAATCTTCATAAGAGGAGCATACGCCTAATTAGTTATTTTCCTTCATTTTATTGCAAACGTATTTAGCACGAATAAAACTAAAGTTCATGAGTGAAGGTGAGCATTCAAACAATAACTTATACAACATGCGACCTAGGACTAAGAACAAAGGGACATACATTTAATCATTCCTTCTTCACTACTTAGTGCATGTGGCCTTCGAGTGCATTTATTATGAAAATATTTTTAAAGTGGTTTGATTTCGAGAAAAATAATTGGTGTTGTCCAAGCGTTTATTTGGACCGACGCTACTATTTGTGTGAAAATTTCATTTCCCCCCACCAATTTCGTTAGCCTCCTTATTAGTTATTGTTTTAAATAATTATTTATTTTTTATATTAGCAATGGTTCCAACCGACGCCATTGTCTATTAAAAAATATTCATTTCCCATAACAAATTTCTTTTGCCTCCTTATTAGTTATTGTCTTAATTAGTTTTTATTTTCTTATATTAGCTACGGTTCAGGTTGACTCTACTGTTTGTGCTAAAATTTTCATTTCCACCCACCAATTTTGTTTGGATCCTTTAAACTTTTTGCTTTATTTAATTATTATTTTTATATTCAAAACCAATACTTTAATAGCGCTTATAAAGTGCTATTAAAGAAAATTGTTTACAATAGAGGCGCGGTTAATAACGCTTTTAAGTGCTATCAAAAACAAAAGAAAGCGCTATTAAATAGCTTTTATGGAATATTGTTTGTTGCCGTATTTTCTCTTTCAGAGTTGGTTTACCCTTTCGGACATAAGAGATCACTCATCTTTGTCTTTATTAGAATCTTCATAAGAGGAGCATACGCCTAATTCGTTATTTTCCTTCATTTTATTGCAAACGTATTTAGCACGAATAAAACTAAAGTTCATGAGTGAAGGTGAGCATTCAAACAATAACTTATACAACATGCGACCTAGGACTAAGAACAAAGGGACATACATTTAATCATTCCTTCTTCACTACTTAGTGCATGTGGCCTTCGAGTGCATTTATTATGAAAATATTTTTAAAGTGGTTTGATTTCGAGAAAAATAATTGGTGTTGTCCAAGCGTTTATTTGGACCGACGCTACTATTTGTGTGAAAATTTCATTTCCCCCCACCAATTTCGTTTGCCTCCTTATTAGTTATTGTTTTAAATAATTATTTATTTTTTATATTAGCAACGGTTCCAACCGACGCCATTGTCTATTAAAAAATATTCATTTCCCATAACAAATATCTTTTGCCTCCTTATTAGTTATTGTCTTAATTAGTTTTTATTTTCTTATATTAGCTACGGTTCAGGTTGAGTCTACTGTTTGTGCTAAAATTTTCATTTCCACCCACCAATTTTGTTTGGATCCTTTAAACTTTTTGCTTTATTTAATTATTATTTTTATATTCAAAACCAATACTTTAATAGCGCTTATAAAGTGCTATTAAAGAAAATTGTTTACAATAGAGGCGCGGTTAATAACGCTTTTAAGTGCTATCAAAAACAAAAGAAAGCGCTATTAAATAGCTTTTATGGAATATTGTTTGTTGCCGTATTTTCTCTTTCAGAGTTGGTTTACCCTTTCGGACATAAGAGATCACTCATCTTTGTCTTTATTAGAATCTTCATAAGAGGAGCATACGCCTAATTCGTTATTTTCCTTCATTTTATTGCAAACGTATTTAGCACGAATAAAACTAAAGTTCATGAGTGAAGGTGAGCATTCAAACAATAACTTATACAACATGCGACCTAGGACTAAGAACAAAAGGACATACATTTAATCATTCCTTCTTCACTACTTAGTGCATGTGGCCTTCGAGTGCATTTATTATGAAAATATTTTTAAAGTGGTTTGATTTTGAGAAATATAATTGGTGTTGACCAAGCGTTTATTTGGACCGACGCTACTATTTGTGAGAAAATTTCATTTCCCCCCACCAATTTCATTTTCCTCCTTTTTAGTTATTATTTTAAATAATTATTTATTTTTTTATATTAGCAACGGTTCCGACCGACGCCATTGTCTATGAAAAAATATTCATTTCCCATAACAAATTTCTTTTGCCTCCTTATTAGTTATTGTCTTAATTAATTATTATTTTCTTATATTAGCTACGGTTCAGGTCGACTCTACTGTTTGTGCTAAAATTTTCATTTCCACCCACCAATTTTGTTTGGATCCTTTAAACTTTTTGTTTTATTTAATTATTATTTTTATATTCAAAACCAATACTTTAATAGCGCTTATTAAGTTCTATTAAAGAAAATTGTTTACAGTAGCGGCGCGGTTAATAGCGCTTTTAAGTGCTATCAAAAACAAAAGAAAGCGCTATTAAATAGCTTTTATGGCATATTGTGTGTTGCCCTATTTTCTCATTCAGAGTTGGTTTACCCTTTTGGACAGAAGAGATCACTCATCTTTGTCTTTATTAGAATCTTTATAAGAGGAGCATACGCCTAATTAGTTATTTTCCTCCATTTTATTGCAAAAGTATTTAGCACGAATAAAACTAAAGTTCATGAGTTAAAGTGAGCATTCAAACAATAATCTATACAGCATGCGCCCTAGAACTAAGAACAAAGGGACATACATTTAATCATTCCTTCTTCACTACTAAGTGCATGTGGCCTTCGAGTGCATTTATTATGAAAATATTTTTAAAGTGGTTTGATTTCAAGAAAAATAATTGGTGTTGTCCAAGCGTTTATTTGGACCGGCGCTACTATTTGTGCGAAAATTTCATTTCCCCCCACCATTTTTGTTTGCCTCCTTTTTAGTTATTGTTTTAAATAATTATTTATTTTTTATATTAGCAACGGTTCCGACCGACGCCATTGTCTATGAAAAAATATTCATTTCCCATAACAAATTTCTTTTGCCTCCTTATTAGTTATTGTCTTAATTAGTTTTTATTTTCTTATATTAGCTACGGTTCAGGTTGACTCTACTGTTTGTGCTAAAATTTTCATTTCCACCCACCAATTTTGTTTGGATCCTTTAAACTTTTTGCTTTATTTAATTATTATTTTTATATTCAAAACAAATACTTTAATAGCGCTTATAAAGTGCTATTAAAGAAAATTGTTTACAATAGAGGCGCGGTTAATAACGCTTTTAAGTGCTATCAAAAACAAAAGAAAGCGCTATTAAATAGATTTTATGGTATATTGTTTGTTGCCGTATTTTCTCTTTCAGAGTTGGTTTACCCTTTTGGACATAAGAGATCATCATCTTTGTCTTTATTAGAATCTTCATAAGAGGAGCATACGCCTAATTCGTTATTTTCTTTCATTTTATTGCAAACGTATTTAGCACGAATAAAACTAAAGTTCATGAGTGAAGGTGAGCATTCACACAATAACCTATACAACATGCGACCTAGGACTAAGAACAAAAGGACATACATTTAATCATTCCTTCTTCACTACTTAGTGCATGTCGCCTTCGAGTGCATTTATTATGAAAATATTTTTAAAGTGGTTTGATTTCGAGAAATATAATTGGTGTTGACCAAGCGTTTATTTGGACCGAAGCTACTATTTGTGCGAAAATTTCATTTCCCCCCACCAATTTCGTTTTCCTCCTTTTTAGTTATTATTTTAAATAATTATTTATTTTTTTATATTAGCAACGGTTCCGACCGACGCCATTTTCTATGAAAAAATATTCATTTCCCCTAACAAATTTCTTTTGCCTCCTTATTAGTTATTGTTTTAATTAATTATTATTTTCTTATATTAGCTACGGTTCAGGTCGACTCTACTGTTTGTGCTAAAATTTTCATTTCCACCCACCAATTTTGTTTGGATCCTTTAAACTTTTTGTTTTATTTAATTATTATTTTTATATTCAAAACCAATACTTTAATAGCGCTTATAAAGTTCTATTAAAGAAAATTGTTTACAATAGCGGCGCGGTTAATAGCGCTTTTAAGTGCTATCAAAAACAAAAGAAAGCGTTATTAAATAGGTTTTATGGCATGTTGTTTGTTGCCCTATTTTCTCTTTCAGAGTTGGTTTACCCTTTTGGACAGAAGAGATCACTCATCTTTGTCTTTATTAGAATCTTTATAAGAGGAGCATACGCCTAATTAGTTATTTTCCTCCATTTTATTGCAAAAGTATTTAGCACGAATAAAACTAAAGTTCATGAGTGAAAGTGAGCATTCAAACAATAATCTATACAGCATGCGCCCTAGAACTAAGAACAAAGGGACATATATTTAATCATTCCTTCTTCACTACTTAGTGCATGTGGCCTTCGAGTGCATTTATTATGAAAATATTTTTAAAGTGGTTTGATTTAGAGAAAAATAATTGGTGTTGACCAAGCGTTTATTTGGACCAACGCCACTATTTGTGTGAAAATTTCATTTCCCCCCACCAATTTCGTTTGCCTCCTTTTTAGTTATTGTTTTAAATAATTATTAATTTTTTTATATTTGCAACGGTTCCGACCTGTTGTACCCCAAAATTTGCCCTCCCATATTCTTCAAGATTTGTTGAGAATCATCTTCAAATGGTTCAAAATTTGCTCAAGAGGTAGACAGTGAAACCACCTCCTAAGCCAGCTGAAACTAGGGTTTTGGTTCTTTCCAGGAATTTGAGGTTTTCAATGGTTCAATCAAGTCTCATAGGACTATATGCATTCTAAAGCACCTACATGCCAAGTTTCAAGACTCACAGTGCCAAGTTGCACAGTCAAGAGCTCCATTTGACCTACAGTCAACTGCAGGGGCAAAATGGTCATTTTGAAGACAAAAGTCAGAATTTTTGGTCAACATCTTATTTTGAGTCCACAATCATCATTTGATCAAGTCTGGATCATGATTCCACAAGGATAGCTCAAAAATCATCAAAGATGCAAAGGTTACTATTTTTGGACAGTAGAAAAGTCAAATGTATCTTGACCAGGGCATAACTTTTTCATGGTTCATCAGAAAAATCCCATCCAATGCTCATTTTTATGGGGATGTGATTTCCTACAATCCATCTTCACATTCCAAGTCCATGAAATTCTCTCACAAAAAGTTATCAATTTCTACATTATAAGTCAATTTCAAAAGTCAACAAAAGTGCACTTTAAGTCAAAGACCATAACTTAAGATTGGTTAATACAAATGACATGGGACCAAAGGAATTGGTTAGAGGACTCCAATACCTTTCCAAAATGTCTAAGAACATGTTCATATGATCAAAATTGAGCAAGATGTGCATTGGAGAAGTTGGGAAATTTTTGTGAATTTGCAAAAGTCAACTTTGCTCAAAACACCTTGTTTTTGCTAATGGGCCTCAAATCTCTTCTTGAAACTTCATCCATGGCCTATGCACGACCCATCAAGCTTAATTGAATTTATTTTCTTATTTTTTATTAATTAATTGGATTTTTAATCAATATTAATCATTTAATTAATTTAAATTGTAGTAAAATAGAAGATTTGATTTTTTCAATCTTTTTGTGAAGCAAATATGGTCAAGATATGCTGGAAATTTCGTGTACAAATCAAATATGCAATAATCTCCAAAATTGGCAACTTTTTCCAATCATGAAGATTCAAAAATATGTGATTTCCAATCAAAGATTCAACCATCAATTCCATGGATTTTTGCTCAAGATTCTGACCTAATTTCATTCTCCTATATATACACAAGCAAACCCTAATCCCATACACGTGAAAAAGCTGTAGGAAAAAGCCATTGCAATTCAAGAAAATTGGAAAAAAACTCAAAACTGATTTCTATATTCCAGGGCGATTCATAGCTTTTTGTTAATTCTAACACTTTGCAGGGGTTCCCAGGAACGTGTGGCAATTGAATTCACACGCTAAAGCTCAAAGAATCACCCTAAACAGTTTCACGGTTTGCACACTTTGTCCATAATCGTATTGCTCAAATCATGCGCATTTAACATATTTTCTTGGTCGTTTTGTGTTGCTAGGGACTGTACAAAGCTAATGGTATAGTTTAATTGCATTGAAACGCCATAAATCAAAAGTTGCCATGATCAATTTCTAGGGTTCATGAGCTGTGAATTTGGGGCTTTGCAATCCAAAAATAATTAGGACTCCTAAGATAGATGGTTGGAATCGTTGAACCAAGACGAACAAGACTGACTATTCGCGAAATATTTATATTAATCACAGCTTTATTCACTATTTTTCGCCACTGTAGTTTGTGGGGGTTAAAAACCCCCGCTATCTAACATTGTTTTTACAGGTTCAGCGAGGAAGATGATGATGTGTTGATACATCATTGGTTAGTTCAAATCAGCGTGCGCGTTTTTGTGTTAACAGCATATGAATTGATTTTTATATATTATATTTGCTTATTATTATAATAACAAAAGCGTGCACATGGTGTAGTGGATGATGCGCTGGCTTGGAATCATTGGGACCTGGGTTCGATTCCCAGGTCCCCCAAAACAATTATTTGTTCTTTTTCTTCATGCGTTCACGTGCAGGCTTCTAAAAGTGATCCATCATGTACCTCACGCCTCAGCATGCCATGTGTCTCCAAGCCTGGATCCAGTGGCCAAAGATGATGACTACCATGCTCCCTAGTCCACAGGCGTGCAGATAATTTCAAAAGTCAATGTGGCTGAACAGCTTAATGGGCCTGGCAATTGACAATAACACCTCCTAATGGGCCAACACCCCCCCTGGTTTATTCTTCTTTTTTTTTCCTTTTATATTTTCCATTTAACTATTTTACTAATTATTATTATTATTATTATTATTATTATTATTTAATTAACTCACAAATTAATTATTTTCATAATAAACTCAGAAAAACTAAAAATAATATTTTTCTTAATTAAAATGAATTTCACTTTATTTTTGTAAATAAATACTAACAAATTAATTTAGTTTTTTTTAATTAGGTTAATTTAACTATTTTTTTGCAATAAATAAAATAAATTAGAATTAGGGTTTTTACTAACTTTTGATTATTTTTTTATTTCCTTGAGACATTAAAAGATTAAAAAATATTTCCTTTTGTTAATTAATTAGGTTTAATCTAATTTAATGCAAAATACCAAAAACTTCTTTCTTTCTCAAAAAGGGTCAAAACCCTAAGGACTTTTCCAATTCAATTTCTCTCGCGCGCATATTAATTGTGATCCATATTTATGTAATTGTTCTGAGGATGTAATAGCGTTAACTAGGACTTTTTATCGCTTTTATTTATTTTCCCGCAATTTACTTTTCAAGGGTTGTTTTTGGCGATGTAAATACACGACGCCTTGTAATAGCGTAGATTTACTTTCCGCACAATTATTAATTGCTAGATGTATGTTAACTAGGCTATGCATGACAAGACTTGTATGAAAATAAAATCAAAACGTAGCTCACCATAACATGTGCAAAGATAACTTAACTGAATCCTGACACACTCGCACATGCCACTCCTAGGGTACGCCTCACTTGGTTGCCTCGACGTGGTCATTGAGTATAGGGTGTTTTAGAGGTCGCCCTCCTGTCTAAAGATCCAAGTTGCCTCGAAACGGTTGCCTCGAATAAAAAGGATCTAGGATATTAGGGTTACCGCTAAGGCGTCCTACTATTGCTTTGGTGACCACATGTCCCATATAATCGAATTGACCCGAAAACTCCAACGACGGTGCTACCTACTTCTCAATAGTGGGATAGTACTGTCTAAAGGACAGTTACACAGCTTAATTTCTTTCGAGTAGGTAGAGGTTCTAAGGTACTTGCTCTTTCAAAACAAAACAACTTTTCGCACCTACACTTTTCTGATAAAAGTTTTCAAACAAACACTTCATACACTCTTGAGGACAGATACAAGAGTTAAAACGAAGTTTTCAAACAAACTTTTTCAAAACCCACAAACACAAGAAAAGCAAAAACCTTTTGAAAACATAGTGAGCAAGTACCTAAGAGTCCGTGGATAACCATAGATAGAAAGGATGCTAACACCTTCCCTTTCTATAATCTACCTCCCGAACCGAGAAACATCTCGAAAAGGAATTTTGTTGTGCTTTTGTCCTTTCCATGTTGGAGAAAATAAAAGACGGTGGCCACTCTTGATTACCGCGACATTTCTCGAACCAACATTCCAAACAGTCAGTTCTATTTCCACCGATCACACGACCGACGCCATTGTCTATGAAAAAATATTCATTTCTCATAACAAATTTATTTTTCCTCCTTATTAGTTATTGTCTTAATTAATTATTATTTTCTTATATTAGCTACGGTTCAGGTTGACTCTACTGTTTGTGCTAAAATTTTCATTTCCACCCACCAACTTTGTTTGGATCCTTTAAACTTTTTGCTTTATTTAATTATTATTTTTATATTCAAAACCAATACTTTAATAGCGCTTATAAAGTGCTATTAAAGAAAATTATTTACAATAGCGGCACGGTTAATAACGCTTTTAAGTGCTATCAAAAACAAAAGAAAGCGCTATTAAATAGCTTTTATGGCATATTGTTTGTTGCCCTATTTTCTCTTTCAGAGTTGGTTTACCCTTTCAGACAGAAGAGATCACTCATCTTTGTCTTTTTTGGAATCTTCATAAGAGGAGCATACGCCTAATTAGTTATTTTCCTTCATTTTATTGCAAACGTATTTAGCACGAATAAAACTAAAGTTCATGAGTGAAGGTGCGCATTCAAACAATAACTTATACAGCATGCGACCTAGGACTAAGAACAAAGGGACATATATTTAATCATTCCTTCTTCACTACTTAGTGCATGTGGCATTCGAGTGCATTTATTATGAAAATATTTTTAAAGTGGTTTGATTTCGAGAAAAATAATTGGTGATGACCAAGCGTTTATTTGGACCGACGCTACTATTTGTGCGAAAATTTCATGTCCCCTCACCAATTTCGTTTGCCTCCTTTTTAGTTATTGTTTTAAATAATCATTTATTTTTTTTATATTAGCAACGGTTTCGACCGACGCCATTGTCTATGAAAAAATATTCATTTCCCATAACAAATTTCTTTTGCCTCCTTATTAGTTATTGTCTTAATTAATTATTATTTTCTTATATTAGCTACGGTTCAGGTCGACTCTACTGTTTGTGCTAAAATTTTCATTTCCACCCACCAATTTTGTTTGGATCCTTTAAACTTTTTGCTTTATTTAATTATTTTTTTTATATTCAAAACCAATACTTTAAATGCGCTTATAAAGTGCTTTTAAAGAAAATTGTTTACAATAAAGGCGCGGTTAATAACGCTTTAATTAGCGACAGTTCTGACCGACGCCATTGTCTATGAAAATATATTCATTTCCCATAACAAATTTCGCTTGCCTCCTTATTAGTAATTGTGTTAATTAATTGTTATTTTCTTATATTGGCTACGGTTCAGGCCGACTCCACTGTTTGTGCTAAAATTTTCATTTCCCCCAAACAATTTTTTGGGATCCTTTAAACTTATTGTTTTATTTAATCATTATTTTTATATTAAAAACAAATACTTTAATAGCGCTTTTAAAATGCTATTAATGAAAATCGTTTACAATAGCGGCGCGGTTAATAGCTCTTTTAAGTGATATCAAAAACAAAAGAAAGCGCTATTAAATAGCTTTTATGGCATATTGTTTGTTGCCCTATTTTCTCTTTAAGAGTTGGTTTACCCTGTTGGACAGAATAGATCACTCATCTTTTTCTTTATTAGAATCTTCATAAGAGGAGCATTCGCCTAATTAGTTATTTTCCTCCATTTTATTGCAAATGTATTTATCACGAATAAAAGTAAAGTTCAAGAGTGAAGGTGAGCATTCAAACTATAACTTATACAGCATTCGCCCTAGGACTAAGAACAAAGGAGCATACATTTAATCATTCCTTTTTCACTACTTAGTGCATGTGGCCTTCGAGTGAATTTATTATGAAAATATTTTGAAAATGGTTTGATTTTGAGAAAAATACTTTGTGTTGACCAAGCGTTTATTTGGACCGACACTACTGTTTGTGCAAAAATTTCATTTCCCCCTACCAAATTTTGTTTGCCTCCTTTTTAGTTATGGTTTTAAATAATTATTTATTTTTTATATTAACGACGGTTCCGACCGACGCCATTGTTTATGAAAAAATATTCATTCCCCATAACAAATTTTGTTTTCCTCCTTGTTGGTTATTGTCTTAATTAATTATTATTTTCTTATATTAGCTACGGTTCAGACCGACTCTACTATTTGAGCTAAAATATTCATTTCCACTATCAATTTTGTTATGAATATTTAAACTTATTATTTTATTTAATTATTATTTTTATATTAAAAACCAACACTTTAATAGCGATTTTAAAATGCTATTAATGAAAATCGTTTACAATAGCGGCGCGGTTAATAGCGCTTTTAAGTGCTATAAAAAACAAAAGAAAGCGCTGTTAAATAGCTTTTATGGCATATTGTTTGTTTCCCTATTTTCTCTTTCAGAGTTGGTTTACCCTTTTGGACAGAAGAGATCACTCATCTTTGTCTTTATTAGAATCTTCATAAGAGGAGTATACGCCTAATTAGTTATTTTCCTCCATTTTATTACAAACGTATTTAGCAGGAATAGAGCTAAAGTTCATGAGTGAAGGTGAGAAGTCAAACAATAACCCATACAGCATGCGCCATAGGACTAAGAACAAAGGGACATACATTTAATCATTCCTTCTTCACTACTTAATTCATGTGGCCTTCGAGTGCATTTTTCAAGAAAATATTTTGAAAATGGTTTGATTTAGAGAAAAATACTTGGTGTTGAGCAAGCGTTTATTTGGTCCGACGCTACTATTTGTGCGAAAATTTCATTTCCCCCCACCAATTTCGTTTGCCTCCTTTTTAGTTATTTTTTTAAATAATTATTTATTTTTTTATATTAGCGACAGTTCTGACCGACGCCATTGTCTATTAAAAAATATTCATTTCCCATAACAAATTTCGCTTGCCTCCTTATTAGTTATTGTCTTAATTAAATGTTATTTTATTATATTAGCTACGGTTCAGGCCGACTCTACTGTTTGTGCTAAAATTTTCATTTCCCCCAACCAATTTTGTTTGGATCCTTTAAACTTATTGTTTTATTTAATTATTATTTTTATATTAAAAACCAACACTTTTATAGCACTTTTAAAATGCTATTAATGAAAATAGTTTACAATAGCGGCGCGATTAATAGCGCTTTTAAGTGCTATCAAAAACAAAAGAAAGCGCTGTTAAATAGCTTTTATGGAATATTGTTTGTTTCCCTATTTTCTCTTTCAGAGTTGGTTTACCCTTTTGGACAAAAGAGATCACTCATCTTTGTCTTTATTATAATCTTCATAAGAGGAGTATACGCCTAATTAGTTATTTTCCTCCATTTTATTACAAACGTATTTAGCAGGAATAGAGCTAAAGTTCATGAGTGAAGGTGAGCATTCAAACAATAACCTATACAGCATGCGCCATATGACTAAGAACAAAGGGACATACATTTAACCATTCCTTCTTCACTACTTAATTCATGTGGCCTTCGAGTGCATTTTTCAGGAAAATATTTTGAAAATGGTTTGATTTCGAGAAAAATATTTGGTGTTGAGCAAGCGTTTATTTGGTCCGACGCTACTATTTGTGCGAAAATTTCATTTCCCCCCACCAATTTCGTTTGCCTCCTTTTTAGTTATTGTTTTAAATAATTATTTTTTTTTTATATTAGCGACAGTTCTGACCGACGCCATTGTCTATGAAAAAATATTCATTTCCCATAATAAATTTCGCTTGCCTCCTTATTAGTTATTGTCTTAATTAAATGTTATTTTCTTATATTAGCTACGGTTCAAGCCGACTCTACTGTTTGTGCTAAAATTTTCATTTCCCCCAACCAATTTTGTTTGGTAACCTTTAAACTTATTATTTTACTTAATTATTATTTTTATATTAAAAACCAACACTTTCATAGCGCTTTTAAAATGCTATTAATGAAAATCGTTTAAAATAGCGGAGCGGTTAATAGCGCTTGTAAGTGCTATCAAAAACAAAAGAAAGCGCTGTTAAATAGCTTTTATGGCATATTGTTTGTTTCCCTATTTTCCCTTTCAGTGTTGGTTTACCCTTTTGGACAGAAGAGATCACTCATCTTTGTCTTTATTAAAATCTTCATAAGAGGAGCATACGCCTAATTAGTTATTTTCCTCAATTTTATTGCAAACGTACTTAGCACGAATAAAACTAAAGTTCTTGAGTGAAGGTTAGAATTCAAACAATAACCTATACACCATACACCATAGGACTAAGAACAAAGGGACATACATTTAACCATTCCTTCTTCACTACTTAATTCATGTGGCCTTCGAGTGCATTTTTCAAGAAAATATTTTGAAAATGGTTTGATTTCGAGAAAAGTATTTGGCGTTGACCAAGCGTTTATTTGGACCGACGCTATTGTTTTATTAAAAAATATTCATTTCCCCCCACCAATTTCGTTTGCTTCCTTATTAGTAATTGTCTTAATTAATTTTTATTTTCTTATATTAGCAACGGTTCCGGCCGACTCTACTGTTTGTGTTAAAAAAATTATTTCCCCTCACCAATTTTGTTGGATCCTTTAAACTTATTGTTTTATTTAATTATTATTTTTATATTCAAAACCAATACTTTAATATTGCTTTTAAAGTGCTATTAAAGAAAATCATTTATAATAGCGGCGCGGTTAATAGCGCTTTTAAGTGCTACCAAAAACAAAATAAAGCGCTATTAAATAGCTTTTATGGCATTGTTTGTTGCTCTATTTTCTCTTTCAGAGTTGGTTTACCCTTTTGGACAGAAAAGATCACTCATCTTTGTCTTTATTAGAATCTTCATATAGGAGCATACACCTAATTAGTTATTTTCCTCCAATTTATTGCAAAAGTATTTAGCACGAATAAAACTAAAGTTCATGAGTGAAGGTGAACATTCAAACAATAACTTCTATAACATGCGCCCTAGGACTAAGAACAAAGGTACATACATTTTGAAAATGGTTTGATTTCGAGAAAAATACTTGGTGTTGACCAAGCATTTATTTTGACTGACGCTACTGTTTATGCGAAAATTTCATTTCCCCCCACCAATTTCGTTTGCCTCCTTTTTAGTTATTGTTTTAAATTATTATTTATTTTTTTATATTAGCGACGCTTCCGACCGACGCCATTGTTTATGAAAAAATATTCATTTCCCATAACAAATTTCGTTTGCCTCCTTATTAGTTATTGTCTTAATTAATTATTATTTTCTTATATTAGCTACGGTTCAGGACGACTCTATTGTTTGTGTTTAAAATTGCATTTCCCCTCACCAATTTTGTTTGGATCCTTTAAACTTATTGTTTTATTTAATTATTATTTTTATATTCAAAACCAATACTTTAATAGTGCTTTTAAAGTTCTATTAAAGAAAATCATTTACAATAGCGGCGCAGTTAATAGCGCTTTTAAGTGCTATAAAAAACAAAAGAAAGCGCTATTAAATAGCTTTTATGGCATATTGTTTGTTGCTCTATTTTCTCTTTCAGAGTTGGTTTACCCTTTTGGACAGAAGAGATCACTCATCTTTGACTTTATTAGAATCTTCATAAGAGGAGCATACGCTTAATTAGTTATTTTCCTCCATTTTATTGCAAAAGTATTTAACACGAATAAAACTAAAGTTCATGAGTGAAGGTGACCATTCAAACAATAACTTCTATAGCATGCGCCCTAGGACTAAGAACAAAGGGACATACATTTAATCATTCCTTCTTCACTACTTAGTGCATGTCTCCTTCGAGTGCATTTGTCAAGAAAATATTTTGAAAATCGTTTAATTTTGAGAAAAATACTTGGTGTTGACAAAGAGTTTATTTGGACCGACGCTACTCTTTGTGCGAAAATTTCATTTCCCCCCACCAATTTCGTTTGCCTCCTTTTAGTTATTGTTTTAGATAATTATTTATTTTTTAATATTAGTGACGGTTCCTACCGATGTTATTGTCTATGAAAAAATATTCATTTCCCATAACAAATTTCGTTTTCCTCCTTATTAGTTATTGTCTTAATTAATTATTATTTTCTTATATTAGCTATGGTTCAGGCCGACGTTACTGTTTGTGCTAAAATTTTCATTTCCCCCCACCAATTTAGTTGTGATCCTTTAAACTTATTGTTTTATTTAATAATTATTTTTATATTCAAAACCAATACTTTAATAGCACTTTTAAAGTGTTATTAAAGAAAATCGTTTACAATAGAAGTGCGGTTAATAGCGCTTTTAAGTGCTATCAAAAACAAAACAATATCTATTAAATAGCTTTTATGGAATATCGTTTGTTGCCTTATTTTCTCTTTCAGAGTTGGTTTACCCTTTTTGACATAAGAGATCACTCATCTTTGTCTTTATTAGGATCTTCATCAGAGGAGCATTCGCCTAATTAGTTATTTTCCTCCATTTTATTGCAAAAGTATTTAGCACGAATAAAACTAAAGTTCATGAGTGAAGGTGAGAATTAAAACAATAACCTATACAACATGCGCCCTAGGACTAAGAACAAAGGGACATACATTTAATAATTCCTTCTTCACTACTTAGTGCATGTTGCCTTCGAGTGCATTTGTCAAGAAAATATTTTGAAAATGGTTTGATTTCGAGAAAAATACTTGATGTTGACCAAGCGTTTAATTGGACCAACGCTAGTGTTTGTGCGAAAATTTCATTTCCCCCCAGCAATTTTGTTTGACTCCTTTTTAGTTATTATTTTAAATAATTTTTTTTTATATTAGCGACGGTTCTGACCGGCGCCATTGTTTATGAAAAATATTCATTTCCCATAACAAATTCCGTTTGCCTCCTTATTAGTTATTGTCTTAATTAATTATTATTTTCTTATATTAGCTACGGTTGAGGCCGACTCAACTGTTTGTGCTAAAATTTTCATTTACCCCCACCAATTTTGTTTGGATCCTTTAAACTTATTGTTTTATTTAATTATTATTTTTATATTCAAAACCAATACTTTAGTAGCGCTTTTAAAGTGTTATTAAAGAAAATCATTTACAATAGCGACGCGGTTAATAACACTTTTAAGTGCTATCAAAAACAATAGAAAGCGCTATTAAATAGCTTTTATGGCATATTGTTTGTTGCCCTATTTTCTCTTTCAGAGTTGGTTTACCCTTTTGGACAGAAGAGATCACTGATCTTTGTCTTTATTAGAATCTTCATAAGAGGAGCATTCGCCTAATTAGTTATTTTCCTCCATTTTATTGCAAAAGTATTTAGCACGAATAAAACTAAAGTTCATGAGTGAAGGTGAGAATTCAAACAATAACCTATACAGCATGCGCCCTAGGACTAAGAACAAAGGGACATACATTTAATAATTCCTTCTTCAATACTTAGTGCATGTTGCCTTCGAGTGCATTTGTCATGAAAATATTTTGAAAATGGTTTGATTTCGAGAAAAATACTTGGTGTTGACCAAGCATTTAATTGGACCGACGCTATTGTTTGTGCGAAAATTTCATTTCCCCCCACCAATTTCGTTTGACTCCTTTTTAGTTATTGTTTTAAATAATTATTTAATTTTTAATATTAGTGACGGTTTCTACCGATGTTATTCTTTATGAACAAATATTCATTCCCCATAACAAATTTCGTTTTCGTCCTTATTAATTATTGTCTTAATTAATTATTATTTTCTTATATTAGCTACGGTTAAGGCCGACGTTACTGTTTGTGCTAAAATTTTCATTTCCCCCCACCAATTTAGTTTGGACCCGTTAAACTTAATGTTTTATTTAATTATTATTTTTATATTCAAAACCAATACTTTAATAGCACTTTTAAAGTGTTATTAAAGAAAATCGTTTACAATAGCAGCGCGGTTAATAGCGCTTTTAAGTGCTATTAAAAACAAAACAAAGCTCTATTTAATAGCTTTTATGGCATATTGTTTGTTGCCCTATTTTCTCTTTCAGAGTTGGTTTACCGTTTTGGACAGAAGAGATCACTCATCTTTGTCTTTATTAGAATCTTCATAAGAGAAGCATTCGCCTAATTAGTTATTTTCCTCCATTTTATTGCAAAAGTATTTAGCACGAATAAAACTAAAGTTCATGAGTGAAGGTGAGAATTCAAACAATAACCTGTATAGCATGCGCCCTAGTACTGAGAACAAAGGGACATACATTTAATAATTCCTTCTTCACTACTTAGTGCATGTTTCCTTCGAGTGCATTTGTCAAGAAAATATTTTGAAAATGGTTTGATTTCGAGAAAAATACTTGGTGTTGACCAAGCGTTTAATTGGACCGACGCTACTCTTTATGCGAAAATTTCATTTCACCCCGCCAATTTCGTTTGCCTCCTTTTTAGTTATTGTTTTAGATAAATATTTATTTTTTAATATTAGTGAAGGTTTCTTCCGATGTTATTCTTTATGAACAAATATTCATTCCCCATAACAAATTTCATTTTCCTCCTTATTAATTATTGTCTTAATTAATTATTATTTTCTTATATTAGCTACGGTTCAGGCCGAAGTTACTGTTTGTGCTAAAATTTTCATTTCCCCCCACCAATTTAGTTTGGACCCGTTAAACTTAATGTTTTATTTAATTATTATTTTTATATTCAAAACCAATACTTTAATAGCACTTTTAAAGTGTTATTAAAGAAAATCGTTTACAATAGCAGCGCGGTTAATAGAGCTTTTAAGTGCTATTAAAAACAAAACAAAGCTCTATTTAATAGCTTTTATGGCATATTGTTTGTTGCCCTATATTCTCTTTCAGAGTTGGTTTACCGTTTTGGACAGAAGAGATCACTCATCTTTGTCTTTATTAGAATCTTCATAAGAGAAGCATTCGCCTAATTAGTTATTTTCCTCCATTTTATTGCAAAAGTATTTAGCACGAATAAAAATAAAGTTCATGAGTGAAGGTGAGAATTCAAACAATAACCTATACAGCATGCGCCCTAGGACTAAGAACAAAGGGACATACATTTAATAATTCCTTCTTTACTACTTAGTGCATGTTGCCTTCGAGTGCATTTGTCAAGAAAATATTTTGAAAACGGTTTGATTTCGAGAAAAATACTTGGTGTTGACCAAGCGTTTAATTGGACCGACGCTACTCTTTATGCGAAAATTTCATTTCCCCCCGCCAATTTCGTTTGCCTCCTTTTTAGTTATTGTTTTAGATAATTAATTATTTTTTAATATTAGTGACGGTTTCTGCCGATGTTATTGTTTATGAATAAATATTCATTCCCCATAACAAATTTTGTTTTCCTCCTTATTAATTATTGTCTTAATTAATTATTATTTTCTTATATTAGCTACGGTTCAGGCAGACGTTACTGTTTGTGCTAAAATTTTCATTTCCCCCCACCAATTTAGTTTGGACCCGTTAAACTTAATGTTTTATTTAATTATTATTTTTATATTCAAAACCAATACTTTAATAGCACTTTTAAAGTGTTATTAAAGAAAATCGTTTACAATAGCAGCGCGGTTAATAGCGCTTTTAAGTACTATTAAAAACAAAACAAAGCTCTATTAAATAGATTTTATGGCATATAGTTTGTTGCCCTATTTTCTCTTTTAGAGTTGGTTTACCGTTTTGGACAGAAGAGATCACTCATATTTGTCTTTATTAGAATCTTCATAAGAGAAGCATTCGCCTAATTAGTTATTTTCCTCCATTTTATTGCAAAAATATTTAGCACGAATGAAAATAAAGTTCATGAGTGAAGGTGAGAATTCAAATAATAACCTATACAGCATGCGCCCTAGGACTAAGAACAAAGGGACATACATTTAATAATTCCTTCTTTACTACTTAGTGCATGTTGCCTTCGAGTGCATTTGTCAAGAAAATATTTTGAAAACGGTTCGATTTCGAGAAAAATACTTGGTGTCGACCAAGCGTTTAATTGGACCGACGCTACTGTTTATGCGAAAATTTCATTTCCCCCCACCAATTTCATTTGCCTCCTTTTTAGTTATTGTTTGATAATTATTTATTTTTTAATATTAGCGTGGGTTCCTGCCGACGCTATTGTTTATGAAAAAATATTCATTCCCCATAACAAATTTCGTTTTCCTCCTTATTAATTATTGTCTTAATTAATTATTATTTTCTTATATTAGCTACGGTTCAGGCCGACGTTACTGTTTGTGCTAAAATTTTCATTTCCCCCCACCAATTTAGTTTGGACCCGTTAAACTTAATGTTTTATTTAATTATTATTTTTATATTCAAAACCAATACTTTAATAGAACTTTTAAAGTGTTATTAAAGAAAATCGTTTACAATAGCAGCGCGGTTAATAGCACTTTTAAGTACTATTAAAAACAAAACAAAGCTCTATTAAATAGATTTTATGGCATATTGTTTGTTGCCATATTTTCTCTTTTAGAGTTGGTTTACCGTTTTGGACAGAAGAGATCACTCATCTTTGTCTTTATTAGAATCTTCATAAGAGAAGCATTCGCCTAATTAGTTATTTTCCTCCATTTTATTGCAAAAGTATTTAGCACGAATAAAAATAAAGTTCATGAGTGAAGGTGAGAATTCAAACAATAACCTATACAGCATGCGCCCTAGGACTAAGAACAAAGGGACATACATTTAATAATTCCTTCTTTACTACTTAGTGCATGTTGCCTTCGAGTGCATTTGTCAAGAAAATATTTTGAAAACGGTTCGATTTCGAGAAAAATACTTGGTGTCGACCAAGCGTTTAATTGGACCGACGCTACTATTTGTGCGAAAATTTCATTTCCCCCCACCAATTTCGTTTGACTCCTTTTTAGTTATTGTTTTAAATAAATTTTTTTTATATTAGCGATGGTTCCGACCAACTCCATTCTTTATGAAAAATATTCATTTCCCATAACATATTTCGTTGGGCTCCTTATTAGTTATTGTCTTAATTAATTATTATTTTCTTATATTAGCTATGGTTGTGGCCGACTCTACTGTTTGTGCTAAAATTTTTATTTCCCCCCACCAATTTTGTTTGGATCCTTTAAACTTATTGTTTTATTTAATTATTATTTTTATATTCAAAACCAATACATTAGTAGCGCTTTTAAAGTGTTATTAAAGAAAATCGTTTAAAATAGCAGCGTGGTTAATAGCACTTTTAAGTGTTATCAAAAATAATAGAAAGCGCTATTAAATATATTTTATGGCATATTGTTTGTTGCCCTATTTTCTCTTTCAGAGTTGGTTTACCCTTTTGGACAGAAGAGATCACTCATCTTTGTCTTTATTAGAATCTTCATAAGAGGAGCATACGCCTAATTAGTTATTTTCCTCCATTTTATTGCAAAAGTATTTAGCACGAATAAAACAAAAGTTCATGAGTGAAGGTGAGAATTCAAACAATAACCTGTATAGCATGCGCCCTAGGACTAAGAACAAAGGGACATACATTTAATAATTCCTTCTTTACTACTTAGTGCATGTTGCCTTCGAGTGCATTTGTCAAGAAAATATTTTGAAAACGGTTTGATTTCGAGAAAAATACTTGGTGTTGACCAAGCGTTTAATTGGACCGACGCTACTGTTTGTGCGAAAATTTCATTTCCCCCGCCAATTTCGTTTGCCTCCTTTTTAGTTATTGTTTTAGATAATTATTTATTTTTTAATATTAGTGACGGTTTCTGCCGATGTTATTGTTTATGAAAAAATATTCATTCCCCATAACAAATTTCGTTTTCCTCCTTATTAATTATTGTCTTAATTAATTATTATTTTCTTATATTAGCTACGGTTCAGGCCGACGTTACTGTTTGTGCTAAAATTTTCATTTCCCCCCACCAATTTAGTTTGGACCCGTTAAACTTAATGTTTTATTTAATTATTATTTTTATATTCAAAACCAATACTTTAATAGCACTTTTAAAGTGTTATTAAAGAAAATCGTTTACAATAGCAGCGCGGTTAATAGCACTTTTAAGTACTATTAAAAACAAAACAAAGCTCTATTAAATAGCTTTTATGGCATATTGTTTGTTGCCCTATTTTCTCTTTCAGAGTTGGTTTACCGTTTTGGACAGAAGAGATCACTCATCTTTGTCTTTATTAGAATCTTCATAAGAGAAGCATTCGCCTAATTAGTTATTTTCCTCCATTTTATTGCAAAAGTATTTAGCACGAATAAAAATAAAGTTCATGAGTGAAGGTGAGAATTCAAACAATAACCTATACATCATGCGCCCTAGGACTAAGAACAAAGGGACATACATTTAATAATTCCTTCTTTACTACTTAGTGCATGTTGCCTTCGAGTGCATTTGTCAAGAAAATATTTTGAAAACGGTTTGATTTCGAGAAAAATACTTGGTGTTGACCAAGCGTTTAATTGGACCGACGCTACTGTTTGTGCGAAAATTTCATTTCCCCCCACCAATTTCGTTTGACTCCTTTTTAGTTATTGTTTTAAATAATTTTTTTTTATATTAGCGATGGTTCCGACCAACGCCATTGTTTATGAAAAATATTCATTTCCCATAACATATTTCGTTGGGCTCCTTATTAGTTATTGTCTTAATTAATTATTATTTTCTTATATTAGCTATGGTTGAGGCCGACTCTACTGTTTGTGCTAAAATTTTCATTTCCCCCTACCAATTTTGTTTGGATCCTTTAAACTTATTGTTTTATTTAATTATTATTTTTATATTCAAAACCAAAACATTAGTAGCGCATTTAAAGTGTTATTAAAGAAAATCGTTTAAAATAGCAGCGTGGTTAATAGCACTTTTAAGTGTTATCAAAAACAATAGAAAGCGCTATTAAATATATTTTATGGCATATTGTTTGTTGCCCTATTTTCTCTTTCAGAGTTGGTTTACCCTTTTGGACAGAAGAGATCACTCATCTTTGTCTTTATTAGAATCTTCATAAGAGGAGCATACGCCTAATTAGTTATTTTCCTCCATTTTATTGCAAAAGTATTTAGCACGAATAAAACTAAAGTTCATGAGTGAAGGTGAGAATTCAAACAATAACCTGTATAGCATGCGCCCTAGGACTAAGAACAAAGGGACATACATTTAATAATTCCTTCTTCACTACTTAGTGCATGTTTCCTTCGAGTGCATTTGTCAAGAAAATATTTTGAAAACGGTTTGATTTCGAGAAAAATGCTTGGTATTGACCAAGCATTTAATTGGATCGACGCTACTCTTTATGCGAAAATTTCATTTCCCCCCGCCAATTTCGTTTGCCTCCTTTTTAGTTATTGTTTTAAATAATTTTTTTTTATATTAGCGACGGTTCCGACCGACGCCATTGTTTATAAAAAATATTCATTTCCCTTAACATATTTCGTTGGGCTCCTTATTAGTTATTGTCTTAATTAATTATTATTTTCTTATATTAGCTATGGTTGAGGCCGACTCTACTGTTTGTGCTAAAATTTTCATTTCCCCCCACCAATTTTGTTTGGATCCTTTAAACTTATTGTTTTATTTAATTATTATTTTTATATTCAAAACCAATACTTTAGTAGCGCTTTTAAAGTGTTATTAAAGAAAATCGTTTAAAATAGAAGCGCGGTTAATAGAACTTTTAAGTGCTATCAAAAACAATAGAAAGCGCTATTAAATATCTTTTATGGCATATTGTTTGTTGCCCTATTTTCTCTTTCAGAGTTGGTTTACCCTTTTGGACAGAAGAGATCAATAATCTTTGTCTTTATTAGAATCTTCATAAGAGGAGCATACGCCTAATTAGTTATTTTCCTCCATTTTATTGCAAAATTATTTTGCACGAATAAAACTAAAGTTCATGAGTGAAGGTGAGAATTCAAACAATAACCTGTATAGCATGCGCCCTAGGACTAAGAACAAAGGGACATACATTTAATAATTCCTTCTTCACTACTTAGTGCATGTTTCCTTCGAGTGCATTTGTCAAGAAAATATTTTCAAAATGGTTTGATTTTGAGAAAAATACTTGGTGTTGACCAAGCGTTTAATTGGACCGACGCTACTGTTTGTGCGAAAATTTCATTTCCCCCCACCAATTTCGTTTGACTCCTTTTTAGTTATTATTTTAAATAATTTTTTTTTTATACTAGTGACGGTTCCTGCCGATGTTATTGTTTATGAAAAAATGTTCATTTCCCATAACAAATTTCGTTTTCCTCCTTATTAATTATTGTCTTAATTTATTATTATTTTCTTATATTAGCTACGGTTCAGGCCGACGTTACTGTTTGTGCTAAAATTTTCATTTCCCCCCACCAATTTAGTTTGGATCCTTTAAACTTATTGTTTTATTTAATTATTATTTATATATTCAAAACCAATACGTTAATAGCTCTTTTAAAGTGTTATTAAAGAAAATCGTTTACAATAGCGGCGCGGTTAATAGCTCTTTTAAGTGATATCAAAAACAAAAGAAAGTGTTATTAAATAGCGTTTATGGCATATTGTTTATTTCCCTATTTTCTCTTTTAGAGTTGGTTTACCCTTTTGGATAGAAGAGATCACTCATCTTTGTCTTTATTAGAATCTTCATAAGAGGAGCATACGCCTAATTAGTTATTTTCCTCCATTGTATTGCAAAAATATTTAGTACGAATAAAACTAAAGTTCATTTGTGAAGGTGAGCATTCAAACAATAACCTATACAGCATGCGCCCTAGGACTAAGAACAAAGGGACATACATTTAATAATTCCTTCTTCACTACTTAGTGCATTTTTCCTTCGAGTGCATTTGTCAAGAAAATATTTTGAAAATAGTTTGATGTCAAGAAAAATACTTGTGCGAAAATTTCATTTCCCATCACCAATTTTGTTTGACTCCTTTTTAGTTATTGTTTTAAATAATTATATTTTTTTATATTAGTGACAGTTCCTGCCGATGTTATTGTTTATGAAAAAATATTCATTTCCCATAACAAATTTCATTTTCCTTCTTATTAATTATTGTCTTAATTAATTATTATTTTGTTATATTAGCTACGGTTCAGGCCGACGTTACTGTTTGTGTTAAAATTTTCATTTCCCCCCACCAATTTAGTTTGAAACCATTAAACTTATTGTTTTATTTAACTATTATTTTTATATTCAAAATCAATACTTTAATAGCACTTTTAAAGTGTTATTAGAGAAAATCGTTTACAATAGCAGCGCGGTTAATAGCCCTTTTAAGTGCTATGAAAAACAAAACAAAGCTCTATTAAATAACTTTTATGGCATATTGTTTGTTGCCCTATTTTCTATTTCAGAGTTGGTTTACCATTTTGGACATAAGAGATCACTCATCTTTGTCTTTATTAGAATCTTCATAAGAGGAGCATACACCTAATTAGTTATTTTCCTCCATTTTATTGCAAAAGTGTTTAGCACGAATAAAACTAAAGTTCATGAGTGAAGGTGAGAATTCAAACAATAACCAATACAACATGTGCCCTAGGACTAAGAACAAAGGGACATACATTTAATAATTCCTTCTTCACTACTTAGTGCATGTTGCCTTCGAGTGCATTTGTCAAGAAAATATTTTTAAAATGGTTTGATTTCGAAAAAAATACTTGGTATTGACAAAGCATTTATTTGGACCGACGCTACTCTTTGTGCGAAAATTTCATTTCCCCCCACCAATTTCGTTTTCCTCCTTTTTAGTTATTATTTTAAATTATTATTTATTTTTTTATATTAGCGACGGTTCCCACCTACGCCATTGTTTATGAAAAAATTTTCATTTTCCATAACAAATATCATTTGCCTCCTTATTAGTAATTGTATTAATTAATTATTATTTTCTTATATTAGCCACGGTTCTTGCCGACTCTACTGTTTGTGCTAAAATTTTCATTTCCCCCCACCAATTTAGTTTGGATCCTTTAAACTTATTGTTTTATTTAATTATTATTTTTATATTCAAATACAATACGTTAATAAAGCTTTTAAAGTGTTATTAAAGAAAATCATTTACAATAGCGGCGTGGTTAATAGCGCTATTAATTGCTATCAAAAACAAAAGAAAGCGCTATTAAATAGCTTTTATGGCATATTGTTTGTTGCCATATTTTCTCTTTCAGAGTTGGTTTACCCTTTTGAACAGAAGAGATCACTCATCTTTGTCTTTATTAGAATCTTCATAAGAGGAGCATACGCCTAATTAGTTATTTTCCTCCATTTTATTGCAAAAGTATTTAGCACGAATAAAACTAAAGTTCATGAGTGAAGGTGAGAATTCAAACAATAACCTATATAGCATGCGCCCTAGGACTAAGAACAAAGGGACATACATTTAATAATTCCTTCTTCACTACTTAGTGGATGTTTCCTTCGAGTGCATTTGTCAAGAAAATATTTTGAAAATGGTTTGATTTCGAGAAAAATACTTGGTGTTGACCAAGCGTTTAATTGGACCGACGTTACTGTTTGTGCGAAAATTTCATTTCCCCCCACCAATTTCGTTTGACTCCTTTTTAGTTATTAAGTTAAATAATTATTATTTTTTTATATTAGTGACGGTTCCTGCCGATGTTATTGTTTATGAAAAAATATTCATTTCCCATAACAAATTTCGTTTTCCTCCTTATAAATTATTGTCTTAATTAATTATTATTTTCTTATATTAGCTACGGTTCAGGCCGACGTTACTGTTTGTGCTAATATTTTCATTTCCCCCCACCAATTTAGTTTGGACCAATTAAACTTATTGTTTTATTTAATTATTATTTTTATATTCAAAACCAATACTTTAATAGCACTTTTAAAGTGTTATTAAAGAAAATCGTTTACAATAGTAGCGCGGTTAATAGCGCTTTTAAGTGCTATCAAAAACAAAACAAAGCTCTATTAATTAGCTTTTATGGCATTTTGTTTGTTGCCCTATTTTCTCTTTCAGAGTTGGTTTACCCTTTTGGACAGAAGAGATCACTCATCTTTGTCTTTATTAGTATCTTCATAAGAGGAGCATTCGCCTAATTAGTTATTTTCCTCCATTTTATTGCAAAAGTATTTAGCACGAATAAAACTAAAGTTCATGAGTGAAGGTTAGAATTCAAACAATAACCTATACAGCATGCGCCCTAGGACTAAGAACAAAGGGACATACATTTAATAATTCCTTCTTCACTTATTAGTGCATGTTGCCTTCGAGTGCATTTGACAAGAAAATATTTTGAAAATGGTTTGATTTCGAGAAAAGTTCTTGGTGTTGACCAAGCGTTTAATTGGACATACGCTACTGTTTGTGCGAAAATTTCATTTCTCCCCACCAATTTCGTTTGACTCCTTTTTAGTTATTGTTTTAAATAATTATATTTTTTATATTAGTGACAGTTCCTGCCGATGTTATTGTTTATAAAAAAATATTCATTTCCCATAACAAATTTCGTTTTCCTCCTTATTAATTATTATCTTAATTAATTATTATTTTGTTATATTAGCTACAGTTCAGGCCGACGTTACTGTTTGTGCTAAAATTTTCATTTCCCCCCACCAATTTAGTTTGGACCCATTAAACTTATTGTTTTATTTAATTATTATTTTTATATTCAAAACCAATACTTTAATAGCACTTTTAAAGTGTTATTAAAGAAAATCGTTTACAATAGCAGCGCGGTTAATAGCACTTTTAAGTGCTATCAAAAACAAAACAAAGCTCTATTAAATAACTTTTATGGCATATTGTTTGTTGCCCTATTTTCTCTTTCAGAGTTGGTTTACCATTTTGGACATAAGAGATCACTCATCTTTGTCTTTATTAGAATCTTCATAAGAGGAGCATACGCCTAATTAGTTATTTTCCTCCATTTTATTGCAAAAGTGATTAGCACGAATAAAACTAAAGTTCATGAGTGAAGGTGAGAATTCAAACAATAACCTATACAACATGCGCCCTAGGACTAAGAACAAAGGGACATACATTTAATAATTCTTTCTTCACTACTTAGTGCATGTTTCCTTCGAGTGCATTTGTCAAGAAAATATTTTTAAAATGGTTTGATTTCGAGAAAAATACTTGGTGTTGACAAAGCGTTTATTTGGACCGATGCTACTCTTTGTGCGAAAATTTCATTTCCCCCCACCAATTTCATTTGCCTCCTTTTTAGTTATTATTTTAAATTATTATTTATTTTTTTATATTAGCGACGGTTCCCACCTACGCCATTGTTTATGAAAAAAATTTCATTTTCCATAACAAATATCATTTGCCTCCTTGTTAGTAATTGTTTTAATTAATTATTATTTTCTTATATTAGCCACGGTTCTTGCAGACTCTACTGTTTGTTCTAAAATTTTCATTTCCCCCCACCAATTTAGTTTGGATCCTTTAAACTTATTGTTTTATTTAATTATTATTTTTATATTCAAAACCAATACGTTAATAGCGCTTTTAAAGTGTTATTAAAGAAAATCGTTTACAATAGCGGTGCGGTTAATAGCGCTATTAATTGCTATCAAAAACAAAAGAAAGCGCTATTAAATAGCTTATATGGCATATTGTTTGTTGCCCTATTTTCTCTTTCAGAGTTGGTTTACCCTTTTGGACAGAATAAATCACTCATCTTTGTCTTTATTAGAATCTTCATAAGAGGAGCATACGCCTAATTAGTTATTTTCCTCCATTTTATTGCAAAAGTATTTAGCACGAATAAAACTAAAGTTCATGAGTGAAGGTGAGAATTCAAACAATAACCTATATAGCATGCGCCCTAGGACTAAGAACAAAGGGACATACATTTAATAATTCCTTCTTCACTACTTAGTTCATGTTTCCTTCGAGTGCATTTGTCAAGAAAATATTTTGAAAATGGTTTGATTTCGAGAAAAATACTTGGTGTTGACCAAGCGTTTAATTGGACCGACGCTACTGTTTGTGCGAAAATTTCATTTCCCCCCACCAATTTCGTTTGACTCCTTTTTAGTTATTATTTTAAATAATTATTATTTTTTTATATTAGTGACGGTTCCTGCCGATGTTATTGTTTATGAAAAAATATTCATTTCCCATAACAATTTTCGTTTTCCTACTTATTAATTATTGTCTTAATTAATTATTATTTTCTTATATTATCTACGGTTCAGGCCGACGTTACTGTTTGTGCTAATATTTTCATTTCCCCCCACCAATTTAGTTTGGACCAATTAAACTTATTGTTTTATTTAAATATTATTTTTATATTCAAAACCAATACTTTAATAGCACTTTTAAAGTGTTATTAAAGAAAATTGTTTACAACAGTAGCACGGTGAATAGAGCTTTTAAGTGCTATCAAAAACAAAACAAAGCTCTATTAAATAGCTTTTATGGCATTTTGTTTGTTGCCCTATTTTCTCTTTCAGAGTTGGTTTACCCTTTTGGACATAAGAGATCACTCATCTTTGTCTTTATTAGAATCTTCATAAGAGGAGCATTCGCCTAATTAGTTATTTTCCTCCATTTTATTGCAAAAGTATTTAGCACGAATAAAACTAAAGTTCATGAGTGAAGGTGAGAATTCAAACAATAACCTATACAAAATGCGCCCTAGGACTAAGAACAAAGGGACATACATTTAATAATTCCTTCTTCACTTATTAGTGCATGTTGCCTTCGAGTGCATTTGAAAAGAAAATATTTTGAAAATGGTTTGATTTCGAGAAAAATTCTTGGTGTTGACCAAGCGTTTAATTGGAAAGACAATACTGTTTGTGCGAAAATTTCATTTCCCCCCACCAATTTCGTTTGACTCCTTTTTAGTTATTGTTTTAAATTATTATTATTTTTTATATTAGTGACAGTTTCTGCCGATGTTATTGTTTATAAAAAAATATTCATTTCCCATAACAAATTTCGTTTTCCTCCTTATTAATTATTGTCTTAATTTATTATTATTTTGTTATATTAGCTACAGTTCAGGCCGACGTTACTGTTTGAGCTAAAAATTTCATTTCCCCCCACCAATTTAGTTTGGACACATTAAACTTATTATTTTATTTAATTATTATTTTTATATTCAAAACCAATACTTTAATAGCACTTTTAAAGTGTTATTAAAGAAAATCGTTTACAATAGCAGCGCGGTTAATAGCACTTTTAAGTGCTATCAAAAACAAAACAAAGCTCTATTAAATAGCTTTTATGGCATATTGTTTGTTGCCCTATTTTCTCTTTCAGAGTTGGTTTACCATTTTGGACATAAGAGATCACTCATCTTTGTCTTTATTAGAATCATCATAAGAGGAGCATACGCCTAATTAGTTATTTTCCTCCATTTTATTGCAAAAGTGTTTAGCACGAATAAAACTAAAGTTCATGAGTGAAGGTGAGAATTCAAACAATAACCTATACAGCATGCGCCCTAGGACTAAGAACAAAGGGACATACATTTAATAATTCCTTCTTCACTACTTAGTGCATGTTGCCTTCGAGTGCATTTGTCAAGAAAATATTTTTAAAATGGTTTGATTTCGAGAAAAATACTTGGTGTTGACAAAGCGTTTATTTGGACGGACGCTACTCTTTGTGCAAAATTTCATTTCCCCCCACCAATTTTGTTTGCCTCCTTTTTAGTTATTGTTTTAAATTATTATTTATTTTTTTATATTAGCGACGGTTCCGACCTACGCCATTGTTTATGAAAAAAATTTCATTTTCCATAACAAATATCGTTTGCCTCCTTATTAGTAATTGTCTGAATTAATTATTATTTTCTTATATTAGCTACGGTTCTGGCTGACTCTACTGTTTGTGCTAAAATTTTCATTTCCCCCACCAATTTAGTTTGGATCCTTTAAACTTATTGTTTTATTTAATTATTATTTTTATATTCAAAACCAATACGTTGATAGAGCTTTTAAAGTGTAATTAAAGAAAATCATTTACAATAGCGGCGCGGTAAATAGCGCTATTAAGTGTTATCAAAAATAAAAGAAAGGGCTATTAAATAGCTTTTATGGCATATTGTTTGTTGCCCTATTTTCTCTTTCAGAGTTGGTTTACCCTTTTGGACAGAAGAGATCACTCATCTTTGTCTTTATTAGAATCTTCATAAGAGGAGCATACGCCTAATTAGTTATTTTCCTCCATTTTATTGCAAAAGTATTTAGCACGAATAAAACTAAAGTTCATGAGTGAAGGTGAGAATTCAAACAATAACCTATATAGCATGCGCCCTAGGACTAAGAACAAAGGGACATACATTTAATAATTCCTTCTTCACTACTTAGTGCATGTTTCCTTAGAGTGCATTTGTCAAGAAAATATTTTGAAAATGGTTTGATTTCGAGAAAAATACTTGGTGTTGACAAAGCGTTTATTTGGACCGACGCTACTCTTTGTGCGAAAATTTCATTTCCCCCCACCAATTTCGTTTGACTCCTTTTTAGTTATTATTTTAAATAATATTTTTTTTATATTAGTGACGGTTCCTGCCGATGTTATTGTTTATGAAAAAATATTCATTTCCCATAACAAATTTTATTTTCCTACTTATTAATTATTGTCTTAATTAATTATTATTTTCTTATATTAGCTACGGTTCAGGCCGACGTTACTGTTTGTGCTAATATTTTCATTTCCCCCCACCAATTTTGTTTGGACCAATTAAACTTATTGTTTTATTTAATTATTATTTTTATATTCAAAACCAATACTTTAATAGAACTTTTAAAGTGTTATTAAAAAAAATCGTTTACAATAGTAGCGCGGTTAATAGCGCTTTTAAGTGCTATCAAAAACAAAACAAAGCTCTATTAAATAGCTTTTATGGCATTTTGTTTGTTGCCCTATTTTCTCTTTCAGAGTTGGTTTACCCTTTTGGACAGAAGAGATCACTCATCTTTGTCTTTATTAGAATCTTCATAAGAGGAGCATTCGCCTAATTAGTTATTTTCCTCCATTTTATTGCAAAAGTATTTAGCACGAATAAAACTAAAGTTCATGATTGAAGGTGAGAATTCAAACAATAACCTATACAGCATGCGCCCTAGGACTAAGAACAAAGGGACATACATTTAATAATTCCTTCTTCACTACTTAGTGCATGTTGCCTTCGAGTGCATTTGTCAAGAAAATATTTTGAAAATGGTTTGATTTCGAGAAAAATACTTGGTGCTGACCAAGCGTTTAATTGGACCGACGCTACTGTTTGTGCGAAAATTTCATTTCCCCCCACCAATTTCGTTTGACTCCTTTTTAGTTATTGTTTTAAATAATTATATTTTTTTATATTAGTGACAGTTCCTGCCGATTTTATTTTTTATAAAAAAATATTCATTTCCCATAACAAATTTTGTTTTCCTCCTTATTTATTATTGTCTTAATTAATTATTATTTTGTTATATTAGCTACGGTTCAGGTCGACGTTACTGTTTGTGCTAAAATTTTCATTTCCCCCCACCAATTTAGTTTGGACCCATTAAACTTATTGTTTTATTTAATTATTATTTTTATATTCAAAACCAATACTTTAATAGCGCTTTTAAAGTTCTATTAAAGAAAACTGTTTACAATAGCGGTGCAGTTAATAGCGCCTTTAAGTGCTATCAAAAACAAAAGAAAGCGCTATTAAATAACTTTTATGGCATATTGTTTGTTTCCATATTTTCTCTTTCAGAATTGGTTTACCCTTTTGGACAGAAGAGATCACTCATCTTTGTCTTTATTAGAATCTTCATAAGAGGAGCATACGCCTAATTAGTTATTTTCCTCCATTTTATGGCAAAAGTGTTTAGCACGAATAAAACTAAAAGTTCATGAGTGAAGGTGAGCATTCAAACAATAACCTATACAGCATGCGCCCTAGGACTAATTACAAAGGGACATACATTTAATCATTCCTTCTTCACTACTTAGCGCATGTGGCCTTTGAGTGCATTTATTATGAAAATATTTTGAAAATGGTTTGATTTCGAGAAAAATACTTGGTTTTGACCAAGCGTTTATTTGGACCGACGTTACTGTTTGTGCAAAAAATTCATTTCTCCCCACCAATTCCGTTTGCGTCCTTTTTAATTATTGTTTTAAATAATTATTTAGTTTTTTATATTAGCGACGGTTCCGACCGACGCCACTGTTTATGAAAAAAATTTCATTTCCCATAACAAATTTCGTTTGCCTCCTTATTAGTTATTGTCTTAATTAATTATTATTTTCTTATATTAGCTACGGCTCAGGCCGACTCTATTATTTGTGCTAAAGTTTTCATTTCCCCCCACGAATTTTGTTTGGATCCTTTAAACTTATTGTTTGTTTTAATTATTTTTATATTCAAAACCAATACTTTAATAGCGCGTTTAAAGTGTTATTAAAGAAAATCGTTTACAATAACGGCGCGGTTAATAGCTCTTTTAAGTGCTATCAAAAACAAAAGAAAGCGCTATTAAATAGATTTTATGGAATATTGTTTGTTACCCTATTGGACAGAAGAGATCACTCATCCTTGACTTTATTAGAATATTCATAAGAGGAGCATACGTGTAATTAGTTTTTTCCTCCATTTTATTACAAAAGTATTTAGCACGAATAAAACTAAAGTTCATGAGTTAAGGTGAGCATTCAAACAATAACCTATACAACATGCGCCCTAAGACTAAGAACAAAAAGAAATACATTTAATAATTCCTTCTTCACTACTAAGTGCATGTTGCCTTCGAGTGCATTTGTCAAGAAAATAGTTTGAAAATAGTTTGATTTTGAGAAAAATACTTGGTGTTGACCAAGCGTTTGTTTGGACCGACGCTACTCTTTGAGCGAAAATTTCATTTCCCCCCACCAATTTCGTTTGCCTCCTTTTTAGTTATTGTTTTAAATAATTGTTTATTTTTTTATATTAGCGACGGTTCCGACCGACGCCATTGTTTAGGAAAAAATATTCATTACCCATAAAAAATTTCGGTTTCCTCCTTATTAGTTATTGTCTTAATTAATTATTATTTTCTTATATTAGCTACGGTTCAGACCGACTCTACTGTTTCTGCTAAAATATTCATTTCCCCCTACCAATTTGGTTTGGATCCTTTAAACTTATTGTTTTATTTAATTACTATTTTTATATTCAAAACCAATACTTTAATAGCTCTTTTAAAGTGTTATTAAAGAAAATCATTTACAATAGCAGCTCGGTTAATAGCGCTTTTAAGTGCTATCAAAAACAAAAGAAAGCTCTATTAAATAGCTTTTATGGCATAGTTTTTGTTGCCCTATTTTCTTTTTTACAGTTGGTTTACCCTTTTGGACGGAAGAGATCACTCATCTTTGTCTTTATTAGAATCTTCATAAGAGGAGCATTCGCCTAATTAGTTATTTTCCTTCATTTTATTGCAAAAGTATTTAGCACGAATAAAACTAAAGTTCATGAGTGAAGGTGAGAATTAAAACAATAACCTATACAGCATGCGCCCTAGGACTAAGAACAAAGGGACATACATTTAATAATTCCTTCTTCACTACTTAGTGCATGTTACCTTCGAGTGCATTTATCAAGAAAATATTTTGAAAATGGTTTGATTTCGAGAAAAATACTTGGTGTTGACCAAGCGTTTATTTAGACTAACGCTACTGTTTGTGCGAAAATTTCATTTCCCCCCACCAATTTCGTTTGCCTCCTTTTTAGTTATTGTTTTAGACAATTATTTATTTTTTAATATTAGCGACGGTTCCTTTCGACGCTATTGTTTATGAAAAAATATTCATTTCCATAACAAATTTTGTTTGCCTCCTTATTAGTGATTGTCTTAATTAATTATTATTTTCCTATATAAGCTACGGTTCAGGCCGACTCTACTGTTTGTGCTAAAATTTTCATTTCCCCCAACCAATTTTGTTTGGATCCTTTAAACTTATTGTTTTATTTAATTATTCTTTTTATATTCAAAACCAATACTTTAATAGCGCTTTTAAAGTGTTATTAAAGAAAATCGTTTACAATAGCGGCGCGGTTAATAACTCTTTTAAGTGCTATCAAAAACAAAATAAAGTGCTATTAAATAGATTTTATGGCATATTGTTTGTTGCCCTACTTTCTCTTTCAGAGTTGGTTTACCCTTTTGGACAGAAGAGATCACTCATCTTTGTCTTAATTAGAATCTTCATAAGAGGAGCATTCGCCTAATTAGTTATTTTCCTCCATTTTATTGCAAAAGTATTTAGCACGAATAAAACTAAAGTTCATGAGTGAAGGTGAGAATTCAAACAATAACCTGTACAACATGCACCCTAGGACTAAGAACATAGGGACATACATTTAATAATTCCTTCTTCACTACTTAGTGCATGTTGCCTTCGAGTGCATTTGTCAAGAAAATATTTTGAAAATGGTTTGATTTCGAGAAAAATACTTGGTGTTGACCAAGCGTTTAATTGGACCGACGCTACTGTTTGTGCGAAAATTTCATTTCCCCCCACAATTTCGTGTGCCTCCTTTTTTGTTATTGTTTTAAATAATTATATTTTTTTATATTAGTGACAGTTCCTGGCGATGTTATTGTTTATGAAAAAATATTCATTTCCCATAACAAATTTCGTTTTCCTCCTTATTAATTATTGTCTTAATTAATTATTATTTTTTAATATAAGCTACGTTTCAGGCCGACGTTACTGTTTGTGCTAAAATTATCATTTCCCCGCACCAATTTAGTTTGGACCCATTAAACTTATTGTTTTATTTAATTATTATTTTTTTATTCAAAACCGATACTTTAATAGCGCATTTATAGTGTTATTAAAGAAAATCGTGTACAATAGCGGCGCTGTTAATAGCTCTTTTAAGTGCTATCAAAAACAAAAGAAAGCGCTATAAATAGCTTTTATGGAATATTGTTTGTTACCCTATTTTCCCTTTCAGAGTTGGTTTACCCTTTTGGACAGAAGTGATCACTCATCCTTGACTTTATTAGAATCTTCATAAGAGGAGCATACGCGTAATTAGTTTTTTCCTCCATTTTATTGCAAAAGTATTTAGCACGAATAAAACTAAAGTTCATGAGTTAAGGTGACCATTCAAACAATAACCTATACAACATGCGCCCTAGGACTAAGAACAAACGGAAATACATTTAATAATTCCTTCTTCACTACTAAGTGCATGTTGCCTTCAAGTGCATTTGTCAAGAAAATAGTTTGAAAATAGTTTGATTTTAAGAAAAATACTTGGTGTTGACCAAGCGTTTGTTTTGACCGACGCTACTCTTTAAGAGAAAATTACATTTCCCTCCACCAATTTCGTTTGCCTCCTTTTTAGTTATTGTTTTAAATAATTATTTATTTTTTTATATTAGCGACGGTTCTGACCGACGCCATTGTTTATGTAAAAATATTCATTACCCATACAAAATTTCGGTTTCCTCCTTATTAGTTATTGTCTTAATTAATTATTATTTTCTTATATTAGCTACGGTTCAGACCGACTCTACTGTTTGTGCTAAAATATTCATTTCCCCCCACCAATTTGGTTTGGATCCTTTAAACTTATTGTTTTATTTAATTACTATTTTTATATTCAAAACCAATACTTTAATAGCTCTTTTAAAGTGTTATTAAAGAAAATCTTTTACAATAGCAGCGCGGTTAATAGCGCTTTTAAGTGCTATCAAAAACAATACAAAGCTCATTTAAATAACTTTTATCGCATATTGTTTGTTGCCCTATTTTCTCTTTTAGAGTTGGTTTACCCTTTTGGACAGAAGAGATCACTCATCTTTGTCTTAATTAGAATCTTCATAAGAGGAGCATTCGCCTAATTAGTTATTTTCCTCCATTTTATTGCAAAAGTATTTAGCACGAATAAAACTAAAGTTCATGAGTGTAGGTGAGAATTCAAACAATAACCTATACAGCATGCGCCCTAGGACTAAGAACAAAGGGACATACATTTAATAATTCCTTCTTCACTACTTAGTGCATGTTGCCTTCGAGTGCATTTGTCAAGAAAATATTTTGAAAATGGTTTGATTTCGAGAAAAATACTTGGTGTTGACCAAGCATTTAACTGGACCGACGCTACTGTTTGTGCGAAAATTTCATTTCCCCCCACCAATTTCGTTTGACTCCTTTTTAGTTATTGTTTTAAATAATTATATTTTTTTATATTAGTGACGGTTCCTGCCGATGTTATTGTTTATGAAAAAATATTCATTTCCCATAACAAATTTCGTTTTCCTCCTTATTAATTATTGTCTTAATTAATTATTATTTTGTAATATTAGCTACGGATCAGGCCGACGTTACTGTTTGTGTTAAAATTTTCATTTCCCCCCACCAATTTAGTTTGGACCCATTAAACTTATTGTTTTATTTAATTATTATTTTTTTATTCAAAATAAAAGTGCTATTAAAGAAAATCGTTTACAATAGCAGCGCGGTTAATAGCCCTTTTAAGTGTTATCAAAAACAAAACAAAGCTCTATTAAATAGCTTTTATGGCATATTGTTTGTTGCCCTATTTTCTCTTTCAGAGTTGGTTTACCATTTTGGACATAAGAGATCACTCATCATTGTCTTCATTAGAATCTTCATAAGAGGAGAATACGCCTAATTAGTTATTTTCCTCCATTTTATTGCAAAAGTGTTTAGCACGAATAAAACTAAAGTTCATGAGTGAAGGTGAGAATTCAAACAATAACCTATACAGCATGCGCCCTAGGACTAAGAACAAAGGGACATACATTTAATAATTCCTTCTTCACTACTTAGTTCATGTTGCCTTCGAGTGCATTTGTCAAGAAAATATTTTTAAAATGGTTTGATTTCGAGAAAAATACTTGGTGTTGACAAAGCGTTTATTTGGACCGACGCTACTCTTTGTGCGAAAATTTCATTTCCCCACACCAATTTTGTTTGCCTCCTTTTTAGTTATCGTTTTAAATTATTATTTATTTTTTTATATTAGCGACGGTTCCGACCTAAGCCATTGTTTACGAAAAAAATTTCATTTTCCATAACAAATATAGTTTGCCTCCTTATTAGTAATTGTCTTAATTAATTATTATTTTCTTATATTAGCTACGGTTCAGGCCGACTCTACTGTTTGTGCTAAAATTTTCATTTCCCCCCACCAATATTGTTTGGATCCTTTAAACTTATTGTTTTATTTAATTATTATTTTTATATTCAAAACCAATACTTTAATAGCGCTTTTAAAGTGTTATTAAAGAAAATCGTTTACAATAGCGGCGCGGTTAATAACTCTTTTAAGTGCTATCAAAAACAAAATAAAGTGCTATTAAATAGATTTTATGGCATATTATTTGTTGCCCTACTTTCTCTTTCAGAGTTGGTTTACCCTTTTGGACAGAAGAGATCACTCATCTTTGTCTTTATTAGAATCTTCATAAGAGGAGCATACGCCAAATTAGTTATTTTCCTCCATTTTATTGCAAAAGTGTTTAGCACGAATAAAACTAAAGTTCATGAGTGAAGGTGAGAATTCAAACAATAACCTATATAGCATGCTCCCTAGGACTAAGAACAAAGGGACATACATTTAATAATTCCTTCTTCACTACTTAGTGCATGTTTCCTTCGAGTGCATTTGTCAAGAAAATATTTTGAAAATGGTTTGATTTCGAGAAAAATACTTGGTGTTGACCAAGCGTTTAATTGGACCGACGCTACTGTTTGTGCGAAAATTTCATTTCCCCCCACCAATTTCGTTTGACTCCTTTTTAGTTATTATATTAACTAATTATTATTTTTTATATTAGTGACGGTTCCTGCCGATGTTATTGTTTATGAAAAAATATTCATTTCCCATAACAAATTTCGTTTTCCTCCTTATTAATTATTGTCTTAATTAATTATTATTTTCTTATATTAGCTACGGTTCAGACCGACGTTACTGTTTGTGCTAATATTTTCATTTCCCCCCACCAATTTAGTTTGGACCAATTAAACTTATTGTTTTATTTAATTATTATTTTTATATTCAAAACCAATACTTTAATAGCACTTTTAAAGTGTTATTAAAGAAAATCGTTTACAATAGTAGCGCGGTTAATAGCGCTTTTAAGTGCTATCAAAAACAAAACAAAGCTCTATTAAATAGCTTTTATGACATTTTGTTTGTTGCCCTATTTTCTCTTTCAGAGTTGGTTTACCCTTTTGGACAGAAGAGATCACTCATCTTTGTCTTTATTAGAATCTTCATAAGAGGAGCATTCGCCTAATTAGTTATTTTCCTCCATTTTATTGCAAAAGTATTTAGCACGAATAAAACTAAAGTTCATGAGTGAAGGTGAGAATTCAAACAATAACCTATATAGCATGCGCCCTAGGACTAAGAACAAAGGGACATACATTTAATAATTCCTTCTTCACTTATTAGTGCATGTTGCCTTCGAGTACATTTGACAAGAAAATATTTTGAAAATGGTTTGATTTCGAGAAAAATTCTTGGGGTTGACCAAGCGTTTAATTAGACAGACGCTACTGTTTGTGCGAAAATTTCATTTCCCCCCACCAATTTCGTTTGACTCCTTTTTAGTTATTGTTTTAATAATAAATATTTTTTTTTTATATTAGTGACAGTTCCTGCCGATGTTATTGTTTATAAAAAAATATTCATTTACCATAACAAATTTCGTTTTCCTCCTTATTAATTATTGTCTTAATTAATTATTATTTTGTTATATTAGCTACAGCTCAGGCCGACGTTACTGTTTGTGCTAAAATTTTAATTTCCCCCCACCAATTTAGTTTGGACCCATTAAACTTATTGTTTTATTTAATTATTATTTTTATATTCAAAACCAATACTTTAATAGCACTTTTAAAGTGTTATTAAAGAAAATCGTTTACAATAGCAGTGCGGTTAATAGCACTTTTAAGTGCTATCAAAAACAAAACAAAGCTCTATTAAATAGCTTTTATGGCATATTGTTTGTTGCCCTATTTTCTCTTTCAGAGTTGGTTTACCATTTTGGACATAAGAGATCACTCATCTTTGTCTTTATTAGAATCTTCATAAGAGGAGCATACGCCTAATTAGTTATTTTACTCCATTTTATTGCAAAGGTATTTAGCACGAATAAAACTAAAGTTCATGAGTGAAGGTGAGAATTCAAACAATAACCTATACAGCATGCGCCCTAGGACTAAGAACAAAGGGACATACATTTAATAATTCCTTCTTCACTACTTAGTTCATGTTGCCTTCGAGTGCATTTGTCAAGAAAATATTTTTAAAATGGTTTGATTTCGAGAAAAATACTTGGTGTTGACAAAGCGTTTATTTGGACCGACGCTACTCTTTGTGCGAAAATTTCATTTCCCCACACCAATTTTGTTTGCCTCCTTTTTAGTTATCGTTTTAAATTATTATTTATTTTTTTATATTAGCGACGGTTCCGACCTAAGCCATTGTTTACGAAAAAAATTTCATTTTCCATAACAAATATAGTTTGCCTCCTTATTAGTAATTGTCTTAATTAATTATTATTTACTTATATTAGCTACGGTTCTGGCCGACTCTACTGTTTGTGCTAAAATTTTCATTTCCCCCCACCAATTTAGTTTGGATCGTTTAAACTTATTGTTTTATTTAATTATTATTTTTATATTCAAAACCAATACGTTAATAGCTCTTTTAAAGTGTTATTAAAGAAAATCATTTACAATAGCGGCGCAGTTAATAGCGCTATTAAGTGCTATCAAAAACAAAAGAAAGCGCTATTAAATAGATTTTATGGCATATTGTTTGTTGCCCTATTTTCTCTTTCAGAGTTTGTTTACCCTTTTGGACATAAGAGATCACTCATCTTTGTCTTTATTAGAATCTTCATAAGAGGAGCATACGCCAAATTAGTTATTTTCCTCCATTTTATTGCAAAAGTGTTTAGCACGAATAAAACTAAAGTTCATGAGTGAAGGTGAGAATTCAAACAATAACCTATATAGAATGCGCCCTAGGACTAAGAACAAAGGGACATACATTTAATAATTTCTTCTTCACTACTTAGTGCATGTTTCCTTCGAGTGCATTTGTCAAGAAAATATTTTGAAAATGGTTTGATTTCGAGAAAAATACTTGGTGTTGACCAAGCGTTTAATTGGACCGACGCTACTGTTTGTGCGAAAATTTCATTTCCCCCCACCAATTTCGTTTGACTCCTTTTTAGTTATTATATTAACTAATTATTATTTTTTTATATTAGTGACGGTTCCTGCCGATGTTATTGTTTATGAAAAAATATTCATTTCCCATAACAAATTTCGTTTTCCTCCTTATTAATTATTGTCTTAATTAATTATTATTTTCTTATATTAGCTACGGTTCAGGCCGACGTTACTGTTTGTGCTAATATTTTCATTTCCCCCCACCAATTTAGTTTGGACCAATTAAACTTATTGTTTTATTTAATTATTATTTTTATATTCAAAACCAATACTTTAATAGCACTTTTAAAGTGTTATTAAAGAAAATCGTTTACAATAGTAGCGCGGTTAATAGCGCTTTTAAGTGCTATCAAAAACAAAACAAAGCTCTATTAAATAGCTTTTATGGCATTTTGTTTGTTGCCCTATTTTCTCTTTCAGAGTTGGTTTACCCTTTTGGACAGAAGAGATCACTCATCTTTGTCTTTATTAGAATCTTCATAAGAGGAGCATTCGCCTAATTAGTTATTTTCCTCCATTTTATTGCAAAAGTATTTAGCACGAATAAAACTAAAGTTCATGAGTGAAGGTGAGAATTCAAACAATAACCTATACAGCATGCACCCTAGGACTAAGAACAAAGGGACATACATTTAATAATTCCTTCTTCACTTATTAGTGCATGTTGCCTTCGAGTACATTTGACAAGAAAATATTTTGAAAATGGTTTGATTTCGAGAAAAATTCTTGGGGTTGACCAAGCGTTTAATTAGACAGACGCTACTGTTTGTGCGAAAATTTCATTTCCCCCCACCAATTTCGTTTGACTCCTTTTTAGTTATTGTTTTAATAATAAATATTTTTTTTTTATATTAGTGACAGTTCCTGCCGATGTTATTGTTTATAAAAAAATATTCATTTCCCATAACAAATTTCGTTTTCCTCCTTATTAATTATTGTCTTAATTAATTATTATTTTGTTATATTAGCTACAGTTCAGGCCGACGTTACTGTTTGTGCTAAAATTTTAATTTCCCCCCACCAATTTAGTTTGGACCCATTAAACTTATTGTTTTATTTAATTATTATTTTTATATTCAAAACCAATACTTAAATAGCACTTTTAAAGTGTTATTAAAGAAAATCGTTTACAATAGCTGTGCGGTTAATAGCACTTTTAAGTGCTATCAAAAACAAAACAAAGCTCTATTAAATAGTTTTTATGGCATATTGTTTGTTGCCCTATTTTCTCTTTCAGAGTTGGTTTACCATTTTGGACATAAGAGATCACTCATCTTTGTCTTTATTAGAATCTTCATAAGAGGAGCATACGCCTAATTAGTTATTTTACTCCATTTTATTGCAAAGGTATTTAGCACGAATAAAACTAAAGTTCATGAGTGAAGGTGAGAATTCAAACAATAACCTATACAGCATGCGCCCTAGGACTAAGAACAAAGGGACATACATTTAATAATTCCTTCTTCACTACTTAGTTCATGTTGCCTTCGAGTGCATTTGTCAAGAAAATATTTTTAAAATGGTTTGATTTCGAGAAAAATACTTGGTGTTGACAAAGCGTTTATTTGGACCGACGCTACTCTTTGTGCGAAAATTTCATTTCCCCACACCAATTTTGTTTGCCTCCTTTTTAGTTATCGTTTTAAATTATTATTTATTTTTTTATATTAGCGACGGTTCCGACCTAAGCCATTGTTTACGAAAAAAATTTCATTTTCCATAACAAATATAGTTTGCCTCCTTATTAGTAATTGTCTTAATTAATTATTATTTTCTTATATTAGCTACGGTTCTGGCCGACTCTACTGTTTGTGCTAAAATTTTCATTTCCCCCCACCAATTTAGTTTGGATCGTTTAAACTTATTGTTTTATTTAATTATTATTTTTATATTCAAAACCAATACGTTAATAGCTCTTTTAAAGTGTTATTAAAGAAAATCATTTACAATAGCGGCGCAGTTAATAGCGCTATTAAGTGCTATCAAAAACAAAAGAAAGCGCTATTAAATAGATTTTATGGCATATTGTTTGTTGCCCTATTTTCTCTTTCAGAGTTGGTTTACCCTTTTGGACATAAGAGATCACTCATCTTTGTCTTTATTAGAATCTTCATAAGAGGAGCATACGCCAAATTAGTTATTTTCCTCCATTTTATTGCAAAAGTGTTTAGCACGAATAAAACTAAAGTTCATGAGTGAAGGTGAGAATTCAAACAATAACCTATATAGCATGCGCCCTAGGACTAAGAACAAAGGGACATACATTTAATAATTCCTTCTTCACTACTTAGTGCATGTTTCCTTCGAGTGCATTTGTCAAGAAAATATTTTGAAAATGGTTTGATTTCGAGAAAAATACTTGGTGTTGACCAAGCGTTTAATTGGACCGACGCTACTGTTTGTGCGAAAATTTCATTTCCCCCCACCAATTTCGTTTGACTCCTTTTTAGTTATTATATTAACTAATTATTATTTTTTTATATTAGTGACGGTTCCTGCCGATGTTATTGTTTATGAAAAAATATTCATTTCCCATAACAAATTTCGTTTTCCTCCTTATTAATTATTGTCTTAATTAATTATTATTTTCTTATATTAGCTACGGTTCAGGCCGACGTTACTGTTTGTGCTAATATTTTCATTTCCCCCCACCAATTTAGTTTGGACCAATTAAACTTATTGTTTTATTTAATTATTATTTTTATATTCAAAACCAATACTTTAATAGCACTTTTAAAGTGTTATTAAAGAAAATCGTTTACAATAGTAGCGCGGTTAATAGCGCTTTTAAGTGCTATCAAAAACAAAACAAAGCTCTATTAAATAGCTTTTATGGCATTTTGTTTGTTGCCCTATTTTCTCTTTCAGATTTGGTTTACCCTTTTGGACAGAAGAGATCACTCATCTTTGTCTTTATTAGAATCTTCATAAGAGGAGCATTCGCCTAATTAGTTATTTTCCTCCATTTTATTGCAAAAGTATTTAGCACGAATAAAACTAAAGTTCATGAGTGAAGGTGAGAATTCAAACAATAACCTATACAGCATGCGCCCTAGGACTAAGAACAAAGGGACATACATTTAATAATTCCTTCTTCACTTATTAGTGCATGTTGCCTTCGAGTACATTTGACAAGAAAATATTTTGAAAATGGTTTGATTTCGAGAAAAATTCTTGGGGTTGACCAAGCGTTTAATTAGACAGACGCTACTGTTTGTGCGAAAATTTCATTTCCCCCCACCAATTTCGTTTGACTCCTTTTTAGTTATTGTTTTAATAATAAATATTTTTTTTTATATTAGTGACAGTTCCTGCCGATGTTATTGTTTATAAAAAAATATTCATTTCCCATAACAAATTTCGTTTTCCTCCTTATTAATTATTGTCTTAATTAATTATTATTTTGTTATATTAGCTACAGTTCAGGCCGACGTTACTGTTTGTGCTAAAATTTTAATTTCCCCCCACCAATTTAGTTTGGACCCATTAAACTTATTGTTTTATTTAATTATTATTTTTATATTCAAAACCAATACTTTAATAGCACTTTTAAAGTGTTATTAAAGAAAATCGTTTACAATAGCAGTGCGGTTAATAGCACTTTTAAGTGCTATCAAAAACAAAACAAAGCTCTATTAAATAGCTTTTATGGCATATTGTTTGTTGCCCTATTTTCTCTTTCAGAGTTGGTTTACCATTTTGGACATAAGAGATCAGTCATCTTTGTCTTTATTAGAATCTTCATAAGAGGAGCATACGCCTAATTAGTTATTTTCCTCCATTTTATTGCAAAAGTATTTAGCACGATTAAAACTAAAGTTCATGAGTGAAGGTGAGAATTCAAACAATAACCTATACAGCATGCGCCCTAGGACTAAGAACAAAGGGACATACATTTAATAATTCTATCTTCACTACTTAGTTCATGTTGCCTTCGAGTGCATTTGTCAAGAAAATATTTTTAAAATGGTTTGATTTTGAGAAAAATACTTGGTGTTGACAAAGCGTTTATTTGGACCGACGCTACTCTTTGTGCGAAAATTTCATTTCCCCACACCAATTTTGTTTGCCTCCTTTTTAGTTATCGTTTTAAATTATTATTTATTTTTTTATATTAGCGACGGTTCCGACCTAAGCCATTGTTTACGAAAAAAATTTCATTTTCCATAACAAATATAGTTTGCCTCTTTATTAGTAATTGTCTTAATTAATTATTATTTTCTTATATTAGCTACGGTTCTGGCCGACTCTACTGTTTGTGCTAAAATTTTCATTTCCCCCCACCAATTTAGTTTGGATCGTTTAAACTTATTGTTTTATTTAATTATTATTTTTATATTCAAAACCAATACGTTAATAGCTCTTTTAAAGTGTTATTAAAGAAAATCATTTACAATAGCAGCGCAGTTAATAGCGCTATTAAGTGCTATCAAAAACAAAAGAAAGCGCTATTAAATAGATTTTATGGCATATTGTTTGTTGCCCTATTTTCTCTTTCAGAGTTGGTTTACCCTTTTGGACATAAGAGATCACTCATCTTTGTCTTTATTAGAATCTTCATAAGAGGAGCATACGCCAAATTAGTTATTTTCCTCCATTTTATTGCAAAAGTGTTTAGCACGAATAAAACTAAAGTTCATGAGTGAAGGTGAGAATTCAAACAATAACCTATATAGCATGCGCCCTAGGACTAAGAACAAAGGGACATACATTTAATAATTCCTTCTTCACTACTTAGTGCATGTTTCCTTCGAGTGCATTTGCCAAGAAAATATTTTGAAAATGGTTTGATTTCGAGAAAAATACTTGGTGTTGACCAAGCGTTTAATTGGACCGACGCTACTGTTTGTGCGAAAATTTCATTTCCCCCCACCAATTTCGTTTGACTCCTTTTTAGTTATTATATTAACTAATTATTATTTTTTTATATTAGTGACGGTTCCTGCCGAGGTTATTGTTTATGAAAAAATATTCATTTCCCATAACAAATTTCGTTTTCCTCCTTATTAATTATTGTCTTAATTAATTATTATTTTCTTATATTAGCTACGGTTCAGGCCGACGTTACTGTTTGTGCTAATATTTTCATTTCCCCCCACCAATTTAGTTTGGACCAATTAAACTTATTGTTTTATTTAATTATTATTTTTATATTCAAAACCAATACTTTAATAGCACTTTTAAAGTGTTATTAAAGAAAATCGTTTACAATAGTAGCGCGGTTAATAGCGCTTTTAAGTGCTATCAAAAACAAAACAAAGCTCTATTAAATAGCTTTTATGGCATTTTGTTTGTTGCCCTATTTTCTCTTTCAGAGTTGGTTTACCCTTTTGGACAGAAGAGATCACTCATCTTTGTCTTTATTAGAATCTTCATAAGAGGAGCATTCGCCTAATTAGTTATTTTCCTCCATTTTATTGCAAAAGTATTTAGCACGAATAAAACTAAAGTTCATGAGTGAAGGTGAGAATTCAAACAATAACCTATACAACATGCACCCTAGGACTAAGAACAAAGGGACATACATTTAATAATTCCTTCTTCACTTATTAGTGCATGTTGCCTTCGAGTACATTTGACAAGAAAATATTTTGAAAATGGTTTGATTTCGAGAAAAATTCTTGGGGTTGACCAAGCGTTTAATTAGACAGACGCTACTGTTTGTGCAAAAATTTCATTTCCCCCCACCAATTTCGTTTGACTCCTTTTTAGTTATTGTTTTAATAATAAATATTTTTTTTTTATATTAGTGACAGTTCCTGCCGATGTTATTGTTTATAAAAAAATATTCATTTCCCATAACAAATTTCGTTTTCCTCCTTATTAATTATTGTCTTAATTAATTATTATTTTGTTATATTAGCTACAGTTCAGGCCGACGTTACTGTTTGTGCTAAAATTTTAATTTCCCCCCACCAATTTAGTTTGGACCCATTAAACTTATTGTTTTATTTAATTATTATTTTTATATTCAAAACCAATACTTAAATAGCACTTTTAAAGTGTTATTAAAGAAAATCGTTTACAATAGCTGTGCGGTTAATAGCACTTTTAAGTGCTATCAAAAACAAAACAAAGCTCTATTAAATAGTTTTTATGGCATATTGTTTGTTGCCCTATTTTCTCTTTCAGAGTTGGTTTACCATTTTGGACATAAGAGATCACTCATCTTTGTCTTTATTAGAATCTTCATAAGAGGAGCATACGCCTAATTAGTTATTTTACTCCATTTTATTGCAAAGGTATTTAGCACGAATAAAACTAAAGTTCATGAGTGAAGGTGAGAATTCAAACAATAACCTATACAGCATGCGCCCTAGGACTAAGAACAAAGGGACATACATTTAATAATTCCTTCTTCACTACTTAGTTCATGTTGCCTTCGAGTGCATTTGTCAAGAAAATATTTTTAAAATGGTTTGATTTCGAGAAAAATACTTGGTGTTGACAAAGCGTTTATTTGGACCGACGCTACTCTTTGTGCGAAAATTTCATTTCCCCACACCAATTTTGTTTGCCTCCTTTTTAGTTATCGTTTTAAATTATTATTTATTTTTTTATATTAGCGACGGTTCCGACCTAAGCCATTGTTTACGAAAAAAATTTCATTTTCCATAACAAATATAGTTTGCCTCCTTATTAGTAATTGTCTTAATTAATTATTATTTTCTTATATTAGCTACGGTTCTGGCCGACTCTACTGTTTGTGCTAAAATTTTCATTTCCCCCCACCAATTTAGTTTGGATCGTTTAAACTTATTGTTTTATTTAATTATTATTTTTATATTCAAAACCAATACGTTAATAGCTCTTTTAAAGTGTTATTAAAGAAAATCATTTACAATAGCGGCGCAGTTAATAGCGCTATTAAGTGCTATCAAAAACAAAAGAAAGCGCTATTAAATAGATTTTATGGCATATTGTTTGTTGCCCTATTTTCTCTTTCAGAGTTGGTTTACCCTTTTGGACATAAGAGATCACTCATCTTTGTCTTTATTAGAATCTTCATAAGAGGAGCATACGCCAAATTAGTTATTTTCCTCCATTTTATTGCAAAAGTGTTTAGCACGAATAAAACTAAAGTTCATGAGTGAAGGTGAGAATTCAAACAATAACCTATATAGCATGCGCCCTAGGACTAAGAACAAAGGGACATACATTTAATAATTCCTTCTTCACTACTTAGTGCATGTTTCCTTCGAGTGCATTTGTCAAGAAAATATTTTGAAAATGGTTTGATTTCGAGAAAAATACTTGGTGTTGACCAAGCGTTTAATTGGACCGACGCTACTGTTTGTGCGAAAATTTCATTTCCCCCCACCAATTTCGTTTGACTCCTTTTTAGTTATTATATTAACTAATTATTATTTTTTTATATTAGTGACGGTTCCTGCCGATGTTATTGTTTATGAAAAAATATTCATTTCCCATAACAAATTTCGTTTTCCTCCTTATTAATTATTGTCTTAATTAATTATTATTTTCTTATATTAGCTACGGTTCAGGCCGACGTTACTGTTTGTGCTAATATTTTCATTTCCCCCCACCAATTTAGTTTGGACCAATTAAACTTATTGTTTTATTTAATTATTATTTTTATATTCAAAACCAATACTTTAATAGCACTTTTAAAGTGTTATTAAAGAAAATCGTTTACAATAGTAGCGCGGTTAATAGCGCTTTTAAGTGCTATCAAAAACAAAACAAAGCTCTATTAAATAGCTTTTATGGCATTTTGTTTGTTGCCCTATTTTCTCTTTCAGATTTGGTTTACCCTTTTGGACAGAAGAGATCACTCATCTTTGTCTTTATTAGAATCTTCATAAGAGGAGCATTCGCCTAATTAGTTATTTTCCTCCATTTTATTGCAAAAGTATTTAGCACGAATAAAACTAAAGTTCATGAGTGAAGGTGAGAATTCAAACAATAACCTATACAGCATGCGCCCTAGGACTAAGAACAAAGGGACATACATTTAATAATTCCTTCTTCACTTATTAGTGCATGTTGCCTTCGAGTACATTTGACAAGAAAATATTTTGAAAATGGTTTGATTTCGAGAAAAATTCTTGGGGTTGACCAAGCGTTTAATTAGACAGACGCTACTGTTTGTGCGAAAATTTCATTTCCCCCCACCAATTTCGTTTGACTCCTTTTTAGTTATTGTTTTAATAATAAATATTTTTTTTTATATTAGTGACAGTTCCTGCCGATGTTATTGTTTATAAAAAAATATTCATTTCCCATAACAAATTTCGTTTTCCTCCTTATTAATTATTGTCTTAATTAATTATTATTTTGTTATATTAGCTACAGTTCAGGCCGACGTTACTGTTTGTGCTAAAATTTTAATTTCCCCCCACCAATTTAGTTTGGACCCATTAAACTTATTGTTTTATTTAATTATTATTTTTATATTCAAAACCAATACTTTAATAGCACTTTTAAAGTGTTATTAAAGAAAATCGTTTACAATAGCAGTGCGGTTAATAGCACTTTTAAGTGCTATCAAAAACAAAACAAAGCTCTATTAAATAGCTTTTATGGCATATTGTTTGTTGCCCTATTTTCTCTTTCAGAGTTGGTTTACCATTTTGGACATAAGAGATCAGTCATCTTTGTCTTTATTAGAATCTTCATAAGAGGAGCATACGCCTAATTAGTTATTTTCCTCCATTTTATTGCAAAAGTATTTAGCACGATTAAAACTAAAGTTCATGAGTGAAGGTGAGAATTCAAACAATAACCTATACAGCATGCGCCCTAGGACTAAGAACAAAGGGACATACATTTAATAATTCTATCTTCACTACTTAGTTCATGTTGCCTTCGAGTGCATTTGTCAAGAAAATATTTTTAAAATGGTTTGATTTTGAGAAAAATACTTGGTGTTGACAAAGCGTTTATTTGGACCGACGCTACTCTTTGTGCGAAAATTTCATTTCCCCACACCAATTTTGTTTGCCTCCTTTTTAGTTATCGTTTTAAATTATTATTTATTTTTTTATATTAGCGACGGTTCCGACCTAAGCCATTGTTTACGAAAAAAATTTCATTTTCCATAACAAATATAGTTTGCCTCTTTATTAGTAATTGTCTTAATTAATTATTATTTTCTTATATTAGCTACGGTTCTGGCCGACTCTACTGTTTGTGCTAAAATTTTCATTTCCCCCCACCAATTTAGTTTGGATCGTTTAAACTTATTGTTTTATTTAATTATTATTTTTATATTCAAAACCAATACGTTAATAGCTCTTTTAAAGTGTTATTAAAGAAAATCATTTACAATAGCAGCGCAGTTAATAGCGCTATTAAGTGCTATCAAAAACAAAAGAAAGCGCTATTAAATAGATTTTATGGCATATTGTTTGTTGCCCTATTTTCTCTTTCAGAGTTGGTTTACCCTTTTGGACATAAGAGATCACTCATCTTTGTCTTTATTAGAATCTTCATAAGAGGAGCATACGCCAAATTAGTTATTTTCCTCCATTTTATTGCAAAAGTGTTTAGCACGAATAAAACTAAAGTTCATGAGTGAAGGTGAGAATTCAAACAATAACCTATATAGCATGCGCCCTAGGACTAAGAACAAAGGGACATACATTTAATAATTCCTTCTTCACTACTTAGTGCATGTTTCCTTCGAGTGCATTTGCCAAGAAAATATTTTGAAAATGGTTTGATTTCGAGAAAAATACTTGGTGTTGACCAAGCGTTTAATTGGACCGACGCTACTGTTTGTGCGAAAATTTCATTTCCCCCCACCAATTTCGTTTGACTCCTTTTTAGTTATTATATTAACTAATTATTATTTTTTTATATTAGTGACGGTTCCTGCCGAGGTTATTGTTTATGAAAAAATATTCATTTCCCATAACAAATTTCGTTTTCCTCCTTATTAATTATTGTCTTAATTAATTATTATTTTCTTATATTAGCTACGGTTCAGGCCGACGTTACTGTTTGTGCTAATATTTTCATTTCCCCCCACCAATTTAGTTTGGACCAATTAAACTTATTGTTTTATTTAATTATTATTTTTATATTCAAAACCAATACTTTAATAGCACTTTTAAAGTGTTATTAAAGAAAATCGTTTACAATAGTAGCGCGGTTAATAGCGCTTTTAAGTGCTATCAAAAACAAAACAAAGCTCTATTAAATAGCTTTTATGGCATTTTGTTTGTTGCCCTATTTTCTCTTTCAGAGTTGGTTTACCCTTTTGGACAGAAGAGATCACTCATCTTTGTCTTTATTAGAATCTTCATAAGAGGAGCATTCGCCTAATTAGTTATTTTCCTCCATTTTATTGCAAAAGTATTTAGCACGAATAAAACTAAAGTTCATGAGTGAAGGTGAGAATTCAAACAATAACCTATACAGCATGCGCCCTAGGACTAAGAACAAAGGGACATACATTTAATAATTCCTTCTTCACTTATTAGTGCATGTTGCCTTCGAGTACATTTGACAAGAAAATATTTTGAAAATGGTTTGATTTCGAGAAAAATTCTTGGGGTTGACCAAGCGTTTAATTAGACAGACGCTACTGTTTGTGCGAAAATTTCATTTCCCCCCACCAATTTCGTTTGACTCCTTTTTAGTTATTGTTTTAATAATAAATATTTTTTTTTATATTAGTGACAGTTCCTGCCGATGTTATTGTTTATAAAAAAATATTCATTTCCCATAACAAATTTCGTTTTCCTCCTTATTAATTATTGTCTTAATTAATTATTATTTTGTTATATTAGCTACAGTTCAGGCCGACGTTACTGTTTGTGCTAAAATTTTAATTTCCCCCCACCAATTTAGTTTGGACCCATTAAACTTATTGTTTTATTTAATTATTATTTTTATATTCAAAACCAATACTTTAATAGCACTTTTAAAGTGTTATTAAAGAAAATCGTTTACAATAGCAGTGCGGTTAATAGCACTTTTAAGTGCTATCAAAAACAAAACAAAGCTCTATTAAATAGCTTTTATGGCATATTGTTTGTTGCCCTATTTTCTCTTTCAGAGTTGGTTTACCATTTTGGACATAAGAGATCAGTCATCTTTGTCTTTATTAGAATCTTCATAAGAGGAGCATACGCCTAATTAGTTATTTTCCTCCATTTTATTGCAAAAGTATTTAGCACGATTAAAACTAAAGTTCATGAGTGAAGGTGAGAATTCAAACAATAACCTATACAGCATGCGCCCTAGGACTAAGAACAAAGGGACATACATTTAATAATTCTATCTTCACTACTTAGTTCATGTTGCCTTCGAGTGCATTTGTCAAGAAAATATTTTTAAAATGGTTTGATTTTGAGAAAAATACTTGGTGTTGACAAAGCGTTTATTTGGACCGACGCTACTCTTTGTGCGAAAATTTCATTTCCCCACACCAATTTTGTTTGCCTCCTTTTTAGTTATCGTTTTAAATTATTATTTATTTTTTTATATTAGCGACGGTTCCGACCTAAGCCATTGTTTACGAAAAAAATTTCATTTTCCATAACAAATATAGTTTGCCTCTTTATTAGTAATTGTCTTAATTAATTATTATTTTCTTATATTAGCTACGGTTCTGGCCGACTCTACTGTTTGTGCTAAAATTTTCATTTCCCCCCACCAATTTAGTTTGGATCGTTTAAACTTATTGTTTTATTTAATTATTATTTTTATATTCAAAACCAATACGTTAATAGCTCTTTTAAAGTGTTATTAAAGAAAATCATTTACAATAGCAGCGCAGTTAATAGCGCTATTAAGTGCTATCAAAAACAAAAGAAAGCGCTATTAAATAGATTTTATGGCATATTGTTTGTTGCCCTATTTTCTCTTTCAGAGTTGGTTTACCCTTTTGGACATAAGAGATCACTCATCTTTGTCTTTATTAGAATCTTCATAAGAGGAGCATACGCCAAATTAGTTATTTTCCTCCATTTTATTGCAAAAGTGTTTAGCACGAATAAAACTAAAGTTCATGAGTGAAGGTGAGAATTCAAACAATAACCTATATAGCATGCGCCCTAGGACTAAGAACAAAGGGACATACATTTAATAATTCCTTCTTCACTACTTAGTGCATGTTTCCTTCGAGTGCATTTGCCAAGAAAATATTTTGAAAATGGTTTGATTTCGAGAAAAATACTTGGTGTTGACCAAGCGTTTAATTGGACCGACGCTACTGTTTGTGCGAAAATTTCATTTCCCCCCACCAATTTCGTTTGACTCCTTTTTAGTTATTATATTAACTAATTATTATTTTTTTATATTAGTGACGGTTCCTGCCGAGGTTATTGTTTATGAAAAAATATTCATTTCCCATAACAAATTTCGTTTTCCTCCTTATTAATTATTGTCTTAATTAATTATTATTTTCTTATATTAGCTACGGTTCAGGCCGACGTTACTGTTTGTGCTAATATTTTCATTTCCCCCCACCAATTTAGTTTGGACCAATTAAACTTATTGTTTTATTTAATTATTATTTTTATATTCAAAACCAATACTTTAATAGCACTTTTAAAGTGTTATTAAAGAAAATCGTTTACAATAGTAGCGCGGTTAATAGCGCTTTTAAGTGCTATCAAAAACAAAACAAAGCTCTATTAAATAGCTTTTATGGCATTTTGTTTGTTGCCCTATTTTCTCTTTCAGAGTTGGTTTACCCTTTTGGACAGAAGAGATCACTCATCTTTGTCTTTATTAGAATCTTCATAAGAGGAGCATTCGCCTAATTAGTTATTTTCCTCCATTTTATTGCAAAAGTATTTAGCACGAATAAAACTAAAGTTCATGAGTGAAGGTGAGAATTCAAACAATAACCTATACAGCATGCGCCCTAGGACTAAGAACAAAGGGACATACATTTAATAATTCCTTCTTCACTTATTAGTGCATGTTGCCTTCGAGTACATTTGACAAGAAAATATTTTGAAAATGGTTTGATTTCGAGAAAAATTCTTGGGGTTGACCAAGCGTTTAATTAGACAGACACTACTGTTTGTGCGAAAATTTCATTTCCCCCCCACCAATTTCGTTTGACTCCTTTTTAGTTATTGTTTTAATAATAAATATTTTTTTTTATATTAGTGACAGTTCCTGCCGATGTTATTGTTTATAAAAAAATATTCATTTCCCATAACAAATTTCGTTTTCCTCCTTATTAATTATTGTCTTAATTAATTATTATTTTGTTATATTAGCTACAGTTCAGGCCGACGTTATTGTTTGTGCTAAAATTTTAATTTCCCCCCACCAATTTAGTTTGGACCCATTAAACTTATTGTTTTATTTAATTATTATTTTTATATTCAAAACCAATACTTTAATAGCACTTTTAAAGTGTTATTAAAGAAAATCGTTTACAATAGCAGTGCGGTTAATAGCACTTTTAAGTGCTATCAAAAACAAAACAAAGCTCTATTAAATAGCTTTTATGGCATATTGTTTGTTGCCCTATTTTCTCTTTCAGAGTTGGTTTACCATTTTGGACATAAGAGATCAGTCATCTTTGTCTTTATTAGAATCTTCATAAGAGGAGCATACGCCTAATTAGTTATTTTCCTCCATTTTATTGCAAAAGTATTTAGCACGATTAAAACTAAAGTTCATGAGTGAAGGTGAGAATTCAAACAATAACCTATACAGCATGCGCCCTAGGACTAAGAACAAAGGGACATACATTTAATAATTCCTTCTTCACTACTTAGTTCATGTTGCCTTTGAGTGCATTTGTCAAGAAAATATTTTTAAAATGGTTTGATTTCGAGAAAAATACTTGGTGTTGACAAAGCGTTTATTTGGACCGACGCTACTCTTTGTGCGAAAATTTCATTTCCCCACACCAATTTTGTTTGCCTCCTTTTTAGTTATCGTTTTAAATTATTATTTATTTTTTTATATTAGCGACGGTTCCGACCTAAGCCATTGTTTACGAAAAAAATTTCATTTTCCATAACAAATATAGTTTGCCTCCTTATTAGTAATTGTCTTAATTAATTATTATTTTCTTATATTAGCTACGGTTCTGGCCGACTCTACTGTTTGTGCTAAAATTTTCATTTCCCCCCACCAATTTAGTTTGGATCGTTTAAACTTATTGTTTTATTTAATTATTATTTTTATATTCAAAACCAATACGTTAATAGCTCTTTTAAAGTGTTATTAAAGAAAATCATTTACAATAGCGGCGCAGTTAATAGCGCTATTAAGTGCTATCAAAAACAAAAGAAAGCGCTATTAAATAGATTTTATGGCATATTGTTTGTTGCCCTATTTTCTCTTTCAGAGTTGGTTTACCCTTTTGGACATAAGAGATCACTCATCTTTGTCTTTATTAGAATCTTCATAAGAGGAGCATACGCCAAATTAGTTATTTTCCTCCATTTTATTGCAAAAGTGTTGAGCACGAATAAAACTAAAGTTCATGAGTGAAGGTGAGAATTCAAACAATAACCTATATAGCATGCGCCCTAGGACTAAGAACAAAGGGACATACATTTAATAATTCCTTCTTCACTACTTAGTGCATGTTTCCTTCGAGTGAATTTGCCAAGAAAATATTTTGAAAATGGTTTGATTTCGAGAAAAATACTTGGTGTTGACCAAGCGTTTAATTGGACCGACGCTACTGTTTGTGCAAAAATTTCATTTCCCCCCACCAATTTCGTTTGACTCCTTTTTAGTTATTATATTAACTAATTATTATTTTTTTATATTAGTGACGGTTCCTGCCGATGTTATTGTTTATGAAAAAATATTCATTTCCCATAACAAATTTCGTTTTCCTCCTTATTAATTATTGTCTTAATTAATTATTATTTTCTTATATTAGCTACGGTTCAGGCCGACGTTACTGTTTGTGCTAATATTTTCATTTCCCCCCACCAATTTAGTTTGGACCAATTAAACTTATTGTTTTATTTAATTATTATTTTTATATTCAAAACCAATACTTTAATAGCACTTTTAAAGTGTTATTAAAGAAAATCGTTTACAATAGTAGCGCGGTTAATAGCGCTTTTAAGTGCTATCAAAAACAAAACAAAGCTCTATTAAATAGCTTTTATGGCATTTTGTTTGTTGCCCTATTTTCTCTTTCAGAGTTGGTTTACCCTTTTGGACAGAAGAGATCACTCATCTTTGTCTTTATTAGAATCTTCATAAGAGGAGCATTCGCCTAATTAGTTATTTTCCTCCATTTTATTGCAAAAGTATTTAGCACGAATAAAACTAAAGTTCATGAGTGAAGGTGAGAATTCAAACAATAACCTATACAGCATGCGCCCTAGGACTAAGAACAAAGGGACATACATTTAATAATTCCTTCTTCACTTATTAGTGCATGTTGCCTTCGAGTACATTTGACAAGAAAATATTTTGAAAATGGTTTGATTTCGAGAAAAATTCTTGGGGTTGACCAAGCGTTTAATTAGACAGACACTACTGTTTGTGCGAAAATTTCATTTCCCCCCACCAATTTCGTTTGACTCCTTTTTAGTTATTGTTTTAATAATAAATATTTTTTTTTATATTAGTGACAGTTCCTGCCGATGTTATTGTTTATAAAAAAATATTCATTTCCCATAACAAATTTCGTTTTCCTCCTTATTAATTATTGTCTTAATTAATTATTATTTTGTTATATTAGCTACAGTTCAGGCCGACGTTACTGTTTGTGCTAAAATTTTAATTTCCCCCCACCAATTTAGTTTGGACCCATTAAACTTATTGTTTTATTTAATTATTATTTTTATATTTAAAACCAATACTTTAATAGCACTTTTAAAGTGTTATTAAAGAAAATCGTTTACAATAGCAGTGCGGTTAATAGCACTTTTAAGTGCTATCAAAAACAAAACAAAGCTCTATTAAATAGCTTTTATGGCATATTGTTTGTTGCCCTATTTTCTCTTTCAGAGTTGGTTTACCATTTTGGACATAAGAGATCAGTCATCTTTGTCTTTATTAGAATCTTCATAAGAGGAGCATACGCCTAATTAGTTATTTTCCTCCATTTTATTGCAAAAGTATTTAGCACGATTAAAACTAAAGTTCATGAGTGATGGTGAGAATTCAAACAATAACCTATACAGCATGCGCCCTAGGACTAAGAACAAAGGGACATACATTTAATAATTCCTTCTTCACTACTTAGTTCATGTTGCCTTCGAGTGCATTTGTCAAGAAAATATTTTTAAAATGGTTTGATTTCGAGAAAAATACTTGGTGTTGACAAAGCGTTTATTTGGACCGACGCTACTCTTTGTGCGAAAATTTCATTTCCCCACACCAATTTTGTTTGCCTCCTTTTTAGTTATCGTTTTAAATTATTATTTATTTTTTTATATTAGCGACGGTTCCGACCTAAGCCATTGTTTACGAAAAAAATTTCATTTTCCATAACAAATATAGTTTGCCTCCTTATTAGTAATTGTCTTAATTAATTATTATTTTCTTATATTAGCTACGGTTCTGGCCGACTCTACTGTTTGTGCTAAAATTTTCATTTCCCCCCACCAATTTAGTTTGGATCGTTTAAACTTATTGTTTTATTTAATTATTATTTTTATATTCAAAACCAATACGTTAATAGCTCTTTTAAAGTGTTATTAAAGAAAATCATTTACAATAGCGGCGCAGTTAATAGCGCTATTAAGTGCTATCAAAAACAAAAGAAAGCGCTATTAAATAGATTTTATGGCATATTGTTTGTTGCCCTATTTTCTCTTTCAGAGTTGGTTTACCCTTTTGGACATAAGAGATCACTCATCTTTGTCTTTATTAGAATCTTCATAAGAGGAGCATACGCCAAATTAGTTATTTTCCTCCATTTTATTGCAAAAGTGTTTAGCACGAATAAAACTAAAGTTCATGAGTGAAGGTGAGAATTCAAACAATAACCTATATAGCATGCGCCCTAGGACTAAGAACAAAGGGACATACATTTAATAATTCCTTCTTCACTACTTAGTGCATGTTTCCTTCGAGTGCATTTGCCAAGAAAATATTTTGAAAATGGTTTGATTTCGAGAAAAATACTTGGTGTTGACCAAGCGCTTAATTAGACCGACGCTACTGTTTGTGCGAAAATTTCATTTCCCCCCACCAATTTCGTTTGACTCCTTTTTAGTTATTATATTAACTAATTATTATTTTTTTATATTAGTGACGGTTCCTGCCGATGTTATTGTTTATGAAAAAATATTCATTTCCCATAACAAATTTCGTTTTCCTCCTTATTAATTATTGTCTTAATTAATTATTATTTTCTTATATTAGCTACGGTTCAGGCCGACGTTACTGTTTGTGCTAATATTTTCATTTCCCCCCACCAATTTAGTTTGGACCAATTAAACTTATTGTTTTATTTAATTATTATTTTTATATTCAAAACCAATACTTTAATAGCACTTTTAAAGTGTTATTAAAGAAAACCGTTTACAATAGTAGCGCGGTTAATAGCGCTTTTAAGTGCTATCAAAAACAAAACAAAGCTCTATTAAATAGCTTTTATGGCATTTTGTTTGTTGCCCTATTTTCTCTTTCAGAGTTGGTTTACCCTTTTGGACAGAAGAGATCACTCATCTTTGTCTTTATTAGAATCTTCATAAGAGGAGCATTCGCCTAATTAGTTATTTTCCTCCATTTTATTGCAAAAGTATTTAGCACAAATAAAACTAAAGTTCATGAGTGAAGGTGAGAATTCAAACAATAACCTATACAGCATGCGCCCTAGGACTAAGAACAAAGGGACATACATTTAATAATTCCTTCTTCACTTATTAGTGCATGTTGCCTTCGAGTACATTTGACAAGAAAATATTTTGAAAATGGTTTGATTTCGAGAAAAATTCTTGGGGTTGACCAAGCGTTTAATTAGACAGACGCTACTGTTTGTGCGAAAATTTCATTTCCCCCCACCAATTTCGTTTGACTCCTTTTTAGTTATTGTTTTAATAATAAATATTTTTTTTTTATATTAGTGACAGTTCCTGCCGATGTTATTGTTTATAAAAAAATATTCATTTCCCATAACAAATTTCGTTTTCCTCCTTATTAATTATTGTCTTAATTAATTATTATTTTGTTATATTAGCTACAGTTCAGGCCGACGTTACTGTTTGTGCTAAAATTTTAATTTCCCCCCACCAATTTAGTTTGGACCCATTAAACTTATTGTTTTATTTAATTATTATTTTTATATTCAAAACCAATACTTTAATAGCACTATTAAAGTGTTATTAAAGAAAATCGTTTACAATAGCAGTGCGGTTAATAGCACTTTTAAGTGCTATCAAAAACAAAACAAAGCTCTATTAAATAGCTTTTATGGCATATTGTTTGTTGCCCTATTTTCTCTTTCAGAGTTGGTTTACCATTTTGGACATAAGAGATCACTCATCTTTGTCTTTATTAGAATCTTCATAAGAGGAGCATACGCCTAATTAGTTATTTTCCTCCATTTTATTGCAAAAGTATTTAGCACGAATAAAACTAAAGTTCATGAGTGAAGGTGAGAATTCAAACAATAACCTATACAGCATGCGCCCTAGGACTAAGAACAAAGGGACATACATTTAATAATTCCTTCTTCACTACTTAGTTCATGTTGCCTTCGAGTGCATTTGTCAAGAAAATATTTTTAAAATGGTTTGATTTTGAGAAAAATACTTGGTGTTGACAAAGCGTTTATTTGGACCGACGCTACTCTTTGTGCGAAAATTTCATTTCCCCACACCAATTTTGTTTGCCTCCTTTTTAGTTATCGTTTTAAATTATTATTTATTTTTTTATATTAGCGACGGTTCCGACCTAAGCCATTGTTTACGAAAAAAATTTCATTTTCCATAACAAATATAGTTTGCCTCCTTATTAGTAATTGTCTTAATTAATTATTATTTTCTTATATTAGCTACGGTTCTGGCCGACTCTACTGTTTGTGCTAAAATTTTCATTTCCCCCCACCAATTTAGTTTGGACCGTTTAAACTTATTGTTTTATTTAATTATTATTTTTATATTCAAAACCAATACGTTAATAGCTCTTTTAAAGTGTTATTAAAGAAAATCATTTACAATAGCGGCGCAGTTAATAGCGCTATTAAGTGCTATCAAAAACAAAAGAAAGCGTTATTAAATAGATTTTATGGCATATTGTTTGTTGCCCTATTTTCTCTTTCAGAGTTGGTTTACCCTTTTGGACATAAGAGATCACTCATCTTTGTCTTTATTAGAATCTTCATAAGAGGAGCATACGCCAAATTAGTTATTTTCCTCCATTTTATTGCAAAAGTGTTTAGCACGAATAAAACTAAAGTTCATGAGTGAAGGTGAGAATTCAAACAATAACCTATATAGCATGCGCCCTAGGACTAAGAACAAAGGGACATACATTTAATAATTCCTTCTTCACTACTTAGTGCATGTTTCCTTCGAGTGCATTTGTCAAGAAAATATTTTGAAAATGGTTTGATTTCGAGAAAAATACTTGGTGTTGACCAAGCGTTTAATTGGACCGACGCTACTGTTTGTGCGAAAATTCCATTTCCCCCCACCAATTTCGTTTGACTCCTTTTTAGTTATTATTTTAAATAATTATTATTTTTTTATATTAGTGACGGTTCCTGCCGATGTTATTGTTTATGAAAAAATTTTCATTTCCCATAACAAATTTCGTTTTCCTCCTTATTAATTATTGTCTTAATTAATTATTATTTTCTTATATTAGCTACGGTTCAGGCCGACGTTACTGTTTGTGCTAATATTTTCATTTCGCCCCACCAATTTAGTTTGGACCAATTAAACTTATTGTTTTATTTAATTATTATTTTTATATTCAAAACCAATACTTTAATAGCACTTTTAAAGTGTTATTAAAGAAAATCGTTTACAATAGTAGCGCGGTTAATAGCGCTTTTAAGTGCTATCAAAAACAAAACAAAGCTCTATTAAATAGCTTTTATGGCATTTTGTTTGTTGCCCTATTTTCTCTTTCAGAGTTGGTTTACCCTTTTGGACAGAAGAGATCACTCATCTTTGTCTTTATTAGAATCTTCATAAGAGGAGCATTCGCCTAATTAGTTATTTTCCTCCATTTTATTGCAAAAGTATTTAGCACGAATAAAACTAAAGTTCATGAGTGAAGGTGAGAATTCAAACAATAACCTATACAGCATGCGCCCTAGGACTAAGAACAAAGGGACATGCATTTAATAATTCCTTCTTCACTTATTAGTGCATGTTGCCTTCGAGTGCATTTGACAAGAAAATATTTTGAAAATGGTTTGATTTCGAGAAAAATTCTTGGGGTTGACCAAGCGTTTAATTAGACAGACGCTACTGTTTGTGCGAAAATTTCATTTCCCCCCACCAATTTCGTTTGACTCCTTTTTAGTTATTGTTTTAATAATAAATATTTTTTTTTATATTAGTGACAGTTCCTGCCGATGTTATTGTTTATAAAAAAATATTCATTTCCCATAACAAATTTTATTTTCCTACTTATTAATTATTGTCTTAATTAATTATTATTTTCTTATATTAGCTACGGTTCAGGCCGACGTTACTGTTTGTGCTAATATTTTCATTTCCCCCCACCAATTTAGTTTGGACCAATTAAACTTATTGTTTTATTTAATTATTATTTTTATATTCAAAACCAATACTTTAATAGAACTTTTAAAGTGTTATTAAAGAAAATCGTTTACAATAGTAGCGCGGTTAATAGCGCTTTTAAGTGCTATCAAAAACAAAACAAAGCTCTATTAAATTGCTTTTATGGCATTTTGTTTGTTGCCCTATTTTCTCTTTCAGAGTTGGTTTACCCTTTTGGACAGAAGAGATCACTCATCTTTGTCTTTATTAGAATCTTCATAAGAGGAGCATACGCCTAATTAGTTATTTTCCTCCATTTTATGGTAAAAGAGTTTAGCACGAATAAAACTAAAGTTCATGAGTGAAGGTGAGCATTCAAACAATAACCTATACAGAATGCGCCCTAGGACTAATTACAAAGGGACATACATTCAATCATTCCTTCTTCACTACTTAGCGCATGTGGCCTTTGAGTGCATTTATTATGAAAATATTTTGAAAATGGTTTGATTTCGAGAAAAATACTTGGTGTTGACCAAGCGTTTATTTGGACGGACGCTACTGTTTGTGCAAAAATTTCATTTCTCCCCACCAATTCCGTTTGCGTCCTTTTTAATTATTGTTTTAAATAATTATTTAGTTTTTTATATTAGCGACGGTTCCGACCGACGCCACTGTTTATGAAAAAAATTTCATTTCCCATAACAAATTTCGTTTGCCTCCTTATTAGTGATTGTCTTAATTAATTATTATTTTCTTATATTAGCTACGGCTCAGGCCGACTCTATTATTTGTGCTAAAATTTTCATTCCCCCCCACCAATTTTGTTTGGATCCTTTATATAATTATTATTTTTATATTCAAAACCAATACTTTAATAGCGCGTTTAAAGTGTTATTAAAGAAAATCGTTTACAATAACGGCGCGGTTAATAGCTCTTTTAAGTGCTATCAAAAACAAAAGAAAGCGCTATTAAATAGCTTTTATGGAATATTGTTTGTTACCATATTGGACATAAGAGATCACTCATCCTTGACTTTATTAGAATATTCATAAGAGGAGCATACGCGTAATTAGTTTTTTCCTCCATTTTATTACAAAAGTATTTAGCACGAATAAAACTAAAGTTCATGAGTGAAGGTGAGCATTCAAACAATAACCTATAAAACATGCGCCCTAGGACTAAGAACAAACGGAAATACATTTAATAATTCCTTCTTCACTACTAAGTGCATGTTGCCTTCGAGTGCATTTGTCAAGAAAATAGTTTGAAAATAGTTTGATTTTGAGAAAAATACTTGGTGTTGACCAAGCGTTTGTTTGGACCGACGCTACTCTTTGAGCGAAAATTTCATTTCCCCCCACCAATTTCGTTTGCCTCCTTTTTAGTTATTGTTTTAAATAATTATTTATTTTTTTATATTAGCGACGGTTCCGACCGATGCCATTGTTTATGAAAAAATATTCATTACCCATAAAAAAATTTGGTTTCCTCCTTATTAGTTATTGTCTTAATTAATTATTATTTTCTTATATTAGCTACGGTTCAGACCGACTCTACTGTTTGTGCTAATATATTCATTTCCCCCCACCAATTTGGTTTGGATCCTTTAAACTTATTGTTTTATTTAATTACTATTTTTATATTCAAAACCAATACTTTAATAGCTCTTTTAAAGTGTTATTAAAGAAAATCGTTTACAATAGCAGCTCGGTTAATAACGCTTTTAAGTGCTATCAAAAACAAAAGAAAGCTCTATTAAATAGATTTTATGGCATAGTTTTTGTTGCCCTATTTTCTTTTTTACAGTTGGTTTACCCTTTTGGACGGAAGAGATCACTCATCTTTGTCTTTATTAGAATCTTCATAAGAGGAGCATTCGCCTAATTAGTTATTTTCCTTCATTTTATTGCAAAAGTATTTAGCACGAATAAAACTAAAGTTCATGAGTGAAGGTGAGAATTAAAACAATAACCTATACAGCATGCGCCCTAGGACTAAGAACAAAGGGACATACATTTAATAATTCCTTCTTCACTACTTAGTGCATGTTACCTTCGAGTGCATTTATCAAGAAAATATTTTGAAAATAATTTGATTTCGAGAAAAATACTTGGTGTTGACCAAGCGTTTATTTAGACTAACGCTACTGTTTGTGCGAAAACTTCATTTCCCCCCACCAATTTCGTTTGCCTCCTTTTTTGTTATTGTTTTAGATAATTATTTATTTTTTAATATTAGCGACGGTTCCTTCCGACGCTATTGTTTATGAAAAAATATTCATTTCCATAACAAATTTCGTTTGCCTCCTTGTTAGTGATTGTCTTAATTAATTATTATTTTCTTATATTAGCTACGGTTCAGGCCGACTCTACTGTTTGTGCTAAAATTTTCATTTCCCCCCACCAATGTTGTTTGGATCCTTTAAACTTATTGTTTTATTTAATTATAATTTTTATATTCAAAACAAATACTTTAATAGCGCTTTTAAAGTGTTATTAAAGAAAATCGTTTACAATAGCGGCGCGGTTAATAGCTCTTTTAAGTGCTATTAAAAACAAAATAAAGTGCTATTTAATAGATTTTATGGCATATTGTTTGTTGCCCTATTTTCTCTTTCAGAGTTGGTTTACCCTTTTGGACAGAAGAGATCACTCATCTTTGTCTTAATTAGAATCTTCATAAGAGGAGCATTCGCCTAATTAGTTATTTTCCTCCATTTTATTGCAAAAGTATTTAGCACGAATAAAACTAAAGTTCATGAGTGAAGGTGAGAATTCAAACAATAACCTATACAGCATGCGCCCTAGGACTAAGAACATAGGGACATACATTTAATAATTCCTTCTTCACTACTTAGTGCATGTTGCCTTCGAGTGCATTTGTCAAGAAAATATTTTGAAAATGGTTTGATTTCGAGAAAAATACTTGGTGTTGACCAAGCGTTTAATTGGACCGACGCTACTGTTTGTGCGAAAATTTCATTTCCCCCCACCAATTTCGTTTGCCTCCTTTTTAGTTATTGTTTTAAATAATTATATTTTTTTAAATTAGTGACAGTTCCTGCCGATGTTATTGTTTATGAAAAAATATTCATTTCCCATAACAAATTTCATTTTCCTCCTTATTAATTATTGTCTTAAGTAATTATTATTTTTTAATATTAGCTACGTTTCAGGCCGACGTTACTGTTTGTGCTAAAATTTTCATTTCCCCGCACCAATTTAGTTTGGACCCATTAAACTTATTGTTTTATTTAATTATTATTTTTTTATTCAAAACCAATACTTTAATAGCGCATTTATACGGTTATTAAAGAAAATCATTTACAATAGCGGCGCTGTTAATAGCTCTTTTAAGTGCTATAAAAAACAAAAGAAAGCGCTATTAAATAGCTTTTATGGAATAATGTTTGTTACCCTATTTTCCCTTTCAGAGTTGGTTTACCCTTTTGGACAGAAGAGATCACTCATCCTTGACTTTATTAGAATCTTCATAAGAGGAGCATACGCGTAATTAGTTTTTTCCTCCATTTTATTTCAAAAGTATTTAGCACGAATAAAACTAAAGTTCATGAGTTAAGGTGACCATTCAAACAATAACCTATACAACATGCGCCCTAGGACTAAGAACAAACGGAAATACATTTAATAATTCCTTCTTCACTACTAAGTGCATGTTGCCTTCGAGTGCATTTGTCAAGAAAATAGTTTGAAAATAGTTTGATTTTGAGAAAAATATTTGGTGTTGACCAAGCGTTTGTTTGGACCGACGCTACTCTTTGAGAGAAAATTACATTTCCCCCCACCAATTTCGTTTGCCTCCTTTTTAGTTATTGTTTTAAATAATTATTTATTTTTTTATATTAGCGACGGTTCCGACCGACGCCATTGTTTATGAAAAAATATTCATTACCCATAAAAAATTTCGGTTTCCTCCTTATTAGTTATTGTCTTAATTAATTATTATTTTCTTATATTATCTACGGTTCAGACCGACTCTATACTGTTTGTGCTAAAATATTCATTTCCCCCCACCAATTTGGTTTGGATCCTTTAAACTTATTGTTTTATTTAATTAGTATTTTTATATTCAAAACCAATACTTTAATAGCTCTTTTAAAGTGTTAGTAAAGAAAATCGTTTACAATAGCAGCTCGTTTAATAGCGCTTTTAAGTGCTATCAAAAACAAAAGAAAGCTCTATTAAATAGCTTTTATGGCATAGTTTTTGTTGCCCTATTTTCTTTTTTACAGTTGGTTTACCCTTTTGGACGGAAGAGATCACTCATCTTTGTCTTTATTAGAATCTTAATAAGAGGAGCATTCGCCTAATTAGTTATTTTCCTTCATTTTATTGCAAAAGTATTTAGCACGAATAAAACTTAAGTTCATGAGTGAAGGTGAGAATTAAAACAATAACCTATACAGCATGCGCCCTAGGACTAAGAACAAAGGGACATACATTTAATAATTCCTTCTTCACTACTTAGTGCATGTTACCTTTGAGTGCATTTATCAAGAAAATATTTTGAAAATGGTTTGATTTCGAGAAAAATACTTGGTGTTGACCAAGCGTTTTTTTAGACTAACGCTATTGTTTGTGCGAAAATTTCATTTCCCCCCACCAATTGCATTTGCCTCCTTTTTAGTTATTGTTTTAGATAATTACTTATTTTTTAATATTAGCGACGGTTCCTTCCGAGGCTATTGTTTATGAAAAAATATTCATTTCCATAACAAATTTTGTTTTCCTCCTTATTAGTGATTGTCTTAATTAATTATTATTATCTTATATTAGCTACTGTTCAGGCCGACTCTACTGTTTTTGCTAAAATTTTCATTTCCCACCACCAATTTTGTTTGGATCCTTTAAACTTATTGTTTTATTTAATTATTATTTTTATATTCAAAACCAATACTTTAATAGCGCTTTTAAAGTGTTATTAAAGAAAATCGTTTACAATAGCGGCGCGGTTAATAGCTCTTTTAAGTGCTATCAAAAACAAAATAAAGCGCTATTAAATAACTTTTATGGCATATTGTTTGTTGCCCTATTTTCTCTTTCAGAGTTGGTTTACCCTTTTGGACAGAAGAGATCACTCATCTTTGTCTTTATTAGAATCTTCATAAGAGGAGAATACGCCTAATTAGTTTTTTTCCTCCATTTTATTGCAAAAGTATTTAGCACGAATAAAACTAAAGTTCATGAGTGAAGGTGAGCATTCAAACAATAACCTATACAGCATGCGCCCTAGGACTAAGAACAAAGGGACATTCATTTAATGATTCCTTCTTCACTACTTAGTGCATGTTGCCTTCGCGTGCAAATGTCAAGAAAATAGTTTGAAAATAGTTTGATTCTGAGAAAAATACTTGGGGTTGACCAAGCGTTTATTTGGACCGATGCTACTCTTTATGCGAAAATTTCATTTCCCCACACCGATTTCATTTGCCTCCTTTTTAGTTATTATTTTAAATTATTATTTATTTTTTTATATTAGCGACGGTTCCGACCGACGCCACTGTTTATGAAAAAATAGTCATTTCGCATAACAAATTTCAATTGCCTCCTTATTAGTTATTGTCTTAATTAATTATTATTTTCTTATATTAGCTACGGTACATGCCGACTCTACTGTTTATGCTAAAATTTTCATTTCCCCCCACCAATTTAGTTTGGACCAATTAAACTTATTGTTTTATTTAATTATTATTTTTATATTCAAAACCAATACTTTAATAGCACTTTTAAAGTGTTATTAAAGAAAATAGTTTACAATAGCAGCGCGGTTAATAGCACTTTTAAGTGCTATCAAAAACAAAACAAAGCTCTATTAAATAGCTTTTATGGCATATTATTTGTTGCCCTATTTTCTCTTTCAGAGTTGGTTTACCCTTTTGGACAGAAGAGATCACTCATCTTTGTCTTAATTAGAATCTTCATAAGAGGATCATTCGCCTAATTAGTTATTTTCCTCCATTTTATTGCAAAAGTATTTAGCACGAATAAAACTAAAGTTCATGAGTGAAGGTGAGAATTAAAACAATAACCTATACAGCATGCGCCCTAGGACTAAGAACATAGGGACATACATTTAATAATTCCTTCTTCACTACTTAGTACCTGTTGCCTTCGAGTGCATTTTTGAAGAAAATATTTTGAAAATGGTTTGATTTCGAGAAAAATACTTGGTGTTGACCAAGCGTTTAATTGGACCGACGCTACTGTTTGTGCGAAAATTTCATTTCCCCCCACCAATTTCGTTTGCCTCCTTTTTACTTATTGTTTTAAATAATTATATTTTTTTTATATTACTGACGGTTCCTGCCGATGTTATTGTTTATGAAAAAATATTCATTTCCCATAACAAATTTTGTTTTCCTCCTTATTAATTATTGTCTTAATTAATTATTATTTTGTAATATTAGCTACGGTTCATGCCAACGTTAGTGTTTGTGCTAAAATTTCCATTTCCCCCCACCAATTTAGTTTGGACCCATTAAACTTATTGTTTTATTTAATTATTATTTTTTTATTCAAAACCAATACTTTAATAGCGCGTTTAAAGTGTTATTAAAGTAAATCGTTTACAATAGCGGCGCTTTTAATAGCTCTTTTAAGTGCTATCAAAAACAAAAGAAAGCGCTATTAAATAGCTTTTAAGGAATATTGTTTGTTACCCTATTTTCCCTTTCAGAGTTGGTTTACCCTTTTGGACAGAAGAGATCACTCATCCTTGACTTTATTAGAATCTTCATAAGAGGAGCATACGCGTAATTAGTTTTTTCCTCCATTTTATTGCAAAAGTATTTAGCACGAATAAAACTAAAGTTCATTAGTGAAGGTGAGCATTCAAACAATAACCTATACAACATGTGCCCTAGGAGTAAGAACAAACGGAAATACATTTAATAATTCCTTCTTCACTACTAAGTGCATGTTGCCTTCGAGTGCATTTGTCAAGAAAATAGTTTGAAAATAGTTTGATTTTAAGAAAAATACTTGGTGTTGACCAAGCGTTTGTTTGGACCGACGCTACTCTTTGAGCGAAAATTTCATTTCCCCCCACCAATTTCGTTTGCCTCCTTTTTAGTTATTGTTTTAAATAATTTTATTTTTTTATATTAGCGACGGTTCCGACCGATGCCATTGTTTATGAAAAAATATTCATTACCCATAAAAAATTTCGGTTTCCTCCTTATTAGTTATTGTCTTAATTAATTATTATTTTCTTATATTAGCTACGGTTCAGACCGACTCTACTGTTTGTGCTAAAATATTCATTTCCCCCCACCAATTTGGTTTGGATCCTTTAAACTTATTGTTTTATTTAATTACTATTTTTATATTCAAAACCAATACTTTAATAGCGCTTTTAAAGTGTTATTAAATAAAATTGTTTACAAGAGCAGCTCGGTGAATAGCGCTTTTAAGTGCTATCAAAAACAAAAGAAAGCTCTATTAAATAGCTTTTATGGCATAGTTTTTGTTGCGCTATTTTCTTTTTTACAGTTGGTTTACCCTTTTGGACGGAAGATATCACTCATCTTTGTCTTTATTAGAATCTTCATAAGAGGAGCATTCACCTAATTAGTTATTTTTCTTCATTTTATTGCAAAAGTATTTAGCACGAATAAAACTAAAGTTCATGAGTGAAGGTGAGAATTCAAACAATAACCTATACAACATGCGCCCTAGGACTAAGAATAAAGGGACATACATTTAATAATTCCTTCTTCACTACTTAGTGCATGTTACCTTCGAGTGCATTTATCAAGAAAATATTTTGAAAATTGTTTGATTTCGAGAAAAATACTTGGTGTTGACCAAGCGTTTATTTAGACTAGCGTTACTGTTTGTGCAAAAAATTCATTTCCCCCCACCAATTTCGTTTGCCTCCTTTTTAGTTATTGTTTTAGATAATTATTTATTTTTTAATATTAGCGACGGTTTCTTCCGACGCTATTGTTTATGAAAAAATATTCATTTCCATAACAAATTTCGTTTGCCTCCCTATTAGTGATTGTCTTAATTAATTATTATTTTCTTATATTAGCTATGGTTCAGGCCGACTCTACTGTTTGTGCTAAAATTTTCATTTTCCCCCACCAATTTTGTTTGGATCCTTTAAACTTATTGTTTTATTTAATTATTATTTTTATATTTAAAACCAATACTTTAATAGCGCTTTTAAATTGTTATTAAAGAAAATCTTTTACAATAGCGTCGCGGTTAATAGCTCTTTTAAGTGCTATCAAAAACAAAATAAAGCGTTATTAAATAACTTTTATGGCATATTGTTTGTTGCCCTATTTTCTCTTTCAGAGTTGGTTTACCCTTTTGGACAGAAGAGATCACTCATCTTTGTCTTTATTAGAATCTTCATAAGAGGAGAATACGCCTAATTAGTTTTTTTCCATCATTGTATTGCAAAAGTATTTAGCACGAATAAAACTAAAGTTTATGAGTGAAGGTGAGCATTCAAACAATAACCTATACAGCATGCTCCCTAGGACTATGAACAAAGGGACATACATTTAATAATTCCTTCTTCACTACTTAGTGCATGTTGCCTTCGCGTGCATCTGTCAAGAAAATAGTTTGAAAATAGTTTGATTTTGAGAAAAATACTTGGTGTTGACCAAGCGTTTATTTGGACCGATGCTACTCTTTATCCGAAAATTTCATTTCCCCACACCGATTTCGTTTGCCTCCTTTTTAGTTATTGTTTTAAATTATTTTATTTTTTTTATATTAGCGACGGTTCCAACCAACGCCATTGTTTATGAAAAAATATTCATTTCCCATAACAAATTTTGTTTGCCTCCTTATTAGTTATTGTCTTAATTAAATTTTTTTTTATATTAGCTACGGTTCATGCCGACTCTACTGTTTATGCTAAAAATTTCATTTCCCCTCACCAATTTAATTTGGACCAATTAAACTTATTGTTTTATTTAATTATTATTTTTATATTCAAAACCAATACTTTAATAGCACTTTTAAAGTGTTATTAAAGAAAATAGTTTACAATAGCAGCGCCGTTAATAGTGCTTTTAAGTGCTATCAAAAACAAAACAAAGCTCTATTTAATAGCTTTTATGGCATATTGTTTGTTCCCCTATTTTCTCTTTCAGAGTTGGTTTACCCTTTTGGACAGAAGAGATCACTCATCTTTGTCTTAATTAGAATCTTCATAAGAGGAGCATTCGCCTAATTAGTTATTTTCCTCCATTTTATTGCAAAAGTATTTAGCACGAATAAAACTAAAGTTCATGAGTGAAGGTGAGAATTCAAACAATAACCTATACAGCATGCGCCCTAGGACTAAGAACATAGGGACATACATTTAATAATTCCTTCTTCACTACTTAGTGCATGTTGCCTTCGAGTGCATTTGTCAAGAAAATATTTTGAAAATGGTTTGATTTCGAGAAAAATACTTGGTGTTGACCAAGCGTTTAATTGGACCGACGCTACTGTTTGTACGAAAATTTCATTTCCCCCCACCAATTTTGTTTGCCTCCTTTTTACTTATTGTTTTAAATAATTATATTTTTTTATATTAGTGACGGTTCCTGCCGATGTTATTGTTTATGAAAAAATATTCATTTCCCATAACAAATTTCGTTTTCCTCCTTATTAATTATTGTCTTAATTAATTATTATTTTGTAATATTAGCTACGGTTCATGCCAACGTTAGTGTTTGTGCTAAAATTTTCATTTCCCCCCACCAATTTAGTTTGGACCCATTAAACTTATTGTTTTATTTAATTATTATTTTTTATTCAAAACCAATACTTTAATAGCGCGTTTAAAGTGTTATTAAAGAAAATCGTTCACAATAGCGGCGCTTTTAATAGCTCTTTTAAGTGCTATCAAAAACAAAAGAAAGTGTTATTAAATAGCTTTTATGGAATATTGTTTGTTACCCTATTTTCCCTTTCGGAGTTGGTTTACCCTTTTGGACATAAGAGATCACTCATCCTTGACTTTATTAGAATCTTCATAAGAGGAGCATACGCGTAATTAGTTTTTTCCTCCATTTTATTGCAAAAGTATTTAGCACGAATAAAACTAAAGTTCATTAGTGAAGGTGAGCATTCAAACAATAACGTATACAACATGTGCCCTAGGACTAAGAACAAACGGAAATACATTTAATAATTCCTTCTTCACTACTAAGTGCATGTTGCCTTCGAGTGCATTTGTCAAGAAAATAGTTTGAAAATAGTTTGATTTTAAGAAAAATACTTGGTGTTGACCAAGCGTTTGTTTGGACCGATGCTACTCTTTGAGCGAAAATTTCATTTCCCCCCACCAATTTCGTTTGCCTCCTTTTTAGTTATTGTTTTAAATAATTTTATTTTTTTATATTAATGACAGTTCCGACCGATGCCATTGTTTATGAAAAAATATTCATTACCCATAAAAAATTTCGGTTTCCTCCTTATTAGTTATTGTCTTAATTAATTATTATTTTCTTATATTAGCTACGGTTCAGACCGACTCTACTGTTTGTGCTAAAATATTCATTTCCCCCCACCAATTTGGTTTGTATCCTTTAAACTTATTGTTTTATTTAACTACTATTTTTATATTCAAAACCAATACTTTAATAGCGCTTTTAAAGTGTTATTAAATAAAAATGTTTACAATATCAGCTCGGTGAATAGCGCTTTTAAGTGCTATCAAAAACAAAAGAAAGCTCTATTAAATAGCTTTTATGGCATAGTTTTTGTTGCCCTATTTTCTTTTTTACAGTTGGTTTACCCTTTTGGACGGAAGATATCACTCATCTTTGTCTTTATTAGAATCTTCATAAGAGGAGCATTCGCCTAATTAGTTATTTTCCTTCATTTTATTGCAAAAGTATTTAGCACGAATAAAACTAAAGTTCATGAGTGAAGGTGAGAATTCAAACAATAACCTATACAACATGCGCCCTAGGACTAAGAATAAAGGGACATACATTTAATAATTCCTTCTTCACTACTTAGTGCATGTTACCTTCGAGTGCATTTATCAAGAAAATATTTTGAAAATGGTTTGATTTCGAGAAATAAACTTGGTGTTGACCAAGCGTTTATTTAGACTAGCGCTACTGTTTGTGCAAAAAATTCATTTACCCCCACCAATTTCGTTTGCCTCCTTTTTAGTTATTGTTTTAGATAATTATTTATTTTTTAATATTAGCGACGGTTCCTTCCGACGCTATTGTTTATGAAAAAATATTCATTTCCATAACAAATTTCGTTTGCCTCCTTATTAGTGATTGTCTTAATTAATTATTATTTTCTTATATTAGCTACGAGTCAGGCCGACTCTACTGTTTGTGCTAAAATTTTCATTTTCCCCCACCAATTTTGTTTGGATCCTTTAAACTTATTGTTTTATTTAATTATTATTTTTATATTTAAAACCAATACTTTAATAGCGCTTTTAAAGTGTTATTAAAGAAAATCTTTTACAATAGCGTCACGGTTAATAGCTCTTTTAAGTGCTATAAAAAACAAAATAAAGCGCTTTTAAATAACTTTTATGGCATATTGTTTGTTGCCCTATTTTCTCTTTCAGAGTTGGTTTACCCTTTTGGACAAAAGAGATCACTCATCTTTGTCTTTATTAGAATCTTCATAAGAGGAGAATACGCCTAATTAGTTTTTTTCCATCATTGTATTGCAAAAGTATTTAGCACGAATAAAACTAAAGTTTATGAGTGAAGGTGAGCATTCAAACAATAACCTATACAGCATGCTCCCTAGGACTATGAACAAAGGGACATACATTTAATAATTCCTTCTTCACAACTTAGTGCATGTTGCCTTCGCGTGCATCTGTCAAGAAAATAGTTTGAAAATAGTTTGATTTTGAGAAAAATACTTGGTGTTGACCAAGCGTTTATTTGGATCGATGCTACTCTTTATGCGAAAATTTCATTTCCCCACACCGATTTCGTTTGCCTCCTTTTTAGTTATTGTTTTAAATTATTTTTAATTTTTTTTATATTAGCGACGGTTCCAACCGACGCCATTGTTTATGAAAAAATATTCATTTCACATAACAAATTTTGTTTGCCTCCTTATTAGTTATTGTCTTAATTAAATTTTTTTTTATATTAGCTACGGTTCATGCCGACTCTACTGTTTATGCTAAAATTTTCATTTCCCCCAACCAATTTAATTCGGACTAATTAAACTTATTGTTTTATTTAATTATTATTTTTATATTCAAAACCAATACTTTAATAGCACTTTTAAAGTGTTATTAAAGAAAATAGTTTACAATAGCAGCGCCGTTAATAGCACTTTTAAGTGCTATCAAAAACAAAACAAAGCTCTATTAAATAGCTTTTATGGCATATTGTCTGTTGCCCTATTTTCTCTTTCAGAGTTGGTTACCCTTTTGGACAGAAGAGATCACTCATCTTTGTCTTAATTAGAATCTTCATAAGAGGAGCATTCGCCTAATTAGTTATTTTCCTCCATTTTATTGCAAAAGTATTTAGCACGAATAAAACTAAAGTTCATGAGTGAAGGTGAGAATTCAAACAATAACCTATACAGCATGCGCCCTAGGACTAAGAACATAGGGACATACATTTAATAATTCCTTCTTCACTACTTAGTGCATGTTGCCTTCGAGTGCATTTGTCAAGAAAATATTTTGAAAATGGTTTGATTTCGAGAAAAATACTTGGTGTTGACCAAGCGTTTAATTGGACCGACGCTACTGTTTGTACGAAAATTTCATTTCCCCCCACCAATTTTGTTTGCCTCCTTTTTACTTATTGTTTTAAATAATTATATTTTTTTATATTAGTGACGGTTCCTGCCGATGTTATTGTTTATGAAAAAATATTCATTTCCCATAACAAATTTCGTTTTCCTCCTTATTAATTATTGTCTTAATTAATTATTATTTTGTAATATTAGCTACGGTTCATGCCAACGTTAGTGTTTGTGCTAAAATTTTCATTTCCCCCCACCAATTTAGTTTGGACCCATTAAACTTATTGTTTTATTTAATTATTATTTTTTATTCAAAACCAATACTTTAATAGCGCGTTTAAAGTGTTATTAAAGAAAATCGTTCACAATAGCGGCGCTTTTAATAGCTCTTTTAAGTGCTATCAAAAACAAAAGAAAGTGTTATTAAATAGCTTTTATGGAATATTGTTTGTTACCCTATTTTCCCTTTCGGAGTTGGTTTACCCTTTTGGACATAAGAGATCACTCATCCTTGACTTTATTAGAATCTTCATAAGAGGAGCATACGCGTAATTAGTTTTTTCCTCCATTTTATTGCAAAAGTATTTAGCACGAATAAAACTAAAGTTCATTAGTGAAGGTGAGCATTCAAACAATAACGTATACAACATGTGCCCTAGGACTAAGAACAAACGGAAATACATTTAATAATTCCTTCTTCACTACTAAGTGCATGTTGCCTTCGAGTGCATTTGTCAAGAAAATAGTTTGAAAATAGTTTGATTTTAAGAAAAATACTTGGTGTTGACCAAGCGTTTGTTTGGACCGATGCTACTCTTTGAGCGAAAATTTCATTTCCCCCCACCAATTTCGTTTGCCTCCTTTTTAGTTATTGTTTTAAATAATTTTATTTTTTTATATTAATGACAGTTCCGACCGATGCCATTGTTTATGAAAAAATATTCATTACCCATAAAAAATTTCGGTTTCCTCCTTATTAGTTATTGTCTTAATTAATTATTATTTTCTTATATTAGCTACGGTTCAGACCGACTCTACTGTTTGTGCTAAAATATTCATTTCCCCCCACCAATTTGGTTTGTATCCTTTAAACTTATTGTTTTATTTAACTACTATTTTTATATTCAAAACCAATACTTTAATAGCGCTTTTAAAGTGTTATTAAATAAAAATGTTTACAATATCAGCTCGGTGAATAGCGCTTTTAAGTGCTATCAAAAACAAAAGAAAGCTCTATTAAATAGCTTTTATGGCATAGTTTTTGTTGCCCTATTTTCTTTTTTACAGTTGGTTTACCCTTTTGGACGGAAGATATCACTCATCTTTGTCTTTATTAGAATCTTCATAAGAGGAGCATTCGCCTAATTAGTTATTTTCCTTCATTTTATTGCAAAAGTATTTAGCACGAATAAAACTAAAGTTCATGAGTGAAGGTGAGAATTCAAACAATAACCTATACAACATGCGCCCTAGGACTAAGAATAAAGGGACATACATTTAATAATTCCTTCTTCACTACTTAGTGCATGTTACCTTCGAGTGCATTTATCAAGAAAATATTTTGAAAATGGTTTGATTTCGAGAAATAAACTTGGTGTTGACCAAGCGTTTATTTAGACTAGCGCTACTGTTTGTGCAAAAAATTCATTTACCCCCACCAATTTCGTTTGCCTCCTTTTTAGTTATTGTTTTAGATAATTATTTATTTTTTAATATTAGCGACGGTTCCTTCCGACGCTATTGTTTATGAAAAAATATTCATTTCCATAACAAATTTCGTTTGCCTCCTTATTAGTGATTGTCTTAATTAATTATTATTTTCTTATATTAGCTACGAGTCAGGCCGACTCTACTGTTTGTGCTAAAATTTTCATTTTCCCCCACCAATTTTGTTTGGATCCTTTAAACTTATTGTTTTATTTAATTATTATTTTTATATTTAAAACCAATACTTTAATAGCGCTTTTAAAGTGTTATTAAAGAAAATCTTTTACAATAGCGTCACGGTTAATAGCTCTTTTAAGTGCTATAAAAAACAAAATAAAGCGCTTTTAAATAACTTTTATGGCATATTGTTTGTTGCCCTATTTTCTCTTTCAGAGTTGGTTTACCCTTTTGGACAAAAGAGATCACTCATCTTTGTCTTTATTAGAATCTTCATAAGAGGAGAATACGCCTAATTAGTTTTTTTCCATCATTGTATTGCAAAAGTATTTAGCACGAATAAAACTAAAGTTTATGAGTGAAGGTGAGCATTCAAACAATAACCTATACAGCATGCTCCCTAGGACTATGAACAAAGGGACATACATTTAATAATTCCTTCTTCACAACTTAGTGCATGTTGCCTTCGCGTGCATCTGTCAAGAAAATAGTTTGAAAATAGTTTGATTTTGAGAAAAATACTTGGTGTTGACCAAGCGTTTATTTGGATCGATGCTACTCTTTATGCGAAAATTTCATTTCCCCACACCGATTTCGTTTGCCTCCTTTTTAGTTATTGTTTTAAATTATTTTTAATTTTTTTTATATTAGCGACGGTTCCAACCGACGCCATTGTTTATGAAAAAATATTCATTTCACATAACAAATTTTGTTTGCCTCCTTATTAGTTATTGTCTTAATTAAATTTTTTTTTATATTAGCTACGGTTCATGCCGACTCTACTGTTTATGCTAAAATTTTCATTTCCCCCAACCAATTTAATTTGGACTAATTAAACTTATTGTTTTATTTAATTATTATTTTTATATTCAAAACCAATACTTTAATAGCACTTTTAAAGTGTTATTAAAGAAAATAGTTTACAATAGCAGCGCCGTTAATAGTGCTTTTAAGTGCTATCAAAAACAAAACAAAGCTCTATTTAATAGCTTTTATGGCATATTGTTTGTTCCCCTATTTTCTCTTTCAGAGTTGGTTTACCCTTTTGGACAGAAGAGATCACTCATCTTTGTCTTAATTAGAATCTTCATAAGAGGAGCATTCGCCTAATTAGTTATTTTCCTCCATTTTATTGCAAAAGTATTTAGCACGAATAAAACTAAAGTTCATGAGTGAAGGTGAGAATTCAAACAATAACCTATACAGCATGCGCCCTAGGACTAAGAACATAGGGACATACATTTAATAATTCCTTCTTCACTACTTAGTGCATGTTGCCTTCGAGTGCATTTGTCAAGAAAATATTTTGAAAATGGTTTGATTTCAAGAAAAATACTTGGTGTTTACCAAGCGTTTAATTGGACCGACGCTACTGTTTGTGCGAAAATTTCATTTCCCCCCACCAATATCGTTTGCCTCCTTTTTACTTATTGTTTTAAATAATTATATTTTTTTATATTAGTGACGGTTCCTGCCGATGTTATTGTTTATGAAAAAAAATTCATTTCCCATAACAAATTTCATTTTCCTCCTTATTAATTATTGTCTTAATTAATTATTATTTTGTAATATTAGCTACGGTTCATGCCAACGTTAGTGTTTGTGCTAAAATTTTCATTTCCCCCCACCAATTTAGTTTGGACCCATTAAACTTATTGTTTTATTTAATTATTATTTTTTTATTCAAAACCAATACTTTAATAGCGCGTTTAAAGTGTTATTAAAGAAAATCGTTTACAATAGCGGCGCTTTTAATAGCTCTTTTAAGTGCTATCAAAAACAAAAGAAAGCGCTATTAAATAGCTTTTATGGAATATTGTTTGTTACCCTATTTTCCCTTTCAGAGTTGGTTTACCCTTTTAGACAGAAGAGATCACTCATCCTTGACTTTATTAGAATCTTCATAAGAGGAGCATACGCGTAATTAGTTTTTTCCTCCATTTTATTGCAAAAGTATTAAGCACGAATAAAACTAAAGTTCATTAGTGAAGGTGAGCATTCAAACAATAACCTATACAACATGTGCCCTAGGACTAAGAACAAACGGAAATACATTTAATAATTCCTTCTTCACTACAAAGTGCATGTTGCCTTCGAGTGCATTTGTCAAGAAAATAGTTTGAAAATAGTTTGATTTTAAGAAAAATACTTGGTGTTGACCAAGTGTTTGTTTGGAACGATGCTACTCTTTGAGCGAAAATTTCATTTCCCCCCACCAATTTCGTTTGCCTCCTTTTTTGTTATTGTTTTAAATAATTTTATTTTTTTATATTAGCGACAGTTCCGACCGATTCCATTGTTTATGAAAAAATATTCATTACCCATAAAAAATTTCGGTTTCCTCCTTATTAGTTATTATCTTAATTAATTATTATTTTCTTATATTGGCTACGGTTCAGACCGACTCTACTGTTTGTGCTAAAATATTCATTTCCCCCCACCAATTTGGTTTGGATCCTTTAAACTTATTGTTTTATTTAATTACTATTTTTATATTCAAAACCAATACTTTAATAGCGCTTTTAAAGTGTTATTAAATAAAATTGTTTACAATAGCAGCTCGGTGAATAGCGCTTTTAAGTGCTATCAAAAACAAAAGAAAGCTCTATTATATAGCTTTTATGGCATAGTTGTTGCCCTATTTTCTTTCTTACAGTTGGTTTACCCTTTTGGACGGAAGATATCACTCATCTTTGTCTTTATTAGAATCTTCATAAGAGGAGCATTCGCCTAATTAGTTATTTTCCTTCATTTTATTGCAAAAGTATTTAGCACGAATAAAACTAAAGTTCATGAGTGAAGGTGAGAATCCAAACAATAACCTATACAACATGCGCCCTAGGACTAAGAATAAAGGGACATACATTTAATAATTCCTTCTTCACTACTTAGTGCATGTTACCTTCGAGTGCATTTATCAAGAAAATATTTTGAAAATGGTTTGATTTCGAGAAAAATACTTGGTGTTGACCAACCGTTTATTTAGACTAGCGCTACTGTTTGTGCAAAAAATTCATTTCCCCCCACCAATTTCGTTTGCCTTCTTTTTAGTTATTGTTTTAGATAATTATTTATTTTTTAATATTAGCGACGGTTCCTTCCGACGCTATTGTTTATGAAAAAATATTCATTTCCATAACAAATTTCGTTTGCCTCCTTATTAGTGATTGTCTTAATTAATTATTATTTTCTTATATTAGCTACGGTTCAGGCCGACTCTACTGTTTGTGCTAAAATTTTCATTTTCCCCCACCAATTTTGTTTGGATCCTTTAAACTTATTGTTTTATTAAATTATTATTTTTATATTTAAAACCAATACTTTAATAGCGCTTTTAAAGTGTTATTAAAGAAAATCTTTTACAATAGCGTCGCGGTTAATAGCTCTTTTAAGTGTTATCAAAAAAAAAATAAAGCGCTATTAAATAACTTTTATGGCATATTGTTTGTTGCCCTATTTTCTCTTTCAGAGTTGGTTTACCCTTTTGGACAGAAGAGATCACTCATCTTTGTCTTTATTAGAATCTTCATAAGAGGAGAATACGCCTAATTAGTTTTTTTCCATCATTGTATTGCAAAAGTATTTAGCACGAATAAAACTAAAGTTTATGAGTGAAGGTGAGCATTCAAACAATAACCTATACAGCATGCTCCCTAGGACTATGAACAAAGGGACATACATTTAATAATTCCTTCTTCACTACTTAGTGCATGTTTCCTTCGCGTGCATCTGTCAAGAAAATAGTTTGAAAATAGTTTGATTTTGAGAAAAATACTTGGTGTTGACCAAGCGTTTATTTGGATCGATGCTACTCTTTATGCGAAAATTTCATTTCCCCACACCGATTTCGTTTGCCTCCTTTTTAGTTATTGTTTTAAATTATTTTTAATTTTTTTTATATTAGCGACGGTTCCAACCGACGCCATTGTTTATGAAAAAATATTCATTTCCCATAACAAATTTTGTTTGCCTCCTTATTAGTTATTGTCTTAATTAAATTTTTTTTTATATTAGCTACGGTTCATGCCGACTCTACTGTTTATGCTAAAATTTTCATTTCCCCCAACCAATTTAATTTGGACCAATTAAACTTATTGTTTTATTTAATTATTATTTTTATATTCAAAACAATACTTTAATAGCACTTTTAAAGTGTTATTAAAAAAAATAGTTTACAATAGCAGCGCCATTAATAGTGCTTTTAAGTGCTATCAAAAACAAAACAAAGCTCTATTAAATAGCTTTTATGGCATATTGTTTGTTGCCCTATTTTCTCTTTCAGAGTTGGTTTACCCTATTGGACAGAAGAGATCACTCATCTTTGTCTTAATTAGAATCTTCATAAGAGGAGCATTCGCCTAATTAGTTATTTTCCTCCATTTTATTGCAAAAGTATTTAGCACGAATAAAACTAAAGTTCATGAGTGAAGGTGAGAATTCAAACAATAACCTATACAGCATGCGCCCTAGGACTAAGAACATAGGGACATACATTTAATAATTCCTTCTTCACTACTTAGTGCATGTTGCCTTCGAGTGCATTTGTCAAGAAAATATTTTGAAAATGGTTTGATTTCGAGAAAAATACTTGGTGTTGACCAAGCGTTTAATTGGACCGACGCTACTGTTTGTGCGAAAATTTCATTTCCCCCCACCAATATCGTTTGCCTCCTTTTTACTTATTGTTTTAAATAATTATATTTTTTTATATTAGTGACGGTTCCTGCCGATGTTATTGTTTATGAAAAAATATTCATTTCCCATAACAAATTTCGTTTTCCTCCTTATTAATTATTGTCTTAATTAATTATTATTTTGTAATATTAGCTACGGTTCATGCCAACGTTAGTGTTTGTGCTAAAATTTTCATTTCCCCCCACCAATTTAGTTTGGACCCATTAAACTAATTGTTTTATTTAATTATTATTTTTTTATTCAAAACCAATACTTTAATAGCGCGTTTAAAGTGTTATTAAAGAAAATCATTTACAATAGCGGCGCTTTTAATAGCTCTTTTAAGTGCTATCAAAAACAAAAGAAAGCGCTATTAAATAGCTTTTATGGAATATTGTTTGTTACCCTATTTTCCCTTTCAGAGTTGGTTTACCCTTTTGGACAGAAGAGATCACACATCCTTGACTTTATTAGAATCTTCATAAGAGGAGCATACGCGTAATTAGTTTATTCCTCCATTTTATTGCAAAAGTATTAAGCACGAATAAAACTAAAGTTCATTAGTGAAGGTGAGCATTCAAACAATAACCTATACAACATGTGCCCTAGGACTAAGAACAAACGGAAATACATTTAATAATTCCTTCTTCACTACTAAGTGCATGTTGCCTTCGAGTGCATTTGTCAAGAAAATAGTTTGAAAATAGTTTGATTTTAAGAAAAATACTTGGTGTTGACCAAGCGTTTGTTTGGACCGATGCTACTCTTTGAGCGAAAATTTCATTTCCCCCCACCAATTTCGTTTGCCTCCTTTTTAGTTATTGTTTTAAATAATTTTATTTTTTTATATTAGCGACAGTTCCGACCGATTCCATTGTTTATGAAAAAATATTCATTACCCATAAAAAATTTCGGTTTCCTCCTTATTAGTTATTGTCTTAATTAATTATTATTTTCTTATATTAGCTACGGTTCAGACCGACTCTACTGTTTGTGCTAAAATATTCATTTCCCCCCACCAATTTGGTTTGGATCCTTTAAACTTATTGTTTTATTTAATTACTATTTTTATATTCAAAACCAATACTTTAATAGCGCTTTTAAAGTGTTATTAAATAAAATTGTTTACAATAGCAGCTCGGTGAATAGCGCTTTTAAGTTCTATCAAAAACAAAAGAAAGCTCTATTATATAGCTTTTATGGCATAGTTTTTGTTGCCCTATTTTCTTTTTTACAGTTGGTTTACCCTTTTGGACGGAAGATATCACTCATCTTTGTCTTTATTAGAATCTTCATAAGAGGAGCATTCGCCTAATTAGTTATTTTCCTTCATTTTATTGCAAAAGTATTTAGCACGAATAAAACTAAAGTTCATGAGTGAAGGTGAGAATCCAAACAATAACCTATACAACATGCGCCCTAGGACTAAGAATAAAGGGACATACATTTAATAATTCCTTCTTCACTACTTAGTGCATGTTACCTTCGAGTGCATTTATCAAGAAAATATTTTGAAAATGGTTTGATTTCGAGAAAAATACTTGGTGTTGACCAAGAGTTTATTTAGACTAGCGCTACTGTTTGTGCAAAAAATTCATTTCCCCCCACCAATTTCGTTTGCCTCCTTTTTAGTTATTGTTTTAGATAATTATTTATTTTTTAATATTAGCGACGGTTCCTTCTGACGCTATTGTTTATGAAAAAATATTCATTTCCATAACAAATTTCATTTGCCTCCTTATTAGTGATTGTCTTAATTAATTATTATTTTCTTATATTAGCTACGGTTCAGGCCGACTCTACTGTTTGTGCTAAAATTTTCATTTTTCCCCCACCAATTTTGTTTGGATCCTTTAAACTTATTGTTTTATTAAATTATTATTTTTATATTTAAAACCAATACTTTAATAGCGCTTTTAAAGTGTTATTAAAGAAAATCTTTTACAATAGCGTCGCGGTAAATAGCTCTTTTAAGTGCTATCAAAAAAAAATAAAGCGCTATTAAATAACTTTTATGGCATATTGTTTGTTGCCCTATTTTCTCTTTCAGAGTTGGTTTACCCTTTTGGACAGAAGAGATCACTCATCTTTGTCTTTATTAGAATCTTCATAAGAGGAGAATACGCCTAATTAGTTTTTTTCCATCATTGTATTGCAAAAGTATTTAGCACGAATAAAACTAAAGTTTATGAGTGAAGGTGAGCATTCAAACAATAACCTATACAGCATGCTCCCTAGGACTATGAACAAAGGGACATACATTTAATAATTCCTTCTTCATTACTTAGTGCATGTTTCCTTCGCGTGCATCTGTCAAGAAAATAGTTTGAAAATAGTTTGATTTTGAGAAAAATATTTGGTGTTGACCAAGCATTTATTTGGACCGATGCTACTCTTTATGCGAAAATTTCATTTCCCCACACCGATTTCGTTTGCCTCCTTTTTAGTTATTGTTTTAAATTATTATTTATTTTTTATATTAGCGACGGTTCCAACCGACGCCATTGTTTATGAAAAAATATTCATTTCCCATAACAAATTTTGTTTGCCTCCTTATTAGTTATTGTCTTAATTAATTTTTTTTTTATATTAGCTACGGTTCATGCCGACTCTACTGTTTATGCTAAAATTTTCATTTCCCCCCACCAATTTAATTTGGACCAATTCAACTTATTGTTTTATTTATTTATTATTTTTATATTCAAAACCAATACTTTAATAGCACTTTTAAAGTGTTATTAAAGAAAATAGTTTACAATAGCAGCGCCGTTAATAGCGCTTTTAAGTGCTATCAAAAACAAAACAAAGCTCTATTAAATAGCTTTTATGGCATATTGTTTGTTGCCCTATTTTCTCTTTCAGAGTTGGTTTACCCTTTTGGACAGAAGAGATCACTCATCTTTGTCTTAATTAGAATCTTCATAAGAGGAGCATTCGCCTAATTAGTTATTTTCCTCCATTTTATTGCAAAAGTATTTAGCACGAATAAAACTAAAGTTCATGAGTGAAGGTGAGAATTCAAACAATAACCTATACAGCATGCGCCCTAGGACTAAGAACATAGGGACATACATTTAATAATTCCTTCTTCACTACTTAGTGCATGTTGCCTTCGAGTGCATTTGTCAAGAAAATATTTTGAAAATGGTTTGATTTCGAGAAAAATACTTGGTGTTGACCAAGCGTTTAATTGGACCGACGCTACTGTTTGTGCGAAAATTTCATTTCCCCCCACCAATTTCGTTTGCCTCCTTTTTACTTATTGTTTTAAATAATTATATTTTTTTATATTAGTGACGGTTCCTGCCGATGTTATTGTTTATGAAAAAATATTCATTTTCCATAACAAATTTCATTTTCCTCCTTATTAATTATTGTCTTAATTAATTATTATTTTGTAATATTAGCTACTGTTCATGCAAACGTTAGTGTTTGTGCTAAAATTTTCATTTCCACCTCCAATTTAGTTTGGACCCATTAAACTTATTGTTTTATTTAATTATTATTTTTTTATTCAAAACCAATATATTAATAGCGCGTTTAAAGTGTTATTAAAGAAAATCATTAACAATAGCGGCGCTTTTAATAGCTCTTTTAAGTGCTATCAAAAACAAAAGAAAGCGCTATTAAATAGCTTTTATGGATTATTGTTTGTTACCCTATTTTCCCTTTCAGAGTTGGTTTACCCTTTTGGACAGAAGAGATCACTCATCCTTGACTTTATTAGAATCTTCATAAGAGGAGCATACGCGTAATTATTTTTTTCCTCCATTTTATTGCAAAAGTATTTAACACGAATAAAACTAAAGTTCATTAGTGAAGGTGAGCATTCAAACAATAACCTATACAACATGTGCCCTAGGACTAAGAACAAACGGAAATACATTTAATAATTCCTTCTTCACTACTAAGTGCATGTTGCCTTCGAGTGCATTTGTCAAGAAAATAGTTTGAAAATAGTTTGATTTTAAGAAAAATACTTGGTGTTGACCAAGCGTTTGTTTGGACCGACGCTACTCTTTGAGCGAAAGTTTCATTTCCCCCCACCAATTTTGTTTTCCTCCTTTTTATTTATTGTTTTAAATAATTTTATTTTTTTATATTAGCGACGGTTCCGACCGATGCCATTGTTTATGAAAAAATATTCATTACCCATAAAAAATTTCGGTTTCCTCCTTATTAATTATTGTCTTAATTAATTATTATTTTCTTATATTAGCTACGGTTCAGACCGACTCTACTGTTTGTGCTAAAATATTCATTTCCCCCCACCAATTTGGTTTGGATCCTTTAAACTTATTGTTTTATTTAATTACTATTTTTATATTCAAAACCAATACTTTAATGGCGCTTTTAAAGTGTTATTAAATAAAATTGTTTACAATAGCAGCTCGGTGAATAGCGCTTTTAAGTGCTATCAAAAACAATAGAAAGCTCTATTAAATAGCTTTTATGGCATAGTTTTTGTTGCGCTATTTTCTTTTTTACAGTTGGTTTACCCTTTTGGACGGAAGATATCACTCATCTTTGTCTTTATTAGAATCTTCATAAGAGGAGCATTCACCTAATTAGTTATTTTCCTTCATTTTATTGCAAAAGTATTTAGCACGAATAAAACTAAAGTTCATGAGTGAAGGTGAGAATTCAAACAATAACCTATACAACATGCGCCCTAGGACTAAGAATAAAGGGACATACATTTAATAATTCCTTCTTCACTACTTAGTGCATGTTACCTTCGAGTGCATTTATCAAGAAAATATTTTGAAAATGGTTTGATTTCGAGAAAAATACTTGGTGTTGACCAAGCGTTTATTTAGACTAGCGCTACTGTTTGTGCAAAAAATTCATTTCCCCCCACCAATTTTGTTTGCCTCCTTTTTAGTTATTGTTTTAGATAATTATTTATTTTTTAATATTAGCGACGGTTCCTTCCGACGCTATTGTTTATGAAAAAATATTCATTTCCATAACAAATTTCGTTTGCCTCCTTATTAGTGATTGTCTTAATTAATTATTATTTTCTTATATTAGCTACGGTTCAGGCCGACTCTACTGTTTGTGCTAAAATTTTCATTTTCCCGCATCAATTTTGTTTGGATCCTTTAAACTTATTGTTTTATTTAATTATTATATTTATATTTAAAACCAATACTTTAATAGCGCTTTTAAAGTGTTATTAAAGAAAATCTTTTACAATAGCGTCGCGGTTAATAGCTCTTTTAAGTGCTATCAAAAACAAAATAAAGCGCTATTAAATAACTTTTATGGCATATTGTTTGTTGCCATATTTTCTCTTTCAGAGTTGGTTTACCCTTTTGGACAGAAGAGATCACTCATCTTTGTCTTTATTAGAATCTTCATAAGAGGAGAATACGCCTAATTAGTTTTTTTCCATCATTGTATTGCAAATGTATTTAGCACGAATAAAACTAAAGTTTATGAGTGAAGGTGAGCATTCAAACAATAACCTATACAGCATGCTCCCTAGGACTATGAACAAAGGGACATACATTTAATAATTCCTTCTTCACTACTTAGTGCATGTTGCCTTCGCGTGCATCTATCAAGAAAATAGTTTGAAAATAGTTTGATTTTGAGAAAAATACTTGGTGTTGACCAAGCGTTTATTTGGACCGATGCTACTCTTTTTGCGAAAATTTCAATTCCCCACACCGATTTCGTTTTCCTCCTTTTTAGTTATTGTTTTAAATTATTATTTATTTTTTTATATTAGCGACGGTTCCAACCGACGCCATTGTTTATGAAAAAAATATTCATTTCCCATAACAAATTTTGTTTGCCTCCTTATTAGTTATTGTCTTAATTAAATTTTTTTTTATATTAGCTACGGTTCATGCTGACTCTATTGTTTATGCTAAAATTTTCATTTCCCCCCACAAATTTAATTTGGACCAATTAAACTTATTGTTTTATTTAATTATTATTTTTATATTCAAAACCAATACGTTAATAGCGCTTTTAAAGTGTTATTAAATAAAATCATTTACAATAGCGGTGGGGTTAATAGCGCTATTAAGTGCTATCAAAAACAAAAGAAAGCGCTATTAAATAGATTTTATGGCATATTGTTTGTTGCCCTATTTTCTCTTTCAGAGTTGGTTTACCCTTTTGGACAGAACATATCACTCATCTTTGTCTTTATTAGAATCTTCATAAGAGGAGAATACGCCTAATTAGTTTTTTTCCATCATTGTATTACAAAAGTATTTAGCACGAATAAAACTAAAGCTTATGAGTGAAGGTGAGCATTCAAACAATAACCTATACAGCATGCGCCCTAGGACTAAGAACAAAGGGACATACATTTAATAATTCCTTCTTCACTACTTAGTGCATGTTTCCTTCGAGTGCATTTGTCAAGAAAATATTTTTAAAATGGTTTGATTTCGAGAAAAATACTTGGTGTTGACAAAGTGTTTATTTAGTCCGACGCTACTCTTTGTGCGAAAATTTCATTTCCCCCCACCAATTTTGTTTGCCTCCTTTTTAGTTATTGGTTTAAATTATTATTTATTTTTTTATATTAGCGACGGTTCCGACCTACGCCATTGTTTAAGAAAAAAATATCATTTTCCATAACAAATATAGTTTGCCTCCTTATTAGTAATTTTCTTAATTAATTATTATTTTCTTATATTAGCTACGATTATTGCCGACTCTACTGTTTGTGCTAAAATTTTCATTTCCCCCCACCAATTTAGTTTGGATCGTTTAAACTTAATGTTTTATTTAATTATTATTTTTATATTCAAAACCAATACGTTAATAGCGCTTTTAAAGTGTTATTAAATAAAATCATTTACAATAGCGGCGCGGTTAATAGCGCTATTAAGTGCTATCAAAAACAAAAGAAAGCGCTATTAAATAGATTTTATGGCATATTGTTTGTTTCCCTATTTTCTCTTTCAGAGTTGGTTTACCCTTTTGGACAGAACAGATCACTCATCTTTGTCTTTATTAGAATCTTCATAAGAGGAGCATACGCCAAATTAGTTATTTTCCTCCATTTTATTGCAAAAGTATTTAGCACGAATAAAACTAAAGTTCATTAGTGAAGGTGAGCATTCAAACAATAATCTATACAACATGCACCCTAGGACTAAGAACAAAGGGACATACATTTTGTAATTCCTTCTTCATTACTTAGTGCATGTTGCCTTCGAGTGCATTTGTCAAGAAAATAGTTTGAAAATAGTTTGATTTTGAGAAAAATACTTGGTGTTGACCAAGCGTTTATTTGGACTGACGCTACTCTTTGTGCGAAAATTTCATTTCCCCCCACCAATTTTGTTTGCCTCCTTTTTAGTTATTGTTTTAAATAATTATTTATTTTTTAATATTAGCGACGATTACTTCCGACGCTATTGTTTATAAAAAAATATTCATTTCCCTTGACAAATTTCTTTTTCCTCCTTATTAGTTATTGTCTTAATTAATTATTATTTTCTTATATTAGCTACGGTTCAGGCCGACGTTACTGTTTGTGGTAAAATTTTCATTTCCCCCATCCAATTTAGTTTGGATCCTTTAAGTTTTTTTTTTATTTAATTATTATTTTTATATTCAAAACTAATACTTTAATAGCGCTTTTAAAGTTCTATTAAAGAAAACTGTTTACAATAGCGGTGCAGTTAATAGCGCCTTTAAGTGCTATCAAAAACAAAAGAAAGCGCTATTAAATAGCTTTTATGGCATATTGTTTGTTTCCATATTTTCTCTTTCAGAATTGGTTTACCCTTTTGGACAGAAGAGATCAGTCATCTTTGTCTTTATTAGAATCTTCATAAGTGGAGAATATGCCTAATTAGTTTTTTTCCATCATTGTATTGCAAAAGTATTTAGCACGAATAAAACTAAAGCTTATGAGTGAAGGTGAGCATTCAAACAATAACCTATACAGCATGCGCCCTAGGACTAATAACAAAGGGACATACATTTAATAATTCCTTCTTCACTACTTAGTGCATGTTTCCTTCGAGTGCATTTGTCAAGAAAATATTTTTAAAATGGTTTGATTTCGAGAAAAATACTTGGTGTTGACAAAGTGTTTATTTAGACCGACGTTACTCTTTGTGCGAAAATTTCATTTCCCCCCACCAATTTTGTTTGCCTCCTTTTTAGTTATTGTTTTAAATTATTATTTATTTTTTTATATTAGCGACGGTTCCGACCTACGCCATTGTTTAAGAAAAAAATATCATTTTCCATAACAAATATAGTTTGCCTCCTTATTAGTAATTTTCTTAATTAATTATTATTTTCTTATATTAGCTACGATTATTGCCGACTCTACTGTTTGTGCTAAAATTTTCATTTCCCCCCACCAATTTAGTTTGGATCGTTTAAACATATTGTTTTATTTAATTATTATTTTTATATTCAAAACCAATACGTTAATAGCGCTTTTAAAGTGTTATTAAATAAAATCATTTACAATAGCGGCGCGGTTAATAGCCCTATTAAGTGCTATGAAAAACAAAAGAAAGCGCTATTAAATAGATTTTATGGCATATTGTTTGTTACCCTATTTTCTCTTTCAGAGTTGGTTTACCCTTTTGGAAAGAACAGATCACTCATCTTTGTCTTTATTAGAATCTTCATAAGAGGAGCATACGCCAAAATAGTTATTTTCCTCCAGTTTATTGCAAAAGTATTTAGCACGAATAAAACTAAAGTTCATTAGTGAAAGTGAGCATTCAAACAATAATCTATACAACATGCACCCTAGGACTAAGAACAAATGGACATACATTTTATAATTCCTTCTTCATTAATTAGTGCATCTTGCCTTCGAGTGCATTTGTCAAGAAAATATTTTGAAAATAGTTTGATTTTGAGAAAAATACTTGGTGTTGACCAAGAGTTTATTTGGAATGACGCTACTCTTTGTGCGAAAATTTCATTTCCCCCCACCAATTTTGTTTGCCTCCTTTTTAGTTATTGTTTTAGATAATTATTTATTTTTTAATATTAGTGACGGTTCCTGCCGATGTTATTGTTTATAAAAAAATATTCATTTCCCTTAACAAATTTCTTTTTCCTCCTTATTAGTTATTGTCTTAATTAATTATTATTTTCTTATATTAGCTACGGTTCAGGCCGACGTTACTGTTTGTGGTAAAATTTTCATTTCCCCCATCCAATTTAGTTTGGATCCTTTAAGTTTTTTTTTTTATTTAATTATTATTTTTATATTCAAAACCAATACGTTAATAGCGCTTTTAAAGTGTTATTAAATAAAATCATTTACAATAGCGGTGGGGTTAATAGCGCTATTAAGTGCTATCAAAAACAAAAGAAAGCGCTATTAAATAGATTTTATGGCATATTGTTTGTTGCCCTATTTTCTCTTTCAGAGTTGGTTTACCCTTTTGGACAGAACATATCACTCATCTTTGTCTTTATTAGAATCTTCATAAGAGGAGAATACGCCTAATTAGTTTTTTTCCATCATTGTATTACAAAAGTATTTAGCACGAATAAAACTAAAGCTTATGAGTGAAGGTGAGCATTCAAACAATAACCTATACAGCATGCGCCCTAGGACTAAGAACAAAGGGACATACATTTAATAATTCCTTCTTCACTACTTAGTGCATGTTTCCTTCGAGTGCATTTGTCAAGAAAATATTTTTAAAATGGTTTGATTTCGAGAAAAATACTTGGTGTTGACAAAGTGTTTATTTAGTCCGACGCTACTCTTTGTGCGAAAATTTCATTTCCCCCCACCAATTTTGTTTGCCTCCTTTTTAGTTATTGTTTTAAATTATTATTTATTTTTTTATATTAGCGACGGTTCCGACCTACGCCATTGTTTAAGAAAAAAATATCATTTTCCATAACAAATATAGTTTGCCTCCTTATTAGTAATTTTCTTAATTAATTATTATTTTCTTATATTAGCTACGATTATTGCCGACTCTACTGTTTGTGCTAAAATTTTCATTTCCCCCCACCAATTTAGTTTGGATCGTTTAAACTTAATGTTTTATTTAATTATTATTTTTATATTCAAAACCAATACGTTAATAGCGCTTTTAAAGTGTTATTAAATAAAATCATTTACAATAGCGGCGCGGTTAATAGCGCTATTAAGTGCTATCAAAAACAAAAGAAAGCGCTATTAAATAGATTTTATGGCATATTGTTTGTTTCCCTATTTTCTCTTTCAGAGTTGGTTTACCCTTTTGGACAGAACAGATCACTCATCTTTGTCTTTATTAGAATCTTCATAAGAGGAGCATACGCCAAATTAGTTATTTTCCTCCATTTTATTGCAAAAGTATTTAGCACGAATAAAACTAAAGTTCATTAGTGAAGGTGAGCATTCAAACAATAATCTATACAACATGCACCCTAGGACTAAGAACAAAGGGACATACATTTTGTAATTCCTTCTTCATTACTTAGTGCATGTTGCCTTCGAGTGCATTTGTCAAGAAAATAGTTTGAAAATAGTTTGATTTTGAGAAAAATACTTGGTGTTGACCAAGCGTTTATTTGGACTGACGCTACTCTTTGTGCGAAAATTTCATTTCCCCCCACCAATTTTGTTTGCCTCCTTTTTAGTTATTGTTTTAAATAATTATTTATTTTTTAATATTAGCGACGATTACTTCCGACGCTATTGTTTATAAAAAAATATTCATTTCCCTTGACAAATTTCTTTTTCCTCCTTATTAGTTATTGTCTTAATTAATTATTATTTTCTTATATTAGCTACGGTTCAGGCCGACGTTACTGTTTGTGGTAAAATTTTCATTTCCCCCATCCAATTTAGTTTGGATCCTTTAAGTTTTTTTTTTATTTAATTATTATTTTTATATTCAAAACTAATACTTTAATAGCGCTTTTAAAGTTCTATTAAAGAAAACTGTTTACAATAGCGGTGCAGTTAATAGCGCCTTTAAGTGCTATCAAAAACAAAAGAAAGCGCTATTAAATAGCTTTTATGGCATATTGTTTGTTTCCATATTTTCTCTTTCAGAATTGGTTTACCCTTTTGGACAGAAGAGATCAGTCATCTTTGTCTTTATTAGAATCTTCATAAGTGGAGAATATGCCTAATTAGTTTTTTTCCATCATTGTATTGCAAAAGTATTTAGCACGAATAAAACTAAAGCTTATGAGTGAAGGTGAGCATTCAAACAATAACCTATACAGCATGCGCCCTAGGACTAATAACAAAGGGACATACATTTAATAATTCCTTCTTCACTACTTAGTGCATGTTTCCTTCGAGTGCATTTGTCAAGAAAATATTTTTAAAATGGTTTGATTTCGAGAAAAATACTTGGTGTTGACAAAGTGTTTATTTAGACCGACGCTACTCTTTGTGCGAAAATTTCATTTCCCCCCACCAATTTTGTTTGCCTCCTTTTTAGTTATTGTTTTAAATTATTATTTATTTTTTTATATTAGCGACGGTTCCGACCTACGCCATTGTTTAAGAAAAAAATATCATTTTCCATAACAAATATAGTTTGCCTCCTTATTAGTAATTTTCTTAATTAATTATTATTTTCTTATATTAGCTACGATTATTGCCGACTCTACTGTTTGTGCTAAAATTTTCATTTCCCCCCACCAATTTAGTTTGGATCGTTTAAACATATTGTTTTATTTAATTATTATTTTTATATTCAAAACCAATACGTTAATAGCGCTTTTAAAGTGTTATTAAATAAAATCATTTACAATAGCGGCGCGGTTAATAGCCCTATTAAGTGCTATGAAAAACAAAAGAAAGCGCTATTAAATAGATTTTATGGCATATTGTTTGTTACCCTATTTTCTCTTTCAGAGTTGGTTTACCCTTTTGGAAAGAACAGATCACTCATCTTTGTCTTTATTAGAATCTTCATAAGAGGAGCATACGCCAAAATAGTTATTTTCCTCCAGTTTATTGCAAAAGTATTTAGCACGAATAAAACTAAAGTTCATTAGTGAAGGTGAGCATTCAAACAATAATCTATACAACATGCACCCTAGGACTAAGAACAAATGGACATACATTTTATAATTCCTTCTTCATTAATTAGTGCATCTTGCCTTCGAGTGCATTTGTCAAGAAAATATTTTGAAAATAGTTTGATTTTGAGAAAAATACTTGGTGTTGACCAAGAGTTTATTTGGAATGACGCTACTCTTTGTGCGAAAATTTCATTTCCCCCCACCAATTTTGTTTGCCTCCTTTTTAGTTATTGTTTTAGATAATTATTTATTTTTTAATATTAGTGACGGTTCCTGCCGATGTTATTGTTTATAAAAAAATATTCATTTCCCTTAACAAATTTCTTTTTCCTCCTTATTAGTTATTGTCTTAATTAATTATTATTTTCTTATATTAGCTACGGTTCAGGCCGACGTTACTGTTTGTGGTAAAATTTTCATTTCCCCCATCCAATTTAGTTTGGATCCTTTAAGTTTTTTTTTTTATTTAATTATTATTTTTATATTCAAAACTAATACTTTAATAGCGCTTTTAAAGTTCTATTAAAGAAAACTGTTTACAATAGCGGTGCAGTTAATAGCGCCTTTAAGTGCTATCAAAAACAAAAGAAAGCGCTATTAAATAGCTTTTATGGCATATTGTTTGTTTCCATATTTTCTCTTTCAGAATTGGTTTACCCTTTTGGACAGAAGAGATCAGTCATCTTTGTCTTTATTAGAATCTTCATAAGTGGAGAATATGCCTAATTAGTTTTTTTCCATCATTGTATTGCAAAAGTATTTAGCACGAATAAAACTAAAGCTTATGAGTGAAGGTGAGCATTCAAACAATAACCTATACAGCATGCGCCCTAGGACTAAGAACAAAGGGACATACATTTAATAATTCCTTCTTCACTACTTAGTGCATGTTTCCTTCGAGTGCATTTGTCAAGAAAATATTTTTAAAATGGTTTGATTTCGAGAAAAATACTTGGTGTTGACAAAGTGTTTATTTAGACCGACGCTACTCTTTGTGCGAAAATTTCATTTCCCCCCACCAATTTTGTTTGCCTCCTTTTTAGTTATTGTTTTAAATTATTATTTATTTTTTTATATTAGCGACGGTTCCGACCTACGCCATTGTTTAAGAAAAAAATATCATTTTCCATAACAAATATAGTTTGCCTCCTTATTAGTAATTTTCTTAATTAATTATTATTTTCTTATATTAGCTACGATTATTGCCAACTCTACTGTTTGTGCTAAAATTTTCATTTCCCCCCACCAATTTAGTTTGGATCGTTTAAACTTATTGTTTTATTTAATTATTATTTTTATATTCAAAACCAATACGTTAATAGCGCTTTTAAAGTGTTATTAAATAAAATCATTTACAATAGCGGCGCGGTTAATAGCGCTATTAAGTGCTATGAAAAACAAAAGAAAGCGCTATTAAATAGATTTTATGGCATATTGTTTGTTACCCTATTTTCTCTTTCAGAGTTGGTTTACCCTTTTGGAAAGAACAGATCACTCATGTTTGTCTTTATTAGAATCTTCATAAGAGGAGCATACGCCAAATTAGTTATTTTCCTCCATTTTATTGCAAAAGTATTTAGCACGAATAAAACTAAAGTTCATTAGTGAAGGTGAGCATTCAAACAATAATCTATACAACATGCACCCTAGGACTAAGAACAAATGGACATACATTTTATAATTCCTTCTTCATTAATTAGTGCATCTTGCCTTCGAGTGCATTTGTCAAGAAAATATTTTGAAAATAGTTTGATTTTGAGAAAAATACTTGGTGTTGACCAAGAGTTTATTTGGAATGACGCTACTCTTTGTGCGAAAATTTCATTTCCCCCCACCAATTTTGTTTGCCTCCTTTTTAGTTATTGTTTTAGATAATTATTTATTTTTTAATATTAGTGACGGTTCCTGCCGATGTTATTGTTTATAAAAAAATATTCATTTCCCTTAACAAATTTCTTTTTCCTCCTTATTAGTTATTGTCTTAATTAATTATTATTTTCTTATATTAGCTACGGTTCAGGCCGACGTTACTGTTTGTGGTAAAATTTTCATTTCCCCCATCCAATTTAGTTTTGATCCTTTAAGTTTTTTTATTTATTTAATTATTATTTTTATATTCAAAACTAATACTTTAATAGCGCTTTTAAAGTTCTATTAAAGAAAACTGTTTACAATAGCGGTGCAGTTAATAGCGCCTTTAAGTGCTATCAAAAACAAAAGAAAGCGCTATTAAATAGCTTTTATGGCATATTGTTTGTTTCCATATTTTCTCTTTCAGAATTGGTTTACCCTTTTGGACAGAAGAGATCACTCATCTTTGTCTTTATTAGATTCTTAATAAGAGGAGCATACGCCTAATTAGTTATTTTCCTCCATTTTATGGCAATAGTATTTAGCAGGAATAAAACTAAAGTTCATGAGTGAAGGTGAGCATTCAAACAATAACCTTACAGGCATGCGCCCTAGGACTAAAAACAAAGGGAAATACATTTAATCATTCCTTCTTCACTACTTAGCGCATGTGGCCTTTGAGTGCATTTATTATGAAAATATTTTGAAAATGGTTTGATTTCGAGAAAAATACTTGGTGTTGACCAAGCGTTTATTTGGACCGACGCTACTGTTTGTGCAAAAATTTCATTTCTCCCCACCAATTTCCTTTGCCTCCTTTTTAGTTATTGTTTTAAATAATTATTTATTTTTTTATATTAGCGACGGTTCCGACCGACGCCACTGTTTATGAAAAAATATTCATTTACCATAACAAATTTCGTTTGCCTCCTTATTAGGTATTGTCTTAATTAATTATTATTTTCTTATATTAGCTACGGTTCAGGCCGACTCTAGTGTTTGTACTAAAATTTTCATTTCCCCCCACCAATTTGGTTTGGATCCTTTAAACTTATTGTTTTATTTAATTATAATTTTTATATTCAAAACCAATACTTTAATAGCGCTGTTAAACTGTTATTAAAGAAAATCTTTTACAATAGCGGCGCGGTTAATAGCTCTTTTAAGTGCTATCAAATACAAAATAAAGCGCTATTAAATAAATTTTATGGCATATTTTTTGTTGCCCTATTTTCTCTTTCAGAGTTGGTTTACCCTTTTGGACAGAAGAGATCACTCATCTTTGTCTTTATTAGAATCTTCATAAGAGGAGAATACGCCTAATTAGTTTTTTTCCATCATTGTATTGCAAAAGTATTTAGCACGAATAAAACTAAAGCTTATGAGTGAAGGTGAGCATTCAAACAATAACCTATACAGCATGCGCCCTAGGACTAAGAACAAAGGGACATACATTTAATAATTCCTTCTTCACTACTTAGTGCATGTTGCCTTCGAGTGCATTTGTCAAGAAAATATTTTGAAAATGGTTTGATTTCGAGAAAAATACTTGGTGTTGACCAAGCTTTTAATTGGACCGACGCTACTGTTTGTGCGAAAATTTCATTTCCCCCCACCAATTTCGTTTCACTCCTTCTTAGTAATTGTTTTAAATATTTATATTTTTTATATTAGTGACGGTTCCTGCCGATGTTATTGTTTATGAAAAAATATTCATTTCCCATAACAAATTTCGTTTTCCTACTTATTAATTATTGTCTTAATTAATTATTATTTTGTAATATTAGCTACGGATCAGGCCGACGTTACTGTTTGTGCTAAAATTTTCATTTCCCCCCATCAATTTAGTTTGGACCCATTAAACTTATCGTTTTATTTAATTATTATTTTTTAATTCAAAATCAATACTTTAATAGCACTTTTAAAGTGTTATTAAAGAAAATCGTTTAAAATAGCAGCGCGGTTAATAGCGCTTTTAAGTGCTATCAAAAACAAAACAAAGCTCTATTAAATCGCTTTTATGGCATATTGTTTGTTGCCCTATTTTCTCTTTCAGAGTTGGTTTACCATTTTGGACATAAGAGATCACTCATCTTTGTCTTTATTAGAATATTCATAAGAGGAGCATACGCCTAATTAGTTATTTTCCTCCATTTTATTGCAAAAGTGTTTAGCACAAATAAAACTAAAGTTCATGAGTGAAGGTGAGAATTCAAACAATAACCTATACAGCATGCGCCCTAGGACAAAGAACAAAGGGACATACATTTAATAATTCCTTCTTCACTACTTAGTGCATGTTGCCTTCGAGTGCATTTGTCAAGAAAATATTTTGAAAATGGTTTGATTTCGAGAAAAATACTTGGTGTTGACAAAGCGTTTATTTGGACCGACGAAACTCTTTGTGCGAAAATTTCATTTCCCCCCACCAATTTTGTTTGCCTCCTTTTTAGTTATTGTTTTAAATTATTATTTACTTTTTTATATTAGCGACGGTTCCGACCTACGCCATTGTTTAAGAAAAAAATTTCATTTTCCATAACAAATATAGTTTGCCTCCTTATTAGTAATTGTCTTAATTAATTATTATTTTCTTATGTTAGCTACGGTTCTGGCCGACTCTACTATTTGTGCTAAAATTTTCATTTCCCCCCACCAATTTAGTTTGGATCGTTTAAACTTTTTGTTTTATTTAATTATTATTTTTATATTCAAAACCAATACGTTAATAGCGCTTTTAAAGTGTTATTAAATAAAATCATTTACAATAGCGGTGGGGTTAATAGCGCTATTAAGTGCTATCAAAAACAAAAGAAAGCGCTATTAAATAGATTTTATGGCATATTGTTTGTTGCCCTATTTTCTCTTTCAGAGTTGGTTTACCCTTTTGGACAGAACATATCACTCATCTTTGTCTTTATTAGAATCTTCATAAGAGGATAATACGCCTAATTAGTTTTTTTCCATCATTGTATTGCAAAAGTATTTAGCACGAATAAAACTAAAGCTTATGAGTGAAGGTGAGCATTCAAACAATAACCTATACAGCATGCGCCCTAGGACTAAGAACAAAGGGACATACATTTAATAATTCCTTCTTCACTACTTAGTGCATGTTTCCTTCGAGTGCATTTGTCAAGAAAATATTTTTAAAATGGTTTGATTTCGAGAAAAATACTTGGTGTTGACAAAGTGTTTATTTAGACCGACGCTACTCTTTGTGCGAAAATTTCATTTCCCCCCACCAATTTTGTTTGCCTCCTTTTTAGTTATTGTTTTAAATTATTATTTATTTTTTTATATTAGCGACGGTTCCGACCTACGCCATTGTTTAAGAAAAAAATATCATTTTCCATAACAAATATAGTTTGCCTCCTTATTAGTAATTTTCTTAATTAATTATTATTTTCTTATATTAGCTACGATTATTGCCAACTCTACTGTTTGTGCTAAAATTTTCATTTCCCCCCACCAATTTAGTTTGGATCGTTTAAACTTATTGTTTTATTTAATTATTATTTTTATATTCAAAACCAATACGTTAATAGCGCTTTTAAAGTGTTATTAAATAAAATCATTTACAATAGCGGCGCGGTTAATAGAGCTATTAAGTGCTATGAAAAACAAAAAAAAGTGCTATTAAATAGATTTTATGGCATATTGTTTGTTACCCTATTTTCTCTTTCAGAGTTCGTTTACCCTTTTGGAAAGAACAGATCATTCATCTTTGTCTTTATTAGAATCTTCATAAGAGGAGCATACGCCAAATTAGTTATTTTCCTCCATTTTATTGCAAAAGTATTTAGCACGAATAAAACTAAAGTTCATTAGTGAAGGTGAGCATTCAAACAATAATCTAAACAACATGCACCCTAGGACTAAGAACAAATGGACATACATTTTATAATTCCTTCTTCATTAATTAGTGCATCTTGCCTTCGAGTGCATTTGTCAAGAAAATATTTTGAAAATAGTTTGATTTTGAGAAAAATACTTGGTGTTGAACAAGAGTTTATTTGGAATGACGCTACTCTTTGTGCGAAAATTTCATTTCCCCCCACCAGTTTTGTTTGCCTCCTTTTTAGTTATTGTTTTAGATAATTATTTATTTTTTAATATTAGTGACGGTTCCTGCCGATGTTATTGTTTATAAAAAAATATTCATTTCCCTTAACAAATTTCTTTTTCCTCCTTATTAGTTATTGTCTTAATTAATTATTATTTTCTTATATTAGCTACGGTTCAGGCCGACGTTACTGTTTGTGGTAAAATTTTCATTTCCCCCATCCAATTTAGTTTGGATCCTTTAAGTTTTTTTTTTATTTAATTATTATTTTTATATTCAAAACTAATACTTTAATAGCGCTTTTAAAGTTCTATTAAAGAAAACTGTTTACAATAGCGGTGCAGTTAATAGCGCCTTTAAGTGCTATCAAAAACAAAAGAAAGCGCTATTAAATAGCTTTTATGGCATATTGTTTGTTTCCATATTTTCTCTTTCAGAATTGGTTTACCCTTTTGGACAGAAGAGATCAGTCATCTTTGTCTTTATTAGATTCTTAATAAGAGGAGAATATGCCTAATTAGTTTTTTTCCATCATTTTATGGCAATAGTATTTAGCAGGAATAAAACTAAAGTTCATGAGTGAAGGTGAGCATTCAAACAATAACCTATACAGCATGCGCCCTAGGACTAAAAACAAAGGGAAATACATTTAATAATTCCTTCTTCACTACTTAGTGCATGTTTCCTTCGAGTGCATTTGTCAAGAAAATATTTTTAAAATGGTTTGATTTCGAGAAAAATACTTGGTGTTGACCAAGCGTTTATTTGGACCGACGCTACTGTTTGTGCAAAAATTTCATTTCTCCCCACCAATTTCCTTTGCCTCCTTTTTAGTTATTGTTTTAAATAATTATTTATTTTTTTATATTAGCGACGGTTCCGACCGACGCCACTGTTTATGAAAAAATATTCATTTACCATAACAAATTTCGTTTGCCTCCTTATTAGGTATTGTCTTAATTAATTATTATTTTCTTATATTAGCTACGGTTCAGGCCGACTCTAGTGTTTGTACTAAAATTTTCATTTCCCCCCACCAATTTGGTTTGGATCCTTTAAACTTATTGTTTTATTTAATTATTATTTTTATATTCAAAACCAATACTTTAATAGAGCTTTTAAAGTGTTATTAAAGAAAATCTATTACAATAGCGGCGCGGTTAATAGCTCTTTTAAGTGCTATCAAATACAAAATAAAGCGCTATTAAATAACTTTTATGGCATATTGTTTGTTGCCCTATTTTCTCTTTCAGAGTTGGTTTACCCTTTTGGACAGAAGAGATCACTCATCTTTGTCTTTATTAGAATCTTCATAAGAGGAGAATACGCCTAATTAGTTTTTTTCCATCATTGTATTGCAAAAGTATTTAGCACGAATAAAACTAAAGCTTATGAGTGAAGGTGAGCATTCAAACAATAACCTATACAGCATGCGCCCTAGGACTAAGAACAAAGGGACATACATTTAATAATTCCTTCTTCACTACTTAGTGCATGTTTCCTTCGAGTGCATTTGTCAAGAAAATATTTTTAAAGTGGTTTGATTTCGAGAAAAATACTTGGTGTTGACAAAGCGTTTATTTGGACCGACGCTATTCTTTGTGCGAAAATTTCATTTCCCCCCACCAATTTTGTTTGCCTCCTTTTTAGTTATTGTTTTAAATTATTATTTATTTTTTTATATTAGCGACGGTTCCGACCTACGCCATTGTTTAAGAAAAAAATATCATTTTCCATAACAAATATAGTTTGCCTCCTTATTAGTAATTGTCTTAATTAATTATTATTTTCTTATATTAGCTACAGTTCTGACTGACTCTACTGTTTGTGCTAAAATTTTCATTTCCCCCCACCAATTTAGTTTGGATCGTTTAAACTTATTGTTTTATTTAATTATAATTTTTATATTCAAAACCAATACGTTAATAGCGCTTTTAAAGTGTTATTAAATAAAATCATTTACAATAGCGGCGCGGTTAATAGGGCTATTAAGTGCTATGAAAAACAAAAGAAAGCGCTATTAAATAGATTTTATGGCATATTGTTTGTTGCCCTATTTTCTCTTTCAGAGTTGGTTTACCCTTTTAGAAAGAACAGATCACTCATCTTTGTCTTTATTAGAATCTTCATAAGAGGAGCATATGCCAAATTAGTTATTTTCCTCCATTTTATTGCTAAGTATTTAGCACGAATAAAACTAAAGTTCATTAGTGAAGGTGAGCATTCAAACAATAATCTATACAACATGCACCCTAGGACTAAGAACAAAGGGACATAGATTTTATAATTCCTTCTTCATTACTTAGTGCATGTTTCCTTCGAGTGCATTTGTCAAGAAAATATTTTGAAAATAGTTTGATTTTGAGAAAAATACTTGGTGTTGACCAAGAGATTATTTGGACTGACGCAACTCTTTGTGCGAAAATTTCATTTCCCCCCACCAATTTTGTTTGCCTCCTTTTTAGTTATTGTTTTAGATAATTATTTATTTTTTAATATTAGTGACGGTTCCTGCCGATGTTATTGTTTATAAAAAAATATTCATTTCCCTTAACAAATTTCTTTTTCCTCCTTATTAGTTTTTGTCTTAATTAATTATTATTTTCTTATATTAGTTACGGTTCAGGCCGACGTTACTGTTTGTGGTAAAATTTTCATTTCCCCCATCAAATTTAGTTTGGATCCTTTAAGTTTTTTTTATTTAATTATTATTTTTATATTCAAAACTAATACTTTAATAGCGCTTTTAAAGTTCTATTAAAGAAAACTGTTTACAATAGCGGTGCAGTTAATAGCGCCTTTAAATGCTGACAAAAACAAAAGAAAGCGCTATTTAATAGCTTTTATGGCATATTGTTTGTTTCCATATTTTCTCTTTCAGAATTGGTTTACCCTTTTGGACAGAAGAGATCACTCATCTTTATCTTTATTAGAATCTTCATAAGAGGAGCATACGCCTAATTAGTTATTTTCCTCCATTTTATGGCAAAAGTATTTAGCACGAATAAAACTAAAGTTAATGAGTGAAGGTGAGCATTCAAACAATAACCTATACAGCATGCGCCCTAGGACTAAAAACAAAGGGACATACATTTAATCATTCCTTCTTCACTACTTAGCGCATGTGGCCTTTGAGTGCATTTATTATGAAAATATTTTGAAAATGGTTTGATTTCGAGAAAAATACTTGGTGTTGACCAAGCGTTTATTTGGACCGACGCTACTGTTTGTGCAAAAATTTCATTTCTCCCCACCAATTTCCTTTGCCTCTTTTTTAGTTATTGTTTTAAATAATTATTTATTTTTTTATATTAGCGACGGTTCAGAACGACGCCACTGTTTATGAAAAAATATTCATTTACCATAACAAATTTCGTTTGCCTCCTTATTAGTTATTGTCTTAATTAATTATTATTTTCTTATATTAGCTACGGTTCAGGCCGACTCTACTGTTTGTGCTAAACTTTTCATTTCCCCCCACCATTTGGTTTGGATCCTTTAAACTTATTGTTTTATTTAATTATTATTTTTATATTCAAAACCAATACTTTAATAGAGCTTTTAAAGTGTTATTAAAGAAAATCTTTTACAATAGCGGCGCGGTTAATAGCTCTTTTAAGTGCTATCAAAAACAAAATAAAGCGCTATTAAATAACTTTTATGGCATATTGTTTGTTGCCCTATTTTCTCTTTCAGAGTTGGTTTACCCTTTTGGACAAAAGAGATCACTCATCTTTGTCTTTATTAGAATCTTCATAAGAGGAGAATACGCCTAATTAGTTTTTTTCCATCATTGTATTGCAAAAGTATTTAGCACGAATAAAACTAAAGCTTATGAGTGAAGGTGAGCATTCAAACAATAACCTATACAGCATGTGCCCTAGGACTAAGAACAAAGGGACATACATTTAATAATTCCTTCTTCACTACTTAGTGCATGTTTCCTTCGAGTGCATTTGTCAAGAAAATATTTTTAAAGTGGTTTGATTTCGAGAAAAATACTTGGTGTTGACAAAGCGTTTATTTGGACCGACGTTATTCTTTGTGCGAAAATTTCATTTCCCCCCACCAATTTTGTTTGCCTCCTTTTTAGTTATTGTTTTAAATTATTATTTATTTTTTTATATTAGCGACGGTTCCGACCTACGCCATTGTTTAAGAAAAAAAATTCATTTTCCATAACAAATATAGTTTGCCTCCTTATTAGTAATTGTCTTAATTAATTATTATTTTCTTATATTAGCTACGGTTCTGGCCGACTCTACTGTTTGTGCTAAAATTTTCATTTCCCCCCACCAATTTAGTTTGGATCGTTTAAACTTATTGTTTTATTTAATTATTATTTTTATATTCAAAACCAATACGTTAATAGCGCTTTTAAAGTGTTATTAAATAAAATCATTTACAATAGCGGCGCGGTTAATAGCGCTATTAAGTGCTTTGAAAAACAAAAGAAAGCGCTATTAAATAGATTTTATGGCATATTGTTTGTTGCCCTATTTTCTCTTTCAGAGTTGGTTTACCCTTTTGGACAGAACAGATCACTCATCTTTGTCTTAGTTAGAATCTTCATAAGAGGAGCATACGCCAAATTAGTTATTTTCCTCCATTTTATTGCAAAAGTATTTAGCACGAATAAAGCTAAAGTTCATTAGTGAAGGTGAGAATTCAAACAATAATCTATACAACATGCACCCTAGGACTAAGAACAAAGGGACATAGATTTTATAATTCCTTCTTCATTACTTAGTGCATGTTGCCTTCGAGTGCATTTGTCAAGAAAATATTTTGAAAATAGTTTGATTTTGATAAAAAATACTTGGTGTTGACCAAGAGTTTATTTGGACTGACGCTACTCTTTGTGCAAAAATTTCATTTCCCCCCACCAATTTTGTTTGCCTCCTTTTTAGTTATTGTTTTAGATAATTATTTATTTTTTAATATTAGTGACGGTTCCTGCCGATGTTATTATTTATAAAAAAATATTCATTTCCCTTAACAAATTTATTTTTCCTCCTTATTAGTTATTGTCTTAATTAATTATTATTTTCTTATATTAGCTACGGTTCAGGCCGACGTTACTGTTTGTGGTAAAATTTTCATTTCCCCCATCCAATTTTGTTTGGATCCTTTAAGTTTTTTTTTATTTAATTATTATTTTTATATTCAAAACTAATACTTTAATAGCGCTTTTAAAGTTCTATTAAAGAAAACTGTTTACAATAGCGGTGCAGTTAATAGCGCCTTTAAGTGCTATCAAAAACAAAAGAAAGCGCTATTAAATAGCTTTTATGGCATATTGTTTGTTTCCATATTTTCTCTTTCAGAATTGGTTTACCCTTTTGGACAGAAGAGATCACTCATCTTTGTCTTTATTAGAATCTTCATAAGTGGAGCATACGCCTAATTAGTTATTTTCCTCCATTTTATGGAAAAAGTATTTAGCACGAATAAAACTAAAGTATTTAGGACTAAAAACAAAGGGACATACATTTAATCATTCCTTCTTCACTACTTAGCGCATGTGGCCTTTGAGTGCATTTTTTATGAAAATATTTTGAAAATGGTTTGATTTCAAGAAAAATACTTGGTGTTGACCAAGCGTTTATTTGGACCGACGCTACTGTTTGTGCAAAAATTTCATTTCTCCCCACCAATTTCCTTTGCCTCCTTTTTAGTTATTGTTTTAAATAATTATTTATTTTTTTATATTAGCGACGAATCCGACCGACGCCACTGTTTATGAAAAAATATTCATTTACCATAACAAATTTCGTTTGCCTCCTTATTAGGTATTGTCTTAATTAATTATTATTTTCTTATATTAGCTACGGTTCAGGCCGACTCTAGTGTTTGTACTAAAATTTTCATTTCCCCCCACCAATTTGGTTTGGATCCTTTAAACTTATTGTTTTATTTAATTATTATTTTTATATTCAAAACCAATACTTTAATAGCGCTATTAAACTGTTATTAAAGAAAATCTTTTACAATAGCGGCGCGGTTAATAGCTCTTTTAAGTGCTATCAAAAACAAAATAAAGCGCTATTAAATAAATTTTATGGCATATTTTTTGTTGCCCTATTTTCTCTTTCAGAGTTGGTTTACCCTTTTGGACAGAAGAGATCAGTCATCTTTGTCTTTACTAGAATCTTCATAAGAGGAGAATACGCCTAATTAGTTTTTTTCCATCATTGTATTGCAAAAGTATTTAGCACGAATAAAACTAAAGCTTGAGAGTGAAGGTGAGCATTCAAACAATAACCTATACAGCATGCGCCCTAGGACTAAGAACAAAGGGACATACATTTAATAATTCCTTCTTCACTACTTAGTGCATGTTTCCTTCGAGTGAATTTGTCAAGAAAATATTTTTAAAATGGTTTGATTTCAAGAAAAATACTTGGTGTTGACAAAGCGTTTATTTAGACCGACACTACTCTTTATGCGAAAATTTCATTTCCCCCCACCAATTTTGTTTGCCTCCTTTTTAGTTATTGTTTTAAATTATTATTTATTTTTTTATATTAGCGACGGTTCCGACCTACGCCATTGTTTAAGAAAAAAATATCATTTTCCATAACAAATATAGTTTGCCTCCTTATTAGTAATTGTCTTAATTAATTATTATTTTCTTATATTAGCTACGGTTCTGACCGACTCTATTGTTTGTGCTAAAATTTTCATTTCCCCCCACCAATTTAGTTTGGATCGTTTAAACTTATTGTTTTATTTAATTATAATTTTTATATTCAAAACCAATACGTTAATAGCGCTTTTAAAGTGTTATTAAATAAAATCATTTACAATAGCGGCGCGGTTAATAGGGCTATTAAGTGCTATGAAAAACAAAAGAAAGCGCTATTAAATAGATTTTATGGCATATTGTTTGTTGCCCTATTTTCTCTTTCAGAGTTGGTTTACCCTTTTGGAAAGAACAGATCACTCATCTTTGTCTTTATTAGAATCTTCATAAGAGGAGCATACGCCAAATTAGTTATTTTCCTCCATTTTATTGCAAAAGTATTTAGCACGAATAAATCTAAAGTTCATTAGTGAAGGTGAGCATTCAAACAATAATCTATACAACATGCACCCTAGGACTAAGAACAAAGGGACATACATTTTATAATTCCTTCTTCATTACTTAGTGCATGTTGCCTTCGAGTGCATTTGTCAAGAAAATATTTTGAAAATAGTTTGATTTTGAGAAAAATACTTGGTGTTGACCAAGAGTTTATTTGGACTGACGCTACTCTTTGTGCGAAAATTTCATTTCCCCCCACCAATTTTGTTTGCCTCCTTTTTAGTTATTGTTTTAGATAATTATTTATTTTTTAATATTAGTGACGGTTCCTGCCGATGTTATTGTTTATAAAAAAATATTCATTTCCCTTAACAAATTTATTTTTCCTCCTTATTAGTTATTGTCTTAATTAATTATTATTTTCTTATATTAGCTACGGTTCAGGCCGACGTTACTGTTTGTGGTAAAATTTTCATTTCCCCCATCCAATTTAGTTTGGATCCTTTAAGTTTTTTTTTATTTAATTATTATTTTTATATTCAAAACTAATACTTTAATAGCGCTTTTAAAGTTCTATTAAAGAAAACTGTTTACAATAGCGGTGCAGTTAATAGCGCCTTTAAGTGCTATCAAAAACAAAAGAAAGCGCTATTAAATAGCTTTTATGGCATATTGTTTGTTTCCATATTTTCTCTTTCAGAATTGGTTTACCCTTTTGGACAGAAGAGATCACTCATCTTTGTCTTTATTAGAATCTTCATAAGTGGAGCATACGCCTAATTAGTTATTTTCCTCCATTTTATGGCAAAAGTATTTAGCACGAATAAAACTAAAGTATTTAGGACTAAAAACAAAGGGACATACATTTAATCATTCCTTCTTCACTACTTAGCGCATGTGGCCTTTGAGTGCATTTTTTATGAAAATATTTTGAAAATGGTTTGATTTCAAGAAAAATACTTGGTGTTGACCAAGCGTTTATTTGGACCGACGCTACTGTTTGTGCAAAAATTTCATTTCTCCCCACCAATTTCCTTTGCCTCCTTTTTAGTTATTGTTTTAAATAATTATTTATTTTTTTATATTAGCGACGAATCCGACCGACGCCACTGTTTATGAAAAAATATTCATTTACCATAACAAATTTCGTTTGCCTCCTTATTAGGTATTGTCTTAATTAATTATTATTTTCTTATATTAGCTACGGTTCAGGCCGACTCTAGTGTTTGTACTAAAATTTTCATTTCCCCCCACCAATTTGGTTTGGATCCTTTAAACTTATTGTTTTATTTAATTATTATTTTTATATTCAAAACCAATACTTTAATAGCGCTATTAAACTGTTATTAAAGAAAATCTTTTACAATAGCGGCGCGGTTAATAGCTCTTTTAAGTGCTATCAAAAACAAAATAAAGCGTTATTAAATAAATTTTATGGCATATTTTTTGTTGCCCTATTTTCTCTTTCAGAGTTGGTTTACCCTTTTGGACAGAAGAGATCAGTCATCTTTGTCTTTACTAGAATCTTCATAAGAGGAGAATACGCCTAATTAGTTTTTTTCCATCATTGTATTGCAAAAGTATTTAGCACGAATAAAACTAAAGCTTATGAGTGAAGGTGAGCATTCAAACAATAACCTATACAGCATGCGCCCTAGGACTAAGAACAAAGGGACATACATTTAATAATTCCTTCTTCACTACTTAGTGCATGTTTCCTTCGAGTGCATTTGTCAAGAAAATATTTTTAAAATGGTTTGATTTCAAGAAAAATACTTGGTGTTGACAAAGCGTTTATTTAGACCGACACTACTCTTTATGCGAAAATTTCATTTCCCCTCACCAATTTTGTTTGCCTCCTTTTTAGTTATTGTTTTAAATTATTATTTATTTTTTTATATTAGCGACGGTTCCGACCTACGCCATTGTTTAAGAAAAAAATATCATTTTCCATAACAAATATAGTTTGCCTCCTTATTAGTAATTGTCTTAATTAATTATTATTTTCTTATATTAGCTACGGTTCTGACCGACTCTACTGTTTGTGCTAAAATTTTCATTTCCCCCCACCAATTTAGTTTGGATCGTTTAAACTTATTGTTTTATTTAATTATAATTTTTATATTCAAAACCAATACGTTAATAGCGCTTTTAAAGTGTTATTTAATAAAATCATTTACAATAGCGGCGCGGTTAATAGGGCTATTAAGTGCTATGAAAAACAAAAGAAAGCGCTATTAAATAGATTTTATGGCATATTGTTTGTTGCCCTATTTTCTCTTTCAGAGTTGGTTTACCCTTTTGGAAAGAACAGATCACTCATCTTTGTCTTTATTAGAATCTTCATAAGAGGAGCATACGCCAAATTAGTTATTTTCCTCCATTTTATTGCAAAAGTATTTAGCACGAATAAATCTAAAGTTCATTAGTGAAGGTGAGCATTCAAACAATAATCTATACAACATGCACCCTAGGACTAAGAACAAAGGGACATACATTTTATAATTCCTTCTTCATTACTTAGTGCATGTTGCCTTCGAGTGCATTTGTCAAGAAAATATTTTGAAAATAGTTTGATTTTGAGAAAAATACTTGGTGTTGACCAAGAGTTTATTTGGACTGACGCTACTCTTTGTGCGAAAATTTCATTTCCCCCCACCAATTTTGTTTGCCTCCTTTTTAGTTATTGTTTTAGATAATTATTTATTTTTTAATATTAGTGACGGTTCCTGCCGATGTTATTGTTTATAAAAAAATATTCATTTCCCTTAACAAATTTATTTTTCCTCCTTATTAGTTATTGTCTTAATTAATTATTATTTTCTTATATTAGCTACGGTTCAGGCCGACGTTACTGTTTGTGGTAAAATTTTCATTTCCCCCATCCAATTTAGTTTGGATCCTTTAAGTTTTTTTTTATTTAATTATTATTTTTATATTCAAAACTAATACTTTAATAGCGCTTTTAAAGTTCTATTAAAGAAAACTGTTTACAATAGCGGTGCAGTTAATAGCGCCTTTAAGTGCTATCAAAAACAAAAGAAAGCGCTATTAAATAGCTTTTATGGCATATTGTTTGTTTCCATATTTTCTCTTTCAGAATTGGTTTACCCTTTTGGACAGAAGAGATCACTCATCTTTGTCTTTATTAGAATCTTCATAAGTGGAGCATACGCCTAATTAGTTATTTTCCTCCATTTTATGGCAAAAGTATTTAGCACGAATAAAACTAAAGTATTTAGGACTAAAAACAAAGGGACATACATTTAATCATTCCTTCTTCACTACTTAGCGCATGTGGCCTTTGAGTGCATTTTTTATGAAAATATTTTGAAAATGGTTTGATTTCAAGAAAAATACTTGGTGTTGACCAAGCGTTTATTTGGACCGACGCTACTGTTTGTGCAAAAATTTCATTTCTCCCCACCAATTTCCTTTGCCTCCTTTTTAGTTATTGTTTTAAATAATTATTTATTTTTTTATATTAGCGACGAATCCGACCGACGCCACTGTTTATGAAAAAATATTCATTTACCATAACAAATTTTGTTTGCCTCCTTATTAGGTATTGTCTTAATTAATTATTATTTTCTTATATTAGCTACGGTTCAGGCCGACTCTAGTGTTTGTACTAAAATTTTCATTTCCCCCCACCAATTTGGTTTGGATCCTTTAAACTTATTGTTTTATTTAATTATTATTTTTATATTCAAAACCAATACTTTAATAGCGCTATTAAACTGTTATTAAAGAAAATCTTTTACAATAGCGGCGCGGTTAATAGCTCTTTTAAGTGCTATCAAAAACAAAATAAAGCGCTATTAAATAAATTTTATGGCATATTTTTTGTTGCCCTATTTTCTCTTTCAGAGTTGGTTTACCCTTTTGGACAGAAGAGATCAGTCATCTTTGTCTTTACTAGAATCTTCATAAGAGGAGAATACGCCTAATTAGTTTTTTTCCATCATTGTATTGCAAAAGTATTTAGCACGAATAAAACTAAAGCTTATGAGTGAAGGTGAGCATTCAAACAATAACCTATACAGCATGCGCCCTAGGACTAAGAACAAAGGGACATACATTTAATAATTCTTTCTTCACTACTTAGTGCATGTTTCCTTCGAGTGCATTTGTCAAGAAAATATTTTTAAAATGGTTTGATTTCAAGAAAAATACTTGGTGTTGACAAAGCGTTTATTTGGACTGACGGTACTGTTTGTGCGAAAATTTCATTTCCCCCCACTAATTTCGTTTCACTCCTTCTTAGTTATTGTTTTAAATAATTATATTTTTTCATATTAGTGACGGTTCCTGCCGATGTTATTGTTTATGAAAAAATATTCATTTCCATAACAAATTTTGTTTTCCTCCTTATTAATTATTGTCTTAATTAATTATTATTTTGTAATATTAGCTACGGATCAGGCCGACATTACTGTTTGTGCTAAAATTTTCATTTCCCCCCACCAATTTAGTTTGGACCCATTAAACTTATTGTTTTATTTAATTATTATTTTTTTATTCAAAACCAATATTTTAATAGAACTTTTAAAGTGTTATTAAAGAAAATCGTTTACAATAGCAGCGCGGTTAATAGCGCTTTTAAGTGCTATCAAAAACAAAACAAAGCTCTATTAAATAGCTTTTATGGCATATTGTTTGTTGCCCTATTTTCTCTTTCAGAGTTGGTTTACCATTTTGGACATAAGAGATCACTCATCTTTGTCTTTACTAGAATCTTCATAAGAGGAGCATACGCCTAATTAGTTATTTTCCTCCATTTTATTGCAAAAGTATTTAGCACGAATAAAATTAAAGTTCATGAGTGAAGGTGAGAATTCAAACAATAACCTATACAACATGCGCCCTAGGACAAAGAACAAAGGGACATACATTTAATAATTCCTTCTTCACTACTTAGTGCATGTTGCCTTCGAGTGCATTTGTCAAGAAAATATTTTTAAAATGGTTTGATTTCGAGAAAAATACTTGGTGTTGACAAAGCGTTTATTTGGACCGACGCTACTCTTTGTGCGAAAATTTCATTCCCCCCCACCAATTTTGTTTGCCTCCTTTTTAGTTATTGTTTTAAATTGTTATTTATTTTTTTATATTAGCGACTGTTCCGACCTACGCCATTGTTTAAGAAAAAAATTTCATTTTCCATAACAAATATAGTTTGCCTCCTTATTAGTAATTGTCTTAATTAATTATTATTTTCTTATATTAGCTACGGTTCTTGCCGACTCTACTGTTTGTGCTAAAATTTTCATTTCCCCCCACCAATTTAGTTTGGTTCGTTTAAACTTATTGTTTTATTTAATTATTATTTTTATATTCAAAACCAATACTTTAATAGCGCTTTTAAAGTGTTATTAAAGAAAATCTTTTACAATAGCGGCGCGGTTAATAGCTCTTTTAAGTGCTATCAAAAACAAAATAAAGCGCTATTAAATAACTTTTATGGCATATTGTTTGTTGCCTTATTTTCTCTTTCATAGGTTGTTTACCCTTTTGGACAGAAGAGATCACTCATCTTGGTCTTTATTAGAATCTTCATAAGAGGAGAATACGCCTAATTAGTTTTTTTCCATCATTGTATTGCAAAAGTATTTAGCACGAATAAAACTAAAGCTTATGAGTGAAGGTGAGCATTCAAACAATAACCTATACAGCATGCACCCTAGGACTAAAAACAAAGGGACATACATTTAATCATTCCTTCTTCACTACTTAGCGCATGTGGCCTTTGAGTGCATTTATTATAAAATTATTTTGAAAATGGTTTGATTTCGAGAAAAATACTTGGTGTTGACCAAGCGTTTATTTGGACCGACGCTACTGTTTGTGCAAAAATTTCATTTCTCCCCACCAATTTCGTTTGCCTCCTTTTTAGTTATTTTTTAAAATAATTATTTATTTTTTTATATTAGCGACGGTTCCGACCGACGCCACTGTTTATGAAAAAATATTCATTTACCATAACAAATTTCGTTTGCCTCCTTATTAGTTATTGTCTTAATTAATTATTATTTTCTTATATTAGCTACGGTTCAGGCCGACTCTACTGTTTGTGCTAAACTTTTCATTTCCCCCCACCAATTTGGTTTGGATCCTTTAAACTTATTGTTTTATTTAATTATTATTTTTATATTCAAAACCAATACTTTAATAGCGCTTTTAAAGTGTTATTAAAGAAAATCTTTTACAATAGCGGCGCGGTTAATAGCTCTTTTAAGTGCTATCAAAAACAAAATAAAGCGCTATTAAATAACTTTTATGGCATATTGTTTGTTGCCCTATTTTCTCTTTCAGAGTTGGTTTACCCTTTTGGACAAAAGAGATCACTCATCTTTGTCTTTATTAGAATCTTCATAAGAGGAGAATACGCCTAATTAGTTTTTTTCCATCATTGTATTGCAAAAGTATTTAGCACGAATAAAACTAAAGCTTATGAGTGAAGGTGAGCATTCAAACAATAACCTATACAACATGCGCCCTAGGACTAAGAACAAAGGGACATACATTTAATAATTCCTTCTTCACTACTTAGTGCATGTTTCCTTCGAGTGCATTTGTCAAGAAAATATTTTGAAAATAGTTTGATTTTGAGAAAAATACTTGGTGTTTACCAAGCGTTTAATTGGACTGACGTTATTGTTTGTGCAAAAATTTCATTTCCCCCCACTAATTTCGTTTCACTCCTTTTTAGTTATTGTTTTAAATAATTATATTTTTTTATATTAGCGACGGTTCCGACCGACGCCACTGTTTATGCAAAAATATTCATTTCCCATAACAAATTTCGTTTGCCTCCTTATTAGTTATTGTCTTAATTAATTATTATTTTCTTATATTAGCTACGGTTCAGGCCGACTCTACTGTTTGTGCTAAAATTTTCATTTCCCCCCACTAATTTGGTTTGGATCCTTTAAACTTATTGTTTTATTTAATTATTATTTTTATATTGAAAACCAATACTTTAATAGCGCTTTTAAAGTGTTATTAAAGAAAATCGTTTACAATAGTAGCGCGGTTAATAGCGCTTTTAAGTGCTATCAAAAACAAAAGAAAGCTCTATTAAATAACTTTTATGGCATATTGTTTGTTGCCCTATTTTCTCTTTTAAAGTTGGTTTACCCTTTTGGACAGAAGAGATCATTCATCTTTGTCTTTATTAGAATCTTCATAAGAGGAGCATACGCCAAATTAATTATTTTCCTCCATTTTATTGCAAAAGTATTTAGCACGAATAAAACTAAAGTTCATTAGTGAAGGTGAGCATTCAAACAATAATCTATACAACATGCACCCTAGGACTAAGAACAAAGGGACATACATTTAATAATTCCTTCTTCACTATTTAGTGCATGTTACCTTCGAGTGCATTTATCAAGAAAATATTTTGAAAATGGTTTGATTTCGAGAAAAATACTTGGTGTTGAACAAGCGTTTATTTGGACTAACGCTACTGTTTGTGCGAAAATTTCATTTCCCTCCACCAATTTCGTTTGCCTCCTTTTTAGTTATTGTTTTAGATAATTATTAATTTTTTAATATTAGCGAGGGTTCCTGTCGACGCTATTGTTTATGAAAAAATATTCATTTCCATAACAAATTTCGTTTGCCTCCTTATTAGTGATTGTCTTAATTAATTATTATTTTCTTATATTAGTTACAGTTCAGGCCGACTCAACTATTTGTGCTAAAATTTTCATTTTCCCCCACCAATTTTGTTTGGATCCTTTAAACTTATTGTTTTATTTAGTTATTATTTTTATATTCAAAACCAATACTTTAATAGCGCGATTAAAGTGTTATTAAAGAAAATAGTTTACAATAGCGGCGCGGTTAATAGCTCTTTTAAGTGCTATCAAAAACAAAAGAAAGCGCTATTAAATAGCTTTTATGGAATATTGTTTGTTGCCCTATTTTCTCTTTCAGAGTTGGTTTACCCTTTTGGACAGAAGAGATCACTCATCCTTGACTTAATTAGAATCTTCATAAGAGGAGCATACGCGTAATTAGTTTTTTCCTCCATTTTATTGCAAAAGTATTTAGCACGAATAAAACTAAAGTTCATGAGTGAAGGTGAGCATTCAAACAATAACTTATACAACATGCGCCATAGGACTAAGAACAAAGGGAAATACATTTAATAATTCCTTCTTCACTAGTTAGTGCATGTTGCCTTTGAGTGCATTTGTCAAGAAAATATTTTGAAAATAGTTTGATTTTGAGAAAAATACTTGGTGTTTACCAAGAGTTTAATTGGACCGGAGCTACTGTTTGTGGGAAAATTTCATTTCCCCCTAACAATTTTGTTTCACTCCTTTTTAGTTATTGTTTTAAATAATTATATTTTTTTATATTAGCGAGGGTTCCGACCGACGCCATTGTTTATGCAAAAATATTCATTTCCCATAACAAATTTTGTTTGCCTCCTTATTAGTTATTGTCTTAATTAATTATTATTTTCTTATATTGGCTACGGTTCAGGCCGACTCTACTGTTTGTGCTAAAATTTTCATTTCCCCCCACCAATTTGGTTTGGATCTTTTAAACTTATTGTTTTATTTAATTATTATTTTTATATTGAAAACCAATACTTTAATAGCGCTTTTAAAGTGTTATTAAAGAAAATCTTTTACAATAGCGGCGCGGTTAATAGCTCTTTTAAGTGCTATCAAAAACAAAAGAAAGCGCTATTAAATAACTTTTATGGCATATTGTTTGTTGCCCTAATTTCTCTTTCAGAGTTGGTTTACCCTTTTGGACAAAAGAGATCACTCATCCTTGACTTTATTAGAATCTTCATAAGAGGAGCATACCCGTAATTAGTTTTTACCTCCATTTTATTGCAAAAGTATTTAGCACGAATAAAACTAAAGTTCATTAGTGAAGGTGAGCATTCAAACAATAATCTATACAACATGCACCCTAGGACTAAGAACAAAGGGACATACATTTAATAATTCCTTCTTTACTATTTAGTGCATGTTACCTTCGAATGCATTTATCAAGAAAATATTTTGAAAATGGTTTGATTTCGAGAAAAATACTTGGTGTTGACCAAGCATTTATTTGGACTAACGCTACTGTTTGTGCGAAAATTTCATTTCCCCCCACCAATTTCGTTTGCCTCCTTTTTAGTTATTGTTTTAGATAATTATTTATTTTTTAATATTAGCGAGGGTTCCTGCCGACGCTATTGTTTATGAAAAAATATTCATTTCCATAACAAATTTCGTTTGCCTCCTTATTAGTGATTGTCTTAATTAATTATTATTTTCTTATATTAGCTACAGTTCAGGCCGACTCTACTATTTGTGCTAAAATTTTCATTTTCCCCCACCAATTTTGTTTGGATCCTTTAAACTTATTGTTTTATTTAATTATTATTTTTATATTCAAAACCAATACTTTAATAGCGCGTTTAAAGTTTTATTAAAGAAAATCGTTTACAATAGCGGCGCGGTTAATAGCTCTTTTAAGTGCTATCAAAAACAAAAGAAAGCGCTATTAAATAGCTTTTATGGAATATTGTTTGTTGCCCTATTTTCTATTTCAGAGTTGGTTTACCCTTTTGGACAGAAGAGATCACTCATCCTTGACTTTATTAGAATCTTCATAAGAGGAGCATACGCGTAATTAGTTTTTTCCTCCATTTTATTGCAAAAATATTTAGCACGAATAAAACTAAAGTTCATGAGTGCAGGTGAGCATTCAAACAATAACTTATACAACATGCGCCATAGGACTAAGAACAAAGGGAAATACATTTAATAATTCCTTCTTCACTAGTTAGTGCATGTTGCCTTTGAGTGCATTTGTCAAGAAAATATTTTGAAAATAGTTTGATTTTGAGAAAAATACTTGGTGTTTACCAAGAGTTTAATTGGACCGACGCTACTATTTGTGGGAAAATTTCATTTCCCCCCAACAATTTCGTTTCACTCCTTTTTAGTTATTGTTTTAAATAATTATATTTTTTTATATTAGCGACGGTTCCGACCGACGCCACTGTTTATGCAAAAATATTCATTTCCATAACAAATTTTGTTTGCCTCCTTATTAGTGATTGTCTTAATTAATTATTATTTTCTTATATTAGCTACAGTTCAGGCCGACTCTACTATTTGTGCTAAAATTTTCATTTTCCCCCACCAATTTTGTTTGGATCCTTTAAACTTATTGTTTTATTTAATTATTATTTTTATATTCAAAACCAATACTTTAATAGCGCGTTTAAAGTTTTATTAAAGAAAATCGTTTACAATAGCGGCGCGGTTAATAGCTCTTTTAAGTGCTATCAAAAACAAAAGAAAGTGCTATTAAATAGCTTTTATGGAATATTGTTTGTTACCCTATTTTCTCTTTCAGAGTTGGTTTACCCTTTTGGACAGAAGAGATCACTCATCCTTGACTTTATTAGAATCTTTATAAGAGGAGCATACGCGTAATTAGTTTTTTCCTCCATTTTATTGCAAAAGTATTTAGCACGAATAAAACTAAAGTTCATGAGTGAAGGTGAGCATTCAAACAATAATTATACAACATGCGCCATAGGACTAAGAACAAAGGGAAATACATTTAATAATTCCTTCTTCACTACTTAGTGCATGTTTCCTTCGAGTGCATTTGTCAAGAAAATATTTTGAAAATAGTTTGATTTTGAGAAAAATACTTGGTGTTGACCAAGCGTTTAATTGGACCGACGCTACTGTTTGTGCGAAAATTTCATTTCCCCCCACCAATTTCATGTCACTCCTTTTTAGTTATTGTTTTAAATAATTATATTTTTTTATATTAGTGACGGTTGCTGCCGATGTTATTGTTTATGAAAAAATATTCATTTCCCATAACAAATTTCATTTTCCTCCTTATTAATTATTGTCTTAATTAATTATTATTTTGTATTATTAGCTACGGATCAGGCCGACGTTACTGTTTGTGCTAAAATTTTCATTTCCCCCCAACAATTTAGTTTGGACCCATTAAACTTATTGTTTTATTTAATTATTATTTTTTTATTCAAAACCAATACTTTAATAGCACTTTTAAAGTGTTATTAAAGAAAATCGTTTACAATAGCAGCGCGGTTAATAGCGCTTTTAAGTGCTATCAAAAACAAAACAAATCTCTATTAAATAGCTTTTATGGCATATTGTTTGTTGCCCTATTTTCTCTTTCAGAGTTGGTTTACCATTTTGGACATAAGAGATCACTCATCTTTGTCTTTATTAGAATCTTCATAAGAGGAGCATACGCCTAATTAGTTATTTTCCTCCATTTTATTGCAAAAGTGTTTAGCACGAATAAAACTAAAGTTCATGAGTGAAGGTGAGAATTCAAACAATAACCTATACAGCATGCGCCCTATGACTAAGAACAAAGGGACATACATTTAATAATTCCTTCTTCACTACTTAGTGCATGTTGCCTTCGAGTGCATTTGTCAAGAAAATATTTTTAAAATGGTTTGATTTCGAGAAAAATACTTGGTGTTGAAAAAGCGTTTATTTGGACCGACGCTACTCTTTGTGGCAAAATTTCATTTCCCCCCACCAATTTTGTTTTCCTCCTTTTTAGTTATTGTTTTAAATTATTATTTATTTTTTTATATTAGCGACGGTTCCGACCTACGCCATTGTTTATGAAAAAAATTTCATTTTCCATAACAAATATAGTTTGCCTCCTTATTAGTAATTGTCTTAATTAATTATTATTTTCTTATATTAGCTACGGTTCTGGACGACTCTACTATTTATGCTAAAATTTTCATTTCCCCCCACCAATTTAGTTTGGATCGTTTAAACTTATTGTTTTATTTAATTATTATTTTTATATTCAAAACCAATACGTTAATAGCGCTTTTAAAGTGTTATTAAAGAAAATCATTTACAATAGCGGTGCGGTTAATAGCGCTATTAAGTGCTATCAAAAACAAAATAAAGCGCTATTAAATAGATTTTATGGCATATTGTTTGTTGCCCTATTTTCTCTTTCAGAGTTGGTTTACCCTTTTGGACAGAACAGATCACTCATCTTTGTCTTTATTAGAATCTTCATAAGAGGAGCATACGCCAAATTAGTTATTTTCCTCCATTTTATTGCAAAAGTATTTAGCACGAATAAAACTAAAGTTCATTAGTGAAGGTGAGCATTTAAACAATAATCTATACAGCATGCACCCTAGGACTAAGATCAAAGGGACATACATTTTATAATTCCTTCTTCATTACTTAGTGCATGTTGCCTTCGAGTGCATTTGTCAAGAAAATATTTTGAAAATAGTTTGATTTTGTGAAAAATACTTGGTGTTGACCAAGAGTTTATTTGGACTGACGCTACTGTTTATGCGAAAATTTCATTTCCCCCCACCAATTTCGTTTGCCTCCTTTTTAGTTATTGTTTTAGATAATTATTTATTTTTTAATATTAGCGAGGGTTCCTGCCGACGCTATTGTTTATGAAAAAATATTCATTTCCATAACAAATTTCGTTTGCCTCCTTATTAGGTATTGTCTTAATTAATTATTATTTTCTTATAATAGCTACGATTCAGGCCGACTCTACTATTTGTGCTAAAATTTTCATTTCCCCCCACCAATTTTGTTTGGATCCTTTAAACTTATTGTTTTATTTAATTATTATTTTTATATTCAAAACCAATACTTTAATAGCGCGTTTAAAGTGTTATTAAAGAAAATCGTTTACAATAGCGGCGCGGTTAATAGCTCTTTTAAGTGCTATCAAAAACAAAAGAAAGCGCTATTAAATAGCTTATATGGAATATTGTTTGTTACCCTATTTTCTCTTTTAGAGTTGGTTTACCCTTTTGGACAGAAGAGATCACTCATCCTTGACTTTATTAGAATCTTCATAAGAGGAGCATATGCGTAATTAGTTTTTTCCTCCATTTTATTGCAAACGTATTTAGCACGAATAAAACTAAAGTTCATGAGTTAAGGTGAGCATTCAAACAATAACTTATACAACATGCGCCCTAGGACTAAGAACAAAGGGAAATACATTTAATAATTCCTTCTTCACTACTTAGTGCATGTTGCCTTCGAGTGCATTTATCAAGAAAATATTTTGAAAATAGTTTGCTTTTGAGAAAAATACTTGGTGTTGACCAAGCGTTTATTTGGACCGACGCTACTCTTTGTGCAAAAATTTCATTTCCCCCCACCAATTTCGTTTGCCTCCTTTTTAGTTATTATTTTAAATAATTATTTATTTATTTATATTAGCGACGGTTCCGACCGACGCCATTGTTTATGTAAAAATATTCATTTCCCATAACATATTTTGTTTGCCTCCTTATTAGTTATTGTCTTAATTAATTATTATTTTCTTATATTAGCTACGGTTCAGGCCGACTCTACTGTTTGTGCTAAAATTTTCATTTCCCCCCACCAATTTGGTTTGGATCCTTTAAAATTATTGTTTTATTTAATTATTATTTTTATATTCAAAACCAATACTTTAATAGCGGTATTAAAGTGTTATTAAAGAAAATCGTTTACAATAGTAGCGCGGTTAATAGCGCTTTTAAGTGCTATCAAAAACAAAAGAAAGCTCTATTAAATAACTTTTATGGCATATTGTTTGTTGCCCTATTTTCTCTTTCAGAGTTGGTTTAACATTTTGGACATAAGAGATCACTCATCTTTGTCTTTATTAGAATCTTCATAAGAGGATTATACGCCTAATTAGTTATTTTCCTCCATTTTATTGCAAAAGTGTTTAGCACGAATAAAACTAAAGTTCATGAGTGAATGTGAGAATTCAAACAATAACCTATACAGCATGCGCCCTCGGACTAAGAACAAAGGGACATACATTTAATAATTACTTCTATACTACTTAGTGCATGTTTCCCTCGAGTGCATTTGTCAAGAAAATATTTTTAAAATGGTTTGATTTCGAGAAAAATACTTGGTGTTGACAAAGCGTTTATTTGGACTGACGCTACTCTTTGTGCGAAAATTTCATTTCCCCCCACCAATTTTGTTAGCCTCCTTTTTAGTTATTGTTTTAAATTATTATTTATTTTTTTATATTAGCGACGGTTCCGACCTACACCATTGTTTATGAAAAAAATTTCATTTTCCATAACAAATATAGTTTGCCTCCTTATTATTAATTGTCTTAACTAATTATTATTTTCTTATATTAGCTACGGTTCTGGCCGACTCTACTGTTTGTGCTAAAATTTTCATTTCCCCCCACCAATTTAGTTTGGATCGTTTAAACTTATTGTTTTATTTAATTATTATTTTTATATTCAAAACCAATACGTGAATAGCGCTTTTAAAGTGTTGTTAAAGAAAATCATTTACAATAGCGGCGCGGTTAATAGCGATATTAAGTGCTATCAAAAACAAAAGAAAGTGCTATTAAATAGATTTTATGGCATATTGTTTGTTGCCCTATTTTCTCTTTCAGAGTTGGTTTACCCTTTTGGACAGAACAGATCACTCATCTTTGTCTTTATTAGAATCTTCATAAGAGGAGCATACGCCAAATTAGTTATTTTCCTCCATTTTATTGCAAAAGTATTTAGCACGAATAAAACTAGAGTTCATTAGTGAAGGTGAGAATTCAAACAATAATCTATACAACATGCACCCTAGGACTAAGAACAAAGGGACATACATTTTATAATTCCTTCTTCATTACTTAGTGCATGTTGCCTTCGAGTGCATTTGTCAAGAAAATATTTTGAAAATAGTTTGATTTTGATAAAAATACTTGGTGTTGACCAAGAGTTTATTTGGACTGACGCTACTCTTTGTGCGAAAATTTCATTTCCCCCCACCAATTTTGTTTTCCTCCTTTTTAGTTATTGTTTTAGATAATTATTTATTTTTTAATATTAGTGACGGTTCCTGCCGATGTTATTATTTATAAAAAAAATTTCATTTCCTTTAACAAATTTATTTTTCCTCCTTATTAGTTATTGTCTTAATTAATTATTATTTTCTTATATTAGCTACGGTTCAGGCCGACGTTACTGTTTGTGGTAAAATTTTCATTTCCCCCATCCAATTTAGTTTGGATCCTTTAAGTTTTTTTTATTTAATTATTATTTTTATATTCAAAACAAATAATTTAATAGCGCTTTTAAAGTTCTATTAAAGAAAACTGTTTACAATAGCGGTGCAGTTAATAGCGCCTTTAAGTGCTATCAAAAACAAAAGAAAGCACTATTAAATAGCTTTTATGGCATATTGTTTGTTTCCATATTTTCTCTTTCAGAATTGGTTTACCCTTTTGGACAGAAGAGATCACTCATCTTTGTCTTTATTAGAATCTTCATAAGAGGAGCATACGCCTAATTAGTTATTTTCCTCCATTTTATGGCAAAAGTATTTAGCACGAATAAAACTAAAGTTCATGAGTGAAGGTGAGCATTCAAACAATAACCTATACAGCATGCGCCCTAGGACTAAAAACAAAGGGACATACATTTAATCATTCCTTCTTCACTACTTAGCGCATGTGGCCTTTGAGTGCATTTTTTATGAAAATATTTTGAAAATGGTTTGATTTCGAGAAAAATACTTGGTGTTGACAAAGCGTTTATTTGGACCGACGCTACTGTTTGTGCAAAAATTTCATTTCTCCCCATCAATTTCGTTTGCCTCCTTTTTAGTTATTGTTTTAAATAATTATTTATTTTTTTATATTAGCGAAGGTTCCGACCATCGCCACTGTTTATGAAAAAATATTCATTTACCATAACAAATTTCGTTTGCCTTCTTATTAGTTATTGTCTTAATTAATTATTATTTTCTTATATTAGCTACGGTTCAGGCCGACTCTACTGTTTGTGCTAAAATTTTCATATCCCCCCACCAATTTGGTTTGGATCCTTTAAACTTATTGTTTTATTTAATTATTATTTTTATATTCAAAACCAATACTTTAATAGCGCTTTTAAAGTGTTATTAAAGAAAATCTTTTACAATAGTGGCGCGGTTAATAGCTCTTTTAAGTGCTATCAAAAACAAAATAAAGCGCTATTAAATAACTTTTATGGCATATTATTTGTTGGCCTATTTTCTCTTTCAAACTTGGTTTACCCTTTTGGACAGAAGAGATCACTCATCTTTGTCTTTATTAGAATCTTCATAAGAGGAGAATACGCCTAATTAGTTTTTTTCCATCATTGTATTGCAAAAGTATTTAGCACGAATAAAACTAAAGTTCATTAGTGAAGGTGAGCATTCAAACAATAATCTATACAACATGCACCCTAGGACTAAGAACAAAGGGACATACATTTAATAATTCCTTCTTCACTATTTAGTGCATGTTACCTTCGAGTGCATTTATCAAGAAAATATTTTGAAAATGGTTTGATTTCGAGAAAAATACTTGGTGTTGACCAAGCGTTTATTTGGACTAACGCTACTGTTTGTGCGAAAATTTCATTTCCCCCCACCAATTTCGTTTGCCTCCTTTTTAGTTATTGTTTTAGATTATTATTTATTTTTTAATATTAGCGAGGGTTCCTGCCCACGCTATTGTTTATGAAAAAATATTCATTTCCATAACAAATTTCGTTTGCCTCCTTATTAGTGATTGTCTTAATTAATTATTATTTTCTTATATTAGCTACGGTTCAGGCCGACTCTACTATTTGTGGTAAAATTTTCATTTTCCCCCACCAATTTTGTTTGGATCCTTTAAACTTATTGTTTTATTTAGTTATTATTTTTATATTCAAAACTAATACTTTAATAGCATGTTTAAAGTGTTATTAAAGAAAATCGTTTACAATAGCGGCGCAGTTAATAGCTCTTTTAAGTGCTATCAAAAACAAAAGAAAGCGCTATTAAATAGCTTTTATGGAATATTGTTTGTTACCCTATTTTCTCTTTCAGAGTTGGTTTACCCTTTTGGACAGAAGAGATCACTCATCCTTGACTTTATTAGAATCTTCATAAGAGGAGCATACGCGTAATTAGTTTTTTCCTCCATTTTATTGCAAAAGTATTTAGCACGAATAAAACTAAAGTTCATGAGTGAAGGTGAGCATTCAAACAATAACTTATACAACATGCGCCCTAGGACTAAGAACAAAGGGAAATACATTTAATAATTCCTTCTTCACTACTTAGTGCATGTTGCCTTCGAGTGCATTTGTCAAGAAAATATTTTGAAAATAGTTTGATTTTGAGAAAAATACTTGGTGATTACCAAGCGTTTAATTGGATCGACGCTACTGTTTGTGCGAAAATTTCATTTCCCCCCACCAATTTCGTTTCACTCCTTTTTAGTTATTGTTTTAAATAATTATATTTTTTTACATTAGCGACGGTTCCGACCGACGCCACTGTTTATGCAAAAATATTCATTTCCCATAACAAATTTCGTTTGCCTCCTTATTAGTTATTGTCTTAATTAATTATTATTTTCTTATATTAGCAACGGTTCAGGCCGACTTTACTGTTTGTGCTAAAATTTTCATTTCCCCCCACCAATTTGGTTTGGATCCTTTAAACTTATTGTTTTATTTAATTATTATTTTTATATTGAAAACCAATACTTTAATAGCGATTTTAAAGTGTTATTAAAGAAAATCGTTTACAACAGTAGCGCGGTTAATAGCGCTTTTAAGTGCTATCAAAAACAAAAGAAAGCTCTATTAAATAACTTTTATGGCATATTGTTTGTTGCCCTATTTTCTCTTTTAGAGTTGGTTTACCCTTTTGGACAGAAGAGATCACTCATCTTTGTCTTTATTAGAATCTTCATAAGAGGAGCATACGCCAAATTAGTTATTTTCCTCCATTTTATTGCAAAAGTATTTACACGAATAAAACTAAAGTTCATTAGTGAAGGTGAGCATTCAAACAATAATCTATACAACATGCACCCTAGGACTAAGAAGAAAGGGACATACATTTAATAATTCCTTCTTCACTATTTAGTGCATGTTACCTTCTAGTGCATTTATCAAGAAAATATTTTGAAAATGGTTTGATTTCGAGAAAAATACTTGGTGTTGACCAAGCGTTTATTTGGACTAACGCTACTGTTTGTGCGAAAATTTCATTTCCCCCCACCAATTACGTTTGCCTCCTTTTTAGTTATTGTTTTAGATTATTATTTATTTTTTAATATTAGCGAGGGTTCCTGCCGACGCTATTCTTTATGAAAAAATATTCATTTCCATAACAAATTTCGTTTGCCTCCTTATTAGTGATTGTCTTAATTAATTATTATTTTCTTATATTAGCTACGGTTCAGGCCGACTCTACTATTTGTGCTAAAATTTTCATTTTCCCCCACCAATTTTGTTTGGATCCTTTAAACTTATTGTTTTATTTAATTATTATTTTTATATTCAAAACCAATACTTTAATAGCGCGTTTAAAGTGTTATTAAAGAAAATCGTTTACAATAGCGGCGCAGTTAATAGCTCTTTTAAGTGCTATCAAAAACAAAAGAAAGCGCTATTAAATAGCTTTTATGGAATATTGTTTGTTACCCTATTTTCTCTTTCAGAGTTGGTTTACCCTTTTGGACAGAAGAGATCAATCATCCTTGACTTTATTAGAATCTTCATAAGAGGAGCATACGCGTAATTAGTTTTTTCCTCCATTTTATTGCAAAAGTATTTAGCACGAATAAAACTAAAGTTCATGAGTGACGGTGAGCATTCAAACAATAACTTATACAACATGCGCCCTAGGACTAAGAACAAAGGGAAATACATTTAATAATTCCTTCTTCACTAGTTAGTGCATGTTGCCTTCGAGTGCATTTGTCAAGAAAATATTTTGAAAATAGTTTTATTTTGAGAAAAATACTTGGTGATTACCAAGCGTTTAATTGGACCGACGCTACTGTTTGTGCGAAAATTTCATTTCCCCCCACCAATTTCGTTTCACTCCTTTTTAGTTATTGTTTTAAATAATTATATTTTTTTACATTAGCGACGGTTCCGACCGACGCCACTGTTTATGCAAAAATATTCATTTCCCATTACAAATTTCGTTTGCCTCCTTATTAGTTATTGTCTTAATTAATTATTATTTTCTTATATTAGCAACGGTTCAGGCCGACTTTACTGTTTGTGCTAAAATTTTCATTTCCCCCCACCAATTTGGTTTGGATCCTTTAAACTTATTGTTTTATTTAATTATTATTTTTATATTGAAAACCAATACTTTAATAGCGATTTTAAAGTGTTATTAAAGAAAATCGTTTACAATAGTAGCGCGGTTAATAGCGCTTTTAAGTGCTATCAAAAACAAAAGAAAGCTCTATTAAATAACTTTTATGGCATATTGTTTGTTGCCCTATTTTCTCTTTTAGAGTTGGTTTACCCTTTTGGACAGAAGAGATCACTCATCTTTGTCTTTATTAGAATCTTCATAAGAGGAGCATACGCCAAATTAGTTATTTTCCTCCATTTTATTGCAAAAGTATTTACACGAATAAAACTAAAGTTCATTAGTGAAGGTGAGCATTCAAACAATAATCTATACAACATGCACCCTAGGACTAAGAACAAAGGGACATACATTTAATAATTCCTTCTTCACTATTTAGTGCATGTTACCTTCTAGTGCATTTATCAAGAAAATATTTTGAAAATGGTTTGATTTCGAGAAAAATACTTGGTGTTGACCAAGCGTTTATTTGGACTAACGCTATTGTTTGTGCGAAAATTTCATTTCCCCCCACCAATTACGTTTGCCTCCTTTTTAGTTATTGTTTTAGATTATTATTTATTTTTTAATATTAGCGAGGGTTCCTGCCGACGTTATTCTTTATGAAAAAATATTCATTTCCATAACAAATTTCGTTTGCCTCCTTATTAGTGATTGTCTTAATTAATTATTATTTTCTTATATTAGCTACGGTTCAGGCCGACTCTACTATTTGTGCTAAAATTTTCATTTTCCCCCACCAATTTTGTTTGGATCCTTTAAACTTATTGTTTTATTTAATTATTATTTTTATATTCAAAACCAATACTTTAATAGCGCGTTTAAAGTGTTATTAAAGAAAATCGTTTACAATAGCGGCGCAGTTAATAGCTCTTTTAAGTGCTATCAAAAACAAAAGAAAGCGCTATTAAATAGCTTTTATGGAATATTGTTTGTTACCCTATTTTCTCTTTCAGAGTTGGTTTACCCTTTTGGACAGAAGAGATCAATCATCCTTGACTTTATTAGAATCTTCATAAGAGGAGCATACGCGTAATTAGTTTTTTCCTCCATTTTATTGCAAAAGTATTTAGCACGAATAAAACTAAAGCTCATGAGTGAAGGTGAGCATTCAAACAATAACTTATACAACATGCGCCCTAGGACTAAGAACAAAGGGAAATACATTTAATAATTCCTTCTTCACTAGTTAGTGCATGTTGCCTTCGAGTGCATTTGTCAAGAAAATATTTTGAAAATAGTTTGATTTTGAGAAAAATACTTGGTGTTTACCAAGCGTTTAATTGGACCGACGCTACTGTTTGTGCGAAAATTTCATTTCCCCCCACCAATTTCGTTTCACTCCTTTTTAGTTATTGTTTTAAATAATTATATTTTTTTATATTAGCGACGGTTCCGACCGACGCCACTGTTTATGCAAAAATATTCATTTCCCATAACAAATTTCGTTTGCCTCCTTATTAGTTATTGTCTTAATTAATTATTATTTTCTTATATTGGCTACGGTTCAGGCCGACTCTACTGTTTATGCTAAAATTTTCATTTCCCCCCACCAATTTGGTTTGGATCCTTTAAACTTATTGTTTTATTTAATTATTATTTTTATATTGAAAACCAATACTTTAATTGCGCTTTTAAAGTGTTATTAAAGAAAATCGTTTACAATAGCGGCGCGGTTAATAGCTCTTTTAAGTGCTATCAAAAACAAAAGAAAGCGCTATTAAATAACTTTTTTGGAATATTGTTTGTTACCCTATTTTCTCTTTCAGAGTTGGTTTACCCTTTTGGACAGAAGAGATCACTCATCCTTGACTTTATTAGAATCTTCATAAGAGGAGCATACGCGTAATTAGTTTTTTCCTCCATTTTATTGCAAAAGTATTTAGCACGAATAAAACTAAAGTTCATGAGTGAAGGTGAGCATTCAAACAATAATTATACAACATGCACCCTAGGACTAAGAACAAAGGGAAATACATTTAATAATTCCTTCTTCACTACTTAGTGCATGTTTCCTTCGACTGCATTTGTCAAGAAAATATTTTGAAAATAGTTTGATTTTAAGAAAAATACTTGGTGTTGACCAAGCGTTTAATTGGACCGACGCTACTGTTTGTGCGAAAATTTCATTTCCCCCCACCAATTTCGTTTCACTCCTTTTTAGTTATTGTTTTAAATAATTATATTTTTTTATATTAGTGACGGTTCCGACCGACGCCACTGTTTATGCAAAAATATTCATTTCCCATAACAAATTTTGTTTGCCTCCTTATTAGTTATTGTCTTAATTAATTATTATTTTCTTATATTAGCTACGGTTCAGGCCGACTCTACTGTTTGTGCTAAAATTTTCATTTTCCCCCACCAATTTTATTTGGATCCTTTAAACTTATTGTTTTATTTAATTATTATTTTTATATTCAAAACCAATACTTTAATAGCGCGTTTAAAGTGTTATTAAAGAAAATCGTTTACAATAGCGGCGCGGTTAATAGCTCTTTTAAGTGCTATCAAAAACAAAAGAAAGCGCTATTAAATAGCTTTTATTGAATATTGTTTGTTGCCCTATTTTCTCTTTCAGAGTTGGTTTACCATTTTGGACATAAGAGATCACTCATCTTTGTATTTATTAGAATCTTCATAAGAGGAGCATACGCCTAATTAGTTATTTTCCTCCATTTTATTGCAAAAGTGTTTAGCACGAATAAAACTAAAGTTCACGAGTGAAGGTGAGAATTCAAACAATAACCTATACAGCATGCGCCCTAGGACTAAGAACCAAGGGAAATACATTTAATAATTCCTTCTTCACTAGTTAGTGCATGTTGCCTTCGAGTGCATTTGTCAAGAAAATATTTTGAAAATAGTTTGATTTTGAGAAAAATACTTGGTGTTTACCAAGCGTTTAATTGGACCGACGCTACTGTTTGTGCGAAAATTTCATTTCCCCCCACCAATTTCGTTTCACTCCTTTTTAGTTATTGTTTTAAATAATTATATTTTTTTATATTAGCGACGGTTCCGACCGACGCCACTGTTTATGCAAAAATATTCATTTCCCATAACAAATTTCGTTTGCCTCCTTATTAGTTATTGTCTTAATTAATTATTATTTTCTTATATTGGCTACGGTTCAGGCCGACTCTACTGTTTATGCTAAAATTTTCATTTCCCCCCACCAATTTGGTTTGGATCCTTTAAACTTATTGTTTTATTTAATTATTATTTTTATATTGAAAACCAATACTTTAATTGCGCTTTTAAAGTGTTATTAAAGAAAATCGTTTACAATAGCGGCGCGGTTAATAGCTCTTTTAAGTGCTATCAAAAACAAAAGAAAGCGCTATTAAATAACTTTTTTGGAATATTGTTTGTTACCCTATTTTCTCTTTCAGAGTTGGTTTACCCTTTTGGACAGAAGAGATCACTCATCCTTGACTTTATTAGAATCTTCATAAGAGGAGCATACGCGTAATTAGTTTTTTCCTCCATTTTATTGCAAAAGTATTTAGCACGAATAAAACTAAAGTTCATGAGTGAAGGTGAGCATTCAAACAATAATTATACAACATGCACCCTAGGACTAAGAACAAAGGGAAATACATTTAATAATTCCTTCTTCACTACTTAGTGCATGTTTCCTTCGACTGCATTTGTCAAGAAAATATTTTGAAAATAGTTTGATTTTGAGAAAAATACTTGGTGTTGACCAAGCGTTTAATTGGACCGACGCTACTGTTTGTGCGAAAATTTCATTTCCCCCCACCAATTTCGTTTCACTCCTTTTTAGTTATTGTTTTAAATAATTATATTTTTTTATATTAGTGACGGTTCCGACCGACGCCACTGTTTATGCAAAAATATTCATTTCCCATAACAAATTTTGTTTGCCTCCTTATTAGTTATTGTCTTAATTAATTATTATTTTCTTATATTAGCTACGGTTCAGGCCGACTCTACTGTTTGTGCTAAAATTTTCATTTTCCCCCACCAATTTTATTTGGATCCTTTAAACTTATTGTTTTATTTAATTATTATTTTTATATTCAAAACCAATACTTTAATAGCGCGTTTAAAGTGTTATTAAAGAAAATCGTTTACAATAGCGGCGCGGTTAATAGCTCTTTTAAGTGCTATCAAAAACAAAAGAAAGCGCTATTAAATAGCTTTTATTGAATATTGTTTGTTGCCCTATTTTCTCTTTCAGAGTTGGTTTACCATTTTGGACATAAGAGATCACTCATCTTTGTCTTTATTAGAATCTTCATAAGAGGAGCATACGCCTAATTAGTTATTTTCCTCCATTTTATTGCAAAAGTGTTTAGCACGAATAAAACTAAAGTTCACGAGTGAAGGTGAGAATTCAAACAATAACCTATACAGCATGCGCCCTAGGACTAAGAACCAAGGGAAATACATTTAATAATTCCTTCTTCACTAGTTAGTGCATGTTGCCTTCGAGTGCATTTGTCAAGAAAATATTTTGAAAATAGTTTGATTTTGAGAAAAATACTTGGTGTTTACCAAGCGTTTAATTGGACCGACGCTACTGTTTGTGCGAAAATTTCATTTCCCCCCACCAATTTCGTTTCACTCCTTTTTAGTTATTGTTTTAAATAATTATATTTTTTTATATTAGCGACGGTTCCGACCGACGCCACTGTTTATGCAAAAATATTCATTTCCCATAACAAATTTCGTTTGCCTCCTTATTAGTTATTGTCTTAATTAATTATTATTTTCTTATATTGGCTACGGTTCAGGCCGACTCTACTGTTTATGCTAAAATTTTCATTTCCCCCCACCAATTTGGTTTGGATCCTTTAAACTTATTGTTTTATTTAATTATTATTTTTATATTGAAAACCAATACTTTAATTGCGCTTTTAAAGTGTTATTAAAGAAAATCGTTTACAATAGCGGCGCGGTTAATAGCTCTTTTAAGTGCTATCAAAAACAAAAGAAAGTGCTATTAAATAACTTTTTTGGAATATTGTTTGTTACCCTATTTTCTCTTTCAGAGTTGGTTTACCCTTTTGGACAGAAGAGATCACTCATCCTTGACTTTATTAGAATCTTCATAAGAGGAGCATACGCGTAATTAGTTTTTTCCTCCATTTTATTGCAAAAGTATTTAGCACGAATAAAACTAAAGTTCATGAGTGAAGGTGAGCATTCAAACAATAATTATACAACATGCACCCTAGGACTAAGAACAAAGGGAAATACATTTAATAATTCCTTCTTCACTACTTAGTGCATGTTTCCTTCGACTGCATTTGTCAAGAAAATATTTTGAAAATAGTTTGATTTTGAGAAAAATACTTGGTGTTGACCAAGCGTTTAATTGGACCGACGCTACTGTTTGTGCGAAAATTTCATTTCCCCCCACCAATTTCGTTTCACTCCTTTTTAGTTATTGTTTTAAATAATTATATTTTTTTATATTAGTGACGGTTCCGACCGACGCCACTGTTTATGCAAAAATATTCATTTCCCATAACAAATTTTGTTTGCCTCCTTATTAGTTATTGTCTTAATTAATTATTATTTTCTTATATTAGCTACGGTTCAGGCCGACTCTACTGTTTGTGCTAAAATTTTCATTTTCCCCCACCAATTTTATTTGGATCCTTTAAACTTATTGTTTTATTTAATTATTATTTTTATATTCAAAACCAATACTTTAATAGCGCGTTTAAAGTGTTATTAAAGAAAATCGTTTACAATAGCGGCGCGGTTAATAGCTCTTTTAAGTGCTATCAAAAACAAAAGAAAGCGCTATTAAATAGCTTTTATGGAATATTGTTTGTTGCCCTATTTTCTCTTTCATAGTTGGTTTACCATTTTGGACATAAGAGATCACTCATCTTTGTCTTTATTAGAATCTTCATAAGAGGAGCATACGCCTAATTAGTTATTTTCCTCCATTTTATTGCAAAAGTGTTTAGCACGAATAAAACTAAAGTTCATGAGTGAAGGTGAGAATTCAAACAATAACCTATACAGCATGCGCCCTAGGACTAAGAACCAAGGGAAATACATTTAATAATTCCTTCTTCACTAGTTAGTGCATGTTGCCTTCGAGTGCATTTGTCAAGAAAATATTTTGAAAATAGTTTGATTTTGAGAAAAATACTTGGTGTTTACCAAGCGTTTAATTGGACCGACGCTACTGTTTGTGCGAAAATTTCATTTCCCCCCACCAATTTCGTTTCACTCCTTTTTAGTTATTGTTTTAAATAATTATATTTTTTTATATTAGCGACGGTTCCGACCGACGCCACTGTTTATGCAAAAATATTCATTTCCCATAACAAATTTCGTTTGCCTCCTTATTAGTTATTGTCTTAATTAATTATTATTTTCTTATATTGGCTACGGTTCAGGCCGACTCTACTGTTTATGCTAAAATTTTCATTTCCCCCCACCAATTTGGTTTGGATCCTTTAAACTTATTGTTTTATTTAATTATTATTTTTATATTGAAAACCAATACTTTAATTGCGCTTTTAAAGTGTTATTAAAGAAAATCGTTTACAATAGCGGCGCGGTTAATAGCTCTTTTAAGTGCTATCAAAAACAAAAGAAAGCGCTATTAAATAACTTTTTTGGAATATTGTTTGTTACCCTATTTTCTCTTTCAGAGTTGGTTTACCCTTTTGGACAGAAGAGATCACTCATCCTTGACTTTATTAGAATCTTCATAAGAGGAGCATACGCGTAATTAGTTTTTTCCTCCATTTTATTGCAAAAGTATTTAGCACGAATAAAACTAAAGTTCATGAGTGAAGGTGAGCATTCAAACAATAATTATACAACATGCACCCTAGGACTAAGAACAAAGGGAAATACATTTAATAATTCCTTCTTCACTACTTAGTGCATGTTTCCTTCGACTGCATTTGTCAAGAAAATATTTTGAAAATAGTTTGATTTTGAGAAAAATACTTGGTGTTGACCAAGCGTTTAATTGGACCGACGCTACTGTTTGTGCGAAAATTTCATTTCCCCCCACCAATTTCGTTTCACTCCTTTTTAGTTATTGTTTTAAATAATTATATTTTTTTATATTAGTGACGGTTCCGACCGACGCCACTGTTTATGCAAAAATATTCATTTCCCATAACAAATTTTGTTTGCCTCCTTATTAGTTATTGTCTTAATTAATTATTATTTTCTTATATTAGCTACGGTTCAGGCCGACTCTACTGTTTGTGCTAAAATTTTCATTTTCCCCCACCAATTTTATTTGGATCCTTTAAACTTATTGTTTTATTTAATTATTATTTTTATATTCAAAACCAATACTTTAATAGCGCGTTTAAAGTGTTATTAAAGAAAATCGTTTACAATAGCGGCGCGGTTAATAGCTCTTTTAAGTGCTATCAAAAACAAAAGAAAGCGCTATTAAATAGCTTTTATTGAATATTGTTTGTTGCCCTATTTTCTCTTTCAGAGTTGGTTTACCATTTTGGACATAAGAGATCACTCATCTTTGTCTTTATTAGAATCTTCATAAGAGGAGCATACGCCTAATTAGTTATTTTCCTCCATTTTATTGCAAAAGTGTTTAGCACGAATAAAACTAAAGTTCACGAGTGAAGGTGAGAATTCAAACAATAACCTATACAGCATGCGCCCTAGGACTAAGAACCAAGGGAAATACATTTAATAATTCCTTCTTCACTAGTTAGTGCATGTTGCCTTCGAGTGCATTTGTCAAGAAAATATTTTGAAAATAGTTTGATTTTGAGAAAAATACTTGGTGTTTACCAAGCGTTTAATTGGACCGACGCTACTGTTTGTGCGAAAATTTCATTTCCCCCCACCAATTTCGTTTCACTCCTTTTTAGTTATTGTTTTAAATAATTATATTTTTTTATATTAGCGACGGTTCCGACCGACGCCACTGTTTATGCAAAAATATTCATTTCCCATAACAAATTTCGTTTGCCTCCTTATTAGTTATTGTCTTAATTAATTATTATTTTCTTATATTGGCTACGGTTCAGGCCGACTCTACTGTTTATGCTAAAATTTTCATTTCCCCCCACCAATTTGGTTTGGATCCTTTAAACTTATTGTTTTATTTAATTATTATTTTTATATTGAAAACCAATACTTTAATTGCGCTTTTAAAGTGTTATTAAAGAAAATCGTTTACAATAGCGGCGCGGTTAATAGCTCTTTTAAGTGCTATCAAAAACAAAAGAAAGTGCTATTAAATAACTTTTTTGGAATATTGTTTGTTACCCTATTTTCTCTTTCAGAGTTGGTTTACCCTTTTGGACAGAAGAGATCACTCATCCTTGACTTTATTAGAATCTTCATAAGAGGAGCATACGCGTAATTAGTTTTTTCCTCCATTTTATTGCAAAAGTATTTAGCACGAATAAAACTAAAGTTCATGAGTGAAGGTGAGCATTCAAACAATAATTATACAACATGCACCCTAGGACTAAGAACAAAGGGAAATACATTTAATAATTCCTTCTTCACTACTTAGTGCATGTTTCCTTCGACTGCATTTGTCAAGAAAATATTTTGAAAATAGTTTGATTTTGAGAAAAATACTTGGTGTTGACCAAGCGTTTAATTGGACCGACGCTACTGTTTGTGCGAAAATTTCATTTCCCCCCACCAATTTCGTTTCACTCCTTTTTAGTTATTGTTTTAAATAATTATATTTTTTTATATTAGTGACGGTTCCGACCGACGCCACTGTTTATGCAAAAATATTCATTTCCCATAACAAATTTTGTTTGCCTCCTTATTAGTTATTGTCTTAATTAATTATTATTTTCTTATATTAGCTACGGTTCAGGCCGACTCTACTGTTTGTGCTAAAATTTTCATTTTCCCCCACCAATTTTATTTGGATCCTTTAAACTTATTGTTTTATTTAATTATTATTTTTATATTCAAAACCAATACTTTAATAGCGCGTTTAAAGTGTTATTAAAGAAAATCGTTTACAATAGCGGCGCGGTTAATAGCTCTTTTAAGTGCTATCAAAAACAAAAGAAAGCGCTATTAAATAGCTTTTATGGAATATTGTTTGTTGCCCTATTTTCTCTTTCATAGTTGGTTTACCATTTTGGACATAAGAGATCACTCATCTTTGTCTTTATTAGAATCTTCATAAGAGGAGCATACGCCTAATTAGTTATTTTCCTCCATTTTATTGCAAAAGTGTTTAGCACGAATAAAACTAAAGTTCATGAGTGAAGGTGAGAATTCAAACAATAACCTATACAGCATGCGCCCTAGGACTAAGAACCAAGGGAAATACATTTAATAATTCCTTCTTCACTAGTTAGTGCATGTTGCCTTCGAGTGCATTTGTCAAGAAAATATTTTGAAAATAGTTTGATTTTGAGAAAAATACTTGGTGTTTACCAAGCGTTTAATTGGACCGACGCTACTGTTTGTGCGAAAATTTCATTTCCCCCCACCAATTTCGTTTCACTCCTTTTTAGTTATTGTTTTAAATAATTATATTTTTTTATATTAGCGACGGTTCCGACCGACGCCACTGTTTATGCAAAAATATTCATTTCCCATAACAAATTTCGTTTGCCTCCTTATTAGTTATTGTCTTAATTAATTATTATTTTCTTATATTGGCTACGGTTCAGGCCGACTCTACTGTTTATGCTAAAATTTTCATTTCCCCCCACCAATTTGGTTTGGATCCTTTAAACTTATTGTTTTATTTAATTATTATTTTTATATTGAAAACCAATACTTTAATAGCGCTTTTAAAGTGTTATTAAAGAAAATCGTTTACAATAGCGGCGCGGTTAATAGCTCTTTTAAGTGCTATCAAAAACAAAAGAAAGCGCTATTAAATAACTTTTTTGGAATATTGTTTGTTACCCTATTTTCTCTTTCAGAGTTGGTTTACCCTTTTGGACAGAAGAGATCACTCATCCTTGACTTTATTAGAATCTTCATAAGAGGAGCATACGCGTAATTAGTTTTTTCCTCCATTTTATTGCAAAAGTATTTAGCACGAATAAAACTAAAGTTCATGAGTGAAGGTGAGCATTCAAACAATAATTATACAACATGCACCCTAGGACTAAGAACAAAGGGAAATACATTTAATAATTCCTTCTTCACTACTTAGTACATGTTACCTTCGAGTGCATTTATCAAGAAAATATTTTGAAAATAGTTTGATTTCGAGAAAAATACTTGGTGTTGACCAAGCGTTTAATTGGATTAACGCTACTGTTTGTGCGAAAATTTCATTTCCCCCCACCAATTTCGTTTCACTCCTTTTTAGTTATTGTTTTAGATAATTATTTATTTTTTATATGAGCGAGGGTTCCTGCCGATGTTATTGTTTATGAAAAAATATTCATTTCCCATAACAAATTTCGTTTTCCTCCTTATTAATTATTGTCTTAATTAATTATTATTTGGTAATATTAGCTACGGATCAGGCCGACGTTACTGTATGTGCTAAAATTTTCATTTCCCCCCACCAATTTAGTTTGGACCCATTAAACTTATTGTTTTATTTAATTATTATTTTTTTATTCAAAACCAATACTTTAATAGCACTTTTAGAGTGTTATTAAAGAAAATCGTTTACAATAGCAGCGCGGTTAATAGCGCTTTTAAGTGCTATCAAAAACAAAACAAAGCTCTATTAAATAGCTTTTATGGCATATTGTGTGTTGCCCTATTTTCTCTTTCAGAGTTGGTTTACCATTTTGGACATAAGAGATCACTCATCTTTGTCTTTATTAGAATCTTCATAAGAGGAGCATACGCCTAATTAGTTATTATCCTCCATTTTATTGCAAAAGTGTTTAGCACGAATAAAACTAAAGTTCATGAGTGAAGGTGAGAATTCAAACAATAACCTATACAGCATGCGCCCTAGGACTAAGAACAAAGGGACATACATTTAATAATTCCTTCTTCACTACTTAGTGCATGTTGCCTTCGAGTGCATTTGTCACGAAAATATATTTAAAATGGTTTGATTTCGAGAAAAATACTTGGTGTTGACAAAGCATTTATTTAGACCGACGCTACTCTTTGTGCGAAAATTTCATTTCCCCCCACCAATTTTGTTTGCCTCCTTTTTAGTTATTGTTTTAAATTATTATTTATTTTTTTATATTAGCGACGGTTCCGACCTACGCCATTGTTTATGAAAAAAATTTCATTTTCCATAACAAATATAGTTTGCCTCCTTATTAGTAATTGTCTTAATTAATTATTATTTTCTTATATTAGCTACGGTTCTGGCCGACTCTACTGTTTATGCTAAAATTTTCATTTTCCCCCACCAATTTAGTTTGGATCATTTAAACTTATTGTTTTATTTAATTATTATTTTCATATTCAAAACCAATACGTTAATAGCGCTTTTAAAGTGTTATTAAAGAAAATCATTTACAATAGCGGTGCGGTTAATAGCGCTATTAAGTGCCATTAAAAACAAAATAAAGCGCTATTAAATAGATTTTATGGCATATTGTTTGTTGCCCTATTTTCTCTTTCAGAGTTGGTTTACCCTTTTGGACAGAACAGATCACTCATCTTTGTCTTTATTAGAATCTTCATAAGAGGAGCATACGCCAAATTAGTTATTTTCCTCCATTTTATTGCAAAAGTATTTAGCACGAATAAAACTAAAGTTCATTAGTGAAGGTGAGCATTTAAACAATAATCTATACAGCATGCACCCTAGGACTAAGAACAAAGGGACATACATTTTATAATTCCTTCTTCATTACTTAGTGCATGTTGCCTTCGAGTGCATTTGTCAAGAAAATATTTTGAAAATAGTTTGATTTTGAGAAAAATACTTGGTGTTGACCAAGAGTTTATTTGGACTGACGCTACTCTTTGTGCGAAAATTTTATTTCCCCCCACCAATTTTGTTTGCCTCCTTTTTAGTTATTGTTTTAGATAATTATTTATTTTTTAATATAAGTGACGGTTCCTGCCGATGTTATTGTTTATAAAAAAATATTCATTTCCCTTAACAAATTTCTTTTTCCTCCGTATTAGTTATTGTCTTAATTAATTATTATTTTCTTATATTAGCTACGGTTCAGGCCGACGTTACTGTTTGTGGTAAAATTTTCATTTCCCCCATCCAATTTAGTTTGGATCCTTTAGGTTTTTTTTATTTAATTATTATTTTTATATTCAAAACCAATACTTTAATAGCGCTTTTAAAGTTCTATTAAAGAAAACTGTTTACAATAGCGGTGCAGTTAATAGCGCCTTTAAGTGCTATCAAAAACAAAAGAAAGCGCTATTAAATATCTTTTATGGCATATTGTTTGTTTCCATATTTTCTCTTTCAAAATTGGTTTACCCTTTTGGACAGAAGAGATCACTCATCTTTTTCTTTATTAGAATCTTCATAAGAGGAGCATACGCCTAATTAGTTATTTTCCTCCATTTTATGGCAAAAGTATTTAGCACGAATAAAACTAAAGTTCATGAGTGAAGGTGAGCATTCAAACAATAACCTATACAGCATGCGCCCTAGGACTCAAAACAAAGGGACATACATTTAATCATTCCTTCTTCACTACTTAGCGTATGTGGCCTTTGAGTGCATTTATTATGAAAATATTTTAAAAATGGTTTGATTTCGAGAAAAATACTTGGTGTTGACCAAGAGTTTATTTGGACCGACGCAACTGTTAGTGCAAAAATTTCATTTCTCCCCACCAATTTCGTTTGCCTCCTTTTTAGTTATTGTTTTAAATAATTATTTATTTTTTTATATCAGCGACGGTTCCGACCGACGCCACTGTTTATGAAAAAATATTCATTTCCCATAACAAATTTCGTTTGCCTCCTTATTAGTTATTGTCTTAATTAATTATTATTTTCTTATATTGGCTACGGTTCAGGCTGACTCTACTGTTTATGCTAAAATTTTCATTTCCCCCCACCAATTTGGTTTGGATCCTTTAAACTTATTGTTTTATTTAATTATTATTTTTATATTGAAAACCAATACTTTAATTGCGCTTTTAAAGTGTTATTAAAGAAAATCGTTTACAATAGCGGCGCGGTTAATAGCTCTTTTAAGTGCTATCAAAAACAAAAGAAAGCGCTATTAAATAACTTTTTTGGAATATTGTTTGTTACCCTATTTTCTCTTTCAGAGTTGGTTTACCCTTTTGGACAGAAGAGATCACTCATCCTTGACTTTATTAGAATCTTCATAAGAGGAGCATACGCCAAATTAATTATTTTCCTCCATTTTATTGCAAAAGTATTTAGCACGAATAAAACTAAAGTTCATTAGTGAAGGTGAGCATTCAAACAATAATCTATACAACATGCACCCTAGGACTAAGAACAAAGGGACATACATTTAATAATTTCTTCTTCACTATTTAGTGCATGTTACCTTCTAGTGCATTTATCAAGAAAATATTTTAAAAATGGTTTGATTTCGAGAAAAATACTTGGTGTTGACCAAGCGTTTATTTGGACTAACGCTACTGTTTATGCGAAAATTTCATTTCCCCCCACCAATTTCGTTTGCCTCCTTTTTAGTTATTGTTTTAGATAATTATTTATTTTTTAATATTAGCGAGGGTTCCTGCCGACGCTATTGTTTATGAAAAAATATTCATTTCCATAACAAATTCCGTTTGCCTCCTTATTAGGTATTGTCTTAATTAATTATTATTTTCTTATATTAGCTACGATTCAGGCCGACTCTACTATTTGTGCTAAAATTTTCATTTCCCCCCACCAATTTTTTTTGGATCCTTTAAACTTATTGTTTTATTTAATTATTATTTTTATATTCAAAACCAATACTTTAATAGCGCTTTTAAAGTTCTATTAAAGAAAACTGTTTACAATAGCGGTGCAGTTAATAGCGCCTTTAAGTGCTATCAAAAACAAAAGAAAGCGCTATTAAATACCTTTTATGGCATATTGTTTGCTTCCATATTTTCTCTTTCAGAATTGGTTTACCCTTTTGGACAGAAGAGATCACTCATCTTTGTCTTTATTAGAATCTTCATAAGAGGAGCATACGCCTAATTAGTTATTTTCCTCCATTTTATGGAAAAAGTATTTAGCACGAATAAAACTAAAGTTCATGAGTGAGAGTGAGCTTCAAACAATAACCTATACAGCATGTGCCCTAGGACTTAAAACAAAGGGACATACATTTAATCATTCCTTCTTCACTACTTAGCGTATGTGGCCTTTGAGTGCATTTATTATGAAAATATGTTGAAAATGGTTTGATTTCGAGAAAAATACTTGGTGTTGACCAAGAGTTTATTTGGACCGACGCTACTGTTTGTGCAAATATTTCATTTCTCCCCACCAATTTCGTTTGCCTCCTTTTTAGTTATTGTTTTAAATAATTATTTATTTTTTTATATCAGCGACGGTTCCGACCGACGCCACTGATTATGAAAAAATATTCATTTCCCTTAACAAATTTCGTTTGCCTCCTTATTAGTTATTGTCTTAATTAATTATTATTTTCTTATATTAGCTACGGTTCAGGCCGACTCTACTGTTTGTGCTAAAATTTTCATTTCCCTCCACCAATTTGGTTTGGATCCTTTAAACTTATTGTTTTATTTAATTATTATTTTTATATTCAAAACCAATACTTTAATAGCGCTTTTAAAGTGTTATTAAAGAAAATCGTTTACAATAGTAGCGTGGTTAATAGCGCTTTTAAGTGCTATCAAAAACAAAATAAAGCTCTATTAAATAACTTTTATGGAATATTGTTTGTTTCCCTATTTTCTCTTTCAGAGTTGGTTTACCCTTTTGGACAGAAGAGATCACTCATCTTTGTCTTTATTAGAATCTTCATAAGAGGAGCATACGCCAAATTAATTATTTTCCTCCATTTTATTGCAAAAGTATTTAGCACGAATAAAACTAAAGTTCATTAGTGAAGGTGAGCATTCAAACAATAATCTATACAACATGCACCCTAGGACTAAGAACAAAGGGACATACATTTAATAATTTCTTCTTCACTATTTAGTGCATGTTACCTTCTTGTGCATTTATCAAGAAAATATTTTAAAAATGGTTTGATTTAGAGAAAAATACTTGGTGTTGACCAAGCGTTTATTTGGACTAACGCTACTGTTTATGCGAAAATTTTATTTCCCCCCACCAATTTCGTTTGCCTCCTTTTTAGTTATTGTTTTAGATAATTATTTATTTTTTAATATTAGCGAGGGTTCCTGCCGACGCTATTGTTTATGAAAAAATATTCATTTCCATAACAAATTTCGTTTGCCTCCTTATTAGGTATTGTCTTAATTAATTATTATTTTCTTATATTAGCTACGATTCAGGCCGACTCTACTATTTGTGCTAAAATTTTCATTTCCCCCCACCAATTTTTTTTGGATCCTTTAAACTTATTGTTTTATTTAATTATTATTTTTATATTCAAAACCAATACTTTAATAGCGCTTTTAAAGTTCTATTAAAGAAAACTGTTTACAATAGCGGTGCAGTTAATAGCGCCTTTAAGTGCTATCAAAAACAAAAGAAAGCGCTATTAAATACCTTTTATGGCATATTGTTTGCTTCCATATTTTCTCTTTCAGAATTGGTTTACCCTTTTGGACAGAAGAGATCACTCATCTTTGTCTTTATTAGAATCTTCATAAGAGGAGCATACGCCTAATTAGTTATTTTCCTCCATTTTATGGAAAAAGTATTTAGCACGAATAAAACTAAAGTTCATGAGTGAAGGTGAGCTTCAAACAATAACCTATACAGCATGCGCCCTAGGACTCAAAACAAAGGGACATACATTTAATCATTCCTTCTTCACTACTTAGCGTATGTGGCCTTTGAGTGCATTTATTATGAAAATATGTTGAAAATGGTTTGATTTCGAGAAAAATACTTGGTGTTGACCAAGAGTTTATTTGGACCGACGCTACTGTTTGTGCAAAAATTTCATTTCTCCCCACCAATTTCGTTTGCCTCCTTTTTAGTTATTGTTTTAAATAATTATTTATTTTTTTATATCAGCGACGGTTCGGACCGACGCCACTGATTATGAAAAAATATTCATTTCCCTTAACAAATTTCGTTTGCCTCCTTATTAGTTATTGTCTTAATTAATTATTATTTTCTTATATTAGCTACGGTTCAGGCCGACTCTACTGTTTGTGCTAAAATTTTCATTTCCCTCCACCAATTTGGTTTGGATCCTTTAAACTTATTGTTTTATTTAATTATTATTTTTATATTCAAAACCAATACTTTAATAGCGCTTTTAAAGTGTTATTAAAGAAAATCGTTTACAATAGTAGCGTGGTTAATAGCGCTTTTAAGTGCTATCAAAAACAAAATAAAGCTCTATTAAATAACTTTTATGGAATATTGTTTGTTGCCCTATTTTCTCTTTCAGAGTTGGTTTACCCTTTTGGACAGAAGAGATCACTCATCTTTGTCTTTATTAGAATCTTCATAAGAGGAGCATACGCCAAATTAATTATTTTCCTCCATTTTATTGCAAAAGTATTTAGCACGAATAAAACTAAAGTTCATTAGTGAAGGTGAGCATTCAAACAATAATCTATACAACATGCACCCTAGGACTAAGAACAAAGGGATATACATTTAATAATTTCTTCTTCACTATTTAGTGCATGTTACCTTCTAGTGCATTTATCAAGAAAATATTTTAAAAATGGTTTGATTTCGAGAAAAATACTTGGTGTTGACCAAGAGTTTATTTGGACCGACGCTACTGTTTATGCGAAAATTTCATTTTCCCCCACCAATTTCGTTTGCCTCCTTTTTAGTTATTGTTTTAGATAATTATTTATTTTTTAATATTAGCGAGGGTTCCTGCCGACGCTATTGTTTATGAAAAAATATTCATTTCCATAACAAATTTCGTTTGCCTCCTTATTAGGTATTGTCTTAATTAATTATTATTTTCTTATATTAGCTACGATTCAGGCCGACTCTACTATTTGTGCTAAAATTTTCATTTCCCCCCACCAATTTTGTTTGGATCCTTTAAACTTATTGTTTTATTTAATTATTATTTTTATATTCAAAACCAATACTTTAATAGCGCGTTTAAAGTGTTATTAAAGAAAATCGTTTACAATAATGGCGCGGTTAATAGTGCTATTAAGTGCTATCAAAAACAAAGAAAAGCGCTATTAAATAGATTTTATGGCATATTTTTTGTTGCCCTATTTTCTCTTTCAGAGTTGGTTTACCCTTTTGGACAGAACAAATCACTCATCTTTGTCTTTATTAGAATCTTCATAAGAGGAGCATACGCCAAATTAGTTATTTTCCTCCATTTTATTGCAAAAGTATTTAGCACGAATAAAACTAAAGTTCATTAGTGAAGGTGAGCATTCAAACAATATTCTATACAGCATGCACCTTAGGACTAAGAACAAAGGGACATACATTTTATAATTCCTTCTTCATTACTTAGTGCATGTTAAATTCGAGTGCATTTGTCAAGAAAATATTTTGAAAATAGTTTGATTTTGAGAAAAATACTTGGTGTTGACCAAGAGTTTATTTGGACTGACGCTACTCTTTGTGCGAAATTTTCATTTCCCCCCACCAATTTTGTTTGCCTCCTTTTTAGTTATTGTTTTAGATGATTATTTATTTTTTAATATAAGTGACGGTTCCTGCCGATGTTATTGTTTATAAAAAAATATTCATTTCCCTTAACAAATTTCTTTTTCCTCCGTATTAGTTATTGTCTTAATTAATTATTATTTTCTTATATTAGCTACGGTTCAGGCCGACGTTACTGTTTGTGGTAAAATTTTCATTTCCCCATCAAATTTAGTTTGGATCAGTTAAGTTTTTTTTTATTTAATTATTATTTTTATATTCAAAACCAATACTTTAATAGCGCTTTTAAAGTTCTATTAAAGAAAACTGTTTACAATAGCGGTGCAGTTAATAGCGCCTTTAAGTGCTATCAAAAACAAAAGAAAGCGCTATTAAATACCTTTTATGGCATATTGTTTGCTTCCATAGTTTCTCTTTCAGAATTGGTTTACCCTTTTGGACAGAAGAGATCACTCATCTTTGTCTTTATTAGAATCTTCATAAGAGGAGCATACGCCTAATTAGTTATTTTCCTCCATTTAATGGAAAAAGTATTTAGCACGAATAAAACTAAAGTTCATGAGTGAAGGTGAGCATCAAACAATAACCTATATAGCATGCGCCCTAGGACTAAAAACAAAGGGACATACATTTAATCATTCCTTCTTCACTACTTAGCGTATGTGGCCTTTGAGTGCATTTATTATGAAAATATTTTGAAAATGGTTTGATTTCGAGAAAAATACTTGGTGTTGACCAAGCGTTTATTTGGACAGACGCTACTGTTTGTGCAAAAATTTCATTTCTCCCCACCAATTTCGTTTGCCTCCTTTTTAGTTATTGTTTTAAATAATTATTTATTTTTTTATATTAGCGGCGGTTCCGACCGACGCCACTGTTTATGAAAAAATATTCATTTCCCTTAACAAATTTCGTTTGCCTCCTTATTAGTTATTGTCTTAATTAATTATTATTTTCTTATATTAGCTACGGTTCAGGCCGACTCTACTGTTTGTGCTAAAATTTTCATTTCCCCCCACCAATTTGGTTTGGATCCTTTAAACTTATTATTTTATTTAATTATTATTTTTATATTCAAAACCAATACTTTAATAGCGCTTTTAAAGTGTTATTAAAGGAAATCGTTTACAATAGTAGTGCGGTTAATAGCGCTTTTAAGTGCTATCAAACACAAAAGAAAGCTCTATTAAATAACTTTTATGGCATATTGTTTGTTGCCCTATTTTCTCTTTCAGAGTTGGTTTACCCTTTTGGACAGAAGAGATCACTCATCTTTGTCTTTATTAGAATCTTCATAAGAGGAGCATATGCCTAATTAGTTATTTTCCTCCATTTTATTGCAAAAGTGTTTAGCACGAATAAAACTAAAGTTCATGAGTGAATGTGAGAATTCAAACAATAACCTATACAGCATGCGCCCTCGGACTAAGAACAAAGGGACATACATTTAATAATTACTTCTATACTACTTAGTGCATGTTGCCTTCGAGTGCATTTGTCAAGAAAATATTTTTAAAATGGTTTGATTTCGAGAAAAATACTTGGTGTTGACAAAGCGTTTATTTGGACCGACGCTACTCTTTGTGCGAAAATTTCATTTCCCCCCACCAATTTTGTTTGCCTCCTTTTTAGTTATTGTTTTAAATTATTATTTATTTTTTTATATTAGCGACGGTTCCGACCTAGGCCATTGTTTATGAAAAAAATTTCATTTTCCATAACAATAATAGTTTGCCTCCTTATTAGTAATTGTCTTAATTAATTATTATTTTCTTATATTAGCTACGGTTCTGGCCGACTCTACTGTTTGTGCTAAAATTTTCATTTCCCCCCACCAATTTAGTTTGGATCGTTTAAACTTATTGTTTTATTTAATTATTATTTTTATATTCAAAACCAATACGTTAGTAGCGCTTTTAAAGTGTTATTAAAGAAAATCATTTACAATAGCGGTGCGGTTAATAGCGCTATTAAGTTCTATCAAAAACAAAGAAAAGCGCTATTAAATAGATTTTATGGCATATTGTTTGTTGCCCTATTTTCTCTTTCAGAGTTGGTTTACCCTTTTGGACAGAACAGATCACTCATCTTTGTCTTTATTAGAATCTTCATAAGAGGAGCATACGCCAAATTAGTTATTTTCCTCCAATTTATTCCAAAAGTATTTAGCACGAATAAAACTAAAGTTCATTAGTGAAGGTGAGCATTCAAACAATATTCTATACAGCATGCACCCTAGGACTAAGAACAAAGGGACATACATTTTATAATTCCTTCTTCATTACTTAGTGCATGTTGCCTTCGAGTGCATTTGTCAAGAAAATATTTTGAAAATAGTTTGATTTTGAGAAAAATACTTGGTGTTGACCAAGAGTTTATTTGGACTGACGCTACTCTTTGTGCGAAATTTTCATTTCCCCCCACCAATTTTGTTTGCCTCCTTTTTAGTTATTGTTTTAGATAATTATTTATTTTTTAATATAAGTGACGGTTCCTGCCGATGTTATTGTTTATAAAAAAATATTCATTTCCCTTAACAAATTTCTTTTTCCTCCGTATTAGTTATTGTCTTAATTAATTATTATTTTCTTATATTAGCTACGGTTCAGGCCGACGTTACTGTTTGTGGTAAAATTTTCATTTCCCCCATCCAATTTAGTTTGGATCAGTTAAGTTTTTTTTTATTTAATTATTATTTTTATATTCATAACCAATACTTTAATAGCACTTTTAAAGTTCTATTAAAGAAAACTGTTTACAATAGCGGTGCAGTTAATAGCGCCTTTAAGTGCTATCAAAAACAAAAGAAAGCGCTATTAAATACCTTTTATGGCATATTGTTTGCTTCCATAGTTTCTCTTTCAGAATTGGTTTACCCTTTTGGACAGAAGAGATCACTCATCTTTGTCTTTATTAGAATCTTCATAAGAGGAGCATACGCCTAATTAGTTATTTTCCTCCATTTTATGGCAAAAGTATTTAGCACGAATAAAACTAAAGTTCATGAGTGAAGGTGAGCATCAAACAATAACCTATACAGCATGCGCCCTAGGACTAAAAACAAAGGGACATACATTTAATCATTCCTTCTTCACTACTTAGCGTATGTGGCCTTTGAGTGCATTTATTATGAAAATATTTTGAAAATGGTTTGATTTCGAGAAAAATACTTGGTGTTGACCAAGCGTTTATTTGGACAGACGCTACTGTTTGTGCAAAAATTTCATTTCTCCCCACCAATTTCGTTTGCCTCCTTTTTATTTATTGTTTTAAATAATTATTTATTTTTTTATATTAGCGGCGGTTCCGACCGACGCCACTGTTTATGAAAAAATATTCATTTCCCTTAACAAATTTCGTTTGCCTCCTTATTAGTTATTGTCTTAATTAATTATTATTTTCTTATATTACCTACGGTTCAGGCCGACTCTACTGTTTGTGCTAAAGTTTTCATTTCCCCCCACCAATTTGGTTTGGATCCTTTAAACTTATTGTTTTATTTAATTATTATTTTTATATTCAAAACCAATACTTTAATAGCGCTTTTAAAGTGTTATTAAAGAAAATCGTTTACAATAGTAGTGCGGTTAATAGCGCTTTTAAGTGCTATCAAACACAAAAGAAAGCTCTATTAAATAACTTTTATGGCATATTGTTTGTTGCCCTATTTTCTCTTTCAGAGTTGGTTTACCCTTTTGGACAGAAGAGATCACTCATCTTTGTCTTTATTAGAACTTCATAAGAGGAGCATACGCCTAATTAGTTATTTTCCTCCATTTTATTGCAAAAGTGTTTAGCACGAATAAAACTAAAGTTCATGAGTGAATGTGAGAATTCAAACAATAACCTATACAGCATGCGCCCTCGGACTAAGAACAAAGGGACATACATTTAATAATTACTTCTATACTACTTAGTGCATGTTGCCTTCGAGTGCATTTGTCAAGAAAATATTTTTAAAATGGTTTGATTTCGAGAAAAATACTTGGTGTTGACAAAGCATTTATTTGGACCGACGCTACTCTTTGTGCGAAAATTTCATTTCCCCCCACCAATTTTGTTTGCCTCCTTTTTAGTTATTGTTTTAAATTATTATTTATTTTTTTATATTAGCGACGGTTCCGACCTACGCCATTGTTTATGAAAAAATTTCATTTTCCACAACAAATATAGTTTGCCTCCTTATTAGTAATTGTCTTAATTAATTATTATTTTCTTATATTAGCTACGGTTCTGGCCGACTCTACTGTTTGTGCTAAAATTTTCATTTCCCCCCACCAATTTAGTTTGGATCGTTTAAACTTATTGTTTTATTTAATTATTATTTTTATATTCAAAACCAATACGTTAATAGCGCTTTTAAAGTGTTATTAAAGAAAATCATTTACAATAGCGGTGCGGTTAATAGTGCTATTAAGTGCTATCAAAAACAAAGAAAAGCGCTATTAAATAGATTTTATGGCATATTGTTTGTTGCCCTATTTTCTCTTTCAGAGTTGGTTTACCCTTTTGGACAGAACAGATCACTCATCTTTGTCTTTATTAGAATCTTCATAAGAGGAGCATACGCCAAATTAGTTATTTTCCTCCAATTTATTGCAAAAGTATTTAGCACGAATAAAACTAAAGTTCATTAGTGAAGGTGAGCATTCAAACAATATTCTATACAGCATGCACCCTAGCACTAAGAACAAAGGGACATACATTTTATAATTCCTTCTTCATTACTTAGTGCATGTTGCCTTCGAGTGCATTTGTCAAGAAAATATTTTGAAAATAGTTTGATTTTGAGAAAAATACTTGGTGTTGACCAAGAGTTTATTTGGACTGACGCTACTCTTTGTGCGAAATTTTCATTTCCCCCCACCAATTTTGTTTGCCTCCTTTTTAGTTATTGTTTTAGATAATTATTTATTTTTTAATATAAGTGACGGTTCCTGCCGATGTTATTGTTTATAAAAAAATATTCATTTCCCTTAACAAATTTCTTTTTCCTCCGTATTAGTTATTGTCTTAATTAATTATTATTTTCTTATATTAGCTACGGTTCAGGCCGACGTTACTGTTTGTGGTAAAATTTTCATTTCCCCCATCCAATTTAGTTTGGATCCTTTAAGTTTTTTATTTATTTAATTATTATTTTTATATTCATAACCAATACTTTAATAGCGCTTTTAAAGTTCTATTAAAGAAAACTGTTTACAATAGCGGTGCAGTTAATAGCGCCTTTAAGTGCTATCAAAAACAAAAGAAAGCGCTATTAAATACCTTTTATGGCATATTGTTTGCTTCCATAGTTTCTCTTTCAGAATTGGTTTACCCTTTTTGACAGAAGAGATCACTCATCTTTGTCTTTATTAGAATCTTCATAAGAGGAGCATACGCCTAATTAGTTATTTTCCTCCATTTTATGGCAAAAGTATTTAGCACGAATAAAACTAAAGTTCATGAGTGAAGGTGAGCATCAAACAATAACCTATACAGCATGCGCCCTAGGACTAAAAACAAAGGGACATACATTTAATCATTCCTTCTTCACTACTTAGCGTATGTGGCCTTTGAGTGCATTTATTATGAAAATATTTTGAAAATGGTTTGATTTCGAGAAAAATACTTGGTGTTGACCAAGCGTTTATTTGGACAGACGCTACTGTTTGTGCAAAAATTTCATTTCTCCCCACCAATTTCGTTTTCCTCCTTTTTATTTATTGTTTTAAATAATTATTTATTTTTTTATATTAGCGGCGGTTCCGACCGACGCCACTGTTTATGAAAAAATATTCATTTCCCTTAACAAATTTCGTTTGCCTCCTTATTAGTTATTGTCTTAATTAATTATTATTTTCTTATATTACCTACGGTTCAGGCCGACTCTACTGTTTGTGCTAAAATTTTCATTTCCCCCCACCAATTTGGTTTGGATCCTTTAAACTTATTGTTTTATTTAATTATTATTTTTATATTCAAAACCAATACTTTAATAGCGCTTTTAAAGTGTTATTAAAGAAAATCGTTTACAATAGTAGTGCGGTTAATAGCGCTTTTAAGTGCTATCAAACACAAAAGAAAGCTCTATTAAATAACTTTTATGGCATATTGTTTGTTGCCCTATTTTCTCTTTCAGAGTTGGTTTACCCTTTTGGACAGAAGAGATCACTCATCTTTGTCTTTATTAGAATCTTCATAAGAGGAGCATACGCCTAATTAGTTATTTTCCTCCATTTTATTGCAAAAGTGTTTAGCACGAATAAAACTAAAGTTCATGAGTGAATGTGAGAATTCAAACAATAACCTATACAGCATGCGCCCTCGGACTAAGAACAAAGGGACATACATTTAATAATTACTTCTATACTACTTAGTGCATGTTGCCTTCGAGTGCATTTGTCAAGAAAATATTTTTAAAATGGTTTGATTTCGAGAAAAATACTTGGTGTTGACAAAGCATTTATTTGGACCGACGCTACTCTTTGTGCGAAAATTTCATTTCCCCCCACCAATTTTGTTTGCCTCCTTTTTAGTTATTGTTTTAAATTATTATTTATTTTTTTATATTAGCGACGGTTCCGACCTACGCCATTGTTTATGAAAAAATTTCATTTTCCACAACAAATATAGTTTGCCTCCTTATTAGTAATTGTCTTAATTAATTATTATTTTCTTATATTAGCTACGGTTCTGGCCGACTCTACTGTTTGTGCTAAAATTTTCATTTCCCCCCACCAATTTAGTTTGGATCGTTTAAACTTATTGTTTTATTTAATTATTATTTTTATATTCAAAACCAATACGTTAATAGCGCTTTTAAAGTGTTATTAAAGAAAATCATTTACAATAGCGGTGCGGTTAATAGTGCTATTAAGTGCTATCAAAAACAAAGAAAAGCGCTATTAAATAGATTTTATGGCATATTGTTTGTTGCCCTATTTTCTCTTTCAGAGTTGGTTTACCCTTTTGGACAGAACAGATCACTCATCTTTGTCTTTATTAGAATCTTCATAAGAGGAGCATACGCCAAATTAGTTATTTTCCTCCAATTTATTGCAAAAGTATTTAGCACGAATAAAACTAAAGTTCATTAGTGAAGGTGAGCATTCAAACAATATTCTATACAGCATGCACCCTAGGACTAAGAACAAAGGGACATACATTTTATAATTCCTTCTTCATTACTTAGTGCATGTTGCCTTCGAGTGCATTTGTCAAGAAAATATTTTGAAAATAGTTTGATTTTGAGAAAAATACTTGGTGTTGACCAAGAGCTTATTTGGACTGACGCTACTCTTTGTGCGAAATTTTCATTTCCCCCCACCAATTTTGTTTGACTCCTTTTTAGTTATTGTTTTAGATAATTATTTATTTTTTAATATAAGTGACGGTTCCTGCCGATGTTATTGTTTATAAAAAAATATTCATTTCCCTTAACAAATTTCTTTTTCCTCCGTATTAGTTATTGTCTTAATTAATTATTATTTTCTTATATTAGCTACGGTTCAGGCCGACGTTACTGTTTGTGGTAAAATTTCCATTTCCCCCATCCAATTTAGTTTGGATCCTTTAAGTTTTTTTTTATTTAATTATTATTTTTATATTCAAAACAAATACTTTAATAGCGCTTTTAAAGTTCTATTAAAGAAAACTGTTTACAATAGCGGTGCAGTTAATAGCGCCTTTAAGTGCTATCAAAAACAAAAGAAAGCGCTATTAAATACCTTTTATGGCATATTGTTTGCTTCCATATTTTCTCTTTCAGAATTGGTTTACCCTTTTGGACAGAAGAGATCACTCATCTTTGTCTTTATTAGAATCTTCATAAGAGGAGCATACGCCTAATTAGTTATTTTCCTCCATTTTATGGCAAAAGTATTTAGCACGAATAAAACTAAAGTTCATGAGTGAAGGTGAGCATCAAACAATAACCTATACAGCATGCGCCCTAGGACTAAAAACAAAGGGACATACATTTAATCATTCCTTCTTCACTACTTAGCGTATGTGGCCTTTGAGTGCATTTATTATGAAAATATTTTGAAAATGGTTTGATTTCGAGAAAAATACTTGGTGTTGACCAAGCGTTTATTTGGACAGACGCTACTGTTTGTGCAAAAATTTCATTTCTCCCCACCAATTTCGTTTGCCTCCTTTTTATTTATTGTTTTAAATAATTATTTATTTTTTTATATTAGCGGCGGTTCCGACCGACGCCACTGTTTATGAAAAAATATTCATTTCCCTTAACAAATTTTGTTTGCCTCCTTATTAGTTATTGTCTTAATTAATTATTATTTTCTTATATTAGCTACGGTTCAGGCCGACTCTACTGTTTGTGCTAAAATTTTCATTTCCCCCCACCAATTTGGTTTGGATCCTTTAAACTTATTGTTTTATTTAATTATTATTTTTATATTCAAAACCAATACTTTAATAGCGCTTTTAAAGTGTTATTAAAGAAAATCGTTTACAATAGTAGTGCGGTTAATAGCGCTTTTAAGTGCTATCAAACACAAAAGAAAGCTCTATTAAATAACTTTTATGACATATTGTTTGTTGCCCTATTTTCTCTTTCAGAGTTGGTTTACCCTTTTGGACAGAAGAGATCACTCATCTTTGTCTTTATTAGAATCTTCATAAGAGGAGCATACGCCTAATTATTTATTTTCCTCCATTTTATTGCAAAAGTGTTTAGCACGAATAAAACTAAAGTTCATGAGTGAATGTGAGAATTCAAACAATAACCTATACAGCATGCGCCCTCGGACTAAGAACAAAGGGACATACATTTAATAATTACTTCTATACTACTTAGTGCATGTTGCCTTCAAGTGCATTTGTCAAGAAAATATTTTTAAAATGGTTTGATTTCGAGAAAAATACTTGGTGTTGACAAAGCATTTATTTGGACCGACGCTACTCTTTGTGCGAAAATTTCATTTCCCCCCACCAATTTTGTTTGCCTCCTTTTTAGTTATTGTTTTAAATTATTATTTATTTTTTTATATTAGCGACGGTTCCGACCTACGCCATTGTTTATGAAAAAATTTCATTTTCCACAACAAATATAGTTTGCCTCCTTATTAGTAATTGTCTTAATTAATTATTATTTTCTTATATTAGCTACGGTTCTGGCCGACTCTACTGTTTGTGCTAAAATTTTCATTTCCCCCCACCAATTTAGTTTGGATCGTTTAAACTTATTGTTTTATTTAATTATTATTTTTATATTCAAAACCAATACGTTAATAGCGCTTTTAAAGTGTTATTAAAGAAAATCATTTACAATAGCGGTGCGGTTAATAGTGCTCTTAAGTGCTATCAAAAACAAAGAAAAGCGCTATTAAATAGATTTTATGGCATATTGTTTGTTGCCCTATTTTCTCTTTCAGAGTTGGTTTACCCTTTTGGACAGAACAGATCACTCATCTTTGTCTTTATTAGAATCTTCATAAGAGGAGCATACGCCAAATTAGTTATTTTCCTCCAATTTATTGCAAAAGTATTTAGCACGAATAAAACTAAAGTTCATTAGTGAAGGTGAGCATTCAAACAATATTCTATACAGCATGCACCCTAGGACTAAGAACAAAGGGACATACATTTTATAATTCCTTCTTCATTACTTAGTGCATGTTGCCTTCGAGTGCATTTGTCAAGAAAATATTTTGAAAATAGTTTGATTTTGAGAAAAATACTTGGTGTTGACCAAGAGTTTATTTGGACTGACGCTACTCTTTGTGCGAAATTTTCATTTCCCCCCACCAATTTTGTTTGCCTCCTTTTTAGTTATTGTTTTAGATAATTATTTATTTTTTAATATAAGTGACGGTTCCTGCCGATGTTATTGTTTATAAAAAAATATTCATTTCCCTTAACAAATTTCTTTTTCCTCCGTATTAGTTATTGTCTTAATTAATTATTATTTTCTTATATTAGCTACGGTTCAGGCCGACGTTACTGTTTGTGGTAAAATTTTCATTTCCCCCATCCAATTTAGTTTGGATCCTTTAAGTTTTTTATTTATTTAATTATTATTTTTATATTCATAACCAATACTTTAATAGCGCTTTTAAAGTTCTATTAAAGAAAACTGTTTACAATAGCGGTGCAGTTAATAGCGCCTTTAAGTGCTATCAAAAACAAAAGAAAGCGCTATTAAATACCTTTTATGGCATATTGTTTACTTCCATAGTTTCTCTTTCAGAATTGGTTTACCCTTTTTGACAGAAGAGATCACTCATCTTTGTCTTTATTAGAATCTTCATAAGAGGAGCATACGCCTAATTAGTTATTTTCCTCCATTTTATGGCAAAAGTATTTAGCACGAATAAAACTAAAGTTCATGAGTGAAGGTGAGCATCAAACAATAACCTATACAGCATGCGCCCTAGGACTAAAAACAAAGGGACATACATTTAATCATTCCTTCTTCACTACTTAGCGTATGTGGCCTTTGAGTGCATTTATTATGAAAATATTTTGAAAATGGTTTGATTTCGAGAAAAATACTTGGTGTTGACCAAGCGTTTATTTGGACAGACGCTACTGTTTGTGCAAAAATTTCATTTCTCCCCACCAATTTCGTTTTCCTCCTTTTTATTTATTGTTTTAAATAATTATTTATTTTTTTATATTAGCGGCGGTTCCGACCGACGCCACTGTTTATGAAAAAATATTCATTTCCCTTAACAAATTTCGTTTGCCTCCTTATTAGTTATTGTCTTAATTAATTATTATTTTCTTATATTACCTACGGTTCAGGCCGACTCTACTGTTTGTGCTAAAATTTTCATTTCCCCCCACCAATTTGGTTTGGATCCTTTAAACTTATTGTTTTATTTAATTATTATTTTTATATTCAAAACCAATACTTTAATAGCGCTTTTAAAGTGTTATTAAAGAAAATCGTTTACAATAGTAGTGCGGTTAATAGCGCTTTTAAGTGCTATCAAACACAAAAGAAAGCTCTATTAAATAACTTTTATGGCATATTGTTTGTTGCCCTATTTTCTCTTTCAGAGTTGGTTTACCCTTTTGGACAGAAGAGATCACTCATCTTTGTCTTTATTAGAATCTTCATAAGAGGAGCATACGCCTAATTAGTTATTTTCCTCCATTTTATTGCAAAAGTGTTTAGCACGAATAAAACTAAAGTTCATGAGTGAATGTGAGAATTCAAACAATAACCTATACAGCATGCGCCCTCGGACTAAGAACAAAGGGACATACATTTAATAATTACTTCTATACTACTTAGTGCATGTTGCCTTCGAGTGCATTTGTCAAGAAAATATTTTTAAAATGGTTTGATTTCGAGAAAAATACTTGGTGTTGACAAAGCATTTATTTGGACCGACGCTACTCTTTGTGCGAAAATTTCATTTCCCCCCACCAATTTTGTTTGCCTCCTTTTTAGTTATTGTTTTAAATTATTATTTATTTTTTTATATTAGCGACGGTTCCGACCTACGCCATTGTTTATGAAAAAATTTCATTTTCCACAACAAATATAGTTTGCCTCCTTATTAGTAATTGTCTTAATTAATTATTATTTTCTTATATTAGCTACGGTTCTGGCCGACTCTACTGTTTGTGCTAAAATTTTCATTTCCCCCCACCAATTTAGTTTGGATCGTTTAAACTTATTGTTTTATTTAATTATTATTTTTATATTCAAAACCAATACGTTAATAGCGCTTTTAAAGTGTTATTAAAGAAAATCATTTACAATAGCGGTGCGGTTAATAGTGCTATTAAGTGCTATCAAAAACAAAGAAAAGCGCTATTAAATAGATTTTATGGCATATTGTTTGTTGCCCTATTTTCTCTTTCAGAGTTGGTTTACCCTTTCGGACAGAACAGATCACTCATCTTTGTCTTTATTAGAATCTTCATAAGAGGAGCATACGCCAAATTAGTTATTTTCCTCCAATTTATTGGAAAAGTATTTAGCACGAATAAAACTAAAGTTCATTAGTGAAGGTGAGCATTCAAACAATATTCTATACAGCATGCACCCTAGGACTAAGAACAAAGGGACATACATTTTATAATTCCTTCTTCATTACTTAGTGCATGTTGCCTTCGAGTGCATTTGTCAAGAAAATATTTTGAAAATAGTTTGATTTTGAGAAAAATACTTGGTGTTGACCAAGAGTTTATTTGGACTGACGCTACTCTTTGTGCGAAATTTTCATTTCCCCCCACCAATTTTGTTTTCCTCCTTTTTAGTTATTGTTTTAGATAATTATTTATTTTTTAATATAAGTGACGGTTCCTGCCGATGTTATTGTTTATAAAAAAATATTCATTTCCCTTAACAAATTTCTTTTTCCTCCATATTAGTTATTGTCTTAATTAATTATTATTTTCTTATATTAGCTACGGTTCAGGCCGACGTTACTGTTTGTGGTAAAATTTTCATTTCCCCCATCCAATTTAGTTTGGATCCTTTAAGTTTTTTTTTATTTAATTATTATTTTTATATTCAAAACAAATACTTTAATAGCGCTTTTAAAGTTCTATTAAAGAAAACTGTTTACAATAGCGGTGCAGTTAATAGCGCCTTTAAGTGCTATCAAAAACAAAAGAAAGCGCTATTAAATACCTTTTATGGCATATTGTTTGCTTCCATATTTTCTCTTTCAGAATTGGTTTACCCTTTTGGACAGAAGAGATCACTCATCTTTGTCTTTATAAGAATCTTCATAAGAGGAGCATACGCCTAATTAGTTATTTTCCTCCATTTTATGGCAAAAGTATTTAGCACGAATAAAACTAAAGTTCATGAGTGAAGGTGAGCATCAAACAATAACCTATACAGCATGCGCCCTAGGACTAAAAACAAAGGGACATACATTTAATCATTCCTTCTTCACTACTTAGCGTATGTGGCCTTTGAGTGCATTTATTATGAAAATATTTTGAAAATGGTTTGATTTCGAGAAAAATAGTTGGTGTTGACCAAGCGTTTATTTGGACAGACGCTACTGTTTGTGCAATAATTTCATTTCTCCCCACCAATTTCGTTTGCCTCCTTTTTATTTATTGTTTTAATAATTATTTATTTTTTTATATTAGCGGCGGTTCCGACCGACGCCACTGTTTATGAAAAAATATTCATTTCCCTTAACAAATTTCGTTTACCTCCTTATTAGTTATTGTCTTAATTAATTATTATTTTCTTATATTAGCTACGGTTCAGGCCGACTGTACTGTTTGTGCTAAAATTTTCATTTCCCCCCACCAATTTGGTTTGGATCCTTTAAACTTATTGTTTTATTTAATTATTATTTTTATATTCAAAACCAATACTTTAATAGCGCTTTTAAAGTGTTATTAAAGAAAATCGTTTACAATAGTAGTGCGGTTAATAGCGCTTTTAAGTGCTATCAAACACAAAAGAAAGCTCTATTAAATAACTTTTATGGCATATTGTTTGTTGCCCTATTTTCTCTTTCAGAGTTGGTTTACCCTTTTGGACAGAAGAGATCACTCATCTTTGTCTTTATTAGAATCTTCATAAGAGGAGCATACGCCTAATTAGTTATTTTCCTCCATTTTATTGCAAAAGTATTTAGCACGAATAAAACTAAATTTCATGAGTGAATGTAAGAATTCAAACAATAACCTATACAGCATGCGCCCTCGGACTAAGAACAAAGGGACATACATTTAATAATTACTTCTATACTACTTAGTGCATGTTGCCTTCGAGTGCATTTGTCAAGAAAATATTTTTAAAATGGTTTGATTTCGAGAAAAATACTTGGTGTTGACAAAGCATTTATTTGGACCGACGCTACTCTTTGTGCGAAAATTTCATTTCCCCCCACCAATTTTGTTTGCCTCCTTTTTAGTTATTGTTTTAAATTATTATTTATTTTTTTATATTAGCGACGGTTCCGACCTACGCCATTGTTTATGTAAAAAATTTCATTTTCCATAACAAATATAGTTTGCCTCCTTATTAGTAATTGTCTTAATTAATTATTATTTTCTTATATTAGCTACGGTTCTGGCCGACTCTACTGTTTGTGCTAAAATTTTCATTTCCCCCCACCAATTTAGTTTGGATCGTTTAAACTTATTGTTTTATTTAATTATTATTTTTATATTCAAAACCAATACGTTAATAGCGCTTTTAAAGTGTTATTAAAGAAAATCATTTACAATAGCGGTGCGGTTAATAGTGCTATTAAGTGCTATCAAAAACAAAGAAAAGCGCTATTAAATAGATTTTATGGCATATTGTTTGTTGCCCTATTTTCTCTTTCAGAGTTGGTTTACCCTTTTGGACAGAACAGATCACTCATCTTTGTCTTTATTAGAATCTTCATAAGAGGAGCATACGCCAAATTAGTTATTTTCCTCCAATTTATTGCAAAAGTATTTAGCACGAATAAAACTAAAGTTCATTAGTGAAGGTGAGCATTCAAACAATATTCTATACAGCATGCACCCTAGGACTAAGAACAAAGGGACATACATTTTATAATTCCTTCTTCATTACTTAGTGCATGTTGCCTTCGAGTGCATTTGTCAAGAAAATATTTTGAAAATAGTTTGATTTTGAGAAAAATACTTGGTGTTGACCAAGAGTTTATTTGGACTGACGCTACTCTTTGTGCGAAATTTTCATTTCCCCCCACCAATTTTGTTTGCCTCCTTTTTAGTTATTGTTTTAGATAATTATTTATTTTTTAATATAAGTGACGGTTCCTGCCGATGTTATTGTTTATAAAAAAATATTCATTTCCCTTAACAAATTTCTTTTTCCTCCGTATTAGTTATTGTCTTAATTAATTATTATTTTCTTATATTAGCTACGGTTCAGGCCGATGTTACTGTTTGTGGTAAAATTTTCATTTCCCCCATCCAATTTAGTTTGGATCCTTTAAGTTTTTTTTTATTTAATTATTATTTTTATATTCAAAACAAATACTTTAATAGCGCTTTTAAAGTTCTATTAAAGAAAACTGTTTACAATAGCGGTGCAGTTAATAGCGCCTTTAAGTGCTATCAAAAACAAAAGAAAGTGCTATTAAATACCTTTTATGGCATATTGTTTGCTTCCATATTTTCTCTTTCAGAATTGGTTTACCCTTTTGGACAGAAGAGATCACTCATCTTTGTCTTTATTAGAATCTTCATAAGAGGAGCATACGCCTAATTAGTTATTTTCCTCCATTTTATGGCAAAAGTATTTAGCACGAATAAAACTAAAGTTCATGAGTGAAGGTGAGCATCAAACAATAACCTATACAGCATGCGCCCTAGGACAAAAAACAAAGGGACATACATTTAATCATTCCTTCTTCACTACTTAGGGTATGTGGCCTTTGAGTGCATTTATTATGAAAATATTTTGAAAATGGTTTGATTTCGAGAAAAATACTTGGTGTTGACCAAGCGTTTATTTGGACAGACGCTACTGTTTGTGCAAAAATTTCATTTCTCCCCACCAATTTCGTTTGCCTCCTTTTTATTTATTGTTTTAAATAATTATTTATTTTTTTATATTAGCGGCGGTTCCGACCGACGCCACTGTTTATGAAAAAATATTCATTTCCCTTAACAAATTTCGTTTGCCTCCTTATTAGTTATTGTCTTAATTAATTATTATTTTCTTATATTACCTACGGTTCAGGCCGACTCTACTGTTTGTGCTAAAATTTTCATTTCCCCCCACCAATTTGGTTTGGATCCTTTAAACTTATTGTTTTATTTAATTATTATTTTTATATTCAAAACCAATACTTTAATAGCGCTTTTAAAGTGTTATTAAAGAAAATCGTTTACAATAGTAGTGCGGTTAATAGCGCTTTTAAGTGCTATCAAACACAAAAGAAAGCTCTATTAAATAACTTTTATGGCATATTGTTTGTTGCCCTATTTTCTCTTTCAGAGTTGGTTTACCCTTTTGGACAGAAGAGATCACTCATCTTTGTCTTTATTAGAATCTTCATAAGAGGAGCATACGCCTAATTAGTTATTTTCCTCCATTTTATTGCAAAAGTGTTTAGCACGAATAAAACTAAAGTTCATGAGTGAATGTGAGAATTCAAACAATAACCTATACAGCATGCGCCCTCGGACTAAGAACAAAGGGACATACATTTAATAATTACTTATATACTACTTAGTGCATGTTGCCTTCGAGTGCATTTGTCAAGAAAATATTTTTAAAATGGTTTGATTTCGAGAAAAATACTTGGTGTTGACAAAGCATTTATTTGGACCGACGCTACTCTTTGTGCGAAAATTTCATTTCCCCCCACCAATTTTGTTTGCCTCCTTTTTAGTTATTGTTTTAAATTATTATTTATTTTTTTATATTAGCGACGGTTCCGACCTACGCCATTGTTTATGAAAAAATTTCATTTTCCACAACAAATATAGTTTGCCTCCTTATTAGTAATTGTCTTAATTAATTATTATTTTCTTATATTAGCTACGGTTCTGGCCGACTCTACTGTTTGTGCTAAAATTTTCATTTCCCCCCACCAATTTAGTTTGGATCGTTTAAACTTATTGTTTTATTTAATTATTATTTTTATATTCAAAACCAATACGTTAATAGCGCTTTTAAAGTGTTATTAAAGAAAATCATTTACAATAGCGGTGCGGTTAATAGTGCTATTAAGTGCTATCAAAAACAAAGAAAAGCGCTATTAAATAGATTTTATGGCATATTGTTTGTTGCCCTATTTTCTCTTTCAGAGTTGGTTTACCCTTTTGGACAGAACAGATCACTCATCTTTGTCTTTATTAGAATCTTCATAAGAGGAGCATACGCCAAATTAGTTATTTTCCTCCAATTTATCGCAAAAGTATTTAGCACGAATAAAACTAAAGTTCATTAGTGAAGGTGAGCATTCAAACAATATTCTATACAGCATGCACCCTAGGACTAAGAACAAAGGGACATACATTTTATAATTCCTTCTTCATTACTTAGTGCATGTTGCCTTCGAGTGCATTTGTCAAGAAAATATTTTGAAAATAGTTTGATTTTGAGAAAAATACTTGGTGTTGACCAAGAGTTTATTTGGACTGACGCTACTCTTTGTGCGAAATTTTCATTTCCCCCCACCAATTTTGTTTGCCTCCTTTTTAGTTATTGTTTTAGATAATTATTTATTTTTTAATATAAGTGACGGTTCCTGCCGATGTTATTGTTTATAAAAAAATATTCATTTCCCTTAACAAATTTCTTTTTCCTCCGTATTAGTTATTGTCTTAATTAATTATTATTTTCTTATATTAGCTATGGTTCAGGCCGACGTTACTGTTTGTGGTAAAATTTTCATTTCCCCCATCCAATTTAGTTTGGATCCTTTAAGTTTTTTTTTATTTAATTATTATTTTTATATTCAAAACAAATACTTTAATAGCGCTTTTAAAGTTCTATTAAAGAAAACTGTTTACAATAGCGGTGCAGTTAATAGCGCCTTTAAGTGCTATCAAAAACAAAAGAAAGCGCTATTAAATACCTTTTATGGCATATTGTTTGCTTCCATATTTTCTCTTTCAGAATTGGTTTACCCTTTTGGACAGAAGAGATCACTCATCTTTGTCTTTATTAGAATCTTCATAAGAGGAGCATACGCCTAATTAGTTATTTTCCTCCATTTTATGGCAAAAGTATTTAGCACGAATAAAACTAAAGTTCATGAGTGAAGGTGAGCATCAAACAATAACCTATACAGCATGCGCCCTAGGACTAAAAACAAAGGGACATACATTTAATCATTCCTTCTTCACTACTTAGGGTATGTGGCCTTTGAGTGCATTTATTATGAAAATATTTTGAAAATGGTTTGATTTCGAGAAAAATACTTGGTGTTGACCAAGCGTTTATTTGGACAGACGCTACTGTTTGTGCAAAAATTTCATTTCTCCCCACCAATTTCGTTTGCCTCCTTTTTATTTATTGTTTTAAATAATTATTTATTTTTTTATATTAGCGGCGGTTCCGACCGACGCCACTGTTTATGAAAAAATTTTCATTTCCCTTAACAAATTTCGTTTGCCTCCTTATTAGTTATTGTCTTAATTAATTATTATTTTCTTATATTAGCTACGGTTCAGGCCGACTCTACTGTTTGTGCTAAAATTTTCATTTCCCCCCACCAATTTGGTTTGGATCCTTTAAACTTATTGTTTTATTTAATTATTATTTTTATATTCAAAACCAATACTTTAATAGCGCTTTTAAAGTGTTATTAAAGAAAATCGTTTACAATAGTAGTGCGGTTAATAGCGCTTTTAAGTGCTATCAAACACAAAAGAAAGCTCTATTAAATAACTTTTATGGCATATTGTTTGTTGCCCTATTTTCTCTTTCAGAGTTGGTTTACCCTTTTGGACAGAAGAGATCACTCATCTTTGTCTTTATTAGAATCTTCATAAGAGGAGCATACGCCAAATTAGTTATTTTCCTCCATTTTATTGCAAAAGTGTTTAGCACGAATAAAACTAAAGTTCATTAGTGAAGGTGAGCATTTAAACAATAATCTATACAACATGCACCCTAGGACTAAGAACAAAGGGACATACATTTAATAATTCCTTCTTCACTATTTAGTGCATGTTACCTTCGAGTGCATTTATCAAGAAAATATTTTGAAAATGGTTTGATTTCGAGAAAAATACTTGGTGTTGACCAAGCGTTTATTTGGACTAACGCTACTGTTTGTGCGAAAATTTAATTTCCCCCCACCAATTTCGTTTGCCTCCTTTTTAGTTATTGTTTTAGATAATTATTTATTTTTTAATATTAGCGAGGGTTCCTGCCGACGCTATTGTTTATGAAAAAATATTCATTTCCATAACAAATTTCGTTTGCCTCCTTATTAGTTATTGTCTTAATTAATTATTATTTTCTTATATTAGCTACGGTTCAGGCCGACTCTACTGTTTGTGCTAAAATTTTCATTTCCCCCCACCAATTTTGTTTGGATCCTTTAAACTTATTGTTTTATTTAATTATTATTTTTATATTCAAAACCAATACTTTAATAGCGCTTTTAAAGTGTTATTAAATAAAATCGTTTACAATAGTAGTGCGGTTAATAGCGCTTTTAAGTGCTATCAAACACAAAAGAAAGCTCTATTAAATAACTTTTATGACATATTGTTTGTTGCCCTATTTTCTCTTTCAGAGTTGGTTTACCCTTTTGGACAGAAGAGATCACTCATCTTTGTCTTTATTAGAATCTTCATAAGAGGAGCATACGCCAAATTAGTTATTTTCCTCCATTTTATTGCAAAAGTATTTAGCACGAATAAAACTAAAGTTCATTAGTGAAGGTGAGCATTCAAACAATAATCTATACAACATGCACCCTAGGACTAAGAACAAAGGGACATACATTTAATAATTCCTTCTTCACTATTTAGTGCATGTTACCTTCGAGTGCATTTATCAAGAAAATATTTTGAAAATGGTTTGATTTCGAGAAAAATACTTGGTGTTGACCAAGCGTTTATTTGGACTAACGCTACTGTTTGTGCGAAAATTTAATTTCCCCCCACCAATTTCGTTTGCCTCCTTTTTAGTTATTGTTTTAGATAATTATTTATCTTTTAATATTAGCGAGGGTTCCTGCCGACGCTATTGTTTATGAAAAAATATTCATTTCCATAACAAATTTTGTTTGCCTCCTTATTAGTAATTGTCTTAATTAATTATTATTTTCTTATATTAGCTACGATTCAGGCCGACTCTACTATTTGTGCTAAAATTTTCATTTCCCCCCACCAATTTTGTTTGGATCCTTTAAACTTATTGTTTTATTTAATTATTATTTTTATATTCAAAACCAATACTTTAATAGCGCGTTTAAAGTGTTATTAAATAAAATCGTTTACAATAGCGGCGCGGTTAATAGCTCTTTTAAGTGCGATCAAAAACAAAAGAAAGCGCTATTAAATAGCTTTTATGGAATATTGTTTGTTACCCTATTTTCTCTTTCAGAGTTGGTTTACCCTTTTGGACAGAAGAGATCACTCATCCTTGACTTTATTAGAATCTTCATAAGAGGAGCATACGCGTAATTAGTTTTTTCCTCCATTTTATTGCAAAAGTATTTAGCACGAATAAAACTAAAGTTCATGAGTGAAGGTGAGCATTCAAACAATAACTTATACAACATGCGCCTTAGGACTAAGAACAAAGGGAAATACATTTAATAATTCCTTCTTCACTACTTAGTGCATGATGCCTTCGAGTGCATTTGTCAAGAAAATATTTTGAAAATAGTTTGATTTTGAGAAAAATACTTGGTGTTGACCAAGCGTTTATTTGGACCGACGCTACTCTTTTTGCAAAAATTTCATTTCCCCCCACCAATTTCGTTTGCCTCCTTTTTAGTTATTATTTTAAATAATTAATAATTTTTTTATATTAGCGACGGTTCCGACCGACGCCACTGTTTATGAAAAAATATTCATTTCCCATAACAACTTTCGTTTGCCTCCTTATTAGTTATTGTCTTAATTAATTATTATTTTCTTATATTAGCTACGGTTCAGGCCGACTCTACTGTTTATGCTAAAATTTTCATTTCCCCCCACCAATTTGGTTTGGATCCTTTAAACTTATTGTTTTATTTAATTATTATTTTTATATTCAAAACCAATACTTTAATAGCACTTTTAAAGTGTTATTAAAGAAAATCGTTTACAATAGTAGCGCGGTTAATTGCGCTTTTAAGTGCTATCAAAAACAAAAGAAAGCTCTATTAAATAACTTTTATGGCATATTGTTTGTTGCCCTATTTTCTCTTTCAGAGTTGGTTTACCATTTTGGACATAAGAGATCACTCATCTTTGTCTTTATTTGAATCTTCATAAGAAGAGCATACGCCTAATTAGTTATTTTCCTCCATTTTATTGCAAAAGTGTTTAGCACGAATAAAACTAAAGTTCATGAGTGAAGGTGAGAATTCAAACAATAACCTATACAGCATGCGCCCTAGGACTAAGAACAAAGGGACATACATTTAATAATTCCTTCTTCACTACTTAGTGCATGTTGCCTTCGAGTGCATTTGTCAAGAAAATATTTTTAAAATGGTTTGATTTCGAGAAAAATACTTGGTGTTGACAAAGCGTTTATTTGGACCGACGCTACTCTTTGTGCGAAAATTTCATTTCCCCCAACAAATTTTGTTTGCCTCCTTTTTAGTTATTGTTTTAAATTATTATTTATTTTTTTATATTAGCGACGGTTCTGACCTACGCCATTGTTTATGAAAAAAAATTCATTTTCCCTAACAAATATAGTTTTCCTCCTTATTAGTAATTGTCTTAATTAATTATTATTTTGTTATATTAGCTACGGTTCTGGCCGACTCTACTGTTTGTGCTAAAATTTTCATTTCCCCCCACCAATTTAGTTTGGATCGTTTAAACTTATTGTTTTATTTATTATTATTTTTATATTCAAAACCAATACGTTAATAGCGCTTTTAAAGTGTTATTAAAGAAAATCATTACAATAGCGGCGCGGTTAATGGCGCTATTAAGTGCTATCAAAAACAAAAGAAAGCGCTATTAAATAGATTTTATGGCATATTGTTTGTTGCCCTATTTTCTCTTTCAGAGTTAGTTTACCCTTTTGGACAGAACAGATCACTCATCTTTGTCTTTATGAGAATCTTCATAAGAGGAGCATACGCAAAATTAGTTATTTTCCTCCATTTTATTGCAAAATTATTTAGCACGAATAACACTAAAGTTCATTAGTGAATGTGAGCATTCAAACAATAATTTATACAGCATGCACCCTAGGACTAAGAACAAAGGGTCATACATTTTATAATTCCTTCTTCAATACTTAGTGCATGTTGCCTTCGAGTGCATTTATCAAGAAAATATTTTGAAAATAGTTTTATTTTGAGAAAAATACTTGGTGTTGACCAAGAGTTTATTTGGACTGACGCTACTCTTTGTGCGGAAATTTCATTTCCCCCCACCAATTTTGTTTGCCTCCTTTTTAGTTATTGTTTTAGATAATTATTTATTTTTTAATATTAGTGACGGTTCCTGCCGATGTTATTGTTTATAAAAAAATATTCATTTCCCTTAACAAATTTCTTTTTCCTCCGTATTAGTTATTGTCTTAATTAATTATTATTTTCTTATATTAGCTACGGTTCAGGCCGACGTTACTGTTTGTGGTAAAATTTTCATTTCCCCCATCCAATTTAGTTTGGATCCTTTAAGTTTTTTTTTATTTAATTATTATTTTTATATTCAAAACCAATACTTTAATAGCGCTTTTAAAGTTCTATTAAAGAAAACTGTTTACAATAGCGGTGCAGTTAATAGCGCCTTTAAGTGCTATCAAAAACAAAAGAAAGCGCTATTAAATACCTTTTATGGCATATTGTTTGCTTCCATATTTTCTCTTTCAGAATTGGTTTACCCTTTTGGACAGAAGAGATCACTCATCTTTGTCTTTATTAGAATCTTCATAAGAGGAGCATACGCCTAATTAGTTATTTTCCTCCATTTTATGGCAAAAGTATTTAGCACGAATAAAACTAAAGTTCATGAGTGAAGGTGAGCATCAAACAATAACCTATACAGCATGCGCCCTAGGACTAAAAACAAAGGGACATACATTTAATCATTCCTTCTTCACTACATAGGGTATGTGGCCTTTGAGTGCATTTATTATGAAAATATTTTGAAAATGGTTTGATTTCGAGAAAAATACTTGGTGTTGACCAAGCGTTTATTTGGACAGACGCTACTGTTTGTGCAAAAATTTCATTTCTCCCCACCAATTTCGTTTGCCTCCTTTTTATTTATTGTTTTAAATAATTATTTATTTTTTTATATTAGCGGCGGTTCCGACCGACGCCACTGTTTATGAAAAAATTTTCATTTCCCTTAACAAATTTCGTTTGCCTCCTTATTAGTTATTGTCTTAATTAATTATTATTTTCTTATATTTGCTACGGTTCAGGCCGACTCTACTGTTTGTGCTAAAATTTTCATTTCCCCCCACCAATTTGGTTTGGATCCTTTAAACTTATTGTTTTATTTAATTATTATTTTTATATTCAAAACCAATACTTTAATAGCGCTTTTAAAGTGTTATTAAAGAAAATCGTTTACAATAGTAGTGCGGTTAATAGCGCTTTTAAGTGCTATCAAACACAAAAGAAAGCTCTATTAAATAACTTTTATGGCATATTGTTTGTTGCCCTATTTTCTCTTTCAGAGTTGGTTTACCCTTTTGGACAGAAGAGATCACTCATCTTTGTCTTTATTAGAATCTTCATAAGAGGAGCATACGCCAAATTAGTTATTTTCCTCCATTTTATTGCAAAAGTGTTTAGCACGAATAAAACTAAAGTTCATTAGTGAAGGTGAGCATTTAAACAATAATCTATACAACATGCACCCTAGGACTAAGAACAAAGGGACATACATTTAATAATTCCTTCTTCACTATTTAGTGCATGTTACCTTCGAGTGCATTTATCAAGAAAATATTTTGAAAATGGTTTGATTTCGAGAAAAATACTTGGTGTTGACCAAGCGTTTATTTGGACTAACGCTACTGTTTGTGCGAAAATTTAATTTCCCCCCACCAATTTCGTTTGCCTCCTTTTTAGTTATTGTTTTAGATAATTATTTATTTTTTAATATTAGCGAGGGTTCCTGCCGACGCTATTGTTTATGAAAAAATATTCATTTCCATAACAAATTTCGTTTGCCTCCTTATTAGTTATTGTCTTAATTAATTATTATTTTCTTATATTAGCTACGGTTCAGGCCGACTCTACTGTTTGTGCTAAAATTTTCATTTCCCCCCACCAATTTTGTTTGGATCCTTTAAACTTATTGTTTTATTTAATTATTATTTTTATATTCAAAACCAATACTTTAATAGCGCTTTTAAAGTGTTATTAAATAAAATCGTTTACAATAGTAGTGCGGTTAATAGCGCTTTTAAGTGCTATCAAACACAAAAGAAAGCTCTATTAAATAACTTTTATGACATATTGTTTGTTGCCCTATTTTCTCTTTCAGAGTTGGTTTACCCTTTTGGACAGAAGAGATCACTCATCTTTGTCTTTATTAGAATCTTCATAAGAGGAGCATACGCCAAATTAGTTATTTTCCTCCATTTTATTGCAAAAGTATTTAGCACGAATAAAACTAAAGTTCATTAGTGAAGGTGAGCATTCAAACAATAATCTATACAACATGCACCCTAGGACTAAGAACAAAGGGACATACATTTAATAATTCCTTCTTCACTATTTAGTGCATGTTACCTTCGAGTGCATTTATCAAGAAAATATTTTGAAAATGGTTTGATTTCGAGAAAAATACTTGGTGTTGACCAAGCGTTTATTTGGACTAACGCTACTGTTTGTGCGAAAATTTAATTTCCCCCCACCAATTTCGTTTGCCTCCTTTTTAGTTATTGTTTTAGATAATTATTTATCTTTTAATATTAGCGAGGGTTCCTGCCGACGCTATTGTTTATGAAAAAATATTCATTTCCATAACAAATTTTGTTTGCCTCCTTATTAGTAATTGTCTTAATTAATTATTATTTTCTTATATTAGCTACGATTCAGGCCGACTCTACTATTTGTGCTAAAATTTTCATTTCCCCCCACCAATTTTGTTTGGATCCTTTAAACTTATTGTTTTATTTAATTATTATTTTTATATTCAAAACCAATACTTTAATAGCGCGTTTAAAGTGTTATTAAATAAAATCGTTTACAATAGCGGCGCGGTTAATAGCTCTTTTAAGTGCGATCAAAAACAAAAGAAAGCGCTATTAAATAGCTTTTATGGAATATTGTTTGTTACCCTATTTTCTCTTTCAGAGTTGGTTTACCCTTTTGGACAGAAGAGATCACTCATCCTTGACTTTATTAGAATCTTCATAAGAGGAGCATACGCGTAATTAGTTTTTTCCTCCATTTTATTGCAAAAGTATTTAGCACGAATAAAACTAAAGTTCATGAGTGAAGGTGAGCATTCAAACAATAACTTATACAACATGCGCCCTAGGACTAAGAACAAAGGGAAATACATTTAATAATTCCTTCTTCACTACTTAGTGCATGATGCCTTCGAGTGCATTTGTCAAGAAAATATTTTGAAAATAGTTTGATTTTGAGAAAAATACTTGGTGTTGACCAAGCGTTTATTTGGACCGACGCTACTCTTTTTGCAAAAATTTCATTTCCCCCCACCAATTTCGTTTGCCTCCTTTTTAGTTATTATTTTAAATAATTAATAATTTTTTTATATTAGCGACGGTTCCGACCGACGCCACTGTTTATGAAAAAATATTCATTTCCCATAACAACTTTCGTTTGCCTCCTTATTAGTTATTGTCTTAATTAATTATTATTTTCTTATATTAGCTACGGTTCAGGCCGACTCTACTGTTTATGCTAAAATTTTCATTTCCCCCCACCAATTTGGTTTGGATCCTTTAAACTTATTGTTTTATTTAATTATTATTTTTATATTCAAAACCAATACTTTAATAGCACTTTTAAAGTGTTATTAAAGAAAATCGTTTACAATAGTAGCGCGGTTAATTGCGCTTTTAAGTGCTATCAAAAACAAAAGAAAGCTCTATTAAATAACTTTTATGGCATATTGTTTGTTGCCCTATTTTCTCTTTCAGAGTTGGTTTACCATTTTGGACATAAGAGATCACTCATCTTTGTCTTTATTTGAATCTTCATAAGAAGAGCATACGCCTAATTAGTTATTTTCCTCCATTTTATTGCAAAAGTGTTTAGCACGAATAAAACTAAAGTTCATGAGTGAAGGTGAGAATTCAAACAATAACCTATACAGCATGCGCCCTAGGACTAAGAACAAAGGGACATACATTTAATAATTCCTTCTTCACTACTTAGTGCATGTTGCCTTCGAGTGCATTTGTCAAGAAAATATTTTTAAAATGGTTTGATTTCGAGAAAAATACTTGGTGTTGACAAAGCGTTTATTTGGACCGACGCTACTCTTTGTGCGAAAATTTCATTTCCCCCAACAAATTTTGTTTGCCTCCTTTTTAGTTATTGTTTTAAATTATTATTTATTTTTTTATATTAGCGACGGTTCTGACCTACGCCATTGTTTATGAAAAAAAATTCATTTTCCCTAACAAATATAGTTTTCCTCCTTATTAGTAATTGTCTTAATTAATTATTATTTTGTTATATTAGCTACGGTTCTGGCCGACTCTACTGTTTGTGCTAAAATTGTCATTTCCCCCCACCAATTTAGTTTGGATCGTTTAAACTTATTGTTTTATTTATTATTATTTTTATATTCAAAACCAATACGTTAATAGCGCTTTTAAAGTGTTATTAAAGAAAATCATTACAATAGCGGCGCGGTTAATGGCGCTATTAAGTGCTATCAAAAACAAAAGAAAGCGCTATTAAATAGATTTTATGGCATATTGTTTGTTGCCCTATTTTCTCTTTCAGAGTTAGTTTACCCTTTTGGACAGAACAGATCACTCATCTTTGTCTTTATGAGAATCTTCATAAGAGGAGCATACGCAAAATTAGTTATTTTCCTCCATTTTATTGCAAAATTATTTAGCACGAATAAAACTAAAGTTCATTAGTGAATGTGAGCATTCAAACAATAATTTATACAGCATGCACCCTAGGACTAAGAACAAAGGGTCATACATTTTATAATTCCTTCTTCAATACTTAGTGCATGTTGCCTTCGAGTGCATTTATCAAGAAAATATTTTGAAAATAGTTTTATTTTGAGAAAAATACTTGGTGTTGACCAAGAGTTTATTTGGACTGACGCTACTCTTTGTGCGGAAATTTCATTTCCCCCCACCAATTTTGTTTGCCTCCTTTTTAGTTATTGTTTTAGATAATTATTTATTTTTTAATATTAGTGACGGTTCCTGCCGATGTTATTGTTTATAAAAAAATATTCATTTCCCTTAACAAATTTCTTTTTCCTCCGTATTAGTTATTGTCTTAATTAATTATTATTTTCTTATATTAGCTACGGTTCAGGCCGACGTTACTGTTTGTGGTAAAATTTTCATTTCCCCCATCCAATTTAGTTTGGATCCTTTAAGTTTTTTTTTATTTAATTATTATTTTTATATTCAAAACCAATACTTTTATAGCGGTTTTAAAGTTCTATTAAAGAAAACTGTTTACAATAGCGGTGCAGTTAATAGCGCCTTTAAGTGCTATCAAAAACAAAAGAAAGCGCTATTAAATACCTTTTATGGCATATTGTTTGCTTCCATATTTTCTCTTTCAGAACTGGTTTACCCTTTTGGACAGAAGAGACCACTCATCTTTGTCTTTATTAGAATCTTCATAAGAGGAGCATACGCCTAATTAGTTATTTTCCTCCATTTTATGGCAAAAGTATTTAGCACGAATAAAACTAAAGTTCATGAGTGAAGGTGAGCATCAAACAATAACCTATACAGCATGCGCCCGAGGACTAAAAACAAAGGGACATACATTTAATCATTCCTTCTTCACTACTTAGCGTATGTGGCCTTTGAGTGCATTTATTATGAAAATATTTTGAAAATGGTTTGATTTCGAGAAAAATACTTGGTGTTGACCAAGCGTTTATTTGGACCGATGCTACTATTTGTGCAAAAATTTCATTTCTCCCCACCAATTTCGTTTGCCTCCTTTTTAGTTATTGTTTTAAATAATTATTTATTTTTTTATATTAGCGGCGGTTCCGACCGACGCCACTGTTTATGAAAAAATATTCATTTCCCTTAACAAATTTCGTTTGCCTCCTTATTAGTTATTGTCTTAATTAATTATTATTTTCTTATATTAGCTACGGTTCAGGCCGACTCTACTGTTTGTGCTAAAATTTTCATTTCCCCCCACCAATTTGGTTTGGATCCTTTAAACTTATTGTTTTATTTAATTATTATTTTTATATTCAAAACCAATACTTTAATAGCGCTTTCAAAGTGTTATTAAAGAAAATCGTTTACAATAGTAGCGCGGTTAATAGCGCTTTTAAGTGCTATCAAACACAAAAGAAAGCTCTATTAAATAACTTTTATGGCATATTGTTTGTTGCCCTATTTTCTCTTTCAGAGTTGGTTTACCCTTTTGGACAGAAGAGATCACTCATCCTTGTCTTTATTAGAATCTTCATAAGAGGAGCATACGCCAAATTAGTTATTTTCCTCCATTTTATTGCAAAAGTATTTAGCACGAATAAAACTAAAGTTCATTAGTGAAGGTGAGCATTCAAACAATAATCTATACAACATGCACCCTAGGACTAAGAACAAAGGGACATACATTTAATAATTCCTTCTTCACTATTTAGTGCATGTTACCTTCGAGTGCATTTATCAAGAAAATATTTTGAAAATGGTTTGATTTCGAGAAAAATACTTGGTGTTGACCAAGCGTTAATTTGGACTAACGCTACTGTTTGTGCGAAAATTTAATATCCCCCCACCAATTTCGTTTGCCTCCTTTTTAGTTATTGTTTTAGATAATTATTTATTTTTTAATATTAGCGAGGGTTCCTGCCGACGCTATTGTTTATGAAAAAATATTCATTTCCATAACAAATTTTGTTTGCCTCCTTATAAGTGATTGTCTTAATTAATTATTATTTTCTTATATTAGCTACGATTCAGGCCGACTCTACTATTTGTGCTAAAATTTTCATTCCCCCCACCAATTTTGTTTGGATCCTTTAAACTTATTGTTTTATTTAATTATTATTTTTATATTCAAAACCAATACTTTAATAGCGCGTTTAAAGTGTTATTAAAGAAAATCGTTTACAATAGCGGCGCGGTTAATAGCTCTTTTAAGTGCTATCAAAAACAAAAGAAAGCGCTATTAAATAGCTTTTATGGAATATTGTTTGTTACCCTATTTTCTCTTTCAGAGTTGGTTTACCCTTTTGGACAGAAGAGATCACTCATCCTTGACTTTATTAGAATCTTCATAAGAGGAGCATACGCGTAATTAGTTTTTTCCTCCATTTTATTGCAAAAGTATTTAGCACGAATAAAACTAAAGTTCATGAGTGAAGGTGGGCATTCAAACAATAACTTATACAACATGCGCCCTAGGACTAAGAACAAAGGGAAATACATTTAATAATTCCTTCTTCACTACTTAGTGCATGATGCCTTCGAGTGCATTTGTCAAGAAAATATTTTGAAAATAGTTTGATTTTGAGAAAAATACTTGGTGTTGACCAAGCGTTTATTTGGACCGACGCTACTCTTTTTGCAAAAATTTCATTTCCCCCCACCAATTTCGTTTGCCTCCTTTTTAGTTATTATTTTAAATAATTAATAATTTTTTTATATTAGCGACGGTTCCGACCGACGCCACTGTTTATGAAAAAATATTCATTTCCCATAACAACTTTCGTTTGCCTCCTTATTAGTTATTGTCTTAATTAATTATTATTTTCTTATATTAGCTACGGTTCAGGCCGACTCTACTGTTTATGCTAAAATTTTCATTTCCCCCCACCAATTTGGTTTGGATCCTTTAAACTTATTGTTTTATTTAATTATTATTTTTATATTCAAAACCAATACTTTAATAGCACTTTTAAAGTGTTATTAAAGAAAATCGTTTACAATAGTAGCGCGGTTAATTGCGCTTTTAAGTGCTATCAAAAACAAAAGAAAGCTCTATTAAATAACTTTTATGGCATATTGTTTGTTGCCCTATTTTCTCTTACAGAGTTGGTTTACCATTTTGGACATAAGAGATCACTCATCTTTGTCTTTATTTGAATCTTCATAAGAAGAGCATACGCCTAATTAGTTATTTTCCTCCATTTTATTGCAAAAGTGTTTAGCACGAATAAAACTAAATTTCATGAGTGAAGGTGAGAATTCAAACAATAACCTATACAGCATGCGCCCTAGGACTAAGAACAAAGGGACATACATTTAATAATTCCTTCTTCACTACTTAGTGCATGTTGCCTTCGAGTGCATTTGTCAAGAAAATATTTTTAAAATGGTTTGATTTCGAGAAAAATACTTGGTGTTGACAAAGCGTTTATTTGGACCGACGCTACTCTTTGTGCGAAAATTTCATTTCCCCCAACAAATTTTGTTTGCCTCCTTTTTAGTTATTGTTTTAAATTATTATTTATTTTTTTATATTAGCGACGGTTCTGACCTACGCCATTGTTTATGAAAAAAAATTCATTTTCCCTAACAAATATAGTTTTCCTCCTTATTAGTAATTGTCTTAATTAATTATTATTTTGTTATATTAGCTACGGTTCTGGCCGACTTTACTGTTTGTGCTAAAATTTTCATTTCCCCCCACCAATTTAGTTTGGATCGTTTAAACTTATTGTTTTATTTATTATTATTTTTATATTCAAAACCAATACGTTAATAGCGCTTTTAAAGTGTTATTAAAGAAAATCATTACAATAGCGGCGCGGTTAATGGCGCTATTAAGTGCTATCAAAAACAAAAGAAAGCGCTATTAAATAGATTTTATGGCATATTGTTTGTTGCCCTATTTTCTCTTTCAGAGTTAGTTTACCCTTTTGGACAGAACAGATCACTCATCTTTGTCTTTATGAGAATCTTCATAAGAGGAGCATACGCAAAATTAGTTATTTTCCTCCATTTTATTGCAAAATTATTTAGCACGAATAAAACTAAAGTTCATTAGTGAATGTGAGCATTCAAACAATAATCTATACAGCATGCACCCTAGGACTAAGAACAAAGGGTCATACATTTTATAATTCCTTCTTCAATACTTAGTGCATGTTGCCTTCGAGTGCATTTATCAAGAAAATATTTTGAAAATAGTTTTATTTTGAGAAAAATACTTGGTGTTGACCAAGAGTTTATTTGGACTGACGCTACTCTTTGTGCGGAAATTTCATTTCCCCCCACCAATTTTGTTTGCCTCCTTTTTAGTTATTGTTTTAGATAATTATTTATTTTTTAATATTAGTGACGGTTCCTGCCGATGTTATTGTTTATAAAAAAATATTCATTTCCCTTAACAAATTTCTTTTTCCTCCGTATTAGTTATTGTCTTAATTAATTATTATTTTCTTATATTAGCTACGGTTCAGGCCGACGTTACTGTTTGTGGTAAAATTTTCATTTCCCCCATCCAATTTAGTTTGGATCCTTTAAGTTTTTTTTTATTTAATTATTATTTTTATATTCAAAACCAATACTTTTATAGCGGTTTTAAAGTTCTATTAAAGAAAACTGTTTACAATAGCGGTGCAGTTAATAGCGCCTTTAAGTGCTATCAAAAACAAAAGAAAGCGCTATTAAATACCTTTTATGGCATATTGTTTGCTTCCATATTTTCTCTTTCAGAACTGGTTTACCCTTTTGGACAGAAGAGACCACTCATCTTTGTCTTTATTAGAATCTTCATAAGAGGAGCATACGCCTAATTAGTTATTTTCCTCCATTTTATGGCAAAAGTATTTAGCACGAATAAAACTAAAGTTCATGAGTGAAGGTGAGCATCAAACAATAACCTATACAGCATGCGCCCGAGGACTAAAAACAAAGGGACATACATTTAATCATTCCTTCTTCACTACTTAGCGTATGTGGCCTTTGAGTGCATTTATTATGAAAATATTTTGAAAATGGTTTGATTTCGAGAAAAATACTTGGTGTTGACCAAGCGTTTATTTGGACCGATGCTACTATTTGTGCAAAAATTTCATTTCTCCCCACCAATTTCGTTTGCCTCCTTTTTAGTTATTGTTTTAAATAATTATTTATTTTTTTATATTAGCGGCGGTTCCGACCGACGCCACTGTTTATGAAAAAATATTCATTTCCCTTAACAAATTTCGTTTGCCTCCTTATTAGTTATTGTCTTAATTAATTATTATTTTCTTATATTAGCTACGGTTCAGGCCGACTCTACTGTTTGTGCTAAAATTTTCATTTCCCCCCACCAATTTGGTTTGGATCCTTTAAACTTATTGTTTTATTTAATTATTATTTTTATATTCAAAACCAATACTTTAATAGCGCTTTTAAAGTGTTATTAAATAAAATCGTTTACAATATCGGTGCGGTTAATAGCGCTTTTAAGTGCTATCAAAAACAAAAGAAAGCGCTAATAAATAGCTTTTATGGAATATTGTTTGTTGCCCTATTTTCTCTTACAGAGTTGGTTTACCCTTTTGGACAGAAGAGATCACTCATCCTTGACTTTATTAGAATCTTCATAAGAGGAGCATACGCGTAATTAGTTTTTTCCTCCATTTTATTGCAAAAGTATTTAGCACGAATAAAACTAAAGTTCATGAGTGAAGGTGAGCATTCAAACAATAACCTATACAACATGTGCCCTAGGACTAAGAACAAAGGGAAATACATTTAATAATTCCTTCTTCACTACTTAGTGCATGATGCCTTCGAGTGCATTTGTCAAGAAAATATTTTGAAAATAGTTTGATTTTGAGAAAAATACTTGGTGTTGACCAAGCGTTTATTTGGACCGACGCTATTGTTTGTGCAAAAACTTCATTTCCCCCCACCAATTTCGTTTGCCTTTTTTTTAGTTATTGTTTTAGATAATTATTGATTTTTTAATAACAGCGACGGTTCCTTCCAACGCTATTGTTTATGAAAAAATATTCATTTCCATAACAAATTTCTTTTGCCTCCTTATTAGTGATTGTCTTAATTAATTATTATTTTCTTATATTAGCTACGGTTCAGGCCGACTCTACTGTTTGTGCTAAAATTTTAATTTCCCCCCACCAATTTGGTTTGGATCCTTTAAACTTATTGTTTTATTTAATTACTATTTTTATATTCAAAACCAATACTTTAATAGCGCTTTTAAAGTGTTATTAAAGAAAATCGTTTACAATAGCAGCTCGGTTAATAGTGCTTTTAAGTGCTATCAAAAACAAAAGAAAGCTCTATTAAATAGCTTTTATGGCATATTTTTTGTTGCCCTATTTTCTCTTTTAGAGTTGGTTTACCCTTTTGGACGGAAGAGATCACTCATCTTTGTCTTTATTAGAATCTTCATAAGAGGAGCATTCGCCTAATTAGTTATTTTCCTTCATTTTATTGCAAAAGTATTTAGCACGAATAAAACTAAAGTTCATGAGTGAAGGTGAGAATTCAAACAATAACCTTAGCATGTGCCCTAGGACTAAGAACAATGTGACATACATTTAATAATTCCTTCTTCACTACTTAGTGCATGTTACCTTCGAGTGCATTTATCAAGAAAATATTTTGAAAATGGTTTGATTTCGAGAAAAATACTTGGTGTTGACCAAGCGTTTATTTAGACTAACGCTACTGTTTGTGCGAAAATTTCATTTCCCCCCACAAATTTCGTTTGCCTCCTTTTTAGTTATTGTTTTAGGTAATTATTTATTTTTTAATATTAGCGACGGTTCCTTCCGACGCTATTGTTTATGAAAAAATATTCATTTCCATAACAAATTTCGTTTGCCTCTTTATTAGTGATTATCTTAATTAATTATTATTTTCTTATATTAGCTACAGTTCAGGCCGACTCTACCGTTTGTGCTAAAATTTTAATTCCCCCCCCCCCCCCAATTTTGTTTGGATCCTTTAAACTAATTGTTTTATTTCATTATTATTTTTATATTGAAAACCAATACTTTAATATTTCTTTTAAAGTGTTATTAAAGAAAATCGTTTACAATAGCGGCGCGATTAATAGCTCTTTTAAGTGCTATCAAAAACAAAAGAAAGCGCTATTAAATAACTTTTATGGCATATTGTTTGTTGCCCTAATTTCTCTTTCAGAGTTGGGTTACCCTTTTCGACAGAAGAGATCACTCATCTTTGTCTTTATTAGAATCTTCATAAGAGGAGAATACGCCTAATTAGTTTTTTTCCTCAATTTTATTGCAAAAGTATTTAGCACGAATAAAACTAAAGTTTATGAGTGAAGGTGAGCATTCAAACAATAACCTATACAGCATGCGCCCTAGGACTAAGAACAAAGGGACATACATTTAATAATGCCTTCTTCACTATTTAGTGCATGTTGCCATCGCGTGCATTTGTCAAGAAAATAGTTTGAAAATAGTTTGATTTTGAGAAAAATACTTGGTGTTGACCAAGCCTTTATTTGTACCGATGCTACTCTTTGTGCGAAAATTTCATTTCCCCCCACCGATTTCGTTTGCCTCCTTTTTAGTTATTGTTTTAAATTATTATCTATTTTTTTATATTAGCGACGGTTCCGACCGACGCCATTGTTTATGAAAAAATATTCATTTCCCATAACAAATTTTGTTTGCCTCCTTATTAGTTATTGTCTTAATTAATTTTTTTTTATATTAGCTATGGTTCATGCCGACTCTACTGTTTGCGCTAAAATTTTCATTTCCTTCCTCCAATTTTGTTAGGATCCTTTAAACTTATTGTTTTATTTAATTCTTATTTTTATATTGAAAACCAATACTTTAATATTGCTTTTATAGTGTTATCAAAGAAAATCATTTACAATAGCAGCTCGGTTAATAGCGCTTTTAAGTGCTATCAAAAACAAAAGAAAGCTCTATTAAATAGCTTTTATGGCATATTGTTTGTTGCCCTATTTTCTCTTTCATAGTTGGTTTACCCTTTTGAACAGAAGAGATCACTCATCCTTGTCTTTATTAGAATCTTCATAAGAGGAGCATACGCCTAATTAGTTATTTTCCTCCATTTTATTGCAAAAATATTTAGCACGAATAAAACTAAAGTTCATGAGTGAAGGTGAGCATTCAAACAATAACCTATACAGCATGCGCCCTAGGACTAAGAAAAAAGGGGCATACATTTAATAATTCCTTCTTCACAACTTAGTGTATGTTGCCTTCGAGTGCATTTGTCAAGAAAATATTTTGAAAATAGTTTGATTTTGAGAAAAATACTTCATGTTGACCAAGCATTTATTTTGACAGACGCTATTGTTTGTGCAAAAATTTCATTTCCCCCCACCAATTTCGTTTGCCTCCTTTTTGGTTATTGTTTTAGATAATTATTTATTTTTTAATATTAGCGACGGTTCCTTCCTACGCTATTGTTTATGAAAAAATATTCATTTCCATAACAAATTCGGGTTGCCTCCTTATTAGTGATTGTCTTAATTAATTATTATTTTCTTATATTAGCTACGGTTCAGGCCGACTTTACTTTTTGTGCTAAAATTTTCATTTCCCCCGACCAATTTTGTTTTGATCCTTTAAACTTATTGTTTTATTTAATTATTATTTTTATATTCAAAACCAATTCTTTAATAGCGCTTTTAAAGTGTTATTAAAGAAAATCGTTTACAATAGCGGCGCGGTTAATAGCTCCTTTAAGTGCTATCAAAAACAAAAGAAAGCGCTATTAAATAACTTTTATGGAATATTGTTTGTTGCCCTATTTTCTCTTTCAGAGTTGGTTTACCCTTTTGGACAGAAGAGATCATGCATCCTTGTATTTATTAGAATCTTCAAAAGAGGAGCATACGCCTAATTAGTTATTTTCCTTCATTTCATTGCAAAAGTGTTTAGCACGAATAAAACTAAAGTTCATGAGTGAAGGTGAGAATTAAAACAATAACCTATACAGCATGCGCCCTAGGACTAAGAACAAAGGGACATAGAATTAATAATTCCTTCTTCACTACTTAGTGTATGTTACCTTCGAGTGCATTTATCAAGAAAATATTTTTAAAATGGTTTGATTTCGAGAAAAATACTTGGTGTTGACCAAGCGTTTATTTGGAATAACACTACTGTTTGTGCTAAAATTCCATTTCCCCCCACCAATATCGTTTTCCTTTTTTTTAGTTATTGTTTTAGATAATTATTGATTTTTTAATAATAGCGACGATTCCTTCCAACGCTATTGTTTATAAAAAAATATTCATTTCCATAACAAATTTCGTTTGCCTCCTTATTAGTGATTGTCTTAATTAATTATTATTTTCTTATATTAGCTACGGTTCAGGCCGACTCTATTGTTTGTGCTAAAAATTTCATTTCCCCCCACAAATTTTGTTTGGATCCTTTAAACTTATTGTTTTATTTAATTATTATTTTTATATTCAAAACCAATACTTTAATAGCGCTTTTAAAGTGATATTAAAGAAAATCGTTTAAAATAGCGGCGCAGTTAATAGCTCTTTTAAGTGCTATCAAAAACAAAAGGAAGCGCTATTAAATGACTTTTATCGCATATTGTTTGTTGCCCTATTTTCTCTTTCAGAGTTGGTTTACCCTTTTGGACAGAAGAGATCACTCATCTTTGTCTTTATTAGAATCTTCATAAGAGGAGAATACGCCTAATTAGTTATTTTCCTCCATTTTATTGTAAAAGTATTTAGCACGAATAAAACTAAAGTTCATGAGTGAAGGAGAGCATTCAGACAATAGCCTATACAACATGCGCCCTAGGACTAAGAACAAAGGGACACACATTTAATAATTTTATCTTCACTACTTAGTGCATGTTTCCTTCGCGTGCATTTGTCAAGAAAATAGTTTGAAAATAGTTTGATTTTGAGAAAAATACTTGGTGTTGACCAAGCGTTTATTTGGACCGATGCTACTCTTTGTGCGAAAATTTCATTTCCTCCCACCGATTTTGTTTGCCTCCTTTTTAGTTATTGTTTTAAATTATTATTTATTTTTTTATATTAGCGACAGTTCCGACCGACGCCATTGTTTATGAAAAAATATTCATTTCCCAAAGCAAATTTTGTCTGCCTCCTTATTAGTTATTGTCTTAATTAATTATTATTTTTTTATATTAGCTATGGTTCATGCCGACTCTACTGTTTGTGCTTAAATTTTCATTTCCCCCCACCAATTTTGTTTGGATCCTTTAAACTTATTGTTTTATTTAATTATTATTTTTGTATTGAAAACCAATACTTTAATATTGCTTTTATAGTGTTATCAAAGAAAATCATTTACAATAGCAGCTCGGTTAATAGCGCTTTTAAGTGCTATCAAAAACAAAAGAAAGCTCTATTAAATAGCTTTTATGGCATATTGTTTGTTGCCCTATTTTCTCTTTCAGAGTTGGTTTACCCTTTTGGACAGAAGAGATCACTCGTCCTTGTCTTTATTAGAATCTTCATAAGAGGAGCATACGCCTAATTAGTTATTTTCCTCCATTTTATTGCAAAAATATTTAGCACGAATAAAACTAAAGTTCATGAGTGAAGGTGAGCATTCAAACAATAACCTATACAGCATGCGCCCTAGGACTAAGAAAAAAGGGACATACATTTAATAATTCCTTCTTCACAACTTAGTGTATGTTGCCTTCGAGTGCATTTGTCAAGAAAATATTTTGAAAATAGTTTGATTTTGAGAAAAATACTTCGTGTTGACCAAGCATTTATTTTGACAGACGCTACTGTTTGTGCTAAAATTTCATTTCCCCCCACCAATTTCGTTTGCCTCCTTTTTGGTTATTGTTTTAGATAATTATTTATTTTTTAATATTAGCGACGGTTCCTTCCGACGCTATTGTTTATGAAAAAATATTCATTTCCATAACAAATTCGGGTTGCCTCCTTATTAGTGATTGTCTTAATTAATTATTATTTTCTTATATAAGCTACGGTTCAGGCCGACTCTACTTTTTGTGCTAAAATTTTCATTTCCCCCCACCAATTTTGTTTTGATCCTTTAAACTTATTGTTTTATTTAATTATTATTTTTATATTCAAAAACAATACTTTAATAGCGCTTTTAAAGTGCTATTAAAGAAAATCGTTTACAATAGCGGCGCGGTTAATAGCTCCTTTAAGTGCTATCAAAAACAAAAGAAAGCGCTATTAAATAAATTTTATGGAATATTGTTTTTTGCCCTATTTTCTCTTTCAGAGTTGGTTTACCCTTTTGGACAGAAAAGATCACGCATCCTTGTATTTATTAGAATCTTCATAAGAGGAGCATACGCCTAATTAGTTATTTTCCTTCATTTCATTGCAAAAGTGTTTAGGACGAATAAAACTAAAGTTTATGAGTGAAGGTGAGAATTCAAACGATAACCTATACAGCATGCGCCCTAGGACTAAGAACAAAGGGACATACAATTAATAATTCCTTCTTCACTACTTAGTGTATGTTACCTTCGAGTGCATTTATCAAGAAAATATTTTTAAAATGGTTTGATTTCGAGAAAAAAACTTGGTGTTGACCAAGCGTTTATTTGTAATAACACTACTGTTTGTGCTAAAATTCCATTTCCCCCCACCAATTTCGTTTGCCTTTTTTTTAGTTATTGTTTTAGATAATTATTGATTTTTTAATAATAGCGACGGTTCCTTCCAACGCTATTGTTTATAAAAAAATATTCATTTCCATAACAAATTTCGTTTGCCTCCTTATTAGTGATTGTCTTAATTAATTATTATTTTCTTATATTAGCTACGGTTCAGGCCGACTCTATTGTTTGTGCTAAAAATTTCATTTCCCCCCACCAATTTTGTTTGGATCCTTTAAACTTATTGTTTTATTTAATTATTATTTTTATATTCAAAACCAATACTTTAATAGCGCTTTTAAAGTGCTATTAAAGAAAATCGTTTACAATAGCGGCGCAGTTAATAGCTCTTTTAAGTGCTATCAAAAACAAAAGGAAGCGCTATTAAATAACTTTTATCGCATATTGTTTGTTGCCCTATTTTCTCTTTCAGAGTTGGTTTACCCTTTTGGACAGAAGAGATCATTCATCTTTGTCTTTATTAGAATCTTCATAAGAGGAGAATACGCCTAATTAGTTATTTTCCTTCATTTTATTGCAAAAGTATTTAGCACGAATATAACTCAAGTTCATGAGTGAAGGTGAGAATTCAAACAATAACCTATACAACATGCGCCCTAGGACTAAGAACAAAGGGACATACATTTAATAATTCCTTCTTCACTACTTAGTGCATGTTGCCTTCGCGTGCATTTGTCAAGAAAATAGTTTGAAAATAGTTTGATTTTGAGAAAAATACTTGGTGTTGACCAAGCGTTTATTTGGACCGATGCTACTCTTTGTGCGAAAATTTCATTTCCTCCCACCGATTTTGTTTACCTCCTTTTTAGTTATTGTTTTAGATAATTATTTATTTATTAATATTAGCGACGGTCCCTGCCGATGTTATTGTTTATGAAAAAATATTCATTTCCCATAACAAATTTTGCCTGCCTCCTTATTAGTTATTGTCTTAATTAATTATTATTTTCTTATATTAGCTACGGTTCAGGCCGACATTACTGTTTGTGCTTAAATTTTCATTTTCCCCCACCAATTTGGTTTGGATCCTTTAAACTTATTGTTTTATTTAATTATTATTTTTATATTCAAAACCAATACTTTAATAACGCTTTTATAGTGTTATCAAAGAAAATCATTTACAATAGCAGCTCGGTTAATAGCGCTTTTAAGTGCTATCAAAAACAAAAGAAAGCTCTATTAAATAGCTTTTATGGCATATTTTTTGTTGCCCTATTTTCTCTGTTAGAGTTGGTTTACCCTTTTGGACAGAAGAGATCACTTATCTTTGTCTTTATTAGAATCTTCATAAGAGGAGCATTTGCCTAATTAGTTATTATCCTTCATTTTATTGCAAAAGTATTTAGCACGAATAAAACTAAAGTTCATGAGTGAAGGTGAGCATTCAAACAATAACCTATACAGCATGCGCCCTAGGATTAAGAACAAAGGGACATACATTTAATAATTCCTTCTTCGCTACTTAGTGCATGTTGCCTTCGAGTGCAGTTGTCAAGAAAATATGTTGAAAATAGTTTGATTTTGAGAAAAATACTTGGTGTTGAACAAGCGTTTTTTTGGACCGACGCTACTGTTTGTGCGAAAATTTCATTTCCCCACACCAATTTCGTTTACCTCCTTTTTAGTTATTGTTTTAGATAATTATTTACTTTTTAATATTTGCGACGATTCCTGCCGATGTTATTGTTTATGAAAAAATATTCATTTCCCAGAACAAATTTCGTTTGCCTCCTTATTAGTTATTATCTTAATTAATTATTATTTTCTTATATTAGCTACGGTTCAGGCCGACTCTACTGTTTGTGCTAAAAAATTTATTTCCCCCCACCAATTTTGTTTGGATCCTTTAAACTTATTTTTTTTTAATAATTATTTTTATATTCAAAACCAATACTATAATAGGGCTTTTAAAGTGTTATTAAAGAAAATCGTTTACAATAGCAGCGCGGTTAATAGCGCTTTTTAGTGCTATCAAAAACAAAAGAAAGCTCTATTAAATAGCTTTTATGGCATATTGTTTTTTGCCCTATTTTCTCTTTCAGATTTGGTTTACCCTTTTGGACAGAAGAGATTACGCATCTTTGTCTTTAGAGATTGCAAAAGTATTTAGCACGAATAAAACTAAAGTTCATGAGTGAAGGTGAGCATTCAAACAAAAGCCTATACAGCATGTGCCCTAGGACTAAGAACAAAGGGACATACATTTAATAATTCCTTCTTCACTACTTAGTGCATGTTGCCTTCGAGTGCATTTGTTAAGAAAATATTTTGAAAATAGTTTAATTTTGATAAAAAATACTTGGTGTTGACAAAGCGTTTATTTGGACCGACGCTACTCTTTGTGCGAAAATTTCATTTCCCCCACCAATTTCGTTTGCCTCCTTTTTAGTTATTGTTTTAGATAATTATTTATTTTTTATATTAGCGACGGTTCCGACCGACGCAATTGTTTATGAAAAAAAATTCATTTCCCGTAACAAATTTTGTTTGCCTCCTTATTAGTTATTGTCTTAATTAATTATTATTTTCTTATATTTGCTACGGTTCATGCCGACTCTACTGTTTGTGCTTAAATTTTCATTTCCCCCCACCAATTTTGTTTGGATCCTTTAAACTTATTGTTTTATTTAATTATTATTTTCATTTCCCCCCACCAATTTTGTTTGGATCCTTTAAACTTATTGTTTTATTTAATTATTTATTTTTTATATTAGAGATGGATCAGGCCGACACTATTGTTTATGAAAAAATATTCATTTCCCATAACAAATTATGTTTGCTTCCTTATTAGTTAATGTCTTAATTAAGTCTTGTTTTCTTATATTAGCAACGGTTCAGGGCGACGATACTGTTTGTGCTAAAAATTTCATTTTCTCCCACGAATTTCGTTTGGCTGCTTTAAACTTATTGTTTTAATTAAACATTATTTTTATATTAAAAACAAGTACTTTAATAGCGCTTTTAAATTGCAAATAAACAAAATTGTATACAATAGTGGCGTAGTTAATAGCACTTTTAAGGGTTATCAAAAACAAAAGAAAGTGCTATTAAATAGATTTTATTGTGTATTGTTTGTTTCCCTATGTTCTCTTTCAGATTTGGTTTACCATTTTAAACAATATAGATCAATTGTCTTTGTCTTTATCAGAATCTTCATAAGAGGAGCATACGCCTAATTGGTCATTTTCCTCCATTTTATTGCAAAAGTATTTAGCACGAATAAAACTAAAGTTCATGAGTGAAGGTGAGAATTCAAACGATAACCTATACAGCATGCGTCCTAGGACTAAGAATAAAGGGACATACATTTAATCATTCCTTCTTCACTACATAGTGCATGGTGTTGACCAAGCGTTTATTTGGACCGACGTTACTGTTTATGCGAAAATTTCGTTACCGCCACCATTTTAGTTTGCCTCCTTTTTAGTTATTGTTTTAAATAATTATTATTTTTATATTAGAGACGGTTCAGGCCGACACTATTGTTTATGAAAAAATATTCATTTCCCATAACAAATTCCATTTGCCTCCTTATTAGTTATTGTCTTAATTAATTCTTATTTTCTTATATTAGTGATTGCTTAGGCCGACGCTACTGTTTGTGCTAAAATTTTCATTTTCCCACTCGAATTTTGTTTGCCTCCTTAAAAGTTATTGTTTTAATTAATTATTATTTTTATATTAAAAATTAGTACTTTAATAGCTATTTTAAAGTGCTATGAAACAAAATCGTTTACATCAGCGGCACGGTTAATAGCGCTTTTCAACGCTATGAAAAATAAAAGAATGTGCTATTAAATAACTTTTATGGCAAATTGTCTATTGCCCTTTTTCTCATTCAAAGTATGATTACCCTTTTGGACAGAAGAGATAACTCTTCTTTGTCTTTATTAGAATCTTCATAACAGGAGCATACGTCTAACTAGTACTTTTCCTCCATTTCACAGCAAAACTATATAGCACGAATAAAACTGAAGTTCATGAGTGAAAGTGAGCATTCGAACGATAACCTATACATCATGCATCCTAGGACTAAGAACAAAGGGACATACATTTAATCATTCCTTCTTTACTACTTAGTGCATGTTGCCTTCGAGTGCATTTGTCAAGAAAATATTTTGAAAATGGTTTGATTTCGAGAAAAATACTTGGTGTTGACAAAGCGTTTATATAGACTAACGCTACTGTTCGTGAGAAAATTTCATTTCCCCCCACAAATTTCGTTTGCCTTCTTTTTAGTTATTGTTTTAAATAATAATTTATTTTTTAATATTAGCGATGGTTCCGACCGACGCCATTGTTTATGAAAAAATTTTCATTACCCATAACAAATTTTGGTTGCCTCATTATTAGTTATTTTCTTAATTAATTATTATTTTCTTATATTAGCTACGGTTCAGGCCGACTCTACTGTTTGTGCTAAAAAAATTATTTTCGCCCCACCAATTTGGTTTGGATCCCTTAAACTTATTGTTTTATTTAATTACTATTTTTATATTCAAAACCAATACTTTAATAGCGCTTTTAAAGTGTTATTAAAGAAAATCGTTTACAATAGCGGCTCGGTTAATAGCGCTTTTAAGTGCTACCAAAAACAAAAGAAAGCTCTATTAAATAGCTTTTATGGCATATTTTTTGTTGCCCTATTTTCTCTTTTAGAGTTGGTTTACCCTTTTGGACGGAAGAGATCACTCATCTTAGTCTTTATTAGAATCTTCATAAGAGGAACATTCACCTAATTAGTTAATTTCCTTCATTTTATTGCAAAAGTATTTAGCACGAATAAAACTAAAGTTCATGAGTGAAGGTGAAAATTCAAACAATAACCTATACAGCATGCGCCCTAGGACTATGAACAAAGGGACATACATTTACTAATTCCTTCTTCACTACTTAGTGCATGTTACCTTCGAGTGCATTTATCATGAAAATACTTTGAAAATGGTTTGATTTCGAGAAAAATACTTGGTTTTGACCAAGCGTTTATTTGGACTAACGCTACTCTTTGTGCGAAAATTTCATTTCCCCCCACCAATTTCGTTTGCCTCCTTTTTAGTTATTGTTTTAGATAATTATTTATTTTTTATATTAGGGACGGTTCCGACCGACGTCATTGTTTATGAAAAAATATTCATTTCCCATAACAAATTTTGTTTTCCTCCTTATTAGTTATTGTCTTAATTAATTATTATTTTCTTATATTTGCTACGGTTCAGGCCGACTCTACTGTTTGTGCTAAAATTTTCATTTCCCCCAACCAATTTTGTTTGGATCCTTTAAACTTATTGCTTTTAAAGTGTTATTAAAGAAAATCGTTTACAATAGCAGCTCGGTTAATAGCGCTTTAAAGTTCTATCAAAAAAAAAAAAAAGATCTATTAAATAGATTTTATGGCATATTGTTTGTTGCCCTATTTTCTCTTTCAGAGTTGGTTTACCCTTTTGGACAGAAGAGATCACTTATTCTTGTCTTTATTAGAATCTTCATAAGAGGAGCATACGCCTAATTAGTTATTTTCCTTCATTTTATTGCAAAAGTATTTAGCACGAATATAACTCAAGTTCATGAGTGAAGGTGAAAATTCAAACAATAACCTATACAGCATGCGCCCTAGGACTAAGAACAAAGGGACATACATTTAATAATTCCTTCTTCACTACTTAGTGCATGTTGCCTTCGCGTGCATTTGTCAAGAAAATAGTTTGAAAATAGTTTGATTTTGATAAAAATACTTGGTGTTGACCAAGCGTTTTTTTGGACCGATGTTACTCTTTGTGCGAAAGTTTCATTTCCCCCCACCGATTTCGTTTGCCTCCTTTTTAGGTATTGTTTTAGATTATTATTTATTTTTTTATATTAGCGACGGTTCCGACCGGCGCCATTATTTATGAAAAAATATTTATTTCCCATAACAAATTTTGTTTGCCTCCTTATTAGTTATTGTCTTAATTAATTTTTTTTTATATTAGCTACGTTTCATGCCGACTCTACTATTTGTGCTAAAAATTTCATTTCCCCCAACCAATTTTGTTTGAATCCTTTAAACTTATTGTTTTATTTAATTATTATTTTTATATTGAAAACCAATACTTTAATATTGCTTTTAAAGTGTTATTAAAGAAAATCGTTTACAATAGCAGCTCGGTTAATAGCGCTTTAAAGTGTTATCAAAAACAAAAGAAAGCTCTATTAAATAGCTTTTATGGCATATTGTTTGTTGCCCTATTTTCTCTTTCAGAGTTGGCTTACCCTTTTGGACAGAAGAAATCACTCATCCTTGTCTTTATTAGAATCTTCATAAGAGGAGCATACGCCTAATTAGTTATTTTCCTTCATTTTATTGCAAAAGTATTTAGCACGAATATAACTCAAGTTCATGAGTGAAGGTGAGAATTCAAACAATAACCTATACAGCATGCGCCCTAGGACTAAGAACAAAGGAACATACATTTAATAATTCCTTCTTCAATACTTAGTGCATGTTGCCTACGCGTGCATTTGTCAAGAAAATAGTTTTAAAATAGTTTGATTTTGAGAAAAATACTTGTTGTTGCCAGAGCGTTTATTTGGACCGATGCTACTCTTTGTGCGAAAATTACATTTCCCCCCACCGATTTCGTTTGCCTCCTTTTTAGTTATTGTTTTAGATAATTATTTATTTTTTAATATTAGCGACGGTTCCTTCCGACGCTATTGTTTATGAAAAAATATTCATTCCCATAACAAATTTCGTTTTCCTCCTTATTAGTGATTGTCTTAATTAATTATCATTTTCTTATATTAGCTACAATTCAGGCCGACGTTACTGTTTGTGCTAAAATTTTCATTTCCCCCCACCAATTTTGTTTGGATCCTTTCGACTTATTGTTTTATTTAATTATTATTTTTATATTCAAAACTAATACTTTAATAGCGGTTTTAAAGTGTTATTAAAGAAAATCGTTTACAATAGCAGCGCGGTTAATAGCTCTTTTAAGTGCTATCAAAAACAAAAGAAATCGCTATTAAATAACTTGTATGGCATTTATTTTGTTGCCCTATTTTCTCTTTCAGAGTTGGTTTACCCTTTTAGACAGAAGAGATCACTCATCTTTATCTTTATTAGAATCTTCATGAGAGGAGAATACGCCTAATTAGTTATTTTCCTCCATTTTATTGCAAAAGTATTTAGAGCGAATAAAACTAAAGTTCGTTCGTGAAGGTATGCATTCAAACAATAACCTATACAGCATGCGCCCTAGGTCTATGAAAAAAGGGACATACATTTAATAATTCCTTCTTCACAACTTAGTGCATGTTGCCTTCGAGTGCATTTGTCAAGAAAATAGTTTGAAAATAGTTTGATTTTGAGAAAAATACTTCGTGTTTACCAAACATTTATTTTGACAGACGCTACTGTTTGTGCAAAAATTTCATTTCCCCCCACCAATTTCGTTTGCCTCCTTTTTAGTTATTGTTTTAGATAATTATTTATTTTTTAATATTAGCGAAGGTCCCTGTCGATGTTATTATTTATGAAAAAATATTCATTTCCCATAACAAATTTCGTTTTCCTCCTTATTAGTGATTGTCTTAATTAATTATTATTTTCTTATATTAGCTACAGTTCAGGCCGACGTTACTGTTTGTGCTAAATTTTTCATTTCCCCCCACCAATTTTGTTTGGATCCTTTAAAATTATTGTTTTATTTAATTATTATTTTTATATTCAAAACCAATACTTTAATAGCGCTTTTAAAGTGTTATTAAATAAAATCGTTTACAATATCGGTGCGGTTAATAGCGCTTTTAAGTGCTATCAAAAACAAAAGAAAGCGCTAATAAATAGCTTTTATGGAATATTGTTTGTTGCCCTATTTTCTCTTACAGAGTTGGTTTACCCTTTTGGACAGAAGAGATCACTCATCCTTGTATTTATTAGAATCTTCATAAGAGGAGCATACGCCTAATTAGTTATTCTCCTTCATTTTATTGCAAAAGTATTTAGCACGAATATAACTCAAGTTCATGAGTGAAGGTGAGAATTCAAACAATAACCTATACAGCATGCGCCCTAGGACTAAGAACAAAGGGACATACATTTAATAATTCCTTCTTCACTACTTAGTGCATGTTACCTTTGAGTGCATTTATCAAGAAAATATTTTGAAAATAGTTTGATTTTGAGAAAAATACTTCTTGTTTACCAAGCATTTATTTTGACATACGCTACTGTTTGTGGGAAAATTTCATTTCCCCCCACCAATTTCGTTTGCCTCCTTTTTAGTTATTGTTTTAGATAATTATTTATTTTTTAATATTAGCGACGGTCCCTGTCGATGTTATTATTTATGAAAAAAATTCATTTCCCATAACAAATTTCGTGTTCCTCCTTATTAGTGATTGTCTTAATTAATTATTATTTTCTTATATTAGCTACAGTTCAGGCCGACGTTACTGTTTGTGCTAAATTTTTCATTTCCCCCCACCAATTTTGTTTGGATCCTTTAAACTTATTGTTTTATTTAATTATTATTTTTATATTCAAAACCAATACTTTAATAGCGCTTTTAAAGTGTTATTAAATAAAATCGTTTACAATAGCGGTGCGGTTAATAGCGCTTTTAAGTGCTATCAAAAACAAAAGAAAGCGCTAATAAATAGCTTTTATGGAATATTGTTTGTTGCCCTATTTTCTCTTTCAGAGTTGGTTTACCCTTTTGGACAGAAGAGATCACTCATCCTTGTATTTATTAGAATCTTCATAAGAGGAGCATACGCCTAATTAGTTATTCTCCTTCATTTTATTGCAAAAGTATTTAGCACGAATATAACTCAAGTTCATGAGTGAAGGTGAGAATTCAAACAATAACCTATACAGCATGCGCCCTAGGACTAAGAACAAAGGGACATACATTTAATAATTCCTTCTTCACTACTTAGTGCATGTTACCTTTGAGTGCATTTATCAAGAAAATATTTTGAAAATGGTTTGATTTTGAGAAAAATAATTGGTGTTGACCAAGCGTTTATTTGGACCGATGCTACTCTTTGTGCGAAAATTTCATTTCCCCCCACCAATTTCGTTTGCCTCCTTTTTAGTTATTGTTTTAGATCATTATTTATTTTTTAATATTAGCGACGGTTCCTTCCGACGCTATTGTTTATGAAAAAATATTCATTTCCATAAAAAATTTCGGTTGCCTCCTTATTAGTGATTGACTTAATTAATTTTTATTTTCTTATATTAGCTACGGTTCAGACCGAGTCTACTTTTTGTGCTAAAATTTTCATTTCCCCCCACCAATTTTGTTTGGATCCTTTAAACTTATTGTTTTATTTAATTATTATTTTTATATTCAAAACCAATACTTTAATAGCGCTTTTAAAGTGTTATTAAAGAAAATCGTTTACAATAGCGGCGCGGTTAATAGCTCTTTTAAGTGCTATCAAAAACAAAAGAAAGCGCTATTAAATAAAGTTTATGGAATATTGTTTGTTGCCCTATTTTCTCTTTCAGAGTTGGTTTACCCTTTTGGACAGAAGAGATCACTCATCTTTGTCTTTATTAGAATCTTCGTAAAAGGAGAATATGCCTAATTAGTTATTTTCCTCCATTTTATTGCAAAAGTATTTAGCACGAATAAAACTAAAGTCCATGAGTTAAGGTGAGCATTCAAACAATAACCTATACAGCATGCGCCCTAGGTCTATGAAAAAAGGGACATACATTTAATAATTCCTTCTTCATAACTTAGTGCATGTCGCCTTCGAGTGCATTTGTCAAGAAAATATTTTTAAAATAGTTTGATTTTGAGAAAAATACTTCTTGTTTACCAAGCATTTATTTTGACATACGCTACTGTTTGTGGGAAAATTTCATTTCCCCCCACCAATTTCGTTTGCCTCCTTTTTAGTTATTGTTTTAGATAATTATTTATTTTTTAATATTAGCGACGGTCCCTGTCGATGTTATTATTTATGAAAAAATATTCTTTTCCCATAACAAATTTCGTGTTCCTCCTTATTAGTGATTGTCTTAATTAATTATTATTTTCTTATATTAGCTACAGTTCAGGCCGACGTTACTGTTTGTGCTAAATTTTTCATTTCCCCCCACCAATTTTGTTTGGATCCTTTAAACTTATTGTTTTATTTAATTATTATTTTTATATTCAAAACCAATACTTTAATAGCGCTTTTAAAGTGTTATTAAAGAAAATCGTTTACAATAGCGGTGCGGTTAATAGCGCTTTTAAGTGCTATCAAAAACAAAAGAAAGCGCTAATAAATAGCTTTTATGGAATATTGTTTGTTGCCTTATTTTCTCTTTCAGAGTTGGTTTACCCTTTTGGACAGAAGAGATCACTCATCCTTGTATTTATTAGAATCTTCATAAGAGGAGCATACGCCTAATTAGTTATTCTCCTTCATTTTATTGCAAAAGTATTTAGCACGAATATAACTCAAGTTCATGAGTGAAGGTGACAATTCAAACAATAACCTATACAGCATGCGCCCTAGGACTAAGAACAAAGGGACATACATTTAATAATTCCTTCTTCACTACTTAGTGCATGTTACCTTTGAGTGCATTTATCAAGAAAATATTTTGAAAATGGTTTGATTTTGAGAAAAATTATTGGTGTTGACCAAGCGTTTATTTGGACCGATGCTACTCTTTATGCGAAAATTTCATTTCCCCCCACCAATTTCGTTTGCCTCCTTTTTAGTTATTGTTTTAGATCATTATTTATTTTTTAATATTAGCGACGGTTCCTTCCGACGCTATTGTTTATGAAAAAATATTCATTTCCATAAAAAATTTCGGTTGCCTCCTTATTAGTGATTGACTTAATTAATTTTTATTTTCTTATATTAGCTACGGTTCAGACCGAGTCTACTTTTTGTGCTAAAATTTTCATTTCCCCCCACCAATTTTGTTTGGATCCTTTAAACTTATTGTTTTATTTAATTATTATTTTTATATTCAAAACCAATACTTTAATAGCGCTTTTAAAGTGTTATTAAAGAAAATCGTTTACAATAGCGGCGCGGTTAATAGCTCTTTTAAGTGCTATCAAAAACAAAAGAAAGCGCTATTAAATAACGTTTATGGAATATTGTTTGTTGCCCTATTTTCTCTTTCAGAGTTGGTTTACCCTTTTGGACAGAAGAGATCACTCATCTTTGTCTTTATTAGAATCTTCATAAAAGGAGAATACGCCTAATTAGTTATTTTCCTCCATTTTATTGCAAAAGTATTTAGCACGAATAAAACTAAAGTCCATGAGTTAAGGTGAGCATTTAAACAATAACCTATACAGCATGCGCCCTAGGTCTATGAAAAAAGGGACATACATTTAATAATTCCTTCTTCATAACTTAGTGCATGTCGCCTTCGAGTGCATTTGTCAAGAAAATATTTTTAAAATAGTTTGATTTTGAGAAAAATACTTCATGTTTACCAAGCATTTATTTTGACATACGCTACTGTTTGTGGGAAAATTTCATTTCCCCTCACCAATTTCGTTTGCCTCCTTTTTAGTTATTGTTTTAGATAATTATTTATTTTTTAATATTAGCGACGGTCCCTGTCGATGTTATTATTTATGAAAAAATATTCTTTTCCCATAACAAATTTCGTGTTCCTCCTTATTAGTGATTGTCTTAATTAATTATTATTTTCTTATATTAGCTACGGTTCAGGCCGACGTTACTGTTTGTGCTAAAATTTTCATTTCCCTCCACCAATTTGGTTTGGATCCTATAAACTTATTGTTTTATTTAATTATTATTTTTATATTCAAAACCAATACTTTAATAGCACTTTTAAAGTGTTATTAAAGAAAATCGTTTACAATAGCGGTGCGGTTAATAGCGCTTTTAAGTGCTATCAAAAACAAAAGAAAGCGCTAATAAATAGCTTTTATGGAATATTGTTTGTTGCCCTATTTTCTCTTTCAGAGTTGGTTTGACCTTTTGGACAGAAGAGATCACTCATCTTTGTCTTTATTAGAATCTTCATAAGAGGAGCATTCGCCTAATTAGTTATTATCCTTCATTTTATTGCAAAAGTATTTAGCACGAATATAACTCAAGTTCATGAGTGAATGTGAGAATTCAAACAATAACCTATACAGCATGCGCCCTAGGACTAAGAACAAAGGGACATACATTTAATAATTCCCTCTTCACTACTTAGTGCATGTTACCTTTGAGTGCATTTATCAAGAAAATATTTTGAAAATGGTTTGATTTTGAGAAAAATAATTGGTGTTGACCAAGCGTTTATTTGGACCGATGCTACTCTTTGTGCGAAAATTTCATTTCCCCCCACCAATTTCGTTTGCCTCCTTTTTAGTTATTGTTTTAGACCATTATTTATTTTTTAATATTAGCGACGGTTCCTTCCGACGCTATTGTTTATGAAAAAATATTCATTTCCATAAAAAATTTCGGTTGCCTCCTTATTAGTGATTGACTTAATTAATTTTTATTTTCTTATATTAGCTACGGTTCAGACCGAGTCTACTTTTTGTGCTAAAATTTTCATTTCCCCCCACCAATTTTGTTTGGATCCTTTAAACTTATTGTTTTATTTAATTATTATTTTTATATTCAAAACCAATACTTTAATAGCGCTTTTAAAGTGTTATTAAACAAAATCGTTTACAATAGCGGCGCGGTTAATAGCTCTTTTAAGTGCTATCAAAAACAAAAGAAAGCACTATTAAATAACGTTTATGGAATATTGTTTGTTGCCCTATTTTCTCTTTCAGAGTTGGTTTACCCTTTTGGACAGAAGAGATCACTCATCTTTGTCTTTATTAGAATCTTCATAAAAGGAGAATACGCCTAATTAGTTATTTTCCTCCATTTTATTGCAAAAGTATTTAGCACGAATAAAACTAAAGTCCATGAGTTAAGGTGAGCATTTAAACAATAACCTATACAGCATGCGCCCTAGGTCTATGAAAAAAGGGACATACATTTAATAATTCCTTCTTCATAACTTAGTGCATGTCGCCTTCGAGTGCATTTGTCAAGAAAATATTTTTAAAATAGTTTGATTTTGAGAAAAATACTTCATGTTTACCAAGCATTTATTTTGACATACGCTACTGTTTGTGGGAAAATTTCATTTCCCCCCACCAATTTCGTTTGCCTCCTTTTTAGTTATTGTTTTAGATAATTATTTATTTTTTAATATTAGCGACGGTCCCTGTCGATGTTATTATTTATGAAAAAATATTCTTTTCCCATAACAAATTTCGTGTTCCTCCTTATTAGTGATTGTCTTAATTAATTATTATTTTCTTATATTAGCTACGGTTCAGGCCGACGTTACTGTTTGTGCTAAAATTTTCATTTCCCTCCACCAATTTGGTTTGGATCCTATAAACTTATTGTTTTATTTAATTATTATTTTTATATTCAAAACCAATACTTTAATAACACTTTTAAAGTGTTATTAAAGAAAATCGTTTACAATAGCAGCTCGGTTAATAGCGCTTTTAAGTGCTATCAATAACAAAAGAAAGCTCTATTAAATAGCTTTTATGGCATATTTTTTGTTGCCCTATTTTCTCTTTCAGAGTCGGTTTTCCCTTTTGGACTAAAGAGATCACTCATATTTGTCTTTATTAGAATCTTCATAAGAGGAGCATTCGCCTAATTAGTTATTATCCTTCATTTTATTGCAAAAGTATTTAGCACGAATATAACTCAAGTTCATGAGTGAAGGTGAGCATTCAAACAATAACCTATACAGCATGCGCCCTAGGATTAAGAACAAAGGGACATACATTTAATAATTCCCTCTTCACTACTTAGTGCATGTTGCCTTCGAGTGCATTTATCAAGAAAATATTTTGAAAATGGTTTGATTTTGAGAAAAATACTTGGTGTTGACCAAGCGTTTATTTGGATCGACGTTAGTGTTTGTGCGAAAATTTCATTTCCCCCCACCAATTTCGTTTACCTCCATTTTAGTTATTGTTTTAGATAATTATTTATTTTTTAATATTAGCGACAGTTCCTTCCGACGCTATTGTTTATGAATAAATATTCATTTCCATAACAAATTTCGGTTGCCTCCTTATTTGTGATGGTCTTAATTAATTATTATTTTCTTATATTAGCTACGGTTCAGACCGACTCTTCTTTTTGTGCTAAAATTTTCATTTCCCCTCACCAATTTTGTTTGGATCCTTTAAACTTATTGTTTTATTTAATTATTATTTTTATATTCAAAACCAATACTTTAATAGCGCTTTTAAAGTGTTATTAAAGAAAATTGTTTACAATAGCGGTGCGGTTAATAGCTCTTTTAAGTGCTATCAAAAACAAAAGAAATCGCTATTAAATAACTTTTATGGCATATTGTTTGTTGCCCTATTTTCTCTTTCAGAGTTGGTTTACCCTTTTGGACAGAAGAGATCACTCATCTTTGTCTTTATTAGAATCTTCATAATAGGAGAATACGCCTAATTAGTTATTTTCCTCCATTTTATTGCAAAAGTATTTAGCACGAATAAAACTAAAGTTCATGAGTGAAGGTGAGCATTCAAACAATAACCTATATAGCATGCGCCCTAGGTCTATGAAAAAAGGGACATACATTTAATAATTCCTTCTTCACAACTTAGTGCATGTCGCCTTCGAGTGCATTTGTCAAGAAAATATTTTGAAAATAGTTTGATTTTGAGAAAAATACTTCGTGTTTACCAAGCATTTATTTTTACATACGCTATTGTTTGTGAGAAAATTTCATTTCCCCCCACCAATTTCGTTTGCCTCCTTTTTAGTTATTGTTTTAGATAATTATTTAATTTTTAATGTTAGCGACGGTCCCTGCCGATGTTATTATTTATGAAAAAATATTCATTTCCCATAACAAATTTCGTTTTCCTCCTTATTAGTGATTGTATTAATTAATTATTATTTTCTTATATTAGCTACGGTTCAAGCCGACGTTACTGTTTGTGCTAAAATTTTCATTTCCCCCCACCAATTTGGTTTGGATCCTATAAACTTATTGTTTTATTTAATTATTATTTTTATATTCAAAACCAATACTTTAATAGCGCTTTTAAAGTGTTATTTAAGAAAATCGTTTATAATAGCAGCTCGGTTAATAGCGCTTTTAAGTGCTACCAAAAACAAAAGAAAGCTCTATTAAATAGCTTTTATGGCATATTTTTTATTGCCCTATTTTCTCTTTTAGAGTTGGTTTACCCTTTTGGACTGAAGAGATCACTCATCTTTGTCTTTATTAGAATCTTCATAAGAGGAGCATTCGCCTAATTAGTTATTATCCTTCATTTTATTGCAAAATTATTTAGCACGAATAAAACTAAAGTTCATGAGTGGAGGTGAGCATTCAAACAATAACCTATACAGCATGCGCCCTAGGATTAAGAACAAAGGGACATATATTTAATAATTCCTTCTTCACTACTTAGTGCATGTTGCCTTTTGAGTGCATTTGTCAAGAAAATATTTTGAAAATTGTTTGATTTTGAGAAAAATACTTGGTGTTGACAAAGCGTTTATTTGGACCGACTCTACTGTTTGTGCGAAAATTTCATTTCCCCACACCAATTTTGTTTGCCTCCTTTTTAGTTATTGTTTTAGATAATTATTTACTTTTTAATATTAGCGACGGTTCCTGTCGATGTTATTGTTTATGAAAAGATATTCATTTGCCTCCTTATTAGTTATTGTCTGAATTAATTATTATTTTCTTATATTAGCTACGGTTCAGGCCGACTCTACTGTTTGTGCTAAAATTTTCATTTCCCCCCAACAATTTTGTTTGGATCCTTTAAACTTATTTTTTTTTAATAATTATTTTTATATTCAAAACCAATACTATAATAGGGCTTTTATAGTGTTATTAAAGAAAATCGTTTACAATAGCAGCGCGGTTAATAGCGCTTTTAAGTGCTATCAAAAACTAAAGAAAGCTCTATTAAATAGCTTTTATGGCATATTTTTTGTTGCCCTATTTTCTCTTTCAGAGTTGGTTTACCCTTTTGGACAGAAGAGATCACTCATCTTTGTCTTTATTAGAATCTTCATAAGAGAAGCATTCGCCAAATTAGTTATTTACCTCCATTTTATTGCAAAAGTATTTAGCACGAATAAAACTAAAGTTCATGAGTGAAGGTGAGCATTCAAACAATAACCTATACAGCATGCGCCCTATGACTAAGAACAAAGGGACATACATTTAATAATTCCTTCTTCACTACTTAGTGCATGTTACCTTCGAGTGCATTTATCAAGAAAATATTTTGAAAATGGTTTGATTTCGAGAAAAATATTTGGTGTTGACCAAGCGTTTATTTGGACTAACGCTACTATTTGTGCGAAAAATTCATTTCCCCCAACCAATTTCGTTTGCCTCCTTTTTAGTTATTGTTTTAGATAATTATTTATGTTTTAATATTAGCGACTGTTCCTGCCGACGCTGTTGTTTATGAAAAAATATTCATTTCCATAACAAATTTTGTTTGCCTCCTTATTAGTGATTGTCTTAATTAATTATTATTTTCTTATATTAGCTACGGTTAAGGCCGACTCTACTATTTGTGCTAAAATTTTCATTTCCCACCACCAATTTTGTTTGGATCTTTTAAAATTATTGTATTATTTAATTATTATTTTTAAATTCAAAACCAATACTTTAATTTCGCGTTTAAAGTGTTATTAAAGAAAATCGTTTACAATAGCGTCGCGGTTAATAGCTCTTTTAAGTGCTATCAAAAACAAAAGAAAGCACTATTAAATAGCTTTTATGGAATATTGTTTGTTACCCTATTTTCTCTTTCAGAGTTGGTTTACCCTTTTGAACAGAAGAGATTGTTAGAACAAAGTTTGAATCTACTACCCTATGTTTAAGTTTTGATGATAACAAAGTGAAAAGATATATTATTTATATGATTCATGTATGAACTATCTGCTGCCTAAACTATTACGTTCTGATTTGCAGATACTCTGATTGGTATAAGCAAGATCACACCTAATCAGCATCAGAAATTGGTTCTTGACATCAGCATCAGAAGTTGCCATATCAGAATGTCAGAATCAGAAGATTAACTCACGTATATGCTGAAGCCTGATGAACAGAACTGCGCTCAACACTCTGATAAAGAAACACAATAGTTCATCAGCAGCCAAGCAGAGTCAGAATGAGCCAAGCCAGAACTTGCATTAAGTAAGCAACGGTACTGTGCATTGAAAGCAAATTAATACCAACGGCCTCATTCCAGACAAGATCTTCTCGATAAGGAAAGTTTATTATTAGTATTGAATTAAGAATATTGCTCCAACGTTCAACATCTCAGTGCTATATAAACAAGACTTTGAAGATTGAATTGGCTAATTCTCTCCAAATCTTTACACGCCTAAAAGCTGATCATAATCTTCCTCCTCTCAGTTTGCTAAACACTACACATTCTCTTATTCAATCATTGTTTAGCAATCTAGTTTCTAAGCTTTAAGTTGTGTATACATCACAATTGTGATACAGTTTTATAGAAAACATTCACACACTTAGATTTATCTTCTTTGTAAGAAAGTGTTTCCTTGACAAACCGGGTTGTGGTTTGCATCAAGAAGGCTTTAGCAGTTGATAAAGTAGTCTATAATATTCAGTTGAATATAGTGGATTAAGACCTCATTGGAGAGAGGCGAAATCACCTTGACGGGTGGACTGGAGTAGTTTGAGATCAAACGAACCAGGATAAAAATATCTTGTTCGTTGCATTGATTTTCAGTTTTACAATTCAACCCCCCCTTCTTGTGTTTTTCACTACTTCAGAGATCACTCATCCTTGACTTTATTAGAATCTTCATAAGAGGAGCATACGCCTAATTAGTTTTTTCCTCCATTTTATTGCAAAAGTATTTAACACGAATAAAACTAAAGTTCATGAGTGAAGGTGAGCATTCAAATAATAACCTATACAACATGAGCCCTAGGGAAAGAACAAATGGAAATACATTTAATAATTCCTTTTTCACTACTTAGTGCATGTTGCCTTCGAGTGCATTTGTCAAGAAAATATTTTGAAAATAGTTTGATTTTGAGAAAAATACTTGGTGTTGACCAAGCGTTTATTTGGACCGACGCAACTCTTTGTGCGAAAATTTCATTTCCCCCCACCAATTTCGTTTGCCTCCTTTTTAGTTATTGTTTTAAATAATTATTTATTTTTTTATATTAACGACGGTTCCGACCGACGCCATTGTTTATGAAAAAATATTCATTACCCATAACAAATTTCGGTTGCCTCCTTATTAGTTATTGTCTTAATTAATTATTAATTTCTTATATTAGCTACGGTTCAGGCCGACTCTACTGTTTGTGCTAAAATTTTCATTTCCCCCCACCAATTTGGTTTGGATCCTTTAAACTTATTATATTATTTAATTATTATTTTTATATTCAAATCCAATACTTTAATAGTGTGTTTAAAGTGTTATTAAAGAAAATCGTTTACAATAGCGACGCGGTTAATAGCTCTTTTAAGTGCTATCAAAAACAAATGAAAGCGCTATTAAATAACTTTCATGGCATATTGTTTGTTGCCCTATTTTCTCTTTCATAGTTGATTTACCCTTTTGGACAGAAGAGATCACTCATCTTTGTCTTTATTAGAATCTTCATAAGAGGAGAATACGCCTAATTAGTTATTTTCCTCCATTTTATTGCAAAAGTATTTAGCACGAATAAAACTAAAGTTCATGAGTAAAGGTGAGCATTCAAACAATAACCTATACAGCATGCGCCCTAGGTCTAAGAAAAAGGGACATACATTTAATAATTCCTTCTTCACAACTTAGTGCATGTTGCCTTCGAGTTCATTTGTCAAGAAAATATTTTGAAAATAGTTTGATTTTGAGAAAAATACTTGGTGTTGACCAAGCGTTTATTTGGACCGATGCTACTCTTTGTGCGAAAATTTCATTTCCCCCCACCGATTTTGTTTGCCTCCTTTTTAGTTATTGTTTTAAATTATTATTTATTATTTTATATTAGCGACAGTTCCGACCGACGCCATTGTTTATGAAAAAATATTCATTTCCCATAACAAATTATGTCTGCCTCCTTATTAGTTATTGTCTTAATTAATTTATTTTTTTATATTAGCTACGGTTCATGTCGACTCTACTGTTTGTGCTAAAATTTTCAATTCCCCCCACCAATTTTGTTTGGATCCTTTAAACTTATTGTTTTATTTAATTATTATTTTTATATTGAAAACCAATACTTTAATATTGCTTTTATAGTGTTATTAAAGAAAATCGTTTACAATAGAAGCTCGGTTAATAGCGCTTTTAAGTGCTATCAAAAACAAAAGAAAGCTCTATTAAATAGCTTTTATGGCATATTGTTTGTTGCCCTATTTTCTCTTTCAGAGTTGGTTTACCCTTTTGGACAGAAGAGATCACTCAACCTTGTCTTTATTAGAATCTTCATAAGAGGAGCATACGCCTAATTAGTTATTTTCCTCCATTTTATTGCAAAAATATTTAGCACGAATAAAACTAAAGTTCATGAGTGAAGGTGAACATTCAAACAATAACCTATACAGCATACGCCCTAGGACTAAGAAAAAAGGGACATACATTTAATAATTCCTTCTTCACAACTTAGTGTATGTTGCCTTCTAGTGCATTTGTCAAGAAAATATTTTGAAAACAGTTTGATTTTGAGAAAAATACTTCGTGTTGACCAAGCATTTATTTTGAAAGACGCTACTGTTTGTGAAAAAAATTTCATTTCCACCCACCAATTTCGTTTGCCTCCTTTTTAGTTATTGTTTTAGATAATTATTTATTTTTTAATATTAGGGATGGTCACTGCCGATGTTATTGTTTATGAAAAAAGATTCATTTCCCATAACAAATTTCGTTTTCCTCCTTATTCGTGATTGTCTTAATTAATTATTATTTTCTTATATTAGCCACGGTTCAGGCTGACGTTACTGTTTGTGCTAAAATTTTCATTTCCCCCCACCAATTTTGTTTGGATCCTTTAAACTTATTGTATTATTTAATTATTATTTTTATATTCAAATCCAATACTTTAATAGCGTGTTTAAAGTGTTATTAAAGAAAATCGTTTACAATAGCGACGCGGTTAATAGCTCTTTTAAGTGCTATCAAAAACAAATGAAAGCGCTATTAAATAACTTTCATGGCATATTGTTTGTTGCCCTATTTTCTCTTTCATAGTTGATTTACCCTTTTGGACAGAAGAGATCACTCATCTTTGTCTTTATTAGAATCTTCATAAGAGGAGAATACGCCTAATTAGTTATTTTCCTCCATTTTATTGCAAAAGTATTTAGCACGAATAAAACTAAAGTTCATGAGTAAAGGTGAGCATTCAAACAATAACCTATACAGCATGCGCCCTAGATCTAAGAAAAAGGGACATACATTTAATAATTCCTTCTTCACAACTTAGTGCATGTTGCCTTCGAGTTCATTTGTCAAGAAAATATTTTGAAAATAGTTTGATTTTGAGAAAAATACTTGGTGTTGACCAAGCGTTTATTTGGACCGATGCTACTCTTTGTGCGAAAATTTCATTTCCCCCCACCTATTTCGTTTGCCTCCTTTTTAGTTATTGTTTTAGATAATTATTTATTTTTTAATATTAACGACGGTTCCTTCCAACGCTATTGTTTATGAAAATATATTCATTTCCATAACAAATTTTGTTTTCCTCCTTATTAGTGATTGTCTTAATTAATTATTATTTTCTTATATTAGCTACGGTTCAGGCCGACTCTACTGTTTGTGCTAAAATTTTAATTTCCCCCCACCAATTTTGTTTGGATCCTTTAAACTTATTGTTTTATTTAATTATTATTTTTATATTCAAAACCAATACTTTAATAGCGCTTTTAAAGTGTTATTAAAGAAAATTGTTTACAATAGCGGCGCGGTTAATAGCTCTTTTAAGTGCTATCAAAAACAAAAGAAAGTGCTATTAAATAACTTTTATGGCATATTGTTTGTTGCCCTATTTTCTCTTTCAGAGTTTTTTTACCCTATTGGACAGAAGAGATCACTCATCTTTGTCTTTATTAGAATCTTCATAAGAGGAGAATACGCCTAATTAGTTATTTTCCTCCATTTTATTGCAAAAGTATTTAGCACGAATAAAACTAAAGTTCATGAGTGAAGGTGAGCATTCAAACAATAACCTATACCACATACGCCCTAGGACTAAGAACAAAGGGACATACATTTAATAATTCCTTCTTCACTACTTAGTGCATGTTTCCTTCGCGTGCATTTGTCAAGAAAATAGTTTGAAAATAGATTGATTTTGAGAAAAATACTTGGTGTTGACCAAGCGTTTATTTGGACCGATGCTACTCTTTGTGCGAAAATTTCATTTCCTCCCACCGATTTTGTTTGCCTCCTTTTTAGTTATTGTTTTAAATTATTATTTATTTTTTTATATTAGCGACAGTTCCATCCGACGCCATTGTTTATGAAAAAATATTCATTTCCCATTACAAATTTTGTTTGCCTCCTTATTAGTTATTGTCTTAATTAATTTTTTTTTATATTAGCTACGGTTCATGCCGACTCTACTGTTTGTGCTAAAATTTTCATTTCCCCCAACCAATTTTGTTTGGATCCTTTAAACTTATTGTTTTATTTAATTATTATTTTTATATTGAAAACCAATACTTTAATATTGCTTTTAAAGTGTTATTGAAGAAAATCGTTCACAATAGCAGCTCGGTTAATAGCGCTTTAAAGTGCTATCAAAAAAAAAGAAAGCTCTATTAAATAGCTTTTATGGCATATTGTTTGTTGCCTTATTTTCTCTTTCAGAGTTGGTTTACCCTTTTGGACAGAAGAGATCACTCATCCTTGTCTTTATTAGAATCTTCATAAGAGGAGCATACGCCTAATTAGTTATTTTCCTTTATTTTATTGCAAAAGTATTTAGCACGAATATAACTCAAGTTCATGAGTGAAGGTGAGAATTCAAACAATAACCTATACAGCATGCGCCCTAGGACTAAGAACAAAGGGACATACATTTAATAATTCCTTCTTCACTACTTAGTGCATGTTACCTTCGAGTGCATTTATCAAGAAAATATTTTGAAAATGGTTTGATTTCGAGAAAAATACTTGGTGTTGACCAAGCGTTTATTTAAACTAACACTATTGTTTGTGCAAAAATTTCATTTCCCTCCACCAATTTCGTTTGCCTCCTTTTTAGTTATTGTTTTAGATAATTATTTATTTTTTAATATTAGCGACGGTTCCTTCCGACGCTATTGTTTATGAAAAAAAATTCATTTCCATAACAAATTTCGTTTGCCTCCTTATTAGTGATTGTCTTAATTAATTATTATTTTCTTATATTAGCTACGGTTCAGGCCGACTCTACTGTTTGTGCTAAAATTTTCATTTCCCCCCACCAATTTTGTTTGGATCCTTTAAACTTATTGTTTTATTTAATTATTATTTTTATATTCAAAACCAATACTTTAATAGTGCTTTTAAAGTGTTATTAAAGAAAATCGTTTACAATAGCGGTGTGGTTAATAGCTCTTTTAAGTGCTATCAAAAACAAAAGAAAGCGTAATTAAATAACTTTTATGGCATATTGTTTGTTGCACTATTTTCTCTTTCAGAGTTTGTTTACCCTTTTGGACAGAAGAAATCACTCTCTTTGTCTTTATTAGAATCTTCATAAGAGGAGAATATGCCTAATTAGTTATTTTCCTTCATATTATTGCAAAAGTATTTAGCATGAATAAAACTAAAGTTCATGAGTGAAGGTGAGCATTCAAACAATAACCTATACAGCATGCGCCCTAGGACTAAGAACAAAGGGACATACATTTAATAATTCCTTCTTCACTACTTAGTGCATGTTGCCTTCGCGTGCATTTGTCAAGAAAATAGTTTGAAAATAGTTTGATTTTGAGAAAAATACTTGGTGTTAACCAAGCGTTTATTTGGACCGATGCTACTCTTTGTGCGAAAATTTCATTTCCCCCCACCTATTTCGTTTGCCTCCTTTTTAGTTATTGTTTTAGATAATTATTTATTTTTTAATATTAGCGACGGTTCCTTCCGACGCTATTGTTTATGAAAAAATATTCATTCCCATAACAAATTTCGTTTTCCTCCTTATTAGTGATTGTCTTAATTAATTATTATTTTCTTATATTAGCCACGGTTCAGGCTGACGTTACTGTTTGTGCTAAAATTTTCATTTCCCCCCACCAATTTTGTTTGGATCCTTTAAACGTATTGTTTTATTTAATTATTATTTTTATATTCAAAACCAATACTTTAATAGCGCTTTTAAAGTTTTATTAAAGAAAATCGTTTACAATAGCGGTGCGGTTAATAGCGCTTTTAAGTGCTATCAAAAACAAAAGAAAGCGCTATTAAATAGCTTTTATGGAATATTGTTTGTTGCCCTATTTTCTCTTTCAGAGTTGGTTTACTCTTTTGGACAGAAGAGATCACTCATCCTTGTATTTATTAGAATCTTCATAAGAGGAGCATACGCCTAATTAGTTATTTTCCTTCATTTTATTGCAAAAGTATTTAGAACGAATATAACTCAAGTTCATGAGTGAAGGTGAGAATTCAAACAATAACCTATACAGCATGCGCCCTAGGACTAAGAACAAAGGGACATACATTTAATAATTCCTTCTTCACTACTTAGTGCATGTTACCTTCGAGTGCATTTATCAAGAAAATATTTTGAAAATGGTTTGATTTCGAGAAAAATACTTGGTGTTGACCAAGCGTTTATTTAAACTAACACTATTGTTTGTGCAAAAATTTCATTTCCCCCCACCAATTTCGTTTGCCTCCTTTTTAGTTATTGTTTTAGATAATTATTTATTTTTTAATATTAGCGACGGTTCCTTCCGACGCTATTGTTTATGAAAAAAAATTCATTTCCATAACAAATTTCGTTTGCCTCCTTATTAGTGATTGTCTTAATTAATTATTATTTTCTTATATTAGCTACGGTTCAGGCCGACTCTACTGTTTGTGCTAAAATTTTCATTTCCCCCCACCAATTTTGTTTGGATCCTTTAAACTTATTGTTTTATTTAATTATTATTTTTATATTCAAAACCAATACTTTAATAGTGCTTTTAAAGTGTTATTAAAGAAAATCGTTTACAATAGCGGTGTGGTTAATAGCTCTTTTAAGTGCTATCAAAAACAAAAGAAAGCGTAATTAAATAACTTTTATGGCATATTGTTTGTTGCACTATTTTCTCTTTCAGAGTTGATTTACCCTTTTGGACAGAAGAAATCACTCTCTTTGTCTTTATTAGAATCTTCATAAGAGGAGAATATGCCTAATTAGTTATTTTCCTTCATTTTATTGCAAAAGTATTTAGCATGAATAAAACTAAAGTTCATGAGTGAAGGTGAGCATTCAAACAATAACCTATACAGCATGCGCCCTAGGACTAAGAACAAAGGGACATACATTTAATAATTCCTTCTTCACTACTTAGTGCATGTTGCCTTCGCGTGCATTTGTCAAGAAAATAGTTTGAAAATAGTTTGATTTTGAGAAAAATACTTGGTGTTAACCAAGCGTTTATTTGGACCGATGCTACTCTTTGTGCGAAAATTTCATTTCCCCCCACCTATTTCGTTTGCCTCCTTTTTAGTTATTGTTTTAGATAATTATTTATTTTTTAATATTAGCGACGGTTCCTTCCGACGCTATTGTTTATGAAAAAATATTCATTCCCATAACAAATTTCGTTTTCCTCCTTATTAGTGATTGTCTTAATTAATTATTATTTTCTTATATTAGCCACGGTTCAGGCTGACGTTACTGTTTGTGCTAAAAATTTCATTTCCCCCCACCAATTTTGTTTGGATCCTTTAAACTTATTGTTTTATTTAATTATTATTTTTATATTCAAAACCAATACTTTAATAGCGCTTTTAAAGTTTTATTAAAGAAAATCGTTTACAATAGCGGTGCGGTTAATAGCGCTTTTAAGTGCTATTAAAAACAAAAGAAAGCGCTATTAAATAGCTTTTATGGAATATTGTTTGTTGCCCTATTTTCTCTTTCAGAGTTGGTTTACTCTTTTGGACAGAAGAGATCACTCATCCTTGTATTTATTAGAATCTTCATAAGAGGAGCATACGCCTAATTAGTTATTTTCCTTCATTTTATTGCAAAAGTATTTAGAACGAATATAACTCAAGTTCATGAGTGAAGGTGAGAATTCAAACAATAACCTATACAACATGCGCCCTAGGACTAAGAACATAGGGACATACATTTAATAATTCCTTCTTCACTACTTAGTGCATGTTACCTTCGAGTGCATTTATCAAGAAAATATTTTGAAAATGGTTTGATTTCGAGAAAAATACTTGGTGTTGACCAAGCGTTTATTTAAACTAACACTATTGTTTGTGCAAAAATTTCATTTCCCTCCACCAATTTCGTTTGCCTCCTTTTTAGTTATTGTTTTAGATAATTATTTATTTTTTAATATTAGCGACGGTTCCTTCCGACGCTATTGTTTATGAAAAAAAATTCATTTCCATAACAAATTTCGTTTGCCTCCTTATTAGTGATTGTCTTAATTAATTATTATTTTCTTATATTAGCTACGGTTCAGGCCGACTCTACTGTTTGTGCTAAAATTTTCATTTCCCCCCACCAATTTTGTTTGGATCCTTTAAACTTATTGTTTTATTTAATTATTATTTTTATATTCAAAACCAATACTTTAATAGTGCTTTTAAAGTGTTATTAAAGAAAATCGTTTACAATAGCGGTGTGGTTAATAGCTCTTTTAAGTGCTATCAAAAACAAAAGAAAGCGTAATTAAATAACTTTTATGGCATATTGTTTGTTGCACTATTTTCTCTTTCAGAGTTTGTTTACCCTTTTGGACAGAAGAAATCACTCTCTTTGTCTTTATTAGAATCTTCATAAGAGGAGAATATGCCTAATTAGTTATTTTCCTTCATATTATTGCAAAAGTATTTAGCATGAATAAAACTAAAGTTCATGAGTGAAGGTGAGCATTCAAACAATAACCTATACAGCATGCGCCCTAGGACTAAGAACAAAGGGACATACATTTAATAATTCCTTCTTCACTACTTAGTGCATGTTGCCTTCGCGTGCATTTGTCAAGAAAATAGTTTGAAAATAGTTTGATTTTGAGAAAAATACTTGGTGTTAACCAAGCGTTTATTTGGACCGATGCTACTCTTTGTGCGAAAATTTCATTTCCCCCCACCTATTTCGTTTGCCTCCTTTTTAGTTATTGTTTTAGATAATTATTTATTTTTTAATATTAGCGACGGTTCCTTCCGACGCTATTGTTTATGAAAAAATATTCATTCCCATAACAAATTTCGTTTTCCTCCTTATTAGTGATTGTCTTAATTAATTATTATTTTCTTATATTAGCCACGGTTCAGGCTGACGTTACTGTTTGTGCTAAAATTTTCATTTCCCCCCACCAATTTTGTTTGGATCCTTTAAACGTATTGTTTTATTTAATTATTATTTTTATATTCAAAACCAATACTTTAATAGCGCTTTTAAAGTTTTATTAAAGAAAATCGTTTACAATAGCGGTGCGGTTAATAGCGCTTTTAAGTGCTATCAAAAACAAAAGAAAGCGCTATTAAATAGCTTTTATGGAATATTGTTTGTTGCCCTATTTTCTCTTTCAGAGTTGGTTTACTCTTTTGGACAGAAGAGATCACTCATCCTTGTATTTATTAGAATCTTCATAAGAGGAGCATACGCCTAATTAGTTATTTTCCTTCATTTTATTGCAAAAGTATTTAGAACGAATATAACTCAAGTTCATGAGTGAAGGTGAGAATTCAAACAATAACCTATACAGCATGCGCCCTAGGACTAAGAACAAAGGGACATACATTTAATAATTCCTTCTTCACTACTTAGTGCATGTTACCTTCGAGTGCATTTATCAAGAAAATATTTTGAAAATGGTTTGATTTCGAGAAAAATACTTGGTGTTGACCAAGCGTTTATTTAAACTAACACTATTGTTTGTGCAAAAATTTCATTTCCCCCCACCAATTTCGTTTGCCTCCTTTTTAGTTATTGTTTTAGATAATTATTTATTTTTTAATATTAGCGACGGTTCCTTCCGACGCTATTGTTTATGAAAAAAAATCCATTTCCATAACAAATTTCGTTTGCCTCCTTATTAGTGATTGTCTTAATTAATTATTATTTTCTTATATTAGCTACGGTTCAGGCCGACTCTACTGTTTGTGCTAAAATTTTCATTTCCCCCCACCAATTTTGTTTGGATCCTTTAAACTTATTGTTTTATTTAATTATTATTTTTATATTCAAAACCAATACTTTAATAGTGCTTTTAAAGTGTTATTAAAGAAAATCGTTTACAATAGCGGTGTGGTTAATAGCTCTTTTAAGTGCTATCAAAAACAAAAGAAAGCGTAATTAAATAACTTTTATGGCATATTGTTTGTTGCACTATTTTCTCTTTCAGAGTTTGTTTACCCTTTTGGACAGAAGAAATCACTCTCTTTGTCTTTATTAGAATCTTCATAAGAGGAGAATATGCCTAATTAGTTATTTTCCTTCATTTTATTGCAAAAGTATTTAGCATGAATAAAACTAAAGTTCATGAGTGAAGGTGAGCATTCAAACAATAACCTATACAGCATGCGCCCTAGGACTAAGAACAAAGGGACATACATTTAATAATTCCTTCTTCACTACTTAGTGCATGTTGCCTTCGCGTGCATTTGTCAAGAAAATAGTTTGAAAATAGTTTGATTTTGAGAAAAATACTTGGTGTTAACCAAGCGTTTATTTGGACCGATGCTACTCTTTGTGCGAAAATTTCATTTCCCCCCACCTATTTCGTTTGCCTCCTTTTTAGTTATTGTTTTAGATAATTATTTATTTTTTAATATTAGCGACGGTTCCTTCCGACGCTATTGTTTATGAAAAAATATTCATTCCCATAACAAATTTCGTTTTCCTCCTTATTAGTGATTGTCTTAATTAATTATTATTTTCTTATATTAGCCACGGTTCAGGCTGACGTTACTGTTTGTGCTAAAATTTTCATTTCCCCCCACCAATTTTGTTTGGATCCTTTAAACTTATTGTTTTATTTAATTATTATTTTTATATTCAAAACCAATACTTTAATAGCGCTTTTAAAGTTTTATTAAAGAAAATCGTTTACAATAGCGGTGCGGTTAATAGCGCTTTTAAGTGCTATTAAAAACAAAAGAAAGCGCTATTAAATAGCTTTTATGGAATATTGTTTGTTGCCCTATTTTCTCTTTCAGAGTTGGTTTACTCTTTTGGACAGAAGAGATCACTCATCCTTGTATTTATTAGAATCTTCATAAGAGGAGCATACGCCTAATTAGTTATTTTCCTTCATTTTATTGCAAAAGTATTTAGAACGAATATAACTCAAGTTCATGAGTGAAGGTGAGAATTCAAACAATAACCTATACAGCATGCGCCCTAGGACTAAGAACATAGGGACATACATTTAATAATTCCTTCTTCACTACTTAGTGCATGTTACCTTCGAGTGCATTTATCAAGAAAATATTTTTAAAATTGTTTGATTTTGAGAAAAATACTTAGTGTTGACCAAGCGTTTATTTGGACCGATGCTACTCTTTGTGCGAAAATTTCATTTCCCCCCACCAATTTCGTTTGCCTCCTTTATAGTTATTGTTTTAGATAATTATTTATTTTTTAATATTAGGGACGGTTCCTTCTGACGCTATTGTTTATGAAAAAATATTCATTTCCATAACAAATTTTGGTTGCCTCCTTATTAGTGATTGTCTTAATTAATTATTATTTTCTTATATTAGCTACGGTTCGGGCCAACTCTACTTTTTCTGCTAAAATTTTCATTTCCCCCCACCAATTTTGTTTGGATCCTTTAAACTTATTGTTTTATTTAATTATTATTTTTATATTCAAAACTAATACTTTAATATCGCTTTTAAAGTGTTATTAAAGAAAATCGTTTACAATAGTGGCGCGGTTAATAGATCTTTTAAGTGCTATCAAAAACAAAAGAAAGCGCTATTAAATAACTTTTATGGCATATTGTTTGTTGCCCTATTTTCTCTTTCAGAGTTGGTTTACCCTTTTGGACAGAAGAGATCACTCATCTTTGTCTTTATTAGAATCTTCATAAGAGGAGAATACGCCTAATTAGTTATTTTCCTCCATTTTATTGCAAAAGTATTTAGCACGAATAAAACTAAAGTTCATGAGTGAAGGTGAGCATTCAAACAATAACCTATACAGCATGCGCCCTAGGTCTATGAAAAAAGGGACATACATTTAATAATTCCTTCTTCACAACTTAGTGCATGTTGCCTTCGAGTGCATTTGTCAAGAAAATAGTTTGAAAATAGTTTGATTTTGAGAAAAATACTTCGTGTTTACCAAGCATTTTTTTGACAGACGCTACTGTTTGTGAAAAAAATTCATTTCCCCCCACCAATTTCGTTTGCCTCATTTTTAGTTATTGTTTTAGATAATTATTTATTTTTTAATATTAGCGACGGTCCCTGCCGATGTTATTGTTTATGAAAAAATATTCATTTCCCATAACAAATTTCGTTTTCCTCCTTATTAGTGATTGTCTTAATTAATTATTATTTTCTTATATTAGCTACAGTTCAGGCCGACGTTACTGTTTGTGCTAAAATTTTCATTTCCCCCACCAATTTTGTTTGGATCCTTTAAACTTATTGTTTTATTTAATTATTATTTTTATATTCAAAACCAATACTTTAATAGCGCTTTTAAAGTGTTATTAAAGAAAATCGTTTACAATAGTGGTGCGGTTAATAGCGCTTTTAAGTGCTATCAAAAGCAAAAGAAAGCGCTATTAAATAGCTTTTATGGAATATTGTTTGTTGCCCTATTTTCTCTTTCAGAGTTGGTTTACCCTTTTGGACAGAAGAGATCACTCATCCTTGTATTTATTAGAATCCTCATAAGAGTAGCATACGCCTAATTAGTTATTTTCCTTCATTTTATTGCAAAAGTATTTAGCACGAATATAACTCAAGTTCATGAGTGAAGGTGAGAATTCAAACAATAACCTATACATCATGCGCCCTAGGACTAAGAACATAGGGACATACATTTAATAATTCCTTCTTCACTACTTAGTGCATGTTACCTTCGAGTGCATTTATCAAGAAAATATTTTTAAAATTGTTTGATTTTGAGAAAAATACTTGGTGTTGACCAAGCGTTTATTTGGACCGATGCTACTGTTTGTGCGAAAATTTCATTTCCCCCCACCAATTTCGTTTGCCTCCTTTTTAGTTATTGTTTTAGATAATTATTTATTTTTTAATATTAGGGACGGTTCCTTCTGACGCTATTGTTTATGAAAAAATATTCATTTCCATAACAAATTTTGGTTGCCTCCTTATTAGTGATTGTCTTAATTAATTATTATTTTCTTATATTAGCTACGGTTCAGGCCAACTCTACTTTTTGTGCTAAAATTTTCATTTCCCCCAACCAATTTTATTTGGATCCTTTAAACTTATTGTTTTATGTAATTATTATTTTTATATTCAAAACTAATACTTTAATATCGCTTTTAAAGTGTTATTAAAGAAAATGGTTTACAATAGTGGCGCGGTTAATAGCTCTTTTAAGTGCTATCAAAAACAAAAGAAAGCGCTATTAAATAACTTTTATGGCATATTGTTTGTTGCCCTATTTTCTCTTTCAGAGTTGGTTTACCCTTTTGTACAGAAGAGATCACTCATCTTTGTCTTTATTAGAATCTTCATAACAGGAGAATACGCCTAATTAGTTATTTTCCTCCATTTTATTGCAAAAGTATTTAGCACGAATAAAACTAAAGTTCATGAGTGAAGGTGAGCATTCAAACAATAACCTATACAGCATGCGCCCTAGGTCTATGAAAAAAGGGACATACATTTAATAATTCCTTCTTCACAACTTAGTGCATGTTGCCTTCGAGTGCATTTGTCAAGAAAATAGTTTGAAAATAGTTTGATTTTGAGAAAAATACTTCGTGTTTACCAAGCATTTATTTTGACATACGCTATTGTTTGTGAGAAAATTTCATTTCCCCCCACCAATTTCGTTTGCCTCCTTTTTAGTTATTGTTTTAGATAATTATTTAATTTTTAATATTAGCGACGGTCCCTGCCGATGTTATTATTTATGAAAAAATATTCATTTCCCATAATAAATTTCGTTTTCCTCCTTATTAGTGATTGTCTTAATTAATTATTATTTTATTATATTAGCTATGGTTCAGGCCGACTCTACTGTTTGTGCTAAAATTTTCATTTCCCCCCAACAATTTTGTTTGGATCCTTTAAACTTATTTTTTTTTAATAATTATTTTTATATTCAAAACCAATACTATAATAGGGCTTTTATAGTGTTATTAAAGAAAATCGTTTACAATAGCAGCGCGGTTAATAGCGCTTTTAAGTGCTATCAAAAACTAAAGAAAGCTCTATTAAATAGCTTTTATGGCATATTTTTTGTTGCCCTATTTTCTCTTTCAGAGTTGGTTTATCCTTTTGGACATAAGAGATCACTCATCTTTGTCTTTATTAGAATCTTCATAAGAGAAGCATTCGCCTAATTAGTTATTTTCCTCCATTTTATTGCAAAAGTATTTAGCACGAATAAAACTAAAGTTCATGAGTGAAGGTGAGCATTCAAACAATAACTTATACAGCATGCTCCCTATGACTAAGAACAAAGGGACATACATTTAATAATTCCTTCTTCACTACTTAGTGCATGTTACCTTCGAGTGCATTTATCAAGAAAATATTTTGAAAATGGTTTGATTTCGAGAAAAATACTTGGTGTTGACCAAGCGGTTATTTGGACTAACGCTACTATTTTTGCGAAAAATTCATTTCCCCCCACCAATTTCGTTTGCCTCCTTTTTAGTTATTGTTTTAGATAATTATTTATTTTTTAATATTAGCGACGGTTCTTGCCGACGCTGTTGTTTATGAAAAAATATTCATTTCCATAACAAATTTCGTTTTCCTCCTTATTAGTGATTGTCTTAATTAATTATTATTTTCTTATATTAGCTACGGTTAAGGCCGACTCTACTATTTGTGCTAAAATTTTCATTTCCCCCCACCAATTTTGTTTGGATATTTTAAAATTATTGTATTATTTAATTATTATTTTTATATTCAAAACCAATACTTTAATAGCGCGTTTAAAGTGTTATTAAAGAAAATCGTTTACAATAGCATCGCGGTTAATAGCACTTTTAAGTGCTATCAAAAACAAAAGAAAGCACTATTAAATAGCTTTATGGAATATTGTTTGTTACCCTATTTTCTCTTTCAGAGTTGGTTTACCCTTTTGAACAGAAGAGATCACTCATCCTTGACTTTATTAGAATCTTCATCAGAGGAGCATACGCCTAATTAGTTTTTTCCTCCATTTTATTGCAAAAGTATTTAACACGAATAAAACTAAAGTTCATGAGTGAAGGTGAGCATTCAAACAATAACCTATACAACATGAGCCATAGGACTAAGAACAAAGGGAAATACATTTAATAATTCCTTCTTCATTACTTAGTGCATTTTGCCTTCGAGTGCATTTGTCAAGAAAATATTTTGAAAATAGTTTGATTTTGAGAAAAATACTTGGTGTTGATCAAGCGTTTATTTGGACCAATGCTACTCTTTGTGTGAAAATTTCATTTCCCCCCACCAATTTCGTTTGCCTCCTTTTTAGTTATTGTTTTAAATAATTATTTATTTTTTTATATTAGCGACGGTTCCGACCGACGCCATTGTTTATGAAAAAATATTCATTACCCATAACAAATTTCGGTTGCCTCCTTATTAGTTATTGTCTTAATTAATTATTATTTTCTTATATTAGCCACGGTTCAGGCTGACTCTACTGTTTGTGCTAAAAATTTTATTTCCCCCCACCAATTTTGTTTGGATCCTTTAAACTTATTGTTTTATTTAATTATTATTTTTATATTCGAAACCAATACTTTAATAGCGCTTTTAAAGTGTTACTAAAGAAAATCGTTTACAATAACGGCGCGGTTAATAGCTCTTTTAAGTGCTATCAAAAACAAAAGAAAGTGCTATCAAAAAACTTTTATGGCATATTGTTTGTTGGCCTATTTTCTCTTTCAGAGTTTGTTTACCCTTTTGGACAGAAGAGATCACTCATATTTGTCTTTATTAGAATCTTCATAAGAGGAGAATACGCCTAATTAGTTATTTTCCTCCATTTTATTGCAAAAGTATTTAGCACGAATAAAACTAAAGTTCATGAGTGAAGGTGAGCATTCAAACAATAACCTATACAACATGCGCCCTAGGACTAAGAACAAAGGGACATACATTTAATAATTCCTTCTTCACTACTTAGTGCATATTTCCTTCGCGTGCATTTGTCAAGAAAATAGTTTGAAAATAGATTGATTTTGAGAAAAATACTTGGTGTTGACCAATGGTTTATTTGGACCGATGCTACTCTTTGTGTGAAAATTTCATTTCCCCCGACCAATTTTGTTTGCCTCCTTTTTAGTTATTGTTTTAGATAATTATTTATTTTTTAATATTAGGGATGGTCACTGTCGATGTTATTGTTTATGAAAAAATATCCATTTCCCATAACAAATTTCGTTTTCCTCCTTATTCGTGATTGTCTTAATTAATTATTATTTTCTTATATTATCTACGGTTCAGGCCGACGTTACTGTTTGTGCTAAAATTTTCATTTCCCCCCACCAATTTTGTTTGGATCCTTTAAACTTATTGTATTATTTAATTATTATTTTTATATTCAAAACTAATACTTTAATAGCGTGTTTAAAGTGTTATTAAAGAAAATCGTTTACAATAGCGGCGCGGTTAATAGCTCTTTTAAGTGCTATCAAAAACAAATGAAAGCGCTATTAAATAACTTTCATGGCATATTGTTTGTTGCCCTATTTTCTCTTTCATAGTTGGTTTACCCTTTTGGACAGAAGAGATCACTCATCTTTGTCTTTATTAGAATCTTCATAAGAGGAGAATACGCCTAATTAGTTATTTTCCTCCATTTTATTGCAAAAGTATTTAGCACGAATAAAACTAAAGTTCATGAGTAAAGGTGAGCATTCAAACAATAACCTATACAGCATGCGCCCTAGGTCTAAGAAAAAGGGACATACATTTAATAATTCCTTCTTCACAACTTAGTGCATGTTGCCTTCGAGTTCATTTGTCAAGAAAATATTTTGAAAATAGTTTGATTTTGATAAAAAATACTTGGTGTTGACCAAGAGTTTATTTGGACCGACGCTACACTTTGTGCGAAAATATCATTTCCCACACCAATTACGTTTGCCTCCTTTTTAGTTATTATTTTAGATAATTATTTATTTTTTATATTAGCGACGGTTCCGACCGACGCAATTGTTTATGAAAAAATATTCATTTCTCATAACAAATTTCGTTTGCCTCCTTATTAGTTATTGTCTTAATTAATTATTATTTTCTTATATTAGCTATGGTTCAGGTCGACTCTATTATTTGTGCTAAAAAATTTGATTCCCCCCACCAATTTTGTTTGGATCCTTTAAATTTATTTTTTTTTAATTATTAATTTTATATTCAAAACCAATACTTTAATAGGGCTTTTAAAGTGTTATTAAAGAAAATCGTTTACATTAGCAGTGCCGTTAATAGCGCTTTTAAGTGCTATCAAAAACAAAAGAAAACTCTATTAAATAGCTTTTATGGCATATTGTTTGTTGCCCTATTTTCTCTTTCAGAGTTGGTTTACCCTTTTGGACAGAAGAGATCACGCATCTTTGTCTTTATTAGAATCTTCATAAGAGAAGCATTCGCCTAATTAGTTATTTTCCTACATTTTATTGCAAAAGTATTTAGCACGAATAAAACTAAAGTTCATGAGTGAAGGTGAGCATTCACACAATAACCTTTACAGCATGCACCCTAGGACTAAGAACAAAGGGACATGCATTTAATAATTCCTTCTTCACTACTTAGTGCATGTTGCCTTTGAGTGCATTTGTCAAGAAAATATTTTGAAAATAGTTTGATTTTGATAAAAAATAATTGGTGTTGACCAAGAGTTTATTTGGACCGACGCTACACTTTGTGCGAAAATTTCATTTCCCACACCAATTTCGTTTGCCTCCTTTTTAGTTATTGTTTTAGATAATTATTTATTTTTTATATTAGCGACGGTTCCGACCGACGCAATTGTTTATGAAAAAATATTCATTTCCCATAACAAATTTCGTTTGCCTCCTTATTAGTTATTGTCTTAATTAATTATTATTTTCTTATATTAGCTACGGTTCAGGCCGACTCTACTGTTTATGCTAAAAAATTTATTTCCCCCCACCAATTTTGTTTGGATCCTTTAAACTTATTATTTTATTTAATTATTATTTTTATATTAAAAACCAATATTTTAATAGCGCTTTTAAAGTGTTATTAAAAAAATCGTTTACAATAATGGCGCGATTAATAGCGCTTTTAAGTGTTATCAAAAACAAAAGAAAGCTCTATTAAATAGCTTTTATGCCATATTGTTTGTTGCCCTATTTTCTCTTCCAGAGTTGGTTTACCCTTTTGGACAGAAGAGATCACTCATCTTTGTCTTTATTAGAGTCTTCATAAGAGGAGCATTCTCAATATTAGTTATTTTCCTTAATTTTATTGCAAAAGTATTTAGCACGAATAAAACTAAAGTTCATGAGTGAAGGTGAGCATTCAAACAATAACCTATACAGCATGCGCCCTAGGTCTAAGAACAAAGGGACATACATTTAATAATTCCTTCTTCACTACTTAGTGCATGTTTCCTTCGAGTGCATTTGTCAAGAAAATATTTTGACCAAGCGTTTATTTGGACCGACGCTACCCTTTGTGCAAAAATTCATTACCCCCACCAACTTAGTTTGCCTCCTTTTTAGTTATTATCTTAAATAATTATTTAGTTTTTATATTAGCGACGGTCAGGCCAACGCTATTGTTTATGAAAAAATATTCATTTCCCATAACAAATTATGTTTGCCTCCTTATTAGTTATTGTCTTAATTATGTCTTGGTTTCTTATATTAGCGACGGTTCAGGCCGACACTACTGTTTGTGCTAAAATTTCATTTTCCCCCACGAATTTCGTTTGGCTCATTTAAACTTATTGTTTTAATTAAACATTATTTTTATATTAAAAACTATTACTTTAATAGCGCTTTTAAATTGCAATTAAACAAAATCGTATAGAATAGCAGTGTAGTTAATAGCACTTTTAAGGGTTATCAAAAACGAAAGAAAGTGCTATTAAATAGCTTTTATTGTGTATTGTTTGTTTCCCTATGTTCTCTTTCAGAGTTGGCTTACCCTTTTAAACAGTAGAGATCACCTGTCGTTGTCTTTATCATAATCTTCATAAGAGGAGCATACGCCTAATCAATCATTTTCCTCAATTTTATTGCAGAAGTATTTAGCATGAATAAAACTAAAGTTCATGAGTGAAGGTGATTATTCGAACGATAACCGATACAGCATGCGTCCTAGGACTAAGAACCAAGGGACATATATTTAATCATTCCTTCTTCACTACTTAGTGCATGTGTGCTTCGATTGCATTTGTTACGAAAACATTTTGAAAATTGTTTGATTTCGAGAAAAATACTTGGTGTTGACCAAGCGCTTATTTGGACCGACACTATTGTTTATGCGAAAATTCATTAACCCCACCAATTTAGTTTGCCTACTTTTTAGTTATTCTTTTAAATAATTATTTATTTTTTTATATTAGAGACGGTCCAGGCTGACACTATTGTTTATGAAAAAATGTTCATTTCCCATAACAAATTTTGTTTGCCTCCTTATTAGTTAATGTCTTAAATTAATTCTTATTTTCTTATATTAGCGACGGTTCAGGCCGACGCTACTGTTTTGCTAAAATTTTCATTTTCCCACTCGGATTTTGTTTGGCTCCTTTGAACTTATTGTCTTAATTAATTATTATTTTCATATTAAAAACTAGTATTTTAATAGCTCTTTAAAATGCTATGAAACAAAATCGTTTACATTAACGGCACGGTTAGTAGCGCTTTTCAATGCTATGAAAAAACAAAAGAAAGTGCTATTAAATAACTTTTATGGCATATTGTCCGTTGCTCTTTTTTCTCTTCCAGAGTTGGTTTACCCTTTTGGACAGAAGAGATAACTCTTCTTTGTCTTTATTAGAATCTTCATAAAATGAGCATACGCCTAACTAGTCCTTTTCCTCCATTTCACAGCAAAAGTATATAGCACGAATAAAACTGAAGTTCATGACTAAAGGTGAGCCTTCGAACGATAACCTATACATCATGCGTTCTAGGACTAAAAACAAAGGGACATGCATTTAATCATTCCTTCTTCACTACTTAGTGCATGTGTCCTTCGAGTGCATTTGTTATGAAAATATTTTGAAAATGGTTTGATTTTGAGAAAAATACTTCGTGTTGACCAAGCATTTATTTGGACTGACGCTAATGTTTAGGCGAAAATTTCATTACCCCCACCAATTTAGTTTGTCTCCTTTTTAGTTATTATTTCAAATAATTATTTATTTTTTATATTAGAGATGGATCAGGCCGACACTATTGTTTATGAAAAAATATTCATTTCCCATAACAAATTTTGTTTGCTTCCTTATTAGTTAATGTCTTAATTAAGTCTTGTTTTCTTATATTAGCAACGGTTAAGGGCGACGATACTGTTTGTGCTAAAAATTTCATTTTCCCCCACGAATTTCGTTTGTCTCCTTTAAACTTATTATTTTAATTAAACATTATTTTTATATTAAAAACTAGTACTTTAATAGCGCTTTTAAATTAGTAATTAAACAAAATCGTATAGAATAGCGGCGTAGTTAATAGCACTTTTAAGGGTTATCAAAATCGAAAAAAAGTTCTATTAAATAGCTTTTATTGTGTATTGTTTGTTTCCCTATGTTCTCTTGCAGAGTTAGTTTACCCTTTTAAACAGTAGAGATCACTTGTCTTTGTCTTTATCAGAATCTTCATAAGAGGAGCATACGCCTAATCAGTCATTTTCCTCAATTTTATTGCAAAAGTATTTAGCACGAATAAAACTAAAGTTCATGAGTGAAGGGGATTATTCAAACGATAACCTATACAACATGCATCCTAGGACTAAGAACCAAGGGACATATATTTAATCCTTCCTTCTTCACTACTTAGTGTATGTGTGCTTCGAGTGCATTTGTTATGAAAATATTTTTAAAATGGTTTGATTTCGAGAAAAATACTTGGTGTTGACCAAGCGCTTATTTGGAGCGACACTATTGTTTATGTGAAAATTTCATTAACCCCACCAATTTAGTTATCCTCCTTTTTAGTTAATGTTTTAAATAATTATTTATTTTTTTATATTAGAGACGACTCAGGCCGACACTATTGTTTATGAAAAAAATATTCATTTCGCATAACATATTCCATTTTCCTCCTTATTAGTTAATGTTTTAATTAATTCTTATTTTCTTATATTAGCGACGGTTCAGGCCGACTCTACTGTAAGTGCTAAAATTTTCATTTTCCCACTTGAATTTTGTTTGGCTCCTTTAAACTTATTGTTTTAATTAATTATTGTTTTTATATTAAAAACTAGTACTTTAATAGCTCTTTTAAAGTGCTATGAAACAAAAACGTTTACATTAGCGGCACGGTTAATAGCGCTTTTGAGTGCTATGAAAAACAAAAGAAAGTGCTATTAAATAACTTTTATGGCACATTGTCTGTTGCTCTTTTTTCTATTTCAGAGTTGGTTTACCCTTTTGGACAGAAGAGATAACTCTTCGTTATCTTTATTAGAATCTTCATAAAAGGAGCATACGCCTAACTAGTCCTTTTCCTCCATTTCACTTCCAAAGTATATAGCACGAATAAAACTAAAGTTCATGAGTGAAGGTGAGCATTCGAACGATAACCTATACAGCATGAGTCCTAGGACTAAGAACAAAGGGACATACATTTAATCATTCCTTCTTGACTACTTAGTGCATGTGTCCTTCGAGTGCATTTGTTATGAAAATATTTTGAAAATGGTTTGATTTCGAGAAAAATACTTGGTATTGACCAAGCATTTATTTGGACTGACGCTACTGTTTATACGAAAAATTCATTACCTCCACCAACTTAGTTTGCCTCCTTTTTAGTTATTGTTTTAAATAATTATTTAGTTTTTATATTAGAGATGGATCAGGCCGACACTATTGTTTATGAATTAATATTCATTTCCCATAACAAATTTCGTTTGCCTCTTTATTAGTTATTGTCTTAATTAAGTCTTGTTTTCTTATATTAGCGACGGTTCGTTCCGATGATACTGTTTGTGCTAAAAATTTAATTTTCCCCCACGAATTTCGTTTGGCTGCTTTAAACTTATTGTTTTAATTAAACATTATTTTTATATTAAAAACAAGTACTTTAATAGCGCTTTTAAATTGCAAATAAACAAAATCATATACAATAGCGGCGTAGTTAATAACACTTTTAAGGGTTATCAAAAACGAAAGAAAGTGCTATTAAATAGCTTTTATTGTGTATTATTTGTTTCCATATGTTCTCTTGCAGAGTTAGTTTACTCTATTAAACAGTAGAGATCACTTGTCTTTGTCTTTATCAGAATCTTCATAAGAGGAGCATACGCCTAATTAGTCATTTTCCTCCATTTTATTGCAAAAGTATTTACCACGAATAAAACTAAAGTTCATGAGTGAAGGTGATTATTCGAACGATAACCTATACAAAATGCGTCCTAGGACTAAGAACAAAGGGACATACATTTAATCATTCCTTCTTCACTACTTAGTGTATGTGTACTTCGAGTGCATTTGTTATGAAAATATTTTGAAAAAGGTTTGATTTCGAGAAAAATACTTCGTGTCGACCAAGCATTTATTAGGACTGACGCTATTGTTTATGCGAAAATTTCATTACCGCCACCATTTTAGTTGGCCTCCTTTTTAGTTATTGTTTAAAATAATTATTTTTTTATATTAGAGACGGTTCAGGCCGACACTATTGTTTATGAAAAAATATTCATTTCCCATAACAAATTCCATTTGCCTCCTTATTAGTTATTGTCTTAATTAATTCTTATTTTCTTATATTAGCGATTGTTTAGGCCGACGCTATTGTTTATGCTAAAATTTTCATTTTCCCACTCGAATTTTGTTTGACTCCTTTAAAGTTATTGTTTTAATTAATTATTATTTTTATATTCAAAATTAGTACTTTAATAGCTATTTTAAAGTGCTATGAAACAAAATCATTTACATTAGCGGCACGGTTAATAGCGCTTTTCAATGCTATGAAAAACAAAAGAATGTGCTATTAAATAACTTTTATGGCATATTGTCTATTGCTCTTTTTCTCATTCAAAGTATGATTACCCTTTTCGACAGAAGAGATAACTCTTCTTTGTCTTTATTAGAATCTTCATAACAGGAGCATACGTCTAACTAGTACTTTTCCTCCATTTCACAGCAAAACTATATAGCACGAATAAAACTGAAGTTCATGAGTGAAGGTGAGCATTCGAACGATAACCTATACATCATGCGTCCTAGGACTAAGATCAAAGGGACATACATTTAATCATTCCTTCTTTACTACTTAGTGCATGTTGCCTTCGAGTGCATTTGTCAAGAAAATATTTTGAAAATAGTTTGATTTTGAGAAAAATACTTGGTGTTGACCAAGCGTTTATTTGGACCGATGCTACTCTTTGTGCGAAAATTTCATTTCCCCCCACAAATTTTGTTTGCCTCTTTTTTTGTTATTGTTTTAAATAATAATTTATTATTTTATATTAGCAATGGTTCCGACCGACGCCATTGTTTATGAAAAAATATTCATTACCCATAACAAATTTTGGTTGCCTCCTTATTAGTTATTGTCTTAATTAATTATTATTTTCTTATATTAGCTACGGTTCAGGCCGACTCTACTGTTTGTGCTAAAATTTTCATTTTCCCCCACCAATTTGGTTTGGATCCTTTAAAATTATTGTTTTGCTTAAACATTACTTTTATATTAAAAACTATTACTTTAATAGCGCTTTTAAATTGCAATTAAACAAAATCGTATACATTAGCAGCTTAGTTAATAGCACTTTTAAGGGTTATCAAAAATGAAAGAAAGTTCTATTAAATAGCTTTTATTGTGTATTGTTTGTTTCCCTATGTTCTCTTGCAGAGTTGGTTTACCCTTTTAAGCACTAGAGATCACTTGTCTTTGTCTTTATCAGAATCTTCATAAGAAGAGCATACGCCTAATTAGTCATTTTCCTCCATTTTATTGCAAAAGTATTTAGCACGAATAAAACTAAAGTTCATAAGTGAAGATGATTATTCGAACGATAACCTATACAAAATGCGTCCTAGGACTAAGAACAAAGGGACATAGATTTAATCATTACTTCTTCACTACTTAGTGCATGTGGCGTTCGAGTGCATTTGTTATGAAAATATTTTAAAATTGGTTTGATTTGGAGAAAAATACTTGGTGTCGACCAAGCGTTTATTTGGACCGACGCTATTGTTCATGCGAAAATTTCATTAACCCCACCAATTTAGTTTTCCTTCTTTTTAGTTATTGTTTTAAATAATTACTTATTTTTTTATATTAGAGACCGTTCAGGCCGACGCTATTGTTTATGAATAAATATTCATTTCTCATAACAAATTTCGTTTGCCTCCTTATTAGTTATTGTCTTAATTAAGTCTTGTTTTCTTATATTAGCGACGGTTCAGGCCGACGCTACTGTTTGTGCTAAAAATCTCCTTTTCCTCCACGAATTTCGTTTGGCTCCTTTAAACTTAATGTTTTAATTCAACATTACTTTGATATTAAAAATTAGTACCTTAATACCGCTTTTAAATTGCAATTAAACAAAATCGTATACAATAGCGGCGTAGTTAATAGCACTTTTAAGGGTTATCAAAAACGAAAAAAAGTGCTATTAAATATCACGAATAAAACTATAGTTCATGATTGAAGGTGAGCACTCGAACGATAACCTATACAGCATGCGTCCTACGACTAAGAACATAGGGACATACATTTAATCATTCATTCTTGACTACTTAATGCATGTGTCCTTCGAGTGCATTTGTTATGAAAATATTTTGAAAATGGTTTGATTTCGAGAAAAATGCTTGGTGTTGACCAAGCATTTATTTGGACCGACGCTACTGTTTATGCTAAAATTTCATTACCCCCACCAACTTAGTTTGCCTCCTTTTTAGTTATTGTTTTAAATAATTATTTAGTTTTTATATTAGCGACGGTTCAGGCCGACGCTATTGTTTATGAATAAATATTCATTTCCCATAATAAATTTTGTTTGCCTCCTTATTAGTTATTGTGTTAATTAAGTCTTGTTTTCTTATATTAGCGACGGTTCAGGCCGACGCTACAGTTTGTGCTAAAAATCTCCTTTTCCTCCACGAATTTCGTTTGGCTCCTTTAAACTTACTGTTTTAATTCAACATTATTTTGATATTAAAAATTAGTACTTTAATACCGCTTTTAAATTGCAATTAAACAAAATCGTATACAATAGCGGCGTAGTTAATAGCACTTTTAAGGGTTATCAAAAACGAAAAAAAGTGCTATTAAATAGCTTTTACTGTGTATTGTTTGTTTCCCTATGTTCTCTTGCAGAGTTAGTTTACCCTTTTTTAACAATAGAGATCACCTGTCTTTGTCTTTATAAAAATCTTCATAAGAGGAGCATACACCTAATTAGTAATTTTCCTCCATTTTATTGCCAAAGTATTTAGCACGAATAAAACTAAAGTTCATGAGTGAAGGTGATTATTCGAACGATAACCTATATAGCATGCGCCCTAGGACTAAGAACAAAGGGACATATATTTAATCATTCATTCTTCACTACTTAGTGCATGTGTCGGTAGACTGCATTGTTTAGGAAAATATTTTGAAAATGGTTTGATTTCGAGAAAAATACTTGGTGTCGACCAAGCGTTTATTTGGACCGACGCTATTGTTTATGCGAAAATTTCATTAACCCCACCAATTTAGTTTGCCTCCTTTTTAGTTAATGTTTTAAATAATTTTTTTTTTATATTAGAGACGGTTTAGGCCGACACTATTGTTTATGAAAAAAATATTCATTTCCCATAACATATTCCGTTTTCCTCCTTATTAGTTAATGTCTTAATTAATTCTTATTTTCTTATATTAGCGACGATTCAGGCTGACGCTACTATAAGTGCTAAAATTTTCATTTTCCCACTCGAATTTTGTTTGATCCTTTAAACTTATTGTTTTAATTCATTATTGTTTTTATATTAAAAACTAGTACTTTAATAGCTCTTTAAAGTGCTATGAAACAAAACCGTTTACATTAGCGGCACGGTTAATAGTGCTTTTCAGTGCTATGAAAAACAAAAGAAAGTGCTATTAAATAACTTTTATGGCACATTGTCTGTTGCTCTTTTTTCTATTTCAGAGTTGGTTTACCCTTTTGGACAGAAGAGATAACTCTTTGTTATCTTTATTAGAATCTTCATAAGAGGAGCATACGCCTAACTAGTCCTTTTCCTCCATTTCACTGCAAAAGTATATAGCACGAATAAAACTAAAGTTCATGAGTGAAGGTGACCATTCGAACGATAACCTATACAGCATGCGTCCTAGGACTAAGAACAAAGGGACATACATTTAATCATTCCTTCTTGACTACTTAGTGCATGTGTCCTTCGAGTGCATTTGTTATGAAAATATTTTGAAAATGGTTTGATTTCGAGAAAAATACTTGGTATTGACCAAGCAATTATTTGTACCGACGCTACTGTTTATACGAAAAATTCATTACCTCCACCAACTTAGTTTGCCTCCTTTTTAGTTTTTGTTTTAAATAATTATTTAGTTTTTATATTAGCGACGGTTCAAGCCGACGCTATTGTTTATGAAAAAATATTCATTTCCCATAACAAATTTTGTTTGCCTCCTTATTAGTTATTGTCTTAATTAAGTCTTGTTTTCTTATATTAGCGACGGTTCGGGCCGACGCTCCTGTTTGTGCTAAAAATTTCGTTTTCCCCCATGAATTTCGTTTGGCTCCTTTAAACTTACTATTTTAATTAAAAATTATTTTTATATTAAAAACTAGTACTTTAATAGCGCTTTTAAATTGCAATTAAACAAAATCGTATACAATAGCGGCATAGTTAATAACACTTTTAAGGGTTATCAAAAACGAAAGAAAGTGCTATTAAATAGCTTTTATTGTGTATTGTTTGTTTCCATATGTTCTCTTGCAGAGTTGGTTTACTCTGTTAAACAATAGAGATCACCTATCTTTGTCTTTATCAGAATCTTCATAAGAGGAGCATACGCCTAATTAGTCATTTTCCTCCATTTTATAGCAAAAGTATTTAGCAAGAATAAAACTAAAGTTCATGAGTGAAGGTGATTATCCGAACGATAACCTATACAAAATGCGTCCTAGGACTAAAAACAAAGGGACATATATTTAATCATTCCTTCTTCACTATTTAGTGCATGTGTCGTTAGAGTGCATTGTTTATGAAAATATTTTGAAAATGCTTTGATTTCGAGAAAAATACTTGGTGTCGACCAAGCGTTTATTTGGACCGACGCTATTGTTTATGCGAAAATTTCATTAACCCCACCAATTTAGTTTTCCTCCTTTTTAGTTATTGTTTTAAATAATTATTTATTTTTTTATATTAGAGACGGTTCAGGCCAAAACTATTTTGTATGAAAAAATATTCATTTCCCATTACAAATTCCGTTTTCCTCCTTATTAGTTAATGTCTTAATTAATTCTTATTTTCTTATATTAGCGACGGTTTAGGCCGACGCTACTGTAAGTGCTAAAATTTTCATTTTCCCACTCGAATTTTGTTTGGCTCCTTTAAACTTATTATTTTAATTAATTATTGTTTTTATATTAAAAACTAGTACTTTAATAGCTCTTTTAAAGTGCTATGAAATAAAACCGTTTACATTAGCGGCACGGTTAATAGCGCTTTTCAGCGCTATGAAAAACAAAAGAAAGTGCTATTAAATAACTTTTATGGCATATTGTCCGTTGCTCTTTTTTTCTATTTCAGAGTTGGTTTACCCTTTTGGACAGAAGAGATAACTCATCTTTGTCTTTATTAGAATCTTCATATGAGGTGCATACGCCTAACTAGTCCTTTTCCTCTATTTCACTGCAAAAGTATATATCACGAATAAAACTAAAGTTCATGATTGAAGGTGAGCACTCGAGCGATAACCTATACAGCATGCGTCCTACGACTAAGAACAAAGGGAGATACATTTAATCATTCATTCTTGACTACTTAGTGCATGTGTCCTTCGAGTGCATTTTTTATGAAAATATTTTGAAAATGGTTTGATTTCGAGAAAAATGCTTGGTGTTGACCAAGCATTTATTTGGATCGACGCTACTGTTTATGCAAAAATTTCATTACCGCCACCAACTTTGTTTGCCTCCTTTTAAGTTATTGTTTTAAATAATTATTTAGTTTTTATATTAGCGACGGTTCAGGCCGACGCTATTGTTTATGAATAAATATTCATTTCCCATAACAAATTTTGTTTGCCTCCTTATTAGTTATTGTCTTAATTAAGTCTTGTTTTCTTATATTAGCGACGGTTCAGGCCGACGCTACTGTTTGTGCTAAAAATCTCCTTTTCCTCCACGAATTTCGTTTGGCTCCTTTAAACTTACTGTTTTAATTCAACATTATTTTGATATTAAAAATTAGTACTTTAATACTGCTTTTAAATTGCAATTAAACAAAATCGTATACAATAGCGGCGTAGTTAATAGCACTTTTAAGGGTTGTCAAAAACGAAAAAAAGTGTTATTAAATAGCTTTTATTGTCTATTGTTTGTTTCCTTATGTTCTCTTGCAGAGTTAGTTTACCCTTTTTAAACAATAGAGATCACCTGTCTTTGTCTTTATCAAAATCTTCTTAAGAGGAGCATACGCCTAATTAGTCATTTTCCTCCATTTTATTGCCAAAGTATTTAGCACGAGTAAAACTAAGGTTCATGAGTGAAGGTGATTATTCGAACGATAACCTATACAACATGCACCCTAGGACTAAGAACAAAGGGACATATATTTAATCATTCATTCTTCACTACCTAGTGCATGTGTCGTTAGAGTGCATTGTTTAGGAAAATATTTTTAAAATGGTTTGATTTCGAGAAAAATACTTGGTGTCGACCAAGCGTTTATTTGGACTGACGTTATTGTTTATGCGAAAATTTCATTAACCTCGCCAATTTAGTTTGCCTCCTTTTTAGTTAATGTTTTAAATAATTATTTATTTTTTTATATTAGAGACGGTTCAGGCCGACACTATTGTTTATGAAAAAATATTCATTTCCCATAACATATTTCGTTTTCCTCCTTATTAGTTAATGTCTTAATTAATTCTTATTTTCTTATATTAGCGATGGTTCAGGCCGACGCTACTGTAAGTGCTAAAATTTTCATTTTCCCACTCGAATTTTGTTTGGATCCTTTAAACTTATTGTTTTAATTAATTATTGTTTTTATATTAAAAATAGTACTTTAATAGCTCTTTTAAAGTGCTATGAAACAAAACTGTTTACATTAGCGGCACGGTTAATAGCGCTTTTCGGCGCTATGAAAAACAAAACAAAGTGCTATTAAATAACTTTTATGGCACATTGTCTGTTGCTCTTTTTTCTATTTCAGAGTTGGTTTACCCTTTTGGACAGAAGAGATAACTCTTCGTTATCTTTATTAGAATCTTCATAAGAGGAGCATATGCCTAACTAGTCCTTTTCCTCCATTTCACTACAAAAGTATATAGCACGAATAAAACTAAAGTTCATGAGTGAAGGTGAGCATTCAAACGATAACATATACAGCATGCGTCCTAGGACTAAGAACAAAGGGACATACATTTAATCATTCCTTCTTGACTACTTAGTGCATGTGTCCTTCGATTGCATTTGTTATGAAAATATTTTGAAAATGGTTTGATTTCAAGAAAAATACTTGGTATTGACCAAGCATTTATTTGGACCGACGCTACTGTTTATATGAAAAATTCATTACCTCCACCAACTTAGTTTGCCTCCTTTTTAGTTATTGTTTTAAATAATTATTTAATTTTTATATTAGCGACAGTTCAGACCGACGCTATTGTTTATGAAAACATATCCATTTCCCGTAACAAATTTCGTTCTCCTCCTTATTAGTTATTGTTTTAATTAAGTCTTCTTTTCTTATATTAGCGACGGTTCAGGCCAACGCTACTGTTTGTGCTAAAAATTTCATTTTCCCCCACGAATTTCGTTTGGCTCCTTTAAACTTACTGTTTTAATTAAACATTATTTTTGTATTAAAAACTAGTACTTTAATAGCGCTTTTAAATTGCAATTAAACAAAATCGTATACAATAGCGGCGTAGTTAATAGCACTTTTAAGGGTTATCAAAAACTAAAGAAAGTGCTATTAAATAGCTTTTATTGTTTATTGTTTGTTTCCCTATGTTCTCTTTCAGAGTTGGTTTACCCTTTTAAACAGTAGAGATCACCTGTCTTTGTATTTATCAGAATCTTCATAAGAGGAGCATACACCTAATTAGTCATTTTCCTCCATTTTATTGCAAAAGTATTTAGCACGTATAAAACTAAAGTTCACGAGTGAAGGTGAGTATTCGAGCGATAACCTATACACCATGCGTCCTAGGACTAAGAACAAAGGGACATACAATTAATCATTCCTTCTTCATTACTTAGTGCATGTGTCCTACGAGTGCATTTGTTATGAAAATATTTTTAAAATGGTTCGATTTCGAGAAAAATACTTGGTGTTGACCAAGCGTTTATTTGGACCGACGCTACTGTTTGTGCGAAAATTTCATTTCCTCCCACCAATTTAGTTAGCCTCCTTTTTAGTTTTTGTTTTAAATATTTATTTATTTATTTTTATATTAGAGACGGTTCAGGCCGACGCTATTGTTTATGAAAAAATATTCATTTCCCATAACAAATACCGTTTGCCTCCTTATTAGTTATTGTCTTAATTAATTCTTATTTTCTCATATTAGCGACTGTTCAGGCTGACGCTACTGTTTGTGCTAAAATTTTCGTTTTCCCCCTCGAATTTCGTTTGGCTCCTTTAAACTTATTGTTTTAATTAATTATTATTTTTATATTAAAAAATAGTACTTTAATAGCTCTTTTAAAGTGCTATGAAACAAAATCGTTTACATTAGTGGCACGGTTAATAGCGCTTTTCAGAGCTATGATAAACAAAAGAAAATGTTATTAAATAACTTTTATGGCTTATTGTCTGTTGCTCTTTTTTCTCTTTCAGAGTTGGTTTACCCTTTTGGACAGAAGAGATAACTCTTCTTTGTCTTTATTAGAATCTTCATAAGAGGAGCATACGCCTAACTAGTCATTTTCCTCCATTTCACTGCAAAAGTATATAGCACGAATAAAACTAAAGTTCATGAGTGAAGGGAGCATTCGAATGATAACCTTTACAGCCTGCATCCTAGGACTTAGAACAAAGGGACATATATTTCATCATTCCTTCTTCACTACTTAGTGCATGTGTCCTTCGAGTGAATTTGTTATAAAAATATTTTGAAAATTGTTTGATTTCGAGAAAAATACTTGGTGTTGACCTTGCGTTTAATTGAACTGGCACTACTGTTTATGCGGAGATTTCATTACCCCCACCAATTTAGTTAGCCTCCTTTTTAGTTAATGTTTTAAATAATTATTTATTTTTTATATTAGCGACGGTTCAGAACGATGCTATAGTTTATGAAAAAATATTCATTTCCCATAACAAATTCTATTTTGCCTCCTTATTAGTTATTGTCTTAATTAAGTCTTGTCTTCTTATATTAGCGACGGTTCAGGCCGACGCTATTGTTTGTGCTAAAAATTTCATTTCCCCCCTTGAATTTTTTTTTGTTCCTTTAAACTTATTGTTTTAATTAATTATTATTTTTATATTAAAAACTTGTACTTTAATAGTGTTTTCCTATTGCAATTAAACAAAATCATATACAATAGCGGTTTAGTTAAGGGTTATCAAAAACAAAAGAAATTTCTATTAAATAGTTTTTATTGTGTATTGTTTGTTACGCTATGTTCTCTTTCAGAGTTGGTTTACCCTTTTAAACAATAGAGATCACTTGTCTTTTTTTTTATTAGAATCTTCATAAGAGGAGCATACGCCTAACTAGTCCTTTTCCTCCATTTCACTGCAAAATTATAAAGCACGAATAAAACTAAAGTTCATGAGTGAAGGGAGCATTTGAACGATAACCTATACAGCCTGCATCCTAGGACTTAGAACAAAGGGACATATATTTAATCATTCCTTCTTCACTACTTAGTGCATGTGTCCTTCGAGTGAATTTGTTATAAAAATATTTTGAAATTTGTTTGATTTCGAGAAAAATACTTGGTGTTGACCAAGCGTTTAATTGGACTGGCGCTACTGTTTGTGCGGAAATTTCATTACCACCACCAATTTAGTTAGCCTCCTTTTTAGTTAATGTTTTAAATAATTATTTATTTTTTATATTAGCGACGGTTCAGAATGATGCTATAGTTTATGAAAAAATATTCATTTCCCATAACAAATTCTATTTTGCCTCCTTATTAGTTATTGTCTTAATTAAGTCTTGTCTTCTTATATTAGCGACGGTTCAGGCCGACGCTATTGTTTGTGCTAAAAATTTCATTTCCCCCCTTGAATTTTGTTTTGTTCCTTTTAACTTATTGTTTTAATTAATTATTATTTTTATATTAAAAACTTGTACTTTAATAGTGTTTTTCTATTGCAATTAAACAAAATCATATACAATAGCGGTTTAGTTAATAGCACTTTTAAGGGTTATCAAAAACAAAAGAAATTTCTATTAAATAATTTTTATTGTGTATTGTTTGTTTCCCTATGTTCTCTTTCAGAGTTGGTTTACCCTTTTAAACAGTAGAGATCACTTGTCTTTGTTTTTATCAGAATCTTCATAAAAGGAGCATACGCCTAATTAGTCATTTTCCTCCATTTTATTGCAAAAGTATTTAGCACGTATAAAACTGAAGTTCACGAGTGAAGGTGAGCATTCGAACGATAACCTATACAACATGCGTCCTAGGACTTAGAACAAAGGGACATACATTTAATCATTCCTTCTTCACTACTTAGTGCATGTGTCCTTCGAGTGCATTTGTTATGAAAATATTTTGAAAATTGTTTGATTTCGAGAAAAATACTTGGTGTTGACCAAGCGTTTATTTGGACCGACGCTACTGTTTGTGCGGAAATTTCATTAGCCCCACCAATTTAGTTTGCCTCCTTTTTAGTTATTATTTTAAATAATTATTTATTTTTTATATTAGCGACGGTTCAGGATGACGCAATTGTTTATGAAAAAATATTCATTTCCCATGACAAATTCCGTTTTGCCTCCTTATTAGTTATTATCTTTATTAAGTCTTATTTTCTTATATTAGCGACGGTTCAGGCCGACGCTACTGTTTGTGCTAAAAATTTCATTTTCCCCCACGAATTTTATTTGGGTCCTTTAAACTTATTGTTTTAATTAAAAATTATTTTTATATTAAAAACTAGTACTTTAATAGGGCTTTTAAATTTGAAATTAAACAAAATCGTATACAATAGCGGCATATTTAATAGCACTTTTAAGGGTTATCAAAAACAAAAGAAAGTGTTATTAATTAGCTTTTATTGTGTATTGTTTGTTGCCTATGTTCTTTTTCAGAGTTGGTTTACCCTTTTAAACGGTAGAGATCACTTGTCTTTGTCTTTATTAGATTCTTCATAAGAGGAGCATACGCCTAATTAGTCATTTTCCTCCATTTTATTGCAAAAGTATTTAGCACGAATAAAACTAAAGCTCGTGAGTGAAGGTGAGCATTCTAACGATAACCTATACAACATGCATCCTAGGACTAAGAACAAAGGGATATACATTAAATCATTTCTTCTTCACTACTTAGTTCATCTGGCCTTCGAGTGCATTTGTTATGAAAATATATTGAAAATGGTTTGATTTCAAGAAAAATACTTGGTGTTGACTAAGCGTTTATTTGGACCGGAGCTACTCTTTGTGCGAAAATTTCATTTCCCCCGACCTATTTCATTTGCCTCATTTTTATTTATTGTCTTAAATAATTACTTATTTTTTTATATTAGCGACGATTCAGGCCGACGCTATTGTTTATGAAAATATATTCATTTCCCATAACAAATTTCATTTGCCTCCTTATTAGTTATTGTCTTAATTAATTCTTATTTTCCTATATTAGCAACGATTCAGACCGACGCTACTATTTATGCTAAAAAAATTATTTTCCCCCACGAATTTTGTTTGGCTCCTATAAGGTAAGTGGTTGTTTCAAATGTGTTGAGAAATATGGGGAGGTTTGAACAAGAAATCAGTTTGCAAATTTCCTCCACTCCTGTTCGTGTTACTGGGGCATACTGGTTCAAAGCCATAGCCCACCACACTAGGATGGATAAATACACAACTAACTTCTTCTGCATTTTCATATCCAATCTTTCTAATTTCCATTTTTCTCATCGTCTATGATTTGATATAGAATACAAAATGATGCAACATCAATTGGTTACTCTTCATCAATGGATTCTTGCTTTATTTCTTAGGTCCTGAATTTTGTTTTTTCTTTCTTCGATCAAGTTATCCATTATCATAAATAGTTGAAATTTATTTAAAACTATTCAATTTGTTGATTTCTGTTTTCGAATTTCAGCGCCACGGCCAAAGCATTTCAAGCCTTACACACCCTAACAGTCGGTCCACTATCCTTCTCAATTTCGAAACTTGCTGCTTCCTCACGGTGTATCCCTTCCAAGAGAGACTTCTTCTTCTACCGCAACTTCAACAACTTCCGCTCGTGGGTCTTGTTAAGATGGCGATGAAGGATAAGAGGACGACGGGACTTAAGGCGAAGTTTCATTTCATTTACCGACAATTTCGAGGCCACAATATGAGTTTAGTTGCAGAGGAGTGACGATCCACACAAGTTCATTCATCTATTGGTTAGTTCGATCCATACAGTAATCATCTTCCCTTTCACAGGATACTTTATTTTTTGGTGCAAGGTGGAGGTAACAGTGCCTGCCCCATGGATTCAGGGGCGTCCTAACAGACAAGAATAAGCTGGTCGAATGTCCATTACATAGTAGGTGGATTTAAAGATTTATTAACCCACTTTGGTCGGGAGGTCCACTTCTCCATGTACCACTCTTTTTTATCCTTCAAAGGCTCGAACTATGATGTCACTAGGTTTCAACACAACCCCTTCACAATTCAGTCTGTCAAGAGCGCCCTTTGGCAGAATATTCAAAGAAGAGTCAGTATCAACTAACACATGATCCAGGGTAGTGCCCATGCATTCAATGGAGACATACATGTCCCTATCATTATTTTTATCCTCCGGAGTCAGGTCACTATTGGAGAAACCTAATCCATTGTTAGTCGTTAAGCTAGCAACATAACTTCCAAATTGATCGACAGAAATCTCTTGTGGTACATGAGCAGTCTTCATGAATTTCATTAAATCTCTTTTGGTAACATTATGAATATAAGTTTTTGATGAAAGTAATTTTTTATGTTGAAACAGTTTGTTCGAAAGAGATAAAAGAGTGTCGAAAAGATTTGATTTGATTTAGAAGTGTGGAAACAGTTTGTTACACACAAATTTAATTTAAATTTAGATTTATATAAATTTAATTTAGATTTAAACGAGATAGATTTGATTTAGTTCTAAAATAGGTATTTTGGACTTTTATAGTTGTGCGCATTGGTTTAGGGAACAAGCTAACCTAAATTTATAAATAGGGAGTAACCCCTTTTTTTTTTGTAATCAATTCATTCATTCACAAAATATGCAGTTACAAGTGAATAATAAAGTTTTCCACAATTTATGGACAGAGAGAAACTCTACAGAAAATAATTTTCTTTCTCTCTTTATCTTTTATTTTTCATTGTCATTGTGTGGTGATATCAATCTTGAGAATCAAGATTGATAGAAAATCATCATAGGTTTTGATGGATTTCCAACATATGGTATCAAGAGCTCTGGTTGAGTGATTCAAGGGAAGAACGATCAAGAATGATCAAGGAAGAAGAAGAATAAGATCACGATGGCGATGAATTACGCTAACGGAAATTTTCCAGTAAATCTTCCAATTCTTAATGGTGATAGCTATGAGAATTGGTGCAAACAGATGAATGATATATTCTGTTTTCAAGGTCTTTGGGGTCTTGTGAAATATGGATTAGAACCGATTGAAGTAGAAACTTCAGAAGACGAGAAGTAATACAAAGAATCGAAGAAGAAGAAGATGAAATTTGTTAGCTCCTAAATTCGACACTCACATATATTGGCCTTATTGGCTAAAAATAGATTGAAGAAATCTAAGCTGAAGAAACTTTGACAGAAGAGCCTGTGAAAGGAGTTGTGTCAAAGTCATCCTTGCTAAGAAGGAAAAAAACTTAGAGAATTTTCTAAGTTAAAGACAGTTTTGACCGAAAAGCTCTTGTATCAGCAGCAAGTGGATTTGAATATGAAGAAAGGAGGGAAAGGCAATTCATTTGGCAGTTTGGAAAAGCGACGTGGCGTGAAGATATGGGTCGGAGAGCATGCAGAGGACACTTGTCCTCATCCTGGAACGAAGCAACTGTTCGACAGTTACTTATTATTAGTATAAATATAGGAATTTTATATAGAATTTCGTGTGATCAACTCATTGTACAAGTCACTCAATTTTATTCAAGTAGCCGCTGTGAGAGAAAGAATATTGATAATGTACGTTTGAATCACCATACTTTATTGCAATCAAAGTCCTTACATTTCTTTACAATCCTTTCCATTTAACATTTTTCTGCAAACTTTACCATTACAGCCTTTTAAATCACTGCAAATTTACTTTATCTTGTACTTTACTTGCAGTTTTACCAAGTTTTTACCTTCATCCTGTGCATTTAAACCTATCCAAGCCTTTACTCTTAGTGTCTAGTCGAACTTGTTCATTAACAACATTAAGACTTCTTATCAAACCCCAAAGACACTTAGCATATGTCCTAGAATCAAGCTGATTGATCCTGCAAGTAACCAAAATAACCTTTTTTAGAAGATCAACGATCGTTTACCAATTTTCACGGTAAACAAATTGGCACACCCGGTGGGACATTGCTAAGTTTTTGTTTTTTTTACAAGCTTTGATAAAAACAGTTTTTATCATAAGTGCTTTACGTAATTTTTTTTTCTCTCAAAAGTGTTGTATGTTATTGAGAAGTGGTAAATCAACCACCAAAGAGTACATACCTAGGAGAAGAAATAGGAGAATAGCTAATGCTAATCAGCAAAGTAGTGGAGAAATGCCTCCACCAATTCCCGCGAGAATAGCGGTTACACCAATAGTTAATGAACTTGTGCCATCAACGGTTGGTTCAACACCAACATTGGCATTTACACAAACAGGACCATTACTTCCTCATGTAGGTCCTAGGGGTCCACCAGGAACACCCCCACCAAAGGGAAATCTGGGAGGTCGACCTTATGTACTTCCTGGATTTTCGACAGCCTGGATGGGTTGAGACCAACCCTATGGCATGCCAACTATTGAAATGACAAGCCTTATGAATGCCTCATCCATATTTTCAAAACCTTTGGTGAGTGCATCTTCGCCATTGCAGGGATCTGGAACTGGTATGGAAAATCTGGGTAGAAACCAACTCTTAGGAGGGACATCCCATATAATGCCAAGCCTCACAAATGCTTCTGCAACAATTTTGAGGCAACAAATTGATGAGAGTAACCATGACATGGTGCAGATGTTGTCACAAACCTTGAGTACAATACTTAACCCTCTGATACAATATACCACCCAGTCGAACCAGCAAATGGAAGCGCAAATGACGCGCATGGACGAATTTTTCGGGGTTCCTCAACCTATTCGACACCCCCAAAGAGAGCTGATAAGAGAAAATCAGGGTGTGGTCTTAGAGGATAACGTGACCATTAATTAGAATCCACAACTAGATGGGATGAACCATAGAGTGGAGGTCGAACAACCTAGGGTAGAAGTACCCAGAGTTTCCCCACAAATCCCAAGAGCTGTCGAACAAGGTGTAGTTGTGGTAAATAGAAACCAAAATGATGATGAGGTAATACAGCAGGTTCGACACCACAACCATGCAGCAGATAATAACTTGACAACCATGGTCAAAAGAATCATGGCCCAGAATGGAGTGAACATTGGCTTTCATAGGCCAAACTTTACATCTCCATTGTCAGATTATATCTTGCAATCAGATTTACCCCATAGGTGGAAAGTTCCAAAGTTCACCAAGTTTTCAGGGGATACGACAGAGTCCACTGTCGAACATGTGGCAAGGTATTTGATAGAGGCTGGGGAAATATCAAATAATGAGAATCTTAGGATTAAGTATTTCCCAAGCTCCTTAACCAAAAATGCCTTCACTTGGTTTACCACACTCCCAGCCAATTCGATTTACAATTAGAATCAGTTGGAAAGATTGTTCCATGAACAATTCTATATGGGACAAACCATGATAAGTCTGAAAGAACTGGCTAGTGTGAAGCGGAGATTCACTGAGTCAATTGATGAGTATCTGAACAGATTTTGACTGCTCAAAGCCAGATGTTTTACACAAGTGCCTAAACATGAGTTGGTCAAAATGGATGCAGGGGGTCTAGATTATTCCATTAGGAAGAAATTAGATACCCAATACATGAGAGATATGGCCCAATTGGCCGACAGAGTTCGACAGGTAGAACTCCTTAAGGATGAAAAAGCTAAGACAAATAAAAATCATCAAAGAGAAAGGGTAGCATATGTGGAAGTGGATAATGATGATCCAGAGACATCTAGTGACCCTATAATTGTCAAAGAGAGCGAGGTCGATCTAGAAGAATTAAAGCAAGGGCCAACATACTCTTGCAAACTATTAACACCCTCAAATGTGAAGAATCATATTGAATCTGAAAAAAGTAGTGATAGGTTCCCAAAGAAAACATATAGTTTCGGTGTCACAAAATGTGACGAAATATTTTACTTGTTAGTTAAAGATGGCCAGATGATAGTGCCCCCAGGGGAAAAAATGCCTCCTTTAGATCAAATGAAAAAGAGAGGTTTTTGTAAATATCATACTTTTTTGGGCCATAAAACCTCAAAATGTTTTCTTTTTGGGGATCTCATTCAATGTGCAATAAAAGACGGCTGACTTAAATTTGCTGACAAACCTCCCATGAAGATTGATGCAAACCCGTTGCAGGAAGATGCCCATTATGCTGAACCTTCATGCATCAATATGGTTGAAGTCTCAGAAGACTTCATCAATAAACCTGTTTTTGGCTGTTTCACTGAGGACATTATTAGAAAAGTTGTTGAAGAGGTACAAAGAAAGGTTGCTGAAAGCCTAAACAAGGGAGCCACTGAAGTCTCAAATAAAGGAACTACGGAAGGTACCTACTTGGCTGCTGTCACAGGTTCGACAGAAAGCCTAGAGGCCAAGATGCCGAAGTTAAGTGTAGCTGGTAAGAGCAACGTGGGAATAAATATGGTTGAAGTGTCTGAACCTAATGTTGCACCCCAAAATTTACCCTCCTAATTGTACTTTTATGGCTTAGACTTTTTACATTCATCTGCATCATTCCAATGGGTCATTCGCATAGCACGCATTTTTCATAAAATAGATTTCCTGAGGCTCAAAAGATCAGCAGTTAGGAAGCTAGGGTTTACAGCTGATTTAAGGTGTGTATGTTGGATAAGTTTGATTATCCAGGGTCTTCTCGGTGTACAAAGTTTTGGAATTAAGGTTTTGGTTCAGGCTCATTTTTTGGACTTCTTCTCCACCAAGTTACAGGGCTAATATCTTCTAATGAACAACTGGTTGTAGGTCATTCTGGTCAAGAACTCCAGGACGTGACCTAGCATATGTGGGCTCCAAATCATGGTGTCTCTTCCTATAAGTATGCCTATCATTTGATTAGGATTAATGACTGTAACATGACATTCATCTACTCCTCAGTTAATCAATTTAGGTTTTGTTGAATCATGGTTCAAAGATGTTTTATCCGATATTTCTCTATGCGTCTAAACGGGGAATCTAGATTGTGAGGTGTGGTTAACAGGATTTCTTTATCTTCAAGATATAATTTCTTTTGTCCAGTCCTGGCAAGTGTTGAGGTTTTCATTTGTGCGACTAGGGTTTCACATCAAGGGAATTCTTCTGTGATTCAGACTTTATCATCCATCTGTAAGATGTTCCTTATGACACTAATTTCAAGTTGAAATAACCGATCGCTAAGGGTTGGGGATTGAATTGTGAAGCGTGGCTCATGACCTAAGATATGAATTCATAGATTTCTCCTTAACCAAGGCAATCATTGTCCTCATCATTGTCATTTGTTATCTGCGATGCGAGTAGGTTTGGATTGAAGTAGGTTTCTCATGGAAGAATTCATGCAAGGTAATTCAAGGTTCAAGGCATTCAAGGCAGGGTTTTGTTCAACATGGCATACCTGGTTGATGGGCTTACAAGCTCTTATGAGACCTTGAGATGCATAATCATGGGCCAATTTCAAAGATATGTGGATAAGATCTGTTGACTTCGGTTAAAGTAAGCTTTGAAAATTTAACTTTGGGACCAAAATCTCCCTTGAATTTTCATCTAATATGTGTTGGGCATTCGATTTGCATTTGAAGAATGGTATGGTAAAGGAAAAGAAATATTGGTTCAGAAAAGGAAAATTTCATTAAAAATCAGGGTTTCTATTCATTGATAAAAGTTCAAGTAATTGAAGATCAGGGGAAATAAGGTTTCATATTAATCTTGATCATATTCTTTCATTATCATTTACGTCCATCTTTGATGATTTAAGGTCGTCAATTAGGGAAGGACTTTGTCAAGATAAGAGACTTGTGGATTCAATCGTGGAATATGAGGCATGATACAAAAGGCAAGGTTGTGAATTTTTTAGGATCAAGATCTTATTGACTATTCAAATTATTTGTAATTCAAGTTGATTTGGATTCAAGATTGAAGTTAAGAGTTCATTGAGAATGCAAGTGTGATTTGGATTTGAAGTTTGATTTGAGTTCAAGATGTTCGAAAGTGTTTGATTGGATTAAAGTTGGCAAAGAGCCTTAAGTATTGGTCATATGAGTTTCTTGGAAGGTAAAGTACATACTGTGAGGTCTTGTTTCAAGTCGGAGTTCATCCGCATTACAAAGATGTTCATGGTTATTCCAAATTCAAGTTCACATGTGTTCAAAGTTTATTCAAACCCTTTCATTCATGATTCAAGAAAATACTATCCAATTCCATTCAATTTCATTCAAGTGTAACAATACCTTACAAGAAAATTTGATGCTTTCGTGTCTTCAAGCATTTTTTCAAGACTTTGTCATTTAAACTCCGTCCTTAAAATTCATCACCCGACATTTCAAGCTCAAAGGTCATTTACAATTCACACTATAAATTTCAAGTTCATCCAAACCAAACATTCATTATAAAATCATTACAATCCCATTACACCAATATTCTACAAAGAAAAAAAATTGTTACAAAATACACTTGAACAAAATTCTTTAGTCCTAAAAGTGCTAAAATTCCATGAGTAAACTTCCAATTCCATGCCATGCCAAAGTTCGCCATCATCATGTATTCTTCAATCCTCATACCCCGAGCGAACCGACTTGTTGCATTCTTCAAACAATCATTACCATCCATATCAACCAGCGTTAATGCATTTCCAGCTCACCACTATGCTGCTATGTCAGATCAAACTAACCTAAATGATTGAACTTCAGTTTCTAGACAAGATATTCAAGGAAAAAATATGCTTGGTTCAGTTGCTCCTGGTATTAATAGCGGGATAAATATGGAGAACTTGCAGCAAATAAATTCTGAGCAAAAAGATATACCAATGCAAGATTTTCATGCGAGGCAAGAACTGGCTGGATCTTCCGAGACTTCACAAGACAAGTTGATAGTGCAGGCTCCTCCACATAAGGAATTATGCTTTAAATATGTTGGATGGTTCAGATAGTTTTAGTGGATTTCCTTCTCTTCAGAGTGGGAGTTAGAGTGCACTGATGCAGTCTGCTGTAGTTGAAACTTCTAGTAGTGAAGTGGGTATACAAGAGGAATGGAGTGGTCTAAGTTCTCGGAATACTGAACGGCCATTGCCAAAAGAAGGACCTTCACCCATTGATAGCAACAAACAACAATCAGTTTGGCCTGATAATAATTTGCAGTCAGCCCCCAATATAAACTCAAGGCCTTTAATTCGTCAAGATGATCTTAGCAGGCCCAGTTCTACTGTAAACTTTTCTGGTCTTCCTGGATTTCATCAGCCAGGTGCTGATACTGCACAAGAATCAAATGCAACCAGTTCAACCCTGTATCAATTAACAAAATTGGCTTAGAAAAAGAAATCAAAATAATTAAGTAAATTACTTTCAATTTCATTCAAATCTAAGGTCAACCCATCTAGTATAACTAACTGTTATCAAAGATCTCACTGGTAGTTACCAACAGAAAACAATTTACTAACTAATTCCATAACAGTTCAACATATTCATAACAAACCTCCCTAACCAATTCCAATAGCTAACTTTCTCATAATAGAATTTTCTAACTGCATCCAAAACAGAATTCTCCTAACCACCTAACAGATCCAAAACAGAATTCTCCTAACCACCTAACAGATTCATAACTTCCTCTAACCAACCTCCCAACAGATTATAACAGAATATAACAGATTTAGAGTGGGGGGAATTCACGATTTTTTCCTTCAATATACAGAAGAGATCCAAAAAAAATCACAGAGAAAAAAAAGTCTTTGAATCAGGAACAAACCTATAAGTTATTCTGTGAAAATTCTTCTGCTCTTCATCTTCATTCTCCTTGTAACCCCTTCATCTATGTTATCATCTTCTTCAATCTTCAAAAACCTCCTCTCCAAAACTGATTCTTTCAATTACTTCAATCTGCAAATCACATAACATTCCATCATCTTCCACAAAATGCTATTGTACCTTTCATCATCATCTTTATTCTTCAACGCTTAATCACCCAAAATTGAATCCAAGCCTTTTCTCCTGAATCTGCATTACCACGAATTTCAGTTCATATCATCGCGTGCACACGAGAATTGTGGCAGAAACGCGAAAGAACAAAAAAACTTGGAGCAGAAGAGGAAAGAATGGAGAGTAAGAAAAATGAACATACCTGGAGAACAATTTATAGACTCAATTTATATTCGGCCCGCTAGAAGTACAGTCAGAACAATTCAAATACGACTTCCTTCAATTCCGAGTTGGCTCGTAATACTGAATCCATTTTTGGATTCTTCTCTCGGCGATTCCGTTTCTAATTCGTTTGATATTATTTCCCATGTGTTCAAATCATATGAAGAAGATGAGGCAATCAGAGGTTCGAAACAAAATAAAGGAGACGATGAATAGTGACTTCCAAAGGGTGCTTTCACCGCGGAAGCTGACGATGGTGAGGGCGGAGGTCATTCGTGGCTGAGTTCGAAAGCAAAGAGGAAGTCGTCTTCGTGAATTCCAAGAATTTGCTGAAGCATTTGGGTTTGGATTTGTGATATGTGGTTATGAGGGATGAGTGATAGCCACAGTGGCAGAATCGAAAGGCGAAAGATGATGAAGTCGCCTGGGCCGTTTGAAGAAGATAGAACGAAGGAGATGATGAAGGAGTCGTGCCGCCGGTGAGAGAGTAGGGAAGAAGAATTTGTGAAGATGAAAAATCACAACGCTGTAACCCTAATTCCCCTTTTGGACCGGACCATACATCTTGGGCTGGACATTTTTTGGCCATATTGCTTCACAAAAAATTGCTACTGGGCCTGAGCGTTTTTTAGCCCAATTGCTTCATACAAAAAATTTCCAAAATTGCCAATTGGGACTGGAATGTTGGGCCTGCGCCTGGGTTGCTTCAGTATACCTCTAAAAAAAACTCTATACCCCCTGAATACTTTCTATTATTTCTTAAATAATTTTGTGTGATATTTCTACATGGTTTTTTCCTTAATTGTTCACATGATAAAAATTCAAAAAAATATTAATAGAACTTTACTTCTTTTATCAACTTTGTTTGTTATTTTATCCATGTTTTTGGTATATTTTAATGCCAATTTTGTGTGAGATTTTGAAATAAAAGAGACTTGAGTGAGGAGTTTCATGAAGTTTCAAAGCTAGCTAAGAGCATAATTTTCATCGAGGAATTCAAGGAGGCTTCTGTAGAGTTTTCTTATCACTTGCGTGGCTTCGAAGAGGAAACGGACCTTCTCCGTTCGGTATCATCGTGACCTCAATTTATACTTCATTTCTGTACTTTATCACATTTCTTTACCGCTTTTCATGAAAAGTAGGAGCTTTATTGCAAACCATATGCATGCTAACATTAGGTGGACGTTTCCCTTTCGTCCAACCCTGACTTAGGGCTACTAATGCACGATAACTTTAGGTTTAGAAATAGGCTAGTCTCCCTGTGACTTTCTTTCCCCTTTCGCATATGCATTAAAACGAAATTAGTTTTTACAAACTTCAAAATATTAAAAACTTACTGACAAGAATCATATCTTCGCTAAGTATGTGAGACGATAAGCGGGTCTCTTCTCGACCTTATTGTTCTATTATTCTAAGCTTTGGCATTTCAAGTCTCAAAGAATCATTTCAGGAATAAGTAGAGACATGGCTAAAATCTCTCCCTTGAGATTAACTAGCTATTATCTACAAGCAAAAATACCAACCAATACGAACTCTTTTTGCCTTCGGTCCTTCCTTGCAAAACCTTTTCAGAAAAGCATGTTAATTCACTTCTGTGTTGACGCGTAAGTCTCCAAAGGTCGAGTTGCGGCAGAGGGAGAAATTAATGTTGTTCACTAAAAAACACAAACCAACCAGAATATATGAGCCGAACTATGGCTGCTCTGATTCCTTAAAAGGGATACGTAGGCATCGGGGTAGGGCCCAAACGAGCACAATTTTATTTTCCCTACATTCTTTTCCCCTTTATTTTGCATGCATTTTCCATCCAGTAGTATAGTAAACAGTAAGCATATATTAAACACACCCATAAGATAGACAACAAGAGTGGATACCGTTTAGTACTATGGGCATTTATTTTCTTTTCAGAAAAACCCTCACATTTAACCTGGGGCAGGGTAGATTTCAGTTTATCTGATTGGGCATTCAAAACTCATTAAGAGTGCGCATCAAAGGATACAACAATGGTTGTCCTTCAGAAGGTTGAGAAAGAAAAAAATCACAATGGCTAACTTTCATCTATCATCAGCGTGCATCAAAGATAATGATATCCCAATAGGTATCTCTCGCACATCAAAAGGTCAAAATATGACGATACCATAATGGTTATTCCTCGTCAACCGAACAGCAAGGCAGTCACACCTTTTTTCAACAAATCAAAGAATGACTCGAAATCACACGACTGGTTCAAAAGAAATGATAAAAGAAAGAGACAAAAAGCCTTGCTAAGTCAAAACTTGCAAAACAAGTCGCTTAGGCAAAAGTCAGGGCATCCCGTTGGACTTCAAAGTCAAATTCAAAAGGAATTTGTCCAGGCAAAAATTAGGGAATACAAAAAAGAAAGTGAAAAGAGCGAAAAGAGAAAAAAAGGATCACCAAATAAAAATCCTCGACAAAGAATAAAATCATGTGATCGAACACAAAAATGAAAGAGGTGAGTGATTGCCATCCTCCTCAACCATGGTAAACTCCTTCTGAGTAATGAGTGCTCATATTGGTTTAACTGAATTTAGGATTCGAGAAAATCACGGAGAATGGGTGGGCACCAAATATTTTGAGCCTTAAACATTTCCTTCTAAAAACGTGAACCAAGCCACGTTACAACCCTGAAAAGTCCTAACTGAAGCATGGGTTAATTCGAAAGTGCATTATAACAAGAATACAGTAATATGACTCCTATGAGGCTTGCAAAAACTTTTGAGTTGGTATCACTCCATCTTTTTACTATCTTTTGTACAAATTTTTGATGTCTCAAAATATTTTTTTACAAATCTTTTAACTTCAAGACAAACATGAGCTTTGCATTAGAATTATCATTCTTAGAATAAACATTCTTTGCATATGAACAAGTGCTTAAAACACCAAGTAAGCTTACATAATGAGTATCAGACGAAAATTTGATTATTTCAAAGGACAAATTGCTTCAGGATATCGTTTAAAGGTAAATCATTTGTGAGAATGGTCTTAATCTGGGGAAAATCTTCTATTGACTCCGCTGAGTAAAAGAATACCGGTTTGATAAATGATCTGAAGTAGATTGCAAAAGTTGGTCGCCCAAAGTTTCTGACAAGCAGTGGTGCATTACTTTCAGTTGGTCCCAAGGGAAGTATTGCTTCAAGTATTTGCTTGAGAAAGAAGCAGTTCAAGTCGAGAAGTATGGTTGTGAAACAACGTTATTTAAGACATAGGACAACTACTCTAAGGTTATGTTGCCTTTGAAAATCCTAAAGTTTTCATCTCTCCGTGAGCATGGGACAAAGAAAAGATTTGTCGAGATTCTGTTGAGCAGGGGCAAGCGCGTCGAATACTCTGTCGAGTAAATATGCAGCCAATCTGAGGCATTCAAGTCGGGATTTTATCCCTCAAAGTGCAGTTAAACTGGGGCAGTTATGTCGAGATTTGATAAAACTCTCTAAAAATTTGTTGATCAGAGGAGAATCTTCCCAGAATTTGAAGGTGTATGGGCATTCGCTCAAGCATAGTTGGAATCCTCTACAATTTTAGTTATCCAAACATCATGTTCCAAAGTTCATAACACTGGGGCAGTTTATCTTGGTGGTACATATCTCAAAAAGTCCTCCCGAGGCAATTTTCCGCAAAAGGCTTACAAACTGGGGCAGGAATTTATGTAAGGGATTTCTCTCTTTTTCAATGGTTGATCAGATCATGTCCATACGCAGGCTAAAACCTATGAATTTGAAAATCATGATGAGAATTCAAGATTGTAATCTTCAACTTATCATAGATTTAAGTCCATTTAATGATATCCTTTGTCCTAAGTCAAGGTTATTATCCCCAGTTGAAGTTTGGATTGTTATCCACAGCAGGATATGAGCGGTAACGCAAATATTATTTGGGTTTGTTTATTCGTACAAGGCGTGATGGGAATATTGCTTCCTAGGGGGATGCCTAATCCCAGTAAAAGACCTGTTGCTACTTGACATAGACCTATCTACCAAGGGGTTCCTCTTCTGAGATATTTTCCCCCCAGTGAAGCATCCTCATTTCTCTGTAGGAGGAGAATGTTCCTTCTCCCTGGAAATATAGAAGTTGTTTAAAGTTTAGTCGACCCCTTTTTTTTGGACTACAATTTATTTTTGCAGCATCTCCTCTAAAGTCCATTTTTTAGTGGCATTCCTCCTCGGAGTCGACATGTTGAAGTAGTAATCTTGCATCGCGGTTTTTTTACCCAGTTATTAATTGTTCAAGTTGTATATTCTTCAGTAAGGTTTTCCATTCCAAACAGGGGCATGTCGCCCCAATTTCTGTTTTGCAAGAACTGTTGGTCTTTTATGACAAGATGCATACCAACAGATGAATCAAGAAGGGTAGCGTGAGGATTTTTCGTATAGCGAAATCCAATTTCCCCAGTGGAACTATTCTTCTTTCCATAATGGAGCAAGTGTCATATCTCTCAGGTGAGATGTACACGAAGAATTCCAGTCATAACTCTTTCGTTACCAGAAGCAGAAGATGTTGTTGAGATATCCCTAATGGAGTTTCTATCTCGGGATGTTTATTTCTTCCCCGAATAAGGATCAGGTACCTCCCAAGAATGTTATCCCCAGGGTGGTCTGAGTAGATTTCTTTTTATTTAAGAATTTCTATACTCCCTAACAGAAGTTATCTTCGTCAAGAATTTCTATGCCAGAAGTTTCCATTACAAGCAAAGCTTTCCTCTTTCCAACGGAGGATAAAGAATTTGATCCCCGTGAAAAGAGGAGTTTGATCAGAATTCAAGATTTTCACTGGACTACAATTTATTTTTGTAATGATCTTCCCAGGAAGTTATTTCCCTAGTGATATCAATATTTAGGGGTTGACGGTTCCAAATCTCGGTTCCCCATTAAAGTACATATTGCCTTTTCTCTACAGAAGATCAGATGTGCAAGAATAATCGTTCGGAAGCTCTTTGTCTTCTCAGCAGCCGATTGTTGACCTGTTTTCTTAATGTATTGCATCATTACATTTGCATCATTACATTGCATCTACCAAAACGCGTAGCATTTCCATTGCATGGAGCATTACGCTATAAAAAAATTCAAACATGCATGAGTATAAGCCAATTGTGTCCACCTGTGGCAACCAGATTGTTATGCGCTCAGATTTGATTTGCCTCCACAAGCCTATGGTAATTCAATTATGTTTCCTCGTCGGAGTTTGTTTTGATTCGCCACCAATCGGGTCTTTGGTATTTCTCCATTTCCCCAATAAGTTTGTGGTTTGTACTTGCCTTTGCAAGCCTTTGGTTATTTTACCCGCGTTTGCTTTGTCGTTAGAGTATGAGTAAGAGTTGGCTTATAACCTTTCTTGCTTCTCAAGTGTTTGAGTATCTATACTTGGTGTGTGGTAATTCAGACAATTGCCACTCTTGAAGAATTAACACCCCGCCTCTGGCCTGAGGGATTTTTAGTTCTTGTGTATTTGCAACCTATCGAAAGCCTAACATGTTTTTCTTTGTTAAAGTCTGCTTTGACCATTCCCTTTCTCTTGCAGATTTCACCTTCGATCGGTGCTCTTTGAAGGTCCTTCTTAGTCGGTTCCTTGTTTTGGTTTATCCGCGTTAGTCGGGTCCTCCTTTCGTTAGCCTAGCTAACTTTTTATGATTAAGAGTTTTTCAATGTCTCTTCAAAGTCCAGTTGTCTGGCGCCCTTGTTTAGGCGAATGCGTCCTTTTTTATTGGGGCTTTCTTCGGTTAGTCTCGTTCCTGTGTTCGCTAGCAATTCTAAACATTTTTTTCTTTATGATCAACTTCGCTCTTGTGTATCTAACTCTGACCAGATATTCATACATTTATCATTTGTTGAGAGTCCCCTCCGGCTGGTCTCTTTGCAGTTGTAAGTTCGCCTTCGACCGACGTTCTTTTCTTAGGAATCTACCTTCGGCATAGTATTCCTGGATGAAGATTCCCCTTCGGCTGGTTTCTTTATCCTAAAGTCCACCTTCGGCTGGCATCCTTTAAAATACACCTTCGGCTGGTATCATTTGTTGAGAGTCCCCTTCGGCTGGTCTCTTTGCAGTTGTAAGTTCGCCTTCGAATGGTGTTCTTTTCTTAGGAATCTACCTTCGGCATAGTATTCCTGGATGAAGATTCCCCTTCGGCTGGTTTCTTTATCCTAAAGTCCACCTTCGGCTGGCATCCTTTAAAATCCCGCTTCGGCTGGTATCTTTCAAAATCCCGCTTCGGCTGGTATCTTTCAAAATCCCGCTTCGGCAGGTATCTTTCAAAATCCCGCTTCGGCTGGTATCTTTCAAAATCCCGCTTCGGCTGGTATCTTTCAAAATCCCGCTTCGGCAGGTATCTTTCAAAATCCCGCTTCGGCTGGTATCTTTCAAAATCCCGCTTCGGCAGGTATCTTTCAAAATCCCGCTTCGGCAGGTATCTTTCAAAATCCCGCTTCGGCTCGTATCTTTTAAAATCCCGCTTCGGCAGGTATCTTTCAAAATCCCAATTCGGCTGGTATCTTTCAAAATCCCGCTTCGGCAGGTATCTTTCAAAATCCCGCTTCGGCTAGTATCTTTCAAAATCCCGCTTCGGCTGGTATCCTTTAAAATCCCGCTTCGGCTGGTATCTTTCAAAATCCTGCTTCGGCTGGTATCTTTCAAAATCCCGCTTCGGCTGGTATCCTTCAAAATCCCGCTTCGGCTGGTATCCTTTAAAATCCTGCTTCGGCAGGTATCTTTCAAAATCCCGCTTCGGCAAGTATCTTTCAAAATCCCGCTTCGGATGGTATCTTTCAAAATCCCGCTTCGGCAGGTATCTTTCAAAATCCCGCTTCGGAAGGTATCTTTTAAAATCCCGCTTCGGCATGTATCTTTCAAAATCCCGCTTCATCTAGTATCTTTCAAAATCCCGCTTCGGCAGGTATCTTTCAAAATCCTGCTTCGGTTGGTATCTTTCAAAATCCCGCTTCGGTTGGTATCTTTCAAAATCCCGCTTCAGCTGGTATCTTTCAAAATCCCGCTTCGGTTGGTATCTTTCAAAATCCCGCTTCGGCTGGTATCTTTCAAAATCCCGGTTTGGCTGGTATCTTTCAAAATCCCGCTTCGGCTGGTATCTTTCAAAGTCCCGTTTCGGCTGGTATCTTTCAAAATCCCGCTTCGGCTGGTATCTTTCAAAATCCCGCTCCGGCTGGTATCATTTGTTAAAATCCATCGTCGACTGGTCAGACGTATCAGAAACGAATGATCAGGGCATTTAACAAAAAGGTCAGACCACAAGAATATCAAGTTGGGGATCTGGTAATCAAGCGAATCATCCTTCCTCAGAGTGATCCAAGGGGCAAATGGACCCCTACATACGAAGGGCCATTTGTGGTTAAGCATGTGTTCTCAGGAGGAGCAATGATATTAACCAACATGGATGGTGACGACCTTCCTCACCCCGCCAATGCAGACATAGTTAAAAAATACTACGCATGAAAAAAATGACCCGCTAGGCTGACATGCCTAGGCAAAAATTAGGGCTTCCCGTCGAACCAAAAGGGTTCGGGCAAAATGAAGGGATGAAAATGAAAAATCTGTATACCCGGCAAGTCGAAAACCTGAAAAGGCGGCTTGGGCAAAAATGGGTATCCCGGTGGACTGAAAACCCGAAAGGGCGGTCCAGGCAAAAATTAGGGATAAAGCGTAAAACTATGTCTCATTGATCACTTTGCATCCAGAATCCGGTATCTGCATCAAGCTCAAAACGGCATCGATCAGTCAGCTTCACCCTCAACTAAGGTCATCAAGTGATGAGACACTCGGAGTTATAAAGGCAATAGCAGGGTTGAAACCCAGTGGATCATTCATCTTTCACACAGCTGTTTTATTCTCTTTTGTACAAAACTTGTATAAACTCTTTTGTTCGGCGACGTACCTCTTACTAGGACGTCAGCCTCTTGTAAACAAAACGCCTATTTTCAGGCCATTCAAAAATCAATACAAATATGTTTTTCAGTTAAACGTGCCAAGTGTTTTTCTTTTTTCCGTTTTGTTTTGCGAAGAACGTCCAAGGTTCAATTTGTGATGTATGCATTGACAATAATTTGCTAACTCATAAATATTTGCATACGAAACAAAGGAATTAATTGCAAGTGACACTAGAAACAGGGGCAATAAAGAGTGGTCTGAGCAGTCTAATTGTTCTATCCTCCAAGGTACCAAGGTAGGTTCAGCTAAAGAACGTGACCAGTATACCTGAATTCCCCAGAGAGTGGTTCAACAAAACAATACATTCTTCTCCAAGCTATCATCAAATATCAAAGGAAATTGAGTATCCTCCCGTAGATATCAAGTACTTCCCCAGCAGCAATATACAAGCATCCCCGGCAGTCTTAGCCTAAAGATTGTTCCCCGGCGGTATACCAACATTCAAAGGAATCACTTCCCCGCAGTCCAAAACTCCCCCAGAAGAGTCCAATCCAGCTTCACCAGCAAAGTTGGAATTCACACCCCAAGCAATAAGCTTATCCCCAGTAAATTCTGGAAGCCTACCCTCACAGAGCACGAACGCGTCGTCCGGCTTTATTTAAAGAGTTATTTCCTTAACAGGATATAACTGGGTTATCCTCAGCCAAAAGCCATGGAAAGAGTGTTGTCGACAAAGTCTTCTTACCCCAGCGAAGTCCTTCAACACTTCCTATACAACAGGGGTATCCTCAGCAAACTACTGTCAACATTCAGTAAAGCATCTCTATCCCCACAGAGTATTGCTTCCCAGCATGGTTGCTGGAGTATCTTTTCTCCCCGCAGACTCTTCATTCGCCAAGTTTATTCCCCAACGGAGTCATCTTCTCCTACCGGTATTCTTGCAGCTATCATCCCCAGCGGAAGCAAAATTTATTCCTCAACGTCAGCCCAGGATACAACTTCCCGGCACCCGTCAAGGATTCACTTTCCTAGACGAAAACATACATAAAACTCCACATACATCATCATAGCATGCATGACGCACTGCATCATATCATACGAATCTCATTTATGTTGAGAACATCATTGCTTGATCCATATCATGCATTGCATATGACTGACTTTTACCTCTCAGGAAAGATGCAGTTTAAATCCTCAATCACGTCTCAAGACCTAGACCGGTTCAGTTAAATCGACCCTAAGATTTTCCTGATGCTTATCCAGTCAAAGGCCTTCTCTTGGTTCAGTCAGATCGACCCTAAGATCTCCCTGATGCTTATCCAGTTGAAGATGTTTTAAGACCTAGACCGGTTCAGTTAAATCGACCCTAAGATTTTCCTGATGCTCATCCAGTCAAAGGCCTTCTCTGGTTCAGTCAGATCGACCCTAAGATCTCCCTGATGCTTATCCAGTTGAAGATATTCCAAGACCTTGTCCGGTTCGGTTAAATCGACCCTAAGATTTTCCTGATTCTTACCCAGTCAAAGGCCTCTCTGGTTCAGTCAGATCGACCCTAAGATCTCCCTGATTCTTATTCCAGTAGAAGACACCCAAGATTTGTCTCAACGAGCGTTGTTGAAGTTAAAGTCACCCAAGATTTTTCTCAACGAGCGTTGTTGAAGTTAAAATCGCCCAAGGTTCCCTTACCATTCATGCTAAGGTAGTAACCATCCCTGGTTCATTCATCAGCGTTTGAAGCTCCAGATTCAGCTCCTGTAACCAGTCAGGACACATCTATACCAAGCATCTAAAACCAGCTCCTGCAACGTGTCAGGTACTCATTTTCTCTTTTGCAGGTATGCAGGTTCTCGCTAAGGAATCTCCTATGCGATCAACATCCAGATGGCATCTATAAGCCCATCGTCCTATCCAGCAATTTCCAAATGGCATCTATAAGCCCATTCCCCCATCACTGCCACTACGTGAGCGCAAATTTCTGGGCACTCTAGTGTCCAATCATCTTCTACCCTCGGATTACGAAAGGCACGTCTGCCAATCTGCATCCTCAGGTCTAAGAAGATTGAACAGGGGCAACTGTTGTACCCCAAAATTTGCCCTCCCATACTCTTCAAGATTTGTCAAGTCAAGGTCACAAAATTCCCCAAGGGTTGTGCAGCTCAACTGGTCTCCTGTACAGTCAAAACTAGGGTTTGTGTTCTGATCAAGAATTGAAAGGTTTCAAAGGCCCAATCAAGTCTCATATGCTTATAAATGTGGTCAAGCATCTTCACATCAAGTTTCAAGGCATTCAGCTCAAAATTGCACAGTCAAAACCCTAGATTGCACTACAGTCAACTGTAGGGGCAAAATGGTCATTTGACAGTCAAAAGTTCAAATTTTTGGTCAATATATCATTTTGAAGCCACAAACATCATTTGATCAATGCTTGATCATGATTCTCAAAATTTGGCTCAGAAATCATCAAAGATGCAAAAGTTACTATATTTGGACAGCTGAAAAAGTCAACTGAAATTGACCAGGGAATAACTTTCACATGGATTATCAGAAAAATTCCATCCAAAGCTCATTTTGAAGAGAAAGACATTTCCTACAACTCATCTTCATATTCCAAGTCCAAGAAATGCTCTCACAAAAAGTTATCAATTTCAACATTATAGGTCATTTTCAAAAGTCAACAAAAAGGGACTTTAAGTCAAAGACCATAACTTGAGATTGGTAAATCAAAATGACATGGGACCAAAGGCATTGGTTAAAGGACTCAAAGACCTTTCCAAAATGTCCAAGAACATGTGAAAAGCTTAAAAATTGAGCAAGTTATGCCTTGTGGAAGTTGGGAAATTTTTGGGAATTTTGAAAAGTCAACATTGATGCAAAAGGCCTAAAAATGCAAATGGGCCCATTTTTCTTCCAAGTTTCTTCATGCCAAGCCTATGCACGACCATTAGGCCCAAAGGGAAGTATTTTCTCATTTTTTAATTATTTATTTGAATTTATATTAATATTAATTCATTTAAATTAATTAAATACATGAAAAATATAAATTTGACCTAAAAAAATCTTTTTATGCACATTCCAGGGTCAATATTTCGTGCACATCTTAAATAGGCAAGTTTTGATGAGATTTGAGCATGATTGAACCAAAATGCACATGGAAAAGATTTGGAAAAGATTTCATGAAATCAAATATTGAAAACAATGAATTCAAAGGATTTTGTGCAATATTTTTAACCTAATAGCTCCACTATATGATCAAGATCAGAAACCTAGTGCAAACACTGCAAGCTGCGCCCCAAGAACCCTTGGCAAATTGAAATTTTTCCATAAAAAACAAATACTGAAAACTAGTCTCAAGGTCGATTCAAGCTCCAATTTTCATTCCATTAGCATCCTGAAACATCATTGAACGTTTCTCAATCATTAACATCAACCAAAACGCCCTGAATTGGTACCCCTAAGTCAAACTGTACCTCAAAATTTCTGAAATCGTATAGCATGATTCAAGCATATTTTTGCATTTTTATTTATGTATTCATATTCACAATGATGTTTCTAAGCTGACCAATGCGTTTGATTGCATTTTTATGCCATATATATGAATCTGCCATGATCGTCCTCTAGGGTTTACAGGTTTGCTAATTTGGGGTTTTTGAGACAAAGCAAAATTGGGGCTCAAGACCATTGCCATTGCCTTTAGCACATCCAAACGAAAAGATTCCAACCCTCGCGCTCAATTTATGAGCGTCGAGGGCCTGTTCGCTATTTTCTGTTAGACGGTATTAGGCAACGTTTGCCAAACCGTGGCCTCTGAGTTTTGTTTTTACAGGGACGAAGACGATGGTGTCGTGTCACACGGGGACAGGCCAATTCAAATTTGCGCGCGTTTTAATTACTTAGCATTGATTTTGCTTCTTATTATTTGTTTTCCATAATATGTCAATTGATCCAAGCAGCGCAGTTGGCAGGCACCTCACTTTGCAAAGTCCAAGACCTGGGTTCGAGCCCCAGGTCTGTGTATTCTTCATATTATTTTTCCCATCACTTTCCCATGCAGCATAAGCATTGAGGCGCACCATATGTTTCAAGATCCAAAAGTCCACGTGCCTAATGAATGCAGATCAATGGCTCCAGTGTAAAGAACATACCATACGCCAGTCAATGCATTACACCTGATTGGAAAAGTCAATGATTCACAACTAATTGGGCCAGAATTCCCAGGCCAACACCTCCATAATGGGACAGAAAACCCCCCCTGGTTCTATCTTTTCTAATTTTCTTTTATCTTTTATTATTTTTAATTATTTATTTGTTTATTTATTTTCTGATCTAATTAAGTATCCTTTTTTTTACAAAATATAAAAACATTCAAAAATCAGAAAAGACTAAAAAAATAATAAATATTTATATTATAATTATTTTCATAAATAAAAGCTTGTAATTATTTAGTTTTAATTAGGTTTTCAAATTTAATTCTTTTTAATAACAAGAATCCAAAAAAAAAGGTAGAATTAGGTTAATTGATAATTTATATATTTTTTTTAATTTTTCCTTTTTCTCACAATATTATTTATTTAGTATTTTATTTTTATAATTAAATTGTACATAAATAAATTAGGGTTTAATGTAGATTATATTTTAATTCTTTCATAATAAATAAAAATATTAGAATTAGGGTTTGCCTTTTGATTTAATTTCAATTAACTCCTTTTTCTCATTAAATCTAAAAAACACAAAAATACCATTTTCATTTAATTTTTAATTTTAATTCTCATTAACTTTAAATATTTTGCAAAAGGGTCCAACGCCCATTGTTTTAATTATTTTCTTTCGCGCATTTACTTTATTGCTTATTATAATTTTGTATCTCTCCCAAAGCATTGTAATTTAAATTTCTCGCACTTTTATTTTATTGCTTTATTTATTTTCCGCTAAATCGGGTCCGGTTTAATTTTGGCGATGTGGACCCGCGCCTTTGTAATAGTCGTAGATTTATTTTTCCTCGCAAATATTTAACTGTTAAAAAGCATGCAAGAATGAATGTCTTAATTAAAATCAAGCGTAGATCACAACAAACATGACAAGACAAATATCAATGAAAACGACACACAATTCGCACACACCACCCCTAGGGTACGCCTCACTGTTGCCTTTCGAAAGGTGGTCGTCGAGTAGAGGACGTCTTAGTAAGTCCTCATGATCCGGGAACCTGGCATGAGGGTAGCTTCTAAGGTGTCTTCCCATTGCTCCGGTGATCACCATGTCCCTAAAACTCGAATTGACTCGAACACCTCCAACGGTGGTGCTACCTACCTCTCAATGGTGGGATGGCATTACTTTAAAGGACATTTACACAGACGAATTCCTTAGGGTAGGTAGGTTCTCAAGGATACTTGCTCTAATCTCAAAACAAACTCAAAAACATCTTTTCACACCAACACATTTTCAAAAGCTTTCAAAACAAACTTTTCAAACACTCTGACGTACGAGTCGATCTGAAATTTTTCAAAGAAACTTTTTTAAAACCCACATTGAAAAGCAAACAAACAATTTTGAAAACACATTGAGCAAGTATCTAAGAGCCCATGGATAACCATGGATAGAAAGGGTGCTAACACCTTCCCTTTCTATAACCTACCTCCCGAACCGAGAGCAATCTCTTTAAGGAATTTTTCTGTGCTTTTGTCCTTTCCTATTGGAGAAAATAAAAGACGGTGGCGACTCTTGCTTCCGCGACATTTCGCGAACCAGCGTTAAACAGTCAGTTCCAGATCCACCGATCACAGAACTGGCGACTCTGCTGGGGAGAAATCTTTAAAGTGAGGTGTACCTTAGGACTAAGATCACTGTGTTTTCAATTGCTTTCTTTGCTTGCTTTAAATTGTGGGACTGTCTTGGGAGTTCTATAGATCCTAACCCGGATCTGGGGGATACCTTCTTAGAAAGTAGCAACAAGACTGTGAGGGAACTGTGCGGGGTATACCGACATGGTTGAAACAGTCTGCTACGTTGATGTGGCACTTTGGTGTGTACCGGTAACCCTTGAGTTCAGTCAAGGAGAGTACGGGGCCTCCGCGTGGTGTCGTGAAGCATCAACAGACCTTAGGAACCTTAATTGAACTATCTTGGCCTCTTTAGGGTAGTGAGATAACTGACTTTGGTACAGTCCGAGGTTGGTTGATACTCGATACTACACTCAATTGAGGGTTGCTTTCCTGGAATATTTCGGTCGCCAGTTCAGTGGCTGAATCGAAACGATGAACAATGAAAGCAATCCCGTGATATTGGGAACCTTAGAACCCGGTTACTTTGATTAGGACAGGTTGAACCCACCAACGTCAAGAGGGTACTACCCAGACCCCATGCTGGCCTTAAACCTTAAGGGCTTGTCTTGTGTGCCTTGTGTGCCTTACATGTTTGTCTTTGTAAATATCTGTGGTGTGTTTAATCATAGCATCATGACATCATCCAGCATCATATGCATTGACTAACCATTTCAGGGGTTCGGATTTTTCATCTTTGTTCTTGTTTTGTAGGACATGGAAACTGCTCGTAGAAAGACAATTCAGGTCAATCTTGTAAGGATCCCTCCTCAGCTTAAGGAGCTTATATCCAGGATTCCCGAGAACTCTTCATTCAGTGAAAGGCATGGAAGCCTCATCAGCTTGGTCAACACCAACATTGAGGAAGATATGATAAAGGTCTTGTTCCAATTCTTTGACCCTCTGCATCACTGCTTTACCTTCTTGGACTATCAGTTGGTACCTACATTGGAGGAGTTCTCCCGGCTCCTGAAGATCCCTATCCTTGATCAGCTACCCTTCAGCGGTACAGAAAGGGAACCTAAGCTGGAAGAGATTGCTAAAGCCTTGCACCTACAGTCATCTGACCTCAAGGGACATTGGGAAGTCAGAAGTGGTATCAAAGGGTTCTTAGCCAGGTTTCTGTTTGAGAAGGCCCATGAATGTTGGAACTCCCTTGACTTGCAAGCTTTTGAAGAGGTTGTGGCCCTCCTTGTTTATGGTTTGGTGTTGTTCCCTAACCCAGATCAGCTCATTGATATCAGCGCCGTTCAGATCTTTATGTCCAGGAATCCTATACCTACGTTGCTGGGGGACATCCTTCACTCATGTTACATTCGAACCATGAGAAAAAGAGGTGTCCTTATGTGTTGCACTCCTCTCCTGGGAAGGTGGTTTATTTCGCACCTTCCCCAATCAGTCCTGAAGAATGAGCGGGGTTTGAGATGGTCACAACGGTTGATGACTCTTACACATGCTGATATACATTGGTGCCCTAGGTCCAGAGGGGATGTCACTATCATTGATCGTTGTGGGGAGTACCCTAATGTTCCTTTACTTGGAATCAGAGGAGGTATTACTTATAGCCCATGCCTGGCTTGGAGACAGTTTGGTTATGCTCGGAGGGACGGTCCTCATGACATGTTAATTCCTGACATAGTTTTCGACTTCGACAATGATACTCAAGGACTTCGTCAGAGATTTATCAGAGCTTGGAGGATGCCTAGTAGGATAAACAGCAAGACACTGGGGCACAGGAACTCCATCCCTTTGGAGCCTTATCTCAAATGGGTACGCGCCCGCTCTCAGAAGTTAGTCATGCCTTATCCTCACATGCTTCCAGTAATCAAAGAACCAGTCTTGGAAGGGGAAGTGTCTCATGTTATTCAGCACCCTGATATGCCCACGTCCTGGGAAGAGATGCAGAAGAGCTGGATCCAGCTTAAGGAGGAAAGGAATTCTCTTGAGACTAGTCTGCATGCCAGTGAAAAGAAAGTCCTGGAGCTCACTCGCCTGTTGCATGAGGAGAGGAATCTCAACACCTACATAGCTCCGAAGAGGATGCGCAGTGTATTTTGGGATTGACTTGATTTTTGTACTTTTGCCCATGAGGCCTTGATGTATTAAACAATGAGTTCTTTAATAATAACGTGTGTTCTTTTCTTGTCTACAACAAATTTGAACTTTCGAACCCTTGAATGCATTGCATACGCATTTCATACATCATGTGCATAGCAGGTTTTTCCCCTTTTCAGGTTGCTTACAGTTCTTCGCTGTTTATTTCAGCATCATGAATCCCGGATCTGAATCAACAGAGACATCAATCAAGGCTCTCCAGGCGCAGAATGCGCAGTTTCAAGAGCTAATCATGGGTCTAGCTAAAGGCCAAGAAGAACTGAAGACCATGCTCCTGAAGAAGGAGAAGAAAAAGAAGAGAAGAACTGTTCTGTTCAACTCGGGCCGAAGGTTGGGTAATACTCTGCACCATGAAGAGGCTGGTTCTTCTGTTGGCAGGAGTCCTTCTCAGGCAGAAGTAAAGGTTCCTACTCCAGTGGTCTCCGACAACGAGACGGATTTTGATGAGGAGCAGTACCCTCCTGCAGATGACAGGTACAAACAACTGGAGGACAGGTTGAAAGCTATGGAGGTGCAACAGGCACCTGGGCTGGATTTCGGAGATCTGGGTTTGTCGACTGGTGTAATCATCCCTCATAAATTCAAAGCACCTTCCTTCTCGAAGTACGACGGGGCGTCTTGTCCCAAGCTGCACTTAAGGTCCTATGTTCGGAAAATTCAGTCGTACTCTGCGGACAAGAATCTATGGATCCACTTCTTCCAGGAGAGTCTTTCAGGGACTCATCTCGAATGGTTCTATCAGCTGGATGGGACCAAAGTTCGTAACTGGGAGGAGCTGGCTACTGCTTTCTACAAGCAGTATCAGTATAATGCCGACCTTGCCCCCACACGTACCCAACTCCAGGGTATGGCGTTAGGAGCAAGCGAAGGTTTTAAGGAGTACGCTCAGAAGTGGAGAGACCTGGCTGGCAGGGTGCAGCCACCATTGACTGATCGGGAGTTGGTTGACATGTTCTTGGGGACCCTATCTGGGCCATTCTTCAACCATCTCATTGGGAATTCTTCTGCTGGTTTCACTGATTTGATCTTGACTGGAGAAAGGATTGAAGCTGGGTTGAAGTCTGGGAAGATTGCAAAGGCTGCATCATCTAGTTCAGAAAAGAAACCGTTTAAAAAAGAGTCTAGTGCCGTATATGGTTCCAGGAGATCAGAGAGAAATGAACACCGCCAATCTGTCAGTGCGGTCATGATTGCTAAGCCTGCTGCCGCTCCCCGGCCAAACAATTCGCAGAAAGCTGAAAGACCCCGGAGGGAATTCACCCGCTTAGGCATGACTTTGTCGCAGATCCTGCCATAGTTGCTCGCAACCAATTTGGTAACTATCAGGGAGGCTCCAAAGTTCCCAAATACAGCATCTCCCAAGTACAACCCGAATGCTCGCTGTGCTTACCATTCAGAAAGCCCGGGGCATTCTACCGATGACTGTTGGGCACTAAAGAATAAGCTGCATGATCTCATTGATACTAAGGAGGTACAGTTTGAGGCATCTGACAAGCCTAATGTGGTGACAGCTCCCCTGCCTGCTCATGGAGTTAATGCTATCGGTGATGAAGAGGAAGTTGATGAAGCTGAGTTTGATAGCTGGATCTACCCGGCTGCTGATGGTGGACTTAACAATTGGAGTGCAAAGGACCATACCCCTGTTACCTTTGTGACACAGTAATAAATTTCCTTGTTTTGTTATTTTGTAATAGACAATGATAAACTCTATGGCCCGGTGTCTTACCCGAGGCACCGTGGTTCTATTTGTGAGGGCATACAAACTGTCATTTTATACATCATGAATGAAAATTTTGGACGTTTTTCGCATTGCAAATATTGTGTTCCTTTTCTATCTTTCCTTTCCTTTACATAATTTTCAAAACAGCTGTATTTACACACACACTCACTCATACAGGTTCCAATCCACTCTGGATCTCACTGATAACAGCTCTGCTACTGCCAATTATGACTTCGAAAATCCGATCAACTTAGCCGAAGACGAAGGTGAAGATGATTGCGAAGTGCCTGGCGAGCTTGCAAGACTGTTGCTTCAGGAAGAGAGGGCAATTCAACCCCATGAAGAGCCAGTGGAAACCATAAACCTGGGTACCGACGAAGACAGAAAAGAGGTAAAGATTGGTGCCAACCTAGAGCTCAGCGTGAAGCAACGGTTAACCAAGATGTTACATGACTATATGGAGATCTTTGCCTGGTCCTACGAAGACATGCCAGGGTTGGATACCGATATTGTTGTCCATTATTTGCCGACTAGGGAAGACTGCCCTCCAGTTAAACAAAAGGTTCGTCGGATGCGTCCAGAGATGTCCGAGAAGATTAAAGCCGAAGTCATGAAACAGTTTGATGCCGGTTTCCTTGCAGTGACTTCTTACCCTCAATGGATTGCCAACGTGGTGCCGGTACCTAAAAAGGACGATAAGGTCAGAATGTGTGTCGATTATAGGGATCTGAACAGGGCCAGCCCCAAAGATGACTTCCCCTTACCTCACATTGATGTCCTTGTTGATAATACACCTCAGCACAAGGTGTTCTCTTTCATGGATGGTTTTTCAGGCTACAATCAGATCAAGATGGCACCTGAAGACATGGAAAAGACTACATTTGTTACTCAGTGGGGCACCTTCTGTTACAAGGTCATGCCGTTCGGATTAAAGAATGCTGGGGCAACCTACCAACGTGCCATGGTTGCCTTATTTCATGACATGATCCATCACGAGATAGAAGTGTATGTGGACGACATGATCGCTAGGTCCCAGACTGAGGAAGAGCATCTAGATCATCTACAGAAATTGTTTGACCGATTGAAACTGTACAAGCTGAGATTGAACCCGAACAAGTGCACCTTCGGGGTAAGATCGGGAAAGTTACTAGGCTTCGTGGTCAGTGATAAAGGTATTCAAGTGGACCCTGCTAAGGTCAAAGCTATTCAAGAGATGCCAGTTCCCAGGACAGAGAAGGAGGTCAGAGGCTTTTTAGGACGCCTGAATTACATCGCTCGATTCATCTCTCATCTGACCGCTACCTGTGAGCCAATCTTCAAGCTACTGAAGAAAGATCAGGTAGTACGTTGGAACGATGAATGTCAGGCTGCCTTCGACAGAATCAAAGAGTATCTCCAAGAACCACCTATCCTTATGCCACCGGTTGAGGGGAGACCTCTGATCCTATACCTGACAGTGCTGGACAACTCAATGGGGTGTGTGTTGGGGCAGCATGACGAGTCTGGCCGAAAAGAGCACGCCATTTATTACCTTAGCAAAAAGTTTACCGACTGTGAGACCCGATACTCACTACTTGAGAAAACTTGTTGCGCTTTGGTATGGGCTGCTCGCCGGCTGAGACAGTATATGCTGACTCACACTACCTTGTTGATCTCAAAGATGGATCCAATAAAATACATATTCGAAAAGCCTGCTCTGTCTGGGAGAATTGCAAGATGGCAAATGATCTTGACGGAATACGACATTCAGTACACAACCCAGAAAGCCATCAAGGGGAGTGTATTGGCAGACCACTTAGCTCATCAAGCTGTAGATGACTACCAATCAATGAACTTCGAGTTTCCGGATGAAAGCATCATGATTGTAACTGATTGTGAAGTACCTGGACCGGATGAAGGACCTGAGCCAGGATCCCGATGGTCTATGCACTTTGACGGAGCTTCCAATGCTTTGGGAAATGGTATCGGCGCCATCATCATATCCCCTCAAGGTACTCATACTCCACTCACTGCCCGGCTGTGTTTCAACTGTACCAACAACATGGCGGAGTATGAGGCGTGTATCATGGGTCTTCAAGCTGCGATCGACCTAAGGATCAAATTTCTAAGTGTTTTCGGAGATTCCGCTCTTGTGATCAATCAGATCAACGGAGAGTGGGATACGAAACATCCAAACTTGATTCCTTACAGAGAATGTGTGTTGACCCTGGTTCCCCACTTCACAGAGATAACCTTTGAGCACTTTCCAAGAGAAGAGAATCAGTTAGCGGACGCGTTAGCTACAATGTCTTCAATGTTCAAGGTCAAATGGGATAATGAAGCTCCCCGGATCATCATCTGGAAACTGGACGAACCGGCATACTGTTGTGATCTCGAAACTGAATTGGTGACTGAGAAGCCTTGGTACCACGAAGTGAAGAGATATCTGGAAGCTCAGGAATACCCTGAAGGTGCCTCTGTCAATGATAAGAAATTCCTGAGGAGGTTCGCAGCCAAGTTCTTCCTAAGCAACGGCATCTTGTACAAGCGAAACCATGATTCAACCTTACTGCGCTGTGTGGATAAGACTGAGGCAGAAAGAATCATGGAAGAGCTACATGAAGGGACCTTTGGTACGCATTCCAGTGGGCACACTATGGCTAAAAAGATCCTACGGGCAGGATATTATTGGTCCACAATGGAAGCTGACTGCTACCAACATGCTAGGACATGCCACAAGTGCCAGATCTATGCGGATAAGGTGCATGTTCCTCCGGTTCCCCTGAATGTTCTGACTGCGCCTTGGCCGTTCGCAATGTGGGGCATAGACATGATCGGCGAGATAAAACCTACGGCATCCAATGGACATCGCTTCATCCTAGTAGCGATTGATTATTTTACGAAGTGGGTTGAAGCAGCATCCTATGCTACGGTAACCAAGACTGTTGTGGCACGGTTCATTCGGCACAACCTGATCTGTCGGTACGGCGTCCCTGAGCGGATTATTACAGACAACGGTACCAATCTGAACAATAAGATGATTACTGAGCTTTGCGAACAGTTCAAGATACAGCACCACAATTCTTCTCCTTACAGACCGAAGATGAATGGGGCTGTAGAAGCAGCTAACAAAAACATCAAGAAGATCGTGCAGAAAATGACAGTAACTTACAAAGATTGGCACGAGATGTTACCGTTCGCTCTGCATGGGTATCGTACCTCAGCTAGAACGTCAACCGGGGCAACTCCTTTCTCTCTGGTTTATGGCATGGAGGCAGTCTTGCCGATTGAAGTACAAATTCCCTCTCTCCGGATAATGAAGGATGCAAATCTGAACGAAGATGATTGGATCCAGACACGACTTGATCAACTCAACCTCATTGACGAAAAAAGACTTGCTGCTATCTGCCACGGTCAGACGTATCAGAAACGAATGATCAGGGCATTTAACAAAAAGGTCAGACCACAAGAATATCAAGTTGGGGATCTGGTAATCAAGCGAATCATCCTTCCTCAGAGTGATCCAAGGGGCAAATGGACCCCTACATACGAAGGGCCATTTGTGGTTAAGCATGTGTTCTCAGGAGGAGCAATGATATTAACCAACATGGATGGTGACGACCTTCCTCACCCCGCCAATGCAGACATAGTTAAAAAATACTACGCATGAAAAAAATGACCCGCTAGGCTGACATGCCTAGGCAAAAATTAGGGCTTCCCGTCGAACCAAAAGGGTTCGGGCAAAATGAAGGGATGAAAATGAAAAATCTGTATACCCGGCAAGTCGAAAACCTGAAAAGGCGGCTTGGGCAAAAATGGGTATCCCGGTGGACTGAAAACCCGAAAGGGCGGTCCAGGCAAAAATTAGGGATAAAGCGTAAAACTATGTCTCATTGATCACTTTGCATCCAGAATCCGGTATCTGCATCAAGCTCAAAACGGCATCGATCAGTCAGCTTCACCCTCAACCAAGGTCATCAAGTGATGAGACACTCGGAGTTATAAAGGCAATAGCAGGGTTGAAACCCAGTGGATCATTCATCTTTCACACAGCTGTTTTATTCTCTTTTGTACAAAACTTGTATAAACTCTTTTGTTCGGCGACGTACCTCTTACTAGGACGTCAGCCTCTTGTAAACAAAACGCCTATTTTCAGGCCATTCAAAAATCAATACAAATATGTTTTTCAGTTAAACGTGCCAAGTGTTTTTCTTTTTTCCGTTTTGTTTTGCGAAGAACGTCCAAGGTTCAATTTGTGATGTATGCATTGACAATAATTTGCTAACTCATAAATATTTGCATATGAAACAAAGGAATTAATTGCAAGTGACACTAGAAACAGGGGCAATAAAGAGTGGTCTGAGCAGTCTAATTGTTCTATCCTCCAAGGTACCAAGGTAGGTTCAGCTAAAGAACGTGACCAGTATACCTGAATTCCCCAGAGAGTGGTTCAACAAAACAATACATTCTTCTCCAAGCTATCATCAAATATCAAAGGAAATTGAGTATCCTCCCGTAGATATCAAGTACTTCCCCAGCAGCAATATACAAGCATCCCCGGCAGTCTTAGCCTAAAGATTGTTCCCCGGCGGTATACCAACATTCAAAGGAATCACTTCCCCGCAGTCCAAAACTCCCCCAGAAGAGTCCAATCCAGCTTCACCAGCAAAGTTGGAATTCACACCCCAAGCAATAAGCTTATCCCCAGTAAATTCTGGAAGCCTACCCTCACAGAGCACGAACGCGTCGTCCGGCTTTATTTAAAGAGTTATTTCCTTAACAGGATATAACTGGGTTATCCTCAGCCAAAAGCCATGGAAAGAGTGTTGTCGACAAAGTCTTCTTACCCCAGCGAAGTCCTTCAACACTTCCTATACAACAGGGGTATCCTCAGCAAACTACTGTCAACATTCAGTAAAGCATCTCTATCCCCACAGAGTATTGCTTCCCAGCATGGTTGCTGGAGTATCTTTTCTCCCCGCAGACTCTTCATTCGCCAAGTTTATTCCCCAACGGAGTCATCTTCTCCTACCGGTATTCTTGCAGCTATCATCCCCAGCGGAAGCAAAATTTATTCCTCAACGTCAGCCCAGGATACAACTTCCCGGCACCCGTCAAGGATTCACTTTCCTAGACGAAAACATACATAAAACTCCACATACATCATCATAGCATGCATGACGCACTGCATCATATCATACGAATCTCATTTATGTTGAGAACATCATTGCTTGATCCATATCATGCATTGCATATGACTGACTTTTACCTCTCAGGAAAGATGCAGTTTAAATCCTCAATCACGTCTCAAGACCTAGACCGGTTCAGTTAAATCGACCCTAAGATTTTCCTGATGCTTATCCAGTCAAAGGCCTTCTCTTGGTTCAGTCAGATCGACCCTAAGATCTCCCTGATGCTTATCCAGTTGAAGATGTTTTAAGACCTAGACCGGTTCAGTTAAATCGACCCTAAGATTTTCCTGATGCTCATCCAGTCAAAGGCCTTCTCTGGTTCAGTCAGATCGACCCTAAGATCTCCCTGATGCTTATCCAGTTGAAGATATTCCAAGACCTTGTCCGGTTCGGTTAAATCGACCCTAAGATTTTCCTGATTCTTACCCAGTCAAAGGCCTCTCTGGTTCAGTCAGATCGACCCTAAGATCTCCCTGATTCTTATTCCAGTAGAAGACACCCAAGATTTGTCTCAACGAGCGTTGTTGAAGTTAAAGTCACCCAAGATTTTTCTCAACGAGCGTTGTTGAAGTTAAAATCGCCCAAGGTTCCCTTACCATTCATGCTAAGGTAGTAACCATCCCTGGTTCATTCATCAGCGTTTGAAGCTCCAGATTCAGCTCCTGTAACCAGTCAGGACACATCTATACCAAGCATCTAAAACCAGCTCCTGCAACGTGTCAGGTACTCATTTTCTCTTTTGCAGGTATGCAGGTTCTCGCTAAGGAATCTCCTATGCGATCAACATCCAGATGGCATCTATAAGCCCATCGTCCTATCCAGCAATTTCCAAATGGCATCTATAAGCCCATTCCCCCATCACTGCCACTACGTGAGCGCAAATTTCTGGGCACTCTAGTGTCCAATCATCTTCTACCCTCGGATTACGAAAGGCACGTCTGCCAATCTGCATCCTCAGGTCTAAGAAGATTGAACAGGGGCAACTGTTGTACCCCAAAATTTGCCCTCCCATACTCTTCAAGATTTGTCAAGTCAAGGTCACAAAATTCCCCAAGGGTTGTGCAGCTCAACTGGTCTCCTGTACAGTCAAAACTAGGGTTTGTGTTCTGATCAAGAATTGAAAGGTTTCAAAGGCCCAATCAAGTCTCATATGCTTATAAATGTGGTCAAGCATCTTCACATCAAGTTTCAAGGCATTCAGCTCAAAATTGCACAGTCAAAACCCTAGATTGCACTACAGTCAACTGTAGGGGCAAAATGGTCATTTGACAGTCAAAAGTTCAAATTTTTGGTCAATATATCATTTTGAAGCCACAAACATCATTTGATCAATGCTTGATCATGATTCTCAAAATTTGGCTCAGAAATCATCAAAGATGCAAAAGTTACTATATTTGGACAGCTGAAAAAGTCAACTGAAATTGACCAGGGCATAACTTTCACATGGATTATCAGAAAAATTCCATCCAAAGCTCATTTTGAAGAGAAAGACATTTCCTACAACTCATCTTCATATTCCAAGTCCAAGAAATGCTCTCACAAAAAGTTATCAATTTCAACATTATAGGTCATTTTCAAAAGTCAACAAAAAGGGACTTTAAGTCAAAGACCATAACTTGAGATTGGTAAATCAAAATGACATGGGACCAAAGGCATTGGTTAAAGGACTCAAAGACCTTTCCAAAATGTCCAAGAACATGTGAAAAGCTTAAAAGTTGAGCAAGTTATGCCTTGTGGAAGTTGGGAAATTTTTGGGAATTTTGAAAAGTCAACATTGATGCAAAAGGCCTAAAAATGCAAATGGGCCCATTTTTCTTCCAAGTTTCTTCATGCCAAGCCTATGCACGACCATTAGGCCCAAAGGGAAGTATTTTCTCATTTTTTAATTATTTATTTGAATTTATATTAATATTAATTCATTTAAATTAATTAAATACATGAAAAATATAAATTTGACCTAAAAAAATCTTTTTATGCACATTCCAGGGTCAATATTTCGTGCACATCTTAAATAGGCAAGTTTTGATGAGATTTGAGCATGATTGAACCAAAATGCACATGGAAAAGATTTGGAAAAGATTTCATGAAATCAAATATTGAAAACAATGAATTCAAAGGATTTTGTGCAATATTTTTAACCTAATAGCTCCACTATATGATCAAGATCAGAAACCTAGTGCAAACACTGCAAGCTGCGCCCCAAGAACCCTTGGCAAATTGAAATTTTTCCATAAAAAACAAATACTGAAAACTAGTCTCAAGGTCGATTCAAGCTCCAATTTTCATTCCATTAGCATCCTGAAACATCATTGAACGTTTCTCAATCATTAACATCAACCAAAACGCCCTGAATTGGTACCCCTAAGTCAAACTGTACCTCAAAATTTCTGAAATCGTATAGCATGATTCAAGCATATTTTTGCATTTTTATTTATGTATTCATATTCACAATGATGTTTCTAAGCTGACCAATGCGTTTGATTGCATTTTTATGCCATATATATGAATCTGCCATGATCGTCCTCTAGGGTTTACAGGTTTGCTAATTTGGGGTTTTTGAGACAAAGCAAAATTGGGGCTCAAGACCATTGCCATTGCCTTTAGCACATCCAAACGAAAAGATTCCAACCCTCGCGCTCAATTTATGAGCGTCGAGGGCCTGTTCGCTATTTTCTGTTAGACGGTATTAGGCAACGTTTTCCAAACCGTGGCCTCTGAGTTTTGTTTTTACAGGGACGAAGACGATGGTGTCGTGTCACACGGGGACAGGCCAATTCAAATTTGCGCGCGTTTTAATTACTTAGCATTGATTTTGCTTCTTATTATTTGTTTTCCATAATATGTCAATTGATCCAAGCAGCGCAGTTGGCAGGCACCTCACTTTGCAAAGTCCAAGACCTGGGTTCGAGCCCCAGGTCTGTGTATTCTTCATATTATTTTTCCCATCACTTTCCCATGCAGCATAAGCATTGAGGCGCACCATATGTTTCAAGATCCAAAAGTCCACGTGCCTAATGAATGCAGATCAATGGCTCCAGTGTAAAGAACATACCATACGCCAGTCAATGCATTACACCTGATTGGAAAAGTCAACGATTCACAACTAATTGGGCCAGAATTCCCAGGCCAACACCTCCATAATGGGACAGAAAACCCCCCCTGGTTCTATCTTTTCTAATTTTCTTTTATCTTTTATTATTTTTAATTATTTATTTGTTTATTTATTTTCTGATCTAATTAAGTATCCTTTTTTTTACAAAATATAAAAACATTCAAAAATCAGAAAAGACTAAAAAAATAATAAATATTTATATTATAATTATTTTCATAAATAAAAGCTTGTAATTATTTAGTTTTAATTAGGTTTTCAAATTTAATTCTTTTTAATAACAAGAATCCAAAAAAAAAGGTAGAATTAGGTTAATTGATAATTTATATATTTTTTTTAATTTTTCCTTTTTCTCACAATATTATTTATTTAGTATTTTATTTTTATAATTAAATTGTACATAAATAAATTAGGGTTTAATGTAGATTATATTTTAATTCTTTCATAATAAATAAAAATATTAGAATTAGGGTTTGCCTTTTGATTTAATTTCAATTAACTCCTTTTTCTCATTAAATCTAAAAAACACAAAAATACCATTTTCATTTAATTTTTAATTTTAATTCTCATTAACTTTAAATATTTTGCAAAAGGGTCCAACGCCCATTGTTTTAATTATTTTCTTTCGCGCATTTACTTTATTGCTTATTATAATTTTGTATCTCTCCCAAAGCATTGTAATTTAAATTTCTCGCACTTTTATTTTATTGCTTTATTTATTTTCCGCTAAATCGGGTCCGGTTTAATTTTGGCGATGTGGACCCGCGCCTTTGTAATAGTCGTAGATTTATTTTTCCTTGCAAATATTTAACTGTTAAAAAGCATGCAAGAATGAATGTCTTAATTAAAATCAAGCGTAGATCACAACAAACATGACAAGACAAATATCAATGAAAACGACACACAATTCGCACACACCACCCCTAGGGTACGCCTCATTGTTGCCTTTCGAAAGGTGGTCGTCGAGTAGAGGACGTCTTAGTAAGTCCTCATGATCCGGGAACCTGGCATGAGGGTAGCTTCTAAGGTGTCTTCCCATTGCTCCGGTGATCACCATGTCCCTAAAACTCGAATTGACTCGAACACCTCCAACGGTGGTGCTACCTACCTCTCAATGGTGGGATGGCATTACTTTAAAGGACATTTACACAGACGAATTCCTTAGGGTAGGTAGGTTCTCAAGGATACTTGCTCTAATCTCAAAACAAACTCAAAAACATCTTTTCACACCAACACATTTTCAAAAGCTTTCAAAACAAACTTTTCAAACACTCTGACGTACGAGTCGATCTGAAATTTTTCAAAGAAACTTTTTTAAAACCCACATTGAAAAGCAAACAAACAATTTTGAAAACACATTGAGCAAGTATCTAAGAGCCCATGGATAACCATGGATAGAAAGGGTGCTAACACCTTCCCTTTCTATAACCTACCTCCCGAACCGAGAGCAATCTCTTTAAGGAATTTTTCTGTGCTTTTGTCCTTTCCTATTGGAGAAAATAAAAGACGGTGGCGACTCTTGCTTCCGCGACATTTCGCGAACCAGCGTTAAACAGTCAGTTCCAGATCCACCGATCACAGTATCCAATACCTACCACGAATATGTATCTATATCTTTCTTACGTATCTGATACCGACCACGGATATGTATCTTTTCTATCTCTTTCTTACGTATCTGATACCGACCACGGATATGTATCTTTGATATCTCTTTCGTACGTATCCGATACCGACCACAGATATGTATTTTTGATATCTCTTTCTTACATATCTAATACCGACCACGGATATGTATCTTTGATATCTCTTTGTGCGTATCTGATACCGACCACGGATATGTATTTTTTGACATCTCTTTCTTATGTATCCGATACCGACCACAAATATGTATCTTTTCTATCTCTTTTGTGCATATCCGATACCGACCATGGATATGTATCTTTTCTATCTCTTTTGTGCGTATTCGATACCGACCACGAATATGTATCTTTTCTATCTCTTTTAGGCATATCCGATACCGACCACGGATATGTATCTTTTCTATCTCCTTTTTACGTATCTGATACCGACCCCGGATATGTGTCTCTGATACCTTTTTTTCATATGGCTGCTACAGACTTCAGGCATATATCTTTTGATATCTTTCTTACAGGTGTTTGTTACTAAATCCCAACAGATGTTCCTTGATAACCAAGTTATTCTGTTGTGTGTCAAGCCCTGGTTAAACATACATCTAACCTGATAACCTCTTTTACCTAGCAAAAAAATAATAATAAAAACAGAAAATACAGAAAACCAAAGATATAATAATACATGACTGGCTTTGGAGCTCAAATTTTCGGGTTCTTTTAGTATTTGATCTTCTTCCACCCTGAAAGTTCGAAAGGTTGATGCCAATCTCACCTTCAGGTTGAAGGCGATTAAATAGGGGCAGCTGTTGCACCCCAAAATTTTCCCTCCTAATTGCACTTTTATGGCTTAGACTTTTTACATTCATCTGCATCATTCCAATGGGTCATTCGCATAGCACGCATTTTTCATAAAATAGATTGCCTGAGGCTCAAAAGATCATCAGTTAGGAAGCTAGGGTTTACAGCTGATTTAAGGTGTATATGTTGGATAAGTTTGATTATCCAGGGTCTTCTCCGTGTACAAAGTTTTGGAATTAAGGTTTTGGTTCAGGCTCATTTTTTGGACTTCTTCTCCAACAAGTTACAGGGCTAATATCTTCTGATGAACAACTGGTTGTTGGTCATTCTGGTCAAGAACTCCAGGACGTGACCTAGCATATGTGGGCTCCAAATCATGGCGTCTCTTCCTATAAGTATGCCTATCATTTGATTAGGATTAATGATTGTAACATGACATTCATCTACTCCTCAGTTAATCAATTTAGGTTTTGTTGAATCATGGTTCAAAGATGTTTTATCCGGATATTTCTCTGTGCGTCTAAATGGGGAATCAAGATTGTAAGGTGTGGTTAACAGGATTTCTTTCTCTTCAAGATATAATTTCTTTTTTCGAGTCTTGGCAAGTGCTGAGGTTTTCATTTATGCGACTAGGGTTTCACATCAAGGGAATTCTTCTTTGATTCAGACTTTATCATCCATCTGTAAGATGTTCCTTATGACACTAATTTCAAGTTGAAATAACCGATCGCTAAGGGTTGGGGATTGAATTGTGAAGCGTGGTTCATGACCTAAGATATGAATTCATAGATTTCTCCTTAACCAAGGCAATCATTGTCCTCATCATTGTCATTTCTTATCTGCGATGCGAGTAGGTTTGGATTGAAGTAGGTTTCTCATGGAAGAATTCATGCAAGGTAATTCAAGGTTCAAGGCATTCAAGGAAGGGTTTTGTTCAACATGGCATACCTAGTTGATGGGCTTACAAGCTCTTATGAGACCTTGAGATGCATAATCATGGGCCAATTTCAAAGATATGTGGATAAGATCTGTTGACTTCGGTTAAAGTAAGCTTTGAAAAATTAACTTTGGGACCAAGGTCTCCCTTAAATTTTCATCTAATATGTGTTGGGCATTCGAGTTGCATTTGAAGAATGGTATGGTAAAGGAAAAGAAATAATTGTTCAGAAAAGGAAAATTTCATTAAAAATCAGGGTTTCTATTCATTGATAAAAGTTCAAGTAATTGAATATCAGGGGAAATAAGGTTTCATATTAATCTTGATCATATTCTTTCATTATCATTTACATCCATCTTTGATGATTTAAGGTCGTCAATTAGGTAAGGACTTTGTCAAGATAAGAGACTTGTGGATTGAATCGTGGAATATGAGGCATGATACAAAAGGCAAGGTTGTGAATTTTTTAGGATCAAAATCTTATTGACTATTCAAATTATTTGTCATTCAAGTTGATTTGGATTCAAGATTGAAGTTAAGAGTTCATTGAGAATGCAAGTGTGATTTGGATTTGAAGTTTGATTTTAGTTCAAGATGTTCGAAAGTGTTTGATTGGATTAAAGTTTGCAAAGAGCCTTAAGTATTGGTCATATGAGTTTCTTGGAAGGTAAAGTACAGACTGCGAAGTCTTGTTTCAAGTCGGAGTTCATCCGCATTACAAAGATGTTCATGATTATTCTAGATTCAAGTTCACATGTGTTCAAAGTTTATTCAAACCCTTTCATTCATGGTTCAAGAAAATGCTATCCAATTCCATTCAATTTCATTCAAGTGTAACAATACCTTACAAGAAAATTTGATGCTTTTATGTCTTCAAGCATTTTTTCAAGACTTTGTCATTTAAACTCCGCCCTTAAAATTCATCACCCGACATTTCAAGCTCAAAGGTCATTTACAATTCACACTATAAATTTCAAGTTCATCTAAACCAAACATTCATTATAAAATCATTATAATCCCATTACACCAATATTCTACAAAGAAAAAAAACTGTTACAAAATACACTTGAACAAAATTCTTTAGTCCTAAAGGTGCTAAAATTCCATGAGTAAACTTCCAATTCCATGCCATGCCAAAGTTCGCCATCGTCATGTATTCTTCAATCCTCATGCCCCGAGCGAACCGACTTGTTGCATTCTTCAAACAATCATTACCATCCATATCAACCAGCGTTAATGCATTTCCAGCTCACCACTATGCTGCTATGTCAGATCAAACTAACCTAAATGATTGAACTTCAGTTTCTAGACAAGATATTCAAGAAAAAATATGCTTGGTTCAGTTGCTCCTGGTATTAATAGCGGGATAAATATGGAGAACTTGCAGCAAATAAATTCTGAGCAAAAAGATATACCAATGGAAGATTTTCACGCGAGGCAAGAACTGGCTGGATCTTCCGAGACTTCACAAGACAAGTTGATAGTGCAGGCTCCTCCACATAAGGAATTCTGCTTTAAATATGATGGATGGTTCATATAGTTTTAGTGGATTTCCTTCTCTTCAGAGTGGGAGTTGGAGTGCACTGATGCAGTCTGCTGTAGCTGAAACTACTAGTAGTGAAGTGGGTATACAAGAGGAACGGAGTGGTCTAAGTTCTCGGAATACTGAACGGTCATTTCCAAAAGAAGGACCTTCACCCATTGATAGCAACAAACAACAATCAGTTTGGCCTGATAATAATTTGCAGTCATCCCCCAATATAAACTCAAGGCCTTTAATTCGTCAAGATGAACTTAGCAGGCCCAGTTCTACTGTAAACTTTTCTGTTCTTCCTGGATTTCATCAGCCAGGTGCTGATACTGCACAAGAATCAAATGCAACCAGTTCAGCCCTGTATCAATTAACAAAATTGCCTTAGAAAAAGAAACCAAAATAATTAAGTAAATAACTTTCAATTTCATTCAAATCTAAGGTCAGCCCATCTAGTATAACTAATTGTTATCAAAGATCTCACTGGTAGTTACCAACAGAAAACAATTTACTAACTAATTCCATAACAGTTCAACAGATTCATAACAAACCTCCCTAACCAATTCCAATAGCTAACTTTCTCATAAAAGAATTTTCTAACTGCATCCAAAACAGAATTCTCCTAACCACCTAACAGATCCAAAACAGAATTCTCCTAACCACCTAACAGATTCATAACTTCCTCTAACCAACCTCCCAACAGATTATAACAGAATATAACAGATTTAGAGTGGGGGGAATTCACGATTTTTTCCTTCAATATACAGAAGAGATCCAAAAAAAATCACAGAGAAAAAAAGTATTTGAATCAGGAACAACCTCTAAGTTATTCTGTGAAAATTCTTCTGCTCTTCATCTTCATTCTCCTCGTAACCCCTTCATCTATGTTATCATCTTCTTCAATCTTCAAAAACCTCCTCTCCAAAACTGATTCTTTCAATTGCTTCAATCTGCAAATCACATAACATTCCATCATCTTCCACAAAATTCTATTGTACCTTTCATCATCATCTTTATTCTTCAACGCTTAATCACCCAAAATTGAATCCAAGCCTTTTCTCCTGAATCTGCATTACCACGAATTTCAGTTCATATCATCGCGTGCACACGAGAATTGTGGCAGAAACGCAAAAGAACAGAAAAACTTGGAGAAGAAGAGGAAAGAATGGAGAGTAAGAAAAATGAACATACCTGGAGAAAAACATATAGACTCAATTTATCTTCGGCCCGCTAGAAGTACAGTCAGAACAATTCAAATACGACTTACTTCAATTCCGAGTTGGCTCGTAATACTGAATCCATTTTCGGATTCTTCTCTCGGTGATTTCGTTTCTAATTTGTTTGATATTATTGCCCATGTGTTCAAATCATATGAAGAAGATGAGGCAATCAGAGGTTCGAAACATAATAAAGGAGACGATGAATAGCATCTTCCAAAGGGTGCTTTCACGGGGGAAGCTGACGATGGTGAGGGCGGAGGTCATTCGTGTCTGAGTTCGAAAGTGAAGAGGAAGTCGTCTTCGTGAATTCCAAGCGTTTGTTGAAGCTTTTGGGTTTGGATTTGTGATATGTGGTTATGAGGGATGAGCGATAGCCACAGTGGCAAAATCGAAAGGCGGAAGAAGATGAAGTCGAACAAGAAATGGCCAAGCATAGGCCAGTATGCTACTATGTTATGAATAATGGATATGTAGAAGAGAAAATGCGTTCTTCGAGCGTCCCACTAAGGCGATGAGGAATCAGCTCAAACCCTTGTTCATAAGGGAAAAAATAGGGGAGACGACCATCAACAAAGTCTTTGTTGATTGTAGGGCCATAGTTAACATAATCCCTCAATTTATGTTGAGAAAGCTGAGTAAGGGAGATGAAGACATTAAGCCCCATAATATGGTTTTATCAAACTATGAAGGTGGACTTGGGACCACCATGGGAGTAATCAATCGGACCTCAAAGTGGGGACCATAGTTCGACCAACAATGTTTACGGTCATCTCAGCAAAACCCAATTATAATTTTCTCTTAGGAAGGGAGTGGATCCATGGCATAGGAGCAGTGCCATTGTCGATACATCAGTGTGTTACAATCTGGCACCCAGATGGCATAGTAGAAAACATTGAAGCTGACTAGAGTTATTATATTGTCTAAGTCAAAAATGTTGACAAAACAAGCTTCGACAAAAATTTGGCCCACATAAGGCCATGTAATCCTCCAGACTTCTACTTGGCGTCATCACCCAATGCTTTCTGCTCCCTATACCTAAACTCAGATCATGGATTACAATGGGATAGGGTGGATTTGTCAAACATTGATTTCGGAGGGATTGATGATATACTACCAACAGGCTTGGAAAGTGATTTCAGTGACCATGACTGAGTCACAAGCATTACAGAGGATTTCAGCATATGTGGCTGAAAATAGAATGATAGCGGCCTTAGAGGCTGAAGTGAAGTATATGGCTGTCAAAGCCAATGAGCAAGTGCCACATCCAAAAGGCCTTGGGAAAGATTTCGACCCAAAACCACCTGACTCAAGAGAGGATGAAGTTCAAGGCCATAAGCTAGATGCCATCTACGATGATGAGCCTTTGGGTTTCGAGAAGGATCCACTGGCAAGAAATATTAAAATGCTAGTGCAAGATCCTCTTGAAGAGATAGACTTGGGAGAAGGAATGGTGAAGAGACCAACATATATCAGTGCAAAGATAGATCCAGAGCTTAGATTCAAAGTAATCCAATTGCTGAAGGAGTTTAAAGATTGCTTTGCATGGGATTATAACAAAATGCCTGGTCTTGACAGAGGATCGGTGGAGCTTCAACTACCAATAAATCCTGGGAAAAGCCTATCAAGCAAACTCCAAGGCGTTTTGCACCAGATATCTTGTCAAAGATCAGGACAAAAGTCGAAAGACTGCTGAAATGCAAGTTCATCCGAACAACCAGGTATGTCGAATGGATTGCAAATATAGTACATGTTATAAAGAAAATGGTACATTAAGGGTGTGCATTGAGTTTAAAGATCTAAATGTTGCAACACCCAAGGATGAATATCCAATGCCTATGGCAGAAATGCTTGTTGATTCTACCGCTGGCTTGGAGTACATAAGTATGCTTGATGGATACTCTGGGTATAATTAGATTTTCATTGCTGAAGAAGATGTGTCAAAAACAACATTTCGATGCTCTAGGGCTTTACGCACTTACGAATGGGTAGTAATTCCTTTTTGCCTAAAAAATGCAGGGGCAACATATCAAAGAGCAATGAATTCTATGGTCCCCACTTTGAGGTCCAATTGGATTACTCCCATGGTGGTCCCAATTCCACCTTTATAGTTTGATAAAACCATGTTATGGGGCTTGATGTCTTCATCTCCCTTACCCATCTTTCTCAGCATACATTGAAGGATTATGTTAATTGTGGCCCCACAATCAACCAAGACTTTATTGATGGTCGCCTCCCCTATTTTTGCCCTTATGAACAAGGGTTTGAGGTGATTCCTCATTGCCTCAATGGGACGCTCGAAGAAGGAATTTTGCTCTTCTACACATCCATTGTTCATAACATAGTAGCATACTGGCCTATGTTTGGCCATTTCTTGTTCGACCTCCCACTCGGTCTCTTCGACTTTGACCTGTTAGTCGTATTCTCTAGGAAGCACAAACACCACATTTACCATGATGTCTAATGTAACATCAAACTCAGAATCAGATTCTTCCTCTGATTCATGTTGTTCAGGTTATACCAGCCTTCTAGCAATTGGCTTTTTCTCCAAAGGCATTCTTGTTTTAGAGTTTTCTTTTATTTCCGGCATGTTAGTGCTTGTTTCTGGTTGGGGCTTTTCTGCAGCCTCTCTTTCGGCCGTTCGCCGCCTCTGATACCTTCTCCATTGGGAGCGGGTCATAGGGTTCTTTCCTTTCTAATTGTTCGACACGTGAGCAACCATATTTGTTGTTGTTGACTGAAATTCCTTTTTGTAGGCCAAAGAGGATCCTCTTGGCATATCGAACATCTGCCATTTTCCCTCGTTGGGCCTTTTTCTATTTGTTGCCTTCAACCAAGTGTCCACAGGGGCATTTGTTGGAGGCTTGAAGGTTGATGGCCTACTCATCTGGTTTACTGGCCTCTTTTGGTATCCCCTTATAGGGTCGTACCTTACTTCAGGATCCATGTTAGGCTGGGCAATGTTGCCCCATTTTTTCTTTGCTACACGCACACCTCGTATGTGCTTGTTTACCGTGGAAATTTGTAAACAACCTCCGATCTTCCAAAAAGGGTTATTTTTGTGACTTGCAGGATCGATCAGATTGATCCTAGGACATATGCTGAGTTTTTTTATATAAGCAAGTGAGTTTAAGTGAAATGGGTTGAAAAATGCTAAAAAGTGCAAGTAACAGGCAGAATAAAGTAAATTTGCAGTAATGATAAAGCTTGCGCAGGGATGTAAATGGAAAGGAATGTAAAGGAATTGTAAATACTTTGATTGAAATAAAAGATCGTGTTTCAAACGTACATTCTCAATATCTTTTCTCTCACAGCGGGTACTCGGATATGATTGAGTGACTTGTACTAATAAGTTGAACACACGGAAATCTACATGAAATCCCTATATTTATACTAAAACTAAGTAATCGTTGAGCAGTTGCCTCGTTCCAGGATGAGCACAAGTTTCCTCTGCATATGCTTCAACTTCTATCTTCATTCCACGTTACTTTCCTCAACTTCCAAGTGAACTTCCTTTCCCTCCTTTCTTCAGATTCAAAATTCACTTGCTTGCTGATACAAGGATCTTTCAGTCGAAGACCGCATGATCCTCTCGGTCGAAGACTACAATAACTTCTTGGTCGAAGACCAACTTTAACTTAGATAATTCTATAAGTGTTTTGGGCTCTTCTGGTCGAAATGTTGACAACTTTAGATTTCTTCAATCTACTTTTAGCCAATAAGACCAATATATTGTGGGTGTCAAATTTAGGAGCTAACAAATTGTCCCCCAAGAATGTCAGTTTTGACGCAAGAAGAAATTGTCATTCTTTGATATATCTATTCGACACCTGTAAGCTTTTTTACCACAAAAGCTTATCATATACTTTTTATCTTCCACCAACCCCTACTGGTATCAATGTTATCATTACATATTTCCAAGACGTCACCATCAGCCAGCCGTTACACGCTGCCATGATGTCCATTATTCCTACAACCTAGGAAAGCGTGGCAAACGTCTCCATTACTTGTCTGTATAATTGAATTAGATCTCACCACGTTCCCACTCACTCTGCAGCATTAAATGGTGTTGAGGAAAAACACTCTTCCTTGGCCACTATAAATAGCTATGAGCACTTCTCTTTGAAATTTTTTTACAAACGCTTAAAATTCCTTGTTTTCCTGTATTCAAAGAAACTTTTAAGAACTTCATCTCTTTCATCGTTCTTCTACCAACATAGCCATGGATTTCCTCTCAAACGCTCCAAACAACCCCAAAGCCAAAGATGCCTCCGATTCACCACAACAACCAAAAGTTTTCGCAACTAGTTCTATCCATGCCTTGATTGGGGAACGAAGGTTCGTTCCGGAACCCATGACTAAAGAATGGTGTGATGCCTACAACTCACAGGTACTCATTCCTGTTAGATATTATGAGCAAATGTATGCCATGTCTGGTATATTGTCTATATGTATCGACAACCCCAAGCAGAACAATGCTTTCTTTCCGACTCACCCTAGGCTCAAGCCTATAGGTTGCACAAAGAACCCCAGAGATGAACCTGAGGATGCAACTCCTGCTAATCAACAACATTCTCAAACGAAATAAGACATAAACCTCTAGTTTATGAATAAAGTGAACCGAATCTTTAGGTCTTGCCCTAGCTCGACTTCGGAATATTCATAATGGTTGAATAAGATGGAAACAATACAAACCCAAATCTAGAAAGACATTGGGATTTATGATCTAATCATGTTATCAAAGACTGGGTTATCTTATTGTCCCCTCATGCTGGTATCCTCTTTGTACTTTTGGGATAGAGCATATTTCACCTTCCATTTACCTTATGGAATGGTGACCCCTACTCTCTTCGACATAGCAGCCATCACTGGTCTTCGACCAACTGGTGACTACTTCGATCCGGAGGATATGTCTGAGGATACCATTGGTTTTTCGGCTACGAAACCCACATATACTACTTTCATCAACCATTTTCATGACAAATCCAGCAACATTGTTTCTGAAGTGGAACACATAGCTTTTTTAGCTTTGTGATTGTCTTATTTTGTCTTATGTACCAAGTCACTCCAAGTGACGAGAAAATGCTCACTCTTGCTACTCAGCTTCATCATGGCTACAATCTTAGTTTTGCTGAATCGATTTTGGCCAACCTTTATAAGTCCATCAGTAATGGTGTGACACAACTTAAAGTTATAGGTGATAGAGCCAGTTTTCTCCTTTCTGGCCCTTTCTGGCTTCTCCAACTTTCGCTCAATGCCATGTTCGAATCATTTCTTCCCCAAGAGAATAAAATCAATGAGAAAGCCCCAAAGATCCTCAATAGGAGGGTCGAAGGCACCAAGTTGGCTCTGTTGACTCCAACAAATGAAGGTCAACAGTTTCAGAGAGCATTTACCAGCTTCGTAATGATGTTTGTGAAGCGCAAGGAATTCGTTTCGACCATGGATCCCTTTTCCAATCGAAAGGTTGGTCCGGTATGGTTTACTTGACCATATCCATCGACTAAGGATGAGGATTGTGTCAAAGAGTATGTGGCCATTTGGGAGTCTTTTCTTCCCCCAAGAATTATGCCACTGAGATTCAAAAGTTCAAAGAATCAATTGAGCTTGATTACTTATCAATCGAACCTCATTTCTCGCCAGTTTGTCATAATTCAATCACTCCCAAACCCAATCTATCCCCGAGAAAAGTCTTTGTTGTATTATAATGCAGACTATTCGGAGGAGGTTGCTACCAAGAAAATTGGTAGTTACGTTGGTCGAACCGTACTAACCTTGTTCGACTTCAAACTCAACTTTATGTGTTCGCCCATCTTTGAAGGCTGGTGGAAGCAATACTACGACGAAGAGTTCTTCGATGCGAAAGACTTTGCTGACCATCTTCAAGAGGAGTTTCTGTTGGTATCCGACAAGATTAGGAAAGGTGCTCTTTCTTCTTTAAATCAAACGCCTTATTTTTATTTGATTTAATAATTTGATATCTGACTCATGTTTGCTTATTTTCTTGCCGTTAAGAGAACCACTGTCAAGAAAGCCGCTGAAAGCGCAAAGGGAGGAGACTCTTATACAAAACCTCCACCACAGGTAAATACTATTTTCCCTCAATTTCCTTTAACACGTCACCAATGTTGACGTTTTTGACTCTTTTATTTTTTAGGCCACTAAGAAATCTACGCCAACCAAGAGGAAAGTTTAGGAAGTCACACTCTCCAGTGATGATGAAGACACACCTCCTTTTCCTCTCAAGAGACAGAAGAAGACATCTCCCATTTCTGAACCTCGCCCAAAAACCAAGATTAAGGTTATGGCTACCAGGCCTAAACCTACTCCTATCATCATTCAAGAGCCTACTAAACAAGAAATAGCTGCTAGAATGAATGATCCGAGCGAGAGCGACAATTCAAGCCCTGGTGCCGAAGTTCCACCCCAGGTAATAATTTCGACCACCTAAGATTATTTCTTGAATTAGTTTTGCAACAATTCTAATAACAATCTCTCAATATCCAGGACATTGCTGGCACTTCCAAACAATTTCCTATACCTGTAGAAGATTATGTCACCTTACTAAATAGTGAAGGAAATCCACTTACAGGCCTTCTTCAGCAAAAGGGTCTTTTGTAAGTTCAGCCAGTGAGGTGAACAAGACTTTTGAACATCAAACTGCAACCATTGGGGAGCCAAATAAAGAAGTCTGTAGTGAGGAAAATTCTGAATTGTCATGCACGAATCTCAGGACTCTACAGGTTACCGATGATGAGCTGTGAGAACAAGAAGAAGTTGCTGACGATGAAGTTGAAACAGAAATGAAGGGCGCACCAGATGGAGGAAATCAAAATGAGGACAATCATGCGTCTGCTGGTAGAGGAAACCCTGCAGAAGGGGAGAGAAATCCTGCAAACGTTGAAGGTGTCCATGTCCATCTACAGGATCTATCAGTCGGAGAAAATGTAGCTCGTGTTACCAATGAAAGAGTTACTTCAACAAGATCCCGTACTAAAGAGGACTTGGTGCTACTTAAACGGAATAACCATCTTGGCTATTTGAATTCCATTCTCGAAGGCAGAGAAATTTCCTCTGATCAAATCTATGATGCTTCGACTGCATCTGGTAAATCTACTTTTGCTTCTCCCCTTAAAGAGGCGCTTTAGAAAGTTAAGGCTCAACTTTTTAAGAGAGATTTGATGTTGACCTTGGAGGGAGAACCTACTACCCCTTCATTTCTGAAGAATACTCTAAAAGTCGTCGACCTTATTGTTGCCTCTCCTAATATAGCTAGCATCATTCTGGATTTGAGTTTGATTATTGATCAGACTTTAGCTGATTACAATCGCCGAAGGACTCTCAATCGTGAAATTGAAGAGCCTAATGGTCATGTATGCGCTGCCTGGGTTGCTTCTACTGAGTCATCTTCGAAGCTAAATGAGCTATCGAAGGAACGAGAAGCTAGGAAAAAAGAGGTCGAAGAGATTTACCAAAGTACAACCATCATGAAAGCTCAGATCAAAGAATTTGAGGCTAAGATTGTCGCAGATGACAAATGCAAAGAAGAGCTTCTTGCCGTCAGCAACGATTCTGAGAGCCAAGAGGAGCTTAACAATGGATTGAAATATGCTGAACAGGCTCAAGCCTTGGATGCAAAGATCGAGACTCTCCATCAGTCGAGAGCTCTGTGTGAAAGGCGCTTGGAACTCCAGAAGATCAAATATCTCCAAATTAAAGCCAATTTTCCATTTTGATTTAGACTTCTTGTTTGTAAGATGGTGTTTATGTAATGACTTGGAGCAATTTTGGCTAATTTTAATACATCTTCCATTTTGGCTGTATACTTCGACTGAGATTAAGCGCTGACTATTTTGACTTCATGAAGTGCAGGTCTATACTTTTTTAAGTATTTACCATTCACTCTCAGGAGTCTTTTATCTTCATTCAATTCTTCGATCTCGTAGGCACCACCAGAAAATACTTGGATAATCTTGAAAGGTCCTTCCCATTTAGGAGACCATTTTCCCATGTTTATATCCTTTCGATCCATTGGGAGAATTACTTTCCACACCAAATCTCCAGGCAAGAACATCTTGGGTTTCACTCTCTTGTTATAAGATTTCTCCACTCTTTTCTTCTGTATCCTTAGGAGATCGAAAGCTCTCAGTCTTTCTTCGTCTAAATCATCCAGTTCATCTAACATCATATTCCAATAAGATTCGGAAGGCATATCTTGATGTCTTTGAATCTTTGTTGACTGCAGACAGATTTCAACTAACAACACTGCGTCATGACCATAGGTTAATCGAAATGTTGTCGTTCTGGTAGCTTCTTTAGGAGAAGTTCGACATGCCCATAAGATTTGGTCCAACGTCTTATGCTAATTCTTTGGATTTTTTCCCACATGTTTTCTATCAAGCCGATTACTACCTTATTTGCTGCTTCAAATTAGCCATTGGCTTGCGCATAATAAGGTGTAGACGTTAACAGCTTGAATCCCATTTCTGTGGCAAACTCTTGCATTTTTCGACCAGTAAATACTGATCATTGATCAATTGTTATTGTCTTATGGATTCAAAACCTATATATACTGTTCTTTTGAATAAATTCAATGACATTCTCTTGGTCTACATTGACTAAAGGAATTGCTTCAATGCACTTAGTGAAATAGTCAATGCCCACCAATATATATTTTTGGCTTTTAGACAATGCTGATCGAATCTCTCCAATAAGATCCAAAGCCCATCCCCTAAAATGCCAAGGTTTTACAATTGAGTGAAGTTCGCTTGCAGGTACGTGTTGGATACCTGTAGTCGAAAGGGCTATGTATGCATCTGTTTCACTTAAGCATTTCAATAGTACTCCTCCAGGCGTCTTTTTGAATAGCTCATTCCCCATTAGAATATAACTCAACGCCCTATACTTTGTCTTTCATTATGTCGAAGCCATTGGATTTTGCAAATAATCTACTATAGGCTTTCTCCAATCTTGTTCTGTTAGATTGTCTGTGAATGAAATTTCGAAGTTCTCTTGGTCAGCGTACCCCAATCTTGTTGTTTCCAAATCTGTTGGAGACAACTTGGTTGATGCTACTCTTCCTCTAACTTCGATTTCTTGTTGCAATATTTCTTTCGAAATTTTATTCCCAGATGCAATCTGTGCTAAGTCATTAGCCACTTGATTTTCCAATCTTGGTATATGTCGAATGTTGATCACTTCAAATTTTTTCAACAAATGATTGACTATTACAAAATACATTATAAGATTTTCTCTTTTACATTTGTATTCTTTCGTAACTTGCCTTATGACTAACTCTGAGTCTCCCATTATTTCGACTCGAGCTGCCCCTAATTCCAACAAGATTTCAAGGCCAACAATTAGAGCTTCGTACTCAGCCTCATTGTTCGAACAAGAACCTTCGATCTTGTACTTGAATGTTATTGGAATTTTACTTGGAGAAATAATCAGGACTCCTACTCCAGTTCCATCTTTATGACTAGAACCATCAAAGTATAACTTCCAAGGTTCAATCTCCAAGTAATTTAATGATTCCTCATTTATTGAGTGGTCAATTATAAAGTCTGCTACCACTTGTCCTTTTACAGCCTTGAGAGGCATAAAGGTCAATGAATACTTAGTCAATGCAAGTGCCCATTTTCCAACTCGATTATGCAAGATGGGTTTCGATAACATATATTTGAAAACATCAAAATGAGACGAAACATAAACATCAACTGGTTTAATATATTGCTTAAGTTTTGTACATGAGAAGTAAAGACATAAACATAGTTTTTCAACTTCGTTATATCTAGTTTCTGCATCATTTAAAACTCTAATGAGGTATTAGATGGGTCTTTCGACACCATTTTCTTCCTCTTGGGCTAACATGCTCCCTAAAGTTTTATGAGATGCAACTATGTACAATCTCATATTCCTATTTCTACAAGGAGGCATCAGAATAGGAGGTTTGGTGAGGTATCCTTTGATTTTGTCTAAGGCCTCTTGTTGTGATTGCCCCCACTCGAATCCTCCTTGGTTGAGTCGAAGTAAAGGTGAGAAGGCTTGCGTTTTTCCACTTAAGTTGGATATAAATCTCCTCAAGAAATTTATCTTGCCAAGTAGAGATTGTAACTCCTTCTAGGTAGTTGGTGATTTCACTTCCAAAATGGCTTTGGTCTTGTTTTGGTTTATTTTGATTCCCTTTTTGTGGACCATAAAGCCTAAGAAATCTCCGGCCTTTATGCAAAAAGCGCACTTTAAAGGATTCATCTTTAGACCACAGTTTCTCATTCTTTCGAAGGACTGTCGAGGGTGGTCTATGTGATTCTTCCCGGAAACAGATTTGACAACAATCCCGTCAATATAAATCTGCATAAAAGTTTCAATAAAATCATGGAAGATAGAATTCATTGCTCTTTGATATGTTGCCTCTGCATTTTTTAGGCCAAAAGGCATCACTACCCATCCATAAGTGCCTAAAGCCCCAGGGCTTCAAAATGTTGTTTTCGATACATCCTCTTCATCAATGAAAATTTGATTGTACCCAGAGTATCCATCAAGAATACTCATGTATTCGAAGCCAGCGGCAGAATCGACACGCATTTCCTCCATAGGCATTGGATACTCATATTTTGGTGTTACAACATTTAGATCTCTAAAATAAATGCACACCCTTAAGGTACCATTTTCTTTATAACAGGTATTATATTTGCAATCCATTCGACATACTTGGTCGTTCGGATGAACTTGCATTTCAGCAGTCTTTCGACTTCTGTCTTGATCTTCGATAAGATGCCTGGTGCAAAACGCCTTGGAGTTTGCTTGAAAGACTTTTTCCAGGCTTTATTGGTAGTTGAAGCTCCACCAATTCTTTGTCGAGACCAGGCACTTCATCATAATCCCATGCAAAGCAGTTTTTAAACTTTTTCAACAATTGGATTATTTCGACCCTGAGCTCTGGATTTATCTTCGCACTGATGTATGTTGGTCTCTTTTCCAATCCTTCGCCCATGTTTATTTCTTCCAAAGGATCTTGTGCTAGCATTTTAACATTGTTTGCCAACTGATCCTTTTCAAAACCCAAAGGCCCATCATCGTACATGGAATCTAGCCTCTGGCTTTGCACTTCCTCCCTTCGTAAGTCAGGTGGCTCTTGGTCGAAGTCTTTCCCAGGGCCTTCAGGGAATGGCACTTGTTCATTAGCTTTGATAGCCATATACTTCACTTCAGCCTCTAAGGCCTCTATCATTCTGTTTTTGGCTACATATGACGAAATCTTTTGCAATGCTTGTGACTTAGTCATAATCACTGAATTCACTTCCCCAGCCTGTCGGCCGTATGTCATCAATTCCTCCAAAATCGATGTTGGACAAATCCTCCCTATCCCATTGAAACCCATGATCTGAGTGCAAGTATATGGAACATAAGGCGTTAGGTGTTGGCGCCAAGTCGAAATCTGGAGGATTACATGGGCCTGTGTGGGCCAAATTTTCGTCGAAGCTTATTCTACCAAAATTGTTGACTTCAACCATATAATAACTTTGGTCAGCATCGATATTTTCAACTATGCCATCGGTGCACCAGATTCTAACACGCTGATGCATTGATGATGGCACTGCCCCTATGCCATGGATGCATTCCCTGCCTAGGAGAAAGTTGTAATTGGGTTTCGCTGAGATAACCATGAACATTGTTGGTCGAACTATGATTCCCACTTTGAGTTCCAATTGTATTACCCCCATAGTGGTCTCAACTCCACTTTCATAGTTCGATAGAACCATGTTATGGGGCTTGATGTCTTCATCTCCTTTTCCCAGCTTTTTCAGCATGTTGTGAGGGATTATGTTAATTGTAGCCCCACAATCAACCATGATCTTGTTGATGGTTGTTTCCTCTACTTTTGCTCTTGTGAACAAGGGTTTGAGGTGATTCTTCATTGCCTCAGTCGGACGTCCAAAGAAATCATTCTGCTCTTCGACACAGTTGTTGTTCATAACGTAATAACATACTGGCCTATGTTTGGCTATCTCCTGTTCGACTTCCCAGTCAGTCTCTTCGACTTCGACTTGTCTGTCATACTCTCTAGGTAAAACTGACACCACATTGACCATAATATCTAGTGTAGCATCAGACCCAGGATCACATTCATCTTTTGATTCATTTTGTCCAGGCCATATCAATCTTCTGGCAATTATCTCTCTTTCCAAAGGCTTTATTGGTTTGACCTTTCCTTCTCTTTGTGGCACATTAGTGCTGGTTTCTGGTTGAGGCTCTTGTGTAGCCTCTCTTTTGGCTTTCCGCTGTCTTTGATATCTCCTCCATTGAGAGCGTGTCATGGGGTTATTTCCCTTGTAGTTGCTCGACACATGAGATGCTTTGTTTGTTGTTGTTTGAAATTCCTATCTATATGCCAAGAAGGATCCTCTTGGCACATCAAATGTCTTCCATTTTTCCTCGTTGGGCCTTTTCATGCTTGTTGTTTTCAACTAGGTGTCTACAGGGACATTCGTTGGAGGAATGAACATTGCTCGCCTATTCACCTGATTGACTGGCCCCTTTTGGTATCCCCTTATAGGGTCATATCTCACCTCAGGATCCATGTTGGGTTGGGCATTGGTGCCCCATTTCTTCTTTTCTGCACGCATACTTTTATGTGTTCAACATATTTTTTTGTCAAAGGTAGAGCTGCATCTTGGGCACCGCATAACTTTTGACTTCTTCTTCTGGCATCTTTGCAGAAAATCTTCCAGATTTTCATTTTCTTTAAGAAATGCAATTTTTTTGGTTTCCTCTTGTCTGATGGCATCTTCTGAAACCTTAGGCTCAGATACTTCAACCATGTTGATTTGCACATTACTCTTACCAACTATATTCAGCTTTTTCATCTTGGCTTCCAGGCCCTCCGTCGAACCTGTGACAGCAGCCAAGTAGGAACCTGCAGCAGTTCCTTTGTTTGAACCTTCAGTGGCCCCTTTGTTTAGGCCTTCAGTAGCCTTTTTTCTGTATCATCTCAATAGCTTCTTTGCTAACATCTTCAGTGAAACTGCCCATTGTACCCCAAAATTTTCCCTCTCATTTATCAAATAATCTCTCACAAGATCTCCTTTGGTTCAAGATTGCGCAAGGGTTGATCAGCTCAAGACACCTCCTCTAGCACTGATGACTGAAAATTATGGTTTGAGATTGCACAAGGACAAATGGACTTTTAATTCCCCATATGACTTTCACGGATCATTTTTGACCTTCAAGATTGCTCATGTCAAGTTTCAAGTCTTGGATCACATTTTTGCTCAATCAATTGATCAGTTGACCTAAAATCAGCTGCATTGGGGAAAAGTCAACTGTGGTCAATTTACAGTCAAACTTCATAATTTTTTATCCATATCAACATTATGAACTCATATATGTCATTTGATCAAGTTTGGACCATAAGTCCTCAAGAAATTTGATCAGATCATCAAAAGGGCAAAATGGTCAAAATTTGGGTTTTGACTTAGAAAGTGCAATTTCTGATTTTTGACCTAGCAAATGACTTATTGGTTTTAGGCATGATTTCAAGGATTCAATTGCTTAATTTTGACCTAATGGCATGGCTCAAAACATTCCTCAAGTTCAATTGGTTGACAATTGAATTTCAGTCAACGGATGAAAAGTCAACTGTACACTAAAAAGTCAAACTTTGACTTTTTGGTCAAAATCAAGTATCAAAGATCACAGTTCATCAAAACATGTCAAAATATGAAACTTGTTCATCAAGAAATCAAAAAGTCAAGATTTCATTTTGAAAAGTCAAAATTTCTAAACTTAGAAATTTTTCTAAGTGTTGGAAAATTCATATTCTTTTCATAACTTTGAGCTAAATTTTCACTATGATGCAAGATGATTCAAAATAAACTTCCAACATGAAAGTTGTTGATCTCAATGAGATATAAAACATTTTATAACATAACTTCTCCTATAAATGCATAGATTTCAAGTTATGATTTTGTGAATACATGTTCATGAAACTTGGAAACTTAGTAAAATTTTGCCCTAGTTTAGACAGGATTTTGACCTAAATTCATGGCAATTTTTCACATAGTTCCAAGATGAATTTTCAAAAATGTCCAACATATATGCTGTAGATGATGTTACAAGCTTTCCAAAATATCCAATAACTTATTGAGATCATGTTTGAGCAAGGAAAATCGAAGGCAAGAAGTTAGGGTTTTCAAACTTGAATTACAAGTCATTTTGTGAAGAACACATGAACCAAATCCATGCTAGGCTTCATAATCTTTGCTTTGTAGGCCTCAAAATTGTTTTTCACTCCATAATTAATGTTTTTCACAACTGATAGGGTCTTTGTCCAACCATTTGAGCCATTATCCAAGTTACATTTCCATTAATGGCACAAAGTAACATTGTTATTCTAGTAAAGAGGCTTTAATCACAAAGTCAACTTATATTGAGCTTTGCATTTGTTGTTTCTGCACAAGCATCCTCTACACAATCAGATAAGCATGTTTAAAGTGCCTAACCACTTTAGATAGCCTTGTACATTACCTTGGAACAATGCTTGTCAAGCTTGCTTCAAAAACAAGCAAAAAACCATAACATGTGAACTTTTATTTCTGATTAGCCCAAGCTCTCAAAACCTTTTCATATACAATGAGACACTATTATGCAACCTAACACACGAGCTTGAACATCCTAAAACACTCCCAAACTCCCCCAAATCATAAATTTCCCAATAACTCCATTGTTGCATGATTTCTGACCTTGAACTCAAAACTCATATTTCCCTCGTGCGTTCTTTGGCCTTCTAGTTCCTAAAGCTTCCTTACATCAAATACAAACCATCCCACACCCTGTTACACGACTGTAACATCATCTTCATCAACTTCCATAACCAAAAACAGAGCATTGCAGTCGGACTTATCCAGGCCGTTTCAGCCACTGTCAACTCAAGCTAAGCATTGCATTAGCTTCCTAGAGACTCAAGGAAGCTAACCTGATCATTGAAGCACCTTGAATCAAGCTCAAACTCAATTCACAATTTCCAGTTTTGAGGTATTTTTCTTGAACTGCTATCTTGTCATTTAGGCATTGTTAGGCTTGCATTTGTGAAGATAAAATGTAGACATAATTGCCCCGAAGTTGTACATGTCCATAGATTTAATTTATATTGCTTGAGTAGGGAGAATTTTGAGTTTGAACCTCTGAAAATATTTAGGTCATAATTTGGTACTTTTAGAAATTCATGCTCATCTTTGAAAATTAGCTTAAGTTATTTACATATTCAAAATCATGAGGAAACTTCTAACAAGTTTTATGTTGAAAGTTTTATGAATGGATGAGAAATAAATAAGTTACAGAATCCATGGCTAGAGGTTGAAGATGAAGTTCATTCAGGACTTGATTTATGTTACATATTTATTGTTTCACTAATGTTAACAGATGTATAGCCACCCCAGTGGTAAAGCGCACGCCTGTTAACCTTTGAGACCTAGGTTCGAGCCCCAGTGGTACCCTTGTTTTCTTTTTCATTTTTTTCTTCCATTTTTTTGTTTGAAACAGGCGCTGGGCCTCCAAACAGATGGGCCTTCCATTTTTCTTTTCTTTTACTAATCCCTGTCTACTTTTGCACCCTTGACTCATTTTCTTTTATTATTTTCTTCTTTTTTTTCTTATTCTATTTTTATTTATTTTCTTTATCATATTATTATAATTATTATTATTATCATTATTATTTTTATTATTAAAAAATATAAAGACATTTTTTTATTTATTATTTACACTTATGCATTTTATTTTTCTTTATAAAACAAAAGGACCAAAAAACATTTTTCTTAAAACAAATTAATTTCTTTTTTTTAATTAATTAATATTTAGACTTGGGGTTTAATTTTTATTTTATTTGCTTAATTAAAATTAACTTAGAATTTAGCTTTCTCTTAATTAGTTAATTTTCTCATTTTATTTTCCTTAAATTAAAACTCTTTTTTCATAAAAAATCCTAAAAATACTTCTTAAATTTAATTTCTTTCTTAATTAGTTTAAGTTTAATTTTGCCTAATTTTTAACTAATAATTTTCTTTAATTAGGTTAAAACACTTTCATAAAAATCCAAACAAAAATCATTTATCTTTCCATTTGCATTTGTACATTATTATTTATTCAATTGTTATACATTTATTCAATATGGTTGTAATAGTTAATTAGGTTTAATTTTCTTGCAAAATCCCCATTTGTAAATTTGTATACCTCTCCCCTAATGATGTAATAGCTTAGTATTTTTACTTTCCGCAATTTACCGCTTTATATAAATGCTAGTAATTAGGGTTTGTATGGAAAGATTAAAATCAACAAGTTAGCAAACCCTAATCCAAGATAAACAAGCATGTAAATCAAACACATTTGCACACTTGCACCCTTAGGGTGATTCCACTTTGTTGCCTTATAAAAATGACCATGTTATGCATGTGAGATACCTTAGCAAAAAGCAATAAAAAATACAAGATCATAGTCCCTCGATGACGCTATCAAAGTTTCCTTTCAAAATGATGTTAGTCCCTCAAATAGAAATGCTAAGATATCTTACAACATTGCTATCATGATTATACGATGACCCATATCCGTCCCTTTACATCCAAAGATAGGGTTTCTTACCAAATCAATGGTAAGATAGCAATATCAAAGGAAACGAAGAAATGAACTAAGACTTTTGAGTAGGTAGATTGTTCCTAGTTGCTTGCTCAATTTCAAATCAAACACTCTTTCTTATTTTCAAAACAAACACCAACACTTTCAAAACATTTTCCAAACTTGAAACATTTTCAAAAGCTCAACACTTTGTATATGTTCTTACGAATGAGAATTATTACAAAGTTTGCCTAAACGATGGCGCCTTTTCATAATACTTTCAAAAACCACACAAAGCACATTTTCAAAACAAAGCAAGTGATCTAGCAAACAACTAAGAGCCCATAGATAATTATGGATGAAAAGGGTGCTAACACCTTCCCTTTTCATAATCTACCCCATGAACTCAAGAAACAATCTCAAAGGTCTTTCCTGTTCTTTTCAGCCTTTCCTTTTGGATAAAAGAAAAGTCGTTGGCGACTTTTGCTAACCGCAACATTTGCGATAAAATGCAAAACAACCAAGTCAGTTCTCCCACCGTATCACAGAACTAGCGAATCTGCTGGGGAATTTTGTTGATTGTGGGGTTACCTTAGGGATAGATCACCTTTATTTGCTTTCATTGTTTGATTTGTTTGCTTTACATTTTGGTTCCTTGTTTGGGCTTGTTCTAATCTTCTACGCAGATTTGGGATACCTTATAGGTAAGTAGCAATTCGTTATGGAAACTGTGCGGGGTATACCGACATGGTCTAAGAAATAGCTACATTAGTGTGAAATATTTGTGGGTACTGGTATCCCTTGAGTAGTCAAGGAGAATACGGGGCCGCTGAGTGATGTCATGAAGCACTAATTGACTTTAGAACCTTTACTTGACCAACTTGGCCATTAGGACGTAGTGAGATAACTGGCTTTGGTGCAGTCCGAAGTTGGTTGATACTCGATACTACACTCATTGAGGTTTGATTTTCGGGATATTTCGGCCTCCGTGAAAGAGGCTTACGCTGAAACAATGCCCGAGAAGACAAATCAGTGGTATTGAGATCCCTTAGAACCCGGTTACTATTTATAGGACAGGTTTGAGCCAACTAAACTTCAAGAGGGTACTTACCTAAGAGACTCCATGAAAGCCTAAGCCTAAGGACTTGTTTGCCTTGTTTGTATATACTTACTTGTATATGACATCATAAACATCATAACATCATACTCATTCATTCTAACCATTTCAACGATTATCGGGATTTATCTTTGTTCTGTTTTGTAGGACATGGCTTCTATCCGCAGAAATACTATTCAAGCCAATCTCGTAAGAATTCCTCCTCAACTCAAAGAGTTAGCATCAAGGGTCCCTGAGAATTCTCCATTCTCCGAAAGACATGGTCGTCTCCTAAACTTGGTTACCTCCAACACTGATGAATATATGATGAAGGTGTTGTTCCAATTCTTTGATCCTCTACACCATTGCTTCACTTTTCCCGATTATCAACTTGTGCCAACTTTGGAAGAATTATCTCAACTCTTGAGGATTCCCATTCTCAATCAACTACCATTCAACGGTACCGAAAGAGATCCAAAACCTGAAGAGATTGCCCAAGCATTACACTTGCAAAAATCTGATATCACAACTAATTGGGAAACAAGGAGTGGTGTCAAAGGTTTCTTAGCCAAGTTCTTATTTGAGAAAGCTCAAGATTTTTGGAACTCTTTGGACTTAAAAGCTTTTGAAGAAATATTGGACCTTCTCATCTATAGGATGGTTTTGTTTCCAAATACTGATCAGATCATAGATGTAAATGCTGTCAAAATCTTCATGTCTCACAATCCAGTGCCCACTTTGTTGGGAGATATCCTTCATTATTTTCATTCTCGTACTATGAGAAAGAGAGGGATCCTCATGTTTTGCACTCCTCTCTTGGAAAGATGGTTTATTTCGCATCTTCCCCGATCTGCGTTGAAGAACGAGCAAGGCTCAAGATGGTCCCATAGGTTGATGACGCTCAGGCATTCAGATGTTCATTGGTGTTCCCGATCCTTGGAGAATGTTACTATCATCGACCGTTGTGGTGAATTCCCTAATTTCCCTTTACTTGGCATTAAGGGAGGTATCACTTACAACCCCTGCTTAGCCTTATGACAGTTTGGTTACGCCCGAAGGGATGGTCCACATGAGATGCTCATTCAAGGAGTGCTATTTGACTACGAGAGCGGCGATCACAGTTACCGCCAGAGGTTTATCCGAGCTTGGAGGATGGTAAGCAAAATGGACAGTAAGACGCTGGGACACAATAATTCCATTCCCCTTTAGCCTTACCCTAAGTGGGTACGAGCTCGTGCTCAGAAACTTGTGATGCCTTATCCCTCTATCTTACCAGTCATCATGGAACATGTGGTTGAAGGAGATGTTCCCTACACTATCCTCCATCTCGACATTCCTACATCTCTCGAAGACTTACAAAAAGGTTGGATCCAGCTAAAGGAGGAATGAGATACTTTCGAAGCTCAATTCTATGCTAGCGAGAAGAGGGTCTTGGAGCTTACAAAGCAGCTACAAGAAGAGCAAAATGTGAACGCCTGCCTTGCGCCGAAGAGGATGCGTTCAGTCTTTTTATCTTAGAGAGTTATTTTGTAAGCCTAAGAGGCATGTTGTAATCTTTTCAAGCTAATTAATGAAAATTTATGTTTGTTCATTTCTTTGTCTATGCAAATTTAAATTCCATAAATCCTTGAAATCATTTGCATATACATCTTCCATGCAACATAACATGACAGGTTTTTCATATAACAGGTTTCCTTATCTTTCCGTTGTTTATTTCAGTAAGATGGATCTAGAGAAAACTGTGAAGGATCTTCGGGAACAAAACTCTCAATTCCAAGAGACTCTACTGGCCCTAGCCAAGGGGCAACAGGATATGATGGCATTGTTGGTAGTTAAGAAGAAGCCCAAGAAGAAAGATCTGCTTAACATGGGTAGAAGGTTCAAAGAGTCGGTTCGTCAGATCCCGGTAGTAGAAGAATCATCTGAAGAAGATGAGAACTGGATTGGGGAGGTTAAGAGTACTCAGGCTGACTGTGTTAATGATCAAGCGTCTGATGATGATTATTTTGACGAGTAGTATCCACCCGCCGATATCAAGTACAAACAACTAGAAGACAGGTTGAAGGCTGTTAAAATCTAAGTCGTCCCCGGTTTAGATTTTTATGATTTGGGTTTGATCTCTGGGGTTGTTATTTCCCACAAATTCAAAATACCAGTGTTTGCAAAGTACAATGGATTTTCTTGTCCAAAACTTCACCTGAAATCTTATGTGTGCAAGATACAGCTGCACACCGCTGATAAGAAACTCTGGGTTCACTTTTATCAAGAGAGCTTGACCAGAACGTAACTAAAGTGGTTCTACCAGTTAGATGGTTCTCGTATCAGCACTTGGGAAGACTTAGCTACCGTATTCTACTATTAGTACCAGTATAACACCGACTTGGAACCAACGAGAGTTTAGTTACAAGATATGATAATGGAAAAGAATGAAGGATTTAAATAATATACACAAAAGTGGAGAGACCCCGCCAGTAGGGTTCAACCATCTTTGACTGATAGGGAGCACATTGACATGTTTATGGGCACTTTATCTAGTCCATTCTTTAATTTGTTGGTTGGTTGTTCCTCTTCCGGATTCATTGAGTTAATCTTAACTGGTGAAAGGGTTGAAAGCGGCATCAAAAGTGGGAAGATCTCTGTGGCATCTGCCTCCACTTCCAATCCTGTAAAGAAACCTTTTGCTGCAAAGAAGGATATTAATACTGTGTACGGGGCAAGGGACCGTATCATTAAGAATGATTATCCCTCTTCTAATGTTGTCTGAATCTCCAATCTAACTCCTACTCCAAGACCATCTGCTAATCATCAACGTTTTTAAACTCTGAGAAGACAATTCACGAGGTTAGGCATGTCACTGTCTCAAGCCTTACAACACTTACTCAAGGCTAATTTAGTGACATTACGTGATCCTGCTGCCAACCCAGATACCTCTTCACCAAATTATAATTCAAATGCCAAGTGTGCTTACCACTCAAGTAGCCCCGGGAACGAGACTGACCAGTGTTGGGCCTTGAAGAATAAGATTCAGGATTTGATTAATAACAAGACTGTAGAATTTGATCCTCCTCCAACTCCGAATGTAATCACCGTGCCTATGCTAAAACATGACAAAGGTGTCAACAAAGTCAATGTTGTAGGTGATTCTGATGAAGAACCTGCATTTGAAGATTGGGTGTATCCAACTACAACGAAGCTGAAGAATTGGCATGCCAAGGACTCCGCGCCCATCTCCTTCATTGAGGAGTAATCTACTTGTTTATTTCTTTTTCAATTCGAGAACATTTCGTCTGTAATATTTTAACAATGACATTTAAGCCATGGGCCTGGTCCAGGGAACTATGGTCCATTTGCCAAGGGTTTTATTTATGTTCATTTAATCATATGATCATTCAATACAAATCATTGGACTCTTTTGCATTCAAATCTCTGTGTTCATTTTCTTTCTTTTCTTTCAAATACAATTTTCAAAATAGCCATGTATCTTACATGCACGCACACACACTCTTGCAGGTCCTCATCCACTCTGGATCCTATTGCCAATGACTCTACTATTGCCAACTATGACTTCGAATGTCCAATCAACCAAGTCGAAGATGAAGGCGAGGAAGATTATGATATACCGAGAGAACTAGCCATACTTCTATTACAAGAGTAAAAAGCTATTCAGCCGCACGAAGAGTCAGTTGAAGTCATCAATCTGGGTACCGAGACAGACAAGAATAAAGTCAAGATTGGTGCTAATTTAGAAGACAATGTCAAGAGCAAGTTGGCTCAGATGTTGCATGATTATGTGGAAGTATTTGCTTGGTCTTATAAAGATATGCCAGGGTTGGATACCAACATCGTAGTTCATCGTCTGCCGAAAAAAGAAGACTGTCCTCCTGTCAAACAAAAGGTTCATCGCATGAGGCCTGACATGTCTGAGAAGATAAAAGCTGAAGTGATGAAGCAATTTGATGCAGGGTTCTTAGCTGTGACATCTTATCCCCAATGAGTTGCCAATGTAGTGCCTGTGCCAAAGAAAGACGGAAAATTTTGCATGTGCGTAGACTATAGGGATCTGAATAGGGCAAGCCCCAAAGATGACTTCCCTCTACCATACACTGACGTCTTGGTCGATAACACTGCTCAGCATAAAGTCTTCTCTTTCATGGATGGCTTCTCCAGCTATAATCAGATAAGGATGGCTCCCGGAGACATGGAGAAGACTACTTTTGTCATGCAATGGGGCACCTTTTGCTACAAGGTCATGCCGTTCAGATTAAAGAATGCAGGGGCAACATATCAAAGGGCTATGGTAGCTTTATTTCATGATATTATTCATCATGAAATAGAGGTATATGTTGATGATATGATTTCCAGATCACAAACTGAAGAGGAACATTTCGATCACTTGTACAAACTATTCGAAAGGTTGAAAAAGTACAAGTTGAGGTTATATCCTAACAAGTGCACATTTGGAGTACAATCTGGAAAGCTTCTAGGTTTTGTTGTCAGCAATAAAGGTATTGAAGTTGATCCTACCAAGGTAAAGGCCATCCAAGAAATCCTAGTCCCCCACTCTGAAAAAGAAGTTAGAGGATTCTTGGGTCGTCTCAATTACATCTCCCGCTTCATATCTCACTTGACTGCTACTTGTGAACCAATCTTCAAACTCTTGAAGAAAGATCAAGTAGTCAGATGGAATGATGAATGCCAAGCTTCCTTCGACAAAATCAAAGAATATCTACAAGAACCTCATATTCTCATGCCTCCAGTTGAAGGAAGACCCTTGATCATGTACTTGACAGTACTAGAGAACTCTATGGGGTGTGTTTTGGGCCAACAAGACGAGTCTGGCCGAAAAGAGCATGCTATTTATTACCTGAGAAAAAAGTTTACCGACTGTGAAACCAGATATTCACTGCTCGAGAAAACTTGTTGCGCTCTGGCATGGGCTGCTCGACTAAGACAATATATGATGACTCATACCACTTTGTTGGTTTCTAAGATGAACCCAATCAAGTACATCTTCGAGAAACCTGCTCTCTCCAGAAGGATAGCAAGATGGAAAATGATCTTGACTGAGTACAACATTCAATACACAATGCAGAAAGCCATCAAAGGAAGCGTACTAGCGGAGCATTTGGCCCATCAAGCTGTCGATGATTATCAGTCTATGAACTTTGATTTCCTGGATGAGAACATCATACTGGTGACCGACTGTGCGAAACCTGGACCGTATGACGGACCTGAACAAGGATCCCAATGGACTATGGTCTTCGATGGGGCTTGCAACGCCTTGGGTAAAGGAATTGGTGTTGTCATCATCTCTCCTGAAGGTCTCCACACTCCTTTCACTACCAGACTATGCTTTGATTGCACGAACAATATAGCTGAATACGAAGCGTGCATTTTGGGTTTAAAAGCTGCCATTGACTTGAGGACTAAGCATTTAAATGTGTTTGGGGATTCCGCTCTATTGATTAGCTAAGTAAAAGGAGATTGGGACACTAAGCACCCTAATCTCATCCCTTACAAGGAACTTGTACTATCCCTGATTCTCTACTTTGAAGAGATCACATTTGAACACTTCCCTAGGGAAGAGAATCTGTTAGCTGACGCCTTGGCAACCATGTAATCAATGTTCAAGGTAAGATGGGACAATGAAGCCCATATGATTACAATTGAGAGATTCGACGAACCTGCACACTGTTGTGAGCTTGACACTGACACGGAAAATCCATGGTACCATGAGGTGATGAGATATCTTGAAGCACAAGAGTATCCTGAGGGATCATCCATCAATAACAGAAAGTTCTTACGAAGATTTGCAAACAAATTCTTCCTAAGTAACGGAATATTGTACAAGCGCAACTACTTTATGGTGGCAGAACCGACTGTTTTAATATGCTGGTTTTGCGTTTTTTGTTCGCAAATGTGCGGTAAGAAAAAGTCGCCACCGTCTTTTATTTTATCCAACAAAGGAAAGGGTGAAAAGAACAGAAAAATACCTTTTCGAGATGTTTCTGAGTAAGGGGGATAGATTATGGAAAGGGAAGGTGTTAGCACCCTTTCCATCCGTGGTTTTCCACAGGCTCTTAGAGGTTTGCTCATTTTTTAAGATACTTTTATGCTTTGTGTTAGAAAATGTTTTGAACACGCCTTAGTACTGCGATTTGCTTTGTGTTTAACCCTTGTATCATTCCTCAAGAGTGTTAACAAAGAAAAAGTTTTGAAATTGTTTTTGAAAAGTAGTTTTGTGTGTAAGTGCAAAAATAGTTTGAGCAAACTTCTAACAGCTATCTACTTTATTACTCGAAAAGGTTGTTCTTTTCCTCTTTTCCTTTAGAAAGTGCTATCCTACTTTTAGTGAGTAGGTAGCCTTGTCGTTGGATGTTTGAGGGACAATCGAAGGGACGTTACAGTCACGAAGGCAATTATGGAGATGTTTTAGCAATTCTGTTTTAGGGACTAGATAAATTACCGAAAAGGCAACCGTAGGGTCATCGAGGGACTATCATCTTTTGATTTTATGGGTCTTTGCTAAAGCATTCCTGTCCCATGACCGTTTTATTGAAGGCAACCAAAGTGGGAGTACCTTAGAGGTTCTTGTGTGCAATTGTGTTATGTTTCAATTATTTTTTGTCTTTTTATAATGTTTGCTAGCATTTGATTATTAGTCTTATCATACAAGCCTAATTACTAGCAGTCAATATGAAAAGCAGTAAAAATGCAGAAAATAGAGGTCCTACGCTATTACAATGCTTCGGGGAGGGGATTTACATTATACAAGGATAATGGGGGATAAAGCAGTAAATGTCATAATATTTAACTATTACATCCGGTAGGAAGATGCAATAATAGCAAAATATTGGAAATAAATAAATGCGCATAAAATAGAAAAGACATCTAAAAAAAATCCTAAAGAAAAGAAATCTTTTTGTTGTTTTTGATATACAAGAAAATAAGGCCTAAGTCTATTTAATTTTTAATTTTAAGAAAAATGTTAAAATGATTAATTTATTTATTTACAAAATTAATTTAGTTGGAAAAACAACTAGCCTAATATTTTTGTGATTTTGATTATAATGTTAATTAAAAAAGATAAAAAATAGAGAAAAGAACCAAAAAGTAAAAATACAAATGGGGCACCCTTTGATTGCAGGAAAAAGGAGGGGGGTTTCGATCCCAGGAAAATTATGGTCTTTCGACCCAGGGGAGGAAGATATCTTCTTCGATCCAGGGGGAGAATTCATCTTCTTCGATCTAGGGGGAGAAGTTGTCTTCTTCGATCTAGGAGAGAAAGTTATTCTCGATTCTAGACCTGCAAGATAAATATTAGCCAGAAAATGGCCTGGGTGTCGAACCCAGGTCCTTCGATCCTGCGTATATTGGTTTTATTTAGGCCAAAACTATAACAAATGTTAGTAAACGAAGAACATGACTTGGGTGCCAAACCCAAGCCCTTTGATTCTGTCTAGGATGGAAAATCAAAGGGGACAACAAATATGGAGGTATTATGCAAATGCAAAGTTGGAAAGTTTTACCCTCTCTTACCCAATAGAATGAAGCTTCGATTTGGGTACTGGCTGGATGTGAGCACTTTTGATCTGAGGGCTTCTGGGCGTGGGCACCTTCGATCTGAAGGACTTCTTTGGCTTGGAAAATTATGGCAACCTTTGATGGATTTTTGGGCAGCCTCTCTCTAATGTTTTTTCGTTCTCTCCTTTTCCTCCTTTTGTAATGTGTCATTGGCCTCATATTTATAGGAGTGTGAGGGGACAAGATAAATAATGCTGGTAACGGCCATTTGAATGCCATGAATGTAAAACATAACCTTGGCCAAAGTTAAGGGATTTTGTCCCTTTTTGAATTTGAATGGTATGTAACTGGCCTTTGAATGCTTCCTTTCGAATAGGCTTATGGCCTCCTTCGAATTCTCCCTTTCGAATAGGCTGATGGCCTCCTTCGAATGCTCCCTTTCGAATGGGCTGATGGCCTCCTTTGAATGCTCTTTTGAAAGCTTCTCCAAATGGACTTTTGCATGTTCTTCAAATGGACCCTTTGGAATGTCAATTGAAAGGCTTTTATCCAGATATCAATCGAAGGATACATGTTAAAATGTCAATCTAAGGACACTATCACAATGTCAATCAAAAGGTACTTGTTGAAATGCCAATCGAAAGGCGCCATGTAGATGCCAATCGAAAGGCATTTTAGAGATGCCAATCGAAAGGCATTTTGGATATGCCAATCGAAAGGCATTTTAGAGATGCCAATCAAAAGGCATTTTAGAGATGCCAATCGAAAGGCACTTTGACCAACTTCAAAAAATTTTATTTTTCTTCAAGCAAGTGTTTATAACCACCCATGTAAGAGAAGATCTTGTAAAAAACAAGAGGGTAAATTTTGGGGTACAACAACTGCCCCTGTTCAATCTTCTTAAACTTGAAGATGTAGATTGGCTTGTCTGCCTTTCGTGATCTGAAGGTGGAAGATGATTGAACACTAGAGTGCCAAGAAATTTGCACTCGTCTGAAGTGATACTGCTGGTGAATAATATTGGGAATGGGCTTATAAATGCAATTCCGAAAAGGTGACAGGAGACTGTCGTAGATGGGCTTAAAGATGGCATCCAAGGAGTATGACAGAGAGTCGTTGGAGATGGACTTAAAGATTCCATCCAGAAGACTGTTGATTTCATGAGATACTCCTTTGTGGGGATTACTGCTCATGTTGTCCAAGGAGAAGTCCGTTGGGGAATATTTTTCAGGGGAATAGAGTCTAGGAGCTTCGGTTGTCCATTACTCTACTAGGGAGTCATCTCTTGACTAAAGAGATTAAAGTGAACTGCTATCTGGTCGGGATCCAGGTTTTGTAGTGACATGTTGAGGATGATAATGCTGACTGCTTTCTGGTCGTATTCCAGGCTTCACAGTGACTTACTGGGGAAATGAGATTAAAATTTTATCTGGTCGTGTCCAGGCTTCAGTGATTTGAAGAAGTTAAGCTGTTATCTGGTCGGATCCAGGCTTCAACTTGAATCTGGGGTGTACCGTTATCTGGTCGTATCCAGGCTTCGGTAATTTGAAGAAATTAAGTTGTTATCTGGTCGGATCCAGGCTTCAACTTGAATCTGAGGTGTACCGTTATGTGGTCGTATCCAGGCTTCGGTAATTTGACGAAAATAAGTTGTTATCTGGTCGGGTCTAGGCTTCAACTTGAATCTGAGGCATACTACTACCCGGTCGAATCTAGACATCATAGTAACTGATAGAGTAAACTGTTATTTGGTTGGATTCCAGGCTTCGCAACACCTTATACTGTTATCTGGTCGAAATCCAGGCTTCACAATGTCTTAAATTGTTGATTGACTATTATTCGGTCAGGTTTCGGGCTTCATAGTAACTGACAGGGTAAACTACTATCTAGTCAGATTCCAGGATTCGCAGCACCTTATATTGTTATCTGCTAGAAATCCAGGCTTCACAGTGTCTTTGAATAAGTGAACTACTATCTGGTCGAATTTCAGGCTTCGCAACACCTTATATTGTTATCTGGTCAAAATCCAGACTTTACAGTTTCTTCAATTGGAATGGAAATCAGAGAGATCTTAGTGTCGATCTGACTGAACCAGAGAAGGTTTTAGGAGGACATCTTTCTGAGGAAATTGCTGAAATAGCCCTTCATCAGACATAGCTTTTGATAAGACTACCAGGTCACATAAGTAGCGGTGTTTGTTCATTTGATCTTTTCCTAAAAACGGTAAAGAGTTAGTCATATGCAACGTCATGATGTATGAAATATGTTGTGACGAGGTTCTCAAAAAAAATGAGATTATGTTGTATGCGATGTATATGCATATGCCATGATATATGAAAATGGGATATTATTGTGATGTTCCCAGTCTAGGAAAATAAATCCCGGATTACTGCTGGAGATTATTGGGAAGCTGAATCCTTCATTTCCGCTGGGGATGATGAATGAAGATGATTCGCTGGGGATTTCCTATTTCTGTTTGAGGATAACCTGATGGGGAATGGCTCTGCTTGAGAATAGATTTTTCTTGAGAATTGATTATGCTCGAGGATAACTCTGGAGGGAGGATGCTTTATTGGAAGATTTTGCCGTTGTAGAGAAATAAACTCTGTTGGTAAATGAGCTTCCACAGTTTGAGAAATAAACTCTACCCGTGAGGAGGTTATAAAATGTTTAAGATTATAAAAACTCGGCTGGGGAAGGAAGATTTTAGCTCTCTGAAGGAACTTCGCTGGAGGAGGTAATTCCTGCTTGGGGAAGAAGAGGGTAAAACTCTGGTTGTTTATGCTCTGTGGGGAACATAGATGTTACAGACGTATTTTGAGGATACGGCGATGACTTCGCATTAGGACGTTTCTGCCCCTGTACCTGCTAGAGGTTTTGTGCATGGATCTATGTCGTGATTGTACTTGAACATGTATTGAATGAGTGTCATAATGACATTCGTTCTTTGGATCGTACCTGAATCATTTCGAGATGAGAATCTGGAGTAAGTATCAGGATGAAATCCGTTCTTTGGATCGTACCTGATCGTTTCTAGATGAAGAGTTAAAATAAGTGTCAAAATGACATTCGTCTCTAGATCGTATCTGCATTGTACTGTTGATAATCTGTAGTAGGTGTTAGGATGACATCCGTTTCTGGATCGTACCTGAACCGTTTCTAGATGATGTGTTAAAATAAGTGTCAGAATGACATCCGTCTCTGGATCATATCTACAATGTACTGTTGAGAATCTAGAGTAGGTGTCAGGATGACATCCGTTTCTTGATCGTACCTGAACGGTTTCAAGATGAGAATTTGGAGTAAGTGTCAGGATGACATTCGTTCTTTGGATCGTACCTGAAATGTTTCGAGATGAGAATCTGGAGTAAGTGTCAGGATGACATCCGTCTCTAGATCGTACCTAAACTGTTTCGAGATGAGAATCTGGAGTAAGTGTCAGGATGACATCTGTCTCTGGATCGTATCTGAATTGTTTTTAGATGAAGATCTGCTTTGTTCAGAATGTTTCTGTTGGAAATTCTCGTTTTGTCATTTTAAGAAGAAATCCATTGAGGAACATTGATTTTTCTTGATTGTACGTGATTCATTGTAGTAATTCATGTCTAATGCCCCAAGTGATTCAGATGGAGATCTACTCATGGTTTTTTGGTATTTTTGAGAGATTCCTTGAATCTTGACTTGGCTGCCCCAGATGATGGACAATGATCACGCCGTGCCCCTTGGTTGGAAGTGTCTTTCCTCTTGAGGTGAACCTTTCATAGAGAAAGTTTTTTGTTCACTAGATATTCGTCATGCGAATTTCTCTACTGTTGAACAAATAGTCATATGCAAACACTGATATTCAAATAATGCAAATTTATGCTTGTCTTGAAGTTTTTTTTGAAAATTCATTTCTTAGTAAAACAAATTTTGTAAAAGTGTGATATCAACTAAGGATTTATAGCAAATCCTACAGGAGTCAGGATACCTTTTGTAACAGTATACTTCCTAACTAACCTATGCTTCAGTTAGGACTTTTAAGGGTTGTAGCGTGGCCTGGTTCACGGTTTAAGAAACAAAGGATAAAGGCTCAAATTTTATTTGTACCCACCCGTTCTTCATGATGTTCTTCAATCCTATGCTCAGTTAATTACGCATTCAGATCCCAATTGAGTCTGGCATCTCGTCCTTGATGTTCTGATGATGGTTTGGATACTGAAAGTTTATTTCGAAGAGGCAGTCATTTTTGTAATCTTCTTTTGTTGAGGATTTGTAGGACCTCTTTTTTTTTTCGTTATCCCTCATTTTTCTTGAACTGTTTCTTTTGTGATTACAGTCAGTGGGATGCCCCTGTTTTTTTCTTAAGCCTCCTTCATAGGTTTTGACTTAGTGGGCTTTTGTTTTGAGATATAATGACTGCATGTCTTGACGATTATGCGGAACCATCACCGTCTTTTGATTTGGAAGGACGTCTTCGATGTCGTTCATTATGTACAAAGCGGAAGATTGCGACTGAATGCGCGTCTGAATTAACTGAGAAACTACCCTACCCCAGGTTATGATTAAGGGTTTTAATTTGTGTGGAAAGAAAAACTCCTACTTCTTTGGCTCAAAGGGGTTGACTAGGGATTATCTTCCTTATAACTCCACTGTTTGGGATTTGAAACAACGCCCGTACATCGTCAACAAGGTCTGTTCAAAAGCACACTATGTGAAATTGTGGTATCGTTTTCGTCATCCTCCATCTAAAGGCTCAAAGCTTTTGATCGAGAGTTGAATATCACGTAAAGGAAGCAAGAAAACAATTTTAAAAAATGACAATGAAATCATTCAAGACAAACATATGCGATGCATTAATGGGAAAACCAAAGTTCGACATAACAGTAATTGTTTGAACAACAAATGAAATTACAAATGAAAAATAAAAATGATCTGGACGTTCTCAATGATTTGGCCCAGGAGCAGTGATCACTTTGTGAGTCTCTGGAGGGTCAAATTGAACCTCTTCGGCATCAATCATATCCTGAATTTTGTTCTTCAGAGCCCAACAACCATTGGTATCATGTCCTAGACTGTCAGAATGGTATGCACAGCTTTCGTCGGGGTGGTAACTAGGAGCAGAAGTATTGGGGTTTCGCAGAGGATCCTTTAGCGTAATCAACCCTGCTTTCAACATGTGTTATAGTGCTTGAGCTAGTGACATGTTGATTCTAGTGAATTGTCTCTAAGGCATGACCTCTTTATGCTGGTTCCCTCGTTGGTGTCGTTGCATAGGTGTAGAGTTAGAGACCAGTATTTCTGCCACAGATTCATTGTGGTTGTCGGCCTTATTACGACCCTTCTGGACATACACAACATGGGCTTCCCTCTTACCAGCAAATGGCTTCTTCTCAGCATTAGAAGATGTAGCCATTGGGATCTTCCCACTCTTGATACCATGTTCGATCCTTTCTCCGGTTAGAACCATCTCTGTGAACCCGGATGAGGAACTCCCAATTAGTAAATTGAAGAATGGGCATGTCAGAGTGCCCATGAACATGTCTACCATTTCACGATCATTCGGAGGAGGTTGTACCCTACCAGCTAGATCTCTCCATTTTTGCGCATATTCCTTGAACCCTTCTCTTGAGCTCATGGACATGTTCTGCAGTTGCACTCGAGTTGGTGCCAGGTCAGCATTGTATTGGTACTGCTTGTAGAAAGCAGCAACCAAGTCTTCCCAGGTATGGATGTCAGTTCCTTCTAGCTGATAGAACCAATCCAGCTGAGTGCCATCCAAACTCTATTGGAATAAATGGACCCATAACTTCCGATCAGCAGTGTGAGGCTGGATTTTCCTTACATAGGACCTTAAATGCAGCTTGGGACAGGAAACACTGTCATATTTTGCGAAGATGGGGACCTTGAACTTAGGCGGGATGACCACCCCTAGAACCAAACCTAATTCTTTGAAATCCAGACCGGGTACCCTTTGAATCTCCATGGCATTGAGTCGATCCTCCAGCCGTTTATATTTATCGTCAGCAGGAGGATATTACTCATCATCATAGTCGGATTCATCTTGTTAAGACGCTGGAGTGTCATCTTCTTCCTCTGATTTCTCTTCCTCTTCCTCTTGATTATCCCCTCCCTTTGATGAGGTTGCAGAATCTAGAGTGCGGTTAGCTGGTTGTTGTACCCCAAATTTTGACCTAAGATACCATCTCCCATCTGCATCATTACATTGCAAGCTTTTTGAGCTATTGATTTTAAAATTCCTAACTTTTTCAAGTCGAGAACTGTTTATTTTTTGAACGCTAAGTTTATTAACTGATCAGACAATGTTTATTAATTATTTATTATCTTAAATTTAAATAATTGGAATTTATTTTCAGTTATTATATAATTTAAAGATTTATAAATAATAAAGTAAATATTTGAAAAGAGGTATATTAATTGATCAAACGATGTTATTTAATTATTTATTGTTCTAGGTTTAAATAATTGAAATTTTATTTTCAGTTATTATAATTTAGAAGAACTATAAATAATGAAATAATTAATCGAAGAGAAGTTGATTGGTCATTGATGTTTATTTAATTGTTTATTATTCTGAATTTAAGTAATTGAAATTTATTTTCAGTTATTATATAATTTAAAGAATTATAAACGGTAAAATAAACAATTGGAAAGGAAAAGAATTAATTGGTAAATAATAGAATTTTTTATTCATCTTTATTCTAATTATTACAATTGTTGTTTAAATACTATTGTACAAAGTATTTATAATGACAATTACATAAAAAGTTTAAAATGAAATAAAAACTATCCTATTTTTTTCCTAAGTTCTAAAATCTTCATTTTTCATCCAATACTTCTTTGATTGATCATTTGATTTTACCTGCAAAAATTAAAAGAAAAAAGTCAGAAATAAATAAATAATTAAAAGCAAAAAAATTAATTTTAAGCGTTCATCATTAAAAGCAAACGGCTGGAATCAGTTTTTACCCTTTTTGCAAATCACGGGATTTCTCCCGGTTCACAAAAAGGGATGAATTTTTAATTGATAAAAATGAATGCACAATTTAAAAACATGCACAAATCATTTTCTTGTCAAAATAGCACATTTCAAAATTAATTGCACATTTTATTTGAAAACTGCATAATCCAAAAACAATTACACAAATTCATTCTTGTCAAAGCTGCATTGTCAAAGCATACAAAACAGCATATACATTTTCACAAGACAGCATTCCAATGTAAACTACCCAAAGGTAGGAAGAAGTCAAAATAAAATAGGCTCCCATGCAAGACAAAGAGAAGCAAATGTGCAGTTTAAAACAATTTTTGCAAGCAATGTATTTCCATTTTACATCAGTTTCCAGCATGCTCTTTCAGAACAAATACAGTACAGTACATCATTTTAATGTATCAAATGTACTAAGAGAGAGAAGAGAGGAAGTAGTGTGGTTTTACAGGTTTTGGTTTAGGCAGAAAAGGATAACAAACAAACTGCAGTAACACAGTCAATAAGAAAAGAAAGCATGAAAGAAGAATAGAAACAAAACTGATAAAACAGTAGGAAGTGCAGAGGCATCAAAGAAAATATTAAAAATATACAACCTGCTAACGAAAACCTCCAAGAGGGAAGCCAACAACTGTTATAACAACAACCAAAAACCCTTTAAAAAATTAAAGAGTTCAACCTGTCTAGAAGCCTTCCAAAAAACCAAAAATCTGTCAATATACAAAACTCTCAAAGTCTCAAAACACAACCTACTGTCCAGCCTAACCATAGCCATTTCACAACCATGGCCTAAACCAGCATAAACACCATTAAACCTCAAACCATATCAACACCTCAAAACCTACTGTATCAAGACAAAAAACCAGTAACCTCATGGCCTAAACCACAAACCTGCTACTATAACCTGTTGAAACCTGTAAAGCATTAACCAACATGGCCAAAAACCAGTAAAACCTTGGCCTAAACCGGTAAAACCTTATGGCATAAACCAGTAGAACCTGTTAGAACAATGTTTGAATCTACTACCCTATATTTAAGTTTTGATGATAACAAAGTGAAAAGATATAGTATTTATAAGGTTCATGAATGAACTATATGCTGCCTGAAATTATTATGTTCTGACTTGCAGATACTCTGATTGGTATAAGCAAGATCACGTTTTTTCAGCATCAGAATTTGATTTCATACACCAGCATCAGAAGTTGCTCATCAGAATGTCAAGATCAGATAATCAACTCACGTACATGCTGAAGCTTGATGAACAGAACTGCGCGTAAACACTCTGATACAGAAACACAATAGTTCATCAGCAGCGAAGCAGAATCAGAATGAGCCAAGCCAGAACGTGCATTGAAGAAGCAACGGTACTGTGCATTGAACGCTAATTAATTCCAACGGCTTCATTCCAGACAAGATCTGCTCAAAAAGGAAAGCTTGTTATTAGCATTGAATCAAGAATATTGCATTCAACGTTCATCTTCTCAAGTGCTATATAAACAAGGCTTCGAAGATTATAATGGCTAATGCTCTCCAAATCTCTACACGCACAAAGCTGAACAATAAACTTCATTCTACCAGTTTTGCTAAACCATACTCTGATATTCTATTTCTGTTTAGCAATCTAGTTTCTAAGCTTAATTTGTGTATACATCACAGTTGTGATAAAGTTTTGTAGAAAACATTCACACACATTGTTTTATACCTTTGTAAGAAAGTGTTGCCTTGACAAACCGGATTGTGGTTTGAATCAAGAAGGCTTTAGCAGTTGTTAAAGCAGTCTGTAATATTCAATTGAATATAGTGAATTAAGACCTCGTTGGAGAGAGGCGAAATCACCTTGACGGGTGGACTGGAGTAGTTTGAGATCAAACGAACCAGGATAAAAATATCTTGTCAATTGCTTTAAGATTTCAGTTTTACAATTCAACCCCCCCTTCTTGTGTTTTTCACCCCTTCAATTGGTATCAGAGCGCCTGGTTCTGAGCTAAAACACTTAACCGTGTCAGTACAAGATCCAGCGTCAGAAAAACACAATGGCAGGAAACAATTCTCACTTCAGCAATGACAATAACGAGGACAGAGACAGATTCAGTGGCAAACCTCCAGTCTTTGATGGAGAAAACTTTGATTACTGGAAAGACAGAATTGAAAGCTTCTTTCTAGCACATGATGCTGATCTGTGGGATATGGTGACAGATGGATACACGCACCCTGTGAATGCAACTGGTCAGAAGATTGATAGAAAATCAATGACTGATCAACAAAAGCGTGACTTCAAGAATCACCATAAGGCCAGAACCATCCTCCTCAGTGCCATCTCCTATACTGAGTATGAAAAGATCTCCAACAGAGACACAGCAAAGAACATCTTTGATTCTCTCAGAATGACGCATGAGGGCAACGTTCAAGTCAAAGAAACAAAAGCTCTGGCGCTCATTCAGAAGTATGAGGCGTTCAAAATGGAAGAATCTGAATCCATTGAAGCTATGTTCTCTAGATTCCAGATTCTGGTAGCTGGTCTCAAAGTTCTGGACAAAGGATACTCTACTGCTGACCATGTCAAGAAAATAATCAGAAGTTTACCCAAGCAGTGGAGGCCTATGGTTACTGCTCTGAAGCTAGCTAAAGATCTCAACAAGATCACTCTGGAGGAACTTATAAGCTCCCTCAGAAGTCATGAGATAGAGCTAGAAGCTGACGAGCCTCAGAAGCAAGGTAAGCCTTTAGCTTTAAAATCTAACAGAAAATCTGAGTCTAAAGTTTTGCAGGCAGTTGAAGAAACATCTGATGGATCCTCATCAGAAGAAGACGAACTTTCCCTTCTCTCCAGAAGAGTAAATCAACTATGGAAGCAAAGACAAAGGAAGTTCAGGAATCCCAGAAGATCTGATCAGAACGAGTCTTCCTCCAGATACAGAAGGACAGACTCTTCCTCTGGATACAGAAGATCTGAAGGCTCCTCCAGTAGCAAGAAGCCAAATACCAAAGACATCATCTGCTATGAGTGCAATGAGCAAGGACACTACAAGAGTGACTGCCCAAAGCTTCAGAGGGAAAAGCCCAAAAAGAAGTTTGGAAGAGAGAAGAAGAAAAGTCTCATGGCCACATGGGATGACTCTGACTCGTCTGAAGCTGACTCAGAATCAGATGATGAAAGGGCAAACATAGCGCTCATGGCTAATATCTCAGAAGATAGTGAAGCTTCTGAATCAGACTCAGAATCAGACACAGAAGAGGTATTTCCTAACTTCGCTGTTAATTTTACAAAGGCTGAACTTGCTGAAAGCCTCAATGAAATTCTGGAACGCTATCAGCAGATTAGAGCTAAATTCAGAGACCTGAAAAGGAATCTTGAATCTGACTCTAATAAGTCTGAGAGTCTCAAATTGGAAAACTCTGAGCTGAGAGATAAAATTTCAAAATTAGAAAACTCTTTACAAAACTCTCAGGAGGAACCAATTTCTGAAACTCCCAGCAACGCTGATGAGATCATCAAGGAGTATGATCATAGTTTCCAGAAGTTCTTAGCTAAAAGCATAGATAGAAGCAAAATGGCTTCAATGATCTATGGAGTTAGCAGAAACGGCAGGAAAGGAATAGGATACCTAGGTAAGGTTCCTACACCAAAGAATGTCATGGACTTGACCAATTAAACACACTCCTCTAAATTCACACTTTGTGTATGGTCACACACATGATATCAAATATACTAGCAGTAAGCACTCTGTGAAACCAAAATTCAACCAGAGTTTTGGTAAAACTAACAAATCAGGACCCAAGAAGATCTGGGTACCTAAGGATAAAATAATACATGTTGCAGATATCTTTAGCAGCAAGTCAGAAACACCAGTCATGGTACCTGGACTCTGGCTGCTCACGACACATGACGGGAAGAAGGCATATGTTCCAAAGCCTGGAACTTAAGCCTGGAGGCCACGTTGGCTTTGGAGGCAATCAGAGGGGAAAGATAATTGGCTCTGGAATTGTAGGTAATGGAAATCTTCCCTCTATTAATAATGTTCTGCTAGTAGATGGATTGATGCATAATCTGTTATCCATAAGTCAATTAAGTGATAACGGTTATGATATAATCTTTAATCAAAAATCATGTAAAGCTGTTAGTCAGAAAGATGGGACTATCCTGTTTAATGGTAAGAGGAAAAACAACATTTACAAAATCAAACTTTCTGAACTAAAGAGTCAGAATGTAAAATGTCTTCTGTCTGTTAACAACGAGCAGTGGATCTGGCACAGAAGATTGGGGCATGTTAGTATGAGAAGAATATCTCAGATTAACAAACTCAATCTGGTCAGAGGACTTCCTAATTTGAAGTTCAGTTCAGATGCTCTGTGTGAAGCATGTCAGAAAGGCAAATTTGCAAAACCTTCTTTTAAATCCAAAAATGTTGTTTCCACCTCTAAGCCATTAGAACTTCTGCACATTGACTTATTTGGACCAGTTAAAACTGCTTCAGTCAGTGGTAAGAAGTATGGGTTAGTAATCGTAGATGACTATAGCAGATGGACATGGGTAAAGTTCTTAAGACACAAGGACGAGTCACACTCTGTGTTTGTTACCTTCTGTAACCAAGTTCAGAATGAAAAAGATCTTAGAATCGTTAAAGTCAGAAGTGATCATGGTGGAGAATTTGAAAATAAAGATTTTGAGTCATTCTTTAATGACAAAGGCATTCTGCATGATTTCTCTTGTCCTAGAACTCCCCAACAAAATGGAGTTGTAGAACGAAAGAACAGAACATTGCAAGAAATGGCCAGAACCATGATCAATGAGACAAACGTTGCTAAGACTTTCTGGGCAGAGGCAATAAACACAGCGTGCTACATTCAGAATAGAATCTCAATAAGACCTATTCTGGAAAAGACTCCATATGAATTGTGGAAGAACAGAAAGCCCAACATTTCATATTTTCATCCATTTGGATGTACTTGCTTTATATTAAATACAAAGAATTATTTGAACAAGTTTGACTCTAAGGCACAGAAGTGTATTATGTTAGGATACTCTGAACGCTCAAAAGGGTACAGAGTATACAATACAGAAACACAGATTGTGGAAGAATCAATCAGTGTTCGTTTTGATGACAAGCTTGACTCTGAAAAGTCAAAGCAGAATGAAAATTTTGCAGGTATAGAAATTGAATTTGCAGGTTCTGAAGACAAGTCATCAGAAGCTCTCAACACAGACATTCCTTCAACGTCTGAAAGGAGCACTGCTAGAAATCCTCCAACAACTGCTGATCAACCTCAGAAGAGATTACCCAGAAGCAGTTTGGATCACCCAGAAGAGACTATCCTAGGAAGAAAGGAAGATCCAATCAGAACAAGAGCAAGCTTCAGAAACTCTGAAGAAACTCTTATGGGACTTGTGTCTCTGATTGAACCTTCTTCTATTGATGAAGCACTTCTGGATAATGACTGGATTCTGGCAATGCAAGAAGAGCTGAATCAATTCACCAGAAACGACGTATGGGATCTCGTTCCCAGACCAAAAGGATTCAACGTCATTGGAACAAGATGGGTGTTCAGAAACAAGCTAAATGAACAAGGTGAAGTCATCAGAAACAAGGCACGACTGGTTGCACAAGGATATAGTCAGCAAGAGGGGATAGACTATACAGAAACCTTTTCCCCAGTCGCCAGGTTAGAATCTATCAGACTTTTAATTTCATTTGCTGTTAATAGAGGCATCACTCTGTATCAGATGGATGTCAAAAGTGCATTCTTAAATGGTTATATAGAAGAAGAAGTGTATGTTCACCAACCCCCAGGTTTTGAAAATACAAAACATCCAGAACATGTTTTCAAACTAAAGAAGTCACTGTATGGTCTGAAACAAGCTCCCAGAGCTTGGTATGAAAGGCTAAGTAACTTTCTGCTTGAAAATGAATTCACCAGAGGGAAAGTGGACACTACTCTATTCTGTAAAACAGTTAAGAGTGACATCTTAGTCTGTCAAATTTATGTTGATGATATTATTTTTGGTTCTACTAATCCTTCTCTTGGAAGAAAATTTGCTAAGTGTATGCAGGCAGAATTTGAGATGAGCCTCATGGGGGAACTGAAATTCTTTTTAGGAATTCAGATCAATCAAACTCCAGAAGGAACTTACATTCATCAGAGCAAATACATCAGAGATCTTCTGAAGAAATTTGACCTCTCAGAATGTAAGCCATCAAATATTCCAATGCATCCCACGTGCATTCTGGAAAGAGAAGAGGTAAGCAAAAGTGTAGAACAGAAAGTCTACAGAGGTATGATTGGTTCTTTCCTTTATCTGACAGCTTCAAGACCTGATATCTTATTCATCGTATGTATTTGTGCTAGATTCCAATCAGATCCTAGAGAATCTCACTTAACAGCTGTTAAGCGAATTTTCAAGTATCTGAAAGGTACTACTAATCTGGGTTTGTTTTATAGAAAATCTAGTGATTACAGCTTAGTAGGCTACTGTGATGCTGATTTTGCTGGAGACAGAGTGGAACGTAAAAGTACTTCTGGAAGCTGCCAGTTTCTGGGAGAAAATCTGATCTCTTGGTCCAGCAAAAGGCAATCAACAATTGCTCTGTCAACAGCAGAAGCTGAGTACATAGCAGCAGCAGGATGTAGCACACAAATGCTCTGGATGAAAAGTCAGCTTGAAGACTTCCAGATTTTTGAGAGTAACATTCCTATACTTTGTGATAATACTTCTGCTATTTGCTTAAGTAAGAATCCTATTTTACATTCTAGAGCTAAGCATATAGAAATAAAGCATCATTTCATTAGGGACTATATTCAGAAAGGTATTTTGAACTTAAAATTTATAGATACAGACCATCAATGGGCTGATATCTTTACTAAACCCCTTTCAGAAGATAGGTTTAATTTCATTCTGAAACATCTCAGCATGAAAGTATGCCCAGAGTGAAAATGTTTTAATTCCATATATTTATCTTCAGAATGTAATTATATTACTGTGAACTTCTGATCAATCTTCTTTCAGAAAGATAGAACATGCAGATTGTATCAGATGCAAGTCTAAAGATCTGAGAGTTTAATCTCAAAGACAGACGTGCTGATCACTACATCAAACAAGTGTCATCCAATCATCAGCAAATCTCTGAAGCAGAACGCGTGCACGCTTCTGAGAAGGCAAAGCGCTGATTGGGTGCATTGAGACACATGTCTGGTAACCGTTTTTAAGTATCTTTCTCAAATCCCCCAAAATCAGCAAGCATTTAATGAAAAGTAATCACGCTTGTTAAATGGCAATCATTATTTTTTTCTCTCTCTTAAAAACGTTTAATTTTTCAAAATAATTTTGAAAACCCTATTTAAGCACATTAATCTCTCATTTATCCTTTACGCTTTCTCATTAACACTCAAAGCATTTTCTACATATTTCTGAGTTCTTGCAAACCTTTTTCTCTCAATTCATTCTCAAAGCTTTTTTTAGTGTGAACAATGGCATCCTCCAGCATTTCTGCAGGCAATCAGAAGAAAGCAACCTCTGAACAATATCAGGTGCCACTCAGAACTCTTCCCACTCCGGTAAAGAACCTTGAAGTGCTCTCTGAGTTAATCATCGACTTTGAAAGTTTGAAGGAAAATGGATTTGACCTAACTGAAGAAATTAGGGCTCAAAAGTGGGAGAGGTATTTCGATAGGTTGGTTGGACCAACATTCCCAGCGCTAGTCAAGGAATTTTGGATTCATGCCAAGGTTTCTAAACATCTAGTCATCTCTTCTGTCATGGGAAAGAAGATTGTGATTTCTGAAGATCTAATTGCAAAGCTAATCGGTCAAAGTGGTGGTGGAGTCCGTTGTGTGGACATGGCTGAAAGATGCCCTGATATAGGTGTGGTAGCTAACAGGATTTTTACTCTTGGAATGCCCAGCAGCAAAATTAAGGATCTGAAGGACCACTGCAGAGTATGGGCTAAGATTGTTCTTGGATGCTTCAACCACAGGAAACCAATAAGTTCTCCTGATTATATAAACGTGGATCAGCAGTTTCTGATCTACTTTATTGATCAGAGGGTAAAGATCAATCTGGCACACTTCCTGTTCAACCATCTCAAGACCAGTGTCAAAGAGACAAGAGAAGAAGAAAGAACCAAGAGAGACTGGATACCGTTTGGAAGGCTTATATCAGATATTCTGACAGAGAATAGGCTGATTGAACATCTGATTAAAGCTCAGGAGCTGAGCACTATTGAACCAACTATTGGGAAACCGCTGAACGCTAAGAATCTGAAAAAGATGAAGCTGATAGAAAATATTCATAAGGAACCCAGAGCTACTTCAACTGCTGATATCTCCAGCAGAAGAGTGCCTCTGAGTGATTTTCCAATATTTTCTGAAATGGAATCCAAACCAGAGATGTTTCTCAGGTATCCAGATGCGTACAAGGCAGAAGATACAGGTTCAAAGCTGAAGATCAAAGATCTGAGTCAAGTCCAACCAGAAGTGACTCAGAAGAAGACAAAGAAGAGGAAAGCGCCAGCAGAAGGATCATCTCATCAGACTCCAAAGAAAAGAGGTATTTCATCTGCTGCCCCTATCTCAAAATCTTTTACTATTCCAACATCTGCTGCCCCTTCTCAAACCCCTCACGAAATATCTGATTCTGATACCCCTCCTCCAAAACAAACAACCTCTCAGAAAACCGCTGAAAACCCCAGCAGGACTTTCATTGACTTCACAAGTCTTGAACGTCTTGCTGATCTAAGACACAAAATTGCCATCCCCAAACCAAAGCAACCAGATGTTGGCTCTGGTATTTTGAATTTTGAAACAGGTGTGCTGCAATGGATTGCTTCTTTGAAGCAAGTCTGTCCTGGGATGATTGACCCAGCTGCTTCTGATCAGCTCTGGTCACAGTTCAGATTATGGGTACGTGCTGAAGCCCTCAAGTTGCAGGATGTCAACTATGAGCAGGCACAACAGAACTTCAGCAAGCTGCTGAAGGAAGTTGAAAGTCAGCTGCCTCAAGAAGTTGTGCTCCCTATGGACAGTGAATCTTGGTCTGAGAAAGAGCAAGCTGCAAAGGTGCAACCGTCAGAAGAAGACAAGACCATTCAGGCAGAAAATCCAGCAGAAGATGTCGCTGAAAGTTCTGAGAAGCTTCCTCCTTCTGATGCTTCTCAAGCTGCCCTGGACAGGCAGGCTCTGGAAGAACTAAGGCTGAATGACTTGCGTCTACAGCAGCGGATGGAAGAGAATGATCAGAAGATGAAAGCACGAATGGATGTGCAGGACAGCAAGATTGACACTGTGGTCAACATGGTTCAGAAGCAGAATGAAACTTCTGAAAAGATTCAAGCAATGCTGGAGAGCCTGTTCTCACGCATGCCCCCTCAACCTTAAATCTTTTTCATGCATAACTTTTTTATGTTTTCTTCATTTTCTGATGTACTGTTTTGATTAAGTTTTTGTAATATTTTTCTTGCTCTGATTCTGAACTCTCTTAATATGATTAGTTTTTCTGATCAAATTGTTTTAGCACATCACCAACACTTTTTGATTGCTGACAAAAAGGGGGAGAACAAGAATGATATTTAAATCAATAACGGCTAACTAGACAGAAATTCTCAAACATTCTAACTCTATTACTTGAAATGTTTTTTCTGTTTTGTTTTAAGTCTACAGGCACAAGGAAGCTCCTGGACACTCTGAAGACTAGAAGCTCTGATCAAAATGTAGAAGCTTTGATCAACATTGCTCTGATCAATATGAAGTTCTGATCTACCTAAACACTCTGATCCAAAGCAAAGCTCTGACAAGAAAAGCTCTGAAGCTCTGCTCTCTGATAAGTCAAAGACTCTTATAATCTGATGTTCAAAGAAAGAAAAAGATCTGATCCTGAAGAACACGTATATCGAAGGGAAGTAACAAACTCAGGGGGAGTATCTCTTAACTCTGATTTCTCCTTACTTCTTAACTCTGAAACATTTCCCAGATACCTTTTCACGTTATTTCTCATTTAAAATATCTAGTTTTTGTCATCATCAAAAAGGGGGAGATTGTTAGAACAATGTTTGAATCTACTACCCTATATTTAAGTTTTGATGATAACAAAGTGAAAAGATATAGTATTTATAAGGTTCATGAATGAACTATATGCTGCCTAAAATTATTATGTTCTGACTTGCAGATACTCTGATTGGTATAAGCAAGATCACGTTTTTTCAGCATCATAATTTGATTTCATACACCAGCATCAGAAGTTGCTCATCAGAATGTCAAGATCAGATAATCAACTCACGTACATGCTGAAGCTTGATGAACAGAACTGCGCGTAAACACTCTGATACAGAAACACAATAGTTCATCAGCAGCGAAGCAGAATCAGAATGAGCCAAGCCAGAACGTGCATTGAAGAAGCAACGGTACTGTGCATTGAACGCTAATTAATTCCAACGGCTTCATTCCAGACAAGATCTGCTCAAAAAGGAAAGCTTGTTATTAGCATTGAATCAAGAATATTGCATTCAACGTTCATCTTCTCAAGTGCTATATAAACAAGGCTTCGAAGATTATAATGGCTAATGCTCTCCAAATCTCTACACGCACAAAGCTGAACAATAAACTTCATTCTACCAGTTTTGCTAAACCATACTCTGATATTCTATTTCTGTTTAGCAATCTAGTTTCTAAGCTTAATTTGTGTATACATCACAATTGTGATAAAGTTTTGTAGAAAACATTCACACACATTGTTTTATACCTTTGTAAGAAAGTGTTGCCTTGACAAACCGGATTGTGGTTTGAATCAAGAAGACTTTAGCAGTTGTTAAAGCAGTCTGTAATATTCAGTTGAATATAGTGAATTAAGACCTCGTTGGAGAGAGGCGAAATCACCTTGACGGGTGGACTGGAGTAGTTTGAGATCAAACGAACCAGGATAAAAATATCTTGTCAATTGCTTTAAGATTTCAGTTTTACAATTCAACCCCCCCTTCTTGTGTTTTTCACCCCTTCAGAACCTGTACCATCATCAAACCTTAAACCACCAAAACTGTCCAACAAGAACCAGAATACCATAGCATAAACCATAAATCAACATCCAGACACAAAAGCCTCAGAAGCATGTCATCATAGGCATCCAGACAACCAAGTTCAAGCGAACAGTAGCAAGGCAAAGTCAGAAGAAGAAAAAAGTGTACAAAGCATCAAAGCATCAACACTGTCAAACCATTTCAACATGTTTCAAGGCAACAGTAAAGCATTCAAGGCATCCAGGCAACCAAACCCAACATACAGAAGCGATTAAAGGAGAAGAAGGAAAAGCCTCACAGATATTCATCATAGGCGACAATTAAGCAAAACAAGGCAAAGGCAGAAGAGAAGAATATATTGCACCGAGGTTTTCAAGTCATCATCAAACTTAAGCAATAAGAAGACAAACCAGGCAACTGAAGCAAGCTCACGGCGTCAACCTTCCTCGCCCCGGCCTCCTAGATCGCCCCCAACCCTCCTTCCTCCATCTCCGAAGGTAACGCATTTCTCCCAAAAAAATTTCTGTCAAATACCTCAAACAACCATTGCAATAGAGGATAAGAATCAGAAATGGATAAAAGAATCATAAACATGCAAAATTGTAACAAAACCCTAAACGAATAAGAAAACGATTTGTACCGTAAATCCATCGCCATAACATTGTCGTTGGAGGGAAGAAGAAGTGGAGGAAGCTGGTGGCCATTGGGCAAGGGAGTTCAGGCGAGGGCATGAGAGAAGATGAGGACGAATCAAGAAGAAGACGATACGAACAAACAAGCAAGCGCCGCTCTGCCAAAACCTTGTGAACCCTAATCCCAAACTAAACATTTGTTTAACCCCTAAAACCAATCAATAATGTATGGGCCTTAACCCTGTCCCCTTAGCCAAAGCCCAACGATTTTCTTGAAACACCCCCCATCTCTGTTTCTAATTGGCCCCCTTTAAAACCTTTTAGCCCATATGTTTAGTTTATGTCTCACCCCTTTATTTCTAAATACACCTTTTTTCTATTTTAGTTTTTTAGAACTTTATTGATTTAGTTAATTATTAGAGTTAATCAAAATGAGAGGTATAATTTAATTAAAACTTTTTTTTAATAATGGGATCATTTTATTAGTTTAACATTAGGTTTAATCTAGAAATGTTAGTATTTTTTATTAGGTTTAGTTAAATAACTTTTAAAGTTTAATTTAGTTTAGATTTATTTATCAAGTAATACTTTATATTAATACCAAAAATACCTAAAATATTAATATTACAAAAACATAAAAATCAAAACTTAAAAAACATTTTATTTAATTATTTCCCTCGCTTTAGTTAATATTAATACAAAAAATATATAAAAAAATAGAATTTAAGAATTAAAACATTTTATTTTTCTTTAAATTAATTCTCACGCTTTGTCTACATAAAAAATGCATAAAAAATGAAAACTATTAAAACATTTTCTTTTCATTAATATTAAACAAAAATATAAAAAATGCATGTTCGCACCATTTAGTCTATTATTTAATTGTTGCTATTTAATCATTATCCGCATAATTTTCTATTTAATTATTTCATATTTACTTGCTTATTCCGTTTACGTCTAAATCCAAGGGAAAAACGATTAAATTTGTTCACTTCATGTCCTCAAGTCCGATCACGCGAATATTTTTTGCATTTCATTAAAGCTTAAGACAATTTTCCCCCCAAAACTCAATCTTTTCAAAACTCATACCTTTTAAGCAAAAACTTCGACATTAGGTCGTCGTATCCTTAAAAAACCGTCCGTACCCCTTTTCGGCCAAAACAATTTATTTCGATCAAACAAACGAATTTTTATAAACAAATATTTCAAAAGGTTCCTATAGAGTACTATAGATACATTGGGTGTTAATACCTTCTCATTGTATAACCAACCCCCGAACCATAGATCTCTTTTCAAAAACGCCTTGTATTTTTATTACTTTTAAAAGTATTATTTTACATTGCATATTTAGGGTTTTATTTCGCTCTTTCCCATTTTCCCTTGGAAATAATAAAGCGCGATGGCGACTCTTGCTTTTGTGAGACGAATTAATCAATAATTCGATCTCCGATTTACCCCGCTACATTTTTTATCGCTACACTGGTCTTCTCCTTCCCACATGAACTAGTTTATTTTCCCTCTTAGCCTTCTTTTTGACGAGCATAGCTTTCAGGTCTTCTTTCCCCTGGGTCAGAGTCAAGAACATTTGTTGGAATTGAGCGTTTTGAGCCTGAAGGTCTTTGACTGTTTGTTTGAGAGCCATTTCTTTACTTGTTGAAATAAACAGCGAATAAGATGAGGACCCTGCTTTGAAACTTGTTTATGCTATAACATGTATGATATGCGCATGCAATGTTTTCAAGGACTCGCGGGGTAAACAAGAAGATGTCAGCAGTTGAAGTTTGTAGTTTTGAAGAACTCTGTATTGTTGAAGGTCCTTCTATAAGAGTCAAGCTCACCATATCAAGTGGGTCATAGCCTCTGACTCAAGTTGTTGAGTTTTGATCTTTTGACGGTATTGGCTAGAGGAAAAGAAATGACCTTGCCCCTTGCTAGACGTCTGATTTGCCATAACCTATATCACAAACCCTTGATATCCTTGAAATGGTTAAGGAAATGTTGTGGCATGATGTTATGATGTGCATGTTATGCATTAAGCAAAAGTTTAAGGTGACAAACACAACCCTGCAAAGAATTCAAGTTGTTAGACAATAAAGGCAAACAAGTCACACAAGAAGCCTTAGGTTTGGGCTTGCATGGATTTCATAGGTAAGTATCCTCTTGAAGTTTAGTTGGCTCAACCTATCTTAGAAATAGTAACCGGGTTCTAAGGAGTCTCAATATCACTAATCTTCCTTTATCGGTATTATCTCAGCTTAGCAATCTTTTCTTGCGGCTGAAACATCCCGAAAGTCCAATCTCAATGAGTGTAGCATCGAGTATCAACTAATTCCCAGCTTTACATCGAGATCGGCTATCTCACTACTTTCTAATGGACAATTTTGTTAAACTAAGGTTTTAAGGTTCGTTAGTGCTTCACGACACCATACGGCGGCCCCGTATTCTCCTCGATTCAACACAAGGGATACAAGTACCAACCAAAGTGTCACACAAACACAGCCATCGCTTCAACCATATCAGTCTATGTTGTACAGTCTCCACGATCTATTGCTGTTTACCTAAAAGTGTGCCCCAGATCTGGGTGTAGGATCTATAGTAACAACCCAAACAACCCTCCAAGGATAAAGCATGCAAAGCATAACAAAGCAGTTAAATAGTGAACTAACTCTAAGGTAATCTCACTTTTTTATACTCTCCCCAACAGAGTCGCCAGTTCTGTTTTACGATTGCAGAACCGACTGCTTTAATATGTTGGTTTTGCGTTTTCTGTTTGCAAATGTGAGGTAAGCAAGAGTCGCCACCGTCATTTCTTTTATACAACAAATAAAAGGGTGAAAAGAACAGAAAAAGAACTTTTCGAGATGTTTCTGAGTAAGGGGGTAGATTATGGAAAGGGAAGGTGTTAGCACCCTTTCCATCCGTAGTTTTCCACGGGCTCTTAGAGGTTTGCTCATTTTTCAAGATGCTTTTGTGCTTTGTGTTTGAAAATGTTTTGAAAACACCTTAGTACGGAAATTTTCTTTATGTTTAACCCTTGTATCAGTCCTCAAGAGTGTTAAAAAAGCAAATGTTTTTAAATTGTTTTTGAAAAGTAGTTTTTGTGTGTAAGTGCAAAAATAGTTTGAGCAAACTTCTAACAACTATCTACTTTATTACTCGAAAAGATTATTCTTTTCCTATTTTCCTTTAGACAGTGCTATCCTACTATTAGTGAGTAGGTAGCCTTGTCGCTGGATGTTTGAGGCACAATCGAAGGGACGTTACAGTCACGAAGGCAATTATGGAGATGCTTTAGCAATTCTGTTTTAGGGACTAGATCATTTACCGAAAAGGCAACCGTAGGGTCATCAAGAGACTATGATCTTTTGATTTTACGGGTCTTTGCTAAAGCATTCCTGCCCCATGACCGTTTTATTGAAGGCAACCAAAGTGGGCGTACCTTAGAGGTGCTTGTGTGCAATTGTGTTGTGTTTCAATTATTTTTTGTCTTTTTATTAAGTTTGCTAGCGTTTGATTATTAGTCTTATCATACAAGCCTAATTACTAGCAGTTAATATGAAAAGCAGTACAAATGCAGAAAATAGAGGTCTTATGCTATTACAATGCTTTGGGGAGGGGATTTACATTATACAAGGATAATGAGGGATAAAGCAGTAATTGTCATAATTTTTATCTATTACATCTGGTAGGCAGATACAATAATAGTAAAATATTGGAAATAAATAAACGCACATGAAATAGAAAATACATCTAAAAAAAATCCTAAAGAAAAGAAATATTTTTGTTGTTTTTGATATACAAGAAAATAAGGCTTGAGTCTATTTAATTTTTAATTTTAAGAAAAATGTTAAAATAATTAATTTATTTATTTACAAAATTAATTTAATTGGAAAAATAACTAGCCTAATATTTTTGTGATTTTGATTTTAATGTTAATTAAAAAAGATTAAAAAAATAGAGAAAAGAACCAAAAAGTAAAAATATAAAAGGGGCACCCTTCGATTGCAGGAAAAAGGAGGGGGGTTTCGATCCCAGGCAAATTATGGTCTTTCTACCCAGGGGAGGAAGATATCTTCTTCGATCCAAGGGGAGAAGTCGTCTTCTTCTATCTAGGGGGGAGAAGTCGTCTTCTTCGATCCAGGAGAGAGAGTTATTCTCGATTCTAGACCTGCAAGACAAATATTAGCCAGAAAATAACCTGGGTGTCGAACCCAGGTCCTTTGATCCTACTGAAACAGCCGGCTGAAAATCATCAAAACAATGAAGTCGCCATCGAACGTCTTTTATCCCACATGTAGGGAAAGGTAAACATCGAGAAAACCTGATGAGGGAGAAGTCACGGTCTTGTGACCGAGAGATCGGGTAAGGGAGTCTGTTACGCGAGGGGAAGGTATTAGCACCCCACACGCCCGTAGTACTCTACGGTATCCACTCTTGTTATCTATCTTATGGGTGTGTTTAATCTATGCTTATTGTCTATTATACTACTGGAGAATGCATGCAAAAGAAAGGGGAAAAGAATGTAGGGAAAATAAAATTGTGCTCGCCTGGGCCCTACCCCAATGCCTACGTATCCTTTTTGAGGAATCATAGCTACCGTAGTTCGGCTCATATTTTTTTGTTTGTTTTGTGTTTTTTATGGACGAAGTTAATTCTGCCTTCTGCCGCAGCTCGACCTTTGGAGACTTATGCGTTGGCACAGAAGTAAATTAATCGTGTCCTTACCTGAAAAGGTTTTTTTAATGAAATGGTGCTCGAGCGCACAAAAAATTTGATTTTGTTCTGTATTTTTTTGTTGTAGATGATGACTGATTGACCTCAAGAGAGAGATATTAGCCATTTTTCTACTTAGTTATGAAAAGAGTCTTTGAGAATTGAACCACACCTATGCTTGAGATGAAGAACAATAAGATCGAGAAGAGACTCGCTTATCATTTCCCGTACTAAGCAAAAGCATGATTCTCATCAATAGTTTTAAAGTGTTTTGAATTTTGAAAGAAAGAGAAAGTTTTAGTTTTAGGTGCGAATGCAAAAGGGAAAGAAAAGTTAAAGGGGAATTAGCCTATTTCTAAACCTAATGTTATTGTGCGTTAGTAGCCATAAGATTTAGGTTAAAGGGGAAATTTCTACCTGATGTTAGTATGCATATGGATTCGCGATAAAGTGCGAAAATGAAATAGATTTGCGACGATACCGAACGGAGAAGGTCCATTGCCTCTTCAAAATTGTGCAAGCGGTAAGAGAACTCTATCAAAGTTCCCTTGGGCGGGTGATTGAAGAATTAACCCCGAGTATTCCACATTGCAAGAGTTATATCAATGCTATCACAAAAAATCTTGACTAAAAAGTCAATAAAATGATTATCGAATATGAAAAATAAAATAGAAAAATTCTAATCGAAATTCTAAAAAGGAATTCTATTCTAAAAATATTCTATTATTTTTATTGTTTTATTATTGATTAAAAAAATTAAATTAAAAGAAAAAACTAAAATAATAAAAGAAAAGAAAAAAAATTAGAAGAGTTGGGGTATGAAGTCTAGAAATATGGGTGCTGAAGTAATTAGCCCAAAAAGATTTTCAACATTTTCTTTATTATTTACTTAATTATTATTATTATTTGTTTGAATTAAGTAAATAAAACATAGAATAATAAAATAGTTAAAACTAAAAAGAAAATAAAGCATGGAAATTGAAAAGGGAATAGGGTTTTTAGAATGAAAAGTCTCTTCTTCTCTCGCGAACGGAACAGCGGCGGCGCCTTCTTCCGTCAACGGTGCTCCGATCAGTTTCCGACCCCATGTTCATCATCTCTACCTCGCTTCCGTTTCTTCCTCTGAAGCCGCTCACCATCGTCACTTCCTCGCCTGTGTTGCTCCGTCTCTTCTTCGCCTTCATCAACGGTGCCCGATCTCTATCTATTCCTCCAACTACCGCTGTTACCATATCACGATTTCCTTTGTCTCAATTTGATTCGTGATTCGAACTCAGGTGAGCACCATAACTTTCTTGTTCGTTCTTCGTTTTTCTTATACTTTTGCATTCTCTATGAGTTTGATTGTTGATTCTGACGCATAGAATGCAAATTCGTGCTATTGTGGATGTTGTTGCGCGTTTGCGGTTGAAGATCGACATTATGACATTGATGCAGAAAGATGTTGCGATTTAGTTGTTGACGTCGGAAGAATTGAAGAGTGACGATTGTTGCGGTTGAAGTTCAGAGAGTTTATTGAAGATGACGGGAACATAGAGAAATTGTTGCTTGACGATGGTGATTGGGGATGTTGAGGAAGGCTAAAGCTGCAAGGAAGGCTCCGAGAAGATGTCAAAATGATGAAGGATTTGAAGAGGTATTGCAGAGAGAAATAGTCGAAAGGTGAGTATTATGAAATTTTTCTATCACTTTTCTCTCTTTTGAATATATCATGAATTCCTTCTTCTTTTTTCTTTCTGTGTGGGATCTGGTGTATATTATGGTGCGGTTGTTGTGATGGTCTTTACAGAAGCTGAATAAAGATTGAAGCTCGAAGGTGATGATGCAGATTGCGACATGTATGCTCGTGATGTGCAGATTCGTTGGTGAAGATGGCAAATGATTGAAGGCGTCTTGAAGCTTCAAGAAGATGTATAAGAAGATGATATTTGAAGAACATGAATAAAAATGATGAAGGATCTGCAGAGGAGTTTGCATAGGATAACTTATAGGTGATTTCTTGATATTCTTCTCTCTGAATCTCTATTATGAATTGTATAGAATAGATAAATATTGGTATCTGGAGTTTCTCTGTGTAGATGAATTGTGAGTTCCCCCTTTAAATCATGAATGATTCCTCTGCTATATAGTACCATTAGCTTGCCAAAGTTGGTTAGAGATATTAGGAAGTTAGGAATGGTTTTTGAAACTGTTAGCATTTTTGACAGTTAGTTATGGTTAGAATTTGGTTAAGTGGTTAGGAGGTAGTTAGTTATTCTGTTTTTTATTGTTAGAGATTATGTTAGTTGGTTAGAATTTGGTTAAGAGGTGGGAAAAGGAGGAAAGTAGGTTACCGTTGAATTAGTTTTTTTCGCTGTAACTATTCTGTTTTGCAGTTAGTTGGTGAATTGAGGTATGGTTTAGGATAGGAAGTTTGTTAGGAAATTTATGTGCAGGGCTGCCTTGGGATTGATAATAATTGTATCTTTTTGTTGTGTAAATGTTCAGGATTGCTTTGGAAAAAGAGCATAGACCATGGCAAGTTACAATACGCCGGTTTGGTCATGAAGAAGGTAATGAAGATGGAAGCAACAAGGTTGCATTTCAAACACGACGAGGCCACACAAAAAGCGATGATGAGAATCAATATATTCACTTTTAATTGTATTTCTTGTTTTTTGTAGTATTTTTGGATATTGTAAATGGTGTTGGGTATTTGGTTATGATATGGTTTCGGTAGAAATGCATAGATGTTATGTATAATTGTAATGGAATTTGGATTTGTATGTATTTGAATAATTGTAATGTATGTTGATTTTATTTCCACATAATGAAATGGCCTTTGTATGAATTCAAATAAATCGTATGAATCCAAAATATTTGCAAGGTACCCAAAAGAGACATGAATCTTGAATGAATCCAAGAGAGGCTATTTGGACAATATTTTGATGGTTGGATGAATTTGATGCATGCTTTTTCATACTTGTGGTTTGAATTCCAAGAAAGGCCACGCAAATATTTAACAACTTTGATTAAATCCACTTCAAATATTCCAAATCCACTTCAAATATTGATGAATGAATTCTAATCAAACCACAGCTTCAGTGAACCCCTAATTCAATTCAATTTTCCGATCTAAACCAAAATTGCGTGTCAAGCAATAAATATTTGAAATAACGACACCTTGATCACAATCAACATCTTGTACCATGTCCCGATTATATGAGCACTAGAATAACGACGTCTTAGACCCCTTCTCAATAGATGATAATGATTATGCCCTGAGGGATTCCTTGCAGATGAATATGAAAGATGAGACATGCGAATACCTTGATATGGAATGAACCTCAGGTAGAATGCTGACAAGCTCAAATATGAAAATGTATAAACCCTGATTTTTAGCTCCGTCTCATAAAACCTTGCAACTTGACATTGAGAAGCAAAGAATAGCCTCGTAGCTTGATGATGATAAGGTCCATGAAATGAAAACCTAGTTTCAAACAGATTATTAATGGAGAAATCAACCGAAACAAGCTTGTGCGAAGATGGGAGCCTTAAAGCCATACACCAACCCTTATTCCTCGAGATCCATGATCTTATGCCAATTTATTGATTAATGATGCATGATGTGTTAGATGACCTAAATGTGAGAAAAATGCAAAAATGCGTAAGCCAGATAAAAGTAAAAGGGTAGGACAAATTTGGGGTATTACAGCTGTCCCTATTTAATCGTCTTGAACCTGAAAGTACGATTGGCACATGCCTTTCGGAAGTTCGAGGTTGAAGATGATTAAATATCAATGCCAAAAATTTGTCCTGAGAGAGGGAGTAAGTGTTTTCTTTATTTATTTTGATATCTGCTGGGGAAAGAAATTTGTTTTTTCAATGAAGGGACAGAGATTGAACTTGTAACGTGGTTTAATGCCAATACAAGACAAATGGTTGGTATGAAAAGACAGCGGACGAGGTCTACGGGCGACCTACGATCCCAAGTTGATACATGAGAGTGATTTGACAGAGAACCTAGCCAAAGGGCGATCTCAGGTTCTAAGACAAAGTATATGGAAAGAACCTAGCCAAGAGGCGATCTCAGGTTCGACAAAGGTTTGAGGGAAGAACCTAACCAAAAGGCGATCTCAGGTTCGACGAAGATTTGAAGAAAGAACCTAGCCAAGAGGCGATCTCAGGTTCGACAAAGGTTTGAAGGAAGAACCTAGCCAAGAGGCGATCTCAGGTTCGACGATGGTTTGAAGGAAGAACCTAGCCAAGAGGCAATCTCAGGTTCGACAAAGGTTTGAGGGAAGAACCTAGCCAAGAGGCGATCTCAGGTTCGACGATGATTTGAAGGAAGAACCTAGCCAAGAGGCGATCTCAGGTTCGACAAAGGTTTGAAGGAAGAACCTAGCCAAGAGGCAATCTCAGGTTCGACGATGATTTGAAGGAAGAACCTAGCCAAGAGGCGATCTCAGGTTCGACAAAGGTTTGAAGGAAGAACCTAGCCAAGAGGCGATCTCAGGTTCGACGATGATTTGAAGGAAGAACCTAGCCAAGAGGCGATCTCAGGTTCGACAAAGGTTTGAACGAAGAACCTAGCCAAGAGGCGATCTCAGGTTCGACGATGATTTGAAGGAAGAACCTAGCCAAGAGGCGATCTCAGGTTCGACGATGATTTGAGGGAAGAACCTAGCCAAGAGGAGATCTCAGGTTCGACAAAGATTTGAGGGAAGAACCTAGCCAAGAGGAGATCTCAGGTTCGACAAAGATTTGAAGGAAGAACCTAGCCAAGAGGCGATCTCAGGTTCGACGATGATTTGAGGGAAGAACCTAGCCAAGAGGAGATCTCAGGTTCGACAAAGATTTGAGGGAAGAACCTAGCCAAGAGGAGATCTCAGGTTCGACAAAGATTTGAAGGAAGAACCTGGCCAAGAGGCGATCTCAGGTTCAACGAAGGTTTGAAGGAAGAACCTAGCCAAGAGGCGATCTCAGGTTCGACGATGATTTGAGGGAAGAACCTAGCCAAGAGGCGATCTCAGGTTCGACAAAGGTTTGAAGGAAGAACCTAGCCAAGAGGCGATCTCAGGTTCGACGAAGGTTTGAAGGAAGAACCTAGCCAAGAGGCGATCTCAGGTTCGACGGTGATTTGAAGGAAGAACCTAGCCAAGAGGCGATCTCAGGTTCGACAAAGGTTTGAGGGAAGAACCTAGCCAATAGGCGATCTCAGGTTCGACGATGATTTGAAGGAAGAACCTAGCCAAGAGGCGATCTCAGGTTCGACGATGATTTGAAGGAAGAACCTAGCCAAGAGGCGATCTCAGGTTCGACGAAGGTTTGAAGGAAGAACCTAGCCAAGAGGCGATCTCAGGTCCGACGATGATTTGAAGGAAGAACCTAGCCAAGAGGCGATCTCAGGTTCGACGATGATTTGAAGGAAGAACCTAGCCAAGAGGCGATCTCAGGTTCGAAGAAGGGAACATGGGTTATGACATGATGATTGTTTAGATAAGCGACACAGATGAACATCAAGGAAGTTTAAACACGGACGAGTGTTTGAATCAATACGGACGAGTATTGAAAGAAGATACGGACGAGTATCCAAGGTTAAACACGGACGAGTGTTTGATTCAATACGGACGAGTATTGAAAGAAGATACAGGCGAGTATCAAAAGTATAAACACGGACGAGTGCTTGAATCAATACGGACGAGTATCGAAAGAAGATACGGACGAGTATCAAAAAGTATAAACACGGACGAGTGTTTGATTCAATACGGACGAGTATTGAAAGAAGATACGGACGAGTATCAAAAAGTATAAACACGGACGAGTGTTTGATTCAATACGGACGAGTATTGAAAGAAGATACGGACGAGTATCAAAAAGTATAAACACGGACGAGTGTTTGATTCAATACGGACGAGTATTGAAAGAAGATACAGACGAGTATCAAAAAGTGTAAACACGGACGAGTGTTTGAATAACTGACCCGATGGGTGTTTAGGAAACTTGACACATACGAGTGCTTAGGAACAGACACGGACGAGTGTTTAGGAATGGACACGGGCGGATGTTTAGGGAACCGACTACCAGACAAGAACTGGGTTTAGAACGGCAAAGTGTATTGATTTTGTTTGGCATTGAAAAGGTGAAGGTCACTGATTGGGGATTTCGGGCATGATACCCTTCTGTAGGGATGTATCGTTGTCCTTGAATAATTCAGGTCTTTCGGGTAAGGTACCTGGTCTGGCTTATGCAATGCATGTTTGAATTTCTTTTGACGCAGAGATCCATTCTGATGGATCAGCTACGCGCTTTTGAGGATGCAATGATATGTAATGATAACTATATGCAATGCGAAGAAATAAACTTCATGGGGATAAAAGAAGGCTTGCTGGGAGCCATTGCTCATCACTGGGTGGTGATCGGTGGATCTGGAACTGACTGTTTAATGCTGGTTCGCGAAATGTCGCGGAAGCAAGAGTCGCCACCGTCTTTTATTTTCTCCAAATGGAAAGGACAAAAGCACGGAAAAATTCCTTAAAGAGATTGCTCTCGGTTCGGGAGGTAGGTTATAGAAAGGGAAGGTGTTAGCACCCTTTCTATCCATGGTTATCCATGGGCTCTTAGATACTTGCTCATTTGTGTTTTCAAAAATGGTTTGTTTGCTTTTCAACTGTGGGTTTTTTAAAAAAAGTTTCTTTGAAAATTTCAGTTCGACTCTTGTATCGGTCCTCAAGAGTGTTTGAAAAATTGCTTTCGAAAGCTTTTTTTTGAAAAGGTGTCGGTGTGAAAAGTATTTTTGATTTGTTTTGAAATTTAGAGCAAGTATCTACGAGAACCTACCTACCCTAAGGAATTCGTCTGTGTAAATGTCCTTTAAAGTAGTGCCATCCCACCATTGAGAGGTAGGTAGCACCACCGTTGGAGGTGTTCGGGTCAATTCGATTAAGGGACAGTGTGGCCACCAAGCAAAGGTAAGATACCTTAGGAGCTACCCTTATGCCATTGATCCTTTATTCTGAGGCAACTATTCCGAGGCAACTATTCCGAGGCAACCAGATCAATGGGACATAAGGACTCACTAAGACGTCCTATAGTCGGCGGCCACGTTTCGAGGGACAAGGCAACAGTGTGATCACCGGAGTAATAGGAAGATACCTTAGAAGCTACCCTCATGCCAGGTTCCCGGATCATGAGGACTTACTAAGACATCCCCTACTCGACGATCACCTTTCGAGGCAAGGCAACAGTGAGGCGTACCCTAGGGGTGGTGTGTGCGATTTGTGTGTCATTTTCATTTGTATTTATCTTGTCATGTTATTGGTGTTCTACGCTTGTTTTTATTTTTTGTCCATACATTCTTTCATGCCATTTGTTAACAGTTAAAATATTTGCGGGAAAGTAAAGATCTAAAGCTATTACAAAAGGCGCGGGTCCACATCGCCAAAATTAACCAAGACCCGATTTGACAGAAAAATAAAGAAAGTAAAAGTGCGAGTAATTAAATACATGGCTTCGGGAGAGATACATAATATTATACGAAGGAAATAAATATGCGAATTGAAATTTAAATCGAAACGAGGGCGTTGGACCCTTTTGCAAAATTAAATTACATGGAATTAATTAATTAAAAGAAAGAAATTGTTTTTGTTTTTTTGGTATTTTTATGTATTTTAGGATTTAATAGAAAAAATTAATTGCAATTAAACGCTAACCCTAATTCTATTTTATTTTAATTTTTTAAGAAGACATTAGAATTTAACCTAAATTAAACCTAATTTTTATATACAAATTTAATTATAAAAATAAATAAAATAAATAAGATTATTATAAAAAGAAAAATTAAAAAGGAATAAGAACATTAATTAAACCTATTTCTACATTTTTTAGATTTTTTATTAAAAGAATTAAAATTGCAAACCTAATTTAAAACTAATTTTATTTACATGCAAATTTATTTAAGAAAATACTAAAATAAAAATTATTTATTGTTTTAACCTTTTTTCTGATTTTTTTATGATATTTTATATTTTTGTGATAATAATTAATTAAATTCAAAACAATAAAGAAAATAAAACAATAATTGAAAATAAAATATAAGGAAAATATAGAGAATTGCAAACCAGGGGGGGTGGCAGTCCCCAAATAGGAGGTTTAATCCAAGAATTCTGGCCCAACAACCTTGGTCCGTTTGACCTTTTCCAGGTAGCGTGCTAGCGCTTTGACCAGGCTTATGATACGCTTCCAATCTATGCCTTTGATTTGATCTCCAGGGACACGTGGATGTGGGATTCAGGAAGGCATATGGTGCGTCTTGATGTTGGCACTGTATGGGAACGTTATATGAAGAAAAATATGAAAGAAAGTGAGGACCTGGGTCTCGAATCCAGGTCATGAGGATTGCCAATACATACACTTGCCACTGAACCACTACCACGCGTTTGTATTTATAATCATCAACAATTAATATAAAGGAAAACGTGAGTTAGTGCTTTTTTTCGCGCCAGAATTCAAACGGACCAGTCAGCCTTCGCCACATAAGCGTCTTCTTCGTTGGTTTTATTTTCCTGAAAATACAAAGAAACAGGCAACGGTTTTATTAACGTTCTCCTAGGCCACTTTCCAGAAAATAGCGATTAGCCCTCAGACACTCATAAATTGAGCGCGAGGGTTGGTTCTTGTTCGTCCCAACGCGTTGATTTGAATGATGGTGGTCATAAGTCTCAATTTTTCCTTGGGTGAAAAGCCCCAATTTGGAATCCTGTGAACCCTAGAAATTAACCATGGTGAAATCGTGCATAACGCATAATAATTCAATTAAATATGTTGGTTAGCTTCAGAACTTCACAAGGAATGTAAATCAAGCATTAAAAGTTATAAAGGATGCATGAATCGTGATGTACGATTATGAGTTTTTCTTGATACAGTGGGCACTCGTGTTACCAATTCTTGAAGCTGTGATGAATGTTTGTGATTGGAATATGTCCAGTGATGCTTGAGGAAGCTATTGGAACAAGAATTATGTCTTGAATCGCCCTAGAAGAATGTTTTCAGAATTGACTTTTTTGAGAAAAATTTCAAGTTTGGTTATGGCTTTGTTGAGCAGCTGCGTGTGTTCTTGCACTAGGGTTGTGTTCAGGCTTTTGTATTGAGTCCATTAGGTCAAGAAAAATCAATCAAATCCATTGCATTCATTGATTTTGAAAATTGATTTTCTAGGATCTTTTTTCAAATATTTTTCATACAACTTTGTATTAATTAAGATCAATTCCATCCAAATCTTTCTATATTGGGATATGCACGAATTATTAAGAATAAAACATGTACAAAAAGATTTGTTAGGTTAAGTTAAATATTTTTCACATATTTAATTGATTTAAATGAATTATTATAAATAAAAATTCAAATAAATAAATAAAAAATGAAAAAATACTTCCCTTTGGGCCAAGTGATCGTGCACATGCTTGGAATGATGAATTGTGGAAGAAAAATGGGCCCATTAGCAATTTTAGGTCATTTGAAGTAATGTTGACTTTTCAAAATATCCAAAAATTTCCCAACTTCCACAAGGCATAACTTGCTCAATTTTTAAGCTTTTATCATGTTCTTGGATATGTTGGAAAGGTCTTTGAGTCCTCTAACCAATGTCTTTGGTCCCATGTCATTTTTATTTACCAATCTCAAGTTATGGCCTTTGACTTAAAGTCCCTTTTTGTTGACTTTTGAAAATAACCTATAATGTTGAAATTGATAACTTTTTGTGAGAGCATTTCTTGGACTTGAAGTATGAATATGAGTTGTAGGAAATGTCTTTCTCTTCAAAATGAGCTTTGGATGGAATTTTTCTGATAATCCATGTGAAAGTTATGCCCTGGTCAATTTCAGTTGACTTTTTCAACTGTCCAAATAAGGAAACTTTTGCATCTTGATGATTTTTGAGCCAAACTTTGAGAATCATGATCAGGCATTGATCAAATGATGTTTGTGGCTTCAAAATGATATGTTGACCAAAAATTTGAACTTTTGACTGTCAAATGACCATTTTGCCCCTACAGTTGACTGTAGTGCAATTTAGGGTTTTGACTGTGCAATTTTGAGCTGAATGCCTTGAAATTTGATATGAGGATGCTTGACCATATTTGTAGGCACATGAGACTTGATTGGACCTTTGGAAACTTCATTTTCTTGATCAGAACACAAACCCTAATTTTGACTGTATAGGAGATCTTTGACTGTGCAACCCTTGGGGAATTTTGAAGCTTGATTTTGCAAATCTTTGAAGAATATGGGAGGGAAAATTTTGGGGTACAACAGTTGCCCCTGTTCAATCTTCTTAGACCTGAGGATGCAGATTGGCTGACGTGCCTTTCGTAATCCGAGGGTAGAAGATGATTGAACACTAGAGTGCCCAGAAATTTGCGCTCACATAGTGGCAGTGTGATGATGGAATGGGCTTATAGATGCCATGGTGAACAGGATGATGGGCTTATAGATGCCATCTGGATGTAGATCGCATAAGAGATTCCTTAGCGAGAACCTGCGTACCTGCAAAAGAAAAATGAGTACCTGACACGTTGCAGGAGCTGGTTTTTTAGATGCTTGGTGTAGAGGTGTCCTGACTGGTTACATGAGCTGAGTCTGGAGCTTCACAAGAGGATGAATGAACCAGGGATGGTTACTACCTTAGCATGAACGGTAAGAGAACCTTGGGCGACTTTAACTTCAACAACGCTCGTTGAGAAAATCTTGATGGGAATTACCATCTTCACAGGATCGGGAAGAGAACCAAAGGCAATTGTAATCGTCGGAGAGGGGACCATCTGAAAATGAATTATCACCTCACTCACCGTCGGAGAGGGAACCATCTGAAAAGGAATTATTACCTCACTCACCGTCGGAGAGGGAACCATAAGGAAAGGAATTACCACCTCACTCACCGTCGGAGAGGGAACCATAAGGAAAGGAATTACTACCTCACTCACCGTCGGAGAGGGAACCATAAGGAAAGGAATTACCACCTCACTCACCGTCGGAGAGGGAACCATAAGGAAAGGAATTACCACCTCACTCACCGTCGGAGAGGGAACCATAAGGAAAGGAATTACCACCTCACTCACCGTCGGAGAGGGAACCATAAGGAAAGGAATTACCACCTCACTCACCGTCGGAGAGGGAACCATCTGAAAAGGAATTATTACCTCACTCACCGTCGGAGAGGGAACCATAAGGAAAGGAATTACCACCTCACTCACCGTCGGAGAGGGAACCATAAGGAAAGGAATTACTACCTCACTCACCGTCGGAGAGGGAACCATAAGGAAAGGAATTACCACCTCACTCACCGTCGGAGAGGGAACCATAAGGAAAGGAATTACCACCTCACTCACCGTCGGAGAGGGAACCATAAGGAAAGGAATTACCACCTCACTCACCGTCGGAGAGGGAACCATAAGGAAAGGAATTACCACCTCACTCACCGTCGGAGAGGGAACCATAAGGAAAGGAATTACCACCTCACTCACCGTCGGAGAGGGAACCATAAGGAAAGGAATTACCACCTCACTCACTGTCGGAGAGGGAACCATCTGAAAGGAATTACCACCTCACTCACCGTCGGAGAGGGAACCATAAGGAAAGGAATTACCACCTCACTCACCGTCGGAGAGGGGACCATAAGGAAAGGAATTACCACCTCACTCACTGTCGGAGAGGGAACCATCTGAAAGGAATTACCACCTCACTCACCGTCGGAGAGGGAACCATAAGGAAAGGAATTACCACCTCACTCACCGTCGGAGAGGGAACCATAAGGAAAGGAATTACTACCTCACTCACCGTCGGAGAGGGAACCATAAGGAAAGGAATTACCACCTCACTCACCGTCGGAGAGGGAACCATAAGGAAAGGAATTACCACCTCACTCACCGTCGGAGAGGGAACCATAAGGAAAGGAATTACCACCTCACTCACCGTCGGAGAGGGAACCATAAGGAAAGGAATTACCACCTCACTCACCGTCGGAGAAGGAACCATAAGGAAAGGAATTACCACCTCACTCACCGTCGGAGAGGGAACCATAAGGAAAGGAATTACCACCTCACTCACCGTCGGAGAGGGAACCATAAGGAAAGGAATTACCACCTCACTCACTGTCGGAGAGGGAACCATCTGAAAGGAATTACCACCTCACTCACCGTCAGAGAGGGAACCATAAGGAAAGGAATTACCACCTCACTCACCGTCGGAGAGGGAACCATAAGGAAAGGAATTACCACCTCACTCACTGTCAGAGAGGGAACCATCTGAAAGGAATTACCACCTCACTCACCGTCGGAGAGGGAACCATAAGGAAAGGAATTACCACCTCACTCACCGTCGGAGAGGGAACCATCTGAAAAGGAATTATCACCTCACTTACCGTCGGAGAGGGAACCATCTGAAAAGGAATTACCACCTCACTCACCGTCGGAGAGGGAACCATCTGAAAAGGAATTATCACCTCACTCACCGTCGGAGAGGGAACCATATGAAAAAGAATTATCACCTCACTCACCGTCGGAGAGGGAACCATAGGAAATTATAATAGTGGAAATCTCATGCACCGTCGGAGAGAGAACCAATAGGAAATTATAATCTGGGATAACTTCTACTGAGTCTTTATCAGAAAAATCTGTTGGGAGTCGATTTAGCTGGACTAGAGAAGGCCTTGGACTGGATAAGAAATCTTTGAAATCGATTAACTGAACCGGTCTAGGTCTTAGAGTCTTTGAGATATGATTGAGAATTTCAACTGCATCTTTCCTGAAAGGTAACGGTTAGTCATATGCAGTGCATGATATGGATCCAGCAATGATGTTCTCAACATAAATGAGATTTGCATGATATGATGCGTCTATGCATGCTATAATGATGTATATGATGTTCATGTATGCTTTCGTCTAGGAATGTAAATCCTTGACGGGTGCCGGGAAGTCATATCCTGGGCTGATGTTGAAGAATAGATTTTTCTTCCGTTGGGGATGATAACTGTAAGAATACCGGTAGGAGAAGATGACTCTGTTGCGGAATAAACTTGGCAAATGGACGATTCTGCGGGGAGAAAAATACTCTAGCGACCATGCTGGGGAGTGATACTCTGTGGGGAGAGAGATACTCTGCTGAATTGTGATGGTAACTTGCTGAGGATACCCTTATTGCATCGGAAGTGTTGATGGACTTCGCTGGGGTAAGAAGACTTCGTCGAGAACGCTCTTTCCGTGGCTTTTGGCTGAGGATAACCCAGTTATATCCTGTTAAGGAAATAACTCTTTAAATAAAGCCGGACGACGCGTTCGTGCTCTGCGAGGGATAAGCTTCCAGAATCTACTGGGGATAAGCTTATTGCTTGGGGGAGATAAATCCCAACCTTCCTGGATTGGACTCTTATGGGGAAGTTTTGATATGCTGGGGAAGTGAAATGTTGGTACGCCGCCGGGGAACAATCTTTAGATCAAGACTGCCGGGGATGCTTGTTAAGAATGCACGTATATGCTGGGGAATGTGGAGATCTGCTGGAGGATACCCAACTTCCTTGAGTTTGATAGTAGCTTCGCTTGGGGAGAGTGCACTGACTTGCTGACTCACTCTCTGGGGAATTAAGATACCTGGTTGTGTTCTTCAGTTGAACCTACCTTGATACCTTGGAGGACAGAACAATTAGATCGCTTGGACAACTCTTTATTGCCCCTATTTCTGAGGTATGAGAGGAAGACCTGTGAGGTGATGATAGTTTGTTGATGGACCAACTTTCTTCTGGTTGGCAGGTGACAAGATGACAGGACATAGTCGTACGCTTTGATCCCTAACTTTTGCCTGGACCGCCCTTTCGGGTTTTTAGTCCACCGGGATACCCATTTTTGCCCAAGCCGCCTTTTCAGGTTTTCGACTTGCCGGGTGTACAGATTCTTTCATTCCATCCCTTCATTTTGCCCGAACCCTTTTGGTTCGCCGGGAAGCCCTAATTTTTGCCTTGGTATGTCAACCTAGCGGGTCTTTGATTTTGCGTAGTATCTTTTCGACTATGTCCGTGCTTTTAGAATGTAGGGAGTTGCCCCCGTTAGAAGTGTTTTGTCATGCCACCAGAAGATGTTTGATCAGGCAAGATTCGTTGTTGGAGTGCCCCAAGTGGCTCAGGAGGAGATTTGCCCCAAGCTATTTGGCCTTTTGAAAGATTCTCCGAATCTTGACTGAATTGCCCCAGATAATAGACAATAGTCATGCCATGCCCCTTGATTGGAAGTACTTCTGTTCATTAGGCATTCGTCGTGCGAATTTCTATGCTGTTCAAACAAAAAGTCATATGCAAACAAAGTTATGTTAAAAATGCAAAGCTCATGTCTGTCTTGAAGATTTTAAAAATGAATTCTTTTTCATAAAACAAGTGAATGTTTGTAAAACGTGATGTCAACTCCGTATTTACCGTAAGCCTTAAGGAGTCAGGATACCTTTCGTAACAGTATGCTTTCGAACTAACCCATGCTTCAGCTAGGACTTTTGAGGGTTATAACGTGGCCTGGTTCATGGTTTAAGAAACAAAGGATAAAGGCTCAAATTATTTGTACCCACCCGCTCTTCGTGATGTTCTCCAAACCTAAACTCAGCTGATCATACATTAGACCTTGTTTGAGTCTTTGCTCTGATTTTCCAGTGATGGTCGGATACTGAACATTTATGTTGGATAGACAGTCATTCCTTTTTGTTATTGTTGAGGGTTTATAAGACCTCTTTCTTTTTGATTTTGTTATCCCTGTTTTTTGCCTGAGCTGTTTCCTTTTTTGGAATTACAGTCAGCGGGATGCCCCAGTTTCGTAAGTCCCCTTTATAGGTTTTGACTTTTTGGGCTTTTATATTTTTTTCTGGTAATGACTGCCTGTCTTTATGATTATTCAGAACCATCACTGTCTTCTGTTTTGTAAGGACTTCTTTGGTGCCATTCGTTATGCACTTGGATCAGCTGAGAGAACTACCCTGCCCCAGGTTATGATTAAGGTTTTTAATTTTCGAAAAGAAAAACTCCTACTTCTTTGGCTCAGAGGGGTTGACGAGGGATTATCTTCCTTATAACTCCAGTGTTTAGGGATTGAAACAATGCCTGTACCTCATCAGCGGGGTCTGTTCAAAAGCATACTGTAGATTGTGGTATTCGTTTTTGTCATCCTCCCTCAAGAGGCTTAGAATTATTAATTAAGAGTTGATCATCAGAAAAAATATGAAAATAATTTGCGTTTAGTGAATACGAATATATTGTTTCAGAACAGACATATGCGATGCATTAATGAAATAACAACGTTTGATATGAATGGAATGCTTGAACAATCAAAAGAAAATTACAACTTGAATTCAAATGAACAAAAGTGCTTTCTATCCTAGCCATGTCTTGGCATGGGAGCAGTGACCACGTTGGGAGTCTCGGCGGGCTCGAACTCGATCTCTTTAGCATCGATCATGTTCTGAATCTTGTACTTCAGTGCCCAACAATCCTCAGTATCGTGCCTCGGGCTACCAGAATGGTACGTGCACCTTGCTTCCGGGTTGTAATTCGGAGAGGAAGTCTTTGGATTTGCAGGAGGGTTGATCACAGCAATCAGGTTCATCCTTAACATGTGCTGCAAAGCTCGTGACCATGACATGTTGATGTAGGTGAATTGTCTCTTAGGCTCGTCCGACCTGTTCTGATCAACCCACTGTTCTTGGCACGGTCGTTGTTGGACCTGAGAAGTAGTAGCAACTCGGAGAGGTCTATTCATTGGACCCGACCTTTGCCTTCTTGGAAGCTGTTCTATGACCTGGTCCCTGATTTGGGCTGGTTGCTTCATGCCTTGAGGAAGTTGGCTGATCATGGCTCTCAGCTCTCCTTGCTCCTGAGCTAAACCTTGAATGAGGGCCCTTTGCCCCAGCATCTGGGTTTTCAATGTGTCTACCTCAGCTTGTAGACGTTTCAGCTGTTCGTCCTTGTCATCTTCAGGACTCTTTCTGATCAGATTCCCCATGAGGAGTGTCCTCAACTCTTCCTGCCCCTTGGATAGACCTAGGAAGATTTCCCTGAACTGAGTCTCTTGAGCGTGAAGGTCCTGGTTATCTTGTTGTGAAGCCATTGCTGAAACAAACAGCGAGAAAGGTAAGTGACCTGCAACAAGGATACCTGTTATGCAATGATGAGTATGACATGCATGTAATGTTTTCAAGGACCTCGCGGGGTAAACAAGAAAATTTGTTAGCATTTGGATCCGGTAGCTTGATTGAAAGAACTTCATATTTGTCGAGAGTCTTTCTTCCAAGGGTCAAAGGCTCACCATATCAAGTGGGTCATAGCCCCTGACAACTTTGGCTAGAGGAAAATAAATCCTCTTTGCCCCTTGCTAGATGTTTGATTTATCATGACCTGCATCACAAGCCTTTGAGATCCTTGAAAGGGGTTAGGATGTATGCAATGGTATGATGTCATGATGCATGGGGTAGTATGGATAAACCCTGTTATGAGCCCTTATTAAGGACTATAAACAAAACCTGCAAGCAAACTCAGTAACCCTGCCATGAGTCCTAATTAAGGACTATGGGCAAAACCTGCAAAAAACTTAGCAAACCCTGCTATGAGTCCCAATTAAGGACTATAAGCAAACCCTGCAAGTAGTTCCTGTGTTAGATAACAAGCATGCAAATAGTCAAGTATGAAGGCACACAAGTCACACAAGAGAAGCCCTTAGAGTTTAAGGCTAGCATGAGGTCTAGGTGTTACCCTCTTTCAGTTGGTTGGTTCATACCTGTCCTATCAAAGTAACCGGGTTCTTAGAGGATCCCAATATCATTGACTACCCTCAATCGGTCATAACTCCAGCATCGCAATCTTTTCTTGCAGCCAGAACCATCACGAGAGTTTAGCCTCAATGGGCGTAGCATACTGCTACTGTTCTAATGGCCAAGTTGTGTCAATTAAGGTTCTAAGGTTGTTGGTGCTTAATGACTCCTTGGAAGACCCATATTCTCCCCGTTTCAACACGAGGGATATCGGTACTGACCAAGGCGCCACACCAACGTAGCCACCGCTTCACCCATGTCGGTATACGCCGGACAGGTCCCTCACAGCTTATGCTACCTAAACAGGGTATCCCCAGATCCGGGTTAGGATCTATGTAACTCCCATGCAACCCACAAATTTAAAGCACACAAGTCAATACAATTGAAAACACAGTTATGAACTAACCCTAAGGTACACCTCACTTTAAGTTTAAGTCCCCAGCAGAGTCGCCAGTTCTGGTGATCGGTGGATCTGGAACTGACTGTTTAACGCTGGTTCGCAAAATGTCGCGGAAGCAAGAGTCGCCACCGTCTTTTATTTTCTCCAAATGGAAAGGACAAAAGCACAGAAAAATTCCTTAAAGAGATTGCTCTCGGTTCGGGAGGTAGGTTATAGAAAGGGAAGGTGTTAGCACCCTTTCTATCCATGGTTATCCATGGGCTCTTAGATACTTGCTCATTTGTGTTTTCAAAAATGGTTTGTTTGCTTTTCAACTGTGGGTTTTTAAAAAAAAGTTTCTTTGAAAATTTCAGTTCGACTCTTGTATCGGTCCTCAAGAGTGTTTGAAAAATTGCTTTCGAAAGCTTTTTTTTGAAAAGGTGTCGGTGTGAAAAGTATTTTTGATTTGTTTTGAAATTTAGAGCAAGTATCTACGAGAACCTACCTACCCTAAGGAATTTGTCTGTGTAAATGTCCTTTAAAGTAGTGCCATCCCACCATTGAGAGGTAGGTAGCACCACCGTTGGAGGTGTTCGGGTCAATTCGATTAAGGGACAGTGTGGCCACCTAGCAAAGGTAAGATACCTTAGGAGCTACCCTTATGCCATTGATCCTTTATTCTGAGGCAACTATTCCGAGGCAACTATTCCGAGGCAACCAGATCAATGGGACATAAGGACTCACTAAGACGTCCTATAGTCGGCGGCCACGTTTCGAGGGACAAGGCAACAGTGTGATCACCGGAGTAATAGGAAGATACCTTAGAAGCTACCCTCATGCCAGGTTCCCGGATCATGAGGACTTACTAAGACATCCTCTACTCGACGATCACCTTTCGAGGCAAGGCAACAGTGAGGCGTACCCTAGGGGTGGTGTGTGCGATTTGTGTGTCATTTTCATTTGTATTTATCTTGTCATGTTATTGGTGTTCTACGCTTGTTTTTATTTTTTGTCCATACACTCTTTCATGCCATTTGTTAACAGTTAAAATATTTGCGGGAAAGTAAAGATCTAAAGCTATTACAAAAGGCGCGGGTCCACATCGCCAAAATTAACCAAGACCCGATTTGACAGAAAAATAAAGAAAGTAAAAGTGCGAGTAATTAAATACATGGCTTCGGGAGAGATACATAATATTATACGAAGGAAATAAATATGCGAATTGAAATTTAAATCGAAACGAGGGCGTTGGACCCTTTTGCAAAATTAAATTACATGGAATTAATTAATTAAAAGAAAGAAATTGTTTTTGTTTTTTTGGTATTTTTATGTATTTTAGGATTTAATAGAAAAAATTAATTGCAATTAAACGCTAACCCTAATTCTATTTTATTTTAATTTTTTAAGAAGACATTAGAATTTAACCTAAATTAAACCTAATTTTTATATACAAATTTAATTATAAAAATAAATAAAATAAATAAGATTATTATAAAAAGAAAAATTAAAAAGGAATAAGAACATTAATTAAACCTATTTCTACATTTTTTAGATTTTTTATTAAAAGAATTAAAATTGCAAACCTAATTTAAAACTAATTTTATTTACATGCAAATTTATTTAAGAAAATACTAAAATAAAAATTATTTATTGTTTTAACCTTTTTTCTGATTTTTTTATGATATTTTATATTTTTGTGATAATAATTAATTAAATTCAAAACAATAAAGAAAATAAAACAATAATTGAAAATAAAATATAAGGAAAATATAGAGAATTGCAAACCAGGGGGGGTGGCAGTCCCCAAATAGGAGGTTTAATCCAAGAATTCTGGCCCAACAACCTTGGTCCGTTTGACCTTTTCCAGGTAGCGTGCTAGCGCTTTGACCAGGCTTATGATACGCTTCCAATCTATGCCTTTGATTTGATCTCCAGGGACACGTGGATGTGGGATTCAGGAAGGCATATGGTGCGTCTTGATGTTGGCACTGCATGGGAACGTTATATGAAGAAAAATATGAAAGAAAGTGAGGACCTGGGTCTCGAACCCAGGTCATGAGGATTGCCAATACATACACTTGCCACTGAACCACTACCACGCGTTTGTATTTATAATCATCAACAATTAATATAAAGGAAAACGTGAGTTAGTGCTTTTTTTCGCGCCAGAATTCAAACGGACCAGTCAGCCTTCGCCATATAAGCGTATTCTTCGTTGGTTTTATTTTCCTGAAAATACAAAGAAACAGGCAACGGTTTTATTAACGTTCTCCTAGGCCACTTTCCAGAAAATAGCGATTAGCCCTCAGACACTCATAAATTGAGCGTGAGGGTTGGTTCTTGTTCGTCCCAACGCGTTGATTTGAATGATGGTGGTCATAAGTCTCAATTTTTCCTTGGGTGAAAAGCCCCAATTTGGAATCCTGTGAACCCTAGAAATTAACCATGGTGAAATCGTGCATAACGCATAATAATACAATTAAATATGTTGGTTAGCTTCAGAACTTCACAAGGAATGTAAATCAAGCATTAAAAGTTATAAAGGATGCATGAATCGTGATGTACGATTATGAGTTTTTCTTGATACAGTGGGCACTCGTGTTACCAATTCTTGAAGCTGTGATGAATGTTTGTGATTGGAATATGTCCAGTGATGCTTGAGGAAGCTATTGGAACAAGAATTATGTCTTGAATCGCCCTAGAAGAATGTTTTCAGAATTGACTTTTTTGAGAAAAATTTCAAGTTTGGTTATGGCTTTGTTGAGCAACTGCGTGTGTTCTTGCACTAGGGTTGTGTTCAGGCTTTTGTATTGAGTCCATTAGGTCAAGAAAAATCAATCAAATCCATTGCATTCATTGATTTTGAAAATTGATTTTCTAGGATCTTTTTTCAAATATTTTTCATACAAATTTGTATTAATTAAGATCAATTCCATCCAAATCTTTCTATATTGGGATATGCACGAATTATTAAGAATAAAACATGTACAAAAAGATTTGTTAGGTTAAGTTAAATATTTTTCACATATTTAATTGATTTAAATGAATTATTATAAATAAAAATTCAAATAAATAAATAAATAATGAAAAAATACTTCCCTTTGGGCCAAGTGGTTGTGCACATGCTTGGAATGATGAATTGTGGAAGAAAAATGGGCCCATTAGCAATTTTAGGTCATTTGAAGTAATGTTGACTTTTCAAAATATCCAAAAATTTCCCAACTTCCACAAGGCATAACTTGCTCAATTTTTAAGCTTTTCTCATGTTCTTGGACATTTTGGATAGGTCTTTGAGTCCTCTAAACAATTTCTTTGGTCCCATGTCATTTGGATTTACCAATCTCAAGTTATGGCCTTTGACTTAAAGTCCCTTTTTGTTGACTTTTGAAAATGACCTATAATGTTGAAATTGATAACTTTTTGTGAGAGCATTTCTTGGACTTGAAGTATGAAGATGAGTTGTAGGAAATGTCTTTCTATTCAAAATGAGCTTTTGATGGAATTTTTATGATAATACATGTGAAAGTTATGCCCTGGTCAATTTCAGTTGACTTTTTCAGCTGTCCAAATAAGGAAACTTTTGCATCTTGATGATTTTTGAGCCAAACTTTGAGAATCATGATCAGGCATTGATCAAATGATGTTTGTGGCTTCAAAATGATATGTTGACCAAAAATTTGAAATTTTGACTGTCAAATGACCATTTTGCCCCTACAGTTGACTGTAGTGCAATTTAGGGTTTTAACTGTGTAATTTTGAGCTGAATGCCTTGAAATTTGATATGAGGATGCTTGACAATATTTGTAGGCACATGAGACTTGATTGGACCTTTGGAAACTTCATTTTCTTGATCATAACACAAACCCTAATTTTGACTGTATAGGAGATCTTTGACTGTGCAACCCTTGGGGAATTTTGAAGCTTGATTTTGCAAATCTTTGAAGAATATGGGAGGGCAAATTTTGGGGTACAACACTGGGGATGTCAGTATATACCGGCGTTGGAAGCCTGCAGTACCAAAGATTGCTGGGGATACTAATAAGAGTACACACTGGGGAGCTCTTGAAGACCAAAGATCATTGTTGACTCTGGTGAGGATTGAATTCCTGACGAAGCGAGTCTTCAGGTACGCTGCTGAATTCTGAATCGTACCGTTTAAGGAAGAGATAATCTGACCAAACCTCCATACATCCTGAACCGTTGAGGGGGTGATAGAAGTGAATATGTCGAGGAATGGATACTGAATGCCATGTGGATCCCTTCGAATACATGCTCCAAGTTTACGCACACTGGGGAATTGTCTCTTGAATCACTTGGGGATAAGAGATGGTCATGGACACTTATGAGTGCCCCGGTTTAGCCTTGCGAATGCCCCGGTCCAGCTCTGCGAATGCCCCAGTTTAGATTCATTGGGGATGTTCTTGATTAGCTCCACCGAGGATGCACTTACGCGTGCTGAGTCAAAAGACGATTCTGAACTTTCTGAATGCACTTCGGGAATCAGATTTGAAATTATCTGTGGTAGATGAAGGCAGCTTTGTGCGCTGGTCAAGTCAGGTTGATTGTCATGATGCTTTTAGCTTGATCGTAGTCTCGTACAACATAATTGACTTGAGCAACTAAGTATGTATGAGGAATGCCCATGTCTGGAGGGTCTCTGAGAAGATTGAGCTCTTTACCAATTGTTCATTGTGCAAACTTACTTGATGTCGATCAGTTGTTTTGTATGCAGAAGAATGTTTATTATGAGAATGATAATTCTAATGCAACACATACGTAAGTCTTGAAGTTTGAAAAAACTTTGAATGAAATGACGTCACAACTTGTTGTGAACGAGTCACTAGCTAGAGAGAAAGATTTGCAAATTATTTTTCATGAAAGATAATGCAAGCATATGATGCCAACACAGATATTGGACGTACCTCTTAGGAGTCAGTTAAATGCAATCTCGTTGTAGCATGCTTTCGAATTGACCCTTGCTTCAGTTAGGACTTTTATGGGTTGTAACGTGGCCTGGTTCACGGTTTTAGAAAAAAGGATTTAAGGCTCAAAATCATTTGGTGCCCACCCATTCTCCATGATGTTCTCCATTCCTACGTTCAGTTGACCCAATACAAGTATTCATCCCTCGAGAAGAGTTTGTGATGATTGAGGAACCACCGTGGTTTCTTGGACACGACAGTCACTTCACCTTTTTCTTTTGGTGTTTGATCACACGACTTTGTTCTTTGATGAGGATTTTCATTGGTAATCCTTTTCTCGCCTTTTAGGCTTTTTCAATTTCTTTCTTGCTTTCCCTAATTTTTGCCTGGACAAATTCTTTTGAATTTAGATTTGGAAGTCCAGCGGGATGCCCCAATTTTTGCCTAAGTGACTTGTTTTCAAGTTTCGACTTAGCGGGGTTTTTTGTTTCTTTCGTATTCGTATTTTTCATTTTGAACAAGTCGTTGATCTTTGCGTTGTCTTTGATTTGTTGGAAGTGATCGTGACTGCCTGAGTCTTTGATAGACAAGGGATAGTCATTGTTGTATTGTCATCTGTCGACCTCCTGATGTGCAAGAGATATCCATTGGGATATTGTTAATTGATGCACGTTGCTGATAGATGAAGGTTAACCATTGTGGTTTTGACTTCCCTCAACCTTTTGATGGATAACCATTGTTGTATCCCTGGATGCACACTCTTGATGAGTTCTGAATGCTTGATCAGATTAGCTGAACACTACCCGCCCCAGGGTTGAAATGAGGGTTTTTTCTGAATAGAAAGAAAACTCCTACTTCGAAGGCTCAGAGGGGTTAACGAGGGTCTACCTCCCTTATATCTCCAGTGTTTGGGGATTGAAACAAGGCCTGTACATCGTCAGCAGGGTCCTACTTGAAAGCATACCAACCAGAGATTTTGCGTTTTCAGATTATTGTCATCCTCCTTTGAATCTTTACCTAAGCATAAGACTAGGAAATTTGGCATCAATATGTAAGTAAAACATTTAAAGAGTGATAACAAATGGATGAGTAAAAATGAAAGGAATACTTCAAGACAAGCATATTTATTGCATTAAGATTTTCGTTCAAAAATAGACAGGTTTCTATATACAAGCAATGTTTAAACAAACAAGCAAGAATGCAAATGAAAATGCAGTCAAAGAAACCAATGATTGCCATTGTTGAGGAGACTTGACTCCGTATGGACTTGCTGATTCTGACGACTTTCTGTAGTCTTGATGCTCGAGTTTGCGAGAATTCCCTTTCAGATCTGATGTGAGTATGACAGTCTCTGAATTGATTCAGTCTTGGACTTGGTCTCTGGATGACATACCATCTTCAATCGATTGGCCAGGTGCCCCAGTATAACATGCATCACCAAGCATATCATGTCTTAAAGAAATAATATACATCATCATCAGAGTTTCCATGACCTGGCTTATCTGACTCTTTAATCCATTATCTTCCTGCCTGAAGAAGTTTCTGACTATGAGCCAAAGCTTGCATGTACCACTCAGAGTTATTCCATAGCTGGTCCCTGAACACGTCCGGTGAGAAACCAGGTTGAGCCTTTGAAGAGAACCCCAGGTCTGAATAATAATCCCCAATCTTCGGATACCTGTAATGAATGCATGAATATACATGGAGTGTATGAATGAATTCTATGTCATGTTTTGTCATTTCCAAGGAATTTGCGTGCTTTGATTTTGTTTTTGCGCAAGTAAGGGATGGTATAATTTTGGCACAAGACTTGCAAATATGATTCCTTGAAAATAACAGAACATGTATGTTAAGCATGCAATTAGCCATGTTATGTATGCAAATGCATGAGATCAAAGAGGATCATGGTTCCATCATTCCTGAATAGGGTTGTTGCACTGCTCTGGATCATGTGAGTATCATCAGATCAGAGGTCTGACATAACTTCTGCACATATAAGAACCAAGTACCCTGTGGATCTCCCATTGTACGGGGTCAAGGCTTCTGGAACATCGGATACTGTTGAGAATTTCTGAACATGCTGGGAACACCAAGATTGAAGGATTGAATGAACCTCGAGGTAAACAAGTCAGGATCTCAGAAAATAAATCTGAGAACCATACGGTCACCAACAAGATGTAGCATCTGCATTAAGTCATAACAGAAATCCAGAGTATAGCCATCAGAACCAATAGCCACTTCCTGAGCATAGCTACCATTTGAATGTGAGTAACCATCTGCACATAGTCACCATCTGTACCTGTGACAAAAATTCCCTTCCCACTCACGGGTGAAAACTAGGTCAGGGTAAGATAATGGTAACTCGAAAATCACAGGTTCGCCTGAAAGTGTTATGGGCTTGCCCACAGACGTGGGTGCCGATAGTAATTCATTTGAACCTCATCCGAGCGTGGTATATGACATGACTGCACTAATCGGACCATGTCCTATAGCCGTCACGCCCCCACTCTATTCCTAGGTGTCCTAGTGCACTCTGGCCTGGGTACTGGGCCTTTTACCTCAAAAGTGACATCCCCACCCAACATAGAGAACAAATTCCAGCATAATAGATAACAGATATGGAAAGCCATAAAATGCAATGCAAACATGTACAAATGAGTAAACTGAAAGCATAAAAATAAACACCCAAAGAAAAAGAGACAAGAGCTAGGAGCGACTCCGGGATGGACCAGCATTTGGTCGACCTGATTCCCCAGTGAAGTCGCCAGCTAAAACAACCGGCTGAAAATCATCAAAACAATGAAGTCGCCATCGAACGTCTTTTATCCCACATGTAGGGAAAGGTAAACATCGAGAAAACCTGATGAGGGAGAAGTCACGGTCTTGCGACCGAGAGATCGGGTAAGGGAGTCTATTACGCGAGGGGAAGGTATTAGAACCCCACACGCCCGTAGTACTCTACGGTATCCACTCTTGTTATCTATCTTATGGGTGTGTTTAATCTATGCTTACTGTCTATTATACTACTGGAGAATGCATGCAAAAGAAAGGGGAAAAGAATGTAGGGAAAATAAAATTGTGCTCGCCTGGGCCCTACCCCAATGCCTACGTATCCTTTTTGAGGAATCAGAGCTACCGTAGTTCGGCTCATATTTTTTTGTTTGTTTTGTGTTTTTTATGGACGAAGTTAATTCCGCCTTCTGCCGCAGCTCGATCTTTGGAGACTTATGCGTTGGCACAGAAGTAAATTAATCGTGTCCTTACCTGAAAAGGTTTTTTTTAATGAAATGGTGCTCGAGCGCACAAAAGATTTGATTTTGTTATGTATTTTTTGTTGTAGATGATGACTGATTGACCTCAAGAGAGAGATATTAGCCATTTTTCTACTTAGTTATGAAAAGAGTCTTTGAGAATTGAACCACACCTATGCTTGAGATGAAGAACAATAAGATCGAGAAGAGACTCGCTTATCATTTCCCGTACTAAGCAAAAGCATGATTCTCATCAATAGTTTTGAAGTGTTTTGAATTTTGAAAGAAAGAGAAAGTTTTAGTTTTAGGTGCGAATGCAAAAGGGAAAGAAAAGTTAAAGGGGAATTAGCCTATTTCTAAACCTAATGTTATTGTGCGTTAGTAGCCATAAGATTTAGGTTAAAGGGGAAATTTCTACCTGATGTTAGTATGCATATGGATTCGCGATAAAGTGCGAAAATGAAATAGATTTGCGACGATACCGAACGGAGAAGGTCCGTTGCCTCTTCAAAATTGTGCAAGCGGTAAGAGAACTCTATCAAAGTTCCCTTGGGCGAGTGATTGAAGAATTAACCCCGAGTATTCCACATTGCAAGAGTTATATCAATGCTATCACAAAAAATCTTGACTAAAAAGTCAATAAAATGATTATCGAATATGAAAAATAAAATAGAAAAATTCTAATCGAAATTCTAAAAAGGAATTCTATTCTAAAAATATTCTATTATTTTTATTGTTTTATTATTGATTAAAAAAATTAAACTAAAAGAAAAAACTAAAGAAATAAAAGAAAAGAAAAAAAATTAGAAGAGTTGGGGTATGAAGTCTAGAAATATGGGTGCTGAAGTAATTAGCCTAAAAAGATTTTCAACATTTTCTTTATTATTTACTTAATTATTATTATTATTTGTTTGAATTAAGTAAATAAAACATAGAATAATAAAATAGTTAAAACTAAAAAGAAAATAAAGCATGGAAATTGAAAAGGGAATAAGGTTTTTAGAATGAAAAGTCTCTTCTTCTCTCGCGAACGGAACAGCGGCGGCGCCTTCTTCCGTCAACGGTGCTCCGATCAGTTTCCGACCCCCTGTTCATCATCTCTACCTCGCTTCCGTTTCTTCCTCTGAAGCCGCTCACCATCGTCACTTCCTCGCCTGTGTTGCTCCGTCTCTTCTTCGCCTTCATCAACGGTGCCCGATCTCTATCTATTCCTCCAACTACCGCTGTTACCATATCACGATTGCCTTCGTCTCAATTTGATTCGTGATTCGAACTCAGGTGAGCACCATAACTTTCTTGTTCGTTCTTCGTTTTTCTTATACTTTTGCATTCTCTATGAGTTTGATTGTTGATTCTGACGCATAGAATGCAAATTCGTGCTATTGTGGATGTTGTTGCGCGTTTGCGGTTGAAGATCGACATTATGACATTGATGCAGAAAGATGTTGCGATTTAGTTGTTGACGCCGGAAAAATTGAAGAGTGACGATTGTTGCGGTTGAAGTTCAGAGAGTTTATTGAAGATGACGGGAACATAGAGAAATTGTTGCTTGACGATGGTGATTGGGGATGTTGAGGAAGGCTAAAGCTGCAAGGAAGGCTCCGAGAAGATGTCAAAATGATGAAGGATTTGAAGAGGTATTGCAGAGAGAAATAGTCGAAAGGTGAGTATTATGAAATTTTTCTATCACTTTTCTCTCTTTTGAATATATCATGAATTCCTTCTTCTTTTTTCTTTCTGTGTGGGATCTGGTGTATATTATGGTGCGGTTGTTGTGATGGTCTTTATAGAAGCTGAACAAAGATTGAAGCTCGAAGGTGATGATGCAGATTGCGACATGTATGCCCGTGATGTGCAGATTCGTTGGTGAAGATGGCAAATGATTGAAGGCGTCTTGAAGCTTCAAGAAGATGTATAAGAAGATGATATTTGAAGAACATGAATAAAAATGATGAAGGATCTGCAGAGGAGTTTGCATAGGATAACTTATAGGTGATTTCTTGATATTCTTCTCTCTGAATCTCTATTATGAATTGTATAGAATAGATAAATATTGGTATCTGGAGTTTCTCTGTGTAGATGAATTGGGAGTTCCCCCTTTAAATCATGAATGATTCCTCTGCTATATAGTACCATTAGCTTGCCAAAGTTGGTTAGAGATATTAGGAAGTTAGGAATGGTTTTTGAAACTGTTAGCATTTTTGATAGTTAGTTATGGTTAGAATTTGGTTAAGTGGTTAGGAGGTAGTTAGTTATTCTGTTTTTTATTGTTAGAGATTATGTTAGTTGGATAGAATTTGGTTAAGAGGTGGGAAAAGGAGGAAAGTAGGTTACCGTTGAATTAGTTTTTTTCGCTGTAACTATTCTGTTTTGCAGTTAGTTGGTGAATTGAGGTATGGTTTAGGATAGGAAGTTTGTTAGGAAATTTATGTGCAGGGCTGCCTTGGGATTGATAATAATTGTATCTTTTTGTTGTGTAAATGTTCAGGATTGCTTTGGAAAAAGAGCATAGACCATGGCAAGTTACAATACGCCGGTTTGGTCATGAAGAAGGTAATGAAGATGGAAGCAACAAGGTTGCATTTCAAACACGACGAGGCCACACAAAAAGCGATGATGAGAATCAATATATGCACTTTTAATTATATTTCTTGTTTTTTGTAGTATTTTTGGATATTGTAAATGGTGTTGGGTATTTGGTTATGATATGGTTTCGGTAGAAATGCATAGATGTTATGTATAATTGTAATGGAATTTGGATTTGTATGTATTTGAATAATTGTAATGTATGTTGATTTTATTTCCACATAATGAAATGGCCTTTGTATGAATTCAAATAAATCGTATGAATCCAAAATATTTGCAAGGTACCCAAAAGAGACATGAATCTTGAATGAATCCAAGAGAGGCTATTTGGACAATATTTTGATGGTTGGATGAATTTGATGCATGCTTTTTCATACTTGTGGTTTGAATTCCAAGAAAGGCCACGCAAATATTTAAGAACTTTGATTAAATCCACTTCAAATATTCCAAATCCACTTCAAATATTGATGAATGAATTCTAATCAAACCACAACTTCAGTGAACCCCTAATTCAATTCAATTTTCCGATCTAAACCAAAATTGCGTGTCAAGCAATAAATATTTGAAATAACGACACCTTGATCACAATCAACATCTTGTACCATGTCCCGATTATATGAGCACTAGAATAACGACGTCTTAGACCCCTTCTCAATAGATGATAATGATTATGCCCTGAGGGATTCCTTGCAGATGAATATGAAAGATGAGACATGCGAATACCTTGATATGGAATGAACCTCAGGTAGAATGCTGACAAGCTCAAATATGAAAATGTATAAACCCTGATTTTTAGCTCCGTCTCATAAAACCTTGCAACTTGACATTGAGAAGCAAAGAATAGCCTCGTAGCTTGATGATGATAAGGTCCATGAAATGAAAACCTAGCTTCAAACAGATTATTAATGGAGAAATCAACCGAAACAAGCTTGTGCGAAGATGGGAGCCTTAAAGCCATACACCAACCCTTATTCCTCGAGATCCATGATCTTATGCCAATTTATTGATTAATGATGCATGATGTGTTAGATGACCTAAATGTGAGAAAAATGCAAAAATGCGTAAGCCAGATAAAAGTAAAAGGGTAGGACAAATTTGGGGTATTACACCTACGTATATTGGTTTTATTTAGGCCAGAACTGCAGCAAATGTTAGTAAACGAAGAACATGACTTGGGTGCCAAACCCAAGTCCTTTGATTCTGTCTAGGATGGCAAATCGAAGGGGACAACAAATATAGAGGTATTATGAAAATGAAAAGTTGGACAGTTTTACCCTCTCTTACCTAGTAGAATGAAGCTTTGATTTGGGTACTGGCTGGATGTGAGCACTTTCGATCTGAGGGCTTTTAGGCGTGGGCACCTTCGATCTGAAGGACTGCTTTGGCTTGGAAAATTCTGGCAACCTTTGATGGATTTTTGGGCAGCCTCTCTCCAATGTTTTTTCGTTCTCTCCTTTTCCTCCTTTTGTAATGTGTCCTTAGCCTCATATTTATAGGAGTGTGAGGGGATAAGAGAAATAATGCTGGTAACAGCCATTTGAATGCCATGAATAAAACGTAACCTTGGCCAAAGTTAAGGGATCTTGTCCCTTTTTGAATTTGAATGATATGTAACTGGCATTTGAATGCTTCCTTTCGAATGGGTTGATGGCCTCCTTTGAATTCTCCCTTTCGAATGGGCTGATGGCCTTCTTCGAATGCTCCCTTTCAAATGGGCTGATGGTCTCCTTTGAATGCTCTTTTGAAAGCTTCTTCGAATGGACCTTTGCATGTTCTTCGAATGGACCCTTTGGAATGTCAATCGAAAGGCTTTTGTCCATATATCAATTGAAGGATACATGTTAAAATGTCAATCAAATGACACTATCACAATGTCAATCGAAAGGCGCTATGTAGATGCCAATCGAAAGGCATTTTAGAGATGCCAATCAAAAGGCATTTTGGATAAGCCAATTGAAAGGCATTTTAGAGATGCCAATCAAAAGGCATTTTGGATATCCCAATTGAAAGGCATTTTAGAGATGCCAATCAAAAGGCGCTTTGACCAACTTCAAAATTTGTTATTTTTCTTCAAGAAAATGTTTATAACCACCCATGTAAGAGAAGATCTTGTAAAAAACAAGAGGGCGAATTTTGGGGTACAACAGCAACCATGATTCCACTCTGCTCTGATGTGTGGACAATAAAGAAGTAGAGGAAATTATGGAAGACATGTACGATGGTCTCTTTGGCATTCACTCAAGTGGACACATGATGGCCAAGAAGATCCTAAGAGTTGGCTACTATTGGTCAACCATGGAGACTGATTGCCATCAACACTCTAGGACTTGTCACAAATGTCAAATCTATGCTGACAAGGTCCATGTGCCGCATATCCCTCTGAACATCATGACCGCTTCGTGGCCATTTGCAATGTGGGGCATTGACATGATTGGAGAAATCAAGCCCACCGCTTCCAATGGACATTGCTTCATTCTGGTTGCTATTGATTATTTCACCAAATGGGTCGAAGCCGCCTCGTTTGCCTCAGTCACCAAGAAGGTGGTAGCCAGATTCATCAAACACAACCTTATATGCCGTTGTGGTATCCCCGAAAGGATCATCACCAACAATTGGACTAACCTCAACAATGTCATGATTACAGAGCTTTGCACTCAGTTCAAGATCAGGCATCACAATTCTTCTCCATATAGACCTAAAATGAATGGCGCAGTCGAAGCGGCCGACAAAAACATTAAGAAGATTGTGCAGAAGATGGTAGTAACATATAAGGATTGGCATGAGATGTTACCGTTTGCTCTACATGGCTACCACACTTCAGCTATAACATCAATTGGGGCAACCCCCTTTTCCTTAGTCTATGGCATGAAAGTTGTTTTTCCAGTGGAAGTTCAGATTCCATCACTAAGGATCATGAATGAAGCAGGCTTAGGAGAAGACGAGATTGGATCAACTGAACTTGATCGATGAAAAACGATTGGTTGCTGTTTGTCATGGTCAAACATACCAAAAACGTATGATCAAGGCTTTCAACAAAAAGATCAAGCCTCGAGTATATCAAGCTGGCGACTTGGTGATAAAATGCATCATTCTTCCACAAGGAAACCCCAGGGGAAAATGGACTCCCACCCTACGATGGACCATTCGTTGTCAAGAGAGTATTCTCTGGAGGTGCCATGATGCTGACTACCATGGATGGTGAAGACTTCCCACATCCTACAAACGCGGACATTGTTAAAAAATACCACGCATAAGAGACCTGCTAGGTTGACACACCTAGGTAAAATAAGGGCATCCCGGCAAACTAAAAGGTTTGGGCAAAAATTATGGATATATGCAAAAGATTATACACCCGGCAAGTTGAAAACCCGAAAGGGCGACTTGGGAAAAAATGGGTATCCTGGTGGGCTGAAAACCCGAAAGGGAGGTACAGGCAAAAGTTAAGGATTGAAAGCGTATGACTATGTCCTGTGGAATCACCACAATAAACTTTATCACCAAGGTATGAATTCAAACGGTCCAAGATCAATCCAATCAACTTCTGTCAACGGCAATGGGCATTCGATGACATTGGGGCAATAGTAGAGTTGGAGTGCAATGAGATCATTTCACATGGCTATTTGTTTTTTGTTTTCAATTTTATTTTCCTTTCGACGATTTCCTCTTACTAGGATCTCCGTCTCTTTGTACAAAAACTCCTATTCATGGGAAAAATATCAACACAAATATACTTTGAAGTGCAAAATTTATGTTTTAATTTTAAATGCAAAATTATCCAATGACTAAAATTGAACGAACATATGCATATGAACATGATTAAAACTATTTGGCACATGTGACTTGCTAAGCAGCAGCAAACATCTCTTTAATGTATATTGGAATATCTCCACGGAGTTATCCCCCGCAGATCGGCTACAATAGACCAATCTCCAGCGAGAGTCTCAATCTCTTGACAGCTCTCTCCCCAGCTAAGTTGATCCTACAAGTAGACACCTTGTGGATCTCTTCCTCAAAGAACTTACCTCATCAGGAGTTCATCAAGTATTTGTCAACAGGGTTTATTTCCCCAACAAACAATGAGTGCATAACTCCCCTGCCGAGTTCAAATTCCCCAATAAAGTCTATCTTCCCCAGTTGAGTATATCCTCCCCAGCTGAGGCTATCCTCCCCAAACTGAGTCCACACTCCCCAATTTAAGTTTTCCTTTCAGACTATTACATATCATATGGCCACAACCCCTAATCCCCAATAAAGTCATCAACAAAACCTTTAATACCTCCCAAAAGATGCTATGAAGCCTGGACCCGATCAGATATTAGTAAAACTTTCAAATTACTATGAAGCCTGGACCCGACCAGATAGTAGTCAACTTCTCAAGTCACTATATAGCCTAGATCCGACCAGATAATAGTTTAACCTTTCAACTAACTATGAAGACTGGATCCGTCCAGATAATAGTTAACTTCGCAAGATGCTATGAAACCTGGATCTGACCAGATAATAGTTTAACTCTTCAAGATATAGAAGAACTTGGACTCAACCAAACCAAGGTTTAACTTCTTTTCCCCAGTAGAGTTTGCCTCTACCCCAAAAAGTTATTTTGAAGCCTGGATCTGACCTGATAGCAATTCCCTTCAGAAATTCATTGTGAAACCTGGAATCCGACCAGATAACAACTAAATCACTAAGAAGTTTATTGGGAAACCTGGACCCGACCAGATAACAATTAACCTCATCCACCTCAGAAATCTGCAGAACCTGGAATCCGACCAGATAGGGGTTAAATGTCATTAAGTTAATGTAAAGCCTAGACCCAACCAGATATCAGCTCAACTTCGTCTTTTCAAGCAAGTTATTATGAAGCCTGGAGCTTGACCAGATAACAACTAGCTATAATTCTATCAAGACACTATGAAGCCTGGACCCGACCAGATAATAGTATAACTTTTCCAAAGCTATGAAGCCTGGACCCGACCAGATAGTAGTTACCACTTCAAGATACAATGAAGCCTGGACCCGACCAGATATCATTTCAACTTCATCGTTTCTAGCGAGTTACAACAAATCCTGGAATCCTACCAGATAACAGTTAACTTCCTTATCCCCAGCAAGTTGTTGTGAAGCTTAGATCCGACCAGATAACAATTCAATTTCAAGAAATTTTCTGTAAAGCATGGAATCTGACCAGATAACAGTTAATTTATATCTCCCCCAGTAAGTTACTGTGAAGCCTGGATCCGACTAGATAGCAGTTGACTTCCTCATCCTCAGCAAGTTGCGAAGCCTGGATCCGACCAGATAACAGCTGACATACAAGAGATATTTCCCAGCGAAAGCATCCTTTCAACATGAAGATATATATACTCTTCATCACCAACAACGATCCGGGATTCAGCTTCCCAAAAGTCCTCAGTAGTCAGGGATTTATTTTCCCGGACAAGCATACATCTCACATTCATACATCATAGCATATACATAAAAAATCCATTTAGCATGATCCCATTCATCTTGCGAGCATCATGGATACATCTACATTTAACTAACTTTTTTTCCCACAGGTAAAACATCAAGTTTTAGTATGAATCAACCAAATATTTATGCTGATACTTCTCCCAGTGTTTACCAACATCCATCCCAAATGGCATCTATAAGCCCATTCACAATACATCTTCGAGTGCAAATTTCTGGGCACTCTAGTGTTCAATCATCTTCCACCTTCAAGTCACGAATGGCGGATCCGCCAATCTAACTCTTCAGGTTTAAGAAGATTGAACAGGGGCAGAGTTATACCCCAAAATTTTCCCTCTCATTTATCAAATAATCTCTCACAAGATCTCCTTTGGTTCAAGACTGCATAAGGGTTGATCAGCTCAAGACACCTCCTCTAGCATTGATGACTGAAAATTAGGGTTTGAGATTGCACAAGGAAAAATGGACTTTTAATGCCCTATATGACTTTCATGGATCATTTTGGACCTTAAAGATTGCTCATCTCAAGTTTCAAGTCTTGGATCACATTTTTGCTCAGTCAATTGATAAGTTGACCTAAAATCAGCTGTATTAGGGAAAAAGTCAATTATGGTCAATTTATAGTCAAACTTCATAATGTTTTACCCATATCAACATTATGAACTCATATATTTCATTTGATCAAGTTTGGACCATAATTCTTCAAGAAATTTGATCAGATCATCAAAAGGGCAAAATGGTCAAAATTAGGGTTTTGACCGAGAAAGTGCAATTTCTGATTTTTTACCTAGCAAATGACTTATTGGTTTGAGGCATGATTTCAAGGATTCAATTGCTTCATTTTTACCTAATGGTATGGCTCAAAACATTCCTCAATTTCAATTGGTTGACAGTTGAATTTCAATCAACTGATGAAAAGTCAATTGTACACTGAAAAGTCAAACTTTGACTTTTTGGTCAAAATCAAGTATCAAAGATCAAAATTCATCAAAACATGTCAAAATATGAAACTTGTTCATCAAGAAATCAAAAGTCAATATTTCATTTTGAAAAGTCAAAATTTCTAAACTTAGAAAATTTTCTAAGTGTTGGAAAATTCATATTTATTCCTAACTTTGAGCCAAATTTTCACCATGATGCAAGATGATTCACAGGAAACTTCCAACATGAAAGTTGTAGATCTCAATGAGATCTAAAACATTTCATAACACAACTTCTCCTAGAAATTCATGTATTTCATGTTATGATTTTGTGCATACATGTTCATGAAACTTGGAAACTTAGTGAAATTTTGCCCTAGTTTAGGCAGGATTTAACCTAACTTCATGGCAATTTTTCACATAGTTCCAAGATGAATTTTCAAAAATATCCAACATAGAGGTTGTATAGGATGTTACAAGCTTTCCAAAATATCCAAGAACTCATTGAGATCATGTTTTAGCAAGGAGAATCGAAGGCAAGAAGTTAGGGTTTTCAAACTTGAATTACAAGCCATTTTGTGAAGAACACATGAACAAAATCCATGCTAAGATGCATAATATTTGCTTTGCAGGCTTCAAACTTGTTTTTCACTCCATAATTAATGTTTTTCATAACTGATAGGGTCTTTGTCCAAGCATTTGAGCCATTATCCAAGTTGCATTTCCATTAATGGCACAAAGTAACATTGTTATACTAGTAAAGAGGCTTTAATCACAAAGTAAACTTTTCTTGAGCTTTGCATTTGTTATTTATGCACAAGCATCATCTACATAATAATATAAGCATTTTTAAAGTGGCTAACCACTTTAGATAGCCTTGTACCATGCCTTGGAACAATGCTTGTCAAGCTTGCTTCAAAAACAATCAAAAAACCATAACATGTGAACTTGTACTTCTGATTAGCCCAAGCTCTCAAAACCTTTTCATATACATTGAGACACTATTATGCAACCTAAAACACGGTCTTGAACATCCTGAAACACTCCCAAACTCCCTCAAATCATAAATTGCCCAAAACCTCCATTGTTGTACAGTTTCTAACCTTGAACTCCAAACTCATATTTTCCCTCGTGCGTTCTTTGGCCTTCTAGTTCCTAAAGCTTCCTTACATCAAATATAAACCATCCCACACCCTGTTACATGACTGTAACATCATCTTCATCAACTTCCATAACCAAAAATAGAGCATTGCACTTGGACTTCTCCAGGCCATTTCAGCCACTCTCAACTCAAGCTAAGCATTGCATTAGCTTCCTAGAGACTCAAGGAAGCTAACCTGATCATTACAACACCTTGAATTAAGCTCAAACTCATTTCACGATTTCCAATTTTGAGGTATTTTTCTTGAACTTCTATCTTCTCATTTAGGCATTGTTAGGTTGCATTTGTGAAGATAAAATGTAGACATCATTGCCCTGAAGCTGTACATGTCCATAGATTTCCTTTATATTGCTTGAGTAGGGAGAATTTTGAGTTTGAACCTTTGAAAATATTTAGGTCATAATTTGGTACTTTTGGAAATTCATGCTCATCTTTGAAAATTAGCTTAAGTTATTTGCATATTCAGAATCGTGAGGAAATTTCTAACAAGTTTGATGTTGGAAGTTTTGTGAATGGATGAGAAATGAATGAGTTACAGGATCCATGGCTGGAGGTTTAAGATGAAGTTCATTCAGGACTTGATTTATGTTACATATTTATTGTTTCACTAATGTTAACAGATGTATAGCCACCCCGGTGGTAAAGCGCGCGCCTGTTAACCTTTGGGACCTGGGTTCGAGCCCCAGCGGTACCCTTTTGGTTCTTTTTCATATTTTTCTTCCATTTTTTTGTTTGAAACAGGCGTTGGGCCTCCAAACAGATGGGCCTTCCATTTTTCTTTTCTTTTACTAACCCATGTCTACTTTTGCACCCCTGGCTCATTTTGTTTTATTTTTTTCTTCTTTTTTTTCTTATTCTATTTTTATTTCTTTTTCTTTATCATATTTTTATTGTTATTATTATTATCATTATTATTTTTATTATTAAAAATATAAAAACATTTTTTTATTTATTATTTACACTTATGCATTTTATTTTTCTTTATAAAACAAAAGGACCAAAAAACATTTTTCTTAAAATAAATTTATTTCTTTTTTGTAATTAATTAATATTTAGACTTAGGGTTTAATTTTTATTTTATTTTCTTAATTAAAATTAACTTAGAATTTAGGTTTCTCTTAATTAATTAATTTTATCATTTTATTTTCCTTAAATTAAAACATTTTTTTCATAAAAAACCCTAAAAATACTTCTTTAATTTAATTTCTTTCTTAATTAGTTTAAGTTTAGTTTTGCTTAATTTTTAACTAATCATTTTTTCTTTAATTAGGTTAAAACCCTTTCATAAAAATCCAAACAAAAATCATTTCTTTTTCCATTTGCATTTGTATATTATTATTTATTCAATTCTTGTACATTTATTCAATATGGTTGTAATAGTTAATTATGTTTAATTTTCTTGAAAAATCCCCATTTGTAAATTTGTATACCCCCTCCCCTAATGATGTAATAGCTTAGTATTTTTACTTTCTGTAATTTACCGATTTATATAAATGCTAGTAATTAGGGTTTGTATGGAAAGATTAAAATCAACAAGTTAGCAAACCCTAATCTAAGATGAACAAGCATGTAAATCAAACACATTTGCACACTTGCACCCTTAGGGAGATTCCACTTTGTTTCCTTATAAAAATGGTCATGTTATACATGTGAGATATTGTGATACGGTGGGAGAACTGACTTGGTTGTTTTGCGTTTTATCGCAAATGTTGCGGTTAGCAAGAGTTGCCATCGACTTTTCTTTTATCCAAAAGGAAAGGTGAAAAAGCACAGGAAAGACCTTTGAGATTGTTTCTTGAGTTCGGGGGGTAGATTATGAAAAGGGAAGGTATTAGTACCCTTTTAATCCATGGTTTTCCATGGGCTCTTAGTTACTTGCTTTTTTTTTGAAATTGTGCTTTGTGTGGTTTTGAAAGTATTTTTGAAAAGAGGCTATTTGTTTAGGCAAACTTTGTAATGATTTTCGTTCGTAAGAATGTATACAAAGTGTTGATCTTTTGAAAATGTTTTCAAGTTTGAAAGATGTTTTTGAAAGTGTTGGTGTTTGTTTTTGAAAATACCAAGGATGTTTTTGTTTTGAAATTGAGCAAGTAACTAGGAACATTCCACCTACTCAAAAGTCTTTCATGTTCATTTCCTCTTTCCTTTGACATTGTTATCTTACCATTGACTTGGTAAGTAACCCCTATCTTTGGATGTAAAGGGACAGGAAAGGGTCATCGTATAGCCATGATTAGCAATGTTTCAAGATATCTTAGCATATTCTTTAGGGACTAAGATCATTTTTAAAAGGCAACTTTGATAGCGTCATCGAGGGACTATGATCTTGTATTTTTGGTTGCTTTTGCTAAGATACCTCATATGCATAATATGGCCATTTTCATAAGGCAACCAAGTGGATTTACCCTAGGGGTGTTTGTGTGCAAGTGTATTGATTTACATGCAATGTTTTTGTCTTTGATTAGAGTTTTCTATTGATTGGTTTTAGTCTTTCCAGACAAAACCCTAATTACTAGCATTTGTATTTGAAAGCGTTAAATTGCAAAAATAAAGTCCTACGCTATTACATCGTTTAGGGGATGGGGGTACAATTTACAAATGGGGATGAAATAGGAACTTAAATATTACAACCATATCGAATAATAATGAAGGAAATGTAAAAATAGTGTAAAAAGAAAAAAAATACATTTTGAACTATTATGTGTCGACACAAGCTCACATGCATCGACACATAACTTTTCCTTGCCCCTGTATTGCAAAATCAACTTAGTATGAGTCGATACATAATGGTATGTGTCGACTCGTATACTGCATGTGTCGACTCATGCGTGCTTTGCATCGACTCATACACTATTTTTTGCTTCTGTTTTGGGCATGTGTAGCAGTATGTATCGACTCATAAGGCTATGTGTTGACTCATACTGTCATTTTTTCTACTTCAACATTCTTTTGCTGCATACATGGGTTAGTTCTTGACAAATAATGAAAATAATAGAAGATAAACAAAAGGTTAGCTTCAAGGATAATGGTTACTACCCTTTGTCTTAAAAAAAGAATTACTCATGATGCTTGAAATGAAGAACTAAAGTCAAGAAACTTACCTTGGAGCTGGATCTTATACTCTAAATTTGAGTTGTTGTCTTGACTGTTCTTGAACTTGGAAAAGAAAACAGAGGTGTTGTAGAAGCTTGTTCTTGAGTTTGAACAATTTCTAGGTGATGTATGTGAGGGGCTTAGATGTTTGGACAGAGTTTGCAAGGTGTGAGAGTTCCAAATATTTGGACTTTAAAATTCAAGAATGGAAGCTTTTTTGGACAGTTATGGCTTTTTGGAGAGTATGGGCTCTTGATGGCAAGTTTACAACAAAACTTCTGGCTTTTCTCTCTATTTTTTCTCAACCTCTTTCTCTTGCAAATGCTTCTTCTAATTATTGGCAAGGGGTTTATGCATATGAGCTGATTAGGTTTTCAAAACAACATGTTATGGTTCGGTTGGATCACAAAGATCAAACTAAGTCAAGTACTCCATAGTCCCAAGATGAAGTACCAAAGTTGTTGGTTTAGAGGGGCTGGTTTCCATGATTTATGGTGGAGTAAAATCAGAAATAAACAAGGTATGGGTTCAAGACAAGTTTTGTACAAAAGCTTGCTTTTCAAGAATAGTAATGGTGCCTTTATGCCATAAATGGAAAGATCTTTTGGACAATGGCTTAAACACTTGGGTAATAGCTCAAGAGTGGGTGTAAGAATTAAATTATGATGAGATTTGCAATCAAGGAAGCCTGCAACATAAGATTATGCAGCATAGCATAAGGGTTTTGTTATGTGTTCTTCAATAGAATGACTTGCAATTCAAGGATGGATGCCCAATTTCAAGCCCTTGAATCTCCTAGCTCAAGTATGATAAATTCATGCTCTTTTATGTTTCGAAAAGCTTGAAACACCCTTTATAACTTTCATGTTGACCACTTTTGTTAACTCAAACTGGAACTTGACGAAAATTAGCCAAGAAGTTGGGATAAAAACCTGACCAAAACTGCAGAAAATTTCTCTAAGTGTTAAATGAAAAATGTCATGACTTCATGAATTTATAACTTGAGATCCAAGAATATTTAGGAGAAGTTGTGTAAAGAAAGGTTGTAGATATCATGGAGATCTACAACTTTCATGTTGAAAGTTTCCCTTGAACCGTCTTGCATCTTGGTGAAAGAATGGCATGAAATGATGAAATTATCATGTATAAAAACACTTAAAAAAATTCTAAGTCTTGGAAATTTTGACTTTTCAAGTTGACTTTGCACTTTCTTGACTTCTTGATGATCAAGCATGACATTCTTGAATGTCTTGATGAAATTTGATCTTTGGAATGTAATGCTGACCAAAAAGTTAAAGTTTGACTTTCCAGTATGCAATTGACCATTTTTCCCTTGTGCCAATTCCAAGCCTAAATTGATGTATTTGTGCTGCAAACTTGACGCCATAAAAGATCTTGTGAGAGAATCCTTGAGAAATGAGAGGGAAAATTTTGGGGTACAACAACTTCCCCTATTCAATCTTCTTAAACCTGAAGAGTTAGATTGGCGAGTCCGTCATTCGTGACTTGAAGGTGAAAGATGATTGAACACTAGAGTGCCCAGAAATTTGCACTCAAAGATGGATGGAGAATGGGCTTATAGATGCCATTTGGAGGAATGTTGGTAAACATTGGAAGAAGTATCAGCATAAATCTCTTATTGATTTATACTAAAACTTGATGTTTTACCTGTGAGAAAAAGAGTTAGTAAAAGTGCAGATGTCTGCATGATGTTCACCAGATGTGGTATCATGTTAAATGCATATGGTATGTACATGATAAGATGTATGAATGTGATATGTATGTTTTTGTCCGGGAAAATAAATCCATGACTTCCGCTGAGGAAATTCCAGGGGGGGGGGGGTCGAATCCATGATTGCCGTTGGGGATGAAGAATATACATATCTTCAAACTTTATTGAAAGGATGCTTTCGCTGGAGAATATCTCTTGAATGTCAGATGTTATCTGGTCGGATCCAGGCTTCACAATTTGCTGAGGATAAAGTAGTCAATTGCTATCTGGTCGGATCCAGGCTTCGCAGTAACTTGCTGGGGGAAGAGATGAATTAATTATTATCTGGTCGGATTCTAGGCTTTGCAACAACTTGCTGGGGATACGGAAGTTAATTGTTATCTAGTCGGATCCAGGCTTTGCAGTAACTTGAAGTGGTAACTACTATCTGGTCGGGTCCAGGTTTCATGGTTTTTGGAAAGTTGTACTATTATCTAGTCGAGTCCAGGCTTCATAGTGTCTGTTTGGGGATGATATTTAATTGTTATATGGTCGGGCTCCAGGTTTCACAATAAACTTGTTTGAAAAACTGTCATCTTGTCGGATCCAGGCTTTGCATATTTCTGAGGTCGATGAGGTCAATTTCTATCTGGTCGGGTCCAAATTTCACAATAAACTATTTGAAAAACTATCATCTGGTTAGGTCCAGGCTTTGCATATTTCTGAGGTTGATGAGGTCAATTGCTATCTGGTCGGGTCCAGGTTTCACAATAAACTATTTGGGGATTTAGTTGTTATCTGGTCGGTTTCCAGGTTTCACAATGAATCTCTGAGGGTAATTGCTATCTGGTCGGATCCAGGCTTCACAACAACTTGCTTTGAAAATATGAAATTGAAAACTGATATCTAGTCGGGTCCAGGTTTCACAGTAGTCTGTTGGGGTAGAGGCAAACTCTACTGGGGAAAATAAGTTAAACCTTGGTTGGTTTAAGTCCAGGTTCTTCTATATCTTTGAAGAGTTAGACTATTATCTGGCCGGGTCCAGGTTTCATAGTATCTTGAAATTGAGATCAATTGTTATCTGGTTAGGTCCATGTTTTAGACACTCAAACTGTTATCTGGTCAGGTCCAAGTTTCAGTAATTCACTAGGGATAGTGGCAAACTCTATTGGAGAAGAGGAGTTTTGCTAATGATTTTGTAGGAATTAAACTTCTATCTGGTCGGGCCCAGGCTTCGGCAATTGAAGAAGTCAAACTATTATCTGGTCAGGTCCAGGCTTCAGTAATAACTTGAAAATTATGCTAATATCTGGCCGGGTCTAGGCTTCATAGTATCCTTTTGGAAATAGTAAAGGCTTTGTTGATGGCTTTACTGGGGATCAGGGGTTGTAGCCCTATGATTTGTAATAATCTGAAAGGAAAATTCATACTAGAGAGTGTAGACTCAGTCAGGTAGGACAGACTCAGCTTGGGAAGGATACACTCAACTGGGGATAATAGCCTCAGCTGGGGAAGATATACTCAGTTGGGGAAGACAGGCTCAGCTGGGGAATTTTGTGGTGTCTTGATTGTTGTATGTTGGGGAAATTTGAACTCGGCTGGGGAGTTATGCTATCTCGTCGTTTGTTGGAGAAGATAGACTATGTTGGGGGAATACATACTTGATTGGGGAGGATGTATTCGGCTGGGGAATTTTGTGGTTCCTCGATGATTGTTAGGGAAATAAAACCTGTTGGAGAAATAAACCCTGTTGAGTAGGTGAGTTTCTTTTAGGAAGAAATATACGAGGCTTCAACTTGTAAACTTCAACTTTAGCTGGAGAGAGAGCTTCCAAGAGATTGAGACTCTGGTTGGGGATTCTCCTATGCAAAGAGACTTTGTGGGCAACTTCGTTGGGGAAAGGTTTATTTAGCCGTCCTTGTTGGGATAATGATAATGAAATAACTCTGGGGATATTTCATATAGATTAAAGAGATGCTTGCTACTGCTTAGAAGGACACATGTGCCAAATAGTTTTAATTATGTTCATATGCATATGTTCATTCAATTTTAGTCATTGGACAAATTTGCATTCAAAACAAAGACAGAAATTTTGCACTTCAAAGTATATTTGTATTGATATTTTGCCCATGAATAGGAATTTTTGTACAGGGAGACAGAGATCCTAGTAAGAGGAAATCGTCGAAAGGAAAACAAAATTGAGAATAAAAACAAATAGCCATGTGAAATAATCTCATTGCCTTCCAACTCTACTATTTCCCCAATGTCTTCGAATATCCCTTTCCGTTGATAGAAGTTGATTGGATTGATCTTGGACCGTTTTGAACTTGGACCTTGGTGATAAAATTGATTGTGTTGATTCCAGGGGACATAATCATACGCTTTTAATCCTTAACTTTTTCCTGGACCTCCTTTTTAGGTTTTTAGCCCACCAGGATACCATTTTTTCCCCAAGTCGCCCTTTCGGGTTTTCAACTTGCCGAGTGTACAATCTTTTGCATATATCCCTAATTTCTGCCCAAACCTTTTGGTTTGCCGGGATGCCCTTATTTTTCTTAGGTGTGTCAACCTAACGGGTCTCTTATGCGTAGTATTTTTTAACTATGTCCGCGTATATAGGATATGGGAAATCTTCACCATCCATGGTAGTCAGCATCATGGCACCGTCAGAGAAAACTCTCTTGATAACAAATGGCCCTTCATAGGTGGGAGTCCATTTGCCTCTGGGGTCGCCTTGTGGTAAAATGATGCGCTTTATCACCAAGTCACCAACTTGATATACTCGAGGCTTGATCTTTTTGTTGAAAGCCTTAATCATCCATTTTTGGTACGTCTGACCATGGAAAACAGCAGCTAACCGTTTTTCTTCAATCAAGTTCAGCTGATCCAATCTCGTTTGAATTCACTCGTCTTCACCTAGGCCTGCCTCATTCATAATTCTCAGCGAGGGAATCTGAACTTCCACTGGCAAAACAACTTCCATGCCATAGACTAGAGAAAAAGAAGTTTCCCCAGTTGATGTTCTAACTGAAGTACGGTAGCCACGTAGAGCAAACGGCAACATCTCATGCCAATCCTTATAGGTTACTACCATTTTCTGCACAATATTCTTGATATTTTTGTTGGCCTCTTCGACTACGCCATTCATTTTCGGTCTATACGGAGAAGAATTATGATGCTTGATCTTAAACTGAGTGCAAAGCTCAGTGATCATAGCATTGTTGAGGTTAGTCCCATTGTCAGTGATGATCCTTTCGGGGACACCATAACGGCAGATAAGGTTGTGTTTGATGAATCTGGCTACCACATTCTTGGTGACTGAGGCAAATGAGGCGGCTTCGACCCATTTGGTAAAATAGTCGATAGCAACAAGAGAGAAGCGATGTCCGTTGGAAGCTATGGGCTTGATCTCTCCAATCATGCCAATGCCCCACATTGCAAATAGCCACGAAGCGGTCATGACATTCAGAGGGATATGAGGCACATGGACCTTGTTTGCATAGATTTGGCATTTGTGACAAGTACTTGAATGTGATGGAAATCGATCTCCATCGTTGACCAATAGTAAATGGCTCTTAAGATTTTCTTAGCCATCGTATGCCCACTTGAGTGAGTACCGAAGAGACCATCGTGCATGTCTTCCATGATCTCCTCCGCCTCCTTCTTGTCCATACATCGGAGTAGAATTGAATCATGGTTGCGCTTGTACAATATACTGTTACTTAGGAAGAATTTGGCTGCAAATCTTTGCAAGAACTTTATGTCATTGATAGATGCCCCCTCTGGATACTCTTGTTCTTCAAGGTATATCATCACCTCATGGTACCATGGCTTTTTCACATCGGTGTCAAGCTCATAGAAATGTGCAGGTTCATCGAATCTTCCAATTGTTATCATAGGGGCTTCATTGTCCCATCTGACCTTGAACATTGAAGACACGGTTTCCAAAGCGTTAGCCAACTGGTTTTCTTCCCTAGGGAAGTGCTTAAAAGTGACCTCTTCGAAATAAGGAATTAGGGATAGCACAAGTTCCTTGTAAGTGATAAGATTAGGGTGTTTAGTGTCCCAATCTCCTTTTACTTGGCTGATCACTAGAGCGGAATCCCCAAACACATCCAAATGCTTGATCCTTAAGTCAATAGCAGCTTTCAGACCTAAGATGCATGCTTCATACTCGGCCATATTGTTTGTGCAATCAAAGCATAGTCTGGCAGTGAAAGGAGTGTCGCAACCTTCAGGAGAGATGATCACAACACCAATTCTGTTACCTAAGGCGTTGGAATCCCCATCGAATACCATTATCCATCGGGATCCTTGTTCAGGTCTGTCATATGATCCAGGTTTTGCACAGTCGGTTACCAGCATGATCTTCTCATCAGGGAAGTCGAAGTTCATTGACTGATAATCATCCATAACTTGATGGGCCAAATGATCTGCTAGTACACTTCCTTTGATGGCCTTTTGAGTCGTGTATTGAATGTCGTACTCAATCAAGATCATTCTCCATCTGGCTATCTATCCGAAAAGGGAAGGTTTCTCGAAGATGTACTTGATTGGGTCCATCTTATAAATCAACAAAGTGGTATGAGTCAACATATACTGTCTTAGCCGGCGAGCAGCCCATGCCAGAGCACAACAAGTTTTCTCAAGCAGTGAATATATGGTTTCACAGTCGGTAAACTTTTTGCTCAGGTAATAAATAGCATGCTCTTTTCGGCCAGACTCGTCATGTTGGCCCAAAACACACCCCATAGAGTTCTCTAATACTATCAAGTACATGATCAAGGGCATGAGAATAGGAGGTTCTTATAGGTATTCTTTGATTTTATCGAAGGAAATCTGGCATTCATCATTCCAGCTGACTACCTGATCTTTCTTCAAGAGTTTGAAGATTGGCTCACAAGTAGCAGTCAAGTGAGATATGAAACGGGAATTGTAATTGAGACGACCCAAGAATCCTCTGACTTCTTTTTCAGAATGAGGGACTGTAATTTCTTGGATGGCCTTTACCTTGGCAGGATCAACTTCAATGCCTTTATTGCTGGCAACAAAACCTAGAAGCTTTCCAGACCGTACTCCAAACATGCACTTGTTAGGGTTTAACCTCAACTTGTACTTACTCAGCCTCTCAAATAATTTGTACAGGTGATCCAGATGTTCTTCTTCAGTTTGTGATCTAGCAATCATATCATCCACATATACCTCTATCTCATGATGAATCATGTCATGAAATAAAGCTACCATATCCCTTTGATATGTTGCCCCTACATTCTTTAATATGAACGGCATGACCTTGTAACAGAAGGTGCCCCATTGCATAATGAAAGTAATCTTCGCCATGTCTTCGGGAGCCATCTTTATTTGATTATAGCCTGAGAAGCCATCCGTGAAAGAGAAGACTTTATGCTGAGCAGTATTGTCAACTAAGACATCAATGTGTGGTAGAGGGAAGTCATCTTCGGGGCTTGCCCTATTCAGATCCCTATAGTCTACGCACATGCAAACTTTCCCGTCTTTATTTGGAACTGGCACCACATTGGCAACCGATTAAGGATAGGATGTCACAGCTAGGAACCCTGCATCAAATTTTTTCATCACTTCAGCTTTGATCTTTTCAGATATATCAAGCCTCATGCGACAAACCTTTTGTTTAACAGGAGGGCAGTCTTCTCTTGTTGACAGACGATGAACTACGATGTCGGTATCCAACCCAGGCATATCTTCATAAGACCAAGCAAATACTTTCACATAATCATGCAACATATGAACCAACCTGCTCTTGACACAGCTTTCAAAATTAGCGCCGATTTTGATTTCCTTCTTATCTGACTCAGTACCTAGGTTGATAACTTCAACTGACTCTTCATGCGGTTGAATATATTTTTCCTCTTGTTATAGAATTCTGGCTAGTTCTCCCGGTATGTCATAATCTTCCTCGTCTTCGTCTTCAGCTTAGTTGATAGGACATTCAAAGTCATAGTCGGCAATAGTAGAGTCATTGGCAATAGGATCCAAAGTGGATGTGGACCTGCAAGAGTGTGTGTGTGTGTGTGCGCATTTAAGATACATGGATATTTTTTTTGAAAAATGTATTTTGAAAGAAAGGAAAGATAATGAACATAAATATTTGAATGCAAAAGAGTCCAATGTACTGAATGATCATATGATTAGATGAACATAAATAAAACCCTTGACAAATGGACCAAAATGCCTCGGGCCAGGCACATGGCTTAAAAGTCAATGTTTGAATATTACAGACAAAATGTTCTTGAATTGAAAGAAAAGCAATAATAAGTAGATTACTCCTCAATGAAAGAGACGGGCACAAAGTCCTTCGCGTGCCAATTCTTCAGCTCCATTGTAGTTGGGTACACCCAATCTTCAAATGCAGCTTCTTCATTAGAATCATCCATGGCGTTGACTTCATGGCTTCCAATGCGAAGATGTGGCTTTCCAGCACGAGCACGCCTCACTTCCTTCTAAGCTTTGACGGTGAAGCCCAAACCAAACTTGTCCACTTTAAATGGGATATCGAGGAGTTATCCCCAATTATCACAGTTTCCTTCTTCAATTGCCGCGCGAGCATCCTTGACTGAAACCATCTTTGGCGTGGCCTTAACAGCTTTAGACTCATCAGAAGAAATTTGATAGCAGCGATCATCGGTGGCGTGACTTCAAAGACTTGACATGGGGTTTCAATGAATTCTCCATCCATCTCTACGTATTTGAACGAGTTAAGGTGGCTCACCATAAACTCCTCTTCTCCATAGATGGTGACTATTCTGCCCTTGACTGGATATTTGAGTTTCTGGTGGAGAGTTGAGGTTACCGCCCCAGCTTTATGGATCCACAGGCGACCTAATAGACAAGAATAGGCCAGATGAATATCCATAATATAGAAGGTGTAGTTGAATATTTGGGAGCCCACTTTGATTGGAAGATCTACCTCCCCATGAACAGTCCTCTTTGATCCATCAAACGCCCTTACAATGATATCACTTGGCTTCAAGACTAAATTCTCACAGTCAAGATGGTCTAAAGCCCCCTTGGGTAATACATTCAGAGAAGAACCAGTGTCGACTAGCACATGTGCTAAGGTAGTCCCTTTGCACTCGACAGAAACATGTAAAGCTTTATTATGACTCTTCCCAAGAGGCGTTAAGTCAGCATCTGAAAATGCCAAACCATTATCAGCTGTCAGGCTAGCCACGCAATTCTCAAATTGATCTGTTGTTGTCTCATGGGGGACATGAGCCTTTTTCAGGAACTTGATTAATGTCTGAGCATGGGAATCGGAGCAAAGCAGTAATGACAACATTGAAATCTTAGAAGGGGTTTGCCCCAACTGTTCTACAATTTTAAAGTCTCTTCTTTTTATGATCTTCAAAATCTCGTCCATCTCACGAGCGAAGGGTTCTCCATCAGCAACAACCTTGGAGGGTATTTTAGTTACAACCGGCTCAACAACCTTCTCCTTCCCTCTTGTATCTGTACTTGGCTTGGCAGCAGTAATGCAGATGGGCATCCTTGTAACAACTGGTGGTGAGATATTGGGTGAAAATATTCTCCCAATTCTAGTTACCTTGCTTGAGCCAGTTATGTTGCCAACATTGTCATATTTTTCTTCTCTGATCCACGCGTCTTGTTTAATCCCATGATAGAACACCTCAGCACCGTAATTCCATGGCACTGCCTTATTTGAAGAGTAGAGAATCGGTTCGGGATTAGTAATTATTAAGGGAGAAATATTGGGTTCATTTGAAATCCTAATAGGACCTTTGGAGGTGATCCTAAGAGGCTTGTTTGAGATGGTAATAATGGAGAGGTCTTCACATTAGTTAATCAAACTCTTGCAAGTGGAGTCTTCTCGAATAGAATTTCATGGCTATCTATCAGGCGTTGTATGCCTTTCTTCAGCCCTTCACATCCATTGAGTTTTCTTGTACAGCACACAGTCTTTTACATAGCCAGGGAAGATCCCAGCTTTCAACAGATTGTTCTTGATTGCATTCAGCGGAGTAGTCAATTCTTCAATAGAGGTGACAAAAATTGCATCTTCGACAGCATTAACACCTTTGTCATGCTTCAGCATCGGAGCGGTAATTACATTCGGCATTGGAGGAGGATCAAACCCAATAGTCTTGTTGTCAATTAAATCCTGGATCTTGTTCTTCAAGGCCCAGCACTGGCCAGTCTCGTGCCCATGGCTGCTTGAATCGTAAGCACACTTAGCATTTGGATTATACTTTGGTGACGAGGTGTCAGGGTTGGCAGGAGGATCACGCAATGTCACTAAATTAGCATTGAGCAAATGTTGAAGGGCTTGAGACAGTGACATGCCTAACCTCATAAATTGTCTTCTTGGAGTTTCAAAACATTGATGATTTGCATATGGTCTTGGAGTAGGAGTTGGGTTGGAGATTCAGACAACATTGACAAACGGGTGATCGTTCTTCTTGGTATGGGCCCTTGCCCCGTACACAACATTGACTTCCTTCTTCACAGCAAAAGGTTTCTTGATAGGATTAGGAGTGGAGGTAGATGCCACAGATATCTTCCCACTTTTGATGCCACTTTCAACTCTTTCACCGGTTAAGATTAATTCGGTGAAACCAGAAGAAGAGCAGCCAACCAACAGATTAAAGAAAGGACCAGATAAAGTGCCCATGAACATGTCGATGTGCTCCCTATCAGTCAAGGGAGGTTGGACCATACTAGCAGGGGTCTCCACTTTTGCGCATATTCCTTAAATCCTTCATTCTTCCCCATGGTCATATCTTGCAATTGAACCCTCGTTGGCGCCAAGTCGGTGTTGTACTGATACTGAAGGTAGAAGGCAGTAGCTAGATCCTCCCAAGTATTTATACGAGAACCATCTAAATGATAAAACCATTCAAGTTGTGTTCCAGCTAAGCTCTCTTGGAAAAAGTGAACCCAAAGCTTCTTATCAGCAGTGTGCGGCTGTATCTTGTGCACATAATATTTCAAATGGAGTTTTGGACAAGAAACCCCATCGTACTTTGCAAAGATTGGTATTTTGAATTTGTGGGGAATGACTACCCCAGAGGTCAAACCCAAATCATCAAAATCTAAACCGGGAATGGCTTGGATTTCAACAGCTTTCAATTTGTCTTCTAACTGCTTGTATTTGATATCAGCAGGTGGATACTGCTCATTAAAATAATCATCATCAGGTTCTTGATCATTAGCACATTCAGCCTGAGTACTTTTGACCTCACCGATCTGGTTCTCGTCCTCTTTAGATGAGTCTTCTCCTATTGGGATTTGACTGATTGTCTCTTTGAACCTTCTACCCATGTTAAATAGAGCTTTCTTCTTTGGCTTCTTCTTAACGGCCAGCAAAGCCATCATATCCTGCTGCCCCTTGGCTAGGGCTAGTAGAGTTTCCTGAAATTGAGAATTCTAGGCTTGGAGATCCTTCACCGTTTGCTCTAGATCCATCTTGCTGAAATAAACAGCAGAAAGATAAGGAAACTTGTTATGCAAAAACCTGTCATGTTATAATGCATGGAATATGTACATGCAAATGATTTCAAGGATTAATGAAATTTAAATTTGTATAGACAAAAGAATGAACAAACGCTAATTTTCATTAGACAAAATAAGAAAGATTACATCATGCCTCTTGGGCTTACAAAATAACTAAGATAAAAAGACTGAACGCATCCTCTTTGGCGCAAGATAAGCGTTCACACTTTGCTCTTCTTGTATCTGCTTCGTAAGCTCCAAGACCCTCTTTTCACTAGCAAAGAATTGAGCCTCGAAAGTATCCCGTTCTTCCTTAAGCTGGATCCAACCCTTTTGAAAGTCTTCTAGAGAGGTAGGCATATCGGGATGGAGGATAATGTAGGGAACATATCCTTCGACCACAGGCTCCACGATGACTGGTAAGATGGAGGGATAAGGCATCACAAGTTTCTGAGCATGAGCTCGTACCCATTTAAGGTAAGGCTCGAGGGGAATGGAATTCTTGTGTCCTAGCGTCTTGCTATCCACCTTGTTCAACATCCTCCGGGCTCGGATAAACCACTGACGGTAACCTTGATCGTCATTCTCGTAGTCAAATACCAATCCTTAGACAAGCATCTCATGGGGACCATCCCTTTGGGCGTAACCAAACTGTCTTAAGGCTAAGCAAGGGTTATAGGTGATACCTCCTCTAATGCCAAGCAAAGGGACATTAGGGAATTCTCCACAACGGTTGATGATAGTAACATTCTCCAAAGAGCGGGAACACCAATGAATATCTGAATGTTTGAGCGTCATCAACCTATGTGACCACCTTGAACCTTGCTCGTTCTTCAATACAGATTAGGGAAGATGCGAAATAAACCATCTTGCCAAGAGAGGAGTACAACACATAAGGATACCTCTTTTCCTCATAGTGCCAGTGTGAAAGGAATGTAGGATGTCCCCTAGCAAAGTAGGCACCAGGTTACGAGACATGAAGATTTTGACGGCGTTCAGATCTATGAGTTGGTCAGGATTTGGAAACAAAACCATCCCATAGATGAGGAGAGCCACAGTTTCCTCAAAGGCTTGCAAATCTAAAGAGTTCCAACAGTTTTAGGCTTTCTCAAACAAGAACTTTGCTAGGAAACCTTTGACACCACTCCTTATTTCCCAATTAGTTGTGATATCAGATGGTTGCAAGTGTAGAGCTTGAGCAATATCTTCTGGCTTTGGATCTCTTTCCATACCGTTGAAAGGTAGTTGATTGAGAATGGGAATCCTCAAGAGTTGGGAAATTCTTCCAAAGTCCGCATAAGTTGATAATCGGGAAATGTGAAGCAATGGTGTAAAGGATCAAAGAACTAAAAGAGCACCTTCATCATGTCTTCATCAGTGTTAGAGGTAACCAAGTTTAGTAGGTGACCATGTCTTTCGGTAAATGGATAATTTTCGGGAACCCTTAATGCTAACTCTTTAAGTTGAGGATGGATCCTTACAAGATTGACTTGAATTGTTTTCCTCTGAATAGAATCCATGTCCTACAAAATAGAACAAAGATAAATCCCAAAAATCCTTGAAATGGTTAGTGAGTATGAGTATGATGTTATGATGTTTATGATGTTATGTACAAGTAAATATATACAAATAAAACAAACAAGTCCTTATGTTTAGGCTTGCATGGAGTCTCATAGGTAAGTACCCTCTTGAAGTTTAGTTGGCTCAAAATTGTCCTAGTAATAGTAACTGGGTTCTAAGGAGCTCAATATCACTGATTTGTTTCCTTGGGCATTGTTTCAGCGCAAGCCTCTTTAATGGCGACCTAAATATCCCAAAAAACCAAACCTTAATGAGTATAGTATCGAGTATCTACCAACTTTGGACTGCACCAAAGCCGGTCATCTCACTACGTCCTAATGGCCATGTTGGTCAAGTAAAGGTTCTAAAAGTTCATTAGTGCTTCATGACATAACTCAGCGGCCCCATATTCTCCTTGACTACTCAAGGGCTATCGATACCCACAAATATGTTGCACTAATGTAGCTATTACTTAGACCATGTCGGTATACCCCGCACAGTTTCCACAACGTATTGTTATTTACCTATAAGGTATCCCAAATCCGAGTAGAGGATTTAAACCCAAACAAAGAACCAAAATGTAAAGCAAACAAATCAAACAATGAAAGCAAGTAAATGTGATCTAGCCCTAAGGTAACCCCACTTTTAGAATTTCCCCCCAGCAGAGTCGCCAATTCTATGATACAATGGGAGAACTGACTTGGTTGTTTTGCATTTTATCGCAAATGTTGCGGTTAGCAAGAGTCGCCGCCGACTTTTCTTTTATCCAAAAGGAAAGGAGAAAAAGCACAGGAAAGACCTTTGAGATTGTTTCTTGAGTTCGGGGGGTATATTATGAAAAGGGAAGGTATTAGTATCCTTTTAATCCATGGTTTTCCATGGGCTCTTAGTTACTTGCTAGATCACTGTCTTTTGTTTGAAATTGTGCTTTGTGTGGTTTTGAAAGTATTTTTGAAAAGAGGCCATTTGTTTCGGCAAACTTTGTAATGATTCTCGTTCGTAAGAATGTATACAAAGTGTTGATCTTTTGAAAATGTTTTCAAGTTTAAAATATGTTTTTGAAAGTGTTGGTGTTTGTTTTTGAAAATAGCAAGGATGTTTTTGTTTTGAAATTGAGCAAGTAACTAGGAACATTCTACCTACTCAAAATTCTTTCATGTTCATTTCCTCTTTCCTTTGACATTGTTATCTTACCATTGAATTGGTAAGTAACCCCTATCTTTGGATGTAAAGGGACAAGAAAGGGTCATCGTATAGCCATGATTAGCAATGTTGCAAGATATCTTAGCATATTCTTTAGGGACTAAGATCATTTTTGATAGGAAAATTTGATAGCATCATGGAGGGACTATGATCTTGTATTTTTGGTTGCTTTTGCTAAGATACCTCATATGCATAATATGGCCATTTTCATAAGGATACCAAGTGGATTTTCTCTAGGGGTGTTTGTGTGCAAGTGCATTGATTTACATGCATTGTTTTTGTCTTTGATTAGAGTTTTCTATTGATTGGTTTTAGTCTTTCCATACAAAACCCTAATTACTAGCATTTGTATTTGAAAGCGTTAAATTGCAAAAATAAAGTCCTACCTATTACATAGTTTAGGGGATGTGGGTATAATTTACAAATGGGGATGAAATAGAAACTTAAATATTACAACCATATTGAATAACAATGAAGGAAATGTAAAAACAGTGTAAAAAGAAAGAAAAAATGCATTTTGAACTATTATGTGTCGACACAAGCTCACATGCATCGACACATAACTTTTCCTTGCCCCTGTATTGCAAAATCAACTCAGTATGAGTCGATACGTAATGGTATGTGTCGACTCATATACTGCATGTGTCGACTCATATGTGCTTTCCGTCGACTCATACACTGTTTTTTGCTTCTGTTTTGGGTATGTGTAACAGTATGTATCGACTTATAAGGCTATGTGTCGACTCATACTGTCATTTTTTCTACTTCAACATTGTTTTGCTGCATACATGGGTTAGTTCTCGACACATAATGAAAAGAATAGAAGATAAACAAAAGGTTAGCTTCAAGGATAGTGGTTACTACCCTTTGTCTTAAAAAAAATCATTACTCATGATGCTTGAAATGAAGAAATAAAGTCAAGAAACTTACCTTGGAGCTGGATCTTATACTCTGAGTTTGAGTTGTTGTCTTTACTGTTCTTGAACTTGGAAAAGAAAACAGAGGTGTTGTAGAATCTTATTCTTGAGTTTGAACAATTTCTAGGTGATGTATATGAGGTGCTTAGATATTTGGACAGAGTTTGCAAGGTGTGAGAGTTCCAAATATTTGGACTTTAAAATTCAAGAATGGAAGCTTTTTTAGACAGTTATGGCTTTTTGGAGAGTATGGGCTCTTGATGGCTAGTTTACAACAAAGCTTTTGGCTTTTCTCTCTATTTTTTCTCAACCTCTTTCTCTTGCAAATGCTTCTTCTATTTATAGGCAAGGGGTTTGTGCATATGAGCTGATTAGGTTTTCAAAATAGCATGTTATGGTTTGGTTGGATCACAAAGATCAAACTAAGTCAAGTACTCCATAGTCCTAAGATGAAGTACCAAAGTTGCTGGTTTAGAGGGGTTGATTTCTGTGATACGGTGGGAGAACTGACTTGAGGTTTGCGTTTGTGTTTGCAAAATGTCGCGGTTTAGCAAGAGTCGCCACCAACTTTTATTTTATCCAACAGGAAAGGTTAAAAAGCACAGGAAAGACCTTTGAGATGTTTTCTTGAGTTTGGGGGGTAGATTATGAAAAGGGAAGGTGCTAGCACCCTTTTCATCCATGGTTATCCATGGGTTCTTAGTTACTTGTTTATATCACTTGCTTTGCTTTTCCACTTGTTTGAAATGGTGCTTTGTGTGTGGTTTTGAAAGTATTTTTAAAAGAGGCCTTTGTTTAGGCAACCTTTGTAATGATTCTTGTTTGAATATATACAAAGGTGTTTATCTTTTGAAAAATGTTTCAATGTTTGAAAGTTTGTTTTGGGAAAATGTTTTGAGATTGTGTGTGTTTTTGAAATTAGCAAGGATGTTTGCAAATTGATCAAGTAACTAGGAGTTGTCTACCCTACTCAAAGATCTTTCCTACACATTTTTAACCCTTTGACATTGTTGTTTTACCATTGTATTTGGTAAATAACCTTGTATTTGGATGTTAAACGGGACAGGCGTGGGTCATCGTATGACCATGATAACAATATTGCCAAGTATCTTAGCAAGTTTTTTGAGGGACTAGATCATTTTTGTATAGGCAACCAAGATAGCGTCATCGAGGGACTATGATCTTTTTGTTTTGTTTTGTTTTTCCAAGATACCTAGCATGCATACCATGGCCATTTTAAGGCAACAAAGTGGAGAAACCCTAGGGGTGCTTGTGTGAATTATGTTGTCATTTTCATGCATTTTTGTCTTGTGTTTAGTCATGCTATTTGTTTTGATTTTGGTCTTTTGCATACAAACCCTAGTTTTTACTATCATGCATATAAAAGCAATAAATGCGTAAAGTAAATCTACGACTATTACAACATTGATATGGGGGATACAAGTCTTGAATAAGGGGGTATTGCTCAAAATAAAGCCCTAAAGCTATTACAACCATATTGAATTTATTGTACAAAATAAATAAATAGCAAACATTTAAATATGCAAATAAATGTAAGTATGCAAAAAAAATGTTTTTGTATTTATTTTAATGTATGTAAAATAAATTTATTTATGTCCTAAAAATAAGGAAAAATAAAATGATTATTTTTTGAAAGGGTGAAGAAACCCTAATTTTTTATTTTTTAAGAAAATATGCTTTATATTAATTATTTATTCATTTATGTACAAGAAAATAAATAAAAATATATACAAAAATGTTAAAAAATAATATTTGTGAGAAAATAATATTTTAAGTATAAAAATAAAATGTATAATATTTTTATATTATTTATAAGTTTATTTAAGAAAATAAAAGTATTGTTATTTAATAAACTATTTTTATGTCCAAAAATAAAATAAAAATAAAATAAATAAAAAATGCAAAAATTAAGAAAATATTTTTGGTGATTTTTAATATTCAAGAAAAATAAATAAAAGTCAGAAATGTGAAATATTCAAGAAAATATAAGAAATAAAAGAAATGGGCCAAGGGGGTGCAAATAACACAAAGGAGGGTGCAAACAGCAAGGCAAGCCAGGCCCAGCCCATTCCCACTTCGTCTCTAACCTTCAGACAGAAAAAACGCGCGCGCCATGTACAAACTTGTAACTCTTGCATACGTGCTTAAAAACAAAATCTTGCAACATGAAAGTTATAGCTCATCATCACACGATTCTAATGATATAAAAAACTTGATCTAACTCTCAAAGACCAGAGAGAATTTCATTGGCCCTAAATCTTGACCTAGTTTTTTCAGCAACTTCAACTATCAAATACTCCTAGCTCAGTTAATATAAATGAAATCTACGCATATGTACAACTCAAGGACATTAAGGACTACATTTTTGCTTCACAAACATAAGCCTAATGATGCCTAAATAAGGAGATAGAAGTTGGAAAATTACCTGTTTCAGTCAAGTTCGAATATGGCAATGTAGCAACTTTCAGTGAGGCCTGAAATTCTTTTGAGCTTGCTTGATGTTCCCTTGACCTTTCCCAATGCTAAACTTGCTTTGAAATGTTATGGATGTCCCTATAGAACTCAACCTGCAAACTCAGAAATTGAAAATGGTGAAGCTTGAAAATGAAGTTACAGTTGCTGGACAGGGACTTGGGTAGCTTAGATGGGATGTATGCAATGTGTTTGAAGTGGTTTGGGACAAAACGCACGAGTGGAATTTGTTTTGGAAGTGGTTCTGCAGGGCTTGACCTGTTTTGATAAGAACTAGGTGTTTTTGTGTTCAAGGGTGTTTGCAATGCTTGGCAATCATGTTTTCGGCTTAGTGTGTTATGCTGAACTTGTTTTAAATGATACAAAACTTTGTTCTTATCAGATGGAAGAGTTGTGGACCTTTTGCAAGGTTTCTTGTTTTTGAAGCAAAAGGTGAGTTGACAAAAGCCAAGGTTGTACAAGCTAGCTTGAGGCCTGCTGAGAGTTGGTGAGCTTTTCCTGAAGTTTGTGGACTTTGTTTGCTGCAAGAGATTGGGTTCAAGGCTCAAGGAAAACAAAATTGCATAAAGTGAACTTTATGAAAATGGCATTGTTATCTTTATGCCAAAAATGGAATAAACCCTTGTATAATGCTCTAAAGCTCAGAATCAAACCTTTGTCCAATGTATTTGCATTAAATTAAGGAGTTTGGAAAGTATTAAGACCTGTAAACCAAGTACAAGCATGCTTTGAACAGATTTGCAAGTTGTAACATGGTGCAAAATGCCTTGGCCAAAAGTGATAATTTGCCATTTTCAAACTTTCGATTCTCCCTAACCATAAATGATCTTGGAGAGTTCTTGGACATTTTGGAAAGCTTGTAACAGGATCTACAATCCATATTTGAAATTCATTTTGAGATTCCACTTGGAACTATGTTAAAAGTTTCCATGAAGATAGGTCAAAATCCTGCCTAAACTAGGGCAAAATTTCACTAAGTTAAAAGTTTCATGGACCCTTATTCACAAAATCATAACTTGAGATCCAAGCATCTTTTGGGAAAACTTTGTGAATCAAAGTTGTAGATTTTGTGGAGGATGTTGGAAGTTTTCTTTTAATCCAATTGCATCATGATGAAAAAGTTGGGAAAAGTTGGGAAAAAATAAGAAATTTTCATAACTTAGAAAATTTCTAAGTTATGAAAATTTTCCATTTTAAACCCTAATTTCCAAAATTAGGTTTCTTGGTGAAAAAGTTTCATGTTTTGACACATCTTGATGAAAAATGACCCTTGGCACTTGATTTTGACCAAAAAGTCAAAGTTTGACTTTTCAGTGTACAGTTAATTTTTGATCAGTTGATTGGAAAATTCATCTGTCAATCCAATGCATTTGAGATCTTTTGAACCTTGTGATTAGGTAAAGATGATTCCATTTAGTCATTAAATCCATGATTGAATCCAATTTGCCATTGGCTAGGTCAAAAATCAGAAATTGCCTTTCTTCACTCAAAACCCTAAAAATGACCATTTTGTCCTTTTGATGATCTGATCAAATTTCTTGAGGAGTTGTGGTCCAAACTTGATCAAATGGTTCATATGAGTCTATATTGTTTATTTGGGTCAAAAATTATGAGTTTTGACAGTAAATTGGTCATAGTTGACTTTTTCCCCAATACAGCTGATTTTTAGGTCAACTGTCCAATTGACTGGGCAAAAATTTGATTCAAGGCTTGAAACTTGGTATGAGAAATCTTACAGGTCCAACATGAAGTATGAAAGTCACATGAGGCATTGGAAGTCCAAAAATCCCTGTGAAAACTCAAACCCTAATTTCAGGTCATCAGTGCAAGGAGATGTCTTGAGTTGAACAAACCCTAATCTGGTCTTGAGTCCAAAGAGTCTTGTGAGGGGAAATCTTGATAAAATGAGAGGGAAAATTTTGGGGTACAACATCTTCCCCTGTTCAATCTTCTTGAACCTGAAGAGTTAGATTGGCGAGTTTTGTCGTTCGTGACTCATAGGTAAAAGATGATTGGACACTAGAGTGCCCGTAAATTTGCACTCGTCAAAGTGTAGTTGAGGGAATGGGCTTAAAGATGCCATTTGGAAATGTGAATCTTGTTGGAGATGGGCTTAAAGATTCCATCCAAGACTGTTTGTTGAACTGTAAGTTGCAGGTCAGAAGAATGAGTGTCAGAATGGCTACCGTGTCTGGAGTGTATCTGAGCTAGGGAACATCAACATGAGTGATCAGCATGGCTACCGTGTCTGGAGCGTATCTGGACTGTATATGAATCTTGTATTTGAATAAGTGATAGAATAGCATCTGTGTCTGGAGCATCTCTGAGCTTGGGGAAAAAGTCAGAATAAGTGACAGCATGGCTACCGTGTCTGGAGCGTATCTGGATTGTATCTGAATCTTGCATTTGAAAAAGCGACAGAATAACATCCATGTATAGAGCATCTCTGAGCTTTGAATCTGAATAAGCAATAGAATAGCATCCGTGTCTGGAGCATCTCTAAGTTGTTTCCAAATTCTGTATTTGAATAAGTAATAGAATAGCATCCGTGTCTGGAGCATCTCTGAGCTTTGAATCTGAATAAGCAATAGAATAGCATCCGTGTCTGGAGCATCTCTAAGCTGTTTCCGAATTCTGTTTTTGAATAAGCAATAGAATAGCATCCGTGTCTGGAGCATCTCTAAGATGTATCATGATTGTATATTGGTAGCTTCTTAATCTTATCCTGAAAAAGGTAAAATGTTAGCTGAAACACAAAGTTATGTTGCATGAAATGTATGATGCAATATATGTGTTTTATCAATGTTTTATGATATATGAATGTAATGTATGCGCATGTAAGCTGACTCGCTGCAACGCTGAGGAAAATAAATCCTTGATGGCTGGAGATAATCAAATCCTTGACTGTTACCGGGGAAAATAAATCCATGACTGCTGCCGGAGATTCAAAATCTTTGACAACTTTTGTGGGGATGTGAGAATCCTTCATGACTTTCCTGGGGATATAGGGATCCTTCAAGTCTTTGGAGTTGGAGGATGACAAACATTCTGTTGTGAGAATAATGCCAAATGTTGTTTGAGAAACCTGCTTGGGGAACCCCGAGAACTTTGATGACTATGGATGGGGATTACACAATGGGAATCCTTACTCAGCTGGGGAATAAGGAAAACCCTGGCGATCTCTACCGGGGATCAAACAAAGGAAAACCTTGATCTGCTGGAGAAAAAGGAAGACTCTGATGGCTTCTGCGGGGAACTGAGAATGAGAATCTTCATTCTGCTAGGGGAATTTGAATCCTTGGGGACTTCATGCTGAGGAGTCAAGAATGAGAATCTTTGATCTGCAGGGGATTAAAAATTATGACAAATTCATACTTGGGAGTAATGAAGGCTCTGGCAACTTCACTGGAGAATCAAGAATGAGAATCTTCATTCTGTTGGGGAGTAGAAACTTTGTGGGGAATAACTATACTGCTAGGGAGTAGCTATCCTGCTGGAGAGTAAGTTCAGGACTCTGGGGGAAAGCTTATTCCTGTTTGGAAGACGTTCAGGAGTTTGGGTTGTATGCCAATCTACTGGGGAATCATCCTAGGTTGGGGAGAGACAGAAGTTAATTGTTATCTAGTTGATTCTCAGACTTTAAGACAACTTGTTGGGGAATTCGGGGAAAACAGAATGGTTTCTGCTGGCGATTGATATTTGGAAATTTGACTCTGTTGGGGGAAGAAGGTTTCATCTTCGCTGAGGGTCTGTAGTTCAAATTTTTGCTCCGCTGGGGATTGGGAGTTTGAAAACTTAACTTCTGAAGGAGATTAAGGGATTTGAAATTTAGCTCCGCTGGGGATATGTATTTCAAAGTTTTAGCTCCACTGGGGGATCCAGATGATATACTGCAGGGGATCTCTCTTGAAATAGCCTAAAGTCATTTTCCTATACTTTCAACCTGTCAGTAATTATTCTTTCCCATTTCGTTTATTTGTAAACAATGATTATATTCAAATGCATATGCTCATTTAATAAATCATTGGACGTTTTCAAATAAAACACAAGTGTAAAAAAGAAGAAAAGGCAAATAGTTTTCTGCACTTTGAAGTATCTTTGTATTAACTTTGTGTAAGTATTTTGTACAAAGGAGACAAACATCCTAGTAAGAAAATGTTGTCATAAGAATGAGAAAAAATTTATACAAAGAAAGATGGCTATGTGTAAAAAAAAAATTCCATGGGGTTCCCATTCTTCTATAGCCTTCGTAACTCTGAATGTCTTGTCCATTCATTGCTTCGTTCAAAGATGATTGAGTTGATCAGAAGCCTGGAGCTTGTCTGTGAAGAGATTATCCTTAAAGTGATCCGACGAGCCATAGTCATACACTTTAATTCCCTAAATTTTGCTTGGACCGCCCTTTCGGGTTTTCAGTCCACCGGGAAACCCTTTTTTGCCCAAGTCGCCCTTTCGGGATTTCAACTTGTCGGGTGTACAGATTTTTTGTGTTTATCCCTAAATTTTGCCTGAACCGCCCTTTCGGGTTTTCGATTCACCGGGATTCCCTTTTTTTCCTAGGTGTGTCAACCTAGTGGGTCGTTTATGCGTAGTATCTTTTGACTATTTCTGCATTCGCAGGGTGCGGCAGATTGTCGCCGTCTATGGTGGTTAATATCATTACTCCACCAGAAAAGATGTTTTTGATCACAAATGGTCCTTCGTAGGTAGGAGTCCATTTTCCCCTGGGATCACTTTGAGGCAAGATGATCCGCTTGATTACAAGATCCCCGACTTGATATACTTGGCGCTTGACTTTCTTGTTGAAAGCCTTGATCATCCGTTTTTGATACGTCTGACCATGGAAAACAGCAGTAAGTTGTTTCTCATCAATCAAGTTAAGTTGATCAAGTCGGGTATGGATCCAATCGTCTTCACTTAGACCTGCATCCTTCATGATTCACAAGGAGGGAATCTGAACCTCAATAGGCAGGACAACTTCCATGTCGTAAACCAAAGAAAAGGGTGTTGCCCCAATTGACGCACGTGTCGTGGTACAGTACCCGTGGAGAGCAAACGGTGACATCTCATGCCAGTCCTTGTAAGTGACTGTCATCTTTTGTATGATCTTCTTGGTATTTTTGTTCGCAGCTTCGACAACACCGTTCATCTTTGGCGGATAGGGAGATGAATTGTGATGTTGAATCTGGAACTGCTCGCACAAGGCGGTGATCATAGTATTGTTAAGGTTTGTACCATTGTCCATGATGATCCTGTCGGGGATACCATACCGACAAATGAGGTTCTGCTTGATGAAGCGGGCAACAACATTCTTTGTAACGGATGCGAAGGAAGTTTCTTCGACCCATTTGGTGAAGTAATCAATGGCCACTAGAATGAAGCGGTGTCCATTGGATATTGTAGGCTTGATCTCTCCAATCATGTCGATTCCCCACATAGCAAAGGGCCAAGGAGCTGTTAAGACGTTGAGAGGTACTGGAGGTATGTGTACCTTGTCCGCATAGATTTGACATTTGTGACAAGTTCTGGAGTATTGATGGCAGTCAGCTTCCATGGTAGACCAGTAATATCCTGCCCGAAGGATTTTCTTCGCCATCGTATGCCCGCTCGAGTGGGTTCCAAAGGTGCCATCATGTAGTTCAACCATGATCTGTTCAGCTTCAACCTTGTCTACACAACGGAGTAGAATGCAATCATGATTGCGTTTGTACAAGATACCATTGCTAGAGAAGAACTTAGCCGAGAATCTCCTTAAGAACTTTTTATCGTTGACTGAAGCTCCTTCAGGATATTCTTGAGCCTCGAGATACCTTTTGACTTCGTGAAACCAAGGTCGGTCCACTACTTCTTCGGTATTAATCTCATGACAATGAGATGGTTCGTCCATCCGTTCAATAGTAATCTGGGGAGCCTCATTATCCCAGTTCAGTTTAAACATGGATGACATTGTAGCTAGAGCATCTGCTAGCTGATTCTCTTCTCGCGGGAAGTGCTCGAAGGTAATCTGCTCGAAATGTGGTAGCAATGTCAGGACATGTTCTTTGTAGGGGATAAGATTGGGATGTTTAGTGTCCCACTCTCCTTTGATCTGACTGATGACCAAAGCTGAGTCTCCAAACAGAACAATGATTTGATTCCAAGGTTTATAGCAGCCTTGAGACCAAAGATGCAAGCTTCATACTCGGCCATGTTGTTGGTGCAGTTAAAGCAAAGTCTGGCGGTGAGAGGAGTATGGCAACCTTTTGGGGAGATGAGTACTGCGCCGATACCGTTGCCAAGTTCATTAGAGGCACCATCAAAGTACAAGGTCCATCGGGATCCTTGTTCAGGTTCGTCATACGGTCTGTTACTTTCATAGTTGTCCAAAGTCATGATGTCCTCGTCCGGGAATTCAACCTTCATCGATTGATAATCTCCAACAGCTTGATGTGCAAGATGATCAGCTAGCACACTCCCCTTTATAGCTTTTTGGGTCGTGTACTGGATGTCATACTCGGTTAGAATTATTTGCCATCTAGCTATCCTTCCAGACAAGGCAGGCTTCTCGAAGATGTATTTGATCGGATCCATCTTAGATATCAGCAAAGTGGTATGAGTCAACATATATTGCCTTAGCCGGCGAGCAGCCCATACCAAAGCGCAGCAAGTTTTCTCGAGCAGTGAATATCTGGTTTCACATTCGGTAAACATTTTTCTAAGGTAATAAATGGCATGCTCTTTTCGGCCAGACTCGTCATGTTGGCCCAGTACGCACCCTATTGAATTACCTAGGACAATCAGATACATGATTAGCGGTCTTCCTTTGACGGGTGGCATCAAGATAGGAGGTTCTAGCAAATACTCCTTGATTTTATCGAAAGCAATTTGACAGTCATCATTCCATTTAACCACCCGATCTTTCTTCAACAGCTTGAAGATTGGCTCACAGGTAGATGTTAGGTGAGAAATTAACCTTGCAATGTAGTTTAGGCGTCCCAAGAAACCTCTGACCTCCTTCTCCGTGAGAGGAGCAGGCATTTCTTGTATAGCTTTGACTTTGGCAGGATCAACCTCGATGCCTTTGTTGCTGACAATGAAACCCAAGAGTTTACCGGACCTGACTCTAAAAGTGCACTTGTTAGGGTTCAGTCTGAGCTTGTACTCTTTCAACCTGACAAACAACTTCTGCAAGTGATTAAGGTGTTCTTCCTCCATTTGCGATCGGGATATCATGTCGTCTACATAGACTTCTATCTCATGATGTATCATGTCATGAAACAAATCTACCATGGCACGTTAATAGGTTGCCCCGGCATTCTTCAGTCCAAATGGCATCACTTTATAGCAGAACGTACCCCATTGTGTAACAAAAGTAGTTTTCTCCATGTCTTCAGGTTCCATTTTGATCTGGTTGTAACCTGAAAATCCGTCCATGAAAGAAAATACCTTGTGCTGAGCTGTGTTGTCAACCAAGATGTCGATGTGCGGTAGTGGAAAATCATCCTTAGGGTTGGCCCTGTTCAAGTCTCTGTAATCCACACACATCCGAACTTTGATGTCTTTCTTAGGCACAGGCACAATGTTATCAACCCATTATGGATAGGAAGTAACAGCCAAAAATCCAGCATTGAACTGCTTCATTACTTCTGCTTTGATCTTTTCAGACATGTTAGGTCTCATACGGCGGACCTTTTGCTTAACAGGTGGACAGTCTTCTCTTGAGGGTAGACGGTGTACCACGATGTTTGTGTCTAATCCCGACATGTCTTCTTAAGACCAGGAAAAAATCTCAACATTGTCATGTAACAGCTGAATCAAGCGTTCTTTGATACTCGGCTCCAAGCTGGCACCTATTTTGATTTCTTTCTTATCCTCCTCAGTACCCAAGTTGATAGTATCCAACAGCTCCTCGTGAGGTAGAATATCCCTTTCTTCCTGTTGTAGCAGTCTAGCCAACTCTCCTGGCACTTCACAGTCTTCCTCACCTTCGTACTCGGCTTGGTAGACCAGATCTTCAGAGTCACTGAAGGCCATAGCAGAATTGTTACCCATGGAATCCGGAATGGAAGGGTACCTGCATTTTTGAGTGTGGGTGTGTGTAAGGGATAGCCACCTTTAAACAAATAAAATGTAAAAAGAAAGAAAATGAACACAAAAGTTTATATGTGAAAACGTCCATGATTCATTAAAATGGCATATGAAGATGAAAAATCAAAACCCTTACAAATGGACCTATGTGTCTCGGGTAAGACACAAGGCAAAAAGTGTACGAATTGTTTAAGAATTATTACAGACCAACAGAAATGTTTAAAAGATAAATTACTGTGGTATGAAAGTAATCGGAACAAAGTCCTTTTCCTCCCAATTGCACAGTCCTCCGTCAACAGTTGGGAATATCCAGTCTTCAAGATTGCTCTCATCTTCACCATCCTCCAAAGCATTGACTCCATGATGGGTGATCTTCACTGGTGGCCCTCCAGCCCGGGTGCGGCGTACCACCTTTTGAGCAGAAGAAGTGAAACCCAAGCCGAATTTATCTGATTTGTAATAAAAATCTGGGAGCTGCCCCCAGATTGTACTTCCTCCTTCTTCAATCACAGCCTTTACATCTTTGAGGGATGACATCCGAGGTGTAGACTTTGTAATCAAAGGTGCTGAAGCCATTGTCTTGGTCACCGCAATTTCCTGAGCTACCTCCTCAAAATGTTGGAAAGGGGTTTCTATGAATTCACCATCCAATTCTACATAGCGGAAATAATTAAGATAGCTTATAATGTACTCCTCCTCGCCATGAACAGTTATAATTTTACCCTGGACAGGGTACTTGAGAATCTGATGCAGAGTGGAGGTAACAGCTCCAGCATGGTGAATCTAGGGTCTTCCCAACAAGCAAGAATAGGAAGGATGGATGTCCATCACATAGAACGTGGAATTGAAGGTTTCAGTGCCCTCCTTGATCCGGATGTCCACCTCTCCGTGAACCATCCTTTTAGAACCATCAAAGGCTCTGACAATAATATTACTGGGCTTCAAGGTTAAACCTTCACAATCCAGCCTATCCAAGGCTTTCTTCGGCAAGACATTCAACGATGAACCAGTGTCTACCAGAATGTGTGCTAGGGTCGTGCCTTTGCATTCCACCGAGACATGCAGAGCATCGTTATGCTTTCTCCCTTTAGATGTTAAGTCAGCATCGGAGAAACCAAGACCATTGTCAGCTGTTAGGCTAGCTACACACTCCTGAAACTGATCCGTGGAGGTTTCCTGGGGCACATGGGCCGTCTTTAAAAATCTGATCAGAGCTTTAGCATGAGCTTCTGAACATAGCAGCAGGGACGGTATAGAGATCTTTGAGGGGGTTGCCCCAGTTGTTCCACAACATCATTGTCGCTCTTTTTGATTATTTTCAAAATCTCCTCCATTTCTTTTTGAGTAGTCTCGGAGATAACCAATGGATGAGCCCTTGTCCTGACGAGCTCTTCTTGGATCCCTTTCCCTTTATCATTAGTAGCAGCAGCAGGGGGAATAACCACAGGGGTGACAATTGAAGAAGTGAAAAACACAAGAAGGGGGGGTTGAATTGTAAACTGAAAATCAATGCAATGAACAAGATATTTTTATCCTGGTTCGTTTGATCTCAAACTACTCCAGTCCACCCGTCAAGGTGATTTCGCCTCTCTCCAACGAGGTCTTAATCCACTATATTCAACTAAATATTACAAACTGCTTTAACAACTGCTAAAGCCTTCTTGATGCAAACCACAACCCGGTTTGTCAAGGAAACACTTTCTTACAAAGAAGATAAATCTAGGTGTGAATGTTTTCTACAAAACTGTATCACAACTGTGATGTATACACAACTTAAGCTTACAAAACTAGATTGCTAAACAATGATTGAATAAGAAGATGTGTAGCGTTTAGCAAACTGAGAGAAGGAAGATTATGATTAGCTTTTAGGCGTGTAAGATGTTGGAGAGCATTAGCCAATTCAATCTTCATATTCTTGTTTATATAGCACTGAGATTGTTGAACGTTGGAGCAATATTCTTGATTCAATGCTAATAACAAACTTTCCTTATTGAGCAGATCTTGTCTGGAATGAGGCCGTTGGTAATAATTTGCTTTCAATGCACAATACCGTTGCTTACTTAATGCATGTTCTGGCTTGGCTCATTCTGACTATGCTTAACTGCTGATGAACTGTTGTTTTTCTTTATCAGAGTGTTGAGCGCGGTTCTGTTCATCAAGCTTCAGCATACACGTGAGTTGATCTTCTGATTCTGGTATTCTGATAACGCAACTTCTGATGCTGTTGTCAAGAACCAATATTCTGATGCTGATTAGGTGTGATCTTGCTTATACCTATCAGAGTTTCTGCAAATCAGAACGTAATAATTTAGGTAGCAAATAGTTCATACATGAATCATATAAATAATATATCTTTTCATTTTTGTTATCATCAAAAATTAAACATAGGGTAGTAGATTCAAACTTTGTTCTAACAATCTCCCCCTTTTTGATGATGACAAAAACTGGATATTTTTAATTGAAAATAACGTGAAAAGGTATCAGAGAGATGTATCAGAGTAAGAGGTTATCAAAGATAAGGGATAAGAGTTGAGAGATACTCCCCCTGAGTTTATTGCTTCCCTTTTTGATTCCAAGAGTTCTTCAGGATCAGATCTTTTTGCCTTTCTTTGAACATCAGAGTATCAGAGTCTTTGACTATCAGAAGCTTTAGATCAGCATATCAGAGCAGAGCTTCAGATCAGCGTATCAGAGCTTTTCTTGTCAGAGCTTTGCTTTGGGTCAGAGTATTAGAGCGGGTCAGAATATCAGAGCTTTAGTCTTCAGAGTATCATGGAGCTTTCTTGTACCTGTAGACTTAAGCAAAACAGAGAACATATTCAAGTATATCAGAGTTAGAATGTTCGAGAATTTCTGTTTTAGTAATCCGTTATTGTTTAAAATATCATTCTTGTTCTCCCCCTTTTTGTCAGCAATCAAAAAGTGTAAGTGATATGCTAAAACATTTAAGGCAGAAAAACTTGTCATATTAAAAGGTTCAGAATTAAACAAAACATATTAAAACAGTACAACAGATAATCAAAGAAAACATGAAAATGACATGAATGAAAAACTAAGGTTGGGGAGGAAGGCGTGTGAACAGGTTCTCCAGCATGGCTTCCTATGGTTAAAACACCCCAGAATTATCTTCGCCCAAACTCTGTGATGATCCTTCAGATCTTTGATCTTGCTGCTGGGCACCCCATGGGTGAAAATCTTTTCTGCTATGACGCCCACGTCAGCACATCTCTCAGCCATATCAATACAGCGGACGCCACCGCCACTGTAACCGATTAACCTTGCTATGTGATCCTCAGTGATCACAATCTTCTTCCCCATAATGTAGGAGGTGACTTAATGCGTTGAATTCGTCGCATGAATCCAGAACTCCTTGACTAACATAGGGAATGTTGGACCAACCAACCTGTCAAAATACCTTTCCCATTTCTGTGCCCTAACTTCTTCTGTTAGGTCAAAACCGTTTTCCTTCAGACTTCCAAAATCAATGATTAATTCAGATGACACTTCAAGATTCTTCACAGGAGTGAGGAGTGTTCTGAATGGAACTTGATACTGTTCAGATGATGCTTTCTTCTGAGAACCTGCAGAAGCACTGCTGGAGGTTGCCATGTTCACACTTAAAGATTTTGAGAAAACTGAGAAAAATGTTTGAGAGAGATGAACACAGAAAAATGCAGAGAATGCTTGAGAAATAGTGAGAAACTGTAAAAGATTGAAATGAGAGGTTAACGTGTTTAAATAGGGTTCAGAATATTTTGAAAGAGTAAACGTTTTTAAGAAAGAGAAATAAAATCATGATTACATTTTAAGAACATGATTACTTTCATTTAATGCTTGCTGATTTTGGGGGATTTGAGAAAGATACTTAAAAATGGTTACCAGACATGTGTATCAATGCACCCAATCAGCGTTTTGCCTTCTCAGAAGCGTGCACGCGTTCTGCTTCAGAGATTTTCTGATGATTGGATGACACTTGTTTGATGTAGTGATCAGCACGTCTGTCTTTGAGCTTAGACTCTCAGATCTTTAGACTTGCATCTGATACAATCTGCATGTTCTATCTTTCTGAAAAGAGATTGATCAGAAGTTCACAGTAAAACAAATACATTCTGAAGATAAATATATGGAATTAAAACATTTTCACTCTGGGAAGATTTTCATGCTGAGATGTTTCAGAATGAAATTAAACCTATCTTCAGAAAGGGGTTTAGTGAAGATATCAGCCCATTGATGGTCTGTATCTATAAATTTTAAGTTCAAAATTCCTTTCTGAATATAGTCCCTAATGAAGTGATGTTTTATTTCTATATGCTTAGCTCTAGAATGTAAAATGGGATTCTTACTTAAGCAAATAGCAGAAGTATTATCACAGAGTATAGGAATGTTACTCTCAAAAATCTGGAAGTCTTCAAGCTGACTTTTCATCCAGAGCATTTGTGTGCTACATCCTGCTGCTGTTATGTACTCAGCTTCTGCTGTTGATAGCGCAATTGTTGATTGCCTTTTGCTGGACCAAGAGATCAGATTTTCTCCCAGAAACTGGCAGCTTCCAGAAGTACTTTTACGCTCCACTCTGTCTCCAGCAAAGTCAGCATCGCAGTAGCCTACTAAACTGTAATCACTAGATTTTCTATAAAACAAACCCAGATTAGTAGTACCTTTCAGATACTTGAAAATTCGCTTAACAGCTGTTAAGTGAGATTCTCTAGGATCTTATTGGAATCTAGCACAAATACAAACGTTGAATAATATATCAGGTCTTGAAGCAGTCAGATAAAGGAGAGAACCAATCATACCTCTGTAGACTTTCTGTTCTACATTTTTGCTTACCTCTTCTCTTTCCAGAATGCACGTGGGATGCATTGGAATCTTTGATGGCTTACATTCTGAGAGGTCAAATTTCTTCAGAAGATCTCTGATGTATTTGCTCTGATGAATGTAAGTTCCCTCTGGAGTTTGATTGATCTGAATTCCTAGAAAGAATTTCAGTTCCCCCATGAGGCTCATCTCAAATTCTGCCTGCATACACTTAGCAAATTTTCTTCCAAGAGAAGGATTAGTTGAACCAAAAATAATATCATCAACATAAATTTGACAGACTAAGATGTCATTCTTAACTGATTTAGAGAATAAGGTAGTGTCCACCTTCCCTCTGGTGAATTCATTTTCTAACAGAAAGTTACTTAGTCTTTCATACCAAGCTCTGGGAGCTTGTTTAAGACCATATAGTGACTTCTTTAGTTTGAAAACATGTTCTGGATGTTTTGTATTTTCAAAACCAGGGGGTTGGTGCACATAAACCTCTTCTTCTATATAACCGTTTAAGAATGCACTCTTGACATCCATCTGATACAGAGTGATGCCTCTTATTAACAGCAAATGAAATTAAAAGTCTGATAGATTCTAACCTGGCGACTGGGGAAAAGGTTTCTGTATAGTCTATCCCCTCTTGCTGACTATAACCTTGTGCAACCAGTCGTGCCTTGTTTCTGATGACTTCACCTTGTTCATTTAGCTTGTTTCTGAACACCCATCTTGTTCCAATGACGTTGAATCCTTTTGGTCTGGGAACAAGATCCCATACGTCATTTCCGGTGAATTGATTCAGCTCTTCTTGCATTGCCAGAATCCAGTCATTATCCAGAAGTGCTTCATCAATAGAAGAGGGTTCAATCAGAGACACAAGTCCCATGAGTGTTTCTTCAGAGTTTCTGAAGCTTGCTCTTGTTCTGATTGGATCTTCCTTTCTTCCTAAGATAGTCTCTTCTGGGTGATCCAAGCTGCTTCTGGGTAATCTCTTCTGAGGTTGATCAGCAGCTGTTGTAGGATTGCTAGCAGTGCTCCTTTCAGACGTTTAAGGAGTGTTTGTGTTGAGAGCTTCTGATGACTTGTCTTCAGAACCTGTAAATTCAATTTCCATACCTGCAAAAACTTCATTCTGCTTTGACTTTTCAGAGTCAAGCTTATCATCAAAACGAACACTGATTGATTCTTCCACAATCTGTGTTTCTGTATTGTATACTATGTACCCTCTTGAGCGTTCAGAGTATCCTAACATAATACACTTCTGTGCTTTAGAGTCAAACTTGTTCAAATAATTCTTTGTATTTAACATAAAACAGGTGCATCCAAATGGATGAAAATATGAAATGTTGGGCTTTCTGTTCTTCCACAATTCATATGGAGTCTTTTCCAGAATAGGTCTTATTGAGATTCTATTCTGAATGTAGCACGTTGTGTTTATTGCCTCTGCCCAGAAGATCTTAGCAACGTTTGTCTCATTGATCATGGTTCTGGCCATTTCTTGCAATGTTCTGTTCTTTCGTTCTACAACTCCATTTTGTTGGGGAGTTCTAGGACAAGAGAAATCATGCAGAATGCCTCTGTCATTAAAGAATGACTCAAAATCTTTGTTTTCAAATTCTCCACCATGATCACTTCTGACTTTAACGATTCTAAGATCCTTTTCATTCTGAACTTGGTTACAGAAGGTAACAAACACAGAGTGTGACTCGTCCTTGTGTCTTAAGAACTTTACCCATGTCCATCTGCTATAGTCATCTACGATTACTAACCCATACTTCTTGCCACTGACTGAAGCAGTTTTAACTGGTCCAAATAAGTCAATGTGCAGAAGTTCTAATGGCTTAGAGGTAGAAACAACATTTTTAGATTTAAAAGAAGGTTTTGCAAACTTGCCTTTCTGACATGCTTCACACAGAGCATCTGAATTGAACTTCAAATTAGGAAGTCCTCTGACCAGATTGAGTTTGTTAATTTGAGATATTCTTCTCATACTAACATGCCCCAATCTTCTGTGCCAGATCCACTGCTCGTTGTTGACAGACAGAAGGCACTTTACATTCTGACTTTTTAGTTCAGAAAGTTTGATTTTGTAAATGTTGTTTTTCCTCTTACCATTAAACAGGATAGTCCCATCTTTCTGACTAACAGCTTTACATGATTTTTGATTAAAGATTATATCATACCCGTTATCACTTAATTGACTTATGGATAACAGATTATGCATTAATCCATCTACTAGCAGAACATTATTAATAGAGGGAAGATTTCCATTACCTACAGTTCCAGAGCCAATTATCTTTCCCCTCTGATTGCCTCCAAAGCCAACGTGGCCTCCAGGCTTAAGTTCCAGGCTTTGGAACATATGCCTTCTTCCCGTCATGTGTCGCGAGCAGCCAGAGTCCAGGTACCATGACTGGTGTTTCTGACTTGCTGCTAAAGATATCTGCAACATGTATTATTTTATCCTTAGGTACCCAGATTTTCTTGGGTCCTGATTTGTTAGATTTACCAAAACTCTGGTTGAATTTTGGTTTCACAGAGTATTTACTGCTAGTGTATTTAATATCATGTGTGTGACCATACACAAAATGTGAATTCAAAGGAGTGTGTTTAATGGTTAAGTCCATGACATTCTTTGGTGTAGGAACCTTACCTTGGTATCCTATTCCTTTCCTGCCGTTTCTGCTGACTCCATAGATCATTGAAGCCATTTTGCTTCTATCTATGCTTTTAGCAAGGAACTTCTGGAAACTGTGATCATACTCCTTGATGATCTCATCAGCGTTGCTGGGAGTTTCAGAAATTGGTTCCTTCTGAGAGTTTTGTAAAGTATTTTCTAATTTTGAAATCTTATTTCTCAGCTCAGAATTCTCCAATTTGAGACTCTCAGTCTTATTAGAGTCAGATTCAAGATTCCTTTTCAGGTCTCTGAATTTAACTCTAATTTGCTGATACCTTTCCAGAATTTCATTAAGGCTTTCAGCAAGTTCAGCCTTGGTAAAATTAACAGCAAAGTTAGGAAATACCTCTTCAGTGTCTGATTCAGAGTCTGATTCAGAAGCTTCACTATCTTCTGAAATGTTAGCCATGAGAGCTATGTTTGCCCTCTCATCATCTGATTCTGAGTCAGCTTCAGACGAGTCAGAGTCATCCCATGTAGCCATGAGACTTTTCTTCTTCTCTCTTCCAAACTTCTTTTTGGGCTTTTCCCTCTGAAGCTTTGGGCAGTCACTCTTGTAGTGTCCTTGCTCATTGCACTCATAGCAGATGATGTCCTTGGTGTTTGGCTTTTTTCTACTTGAAGAGCCTTCAGATCTTCTGTATCCAGAGGAAGAATCTGTCCTTCTGTATCTGGAAGAGGACTCGTTCTGATCAGATCTTCTGGGATTCCTGAACTTCCTTTGTCTTTTCTTCCACAGTTGATTTACTCTTCTGGAGAGGAGGGAGAGTTCGTCTTCTTCTGATGAGGATCCATCAGATGTTTCTTCAACTGCCTGCAAAACTTTAGACTCGGATTTTTTGTTAGATTTTAATGCTAAAGGCTTACCTTGCTTCTGAGGCTTGTCAGCTTCTAGCTCTATCTCATGACTTCTGAGGGAGCTGATAAGTTCCTCCAGAGTGATTTTGTTGAGATCTTTTGCTAGCTTCAGAGCTGTAACCATTGGTCTCCACTGCTTGGGTAAACTTCTGATGATTTTCTTGACATGGTCAGCAGTAGAGTATCCTTTGTCCAGAACCTTGAGACCAGCTACCAGAATCTGGAATCTTGAGAACATTGTTTCAATGGATTCAGATTCTTCCATTTTGAACGCCTCATACTTCTGAATGAGCGTTAGAGCTTTAGTTTCTTTGACCTGAACGTTGCCCTCATGCGTCATTCTGAGTGAGTCAAAAATGTTCTTTGCTGTGTCTCTGTTGGAGATCTTTTCATATTCAGTATAGGAGATGGCGCTGAGAAGGATGGTTCTGGCCTTGTGGTGATTCTTGAAGTCACGCTTTTGTTGGTCAGACATTGTTTTTCTATCAATCTTCTGACCGCTTGCATTCACAGGGTGCGTGTATCCATCTGTCACCATATCCCACAGATCAGCATCATGTGCCAGAAAGAAGCTTTCAATTCTGTCTTTCCAGTAATCAAAGTTTTCTCCATCAAAGACTGGAGGTTTGCCGCTGAATCTGTCTCTGTCCTTATGGTTGTCATTGCTGGTGTGAGAATAGTTTCCTGCCATTGTGTTTTTCTGACGCTGGATCTTGTACTGACACGGTTAAGTGTTTTAGCTCAGAACCAGGCGATCTGATGTCAATTGAAGAAGTGAAAAACACAAGAAGGGGGGGTTGAATTGTAAACTGAAAATCAATGCAATGAACAAGATATTTTTATCCTGGTTCGTTTGATCTCAAACTACTCCAGTCCACCCGTCAAGGTGATTTCGCCTCTCTCCAACGAGGTCTTAATCCACTATATTCAACTGAATATTACAAATTGCTTTAACAACTGCTAAAGCCTTCTTGATGCAAACCACAACCCGGTTTGTCAAGGAAACACTTTCTTACAAAGAAGATAAATCTAGGTGTGAATGTTTTCTACAAAACTGTATCACAACAGTGATGTATACACAACTTAAGCTTACAAAACTAGATTGCTAAACAATGATTGAATAAGAAGATGTGTAGCGTTTAGCAAACTGAGAGAAGGAAGATTATGATTAGCTTTTAGGCGTGTAAGATGTTGGAGAGCATTAGCCAATTTAATCTTCATATTCTTGTTTATATAGCACTGAGATTGTTGAACGTTGGAGCAATATTCTTGATTCAATGCTAATAACAAACTTTCCTTATTGAGCAGATCTTGTCTGGAATGAGGCCGTTGGTAATAATTTGCTTTCAATGAACAGTATCGTTGCTTACTTAATGCATGTTCTGGCTTGGCTCATTCTGACTCTGCTTAACTGCTGATGAACTGTTGTTTTTCTTTATCAGAGTGTTGAGCGCAGTTCTGTTCATCAAGCTTCAGCATACACGTGAGTTGATCTTCTGATTCTGGTATTCTGATAACGCAACTTCTGATGCTGATGTCAAGAACCAATATTCTGATGCTGATTAGGTGTGATCTTGCTTATACCTATCAGAGTTTCTGCAAATCAGAACGTAATAATTTAGGTAGCAAATAGTTCATACATGAATCATATAAATAATATATCTTTTCATTTTGTTATCATCAAAACTTAAACATAGGGTAGTAGATTCAAACTTTGTTCTAACAACAATTTCTTCAATAATGACGGGAGTTCTGGCAGATATGTTGACCGGTACAATAGTAACCTTGGGAGCGGCTGAGGGTCTGAAGATTGCCTTTGGAGGAGCAATCTCCGGAGAGAAAATTCTTCCACTACGGGTGATTTTGCTCGTTCCGGCAATGTTTCCAATGTCGGAAGTCTCTTCATCAGAACTTTCTTCAGTTGATCTCTCCACCATAATTCCACGGTATTGATTTGTTGGACTTGTATGGGATAGGCCCCGACATAGTTATCTTCAAAGGTGTACACTTTGGATCGGATGTAATCTTAACAGGTCTTTTGGAGACCTTAGAAAGATTGGAGGATATGGTTATTATTGAAATGTCATTGATAGGAGTCGAAGTAACAGGAGTCTTTTCAAAAAGGATTTCTTCATTATCCATTAGGCGCTGGATGCCTAATTTCAACAATGAACAGTCGGTTGATAAGGATGAACAAAAGGAGAAATCTTCTTCACAACCTGGGAAAATACCAGCTTTTAGCAAATTTAACTTGATTATCAATGGAGGAGTTATCAAATCATCAACAGTAGCAACAAAAAGATATTCTTCAATGACATGGGCATTGTGGTCGTGCCTTGGCATTGGAGCGGAGATTACGTTCGGCTTTTCAGGGGCATCAAATTCCACTTCCTTAGCGTCTATTAAATCCTGAATCTTGTTTTTGAGGGCCCAACAATTGTTGGTGTCGTGCCCCAGGCTGTCTGAATGATAAGCGCACTTGGCATTGGGATGGAAGTGTGGTGACGAAGTGTTAGGGTTTTTAGGGGCCTCCCTTAGCATGGCCCGGTTCAACTTCAAGAGATAAGGTAAAACTTGAGCAGGAGTCATGTTTATCTTAGTGTATTTCCTAACAGGCCTTTCCACCCTAGCTTGGTTGGTTCTGGGTTGATTGTTTCTAGGCTAATCAGCTGCAGACTTCTGAATCATTACGGCCCCCACCGCTGGCCGGCGCTCAACTCTTCCCTGACCTCTTTGAGAGTAAACAACTGATACTTCTTTCTTTTCTGGAAAAGGTATTTTAATGGCAGCAGAAGTAGATGTATCTTTTTGAATTTTCTCGCTTTTAATGCCGGCTTCAACTCTCTCACCAGTTAGAATTAACTCGGTGAACCCCGCAGACGAACTTCCTATCAGGTGATTAATGAAAGGTCCTGACAGAGTCCCTAAAAACATGTCTACTAGCTCCCTCTCAGATAGAGGTGGTTGCACTCGTCTTGCCAAGTCTCTCCATTTCTGGGCATACTCCTTGAAGCCTTCACTGGAGACCATGCCCATACTCTGTAATTGAGTACGGGTTGGTGCTAAGTCCGTATTATATTGATACTGCTTATAGAAAGCAGCAGCCAAATCTTCCCAATTGTGCACATCAGACCTCTCTAGTTGGTAGAACCAATCCAACTGCGTCCCCGTCAAACTATCTTGAAAAAAGTGGACCCACAGATCCTTGTCAGCAGAATATGGTTGAATTTTCCTGACATAAGATCGTAGGTGCATCTTGGGACAAGACACCCCGTCGTACTTTGCAAACAGTGGCACTTTAAACTTCGGAGGGAAAACTATTCCAGACACCAACCCTAACTCTTCAAAGTCCATCCCAGGCACTCTCTGAATCTCTATAGCTGCCAGACGTTCTTCCAAGTTTTTGTATTTGTCATCTGCAGGAGGATATTGTTGTTCTGAGTATTTTTCATCTTCCTCTTCCTTAGCTTCGGAATATGAGGGTACATCAATCTCTTTACCCTTTCTCTCCCCTTCCTCGGAGGTTGATGGAAAATCTAGAACCCTTCTGGCTTGACCTTAAAATCTTCTGCCCAAGGTAGCCACACCAGCTCTCTTCTTCTTCTTCTCTTTCTCTTTTTCAAGCAAAGTTTTGAGCTCCTGTTGCCCCTTAGCCAAGGTCCAGAGTAGCTGTTGGAACTGTGAGTTCTGAGCTTGCAAGTCTTTAACTGTTTGTTCAAGATCCATGGTGCTGAAATAAACAGCAAAAGGATGAGGAAACATGGTGTTATGACCTGTTTATGCATATGATGAATGATATGTATTCATGTAATGCTTTTAAGGATTCAGAAATTCAAATTTGTTTCAAACAAAAAGGAACAAATGTCATATTAATAAGATAGAGGTTAGTACAACAATGCCGCTTGGGCAAAATAATACAAAAATCTAAGATAAAAATACATTACGCATCCTCTTTGGTGCGATGTAGGCATTAAGAGTACACTCATCTTGTAGTAGCCTCGTAAGCTCTAAAACCTTCTTCTCACTGTCGTAGAGATTGGCTTCAAAAGAATTACGCTCTTCCTTGAGTTGTATCCAACTCCGTTGAAGATCTTCATGTGATGTTGGCATGTCAGGATGTAGGAGGGTGTATGGAACCTCTCCTTCCTGAACAGGCTCTATAACCACTGGGAGAATGGAGGTATATGGCATCATGAGACTTTGGGCGCAGATTCGTACCCACCTGAGGTAAGGCTCGAGGGGGATGGAATTCTTGTGTCCCAAAGTTTGGTTGTGTACCTTGTTGGGCATTCTCCAGGCTCAGATGAATCTCTGGCGGAGAGCTTGATCGTCGTTGTCGAAGTCGAAGACTAACCCTTGGATGAGCATGTCATGAGGGCCATCCCGTCGAGCATAACCAAACTGTCGTAGAGCCAAGCAGGGGTTGTAGGTAATGCCTCCCCTAATGCCATTAGGGAATGGGACATTAGGGAATTCCACACAACGGTCAATGATGATAACATTTTCTCTGGACCAAGAACACCAATGTATATCAAAATGCTTGAGAGTCATCAGCCGTCGTGACCATCTTAAACCCTGCTCATTCTTCAGAGTTGATTGGGGAAGGTGATAAATAAACCACCTTGCTAGAAGAGGAGTACAGCACATGAGAACACCTCTTTTCCTCATTGTTCGTGTGTGAAATGAGTGTAGGATGTCCCCAAGCAATGTAGGCACAGGATTCCAAGACATGAAAATCTTGACAGCAGTCACATCTATAAGCTGATCAGGGTTTGAGAACAAGACCAACCCATAGATGAGAAGTGTTACAACCTCTTCAAAAGCTTGCAGATCTATAGAATTCCAGCATTCTTGAGCTTTCTCAAACAAAAACTTTGCCAAGAAACCCTTGACACCACTTCTGGTTTCCCAATGACCTTTGATATCAGATGGTTGCAAGTGTAAGGCTTGAGAAACATCTTCAGGCTTTGTGTCTCTCTCAGTACCGTTGAAAGTTAGTTGATGGAGAATAGGAATCCTCGGGAGTTGAGAAAATTCCTCCAAAGTAGGCACTAACTGGTAGTCGGGGAAAGTGAAGCAGTGATGTAGGGGGTCAAAGAACTGGAAGAGAACTTTCACCATGTCTTCCTCTATGTTGGAGTTGACAAAGTTGAGAAGTCTACCATGTCTTTCACTGAATGGAGAATACTCTGGAATCCTGGAATTAAGTTCCTTGAGTTGAGGAGGAACTCTCACAAGGTTGACCTGAATAGTTTTTTTGCGGAGTGATTCCATAGCCTACAAAACAAGAACAAAGATGAAAATCCAAGACACTTGAAATGGTTAGTGGATGCAAATGATGCTTCATGATGTTCATGATGTATGCACGAATATATGTACAAGCAAGTCACACAAGTTCCTAGTTCAGGCTTGCATGGGGTTTCATAGGTAAGTACCCTCTTGAAGTTAGTTGGCTTAACCTGTCCTATAAATAGTAATCAGGTTCTAAGGAGCTCAATATCACTGGATTGTTTTCTGTGTTCATAGTTTCAGTTTGGCCACTTTACAGGCGACCGAAATATTCTAAGAAAACAACCCTCAATGAGTTGTAGTATCGAGTATCTACCAACTTCAGACTGCACCAAAGCCGGTCATCTCACTACATCCTAAAAGGCCAAGATGGTCAAGTAAAGGTTCTAAAAGTCCATTAGTGCTTCATGACATCACTCAGCGGCCCCGTATTCTCTTTGATTGACTCAAAGGCTACCGGAACCCACAAATATGTCGCACTAATATAGCTATTGCTTAGACCGTATCGATATACCCCGTACAGTTTCCACAACGTATTACTATTTACCTATGAATGTTTTCCCCAAATCCGGGTGGAGAATTCAAACCCAAACAAGAGAACCAAATGTAAAGAAATCAAAGCAAACAAGATAAGCAAGTAAAGGTTATCTAAACCCTAAGGTAACCCCACTTTTAAAGTTATCCCCAGCAGAGTCGCCAGTTCTGTGATACGATGGGAGAACTGACTTGAGGTTTGCGTTTGTGTTTGCAAAATGTCGCGGTTTAGCAAAAGTCGCCACCGACTTTTATTTTATCCAACAGGAAAGGTCAAAAAGAACAGGAAAGACCTTTGAAATGTTTTCTTGAGTTCGGGGGGTAGATTATGAAAATGGAAGGTGCTAGCACCCTTTTCATCCATGGTTATCCATGGGCTCTTAGTTACTTGTTTAGATCACTTGCTTTGCTTTTCCAATTGTTTGAAATGGTGCTTTGTGTGTGGTTTTGAAAGTATTTTGAAAAGAGGCCTTTGTTTAGGCAACCTTTGTAATGATTCTTGTTTGAATATATACAAAGGTGTTTGTCTTTTGAAAAATGTTTCAATGTTTGAAAGTTTGTTTTGGGAAAATGTTTTGAGATTGTGTGTGTTTTTGAAATTAGCAAGGATGTTTGCAAATTGATCAAGTAACTAGGAGTTGTCTACCCTACTCAAAGATCTTTCCTACACATTTTTAACCCTTTGACATTGTTGTTTTACCATTATATTTGGTAAACAACCTTGTATTTGGATGTTAAACGAGACAGGCGTGGGTCATTGTATGACCATGATAACAATATTTCCAAGTATCTTAGCAAGTTTTTTGAGGGACTATATCATTTTTGTATAGGCAACCAAGATAGCATCATCGAGGGACTATGATCTTTTTGTTTTGTTTTGTTTTGCCAAGATACCTAGCATGCACACCATGGCCATTTTAAGGCAACAAAGTGGAGAAACCCTAGGGGTGCTTATGTGAATTGTGTTGCCATTTTCATGCATTTTTGTCTTGTGTTTAGTCATGCTATTTGTTTTGATTTTGGTCTTTTGCATACAAACCCTAGTTTTTACTATCATGCATATAAAAGCAATAAATGCGTAAAGTAAATCTACGACTATTACAACATTGATATGGGGGGGGGGGGGGGGGGGGGATACAAGTCTTGAATAAGGAGGTATTGCTCAAAATAAAGCCCTAAAGCTATTATAACCATATTGAATTTATTGTACAAAATAAATAAATAGCAAATATTTAAATATGCGAATAAATGTAAGTATGCAAAAAAAATGGTTTTGTATTTATTTTAATGTATGTAAAATAAATTTATTTATGTCCTTAAAATAAGGAAATATAAAATGATTATTTTTTGAAAGGGTGAAGAAACCCTAATTTTTTATTTTTTAAGAAAATATGCCTTATATTAATTATTTATTCATTTATGTACAAGAAAATAAATAAAAATATATACAAAAATGTTAAAAAATAATATTTGTGAGAAAATAATATTTTAAGTATAAAAATAAAATGTATAATATTTTTATATTATTTATAAGTTTATTTAAGAAAATAAAAGTATTGTTATTTAATAAACTATTTTTATGTCCAAAAAAAATAAAAATAAAATAAAATAAAAATGCAAAAATTAAGAAAATATTTTTGGTGATTTTTAATATTCAAGAAAATAAATAAAAGTCAGAAATGTGAAATATTCAAGAAAATATAAGAAATAAAAGAAATGGGCCAAGGGGGTGCAAATAACACAAAGGAGGGTGCAAACAGCAAGGCAAGCCAGGCCCAGCCCATTCCCACTTCGTCACTAACCTTCAGACAGAAAAAACGCGCGCGCCATGTACAAACTTGTAACTCCTGCATACGTGCTTAAAAACAAAATCTTGCAACATGAAAGTTATAGCTCATCATCACACGATTCTAATGATATAAAAAACTTGATCTAACTCTCAAAGACCAGAGAGAATTTCATTGGCCCTAAATCTTGACCTAGTTTTTTCAGCAACTTCAACTATCAAATACTCCTAGCTCAGTTAATATAAATGAAATCTACGCATATGTACAGCTCAAGGACATTAAGGACTACATTTTTGCTTCACAAACCTAAGCCTAATGATGCCTAAATAAGGAGATAGAAGTTGGAAAATTACCTGTTTCAGTCAAGTTCGAATATGGCAATGTAGCAACTTTCAGTGAGGCCTGAAGTTCTTTTGAGCTTGCTTGATGTTCCCTTAACCTTTCCCAATGCTTAGCTTGCTTTGAAATGACCTGAATGTCCCTATAGAACTCAACCTGCAAACTCTGAAATTGAAAATGGTGAAGCTTGAAAATGAAGTTACAGTTGCTGGACAGGGACTTGGGTAGCTTGGATGGGATGTATGCAATGTGTTTGAAGTGGTTTGGGACAAAACGCATGATTGGAATTTGTTTTGGAAGTGGTTCTGCAGGGCTTGCCCTGTTTTGACAAGAACTAGGTGCTTTTGTGTTCAAGGGTGTTTGTAATGCTTGGAAATCCTGTTTTAGGCTTGGTGTGTTATGTTGAACTTGTTTTAAATGATACAAAACTTTGTTCTTATCAGATGGAAGAGTTGTGGACCTTTTGCAAGGTTTCTTGTTTTTGAAGCAAAAGGTGAGTTGACAAAAGCCAAGGTTGTACAAGCTAGATTGAGGCCTGCTGAGAGTTGGTGAGCTTTTCCTGAAGTTTGTGGACTTTGTTTGCTGCAAGAGATTGGGTTCAAGGCTCAAGGAAAACAAAATTGCATAAAGTGAACTTTATGGAAATGGCATTGTTATCTTTATGCCAAAAATGGAATAAACCCTTGTATAATGCTCTAAAGCTCAGAATCAAACCTCTGTCCAATGTATTTGCATTAAATTAAGGAGTGTGGAAAGGATTAAGACCTGTAAACCAAGTACAAGCATGCTTTGGACAGATTTGCAAGTTGTAACATGGTGCAAAATGCCTTGGCCAAAAGTGATAATTTGCCATTTTCAAACTTTCGATTCTTCCTAACCATAAATGATCTTGGAGAGTTCTTGTACATTTTGGAAAGCTTTTAACATGATTTACAATCCATATTTGAAATGAATTTTGATATTCCACTTGGAACTATGTGAAAAAATGCCATGAAGATAGGTCAAAATCCTGCCTAAACTAGGGCAAAATTTCACTAAGTTAAAAGTTTCATGGACCCTTATTCACAAAATCATAACTTGAGATCCAAGCATCTTTTTGGAAAACTTTGTGAATAAAAGTTTTATATTTTGTGGAGGACTACAACTTTCATGTTGGAAGTTTTCTTTGAATCCAATTGCATCATGATGAAAAAGTTCGGAAAAGTTGGAAAAAAATAAGAAATTTTCATAACAGAAAATTTCTAAGTTATGAAAATTTTCCATTTTAAACCCTAATTTCCAAAATTAGGATTCTTGGTTAACAAGTTTCATGTTTTGACACATTTTGATGAAAAATGACCCTTGGCACTTGATTTTGACCAAAAAGTCAAAGTTTGACTTTTCAGTGTACAGTTAATTTTTGATCAGTTGACTGGAAAATTCATCTGTCAATCCAATGCATTTGAGATATTTTGAACCTTGTGATTAGGTCAATCTGATTCCATTGAGTCCTTGAATCCATGATTGAACCCAATTTTCCATTGGCTAGGTCAAAAATCAGAAATTGCCTTTCTTCAGTCAAAACCCTAAAAATGACCATTTTGCCCTTTTGATGATCTGATCAAATTTCTTGAGGAGTTGTGGTCCAAACTTGATCAAATGGTTCATATGAGTGTATATTGTTGATGTGGGTCAAAAATTATGAGTTTTGACTATAAATTGGTCATAGTTGACTTTTTCTCCAATACAGTTGATTTTTAGGTCAACGGTCCAATTGATTGGGCAAAAATTTGATTCAAGGCTTGAAACTTGGTATGAGCAATCTTATAGGTACAAAATGAATTATGAAAGTAACATGAGGCATTGGAAGTCCAAAAATCCATGTGCAAACTCAAACCCTAATTTCAGGTCATCAGTGCAAGGAGATGTCTTGAGCTGAACAAACCCTAATCTGGTCTTGAGTCCAAAGAGTCTTGTGAGGGGAAATCTTGATAAAATGAGAGGGAAAATTTTGGGGAACAACAATTTCCATGATTTATGGTGGAGTAAAATCAGAAATAAACAAGGTATGGGTTCAAGACAAGTTTTGTACAAAAGCTTGCTTTTTAAGAATAACAATGGTGCCTTTATGCCATAAATGGAAAGATCTTTTGGACAATGGCTTAAACACTTGGGTAATAGCTTAAGAGTTGGTGTAAGCATTAAATTATGATGAGATTTTCAAGCAAGGAAGCCTGCAACATAAGATTATGCAGCATATCATAAGTGTTTTGTTATGTGTTCTTCAATAGAATGACTTGCAATTCAAGGATGGATGCCCAATTTCAATCCCTTGAATATCCTAGCTCAAGTATGATAAATTCATGCTCTTGGATGTTTTAGAAATCTTGAAACACCCTCTACAACGTTCATGTTGGCCACTTTTGTTAAATCAAACTGGAACTTGATGAAAATTGGTCAAGAAGTTGGGATGAAAACCTGACCAAAATGGCTGAAAATTTCTCTAAGTGTTAAATGAAAATGTCATGACTTCATGAATTTATACCTTGAGATCCAAGCATATTTAGGAGAAGTTGTGTAAAGCAAGGTTGTAGATATCATGGAGATCTACAACTTTCATGTTGAAAGTTTCCCTTGAACCGTCTTGCATCTTGGTGAAAGAATGGCATGAAATGATGAAATTATCATGTATAAAAACACTTAGAAAATTTCTAAGTCTTGGAAATTTTGACTTTCTTGACTTCTTGATGATCAAGCTTGATATTCTTGAATGTCTTGATGAAATTTGATCTTTGGAATGTAATATTGACCAAAAAGTCAAAGTTTGACTTTCCAGTATGCAATTAACCATTTTTCCGTTGTGCCAATTCCAAGCCTAAATTGATGTATTAGTGCTGCAATTTTGATGTCATAGAAGATCTTGTGAGAGAATCCTTGAGAAATGAGAGGGAAAATTTTGGGGTACAACAGATACCTTAGCAAAAAGCAAGCAAAAGTACAAGATCATAGTCCCTCGATGACGCTATCAAAGTTGCCTTTCAAAATGATTGTAGTCCCTCAAAAAGAAATGCTAAGATATCTTACAACATTGCTATCATGGTTATACGATGACCCATGCCCGTCCCTTTACATCCAAAGATAGGGTTTCTTACCAAATCAATGGAAAGATAGCAATATCAAATGAAAGGAAGAAATGAACTAAGACTTTTGAGTAGGTAGATTGTTCCTAGTTGCTTGCTCAATTTCAAATCAAACACTCTTGCTTATTTTCAAAACAAACACCAACACTTTCAAAACATTTTCCAAACTTGAAACATTTCCAAAAGCTCAACACTTTGTATACGTTCTTACGAATAAGAACTATTACAAAGTTTGCCTAAATGATGGCGCCTTTTCCAAATACTTTCAAAACCATACAAAGCACATTTTCAAACCAAAGCAAGTGATCTAGCAAGCAACTAAGAGCCCATAGATAACTATGGATGAAAAGGGTGCTAACACCTTCCATTTTCATAATCTACCCCCTGAACTCAAGAAACAATCTCAAAGGTTTTTCGTGTTCTTTTCAGCCTTTCCTTTTGGATAAAAGAAAAGTCGGTGGCGACTCTTGCTAACCGCAAAATTTGCGATAAAACACAAAACAACCAAGTCAATTCTCCCACCGTATCACTTTTCCAAAGACTGGTTTGTTGATGAAGTTTTCTGAGACTTCTACCATGTTGATGCTTGAAGGTTCAGCATAGTTGACATCAACTTGCAATGGGTTTGCATCAATCCTCATGGGTGGTTTATCATCCAACTTAAGCCTTCCGTCTTTGATTTCACCTTGAACGAGATCCCTAAAAAGGAAACATTGTGAAGTTTTATGGCCCAAAAAATTATGATATTTACAAAAACCTCTCTTTTTCCTTTGATCTAAAGGAGCCATTTTTTCCCCAGGGGCACTATCATCTGGCCATCTTTAACTAATAAGTTAAATATTTCGTCACAATTTGTGACGTCGAAACTATATGTTTTCTTTGGTAACCTATCATTATTCTTCTCTGATTCAATAGGATTCTTCCCATTTGAGGGTGTTAACAGTTTTCAATAACATGGTGGTCCTTTCTTTAATTTTGCTAAATCGATCTCACTCTCTTCGATAATTATAGGATCACTAGATGTCTCTGGATCATCATCATCCATTTCGACATACGCTACCCTTTCTCTTCGATGAGTTTTATTCTCTTTAACTTTTTCATCCTTAAGACATTCTACCTGTCAAACTCTGTCGGCCAATTGGGCCATATCTCTCAGGTGTTGGGCATCTAATTTCTTCCTAATGGAATAATCTAGACCTCCTTTAGCCATTTCTACCAACTCATGTTCCGGCACTTGTATATAGCATCTGGCTTTGAGCAGTCGAAATCTGTTCAGATACTCATCAATTGGCTCAGTGAACCTCCTTTTTACACTAGCCAATTCTTTCAAATTTATTTTGGTTTGTCCCATATATAACTGTTCATGGAACAATTTCTCCAACTGATTCCAATTGTGTATCGAATTGGCTAGGAGTGTGGTAAACCAAGTGAAGGCATTTTTGGTTAGGGAACTTGGGAAATATTTTATCCTAAGATTCTCATTATTTAATATTTCTCCAGCTTCTATCAAATACCTTTCTACATGTTCGACAATCGACTTTGTCGTATCCCCTGAAAACTTAGTGAACTTTGGAACTTTCCACCTATGGGGTAATTCTGATTGCAAGATATAATCTGATAACGGAGATGTAAAGTTTGGCCTATGAAATCCAATATTCACTCCATTTTGTGCCATGATCCTTTTGACCATGGCTGTCAAGTTATTATCTCCCGCATAGTTATGGTGTCGAACCTGCTGTATTACCTCATCAGCATTTTGGTTTCTATTTACCATTACTATATCTTGTTCGACAACTCTAGGGATTTGTGGGACAACCCTGGGTATTTCGAATCTAGGTTGTTCGATTTCCACTCTATGGTTCATTTCCACTGGATGTGGGTTTTGGTTAATGGTCATGTCATCCTCTAAGACTACACCTTGATTTCCTCTTATCAGCTCTCTTTGGGGTTGTCGAATAGGTTTGGGGAACCCCAAAAAATTCAGCCATGCGCGTCATTTGCGTTGTCATTTGCTGATTTGACTGGGTGGTATTTTGTATTAGAGGGTTTAGCAATGTACTCAAAGTTTGTGCCAACATTTGCATCATCTCATGGTTACTTTCATCCATTTGTTGCCTCAAAATTACTGTTGAAGCATTTGTAAGGCTTGGCATCGTATGGAATGTTCCTCCTAAGAATTGGTTCCTACCCAAATTTTCCATACCAGTTCCAGATCCCTGCAATGGCAAAGATGCATTCACCAAAGGGTCTGAAAATATGGACGCAACATTCATAAGGCTTGCCATTTCAGTAGTTGGCATGCCATAGAGTTGGTCTCGACCCATCCATGTTGTCAAAAATCCTGGGGGGATATAGGGTTGAACTCCTGGATTTCCCCTTGGTGGGGGTGTTCCTGGTGGACCCCTAGGACCTACATAAGAAAGTATTGGTCCTGTTTGTGTAGTCGTCAACGCTGGTGTTGAACCAACTATTGAGGACATAGGCTCAGTAACTGTTGGCGTAACCGTAGTTCCAAGGCCAGAAATTGGTGGGGGAATTTCTCCAGTACTAGACGGATTAGCCATTTTCCTATTTCTTCTCTTAGGTATGTATTCGTTTGTGGTTGTTTTGCCACTTCTTAATAACATACATCAATCTTTTAAAGAAAAGAACTTCAGCAACGTCCTACCAGGTGTGCCAATTTGCTTACTGTGAAAATTGGTAAACAACCGTTGATCTTCTAAAAAGGATTATTTTGGTGACTTGCAGGATCGATCAGATTGATCCTAGGACATATGCTGAGTTTTTTTATATAAGCAAGTGAGTTTAAGTGAAAAGGGTTGAAATATGCTAAAAAGTGCAAGTAACAGGCATAATAAAGTAAATTTGCAGTAATGATAAAGCTTGCGCAGGGATGTAAACGATAAGGAATGTAAAGTAATTATAAAGACTTTGATTGAAATAAAAGATGATGTTTCTAATGTACATTCTCAATATCTTTTCTCTCACAGCAGGTACTTGGATATGATTGAGTGACTTGTACTAATAAGTTGAACATGCGTAAATCCACATGAAATCCCTATATTTATACTAAAACTAAGTAACCGTTGAGCAGTTGCCTCTTTCCAGGATGAGGACAAGTGTCCTCTGCATATGCTTCGACTTTTATCTTCATGCCACGTTACTTTCCTCAACTGCCAAGTGAACTGCCTTTCCCTCCTTTCATCAGATTCAAAATTCACTTGCTTGCTGGTACAAGGATCTTTCAGTCGAAGACTGCAGGATCCTCTCGGTCTAAGACTACAAAAACTTCTTGGTCGAAGACCAACTTTAACTTAGAGATTTCTCTAAGTGTTTTGGCTCTTCTGGTCGAAATGTTGGCAACTTTAGATTTCTTCAATCTACTTTTAGCCAATAATACCAATATATTGTGGGTGTCGAATTTAAGAGCTAACAGTGCTCATCATCTTTTTTGTCGAAGATAGAACTGTATCTTGGACACAGCATAACTTTTGACTTCTTTTTCTGGAATCTGTGTAGAAAATCTGCCAGATTTTTGTTTTCCTTAGGAAATGCAAGCTTATTGATTTCATCTTGTCTGATGTTGTCTTCTGAATCTGCAGCTTTAGGTTCAGACACTTCAACCATATTTATTCCCACGTTGCTCTTACCAGCTACAGTTAGCTTCTGCATCTTGGCCTCTAGGCTTTCTGTCAAACCTGTGACATCAGCCAAGTAGGAACCTTCAGTAGTTCCTTTATTTGATCCTTCAGTGGCTCTCTTATTTAGGCTTTCAACAGCCTTTCTTTATACCTCTTCGACAACTTTTCTGCTAATGTCCTCAGTGAAACTGCCAAAAACAGGTTTGTTGGTGAAGTCTTCTGAGACTTTGACCATATTGATGCATGAAGGTTCAGCATAATGGGCATCTTCCTGCAAAGGGTTTGTATCAATCTTCATGGGAGGTTTGTCAGCAAATTTGAGTCTACCGTCTTTTATTGCGCCTTGAACGAGATCCCTGACAAGAAAACATTGTGAGGTTTTATGGCCCAAAAAATTATGATATTTACAAAAACCACTCTTTTTCCTTTAATCTAAAGGAGGCATTTTTGCCCCTGGGGGCACTATCATCTGGCCATCTTTAACTAACAAGTCAAATATTTAGTCACATTTTGTGACGTTGAAACTATATGTTTTCTTTAGGAACCTATCACTACTCTTTTCAGATTCAGTAGGATTCTTCCCATTTGAGGGTGTTAACAGTTTGCAAGAGTATGGTGGCCGTTGCTTTAGTTCTGCTAGACCGACCTCTCTCTCTTCGACAATTATAGGGTCACTAGATGTCTCTGGATCTTCATCATCCACTTTAACATATGCTACCCTTTCTCTTTGATGATTTTTATTCGCCTTAGCTTTTTCAGCCTTAAGGCGTTCTACTTGTCGAACTCTATCGGCCAATTGGGCCATATCTCTCAGGTATTGGGTATCTAATTTCTTCCTAATGGAATAATATAGACCCCCTGCAGCCATTTCGACCAACTCATGTTTAGGCACTTGTATAAAGCATCTGGCTTTGAGCAGTCGAAATCTGTTCAGATACTCATCAATTGGCTCAGTGAATCTCCTCTTCAGACTAGCCAATTCTTTCAGACTTATCTTGGTCTGTCTCATATAGAATTGTTCATGGAATAATCTTTCCAACTGATTCCAATTGTAAATCAAATTGACTGGGAGTGTGGTAAATCAAGTGAAGGCATTTTTGGTTAATGAGCTTGGGAAATACTTAATCCTAAGATTCTCATTATTTGAGATTTCCCCAGCCTCTATCAAATACCTTGCCACATGTTCGATAGTAGACTCTGTCGTATCCCCTGAAAACTTGGTAAACTTTGGAACTTTCCACCTAAGGGGTAAATCTGATTGCAAGATATAATCTGACAATGTAGATGTAAAGTTTGGCCTATGAAAGCCAATGTTCACTCCATTCTGGCCATGATTCTTTCGACCATGGTTGTCAAGTTATTATTTACTGCATGAGGAAGTATTGGTCCTGTTTGTGTAACTTCCAATGATGGTGTCGAACCAACCGATGATGGCATTGGTTCACTAACAGTTGGTGTAACCGCTATTCCCGCGGAAATTGGTGGAGGCATTTCTCCACTACTTGGCTGATTAGGATTAGCAATTCTCCTATTTCTTTTCCTAGGTATGTACTCTTTGTTGTTTGATTTACCACTTCTCAATAACATACAACACTTTTGAGAGAAAGGAAATTATGTAAAGCACTTATGATAAAAACTATTTTTATCAAAGTTTATAAAAAAACAAAAACTTAGCAACTTCCCACCAGGTGTGCCAATTTGTTTACCATGAAAATTGGTAAGCAACCGCTGATCTTTCAAAAAAGGTTATTTTGGTTACTTGCAGGATCGATCAGTTTGATCCTATGACATATGTTAAGTGTTTTTGGGGTTTGATAAGAAGTCTTAACGTTGCTAATAAACAAGTTCGACTGGACACTAAGAGTAAAGGCTTGGATAGGTTTAAATGCACGGGATGAAGGTAAAAACTTGGTAAAAATGCAAGTAAAGTACATGATAAAGTAAATTTATAGTGATTTAAAAGGTTATGGGATACGGTGGCAGAACCGACTGTTATACTTGTTTGCGTTTTTTGTTTGCAAATATCGCAGTAAGTAAGAGTCACCACCGACTTTTCTTTTATCCAACAAAGAAAGGGGTGAAAAGAACAGAAAAAGACTTTTTTCAAGATTTTCTGAGTAAGGAGGTAGATTATGGAAAGGGAAGGTATTATCACCCTTTCCATCCTTGGTTTTCAATGGGCTCTTAGGTACTTTCTCTTAGATACTTCCTTCTTTCCTTTAGATAACGCTATCATACTATTAGTGAGAAGGTAGCCCTATCGTCGGATGTTGTGGGACTATCGAAAGGGACGCTTATGGTCATCGAAGGCAACGTGTAAGGATACCTTAGCATTTCGAAGAGACTATCATCATATAGGAAACATCGAGGGATAAGATCATTTCTCGTAGGAAACTCGAGGGACATTTAGGGATTATGATCTTTTATGATGACTTTTAAACTGAGGGTCTTTGCTAAGATATCCCTACGTTTGAGGGACATGACCATTATTTTCCGAGGTAACCAAAGTGAGGTATACCCTAAGGGTGCAAGTATGCAATAGTGTGTTTTTTTCAGATATTTTATATTATGTTAGTGACCTAATGATTAATTAATTAATCTTGTCATGCACGCCTAATTTACTAGCAACCTATATACAAGCATATAAGAGATATAAAAGCGAGAAATAAAAGTTCCTACGCTATTACAGGGCTTTGGTGTAGATACATAAATGATGACGGAAAAGTAAAATTGCAGAAATTGAAAATCCTAATTAAACTAATACAAATCGGGCGCAGTTACATAAATAATAATAAAAAATAATCGTATGGAAAGTAATAAAGCGTGAAAATTAAGACCGAAACCTTTGAAACCCTAAAAGTCTAATTGTCTATAAAAAATATTTTTTGGTATTTTATGAAACAAATTTGGAATTTAACCTAATTCTCTAATTAATTCTAATTAATGAAATATGTCAAAATAATTAAATCAAATTAATTTATTTATCAAAAATTAAATTTAATTAGAAAAAAACCTAAGTCTATTTTTTTGTGATTTTATGATTTTATGATTTTTTATGATTTAAAAAAAATATGAATAAACAAAATATAAATTAATTAAAAAAAATTAGAATAAAGAAGTTAGAAAAATGGGACAGAGGGGAGGGGGTGAGAAACCCAATTGGAGGGGTGCACTGCTGAATTCCATCAAGGCCTGGATCCGGTTTTCCCACAGCTGTGCTGGATCCAGTGGGAGGCAAGCTTGGAGGTCCATCATGGGGACTGCATGTTGGGCGTTAGATCCAGGTCAGCTGAGATCTGATGGTGATGATGATAGAGTGCATGGTATGCGCGCTTGGTGAGGAACCACTGGATCTATAAGGAACAATTCAGAAAAATATTATGCAAGAGGCAGGGGTCGAACCCCTTCCCTTGCACACATACAAAGCCTTAAGCACATTGTCTCTACCGTTGGGAAGGTTTTTCTTCCGGTAATATAAACACAATAAAAAATATATAATGTAAATCTGGCCCTTAGTGGTGACTTTACAACGCACGCGTGCCAAGTGGGTCCCTGCCATTTGAGTGAACTAACTAGAGGACTTCATTATGCCACACAAAGTCCTTGGCCGGTCAAACCACCGTGGATGGTGGTTCCGGACATCTTCTCCGTTTGGACAAAAATCAAACCTGTGAAATTCAATGGAAACAAACAAAAGAACAACCCTATTTGACTAATTGAGACCTTGCAATTCCAATGGCATGGTTCGTTTGTCTTAAAAAGGCTTGTATTGTGAGATACGAAGCTTCAAAAGCTTTATGCCCTAACAACGGCACAATGTTGTTTCTGAGCTAAAACCTTCATGTAAAACGTTAGAATATTTATAATGATGTGTATGAATTATGCTAGCATGCTTACACTGATTGGAATCACTTTGAAACTTGAAAATCAAAACCTACCAACTTACCAAATGGAGCTTGTACAAGGAGGGGTTCTGGAGTTGATTCACGATGTGTAAGGACTGGTATCAAATCCTGGCAACTTCAGGAAGGTGATTGGCTCTTTTGTTTTGATCAACAAGGGCTGGAACTGATGTTTTTCACTTCCACAATTTCTTGAAAATTTTCACTTTTGTATGGTCCTTTCTGTGGTTGCTGCGCATGTCTATTAGGTCTAGGGTTGTTCTCTATAGGTAGTAAATCTCATTAGGTTTATATTTGTAGAAAAATATCCATGCCTTGATGAGAAATATCTTCTTTACAAATATTTGATTCTTGGCTTGTTTTGGAACAAATCCAATCTTCCTTCTCTCCACGATTCTTCTTTGATTTTCCAGCATGTTTTGTCCATCATTTAAATAGAAAAGGATTCTCAATCAAATATTCCATTATTTCTATTATTTACTTTATTTAATTTTGCATTTTAATGGATAAAATATCAAAATAAATAGTATAATTAATAAAATAATATATGACTGAGCTCAAGGGTCGTGGGCCATGTTTGAAACAGGTTTCAAGCATGAAAAGATGGGCCCATTTGGAAAAAATTCAAGTTAGGTCAATATTGGCTTCATGCATTTTTCCAAAAATGGTCAACTTTGACAATGCATATATCTCTTAATTTTAACCCTAAAAGGATGTTCTTTGAATTTTTATAGATCTTAGGATGTCCTCTAAACAAACCTTTTGGTTTCATCTCAATTGGATCTTCCATGTTCATGTAAGGAGCTTTGACCCAAAAGGTGTTTTTGTTGGCTTTTTGAAAGGACCTATAATGTATGAGCTTGTATCTTTCCAATGGTGCATTTCTTGAACTTGAGGACTGAATAGAAGTTGTAGGGAATTGGATTATCTTCAAAATGAGATTTTGTGGAAAAATTTCTGATAAAGTATGAGAACGTTATGCCTGGTCAAAGTTTGGTTGACTTTTCCTATAGAAACCCTAATTTGCCATTTTTGACTTTTGATGAGTTAGGAGCATTTCTTGAGGAATCATGATCAACCCTTGATCAAATGATGTATATCACTTCAAAATGTTAATGTTGACCAAAAATCTTGAAGTTTGACTGTATTTGGGCCACAATTGACTTTTAACCTAGTATAGTTGATTTCCAGGCATTTGAGCGGTTGACTGAGCAAACTTGTTGTTCAAGGCATGAAATTTGGAATGGATGATATTGAGGACATATTAGGATAATGGAGAACATTTGGGATCCTTGGGACTCACACATCTTGCTTAAAATTGAAACCCTAGTTTGAGATTCATTGCCTTAGGAGGAGAATTTTCCTGGTCAATTCTCAATCATCCTAAGGCAAGTTGGGGATCTTCAGAGGCATGTCTTGAGTGAAATGGGAAGGAAAATTTTGGGGTACAACAGGCTGTAATGGTAAAGTTTGCAGAAAAATGTAAAAAGGCAAGGATTGTAAAGAAATGTAAAGACTTTGATTGCTATAAAGTATGGTGATTCAAACATACATTCTCAATATTCTTTCTCTCACAGCGGCTACTTGAGTAAAATTGAGTGACTTGTACAATGAGTTAAACACATGAAATTCTACACAAAGTTCCTATATTTATACTAATAATAAGTAACTGCCAAATAGTTGCTTCGTTCCAGGATGAGAACAAGTGTTCTCTGCATGCTCTTCGACCCCTATCTTCACCCCACGTCGCTTTTCCCAACTGCCAAATGAATTGCCTTTCCCTCCTTTCTTCAGATTCAAATCCACTTGTTGTTGATACAAGAGCTTTTCAGTCTAAATTGCCTTTAAATTAGTAAATTCTCTAAGTGTTTTTCCTTCGTAGCAAGGATGACTTCGACACAACTCCTTTCACAGGTTCTTTTGTCGAAGTGTCTTCAGCATAGATTTCTTCAATCTATTTTTAGCCAATAAGGCCAATATATGTGAGTGTCGAATTTAGGAGATAACAGGAAGATAATGAGAGCATATATGATTTCTTCACTAGGGTTATGAAACTAGTGAATCAAATCAAGACTTGTGGAGAGACGTTTACAACAAGAGAAGTTGTTTTGAAGATTTTGAGATCTTTTGCTCCAAAGTTCGACTATGTGGTAGTTGCCATAGAAGAGTCGAAGGACATGTCAACTTTGTTGAAGGAAGAGCTTAAAGGGACACTTAAATCTCACGAATAAAGAATGGCTAAAAGAGTTGCAGGCAAGTCGAAGAGTGATGTGGCTTTGCAGGCTCAATCAGTAAGAGACAAGAAAGGCAAAGGAAAATGGTTCGACAACAAAGGTAGAGGTGGCTACAATAATTCGACTGGTAGAGGAAACCAGCACGAAGAAAACGTGTGGAATCAAAGAAAATAATACCAAGGCAACCAAAGAGGTGGTGTTGCGAATATAGGAAAAGGTGGTGGTTGAAAACCTGACAAGAGTCACATTTAGTGTTTCAATTGTCAGAAGTATGGTCATTATTCAAGTGATTGTCCAGAAAAGCGAAAGAATCAAGAAAGTGATACAAAGTTCGCAAAGTATGAAGAAGAAGAGATGATGTTGATGATTACAAAAAGATATGAAGAGAGATTCAAGAACCAGTGGTACTTGGATTCAGGATGCTCATCACACATGTCTAGAAGGAAAGATTGGTTTGTCAACTTAAAACCCTCACCGAAGAACACAGTGAAATTCTCAAGAGATTTGAGATGAAAGAATGCAACTCGACTTCGACACCTGCAGAACCAATACTGCAACTGTCGAAAGATGCAGAAGAAGATGATGTTGACCCAACCCAATTAAGAAGACTTCTTGGGTCATTAAGATACCTTTGTCATATGAGGCCCGACTTAGCATACAGTATGGGTATAGTAAGCAGATTCATGAAGAAGCCAAAGGTATCACATCTAACAGCGGAGAAGAGGATACTAAGGTATCTCAAAGGAACTCTTGACTATGGCATTTTATTTTGTGGGAATTCCTATTCCTGTTGTTGAGGAGGACTCCGCTGAGGAATTTTGGTCTCTGTTTTGGGGAGTAGAGTTTAGGATCTTCAGTTGTCCATTACTCTACTGGGGAATCATCTCTTGATTGAAGAGATGGAAGTGAACTGCTATCTGGTCGGGATCCAGGCTTCACAGTGACTTTCTGAGGATAATAAGGTCGACTGCTCATATTCCAGGCTTCACAACGAATTACTGGGGAAATGAGATTAAACTGTTATCTGGTCGTACTCTTGGCTTCAGTGACTTGAATTGTTATCTAGTCGTGTCCAGGCTTCAGTGATTTGAATAGATTAAGTTGTTATCTGGTCGGATCCATGCTTCAACTTGAATTTGAGGTATACTATTATTTGGTCGAGTCCAAGCTTCATAGTAATTGACAGAGTAAACTTCTATCTGGTCGAACTCCAGGCTTCACAGCACCTTATACTATTATTTGGTCAGATTCTAGGCTTCACAGTCTCTTGAATTGTTGATTGACTGTTATCCGGTCGGAGTCCGGGCTTCAGTAATGATGTTAACTGTTATCTGGTCGGGTCCAGGCTTCACAGTTTCTTTAACTAGAATAGAAATCAGAAAATCTTAGTGTCGGTTTAACTAAACCAGAGAAAGGTCTTGAGTTGTCTTCAACTGGAATAGAAATTAAGAAAATGTTAGTATCGATTTAGTTGAACCAGAGAAGGTCTTGGATTAACTTTGACTGGAATGGAAATCAGGAAAATCTTAGTATCGATTTAACTGAACCATAGCTAAAATAAAAAGCGAAGAGGATAAGAAACCTGCTTTGAAACCATGATCATCTATTGAAACTGAGCATTCTGAGTCTATAGATCCTTCACTGTTTGTTCTAGAGCCATAGCTAAAATAAACAGAGAAGAGGATAAGAAACCTGCTTTAAAACCTGCTTATGAAATGATATGTATGATATATGTATGCAATTTTTTCAAGTATTTCTAAGAATTAAAATTGCTTAAACAGAAAGGGAACAAACGTTAATTGCATTAAGAAGTTTTATCGATCACAATGATGCCTCCTGGGCTTACAAGGGAAGTAACAAAGAAAAATTAAACTCCCAAAGCAAAGAGACTCAAGCTTCCCACTGACGCGTCTTCTTTGGTGCGATGTAAGCATTTATACTCTTCTCCTCGTGAAGTAACCCGGTGAACTCTAAAACCTTCTTCTCGCTGGCGTCGAATTGGGTTTCAAAGGTATCTCGTTCTTCTTTGAGTTGGACCCAGGATTTCCGTAGCTCCTCAAAATCAGTTGGCATGTCAGGATGAAGAACGATGTAAAGAGTGTCTCCCTCAGCAATTGGCTCTATAATCATAGGTAAGATGGAGAGGTAAAGCATCATAATACATTGATCACGAGCTCGCACCCATTTGAGGTAAGGCTCAAGAGGGATGGAATTCTTGTGCCCCAGTGTTGTACCCCAAAATTTGCCCTCCAATTTTTCATGCAAGATGCTATCCTAGGGTTTCTCGTACACTCAATTGGCTCAAAGGTCGATCAGACAGATTCTCTTCCTAGGCGGCAAATCATTAATTAGGGTTTGGGATTTCTCAGAGATAATTGAGTCTTCAAAATTTCAAATGTTCTTAAACACAATTTGCTGAAGTTTGTTAATTCTACAAGACTGACGAATGTTCTTAAAACATGTTTAATAGACAATGAAGTCCCGTTTGAATCAAGCATGACATACGAACTCATTTTGATTACCAGTTAGCCATTGGACAAGGGTTGAAGATTAAGACTTTTTGACCATAAGTCTTTGGATTCAAGTTAATCAAGTGGAATTAAATTCTTAAACATTTATTTTGTTTTAGAAGTTTGATTGGAGTACAAAGTGTTTGTTTCGTTTGATCATTTTTGGTGATTGCTTGAAATACAAGTTACCCAAAACAAGGTGTTTTACTCAAAGCATTCAAATAAGAATTTCAAAGATCAAATTTGAGATTGGTACAATAATTTCATTTCACCAAATTTATTCAAAGGACATTGTGTTCATTACATTGCAAGTAAGTTGAAATTGCAAAATTGGTCTTGTCTACAAATGAAATAAGTTACAAAGATTTGTTTTATTTATAAAAGGGAGAAATTTTGTTTCTTCAAAGTCTTCATTTGCTTCGTTTTCAAGCAACCCATCCAATTTTCGCTTGTTGCCCACGCCTCGTGTTCATGAAACAAAGAAGAAAAGAAGATTCGCAAGTTTTTCAAATAAAAATGATATGAGAAATCCATCATTAAGGTTTAGGTTTAGGAGTCAGATACTAAAGGGGAAGCTGCACAGCAAGCAGCAAACAAGCTCCAGCAAGCAGCAAACAAGCAATACTGCAAAACTAAACTGTTCACAATAAAGATAAAGAGAAAGTACAGAAAGTACAGCAGGTGCAGTCCTAAAAACCAGCAAAGCCACAAAATCAATAAAGGCAACAAGAAACCATAAAGCCGACTCTTATCACAAATAAAGGAATAGCAGCAAGCAAACGTTCATACAAGCAACAAAGTACCAAAGTTCAAGAAAAGCAGTGATAAAACAATGCCCCTCAAGTCAGTATCAGAAAACAAACTTTATGGAGGGAGGATGCTTTATTGGAATATTTTTCTGTTGTAGAGAAATAAACTTTGTTGGGGCTTAAACTTCCACAGTTAGAGAAATAAACCCTACCCGGGAGGAGGTTTTATAAACTGTTTGAAATTATAAAACTCGGCTGGGGAAAACAGATTTCATTTCTCTGAAGGAACTTTGCTGGAGAAGGTAATTCCTACTTGAGGAAGAAGAGATCAAAACTTTGGTTGTTTCTGCTCTGTGGGGAACATAGATGTCACGGGGTTGTATGTAGTGGTCCCCTTGTCTCAAAATGTCTCTGTCCCTGTACCATGTTGGAAAGAGTAACTGTCGAGACTACAAATTGTTTTTTAGACTTTGCCTCGTTTCTTAAAATCATTAGTAACAGTCTTTCTGTTTTTTATGCAAGTATTTGTGAACAGTGATCATATTTTAATGCATATGTCAAAAATAATCATTAGACGTTTTTGCAAACAAAACAGAATAGAAAAGAAAAACAAATAGTTTTGTACTTTCAAAGAAATGATTTGTATTGGTTTCTGAAGTTCACCTATAACAGACATTTTTGTACAAAGGGACTGACGTTCTAGTAGGAGAACACCGTCGTAGGAAATGAAAACTATACAAAATAGTGTATAAAGAGAAAACAACTATGTGTAATAATCCCATTTAGTTTCAATTCTGCTAGTGCCCCTATGTCCTTGAGCGTCTCATCACTTTTCTACTTGTCTGAAGCTAACCGGATTGATCGGTACTGTTTGAGCTTGATAGCTGATACTGAAGTCTGACTGCAAGGTGATCCCATGGGACATAGTTGTACGCTTCAAATCCCTAACTTTTGCATGGACCTCCTTTTTGGGTTTTCAGTCCACCGGGATACCCTTTTTTACCCAAGCCGCCTTTTCAGGTTTTCGACTTGTCGGGTGTACGGATCTTTTGTATTTATATCCCTAACTTTTTCCCGAACCTTTTTGGTTCGCCGAGATGCCCTTATTTTTTCCTAGGACAGTCAACCTAGCGGGTCTTTATTTACGCGTAGTATCTTTTCACTATGTCCACATTAACAGGGTGAGGAAGGTCGTCACCATCCATGGTGGTCATAATCATGGCTCCACCGGAAAATATGCTTTTGATTACAAACGGCCCTTTGTATGTGGGAGTCCATTTGCCCCTGGGATCACCTTGTGGCAGTATGATGCACTTGATTACCATATCACCCACTTGATATACTTGATGTCTGACCTTTTTGTTGAAAGCCTTGATCATCCGTTTTTGATACATTTGACCGTGACAGACAGTAGTAAACCTTTTCTCATCAATCACATTCAGTTGATCAAGTCGTGTCTGGATCCAATCATCTTCGTTCAAACCTGCATCCTTCATGATCCTTAAAGAAGGTATCTGGACCTCAATAGGCAGGACAACCTCCATACCATATACTAGAGAATACGGTGTTGCCCCTGTTGACGTACATGCTGAGGAGCGGTAACCATGAAGAGCAAATGGTAACATCTCATGCCAGTCTTTGTATGTCATCGTCATCTTCTGTATGGTTTTCTTAATGTTCTTGTTAGCAGCCACCACAATGCCATTCATCTTTGGCCGGTAAGGGGAAGAATTATGATGCTGGATCTTGAATTGTTTATAGAGTTCGGTGATTATTGTATTGTTGATATTTGTACCATTGTCCGTGATAATTCTCTCTGGCATACCATACCGATAAATCAGGTTATGCTTGATAAACCACGCCATAACATTCTTGGTAACAGTAGCAAAAGAGGCAGCCTCAACCCACTTCGTGAAGTAATCAATGGCCACTAGGATAAAGCGATGCCCATTGGAAGCGGTAGATCTAATCTCTCCGATCATGTTAATGCCCCACATTGCAAAGGGCCATGGATTCGTCAAGACATTCAAAGGAACCAGAGGTACATGTAATTTATCAGCATAGATCTGACATTTGTGACAAGTTCAGGAATGTTTATAACAGTCTGCCTCCATAGTGGACCAATAGTATCCTACCCGTAGGATCTTTTTAGACACGGTATATCCACTAGAGTAGGTGCCAAAGTTACCTTCATGTAAATCAGCCATGATCCTTTCTGCTTTGCTTTTATCTACACACCGAAGTAAAGTAGAGTCATGGTTGCGCTTATAGAGGATTCCATTACTGAGGAAGAACTTTGCGGAAAACCTTCTCAGAAACTTCTTATCAATTAGAGATGCCCCCTCAGGATATTCTTGAGCCTCGAGATACCTCTTCACTTCATGAAACCAAGGTTTGTCTGCTACTTCTTCAGTGTCAATCTCATAGCAGTATGCTGGTTCATCCAACCTCTCAATAGTGATCCGAGGAGCCTCGTTATCCCACTTGACCTTGAACATAGATGACATATTAGCTAGCGCGTCCGCTAACTGGTTCTCTTCTCGTGGAAAATGTCCAAAGGTGACTTCTTCAAAGTTTGGAAGTAATGTCAGCACATGTTCTTTTTAAGGGATAAGATTAGGGTGCTTCGTGTCCCACTCCCCTTTGATTTGACTTATTACCGAGGCTAAATCCCCGAAAATGCTCAAGAACCTGATCCTTAGGTCAATTGCAGCTTTGAGACCCATGATGCATGCTTCATACTCTGCCATATTATTAGTATAGTTGAAACATAGTCTGGAGGTAAAAGGAGCATGACATCCCTCTGGAGATATTATTACAGCACTGATGCCATTGCCGAGTGCGTTGGAAGCTCCGTCAAAAACCATGGTCCACCGAGATCCTTCCCCAGGTCCTTCATCTGGTCCAGGTTCTTCATAGTCAGTCACTAGCATAATATTCTCATCCGGGAATTCAAAATTCATGGATTGATAGTCATCCACAACTTGATGATCCAAATGATTAGCTAGTACACTTCCCTTGATTGCTTTCTGTGTCGTGTATTAGATATCGTATTCGGTCAAGATCATTTTCCATCTTGCTATTCTTTCGGAGAGAGTGGGCTTCTCGAAGATGTACTTGATTGGATCCATCTTAGATATCAACAAACTAGTGTGAGTCAACATATATTGTCTCAGTCGGCGAGCAGCAAATGCCAAAGCGCAACAACTTTTCTCGAGCAGTGAGTATCTTATTTCACAGTCGGTAAACTTTTTGCTAAGGTAGTATGTCGCATGCTCTTTTCGACCGGACTCGTCATGCTGCCCCAGCACATACCCCATTGAATTATCTAATACTGTTAAGTATATTATCAAAGGTCTACCTTCAATCGGAGGCATCAAAATTGGAGGCTCTTGAAGGTATTCTTTTATTCTCTCGAAGGCAGTCTGGAATTCGTCATTCCATTTTACCACTTGATCTTTCTTCGGGAGTTTGAAGATTGGCTTACAACTAGTAGTTAAATGGGAAATGAACCTGGAAATTTAATTTAGGCATCCCAAGAAACCTCTAACTTCTTTTTCAATGCTAGGAGTCGGCATCTCTTGTATAGCCTTCACCTTTGCAGGGTCTACCTGAATACCTTTGTCACTGACAATGAAACATAGAAGTTTACCAGACCTTACCCCAAAGGTGCACTTGTTCGGGTTTAACCTCAGCTTTTACGTCTTCAACATATCAAACAACTTTTGTAAATGATCAAGGTGCTCTTCCTCAGTTTGAGACCCGACTATCTTGTCGTCAACATAGACCTCTATCTCATGGTGAATCATGTCATGAAACAGAGCTACTGTGATCGGTGGAAATAGAACTGACTGTTTTGGAATGCTGGTTCGCGTTTGTGTTTCGCAAAATGTCGCGGTAAGCAAGAGTCGCCACCGTCTTTTATTTTCTCCAACAAGGAAAGGACAAAAGCACATCAAAATTCCTTTTCGAGATGTTTCTCGGGTTCGGGAGGTAGATTATAGAAAGGGAAGGTGTTAGCACCCTTTCTATCTGTGGTTATCCACGGGCTCTTAGGTACTTGCTCACTATGTTTTCAAAAATTTTTGCTTTTCTTGTGTTTGTGGGTTTTGAAAAGTTTTGTTTGAAAACTTCGATTTAACTCTTGTATCTGTCCTCAAGAGTGTATGAAGTGTTTGTTGAAAACTTTTGTTTGAAAAAGTGTAGGTGCGAAAAGTATTTTTGTTTTGAAAGAGCAAGTACCCAAGAACCTCTACCTACTCAAAAGAAATTAAGTTGTGTAAATGTCCTTTAGACAGTACTCTCCCACTATTGAGAAGTAGGTAGCACCGTCGTTGGAGTTTTCGGGTCAATTCGATTAATGGGACATATGGTCAATAAAGCAATGGTAGGACGCCTTAGCGATAACCCTAATGTCTTAGATCATTTTTTTATCGAGGCAACCGTTTCAAAGCAACTTTGATCTTTAGACAGAAGGGCGACCTCTAAAACACCCTATACTCAATGACCACGTCGAGGCAACCAAGTGAGGCATACCCTAGGAGTGGCATGTGCAAGTGTGTCAGGTTTCAGTTATGTTATCTTTGTACATGTTATGGTGAGCTAAGATTAATTTTAATTCAAGATAAGTCTTGTCATGCATAGCCTAGTTAGCATACATCTAGCAGTTAATAGTTGCGAAAAAATAAAACTAAGCTATTACAAGGCGTCGGGTATTTACATCGCCAAAAACAAACCCTTGAAAAGAATGCGAAAAATAAATAAAAGCGATAAAAAGGTCCTAATTAAAGCTATTACATCCTCTGAGCAATTACATAATATGGACAAAAATAATCAACTAAAATCACACGCACGAGAAAAATTGGATCGGAGAGTTTTTTAGGGTTTTGACCCTTTTTTGAGAAAGAAAGAGATTTTTATGAATTTTGCATTTAATTAAATTAAACCTAGACTAATTAATTAGAAAGATATTTTTTGAGTTTTGTATGTTTTTAAGGAAAAAATAAAAGATGGTCAAAAGTTATTAAAAACCCTAGTTCTATATTAATTTTAAATTATTGCAAAAATATTAAAATTAACCTAATTAAAACTAAATTAATTAATTACTTATTTATTTACAAAATAACTAATTAAATCTAATAAATAAAAATATTATATTTTTTATGTTTTCTGATTTTATTATGAAAATATTAATTTGTTAGTAATATAAATAATTATAAAAAATAATTAAATGAAAGAAATAAAAAAAGAAAAGAAAAGAAATAAACTTGAAGGGGGGTGTTGGGCCCAATTTTGTGGTGCATCCTGCAATTCTGAAGCCCATTAACAATTCCAACCCTGTTGACTTTCTGAATCACCCATGCGTATGTTGACCAGGGAGCATGGTGGTCTTCCACTCATGACCATTGGATCTATGCTTGGAGACATCTGGCGCACTGAGGTTTGAGGTGTATGGTGGACCTCACTTTGAAACTTGCACGTGAATACCTGTGAAATAAAAATAACAAGGTTTTGGGGGGACCTGGGATTCGAACCCAGGTCCCAATGAACTATGCTTCAATGCCTTTGCCAGCTGAACTGTAGCGCGCTTTTGTTAAATGGATAGAGAGTGAATATTATATACAAAAAAACAAATAATATGCTGTAAACAAAAATAACGCGCGCGTTTTTTCAAACACACGAATCAGATGCTAACACCTCATCATCTTCTTCGTTTGTCCTGCATAATTAGAATCAGATAGCGGGGGTTTTTAACCCCCACTACTTCCTGCAAGGAAAAATAGCGATTAGGCACACAGCAATCATAAATGTTTCGCGAGGTGTGGGTTGTGTTCGTCTTGGACTCACGATCTCAACCCTGTATCTCATTAGTCCCAATTTTTCCTGGTTTAGAAAGCCCTAATTTAAAGCTTGAAAACCCTAGAGATTCAATCATGGCATCTTTCGATTCAGGGGACCATAGTTCAATTCAACCATTCCATTAGCTTTGTATGATCTCTAACAACACAAATCAATCACAAAAACATGTTAAATGCATATGAATTCAGAGTTACGATTTGGAATCAAAAGTGCAAACCGTGAAACTGTATTCAATGATTCCTTGGGCTTTGGTGCGTGAATTCGATTACAAATCGTTCCTGGAACCTCCTGCAATGTATTTGAATGGTCAAAACACCTTGAATTAGCCTAGGATGTAAGAACAGATTTTCAGTTTTCTTGAAAATTCTTGAATTTGCTATGGCCGTTTCTGCAGCTTTCTCCCGTGTCCTAGGTCATGGCTTGCTTGCATACATATAGGAGAATCAAATTAGGTTAAAAGCTGGGCCAATATCCATGTGCATTGATGTTTAAATCTTTGATTGAAAATCAAATATTCTTGATTTTTCATGATTGAACAATGTTGCCAAAATTGGATTTTTTTTGTATCTTTGACTTGTGCACGAATTTGCCAGCATGTTTGGATCATATTTGGTTCATAAATTGATTTAAAAAACAAATCTTCTATTTTCTTATGATTTAAATTAATTAAATGAATTAATATGTATTAAAAATCCAATTAATCAATAAAAATAAGAAAATAAATCCAACTCATCTTGGTGGGTCGTGCATAAGTCATGGGTGAAGTTTCAAGAAGAGATTTGAGGCCCATTAGCAAAAAGAAGGTGTTTTGAGCAAAGTTGACTTTTGCAAATTCATGAAAATTTCCCAACTTCTCCAATGCACAACTTGCTCAATTTTGATCATATGACCATGTTCTTGGGCATTTTGGAAAGCTCTTGAAGTCCTCTAACAAATGTCTTTGGTCCCATGTCATTTGGATTTACCAATCCCAATTTATGGCCTTTCACTCAAAGCGTACTTTTGTTGACTTTTGAAATTGACCTATAATGTCAAAATTGGTAACTTCTTGTGAGTGCATTTTATGATTTTGGAGTGTGAAGATGGATTGTAGGAAATTGCATCCTCTTCAAAAATGAGCTTTGGATGGAATTTTTCTGACAAACCATGAAAGAGTTATGCCCTTGTCAAAGTATAGTTGACTTTTCTACTATCCAAAAATAGTAACTTTTGCATCTTGATGATTTTTGAGCTATTCTTGTGGAATCATGATCAAGAATTGATCAAATGATGATTGTGAACTCAAAATAATATGTTTACCAAGAATTCTGACTTTTGACTGCAAAATGACCATTTTGCCCTTGTAGTTGACTGTAGGTCAAATGGAGCTTTTGACTGTGCAAATTGGCACTGTGAGTCTTGAAACTTGGCATGTAGGTGCTTGAGAATGTATATAGGCCTATGAGACTTGATTGAACCATTGAAAACCTCAAATTCCTTGAAAGAACCAAAACCCTAATTTCAGCTGTCTTATGAGGTGATTTGACTGTACAACCCTTGAGCTAATTTGAGGATCATTCTTGACAAATCTTGAGAGATATGGGAGGGAAAATTTTGGGGTACAACAGCTACCATAGCTCGCTGGTAGATTGTCCCGGCGTTCTTCAACCCAAACAACATCACTTTGTAGCAGAAAGTGCCCCATTGTGTGACAAAGGTTGTCTTTTCCATGTCTTCGGGTGCCATCTTGATCTGATTGTAACCAGAGAAACCGTCCATAAAGGAGAAGATCTTATGTTGCACAGTGTTGTCAACCAGAACGTCAATATGGGGAAGCGGAAAGTCATACTTGGGGCTTGCCCTGTTCAAATCTTGGTAGTCCACACACATCCATACCTTTCCGTCCTTTTTAGGCATCAGGACTATGTTAGCAACCCATTGGGGATAAGAGGTGAAAGCTAAGAACCCAATGTTGAACTGCTTCATAACTTCTGCTTTGATCTTCTCTAACATTTCAGGGCATATACGATGGACCTTCTGCTTTACCAGAGGGAAATCTTCTTTAATTGGCAGATGGTGAACCATAATATCCGTGTCCAGTCCTGGCATGTCTTCATATGACCAGGCAAAGATCTCGACATAATCATGCAACATTCGTATCAACCGCTGTTTGACACTAAGCTCCAAATTTGAACCTATCTTGACTTCTTTCCTGTCTTTTTTTTACCCAAGTTCACTGTCTCAACCGGCTCTTCATGAGGCTGTATAGCCCTTCCTTCCTACTGTAACAGCCTAGCAAGTTCTCCGGGTACCTCACAATCTTCCTCATCTTTGTCCTTGACTTGGTTGATCGGATTTTCAAAGTCATAACCGGCAATAACATAATTGTTATCAATGGGATCCGGAGTGGATATGGATTTGCAGTTTGATACAGGGGTGTGTGTAAGAGCATAGTTGTATAGGCAGAGTAAAAAGCAGAAAAGAAAAATAGAGAGCGCAAAATTTGTATGCATAAACATCCAATGCTTTATTAATTCCATATGAAATTGAAACATGATAGCCCTCACAAATGAACCATTGTGCCCCGGGTAAGACACATGGCCATAAAGTTTGTATTGTTTATTACATATCCAAAAACAAGAAAGAAAATTACTTATGAATAAAAGTAATTGGTACAAAGTCTTTTTCCGTCCAGTTACTGGGTCCACCGTTGGTAGTATGGAAGATCCAGCTATCCATGTCATAGTCACCATCACTATCTTCTAGAGCGTTGACCCCATGATGGTTGATGCGCAGGGGAGGTCCTCCAGCACGAGCACGATGAATATCCCTTTGAGCCCCTGAAGAGAAACTCAAACCAAACTTATCAGAGTTGTATGGAATTTCAGGGAGTTGGCCCCAGATGGTACACCCACCTTCTTCAATAACTGCTTTGGCGTCCTTGAGAGAAGCCATCTTCAAGGGAGGTCTGGTGATCTTTGGAAGATTGATGACAATTTCAGTTGCAGCCATAGTCTGAGGCACCTCTTCGAAGTTCCGACAAGGAGTCTCGATGAACTCGCCATCCATTTCCACATACCTGAAGGAATTCAAGTGACTTACCATGTATTCCTCTTCACCATGTACCATGACGGTCTTTCCTTTCACTGGATACTTCAACATCTGATGCATAGTGGAAGTAATAGAACCAGCCCCATGGATCCAAGGGCGTCCCAACAAACAAGAATAAGATGGTCTGATATCTATCATATAGAAGTTGGAGTTAAAGGTATGAGAACCAACTTTGATGGGGATGTCCACCTCTCTGTGCACCATTCTTTTTGAACCATCAAAAGCCCTCACTACAATGTTGCTAGGTTTCAGGGTCAAACCTTCACAGTCTAATATGTCAAGAGCCTTCTTATGCAGCACGTTCAATGATGAGCCAGTTTCTACTAGAACATGGGCCAAAGTAGTGCCCCTGCATTCGACGAAAACATGTAGCACATCATTTTGTTTTCTCCCTCTGGGTGTCAGATCAGCATCAGAAAAACCCAAACCTTTATTAGCCGTTAAACTGGCCACACAATCTTCGAATTGGTCAACGGAGGTTTCTTGTGGCACATGGGAGGTTTTAAGGAATTTCACCAAAGCCTTCGCATGAGCTTCGGAGCACAATAATAAGGCTAGCATAGAAATCTTGGAAGGGGTCTGCCCCAGCTGTTCGACCATATTGTAGTCGCTCTTCTTTATAATCTTCAAAATTTCTTCCATTTCCTTCTTGGAAGCCTCTGGGATAAATTTTGAATGGGCCTCCGTCTAGACAGGCTCAATCAATACGTCTTTGCCCCGAGTCTCGGCCGACTCGGTGATAGGGGTGTCAACAGGGGTAATCACATGAATTGCAGTAGTAGTATCAGCAGGAACAATAGTAGGAACGATTACAGGACTAGTAATAGCTTTTGGAGGAGAAATCTCAAGGGAGAACACTCTTCCACTTCTTGTTATTTTACTGTTCCCCACGATGTTGCCAATGTCGGGATCAGTATTTGCAGAAACTTGGTCTTCAACAGCCAGCAAGTCTTGCTTGACACCGTGGTAGTAGACGTCAGTCCCATAGTTCCAAGGAACAACTTTGTCCGAGGAGTATGGGATTGGCCCTGGCATAATGATAATCAGTGGAGCCAAGTTCGGAGTAGATGTAATCCTGACGGGTCTTTTGGTGGAGACCTTGGGAGGATTGGAGAAAATGGTTATGATTGAAACATCCTTGCAAGAAACAGTCAGAACGGGAGTCTTCTCAAACAAAATCTCTCTATCATCCACCAGGCGATGAACACCTGCCTTCAACAACTAACAACTAGTCGGTAGAGATAAACATAAGTGGAAACCTTCGCCACAACCCAGAAATAAACCTGCTTTCAACAATTTCCACTTAATGGTCATGAGGAGAGTAACAAGTTCCTCAACAGAAGTAACAAACACATCATCTTCAATAACATTAAAACCACGGCAGTTCTTGGGCATAGGAGCAGTGATAACATTGGGAATCTCAGGAGCATTAAATTCAATTTCCTTCGCCTCGAGAAGGTCTTGCACGTTGTTTTTCAAAGCCCATCAGTCGTTTGTATCATGACTTGGACTTTTTGAATGGTAAGCACAGCGAGCATTTGGGTTGTAGCGGGGAGAGGCAGTATTAGGATTCTTCGGAGCTTCCCGCAAAGTTACCAGATTAGACTTCAGTAGATGAGGCAAAACTTGACATAGAGTCATATTTATCCGCGTAAACTATCTTACCGGCCTTTCTGCTCTAGGCTGATTGTTCCTTTGTTGAGTAGGTGCATGTTTAGAGATCATAAAAGCCCTTATCGTTGGACGATGTTCAATTATGTCTTGATTCCTTTGGCTATAAGTGGAACTGACTTCCTTTTTCCCAGAAAATGGCTTCCTTACTGTACTGGAGGATGCATCCTTTTGGATCTTACCACTCCTAATTCCAGCTTCCACTCTTTCTCCTGTCAAAATCAATTCAGTAAAGCCGACTGAGGAACTTCTAATCAGATGATTGAAAAACAGACCAGATAGGGTACCCAAAAAAATATCCACTTACTCCCTATCAGATAGGGGAGGTTGGACTCTTCCTGCTAAGTCCCTCCACTTCTGAGCATAGTCTTTAAAGCCCTCACTCGGACCCATAGACAAACTTTGGAGTTGAGTACGGGTGGGAGCAAGGTCTACATTATACTTGTACTTCTTGTAGAAAGCAGCAGTCGGGTCTTCCCAATTATGAATATTGGTCCCTTCCAGCTGGTAGAACCATTCTAGTTGAGTTCCGGATAGACTCTCTTGAAAGAAGTGGACCCATAAGTCCTTGTCAGCAGTGTGAGGCTGGATCTTCCTCACATAAGATCAGAGGTGCATCTTGGGACACGAAACCCCATCATATTTGGCGAACACCAGAACCTTGAACTTCTGCGGGATGCCAACCCCAGACACCAAACCCAGCTCTTCAAAATCCAGCCCTGGCACCTTCTGGATTTCCATTGCACTTAGACGCTCTTCCAGCTGTTTGTATTTTTTGTCAGCCGGAGGATACTGCTCTTCATTATAATCAATCTCATTATTAGATTCCCTTGGACTAGGGTCTTCCTCTCTTGTCTCCCCTTCTTGATTATCTCCTTTTGATGAAGATGCCAGCTCTACAACTTGCCTTAGTGGTCCTTTGAACCTCCTTCCCAAATTTACCACACCAACTGTCTTTCTTGGCTTCTTAGTCTTCTCTTTAACAATCAAGGCTTTAAGTTCCTCTTGACCTTTGGCCAGAGCCATGATCATCTATTGAAACTGAGCATTCTGAGTCTGTAGATCCTTCACTGTTTGTTCTATAGCCATATCTAAAATAAACAGCGAAGAGGATAAGAAACCTGCTTTGAAACCTGCATATGAAATGATATGTATGATATATGTATGAAATTTTTTAAAGTATTTCTAAGACTTAAAATTTCTTAAACAGAAAGGGAACAAACGTTAATTGCATTAAGAAGTTTTATCGATCACAATGATGCCTCTTGGGCTTACAAGGGAAGTAACAAAGAAAAAGTAAACTCCTAAAGCAAAGAGACTCAAGCTTCCCACCGACGCATCTTCTTTGGTGCGATGTAAGCATTTATACTCTTCTCCTCGTGAAGTAACCCGGTGAGCTCTAAAACCTTCTTCTCGCTGGCGTCGAATTGGGTTTCAAAGGTATCCCGTTCTTCTTTGAGTTGGACCAAGGATTTTCGTAGCTCCTCAAAATCAGTTGGCATATCAGAATGAAGAACGACGTAAGGAGTGTCTCCCTCAGCAATTGGCTCCATAATCATAGGTAAGATGGCGAGGTAAAGCATCATAAGACATTGAGCACGAGCTCACATCCATTTGAGGTAAGGCTCAAGAGGGATGGAATTCTTGTGCCCCAGTGTTGTACCCCAAAATTTTCCCTCCAATTTTTCATGCAAGATGCTATCCTAGGGTTTCTCGTACACTCAATTGGCTCAAAGGTCGACCAGACAGATTCTATTCCTAGGCGGCAAATCAATAATTAGGGTTTTGGATTTCTCAGAGATAATTGAGTCTTCAAAATTTCAAATGTTCTTAAACACAATTTGCTGATGTTTGTTAATTCTACAAGACTGACGAATGTTCTTAAAACATGTTTGATAGACAATGAAGTCCCGTTTGAATCAAGTATGACATACGAACTCATTTTGATTACCAGTTAGCCATTGGACAAGGGTTGAAGATTAAGACTTTTTGACCATAAGTCTTTGGATTCAAGTTAATCAAGTGGAATTAAATTCTTAAACATTTAGTTTGTTTTAGAAGTTTGATTGGAGTACAAAGTGTTTGTTTTGTTTGATCATTTTTGGTGATTGCTTGAAATACAAGTTACTCAAAACAAGGTGTTTTACTCAAAGCATTCAAATAAGAATTTCAGAGTTCAAATTTGAGATTGGTACAATAATTTCATTTCACCAAATTTATTCAAAGGACATTGTGTTCATTACATTGCAAGTAAGTTGAAATTACAAAATTTGTCTTGTCTACAAATGAAATAAGTTACAAAGATTTGTTTTATTTACAAAAGGGAGAAATTTTGTTTCTTCAAAGTCTCCATTTGCTTCGTCTTCAAGCAACCCATCCAATTTTCGCTTGCTGCCCACGCCTCATGTTCATGAAACAAAGAAGAAAAGAAGATTAGAAATCTTTTCAAATAAAAATGATATGAGAAATCCATCATTAAGGTTTAGGTTTAGGAGTCAGATACTAAAGGGGAAGCTGCACAGCAAGCTGCAGCAAGCAGCAAACAAGCTGCAGCAAGCAGCAAACAAGCTGCAGCAAGCAGCAAACAAGCAATACTGCAAACTGTCCAAAAACCTGCAACAAATGTAGCAAACAGGGCAAGCATATAGGGCAAGCTGCAGCAGCAAACAAGCTGCATCAAGCAGCAAATAAGCAACATGACAAACAACAGGGCAGGCTGCAGCAAGCTTCCAGAACAAAACCTAAAGGGGAACAAAGTATCAAGAGTTCAGAAAAAGGAGGTTTTGTTTTCTAAGGCCTCAAACAATGTAAATTTTTATCATGGGCCAATTTATTCTAAATCACAAGACAAATCTTGGTTCACAATAGTGCAAGCAGAATTTCAAGTCTAGCACAGGTACAAAAGCCCAACAGATTTCAGCCCAACGTGGTTTAAAACAAAAAAATCCTCATACATGTTGTTCCACAAAAAATCAGGATCATACATCATTGGCCTAAAGATATGATTGCAAATCACAAGACAAAGCTTGGTTCACAATATTGCAAGCAGAATTTCAAATCCAACACAGGTACAAAAGCCCAACAGATTTCAGCCCAACATTGTTTAAAACAAAAAGCCTCATACATGTTGTTCCACAAAAATCAAGATCATACATCATTGGCTGGGGATAATCTTTTGCAAATCTCAAATATTTAGTTCACAAAAGATAAAGAGGAAATCAAAAAATATCAAATCAACAAGCAAAAGCCTCATGTTGCTTCAAATCAAAAATTAGTCTCAACAGAAAACTAGTACAGAAACAATCAAAAATCCTCAAAATTTGTAAAGTCGTGTCATGGGCCAAAACAACTTTACTGCAAATCTCAAAGATCATGCTTTTGTTCACAGAAAAGAAGAAAATTAAAACTCAGAAAGTATTCATCAAAGTACTAAAACTGATACAGCAAACAAAAAAGCCTCATACAGAACAAACATCATTGGCTAAAATAAAATCATGTTCCCAAATTTACTGCAAAATCAAACTGTTCACAGTTAAGATAAAGAGAAAGTACAGAAAGTACAACAGGTGCAGTCCCAAAAACCAGCAAAGCCACAAAATCAATAAAGGCAACAAGAAACCATAAAGCCGACTCTTATCACAAATAAAGGAATAGCAGCAAGCAAACATTCATACAAGCAACAAAGTACCAAAGTTCAAGAAAAGCAGTGATAAAACAATGCCCCTCAAGTCAGTATCAGAAAAAAAAGTGAACAAAGATCACAATATAAAACCAGTACAACACAGAGAACATTTTTTCCCAGAAAAGAGAATATACAGAGATACCAAGCCAATTTCTATTCAACACAAAACATAATCAACAAAACCAAATTATGTTTATATCAAAAACACGAATCAACAACCCAAAGTTCAACTCAACAAATATACAAACATACAAATACACAATCAACACCACCATTTTCCAAACTCATCATCATCAAAAATATACACAAATAGAAACACAAATCGCATGCAAACAACAACAAAACCCTAAAACAGTTTTTTTCATCATTTTCCAGAAAACCAAACCCTTCAGAAATAACAAGGAGAAAGAGAGAGGAAAGATCTCACCGAGGTAAAGCTATCCAACCCTAGGTTTCGTTTTCCCCCTTTTAGATTTATGCGTAACTAGACAACATCTGCAAAATCCAGTCAAGGATTAATAAATAGGAGAGAGAGAAAGGAATCAGAAAAGAGGAAAAAATCAAGTTTAGAACATCGTCTCCACCGTCACCGCCGTGAGGCGATTTCCGACGCGGTCGTTTTCTTCGTCTCCGGCGGAGGAAGCTTCAGAGGGCGAGAGAGAACGTAAAACGAGAGAGAGATAGTTCCTAGTAAAAATGACAAAACCCTTTGTCATTTTGTTTTGTTCTTTTTATTTTTTTACATTTTCTTTTCTTTTGGGCTTTAACAAAAACAAAACACATCCAGCCCAATGCCTATTCATCATGCACCCCCCTTTATTACTCAGAACAATCGGGCCCAACATTCTTTTCCTGCCATTTTTTTGTTTACAAAAAAACAATTTGGGCCCGACATCCTTTTCACTGTTTTTAACCCCCATTTCCATTTTTCAACCCCCTGTCCAACTATTTCCATATTTTATTATTTTTCATTTATATATTTATTTTACCTAAACCAAAAAAACCACAAGAAATATATTTTCATTAAATTAAAAATATTTTTATTTTACTAAATTAATTTTTATCATTTCTTCTACAATATAAAAATATTTTCTTTATTAACCTTAATTAAAATCATTTTTCTAAACAAAGTTAAATTTAACTTAGGTTTTCATTTAATTATTTTTTTATGCTATTTTAGTTAATATTAAAATCTTTTCGTAAAAAACACTAAAAAATATATTATTAAATTGTTAATCTATTTCACTTCTTTTTAAATCATTTTCTTTTTAGTTTATTAGGTTAAGATGAAAACCTTTTCTTAACAAAACAAATAATTCATTTCTTTTTCATTCAATACTTTATACATTATTTCTTTACAATCTTGTATATTATTTACTTCAATTTTTGTACATTATATCATTACTTGTGCATTATATTCATTCACATTTTTGTACATTATTTATTCAAAATTCAATATGGTTGTAATAGATAATTAGATTTTAATTTCTTGCAATCCCCATTTGTAATTTGTACACCCCCTCCCACAAATGTTGTAATAGCGTAGTAACTTTAAATTCCGAAATTTATCGCTTTATATACAAATTGCTAGTAATTAGGGTTGGTATGGAAAGACTAAAACCAATCAAATAGAAAACCCTAATTCAAGACAAAATTAAGCATGAAAATAGTACACTTACACACAAGCACCCCTAGGGTTATTCCACTTGGTTGCCTTATACAAAATGGCCATATTACGCATGCGAGGTATCTTGGCAAAAACAAAGCAAAATACAAGATCATAGTCCCTCGATGACGCTACCTAAGTTTCCTTTCAAATGATCTTAGTCCCTAAAGAGAATGCTAAGATATCTTGTAACATTGCTAATCATGGTTATACAATGACCCACGCCCGTCCTATTTACATTCAAAGATATGGTTACTTACCAAATCAATGGTAAGATAACAATGTCAAAGGAAAAGAAAATGAACAAGAATGACTTTTGAGTAGGTAGAATGCTCCTAATTACTTGCTCAATTTCAAACAAAACATCCTTTCTATTTTCAAAACAAACACCTACACATTTCAAAACATCTTATAAACTTGAAAACATTTTCAAAAGATCAAACATCTTTGTATACATTCTTACGAACGAAAATCCTTACAAAGGTTTCCTAAATAATGGCTTCTTTACAAAATACTTTCAAAAATCACACAAAGCACAATTTCAAAAAAAACAAGTGATCTAGAAAGTAACTAAGAGCCCATGGAAAACCATGGATGAAAAGGGTGCTAATACCTTCCCTTTTCATAATCTACCCCCCGAACTCAAGAAATAATCTCAAAGGTCTTTCATGTGCTTTTTCACCTTTACTTTTGGATAAAAGAAAAGTCGGTGGAGACTCTTGCTAAACCACGACATTTGCGATCAAACGCAAAACACCCAAGTCAGTTCTCCCACCGTATCACAGAACTGGCGACTCAGCTGGGGAAATTTAAAAAAAAAGTGGGGTTACCTTAGGGCTAGGTCACATTTATTTTCTTTCATTGTTTGACTTGTATGCTTTACATTGTGGTTCTTTGTTTGGGGTTGAATCCTTTACTCGGATTTGGGATACATTATAGGTAAGTAGAAATACATTGTGGAAACTGTGCGGGGTATACCGACATGGTCTAAGCAATAGCTACATTAGTGAGACATATTTGTGTGTATCGGTAGCCATTGAGTTAATCAAAGAGAATACGGGGCCGCTGAGTGATGTTATAAAGCACTAATGAACTTCTAGAACCTTTACTTGACCAACTTTGCCATTTAGGATGTAGTGAGATGACCGGCTTTGGTGCTGTCTGAAGTTGGTAGATACTCGATACTACACTCATTGAGGTTTGGTTTCTTGGGATATTTCGTTCGCCATTAAAGAGGCTTGTGCTGAAACAATGACCAAGGAAACAAACCAGTGATATTGAGCTCCTTAGAACCTGGTTACTATTACTAGGACACGTTTGAGCCAACTAAACTTCAAGAGGGTACTTACCTATAAAACTCCATGCAAGCCTAAACCTAAGTATTTGTTTTCTTTTTTTGTATATACATACTTGTACATAACATCATGAACATCATACACATTCACTAATCATTTCAAGGATTTTTAGATTCATCTTTATTCTTGTTATGTAGGATATGGATTCACTTCGCAGAAAAACTATTCAAGTCAATCTTGTAAGAATCCCTCTACAACTTAAGGAGCTAGCTTCAAGGATTCCAGAAAACTCTCCATTCACCGAGAGACATGGTCGCCTACTCAAATTGGTCACCTCCAACACAGATGAGGACATGATGAAGGTGCTCTTTCAGTTCTTTGATCCTTTACACCATTGCTTCACATTTCCCGACTATCAACTTGTGCCTACTTTCGAAGAATTATCCCGACTCTTGAGGGTTCCCATTCTCAACCAACTACCTTTAAACGGTACGGAAAGAGACCCAAAGTCTGAAGAGATTGCTCAAGCTCCACACTTGCACTCATCTGATGTCACAACTCATTGGGAAACAAGGAGTGGTGTCAAAGGTTTCCTAGCAAAGTTCTTGTTCAAGAAAGCCCAAAACTGTTGGAATTCCTTGGATTTGCAAGCCTTTAAGGAAATTATGGCTCTCCTCATCTATGGGATGGTTTTGTTTCCAAATCCTGACCAACTCATAGATGTGAACACCGTCAAAATCTTCATATCCCGTAACCCGGTGCCTACATTGCTAGGGGATATCCTACACTCTTTTCACACTCGCACAATAAGGAAAAGAGGTGTCCTTGTGTGTTGCACTCCTCTCTTGGAAACATGGTTTATTTCACATCTTCCCCAATCTGTATTAAAGAACGAGCAAGGCTCAAGGTTGTCACAAAGGTTGATGACGCTCAAACATTCAGACATTCATTGGTGCTCCAGGTCCGTAGAGAATGTTACTATTGTCGACCGTTGTGGGGAATTTCCTAATGTCCCCTTACTTGGCATTAGGGGAGGTATCACCTACAACCCCTTCTTAGCCTTAAGACAGTTTGGTTACGCCTGAAGGGATGGCCCGCACGAGATGCTGATTCAAGCTTTGGTATTTGACTACGACAACGACGATCAAGGTCTTCGCCAGAGATTTATCCGAGCTTGGAGGATGTTAAACAAGGTAGATAGCAAGACTTTGGGGCATAAAAATTCCATCCCTCTTGAGCCTTACCTCAAATTGGTACGAACTCGCGCTCAGAGTCTTATCTTGCCTTACCCCTCCATTCTCCCAGTAATCATTGAGCCTATCATGGAAGGAGATGTTCCATACACTATCCTACATCCTGACATGCCCACCTCTCTTGAAGACCTACAAAGGGATTGGATACAACTCAAAGGGGAGCGAGATACTTTCAAAGCCCAATTCTATGCCAGCGAGAAGAAGGTTTTAGAACTCACTAGGCTACTTCATAAGGAGCAGACTCTGAATGCCTACATTGCACCAAAGAGGATGCGTACAACCTTTTTATCTTAGAGTTTTTGTATTTTTTATTTCCCAAAGAGGCATTGATATACTCAAGCTTTAATTTATTAATATAACGTGTGTTTCCTTTTTGTCTAAAACAAATTTGAATCTTTAAAATCCTTGAAATCATTGCATATGCATTTACCATTCATCATAACATAAGCAGGTTTCTTGCAACAAGTCTCCTCATCTTTCTACTGTTTATTTTAGTAAGATGGATCTCGAGCAAATGGTGAAGGACCTCCAAGCTCAAAATGCTCAGTTTCAACAGATGTTCTTAACCCTAGCCAAAGGACAAGAAGAGTTGAAGACTTTGCTGGCTGAAAAGAAGAAAAAGAAGACAAAGAAGATAACCGGAGTTCTAAACATGGGAAGAAGGTTCCAAGGGCAGACAAGAAGGGCCTTAGACTTTGCAACGACATCCGGAGAGAAAGACAACCAAGATGGGAAGGGAAAAGAAATAGTTTTCCAGTTAGAGTCAGAAGAGGAAGAGGAAGAAGAAGACTATTCTGAAGAACAATACCCTCCAGCCGATGAAAAGTATAAACATCTCGAAGAACGGTTGAGTGCAATGGAAATCCAAAAAGTGTCTGGTTTGGACTTTGAGGAGTTGGGCTTAGTGTCGGGAATTGTCATTCCTCCAAAATTCAAAGTACCTATATTTGCCAAGTATGACGGAGTTTCATGCCCTAAAATGCATCTCCGGTCGTACGTGAGGAAAATCCAGCCTCATACTGCTGACAAAGACTTATGGGTACACTTCTTCTAAGACAGTCTGTCTAGAATTCAACTTGATTGGTTTTATCAGTTAGAAAGAGCCAATGTTCATGACTGGGAAGATCTTGTTGCAGCCTTTTACAAACAATACCAATACAACGCTGATCTTGTGCCTACTCGTACTCAACTCCAGAGTATGGCCATGGTTTCAAGTGAGGGCTTCAAGGACTATGCGCAAAAATGGAGAGACTTAGATGGAAGAGTTCAACCTCCCCTATTTGAAAGAGAATTAGTAGACATGTTTAGGGGCACCTTGTCTGGTCCCTTCTTCAATCACCTAATTGGGAGTTCATCGGCAGGTTTTATTGAACTAGTATTGATCGGAGAGAGGGTAGAAGTCGGGATAAAGAGCGGAAAGATTCAGAAAGATACATCCTCTGCTGCTATAAGGAAGCAATTTATCAGAAAGAAAGAAGTGGTTGTTGTTTATCCTCAGAAAAATTAAGATAGGGCCGAACATCGTCCAATGGTGGGGGCTGTTATGATTCCTAAACCTGCACCTGATCAACAAAGAAACAACCAACCAAGGATGGAAAGATCAGTCAAACAATTCACCAGAATTAACATGACCTTATCTCAAGTATTGCCACATCTGTTAAGATTCAACTTAGTGACCTTGAAAGAAGTTCCAAAGAATCCTAACACAACATCTCCTCACTATCATCCTAATTCCCGTTGTGCATACCACTCTGAAAGACCCAGCCATGACACTAACAACTATTGGGCTCTAAAGAACAAAGTACAGGACCTCATTGAAGCCAAAGAAATTGAATTCGATGCACCCGAAAAGCCAAATGTCATTTCTTCCCCTATGCCCAAACACGACCATAATACCAATGCCATTGAGGAAGATATGTTTGTTACTTCAGTTGATGAACATATGACCCCACTCCTGACCATCAAAAAGAACTTATTAAATGCCAGTGTATTCCCAGGTTGTGATGAAAGCTTCCATTTCTGTTTGTCCTCACCAACCAGCTTTCCTTTGTTGAAAGCAGGTGTTCAGTGCCTAATAGATAACAAGGAAATTTTGTTTGAAAAGACTTCTGTTCCACCTGTTCCTTTTAATGATGTTGCTATCATTACCATTTACGCCAATTCTTCCAGGGTCTCCACCAAAAGACCCGTTAGAATTGCATCAATTCCAAAAGTAGCTCCTTTGATAATTACAATGCCTGGACCAATCCCGTATTCGTCAGACAAAACCATACCATGGAATTATGGAGGGGATGTATACTACCAAGCTATCAAGCAAGATTGGCCAGCTGTCGAAGATTCAAGTTCCAAGAAATTTAACTCCGATATCAGTAATATTGCAAGGACTAGTAAGATTACCCGAAGCGGAAGGATATTCTCTCCAGAAATTGCTCCCCCAAAAGCAGTTTCTGGACCCGTAATCATTCTTGTTGTTGTTGCTCCTCCGAAGGCTATTCCCAGTCCTACAATCATCTCCACCAATACTCCAACTGACAAAGCTGTTACAACCCATGCTATCACTCCAACTGACATTCCTACTGCCGAGTTAACCGAGACTCGAGGTAAAAGTGTTATGATTGAACCTGTCCGGACGAAGGCACAGTCATTGGCTATCCTTGAGACCTCCCGAAAAGAGATGGAGGAAATTCTAAATATCATAAAAAGAAGTGATTACGATGTATTTGAACAACTGGGGAAAACTCCATCCAAAATTTCCATGCTGGCTTTACTACTATGTTCTGAGGCGCATGCAAAATCCTTGGTAAAATTCCTAAACACTGCCCATGTACCCCAAGAGACATCTGCCGATCAGTTCCAAGACTGCGCAGCCAGCTTGACTGTGGATAATGGTCTAGGTTTTTCAAATGCTGATTTAACGCCAAGAGGAAGGAAGCATAATGAGGCATTGCACGTCTCAGTTGAATGTAGGGGCACAACCTTGGCTCATGTTTTGGTGGACACTGGCTCATCTCTGAATGTATTTCCTAAAAAAGCTCTTGATAGGCTTGACTGTTGACATTGAAGCCAATTAACATAGTAGTAAGGGCCTTTGATGGCTCAAAAAGGATGGTACATGGGGAAGTGGATATCCCCATAAAGGTTGGAACCCAAACGTTTGATTCAACTTTTTATGTAATGGATATTCTCCCTTCATAATCCTGCTTGCTAGGCCGACCATGGATTCACAATGCTGGCTATTGTACCCCAAAATTTGCCCTCTCATTTTATCAAGATTCTCCTCACAAGACTTCTTGGACTCAAGACCAGATTAGGGTTTGCTCAGCTCAAGACATCTCCTTGCACTGATGGCCTGAAATTAGGGTTTGAGTTTGCACAAGTATTTTTGGACTTTCAATGCCTCATGTGACTTTCATACTTCATGTTGGACTCCTAAGATTGCTCATACCAAGTTTCAAGCCTTGAATCACATTTTTGACCAATCAATTGGACAGTCGACCTAAAAATCAGCTGTGTTGGGGAAAAAGTCAACCATGGCCAATTTACAGTCAAAACTCATAATTTTTTATCCACATCAACATTATAAACTCATATGAACCATTTTATCAAGTTTGGACAATAACTCCTCAAGAAATTTGATCAGATCATCAAAAGGGCAAAATGGTCATTTTTAGGGTTTTGACTGAAGAAGGGCAATTTCTGATTTTTGACCTAGCCAATGGCAAATTGGGTTCAAGCATGGTTTCAAGGAATCAATGGAATCATCTTGACCTAATCACAAAGTTCAAAAGATCTCAAATGCACAAGATTGACAGATGAATTTTCCCAATCAACTGTTCAAAAATCAACTGTACACTGAAAAGTCAAACTTTGACTTTTTGGTCAAAATCAAGTGCCAAGGGTCATTTTTCATCAAGATGTGTCAAAATATGAAACTTGTTGACCAAGAAACCTAATTTTGAAAATTAGGGTTTAAGTGAAAAATTTTATAACTTAGAATTTTTCAAAGTTATGAAAATTTCTTATTTTTTCCAAACTTTTTCACCATGATGAAATTGGATTCAAAGAAAACTTGCAACATGAAAGTTGTAGTCCTACACAAAATCTATAACTTTTATTCACAAAGTTTTCCCAAATGATGCTTGGATCTCAAGTTATGACTTTGTGAATAAGGGTCCATAAATTTTTTAACTTAGTGAAATTTTGTCCTATTTTAGGCAGGATTTTGACCTAACTTCATGGCAACTTTTCACCTAGTTACAAGAGGAATATCAAGTTGCATTTCAAAGATTTATTGTATAGCATGTTACAAGCTTTCCAAAACATCCAAGAACCCTCCAAGATCATTTATGGTTAGGGAGAATCAAAGGAATGAAAATGGCAATTTGTCACTTTTTGTCCAAGGCATTTTCACAATGGTTCAATTTGCAAATCTGTCCTAAGCATGCTTGTACTTGGTTTTACAGGTTATAATCCCTTCTACACTCCAAAATTGAATGCAAACATATTGTACAATGGCTTTGTTCTGAGCTTCGGAGCATTGTACATTGATTTATTTATTTTATGGCATAAAGGTAACAATACCATTTCCATAAAGCTTGCTTTTTGCAACTTTGTTTATCTTGAGCCATGGACCTAATCTCTGGCTACAAACAAAGTCCATAAATATCAGGCAAAGTTCACCAACTATGTGCAGCTAAGGAATAGGCCTGTACAGGCTTTGGGCATTGTCATCTCACCTTTTCTTCAAAAGCAAGTAAACTTGCAAAAGTCCACATAACTTGTGTATCTGATAAAAACAAGCTTTGGCTTCATTTCAAACAAGTTCAGAACATTGTAACAAGCAGAATACACGAATTTCCAACCTCTCAAACACCTTAAAACACAAAAACACCAAGTTCCTTCCCAAATAGGGCATCATCTGCAGAACTCAAGCCATTTTGAAATTGGCTCGTGCGTTTCCTCTTTCAACCCTTCAAACACATTCCCTACAACATAATTGAACTATCCAGGCCCCTGTCCAGCAATTGTGAGCTCATTTTCACACTTCACCATTTTCATTTTGAAGCTTTGCAGGTTGACTTCTATAGGAAGTTTCAAGCAACTTCAAGGCCAGCTGAGCATTGGGAAAGGTTGAGGAAACTTCAAGCAAGCTTACACGACCTTCAGGCCTCATTCAAAGTTGCTACATTGCCATATTCAACTTCAACTGAACAAGGTATTTGTCAAGTTTCTATCTCTCTATTAGGCATCCTTAGGCTTAGGTTTGTGAAGCAAAAATGTAGTCTTTAAGTTGCTTGAGTTGTACATATGCATAGATTCCATTTATATTAACTGAGCTAGGAGTATTTGGATGTTGAAGTTCATGAAAATTTTAGGTCAGAAATTAGGGGTGATAAAATTCTCTTTGGTCTTTTAGAGTTAGGACATGTTTTTTTAAATCATTAGAATCGTGAGTTAACAAGCTACAAGTTTCATGTTGCAAAATTTTGTTTTAATGCACGTATGCAAGAGATACAGGTTGAAGAAGAAACGCGCGCGGATTCTCTTTCTGGAGGTCAGGGACGAAGTGTCCTGGGCAAGGGCGCTTGGGCCCGCTTCTATTTGCACCCCCCATTTACTTTTTGCACCCCCTGATCATATTTTTATATCTTTTGTATTTTTTTGTATAATTTATATTTTCTGACTTTATTTATTTTTTTTCTAAACATTTAAAATCACAAAAATATTTTCTTTATTTTTGGCATTTTATCATTTTTTTTTTGCATAATAAATAGTTCATTAGGTTTAATACTTTTATTTTCTTAAATAAACTTGTAAAATAATTTTAAAAAAACACTATACATTTTATTTTTATTATATTATATATATAAAATAATATTTTCACACAATATTCATTTTTTAACATTTTGTATATATTATTATTATTTTTCTTAAACAAAAAGGATAAATAAATAATTAGAAAACAATATTTTCTTAAAACAAAAATTAGGGTTTTCACCCTTTCAAAAATAATCATTTTATTTTTCTTATTTTAAGACATAAATAAATTTATTTTTTTTACATACATAAATTAATATAAAAACATTTTCTTGCATATTTATATTTAATTGCACATTTAAATACTTGTTTATTTATTTATTTGTAAATTAAATTCAATTTGGTTGTAATAATAAATTAGGGTTTTATTTTGTGCAAATACCCCCTATTCAAACTTGTACCCCCTTCCCATAATATTGTTGTAATAGTCTAGATTTACTTTACGCATTTTATCGCTTTCATATACCATGATAGTGAATTAGGGTTTTGTATGCAAAGACCAAAAAATCAAACAAATAGCATGACTTAATACAAGACAAAAATGCATGAAAATGACAACACATTGCACACAAGCATCCTCTAGGGTTTCACCCACTTTGTTGCCTTAAAATGGCCATGATACGCATGCAAGGTATTGTGGCAAATAAAACAAAAACAAAAAGATCATAGTCCATCGATGACGCTCGATAAGGTTGCCTAAAACAAATGATCTTAGTCCCTCGGAAAAAATGCCAAGATACCTAGCAACATTGCTATCATGGCTATACGATGACCCGCGCCCGTCCCATTTAACATCCAAAGATAGGGTTGCCTACCAAAACAATGGTAGGTCAACAACATCAAAGGAATAAAAAATGTATAGGAAAGACTTTTGAGTAGGTAGACAAGCTCCTAGTTACTTGATCAATTTGAAAACATCCTTGCTATTTTCAAACAAACACACACAATTTCAAAACAATTTCCAAACAACTTTCAAAACATTGAAACATTTTTCAAAAGACAAACATCTTTGTATACATTCTTACAAACAAGAATCATTACAAAGATTGCCTAAACAAGGCCTCTTTTCAAAATATTTTTGAAACCACACACAAAGCACCATTTCAAACAATTGGAAAAGCAAAGCAAGTGATCTAAACAAGTAACTAAGAGCCCATGGAAAACCATGGATGAAAAGGGTGCTAGCACCTTCCCTTTTCATAATCTACCCCCCGAACTCAAGAAAACATCTCAAAGGTCTTTCCTGTGCTTTTTTACCTTTCCTTTTGGATAAAATAAAAGTCGGTGGCGACTCTTGCTAAATTGCGACATTTTGCTAACACAAACGTAAACCTTAAGTCAGTTCTCCCACTGTATCACAGAACTGGCGACTCTGCTGGGGAAAACTTTAAAAGTGGGGTTACCTTAGGGTTTAGATCACCTTTACTTGCTTACCTTGTTTGCTTTGATTGCTTTACATTTGGTTCCATTGTTTGGGTTTGAATCCTCCACTCGGATTTGGGGAAAACATTCATAGGTAAATAGCAATACGTTGTGGAAACTGTACGGGGTATACCGATACGGTCTAAGAAATAGTTATATTAGTGCGACATATTTGTGGGTACCGGTAGCCTTTGAGTGAATCAAAGAGAATACGGGGCCGCTGAGTGATGTCATGAAGCACTAATGGACTTTTAGAACCTTTACTTGACCATCTTGGACTTTTAGGATGTAGTGAGATGACCGGCTTTGGTGCAGTCTGAAGTTGGTAGATACTCGATACTACACTCATTGAGGGTTGTTTTCTTGGAATATTTTGGTCACCAGTAAAGTGGCTAAACTGAAACAATGAACACAAAAAACAATCCAGTGATATTGAGCTCCTTAGAACCCGGTTACTATTTATAGGACAGGTTGAGCCAACTAAACTACAAGAGGGTACTTACCTATGAAACCCCATGCAAGCCTAAACTAGGAACTTGTGTGACTTGCTTGTACATATACTTGTGCATACATCATGAACATCATGAAGCATCATTTTCACCCACTAACCATTTCAAGGATCTTGGATTTTCATCTTTGTTCTTGTTTTGTAGGCTATGGAATCACTCCGCAGGAAAACTATTTAGGTCAACCTTGTGAGAGTTCCTCCTCAACTCAAGGAGCTTACTTCCAGGATTCCGGAGTATTCTTCATTCACTGAAATACATGGTCGACTTCTCAACTTGGTCAACTCCAACATAGAGGAAGACATGGTGAAAGTTCTCTTCCAGTTCTTTGACCCCCTACACCACTGCTTCACATTCCCCGACTACCAGCTAGTGCCTACTTTGGAGGAATTTTCTCAACTCCTGAGGATTCCTATTCTCCATCAACTACCTTTCAATGGTACGGAGAGAGATCCAAAGCCTGAAGATGTTGCTCAAGCCCTACACTTGCAACCATCTGATATTATAGGTCATTAGGAAACCAGAAGTGGTGTCAAGGGTTTCTTGGCAAAGTTCCTGTTTGAGAAAGCTCAAGAATGCTGGAATTCTCTAGACCTGCAAGCTTTTGAGGAGGTTGTAGATATTCTCATCTATGGGTTGGTCTTGTTCCCAAACCCTGATCAGCTTATAGATGTGAATGCTGTCAAGATCTTCATGTATCGGAACCCTGTGCCTACTTTACTTGGGGACATCCTACACTCTCTTCACACTCGAACAATGAGGAAGAGAGGTGTTCTCATGTGCTGTACTCATCTTCTAGAAAGGTGTTTTATTTCTCACTTTCCCCAGTCAGTTTTGAAGAATGAGCAGGGTTTAAGGTGGTCACAACGGCTGATGACTCTTAAGCATTCGGATATAAATTGGTGTTCTCGGTCCAGAGAAAATGTTATCATCATTGACCGTTGTGTGGAATTCCCTAATGTCCCACTACTTGGCATTAGGGGAGGCATTACCTACAACCCCTGCTTGGATCTCTGGCAGTTTAGTTATGCTTGACAGGATGGCCCACATGACATGCTGATCCAGGGTTTGGTCTTCGACTTCGACAACGACGATCAAGCTCTTCGCCAGAGATTCATTCGAGCCTGGAGAATGCCCAACAAGGTAGACATCCAAACTTTGGGACATAAGAATTCCATCCCCCTCGAGCCTTACCTCAGGTGGGTACAAATCCGCGCCCAAAGTCTCATGATGCCCTATCCATCCATTCTCCCAGTGGTTAAAGAGCCTGTTCAGGAAGGAGAGGTTCCATACACCCTCCTACATCCTTACATGCCAACATCACACGAAGATCTACAACGGAGTTGGATACAACTCAAGGAAGAGCGTAATACTTTTGAAGCCAGCTTCTACGACAGTGAGAAGAAGGTTTTAGAACTTACTAGGCTGCTACAAGAGGAGCGAACTCTTAATTCCTACATCGCACCAAAGAGGATGCGCAACGTCTTTTTATCTTAGATTTTTGTATTATTTTTCCCAGGCGGCCTTGATGTACTAACCTCTATTTTATTAATATGACGTTTGTTCCTTTTTGTTTGAAACAAATTTGAATTTCTGAATCCTTGAAAGCATTACATGAATACATATCATTCATCATATGCATAAATAGGTCTTCACACCAGGTTTCCTCATCTCTTTGCTGTTTATTTCAGCAACATGGATCTTGAACAAACGGTTAAAGACTTGCAAGCTCAGAATTCACAATTCCAACAGCTACTCTTGACCTTGGCTAAGGGGCAGGAGGAGCTCAAGACTCTGCTTGAGAAAGAGAAATAGAAAAATAAGAAGAAGAGAGTTGGTGTGGCTACCTTGGGCAGAAGATTTGAAGGTCAAGCCAGAAGGGTTCTAGATTTTTCATCAACCTCTGAGGAAGGAGAGAGAAAGGGTAAAGAGACTGTTGTGCCTTCAGATTCTGAAGCTGAGGAAGAGGAAGATGAAGACTACTCAGAACAGCAATACCCTCCTGCAGATGACAAATACAAGAACTTGGAAGAACGTCTGGCAGCTATGGAGATTCAGAGAGTGTCGGGGCTGGACTTTGAAGAGCTAGGATTGGTGTATGGAATAGTTATCCCTCCAAAGTTTAAAGTTCTACTATTTTCCAAGTACGACGGGGTGTCTTGTCCCAAGATGCACCTACGATCTTATGTCAGGAAAATTCAACCAGATTCTGCTGACAAAGATATGTGGGTCCACTTTTCTTAGGACAGTTTGTCAGGAACACAGCTTGATTGGTTCTACCAGCTAGAGAGGTCTAATGTGCATAATTAGGAAGATTTGGCTGCTGCTTTCTACAATCAGTATCAATATAATGCGGACTTAGCACCAACTCGTACTCAATTAGAGTATGGGCATGGTCTCCAATGAAGGCTTCAAGGAGTATGCCCAGAAATGGAGAGACTTGGCAGGACGAGTACAACCACCTCTATCTAAGAGGGAGCTAGTAGACATGTTCTTGGGAACTCTGTCAGGACCTTTCTTTAATCACCTGATTGGAAGTTCATCTGCGGGGTTCACTGAGTTGATTCTGACTGGTGAGAGAGTTGAAGCCGGAATCAAAAACGGGAAAATTCAAAAAGATACATCTACTTCTGCTGCCATCAAAAGGCCTTTTCCAACAAAGAAGGAAGTATCAACTGTCTACTCTCAAAGAGGTCAAGGAAGAGTCGAGCGCCGGCCAGCGGTGGGGGCCGTAATGATTCAGAAGTCTGCAGTTGATCAGCTCAGAAACAGTCAACCGAGGACCAACCAAGCTAAGGTGGAAAGGCCTGTTAGGAAATTCACCAAGATAAACATGACTCCTGCTCAGGTTCTACCCCATCTCTTGAAGTTAAATCTTTCCAGTTTGAAAGAGGCCCCGGAGAACCCAAATACAGCTTCTCCTTACTACCACTCGAACGCCAAATGTGCTTATCATTAAGATAGCCTGGGGCACGACACCAACAATTGTTGGGCCCTCAAAAACAAGATTCAGGATTTGATAGACGCTAAGGAAGTTGAATTCGACGCCCCTGAAAAGCCGAATGTAATCTCTGCTCCAATGCCAAGGCACGACCACAATGCCCATGTTGTTGAAGAAGATCTCTTTGTTGCTATTGTTGACGATTTGATAACTCCGCTACTAATAATCAAGTTGAATTTGCTGAAGGCTGGGATTTTCCCAGGTTGTGAAAAAGATTGTTGCCTTTGTTCATCCTTATCAACCGACTGTCCGCTGTTGAAATTAGGCATCCAACGCCTAATGGATAACCAAGAAATCCTTTTTGAGAAGACTCCTGTTACACCGACTCCTGTCAATGATGTTTCAATAATAACCATATCCGCCAATCTTTCCAAGGTCTCCAAAAGACCTGTAAAGATTACATCCGATTCGAAGACTGCACCTCTGAAGATAACCATGCCGAGGCCCATCCCATACAAGTCCAACAAATCAATACCGTGGGACTATGGTGGAGAGATCTACTACCACAGTATTAAACAAATTGAATCAACCGAAGAGAGTTCTGATGAAGAGACTTCCGACATTGGAAACATTGCCGGAACGAGCAAAATCACCCGTAGTGGAAGAATTTTCTCTCCAGAGATTGCCCCTCCAAAGGCAATCTTTGGACCCTCAATTGCTCCTAAGGTTACTCCTGTACCGGTCAATATATCTGCAAGAACTCCAATCATTATTGAAGAAGTTGTCACCTCTGTGGTTGTCCCCTTTGCTGATGATGATGATAGAGGGAAAGGGATCCAAGAAGAACCCGTCAGGACGAGGGCTCAGCCATTGGTCATCCCCGAGACCTCTCAAAAAGAAATGGAGTAGATTTTGAAAATAATCAAGAAAAGCGACTATGATATGGTGGAACAACTGGGGAAAACCCCCTCAAAGATCTCTATGCTGGCCCTGCTGCTTTCTTCAGAAGCTCATGCTAAAGCTTTGATCAGATTTTTTAAGACGGCCCATGTGCCACAGGAAACCTCCGCGGATCAGTTCCAGGAATGTGTAGCTAGCCTAACAGCTGACACGGTCTAGGATTCTCCGATGCTGATTTAACATCTAAAGGGAGAAAACATAATGATGCTTTACATGTCTCGGTGGAATACAGAGGGACTACTCTAGCACACGTTCTAGTAGACACTGGTTCATCGATGAATGTCTTGCCGAAGAAAGCCTTGGACAGACTGGATTGTGAAGGTTTAACCTTGAAGCCCAACAATATAATTGTCAGAGCCTTTGATGGTTCTAATAGGATGGTTCACGGGGAGGTGGACATCCCGATCAAGGTGGGAACTGAAACCTTCAACTCCACATTCTATGTGATGGACATCCGTCCTTCCTACTCTTGCCTGTTGGGAAGACCCTGGATTCATAATGCTGGAGTTGTCACCTCCACTCTGCATCAAATGCTCAAGTACCCTGTCCAGGGTAAAATTATAACTGTTCATGGCGAAGAGGAGTACATGATAAGCCATCTAAATTCTTTCCGCTATGTAGAATTGGATGGTGAATTCATAGAAACCCATTTCCAGCATTTTGAGGAGGTAGCTCAGGAGATTGCGGCGACCAAGACAGTGGCTTCAGTACCCTTGATTACAAGATCTTCACCTAGAATGTCGTCTCTCAAAGATGCAAAGGCTATGGTTGAAGAAGGAGGAAGCACAATCTGGGGTCAACTTCCAGACTTTCCTTATAAATTAGATAAATTCGGCTTGGGTTTCACTTCTTCTGCTCAAAAGGTTGTACGCCGCGCCCGGACTGGAGGGCCACCTATGAAGATCACCCATCATGGAGTCAATGCTTTGGAGGATAGTGAAGAGGAAGGCGGTCTGGAAGACTAGATATTCCCAACTGTTGACGGAGGACTGTGCAACTGGGAGGCAAAAGACTTTGTTCTGATTACTTTTATACCACAGTAATTTATCTTTCGAACATTTATGTTGGTCTGTAATAATTCTTAAACAATTCTTACACTTTTAGCCTTTTGCCTTACCCGAGGCACATGGGTCCATTTGTAAGGGTTTTGATTTTTCATCTTCATATGCCATTTTAATGAATCACAGACGTTTTCACATATAAACTTTTGTGTTCATTGTCTTTCTTTCTACATTTTATTTGTTTAAAGGTGGCTATCCCTTACACACACCCACGCTCACAATTGCAGGTACCCTTCCATTCCGGATTCCATGGGTAACAATTCTGCAATGGCCTTCAGTGACTCTGAAGATCTCTTCTACCAAGACGAATATGAAGGTGAGGAAGATTGTGAAGTGCCAGGAGAATTGGCTAGACTGCTACAACAGGAAGAAAGGGCTATTCTACCTCATGAGGAGTTGTTGGATACTATCAACTTGGGTACTGAGGAGGATAAGAAAGAAATAAAATTGGGTGCCAACCTAGAGCCAGTGTCAAGGAACACCTGATTCAGCTATTACATGACAGTGTTGAGATCTTTGCCTAGTCTTACAAAGACATGCCAGGATTAGACACAGACATCATGGTGCACCGTCTACCCACAAGAGAAGACTGTCCACCGGTTAAGCAAAAGGTCCGCTGCATGAGACCTGACATGTCTGAAAAGATCAAAGCAGAAGTTATGAAGAAGTTCAACGCTGGATTTCTGGTTGTTACTTCCTATCCACAATGGGTTGCTAACATTGTGCCTGTGCCAAAGAAGGACGGAAAATTTCTGATGTGCGTGGATTACAGAGACTTAAACAGGGCCAGCCCTAAAGATGACTTTCCAGTACCGCACATCGACATCCTGGTTGACAACACAGCTCAGCACAAGGTATTTTCTTTCATGGACGGATTTTCAGGTTACAACCAAATCAAAATGGCACCTGAAGACATGGAGAAAACTACTTTTGTAACACAGTGGGGTATGTTCTTCTATAAAGTGATGCCATTCAGTCTGAAGAATGTCGGGGCAACCTATCAACGCGCCATGGTAGCTTTGTTTCATGACATGATACATCATGAGATAGAAGTCTACATAGATGACATGATAGCCCGATCACAAACAGAGGAAGAACACCTTATTCACCCGCAGGAGCTGTTTTTCCGACTAAAGGAGTACAAGCTAAGGCTAAACCCTAACAAGTGCACGTTCGGAGTCGGATCCGGCAAACTCTTGGGTTTCATAGTCAACAACAAAGGCATCGAGGTTGATCCTGCCAAAGTCAAAGCTATACAAGAAATGCCTGCTCCTCGCACTGAAAAGAAAGTAAGAGGTTTCTTGGGACGCCTAAACTACATTGCTAGGTTCATCTCTCACCTAACATCTACCTGTGAGCCAATCTTCAAGCTGTTGAAGAAAGATCAGGTGGTTAAATGGAACGACGAATGCCAGATTGCCTTTGACAGAATCAAAGAGTATTTGCTAGAACCTCCTGTCTTGATGCCTCCCGTTGAAGGAAGACCGTTAATCATGTATATGACCGTCTTGGAAAACTCAATGGGGTGCGTACTGGGGCAGCATGACGAGTCTGGCCGAAAAGAGCATGCCACTTATTACCTTAGTAAAAAGTTTACCGACTGTGAAACCAGATATTCACTGCTCTAGAAAACTTGTTGCGCTTTGGTATGGGTTGCTCGCTGGCTGAGACAGTATATGCTGACTCATACCACTTTGCTGATATCTAAGATGGATCCGGTCAAATACATCTTCGAGAAGCCTGCTTTGTCTGGAAGGATAGCTAGAACGAAAATGATTCTAACAGAATATGACATACAATACACGACCCAAAAATCTATAAAGGGGAGTGTGCTAGCTGATCATCTTGCACATCAAGCTGTTGAAGATTATCAATCCATGAAGTTTGAATTCCCAGACGAGGACATCATGACTTTGGACAACTGTGAAGGTAACAGACCATATGACGGACCTGAACAAGGATCCCGATGGACCCTGTTCTTTGATGGCGCCTCTAGTGCACTTGGAAACAGTATCGGCGCAGTACTCATCTCCCCAAAAGTTGCAATACTCCTTTCATCGCCAGACTTTGCTTTAACTGCACCAACAACATGGCCGACTATGAAGCTTGCATCTTTGGTCTCAAGGCTGCTATAGACTTGGGAATCAAATCTTTGGTTGTGTTTGGAGACTCAGCTTTGGTCATCAGTCAGATCAAAGGATATTGGGACACTAAACATCCCAATCTTATCCCCTACAAAGAACATGTCCTGATATTTCTACCACACTTCGAGCAGATTACCTTTGAGCACTTCCCGCGAGAAGAAAATCAGCTAGCCGATGCTCTAGCTACAATGTCATCCATGTTTAAACTTAACTAGGATAGTGAGGCTCCCCAAATCACCATTGAACGGATGGATGAACCAGCACATTGTCACGAGATTAATACCGAAGAAGTAGTGGACCGACCTTGGTTTCACGAAGTCAAAAGGTATCTCGAGGCTCAAGAATATCCAGAAGGAGCTTCAGTCAATGACAAAAAGTTCTTGAGGAGATTCTCGGCTAAGTTCTTCCTGAGCAATGGTATCATGTACAAGCGCAATCATGATTGCATCCTGCTTCATTGTGTGGAGAAGGTTGAAGCTGAACAGATCATGGCTGAACTGCATGATGGCACCTTTGGCACTCACACAAGCGGGCATACGATGGCGAAGAAAATCCTTCGGGCAGGCTATTACTGGTCTACCATGGAAGCTGACTGCTATCAATACTCCAAGACTTGTCACAAATGTCAAATCTATGCGGACAAGGTACACATACCTCCAGTTCCTCTCAATGTCTTAACAGCTCCTTGGCCCTTTGCTATGTGAGGAATCGACATGATTGGGGAGATCAAGCCTACAACATCCAATGGGCACCGCTTCATTCTAGTGGCCATTGATTACTTCACAAATGGGTCGAGGCAGCTTCCTTCGCGTCTGTTACAAAGAATGTTGTTGCCCGCTTCATCAAGAAAAACCTCATTTTCCAGTACGGCATCCCCGAAAGGATCATCACGGACAACGGTACAAACCTTAACAACATTATGATCGTCGCCTTGTGCGAGCAGTTCCAGATTCAACATCATAACTCATCTCCCTATCAGCCGAAGATGAATGGTGTTGTTGAAGCTGCGAATAAAAACATTAAGAAGATCATATGGAAAATGACAGTCACCTACAAGTATTGGCATGAGATGCTACCGTTTGCTCTCCACGGGTACCGTACCACGGCTCGAACGTCAACTGGGGCAACACCCTATTCTTTGGTCTATGACATGGAAGTTGTCCTGCCTATTGAGGTTCAGATTCCCTCCTTGAGAATCATGAAGGATGCAGGTCTAAGTGAAGACGATTGGATTCAGACCTGACTGGATCAATTGAACTTAATTGACGAGAAAAGACTTATTGTTGTTTGTCATGGTCAGGCGTATCAGAAACGGATGATCAAGGCACTCAACAAGAAAGTCAAACGCCAGGTATATCAAGTCAGAGATCTTGTGATCAAGCGCATTATCTTTCCGCAAAGTGATCCCAGGGGAAAATGGACTCCTACCTACGAAGGACCATTTGTTATCAAAAACATCTTTTCTGGTGGGGAAATGATCTTAACCACCATGGACGGCGACGACCTACCGCACCCTACGAACGCAGACATAGTCAAAAGATACTACGCATAAATGACCCGTTAGGTTGACACACCTAGGCAAAAAAAAAGGGCATCCCGGTGAATCGAAAACCCAAAAGGGCGGTTCAGGCAAAAGTTAGGGATAAACAAAAAAAATCTGTACACCCGGCAAGTTGAAAACCCGAAAGGGCGACTTGGGTAAAAAAGGGTTTCCCGGTGGACTGAAAACCCGAAAGGGCGGTCCAGGAAAAAGTTAGGGAATTAAAGTGTATGACTATGTCACGTCGGATCACTTTAAGGACAATCTCTTCACAGACAAGCTCTTGGCTTCTGATCAACCCAATCACCTTCGGACGAAGCATCAATTGGACAAGATTTTCAGAGTTATGAAGGCTATAGCAGAATGGGAACCCCATGGAATCTTTACATATAGCCATCTTTCTTTGTATAAATTTTTCTCATTTTTTATGACAACATTCTCTTACTAGGATGTCTGTCTCCTTTGTACAAAATACTTACACAAAGTTAATACAAAGATACTTCAAAGTGCAGAAAACTATTTGTCTTTTCCTTTTTACACTTGTGTTTTATTTGAAAACGTCCAATGATTTATTAATGAGCATATGCATTTGAATATAATCATCGTTTACAAATAAACAAATGGGAAAGAATAATTACGGATAGGTTGAAAGAATAGGAAAACGTCTTTAGGCTATTCCAGGGGCAATCCCTTCAGTACATCATCAAAATCCCCATCTGAGTTAAAATTTCAAACTCCCGATCCCTAGCGGAGCACTACAGATCCCCAACGGAGCTAAAACTTCAATCTTTAAACCCCAGTGGAAGCCATTCAGTTTCCTCAAATTCCCCAGAGAGTTGTCTTAAACCAGATAATTCCCCAACAAGTTGCTTTGAAGCCTGACAGCTAACTAGACAACAACTTTGGACAATTCCCCAGTAGATTGGCATACAACCCAAACTCTTGAACTCTCTCCATAACAGGAATAAGTTGTTCCCCACAGGTTCTCCTAAACTCCTCAGCAGGATAGCTACTCCCCACAGAGTATTCACTACTCCCCAACAGGATAAACTTTCTCCCCGCAGAGTTATTCTTATTTCCCAGCAGATTGAAGATTCTCAATCCCCAGCCATAGTCATCAAAATTCTCGGGATTCCCCAAGCAGATTTCTCAGACAGCACTTGGCATTATTCTTACAACAGAATGTTTATCATCCTCCAACTTCAAGACATGAAGGATCCCTATATCCCCAAAGAAGTCGGGATTTTTCTTAATCCCCAACAGTCTCCAAGGATTTCTCATCCTCAACAATCAAGGAGTTATCTTCCCCGGCAGCAGTCAAGGGTTTTGTTATCCCCAGCTGTCAAGGATTTATTTTCCTCAGCAATATAGTGAATCAGCTTACATGCGCATACATTACATTCATATATCATAAACATTGATAAAAACACATTTATTGCATCATACATTTCATGCAACATAACTATGTGTTTCAGCTAACATTTTACCCTTTTCAGGATAAGATTAAAAGCTATCTTTAACAAATATTCAAAGATTTCAGATACAGTACGGATATGCTCCAGACACGGAAGCCATTCTGATACTCATTCAGATCTCTTATTTCAGATACAGTATGGATATTCTCCAGACGCGGAAGTCATTCTATTACTTATTCAGAATTCAAAGTCAAGATACAGTACGGACACACTCCAGACACAGAAGTCATTCTGATACTCATTCAAGATTTCAACTCTCAGATATAGTAAAGATACACTCCAGACACGGAAGTCATTCTATTACTCATTTAGAATTTAAAGTCAAGATACAGTACGGATACACTCCAGACACGGAAGTCATTCTGTTACTCATTCAGACCTCAACTTCAGAGCCAATACAGATACGCTCCAGACATGGTCGCCATTTTGTCACTTATTCTGATGTTCCCTAGTCTCAGATACACTTCAGACACAGCAGTCATTCCGCCGCTTACTCAAATTTCAAGTATAAATACAGTCCAGATACGCTCCAAACACTGTTGTCATTCTGCCACTCATTCTAATTTCCCCAACTCAGATACACTTCAAATATGGAAGTCATTCTGTCACCTATTCAAGATACAGTCCATATACGCTCTAGACACGGTAGCCATTATGTCACTTATTCAGATTCAAATCTCCAGATACAACTTAGATACGTTCCATATATGGATACCATTCTAATGTTCATTCTCCTGATTTACAACAAACATTCTTGGATGGCATCTACAAGCCCATCTCCCACAAGATTTTGTCACCTCTCTAAATGGCATCTTTAAGCCCATTCCCTCAACTACTTCATCGAGTGCAAATTCTTGGGCACTCTAGTATCCAATCATCTCTTACCTTCGAGTCACGAACGGCAGAACTCGCCAATCTAACTCTTCAGGTTCAAGAAGATTGAACAGGGGCAGCTGTTGTACCCTAAAATTTTCCCTCTCATTTTATCAAGATTCTCCTCACAAGACTTCTTGGACTCAAGACCAGATTAGGGTTTGCTCAGCTCAAGACATCTCCTTGCATTGACGGCCTGAAATTAGGGTTTGAGTTTGCACAAGGATTTTTGGACTTTCAATGCCTCATGTGACTTTCATACTTCATGTTGGACTCCTAAGATTGCTCATACCAAGTTTCAAGCTTTGAATCACATTTTTGACCAATCAATTGGACATTCGACCTAAAAATCAACTGTATTGGGGGAAAAGCCAACCATGGCCAATTTACAGTCAAAACTCATAATTTTTTATCCACATCAACATTATAAACTCATATGAACCATTTGATCAATTTTGAACCACAACTCCTCAAGAAATTTGATCAGATCATCAAAAGGGTAAAATGGTCATTTTTAGGGTTTTGATTGAAGAAGGGAAATTTCTAATTTTTGACCTAGCCAATGGCAAATTGGGTTCAAGAATGGTTTCAAGGACTCAATGGCATCATCTTGACCTAATCACAAAGTTCAAAAGATCTCAAATGCACAAGATTGACAGATGAATTATCCCAGTCAACTGTTCAAAAATCAATTGTACACTGAAAAGTCAAACTTTGACTTTTTGGTCAAAATCAAGTGCCAAGGGTCATTTTTCATCAAGATGTGTCAAAATATGAAACTTGTTGACCAAGAAATCTAATTTTGAAAATTAGGGTTTAAGTTTAAAAATTTCATAACTTAGAATTTTTCTAAGTTATGAAAATTTCTTATTTTTTCCCAACTTTTTCACCATGATGAAATTGGATTCAAAGAAAACTTCCAACATGAAAGTTGTATTCCTCCACAAAATCTACAACTTTGTTTCACAAAGTTTTCCCAAATGATGCTTGGATCTCAAGTTATGACTTTGTGAATAAGGGTCCATAAATTTTTTAACTTAGTGAAATTTTGCCCTATTTTAGGCAGGATTTTGACCTAACTTCATGGAAACTTTTCACCTAGTTCCAAGAGGAATCTCAAGTTTAATTTCAAAGATGGATTGTAGAGAATTTTACAAGCTTTCCAAAATATCCAAGAACCCTCCAAGATCATTTATGGTTAGGGAGAATCGAAGGAATGAAAATGGCAATTTGTCACTTTTTGTCCAAGGCATTTTCACAATGGTTCAAGTTGCAAATTTGTCCTAAGCATGCTTGTACTTGGTTTTACAGGTTCTGATCCCTTCTACACTCCAAAATTGAATGCAAACACATTTAACAATGGCATTGTTGTGAGCTTTGGAGCATTGTACATTGATTTATTCCATTTATGGCATAAAGGTAACAATACCATTTCCATAAAGCTTGCTTTTTGCAACTTTGTTTATCTTGAGCCATGGACCTAATCTATGGCTACAAACAAAGTCCACAAATATCAGGCAAAGTTCACCAACTATGTGCAGCTAAGGAACAGGCCTGTATAGGCTTTGGGCATTGTCATCTCACCTTTTCTTCAAAAGCAAGTAAACTTGCAAAAGTCCACATAACTTGTGTATCTGATAAAAACAAGCTTTGGCTTCATTTCAAACAAGTTCATAACATTGTAACAAGCAGAATACACGAATTGCCAACCTCTCAAACACCCAAAAACACAAAAACACCAAGTTCCTGCCCAAACAGGGCATCATCTGCAGAACTCAAGCCATTTTGACATTGGCTCGTGTGTTTCCTCTTTCAACCCTTCAAACACATTCCCTACAACACACCTGAACTATCCAGGCCCCTGTCCAACAACTGTGAGCTCATTTTCACACTTCACCATTTTCATTTTGAAGCTTTGTAGGTTGACTTCTATAGGAAGTTTCAAGCAACTTCAAGGCCAGCTGAGCATTGGGAAAGGTTGAGGAAACTTCAAGCAAGCTTACACGACCTTCAGGCCTCATTCAAAGTTGCTACATTGCCATATTCAACTTCAACTGAACAAGGTATTTGTCAAGTTTCTATCTCTCTATTTAGGCATCCTTAGGCTTAGGTTTGTGAAGCAAAAATGTAGTCTTTAAGTTTCTTGAGCTGTACATATGCATAGATTCCATTTATATTAACTGAGCTAGGAGTATTTGGATGTTGAAGTTCATGAAAATTTTAGGTCAGAAATTAGGGGTGATAAAATTCTCTTTGGTCTTTTAGAGTTAGGACATGTTTTTTATATCATTAGAATCGTGAGTTAACAAGCTACAAGTTTCATGTTGCAAGATTTTATTTTTATGCGCTTGGGCCTGCTTCTATTTGCACCCCCCCTTTTACTTTTTGCACCCCCCTGATCATATTTTTATATTTTTTGTATTTTTTTGTATAATTTATATTTTCTGATTTTATTTATTTTTTTCTAAACATTTAAAATCACAAAAATATTTTCTTTATTTTAGGCATTTTATCATTTTTTTTGCATAATAAATAGTTCATTAGGTTTAATACTTTTATTTTCTTAAATAAACTTGTAAAATAATAAAAATAACACTATACATTTTATTTTTATTATATTATATATATAAAATAATATTTTCACACAATATTCATTTTTTTAACATTTTGTATATATTATTATTATTATTCTTAAACAAAAAGGATAAATAAATAATTAGAAAACAATATTTTCTTAAAACAAAAATTAGGGTTTTCACCCTTTCAAAAATAATCATTTTATTTTTCTTATTTTAAGACATAAATAAATTTATTTTTTTTACATACATAAATTAATATAAAAACATTTTCTTGCATATTTATATTTAATTGCACATTTAAATACTTGTTTATTTATTTATTTGTAAATTAAATTCAATTTGGTTGTAATAATAAATTAGGGTTTTATTTTGTGCAAATACCTCCTATTCAAACTTGTACCCCCCCTTCCCATAATATTGTTGTAATAGTCTAGATTTACTTTATGCATTTTATCGCTTTCATATACCATGATAGTGAATTAGGGTTTTGTATGCAAAGACCAAAAAATCAAACAAATAGCATGACTTAATACAAGACAAAAATGCATGAAAATGACAACACATTGCACACAAGCACCCTCTAGGGTTTCACCCACTTTGTTGTCTTAAAATGGCCATGATACGCATGCAAGGTATTTTGGCAAACAAAACAAAAACAAAAAGATCATAGTCCCCCGATGACGCTCGATAAGGTTACTTAAAACAAATGATCTTAGTCCCTCAGAAAAAATGCCAAGATACCTAGCAACATTGCTATCATGGCTATACGATGACCCGCGCCCGTCCCGTTTAACATCCAAAGATAGGGTTGCCTACCAAAACAATGGTAGGTCAACAACATCAAAGGAATAAAAATTGTATAGGAAAGACTTTTAAGTAGGTAGACAAGCTCCTAGTTACTTGATCAATTTGCAAACATCCTTGCTATTTTCAAACAAACACACACAATTTCAAAACAATTTCCAAACAACTTTCAAAACATTGAAACATTTTTCAAAAGACAAACATCTTTGTATACATTATTACAAACAAGAATCATTACAAAGATTGCCTAAACAAGGCCTCTTTTCAAAATATTTTCAAAACCACACACAAAGCACCATTTCAAACAATTGGAAAAGCAAAGCAAGTGATCTAAACAAGTAACTAAGAGCCCATGGAAAACCATGGATGAAAAGGGTGCTAGCACCTTCCCTTTTCATAATCTACCCCCCGAACTCAAGAAAACATCTCAAAGGTCTTTCCTGTGCTTTTTTACCTTTCCTTTTGGATAAAATAAAAGTCGGTGGCGACTCTTGCTAAACTGCGACATTTTGTGAACACAAACACAAACCTCAAGTAAGTTCTCCCACCATATCACACTGGCGCTGTTACTTCTACGTTACACTAAATGCTGAAGTATCTGATTCAAGGGAAGATTATCACTGTTCATGGAGAAGAAGAGTATATGATCAGCCATCTCAATTCCTTCAGATATATGGAATTAGATGGTGAATTTATTGAAACCCCATTCCAACACTTTGAAGAAGTCTTGCAAGATGTGGCAGTGTCCAAGGTTATGTCCCCAGTTCCAAGATTACAAGGCCTTCACTCAGGATGTCATCTTTGAAGAATGCAAAAGTAGTGATAGAAGAAGGTGGGTGCACTATTTGGGGACAACTCCAAGATATCCCATACAAATCTTACAAGTTTGCCCTAGGTTTCACTTCAAGTGCCCAAAAAGTTGTACGCCGCGCTCGTACTGGAGGACCACCCCTGAAGATCAGCAACTGTGATGTCAACGCGGTAGAAGATGATGAAGATGGCTGCAACCTGGAGGATTGGATCTTCCCAACTGTCAGTGGAGGGCTCAGAAACTGGGAGGCTAGATATTTTGTCCCAATCACATTTATCAAACAGTAATTTGTCTTTAAATTTTGTCGGACCTATAATATTAAAACAATTCAGACTCTTAAAACCTTGTGTCTTACCTGAGGCACAATGGTCCATTTGTAAGGGTTATTATCTCATTTCCATATGACATCAATGAATCATGGACGTTTTTGCATACAAACTTTGTGCTCATTGTTTTTCCTTTTTACATTTTCATTCTTTCAAATATAGTTATACTCTTACACACACTCACACTCACAATGCAGGTCTACATCCACTCAGGATCCCATGGGTAACGATTCTGCTATGTCCTTATGTAATTCTGAAAGTCTAATCTACCAAGCCGAAGACGAAGGTGAGGAAGATTGTGAAGTACTAGGGGAACTCGCCATGTTACTACAACAAGAAGAGAGGACCATTCAGCCCCATGAAGAACCAGTGGACACAATCAACCTAGGTATCGAAGAAGATAAAAGAGAAGTCAAGGTGGGCGCCAATCTAGAACCCAGTGTCAAGGAGCGTCTGATTCAGTTGTTGCACGATTATGTTGAGGTATTTTCCTGGTCGTATGAAGACATGCCAGGACTTGATGCAGATATCATAGTACATCGTCTACCTACAAAAGAGGACTGTCCACCGGTAAAACAAAAGGTTCGTCGAATGCGACCAGACATGTCAGAGAAGATTAAAGCAGAAGTCATGAAACAATTCAACGTTGGATTCTTGGTCGTCACCTCTTATCCGCAATGGGTTGCCAATGTTGTTCCCGTGACCAATAAGGACGGCAAGGTACGAATGTGTGTGGACTACAGAGTTTTGAATAGGCAAGCCCTAAGGATGATTTCCCACTTCCCCACATTGATATTCTAGTTGACAATACGGCACAGCACAAGGTGTTTTCCTTCATGGACGGTTTTTCAGGCTACAACCAAATCAAAATGGCTCCTGAGGACATGGAGAAAACAACCTTTGTCACACAGTGGGGCATATTTTGCTACAAGGTTATGCCATTCGGGATGAAGAATGTTGGGGCAACCTATCAGCGTGCCATGGTAGCTCTGTTTCACGACATGATACATCACGAAATAGAGGTCTATATGGAAGACATGATAGCTAGATCTCAAATAGAAGAAGAGCATCTTGATCATCTACAGAAATTGTTTGAGAGATTAAAGAAACACAAGCTGAGATTGAACCCAAATAAATGCATGTTTGGAGTAAGGTCTGGCAAACTCCTAGGCTTTGTTGTCAGCAATAAGGGTATTGAAGTAGATCCTGCTATGGTGAAAGCGATACAAGAGATGCCTACTCCTCATACTGAGAAGGAAGTTAGAGGATACTTGGGACGTTTAAACTACATTTCCAAATTCATTTCTCACCTGATAGCTACTTGTGAACCAATCTTCAAATTACTGAAGAAAGATCAAGTAGTCAAATGGAATGACGAGTGCCAAACTTCTTTCGACAAGATCAAAGAGTACCTGCAAGTGCCTCTTGTTTTGATGCCACCAGTCGAGGGAAGACCATTTATCATGTATTTAACTGTTTTGGAAAATTCAATGGGGTGTGTGTTGGGGCAGCATGACGAGTCTGGCCGAAAAGAGCATGTTATTTATTACCTGAGCAAAAAGTTTACCGACTGTGAAACAAGATATTCACTGCTCGAGAAAACTTGTTGTACTCTAGCATGGGCTTCTCGCCGGCTAAGATAGTATATGCTGACCCATACTTCCTTGTTGATATCTAAAATGGATCCGATAAAATACATCTTCGAGAATCCTGCCCTCTCTGGGAGAATAGCGAGATGGCATATGATCCTGACAGAATATGACATACAGTATACTACCTAGAATGCAATAAAGGGGAGTGTAATAGCTGATCACCTTGCTCACCAAGTTGTGGATGACTACCAGTCCATGAAGTTCGAATTCCCAGATTAAGACATCATGATGGTGAACAACTGTGAAGAATTCAGTCCATATGACGGACCTAAACAAGGATCCCGATGGACCCTGGTTTTTGATGGGGCATCCAACGCACTCGGAAATGGTATAGGTGATGTAATCATATCTCCTGAAGGGTGTCATACTCCCTTTACTGCAAGACTCTACTTCAATTGTACGAATAACATGGCGGAATACGAAGCGTGCATTTTTGGTCTTAAAGCTGCCATAGATTTGGGGATCAAATCCTTAAATGTATTTGGAGATTCAGCTTTGGTCATCAGCCAGATCAAAGGGGAATGGGACACCAAACACCCTAACCTTATCCCCCTACAAAGAACATGTGTTGACATTGCTCCCACACTTTGAGAAGATTACCTTCGAGCACTTTCTGCGAGAAGACAATCAGCTAGCAGACGCACTAGCCACAATGTCATCCATGTTTAAACTTAAATGGGATAACGAGGCTCCCCAGATCACCATTGAACGATTGAACGAACCAGCTCACTGTCATGAGATTAATACTGAAGAAGTAGGGGACCAGCCTTGGTTTCACGAAGTCAAAAGGTATCTCGAGGCTCAAGAATATCCGGAAGTAGCTTCAGTCAATGATAAGAAGTTCTTAAGGAGATTCTCTGCTAAATTCTTCCTTAGTAATGGCATTATCTTCAAACGTAACCATGACTCTGTGTTACTTCGGTGCGTAGACAAGTTTGAAGCGGAAAAGATCATGGTTGATCTACATGAGGTCACTTTTAGCACCCATTCCAGTGGGCATACGATGGCAAAGAAGATCTTACGGGCAGGCTATTACTGGTCTACCATGGAAGCAGATTGTTATCAACACTCTCGAACCTGCCACAAGTGTCAGATCTACGCTGACAAGGTGCACGTACCCCCGGTTCCTCTAAATGTCTTGACGGATCCTTGGCCCTTTACTATGTGGGGCATCAATATGATTGGGTAAATTAAACCAATAGCCGCTAATGGACACCGCTTCATCTTAGTGGCCATTGACTATTTTACAAAGTGGGTTGAGGCAGCCTCATTCGCTTCTGTTACCAAGAATGTTGTCGCCCGGTTCATCAAACAAAATATCATCTGTCGTTACGGTATCCCGGAGAGGATCATCACAGATAATGGTACGAATCTAAACAATACTATGATCACTGCCCTGTGTGAGCAATACAAGATCCAACATCACAATTCTTCCCCTTACCGACCAAAGATGAATGGTGTTGTCAAAGCCGCAAATAAGAATATTAAAAAGATCATACAGAAAAGGACAGTTACATACAAAGACTGGCATGAGATGCTACCATTCGCTCTCCATGGGTATCGTACTACAGCGCGCACATCAACCGGGGCAACACCCTACTCTCTGGTATATGGCATGGAGGTTGTCTTGCCTATTGAGGTCCAGATCCCCTCTCTAAGAATTATGAAGGACACAGGGTTGAACGAAGACGATTGGATCCAGACTCGAATTGATCAACTAAACTTGATTGATGAGAAAAGGCTTACTGCTGTCTGTCATGGTCAAATGTATCAAAAACGGATGATCAAGGCTTTCAACAAAAAGTCAGACGCCAAGTATATCAAGTTGGAGATCTGGTGATTAAACGTATCATACTATTGCAAGGTGATCCCATGGGCAAATGGACTCCTACATACGTAGGACCATTTGTAATCAAAAACATATTCTCTGGTGGAGCAATGATCTTAACCACCATGGATGGCGACGATCTGCCACACCCTGCGAACACAGACATAGTTAAAAGATACTACGCATAAGAGACCCGCTAGGTTGACACACCTTGGCAAAACCAGGGCATCCCGGCGAACCAAAAAAGGTTCGGGCAAAAATTAGGGATAAAAACAAAAACAAAATATGTACACCCGGCAAGTTGAAAACCCGAAAGGGAGACTTGTGCAAAAAAGGGTATCCCGGTGGACTAAAAACCCGAATGGGAGGTCCAGGAAAAAGATAGGGAATTAAAGCGTATGACTATGTCCCGTGGGATCACCTTACAGACAACTTGCAGACTCGACATTTCTGACCAATTCAATCATCTTTGGACAAAGCAACAAATAGACAAGATTCTCAAAGATACAAAGACTATAGAAGAATGGGAACCCCATGGGATTATTGCACATAGTTATATTTTCTTTGTATTGAAATTTTCATTCTTTATGACGACATTCTCTTACTAGAATATTTGTCTCATTGTACAAAAATACTTACTCAAAGTCAATACAAAGATATCCCTTTGAAAGTGCAAAAACTATCTGTTTTTTCTTTTCGCTTGAGTTTTGTTTACAAAAACACCCAATGATTCATTATTTAACATATGCATTTGAACATAATTATTGTTTACAAATAAACAAAATAAAAGACAATCGCTGATGGCTTTAAGGGATAGGGAAATCTCTCTAAGTTTATCTCCATAAAATTCCCCACAGTGAACAGTTTAATCCCCAACAGAACAAAGTTTCCAATTATCAATCCCCAGTAGAAGTCATCCAAATTTCTCAGAATTCCCCAAACCGGAATTTTTCAAGCAGTACATGGCATTTCCCTTACAAAGAAAGTTTATTTCTCTAAGGGAAATTCATCAGCACTTCAAACTTCACAACATGAAGACTTATAATCCTCAACAGCAGACATGGATTTATTTTCCTCAATCCAATAGCAGTATAGAAGAATTATCTCACATGCGCATACATCGCACCCATATATCATAAACATTGGTTACACAAATGCATCATACCATGCATTTCATACAACATGACTGTGCATTTAGCTAACATTTTAACCTTTTTCAGGATAAGGTTAACAGCTACCATTAACAATGTTCAAAGTTTTCAGATACAGTTCAGGTACACTCCAGACACGGATGCCATTCTGATACTCATTCAGATTCAGCTTTCAGATACGGTTTAGATATGCTCCAGATACAGATGCTATCCTGATACTCATTCAGATTCAGCTTTCAGATACAGTTCAGATACGCTCCAGATACGGATGCCATCCTGATACTCATTGAGATTCAGCTTTCAGATACAATTCAGATAAACTCCAGATACAGATGCCATCCTGATACTCATTCAGATTCAGATTTCAGATACAGTTCAGATACGCTCCAGATACAGATGCCATCCTGATACTCATGCAGATTCAGCTTTCAGATACAGTTCAGATACGCTCCAGATACGGATGCCATCCTGATACTCATTCAGATTCAGCTTTCAGATACAGTTCAGATACGCTCCAGATACAGATGCCATCCTGATACTTATTCAGATTCAGCTTTCAAATACAGTTCAGATACGCTCCAGATACGGATGCCATCCTGATACTCATTCAGATTCAACTTTCAGATACAGTCCGGATACGATCCAGATACAGATTTCATTCTGACTCTCATTCAGTACATATCTCAGATACGAGTCAGATACAATTTAATAATGAATATTATTCTGTTGCTTATTTAAGACCACTTCTGGTTCAGACAAATCTCTCAACGATTATTCTGATTCTTTCCTAGTAGGTCCTTTTTCTGTTTCAAGTAAGTCGCTCCAAAGGTTTATTCTGATTCGTTCCCAGTTGAAATCAAGGCTGGACTTAGTCCATTTTCTGTCAACAGTCACCCTTGGATGGCATCTGCAAGCCCATCCCCGACAGTTATCCCTCAGTTCATCCAATGGCATTTTTAAGCCCATTCCCGATACAACAGATTCAAGGCATTACTTCGTACACCAGCAAGTGCAAATTTTTGGGCACTCTAGTGTTCAATCATCTTCCACTTTCAAGCTACGAACGGCAAGCATGCCAATCTCACTTTTCAAGTTTAAGAAAATTGAACAGGGGCACCCAGTGTCATGCTATCAATTCTGTTTATCATGCCCCAAGCTCGAATGAACCTCTTACGATAACCCTAAACATCATTCTCAAAGTAAAATATGATTCCTTGGATGAGTGTGTCGTGAGGACCATCTCTTCTACTATAACCAAACTGTCACAATGCCAAACAAGGATTATATGTGATTCCTCCCCTAATGCCTAAGAGAGGGACATTAGGGAATTCCCCATAGAGATCAATGATGGTGACACTCTCCAAGGACCGAAAACACCAATGAATATCCGAATATGTAAGGTACATCAACCTATGAGACCATCTCATACCCTGATAATTTCTCAGAACAGACCGGAGTAGGTGCGAAATAAACCACCTAGCTAATAGAGGAGTACAACACAGGAGGGTCCCTCTTCTCTTCAGAGTGCAAGTATGCATAGAGTGTAGAATATCCCCGAGTAAAGTAGGCACCGGATTATGAGACAGAAAAACCTTAACCACATTCACATCTATGAGTTGGTCCGTGTTAAGGAATAGTATTATCCCATAGATGAGAAGGGCCAGCACTTCTTCAAAAGCTTGTAAATTCAGGTTATCCCAAAAATAGTGAGCTTTCTTAAATAGAAACTTAACTGGACATCCTTGGACACCTCTTCTGGTTTCCCAATTTACCACTACATCAGACCGTTGTAAAGACAAAGCTTAAGCAATCTCTTCAGGCTTTGGGTCTCTTTCTGTGCCGTTGAATGGTAGCTGATTAAGGATAGGTACCCCCAATAACTGAGAAAACTCCTCCATAATAGGCACTAACTAGTAATCAGGAAAAGTGAAGCAATTGTGCAACGGGTCAAAGAACTGAAAGAGCACCTTTAACATTTCTTCATTGGGGCTTGAAGTGACCAAGTTAAGGAGTCGACCATGTTTTTCAGTGAAGGGAGAGCTTTCAGGAATCCTTGATGCTAAGTCCTTGAGTTGAGGAGGTACTTTCACAAGGTTGATTTGGATAGTGTTCCTACGAGCGGATGTCATGTCCTACAAAACAAGACAAAGATAAGCCCTAGAAAATCCTTGAAATGGTTAGTATTATATGCCATGTTATGATGTCATGATTATTCTAAGAAATCACATATATAGAAAGCACAAACAAATGACAGAAAGACCTTAGGTTTAAGGCTTACATGGGTTTTAAGTTAATACCCTCTTGAAGTTTTGATTGGTTCAACATGTCCTATAAATAGTAATCGGGTTCTAAGGGATCTCATTATCACTGATCTTTCCCACAAGTTTCGTTTGATAGACAACTGACTTACAATCAAACAAAACTCGGAAGTCAAATCTCAATGAGTGTAGCATCGAGTATCTGCCGACTTTGGGAATACACCAAAGATGGCCATCTCACTACGTCCTAATGGCCAAGTTGTTCAATTAAAGGTTCTAAGGTCAGTTGACGCTTCATGACACCACACAGCGGCCCTGTATTCTCCTTGATTAACTCAAGGGCTACCGGTACCAACCAAAGTGTCGCATCAACGTAGCCATCGCTTCAACCGTACCGGTATACCCCGCATAGTTTCCACGATCTATTGCTACTTACCTAAAAGGTTTTTCCCCAGATCCGAGTGTAGGATCTATAGTAACCCAAACAGTGCCCTTAAAAGTAAAGCAAACAAACAGACAAAGAAGCAAAATGATCTAGACTCTAAGGTAAACCCCACTTTATAATATCCCCAGCAGAGTCGCCAGTTATGTGATACGGTGGCAGAACCGACTGTTATACTGGTTTGTGTTTTTTATTCGTAAATGTCGCGGTAAGCAAGAGTCGCCATCGACTTTTCTTTTATCCAACAAAGGAAAGGGTGAAAAGAATAAAAAAAATACCTTTTTCGAGATTTTCTGAGTAAGGGGGTAGATTATGGAAAGGGAAGGTATTATCACCCTTTCTATCTGTGGTTTTCCACGGGCTCTTAGGTACTTGCTCATTTTGAAAATTGTTTTCGTGTTTGTGTGTTTTGAAAGACTTTGTTTGCTTTATGGTAACTCTTGTATTAGTTTTTAAGAGTGTGATAAAGCGTTTTTGAAAAGAATTTTGAAAGGTGTGTAAGTGTAAAAAGGAATTGGTTTTGAGCAAGTACTTAAGAACTGTCTATCTACTCGAAAAAGGATGTTCTTTTCCTCCTTTCCTTTAGATAGTATATCCTACTATTAGTGAGTAGGTAGCCCTATCGTCGAATGTTGAGGGACTATAGAAAGGGACGCTTATGGTCATCGAAGGCAACATGTAAAGATACCTTAGCATTTTGAAGGGACTATCATCATATAGGCAACATCGAGGTACAAGATCATTTCTCGTAGGCAACTCGAGGGACATTTAGGGACTATGATCTTTTATGATGACTTTTAAATTGAGGGTCTTTGCCAAGATATCCCTACATTTGAAGGACATGACCATTGTTTTCCGAGGCAACGAAAGTGAGGTATACCCTAAGGGTGCAAGTGTGCAATAGTGTTCTTTATTCAGATATTTTATCTTATGTTAGTGACCTAATGATTAATTGATTAATCTTGTCATGCACGCCTAATTTACTAGCAACCTATATACAAGCATATAAGAGATATAAAAGCGAGAAATAAAAGTTCCTACGCTATTACAAGGCTTTAGTGTAGATACATAAATGATGACGGAAAAGTAAAATTGCAGAAATTGAAAATCGTAATTAAACTATTACAAACCGGACGCAGTTACATAAATAATAATAAAAAATAATCTTATGGAAAGTAATAACGCATGAAAATTAAGACTAGAACGTTTGAAACCCTAAAAGTCTAATTGTCTATAAAAAATATTTTTTGGTATTTTATGAAATAAATTTGGAATTTAACCTAACTCTCTAATTAATTTTAATTAATGAAATAGGTCAAAATAATTAAATCAAATTAATTTATTTATAAAAAATCAAATTTAATTAGAAAAAAAAAACCTAAGTCTATTATTTTTTTGTGATTTTCTAATTTAAAAAAAGATGAATAAACAAAATATAAACTAATTAAAAAAATTAGAATAAAGAAGTTAGAAAAATAGGCCTGATGGGGGGTGAGAAACCCAATTAGAGGGGTGCACTGTTGAATTCCAACAAGGCCCAAATCCGGTTGGCCCACAGTTGCGCTAGATCCAGTAGGAGGCAAGTTGGGGGTCCATCATGGGGACTGCATGTTGGGCGTTAGATCCAGGTCAGCTGAGATCTGATGGTGATGATGATAGCGTGCATGGTATACGCGCTTGGTGTGGAACCATTGGATCTGTAAGGAATAATTCAAAAAAATATTATGCAAGAGGAAGGGGTCGAACCCCTGCCCTTGCACACATACAAAGCCTTAAGCGCGTTGTCTCTACCGTTAGGACAGTTTTACTTCCGGTAATATAAACACAATAATAAATATATAATGTAAATCTGGCCCTTAGTGTCGACTGTACAATGCACACGTGCCAAGTGGGTCCCTGCCATTTGAATGAACCAACCAGAGGACTCCATTATGCCACGCAGAGTCCTTGGCCGGTCAAACCACCGTGGATGGTGGTTCTGGTCATCTTCTCTGTTTGGACAAAAATCAAACCTGTGAAATTCACTGGAAACAAACAAAGAACAACCCTATTTAACTAATTGAGACCTTGCGATTCCAATGGCATGGTTGGTTTGTCTTAAAAATGCTTGTATTGTGGGATACGAAGCTTCAAAAGCTTCGTGCCCTAACAATGGCACAATGTTGTTTCTGCGTTAAAACCTTCTTGTAAAACGTTAGAATACTTATAATGATGTGTATGAATTATGCTAGCATGCTTACACTGATTGAAATCACTTTGAAACTTGAAAATAAAAACCTACCAACTTACCAAACGGAGCTTGTACAAGGAGGGGTTCTGGAGTTGATTCACGATGTGTAAGGACCGGTATCAAACCCTGGCAACTTCAGGGAGGTAATTGGCTCTTTTGTTTTGATCAACAAGGGCTGGAACTGATGTTTTTCACTTTCACGATTTCTTGAAATTTTGAACTTTTGTATGGTCCTTTTTGTGGCTGTTGCGCATGTGTATTAGGTCTAGGGTTGTTCTCTATATGTAGTAAATCTCATTAGGTTTATATTTGTAGCAAAATATCCATGCCTTGATGAGAAATATCTTCTTTCCAAATATTTGATTTTTGTCTTGTTTTAGAACAAATCCAATCTTCCTTATCTGCATGATTCTTCTTTGATTTTCCAGCATGTTTTGTCCATCATTTGAATAGAAAAAGATTCTCAATCAAATCTTCAATTATTTATATTATTTACTTTATTTAATTTTGTATTTTAATGGATAAAATATCAAAATAAATAGTATAAATAATAAAATAATGTATGACTGAGCTCAAGGGTCGTGGGCCATGTTAGAAACAGGTTTCAGGCATGAAAAGATGGGCCCATTTGGAAAAAAATTAAGTTAGGCTAATATTGGCTTTATGCATTTTTCCAAAAATTGGTCAACTTTGACAATGCATATCTCTCTTAATTTTAACCCTAAGAGGATGTTCTTGGACCTTTTAGAGAGCTTAGGGTGTCCTCTAGACAACCATTTTGGTTTCATCTCAATTGGATCTTCCATGTTCATGTAAGGAGCTTTGACCCAAAAGGTGTTTTTATTGACTTTTTGAAAGGACCTATAATGTATTAGCTTGTATCTTTCTAATGGTGCATTTCTTGAACTTGAGGGATGAAGAGAAGTTGTATGGAATTGGATTATCTTAAAAATGAGCTTTTGTGGAAAACTTTCTGATAAAGTATGAGAAAGTTATGCCTGGTCAAAGTTTGGTTGACTTTTCTAATAGAAACCCTAATTTGCCATTTTTGACTTTTGATGAGTTAGGAGCATTTATTGAGGAATCATGATCAACCCTTGATCAAATGATGAATATCACTTCAAAATGTTGATGTTGACTAAAAAATCTTGAAGTTTGACTGTATTTGGGCCACAGTTGACTTTTGACCTAGTACAGTTGATTTCCAGGCATTTGAGCGGTTGACTGAGCAAACTTGTTGTTCAAGGAATGAAATTTGGCATGGATGATCTTGAGGACATATTAGGACAATGGAGAACATTTTGGATCCTTTGGACTCACACATCTTGCTTAAAATTGAAACCCTAGTTTGATATTCATTGCCTTAGGAGGAGAATTTGCCTGGTCAATTCTCAATCATCCTATGGCAAGTTGGGGACCTCCAGAGGCATGTCTTGAGTGAAATGGGAGGGCAAATTTTGGGTTACAACAGGATGTAATGGTAAAGTTTGCAGAAAAATTTTAAATGGCAAGGATTGTAAAGAAATGTAAAGACTTTGATTGCAACAAAGTATGGTGATTCAAACGTACATTCTCAATATTCTTTCTCTCACAACGGCTACTTGAATAAAATTGAGTGACTTATACAATGAGTTGAACACACAAAATTCCTATATTTATACTAATATTAAGTAATTGCTAAACAGTTGCTTCGTTCCAGGATGAGGACAAGTGTTCTCTGCATGCTCTTTGACCCTTATCTTCACGCCACGTCGCTTTTCCCAACTGCCAAATGAATTGCCTTTCCCTCCTTTCTTCAAATTCAAATCCACTTGTTGTTGATAAAAGAGCTTTTCGGTCGAAATTGTCTTTAACTTAGAAAATTCTCTAAGTGTTTTTTCCTTCTTAGCAAGGATGACTTCGACACAACTCCTTTCACAGGCTCTTTTGTCGAAGTGTCTTTAGCTTAGATTTCTTAAATCTATTTTTAGCCAATAAGGCCAATATATGTGAGTGTCGAATTTAGGAGCTAACAGGAAGATAACAAGAGCATATATGATTTCTTCACTAGGGTTATGAAACTAGTAAATCAAATCAAGACTTGTGGAGAGATGTTAACAACAAGAGAAGTTGTTTAGAATATCTTGAGATCTTTTGCTCCAAAGTTCGACTATGTGGTAGTTGCCATAGAAGAGTCGAAGGACATGTCATCTTTGTCGAAGGAAGAGCTTCAAGGGACACTTAAATCTCACGAACAAAGAATGGCTGAAAGAGCTGCAGGCAAGTCGAAGAGTGATGTGGCTTTGCAGGCTCAATCAGCAAGAGACAATAAAGGCAAAGGAAAATGGTTCGATAAAAAAGGTAGAGGTGGCTACAATAATTCGACTGGTAGAGGAAACCAGCACGAAGAAAATGTGTGGAATCAAAGAAAACAATACCAAGGAAACCAAAGAGGTGGTGTTGCGAATAGAGGAAAAGGTGGTGGTTGAAAACTTGACAAGAGTCACATTTAGTGTTTCAATTGTCAGAAGTATGGTCATTATTCAAGTGATTGTCCAGAAAAGCAAAAGAATCAAGAAAGTGATACAAAGTTCACAAAGTATGAAGAAGAAGAGATGATGTTGATGGTTACAACAAGAGATGAAGAGAGATTCAAGAACCAGTGGTACTTGGATTCAGGATGCTCATCACACATGTCTAGAAGGAAAGATTGGTTTGTCAACTTAAAACCTTCAACAAAGAACACAGTGAAATTCTCAAGAGATTTGAGATGAAAGAATGAAAATCAACTTCGACACCTGTAGAACCAAGACTGCAACTGTCGAAAGATGCAGAAGAAGATGATGTCGACCCAACCCAATACAGAAGACTTCTTGGGTAATTAAGATATCTTTATCATACGAGGCCTGACTTAGCATACAGTGTGGGTATGGTAAGCAAATTCATGCAGAATCCAAAGGTATCACATCTAACAGCGGATAAGAGGATACTAAGGTATCTCAAAGGAACTCTCGACTATGGAATTTTATTTACTATAGTTGATAAGGGAAAAGAATGCAAGTTAGTGGATACACTGATTCAAGTTGGTGTAGTGATGCTGAGGATCGAAAATGCACAGCAGGATATGTGTTTATGCTAGGTGGTGCACAAGTTGCTTGGAGTTCTAGAAAGGAACGAGTAGTGGAATTATCATCATGCAAAGCAAAATACATAGCTGATTCTCTTTGTGCATGTCAAGCAACTTGGATGGTGAACTTGGTCGAAGAAATCGCGGGGAAAGATCATGGAGCAATTACCATTAAGATCGACAACATCTCAGCTATAAACCTGACGAAGAATATGATAGCTCACAGTCGAAGCAAGCATATCGAAATAAGGTTCCACTATCTTCGAGAGTAGGTAGCAGATGAGAAGATGAATTTGGAACACTACAGAACTGAGAATCAGATTGTAAACATCATGACGAAGGGTGTGTAGGTCGAAGTATTTTAAAGACGAAGAACCAGGATGAATGTAGATAGCTTAGACATAATGAATTAGGTGGTGTGTGTTGTACCAAAAAAATTTCCCTCTTTATTATCATTCTAATTGGTTTATTTTTCATCATCATATGCATACATACATGTCATTGTTACTGTGGCCACGGGATCATGGTGTTCATCTCTCAAGATTTAAAGCAGACACTTATTCTGTCAGTTGGTACAGTGAAGTATAGCTCATGGTTTTCCACACTTAACTGCAACCCACATAGTTTCCAAGAAATAAAAGTATCAATAAATCTATTCATCACCATATCAAGCTCTCATGTGTTCCTGCACGCCTTGAATGGCAGAGAAAATCAAGAGTTTCAATTAATTCAGAACGATTTGAACAAAAAAGCGGTATTTCACAGTGTGACCTCAAGAATTCACAACTTATGTCCGGAGAAGTATTTTAGGGTGATTCTTCAATCTTGAGAACCTTCTTGACATTTTCTACAATTTACATGTTCGGGTCCAGAGCCAATTCCTTGAGGAGGATTCCCGAATACGCAAATATGCTAAAACTGGATATGCTGGTTCGCTGTTTTGCGGAGATCAAAAATTCGTAACTTGTGACCGGTAGATGATATTTGATTGGTTATTTGAGTAGTAGATTCGTTGTGACACCCTTTACATTTCATATGTTCGAGTCGAGAACCAATTCTTTGCGAAAGATTTTCAAAAGCATGAATAATTGAAATCACGGTACAACGGATTTGCTGGTTTGTTGGGTTTCCGATTGCTTAAAAAATTGTAACTTCTGATCTGAAGATCGTCTCATAGTGGCTCTTGAAACATGTGAACTGTCTTTTTATTTCCTTCGATTATCGTGTTTGGCTCGGAAGCTAATTTAATAAAGGAGATCTCCGAACATGTAATTATTCTGAAGCTATACGGTGGAGATACAGTGGGTGTTGGCTCCTAAATTCGACACCTTTGTTTTAATTGATGGCAGCCATTAAAAGCTGAAGGATGCTTTCGACTGGCTAATCCTGTCGAAGTGCCTGTCGAAAGATGGCAAAATACTTAGAAGATTTCTTCCAAGGAAGAAGGCTGATTGCCTTCGACGTCGAAGGAGTTTTCGTCGAAGACGTCTCTTGATGAAGGTGTTCGACAATCCAGAAGTGGAGCAGTTTGAAATTCAAAGCTTTGGAGGGAAAACGGTTTCCAGCAGTTACTACGTGCGAACGTGCAAGGATCTGGAGCGTCGAGCATGGAGAACGTGACAAGTGGCTTGATCTCGAAGCAGTGTAACTGCCCGACGGTTACTTGGAATGGTTTTGTATAAATAGGAGTAGACGTGTAGTTTCTCGCGTGTGTTCACAATAGATACATAGTCACTCATTTAGATTCAAGTACCCAGTGTGAGCGAACGAATTGTTGAGAAATGTATGTGTGAAACACCAATTTATCAATTCAAGTCATTTACTTTTCCAGTATTTTACATGCTTTTCCCCTTTAAGATTCCTGTCGAACCTTTACATTCAAGCCTTGTTTATTTTACCAAGCCTTTCCTTTATGCAATTTACTTTAAACAATTTACTTAAAGCCTTATCCACATTAATTAAACTTCAAAATCAACCTATGTCCATAGGATCAATCTGATCGATCCTGCGAGTAACCAAATAAGTAACCATTTGGAGGATCAGCGGTTGTTTACCAAATCCCTAGGTAAACAAATTGGCACACCCGGTGGGACTGTGTGTTGATTGTTGAAAAATCTCATCTTTTCGAGTTGTATGTTATTGAGGAGTGGTAGAATATACACCAACGATAGCAATACTGCCAGAAGAAGGGAAGAGATGGCGAATCCGCCAAACAATAATGAAATTCCACCACCAAGTGTGGGAGCGACGGTTAATATGACCGTGAGTGAAGCGACGAATGTTGGTTCGACACCAGCAGTGTCAGTCACAACCACGGGGCCAATAACTTCGTTTACAGGCCCCAGAATGCCTTTGGGAACCCCCCCTCCAAGGGGAAATACTGGCCCAAGGCCAGTGTTTCCCCCAGGATTTATTCCATTCTATGGTATGCCAACTTCTGAATTGGCAAGCCTGACGAATGCTGCGTCCACTTATTCAGACCCTTTCGTGAGTGCCACTTCGCCACTCCAAGGCTCTGGAGTAGGCATGGCGAATAGAAATAGGACCCAACTCTTAGGAGGAACGTCCCAAGTAACCCATGGCCTTACAAATGCCTCGACAGCAGTCTTGAGGCAACAGATGGACGAAAGCAACCATGATATGGTGCAAATGTTGGCACAAACTTTGAGTACAGTGCTAAATCCTCTAATACAAAATACTACTCAGTCGAATCAGCAAGTTACAGCGCAAATGACGCGTTTGGCTGACTTCTTTGGAGTACCCCCACCTATTCGACAGCCCCAAAGGGCCCAGATAAGAGGAAATCAGGGGATATTTGTAGAGGAAGAAACCACCATTAACCAGGTTCAACAGCCTGTTGAACAGCCTGTCGAAGAACCTAGGGTAATAGCCCCAGAGGTAAGGTTAGTTAACAGAAACCAAAATGCTGACGAAGTGGTTCAGCATATCCAACACCAAAACATGGGTTTGGAAAACAATCTGGCAACCATGATCGAAAGGATCATGACTCAGAATGGGATGAACATGGGCTTTCGAAGGCCCAACTTTACTTCTCCATTGTCAGAATATGTGTTACAAACTGACTTACCCCCTAGAACCAAAGTCCCCAAATTTACTAAGTTCTCTGGGGACACGACAGAATCTACTGTCGAACATGTGGCTAGGTATTTGATCGAAGCAGGAGACATTTCAAATAATGAAAACCTAAGAATCAAATACTTCCCAAGCTCCTTAACCAAGAACGCTTTTACTTGGTTTACAACTCTACCCCCCAATTCGATCCACCATTGGACCCAGTTGGAAAGATTGTTCCATGAACAATTCTATATGGGGCAAACCAAGATAAGCCTGAAAGAACTGGCGAGTGTTAAGAGACGTTTCACTGAACCTATAGACGAATATCTGAATAGGTTTAGGTTGCTTAAGGCGAGATGTTTTACACAAGTGCCAGAACATGAGCTGGTCGAAATGGCCGCAGGTGGTTTAGATTATTCTATTAGGAAGAAGCTAGATACCCAGTACCTAAGAGACATGGCCCAACTGGCCGATAGAGTTCGACAAGTCGAACGCCTTAAAGCTGAAAAAGCTAAGGCAACAAAAACTCACAAGAGAGAAAGAATAGCGTACGTTGAGATGGATGACGAAGATCTAGAATCCTTCGACGATACTTTAGCTGTCGAAGAAGGAGAAGTCGACTTAGCAGAACTAAAACAAGGGCCTCCATACTCTTGTAAACAATTAGTCCCCTCAAATGGAAAAAATCCCGTTGGTCCAGACAGGACCAACGATAGGTTCCCAAAAAAGACTTATAGTTTTGACATCACAAAATGTGATGAAATATTCGACTTGCTAGTTAAAGATGGCCAAATGATAGTGCCCCCTGGGGTAAAAGTGCCTCCTCTTGATCAAAGAAAGAAGAGAGGTTTTTGCAAATATCATAATTTTCTGGGCCATAAAACTTCTCAATGTTTTCTTTTCAGGAATCTTGTGCAAGACGCTATTGAGGAAGGGAGATTAAAGTTTGCTGACAAATCCCCCATGGCTGTCGACTCCAATCCACTGAAGGCTGAAGCCCACTATGCAGAACCCTCTGAGGTGAACATGATAGAGGCAACCAGGATCCAGTCGAAGAAGCCAGGCATTACCATGGTCGAAGTCTCAAAGGATCACATCAACATGCCAATCTTTGGCAGTTTTTCTGGAAATTTATCCAGGAAGACAATTGAGGCTGTCCAGAAAGCGGTCGAAGACCCAAAGTCGAAGACTGCTGAAGCACAAAAAACTGGACCAAAGCCCAGTTCCCAATTGGCCACTGTACAAGGCCAGACGGAGAATCTGGAGACACAAATGAAACAACTAACTCTTGCTACTAAGGATACAATGAATATCAACATGGTTGAACTTTCTGACCCTAAAACTTCAGAAGAAGCCATAAGGCAAGAGCAGGCAAATAAAACGGCTTTCCCTAGGGAAAACGAAAACTTGGCAGATTTTTTACAAAGATGCCAGAAGAAGAAATCAGAGGTGATGCTATGTCCAAGATGTAGTTCTATCTTTGATAAAAAGGCTGCTGAGCACATACAAGGAGTGAGAGCAGCGAACAAGAGAAGGGAAAATTCTGACCTTCGACATGATCCCAGAAGGGGTTCTAATCAAGACAAGAGGCCTTTGACTTTTAGGCCTCCAACAAATGTACCAGTAGACACTTGGTACAAAACATCTGGCCGGAAAAGGCCAAGTGAAGAGAAATGGCATTCTTTCGAAGTGCCAAGAGGTTCCTCTTTAATTCAGAAGAAAGATCCTCAAGTTGCTGCACCCAAGGTTGCTCAAGTGTCCAGCAACTACAAGGGAAAAAATCCTATGTCGAGATCCCAATGGAGGAGATATCAAAGAAGGCGAAAAGCTGAAAGAGAGGCTGCCAACGAACCTAAGGCAGAAACTAGTTCGAATGTGCCTCAAAGGAAACAAAGAAAGCCTCTTGAGAGAGAACCAGTTACCAACAGGCTAGTGTGGCCTAACCAGAGCGAAGTCGAAGACGAAGATGATGCTGAGTCCGACGATACCCTGGATATAATGGTGAACATTGTTTCAGTACTGCCCAGGGAATTCAATCGACAAGTAGAAGTCGAAGCCAGTGACTGGGAGGTGGAACAAGAAATGGCCAAACATAGGCCAGTGTGCTACTTTGTCATGGACAATGGCACTACAGAGGAACAAAATGGCTTCTTCGAGCCACCCACAGAGGCGATGAAGAATCACCTCAAACCTTTGTTCATAAGGGCCAAGCTCGAAGAGACCACTGTGAACAAAATATTGGTCGACTGTGGGGCCACTATCAATATTATCCCTCATTCTGTGCTAATAAAGATTGGCAAAAGGGATGAAGAAATTAAACCTCACAATATGGTCCTATCCAACTATGAGGGAGGCATTGGGACCACCATGGGGGTGATCCAGCTCGACATAAAAGTTGGGTCGATCCTTCGACCAACAATGTTCATGGTCATTTCGGCCAAACCTAACTACAACCTTTTGTTAGGCCGTGAGTGGATTCATGGCGTAGGTGCTGTGCCTTCATCGATGCATCAAAGACTGCTTCTATGGCGCCCAGATGGGCTGGTCGAAAACATAGAGGCTGATCAGAGTTACTACCTTGGCGAAGTAAACCACTTGGGTGTAACAGATTTCGACAAAAACTTGGCTCACATAGGGCCATGTCCAACTCCTGACTTCGACATGGCGCCAGCGCCAAACACCTTTTGTTCCCTATACCTGCATCCTGAGCATGGTTTCCAATGGGACAGAGAAGACTTGTCCCACATAGAATTCAGTGGGCTAACTGGTATCCAACCAACTGGTTGGGGAAGTGAATTCAGTGATAATGACTGAGTCACAATCTCTGAAGCGAATTTCGGCCTATGTGGCTGAAACCAAGATGATAACGGCTCTCGAAGCCGAAGTAAAGTACATGGCCACACAGGCCAATGATCAACAATTATCTGCTGTTGGCCCAGGAAAGGATTTCGATCCAAGACCTCCTGATATCATGCCAGACGAAATGTAGGAACAGAGGCTCGACGCGATCTATGACGATGAGCCTTTGGGCTTCGAAAAGGATCCCTTGGCGAACAACATTAAGATGTTAGCACAAGACCCTTTAGAAGAAATCAACTTAGGCGAAGGATCAGAGAATAGGCCAACCTACATCAGCGCCAAAATTGATCCAGAACTTAGGTTGGAAGTAATCCAGTTGCTGAAAGAGTTTAAAGACTGTTTTGCATGGGATTATGACGAAATGCCTGGTCTCGACAGAGGATTGGTAGAACTTCAGTTGCCAATCAAACCTGGAAAGAAGCCAATCAAGCAAAATCCAAGACGCTTCGCTCCAGAAATTTTGTCGAAGATCAAAACGGAGGTCGAAAGACTTCTGAAATGCAAATTCATCCGTGTGACAAGGTATGTCGAATGGATTGCAAATATTGTGCCAGTGATTAAGAAAAATGGCACATTAAGGGTGTGCATAGATTTCAGAGATTTGAATGCTGCCACCCCCAAAGATGAATATCCAATGCCTGTGGCGGAAATGCTAGTCGATTCTGCCGCTGGCTACGAATACCTGAGTATGCTCGATGGTTATTCAGGATATAATCAAATATTCATTGCTGAAGAGGATGTGTCGAAAACAGCCTTTCGATGTCCTGGGGCCTTAGGCACTTACGAGTGGGTAGTGATGCCTTTTGGCCTAAAGAACGCTGGGGCAACGTACCAGCGAGCAATGAATACTATCTTCCATGATTTTATTAACACTTTTATGCAAGTTTATATTGATGATATTGTTATAAAATCTGTTTCCAGGAAGAGTCACATTGACCACCTTCGACAATCATTCGAAAGAATGAGAGAACATGGTCTGAAGATGAACCCTTTGAAGTGTGCGTTCTGTGTAAAAGCTGGAGATTTCTTGGGCTTCGTTGTCCACAAGAAAGGAATCGAAATCAATCAGAACAAGACGAAGGCAATTTTGGAAGCGAAAGCGCCATCGAATAAGAAGGAATTGCAATCTCTCTTAGGCAAGATAAATTTCCTGAGAAGGTTTATATCTAACCTAAGTGGGAAAGCTCAGGCCTTTTCACCCTTACTTCGACTGAATAAGGAGGGGTTCGAATGGGGGCAAGAGCAGCAAGAAGCCTTCGACAAAATCAAAGGGTACCTCACTAAGCCACCTATTTTGGTGCCTCCTTGTAGTAATAGGAGTATGAGATTGTACATAGCTGCATCTGATAAAACTCTGGGAAGTATGTTAGCCCAAGAGGATGAGAATGGAGTCGAAAGACCCATTTATTATCTCAGTCGAGTTTTGAATGATGCAGAAACTAGATATAGCGAAGTTGAAAAATTGTGTCTATGTCTGTATTTCTCTTGTACAAAGCTCAAACAATATATAAAACCAGTTGATGTTTATGTTTCGTCTCATTTTGATGTTTTCAAATATATGTTGTCGAAACCTATCTTGCATAGTCGAATTGGCAAGTGGGCATTAGCATTGACTGAATACTCCTTGACCTTTATGCCTCTTAAGGCAGTAAAAGGACAAGTGGTTGCAGACTTCATAGTCGACCACTCAATTCAAGTCGAGGATATTAATTATGTGGAGATAGAACCTTGGAAATTCTACTTCGATGGTTCCAGCCATAAAAATGGAACAGGAGTAGGAGTCTTGATTATTTCTCCAGATAAAATTCCAACAACATTCAAGTACCAAATCGAAGGTTCTTGTTCGAACAATGAGGCTGAGTATGAAGCTCTAATTACTGGCCTTGAAATATTGTTGGAATTGGGGGCAACTCGAGTCGAAATAATGGGAGACTCAGAGTTAGTCATCAAGCAAGTCACAAAGGAGTATAAATGCATAAGAGAGAATCTCATTATGTACTTTGTGATAGCAAATCGTTTATTGAAACAATTTGAAAGTGTCAATATTCGACACATACCCAGAGTCGAAAATCAAATAGCCAATGACTTGGCACAGATTGCATCTGGGTATAAAATTTCAAAAACGAGATTACAAAGAGCAATCGAAGTTCGAGAGAAGATAAGAGCAACTTGTCTATCACCAACAGACTTGGAATCAACAAGGTTAGGATATGCTGATCACTCAAACTTTGAGATTTCGTTCATAGATAATTTGTCAGACCAGGATTGGAGGAAACCCATTGTGGACTATCTTCAAAATCCAGGAGCTCCGACAGAACGAAAGACAAAATACAGGGCGTTGAGTTTTGTACTCATGGGTAATGAGTTATTCAAGAAGACGCCTGAAGGGGTGTTGCTGAAATGTTTAAGTGAAACTGAAGCATACATAGCCCTTTCGACTACACATGCTGGGGCATGTGGGGCTCACCAAGCAGGCCATAAGATGAAATGGTTGTTGTTTCGACAAGGACTATATTGGCCCACTATGCTGAAAGATTGTGTTGAGTTCGCCAAAGGTTGCCAAGAGTGTCAAGTTCATACAGGCATCCAGCATGTACCAGCAAGCGAACTTCACTCGATAGTGAAGCCTTGGCCCTTTCGAGGATGGGCGTTGGATCTCATTGGAGAGATTCGACCAGCATCATCAAAGAGTCAGAAATACATATTGGTAGGCATTGATTATTTTACTAAGTGGATCGAAGCTGTCCCTTTAGTCAATGTAGACCAAGAGAATGTCATTGAATTTATTCAAAAGAACATTATATTTAGGTATGGAATCCCTGAGACAATAACAACTGATCAAGGTTCAGTTTTCACTGGTCGAAAGATGCAGGAATTTGCTCAGGAAACAGGTTTCAAACTCCTAACATCCACGCCTTACTATGCACAGGCGAATGGTCAAGTCGAAGCAGCTAACAAAGTGGTGATTGGCTTGATAAAGAAGCATGTTGGGAAGAAACCAAAGAATTGGCATAAGACGTTAGACCAGATTTTATGGGCTTGTCGAACTTCCCCAAAAGAAGCCACTGGTACAACACCATATAGGCTAACTTTTGGCCATGATGCAGTATTGCCAGCAGAAATTTGTCTTCAATCTGCAAGAGTTCAGAGGCATTATGATATTCCTTCTGAGGTTTATTGGAATATGATGTTAGATGAACTGGTGGATTTAGACGAAGAGAGACTACATGCTCTCGACTTACTCAGGCTTCAGAAGAAAAGAGTCGAAGACTCTTATAATAGAAAGGTAAAACCTAAGGTATTTTTGCCTGAAGATTTAGTTTGGAAGGTAATTCTTCCCATGGATCGACGGGATCGAAGCATGGGGAAATGGTCACCCAAATGGGAGGGACCCTTCAGAGTTATCCAAACTTTTTCTGGTGGAGCCTATGAGGTCGAAGAGGTAAGTGGTGATAAAAGGCTCTTGAGAGTAAATGGTAAATATTTGAAAAAATATAAGCCTATACTACAAGAGATAAAAATAAAACAATAAAAGAACAAGCTAAATTAACCATAAAAATGCCAAAATGGAAATTTTCATTAATTTCAGCCAAAATGGCAATTGTTGTCGAAAGTGACTACAGAAGATGGTTACAAAAGAGAATCAATCAAAAAGAAAGAGAATTCTTGAGTCGAAGATACTTGGCATGCTGCAGATCCAACCTCTTCTTGCACCAAGATTTTTCTTGCACCAGTTTGGCAATTTGGGCGTCGAGGCTTTGAGCCCTCTCAGCGAATTCCAGGCCTTGCTTGATCTCAGTCTCGCTCTCAGTGTCTGGGATAGTCGAAAGAATTTCCTCCTGGAGCACAGTGTTGGCGTTTATCTTCGCCTCTATCTCTGCAATTTGTGCTCGGAAGGAGACATTCTCTCGCTCAATAGCATCGAACCTTTCCTGTGCAGACGCTTTCTGTTTCGACAACTCAGCAATTCGAGAAGTCGAACTTGAGACAGCAGTCCATGCAGATAAGCTCTTGCCATGCAGCGTTTCGAGCTGACTGTTAAAAGTTCGTTGGCGCCGGTAATCCGCTGAGACTTGGTCAATCATAGAATGTAATTCCATGATTAAGTCTGAGATTTCTGGGGCTACAGCATCGAAGTCAACAGCATTCAAAACCTCTTTTAAGCAAGATGGAGCAGTGGGGTCCCCCTCTAAAGCCTTCATTAAATCTCTCTTGAAGAACTGGGCCTTGACCTTCGCCAACGCTTCATCAAGAGGAGAAGTCTCAGTAGATTTCCCCGACAGAGTAGGAATTTCCTGACTGGTGTCGGAAGAACTCTTACTCTCGACGATTGCATTAAGGTAGCTGACAGGGTCAGTTTGTTTCAAGATTTCCAAGTCCTTTTTCGACCTGTGCTTTGAGGAGGTGACCCTTGCCACAGTATTATCTTGGACTTGAGTCTGTTGAATGCTGAGTGCCTCGTTTGGTTGCTCTTCGACTTGAACTGAGGCGGTACTAGCGTCGACATTTAGTCAATGTAGACCAAGAGAATGTCATTGAATTTATTCAAAAGAACATTATATTTAGGTATGGAATCCCTGAGACAATAACAACTGATCAAGGTTCAGTTTTCACTGGTCGAAAGATGCAGGAATTTGCTCAGGAAACAGGTTTCAAACTCCTAACATCCACGCCTTACTATGCACAGGCGAATGGTCAAGTCGAAGCAGCTAACAAAGTGGTGATTGGCTTGATAAAGAAGCATGTTGGGAAGAAACCAAAGAATTGGCATAAGACGTTAGACCAGATTTTATGGGCTTGTCGAACTTCCCCAAAAGAAGCCACTGGTACAACACCATATAGGCTAACTTTTGGCCATGATGCAGTATTGCCAGCAGAAATTTGTCTTCAATCTGCAAGAGTTCAGAGGCATTATGATATTCCTTCTGAGGTTTATTGGAATATGATGTTAGATGAACTGGTGGATTTAGACGAAGAGAGACTACATGCTCTCGACTTACTCAGGCTTCAGAAGAAAAGAGTCGAAGACTCTTATAATAGAAAGGTAAAACCTAAGGTATTTTTGCCTGAAGATTTAGTTTGGAAGGTAATTCTTCCCATGGATCGACGGGATCGAAGCATGGGGAAATGGTCACCCAAATGGGAGGGACCCTTCAGAGTTATCCAAACTTTTTCTGGTGGAGCCTATGAGGTCGAAGAGGTAAGTGGTGATAAAAGGCTCTTGAGAGTAAATGGTAAATATTTGAAAAAATATAAGCCTATACTACAAGAGATAAAAATAAAACAATAAAAGAACAAGCTAAATTAACCATAAAAATGCCAAAATGGAAATTTTCATTAATTTCAGCCAAAATGGCAATTGTTGTCGAAAGTGACTACAGAAGATGGTTACAAAAGAGAATCAATCAAAAAGAAAGAGAATTCTTGAGTCGAAGATACTTGGCATGCTGCAGATCCAACCTCTTCTTGCACCAAGATTTTTCTTGCACCAGTTTGGCAATTTGGGCGTCGAGGCTTTGAGCCCTCTCAGCGAATTCCAGGCCTTGCTTGATCTCAGTCTCGCTCTCAGTGTCTGGGATAGTCGAAAGAATTTCCTCCTGGAGCACAGTGTTGGCGTTTATCTTCGCCTCTATCTCTGCAATTTGTGCTCGGAAGGAGACATTCTCTCGCTCAATAGCATCGAACCTTTCCTGTGCAGACGCTTTCTGTTTCGACAACTCAGCAATTCGAGAAGTCGAACTTGAGACAGCAGTCCATGCAGATAAGCTCTTGCCATGCAGCGTTTCGAGCTGACTGTTAAAAGTTCGTTGGCGCCGGTAATCCGCTGAGACTTGGTCAATCATAGAATGTAATTCCATGATTAAGTCTGAGATTTCTGGGGCTACAGCATCGAAGTCAACAGCATTCAAAACCTCTTTTAAGCAAGATGGAGCAGTGGGGTCCCCCTCTAAAGCCTTCATTAAATCTCTCTTGAAGAACTGGGCCTTGACCTTCGCCAACGCTTCATCAAGAGGAGAAGTCTCAGTAGATTTCCCCGACAGAGTAGGAATTTCCTGACTGGTGTCGGAAGAACTCTTACTCTCGACGATTGCATTAAGGTAGCTGACAGGGTCAGTTTGTTTCAAGATTTCCAAGTCCTTTTTCGACCTGTGCTTTGAGGAGGTGACCCTTGCCACAGTATTATCTTGGACTTGAGTCTGTTGAATGCTGAGTGCCTCGTTTGGTTGCTCTTCGACTTGAACTGAGGCGGTACTAGCGTCGACATGTGGTTCTTCGTTAACATCACCTTGGGGTCCTTCGCCAGCGTCCTTTTGTGGCTCTTCGCTAGCGTCACCCTGGTGGTCTTCGCCAGTACCACCTTGATGCTCTTCGTCAACAGCATCTTGGTTCTCTTCGCCATTGCCTTGGTCTTTTCCTTCAGGATTCTCTTCTGACGACAAGTCTACCACAGGAACCGTTTCTGGCTGTGTTTCCTCCGCCATAGGTTCTTCAGTTGTCTTCTCCACTGTTTCAGCATTGGCCTCAGTCTCAGTGTGGGCTTCGTCATTGCCCAAATTTTTCTCTTGAGGCCTGCTGAGTTCAGCAGATTCTAGAGTTTCTGAAGTCCTTGGTGGAGAACTTCCAGTGGTGTCCTGAAAAGGAAAAAGAAGACAAACCTTCAGATGTCGAAAGAGACATAATCAAATACTGGTATCTATGCCTAAATTATAAGAAGGGTCCAATAGATTACCTGTGGATTGACTTCAGCCCCAGGGCTGGAATTATCACTTTCGACAGGCTTGGTAACTAGAGCGTTCAGTTCCTCCTCAGTTGGTTCCTCGATGACCACTGCAGGTGGCCTAGGCTTTCTTACACCAACCTTTATTCTGACGGTTCGACCTTCAGGAGCTGGAGTAGGAACAGAAGCGTCCTTCGTTAACTTTCGCCTCTTTAGGGGAGAAGGAGGGGAATCACTTTCGTCATCACTCCCCGATTCGATCACCAATGCTGCTCTTTTCTTGGGCGAAGGGGCCTGAAAACCAATAGGAATTCGATTGAATAATTACGTCGAAAATAAAAAATCGAAAGCCAGAATGAAAATGAAGAAAATCTGGTTACCGATGCAGGAGGCCTCCTCGAAGAGCCTTCCCCCTGTTGGTTGCCTGTTGTCTTCGCCGGCGCTATAGTCTTCGCCGGCGGTGGAGGTTTTGTCGAAGGGACCCCTCCTTGTGGGCCTCCTGTAGCCTTCTTGACCAAGGGTTTTCGAACAACTGGAAGCGAAAAGGAAAGTTAACAAGCTAACAGTCGAAGAGAAAGATAAAAAGAAATGTGAGAGCATGAACTTACATTTCTTTACTTTGTCAAATACAAGGACAAAAGACTTCTGCAACTCTGATATGAAGTCCTTCTCGTCGAAGAAGTACTCAGCGTAATAGCTTCTCCACCACTCTTCAAAAGATAGTGAGCAAAGGAAGTTAAGCTGGTAGTTGAACAGCGAGAGGATTGTTCGACCAGCATACCTTCCAATATGCTTGGTAGCAGCTTCTTCTGTATAATCGTTGCAGAAGTACAACATTGACTTCTCTCTTTGGAAAATGGGAGAAGGCAGGGTTTGGATGATACCAAACTGGCGAGACACCAGATTGGGTTGATAGGCAAGCAGACTCAGATGAGTCTTAGAACTCTTAAATCGAAGAGGCATGATCCTGGGTGTCAGGAACGCCTCCCACAGTATGGTGTGCTCATCAACATTGGGACCACTCGACTCCTTGGGATGTGGCCTTGTGAACCATGCTGGCCCCACCTTTCGTTGAGCAAATGGAGCCATAGTTGAAACAAATTCCTTCCTTCGAGCGAACATCAGCACGAAGTTAGTGAAGGTCTGTTGGAACTCTAGCCCATCTTCTACAGGTGTCAGTAGAGCCAGCCTAATTCCTTCGATACGTCTATTAGCTATCGCTGGGGCTTGTTCATTTATCTGAGTCTTCTTGGGTAAGAAAGACTCGAAAGTGGCGTTAAGCCACAGTTGAAGTAGCCAGAAAGGCCCAGCGAGTAGCAAACTGTTCCTATCTTCGACATGTTTCAGGAGAGTAACCCCATTGCTGATGGAGTCATAAAGACTGGCCAGAATTAGTTCTGCCAAACAGATGTTCTGGCGGTGATGCAGTTGGGTGGCCAGAGTGACCATCTTTTTGGTCACTTGCAGAGACTTCGAACAAAACACAAAGCGAGTTAGCCATAAGGCTAGAAACGCTATGTGTTCGACATCCGACACTGTATCCGTCGACCTGTCGTGAAAATGGTTGATAAAGGTGGTGAATGTTGGCTTGGTTTCAGAGAAGCCAATTTGGTCCTCCGACATCTCTTCCGGGTCGAAGTAATCTCCGGTTGGTCGAAGGCCAGTGATGGCTGCTACGTCGAAGAGTGTGGGGGTTAACATCCCACATGGAAGGTGAAAGGTGAAGTGAGAGTTATCCCAGAACAACAGCGAAGCTATAAGCATCTCTGGGGAGTAGTTTAAGCCTGTCTTCGACAGCATTATTAGGTCAAAGATTCCCATTTCCTTCCAGACTGGAGTTTGATGTTTCTCCAACTTTGTTAGCCAAGCAACATAGTCAGAGGTCAGATTAGGGCAAGACCTAAAGACTCTAACACTTCTGTTGAAGAAGCGAAGGTCGATCTTCTCGTGTGTAGGGTCTTCGTTGTCTTCTGCATCCTTCTTAGCACAGGCTACTGGCTTGAGTTTCTCGACGATGGGAAAATAGCTCTTGATCTTCAGAGCTTCAGAGATGCTGGGGTTCATGGGTCCAGACATTGCGAAGATTTGGTTGGAGTATCCAACCGGAATCATCAAGTGACGCGAGTAAGCGTCGCGAACGGAGATGTCAGATGGTTCAGGGACCCTTCGTTTCCATGTAGCGTTCACTACCGGAGCAGTAACAAAGACCTTGGGCTTAGCAAGTTGTTCAGTTGGTGCGTTAGTCTTGGGGGCAGTTGAAGCAGAAGCCATTGTTGAGGATGAGGATGAAGTTGGAAAAGGAAGAGTTTTTCTGCAAAGAGAACAAGTTTGTAAGAAAGCAAGGGAGTCTGAGAGATAGTTTGCGTGAAAAGTCCCACAATGGGATATTCACTACTATTTATAGTAGTGGGAGAAATTCCCAATAACGAGGGCATTAAATGTCATTTAATGCTGCAGGAATTAGTGGGACGCGTGGCAGCATCCTGTTGTTTTGGCCGTTTCTGCAGAAACAGAAAGACGCAGCGTGCGTCCTCGTTTTTTGAATTTGTCATAATGACAAATTATGAAGTGATGTTTGGTTCTGCACGCCGTACTGACAGTGACGTCCTAGGATCAAATCAATGATGGTTTCTTGGGATTGCCAATAGTTGGTAAAAAGCAACAAAAAGTGCACAAGTTAACTTGTGACAAAGCGTGGAAAAAACAGGTGTCGAATGGCGTTTTCAAAGAATGCCTTTTTCTTTCAGAGTCGAAATAAGGCATTCTTGGGGGGCAATTTGTTGGCTCCTAAATTCGACACCTTTGTTTTAATTGATGGCAGCCATTAAAAGCTGAAGGATGCTTTCGACTGGCTAAGCCTGTCGAAGTGCCTGTCGAAAGATGGCAAAATACTTAGAAGATTTCTTCCAAGGAAGAAGGCTGATTGCCTTCGACGTCGAAGGAGTTTTCGTCGAAGACGTCTCTTGATGAAGGTGTTCGACAATCCAGAAGTGGAGCAGTTTGAAATTCAAAGCTTTGGAGGGAAAACGGTTTCCAGCAGTTACTACGTGCGAACGTGCAAGGATCTGGAGCGTCGAGCATGGAGAACGTGACAAGTGGCTTGATCTCGAAGCAGTGTAACTGCCCGACGGTTACTTGGAATGGTTTTGTATAAATAGGAGTAGACGTGTAGTTTCTCGCGTGTGTTCACAATAGATACATAGTCACTCATTTAGATTCAAGTACCCAGTGTGAGCGAACGAATTGTTGAGAAATGTATGTGTGAAACACCAATTTATCAATTCAAGTCATTTACTTTTCCAGTATTTTACATGCTTTTCCCCTTTAAGATTCCTGTCGAACCTTTACATTCAAGCCTTGTTTATTTTACCAAGCCTTTCCTTTATGCAATTTACTTTAAACAATTTACTTAAAGCCTTATCCACATTAATTAAACTTCAAAATCAACCTATGTCCATAGGATCAATCTGATCGATCCTGCGAGTAACCAAATAAGTAACCATTTGGAGGATCAGCGGTTGTTTACCAAATCCCTAGGTAAACAGTGGGAACAGTATGTTGAACCATTATTTTTTAGACGTTCAAAAATTCATAACTTTCAGCCGGTTCAACATTTTTTAGTCGTTCTTTGGAAAAAATTATGTCTTAATTTTATCTTCGATTCATATGTTCGGTTCAGGAGTTAATTAATTATAGAACATCTCCGAAAGTGCGAATTACCAGAGAAAATTGCATCCCGAAATGGTTTTCTGATGGACCGTTCATCGACATTAAAAAATTCGTAACTTTCTCAATTTTTACTGTTTCGGGACGATTCTTGAAGCATGAGATCACAAAATTTATCAACTATAACTTTGCTTCAGGTCCCGAGTTTGGGTTGTGTTCCGAAGGTTTCCGTTTGTGGTTCGCATCCGAAAGTGCGCACGAAAATAAGCTGAAATTTTCGATACGGTGAAATAAGTCCACTGTTTCTTGTCATTCAAAAAATCATAACTCGCTCGATTTTTATCATATCGGGTGATTCTTTCGGAATGATGTCACACATTTTTTCACCGACAATTTTGCTTTAGGGTTCACATCGAGATTTGAACCTAAAGTCATGAGCTCGTGGTTTGTTCGCGCGTGGTACATGAAAAAAGCTGAAAAATATGCATTGATTCTTTTTACACTGAGTTTCTCTTCGTTCAGGGCGACATAACTTGCTCAATTTTTATCATACCGAGACGATTCTTTCAGCTCCGCCTCATAAATTTCGTCATCGAGAGCTTTGTTTCAAGTCCTGCGTCGAGATTCTGCACTGATTATCATAAGCTTGGAGGTTTTGTGTCGATAGTGCACGAGATAATCCAAAAACTCAAGTTTGAAGCCAAAACTATATATTTTGAATTCAAAATTTCTCATAACAACACTCATTCACACAAACTCCTCACGTTTTGCTCTCAACTCTCTCCAAGATCAAACATATTTCTCTCAACTTTTCCCCCAAATTGCTCAAGAACACAAACCACAAATTCATCAATCTTCATCTCTTTTTCACTCATATTCTGCAAGCAACACCGCCCACCGCCGCCGGTTTCTTCTACGGCCATCACCGGTCCCTCTGCCTCTTGTCTGTGCACCAAACTTCGGTCGGATCCTCTCTGTTTTTGACTGCGCGATCCTCCGCAGACCGGTCTCTGCTCTTCGCATAAGCCTCGCGCGTCACCCCTCCTTCTGTCGTCCCTCTCATCCGTCCGATCAAGTTTTCTATCGAAACTTCTTGCTCTGGTCGTCTTCTTCACTTGTTTGCATCAATTTAGTAATTCATCTACAACTTCACTTGATTTCCAATTATTTTGTGTATTTCTTGAATTGATGTGAGATATTGTGAATTACTTGAGTTGAATTCTTGAACATTGAATTTGTGAATTACTTTGATTCTTTATTTTTCAATTATGTTAAAGCTTGTTGGAATTGGTCAAATCAAGATCATGATAATGTTGTGAATTTTTAGATTCAACCAATTGTTTGTGAATCATGTAGAGCTTGCGTGTCGAAATTCGCATTTGCTCTTGATTATGGAGATTAACGCGTCGTAAATTGATTTCGATTCATTATTTTCTTGACAAATGCTTAAACTCGTGAATTAGAATTAATTTATAACTTGTTTAATCACTTTCGACGCGTAAGAAATATGTGATTTCAAGGCTTGGAATTGTGGTTTTGACACCGATTTTGTGGATGCATTTCACTTGTAAATTCTGATTGAATTTCAATATGTTGATATTCGAATTTAATGCATTAAAACCTTGATTTTATAATCAATTCTTGGTGAATATCAACATATACATAGTGCTGTCTGGAATTCATAAGTGTACCGTAAAATGTGAATTAATTTCGGATCATTGTTTTTCCAAACTTGTTGGCACTTTTGATGGATACCGATACCAATTTCGGTGGATTTTATTCCAACTTTTCGCACACTTCTAAAACTACAACAATGTTGTCCGAAATTCAATTTTACATGAACAATGGGATGTTTTTTGAATAATGCATCTGTGTGCGTAATCGTTCATTTCTTTGACACCGGTACCAAGTTTGGAGTCTTTTAATCCGGTTTTTGCACCGAATTCATGTGTTACAATCCACTGTCCGGATTTCTAAGTATGATATGTAGCATCATTTAATTCCAAGTAAATGCATACTTGAGCTTTCTAGTATGTTTGCTTGACACCAATATCAAGTACCGTTGATTTTGACTCAACTTTTGTGCATTACCATGTGTTAAATAGTTGATGCCCGGAAAATCTATTTTGTATCTACATTGTGTTTTAATTCATTCTAAATACAAATTTGAGCTTAATTCCACAAGTACTTGATATCGGAGTTCATTTTTCACACTTTCACGATGATTTTTCGTGCACTTCCATATGCTAGTGCGGTGCTTCCCGGTTTTCTACTTCTATGTTCCGATACTTTTTCACATGAGATTTCATCGCATTATGATCCTATTTTGAGTTGTGATATGATTTCTTTCATTTGATTACGCTTTCTGGTTATCACTAACTCATCTCGTGTACTTGTGAAAGGCTTTTTCAAGAGAGTTTTCAATCGGTTAATTGATTCTTAGTTTTCCAATTGAAACATATTTTTCCACTTCTTTATGGTTCGATCTTGCTTCTGATGCGATTGATTGCGAGTCTCGTTCTATGAGATGTATATACTGTTGTTTGTTTGTCTGGACTTGTGTTTGTGCAGGTTTATTGATTGACGTTCAGATGTGTCCGCTACGCATTTCAGTTGTGATTTATTTTCACATGATGCTTCAACCCATATTCCGAGCACCCAATTTCTGACTTCTTTTGTTGTTGATGCTAGCTTGCACGAAGTTTTCTGGGTTTCTTACACTCGTTGAGCTTTAATAAAGATTTATATATGTTCGGTATTTGCTCCTATCTATTGCACTCTGCTTTGTTTTCCTCTTTCCTTGCCGTGAGAAGTTGGAATAGAGATGCATGATCATTTACTGTTTTTCTTGCCATGAGAAGTAGGAATAGAGATGCATGACTGGGAGTCCATACTTTAGGTGAGCAATGTTGTTTTAAAAGACCTTTATAAGGAAATTCCTACTTATGCTTGCTTGTTTAAAGTCCTCTATGAAGGCGATTTTGTCTGTTTATCTTTGTTCCGAAGACCTCCAAGATGGCGTCTCATTCCCCATTGATAAGTCCTCAAAGAAGGCATAAGGCGAACAGAGGATCCGCAATCGACCCCGCCATTTCTAGTCCCCAGGTCGTTCGTATCTCACGTTGCACGTCGATGCTATGAATAGTGCTTCTATTGTTATCGAGTCGATCAAGTGGAGCAGAGGGTATACAATCAACCCCCACACATTGTCATAAGCTCATGTCAGTCAACGTTGATGCTTCGTGATCTCATTATTGCTTTCTATCGCCTACCTCGATGACATGATATCTTGGTCAGGTGTTTAGTCGCCTATGACGATTCACTCTTATTCTTCTCTTGCCTAGATGACACGATATCTTGACTAAGGGTCGACGTCCCGTATTCTTCTTGCCTTGATGATAGGATATCATGGTTAAGAGCTACTGATTTCCCCCAGCTTTTCTTACCTCAATGACTCGATATCTTGGTTAAGTGATTTCCCCCAGCTTTTCTTACCTCAATGACTCGATATCTTGGTTAAGCCTCCCTTTATTCTACCTTGATGACATGATATCATGGATATGTGTCCCTCTTCCCTTATCCTACCTCGATGAGATGGTATCATGGTTAGGTGTTATTCCTCTCCCCTTCCTACCTTGGTGACATGATACCTCGGTTAGGTGTGTGCTACTTGAGCGAGTGGATACTCCTCAAGCTTTGTGTGTTTGTTTTCTATCGTGTGATCACATGCTCCCTTAGGATTGCTAGTTCACTCTCTTTTAAATTTGAACTAATTAGACCTTAGGCTTGAATCTATGAATGCTGATGCTAGGTAGATTCTCCCTTCGTTAATCCAAACTCTAGGACCATCATTGCATGGTAACAATAGAGATAACACTAGGTTAGTCTCCCTTAGACTTTTTACTTCCCCTTTTTGCATAACTAAAACAAAAACTCTTTTTCTTTGGCAAATTCACAAAACACTCTAAAATTGCAAAACCCTTTTTCAAGGTAAAAAACACCAACCAATGCAAACCTTTTTGTCTTTGAACTTTTTCTTTTAAAACCTTTTCAAAAAGGACATGCTTCGCTAGCATCATTCATAAAAAAACATACAATAAATTGAAACATGTGATCTGAACTACGACGCTCTGATTCCTCAAAAGGGATACGTAGGCATTAGGTCGCGGGGCCTAGGCGAGGAAAACTTTGTAAATATTCCTTCTTTTTCCCGTGTTTTCTTTCGCATGCATTTCCTCTTAGCATTAAGCTTTAGACATATATTTTTACACACCCTTAGATTAGAGCAAACTTAAGTGGATCTTGTGGAGTACCATAAACGCGTCGGTTGCTAATACATTCATCTCGCGTAACCGACTTCCGTACCCTTTTTCTTGGCCGCAAGACCATCTTATCCATTTCTTTGGGGTTCTCTCGATATCCTCCCTTCCTTCGGAATAAATAGAGTTCGGTGGCGACTCTGTATTTTTTTTGCGGCGCGACAATATGTTGAAAGAAATTCCTTGTGTCGAAACAGTTTGCTCGATAGATACAAGGGAGTGCCAAAAAGACTTGATTTGATTTAGAAGTCTAGAAACAGTTTGTTACACACATAATTAATTTAATTTTAGATTTAGATAGATATGATGTATATCTAAAATAGATAGATTTGATTTAGTTTCAAAATAGGTATTTTGGGCTTTTATAGTTTTGGGCTTTGCCTTAGGGACCAAACTAATCTAAATCTATAAATAGAGAGTAACCCTTATTTTTTGTTATCAATTCATTCATTCATAGAATTTGCAGTTGCAAGTGAATAATAAAGTTTTCCACAGTTTGTAGGCAGAAAGAAACTCTGCAGAAAATAATTTTATTATTCTCTTCACTTTTTATTTTTCATTATCATTGTATGGTAATATCAATCTTAAATATCAAGATTGATAGAAATTCATCATAAATTTTAATAGATTTTCAACGGTTTTCATGAAGCTACATATGATACCATACTATATTGTAATGTTACTTTATATTGCACTATTATTTATTTACTTTTCATGTTATATTTTAACATATTTAGACTTTGGAGTGTTTGGAAGAGTGTATTGACCTAGCTTAGGACATTATTTCATTTATGAAAGTTTATAGAAATAGATTATATATAGATTGTTAACTTTTGTTTTCTCTTTGATTGTGATGTGTAAACTCCTATATGATGTTTAATTGACATTTAATTAAACTCCTATAAATATTTAAATTTCAATAGATATTATTTTATTACATAACTATACTTACATTATAGTTGTGGAAGCAGTTATATTCATTCCAATGACAGCGCCAATGTAATTAGAATATTTAAAAAATTCATAAACTTTTTGTTTAGAGCTGTCGAGATGTTCTCTAACAATATATATTGAATTTTTTAAACATGTTATTTGCATTTGCACTGTCATTGGTATAAATATAACTGTTTGCACAGTTATAATGTGAATATAGTTATGTAATAAAATATACGTGGAAGTGGAGAAAATGGTAACTGTGCATGTGAAATAAATGGAATTCTTTTCGTAACTTTCATTTAGTTTGGCCAAAATAATTCTTTTACAATTTTCTAAGTTTGAAAAATCAACCTAAAATAAAGATAACAAACAAAGAGTATGTTATCTTTATTTTCTGAACCAAGAATCTTGTAAGTATGCTGTTGTTGATCAGACTTGTCTAACCTTTTCTTGTTCTACATATTATTTTGACAGTACAATATGACTGAAAATGAGCTTTTATTCTCGCTCTCATCGTCTAAAATTTCCTGCCACCAATGGGTTTACAAGCGCAGTTATTGTTGAATAAACTTTAAATGTTATAAATAGTGAGGTTTTATTAATAAGGTAGTGGGAAAGTTAAGAATCAAATGTAATTGGAAGGCCAAAAGATAGTGAGTTATAATAGTATTTACTAATAGCATTTACTTTCTTAGAATAGTAGAAGTTTTTGGGTCTATATAAAGACCAAGATTGTATTTTATTAAAACAACAAGTTATAAAAGTTTGCTCCTTCTCTCTAACAAATTGGTATCAGAGCTAATGGCAAACATGATGAATCAAATGTCGTTGCCACGGCTAACGAAGTCAAATTACGAAAACTGGAATATCCAAATGAAAGCTCTTCTTGGATCTCTAGACGCGTGGGAGGTGACCAGAGATGGGTTTGAAGAACAAACAGAGGTTGCAGGACATACGAGAGCTCAAACTAAGGTGTTGAAAGAGACGCGATCGAAGGATAAAATGACATTATACATATTGTTCAGGGATGTTGACGAATCAGACTTTGAAAAGATTGTTGGTTCGACTACGTCGAAAGAAGCATGAGACACGTTAGAGAGAGTGCTCAAAGGAGCAGACCGAGTGAAGCAAGTTCGACTCTAAACTCTTCGTGGCGAATTGGAGAGGATGCAGATGAAGGAGACAGAAATTGTATCTGACTACATCACACGTGTACAAAAGGCGGTGAACCAACTCACCAGAAATGGCGAAACAGTAACTGATGCACGAGTTGTTGAAAAGATCTTCAGATCTTTAACAAATAAATTTGAGAATATTGTGTGTAATAGAAGAATTGAATGACCTTTCGACGCTCTCAGTCGAAGAGCTCGCTGGTTCTCTCGAAGCACATGAACAACGTAAGATGAAAAAGAAGAAAGAAGTAGTCGAAGAAGCAAATCAAACCAAAGATTCGATCAAAGACGAAAAGGTACTCTTTTCTCAAAACTTTCGAGGAAGAGGACGTGGCCGTGGAGAGTTTTTGACCTCTGCAAGTGTAAAAAAAAAATACCACTTAAAGAATTTCCACAAATTATTTATGGTAGTTTTGAGTGACCGCTAAGATCCTGTTTAAACTGAGGAAATTTTATTTGCAGAGGTTTAAAATCTCGCAAATTATTTAAAATACGTAAAAAAAAAAACAACACTAATATTTCAAATGGTCCAAATCGTTACAATCAATTTATTTATATTAGGATACTTTTACTCCTTTTTCATATCAGACTCAATAAATTGAAAAGTAATCATAAAAAAACACAAGTTAATATGCCCTGGTACTGTATTTAACCAAGTTAAAATGTTTAGTCATGTTGATGCAAAATAGTGTCTGATCAAATACCACACTTACACAAATGAGGTCATGAAAAAACGAGAAACCAAAGGGACGATTGCATATGCCAAAACAATTGATTGTTGTCATTCCCTGCAATAAACAATTCCAATCATTAAACATATATCCAATATATAAATTAGACAATTTCCATCAAATGATGTCACTGTCACCAATCAATCATATGATACTCCATTTGTTTAGTGGTAAAATTTCAAACCACAATTAGGTGAGGAGATGTAAGAAGCCCAATCCAAAAACCAAAATTGTGTAATATAGATTATGCAAAAGTGCATGGAGATCCAATGGAACCGTAACTCAAAATAACAATATCCATAATTACAATTTGCATATAGTTACTACTTACAATATAAACACAAAATCATAACTCTACGAATAAAAGAAGAAGAAATGTTTCCATGGATATAGAAGTGATCATTTTCAACACTATTCTTCTTACTTGTGCAATCAATTATCTCAACATGTAAGAGTATAACAAGAGGCTCAACTATAAGCATTTTATGCATACTAGAATTACCTTTAATCTGACTGCAAAATTTAGATCCACAATGACAGGTGAAGAAGAATGTTGGTTGAAATTACAAATTCCTTCTTCCAGAGCTGATGATTGGTCATCCACACTTTGCAGCAACTGTCTTGGTTTGAACTCCCAATCCGTTTCATCCTCTAGTAAAGCTAAAATGACCCTCCATTCAGAAGTTGCGATCGAAGTTTTCCCGCAAAACTATATCAAATTTTGGCATTTCAAGCATTGAATTGTTCGTTGGTCGAAGATCAAAATTTTATCGGATTGTGTGGTGCGATGGCCTAGTCATGGACCTAGTCCGGACGTGGTTATGGACCGTTTGAACGGCAAAATTTGACGTGCTACATATATAGTACTTTTAATAGATAATTAAATAAAAACCTAAAATCTATTAAAAGCCAACAAATATTAAGAATAATCTTGAAAACATAATAATATAAAATAACTCATAATACATCAAAATACTAATAAATTATTCTCTATCATCATATATGTTAAACTCTATTTCTTCATTTGATATTGTCTTATCTATTAGTTTGATATCAAATTTGTGATTTTTGTTAAAAATAAAAAAATAAAAAAATCAACAATATAAATATTATAACTTATTAAAAAAAATTACAAGAAAGAAATACAGTAAAGTATACAAAAATTAAAATATTAATTTAAAAATATAAAACTTATTATTTAGCACTTTTTTTTAAACTCACAATATATATATATATATATATATATATATATATATATATATATATATATATATATATATATATATATATATATATATATATATATATATATATATATATATATATATATATATATATATATATATATATATATATATATATATATATATATATATATATATATATATATATATATATATATATATATATATATATATATATATATATATATATATATATATATATATATATATATATATATATATATATATTAGGGATTAAACACGACCAACTAATATCACATAACTAACTAAGAAGAAAATAAAATTAAAAAAAAAACATCATAGAGAGGGAGAGAGAAAATATCAAAATATATTTCTTTCTTCAATAAAACCAATCATCAAAAGCAAAGAAAATATATTTATCCATCTTTTGAGAACTCCTTAGAGAGAGTGGTGAGTAGTTTAAGAAAAAATCAAACCAAATTTTAGATAACATGTTAAAAATAGAGATGACAGCATAGAAGAAAAAGAAAGGGATTGAGATTTTAATAATGTGAATAGTATAACTTATCAAAAAAATTGTTACAAGTAAATTAAAAAAGAATTTAATACTAATTTAAAAATTTAAAAGGCTCAATATCATAAGTCTAAAAACTATGATGATCTTGAAAAGAAAGTGTATAGATAACAAACACTCGATGTTGTCCCTCAAGGGAAAAACTTATTATGGTTTCTCAATTATACGGGTCTTTTTATGATTTTGAATGCTCTCATTAAACTTAGTTTATCAGATTTAACATAGTAGTTCAACAATTTAGTATCATGCATGGTAATTGTAATACGGTTGGAGAATTAATTTTTGAATTTTGCGTTTTATCATAAATGTTATGGATAGCAAGAGTCGTCATCGACTTTTCTTTTATCAAATAAAGGAAAAAGTAAATAGAACAGGAAAGACCTTTGAGAATTTTCTTGAGTTCAGGGGTAGTGTTGTACCCCAAATTTTGACCTAAGATACCATCTCACGTCTGCATCATTACATTGCAAGCGTTTTGATCTTTTGATTTTTAAAAATTCATAACTTTTTCAGGTCGAGAGCTGTTTATTTTTTAACGCTAAATTTATTAACTGATCAAGACTTAAATGATGTTTATTAATTATTTATCATCTTAAATTTAAATAATTGGAATTTATTTTCAGTTATTATATAATTCAAAGATCTATAAATAATAAAATAAATATTTGAAAAGAGGCATATTAATCGTTCAGACAGTGTTTATTTATTATTTATTATCTTAAATTTAAATAATTGGAATTTATTTTCAGTTATTACATAATTTAAAGATTTATGAATAATATAATAAATATTTGAAAAGAAGTTCATTAATTGGTCAATAACGGTTATTTAATTATTTATCATTCTAAGTTAAATAATTGAAATTCTATTTTTAATTATTATAATTTAGAAAATTATGAATAACGAATTAAATAATTGAAATTATTAATTGATCAATGATGTTTATTTATTCGTTTATTATTCTGAATTTAAGTGATTGAAATTGATTTTCAATTATTATATAATTTAAAGAATTATAAATGATAAATAAATAATTGGAAAGAAAAAGAATTGACTGGGAAAGAATAGAATTTTATTTCACTTTATTCTATTTTATTACAATTGTTATTTAAATATTGTATTATTTACAAAATATTTATAATAACAAATTACAGAAAAGTTTAAAGTAAAATAGAACTATTTTTCTAAGATTCTAATTCTAATCTTCTATCCAATGCTTTTGTCTGCTCATTTAATTTTACCTGCAAAAACAATTAAAAGAAAAGTCAGAATTGAATAAAGAATTAAAAGCAGAAAATTATTTATTAGTGTTCATCATTAAAAGCAAACGGCTGGAATCAGTTTACCCTTTTTTGCAAATCACGGGATTTCTCCCGGTTCATAAAAAAGGGAGGAATTTTTATTTTTTCATAAATGAATGCACAATTTAAAAACATGCACAAATTCATTTTATTTTCAAAACTGCATAATTAAAAAATTAATTGCATTTTCAAAGTCCACTGCATATTTCAAAAGAAAACAAAACAGCATATGCATTGTTCAAAGAATTCCAACGTAAACTACATGCCCACATAGGAAGAAATCAAAAACTTAAGCTCCATGCAGTAGACAAAAGAAATATGCAGTTCAAAACCATTTTTGCAAGCATAATATATTTCCCATTTCATCATTTTCCAGCATGTTTGCAATTTCAGAACAGTAAGTACACATCATTTTTATGCATCAATGTACTAAGAGAGAGAAGAGAGAAAGAAATATGGTTTTACAGGTTTTGGTTTAGGCAGAAGTGGATACAAAACAAACTGCAGTAACACAGTCAGTAAGAGGAAAGGAGCATAAGAAAGGAATACAAACAAACCATATGAAGCATTATTGTGCAGAGGCCAAGGAATATAGTAAATAATTCAAAAACCTGTGGCATAAAGGAGATGCCAAACAATTGTATAAAAAAAACAAAAAACCCCTTCAAAGGAAGAGAATTGATAACCTGCAAGCCTTCCACGTTCAAAACGGAAAAAACAAAGAAGCAAAAAACCTTTGTTCTCCAAGTCTAAAACGATACCAAACCTGTACCATCCATCAAACCACAGCCAAAACCGAACCTTATGGCCTAAACAAAACAACCTTGGCCTAAACCATAGCCCACTGCATAAACCATATCAGAACCATGGCCTCAAACATACGCCTACTGCATAAGACCATAAAGCCTACTGCATAAAACCAGTAAACACCATCAACATAAACCATTCCAAACCTGTACCATCCTGTTCAAAAACCAGTTAAACCATTAACTTGTCATCTCATAAATCAAAACCTCAACCATTACCAAAACCATAGCCTACTGTAAACCTGCATAAAACCAGTAGAACCATCAACACACCAACAAACGCCATAACCATTTTCCAAACCATTATACCATAGCCTACTGCAAAAAACCAGTAAAACGATAACCATTTCAAAAACCATAAGACCTGTTGTCCAACAAATGCCATCACCATTTCAAAACCAACATATAGCAAGGACCATAAAAACTGTCAAAACCATGGCCTAAACTAATTTCCAAACCCAAGCATACGAAGACCTCAGATACATCCTCATTGGCCATTAAATAAAAATCATACAGTAGCAAGGTGAGAAAGAGGAAGAAAGAAGCTAGTCAAAACCACGTTTCAACATTAGCTCAAGGCAACCAAACATAACTTTCAAGGAAACAGCAGAAGAAGGAAAAGAAATAATCCAAGACAACCCAATATACAGTAGCAAGGTGAGAAAGAAGAAGAAAAAGCATACGTCAAGGCAACAAAGGAGATAAAGAGTACAGAGTACCAGGGTCTCCAAGCCCACAACCTCGCTGCGTTTTCCCTCCGCCAACGAGCCTCCATAAACGCCCTTCCTTCCTCATTCAAAAGGTAGTTTCATCGCTTCCTTCTTCCTTTTCAATATCTCAACAATAATCATGCAAGAACACGAAGTCAGAATCATAACAATGAACAAATCATAACATACAACAAAATCATAAAACCTAATATACCGTAAGGATGGATCATTACCTCTAGACCGTTTCACTGAACTCAGCGAAGAAGAAGGTGGACGTTGGTGGCTCGGGCAAAGGGAAGTCAGAAGAGGACATGTTGGTGGTTCGAGCGAAGGATTCAGAAGCTCACAGTGAGGAAAAGCGTAAACGAAGAAGAACATGAGCGGTGAGCTCCGTTCTCCCAAACCTTAACCCTAATCCAAATTACCAAACAATGTTAACCCTAAAACAAAATCATGAACAATTGGACTAAACCCCAGCGCCTAGGCCCAAACGAATTTTACATAATACCCCCCCCCCCCATACCTTCTTTGTTACCCCTGTTTAGGCTCTCTTGAAACCTTTTGGCCCATACATTATCAACTCACCCTTTTATTTTCTTGATACCTTTATTTTATTTTATTTATTTTGTTTTATTTAGCCATTTTTTTAGAGTTTTTATTAATATTAATTAGACTTAATTAATAAGAGGTATATTTTAACTAAAACATTTTAATAATTGATTAATTTTATTAGTTTAACTTTTAGGATTTAATTTGATAATTTTAGTATCCTTTTTTAATTAGACTTAAGTTAGAAGTTTTTTTTTTAGCTTTAATTTAGTTTAAAAATCATTCAATAACTCTTAAAAATAATATTTTTATATTAATACAAAACATATAAAAAATAGAAACTTAAAAAACTAAAAAAAATATTTTGTTTTCCTTAATTAATTCTCATTACTTTTATCCATATAAAAAATGCGTAAAAATGAAAGCTATTAAAACATTTTCTTTTCATTAATATTAAACAAAAATCATAAAAATGCACGTTCACACACTTAGTCTTTTATTCAATTGTTATTTAATCATTATCCGCATAATTTTTCTGTTTGATTATTTCATATTTATTTGTTTATTCCGTTTACGTTTAAATCCAAGGGAAAAAACGATTAAATTTGTCGACTTCATGTCCTCAAGTCTAATTGCGCGAATATTCGCATTTCATTAAAACTTAGGATAATTTTTCCTTAAATATTCAATCTTTTCAAAACTTATACCCTTTAAGCAAAAACTTCGACATTAGGTCGTCGCATCTTCAAAACCCGTTCGTACCCCTTTTTTCGGCCAAAACCATTTAGTTTCTTCAATCAAACGAACAATTTTAATAAACAGATATTTCAAAAGGTTCCTATAGAGTACTATAGATACATTGGGTGCTAATACCTTCCCATTGTATACCCAACCCCCGAACCATAGATCTTTTCAAAAACGCCTTGTATTTTTATTACTTTTAAAAGTATTATTTACATTGCATATTTAGGGTTTTATTTCGCTCTTTCCCCTTTTCCCTTGGGAACAATAAAGCGCGGTGGCGACTCTTGCTTTTGTGAGATGAATTAATCAATAATTCGATCTCCGATTTACCCCGCTACATTTTTTATCGCTACAGGTAGGTTATGAAAAAGGAAGGTGTTAGCACAATTTTCATCTGTAGTTATCTACGGGCTCTTAATCACTAACTCACTTTAAAAATGCTTTGTGTTTGTGTATGTTTGAAAATATTTTGAAAATGCCTAAGTACGATAATTTTGTAATGATTCTCGTATCGTTGAGAATGTATACAAAATATTTGTTTTGAAAATATTTATGAAGGGAAGTGTTGTTTTATGAAAGATGTTTTGTAAATGGCAAAGGTAATTTACTTTATAATAACCCTTGTATCAGTCCTCGAAGTGTTTTGAAAGTAGTTGTTTTGAAAGTATGAGGTGTGAAAATTATTTTAGTTTGTGAGCAAGCGATTACGAGCGATCTACCTACTCAAAGAAGTCTTTGTTCTTTTCCTCTTCCTTTAGATAATGTTATCCTACCATTAGTTAGTAGGGAGCTCTATTATTGGATGTGAGGGACAGGCGTGGGTCATCGTATAGTCATAGAAGGTAACTTGTAAGACGATTTAGCAATTGTCGTAAGGGACTAAGATTGTTTACCGAAGGCAGCATCGAAGGATCATCGAGGGACTACGACATTTTAATCAAGGGTCTTTGCTAAAGCATCTCACGTTCGAGGAACATGACTGTTTAAATCCGAGGTAACAAGTGAGGTTATTCTAGAGGTGTGTGTGTGCGAAGTGTTTTGATTTCAAGTATTTGTCTTTGAGATTAGGTTACCTAACAGTTGATTTTAATCTTACCATACAAATTCTAATTACTAACAGTAATAAGGAAAGCAGTAAATTGTGAAAATTAAATGTCTTACACTATTATAATGCTTCGGGGATGGGGGTACAAGTTTATGAATGGGGAGGAAAGCAATAAACCCTAATTTATCTATTACAAACTTTGAGCAATTACAATATTGAAAAAATACTAATGCGAAAAATAAAGTGCGCGAAGGTGGTTAAAAAGGGAAAGATGTTTAAGAAACCCTAAAAATTCTAAGTATTTTAAAAAATGTTTTGTTGTTTCTTTGTTTAAAAAATATTTAAAATGATGAAATAAAAAGTTAGACCTAATTCTAATTTAATTTATAATTTAATTAACTAAAATAAAACAAAGTATAATTAATTAATTTTATTTATGAAAATTAAATTAATTAATTAAAACCTAAAGGATGCTAGGTGTTTAGAAAATATTTTATAGTATAAACTCTAATTCTAATTAATTAATAAAATATAATCAAGGTAATAAAATTAAATTAATTTTTATTTGTCAAAAATTAAATTAACTAATTAAAAATCTAAATCTAATTTTTTAAAATCATTTTTATGATTTTAAATAAAATTATTAAAATTATTTAAAGAAAAGAAAATAGTTAATTAAAAAAAACAAAAAAAAAACAAGAATTTAATTGGCCTGAACTGTAAAAGCAATTGGGGGGTCTTAGAAAGCAAAAATAAAAAAGGCCCAAAACAACTAAGCCCAGGCGCCTGTTTGTAATCCAGTGTGGCCATCCTTTGATGGTTCATGGTGGAAATGCGCGCTTGAAGCATCCAGATCAGGCTTGATGAGATTTAATGGTGTTGATGAGGGAGTATATCATGCGCGCTTTGGACTTGCTTGCACCTGATCAACAAAGAAAATGTTGAAAAATGAAATGCCAAAGGCAGGGATCGAACCTCTGTCCTGGCACACTAACGCCCTACACACACACACGCTTGCCACTGGGGTGACTGTTTCATCCGGTTATGAAACAGCTACCGATAAATATATTATAAACTCAATTTTTAAATTTGAAATCTGGCGCCATGGCCTTCTTCTTCCTCGCTTTGTATGACAACATAACTTACATCTTTAATTCTTCAGAAAATGCTCATTTCTCAACCAAATTAAAAAATATAAACATCAAAGTTGCTTGATTTTTAACAAGGAATCCAACCATATAATTTTCAAAAGCTATAAATCAAAGGTTATGACAAATTTTACTTGGTACCAAACTGAAACCCTAAAACTTCAGAAAACTCAGTTACAAAATTCTCATTGCACAACCAATTAAAATGAAATTTAAGGACATGGCTAGCTTCATAGACATGATATCTACATTTTATCTTTAGAATATAAGTGCAAATGATGCTTGAATAAGGATTTTAAAGTTGGAGAAACTTATCTCTGAAGTGAGAATCGAGTTTGAAGTTAAAGCACTCTTGGGGGTGTTAAGATGATCTGGATAGCTTCACTCAACTCCCAGGAAGCTTTTGCAACGCCTACCTTGGATTGAGAGTGCCTCAAATCTTCTGGACAAGTCAAGTTGCAGAGGTGACAAGTGGAAATGGTGAATGATGAATATGATGTTATAGTGAGGAAACAGGGGTATAGATGGGTTATATATGATGTATATGAAGTGTTTGGATGATTGGTTTGGACAAAAGTTGTAAGGTTTGAGAGATTCGAAGATTTGGACTTCAAAGCTCAAAAATGGAGGTTTTGTGTATAATTCTGACTTGGGAGAGTTTGAGAGGGTTAGAGGGCTTGTGAACTCTTGTGTTAGCTTGCAAATAACCTCTCTATTTATAGAGAAAAGATTTTAGGACAAGAGTTGATCAGGTTTACAAGTTATGGAGTTATGGCATGGCTGATTAGATTTGAAGTAACTTTGAAGAAACATTGTTCCAAGGAAAGGTAGGGTGGTTGATCGGCTGTAGGTGGTTTCTTCTTGGTGTTGAGATGTTTTGAAGTCAGAAGCAACAATGTATGGACTCAAGGAGAGTTGACATTGTGTATAAAGTCACTTTATCAAAATGGCAATGTGACCTTACTCCCTTAAATGGCAAGTAAGCTTGGACAAAGCTTTAATCACTTGGATCATAGCTCAAGGAGAGTTGACATTGTGTAATCTTATGATTATAGTAAGATTTGGAGGTTTAGAGGCCTGAAAAGTGGGATTATGAAGCATGGCTTTAAGACTTGGTTATGAACTTGTCACAAAAATGACCTATAATGCAACCTTAAATACCCAACTTCATCTCTTTGAAACTCCTAGCTCAAGCATGATCTTTTTATGATCTTGGATATTTTGGAAATCTTGAAACATTGTCCACAACTTTCATGTTGTGAGTTTTGGATAAATCAAATAGGAACTTGGTGAAAAATGGCCATGAAGTTGGGACAAAAATCTGATCAAAACTTGTTGAAAATTTTTCTAAGTGTTGGATAAAAATGATCAGAACTTCATGGGCTTATATCTCTTAAATTAAGCACTTTATGAGGATCGTCCCACAATAAAAAAAATTGTAAAATTAATCAATCTCTACAAATTTTATGTTGAAAATTTTCCTTGAATCAACTTGTATCTTGAGGAAACTTACTTATGAAGTTAGGGTTTTTTAAGCACAAAACACTTGAAATTTTTTTAAGTGTTTGAAAATCTTGACTTTTGAATTTTGTTGACTTTCTTGATTCTTGATGATCAAGTTTGATAATTTTGAATGTCTTGATGATTCTTGATTTTTGAATTCCAATGTTGACCAAAAAGTCAAAGTTTGACTTTTGAGTGACTGTTGACTTTTCATCAATTGATTCAAATTTTCAACTATCAATCACTTTCATCTTTGGAAATGTATTGAGCCATGTAATTAGGTCAAGATGATGTATTTTAGTCCTTAAGATCATGCTTCAAGCTATTAGGTCATGCACTAGGTCAACAGTCAATGATCAGTCATTTTCAGTCAAAACCCTAATTTTGGCAATTTTGACCTTTAATGATTTGAGGGATTTCCTTTAGGAATCATGGTCAACCTTGATCAAATGATGAATATCACCTCAAAATATTGATGTTGACAAAAAATCTTGAAGTTTGAGTGTATGTTGACCACAATTGACTTTTTGCCCAATGTAGTTGATTTTCAGTCATCTGAGTCATTGACTGAGCAAACATGTGAGGCAAGACTTGAAACTTGACATAAGCATTGTTGAGGACCTATGATGAACCATGAAAGTCATTTAAGACCTTTGTAACCCAATCTTACTTGTGCAAGGTGAAACCCTAGTTGTGGACCCAATGCTTAGGAGGTGAGCTTGTCTGATCAACTCTTGAAAATCCTTGAGTATTTGAGAATCTTAGAAGAATGCCTTGAAGAAAATGGGAGGGAAAATTTTGGGGTACAACAGCTGCCCATGTTCAATCTTCTTAAACCTGAATAGTTAGATTGGCACGTCTGCCATTCGTGACTTGAAGGTGGAAGATGATTGAACACATAAGTGCCCAGAAATTTGCACTCGCTTGTGCACGAAGTAACACTGTTGGTTGATTATACTAGGAATTGGCTTAAAGGTTCCATTTGGCGAGGTGATGGAGAGTTGTCGAATATGGGATTATAGATGTCATCCAAAGTAATTATGGATAGAATTTAGACTAAGTTTGTGCTTGACTTCAACAGGAAGAAGTATCAGAATAAATCTACGCTCGATTTAAACTGAGCCAGAAGAGGTCTTTTTGTCTGCCTTTAACTGGAAGAAGTATCAGAATAAATCTTATGGTTGATTTAATATGAGCCATAAAAAGGCTACTGGAAGAAGTATCAGAATAAATCTGTGGTTGATTTAATCTGAGCCAGAAGATGTTTGCGTCAGTCTTTAACTGGGAGAAGTATTAGAATAAATTTATGGTCGATTCCATCTAAGCCAAAAAAATTCTACTGGAAGAGGTATCAGAATAAATCTATGGTTGATTTAATCTGAACCAGAAGATGTTTGCATCCGTCTTTAACTGGGAGAAGTATCATAATAAATCTATGGTCGATTTAATCTGAGCCAGAAAAAGTCTATGAATGAAGTGTTCGTCATTTAGATAGTCGGCCCGTCCTGTTTCGCGAATTGATCTACAATCTATTTTTGTTGGTAAACCCGTCCTGTTTCGGGAGTTCATACCACTTGGTGATAAAGATAGTCGCTCTGTCCTGTTTCGGGAATTGATCTTCATCTGACCATAAAGAAAGAAAGATAGTTTCCCCGTCCTGTTTCAGAAGTTAATTTTAGCTCGATTGTATAGATAGTTTCCCCGTCTTGTTTCGGGAGTTAACCTAGGACTTGCTTTTTGTTGGCCGTAGAGATAGTTACCCCGTCTTGTTTCGGGAATTAATCTCTGACCTGGTCACATAGATAGTTACCCCGTTGTTTCGGGAATTAAACTTGGACCCGCTTGAGAATTGTTGATGATATTCGTCTTTTGTGAATTATACCTGAAAAGATAAAGAGTTAGTTGTATGCAATGCCATGATGTATGAAATGCATTGCATAATGATGTTATCAAAATGAATGAGATTGTGCTATATGCGTTTTGTATGCATATGTTATGATATTGGTAAATGATGTATGAATGTGAACTATTTGTTGAAAATGTATCAACGGTTCCGTATGATATTTTGCTGGGAAAATGAATCCATGTCTGGTGCTCGAGATGAAGAATATGTGTAATCCTCGACTTTGTCTATAATGCTTCTGTTGAGGATTTCTGCTTACTGTTTGAGGAAACTCCGCTGGGGAATGTTGACTTCTGTTTGAGGAGAAGAGTTTAGGAATATTAGTCGTTTAACACTCTACTGGGGAATTTAATTCCTGTATACCCTGACTAAGGATAAAAAATATGGATAAACTTCTGACTCGTCTGGGGAGTTTAATTCCTATATACCCTGACTGGGGATAAAAGATATGGATAAACTTTTGACTCATATGGGGAGTTTAATTCTTATATACCCTGACTGTGGATAAAAGAGATGGATAAACTTTCGAATCGTCTGGGGAGTTTAATTTTTATATACCCTGGATAGGGATAAAATACATGGATAAACTTCCGACTCGTCTGGGGAGTTTAAATTTGAATGATATTTGGTCTGGTTCCAGATTTCATAGCGACTCTCTGGGGATAGTGGCAACTTTACTGAAGAGGGGAATTTTGCTGGTGATTCGTAGTAATCTGAGGAATAGATTCAATTTGGGGAGACTGTAATCTATTGGGGAAATAAATCATGTTGGAGAAATAAACCTTGTTGACAGAGAAATACTTTGCTGAGGAAACAAGCTCTGCTGGAGAGAAAAAGTTTGCAGGGGGTTTTACAGTTTTGGAGGAATAAACTCAGCTGGGGAAGAGAACTTCCATGAACCATACTGATTGAAACTCCGTAGGTTGAGGATATTTCCGGAAAGGAGATCATATTCTATTATCTGCTGGGGAGATTTGCCGGGGAAATTGTGGTGATTGTATCTTTATTGAAGATGAATTTGTGAAGATTACTCTGTGGGGATAATCTCATAGAAGTGGCACTGTGGCGATTTGTGGACAGTTTGAACGTCATCCCAACTCCCAGAGTTTTAAATAAATGCTTATTCCTGTTGTTACGCATATATTTGTTAACAGTTAATCGTGTTCATATGCATATGTTCATTCAATTTTAGTCATTGGACGTTTTTGCAAATAAAACAGAAAAATTAAAACACAAAAAGTTTGAAATTTAGGGTGTATTTGCATTGATAGTTTGCCTATAAACAGGCGATTTCGTACAAAGAAAAATAAATTATAATAATAGGAAATTGTCGTGAAATGAAAAGAGTAAAAAGTGAAAACAAAACATATATATATGTGGAAATGATCTTGTTGGGTTCCCACACTGCTATTGCCCATATGTCTTTAAACATCTCATCCCTTTTTGTCAGAAGAAGTTGATTGAACTAATCGGTACCATTTGAACTCTTGAATTTGGTGATAAATCTTGCAGTAAGTGATCCAATGGGACATAGTCGTACGCTTTTAATCCCTAACTTTTTCCTGGACCACCCTTTCGGGTTTTCAGTCCACCGGGATACCCTTTCTTGCCCAAGCCGCCTTTTCAGGTTTTCGACTTGTCAGGTGTACCATATTATATTTATATATATATATATATATATATATATATATATATATATATATATATATATATATATATATATATATATATATATATATATATATATATATATATATATATATATATATATATATATATATATATATATATATATATATATATATATATATATATATATATATATATATCCCTAATTTTTCCCGAACCCTTTTGATTCACTGGGATGCCCTTATTTTTGCCTAGGCCAGTCAACCTAGAGGGTCATTTTCATGTGTAGTGTCTTTTGACTATGCCCGTATTCACAGGGTGTAGGAAATCTTCATCGTCCATGATGGTCAGTATCATAGCACCACAAGAAAAAATCTTCTTAACAACAAATGGTCCTTCGTAAGTGGGAGTCCATTTTCCCCCGGGATCACCTTGCGGTAGAATGATGTGCTTTATTACATGTTGCACTCCAAAATTTTCCCTCCCATTTTATTCAAGGCATGCTCATTAAGGTCCTCAATTGCTCAAGTTTGACCAAGAATTGATCAAACAAATTCTCCTCCTAAGCAATGGATTTCCAACTAGAGTTTCATTTCTCACCAAGAATTTTGGTTTGCAAAAGCTTCGAGAGATTTCCTTGGCACCCTATACGCCTCAGAATTATGGCTTAGCTGAAAGAAAGAAAAGAAGTGTACAAAACATGATGAGGTGTATGTGGAAAACTAAGAATATGTCTAAGAGATTTTGGGCTGAAGCATGCTTCGACAGCAGTATGCAGTCTAATTTGATGCCCAATAAAGAAGATGGTCGAAAAAGGCACCATATGAGGCTTGGACAGGGTTGAAGCCAAATATAAGTCATCTTAGCGTTTTTGGATCAATATGTTTCAAGCATAGTGAGGAAGAGGTGATACTTCGATTGGTCGAATTGAAGGAAAGGAGATCTAAAAGAACAGAATGAAGCTTCGACAAGTCAAAATGAAGAGGTGATGCTCTTATTGGTCGAATTGAAGGAAAGGAGATCGAAAAGAACATAATGAAGCTTCGACACGTCAAAATGAAGAGGTGATACTTCGATTGGTTGAATTGAAGGAAATGAGATCGAAAAGAACAAAACAAAACTTCGATAAGTCAAAATGAAAAAGGTGATACTTTGATTGGTCGAATTGAAGGAAAGGAGATCGAAAGGAACAAGAACTGAGTTCGACTAGGCTGATTGGATATGAGGGGTTTCTAGATTACACAATCGATGCAGATGGTGGCTAAGTCGAAGAAGCCATGGTGATGAAGCCTTGAGCAATTCAAATTGGAACTCAGAGCCATCGAAAAGAACAAAGCTTGGGAGCTTGTCGAAAGAATAAATTGATGTGAAATGGAGATGCAAGTCGAAATGAAAACCTAATGGGATGAAGCTTGTTGGGCTTGGACTGATTAGCTTGAAGCCCAAATTCGTGCAAAACACCAACCATAACCTGTCCAGGTTCACTCATAGTTCAAAATGGCATGAAATATCTCAAAAATGGCAACTTTTCAAATATGATGATTTTGCTTTCAAAGCCATAGTTAATGGATGATTCATGCCATATTTGTTCATCACTACACCCTTATATAAATACAAGACCAAATCAGAAGCAGCACACACACACAGCCTCAGAAAAGCACACCAACAATTGCAAAATCTTCACAAGAGTTATCAAGTTTGAAACACACAGTACAAGCTTCCTCGTGCCAAACAAACCTCGCCATTCCATCCTTGAGGTCCCCAAGAAGGTGCCCAGACCATTCACAAGTCGTGCAACACCTTGAATCGCTGCCTCCAAACATCACCAGTTGGTAAGGGCTTTAAACTTTGAAACTGAATATACATGCAATTTTGTTAACTCTAACTGTTTGGTTCGTGTTTAGGGACACCATTAGTACAGATCTACCGTAATTCATGCAGGTTTAAGGATTGGAATAAGATCGTTCCATTGCTAGGGCACGATCTGTATTCTTCTTTGAATCTCAAAATCCAGGATGTCTCAGACCAAAAGGACTTTAGATTCGGACTCAGGGGGTTCGAATTAGTGGGATAGGGTAGCTTTCAACTTTTATTTTTGGATATTTTTGCAGGTTTACAGTTGAAGCCCACTAGAGAAGACAATCGGAGAGTTGACTTCAGTGGTTGACTCCGGCGCCCCAACTATCACTCTCCCATTTGGCTTGTGCAATACCCTTCATGTTTGATTTTGAATTTTATGTATTTGATTCGTTTTATTACATATAATAGTATTGTTTCATTATAATAAAAGAATTGGCAGCTAGCTCAGTTAGTAAAGAAATCGTGTAAACAGGGAGAGGACCTAGGTTCGATACCCAAGACAAACAATTTCATTTTTATAACTATTATTCTGCAGATCTTGTGTGTTTCACATCCAGACGCTTACCATGCACCACGTGGTCAACATCAATAGATCTCATCTGATCAGATCCAGTGCTCCCGGACGTGCAGCTCACCATGCACCCTCAAAGGATTTCCTCATTGGATCCAACTGCAGACTTGGGCTCCTCTCACTTTGGGCCTACGTTTTTAAACTTACACCCCCCCTCTTTCTGTTTGCTATCCTGGCCCATTTACTCTTTTTGTTTTTCTTTATTACTTATTTTCCTTTAATTGTTTTTTTTATTTAATCAGTAAAGTAATTATAAAAATCCCAAAAAAAATTAGGTTAGTATTTTTCTTAATCAAATTAATTTTGAAAACTAATTAAGTAATTATTTTAACCATTTTATTTAAATTAAAACCAAATAGATTTAGGTTTCTTAGTTTAATTCTCTTCATATTTAAAAAAAAAACAAAAAGATTTTTCTTATACCTTAGGATTTTTAGGCGTCTTCTCCTAACTCGCGCGCGTTTACATTTTCTATTCTGTTTTCATATTATTGTATTTGTCTACTGGATGTAATAGTTATAACTAGGACTTTATTTTACTGCTTTATTCCCCATTTTGGACATGTAATTAATCCCCTTCCCCGAAGCCTTGTAATAGTTTAGGATTTATCTTTCCGCAATTTAAATTCCTGCAACCTATTTAGATGCATGACTAATAGGATTGTATGGCAAGAGATTAAAATCAAACGCTAGAAAACCTAATACAAGACAAAATAACTGAATACAACACATTCTCACGTATACAACTCTAGGGTATTCCCACTTTGGTTGCCTTCGGAAAACAGTCACAACTCTCGAAACGTGAGAGACTTTAGTAGCTACCCTCCGGTTTACAAATAAAAAATGACCCTCTCGACTTGCCTCGGTAAACATGATCTTAAAACCCTAGGGCAATTACTAAGGTTTCTTGCCCAATTGCCTTTGTGATTGTATAAATGTCCCTTCGAATGTCCCTCAAATATCCAATGACCAGGGCTACCTACTGACCAATAGTAGGATAGCACTGTCTAAAGGAAAAGAGGAAAAGAACAACCCTTTCGATTAAAAATAGATAGTTCCTAGATGTTATGCTTAAACAATTTTTACACTTACACAAAACCTCTTTCAGAATCATTTTCAAAACACTTTGTATACATTCTCTACTATTCCGAGAAACATTACAAAGTTCGTCGCACTAAGGCGCTTTCAAAAATACTTTTCAAATCACACAAAGCACAAGGTATTTCAAAATGAGCTAGCATCTAAGATCCTATAGAAAACTACGGATGGAAAGGGTACTAACACCTTCCCTTTCCATAATCTACCCCCCTTACTCAGAAAACTCTCAAAACATCTTTTTCTATTCTTTTCACCCTTTCCTTTGTTGGATAAAATAAAATTGGGTGGCGACTCTTGCTTACCGCAACATTTGCGAATACAAACGCGAAACTAGTATAACAGTCGGTTCTCCCACCGTATCACAGAACTAGTGAATCTGTTGGGGGAAAATAATTAAAATTGGAGTTACCTTAGAGTTTAGTTCATTTTAAATTGCTTTACATTGTGTGTTTTGTATGCTTTACTTTGAAGGGTTTTGTTTGGGTTGTTACTAAAAGATCCTACACCCGGATCTGGGGCACCCTTTTAGGTAAGTAGCAATAAATCATGGAAGTTGTACAATGTTGACTGATATGGACGAAGTGATAGCTACGTTAGCGTGATAGTCTGGCTTGTATTAATGTTCCTTGAGTCAGTCAAGGATAACACTAGGCGTCTTTATAGTGTCATTAAGCGTTAATCGACCTTTAGAACCTTTAATTGACCCATCCTAAGCCATTAGAAAGTAGTGAGATGGCCGGATTTGGTTCCGACCGAAGATTGGTTGATACTCGATGCTACACTCATTGAGATTGGACTTTTGGGATATTCTGTCGGTAATACTTTGGTGCTTGAGCTAGAATAATTCCTAAAAGAAAGGTCAGTGATATGAGACTCCTTAGAACCCGGTTACTATTACTATGACAGGTTGAGACAACTGAAACTTTAAGAGGGTACTTACCTTTAAACCCCATGCAAGCCTTTGAACCTAAGGCTACTTGTGTGACTTGTTTGCTTTCATTATCTAACAACTTGAACTCCTTGCAGGGTTTTGTTTATTATCTAACGATGTGAGTTCACTTTGGACTTGTTTGTAGTCATTATCCAATAACCTGGACTTCTTGCAAAAAACTCACTTGTCTTTATCACCTTAAACTTTTGCTTGGTGCATAGCATACACATTATGACATCATGCCATAGCATTTCCTTAACCATTTCAAGGATCTCAAGGGTCTGTGATGCAGACTATGATGAACCAGACGTCTAGCAAGGGGTAAGGGGATTTATTTTCCTCTAGGCAATACCGTCAAAAGACCAAAGCGCGATAACTTGAGTCAGAGGCTATGACCCACTCGGCATGGTGAGCTTGATTCTTGTAGAAGGACATTCAATGATATGAGGTTCTTCCATCAAAGTTGCAGTCAAAATTCAACTTATGACATTTTCTTGTGTTTATCCCACGAGATCCTTGAAAACATTGCATCCACACATCATGCATCATATCATGACAGGTTTCCCTCATGCAGGTTTTCTCATCCGCTTGCTGTTTATTTCAGTAAAAGAATGGCTCTTGAGCAGACTGTCCAAGATCTCTAAACTCAAGATGCTCAATTCAAGGAAATGTTCCTAAATCTATCCAAGGGGAAAGAAGAATTGAAAGCACTCCTCACTGGGAACTTGACCGAGAAAAATCTCGACAACAACAAGGATGACTAGTTGGAACAACTGCAAGCTGAGATGGAAACGATGAGAAACCAGATGTTGGGACAAGTGGCTCTTATCCAAAACTTAGCTCGGGGACAAGAAGAGATAAGAGCCCTCGTCAGCAAGCTTCATCAAGATGGATGCAATCATATGGAGCAAACAACAAGAATTTGGGATCGAGTCTTTAATCAGCCTCAATTGAAACAAGAAGATTTGGTTGAGAAAACACCTTCCAAAATGGCTGCTACGCCAAGAGTCCAACAACAACTTCACCAACCACGACAGGGTGGTCCGCATAAGCAAGATACGCCTAAAAGGAACTTCACCAAAATCAACATGTCCTTGGCTCAAGTATTGCAACACATGTTGAAGATGGAGTTGATTACGTTTAGGGATCCTCCTCGGAATCCCAATACCTCCGCTCCTAGCTATCATCCTGATGCAATGTGTGCCTACCATTCCAATAGTCCTGGACATGATACGAATAGTTGTTGGGCATTGAAAAATAAGATTCAGGACTTGATTGACAAAGGGTGCCATAGTTCACACAAGATGGTCAGACTGAATTCTTCTGCCATCCCTTAAAGGCACACCATCTGAAGTGACTAGTTCAGACAAAGAGGCTTTTTGTTCATTAGAAATTTCAAGTTATGATTTTATTTTGATTGTTTGAACACTTATTTCATGTCAAACTTTGTCATTCCATTAATGCATTGCATATGTTTGTCTTGAATTAATCCATTAGTTTTAACTATACTTAAGCTATACTTTTACTTCCTTTTTGTGATATTCAAATCTCGATTGAAAGTTGTAAGACTTTAGAGGGAGGATGACGAAAAAGATACCATAATCTATACAGTATGCTTTTAAACAGAATTGGTGACGATGTACAGGCGTTCTTTCAAATCCTAAAACAGTGGAGTTATAAGGAGGATAATCCCTAGTCAACCCCTTTGAGCCTAAGAAGTAGGAGTTTTCTTTTTCACACAAATTAAAACCTTTAATCGTAACCTGGGGAAGGATAGTTTCTCAGTTAATTCAATGGTGCATTCAATCACAAACTTTCCCTTCGTACATGACGAGTAGTGTCGGAGGTATCCTTCCAAAACAAAAGATGGTGATGGTTCCACATAATCATTAAAACAGGAAGTCATTATCTCTTAAAATAAAAGCCTGCTAAGTTAAAACCTATGAAGTAGACTTAAGAAAAAACTGGGGCATCCCGCTGACTGTAATCACAAAAGAGACAATTCAGGTAAAAGGTAGGGATAATAAAATAAAAAAAAGAGGTCGCTACAAATCCTCAACAAAAAATATTTAAAAAAATGATGACTTCCTTCTCAAATAAATTTTAGTGTCTGAACCATCATCGAAATATCAAGGGAAATATTCCAGACTCAATTGGAATTTAGACGCACAATTAACTAAGTATAGGGCTGAAGAACATCACGAAGAACGAGTGGGTACAAGTAAATTTCGAGCCTTTATCCTTTGTTTCTTAAACCGTGAACCAGGCCACATTACAACCCCTAAAAGTCCTAGCTGAAGCATGGGTTAGTTCGAAAGCATATTGTTACAAAAAGGTATTCTGACTCCTGTAAGTTTTGCTATAAATCCTGAGTTGATATCACATTCTTGCATATTTTGTTTTACTAAAAACTGAAATTTCAAAAACTTCAAGACAAACATAAGCTTTGCATTTTTAATACCACTGTTTGCATATAACTAATTATTCAACAACAGAGAAATTCGCACGACGAATATTCAATGATCGAAAATCCTCTCAATGAACAAAATCACCTCAGATGGAAAGACATTTCCAATAACAGGCCTTTCATAATCAAGAGACATGACATGGTGTCTAAACTGATCTGGGGTAAGTCGAGTCAAGATTCAAGGAATCCCTCAAAAGCACCAAATAGCCAGGGGAAGACCTCCATCTGAATCACTTGCAGCATTGAACAGGAAGGGCCACGTGCGATCAAGAAAACATTTTTTGGCAGTGTTGTAACACTTACTACTATGGACAATGACAATTCTCTGCACCCTGTGAACGCGGACACAATCGGAAAATACTACGCATGAAAAAAGACCTGATAGTTTGACTGGCCTAGGCAAAAATAAGGGCATCCCGGTGAACCAAAGGAGTTTGGGAAAAAATTAAGGATATATAAATAAAATTTTACACCTGACAAGTCGAAAACCTGAAAAGGCAGCTTGGGCAAAAAAGGGTATCCCGATGGACTAAAAATCTGAAAGGACAGTCCATGCAAAAGTTAGGGATTAACGCATACGACTATGTCCCGCATCTCGTCACTTGTCTATCAATAGAAGCCTTATCACCTTGATCAACATTTACTCGAGACTCCAGGAGTTGGGATAACATTCAAGCTATCCACAAAAGCCCCACAGAGTAACCACCCACACGGGACTATCTTCGCAGAGTTCGTAATCAACAAGGATACGTTCCCCAGTAGGTACAGAGACAGATACGTCCTCCCGCAAAGTCACTTCCATGTCTTCAGTGTATAACCTAACAATTTCAGATATTCCTGGATATTCTTAATAGATTAAAAGCTCCAATCATCCCCCTAACATCTTGGAGATTTCTTTAACTTGGTTCATAAACTTCTTGGGTTCCCCAACAAAACTTCATAAAATCCCCAAGCGGTTTGTGGAGTTTCCTTTCCCCAATAGATTTTATTTCTCTAGCAACAGAAATCCATCTCCCAACAGTTCAACTTCAACGAATAATGAAAACTTACATTCTTCATCCTCAGCAACAATCAGGGATTTATTTTCCCCAGTTTAACAACACTGCAATAGAATAGCTGATACGTTCATACATTACATTCATACATTATTTTACAAATGTCATAGCATATGCAGCACAAATGCATATATCACAATTTCATTTATTTTGAGAATATCATTACCCAATGAATTTCATGCACCATGACATTGCATACAGCTAATTCTTTACCTTTTCAGGAAAGTTTGCAAGAAGACAAATATCATCATCAATTTTCAATAGTTCCAGATTAATTCCTGAAACCAGACAGAGCAACTATCTGTGAACAACTGATTGTAGATCAATTTCCGGAAAAAGTCGGAGCGACTATCTACAAGACCAGGTTAGAGATTAATTCCAGAAGCCATACATGGAAACTATCTCAATGACCAACAAAAGCAAGATCCAAATTAATTCCTGAATCCAGACAGGATAACTATCTATGAATAACTGATTATAAATTAATTCTCGAAACAAGATGGGGCGCCTATCTACAAGACCAGGTTAGAGATTAATTCCTGAAGCCAGACAGGGAAACTATCTCAACGACCAACAAAAGCAAGTTCCAGATTAATTCCTGAAACCAGACAGGGAAATCATCTGTGAACAACTGATTGTAGATCAATTTCCGAAAAAAGACGGGGCGACTATATACAAGACCAGGTTAAAGATTAATTCCTGAAGTCAGACGGGGCAACTATCTCAACAACCAACAAAAGCAATTTCGAGATTAATTCCTGAAACCAGACAGGGCAACTATCTATGAACAACTGATTATAGATCAATTCCTGAAACAAGATAGGGAGACTATCTACAAGACCAGGTTAGAGATTAATTCCTGAAACCAGACAGGGAAACAATCTCAACAACCAACAAAAGTAAGTTCCAAATTAATTCCTGAAACCAGATAGGGCAACTATCTGTGAACAACTAACTATGGATCAATTCCTGAAACAATACGGGGCGACTATCTACAAAACCAGGTTAGATATGAATTCCTAAAACCATACAGGGCAACTATCTCAACAACCAACAAAAACAGTTCCAAATTAATTCCTAAAACCAGACAGGGCAACTATCTGCGAACAACTGATTGTATATTAATTCCTGAAACCAGACAGGGAAACTATATGTGAACAATTGACTGTGGATCAATTCCCGAAACAAGATGGGTGACTATCTACAAAACCAGGTTAGAGATTAATTCCTGAAACCAGACAGGGCAACTTTCTCAACAATCAACAAAAATAGTTCCAGATTAATTCCTGAAACCAGACAGGGCAACTATCTGCGGACAGCTGATTATGGATCAATTCTCGAAACAAGATGGGGTCACTATCTACATGACTAGATGAAGCAGTCCTACCTAGGATCCTTCTAACATATTTCTAAATGCATCTTTACACAGGCTCATCCTGAAGCAATCTTACACGGATTACTTCTCATCCTGAAATGCAGCTTTACACGGGCTCATCCTGAAACAATCTTACACGGATTCCTTCTCACAATTTCCAGATGCAGCTTTACACGGGCTCATCCTGAAGCAATCTTACACGGGTTCCTTCTCATAATCTCCAAATGCAGCTTTACACGGGCTCATCCTGAAACAATCTTACATGGATTCCTTCTCACAATTTCCAAATGCAGCTTTACACAGGCCCATCCTGAAGCAATCTTACACGGATTCCTTCTCCTTCTGAAATGCAACTTTACACGGGCTATTCCTGAAGCAATCTTACACGGATTCCTTCTAATAACCTTTCGGATTTAGCTTTACACAGGTTCATCCTGAAGCAATATTACACGGGTTCCTTCTCATAATCTCCAAATGCAACTTTACACGGGCTCATCCTGAAGCAATCTTACACAGACTCCTTCTCCTTCTGAAATGCGGCTTTACATAGGCTCTTCCTGAAGAAATCTTACATGGGTTCCCTCTAATAACATTACAGATGCAGTTTTGCATGGGCTCATCCTGAAGCAATCTTACACGGATTCCTTCTCCTTCTGAAATGCAGCTTTACACGTGCTCTTCCTGAAGCAATCTTACACGGGTTCCCTCTAATAACCTCTCAGATTCAGCTTCACACATGCTCATCCTGAAGAGATCTTACACAAGTTCCTACTATGACATTTCCATACGTAGTCTAACACGGGCTCATCCTGAAGAAATCTTACACAAGTTCCTACTAAGACATTTCCAAGTGTAGTCTAACACAGGCTCATCCTGAAGCAGCCTTACATGATTTCCTTCTAATACATTTCTGGATGTGGCTTTACACGGGCTCTTTCCAGCATTTCATTATGATAAAACTAGATGCAGGTTCATTCTGATACTCCTACCAACAGTTATGTTGGATGGCATCTATAAGCCCATCTCCGACAACTCTCAGTCATCTTCTCCAAATGGCATCTATAAGACCATTCCTGATATCCACAACCAACGACGTTACTTCATGCGAGTGCAAATTTCTAGGCACTCTAGTGTTCAATCATCTTCCACCTTCAGATCACGAAAGGCAGACAAGTCAATCTAAATCCTCAAGTTTAAGAAGATTGAACAGGGGAAGCTGTTACACCCCAAAATTTGCCCTCTTATTTTATTTAAGGCATGCTCATTAAGGTCCTCAATTTCTCAAGGTTGACCAAGAATTGATCAGAAAAATTCTCCTCCTAAGCAATGGATTTCCAGCTAGGGTTTCATTTCTCACCAAGAATTTTGGTTTGCAAAAGCTTTGAGCGATTTCCATGGCACCCTATACGCCTCAGCATAATGGCTTAGCTGAAAGAAAGAAAAGAAGTGTACGGAACATGACAAGGTGTATGTGAAAAAATAAGAATATGTCTAAGAGATTTTAGGCTGAAGCATGCTTCGATAGCAGTATGCAGTCTAATTTGATGCCCAACAAAGTAGATGGTCGAAAAAGGAACCATATGAGGCTTGGACAGGGTCGAAACCAAATATAAGTCATGTTAGAATTTTTGGATCAATATGTTTCAGGCATAATGAGGAAGAGGTGATACTTTGATTGGTCAAATTGAAGGAAAGGAGATCGAAAAGAACAGAACGAAGCTTCGACAAGTCAAAATGAAGAGGTGATATTTCGATTGGTCGAATTGAAGGAAAGGAGATCGAAAAGAACAAAACGAAGCTTCGACAAGTCAAAATGAAGAGGTGATACTTAGATTGGTCGAATTGAAGGAAATGAGATCGAAAAGAACATAACGAAACTTCGACAAGTCAAAATGAACAAGGTGATACTTCGATTGGTCGAATTGAAGGAAAGAAGATCAAAAGGAACAAGAACTGAGTTCGACTAGGTTGATTAGATATGAGGGGTTTCCAGATTACAAAATCGATGCAGATGGTGGCTAAGTCGAAGAATCCATGATGATGAAGCCTTGAGCAATTCGAATTGGAACTCAGAGCCATCGAAAAGAACAAAGCTTGGGAGATTGTCGAAAGAATCAATTGATGTGAAATGGAGATGCAAGTCAAAATGAAAACATAATGGGGTGAAGCTTGTTGGGCTTGGACTGATTAGCTTGAAGCCCAAATTCGTGCAAAACACCAACCATAACATGTCCAGGTTCACTCATAGTTCAAAATGGCATGAAATATCTCAAAAATGGCAAATTTTCAAATCTTATGATTTTTCTTTCAAAGCCATAGTTAATTGCTGATTCATGCCATACATGTTCATCACTACACCCCTATATAAATACAAGACCAAGTCAGAAGCAACACGCACACACTGCCTCAGAAAAGCATACCAAAAATTGCAAAATCTTCACAAGAGTTGTCAAGTTCAAAACACACAGTACAAGCTTCCTCGTGCCAAAAAAACCTCGCCATTCCATCCCTGAGGTCCCCAGGAAGGTGTTCAGAACATTCACAAGTCGTGCAACACCTTGAATCGCTGCCTCCAAACATCACCGGTTGGTAAGGGCTTTAAACTTTGAAACTGAATATACATGCCATTTTGTTAACTCTAACTGTTTGGTTCGTGTTTAGGGACACCATTAGTACAGATCTAGCGTAATTCATGCAGGTTTAAAGAATGAAATAAGAGCGTGCCATTGCTAGGGCACGATCTGTATTCTTCTTCGAATCTCAAAATCTAAGATGTCTCAGACCAACAGACTTCAAATTCAGACTCATGGGGTTCGATTTAGTGGGATGGGTAGCTTTCAACTTTTGTTTTTGGATATTTTTTGCAAGTTTACTGTTGAAGCCCACCGGAGAAGACAACCAGAGAGTTGACTCAGGTGGGTTGACTCTGGCGCCCTAACTGTCAATCTCCCATTTGGCTTGTGCAATACCCTTCATGTTTGATTTTGAATTTTATATATTTGATTTTTTTATTACATATAATAGTATTGTTTCATTATAATAAACGAATTGGCAGCTAGCTTAGTTGGTAAAGAAAGCGTGCAAACAAGGAGAGGACCTAGGTTTGATACTCAGGCCTCACAATTTTATTTTTCTAACTATTATTCTGCAGATCTTGTGTGTTTCACATCCAAACGCTTACCATGCACCACGTGGTCAACACCAGTAGATCTCATCTGATCAGATCCAGCGCTCCCGGACGCGCAACTCACCATGCACCCTCAAAGGATTCCCTCACTTGATCCAACTGCAGACTTAGGCTCCTCTCACTTTGGGCCTACGTTTTTAAACTTACACCCCCTGTTTCTGTTTGCTATCCTGGCCCATTTACTCTTTTTGTTTTTTTTTATTACTTATTTTCCTTTAATTGTTTTTTATTTAATCAGTAAAGTAATTATAAAAATTACAAAAAAAATTAGGTTAGTATTTTTCTTAATCAAATTAATTAAGTAATTATTTTAACCGTTTTATTTAAATTAAAACAAAATAGATTTAAGGTTTTTAGTTTAATTCTCTTCCTATTTTAAAAAAAATTAACAAAAATATTTTTCTTATACCTTAGGATTTTTACGCGTCTTCTCCTAACTCGCACGCATTTACATTTTATATTCTGCTTTCATATTATTGTATCTGTCTACTGGATGTAATAGCTATAACTAGGACCTTATTTTACTGCTTTATTCCCTATTTTGGACATGTAATTAATCCTCCTCCCTGAAGCCTTGTAATTGTTTAGGATTTATCTTTCCACATTTTAAATTCCTGCAAACTACTAAACTGTTTAGATGCATGACTAATAGGATTGTATGGCAAGAGATTAAAATCAAATGCTAGCAAACCTAATACAAGACAAAGTAACTGAATACAACACATTCTCACATATACACCTCTAGGGTATTCCCACTTGGGTTGCCTTTGAAAAATAGTCACATCTCTCAAAACGTGAGAGACTTTAGTGGCTACCCTTCAGTTTAAAGATAAAAAAGACCCTCTCGACCTTTCCTCGGTAAAAATGATCTTAAAACCCTAGGGCAGTTACTAAGGTTTTTTGCCCAGTTGCATTTCTGATTGTATAAACGTCCCTTCGAATGTCCCTCAAATATCCAATGACTAGGGCTACCTACTCACTAATAGTAGGATAGCACTGTCTAAAGGAAAAGAGGAAAAGAACAACCCTTTCGAGTAAAAATAGATAGTTCGTAGATGCTATGCTCAAAATTTTTTTACACTTACACAACCTCTTTCAAAATCATTTTCAAAACACTTTGTATACGTTCTCTATTATTCTGAGAAACATTACAAAGTTCACCGCACTAAGGCGCTTTCAAAAATACTTTTCAAAACATACAAAGCACAAGGTATTTCAAAATGAGCTACCATCTAAGAGACTGTAGAAAACTATGGATGGAAAGGGTGCTAACACCTTCCCTTTCCATAATCTACCCCCTTACTCAGAAAACTCTCGAAAGGTCTTTTTCTATTCTTTTCACCCTATCCTTTGTTGGATAAAAGAAAAGTCGGTGGCGACTCTTTCATACTGCAACATTTGTGAATACAAACGTAAAACCTGTATAACAGTCGGTTCTCCCACCGTATCACATTACCATATCACCATCCTAATATACTCGATGCTTGATTTTCTTGTTGAAGGCCTTGATCATACGTTTCTGATACATCTGATCGTGACAGGCAACCGCAAGTCTCTTTTCATCAATCAGATTCAATTGGTCTAGCCTGGTCTGAATCCACTCCTTCATCGGCAGACGGTGAACCATAATATCAGTGTCGATCTCGGGCATGTCTTCTTACTACCAAGAAAATACCTCAACATAGTCGTGCAACATTTGAATCAATTTTTTCTTGACACTACCCTCTAAGTTGGCGCCTATCTTGACCTCTTTTTTGTCTGTCTCAGAACCCAAGTTTACCACTTTGGTCGGCTCTTCATCTGGTTGGATGGCCTTTTCTTCTTGCATTAAGAGTCTGGCAAGTTCTCCAGGTATTTCACAATCTTCCCCACCTTCGCCCTCGGCTTGGAAGATCGGATTTTCAAAGTTATAAGCGGCAATAGCAGAATCATTACCAACGAGATCCAGAGTGAATGGGGATCTACAGTGTAGTGTGCAGGTGTGTGTAAGAAGGCATAGCTATTTGAAAGTGCAATAAAGTAAAAGAATGACAGAGAGCGCATAATTTGAATGCAAAATGTCCAATGTTTTCATTAAATGAAAATATGACATATGAAATGACAACCCTTAACAAATGAACCATCGTGCCCCGGGAAAGACACAAGGTTTAAAGTCATTGTTTTGAAATAAATTACATAACCAAAATTATTAAAGCAATAAAACAAAAATAGTTATTACTCCTGGCTAAAGGAGATTGAGATGATGTCATTCGCCTTCCAGTTGCCAAGTCCGTTGCCAATGGTAGAAAAGATCCAATTGTCGAAGTCACAATCACTGTCAGCATCTTCTATAGCATTGACTCCATTGTTGTTGATACGGAATGGAGGTCTTCCAGCTCAAGCGTGACGAACATCCCTTTGACCTTCTGCAGTAAAGCCCAAACCAAACCTTTCAAATTTGTAGGGGATATCAGGAAGCTGACCCCAAATTATATAATCACCTTCTTCTATAGTTTCTTTGGCATCCTTCAAGGAAGCCATCTTGTGAGGAACCCTGGTAGTCTTTGGAATGGCAGAAACATCTTCAACGGTAGTAGGGGAAATAACTTCAAAAGCTTGATAGGGAGACTCGATGACTTCACCGTCCATCTCCATGTATCAGAATGAATTCAGGTGGCTGACCATGTACTCCTCTTCTCTGCAGACAGTAATAATCTTCCCTTTCATATGATACTTTAGTTTCTTGTGCAAGGTGGAGGTAACGGCGCCTGCCCCATGGATTCAGGAGCATCCTAACAGACAAGAATAAGTTGGTTGAATGTCCATTACATAGAAGGTGGATTCAAAGATTTGTTAACCCACTTTGATCGGGAGGTCCACTTCTCCATGTACCATTCTTTTTTATCCGTCAAAGGCTCAAACTATGATGTCGTTAGGTTTCAACACAACCCCTTCACAATCCAGCCTATCAAGAGCGCCCTTTGGCAGAACATTCAGAGAAGAGCCCGTATCAACTAACACATGAGCCAGGGTAGTTCCCCTGCATTCAATGGAGACATACAGGCCCTATCATGATATCTCCCCTCCAGAATTAGGTCAGTGTCAGAGAAACCTAATCCGTTGTCATTCGTTAAGCTAGCAACATAACTTCCAAATTGATCGGCATAAATCTCTTGTGGTACATGAGCAGTCTTTAATAATTTCATTAAAGCTTATGCATGGGCTTCAGAACACAGTAGTAAAGATAGAATGGAGATTTTGGACGAGTTCTTCCCCAGTTGTTCAACAATTTTTTAATCGCTTCTACAAATGATCTTCAAAAGCTCTTCCATTTCATGTCCATAGGTATCCTTAATTGTAGCTTCTTTTGGTGCCTCTGTCCGGACAGGCTCTATCATTGGCTCTTTACCCCAAGCCTCAACATTTGTCTTGGTAACTGTAACTTGAACAGGTGGAGAGATTTCTGGAGAGAAAATCCTTCCCCTTCTAGTAATTTTGTTGGTCCCGCAATATTCTCAATCTTAGGATCAACCTCTTTATCATCTTTGTCAGACAATTCTTGTTTAATGCCATGGTAATAGACGTCAGACCCATAATTCCATGGAATAGCCTTCTCCAAGGAATATGGGATGGGCCCAGGTTTTGTAATGATTAAGGGAGCAGATTTTGGATTGGCAGTAATCCTTACAGGACCCATGGAAGTTATCTTGTAAGGAGTACCAGATATGACAGGCAAATCATGGCACGAATTCTCAGCATGCAGAATTTTCTCAATCAAAAGTACATGTTCATCCATCAGGCGTTGAATGCCTTCCTTCAGTAACCCGCAACCATTAGGTTTAACCACACAACAATACCATTCTTTAACACAACCTGGAAATAAACTGGCTCGTAGCAAATTCTTCTTGACTGTTGAGAGAGGAGTAACCACATCACTTACGAAAGTAACATAAAAAAACATCTTCAGTAGCACTTATGCCTTTGTCATGCTTCGGCATAGGAGCAGTAATAATGTTTGGAGTCTCAGGAGGGTTGAACTCAATTTACTTAATATCAATCATGTCTTGAATTTTGTTTTTCAGGGCCCAACAATTGTTGGTGTCGTGCCCAGGATTGTTCGAATGATAGGCACATCTTGCATTTGGGTTGTACTTAGGAGATGATGTGTTGGGATTATGAGGAGGATTCCAGAGTGTTATGAGGTCAGCCTTTAACAAATGTTGTAATGCTTGAGCCAATGGCATATTAATTCTAGTGAATTTCCTTCTTGGCGCGTCTGACCTATGTTGGTTGCCTTGTTGTTATTGTTAAACAGGCACTGGATTAGAGATCAACACCGCTCCCACAGACTGATGGCAGTCATTTTTACTATGGCTTTTCTGGCCATAAACAACATTAGTTTCTTTTTACCGGCGAAGGGGTTTTTCACAGCATTAGAAGTTGCAGCCATTGGAATCTTCTCTCTCTTGATACCACTTTCAACTCTTTATCCAGTCAAAATCAGCTCAGTAAACCCTGATCAAGAACTCCTAATCAGCAAATTAAAGAATGGACCCATTAGAGTACCCATGAACATATCCACTAATTCACAGTCAATCAAAGGAGGTTGCACCCTTCCAACTAAGTCCCTCCACTTTTGTGCATACTCCTTGAACCCTTTGTTCGAGCCCATAGAAATGTTTTGCAATTGTACACAAGTCAGCGCTAGGTCAGCATTATATTGATACTTCTTGTAGAAAGCAGCAGCCAAGTATTCCCATGTGTGGATGTTGGTTCCCTACAGGTGATAGAACCATTCAAGTTGAGTAGCGGACAAACTTTCTTGAAAGAAATGGACCCACAATTTCTGGTCAGCAGTATGAGGTTGGATTTTTCAAACATACGACCTTAGATGAATTTTGGGACAATAGACCCCATCATATTTAGCAAATATAGGGATCTTGAATTTGTTAGGGATGACTACCCCCGGGATCAGACCTAGTTCTCCAAAATCTAATCCAAACACTTTTTGAATTTCCACAGCTTTGAGTCGGTCTTCCAACTGCTTGTACTTGTCATCTACAGGAGGGTACTGTTCGTCGGAGTAGTCTTCATCTTCAGAACCTTGATTGTTTTTACCTTTACCCCTGACACTTCTATCATCCACCTCTTGGTTGTCGTCTTCCTCAGTGGAAACATCTTGAACTAGTTGAGCAGGACCTTTTAATCTTCTCCCCATGTTGAGGATAACAACCCGCTTCTTAGTCTTCTTTTTCGTGGTGAGGAGTGCCATCATCTCTTGTTACCCTTTGGCCAGATTTAGAATAGTCTCTTGAAATTGTGCATGCTGGGTTTTGAGATCCTTGACAGTTTTCTCGAGAGCCATCTTATACTCTGAAATAAATAGTAAATAGATGAAGAAACATGTATTGGAAAACCTGCTTATGAAATGATGCATGATATGCATATGCAATGTTCTTCAAAACTCGAGGTAACCATACTGAGTATTCGACCATGCCTTTTGATGAATGGAGAGCTTTCGGGAACCCTTGAGACTAACTCCTTAAGTTGAGAGGGTATCTTCACAAAACTGATTCGGATAGTGTTTCTGCGAGCAGAGGCCATAACCTACAAAACAAGACAAAGATAAATCCCTAGGTCCTTGAAATGGTTAGTGAAAATTATATGGTATCTGTTGTACCCTAAAATTTTCCCTCTCATCTTTCTCAATACATTCTTTCAAAGCTTCTCAAACACTCAAAATACACAAGGGTTGACCAGTCAATGCTTCTCCTAAGTTAAAGGTCTACAACTAGGGTTTTGAGTCTCTCAAGGAAATTTGGGTTGAAAAAGTCTCAAGTGGCTTCCATGGTTCTCCATAGGTCCTCAGCAAGGTTCATGTCAAGTTTCAAGACTTACATCACAAGTTTGCTCAGTCAATGGCTCAGATGATTGAAAATCAACTATATTGGTCAAAAAGTCAATTATGGTCAACATACAGTCAAACTTTAAGATTTTTTGTTAACATCAACATTTTGAAGTGATATTCATCATTTAATCAAGGGTTGATCATGATTTCCCAAGGAAATCTCTCAAATCATCAAAAGTCAAGAATTGTCAAATTAGGGTTTCCTTAGGAGAAGTCAACTGAACTTTGACCAAGCATAACTTTCACATGCTTCATCAACTTTTCCCCCAACCAAAGCCCATTTTTAAGAAAATTAAATTCCCTACAACTTTGTTTTTATACTCAAGTCCAGAAAATACTTCATTTGAAAGATATGAGCTAAAACATTATAGGTTATTTTCAAAAGTCAACAAAAGACACTTTTTGTCAAGGCAACTTACATCAAGATAAATTATTCAAAAGCAAACATGATCAACATGGATATTGTAGAGGACATCTTGCGATTTCCAAAAAGTCCTAGATCATCTTAAAAAGTTGAAAATTGAGGAAGTTATGAGTTTCACAAGTTGGGGTATTTTGAAGAAATTCATGAAATGCAAATTGAGCAAAATTGCAATTTTGAACTAATGGGCCTAGTTTTTGATATTCAAACATATTTATAACATGTGGTAGGACCTCTAAAAAACATTCACACCTTCTCATGATTTTTATTGCTTTTATTTTATTTTTATTCATTTAAAAATGAATAAAATTGAATAAAAAGATGAAAATAGAGTGTGAAGACTTGGGCCTTTGGATTTCAAACCTTTGGCAAGCCCAACAAACTCATGCAAGCCAGCAATGTGACTAGGTTCATGCTAAAAAACGAAAATGGCAAGGATATGGCAAGTTTGGAAACAAATTAAGGTGTTTGATATTGGTTTGAAAAAGGCCTTCATGGTTTGATTCATTACCATATATATCTACCTCTTTCACTTCCCTATAAATACTCAAGCAATGCAAGTTTAAAAGGACCATGAAATTCTTACATACCAAAGCCATTTCAAAATTCTTCAAAAAATCATAATGATAGAAGCTAGCAAAATTCTCAAAAAAATTCTCAAGAACCTTCGTGCTTCAAAGCTCTACCTACAGGCCTTCTCATCCCATAAATCTATCCTTATCCTATCCTTGAACGTGAAAGGCTAAGCTTGGACCAGTTACCATGGTCCAAAACATATGATAAAGACATAACATACATTTTCGATCGCATAACATTTTGAGATTCATGTTCTTTTGTTTTACTTTGTTTTGAGCTTAATGATTATTATTAACGTGTTTTTGAGTACTTGATGAACAAGTTCTAACCATTGATACACTTATATGCACGTGGATTCGATAGATACTATTTTTCCTCCAAATCTGTGCATTTTGATCCAAAGCGCATGATTCAAGAACTTTTAGCCCATAACTTTTTTTTATGTTTTTTATTTATTTTTGTTTTAATTCATTTCTTTCTTTTTCTTTTTAATTATTATTTGTTAATAAAATCATAAAATCAAATAAAAAAATAGATTTAGGATTTAATTAATTAGCTTTATTTTTACAATAAAGTTAATTCATTTAATCATTTTTTAGTTTATTTTGTTAATTAAAATTGGTTAGAATTAGGTTTATTATCATAAAACTTTTTCCTAATTAAAAACAACAAAAAAACATTTTTCTACTTAGAATTTTTAGGATTTTAGATATTTCCTCTTTTCCATTCTCCGCGTGTTGTTTACTTTTTTTCGCATTATGAATAGTTGTAACTTCTCAAAGGGATGTAATAGTTTAATTTAGGACATTTACATTTTCCCCCATTTTGGTTTGTATTCCCCCCATCCCGAAGTGATGTAATTGTGTAGTTTAATTTCCACATTTTTATTTTTTTGCACTTGTATATATTTAACTGCTAGATGTATGCTAATAGGATTTCATGACAAGATTTAAAAGCAAACGGTAGAAAACCTAAATATCAAAGATAAACGTAACTGAAACACAACACACTTCGCACACGCGCATCTCTAAGATAACTCCACTTGTTGCCTTCAGAAAAACAATCATGTCCCTCGAACGTGGGATGCTTTAGCAAAGACCCTCGGTTAAAAAGATCGTAGACCCTCGACGATCCTTCGATATTGTCTTCGGTAAACGATCTAGTCCCTTACGATAAAATTGCAAAAGTGTCCTACGAGTTGCCTTTATGACTGTACGATGACTCGCGCATGTCCCTCAAAACATCCAATGATAGGGCTACCTACTAACTAATGGTAGGATAGCACTAACTAAAGGAAAAGAGGAAAAGAACAAAGGCCATTCGAGTAGGTACACAACTTATAGTTGCTTTCTCACAAAACAAAACAAAATTTCTCATACATACACTCTCTTTTTCTAAATATTTTCAAAGACAAAAACACTTTGTATGCATTCTCAACGATACGAGAATCATTCAAAGTTCGCCGCACTAAGGCGTCTTTTCAAAATTATTTTCAAATACACTTACACAAAAAAATCATTTTCAAAGTGAGCTAGCAACTAAGAGCCCGTAAATAACTACGGATGGAAAGGATGCTAACACCTTCCCTTTCCATAATCTACCCCCCAAACTCAAAATTTTTAAAAAAGGTCTTTCCTGTTCTTTTCAAACTTTCCTTTGTTGGATAAACTAAAAGTCGGTGGTGACTCTTGCTAACCGCAACATTTGCGATAAAACATAAAAATAGTAAAGTCAGTTCTCCCACCGTAGTACAGAACTGGCGACTGTGTTGGGGAGAAATCTAAAAATAGGGTTACCTTAGAGATAGTTCATGTTTTAAATACTTTCCTTGTTTGACTTGATTGATTTATTCTTTAAGGGTTGTTTAGGTATTCTTGTAAAGATCCTATACCCGGATCTGAGTAATTTTAGGTAAGTAGCAATAGATCATGGAAACTGTGCGACGTAGACCGATAAGGTTGAAGCGATAGCTACGTTAGTGTGACATATTTGTAGGCACTGGTGTCCCTTGAGTTAAATCAAGGAGAATACGGGGCCGTTGAGTGGTGTCGTGAAGCACTAATTGACCGTAGAACCTTAGTTGAAACAACCTGTCCATTAGAAAGTAGTGGGATAGCCGGCTTTGGTGCAAAATTGAAGATTGGTTGATACTTGATACTACACTCATTGAGATCGGACTTTCAGGATATTTCGGCTATGAGAAAAGATCACTTGAGCTCAAACAATGCCCGATAAAGAAAGATCAATGATATTGAGATTCCTTAGAACCCGGTTACTTCTTTTAGGACAGGTTGAACCAACTAAACTTGAAGAGGGTACTTACCTACAACTCCATGCAAGCTTAAACCTAAGGCCTTGTGTGTTTTGCTTGTGTATGATTAAACTGTTCGAACATAACATCATAACATCATGACATCATGACATCATGACATCATGACATCATGACATCATGACATCATGACATCTCATTTTCTTAACCATTTCAAGGATCTCAAGGGCCTGTAATGCAGGTTATGATGAACCAGGCGTCTAGCAATGGGCAAGGGGATTTACTTTCCTCTAGCCAATGTCATCAAATCATGATATCTTGAGTCAGTAGCAAGGACCCACTCGACATGGTGAGCTTGATTCTTATAGAAGGACGTTCAACAATACGAAGCTCTTCAAATCGAAGTTGCAGTCAAAATTCAACTTCTAACATTTTCTTGTATTTATCCCGCGAGATCCTTGAAAACATTGGATCCGCATATAATGTATGTCATTACATAACAAATATTCTCAAGACAAGTTTCTCACTTTCTTGTTGTTTATTCCAATAAGAAAAATGGCTCTCGAACAGACCGTCAGAGACCTCTAAACTCAAGATGCTCAGTTCCAAGAAATGTTTCTGAACCTATCCAAGGGGCAAGAGGAATTGAAAGCACTCCTCACTGAGAGCATGACCAAGAAGAATCCTGAAGACAACAGGGATAACCAGTTGGAATAATTGCAAGCTGAGATGGCAACAATGAGAATCCAGATGATGGATCAGAAGGCCCTTATCCAAAATTTAGCTCGGGGCAAGAAGAGTTGAGAATTCTCATCAGCAAACTTCATCAGGACAAATACACTCGTATGGGACGAATGGCTAGAATGGGGGATCAAATCATTAATCAACCTCCGATGAGACGGGAAGTTGGCTTGATTAAAATTAGGTCTTCTGGATTTCTACTACATCGCAAGTCCAATAACGACCTCGCCAACAACAACAGGTTAATCAACGTAAGCAGAATACACCCAAAAGACAATTTACTAAAATAAACATGTCTTTGGCTCAAGCATTGCAACATATGTTAAAGGCTAATCTAGTTACATTGAAGGATTCTCCTCAGAATCCCAATACTTCTTCTTCCCGTCACAATCCTAATGTAAGGTGCGCATATCAATCCAACAGTATGGGGCATGACACTGATAGTTGTTGGGCGTTGAAACATAAGATTTAGGATCTGATTAACAAAGGAGTTTTCTATTTTACGCAAGATGGTCAGATCGAGTTCTTCTGTTATCCCTCAAATATCGAGGTTGCAAGGCACACCATCTAAAGTGACAAATTCAGGGGGAGAAGCTTTTTTGTTCATTTGAATTTTTGTTTGTAATTTCTTTGTTTGTTCAAACACTTATCTTTATGTCATACTTTAGTTCTTCCCATTAATACATTGCATATGTTTGTCTTGAGTTATTCCATTCGTTTTCACTATATTATGCTTTTACTTCCTTTTGTGATATTCAACTACCCATTAAAAACTATACGCCTTTAGAGGGAGGATGACGAAAACAATACCATAATCTCATACAATATGATTTTGAACAGACCTTGCTGACGATGTATAGGTGTTGTTTCAAATCCTAAATAGTGGATGTGATATGGTGGCAGAACCGACTGTTAATACTGGTTTTAATTTTGCATTTTTTTGTTTGCAAAATGTCACGGTAAGCAAGAGTCGCCACCGACTTTTATTTCATCCAATCCTGGAAAAGGAAAAAGAACAGAAAAACCTTTTTCGAGATGTTTCTGAGTACGGGGGGAAGATTATAGAAAGGGAAGGTGTTAGCACCCTTTCTATCCATGGTTTTCCATGGGCTCTTAGGTACTTGCTCATTTTTAAAATTGCTTGTGTATGCTTGTTTTAAAAATGTTCTACTTCGTGATAACCCTTGTATCAGTCCTCAAGAGTGTGACGAAGTTTGTTTTGAAAATTTGTTTTGAAAGGTGTTTGTGTGAAAAGTTTTTATTGAGCAAGTACTTAATATTCTACCTACTCGAAAAAAAGATTGTTCGTTCTCGTTTCCTTTAGACAGCGCTGTCCTACTATTGAGGAGTAGGTAGCCCCGTTGCTGGAGTTTGTAAGGGACGTTCGAAAGGGACAAGTACAATCATTAAAGCAATAGTTAGAAAACTTTAGTAGTAACCCTAGAATCTTAAGATCTTTCTGAGGCAACATTTTCGAGACAAAATTAGAATGGGATATTTTGATTTTTAGACTGGAGGGAAACCACTAAAATCTCCTATGCTTAATGATTGTTTTACCGAAGGCAACTGAAGTGAGGTAAACCCTAGGGGTGAATATGTGCATGTGAATTGTTTCAGTTAATTAGTCTTAGCATATTAGGTGATCTACCGTTTTAATTTTCAGATATTCTTGCCATACAATCCTATTAGCCATGTGTTGTACCACAAAATTTGCCCTCCCATATTTCTCAAGACATGTCAAGAATAATCTCCAAGTGGCTCAGGATTGCTCAAGAGTTGGACAGTCAAATCACCTCCTAAGGCAGACAATTCAAAATTAGGGTTTTGTGTTGCATCAAGGTCCTTACATCAAAATGACCTCAAGTTCTACCCAATGTCCTAATATGTTCTAAAGTTCATCCATGTCAAATTTCAAGCCTTGTAGAGAAAGTTTGGTCAGTCAATTGCTCAAGAGGTCCAAAAATCGACTATGCTAGGGCAAAAGTCAATTGTAACCTACAAACAGTCAAACCTCAAGTTTTTTTGTCAAAATTATCATTTTGAAGGATAATTCATCATTTGATCAAGTTTTTATCATGATTCATCAAGGATTGCTCAAGATTCATCAAGATTCAAAAGTTGTTAAATTAGGGTTTTGCAGGAAAAGTCAACTCAACTTTGATCAAGCATAACTTTCTCATACTTTATGAGAAATGACCCATCCAAATCTCATTTTTAAGAGGATGCAATTTCCTAAAATCCATCTTCACACCCCAAGATCAAGAAGTGCACTCACAAAAAGTTACAAATTTGGACATTATAGGTCATTTTTGAAAGTTAACAAAAACACCTTTTTTCCAAAGCTTATAACTTGAGCACGGAATATCAAAATGAGATGATACCAAAATGGTTGGGTTAGAGGATATCTCAAGGTTTCTAAAAAGTCCAAGAACACCTCCAAAAGTTCAAAATTGAAGAAGTTATGCATTGTTGAAGTTGGGCATTTTTCCAAAATTGCCAAAAGTCAACTATCCTCAAAACTCCAATTTTTGCCAAATGGGACCACTTTTTTCCACTTGATTTGATCTTGTCACACCACACACGTGTCCTATCTTCAATTTCATGTCCATTCATTAATTTTTCTATTTTAAATGATTTTTCTTGAATTAATTCATTTTAAATCAATATTAATTCAAATAAAATCCAAAAATTGATGGAATAGAATCTTTTTGATTGATATAGGCTTCAAGTATCATCATAGACCAAATCAAATCCGAATCATGCCATGTTATGTACAAAATATTTGATTTGAGACAAATATGGAAGCTTTGTTAATGGTGATCAAATCATATCTTGAATCTTCAATGCACAACGATTGGAGGCCCAAAGTTTAACCTAATTGCTTCTAATATACACACACAAGCAAAAGGCATCAAGAACACGACCTGAAAGTGACAGAAATGACCAAACCAAAACTGAAAAAAGCTTGAAAAAAGTGGAGATCGAAATCTTGTTTGGAGACCAATTCAAGGCAAAAGCTCAACGCTATCTTCTTGCTAGCCATTCACTGAAGCTAAAGCGATCACTCACGAGTCCTGAATCACCTCCAAACGCACTGTAAGTCGCTTGAAACTCCGCCCTGTACATGGAATTGTAACCTTGGATTCTTGCATCTTTTTGGCAAAACGTTGGTATATTCATGACTCTTGTGTGATTTCTAAGCATTCTGCATTATTTAATTTTGTTTTCATGGCCTATAACGTAATACCCGAACCTAGGGTTTCCATTCTTTATTTTTAGGCGTTTGCTATGCAGGAAAAATTAGGATAAATAATTGGTACAGGGATGCTCAGGAAGGAGAGACGAAGCGAACCATGGCTTTGGATTGCATTTCTATAGCCTAGGGTGAATTTTAGGACGAACCTAGGAATTTAGCTGCGGATAAAATCCGTAGGTAAATATCCAGGGTTTCAACGAAGAAGATGACCATGTGTCTTCTTCCCATTGGTCCGTTCAAACTGCGCGCCATATTTCTTTATTTTCCAAGCATAATGCTTTGTTTTACATATAATAATTGTTACTTATCCTAATAACAAATAGGCAAGTCAGTTGGGTTGACAAGCGCGCTAGTGGAAAACCGCTTGGGACTTGGGTTCGAATCCCAGGTCCCCCAATACATTTGTTTTCTTTTTCTTCAGGTACTCTCATGCAATGCTCAAAATGTAGTCCACCATATGCCTCAAAGATCCAGCACAAGATGGCCCCCAGGCTAAATCTAAAGGCCCAGATTGGAGGTACACCATACACTCAAGTCAATAGGCGCGCGTGGGATTCCGAAAAGTCAAACAAGGATGGCATAAGTGGGCCTTTGGATTGCTGATTTTCACCTCCTCTTGGGCCCAACACCCCCCTTGGTTTATTTTTCTTCTCATTATATTTTTTATTTATTTGTTTTATTATTATTATTTATTATTTAAGTCATTAACTAATTAAATTATTTTTCTTAATAAAATCAAAACCACAAAAAATATTATTTTTTATTAATTTCATTATTTTATTTTTGTAAATAAATATTAATCAATTAATTTAGTTTTTAATTAGGTATAATTTTGACATTTTTTGTAATAAATTAAAATTAATTTAGAATATTAGGTTTTAACAATTTTAATCATTTTTATTTTATTTCCTTAAATACAAAAATCCAAAAATATTTTCATTATTTAATTTAATTTAATTGTTCATTTAATTTAATTCCATTTAATTCAAAAATAAGCAAAAATCTTTTTCTTTAATAAAAAAAGGGTCAAAACCCTAAAAAATGCGCCGATTTAATTTCCTTGCACGCAATCCAAATTTCCAATATTGTAATTGCTTCCGGTATGTAATAACTTTTAATTAGGACATTATTTATCGCTTTCTTTTATTTTCCGCAATTTAAATTAAAGGGTTTGTTTTTTTGGCGATGTAAATACCTGACGCCTTGTAATAGTTTAGATTTAATTTCCGCAATTTAAATTCCGCAACTATACACTGTTAGATGTTTGATAATAGGGAATGCACGACAAGATTCAATGTATGAACTTAAAATCAACATAGATAACCCATGACATGTACAAAGATAATTAACCGAAATAACACACTTGCACATGCCACTCTTAGGGTACACCTCACTTGGTTGCCTTCGAACATGGTCATTGAGTATAGGAAGTTTTAGAGGTCGTCCTCTTGTCCAAAGATCATAAGTTGCCTCGGAACGGTTGCCTCGGAAAAAATGATCTAAGACATTAGGGTTACCGCTAAGGCGTCCTAACATTGATTTAGTGACCACACGTCCCTTAATCGAATTGACCCTTAAAACTCCAACGACGATGTTACCTACTCATCAATAGTGGGATAGCGTTGTCTAAAGGATATTTGTACTGATTAATTCCTTTTTCGAGTAGGTAGATGGTTCTTAAGTACTTGCTCCTTTTAAAACAAAACAAAACTTTTCGCACTTACACTCCTTTCAAACAAAAACTTCTTTCAAACCCACAAACACAAAGAAAAGCACATCTTGAAAACACTTTGAGCAAGTACCTAAGAGCCCGTGGATAACCACGAATAGAAAGGGTGCTAACACCTTCCCTTTCTATAATCTACCCCCCGGACCCGAGAAAACATCTCGAAAAAGGAATTTTTCTGTGCTTTTTTCCTTTCCTTGTTGGATAAAATAAAAGACAGTGGCGACTCTTGCTTACCGCGACATTTTGCAAAAACAAACGCAAAACGCGAACCAACATTCTAAAAAATAGTCAGTTATATTCTCACTGTATCCCAGAACTGGCGACTCTGCTGGGGAGGATGACGAAAACAATACCATAATCTCATACAATATGCTTTTGAACAGACCTTGCTGACGATGTATAGGTGTTGTTTCAAATCCTAAATAGTGGATGTGATATGGTGGCAGAACCGACTGTTAATACTGGTTTGCATTTTGCATTTTTTTTCCGCAAAATGTCGCGGTAAGCAAGAGTCGCCACTGACTTTTATTTCATCCAATCCTGGAAAAGGAAAAAGAACAGAAAAAACCTTTTTCGAGATGTTTCTGAGTACGGGGGGCAGATTATAGAAAGGGAAGGTGTTATCACCCTTTCTATCCATGGTTTTCCATGGGCTCTTAGGTACTTGCTCATTTTTAAAATTGCTTGTGTGTGCTTGTTTTAAAAATGTTCTACTTCGTGATAACCCTTGTATCAGTCCTCAAGAGTGTGACAAAGTTTGTTTTGAAAATTTATTTTGAAATGTGTTTGTGTGAAAAGTTTTTATTGAGCAAGTACTTAAGATTCTACCTACTCGAAAAAAAGATTGTTCGTTCTCGTTTCCTTTAGACAGCGCTATCCTACTATTGAGGAGTAGGTAGCCCCGTCGCTGGATTTTGTAAGGGACGTTCGAAAGGGACAAGTACAATCACTAAAGCAATAGTTAGAAAACTTTAGTAGTAACCCTAGAATCTTAAGATCTTTCCGAGGCAACATTTCTGAGACAACATTCGAATGTGACATTTTGATTTTTTAGACTGGAGGGAAACCACTAAAATCTCCTATGCTTAATGACTGTTTTACCAAAGGCAACCGAAGTGAGGTAAACCCTAGGGGTGAATATGTGCATGTGCATTGTTTCAGTTAATTAGTCTTAGCATATTAGGTGATCTACCGTTTTAATTTTCAGATATTCTTGCCATACAATCCTATTAGCCATGCATCTAACAGTTTAAACATTTGTAGGAATTTAAAATGCGAGAAAATAAACCTAGCTATTACAAGGATTTGGCAATTACATAATCATCTTGACTGAAAATAAAAATGCGGAAGCTTAAAACCCTAATTACTATTACAACCTCGAAACAGTTACAATAATAATAAAACAAATTAAAATGCGTGCGGCAAATTAAATGCGAGAAAAATTGAGAACCCTAAAAATCTAATTGAAAAAATATTTAAATTATTTTTTGAGAAAAGACTTAATTAGGTTATGTACAATTAAAACCCTAATCCTAATTATTTTTAATTATAAAAGAAATTGAAATTAACCTAATTTAAACTAAATTAAATATTTCAAGAAAATAAAATATTTTTATAAAAAAGATTTTATGTATTTTTTGTGGTTTTTATTTGAGAAAAAAACAATTTAATTACAAAATTTAAAACCTAGTTTCTAATTAATTTTAATTAAAACAAGTAATCAAATAAAACTAATTAACCTAATTTATTTTCAAAAATATTAATTTGAATAAATAAGACCTAATTCTGTGTTTTGTGATTTTTTTAGTTTAATAAAAAAAATAATTTTTGTGTTAATCAATTAAAACAATTATAGGAAATAATTAAAGAAATTAAAAATAATAATAGAAAGAAAAGAAAACTGGGTCTGTGTTGAATGTCCCAGGGGGTGCAATTCTGATTTAAATTTGGGCCCAAGGCTGATGGCCCAACCCCTGCGCTGAATCCCATGTGCTGATCTTCTGACGGTGCACCATGGTCTCTCATCTGGAGTGCATTAGATCTCATGCTAGGCTGATCAAGTGGTTGGATACAAGGGTGTATGGTAGGCGCCTGAGTGGGAGATACATAGGATCTGTTGAGAGAAAATAAAATAAATAGAACGTTGGGACCTGGGATCGAACCTAGGTCCTTACACTTACCATTGAATGCCCTTGCCAGTTGCGCTATTGTGACTTGTTGTTAGCATAGTGAAAACAAAATATAATATAAAGAAAACAAATAGCTGAATCCAATGCGCGCGAAATTTCAAATGGACAAATATCTGACTGCCACATATCTTCTTCTTCTTGGAACCGTCGTGTTAGGCATATAACCTATACCTCCAGACAAACTTCCATGGCTAGAAACCTGTACAATTCAAAAATTCATAAAACGCAATGTAAATGGAATTGAAGACCAGGGTTCAACCGGTCATGATGTCACGGTCATCCCAGTATCCAGTTTGTGATCTAATTTTCCCTGTAGCCAAAAACCCCAAAGCGCATATGGAAACCCTAACAATGGCAAGTATAAATATAAGCTTCAAAAATGAAATTAAATTATTCAGTCAACTTGCAAACATGATAAAGATCACAAATATGCCAATCAAATGTGTTAACAATGCAGGAATTGATGTAATCGATTTCAAAAAATAAGGCAAACCATGGGAGTGATTGTGTGCGTTTTTGGGCGCGATAAGACTTGCAAATGATCCAGTTGGCTTCAGAGATGCTCCAGGATGCGATTGGCAATGTTGGAATGGCTTGAATTGGCCTGTAACTCGAAATCCGATTCACACTTTTCTTGGAAATTTTAGAGTTTGGTTCTTGCTTTTCCACGACTGCAACACTTTTCTTATGCTTTCTACATGTTCCATATATATGTTAGAATGAATTAGGGTTATAAAATTTTCTTGTATCTTTGCAATTATGGAAGATTTGATTTGATTTCCATGCCATATGTAAACTTGCTACTTTGAGCCAAATCATCCATTTCTTGTACCAATTATGCTTGATTCGTTTTGGTCTTGATATCTCAACATATTTTGATTGCAAACCTGCCAAAAAATCAAATCAAAACATATATTTGCCATTATTCACCAATTATTTAATTTAATTCAATTTTTAATTAATAAAAAATCAAAATAAATTGAAAAATGAAGAAAATAATATGTGGGTGAATATTTGGGTCATGGACCATGTTATAAGTGAGGTGCAAGCATAAGAAGTTAGGCCCATTTAGCACAAAAAAATGCATTTTTGAGCACATTTGACTCTTGGCAATTTTGCAAAAAAGGTCAACTTTGACAAGGCATATCTTGCCCAATTTTAACCCTAGAGAGGTGTTCTTAGACTTTTTAGAAATCTTAGGATGTCTCCCAAGCAACCCTTTTGGTCTCATCTCAATTGGGTCTTCCATTTTCATGTAAGAAGCTTTGACCCAAAAGGTGTTTTGTTGACTTTTCAAAAGGACCCATAATGTAGAAATTCATATCTTTTTGTGGGTGCATATTTTGAGCTTGTGGGATGAATATGAGTTGTAGGGAATTTCATCCTCTTCAAAATGAGCCTTGGATGGAAACTTTCTGATAAAATATGAGAAAGTTATGCTTGGTTAAAGTTTGGTTGACTTTTCTTGAGAAACCCTACTTTAGTAACTTTTGGGTTTTGATGAATTTAGGGAATTACTTGAGGAATCATGATAAAACCTTGATCAAATGATGAAATGCACTTCAAAATGTTAATGTTGACCAAAAATCTTGAAGTTTGATTGTATGTGGGTCACAGTTGACTTTTGACCTAATATAGTCAATTCTCAAGCATCTGAGTAGTTGATTGAGCAAACTTCTTGTGCAAGGCATGAAAATTGACATGTAGGGTCTTGAGAACATATTAAGACCATGGAGAGAATATGAGGTCTTTGGAGTCCACCTATCTTGATGAAAATGGAAACCCTAATTTGAGATACACTGCCTTAGGAGAGAGTTTGTCTGGTCAATTCTTGGGCAAACTTGAGAAAATTGAGGCTCTCTAGGAGTATGTATTGAGTAAAATGAGAGGGTAAATTTTTGGGTACAATAACTTCCCCTGTTCAATCTTCTTAAACTTGAGGATGTAGATTGACTCGTCTGCCTTTCGTGATCTGAAGGTGGAAGATGATTAAACACTAGAGTGCCCAGAAATTTGCACTCGCATGAAGTGACACTTGATTTGTGATATAGGGAATTGGATTATAGATGCCATTTGGAAGTTGCTAGAGAATTGTCGGAGATGGTCTTAAATATGCTATCCAAGATGTGGTGGAATACCGTCGGAGATAGGCTTAAAGATGCCATCTAGGATGTGGCGGAATACCGTCAGAGATGGGCTTAAAGATGCCATCTAGAGGATGTTGATTTCCTCAAACATTCCTTCGATGAGAGTTCCTGTTCTTGTTATTGATGAGGAATCTGCTGAGGAATGTTGGTATCTGTCTTGGGAGAAATAGAATTTTACGAGCTTCAGTTGTCTGTTACTCTACTGGGGAAATAACTCTTGCTTGAGGAAGCGGAAGTAAACTGAATATCTGGTCAGGGTATAAGCTGCACTGCGACTTACAAGGGAAATGCGAAACCAATCGTGTTTGATCAAGTTCCGGTCTTACAGTGTTGTGATCTGTTGTCTGGAGATAAGATAGAAGGAACCTGGATAGTAAGGTTGTGACAAGGAACCTGGATAGTAGGGTTGCTTCGAAATGAAAGCCTGGATAGTAGGGTTGTGAGAAGGAACCTAGATAGTAGGGTTACTTGGATATGAAATCCTGGATAGTAGGGCTGTGAGAAGGAACCTGGATAGTAGGGTTACTTCGATATGAAAGCCTGGATAGTAGGGCTGTGAGATGGAACCTGGATAGTAGAGTTACTTCGATATGTAAGCCTGGATAGTAGGGCTGTGAGAAAGAACCTGGATAGTAGGGTTACTTCGATATGAAAGCCTGGATAGTAGGGTTGTGAGAAGGAACCTGGATAGTAGGGTTACTTCGATATGAAAGCCTGGATAGTAGGGCTGTGAGAAGGAACCTGGATAGTAGGGTTACTTTGATATGAAAGCCTGGAGAGTAGGGTTGTGAGAAGGAACCTGGATAGTAGGGTTACTTCGATATGAAAGCCTGGATAGTAGGCTTGTGAGAAGGAACCTGGATAGTAGGGTTTCTTCAAAATGAAAGCCTGGATAGTAGGGCTGTGAGAAGGAACCTGGATAGTAGGTTTACTTCGGTATGAAAGCCTGGATAGTAGGGCTATGAGAAGGAACCTGGATAGTAGGGTTACTTTGATATGACATCCTGGATAGTAGGGCTGTGAGAAGGAACCTGGATAGTAGGGTTACTTCGATATGAAAGCCTGGATAGTAGGGCTGTGAGAAGGAACCTGGATAGTAGGGTTACTTCGATATGAAAGTCTGGATAGTAGGGCTGTGAGAAGGAACCTGGATAGTAGGGTTACTTCGATATGAAATCATGGATAGTAGGGATGTGAGAAGGAACCTGGATAGTAGGGTTACTTCGATATGAAATCCTGGAGAGTAGGGCTGTGAGAAGGAACCTGGATAGTATGGTTACTTCGATATGAAAGCTTGGATAGTATGGCTGTGAGAAGGAACCTAGATAGTAGGTTTAATTCGATATGAAAGCCTAGATAGTAGGGTTGTGAGAAGGAACTTGGGTCGTAGGGTTACTTCAAAGCGATAGTGTAGATTAGCTGACTCGTTTGGCTTCGGGAACTGAGTTTCTGTTAGTCGTCTGTAGATGTAACTTGTATAACTGCTGGATTTGTTGAAGCTAATCGTCTATTCCTGCAAAAGATATCAGGGTTAGTTATATGCGATGCATGAAATGCAGAGTGAGATGATGTTCTCAAAATAAATGAGATTATGCTGTATATGACATGTATGCGTATGTCATGATGTATGTTTATGAAATGCTATCGGGGTATGCTCGCGTCTGGGAAAATAAATCTCCGACGGTTGCTGGAGATTTGTAAACATTCTGTCGGGAAGAGATGCTGGAGAATAAATCTGCGGGGACCAAACTTAGGGGGAGGAGATACTCTGTTGGTAGACCCACTGATCTAGAGGAATAAACTTAGCTGGGGATGAAATTCGTTGCTGGAGATGATGAGCTTTGTTGGAGATTGAGCTTCTGTATCTAGAGAAATAAACTTCGCTTGGGGGATGAAATCTACTGACTCGCCCGCGATTATGAACTTCGGCTGGGGGTAGTTATGTCCTATTTCGGGGAAGCTAACATCAATGCCTTTGGATACTTTTACTCTGTGGGGAGTGTATGTACCAATAATTATGTTCCCAAGCTGGCTCTGTCCCGATACCTGCTGGGCAGAGTATGTAGGGTTTGGCACTTCTTGTTTTTTCCTGTTTCTGGAATTACGAGTAATTGTCTTTTGTTTCTTATGTAAATATTTATGAGCAGCAATCATTTTGAAATGCATATATCAAAAATAAATCATTGGACGTTCTTGCAAAACAAAACAGAAAAATAAAAAACAAACTCGAAGTTTCTTGTGAAAATGACTTGTATTGATTTTTTGAAGTCGGCCTGTAATAGGCGTTTTTGTACAAAGAGGCTAACGTCCTAGTAAGAGAATACCGCCGAAAGATAGAAATTGTACAATTTGTGTAAAATAAATAAAAACAGTTATATGAAACAACCCCATTGGGTTCCAACTCTGCTATTGCCTTTATATCTTCAAGCGTCTCATCACTTTGCTACTTGGCCGAAGGTTGATCAGATTGGTTGGTGTCGTCCGAGCTTGATAGTCGATATCGAAATCTAGTCGCAAGATGATCCAATGAGACATAGTGATACGCTTCAATCCCCTGGACCGCCCTTTCGGGTTTTCGGTCCACCGGGATACCCTTTTTTGCCCAAGCCTCCCTTTCGAGTTTTCGACTTGCCGGGTGTACAGATTTTTTTCATTTTCATCCCTTATTTTTGCCCGAACCCTTTTGGTTCGCCGGGAAGCCCTTATTTTTTCCTAGGCCAGTCAACCTAGCGGGTCTTTGATTATGCATAATATCTTTTCATTATGTCTGCATTGACAGGGTGAGGAAGGTCGTCACCATCCATGGTGGTTAGAATCATAGCTCCTCCCGAGAAAATTTTCTTAACCACAAATGGCCCTTTGTACGTGGGGGTCCATTTGCCCCTGGGATCATCTTGCGGCAGTATGATGCGTTTGATCACTATATCCCCGACTTGATATTCTTGACGCCTGACTTTCTTGTTAAAATCCTTGATCATTCGCTTTTGATACGTCTGACCATGGCAGATAGCAGTAAGTCTCTTTTCATTGATAATATTCAGTTGATCTAGTCGGGTTCTGATCCAGTCATCTTCGTTCAAACCCGCATTCTTCATAATCCTGAGAGAAGGTATCTGGACTTCGATGGGTAGGACTGCTTCCATGCCATATACCAGAGAATAGGGGGTTGCCCCTGTCGACATACGTGCTGAGGTACGGTACCCATGAAGAGCGAATGGTAACATCTCATGCCAGTCTTTATATGTCACTGTCATATTCTGTACAAACTTCTTGATGTTCTTTTTAGCCGCTTCAACGGCGCCATTCATCTTCGGCCGGTAGGGAGAAGAATTATGATGTTGTATCTTGAACTATTTACAGATATCGGTGATCATTGTATTGTTGAGATTCATACCATTGTCAGTAATAATTCTCTCTGGCACCCCATATCAACAGATTAGATTATGTCGGATAAACCGCGCCATGATGTTCTTGGTTATTGTAGCAAAGGAAGTTGCCTCAACCCACTTCGTGAAGTAATCAATGGCTACTAAGATGAAGCGATGTCCATTGGAAACGGTGGGCCTGATTTCTCCGATCATGTCGATGCCCCACATTGCAAAGGGCCACAGAGCTGTCAAGACGTTTAAGGGGACCGGAGGCACATGCACCTTATTAGTGTAGATTTGGAATTTATGACAAGTTCGAGAGTGCTGATAGCAATCGGCTTCCATAGTGGACCAGTAGTATCCTACCCGTAGGATCTTCTTAGCCATGGTATGTCCACTAGAATGGGTTCTGAAGGTGCCTTCATGTAGATTTGTCATGATCCTCTATGCTTCGCTCTTGTCTACACACCGTAGTAGTGTGGAGTCATGGTTGCGTTTATAGATGATTCCATTACTGAGGAAGAACTTTGCGGCGAACCTTCTCAGAAACTTCTTATCATTGACAGATGCCCCTTCGGGATACTCTTGAGCCTCGAGATACCTTTTGACTTCGTGAAACCAGGGTTTGTTTTCCACTTCTTCGGTATCGATTTCACAGCAGTGTGCTGGTTCATCCAACCTCTCAATGGTAATTTGGGGAGCTTCATTGTCCCACCTAACCTTGAACATAGAAGACATGGTGGCTATCACGTCCGCTAATTGGTTCTCCTCTTGTGGGAAATGTTCAAAGGTTACCTCCTCAAAGTGAGGGAGCAATTTCAGTACATACTCTTTGTAAGGAATGAGATTTGGGTGTTTTGTATCCCACTCGCCTTTGATCTGACTTATCACCAGGGCGGAATCCCCGAATATACTCAAGAACTTGATCATTAGGTCGATGGCAGCTCGAAGACCCAAAATACATGCTTCATACTCCCCATGTTGTTGGTGCAATTGAAACATAATCGGGCAGTGAACGGAGTATGACAGCCCTCAGGGGATATGATTATAGTGTCGATGCCGCTACCCAGTGCGTTTGAGGCTCCATCAAAATACATAGACCATCGTGATCCTTCCTCAGGTCCTTCATCCGGTCCAGGTTCTTCATAGTCGGTTACTAACATAATATTCTCATCCGGGAACTCGAAATTCATGGACTTGTAGTCATCCACGGCCTGATGAGCCAAATGATCAGCCAATACACTCCCCTTTATTTATTTTTGGGTTGTATATTGTATGTCATATTCAGTTAAGATCATTTGCCACCTTGCTATCCTTCCGAAGAGAGCGGGCTTCTCGAAAATGTACTTGATCGGATCCAACTTCGATATCAACAAGGTAGTGTGAGTCAGCATATACTATCTTAGTCGGCGAGTAGCCCATGCCAAAGCGCAGCAAGTTTTCTCGAGCAATGAGTATCGTGTCTCACAGTCGGTAAACTTTTTTCTAAGGTAGTATATTACGTTCTCTTTTTGACCAGACTCGTCATTCTTCCCCAGCACACACCCCATTGAATTGTCTAACACTGTCAAGTATAATATCAAAGGTCTTTCTTCAATTGGAGGCATCAGAATTGGTGGTTCTTGAAGGTATTCTTTGATTCTTTTGAAAGCGGTCTGGCATTCATCATTCCACTTTACCACTTGATCTTTCTTCAGAAGATTGAAGATTGGCTCACAAGTAGCGGTCAGATGTGAAATGAACCTGGCGATGTAATTCAGACGTCCCAAGAAACCTCTAACCTCTTTCTCTGTGCGGGGAGTCAACATCTCTTGTATGGCCTTTACCTTCGCAGGATCTACTTGAATACCCTTGTCACTGACAATGAAACCCAGAAGCTTACCAGACCTTACCCCGAAGGTTCACTTGTTCGGGTTCAACCTCAGCTTATATATCTTCAACCTGTCAAACAACTTTTGGAGATGATCAAGGTGCTCTTCCTCAGTCTGAGACCTGGCTATCATGTCATCAACATAAACTTCAATCTCATGGTGAATCATATCATGGAACAAAGCGACCATGGCGCACTGATAAGTTTCCCCAACATTATTCAACCCAAAAGGCATCACCTTGTAGCAGAAGGTGCCCCACTGTGTAACGAAGGTTTTCTTCTCCATGTCTTCAAGAGCCATCTTGATTTGGTTGTAGCCAGAGAAACCATCCATGAAGGAGAAGATTTTATGTTGGGCGGTGTTATCGACCATAACATCAATGTGAGGAAGTGGGAAGTCATCCTTGGGGCTTGCTCAATTTAGATCTCTGTAATTAACACACATTCGTACCTTACTGTCCTTCTTAGGTACCTGAACAATGTTGGCAACCCATTATGGATAGGAAGTGACATCTAAGAATCCTGTGTCGAACTGTTTCATGACCTCTGCCTTAATCTTCTCTGACATTTCAGGGCGCATACGATGGACCTTATGTTTAATCGAGGACAATCTTCTTTAGTCTTCAGGCGATGTACCACAATATTAGTGTCCAAACCAGGCATGTCTTCATAGGACCAAGCAAAGATCTCAACATAGTCGTGCAACATCTGTATCAACCTATGTTTGACGCTAAGCTCCATATTTGCCCCTATTTTAAACTCCTTTCTGTCTTCCTCAGTACCCAAGTTCACTGTCTCAACCGGCTCTTCATGGGGTTGTATGGTCCTTTATTCCTGCTGTAATAGTCTAGCAAGTTCTCCAAACACCTCACAATCATCCTCACCTTCGTCCTCGGCTTGGTTGATCGGATTTTTGAAGTCATAACTGGCAATAGAAGAGCTGTTATCAATGGGATCCAGAGTGGATGTGGATCTGCATTATGATACATGAGTGTGTGTAAGAGAATAACTGTTTTGATAAAGTGAAAGTAGGAAATAAAAAAAGAGAGCGCAAAATTTGTATGCAAGAAACGTCCAATGCTTTATTAATGATATATGAAATGACAAATAATAGCCCTCACAAGCAAAGCCAAGGTGCCTCTGGCAAGGCACCAGGCCGTAAAGTTTCAAATTATTTATTACAAATCTCAAAACATGTAACTCAATTACTGCAGAATAAAAGAAATAGGTATAAAGTCCCTAGCCGTCCAGTTACTCAGTCCATCGTTGGTAGTTAGGTAGATCCAGTTGTCCATGTCTGAGTCTTCCTCGTTGTCTTTAATGACATTAACCCCCACGATTACTGATGCGTATGGGAGGTCCTCCAGCCCGAGCGTGTCTAACAGCCCTTTGAGCTCCTGTAGTAAAGCCCAAACCAAATTTGTCAATTTTGTGAGTGAAATCAGGGAGTTGACCCTAATTGGCACACCCACCTTCTTCAACCACGACCCTGGTGTCCTTGAGGGAAGCCATCTTTAGAGGAGGTTTGTTGCTAGTAGTTTCAGTTGATGTCAAGATCTGAGGGACCTCTTCGAAGTTCTGACAAGGATTTTCTATGAATTCCCCGTCCATCTCTATGTAGCGGAAGGAATTGAGGTGGCTCACCATATACTATTCTTCACCCTGCACTGTGATAATCTTTCCTTTCACCGGATACTTCAGCATTTGGTGGAGTGTGGAAGTAACTGCCCCAGCCTCGTGGATCCAAAGACGACCCAACAAACAAGAATACGACGGCCTGATATCCATCACATAGAAGGTGGACCCAAAAGTCTGAGAACCCACTTTGACAGGGATGTCCACCTCTCTGTGCACCATTCTCTTTGATCCGTCAAAAGCCCTTACCACAATATTACTAGGCTTTAATGTTAAACCCTCGCAATCTGTTGTACCCCAAAATTTTCCCTCCCATATTTCTCAAAACATTGCAAGAAAGATCCTTAAGTTGCTCAAGGTAGTCCAAGGGTTGGCCAGACAAGCTCTCTCCTAAGGCAGTCTACCCCAAATTAGGGTTTCATGTTGCATCAAGATACCTGAACCCAAATGGTCCCAAGTGCTTACCAATGTCCTAATAAGTTCTCAAGATCATCCATGTCAAGTTTCAAGCCTTGCAGAGGAAGTTTGCTCAGTCAATTGCTCAAAGGTCCAAAAATCGGTTGTGCTAGGGCAAAAGTCAATTGTGGCCAACATACAGTCAAACTTCAATATTTTTGGTCAACGTTCTCATTTTGAAGGATATTTCATAATTTTATCAAGGGTTGATCATTATTCATCAAGGATTTCTCATAATTCACCAAGATTCAAAAGTTGCTAAATTAGGGTTTTGTAGGAAAAGTCAACCCAACTTTGACCAAGCATAACTTTCTCATACTTTATGATAAATGACCCATCCAAAGCTCATTTTAAATACGATGCAATTCCCTATAATTCATCTTCAGCTACCAAGATCAAAATATGCACTCACAAGAAGTTATGAATTTGGACATTATAGGTCATTTTGAAAAGTCAACAAAAACACATTTTTTGTCAAAACTTCATACATGAGCATGGAATATCAAAATGAGATGAGACCAAAAGGGATGATTATAGGACATCTCAAGCTTTCTAAAAAGTCCAAAAACACCTCCAAAGAGGCAAAATTGAGAAAGTTATGCATTGTTGAAGTTGACCTTTTTTGCAAAACTGCCAAAAGTCAACTATCCCCAAAACTTCAAATTTTGCCAAATTGGCCCATTGTTTTTCACTTGTTTTGAGTTGGAATTATAGCCCACGTGCTACAGCCTTTTCCACTTGTCCATATCATATTTTTATTAATTATTTTGATTTTTATTTGAATTAATTTGATTTAAATCAAAATAAATCAAATAAAAATCCAAAGCATTGATAACAAAGGATCTTTGATTGTTTCAGGCTCTAATTATAGCTAGAAAGGCATTCAAATTCGCATCAAGCCATATGTGTATAAAATAATTGGAAATAAGCCATGTTTGGAAAGTTGTTAAAAGCAAATCAAATCCATATCAAAATCATTGAAAGAAGAAGATTTGGACAGGGTAATCAACCCTAATGCATTGTGTGATACATAAGGGCGGCGTGCTGATCAAAATAGGGGTTGGAGACAGGCAAGAGAGAGAGCAAACAAAATCTGAAAAATATCAAAGAAAGTGGGAGATCTAATTGGTGGTTAGAGGCATCCTCAAGGCCCGTTACTTGTCTCAATCGCTTCCTGGAATTCTCTAGAAGCTAAAGCAACCCAGAACCGGCTCATTCCAATCCCAGAACACGCTGTAAGTCACTCACAAACTCGCCCTGTTCTTAAATTTGAATCTCATATTTTAGGCATTGTTAGATGGAATTGATCATACATTTTTAATCTACAGAGCATTTGCAAGATTTTGGCATTACTCAATTGCGCTTATGTGGTCTGTATCGAAAGTCACCATTATTAGGGTTTCAAGTTTGCTTTTAGGGTTTTCGTTTTCAGGTACAATTGGCCTCAGTAATGGGTACCACTGTATTCATAAGAAGGAGACGAGTCTAACCATGGCGTTAGAATTCATTTACATGGCTTGTACGAGATTTTGAGAGTTGACAGGTTTGTAGCGACGGACCTTTGTCCGTAGGTATAGGTATTTGGACTTTTAGCAACGGTGCCATGACAGGGACGAAGACGTGGCCAGATCCGATTGGTTTGTTTGAACGAGCGCGCGTTTTTCTTTTCTTGTCCACTAACTTTGTTTTTCTTATATTATATTTGATTTTTTAGCATATGTACAAAAAGAACTAACAGCCCAGCTGGCTACAAGCCATTGGAATTTGCCTTGGGGCCTGGGTTCGAATCCCAGGTCCCCCTATTTTCTCTATAATATTTGTTTTCAGGTAATTCAATGCATATGCAAGCCTAATATCCACCATGTGCCTTCAGCATCAAGCGCGCCAGATGGCCAGATGACCAGATCTGGTGGTCATCATTGAAGGTGCACCAAAGGACCAAGTCAACGCCAGCGCGCAGGATCCCAAAAGTCAAACGGACCTCTCCTCAATTGGGCCAGATTTCTTGCTTTCTACACCCTCCAATCAGGCCCATTTTCTCTCCTCATATCTTTTATTCATTATTCATTTTATTTAAATTGTTTAATTAATTACTAACCCATAAATTAATTTTCTTTTTTTAACAAAAAATCACAAAAATATTTTTATGTTCCATTAAATTTCAGAATTTTATTTTTCATTAATAAATACTAATTAATTTAATTAGGTTAATTTTAGATAACTTTCATTTATTTTTACAAATAATTAAAAATCAATTAGAATAATTAGGTTTTAACACTAATTTAATTATTTTATTTTCTTTCCTAAAATAACAAAACTCCAAAAAATATGTCACTTAGATATTTTTCATGAATTAATTTAATAACTAATTTAATTTAGTATTTAACTTTAGGATTTAATTTCTTTTCTTAAATAATAAAAAACAACATAAAAATATTTTCTTTTAATTAAGAGGGTCAAAACCCTAGTTTCGTATTCGATTCAATTTCTCGTGTGATTTATTTTTCTTTATCCAAATTATTGTATCTGCTCCCGGTTTGTAATAATTAATTAGGACATTTACTTTTACCGCTTTTATTTTCAAAGGGTTGTTTTTGGCGATGTAAATACCTGACGCCTTATAATAGTTTAGTTTACTTTCCGCACCTTTAATTTCTGCAAATATTCAATTGCTAGATGTTTGATAATTGGGTTTGCATGACAAGAATGAATGTCTGAATTTAAAAACAGCTAGATCACCCTAAACATGTGCAAAGATATAAATAACTGAAATCAACACACTCGCACATGCGCACTCCTAGGGTACACCCCATTTGGTTGCCTTTGTAAACGGTCATTGAGCATAGGTTGTTTTCGAGGTCTCCCTCTTGTCTAAAAGATCATAGTCGCCTCGGAAAGGTTGCCTCGGATATCATTGCCTCAAATAAATGATCTAAGACATTAGGGTTACCGCTAAGGCGTCCTAACGTTGCTTTAGTGATTGTAAGTCCCTTTCTAATTGACCCTCAAATTCCAACGACGGTGCTACCTACTCACTAATACGAACCCTCAGATTTTGGGCACGGATACGAACCCATCTGACATATGGCTCCATTGGAAGTGAAGTCTTTGGACCCAGCTCATGTGGATCAGATCTGTGAACTCTATCCCAAGCCCTTATGAATCTTCGGCGTTGCTCGTCACTATCTCCTTGAAAATCAAAGATGATACTATGCATTAATAGCTCATGAGGTCCTTCTCTTCTGGCTCTCCCAAACTGACGTAAGGCCAAGCATGGGTTGTAAGAAATTCCTCTATGGGTTCCTAACAGTGGAACATTGGGATACTCCCCACAGCGATCAATGATAGCCTCCTCATCCATACCCTTGAGAATCTAGATGATATCATTATGCGAGAGAGACATAACCCTATAAGCCCAGCCCATGCCTTCTTTGTTTTTCAGCACTGATTTGGGAAGGTGCAAAATAAACCACCTCTCTAATAACGGAGCACAGCACATTAAAGTTCCCCGCTTTCGGGAAGTACGAGCATAAAGCTGATGAAGGATGTCACCCAAGAGAGTGGGTACCGGATTCCGAGAGATGAGATCTTTATCGCATTCACATCAACAAAGGAGTCAGAGTTCGGAAACAATACCAAGCCATATATCAAAAGAGCCAGAATATCCTCGAATGCCTTGAAGTCTAGACTATCCCATAAATAGTTAGCCTTACCAACCAAAAACTTAGTCAGAAAGCCCTTTGCTCCACTTCTAGTCTCCCAATTAGCCATTACCTCATCCTTGGTCAAATGAAGGGCTGCAGCAATCTCTTCGGGCCTAAGAATCTTCTCCCAACCAATAAACAGGGTCTGCTCCAGAATAGAGATACCGAGAAGATCAGAGAACTCCTCTAAGGTGGGAACCAACTAGTAGTCCTGGAAAGTAAAGCAATGGTACAGCGGATCATAGAATTGGACCAAAACACTCATCATCTGCTCGTCCAATTTGGAGGTGACCAAACTGAGAAGATAACCATGTCTTCTGATGAAGGAGGTAGTATCAGGCATCTTTGCAACCAACTCTTTAAGCACAGTGGGAACCTGGACAAAGTTGATCCGGATGGTATTCCTACGCATGGGCATCATGATGACCTACAAAACAGAACAAAGATGAATCCCTCATGTCTTTGAAATAGGTTAGTCCAATGCAAGATGTATGCAATGTTATGATGTCATGATGTCATGATAGAAATCACATCACAAGTATCCACAAATAGCAAACACGGTAAAGGCACGCCAGTCACACAGAGAGCCCTTAGATTTCAGGCTGGCAAGGAGCTTAGGTACTACCCTCTTTCAGTTCAGTTGGTTTAAACCTGTCCTAAAAATAGTAAACGGGTTCTAGAGGATCTCAATATCACTGACTACCCTCGTTCGGTCATAATTCTAGTTTAGCAACCTTTTCTTGCGGCTGGAATCATCGTGAGAGTTTAGTCTCAATGAGTGTAGCATACTGCTACTGTTCTATGGCCAAGTTGGTCAATTTAAAGGTTCTAAGGTCAGTTGGTGCTTAATGACCCCTTAGAAGACCCATATTCTCCTCGTTGCGCCACAAGGGATATCGGTACAAACTAAAGTGCCACACCAACGTAGCTACTGCTTCAACCGTATCGGTCTACGCCATATAGTTCCCTCACAGTTTATTGCTACTTACCTAAAGGGTATCCCCCAGATCCGGGTTAGGATCTATAGTAACTTCGATACAAGCCCACAAATATAACACATACAGAGCAAACAATTGAAAACACAATAATCTAATCCTAAGGTACACCCCACTTATTAATAAGTATCCCCAGTAGAGTCTTCAGTTCTGTGATACGGTGGGAGAGAACTGACCTTTTTTTTTTGGAATGTTGGTTTGTGTTTTGCGTTTGTTTTCGCAAAATGTCGCGGTAAGCAAGAGTTGCCACCGTCTTTTATTTTATCCAACAAGGAAAGAAAAAAAAGCACCGAAAAATTCCTTTTTTCGAGATATTTCTCGGGTTCGGGGGTAGATTATAGGAAGGGAAGGTGTTAGCACCCTTTCTATCCGTGGTTATCCACGGGCTCTTAGGTACTTGTTCAAAGTGTTTTCAAAAATTGCTTTTCTTTGTGTTTGTGGGTTTGAAAAAAGTTTTTGTTTGAAAAGTGTAATTGCGAGAAGTTTTGTTTTGTTTTTGAAAGGAGCAAGTACTTAAGAACTATCTACCTACTCGAAAAAGGAATCAATCTGTACAAATGTCCTTTAGACAACGCTATCCCACTATTGATGAGTAGGTAGCATCGTCGTTGGAGTTTAAGGGTCAATTCGATTAAGGGACGTGTGGTCACTAAAGCAATGTTAGGATGCCTTAGCGGTAACCCTAATGTCTTAGATCATTTTTCCGAGGCAACCGTTTCGAGGCAACTATGATCTTTGGACAAGAGGGCGACCTCTAAAACTTCCTATACTCAATGACCAAGTTCGAAGGCAACCAAGTGAGGTGTACCCTAAGAGTGTGCATGTGCGAGTGTGTTATTTCGGTTAATTTTATCTTTGTACATGTCATGGGTGAGCTATGTTGATTTTAATTTCATACATTTGATCTTGTCATGCATTCCCTATTACCAAACATCTAACAGTTTATGAGTTGCGGAAATTAAATTTGCGGAAATTAAATCTAAACTATTACAAGGCGTCAGGTATTTACATCGCCAAAAACAACCCTTGAAATTAAAACGCGGAAAGTAAAATAAAGCGATAAAATAAGTTAAATAGTCCTAATTAAATCTATTACATTCCGGGGAACAATTACATCAATATGGTAAAAATAGATCGCATGCGGAAAAATTAAATCGGGCGCATTTTTTGGGTTTTGACCCTTTTATTGAAAGAAAGCATTTTTTTGTTTATTTTTGAATTAAGAAGAAATTAAATTAGGTTAATTAAATAAATTAATTAATTAATTAAAAAAAGATATTTTTGGATTTTTTGGATATTTAAAGAAATAAAAATAAATTGCTTAAAGTTAATAAAACCTAATTGTCTAAATTGATTTTAAATATTACAAAAATATTAAAAGTTAAACCTATTTAAAACTAAATTAATTAAGTTAGTATTTATTTACAAAAATAAAATGTTGAATTTAATTTTAATAAATAAAATATATTTTTGTGTTTTTGATTTTATGAGGAAAAATTTAATTGGTTAATTAAACAATAAAAAAAATTAGTCAAATAAGTAAATAAAATAAAAAGATAGAAATAACCAAAGGGGGGTGTTGGGCCTGATCAGGAGGTGAGACTGGCAATTTGAAGCCCATTTGCACGCAGGCCTAGGTTGACTTTTGCAATTCCATGTGCGTTAGTTGACTAGGTCTTATGATGGACGTTCAATCTTGGCCACCAGATGTGGCCTGGGGCCATCTGGCAGGCATCTGGGTGATGGTGTATGATAGGCCATGATTGTTGAAAAGCGTTAGAACACCTGAAGAAAAATAGCAAAGTAATATGGGGGGACCTGGGATTCGAACCCAGGTCCTGTTGGTACTTGAACACATGCCTTAGCCACTGAGTCAACGCGCTTTTATTGTTAACATAGTGGATAATAAATATAATATGGAAAACAAACTAATTATGCCAGAATTATAAAAAAGAAGCGTGAATTTATGAATGGACGAATAGGGAGGGGACACGTAGTCATCTTCTTCGCCCAGCCCTGGTTATTTACCTGCGGATTTTTATCCGCAGCTAAATCCATGGGTTCATCCTAAAATCTTCTATAGGCCATGGAAATTAATTGTAAACACATGGTTGTGTTCGTCTCCTTCCACTGATCATGTCCATGTCCATTATTATCATCAATTTTGCCTGCAATTAAAATACCCAAAAACAAGAACCAAGAACCCTAGAATCGGCTAGGGGGTTACATGCCATGAAAATGCAATTCAATAATGCAAAAAGCTTCTAAATGTAACGATAAGCATGATTGTGTAACAATTTTGCCAAGAAAACGCAGGAATATGAGTATGTGATTTCGAGTACAAGGTCGTTTTTAGGGAGACTTACAGCGCGTTTTAGGAGGTGAATGGCTTTGCTTTTGATTGCTACAGACTCAGTGGATGTCCAGCAAGAGAGTAGTGTTGAGATTTTGCTTTGAATCGGCCTCTAAAACAGATTTCAGTTTCAAGCTTTTTCAAGTTTTTTTCAAGTTTTTCTCAAGTTTTGTTCTTGGGATTTAGCAGCCTCTAGGTCCTGATGCTCGTGCCTTTGTTTTGTATAAGCAATATGGAATGAATTAGGTCAAATTTTGGGCTTTGAATCCTTATGCATTGATGATTTAGGATTTGATTTGATCCTCCATGAAAAAGCTTCCAAATTTGTCCAAAAACCAATATTTTGTGCATGATATGGCTTGATACGAGTTTGACCATGTCCATAATGATAATTAAGACCTGTATCAATCAAAAAGATTCCAGGTGATCAAGATTTGGATTTTATTTGGATTTAAATTGATTAAAAATGAATTAATTCAATAAAAATCAAATAAAATAGAAAAATTAACAATTGGACACAAGACTGAAGATAGGACACGTGTGTAGTGTGACAAGATCAAATCAAGTGGAAAAAAGTGGACCCATTTGGCAAAATTTGAAGTTTTGGGGATAGATGACTTTTGGCAATTTTAGAAAAATGCCCAACTTCAACAATGCATAACTTCGTCAATTTTGAACTTTTGGAGGTGTTCTTGGACTTTTTAGAAACCTTGAGATGTCCTATAACCAACCCTTTTAGTCTCATATTATTTTGTTATTCCATGCTCAAGTTATAAGCTTTGTAAAAAAAGGTGTTTTTGTTGACTTTCAAAAATGGTCTATAATGTCCAAATTTGTAACTTCTTGTGAGTGCATTTCTTGATCTTGGGGTATGAAGATGGATTGTAGGAAATTGCATCATATTAAAAATGAGCTTTGGATGGGTCATTCATCATAAAGTATGAGAATGTTATGCTTGGTCAAAGTTGAGTTGGCTTTTCCTACAAAACCCTATTTTAGCAACTTTTGAGTCTTGATGAATTTTGAGAAATCCTTGATGAATCATGATCAACCCTTGATAAAATGATGAATTATCCTTAAAAATTAGAACGTTGACAAAAAATATTAAGGTTTGACTATTTGTAGGTCACAGTTGACTTTTGCCCTAGCACAGTTGATTTTTGGACCTCTTGAGCATTTGACTGACCAAACTTCTTCTGCAAGGCTTGAAATTTGACATGGATGAACTTGAGAACATATTAGGACATTGGGGAGCACTTGAGGTCATTTGGATGCAAGGACCTTGATGAAACAGCAAACCCTAGTTGGGGTTTGACTGCCTTAGGAGATGATTTGACTGTCTAACTCTTGAGCAATCTTGAGCCACTTGGAGATTATTCTTGCAATGTCTTGAGAAATATGGGAGGGAAAATTTTGGGGTACAACAGCTGCCGCTGTTCAATTTTATTAAACCTGAGGATATAGATTGGCTTTCGGGCCTTTCGTGATCCGAAGGTGGAAGATGATTGAACACTAGAGTGCCCAGAAATTTGCACTCGCATGATGTAGTATCAGTCTTGTGATGTCAGGAATGGGCTTAAAGATGCCATTTGGAGGCTGTTGGTAGGTGGTATGAACTTCAACTAGAATACGAATCAGGGAGATCTTATCGGCGATCTGACTGAACCAGAGGAGGTCTTGTCTTCTTTGACTGGATTTGTATCAGAAAAATCTTTAGGAATCGATTTAACTAGACTAGAGGAGGTTTTATCTTCTTTGATTGGATTGGCATCAGAAAAATCTTTAGGAATCAATTTAACTGGACCAGAGGAGGTTTTGTCTTCTTTGACTGGATTGGCATCAGAAAAATCTTTAGGAATTGATTTAACTGGACCAGAGGAGGTCTTGTCTTCTTTGACTGGATTGGCATCAGAAAAATATTTAGGAATCGATTTAACTAGACCAGAGGATGTTTTGTCTTCTTTGACTGGATTGGCATCAGAAAAATCTTTAGGAATCGATTTAACTGGACCAGAGGAGGTCTTGTCTTCTTTGACTAGATCGGCATCCGAAAAATCTTTAGGAATCGATTTAACTGGACCAGAGGAGGTCTTGTCTTCTTTGACTGGATTGGCATCAGAAAAATATTTAGGAATCAATTTAACTGGACCAGAGAAGGCCTTTGACTGGATCGGTATCAGAAAAATCTTTAGGAATCGATTTAACTGGACCAGGCAAGGTCTTAGAATAACTTCAACTGGATCGGCATCAGTAAAATCTTTAGGAATCGACTTTACTGGACCAGAGAAGGTCTTGTCTTCTTTGACTGGATTGGCCTCAGGAAAATCTTTAGGAATCGATTTAAATGGACCAGAGGAGGTCTTGTCTTCTTTGACTGGATTGGCATCAGAAAAATCTTTAGGAATCGATTTAACTGGACCAGAGAAGGCCTTTGACTGGATTGGTATCAGAAGAATCTTTAGGAATCGATTTAACTGGACCAGGCAAGGTCTTGGAATAACTTCAACTGGATTGACATCAGTAAAATCTTTAGGAATCGACTTTACTGGACCAGGGAAGGCCTTTGGCTGGATCGGCATCAGAAAAATCTTTAGGAATCAATTTAACTGGACCAGGCAAGGTCTTGGAACAACTTCAACTGGATCGGCATCAGGAAAATCTTTAGGAATCGACTTTACTGGACCAGAGAAGGCCTTTGACATAGCTGAGAACTTAACTGCATCTTTCCTGAAAGGTAAAGTTCAGTCATATGCAATGCATGAGATGGATCAAGCAATGATGTTCTCAATATAAATGAGATTGTATGGTATGATGCGTATATGCAGGTATCATGATGTATGGACATGTAATGTTTTAGCTGGGGAAAATAAATCCCGGAGCTACTGGAGAATAGAGTTAAATTCTTTGTTTCCGCTGGGGATGATGAACGAAGATGATAAACCTACAGGAGAGGAGAACTCCGTTGGGGAATAAACTGATGAGGAGATTGCTCTGTGGGGAAGAGACGCTCTGCTGAGGATTTCACTGATAAGCTCCACTGGGGATGAACTACCATTGCTTGTGATACTGAATCTGTTGAGGATTGAATTCCTGTTTGTGAAAGGAAAGAAACTTCGTTGGGGGATGATCTTTCAGTTGTGACTTGCTGGGGATAACCCTGTTAAACTTTTGTGGGGATAATCCTCTGCGCTTTGCTGGGAATGATCCTTTGAACTCGGCTGGGGAGATTTATTTTTGTACTCCGCTGGGGGTAAACTTCCAGAGTCTACTGGGGATGATGCTTTAACTCCTTTGGGGAAGTTTTTTCAGACCGTGCTGGGAAAATATTGACTCCACTGGGGGTATCTTATATTCTGCCGGGGAATACTCTTATACTCCGTTAGGGAATATTAAGACTGTCGGGGATATCAAGCCTTCTCAGTGCTGGTGATAGACCAAATCTACTTGGGGAGAGCATTACCGATTCGTTCATAGTTGCAAGTCTCAGCTGGGAGAGCTAACATTATTGTCCTACTCTGCGGGGAGTGAAGGTATCTTAGCCATATTCTTCAACTGAATCTACCTTGGTACCTGGTGGTCAAAGCAACTATACAACTGGGACACTTCTTATTGCCCCTGTTTCTGCTATTACCAGTAATTCATCTTTTGTCTCGCATGTAAATATTTATGATCAGCAATTAATGTCAAATGCATATATCAAAAATGATCATTGGAAGTTCTTTGCAAAACAAAACAGATAAAGGAAAACAGTTTGAAATTTCTTTGAAAATGAATTTGTATTGATTTTGAAGTTTGGCCTGTAAATAGGCGTTTTTGTACAAGAGGCTGACGTCCTAGTAAGAGAACGCCGCCGAACAGATAGAATTTACACAAATTGTGAAAAGAAAGCAAAACAGCTATGTGAATAATCCCACTGGGCTCCAACTCTGCTATTGCCTTTATATCTTCGAGCATCTCATCACTTTGCTACTAGTTGAAGATGAATCAGATTGATTAGTGCCGTCTGAGCTTGATAGTCGATAACGAAGTCTGGATGCAAGGTGATCCAATGAGACATAGTGTTACGCTTTGATCCCTAATTTTTGCCTGGACCTCCCTTTCGGGTTTTCAGTCCACCGGGATACCCTTTTTTGCCCAAGTTGCCTTTTCAGGTATTCGACTTGCCGGGTGTACAGATTTTTTTCATTTTCATCCCTTATTTTTGCCCGAACCCTTTTGGTTCGCCGGGAAGCCCTTATTTTTGCCTAGGCCAGTCAACCTAGCGGGTCTTTGATTTATGCATAGTATCTTTTTACTATGTCTGCATTGACGGGATGAGGAAGGTTGTCACCATCTATAGTGGTTAGAATCATAGCTCCTCCTGAGAAAATGTTCTTACCACAAATGGCCCTTCATAAGTTGGGGTCCATTTGCCCCTGGGATCGCCTTGAGGTAGGATAATGCGCTTGATTACTAGATCCCTGTTGGCTCCTAAACTCGACACCTTTGTTTTTATTAATATAAACCATTAATCATGAGGGACGTTTTCGATCAGATGATTCTGTCGAAATGCTCATCAGAAGATGGCAAGGTACTTGGAGAATTTCTTCTAAGTAAGAATCTGGTTGCCTTCGACGTCGAAGGTGCTTCTCGACAGAGGTATTCGACGCTCAGAGTGGAACAGTTTGAGATTCAAATATTTGGAGGGAAAACGGTTCCCAGCGGTTACCAAGTGCAACGTGCCAAGATCTGGAGCGTCGAATGCTGTGAGCGTGCCAAGTGGAGTCATCTCGAAGCAGCGTAACTGCCCGACGGTTACTTGAGATGTGTTTAGTATAAATATTAGTTGTTCATGTAGTTTTTCGCGTGTGTTCACAATTATATACAAGTCACTCATTTAGATTCAAGTACCCAGTGTGAGCGAAAGAATTGTTGAGAATGTATGTGTGAAACACCATTTTAATTAATCAAAGTCATTTACTTTCCATAAATTTATTGCCTTTCATTTACTTTTCCCAGTCGAAGCCTTCATTTAAAGCTTTCCTTTATTCTACCAAGTTTTCTTCATGCAATTTACATAAAACGTCTTTATTTCCTTGTCATTTAACCATCATTAAACTTAGTCAAAACCCCAAAAAATCAACCATGTCTTAGGATCAATCTGATAGATCCTGCGAGTCACCAAATAAGTAACCTTTTGGAGGATCAGCGGTTGTTTACCAATTTCCACGATAAACAAATTGGCACACCTGGTGGGACCTTGTGTTGATTTTGAAGGTTAACCGTATTTACACAGAATATCATCTTTTTCGAGAAGTATTGCATGTTATTGAGAAGTGGTAGAATATACACTAACAATACCAATACTGCCAGAAGAAGAGAAGCGATGGCGAATTCGCCAAACAATAACGAAATCCCACAGACGAATGTGGGAACAACGGTTATCCCAACCGTAAGTGAAGCGATAATCGTTGGTTCAACACCAGCAGTAACGGTCACACAAACGGGGCCAATGCCTCCGTTCACTGGCCCCAGAGTGCCTTTAGGAACTCCCCCACCAAGGGGAAATCCAGGAACAAGGCCTTATGTTCCCCCAGGATTTGTGACAGGCGGTCCAAATCGAGAACCACTCTATGGCATGCCAACGTCTGAATTGGCTAGCCTGACGAACGCGGCGTCCACTTTTTCATACCCTTTAGTGAGTGCCTCTTCGCCACTCCAAGGTTCTGGAGTTGGTATGGCGAACAGAAATAGGACCCAACTCTTAGGAGGAACGTCCCAAGTAGCGCATGGCCTTACAAATGCCTCGACAGCAGTCTTGAGGCAGCAAATGGACGAAAGCAACCATGATATGGTTCAAATGTTGGCACAAACTTTAAGTACAGTGCTGAATCCTCTAATACAAAACACCACCCAGTCGAATCAGCAGATGACAGCGCAAATGACGCGTCTGGCTGATTTCTTTGGGGTACCCCAACCTATTCGACAGCCTCAAAGGGCGCAAATAAGGGGAAACCAAGGTATACTTTTAGAGGAAGAAACCACCATTAACCAAGTCCAGCAGCCTGTCGAAGAAAACCTTAGGGCACGATTGGAGCAGCCTGTCGAAGAACCTAGGGTCATAGCCCCAGAGGTAAGGATAGTCAACAGAAACCAAAATGCTGACGAAGTAGTTCAGCACATCCAATACCAAAACATGGGTTTGGAAAATAACCTTGCAGCCATGATCGAAAGAATCATGACGCAAAATGGGATGAATATGGGCTTTCATAGGCCCAACTTCACATCCCCACTGTCAGAATATGTGTTACAAACAGACTTACCTCCTAGATGTAAAGTCCCTAAGTTCACTAAGTTTTCAGGGGACACGACAGAATCTACTGTCGAACATGTGGCGAGATACTTGATCGAAGCAGGAGATATTTCAAACAACGAAAACCTGAGGATTAAGTATTTCCCAAGTTCTTTAACAAAGAACGCGTTTACTTGGTTCACAACTCTTCCCCCAAATTCGATCCATCATTGGACCCAGTTGGAGAGATTGTTCCATGAGCAATTCTACATGGGACAAACCAAGATAAGCCTGAAAGAATTGGCCAGTGTAAAGAGACGTTTCACTGAACCTATAGACGAATATCTAAATAGGTTTAGGTTGCTCAAAGCAAGATGCTTTACGCAAGTGCCAGAACATGAGTTAGTCGAAATAGCCGCAGGGGGCTTAGATTATTCCATTAGGAAGAAATTAGACACTCAATACCTGAGAGACATGGCCCAATTGGCCGATAGAGTTCGACAGGTAGAGCGCCTTAAGGATGAAAAAGCCAAGGCGACAAAAACTCATAAAAGAGAGAGGATAGCGTATGTCGAAATGGATGATGAAGATCCATAAACCTTCGACGAAACTATAACCGTCGAAGAAAGCGAGGTCGATTTAGCGGAACTAAAACAAGGGCCACCATACTCTTGCAAACTGTTAGTCCCCTCAAGTGGAAAAAATCCCACTGGTCCGGAAAGGACCAACGATAGGTTCTCCAAAAAGACTTATAGTTTTGATATTACAAAATATGATGAAATCTTCTACTTACTTGTAAAAGATGGCCAAATGATAGTACCCCCAGGGGTAAAAGTGCCTCCTCTTGATCAAAGAAAGAAAAGAGGCTTTTGTAAATATCATAATTTTCTGGGCCATAAAACATCTCAATGTTTTCTTTTCAGGAATCTCGTGCAAGACGCTATTGAAGAAGGGAGGTTGAAGTTTGCTGACAAGACCCCCATGACTGTGGACTCTAACCCTTTGCAGGCTGAAGCTGATTATGCTGAACCTTCAGAAGTGAACGTGATCGAGGCATCCAGAAGCCAGGCGAAGAGGCCAGGAATCACAATGGTCGAAGTCACAAAGGACCATGTCAACATGCCAATCTTTGGCAGTTTTTCTGGGAATCTATCTAGAAAAACAATTGAAGCGGTCCAAAAGGCGGTCGAAAGCCCGAAGCTGGAGACAGTTGGAGCCCAAAAATCTGGAACAAAACCCAGTTCCTACTTGGCTGTAGTTCAAGGCCAGACAGAGGAATTGGAGACTCAGATGAAGCAGTTGACTCTTGCCACCAAAGACACCATGAATGTCAACATGGTCGAAGTCTCTGAACCAAAAGCATCAGAGGCGGCCATTAGGCAAGAACAAGCCAACAAAACTGCTTTCCCTCGGGAAAATGAAAATCTGGAAGATTTCCTGCAAAGATGCCAGAAGAAGAAGTCAGAAGTGATGTTGTGTCCTCGATGCAGCTCGATTTTCGACAAAAAAGCTGCTGAACATATTCAAGGTGTAAGAGCAGCAAACAGAAAAAGGGAAAGTGTTGATACTCGACATGACCCCAGAAGAACCTACCAAAAGGGTTCAAATCAAGAAAAGAGGCCACTGACTTTCAGGCCTCCAACCAATGTGCCAGTTGATACATGGTACAAAACATCAGGTCGAAAGAGGCCAAGCGAGGAAAGATGGCACTCCTTCGAAGTGCCAAGAGGTTCATCTTTTACACATAAGAAAGAACCTCAGGTTGCTACCCCTAAAGTGACCCAGGTATCAAGCAACTACAAAGGGAAGAATCCCATGTCTCGATCTCAATGGAGAAGATACCAGAGGTGGCGAAAAGCTGAGAGGGTAGCTGCTAATGAACCAAAGGCAGAATCAAGTTCAAATGTTCCTCAGAGAAAGCAAAGGAAGCCTCTGGAAAGACAACCAGTGACCAATAGGCTAGTCTGGCCTAACCAGGGTGAGGTTGATAACGAAGATGGCTCTGAGTCTGATGACACCCTAGATATCATGGTGAACATAGTCTCAGTTTTGCCAAGAGAGTTCAACCTCCAGGTGGAGGTCGAAACAAGCGATTGGGAAGTTGAACAAGAAATGGCCAAGCATAGGCCAGTGTGCTATTTCGTCATGGATAATGGCGCTACTGAAGAGCAGAATGGGTTCTTCGAACCTCCTACAGAGGCGATGAAAAATCACCTTAAGCCTTTATTTATAAGGGCTAAACTCGAAGAAACCACAGTAAATAAGATCTTGGTAGACTGTGGGGCAACCATCAACATCATCCCTCACTTTATGCTAAGAAAAATAGGCAAAAGCGATGAGAACATCAAGCCTCACAACATGGTCCTGTCGAATTATGAAGGCGGCATAGGGACTGTTGTACCCCAAAATTTTCCCTCCCATTTCTCATTGATTTCTCACCACAAAGCCTTTGAAGCTCAAGATCCAGTTAGGGTTTCATCTGCTCAAGACCCCCCCTTGCACTGTTGACTCAAATTAGGGTTTGTGTTTGCACAAAGATGCTTTGACCTAAAATGCCCAAGATGACTTTCATGCTTCATATTGGACTCCCAAGTTTACCCATATCAAGTTTCAAGTCTTAATTCCAAGTTTTGCCCAGTCAATTGGACAGTTGACCTAGAAATCAACTGTATTGGGGAAAAAGTCAACTGTGGCCAATTGACAGTCAAACCTCATGAAATTTGACCCACATCAACATTATGAACTCATATGAATCAATTGATCAAGTTTGGATCACAATTCCCCAAGAAATTTGATCAGATCACCAAAAGGGCAAAATGGTCATTTTTAGGGTTTTGACTGCACAAAGGCAATTTTTGACTGTTTGACCTAGCCAATGGCAAACCAAGCTCACACATGGACTCAAGGACCCCATGGAATTATCTTTACATGATCAACAAACTCAAAAGATCCCAAGTACACAGGATTGACAGTTGAATTTCCCAGTCAATTGATCAATTTTGACTGTATACTGAAAAGTCAAACTTTGACTTTTTGGTCAAAATCAAGAGTCAAGATTCATTTTTCATCAAAACATGCCAAATCATGAAACTTGTTCACCAAGAAATCACAAAATGCAAATTAGGGTTAAAAATTAGAATTTTTCATAACTTAGAATTTTTCTAAGTTATGCAAAACCCTAATTTTTTCCCAACTTTGCCCCACTTTTTCACCAAGATCCATTTGGATTCAAACAAACGTCCAAACATGAAAGTTGTAGCTTGTTGCATAATCTACAACTTTGATTCACAAAGTTTTCTCATTTGAAGCTTGCATCTCAAGTTAAAATTTTTTGAATAGGGGCACTAAACCATTCTTAACTTAGTGAAATTTGACCTATTTTGACAAGGTTTTCTACCTAACTTCAAGACAATTTTCCATACACTTCCACTTGGAATTTCAAATTGCATTTCAAAAATGGATTGTAGTACACATTCCAAGCTTTCCAAAATGTCCAAGAACTTCTCAAACAACCTCATGGTTAGGGAGAATCGAATTTCACAATATAGCAAAAACTCACTTTTAAATTGGCCATTTTTTCATGTTCATAAGTTATGCAAACTTCTCAAAACCAGCATGCCCTTGATTACAGGTCCTTAAACCAAGTTACACTCAATAATTTAATGCTTGTTCATTGTGTCAAAGTTTTATTCCATGAGTTCAAGTATTGTATACAATTTTAATCCATTTTTAGATAAAGTAAACTATCCATTTTTGCAAAAGTCCACTTTATGTCCAATTGGTAAATCAAGCAAGTACAAACCAAATCTCTTTAGCACAAGATTATGAACAAATTACTCTGATCAAGAGAAGCTTTGCAGCAGGATTAGAGGTCCCCTACTGACCTAAAACACCAACTTGCATTTTGTTGCTTAAAGGTTAAGAAACATTGCATAACTAGGACCAACTTCCATCTCAGCTTAGATACACAAGAACAAAGTTATCAAACACATTACACACATCATAACCAAGCTATTGCACGAGCCATTTACCTCCCAAACATCATCAAACCAAAAAACACCATCAAACTTCAAAAACAGAGTTGCCTCTGCAGTTTGAGTGCCAACTTCTATTTCTCTCAAGCATTCTTGCCAAAACCAGTTCACATACCTTCCATACCATCTATGCAAGCTAACCATGACCTGAAGCACGACCTGTAATCCCTCTAACCACTTCCACCATTTTCAATTTCTTGTTTTGCAGGTGAAGTTCTCTAGCCTGATTCAGAAGCTTTCAAGACAAAGTAAACATTGGAATAGCATCCCTGGACCTCAAGGAAGCTTTTCCAATCATCACCTTGCACTGAAAGTCCCTACATTGCAAGATAGAACTTCAGCTGAACAGGTATCTTGTTGAACTCGTATCTCTCTTATTATGCATCATTAGCTTTAAGTTTGTGAATAAACAAGGTTCTACTCATACCACTGAACATGTACATGTCTTTACTTTTCATTTCTTTTGCTTGAGTTGTGAGAATTTGGAGTTTGAAAATGGCAGAAAAACTAGGTTAGGATTTGGGGGAGGAGAAATTCTCCCTCATCTTAGAGAGTTAGATCAAGTTATGCATATGGTTAGAATCGTCTCTTCATGCTTAACATTTTTTGTGTTGGAAGTTTGTTCAAAAAATCAAAGAATCAGGATGTTCAAGTGGAGCTCTTGGCGCGCGTTTTCTGAATATTTTTTGTTCAGAGGTTGAAGAAAGGTGACTTTGGGCTGGGCTTGCTTCTGAGTTACTTTTCACACCACCCTTTTTGGTTTTGCACCCCTGAGCCCATTTGCTTCATTTTTAATATTTTTGACTTTTGCCTTTTTTTGATTGGTCCATTTATTTTTTCTCAGCATATTAAAAACATAAAAATATTTTTCTCCTCATTTTTTGAATTTATTGAATATTTATTTAATTATTTCTTTTGTTTGTACATAAATAAATATATATATATATATATATATATATATATATATATATATATATATATATATATATATATATATATATATATATATATATATATATATATATATATATATATATATATATATATATATATATATATATATATATATATATATATATATATATATATATATATATATATATATATATATATATATATATATATATATATACTTTTTGTTTAAAATATTGAGATAATACAAAAATACTTTTTATACACTTTTATTTTATTTTTACTTCCTGAAAATATTTTGTATAAAAATCCCTTTTTTATTTTTATATTAAATATTATCATTTTTATATATAATACCTATTTAGAACTTAATATATAAATATATATATTTATTAATATACTTAGAATAAAATACTAAATATACATATTTTATTTTATTAATATTAAAAACTACAAAAATCATTTTTTTTACAAATATATTTCTTTTCTTATTTTATTTTTGTGTATAAATGATAAATATTGTATATATTAATAAATGATATCTTTTATTTAATAGAATTAGGGTTTTTGCCCTAAATTCAAAAATACTCCAAAAATAATATTTTATACTATTTTTATTTTCTTTCTTATTTTACATAAATAATACTTTTTTCATACATATAAAAATTCCTTTTGCATTCTTGCATATTTGTTTTATTTACCATTTAAATTATACATTTATTTATCTTGTAAATATTCATAGAAAATGATGTAATAGCTTAGATTCAATTTTTTATCTAAATATCCCCATTTGAAACATTGTACCCCCCTCCCTATATTATTATGTTGTAATAGCGTAGGATTTTAAATTTCGCACTTTTATCGCTTTCTAAACATACTATGCTAGAATTAGGGTTTTGTATACGAATAAAAATGAACAAAATAGTTGGACCTAATACAAGATAAACAAGCATGAAAAATGGACAACACATCTCACACTTGCACCCCTAGGGTACTCCACTTTGTTGCCTTCAAATAATTGGGCCATGTTGCATGTTGAACTTCTTTGGGTAAAACAAACAATCAAATGATCATAGTCCCTCAAAATGTTGCTTAAATGAATGATCAAGTCCCTTTTAAAAGAAAATTGCCCAAAGACGTTTAACACTATTGCAATTATGGTCTAAACGATAACCCGCGCCCGTCCCTTTCACCTCCTAAGACAAGATTGTCCACCAAATGCAATGGTGGAACAAAATTGTCAAAAGGTTTAAAACATAACAAAAAATCTTTGAGAAAACTTTAGGGTAGATAACTCTTAAGTACTTGCCAATTTGCAAAGAAAACACTTGCCTAATTTCAAAACCCACTTCACAAACACTTTCAAAACCAACTTTCAAAAACCTTGAAACATCTTTTTAAAAGACAAAACACCTTTTGTAAAACATTCGAGTAAAGAATTGTTACAAGGGTAGCCTATACAAGGCATCTTTTTCAAAACATTTTCAAAACCACACACCAAGCACCATTTCAAACAATTGAAAACCAAGGCAAGTTGATCTAAGCAAGTACCTAAGAGCCCATGGATAACCATGGATAGAAAGGGTGCTAATACCTTCCCTTTCTATAATCTACTCCCCGAACCCAAGAAAAATCTCAAAGGTTTTTGCTGTGCTTTTTAAACCTTTCCTTAGGATAAAATAAAAAGTCGGTGGCGACTCTTGCTCAACCGAAACATTTGCGAAAACAAACGCAAAACCATAGTCAGTTCTCCCACCGTATCACAGGGACCACTATGGGTGTGATCCAACTGGACATCAAGGTGGGATCTATCCTTCGACCAACTATGTTTATGGTCATATCGGCCAAACCAAATTATAATCTTTTGTTGGGTCGTGAATGGATACATGGTGTTGGAGCTGTACCATCATCAATGCACCAAAGGTTGATACTATGGCGTCCTGATGGAATGGTCAAAAACATAGAAGCGGATCAAAGCTATTAATTGGGCGAAGTAAATCACCTAGGGCTGGCAGACTTCGACAAAAATCTGGCTCACATTGGGCCATGCCCAACACCTGACTTCGACTTGGCGCCAGCGCCAAATACTTTTTGTTCTCTATACCTGCACCCTGAGCATGGTTTTCAATGGGACAGAGAAGACTTGTCCCACATTGATTTTAGTGGGCTAACTGATATCCAGCCAACTGGTTGGGGAAGTGAATTCAGTGACAATGATTGAGTCACAATCATTGCAGCGAATTTCGGCTTACGTAGCCGAAACAAGGATGATAACGGCTCTCGAAGCCGAAGTAAAATATATGGCCACACAGGCCAATGATCAAGAGTTACCTTCTGCAGGTCCTGGAAAGTATTTCGATCCAGAACCTCCTGATATCATGCCAGAAGGAATGCAGGAACAAAGGCTCGACGCTATCTACGACGATGAGCCTTTGGGATTCGAAAAGGACCCTTTAGCGAACAACATCAAAATGTTAGCGCAGGATCCTTTAGAAGAAATCAACTTGGGCGAAGGGTTAGAGAAAAAGCCAACTTACATTAGCGCAAAAATAGACCCAAAACTCAGGTTGGAAGTAATCCATTTGTTAAAGGAGTTCAAGGACTGTTTTGCATAGGATTACGACGAAATGTCTGGTCTCGACAGAGGATTGGTAGAACTTCAGTTGTCGATCAAACCTGGGAAGAAGCCAGTCAAGCAAAGTCCAAGACGCTTCGCTCCAGAAATACTGTCGAAGATCAAAACGGAAGTCGAAAGACTGCTGAAGTGCAAGTTCATACGAGCTACGAGGTATGTCGAATGGATTGCAAACATTGTGCCAGTGATTAAGAAAAATGGTACATTGAGGGTGTGCATAGATTTCAGAGATTTGAATGCTGCTACACCCAAAGATGAATATCCTATGCCTGTGGCGGAAATGCTAGTCGATTCTGCCGCTGGCTATGAGTACCTGAGTATGCTCGATGGTTATTCAGGATATAATCAAATATTAATTGCTGAAGAAGATGTGTCGAAAACAGCTTTTCGATGCCCCGGGGCTTTAGGCACTTACGAATGGGTAGTGATGCCTTTTGGCCTAAAGAATGCTGGGGCAACATATCAGCGAGCAATGAATTCTATCTTCCATGATTTTATTAACACTTTTATGCAAGTATATATTGATGACATTGTTGTAAAATATGTTTCCAGGAAGAACCATATAGACCACCTTCGACAATCATTCGAAAGAATGAGAGAACATGGTCTGAAAATGAACCCTTTGAAGTGTGCATTCTGTGTAAAAGTTGGAGATTTCTTGGGCTTCGTCGTCCACAAGAAAGGAATCGAAATCAACCAGAACAAGACGAAGGCAATTCTGGAAGCGAAAGCGCCAGCGAACAAAAAGGAACTGCAATCTCTGCTGGGCAAGATAAATTTCTTGAGGAGATTCATATCTAACCTAAGTGGGAAAGCTCAAGCCTTTTCACCCTTACTTCGATTGAACAAAGAAAGATTCGAATGGGGGCAAGAGTAACAAGAAGCCTTCGACAAAATCAAAGGGTATCTCACAAAGCCACCTATTTTGGTGCCTCCTTGCAGCAACAGGAGTATGAGATTGTACATAGCTGCATCCGACAAAACTTTGGGAAGCATGTTAGCCCAAGAAGATGAAAATGGAGTCAAAAGACCCATTTACTATCTTAGTAGAGTTTTGAACGATGCAGAAACTAGATATAGCGAAGTTGAAAAATTATGTCTATGTCTTTATTTCTCTTCTACAAAGCTCAAACAATATATAAAACCAGTTGATGTGTATGTTTCGTCTCATTTTGATGTTTTCAAGTACATGTTGTCGAAACCCATCCTGCACAGCCGAATTGGCAAGTGGGCGCTAGCATTAACTGAGTACTCCTTGACCTTTATGCCTCTTAAGGCAGTGAAAGAACAAGTGGTTGCAGACTTTATAGTCGACCACTCAATTCAGGTTGGGAATATAAATTATGTGGAGATAGAGCCTTGGAAATTCTACTTCGATGGTTCCAGCCATAAAGATGGAACAGGAGTAGGGGTCTTGATTATTTCTCCAGAAAAAATTCCAACAACATTCAAGTACAAGATATCAGGTACTTGTTCGAACAATAAGGCTGAGTACGAAGCTCTAATTACTGGCCTTGAGATATTGTTGGAATTGGGGGCAACTCGAGTCGAAATAATGGGAGACTCAGAGTTAGTCATTAAGCAAGTCAAAAAAGAATATAAGTGCATAAGAGAAAATCTCATTATGTACTTTGTGATAGCAAATCGTTTATTGAAAAAATTCGAAATGGTCAACATTCGACACATACCCAGATTGGAAAATCAAATAGCCAACGATTTGGCACAAATTGCATCTGGGTACAAAATTTCAAAAACGAGATTACAAAGAGAAATCGAAGTCCGAGAGAAAATAAAAGCAACTTGTCTGTCACCAACAGATTTGAAATCGACAAGACTAGGGTATGTTGATCAAAGGAACTTCGAAATTTCGTTCATAGACAATTTGTCAGAGCAAGATTGGAGGAAACCCATTGTGGATTATCTACAAAATCCAGCAGCTTCGACAGAACGAAAAATAAAATATAGGGCGTTGAGTTACGTACTCATGGGTAATGAGTTATTTAAAAAGACGCCTGAAGGGGTATTGCTAAAGTGTTTAAGTGAAACTGAAGCATACATAGCCCTTTCGACTACGCACGCTGGAGCATGTGGGGCTCACCGAGTAGGCTATAAGATGAAATGGTTGTTGTTTCGACAAGGATTATACTGGCCCACAATCTTGAAAGATTGTGTCGAGTTCGCGAAGGGATGCCAGGAATGTCAAGTCCATACAGGCATCCAGCATGTACCAGCAAGCGAACTTCACTCAATAGTGAAACCTTGGCCCTTTAGAGGATGGGCGTTGGACCTTATTGGAGAGATTCGACCAGCATCATCAAAGAGCCAGAAGTATATATTGGTAGGCATTGATTATTTCACTAAGTGGATCGAAGCTATTCCTTTAGTCAATGTAGACCAAGAAAATGTCATTGAATTTATTCAAAAGAACATTATCTTTAGATTTGGAATCCGTGAAACTATAACTACTGATCAAGGATCAGTTTTCACCGGTCGAAAGATGCAGGAATTCGCTCAAGAAACAGGCTTTAGACTCCTAACATCAACGCCTTATTATGCACAGGAAAACGGTCAAGTTGAAGCAGCGAATAAAATAGTGATTGGCTTGATAAAAAACCATGTAGGGAAGAAGCCAAAAAATTGGCATAAGACGTTAGACCAGATCTTGTGGGCCTGTCGAACGTCCCCAAAAGAATCCATAGGTACGACACCATATCGGCTAACCTTTGGTCATGACGCAGTGTTGCCAGCGGAAATTTGTCTTCAATCTGCAAGGGTTCAGAGACATCATGATATCCCCTCTGAAGTTTATTGGGATATGATGTTAGACGAACTAGTAGATTTAGACGAAGAAAGACTACGCGCTCTCGACCTACTAAGGATTCAGAAGAAAAGAGTAGAAGACTCTTACAATAAAAAAGTGAAACCTAAGGCATTCTCGCCTGGAGAATTAGTTTGGAAGGTGATTCTCCCCATGGATCGAAGGGATCGAAGCATGGGAAAATGGTCACCCAAATGGGAAGGACCATTCAGAATTATCCAAACTTTTTCTGGTGGAGCTTATGAAGTCGAAGAGTTAGGTGAAGATAAAAGACTCTTGAGAGTAAACGGCAAATATTTGCAAAAGTATAAACCTATGCTCCAAGAGATCAAAATGAATAGCAAGTAATGATCAAATTAACCATAAATAGCCAAAATGGAAACTTTTATAAGAATTAGCCAAAATGGTTACATTGTCAAATAAATGTTACAATACATGGTTAATAAATGGCTGAGTAAATTAGAAGGGGATAGAATCTCTAAGTCGAAGGTACTTGGCCTGCTGCAGCTCTAGTCTTTTGTTACACAAGGCATTCGCCTGGGAAAGCTTGGCAATCTGGTCATTGAAGGCTTGGGCTTTCTCAGTAAACTCTAGGCCTCGTGTAACTTCAGCTTGGCTTTCTGTGTCTGAAACAGTCGAGAGAAGCTCCTCCTTGCGCTTGGTATTGGCATTTATCTTGGCCTCCAGCTCTTCGATTTGCGCCTTTATAGAGGCATTGTCTCGATCTATGGCGTCAATTTCTTCTTGCTTGGATGCTTTCTGCTTCGACAACTCTGCAATTCGAGAAGTCGTCTCAGCTACCTCAGTCCAGGCAGAAGAACTTTTGCCATGTAGCGCTTCGAGCTGGATGTTAAAGCCTCTCTGACGTCGATAATCCGCAGAGACTTGGTCAACAATGGAGTATAACTCCATGATAAAGCTCGAAACCTCCGGAGTCACAGCAAGCAAGTCGACTGCATTCAAAACAGCTCCCAAACAAGACGGAGCAGTGGGATCCCCCTCCAAAGCCTTCATCAGATCTTTCTTGAAGAACTGAGCCTTGACCTTCATCAAAGCCTCATCAAGAGGAGAAGTCGAGGTGGACTTCCCCGATGCAGTAGAAGCATCATGACTAAGGTCAGATGAACTTCCCCTACTCTCGATAATGGCATTCAAGTAGCCAATGGGATCAGTTTGCTTCAAGAGTGCCAAGTCTTCTTTGGACTTAGGCTTTGTCGAGGCGGTAACCCTTACAGCAGCGTTGTCTTGGGGTTGAAGTTGTTGAGTAGCGTTTGCATCGACATGACTCTCTTCGACATGTAGTTCTGTAGCTCCAGCATCAGCATGATCCCCTTCGTCATGTTGTTCCTCCGACAAATCGATCACTTGAGTTTCCTTTGGCTGTTGTTCCTCTGCTTCGGCATTGGCTTCATCGTTCGCCAATTCCTCCCCTTGAGGCCTACTGTGTTCGGCAGAGTCTAGTGTCTCTGAAGTCTTTGGTGCTGAACTTTCGGTGGTCTCCTGAAAATAGAAGAGGAAGAATCTTTTGGTTTAGAAAGAGACGCAATCGAACGTGAGCATCGACACCTGAGTTAAAAGTGGTCAGAGAAACTACCTGCAGAGGAACTTCAGCCCCAGGGCTGGAATTATCACTTTCGACGGGTTTATTGAGCAAAACATTTAGCTCCTCCTCCGTTGGCTCTTCGATAATCACGGGAGGTGGCCTGGGTCTTCTCCCTGTAACCTTTATTCTGATCGTGGGTCGAGGCTCAGGAGAAGGAGCATCTTTCTTCAGTTTTCTCCGTTTAAGAGGAGCGGGGGGAGATTCGTCCTCATCGTCACTCCCAGATTCGACCGTTAGTGCAGGTCGTTTCTTGGGTGAAGGTGCCTGAAAACCAATTGGAGTTCGATTTAGAACGCTACATCGAAAATCAGAATGTTAAAACCAGAAGGAAATAATAAAAGTTTGGTTACCGGTGTTGAAGGTTTTTTCGAAGGACCTTCCCCCTGATGGCTTTCTGTAGTTTTCGCCGGTGCTGAAGGTTTTGTCAAGGGACCTCCTCCCTGATGACCTTCTGCGGCTTTCTTTGCTGCAGGCTTTCGAACAACTGAAAGAATACAAGTTATAATTAACAAGTTACCATTCGAAATGGAAAGACAAAATAATTTGGAGAGTGAACGTACATTTCTTTATTTTGTCAAGGACTAGAACGAAGGACTTCTGAAGTTCGTCCACAAAATCTTTTTCGGCGAAAAACTCTTCAGCATAGTAACTCTTCCACCAGTCTTCGAAAGATGGCGAACAGAGGAAGTTAAGTTTATAATTGAACAGTGAAAGAACTGTTCGACCAGCATACCTGCCAATATGCTTGGTGGCAGCATCCTCAGTATAGTCATTGCAAAAATATAACATGGATTTCTCCCTAGGAAAAATAGGAGAAGGAAGTGATTGAATGATACCAAACTGTCGAGAGACCAAGTTTGGTTGGTAAGCGATCAAGCTCAGGTGATTCTTGGAGCTCTTAAAGCGCAATGGCATTATTCTAGGTGTGAGAAATGCTTCCCACATTATTGTGTGTTCTTCGACATGAGGTTCACCTGACGACTTGGGATGGGGCCTGGTGAACCATTCTGGACCAACCTTTCGACGAGCGAAAGGAGCCATGGTCGAAGTGAATTCTTTTCTTCTTGCAAACATCAAGACGAAGTTTGCAAAAGTCTGTTGAAGTTCCAGCCCATCTTCAGTCGGGGTCAGTAAAGCCAATCTGGTGCCTTCGATACGCCTTTTTGCTATCTCAGAAGCTTGCTCATTTATCTGAGTTTTCTGGGGTAAGAAAGACTCGAAAGTGGCATTTATCCATAGTTGAAGTAGCCAAAAGGGTCCTGCAAGCAACAGACTGGCTCTATTTTCGATGACCTTTAACAGAGTCGCTCTACTGCTGATCGACTCGTACAGATTCTCCAGGATTAATTCTGCCAAACAAATATTTTGGCCATGGTGAAGCTGGGTAGCAAGGGTGACCATTTTCTTTGTCACCTGTAAAGACTTTGTACAGAACACAAAGCGTGACAGCCAAAGGGCTAGAAACGCAATGTGCTCCACATCCGTCACATTGGCTGTCGACCTATCATGGTAATGGTTGATATAGGTGGTATAGGTGGGTTTCGTAGCTGAGAACCCAATTTGGTCCTCCGACATTTCCTCTGGGTCGAAATAATCCCCAGTTGGTCGAAGTCCGGTGATGGCAGCCACGTCGAAAAGCGTGGGTGTTAGCATTCCACAAGGAAGGTGGAAAGTGAAATGAGTATAATCCCAGAAAAGCAAAGAGGCTATCAGCATCTCAGGGGAGTAGTTGAGACCCGTCTTCGACAGCATGACTAGGTCGTATATCCCCAGGTTCTTCCAGATCGAAGCCTGGCTTTTTTCCATCTTCTCTAGCCAAGCACTGTAGTCTGGTGTAAGACTAGGGCTAGACCTGAAAGCCCTAACGCCTCTATTGAAGAAACGAAGATCTATTTTTTCCTTAGCAGGATCTTCGTTGTCATCTGCAGCTTTTTTAGAGCACCCAACAGGTTTGAGCGCCTCAAGCACCGGGAAGAAGTTCTTGATCTTCGTGGAGTCATCAATGCATGGGGATAACGGGCCAGACATGGCGAAGATCTGGTTGGAGTATCCAACCGGAATCAGTAGTTGATGTGAATAAGCTTCATGCTCAGCAGTTTCCAGGGGTTCAGAAACCCTTCGCAGGTTTGTAGGGGTAATTGTTGGAACAGTTGAGAAGATTTTTGGTTTAGCATTTCTGGAAGGAATGTTAGAACTAGGAACGTTAGAGGAACCTGAAGCCATTTTTGGGTTAAGATTGAAGGTGGAGTGAAGAACAAAGTGTTTGTAGGTTTGCAGAAGATGTTGTTCAACAATAAGGTTTGAATGCAGAATGGCGTGAAAAGTCCTACAAGGGGGTACTTAGCGCTATTTATAGTGGTTGGGAAATCACAAAATTCGAGGCCATTTAATGTTGCAGAAGATAGTGGGACACGTGGCGCTCCTTCGCTAACATAGCCGTTCTGCAGAAACGAAACGGTGCAGCGTGCGCCCTCGTTTTTGGGAAATTGTCATGATGACAATCTGTGAAAAGACATTGGGCACGCTAAACGCCTTACTGAGGTGACGTCTTAGGTACAGATGGAATGATGGCTTTTTCTTGGGATTGTCAGTTGGTTGGTAGAAGACAAAAAGCGCACAGGTTAATCTGTGGCTAAGAATGAAGGACAGGTGTCGAGTGGAATCTCAAAGAATGCCTTTTTCTTTTCAGCGTCGAAATAAGGCATTCTTGGGGGGAAATTTGTTGGCTCCTAAACTCGACACCTTTGTTTTTATTAATATAAACCATTAATCATGAGGGACGTTTTCGATCAGCTGATTCTGTCGAAATGCTCATCAGAAGATGGCAAGGTACTTGGAGAATTTCTTCTAAGTAAGAATCCTGTTGCCTTCGACGTCGAAGGTGCTTCTCGACAGAGGTATTCGACGCTCAGAGTGGAACAGTTTGAGATTCAAATGTTTGGAGGGAAAACGGTTCCCAGCGGTTACCAAGTGCAACGTGCCAAGATCTGGAGCGTCGAATGCTGTGAGCGTGCCAAGTGGAGTCATCTCGAAGCAGCGTAACTGCCCGACGGTTACTTGAGATGTGTTTAGTATAAATATTAGTTGTTCACGTAGTTTTTCGCGTGTGTTCACAATTATATACAAGTCACTCATTTAGATTCAAGTACCCAGTGTGAGCGAAAGAATTGTTGAGAATGTATGTGTGAAACACCATTTTAATTAATCAAAGTCATTTACTTTCCAGAAATTTATTTCCTTTCATTTACTTTTCCCAGTCGAAACCTTCATTTAAAGCTTTCCTTTATTCTACCAAGTTTTCTTCATGCAATTTACATAAAACGTCTTTATTTCCTTGTCATTTAACCGTCATTAAACTTAGTCAAAACCCCAAAAAATCAACCATGTCTTAGGATCAATCTGATCCATCCTGCGAGTCACCAAATAAGTAACCTTTTGGAGGATCAGCGGTTGTTTACCAATTTCCACGGTAAACAATCCCCAACTTGATACTCTTGTCGTCTAACTTTCTTGTTAAATGCCTTGATCATCCGTTTTTGATACATCTGACCATGACAAATAGCAATAAGTCTCTTTTTGTCAATTAGGTTCAGCTGATCAAGCCGGGTCTGAATCCAGTCATCTTCACTCAAACCTGCATCCTTCATGATCTGAAGAGAGGGTATTTGAACTTCAATGGGCAAGACAACCTCCATACCATATACCAAGGAGTAGGGTGTTGACCCTGTTGACGTCCGTGCTGAGGTACGGTACCCATGAAGAGCAAATGGTAATATCTCGTGCCAGTCTTTGTATGTCACTGTCATCTTCTGCACAATCTTCTTAATGTTCTTATTATCCGCTTCTACAGCCCCATTCATCCTCGGCCTGTAGGGAGAAGAGTTGTGATGTTGTATCTTGAATTGCTTGCAGAGCTCAGTGATCATCTTGTTGTTGAGATTCGTACCATTGTCCGTAATGATCCTCTCTGGTACACCGTATCGACAGATCAGATTGTGCCGAATGAACCGTGCCACGACGTTCTTGGTTACAGTAGCAAAGGAAGCTGCTTCAACCTACTTCGTAAAGTAATCAATTGCTACCAAGATGAAACAATGCCCGTTGGATGTCGTAGGTCTAATCTCGCCAATCATATCAATGCCCCACATTGCAAAAGGCCAAGGTGCCATCAAGATGTTCAGAAGGACTGGAGGTATGTGCACCTTATCAGCATAGACTTGGCACTTGTGACATGTCCGAGAGTGCTGATAACAGTCAGCTTCCATTGTGGACCAATAATATCCTGCCCGTAGGATTTTCTTTGCCATGGTATGTCCACTGGAATGAGTTCTGAAAGTACCTTCATGTAACTCTGTCATGATCCTTTCTGCTTCATTCTTATCCATACAACGCAATAAGGTCGAATCATTATTACGCTTGTAAAGAATGCCATTGCTGATGAAGAACTTCGCCGCGAACCTTCTCAAAAACTTTTTTTCATTAACAGATGCCCCCTCGGGGTATTCCTGAGCCTCAAGATACCTTTTCACCTCATGATACCAGGGTTTTTCTGTTACCTGTTCAGTCTCAATATCACAGCAATGTGCAGGTTTGTCCAATCTTTCAATGATGATCTGGGGAGCCTCGTTGTCCCAATTGACCTTGAACATAGAAGACATCGTAGCTAGCGCGTTCGCCAACTAATTCTCCTCTCTAGGGAAGTGTTCAAAGGTTATCTCCTTGAAGTGTGGAAGCAACGTCAACACATACTCCTTGTAAGGAATAAGATTTGGGTGTTTCGTATCCCACTCGCCTTTGATCTGACTGATCACTAGAGCGGAATATCCGAAGACACTTAGAAACTTAATCCTTAGGTCAATTGCTGCTCAAAGACCCATGATGCACGCTTCATACTCCGCCATGTTGTTGGTGCAGTTGAAACATAGTCGGGCGGTAAACGGAGTATGAGAGCCTTTAGGAGATATGATCACAGCGCCAATTCCGTTACCCAAAGCGTTCGAAGCTCCATCAAAGTACATAGACCATCGGGATCCTTCCTCAGGTCCTTCATCCGGTCCGGGTGTCTCACAATCAGTTACCAACATGATATTCTCGTCCAGGAATTCAAAGTTCATAGACTGGTAATCATCCACTGCCTGATGTACTAAATGGTCTGCCAGCACACTTCCCTTAATTGCCTTTTGGGTCGTATGCTGGATGTCATACTCAGTCAAGATCATATGCCATCTTGCTATTCTTCCGGAAAAGGCAGGCTTTTCGAAAACATACTTGATTGGATCCATCTTCGATATCAACAGAGTAGTGTGAGTCAGCATATACTGTCTCAGCCGGCGAGCAGCCCATACCAATGCGCAGCAAGTTTTCTCGAGCAGTGAGTATCGGGTCTCACAATCGGTAAAAGTTTTGTTAAGGTAATAAATAGCATGCTCTTTTCGGCCAGACTCGTCATGTTGACCCAGCACACACCCCATTGAGTTGTCGAGTACTGTCAAGTATAAGATCAGAGGTCTCCCTTCAACTGGAGGCATTAGAATGGGTGGCTCTTGGAGATACTCTTTAATCCTTTCGAAAGCGGCCTAGCATTCATCGTTCCAACGTACCACTTGATCTTTCTTCAGTAACTTGAAGATTGGCTCACAAGTAGCAGTCAGGTGCGAGATGAATCGGGAAATTTAGTTCAGACGTCCCAGAAAGCCTCTGACTTCTTTTTCTGTTCTGGGAGCTGGCATCTCCTGTATGGCCTTCACTTTTGCTGGATTCACTTGAATAACTTTGTCGCTTACGATGAAACCCAGTAGTTTACCAGATCTCACCCCGAAGGTGCACTATTTCGAGTTTAACCTCAGCTTGTACAACTTCAACCTGTCAAAAAACTTCTGCAGATGGTCAAGGTGTTCCTCCTCAGTCTGGGACCTTGCAATCATATCGTCAACGTATACTTCAATCTCATGATGGATCATGTCATGAAACAAAGAAACCATGGCACGCTGATACGTTGCCCCAGCATTCTTTAGTCCAAAAGGCATGACCTTGTAGCAAAAGGTACCCCACTGAGTAACAAAGGTTATCTTCTCCATGTCTTCGGGAGCCATTTTAATCTGATTATAATCGGAGAAACCATCCATAAAGGAGAATACCTTGTGCTGAGCAGTGTTGTCAACCAGAACGTCGATATGAGGTAAAGGGAAATCATCCTTGGGGCTTGCCCTGTTCAGATCCCTATAGTCAACACACATTTGGACCTTACCATCCTACTTCAGCACAGGAACCACATTGGCCACCCACTGAGGGTAAGAAGTAACTGCTAGAAAACCGGCGTCGAACTGTTTCATAACCTCAGCCTTGATTTTCTCAGACATCTCTGGGCGCATTCAGCGGACCTTCTGTTTTACTGGAGGACAGTCTTCCTTGGTAGGCAGGCGGTGAACCACAATATCAGTATCCAACCCAGGCATATCTTTGTAAGACCAGGCAAAGATCTCAACGTAGTCACGCAGCATCTGAATCAACCATTGTTTCACACTAAGCTCCAGATTTGCACCGATCTTGACCTCTTTCTTATCTGTCTCTGTACCCAGATTCACTGATTCTACCAGCTCTTCATATGGCTGAATGGCCCTCTCTTCTTGGAGTAACAGTCTAGAAAGTTCACCAGGCACTTCGCAATCATCTTCACCTTCATCTTCGGCTAAGTTGATCGTATTTTCGAAGTCATAACTGGCAGTAGCAGAGTCGTTACCAGTGAGGTCCAGAGTGGATGTAGACATGTATATGTGATTGTGTGTAAAATAGTTATTTTGCAATATATAATAAAAGAAAAACAAGGAGCACAAAATTTGAAATGCAAGAAACGTCCAATGCCTTTATTAATGATATATGAAAATGACACACATAAAGCCCTCACAAATGAAGCCACGGTGCCCCGGGTAAGACACCGGGCCATAGAGTTTAAAACATTGTCTGTTACATATTCAAAACAAAAAGTTTCATTACTGGGTGATAACAGAAACGGGCATAGAATCCTTCAATGTCCAGTTGCTTAGTCCACCATCGGCAGTTGGGTATATCCATCTGTCAATGTCAAACTCTTCATCATCATCATCCCTGATAGCATTCACCCCTGCATCTTGCTTAGGCTTTTCTGGTGCTCCGAACTCAATCTCCTTAGCATCAATCAAGTCTTGTACCTTGTTCTTCAAAGTCCAACAATCATATGTATTATGCCCCGGGCTATTAGAGTGATAAGCACAGCGGGCATTAGGGTTATACTTTGGTGATGTAGTGTTAGGATTCTTTGGGGCTTCCCTTGGAATCACTAGGTTGGTTTTCAGTAACTGTGGCAGAATCTGAGACAAATTCATGCTGAGACGAGTGTATTGCCTTCAAGGTCTCTCGTCCTTTTGTTGATTATTGTGCTGAGGAGCACCAGCAGGTTTTGAAATAACGACCGCATTAACAGCTTGGCGGCGTTCAGGTCTACTCTGGTTTCTTGAACTGTAGACAACACTGAACTCTTTCTTAAAGGGCTTATTCTCAGTACTTGATGAAGCACCCTTCAGTATCTTACCAGCCTTAATACCAGTCTCAATCCTCTCACCGGTCATAATTAGCTCTGTAAACCCAGATGAAGAGCTTCCAATCAGGTGGTTGAAAAATGGACCAGATAAGGTCCCCAAAAACATATCCACAAGTTCCCGATCAGCTAAGGGTGGTTGTACTCTTCTGGCGAGGTCCCTCCATTTCTGAGCATAATCTTTGAATCATTCACCCGTTCCCATTGACATACCCTGGAGTTGGGTACACGTGGGAGCGAGGTCGGAGTTGTATTGGTACTGTCTGTAGAAAGCAGTAGCCAAATCTTCCCAACTGCGAATACTGGCTCCGTCCAACTGGTAGAACCACTCAAGCTGAGTCCCTGAGAGACTGTCCTGAAAGAAGTGGATCCATAAGTTCTTATCAGTAGTGTACGGCTGAATCTTCCTCACATATGATCGGAGGTGCAGCTTCGGACAAGAAACTCCGTCATACTTAGAAAAGGCTGGTGCTTTGAATTTGTGGGGAATCACCACCCCAGATGATAGACCTAGATCACCAAAGTCCAGACCAGGGATTTTCTGAACTTCCATAGCACTCAACCGGTCTTCCAGTTGCTTGTATCTATCCTCAGCGGGAGGATATTGTTCTTCATCGAAGTCCGTCTCGTTGTCGGAGACCACTGGGCTAGGAGCCTTCCTTTCCTCTTGACTATCTTTCCCTCCAGATGAGGTGGTCAAATCAACTTCATTCTGAAGCCTGTTTCCAAACCTGTGCCCTGTGTTGAACAAGATTGTCCTCTTCTTCTTCTTCTTCTTTTCCTTCAGAATCAGGGTCTTTAGATCTTGCTGAGCCTTAGCTAGATTCATGAACAGTTCTTGGAATTGGGCATTCTGGGCCTGGAGGGCCTTGATTGCTTGCTCAGTTGAAGGTTCAGCAGACATGATGAGTGCTGAAATAAATAGCGAAGAAGATAAGAGACCTGTAATGGGTACCTGTTATGGAGTGCATGGGATGAAATGCGTATGATTATGATTTCAAAGACAGTCAAGAGATTCAAATTTGTAAACCAGAAAGGAAACACACTTTATTTGAAAATCTTTGGAATTCAAATTGTTCAACTGATGCCCTTAAGGTGTTACATGAAAGGAAATACTGAAAAGTAAATAAAAACTGGAAAGGAAATCATCAAAGGTCAATCAATGCTCCCATGGTCTCTTCTTATCAGTGCGGACATAATCATTAAGAATCCGCTCGTTCTCCAGCTGCCTAGTCAACCTCTGGATCTTCTGCTCTTGCTCGTTGAACTTCTCTCGATAAGAATCCCGTTCTTCCCTCAGCTGCATCCAAGACCTTTTCAGCGCCCCAATGTCAGTGGGCATATGAGGATGGAGGATGGTCGGAAGAACCCCTTCTTCATTAGCAACTTCAACAATGATAGGCCGGACGACTTCATAAGGAATACCCAGCTTTTAGGCACGGATACGAACCCATCTGAGATATGGCTCCATTGGAAGTGAAGTCTTTGGACCCAGATCATGTGGATCAGATCTGTGAACTCTATCCCAAGCCCTAATGAATCTTCGGTGTTGCTCATTGCTATCTCCTTGAAAATCAAAGATGATACTAGGCATTAACAGCTCATGAGGTCCTTCTCTTCTGGCTCTCCCAAACTGACGTAAGGCCAAGCATTGGTTGTAAGAAATTCCTCCATGGGTTCCTAATAGTGGAACATTGGGATACTCCCCACAGCGATCAATGATAGCCTCCTCATACATACCCTTGAGAGTCCAGATGATGTCATTATGCGAGAGAGATATAACCCTATAAGCCCAGCCCATGCCTTCTTTGTTTTTCAGCACTGATTTGGGAAGGTGCGAAATAAACCACCTCGCCAATAACGGAGCACAGCACATTAAAGTTCCCCGCTTCCAGGCAGTACGAGCATAAAGCTGATGAAGGATGTCACCCAAGAGAGTGGGTACCGGATTCCGAGAGATGAATATCTTTATCGCATTCACATCAACAAAGGAGTCAGAGTTCGGAAACAATACCAAGCCATATATCAAAAGAGCCAGAATATCCTTGAATGCCTTGAAGTCTAGACTGTCCCAGAAATAATTAGCCTTACCAACCAAAAACTTAGTCAGAAAGCCCTTTGCTCCACTTTTAGTCTCCCAATTAGCCATTACCTCATCCTTGGTCAAATGAAGGGCTGCAGCAATCTCTTCGGGCCTAAGAATCTTCTCCCAACTAGTAAACGGGGTCTGCTCCAGAATAGAGATACTGAGCAGATCAGAGAACTCCTCTAAGGTGGGAACCAACTGGTAGTCCTGGAAAGTAAAGCAATGGTACAACGGATCATAGAATTGGACCATAACACTCATCATCTGCTCGTCCCATTTGGAGGTGACCAAACTGAGAAGATAACCATGTCTTCTGATAAAGGAGGTAGTATCAGGCATCTTTGCAACCAACTCTTTAAGCACAGTGGGAACCTGGACAAAGTTGATCCGGATGGTATTCCTAAGCATGGGCATCATGATGACCTAATAAACAGAACAAAGATGAATCCCTCCTGTCTTTGAAATAGGTTAGTCCAATGCAAGATGTATGCAATGTTATGATGTCATGATGTTATGATAGAAAGCACATCACAAGTATCCACAAATAGCAAACATGGTAAAGGCACACCAGTCACACAGAGAGCCCTTAGATTTCAGGCTCGCAAGGAGCTTAGGTACTACCCTCTTTCAGTTCACTTAGTTTAAACCTGTCCTAAAAATAGTAACCGGGTTCTAGAGGATCTCAATATCATTGACTACCCTCGATCGGTCATAATTTCAGTTTAGCAACCTTTTCTTGCGGCCGGAATCATCGCGAGAGTTTAGTCTCAATGAGTGTAGCATACTGCTATTGTTCTATGGCCAAGTTGGTCAACTTAAAGGTTCTAAGGTCAGTTGGTGCTTAATGACCCCTTAGAAGACCGATATTCTTCTCGTTGCACCACAAGGGATATCGGTACAAACTAAAGTGCCACACCAACGTAGCTACTGCTTCAACCGTATCGGTCTACGCCGTACAGTTCCCTCACAGTTTATTGCTACTTACCTAAAGGGTATCTCCCAGATCCGGGTTAGGATCTATAGTAACTCCGATACAAGCCCACAAATATAACGCATACAGAGCAAACAATTGAAAACACAATGATCTAACCTAAGGTACACCCCACTTATTAACAATTATCCCCAGCTGAGTCGCCAGTTCTGTGATACGGTGGGAGAGAACTGACCGTTTTTTTTTTTGGAATGCTGGTTCGCGTTTTGCGTTTGTTTTTGCAAAATGTCGCGGTAAGCAAGAGTCGCCACCGTCTTTTATTTTATCCAACAAGGAAAGGAAAAAAAGCACAGAAAAAATCCTTTTTTCGAGATGTTTCTCGGGTTCGGGGGGTAGATTATAGAAAGGGAAGGTGTTAGCACCCTTTCTATCCGTGGTTATCCACGGGCTCTTAGGTACTTGCTCAAAGTGTTTTCAAAAATTTCTTTTCTTTGTGTTTCTGGGTTTGAAAGAAGTTTTTGTTTGAAAAGTGTAAGTGCGAAAAGTTTTGTTTTGTTTTTGAAAGGAGCAAGTACTTAAGAACCATCTACCTACTCGAAGAAGGAATCAATCTGTACAAATGTCCTTTAGACAACGCTATCCCACTATTGATGAGTAGATAGCATTGTCATTGGAGTTTAAGGGTCAATTCGATTAAGGGACGTGTGGTCACTAAAGCAATGTTAGGATGCCTTAGCGGTAACCCTAATGTCTTAGATCATTTTTCCGAGGCAACCGTTTCGAGGCAACTATGATCTTTGGACAAGAGGGCGACCTCTAAAACTTCCTATACTCAATGACCACGTTCGAAGGCAACCAAGTGAGGTGTACCCTAAGAGTGCGCATGTGCGAGTGTGTTATTTCTATTAATTTTATCTTTGTACATGTCATGGGTGAGCTATGTTGATTTTAAGTTCATACATTCGATCTTGTCATGCATTCCCTATTACCAAACATCTAACAGTTTATGAGTTGCGGAAATTAAATTTGCCAAAATTAAATCTAAACTATTACAAGGCGTCGGGTATTTACATCGCCAAAAACAACCCTTGAAATTAAAACACGGAAAGTAAAATAAAGCGATAAAATAAGTTATATAGTCCTAATTAAAGCTATTACATTCCGGGGAACAATTACATCAATATGGTAAAATGGATCGCATGCGGAAAAATTAAATCGGGCGCATTTTTTGGGTTTTGACCCTTTTATTGAAAGAAAGCATTTTTTTGTTTATTTTGAATTAAGAAGAAATTAAATTAGGTTAATTAAATAAATTAATTAATTAATTAAAAAAATATATTTTTGGATTTTTTGGATATTTTAAGAAATAAAAATAAATTGCTTAAAGTTAATAAAACCTAATTGTCTAAATTGATTTTAAATATTACAAAAATATTAAAAGTTAAACCTATTTAAAACTAAATTAATTAAGTTAGTATTTATTTACAAAAATAAAATGCTGAATTTAATTTTAATAAATAAAATATATTTTTGTGTTTTTGATTTTATGAGGAAAAATTTAATTGGTTAATTAAACAATAAAAATAATTAGTCAAATAAGTAAATAAAATAAAAAGATAGAAATAACCAAAGGGGGGTGTTGGGCCTGATCAGGAGGTGAGACTGGCAATTTGAAGCCCATTTGCACGCAGGCCTGGGTTGACTTTTGCAATTCCATGTGCGTTGGTTGACTAGGTCTTATGATGGACGTTCAATCTTGGCCACCAGATCTGGCCTAGGGCCATCTGGCAGGCATCTGGGTGATGGTGTATGATAGGCCATGATTGTTGAAAAGCGCTAGAACACCTGAAGAAAAATAGCAAAGTAATATGGGGGGACCTGGGATTCGAACTCAGGTCCTGTTGGTACTTGAACACATGCCTTAGCCACTGAGCCAACGCGCTTTTATTGTTAACATAATGGATAATAAATATAATATGGAAAACAAACTAATTATGCCAGAATTATAAAAAAGAAGCGCGAATTTATGAATGGACGAATAGGGAGGGGGCACGTAGTCATCTTCTTCGCCCAGCCCTGGTTATTTACCTACAGATTTTTATTCGCAGCTAAATCCATGGGTTCATCCTAAAATCTTCTCTAGTCCATGGAAATTAATTCCAAACACATGGTTGTGTTCGTCTCCTTCCACTAATCATGTCCATGTCCATTATTATCATCAATTTTGCCTGCAATTAAAATACCCAAAAACAAGAACCAAGAACCCTAGAATCGGCTAGGGGGTTACAGGCCATAAAAATGCAATTCAATAATGCAAAAAGCTTCTAAATGGAACGATAAGCATGATTGTGTAACGATTTTGCCAAGAAAATGCAGGAATATGAGTATGTGATTTCGAGTACAGAGTCGTTTTCAGGGAGACTTACAGCGCGTTTTAGGAGGTGAATGGCTTTGCTTTTGATTGCTACAGACTCAGTGGATGTCCAGCAAGAGAGTAGTGTTGAGATTTTGCTTTGAATCGGCCTCTAAAACAGATTTCAGTTTCAAGCTTTTTCAAGTTTTTCTCAAGTTTTGTTCTTGGGATTTAACAGCCTCTAGGTCCTGATGCTCGTGCGTTTGGTTTGTATAAGCAATATGGAATGAATTAGGTCAAATTTTGGGCTTTGAATCCTTATGCATTGATGATTTAGGATTTGATTTGATCCTCCATGAAAAAGCTTCCAAATTTGTCCAAAAACCAATATTTTGTGCATGATATGGCTTGATACGAGTTTGACCATGTCCATAATGATAATTAAGACCTGTATCAATCAAAAAGATTCCAAGTGATCAAGATTTGGATTTTATTTGGATTTAAATTGATTAAAAATGAATTAATTCAATAAAAATCAAATAAAATAGAAAAATTAACAATTGGACACAAGACTGAAGATAGAACACGTGTGTAGTGTGACAAGATCAAATCAAGTGGAAAAAGTGGGCCCATTTGGCAAAATTTGAAGTTTTGGGGATAGTTGACTTTTGGCAATTTTGGAAAAATGCCCAACTTCAACAATGCATAACTTCTTCAATTTTGAACTTTTGGAGGTGTTCTTGGACTTTTTAGAAACCGTGAGATGTCCTCTAATCAAACCTTTTAGTCTCATCTCGTTTTGATATTCCATTCTCAAGTTATAAGCTTTGGAATAAAAGGTGTTTTTGTTGACTTTCAAAAATGACCTATAATGTCCAAATTTGTAACTTCTTGTGAGTACATTTCTTGATCTTGTGGTATGAAGATGGATTGTAGTAAATTGCATCCTATTCAAAATGAGCTTTGGATGGGTCATTTCTCATAAAGTATGAGAAAGTTATGCTTGGTCAAAGTTGAGTTGACGTTTCCTACAAAACCCTATTTTAGCAACTTTTGAGTCTTGATGAATTTTGAGCAATCCTTGATGAATCATGATCAATCCTTGATCAAATGATGAATTATCCTTCAAAATTAGAATGTTGAAAAAAAAATTTGAGGTTTGACTATATGTAGGTCACAGTTGACTTTTGCCCTAGCACAGTCGATTTTTGGACCTCTTGAGCAATTGACTGACCAAACTTCTTCTGCAAGGCTTGAAATTTGACATGGATGAACTTGAGAACATATTAGGACATTGGGGAGCACTTGAGGTAATTTGGATGCAAGGACCTTGATGCAACACAAAACCCTAGTTTGGGTTTGACTACCTTAGGAGATGATTTGACTGTCCAACTCTTGAGCAATCTTGAGCCACTTGGAGATTATTCTTGCAATGTATTGAGAAATATGGGAGGGAAAATTTTGGGGTACAACACGGTCGCAAGAAAAGGTTTCTAAACTGGAATTATGACCGATCGAGGAGGATCAGTGATATTGAGAACCTCTAGAACCCGGTTACTATTTCTAGGACAGGTTGAACCAACTAAACTGAAAGAGGGTAGTACCTAAACTCCATGCCAGCCTGAAATTTAAGGGCTATTGTGTGACTTGTTTGCCCTTACCATGTTTTCTATCTGTGAATACTTGTGGTTTGTTCTTATCATGACATCATGCATCATGACATTGCATGCATATTGCATTAGACTAACCATTTTAAAGACCGAGGGGATTCATCTTTGTTCTGTTTTGCAGATCATGGCTTCTATGCGCAGAAACACCATTCGGATCAACTTTGTGCAGGTCCCTCCTCAGCTTAGAGATTTGGTTTCAAAGATCCCTGATACTTCTTCTTTTGTCAGAAGACATGGTCACCTCCTCAGTCTAGTCACTTCCAAGCTGGATGAACAAATGATGAGTGTCTTATTCCAGTTCTTTGATCCATTGTACCACTGCTTTACCTTCCCGGACTATCAGTTGGTCCCTGCCTTGGAAGAGTTCTCTGATTTGCTCGGAATCTCTATTCTAGAGCAGACACCATTTACAGGTTTGGAGATGGTTCCTAAACCAGAGGATATTGCTTCAGCCCTTCATCTGACAAAGGCTGACGTAGTATCTAATTGGGAGACTCAGAGTGGTGAGAAAGGTTTCTTGGCTAAGTTTCTAATTGGTTAGGCTCAACAGTTTTGGGATAGTTTGGACTTTCAAGCGTTTGAAGACATCCTGGCTCTTCTCATTTATGGTCTGGTTCTGTTCCCTAATTTAGATTCCTTTGTCGACGTGAATGCAGTGAAGATTTTCATGTCCCGTAATCCAGTTCCCACTCTCTTGGGTGATATCCTGCATACTCTATATGCCCGTACTGCTCGGAAACGGGGAACCCTTATGTGTTGTGCACCATTGCTGGCGAGGTGGTTTATTTCTCACCTCCCTAAATCTGTTTTGAAGAACGAGGAAGGCATGGGTTGGGCCTACAGAATTATGTCCTTGCTCATACGGACATCATCTGGAGTACTAAAGACATGGAAGAAGTAGCTATTATTGATCGTTGTGGGGAACACCCCAATGTTCCATTGCTTGGAATTAAAGGAGGGATCACCTATAATCCTTGTTTGGCCTTACGACACTTTGGGCGAGCTAGGAGGGATGGACCTCATGAGTTGCTGCTTCCAAGCATTATCTTTGACTTCTAGGGAGATGCTGAGGGACATCGCCGCAGATTCATACGAGCCTGGAATAGGGTGAACAGGTCTGATCCGCATGAGCTAGGCATAAAGACTTCTCTCTCGATGGAACCATATCTCTAGTGGGTTCGAGCCCGTGCTCAAAAGCTGGGGATGCCATATGAAGTTGTTTTACCAGTAATTGTGGAGCGTGCTGATGAAGAAGGGGTTCCTCATACGGTCATCCATCCTCATATGCCTACTGACGTTGGGGCATTAAAAAGGTCTTGGATCCAGATAAGGGAAGAAAGGAATACTTACAGAGAGAAGTATCATGAGCAGGAGCAGAAGATTCTGAAGCTTACAAGGCAGCTGGAGAATGAGCGGATCTTCAATGACTATTTCAACACCAAAGGAAAACGACCATGGGAGCTCTGATTTCTTTTTATTGTTTCTAGTTTAAATTTTACTTTTCAGTATTTCCTTTGTAACGCCTTAAAGGCATCTGTTAAACATTGATTTCAAGTTTTTATCTAATAAAAGTGTGTTTCATTTTGGTTTACAAATTTGAATCTCCTAAAAGTCTTTGAAATCATATCATACGCATTCCATTCCCATGCACCTAATTACATGTACCCTTACAGGTTTCTCATCTTCTTTGTTGTTTATTTCAGCACGATCATGTCTTCTGAAGCAACTACTGATCAAGTTATCAAGGCTCTTCAAGCCCAAAATGCTCAAATCCGGGAGATGTTCATGAGCTTGGCCAAGGGTCAACAAGATCTGAAGACTCTTATCTTGAAGGATAAGAAGAAGAAGAAGAAGAAGAATAGGACAATCCTCCTGAATAGGATTCACAGGTTTGGCAACAGGTTGTGAGAGGGAGCTGATCTGTCTCAGTCATCTATTAAATACGAAGAAGATGATTTATTTGTGACCTCTGTGAAAGACATCTCTACTCCATTGATGACAGTAAAGAAGAACTTATTATTGGCCGGTTTATTTCCGGGCTGTGGCGAAGATTGCCACTTGTGTTCCATCCTGCCAACTGGCTGCCATCTATTGAAGTCAGGTGTCCAATGCTTGATGGATAACAAAGAAATTATGTTTGAGAAAGCTTTGGTTCCATTGATTCCTTTTGAAGATGTTTCTATAATCACCATTTCCGCCAATTCTTCCAAGGCTTCCTCGAGAAAGCCTGTTAGAATTACATCTGTTCCGAGAATTGTTCCATTGATCATTACCATTCCTGGACCTATCCCTTACACATCGGATAAGGCTTTCCCATGGCATTATGGGGCCGATGTGTATTATCACGGGATTAAACAAGACTTGAAGGATGAAGAGGCTGATGTTGATGTCAGCAATATTGTTGGATCTGGCAAGGTCACCCGAAGCGAAAGACTTTTCTCTCCTGAGATATCTCCTCCAAATGTACGGAAGCCTGTTGTCATTACACCTGTCATTACAACTGCTGTTATTCCAATTCTCACTCCAGTTGTTAGCCCTGCCGCCGAGTCGTCTGACACTCGGGGCAAAGAGATCACCGGTGAGCCTGCCCGGACGGAGGCACCAAAGAAAGTTATTGTTGAGACCTCTAGGCAGGAGATAGAGGAAATTTTGAAGATCATCAAAAAGAGTGACTACAACGTAGTCGAGCATCTGAGGTAAACCCCGTCGAAGATCTCTATGTTATCTTTGTTGTTGTGCTCAAAGGCCCATGCTAAGGCTCTGATTGCTTTCCTGAAAACTGCGCATGTGCCACAGGAAACATCGGCTAATCAATTCAAGGACTGTGTGGCTAGCTTGACCGCTGACAACGGGTTAAGTTTCTCCGACGCAGATTTGACTGCCAAGGGAAAAGATCACAATGATGCTCTGCACGTCTCGATCGAGTGCAGAGGAACTACTTTGGCTCATGTGCTAGTGGATATTGGGTCCTCGTTAAATGTTTTACCCAAGAAAGCATTAGACCGGTTGGACTGTGAAGGGTTGGTGTTGAAACCAAGCAATATTGTGGTTAGGGCCTTTGATGGGTCCAAAAGGATGGTACATGGAGAAGTGGGTATTCCTGTTAAGGTTGGTTCCCATACTTTTATGTCTACATTCTATGTGATGGACATTTGACCATCTTAATCTTGTTTGTTGGGTCGTCCATGGATCAACAAAGTTGGGGCAGTAACTTCTACGCTCCACCAGATGCTGAAATACCCAGTGAAAAGGAAAATTGTTACAGTACGAGGAGAAGAGGAGTACATGGTAAGCCACCTCAACTCTTTTTGGTATGTGGAGATGGACGGGGAATTCATTGAAACCCCGTGTCAACATTTTGAAGAAGTCCCCTAGACTCTGGCGTCGACTGAAACTGTTACTGAAGATCCTCCAATGAAGATGGCTTCCCTCAAGGATGCTCGGGTTGTTGTTGAAAAAGGTGGGTGTGCGAATTGGGGCCAACTCCCTGACTTTGCACACAAGACTGACAAGTTTGGTTTAGGTTTTATCGCAGAAGCTCAAAGGGTTGTTCGGCATGCACGGATCGGAGGACCTCCCCTGTTTATCAGTAGTTCGGGAGTGAATTCCATTAAAGATGATGTTGAAGAGTCTAAGTTTGACACCTGGATTTACCCGACTACCGATGGTGGATTAAGCAATTGGACGGCAAAAGACTTTGTGCATGTTTCTTTTGTTATACAGTAATAAGACTTTTGTTTTGAGTTTATGTAACAGACAATTTGAAATTTTTACGGCCCGGTGCCTTGCCCGAGACACCGTGGCTTTGTTTGTGAGGGCTCATTATGTGTCATTTCCATATATCATTAATAAAAGCATTGGACGTTTTTCTTGCATTACAAATTTTGCGCTCCTTATCTTTTTCTTTTCTATTTTGCAAAACAGCTATTGGTCTTACACACACACACATATCATGATCTACATCCACTCTGGATCCCACTGATAACGACTCTACTATTGCCAGTTATGACTTCGAAAATCCGATCAACCAAGTCGAGGACGAAGGTGAGGAGGATTGAGAAGTGCCTAGAGAACTTGCTAGACTGTTACTTCAGGAAGAAAGGGCCATACAACCTCCAAGAGCCACCAATTCTGATGCCTCCAGTTGAAGGAAGACCGTTTATCTTATACTTGAAAGTGCTGGATAATACAAAGAGGTATGATGGGATAGCATGACGAGTCTATCCGAAAAGAGCATGTTATTTACTGCTATAGCAAAGATTTTACCGACTATGAGGCCCAATACTCACTGCTCCAGAAAACTTGATACGCTTTGGCATGGGCTGCTCGCTGGCTGAGACAGTATATGCTGACTCACACTACCCTATTGATAACAAAAGACGTGAACGTCTTGGCAGCTCCGTGGCCTTTTGCGATGTGGGGCATCGATATGATCGGCGAGATCAGACCTATTGCGTCCAACGGGCATCATTTCATCCTGGTAGCTATTGATTACTTTACAAAGTGGGTTGAAGCAGCTTCCTTTGCTACCGTAACCAAGAACGTCGTGGCACGGTTCATTCGGCACAATCTGATTTATCGATATGGCGTACCAGAGAGGATCATTACAAACAATGGTACCAATATCAACAATACAATGATCACCGAGCTCTGCAAATAGTTCAAGATACAACATCACAACTCTTCTCCCTACCGGCTGAAGATGAATGGGGTTGTTGAAGCGGCTAATAAGAACATCAAGAAGATTTTGCAGAAGATGATGGTGACATACAAAGACTGGCACGAGATGTTACCATTTGCTCTTCATGGGTACCGTACCTCAGCGCGGACGTCAACAGGGGCAACACCATATTCCTTGGTATATGGTATGGAGGCAGTCTTGCCCATTGAGGTTCAGATACCCTCTCTTTGGATTATGAAGGACGCAGGTTTGAGTGAAGATGACTGGATTCAGACCCGGCTTGATCAGCTGAACTTAATCAACGAAAAAAGACTTAATGCTATTTGTCATGGTCAGACGTATCAAAAGCGGATGATCAAGGAATTTAATAAGAAAGTCAGATGACAAGAGTATCAAGTTGGGGATCTAGTGATCAAGCGCATCATACTACCTCAAGGTGATCCCAGGGGCCAATGGACCCCTACGTACGAAGGGCCATTTGTGGTTAAGAACATTTTCTCAGGAGGAGCTATGATTCTAACCATCATGGATGGTGACGACCTTCCTCACCCCGTCAATGCAGACATAGTAAATAGATATTACGCATAATCAAAGACCCACTAGGTCGACTGGCCTAGGAAAAAATAAGGGCTTCCCGGCAAACCAAAAGGGTTCGGGCAAAAATAAGGGATGAAAACGAAAAATTTGTACACCCGGCAAGTCGAAAACCTGAAAAGGTGGCTTGGGCAAAAAAGGGTATCCCGGTGGACTGAAAACCCGAAAGGGCGGTCCAGGCAAAAATTAGGGATCAAAGCGTAACACTATGTCTCATTGGATCACCTTGCAACCAGACTTTGGTTTCGACTATCAAGCTCGGACGGTACTAATCAATCTGATCTGCCTTCAACCAAGTAGCAAAGTGATGAGATGCTCGAGGACATAAAGGCAATAGCAGAGTTGGAACCCAGTGGGATTATTCATATAGCTTTTTTTCTTTGTCTTTTCACAAATTGTATAAACTCTATTGATCGACGCTGTTCTCTTACTAGGACGCCAGCCTCTTGTACAAAAACGCCTATTTACAGGCCAAACTTCAAAATCAATACAATTCACTTTCACAAGTAAATTTTTATCTTTTTTCTGTTTTGTTTTGCAAAGAACGTCCAATGTTTATTTTTGATATATGCATTTGACATTGATTGCTGATCATAAAATTTACATGTGAAACAAAAGATTATTACTGGTAATATCAGAAACCGGGGCAAACGAGAAATGTCCAAGCCATATAGTTGCTCTGTCCACCAGGTATAGGGGTAGACCTACTGGGAGGAAACAATTGAAGGTACATTCACTCTCCGTAGAGTAAGAGAAAGACCAATAATGTTAACTCTCCCCAGCTGAGGCTCACAACCGCGAATGAGTCGGCAATATTCTCCCCAAGCAGAATTTAGCCATCATCAGCACTAGATAATTATCCCCAGCACAGTCTAAAAAATCTTCCCCAGTGGAGTTTGGAGAATCATCCCCAGTAGACTCTGGAATATTGTTCCCAGTAGAGTCTAAAAGGTTATCCCCAGTGAAATCACAACTGAGGGATCATCCCCAGCGGAGTTCATTCCTTTCACAAAATCCCCAACAGGATTCAATATCGCCAGCAACGATAATTCATCCCCGGTTGAATTTACCAACAGAATCCTCTACAGAGCATCTCTTCCCCACAGAGTAATCTCTTCATCAGTTTATTCCCCAACAGAGTTATTCTCTCCCGTAGGCTTATTCTCACAATCATCTTCATTCGCTATCCCCAGCGGAAACGAAGAACTCAATTCTTTTCTCCAGCAGTTATCCGGGATTTATTTTCCCTAAGCTAAAATATCACATCTCCATACATCATGACATATGCATATACGCATCATACAACACAATCTTATTTATTTCGAGAACATCATTGCTTGATACATATCATGCATTACATACAACTAACCTTTACCTTTCAGGAAAGATACAATCAGGTTCTCACAAAATCCAGGCTATGAAGCTTTTGCCTCCGTTGAATTACAGACAAGTTCCTAAAATCTCAGCAGAGATGTTTTTCTCAGTTGAATTACGGGTGAGTTCCTAAATCTCGACGAATATGTTCCTCCGTTGAATTACAGACAAGTTCCTAAATCTCAGCAGAGAAGTTTTCTCAGTTGAATTACGGGAGAGTTCCTAAATCTCGACGAAGATGTTTCCCCCGTTGAATTACGGACGAGTTCCTAAATCTCAGCAAATATGCTTTCTCAGTTGAATTACGGACAAGTTCCTAAATCTAGACAAAAGTGTTCCTCCGTTGAAGTATAGACAAGTTCCTAAATCTCAGCAGAGAAGTTTTCTCAGTTGAATTACGGATGAGTTCTTATATCTCGACACCTCAGTTGAATTACGGACGAGTTCCTAGATCTCGACACCTCAGTTGAATTACGGACGAGTTCCTAAATCTCGACACCTCAGTTGAAGTACGGGCGAGTTCCTAAATCTCAACAAAGAACAGACTTCCCCAGCGGAATCTTCCACAACAACAGGTATACAAGTTCTCGCTAAGGAATCTCTTATGTGATCGACACCCCTTCAGATGGCATCTTTAAGCCCATCCCCTCGTGAGCAATCTCCAAATGGCATCTGTAAGCCCATTCCCGACATCACAAGACAATTATCACTTCATGCGAGTGCAAATTTCTGGGCACTTTAGTGTTCACTCATCTTCCACCTTCGGATTATGAAAGGTACGAAAGCCAATCTGCATCCTCAGGTTTAAGAAGATTGAACAACGGCAGCTGTTGTACCCCAAAATTTTCCCTCCCATATTTCTCAAAACATTGCAAGAAAGATCCTTAAGTTGCTCAAGGTAGTCCAAGGGTTGGCCAGACAAGCTCTCTCCTAAGGCAGTCTACCCCAAATTAGGGTTTCATGTTGCATCAAGATACCTGAACCCAAATGGTTACAAGTGCTTACCAATGTCCTAATATTTTCTCAAGATCATCCATGTCAAGTTTCAATCCTTGCAGAGGAAGTTTGCTCAGTCAATTGCTCAAAGGTCCAAAAATCGACTATGCTAGGGCAAAAGTCAACTGTGGCCCACATACAGTCAAACTTCAAGATTTTTGGTCAACATTCTCATTTTGAAGGATATTTCATCATTTGATCAAGGTTTGATCATGATTCATCAAGGATTGCTCATAATTCATCAAGATTCAAAAGTTGCTAAATTAGGGTTTTGCAGGAAAAGTCAACCCAATTTTGACCAAGCATAACTTTCTCATAATTTATGAGAAATGACCCATCCAAAGCTCATTTTTAAGAGGATGCAATTCCATATAATCCATCTTCAGCTCCCAAGATCAAAATATTCACTCACAAGAAGTTATGAATTTGGACATTATAGGTCATTTTGAAAAGTCAACAAAAACACCTTTTTTGTAAAAGCTTCATACATGAGCATGGAATATAAAAATGAGACGAGACAAAAAGGGTTGATTAGAGGACATCTCAAGCTTTCTAAAATGTCCAAAAACACCTCCAAAGATTCAAAATTGAGGAAGTTATGCATTGTTGAAGTTGACCTTTTTTGTAAAACTGCCAAAAGTCAACAATCCCCAAAACTTCAAATTTTGCCAAATGGGCCCATTCGTTTTCACTTGTTATGAGTTGGCATTATAGTCCACGTGCTCCATCCTTTGCCACTTGTCCATATCATATTTTTATTAATTATTTTGATTTTTATTTGAATTAATTTGATTTAAATCAAAATAAATCAAATAAAAATCCAAAGCATTGATAACAAAGGATCTTTGATTGTTTCAGGCTCTAATTACAGCTAGCAAGGCATTCTAATTCGCATCAAGCCATATGTGTACAAAAAGATTGGAAATAAGCCATGTTTGGAAAGCTGTTAAAAGCAAATCAAATCCATATCAAAATCATTGAAGAAGAAGATTTGGACAGGGTAATCAACCCTAATGCATTGTGTGATACATAAGGGCGGCGTGCAGATCAAAATAGGGGTTGGAGATAGGCGAGAGAGAGCAAACAAAATCTGGAAAATATCAAAGAAAGTGGGAGATCGAATTGGTGGTTAGAGGCATCCTCAAGGCCTGTTACTTGTCTCAATCGCTTCTTGGCATTCTCTAGAAGCTAAAGCAACCCAGAACTGGTCCATTCCAATCCCAGAACACGTTGTAAGTCACTCACAAACTCGCCCTGTTCTTGAATTCAAATCTCATATTTTAGGCATTGTTAGATGGAATTGATCATACATTTTTAATCTACAGAGCATTTGCAAGCTTTTGGAATTACTCAATTGCGCTTATATGGTCTGTATTGAAAGTCACCATTATTAGGGTTTCGAGTTTGCTTTTAGGGTTTTCGTTTTCAGGTACAATTGGCCTCAGTAATGGGTACCACTGTATTCAGAAGAAGAAGACGAGTCTAACCATGGCGTTAGAATTCATTTACATGGCCTGTACGAGATTTTGAGAGTGGACAGGTTTGTAGCGACGGACCTTTGTCCGTAGGTATAGGTATTTGGACTTTTAGCGACAGTGCCATGACAGGGACGAAGACGTGGCCAGATCCCATTGGTTTGTTTGAACGAGCGAGCGTTTTTCTTTTCTTGTCCACTAACTTTGTTTTTCTTATATTATATTTTATTTTTTAGCATATGTACAAAAAGAACTAACAGCCCAGCTGGCTACAAGCCATTGGAATTTGCCTTGGGGCCTGGGTTCGAATCCCAGGTCCCCCTATTTTCTCTATAATATTTGTTTTCAGGTAATTCAATGCATATGCAAGCTTAATGTCCACCATGTGCCTTCAGCATCAAGCGTTCCAGATGGCCAGATGACCAGATCTGGTGGTCATCATTGAAGGTGCACCAAAGGACCAAGTCAACGCCAACGTGCAGGATCCAAAAAGTCAAACGGACCTCTCCTCAATTGGGCCAGATTTCTTGCTTTCTACACCCTCCATTCAGGCCCATTTTCTCTCCTCATATCTTTTATTCATTATTCATTTTATTTAAATTGTTTAATTAATTACTAACCCATAAATTAATTTTCTTTTTTTAACAAAAAATCACAAAAATATTTTTATGTCCCATTAAATTTCAGAATTTTATTTTTCATTAATAAATACTAATTAATTTAATTAGGTTAATTTTAGATAACTTTCATTTATTTTTACAAATAATTAAAAATCAATTAGAATAATTAGGTTTTAACACTAATTTAATTATTTTATTTTCTTTCCTAAAATAACAAAACTCCAAAAAATATGTCACTTAGTTATTTTTCATGAATTAATTTAATAACTAATTTAATTTAGTATTTAACTTTAGGATTTAATTTCTTTTCTTAAATAATAAAAAAAAACATAACAATATCTTCTTTTAATTAAGAGGGTCAAAACCCTAGTTTCGTATTCGATTCAATTTCTCGCGCGATTTATTTTTCTTTATCCAAATTATTGTATCTGCTCCCGGTTTGTAATAATTAATTAGGACATTTACTTTTACCGCTTTTATTTTCAAAGGGTTGTTTTTGGCGATGTAAATACCCGACGCCTTGTAATAGTTTAGTTTACTTTACGCACCTTTAATTTTTGCAAATATTCAACTGCTAGATGTTTGATAATAGGGTTTGCATGACAAGAATGAATATCTGAATTTAAAAGCAGCTAGATCACCCTAAACATGTGCAAAGATAAAAATAACTGAAATCAACACACTCGCACATGTGCACTCCTAGGGTACACCCCACTTGGTTGCCTTCGTAAACGGTCATTGAGCATAGGTTGTTTTAGAGGTCGCCCTCTTGTCTAAAAGATCATAGTCGCCTCGAAAAGGTTGCCTCGGATATCATTGCCTCAAATAAATAATCTAAGACATTAGGGTTACCGCTAAGGCGTCCTAACGTTGCTTTAGTGATTGTAAGTCCCTTTCAAATTGACCCTCAAATTCCAACAACTGTGCTACCTACTCACTAATAGTAGGATAGCATTGTCTAAAGGAAATGAATACAGAATGATTCCTTTTTCGAGTAAATAGATTAACTCTTAAGTACTTGCTCAAACAAAAAAACAAAACTTTTTTCTACACTTACACCTCTTTACAAAACAAAATTTCAAAAAAACACTTCATTACACTCTTGAAGACAGAAGCAAGAGTTAAATCGAAGTCAAAACAAAAACTTTTCAAAACCCACAAACACAAAGAAAACAATTTTGAAAATGATGAGCAAGTACCTAAGAGCCCATGGAAAACCATGGATAGAAAGGGTTCTAATACCTTCCCTTTCTATAATCTACCCCCCGTACTCAGAAATATCTCGAAAAAGGAATTTTCTATGCTTTTTTCCTTTCCTTGTTGGACAAAATAAAAGTCGGTGGCGACTCTTGCTTACCGCGACATTTTGCAAAAACAAACGCAAAACGCAAACCAGCATTCCAAAAATAGTCAGTTCTTCCCACCGTATCACACAATCCAACCGGTCCAACGCCTTCTTAGGCAAGACATTATGTGAAGACCCAGTATCTACCAGCACATGAGCCATAGTGGTGCCCCTGCATTCAATCGAGACATGCAGAGCATCATTATGCTTCCTTCCCTTTGGTGTCAAGTATGCATCTGAGAAACCCAGCCCATTATCAACAGTCAGGCTGGCCACACAATCTTTGAACTGATCAGCTGAAGTCTCTTGCGGCACATGTGCAGTTTTGAGGAATGCAATCAAAGCCTTCGCATGGGCCTCGGAGCACAACAGCAGTGATAACATGGATATCTTTTATGGGGTCTGCCCCAGCTGCTCGACCATATTATAGTCGCTCTTCTTAATGATTTTCAGTATTTCCTCCATTTCTTGCTTAGAGGCTTCCACAACGATTTTCCTAGGCGCCTCCATTCGGGCAGGCTCAACTATAATTTCCTTGCCGCGGGTATCAGACGATTCACCGACAGGGGTAATAACTGGAGTAAGAATAGGAACTGTAGTTGATGTACTAGCAGGAACAGCAGATGGAATGACAATAGGTTTGTTGACAGTCTTAGGGGAAATCTTGGGAGAGAAGACCCTTCCACTTTGGGTAAATTTGTTGGTTCCTACAATGTTACCAATATCAGGATCAGCTTCTTCATCTTTCAAATCTTGTTTGATGCCATGATAGTACACATCGGCACCATAATGCCATGGGACATATTTTTCTTAGACATACGGGACAGGACTAGGAACAGTGATTATCAGCTGGGCAATTCTTGGAGCAGATGTAATCGTAACAGGTCTTCTCGAGGAAACCTTGGAAGGATTGGCGGAAATGGTTATAATGGCAATGTCTTCAGATGGAACAACGGGAACCAAAGTTTTCTCAAACAAAATTTCTTTGCTATCTATCACGCGTTGAACACCTAATTTCAGCAAACGGCAACCAGAAGGTAGAATCGAACACATGTGGAAACCTTCACCACAACCCGGAAATAAACCGTCCAATAGCAAATTTTTCTTGACAGTCATGTGAGGAGTAGAAATTTCACCAACAGAGGTAACGAACAAATCAGTATCAACAACATTAATTCCACAAACGTGTTTAGGCATGGGAGCAGTTATGACATTTGGCTTTTCCGAAGCATCAAACTTTATTTCCTTGGCTTCAATCAAGTCTTGTACTTTGTTCCTCAGAGCCCAGCAGTCATTGGTATCATGGCCAGGACTCTCAGAATGATAGGTGTTAGAACATAGTTTGATTCTATAACCCTTGGCTAGAGTTTTGATGATAACAAATACAAAGAATAAATAAAAAGAACAAATATGCACCTTAAAAATTATGTTTTATGTATGCAGAAGTTCTGATCATATCAGCATCAGAAGATAAGCCATAAGTGCTACACGCTGAAGCAATCAGAACATGCGCTGAAGATTGATAACCAGAACATGCGCTTAATCAAAGTAAACTCTGATTCTGAACAAGGACATACGAATCCAAGTCATCAATATGTTGAAGCGTCATCAGCAGGCAAGGAGATAAGATTTTGAAGTGTTACTGATCATTCAAGACAGCATCAATTCCAACGGCTTCTTTGAGACAGGATCTTCTCCAAATGGAAATTGTGTTAATGACATTAAACAGGCTTTATGATCAACGTCATTCCACTGCCTATATAAACGAAGTCAGCTTTCAAAATCAAACAACGATTTTGCCACATTATCAATCACGTATTTCAAAGCTGCAAGCAATTTCATTTTATATTTCCAAGCTATAATCCTGTGTAATTTATCACAGTTGTGACAAACAGTTTTGTTAGAAACATAACAACACATATCTTGTATACTTACATTGAAATAGTGTTCCTTGAGATTAACCAGACTGTGGTTATACTCAAGAAGACTTTAATAGTTGTTAAAGTATCTTTTGTAATCTTGTTGAGATTAGTGGATTAAGACCTCGTTGGAGAGAGGCGAAATCACCTTGACGGATGGACTGGAGTAGTTTGAGATCAAACGAACCAGGATAAAAATACTGTGTCTTTGAACTGTTAATTTCAAGTTTTCAATTCAACCCCCCCCCCCCCCTTCTTGTGTTTTTCACATCTTCAATTGGCATCAGAGCTCCTGGTTCTGAGCTTAAACACTTAACCGTGTCAGTACAAGATCCAAGCTTCAGAAAAACACTATGGTGGGACCAAGCCAAAACATCAACAATGACAACCATGAAGACAAGGACAGATTCAGTGGCAAACCTCCAGTCTTTGATGGAGAAAACTTTGACTACTGGAAAGACATAATTGAGAGTTTCTTTCTGGCTCATAATGTTTATCTGTGGGACATGGTGACTGACGGATACACGCACCCAGTGGATGGACGTGGTCAGAAGATAGACAGAAAAATGATGTCTAATCAGTAAAAGCGTGAATTCAGAAACCACCACAAGGCCAGAACAATACTTCTCAGCGCCATCTCATACTCAGAATATGAGAAAATATCAAACAGAGAGACTGCCAAGAACATGTTTGACTCTCTGAGAATGACGCATGAAGGCAACATTCAAGTCAAAGAGACCAAGGCCCTTCCACTCATTCAGAAGTATGAGGCATTCAAAATGGAAGATAGTGAATCAATAGAAACTATGTTTTCAAGATTCTAAATCCTTGTTGCTGGACTAAAGGTTCTTGACAAAGGATACTCCACTGTTGATCACGTTAAGAAGATCATCAGAAGTTTACCCAAACAATGGAGGCCAATGGTCACAGCATTTAAGCTAGCTAAAGATCTCAACAAAATTTCTCTGGAGGAACTTGTCAGTTCCCTTAAAAGTCACGAGATAGAGCTAGAAGAAGATGAGCCTCAAAAGAAAGGTAAGCCATTAGCCTTAAAATCTAACAGAAAATCTGACTCTAAGGTTTTGCAGGCTGTGGAAGAAACTTATGATGGATCCTCATCAGAAGAGGATGAACTGTCTCTCCTCTCCAGAAGGGTGAACCAACTGTGGAAGCAGAGACAACGAAAGTTCAGAAATCCCAGAAGATCAGAGAATCAGAATGAATCCTCCTCCAGATATAGAAAGTCTGAGTCTTTCTCTAAACACAGAAGATCTGATGGTTCTTCAGGATACAGAAAGCCAAATAACAAGGACATCATCTGTTATGAATGTAATGAGCAAGGGCACTACAAAAGTGACTGCCCAAAACTTCAGAAGGAAAAGCCCAAAAATAATTTCTTCAAGGAAAAGAAGAAAAGCCTTATGGCTACATGGGATGATTCTGACACATCTGTAGCTGACTCGGAATCAGATGATCAAAGAGCAAACATAGCTCTCATGGCAAACGTATCTGAAGATAGTGAAGCTTCTGGTTCAAACTTAGAATCAGACACTGAAGAGGTATTTCCTGACTTCACCATAAACTTTACTAAGGCTGGACTTGTAGAAATTCTAAATGAAATTCTGGAAAGGTATCAGCAAATCAGAGTCAAATTCAGGAACCTGAAAAGGAATCTTGCCTCTGACTCTGAAAAGTCTGAGAGTCTCAGATTAGAGAATTCTGAGTTAAAATAAAAAATTTCAAAATTAGAAAATGATTTGCAAAACTCTCAGAAGGAAACAATATCTGAAACTCCCAGCAATGCTGATGAGATCATCAAAGAGTATGATCACAGCTTTCAGAAGTTTCTAGCTAAAAACATAGACAGGAGCAAGATGGCTTCAATGATCTATGGAGTTAGCAGAAATGGCAGAAAAGGGATAGGATATCAAGGTAAGGTATCTACACCAAAAAATGCGATGGACTTAGTTATAAAACGCACACCACTAAATTCACATTTTATATATGGGCACACTTATGACATAAAATACGCAAGTAGTGATTATTCTGTCAAACCAAAATTCAATCAGAATTTTGGTAAAACTAACAAATCAGGACCCAAGAAAATATGGGTACCTAAGGATAAAATTATACATGTAGCAGATATCTTTAGCAGCAAGGCTAAGACACAAATCATGGTACCTGGACTCTGGCTGCTGGCGACACATGACGGGAAGAAGGCATATGTTCCAAAGCCTGGAACTTAAGCCTGGAGGCTACGTGGGCTTTGGAGGCAATCAGAGAGGAAAAATCATTGGCTCTGGAACAGTAGGTAATGGAAATCTTCCCTCTATAAATAATGTATTATTAGTTGATGGATTAATGCATAATCTGTTATCCATAAGTCAATTAAGTGATAATGGTTATGATATAATCTTTAATCAAAATTCATGCAAAGTTGTTAGTCAGAAAGATGGGACTATCCTATTTAATGGAAAGAGGAAAAACAACATTTATAAAATAAAACTTTCTGAACTAAAAAGTCAGAATCTAAAATGTCTACTTTCTGTTAACAACGAGCAATGGGTCTGGCACAGAAGATTGGGGCATGTTAGTATGAGAAGAATATCTCATATTAACAAACTCAATCTGGTCAGAGGACTTCCTAATTTGAATTTCAACTCAGATGCTCTGTGTGAAGTATGTCAGAAAGGCAAATTTGCAAAACCTGCTTTCAAATCCAAAAATGTTGTTTCCACCTCTAAGCCATTAGAACTTCTGCACATTGACTTATTTGGACCAGTAAGAACTGCTTCAGTCAGTGGCAAAAATTATGGGTTAGTAATCGTAGATGACTATAGCAGATGGACATGGGTAAAGTTCTTAAGACACAAGGACGAGTCACACTCTGTGTTTGTTACCTTCTGCAACCAAGTTCAGAATGAAAAGGATCTTAGAATTGTCAAAGTCAGAAGTGATCATGGTGGAGAATTTGAAAATAAAAATTTTGAATTATTTTTTAATGAAAAAGGCATTTTGCATGACTTCTCTTGTCCTAGAACTCCCCAGCAAAATGGAGTTGTAGAACGAAAGAACAGAACATTGCAAGAAATGGCCAGAACCATGATCAATGAGACTAACGTTGCTAAGATCTTCTGGGCAGAGGCAATAAACACAGCGTGTTACATTCAGAATAGAATCTCCGTAAGACCTATTCTGGAAAAGACTCCATATGAATTATGGAAGAACAGAAATCCCAACATTTCTTATTTTCACCCATTTGGATGTACATGTTTTATTCTGAATACAAAAAATTATTTGAACAAGTTTGACTCTAAAGCACAAAAGTGTATTATGTTAGGATACTCTGAATGCTCAAGAGGGTACAGAGTATACAATACAGCAACACAGATTGTTGAAGAGTCAATCAGTGTTAGGTTTGATGATAAGCTTGACTCTCAAAAGTCAAAGCAGAATGAACTCCTTGCAGGTATGGAAGTTGAACTCACAGGTACTGAAGACAACTCATCAGAAGTTCTCAACAGAGACACTCCCTCAACGTTAGAAAGAGTCACTGCAAGCAATCTAGTACCTTATGTTGATCAACTCCAGAAAAGACTATCCAGAAGCGGCATTGATCACCCAGAAGATACAATACTAGGAAAGAAGGATGATCCAATCAGAACAAGATCAATATTCAGAAACTCTGAAGAATCCCTCATGGGACTGGTCTCTCTGATTGAACCAACAATAATTGATGAAGCACTTATGGACAATGACTGGATTCTAGCAATGCAAGAGGAACTGAATCAATTCACTAGAAATGACGTATGGGATCTGGTTTCCAAACCAAAAGGATTCAACGTCATTGGTATAAAGTGGGTGTTCAGAAACAAACTAAACGAGCAAGGTGAAGTCATCAGAAACAAAGCACGACTGGTAGCACAAGGTTATAGTCAGCAAGAGGGTATAGACTATACAGAAACCTTTGCTCCAGTCGCCGGGTTAGAATCTATCAGACTTTTAATATCATTTGTTGTTAATAAAGGCATCACTCTGTATCAGATAGATGTCAAAAGTGCATTCTTAAATGGCTATATAGATGAAGAGGTATATGTGCACCAACTTCCTGGTTTTGAGAATTCCAAAAATCCAGAATATGTTTTCAAACTAAATAAGTCACTCTATGGTATGAAACAAGCTCCCAGAGCTTGGTATGAAAGACTAAGTAACTTCCTTTTAGAAAAAGAATTCACCAGAGGGAAAGTGAACACAACCTTATTTTGTAAGACAGTTAAGAATGACATGTTAGTATGTCAGATTTATGTTGATGACATCATATTTGGATCTACTAAACCCTCTCTGGGAAGAGAGTTTTCTAAATGTATGCATGCAGAATTTGAGATGAGCCTAATGGGGGAACTCAAATTCTTTCTAGGCATTCAGATAAACCAAACTCCATAAGGAACTTACATTCATCAGAGCAAATATGTCAGAGAACTTCTGAAGAAATTTGATCTCTCAGAATGTAAGCCCTCAAAGATCCCAATGCATCCAACGTGCATTATGGAAAAGGAAGAGGTAAGTAAAAAGGTAGAACAGAAGGTCTATAGAGGTATGATTGGTTTTCTACTCTATCTGACGGCTTCAAGGCCTGACATTTTATTTAGTGTTTGCATATGTGCTAGATTCCAATCAGATCCTAGAGAATCTCACTTAACAGCAGTTAAGCGAATTTTCAAGTATCTGAAAGGTACTGCTAATTTGGGTTTGTTTTATAGAAAATTAAATGATTACAGCTTAGTAGGATATTGTGATGTTAACTTTGCTGGAGACAGAGTAGAACGTAAAAGCACTTCTGGAAGCTGCCAGTTTCTGGGAGAAAATTTGATCTCATGGTCCAGCAAGAGACAATCCACAATAGCACTATCAACAGCAGAAGCTGAATACATAGCAGCTGCTGGATGTAGCACGCAAATGCTCTGGATGAAAAGTCTACTTGAAGACTTCAACATATTTGAGAGTAACATTCATATCCTCTGTGACAATACTTCTTCTATTTGTCTCAGTAAAAATCCAATTTTGCATTCTAGAGCTAAGCATATAGAAATAAAACATCATTTTATTAGGGACTATATTCAGAAAGGGATTCTTAACTTAAAATTCATTGACACAGACCATCAATGGGATGATGTCTTTACAAAACCTCTTTCTAAAGATAGGTTTAACTTCATTCTAAAGCATCTCAGCATGAAGCTATGCCCAGAATAAATTGTTCTATTTACATATCTTAACCTTCAGAACCTTGTTATTTTCTGTGAACTACTGATCAACCTGCCTTCAGAGTTTTAGAAGTACAAATTACATCAGAATCTATCCATGAAGATCTGATCGTTTCATTTCAAGGATAGAAGCGTGTTGTTCACATAATCAAACAGTTGTCATCCATTCATCAGCTACTTTCTGAGGCTGAACACGCGTTCACTTTTCTGAAAGGTCAAAAGCGCGGATTGGGTGCATTGAGACACACGTCATGGGTAACCGTTCCAGTATCTTCTGAATCCCCTAATTTCAGTTGTCATTAATGCTTATAATCATGAATAATTATTTCTCTCTCTTACTGTTTACGCTTTCAAGAAAAACTATTTAAACTCAAATCTCACTTTTTACATTCACTTCTTTTTAATCTCTAAATACTTGTTATCGTTTCAAGATCTTATTTTCAAAAACCCTTTCATCTTTCTCAAATCTTGTGTGAACAATGGCTTCTTCAAGCGTCCAAAATATCAGTACTCAGGAATCTGCTTCAATGGAACAGTACGGAGAACCTTACAGAATGCTACTCACTCCCATTGATAATCTAGAAGTTCTCTCAGAACTGATTATTGACTTTGAAAGCTTACAAGAAAACGACTTCAATCTATATGAAGACGCCAATGCTCAAGGTTGGAACGGATATTTTGACCGTCTTCTAGGGCCAACATTTCTAATCCTTGTCAAAGAATTCTGGATACATGCTTCTTCTTCAAATCATCAAGTTACCTCTTATGTCATGGGGAAGGAAATTGTCATTACATAAGACCTAATTTCAAAGCTTATTGGTTACAATGGTGGAGGTGTCAGATGTATTGATATGGCTGAAAGATGCTCTGATGTAGCTTCTATTGCAAAGGAAATATTTACTCATGGACTTCCCTCCAGCAAAATCAAAGATCTGAAGGATCACCACAGAATTTGGGCAAGAATTATTCTGGGGTGTATCAACCACAGGAAGCCAACTAGATCTCCTGATTATATCAACATTGATCAGCAGTTTCTGATCTATTTTATTTCAAAGAAGACTAAGGTAAATCTCCCACACTTGCTGTTTAATCACCTTAGAACGAGTGTGAAGGAAACAAGAGAAGATGAACGGACCAAGAGGGACTGGATTCCCTTAGGCAGGCTCATATCAGATATTCTAACAGAGAATAGGCTGATAGAGCATTTGACGGAAGCTCAGGAAATCAGCACACTGGAAGCAACTGCTGGGAAGCCTCTGAATGCAAAAATATGAAGAAGATGAAAATCATTGAGAATATCAAGAAGGAACCCAACGTTACTTCTTTTACAACCATCACTTCAAGAAGAATTCCTCTGGATGATTTTCCTCTTTTCTCTGAGATCGACTCCAAGCCAGATATAATAGTCAGATATATGGATGCTTGTAAGGCAGATGGTACTGCACCAGAAATCAACATCCAGGATTTGCATAAGACGGCTCCAAAAGTTGTTTTGAAAAAGACCAAGAAAAGGAAAGCTGTAGCAGAAGGACCATTTCAAAGGACTTCAAAAGCTTCCAAAAAGAAAGGTAATCCTTCCTCTGTTACTCTTTTGGAATCAATAAATTTATCAACATCTGAAACCATAACTACTCAACTAGAACATCCAACTCTACAAACTTTTGAAGACTTTGACATAGGGTTTGATCCATCAGAAACTCTAGGTATAAATGAAACTCACTCCCTTCCTCTTAATCCAAATCCTGAACAAACCCAAACAGAACTTGCCAAAGTTCTGTCTGATATTGACTCATTTGACCAAGACTTTTCAGCTCCCATACCACAAAATCCAAACCCTCAACTCCCTGAAAATCCAAACTCTGATACCACACCAAATATTCCGCAACCTCACTCTCCACAACAAGATACTCCTCATCCACCATCACCTCAACCTGAACAACAACAACCAGAAGCTCAACCTTCTGAGATCCATGAACCAGAACCTCACCATGTTTTAAAAAACCAATCTGAAGAACCTCATTCAGATTCTGATACAATCCTAATACCTAGAATCACAGAACCACTTGCTATTCGCATGCCTCTCACCATCCACGACATTCTAGAAATTCCTTCTTCTCTGGAATCCACACCACCAAACTCCCTTACCTTTCCAATCATCATACCTGACTCTCCCACTCCTTCATCCACTAGCAGTCCAGTTGACAACGTAAGACTTGTCATCGATCCTATTACGCTAAAAAGACTAGCTTCTATATCTCACAAAACTGCCATTCCCAAACCTAAACCAACTGAAACCACATCAGATGTTGGTACAAGTTTGTTGATTTTTGAAACAGGGATACAGGAATGGATAACTTCTTTGAAGCATGCTAGTCAAGAGATGACTAATCCTGCTGCTTCTGATTATATATGGACAAAATTCAGAAATTGGCTTAATTTTGAAACACAGAAGTTGGAGGAACAAAGTTATGAACAGGTTCAACAGAACTTTAGTGCTAAGCTAAAGTATTTTGAAGACCAAGTTCTAAGCCACCTGCTCAAGAAAGATATTCTCCCTCTGGATAACGCTCCTTGGACAGAGCATCATCCCTCAGATAAAGTTCAACCAGAATCAGAAAGTCTCTCCCTGACTGCTGCTCCAGGAGAGATGATCACAGCAGAGGAAATGGTTCACTCTGAACATGCTGTAGAATGCTCTGAGAAACGTCCAACCTCTGAAGAATCTCCAGCACCTTCCTTAGTCATGAAAACTCTGGAAGAGTTGAAGAAAGAAAATGCTCTTATCCATGCAAGGTTGGATAAGCAGGAGGACACAAACAAAGAGATTAAAAGCATTTTGGGCAAGAAAGAACAATCTAATTCTCAGATCAAGAGCTTGCTGGAAGCTTTGTTCACACGTCTTCCTCCTCCTTCTTATATTTTTTTCTGTTTTAAATCTGTATTTGTAACGCTTAATTTTTTTTACCACTTTTGTTCTGGAACTTATCATTGCTTCTTGTTTTTAATATAATTCAACTATTTTGGCTCTGAATATAATGCCTTTTTGATAACTGACAAAAAGGGGGAGAAAGTAAGATAATTTCAATAACGGTTTACTGAGACAGGAGTCTCAAACATTTTGAATTACTTAACCTCTATCTTCTGAAAACTTTGAACAAGTACAAACTCTGATGAAAAGATGCATCTAAGTTCTGATGCTCAAGGAACTTAAGGGAAGTAATCAACTCAGGGGGAGTTTCTCTTAAACCTTTTATTCTTTATTTTTAATTGAAAAATCTAGTTTTTGTCATCATCAAAAAGGGGGAGATTGTTAGAACATAGTTTGATTCTACAACCCTTGGTTAGAGTTTTGATGATAACAAATACAAAGAATAAATAAAAAGAACAAATATGCACCTTAAAAATTATGTTTTATGTATGCAGAAGTTTTGATCATATCAGCATCAGAAGATAAGCCATAAGTGCTACACGCTGAAGCAATCAGAACATGCACTGAAGATTGATGACCAGAACCTGCGCTTAATCAAAGTAAACTCTAATTCTGAACAAGAACATACCAATCCAAGTCATAAATATGACGAAGCGTCATCAGCAGGCAAGGAGATAAGATTCTGAAGCGTTACTGATCATTCAAGACAACATCAATTCCAACGGCTTCTTTCAGACAGGATCTTCTCCAAATGGAAAGTGTGTTAATGACATTAAACAAGCTTGATGATCAACGTCATTCCACTGCCTATATAAACGAAGTCAGCTTTCAAAATCAAACAACGATTTTGCCACATTATCAATCACGTATTTCAAAGCTGCAAGCAATTTCATTTTATATTTCCAAGCTATAATCCTGTGTAATTTATCACAATTGTGATAAACAGTTTTGTTAGAAACATAACAACACATATCTTGTATACTTACATTGAAACAGTGTTCCTTAAGATTAACTGGATTGTGGTTATACTCAAGAAGACTTTAACGGTTGTTAAAGTAGCTTTTGTAATATTGTTGAGATTAGTGGATTAAGACCTCGTTGGAGAGAGGCGAAATAACTTTGACGGGTGGACTGGAGTAGTTTGAGATCAAACGAACCAGGATAAAAATACTGTGTATTTGAGCTGTTAATTTCAAGTTTTCAATTCACCCCCCCCCCCTTCTTGTGTTTTTCACATCTTCAATAGGCACACCGAGCGTTTGGATTATATTGGGGAGATGTAGTATTTGGATTCTTGGGAGCCTCTTTCAAGGTTTCCAAGTTGGATCTCAGCAGATGAGGTAGCACTTCAGCCAGTGTCATGTTGATTCGGGTAAACTGTCGTTGTGGTCTTTCCACACTTTGTTGATTGTTGCATTATGGAGCAACTGCAGGCCTAGGTATCATTACGACACTTACTGTTTGACGATGTTCAGCCCTGTTTTGGCCCATCGGGCTATAGATTGCACTAGCTTCCTTCTTACCAGCAAAAGGCTTCTTTACTGAACTCGAAGAGGCATCCTTTTGTATCTTGCCGCTCCGAATCCCAGCTTCTACTCTTTCTCCAGTTAGAATCAGCTCGGTGAAACTAGCTGACGAGCTACCGATCAAATGATTGAAAAATGGACCAGATAGCATCCCCAGAAACATATCAACCAGCTCCCTATCAGACAACGGGGGTTGAACTCTCCCAGTCAAGTCTCTCCATTTTTGCGCATAGTCCTTAAAGCCTTCACTTGCACCCATGGACATGCTCTGGAGTTGAGTACGAGTAGGAGCAAGGTCGGCGTTGTATTGATACTACTTGTAGAAAGCAGCAGCCAGATCTTCCCAGTTTCGGACATTTGCTCCCTCTAGCTGGTATAACCATTCAAGCTGAGTCCCTGACAGACCATCTTGAAAGAAATGAACCCACAGATTTCTATCAGCGGTGTGGGGCTGGATCTTTCTAACATAAGAACAGAGATGGAGTTTTGGGCAGGACACCCCATCATACTTAGCAAAAACTGGAGCTTTGAACTTCTGCAGGATGACTACTCCCGACACCAATCCCAATTCTTTGAAATCCAATCCAGGTATCTTCTGAACTTCCATAGCACTCAGACGATCTTCCAACTGCTTGTATCTATCCTCAGCAAGAGGATATTTCTCATCATTGTAGTAGGTATCATTATCAGAAACTGCAGGACTAGGATCCTTCTCTTCTTCCTGGTTCTCCCCTTCCTTGGATGAAAAGGTCAAATCGACTTATCGCTTCAACCGCTCTTTAAACCTTCTGCCCATATTTAGAATACCAGCAGCCTTCTTCTTTTTCTTCTTCTCTTTCAAGATAAGGGCTTTCAGATCCTCCTTCCCTTTTGCCATACTTATGAACAGTTGTTGGAACCGGGCGTTCTGTGCCAGAAGGTCCTTGATGGTTTGCTCGGAAGACATTTCGTGATGAAATAAATAGCGAAGGAGATGAGAAACCTGTAATGGTACTTGTACATGCTATGTTATGAATGGGATGCGCATGCAATGATTTCAAAGACTTCGGGAAATTTAAATTTGCGAACCAAAATAAACAAAGATTTTATTAGCTGAATTTGAAGTTCAAATGCCTTTCAGGCTTTACAATTAAAAGCAAATCTAAAACTAGAAAAGAAATCAAAATTCCCATGGATGCTTCCTCTTTGTGCCAAGATAATCATTGAGTCTTCTTTCCTCCTGGAGCTGGAAGTTATTGGCCCCAAAGCCTTGGCTCCAGATCTATTTACCATTCCCCAAGCTCGTATGAACCTCTGGCGATACTCGTGAGCGTCATCTTCATAGTTGAATACAATTCCCTCGATAAGTAACTCATGGGGACCGTCCCTTCGAGCGTAACCAAATTTTCGTAGAGCTAAACAAGGATTGTAGGTTATACCCCCTCTGATACCAAGAAACGGGACATTAGGTTACTCCCCATAGCAGTCAATAATAGCAGTGTTTTCCATAGCTCGGGAACACCAAAGAATATCCATGTGAGTGAGTGACGTTATCCTTTGCGACCAACCCAAACCTTCTTCATTATTCAGTATGGACTTAGGGAGATGAGAAATAAACCACTTCGACAGCAATGGCATGTAGCACATAAGAATCCCTCTTCTCTTCATGGTACGAGTACGGAGAGTGTGCAAAATATCTTCGAGCAATGTTGGTACAGGGTTGCGGGAGAGGAAGATCTTGATAGCATTCACATATATAAATGAGTCCGGATTAGGGAATAGGACTAACCCATAGATTAGAAGAGCCAAAACCTCCTTAAAAGCCTGAAAATCCATATCATCCCAAAACAGCTGGGCCTTGTCTATCAGAAACTTAGCTAGAAAACCCTTGACTCTGCTTCTTGTTTCCCAATTGGATACCACGTTGGCCCGTTTCAGATGTAGAGCTGAGGCAATGACTTCTGGCTTAGGAACTTCTTCTAGACCTGTGAAAGGCAACTGCTCAAGAATGGGTATATCCAACAGCTGATAGAATTCTTCCATGGTAGGCACCAACTGATAGTTTGGGAAGGTGAAGCAGTGGTGCTTAGGATCGAAGAACTGAAATAGTACGCTCATCATCTTTTCATCAAATTTTGAAGTAACAAGATTGAGGAGTCGGCTATGTCTCTTAGTGAACGTAGAAGTTTCAGAAACCCTTGATACTAGCTCTTTGAGTTGGGAAGGTATCTTCACAAAGCTGATTCGGATAGTGTTTCTACGAACGGAAGCCATGATCTGCAAAACAGAACAAAGATAAATTCCCTTGGTATTTGAAATGGTTAGTGCAATAAGAATGGATGTCATGTTATGATGCATGATGTCATGAGAAAACACGGGTATAGCAAACACAGGTATAGCAAACATAGTCAAATCACACCAAGTCCTTAGGTTTAGGGCCTGCATGAGGTTAAAGGTAGTACCCTCTTGAAGTTTATTTGGTTTCAAATTTGTCTTAAAAAGTAACTGGGTTCTAAGGGATCTCAATATCACTGACCATCCTTTATCGGGCATTGTCTCAGCTCAAGCAATCTTTTCTCGCGACCGAAATATCCCGAAAGTCTTATCTCAATGAGTGTAGCATCGAGTATCAACCAATCCTCAACTCTACACCGAGGCCGGCTATCTCACTACTTTCTAATGGCCAAGTTTGTTCAACTAAGGTTCTAAGGTCCGTTAGTGCTTTACGACACCACACGGCAGCCTCGTATTCTCCTCGTTTCCCATGAAGGATACCGATACCAACCAAAGTGCCACACCAACACAGCCATCGCTTAAACCATATCAGTCTACACCGTACAGTCTCCACAATCTATTACTGTTTACCTAAAAAGTGCCCCCAGATCCGGGTGTAGGATCTATAATAACCCAAACAAGACCCTTTAAAAATAAAGCAAACAAACAAGAAAGCAATTTTGTAACATGACCTAGATCCTAAGGTATACCCCACTTTATTTGCATTCCCCGGCAGAGTCGCCAGTTCTGTGATATGGTGGCAGAACCGACTGTTAATACTGGTTTGCATTTTGCATTTTTTTTGTTTGCAAAATGTTGCGGTAAGCAAGAGTCGCCACCGACTTTTATTTCATCCAATCCTGGAAAAGGAAAAAGAACAGAAAAAACCTTTTTCGAGATGTTTCTGAGTACGGGGGTAGATTATAGAAAGGGAAGGTGTTAGCACCCTTTCTATCCATGGTTTTCCATGGGCTCTTAGGTACTTGCTCATTTTTCAAATTGCTTGTGTGTGCTTGTTTTGAAAATGTTCTACTTCGTGATAACCCTTGTATCAGTCCTCAAGAGTGTGACGAAGTTTGTTTTGAAAATTTGTTTTAAAAGGTGTTTGTGTGAAAAGTTTTTATTGAGCAAGTACTTAAGATTCTACCTACTCGAAAAAAAAGATTGTTCGTTCTCGTTTCCTTTAGACAGTGCTATCCTACTATTGAGGAGTAGGTAGCCCCGTCGTTGGAGTTTGTAAGGGACGTTCGAAAGGGACAAATACAATCACTAAAGCAATAGTTAGAAAAACTTTAGTAGTAACCCTAGAATCTTAAGATCTTTCCGAGGCAACATTTCCGAGGCAACATTTCTGAGGCAACATTCGAATGGGACATTTTGATTTTTTAGACTGGAGGGCAACCACTAAAATCTCCTATGCTTAATGACTGTTTTACCGAAGGCAACCGAAGTGAGGTAAACCCTAGGGGTGAATATGTGCATGTGAATTGTTTCAGTTAATTAGTCTTTGCACATTAGGTGATCTACCGTTTTAATTTTCAGATATTCTTGCCATACAATCCTATTAGCCATGCATCTAACAGTTTAAACATTTGCAGGAATTTAAAATGCTAGAAAATAAACCTAGTTATTACAAGGCTTTGGCAATTACATAATCATCTTGACTGAAAATAAAAACGCGGAAGCTTAAAACCCTAATTACTATTACAACCTCGAAACAATTACAATAATAATAAAACAAATTAAAATGCGTGCGGAAAATTAAATGCGAGAAAAATTGAGAACCCTAAAAATCTAATTGAAAAAATATTTAAATTATTTTTTGAGAAAAGACTTAATTAGGTTATGTACAATTAAAACGCTAATTCTCATTATTTTTAATTATAAAAGAAATTGAAATTAACCTAATTTAACCTAAATTAAATAATTCAAGAAAATAAAATATTTTTATAAAAAAGATTTTATGTATTTTTTGTTGTTTTTATTTGAGCAAAAAAACAATTTAATTACAAAATTTAAAACCTAGTTTCTAATTAATTTTAATTAAAACAAGTAATCAAATAAAAATAATTAACCTAATTTATTTTCAAAAATATTAATTTGAATAAATAAGACCTAATTCTGTGTTTTGTGATTTTTTTAGTTTAATAAAAAAAATTGTGTTAATTAATTAAAACAATTATAGGAAATAGTTAAAGAAATTAAAAAAAAAAATAATAGAAAGAAAAGCAAACTGGGCCTGTGTTGAATCTCCAAGGGGGGTGTGATTCTGATTTAAATTTGGGCCCAAGGCTGATGGCCCAACCCCTGCACTGAATCCCATGTGCTAATCTTCTGACGGTGCACCATGGTCTCTCATCTAGAGTGCGTTAAATCTCATGCTAGGCTGATCAAGTGGCTGGATGCAAGGGTGTATGGTAGGCGCCTGAGTGGGAGATACATAGGATATGTTGAGAGAAAATAAAATAAAGAGAACGCTGGGACCTGGGATCGAACCCAGGTCCTTACGCTTACCATTGAATGCCTTGCCAGTTGCGCTATTGTGACTTGTTGTTAGCATAGTGAAAACAAAATATAATATAAAGAAAACAAGTAGATGAACTCAACGCGCGTGAAATTTCAAATGGACAAATAGTTGACTGCCACATATCTTCTTCTTCCTGGAACCGTCGTGTTAGGCATATAACATATACTTACAGACAAACTTCCATGGCTAGAAAATTGTACAATTCAAAAATTCACAAAATGCAATGTAAATGGAATTGAAGACCAGGGTTCAACCGGTCATGATGTCACGGTCATCCTAGTATCCAGTTTGTGATATAATTTTACCTGTAGCCAAAAACCCCCAAAACGCATGTGGAAACCCTAACAATGGCAAGTATAGATATAGGCTTCAAAAATGAAATTAAACTATTCAGTCAACTTGCAAACATGATAAAGATCACAAATATGTCAATCAAATGTGTTAACAATGCAGGAATTGATGTTATCGATTTCAAAAAATAAGGCAAGCCGTGGGAGTGATTGCGTGTGTTTCTGGGCGCGATAAGACTTGCAAATGATCCATTTGGCTTCAGAGATGCTCCAGGATGCGATTGGCAATGTTGGAATGGCTTGAATTGGCCTGTAACTCGAAATCTGATTCACACTTTTCTTGGAAAGTTTAGAGTTTGGTTCTTGCTTTTCCACGACTGCAACCCTTTTCTTATGCTTTGTACATGTTCCATATATATGTTAGAATGAATTAGGGTTATAAAATTGGCTTGTATCTTTGCAATTATGGAAGATTTGATTTGATTTCCATGCCATATGTAAACTTGCTATTTTGAGCCAAATCATCCCTTTCTTGTACCAATTATGCTTGATTCGTTTTGGTCTTGATATCTCAACATATTTTGATTGCAAACCTGTCAAAAAATCAAATCAAAACATATATTTTCCATTATTCACCAATTATTTGATTTAATTCAATTTTTAAATAATAAAAAATCAAAATAAATTTAAAAATGAAGCAAATAATGTGTGGGTGAATATTTGGGTCGTGGACCATGTTATAAGTGAGGTGCAAGCATAAGAAGTTAGGCCCATTTATCAAAAAATGCATTTTTGAGCACATTTGACTCTTGGCAATTTTGCAAAAAAGGTCAACTTTAACAAGGCATATCATCCCCAAGTTTAACCCTAGAGAGGTGTTCTTGGACTGGTTAGAAAGCTTAGGATTTCTCCCAAGCAACCCTTTTGGTCTCATCTCAATTGGGTCTTCCATGTTCATGTAAGAAGCTTTGACCCAAAAGGTGTTTTTGTTGACTTTTCAAAAGGACCCATAATGTAGAAATTCATATCTTTTTATGAGTGCATATTTTGAGCTTGTGTGATGAAGATGCGTTGTAGGGAATTGCATCCTCTTCAAAATAAGTCTTGGATGGAAAATTTCTGATAAAATATGAGAAAGTTATGCTTGGTCAAAGTTTGGTTGACTTTTCCTAAGAAACCCTAATTTAGTAACTTTTGGGTTTTGATGAATTTAGGGCATTCCTTGAGGAATCATGATCAACCCTTTATCAAATGATCAAAGTCACTTCAAAATGTTGATGTTAACCAAAAATATTTAAGTTTGACTGTATGTGGGTCACATTTGACTTTTGATCTAATATAGTCGATTCTCAAGCATCTGAGCAGTTGACTGAGCAAACTTCTTGTGCAAGGCATGAAACTTGACATGTAGGGTCTTGAGAACATATTAAGACCATGGAGATCATATGAGGTCTTTGGAGTCCACCTATCTTGATGAAAATGGAAACCCTAATTTGAGACACACTGCCTTAGGAGAGAGTTTGTATGGTCAATTCTTGGGCAAACTTGAGCAAATTGAGGCTCTCTAGGAGTATGTATTAAGTAAAACGAGAGGGAAAAATTTGGGATACAATAGTGGAGTTATAAGGAAGGTAATCCCTAGTCAACCCCTTTGATCCTAAGAAGTAGGGGTTTTCTTTTTCATGCAAATTGAAACCTTTAATCATAACCTGAGGCAGGGTAGTTTCTCAGTTAATTCAAATGTGCATTCAGTTGCAAGCTATACCTTCATACACGACGAATAGTGTCGAAGATGCTCTTCTAAATCAAAAGGCAATAATGGTTCCCCGTAATCACTAAAATAGGCAGTCACTATTTTTCAAAAGATAAGTTCGTTAAGTCAAAACCTATGAAGGAGACTTAAGAATAAACCGGGTATCCAGCTGACTGTAATCACAAAAGAAACAGTTCAAGAAAAAGGTAGGGATGATAAAATATAAGAAATAGGTCGCTACAAATCCTTAACAAAAAAAATGTTACAAAAAAATTACTGCCTTCTCAAATAAACTTTCGGTATCCGAACCATCACCAGAATATTAGGGCAAAGATTACATACTCAATTGAGATCTAAACACACAATTAACTGAGTATAGGATTGAAGAATATCACGAAGAATGGGTTGGGTACAAATAAATTTTGAGCCTTTATCCTTTGTTTCTTAAAACATGAACCATGGCCATGTTACAACCCTTAAAAGTCCTAACTGAAGCATGGGTTAGTTCGAAAGCATATTGTTACAAAAGGTATCCTGACTCTCATAAGGTTTACTATAAATATTGAGTTGAGTTCATATTCTTACAAAATTCTGTTTGTTTACTAAAAATGCATTTTCAAAACTTCAAGACAGACATAAGATTTGCATTTTTAAAAATGCCATTGTTTCCATATGACTAATTATTCGACAACAGAGAAATTCGCACAACGTATATTCAATGAACGGAAATCCTCTCAATGAAGAGAATAACCTCAGATGAAAAGACATTTCCAGTAACATGCCTTTCATAATCAAGGGGTATGACATGGTGTCTAACTAATCTAGGGCAGTCAAGTCAAGATTCAAAGAATCTCTCAAAAGTGTTGAATAGCCAGGGGCAGATCTCCATCTGAATCACTTGGGGAATTGAACATGAGTTCCAACAAAGGGCCATGTATGATCAAGCAAACATTTTCTGGCAGTGCTACAACACTTACTACTATGGAAAATGACAATTCTATGCACCCTGTGAACACAAACATAGTCGAAAAATACTACGCATGAAAAAAGACCTACTAGGTTGATTGGCCTAGGCAAAAATAAGGGAATCCTAGCGAACCAAAAGAGTTCGGGCAAAAATTAGGGATATTTAAATAAAACTCTACACCTGTTAAGTCGAAAACCTAAAAAGGCGGCTTGGGCAAAAAAGGTATCCCGGTGGACTGAAAATCTGAAAGGACAGTCCAGGCAAAAGCTAGAGATTAAAGTGTACGACTATGTCTCGTCATCTCGTCACTTGTCTATCATTAGGAGACTTATCGCCCTGATCATCATTCACCAAGGGCTCTAGAAATAGAGGTATGTTCAAGTCTCCATGGATCTCCATAGAGTAATCTTCACAAGTTCATACATTCCCCGCAATTGCCACGGCAGATCACTTTGGCTGATAAAGGAGTATGATTTTCTCCCCAGAAATATCACCAACCTACAGAGTTCCAAGCAGTACAGTTCATGGAGTTTCTCTTCCCCAATTGAGCTTGTTCCTCCAAGGTTGTAAAAACCCTTTTCAGACTTCTGTTCTCCAGCAGAGTTCATTTCCTTAACAAGGGTGTTTCCTCAACAAGAGTATTTCCCCAACAGGGTTTATTTCTCCAACAGTTTATCATCTTCTAGATACAGTTCAGATACAATCTAGATATAGATTCTTTCTGACACTCATTCTATATTCTCTTCAAGATACAGTTCAAATACAATCTAGATATAGATTCATTCTGACACCCATTCTAGACTCTCTTCTAGATACAGTGCAGATACAATCAAGATACAAATTCATTCTGACATTTATTCCAGATCCATTTTTAGATACAGTTCAGATATAGTCTATATATAGATTCATTCTGACACTTTTCTAGATCCACTTCTAGATACAGTGCAGATACAATCAAGATACAAATTCATTATGGCACTCATTCCATATTTTTATTCCAAATACTGTTCAGATACAATCAAGATATAGATTCATTCTGATACTCATTCAGTACATCTCCCAGATACAATTCAGATACGATCAAGATACAGATTTATTCTGATACTCATTCAGTACATATTTTAGATACAGTTCAGATATGTATATCATTCTGATACCCATTCGATATATCTTCATATACAATCAAGGCATAGATTTATTCTGATACTCTCCAGCTTGAGTATGCTTTTACCATAAATCACCGGCTAAAATCCTCTCCCAAGTGAAGTTTCCATTATCCCCAGAGAGTTGATATAGAACCTGGATTCAAATTAAATACCATTCAACCTTATCTTCCCCAGATAAGTTGGAACGTTATCCATCTCTTCCATCCCCAGTCAGGATATAAATTCCCCAATAGAGCAATGATCAACCAATGTTCTTAAATTCTTCTCCCCAAGAAAGAATTAATACTCTCCAACCGAGTTTCCTCAAGCAAAAAGCAGAAATCAATGTTCCCCAACGGATTTTCCTCAAATAAGAAAGAAGGAGTCCCCAGCAGAAAAAATCCCCAGAAATTCAAAGATACACTTATTCTTCATCCCCAGCGACAGTCAGGGATTTATTTTCCCCAGACAAAGATGTTGCTCGAGTTTACAAATGCACTTCAAAAACATGTCGCATTCATATATCATTTACCAAATGTCATTGCATATGCATACAAAACGCATATAACACAAACTTATTTATTTGAGAACATTGTTATGCAATGCATTTCATACATCATGACATCGCATACATCTAACACTTCACCTTTTCAAGAAAGATCAATTGGAAAACATCATCAACTACTTATATGACCTGACAGTCTTTTCAAAGGCTACACCTGATGAAGGGCTATTTCAGCAGTTTCCTCATAAGGTTATTCTCAAGTACAGACATTTGCTGGTTCAGTTTAAATCGACCAATGATTTATCCTGATTCTTTTCAAGTGGACTCTATCTCTGGTTCAGTTTAAATCAACCCAATTATTTATTCAGATTCTTACCCGGTTAAAGACAATTAAAGACCTCTGCTGGTTCAATTTAAATCAACCAATGATTTATCCTGATTCTTTTTCGGTGGACTTTGTCTCTGGTTCAGTTTAAATCGACCCAATGATTTATTCTGATTCTTATCCAATTAAAGACAATTAAAGACCTCTGCTAGTTCAGTTTAAATCGACCAATGATTTATCCTAATTCTTTTCTGATGGACTCTTTCTCTAGTTTAGTTTAAATCGTCCAAAGATTTATTCTGATTCTTATCCAGTTAAAGACAATTAAAGACCTCTACTGGTTCAGTTTAAATCGACCAATTATTTATCCTGATTCTTTTCCAGTGGACTCTTTCTCTGGTTCAGTTTAAGTCGATCCAATGATTTATTCTGATTCTTATCCAGTTAAAGAAAATTAAAGACCTCTGTTGATTCAGTTTAAATCTACCCAGAGATTTATTCTAATTCTTATCCAGTTAAATACAATTATAGACATCTGCTGGTTCAGTTTAAATCGACCAATGATTTATCCTGATTCCTTTCCAGTAGACACTCTTTCTGGTTCAGTTTAAATTGCCCGAAGATTTATTCTGATTCTTATCTAGTTGAAGACAATCAAGACATTTCTCTGGTTCAGCCTAAATCGCTCAAAGATTTATTCTGATTCTTATCCAATTAAAGTTAAGTACAGACATCTGCTGGTTCAATTTAAATCGACCAATGATTTATCCTAATGCTTTTCCAGTAGACCTTTCTTTGGTTCAGTTTAAATCAACCAAATATTTATTCTGATACTTCTTCCAGTTGAAGTCAACAGTTATTTTGGATGGAATCTATAAGCCCATCTCCGACAACTCTCCATCACCTCTCCAAATGGAAACTATAATCCCATTCCTAATACAATCAACCAACAACTTTACCTCTTGCACAGGCGAGTGCAAATTTTTGGGCACTTAAGTGTTCAATCATCTTCTACCTTTAAGTCACGAATGACGGACATGCCAATCTAACTCTTCAGGTTTAAGAAGATTAAATAGGAGAATATGTTGTACCCTACAATTTTCCCTCCCATTTTCTTCAATACATTCTTTCAAGACCTCTCAAATACTCAAGACACTTAAGGGTTGAGTAGTCAAGATGCTCGTCCTAAGCCAAAAGCCTACAACTACGGTTTGAAGTTCCTCAATTAAATTTGGTTTGCAAAGGTCTCAAGTGGCTTCCATGGTTCTCCTTGGGTCCTAAATAAGGTTCATGTCAAGTTTCAAGTCCTACATCACAAGTTTGCTCAGTCAAAGGCTCAGATGATTGAAAATCAACTGTACTGGTCAAAAAGTCAATTATGGTCAACATACAGTCAAACTTCAAGATTTTTGGTAAACATCAACATTTTGAAGTGATATCCATCATTTTATCAAGGGTTGGTCATGATTCCCCAAGGAAATCCCTTGAATCATCAAAAGTCAAGAATTGTAAATTACGGTTTCCTTAGGAGAAGTCAACTGAACTTTGACCAGGCATAACATTCACATGCTTCATCAACTTTTCCCCAACCAAAGACCATTTTAAATAAAATTCAATTATCTACAACTTTTATTTTATTCTCAAGTCCAAATAATGTTTCATTTGGAAGATATCATCTAATACATTATAGGTCATTTTCAAAAGTCAACAAAAGACACTTTTTTCCAAGGCAACTTGCATCAAGATAATATCTCCCAAAGAAAAAATTATCAACATGGAGATTGTAGAGGACATGTTTATATTTCCAAAAAGTCCAAGATCATATTCAAAAGTTAAAAATTGAGCAAGTTATGAGATACACAAGTTGGGAAATTTTGAAGAGATGCAAGAAAACTCAATTGAGTAGATTTGTGATTCTAGATTATTGGGCCTAACTTTTTGGAGTTCAAACATACTCATGATGTGTCCAAGGACATATAAACCTATCCATGAATTATTTTGATTTTGGTTTTGATTTATTTGAATTTTTTATTCATTTAAATATGAATTAAATCAAATAAACTGAAAACCTAATGGGTAAAGTAGGGAAAAAATATTGCTAATGATGAGAAGTCAAGCAAGAATTCAAAGAATAAATTTGATTCAACCAATAAAGTAATGGGAAACACAAGTATTCTTGGAAGAAAGTTGACATGAAAGAGGTGCAATGTTACAACTATCAAGGATTTGGTCAGTATGCTCAAGACTATCGAAGGAAGAAGGTAGCACGAGGGAAAGATAACGATGAAGCACAATATGGACATGTTGGAGATATTTATTTTAATGATGTTCTACTCAAGGCTAACACTCAGTCAAACACTAAGCAAACCAACATGTGGTAATAAAAATTGGTTCACCAAGTTAGTTGAATCAGTTAAGAAGATGATAAAGTTTGTAGATGGAAGGCATGTCACGTGAGGTGGAAAAGGAAACATATTTGTGGTGAGAAAGGATGATCGAAGGGCCAGTATCAATGATGTGTTATATGTACCTTCAATAACAAGTAACTTGATAAGCATAGGTCAATTACTTGCCAAAGGGTATAACATGAAGCTTGAAAAGTATCAGATAAAGGTGTATAATGGTGATAAGAGGTTCATTTTGAAGGCACCATTGGCAGACAACAAGACCTTCAAAGTAGAGATCAACACGAATGATCACAGGTGTCTTGCTACGACTGTAGGAGAAGACAATAATTGTCTTTGGCATCACAGGTATGAACATCTAAACTTAAGTTTAGATATTCTCAAACAAAAGAAAACGGTGTATGGATTACCTCAGGTGAAGGAATCAAGTCAGGTGTGTGAGGAATGTTGTAAAGCAAAGAAGACTGGGAAAGCATTCATGCATGACTTGCCTATGAGATCGAGATAAAAGTTGAAGCTAGTTCACTATGATATGTGTGGAACTTTTAAAGTGAGGTCTAATTGAGGTAACTAATATTTTCTAATATTCATATATGAATTCACCGGATATATGTGGATTTACCTTAATGAAAGGAAGAGTGGGGTTTGCACACAGTTCAAGAATTTTAAATTGCATGTCAAGAAACAAAATGGTTGGAAGTTGAGGAAACTGAGAACTAATGATGATGGTGAATACACTTCTCTAGAATTTTTTATATTTTGCAATGAGGAAGGTATAGAGCATGAGGTCACTGCACCCTATACACCTCAGCAGAATGGTATAGCTAAACGAAAGAACAGAAGTATATTGAACATGGCGAGGAGCATGTTGAAAGCTAAAGATATGCCAAAGAGATTTTGGGGTGAAGCAGCTTCGACAACAGTGTACATTTTGAATGTCCAACTAAGAAGATAGCCAAGAAGACACCTTATGAGGCTTAGATAGAAAATAAGCCAAATTCCAGTTATCTTAGAGTTTTTGGATCAATGTGTTTCAAGCATGTTCCTGAATAATTGAGTATGAAGCTAGATGATCGAAGTTAGTCCATGGTGCTCATAGATTATCAATTGACTAGTGCATACAATTTATATTCACCAAACAATTATAATCTAGTGATCAGTAGAGGTTTTCTAGTGGATGAGAGAAAGGGGTTAGATTGGATTCATGGGTCAATTTGACAGGAGTCAGTTACAGTCACAACTATGTTTGAAGAAGATCAACAAACTGAAGTCACAATCAATCGGAATGAAGAACCACCTGAGAAGAATGTCATAAGATCTATTAAAACAAGAACTAAGTTAACAAGGCTAGCTGGATATGAGAGATTTCCATATCAAGTTGTCGACAAATTGTGACCTAATAGAATAAGCAATGATGATGGTTGAAGCATAACCAATCAATTTGGATCAAGCCATAAATGATTTAAATTGATGTGCATCCACGAAGGAAGAAATTATGGCAATCGAGAAGAACAAGACTTGAGAACTTGTCGAAAAAGCTAGCAAGAAGCCAATTGAGGTGAAAAGGATCTACAAGTTGAAATAAAGATGAAGCGGTGAAATTTCCGAGCATAAGGAAAGACTAGTGGCTAGAGGTTTTTTGAAAATACCTGGTATTGGTTTCGAAGAAGTCCAGGCACCTATTGCAAGGAAGAGATAATCAAAATTATTATGTCGATGGCAGCATACAGAGGGTGGAAGATACATCAGTTGAATGTAAAGTCAGTATTTCTGAACGGACCTTTGTAAGAAGAAGTTTATGTCAATCAACCACCGGGATTTGAAATCAAAAGGGCAGGAGTCGAAGGTTTACAAATCAAAGCATGTTTCACAAAGTGTGTCTCTGAACATAAAGCGTATGTCAATGATGCAAATAGGGTCAGCCGAATCATTTTATACGTGTGTGTAGATGATTTTTTGATCACATGTGTAGATAAAGCAACGATAAGATGAGTCAAGTCAAAGCTGTTACAGGAATTCGAAATGTATGACCTAGGGAAATTCTCATATTTATTAGTGATAGACTTCAATGACACATGTGAAAGAGTGCTCTTGCATCAGAAGAAGCATGCTCAAGATATCTTGAAAAGGTTCAAGATGAGCAATTGTAATGCAGCTGCCACGCCATTAGAAACTGGAGCAATGTTGAAGAAGAACACAAATGATGAGATTGTAAGCGTAACATTGTACAAACAAATCATTGGATACTTGAGGTATCTTTGCAACACCAGGCCAAATATCTATTGTTGTACCCAAAAAATTTCCCTCCCATTTTCTTTAAGACATTCTTTCAAGACTTCTCAAATACTCAAGACACCCAAGGGTTGACTAGTTAAGATGCTCCTCCTAAGCCAAAAGCCTACAACTAGGGTTTGGAGTTCCTCAAGGAAATTTGGTTTGAAAAGTTCTCAAGTGGATTTTGTGGTTCTCCTTGGATCTCAATAAAGTTCATGTCAAGTTTCAAGTCCTACATCACAAGTTTGCTCAGTCAATGGCTCAGATGATTGATAATCAACTTTATTGGTCAAAAAGTCAATTGTGGTCAACATGCAGACAAACTTCAAGATTTTTGGTCAACATCAACATTTTGAAGTGATATCCAACATTTTATCAAGGGTTGATCATGATTCCCCAAGGAAAACCCTCGAATCATCAAAAGTCAAGAATTGTTAAATTAGGGTTTCCTTAGGAGAAGTCAACTGAACTTTGACCAGGCATAACTTTCACATGCTTCATCAACTTTTCCCCAACCAAAACCCATTTTAAAGAGAATTCAATTATCTACAACTTTTCTTTTATTCTCAAGTTCAAAAAATGTTTCATTTGGAAGATATGATCTAATATATTATAGGTCATTTTCAAAAGTCAACAAAAGACACTTTTTTCCAAGGCAACTCGCGTCAAGATACAGTCTCCAAAAGTAAAAATTATCAACATAGTGATTGTAGAGGACATCATGAACTTTCCAAAAAAGTCTTATGTTACATTCAAAATTTGAAAATTGAGCGAGTTATGAGGTACACAAGTTGGGAAATTTTAAACAGATGCATGAAAACTCAATTGAGTAGATTTGTGATTCTAGGTTATTGGGCCTAACTTTTTGGAGTTAAAACATACTCATTATGTGTCCAAGGACTTCTAAACCTATCCATGCATTATTTTGATTTTGATTTTGATTTATTTGAATTTTTTATTCATTTAAATATGAATTAAATCAAATAAAATGAAAACCTAATGGACAAAGCATGTAAGACTTATGGGCTGGACTCTATGAGGCTTAATAATTCGTGCAAGACACCAACACATGGTCCAGGTTCATTGCACAAATAAAGATGTCAAGGATATCATAATTTTGGCAATATTTCAAATAATGATTTTTCTTTTAAACCATGGCTTAATGTATTTATTCCTTGCCATATTGATCCAGACTCTTATTCCTCTATATAAAGAAAACAATGCAAGCCCAAAAGACGAGGCAGAGACTGCATCACAAAAGCTCCAAATTCTCAAAAAAAATCTCAAAGTTGCAAAATTCGAAAATCAACTTTCTAGCCATCCTCAATCAAAACAAACCAGATATTCGTGCCCCTGAAGTTCCCAGGAACTCATCCTAGACCTTCTTGAAGCCTAAAACGCCCTAGAACATGCAGACCAAGTCGCTCCAGTTTGGTAAAATCTCTCAATCATAAACTTTTAATTCTCACGTTATAAATCATTTATAAGCATGCATACATGTTCATACTGATACTTGGAATGTTTTAGAACCATTTCTTTTAAGTTTTGACGCAGCAATCCAAGAATGCCATTGTTAAGGCACGATCTGAATTCGTGTTCAAACCACATGATGCAGTGATTATCTATTTATTTTAAGCCCATATTTGAACTCGGGGCATGATTTTACGTAGGATAGGCCTCTAGTTGGTCATGAATCTTACGAATTTGCAGGTTTTCGTTTTTGCATGATCGGAGAAGACGACTGGAGTTTGAGTCCGGCGTCTCTGACTTTTGTTGACTCCGGCCAAGGGCTTGCGTGTCCAAACCTTACTCACTGATTTGTCCATTCAAAATAATAGAGGCCCACCACGCGCGCGTTTTTTGTTTAGCTGATTTTATTCTTCATTTGCAAATATAATATCATTACTTTATTATACTGACGAATGAACATAATGGCTCAGTGGAAGCAAGCGCGCTCTTAAGGCATATCCCTGCCAGGTCCTGGGTTCGATCCTGGCAGGGAGTAAATTTTTATTCTTTTCTAATCTTTGTCTTATAGATCTAGTACCTGGTAGTCCCAACACGCACACGATGCGCTCCACATCCTGACCATCAAATCTCTTTGGGATGTAAATACAGCGCTTCAAACACGCATTCCCACCATGCATCCCTCAAGACTGGCCATACATGATCCTGTGCAAAAGTTGGGCTCTAGCCAAGTTGGGCCTATTGACTTTTGACTCTGCACCCCCTAATTACTTGTTTTGCAGCTTGGCCCAATTTAATTTTTTTTGTCTTTTTTATTTTATTATTTGTTTTCTTTTATTTCAATTAATTTCTTTTTCCTATTAAAAAATCATAAAAATCAGAAGAAAAAAATCACAAAAAAATATTAGACTTAAGTTTTTTTTTACTTAATTTAATTATTGTAAATTTTAATTAATTATTGTAAATTTTAATTAATTATTTAATCATATTTTTCTTAATTAATTAAATTAATTAGAATTAGGGTTTCCTTAATTTAATTTAATTTAATTATTTTTTCTAAACAAAAAAAATATTCAAAAAAAAATCTTTTTTTACCACTTAGAACTTTTTTAGGGTTTCTCTTCTCCACGCGTTTATTTATTTTATTCGCACTATTTTCACAAATATATATAATTGTCAATGGGATGTAATAGATTAAACTAATACCTTTTACATTTTTCCCCCATTTTTGGTTTGTATCTCCCCTACCCCGAAGCGATGTAATAGCATAGATTAAATTCCCGCATCTTTATTTTGTCTGTACATATTTAATTGCTAGATGTATGCTAATAGGTTTGCATGACAAGATCTAAAAACAAATGGTAGAAAACCTAAATTTTTAAGATAAATAACTAAAACACAACACACTTCACACACGCGTACCTCTATGGTACCTCTACTTGTTGCCTTCGTAAAAACAGTCATATCCCTCGAACATGTGGACACTTTAGAAAATATCCTCAGTTAAAAAGATTGTAGTCCCTCGATGATCCTTCGATGCTTCCTTCGGTAAACGATCTAGTCCCTTACGATAAAATTGCTAGAGTGCCCTACGAGTTGCCTTTATGACTGTACGATGACCCTCGCTCGTCCCTTAAAACATCCAATGATAAGGCTACCTACCGACTAATGGTAGGATATCACTATCTAAATGAAAAGAGGAAAAGAACAAAGATATTTCGAGTAGGTAGACCGCTTATAGTTTCTTTCTCATAAAAACAAACAAAATAATTTGTTCACACATACACAAACTTTTATCTAAAAATATTTTCAAATACAAAAAACACTTTGTATACGTTCTCAACGATACGAGAAACATTACAAAGTTCACCGAGCTAAGGCCTCTTTTCAAAATATTTTCAAAATACACTTACACAAAAAGCATTTTTAAAGTGAGCTAGCAACTAAGAGCCCGTAGATAACTACGGATGGAAAGGGTGCTAACACCTTCCCTTTCTATAACCTACCCCCCGAACTCAAAATCTTTAAAAGGTCTTTCCTGTTCTTTTCACCCTTTCTATTGTTGGGTAAAAGAAGAGTCGATGGCGACTCTTGCTAACCGCAACATTTGCGATAAAATGCAAAACCAACAAAGTAGGTTCTCCCACCATATTCCTACTCTACTATAGTCTTTGTTTGTTTGTTGGCACAGGTAGTAGAGGCATTCTCCACTCCATATGTAGAATCTGAAAGTTAAAGGCATCATTGGTAGGCAGAACTGGCGACTCTGCTGAGGACATGAAACTAAAAGTGGGGTTACCTTAGAGATAGTTCATATTTGAAATTCTTAACTTATTTGACTTGCTTGCTTTACATTTCGGGTTTATGTTCGGGATTATTCTTAAAGATCATATACCCGGATCTGGAGAACTTTAGGTAAGTAGCAATACATCGTGGGGACTATGCGACGTAATATTGACATGGTTAAAGTGATGGCTACGTCAGTGTGACACATTTGTACGTACCAGTATCCCTTGAGTCCAGTCGAGGAGAATACAGGGCCGCTGTGTGGTGTCATAAAGCACTAACTGACCGTAGAACCTTAGTTGAACAACTTGGCCATTAGAAAGTAGTGATATATCCGTATTTGGTGCAAGACTAAATTTGGTTGATACTCGATACTGCGCTAATTGAGATAGGAATTTTGGGATATTTCAATCGCTAATAAAGGGCAAAATGGTCAAAATTAAGGTTTTGACTGGGAAAGGGCAATTTCTGATTTTTGACCTAGAAAATGGTAAATTGGTTTAAGGCATGATCTCAAGAGTCCAATTGCATAATTTTGACCTAATGACATGATTCAAAACATTGCAAGTCCATTGGATTGACATATGAACTTTGCAGTCAGCTGATCAAAAGTCAACTATATACTGAAAAGTCAAACTTTGACTTTTTGGTCAAAATCAAGTGCCAAAGATCATGATTCATCAAAACATGTCAAAATATGAAACTTATTCATCGAGAAATCAAAAAGTCAAGATTTCATTTTGAAATGTCAATTTCTAAACTTAGAAATTTTTCTAAGTGTTGAAAATTTCATGTTTTTTCATAATTTTTGAGCAAATTTGTCACCATGATGCAAGATGATTCAAGAGAAACTTCCAACATGAAAGTTTTATATCTCCATGAAATCTACAACTTTTCTTCACACAACTTCTTCCAAAAGTGCTTGGATCTCAAGTTATAATTTTATGAACATAGGGTCATGAAACTAAACACTTAGTGAAATTTTGCCCTAATTTGGTCAGGATTTTGACCCAACTTCATGCAACTTTTTCATATAGTTCCAAGGGGAATATTCAAAAGCAATTCAAAGATGGGTTATAGAGCACATTTCAAGCTTTCCTAGATGTCCAATAACTCCTTAAGATCATTCTTGAGTAGGGAGAATCGAAGAGATGAAGTTAGGGTTTTGTCACTTGAATTACAAGTTATTTTTGATGAACACGTGAACCAAATCCATAGCCTTGCTGCATAATCCTAACTTTTCAGGCCTCAAACTTGTTTTTCACTCCATAATTAATGGTTTACACAACTGATTGTGCCCTTATCCAAGTGTTTCAAGCTTTGTCCAAATCAATTTGCCATTTTAGGGAGAAAGTAACATATCCATTCTTGTAAAGCAAGCTTTATGCACAAAGTCAGCTTCTTAAGCTCCCAACTTGTTTTCCTTGATTACACTCAATCCAAAAAGTCATAAGTATTGTGTTTAAAGTGGTTAACAACTCTATGAACCAAGTATATGGCTTGGAAACTTGAATTTCTCAAAAATCACATGTTATGCATAAACTTGTAATTTTGAATTCTGATCAACAAGAGGTCTCCAAACTTGTTGCTTATAAATAGAGTCACTATTTGTAAGCTATAGGATGAGCTTAAGCCCCCTGAAACACACCAAAACACTCTCAAATCAGAAATTGCCAAAAAACTCCATTGTTGCACAGTTTCTGACCTTGAACTTCAAACTCACATTTCCCTCGTGCGTTTCTTGGCCTTTTAGTTTCTAAAGCTTCCTTACATCAAGTGTAACCTATTCATGTCCCTGTTTCATTACTGTAACATCATTTACCATATCCTCCATAACCAAAAATAGAGCATTGCACATTGACTTCTCCATGTCATTTCAGCCACTCTCAACTCAAGCAAACCATTGCATTAGCTTCCTAGGACCTCATGGAAGCTAACCTGATCATCACCACTTCCTGAAAGAAGCTCAAACTCCAAACACGATTTCCAGTTTTAAGGTAAGTTTTCTCAACTCGGAACTCTTCATACAGGCATCATCAATAGTTTATTTGTGAACAAAACATCAAGATATCATTGCCCTGAAGCTAATTATGTCCTTAGTTTCCATTAATTTTGCTTGAGCTTAGAGAATTTTGAAACTGAAATTTCTGAAATTTTTAGGGTTCAGATTAGGGCCATTAAAATTAATGCTTATATTTGATCTATAGTTTTAATACTTTACATTTCTGGAATCGTGAGAAAATTTTCTACAAGTTTTATGTTTACAATTTTCATTTTTGATGAAAAATGAGCAAGTTACAGTTGGTCTGGCTGGAGGTTGAAGATGAAGTCTTCAGGGGTCATTTTGCCTTACGTATTTATTGTTTTATTTGTATTAACGGATGTATAGCCACCCCAGCGGAAGAAGCGCGCGCCTGTAACCTATGGGACCTGGGTTCGAGCCCCAGTGGTACCCTTTTCATTTTTCACATTTTCACTTTTCTGATTTTTGTTATTTTTGGCAAGCGCTGGGCCCTATGGGCCTAGCTTATTTTTGTTTTTGCTAGTTGACCTCCCTATTGACTATTGGCACCCCTGGCCCAAGTTTGTTTATTTTTCTTTATTTATTTCATTTTTATTTTCTTAAATATATTTTCTAAATACTAAAAAATCATAAAATACAAAAAAATGAGATATTTATATTTTGACTTAGTTTATTTTATTTTTCTCACAAAAAATATTTTTATTAATTATACTTTGTTTATTTTTTTACTTATTATCTTGTAAATATAAAAAAAATTAGGTTATTTGTTATTTTCTTTCATACTAATTTAAATACATTATTTTTAATATAAAAAAGACTAAAAATATTTTATAATGCTATAAATATTTTCAAGATAAAAATACCAAAAATACTTTTCTTAAACTTATTTTCTTTTGATTAATTAATAGAACTAGGTTTTTATTTAAAAACCTTTTCTTAATAAAATTCAATTTTTATTAATTACTTTCTTTATTTAATTAGGTTAAGACAAAAATCCTTTTTTCATAAAAATTAAACAAAGATACATTTTCTTTACATTTTGCATTTTTTTTGTACATTTATTCATTTTGTACTTTGTATTTATTTAATCTCTTGTACATTAATACCCATTCAATTTGGTTGTAATAGATTAACTAGGTTTATATTCTTGCAATCCCCATTTACAAATTGTACACCCCCTCCCCACAAATGTTATAATAGCGTAGTAACTTTAAATTTCGCAACGTATCGCTTTTATATAACATGCCTAGTAATTAGGGTTTGTATGAAAAGACTAAAACCAATACTTAGAAAACCCTAATTCAAGACAAAAACAAGCATGAAAATAATACACTTGCACATGAGCACCCCTGGGGTTATCCCACTTGGTTGCCTTATACAAAATGATCATATTATGCATGTAAGGTATCTTAGCAAAAAAATACAAGATCATAGTCCCTCGATGACACTATCTAAGTTGCCTTACAAATGATCTTAGTCCCTAAAAAATAATGCTAAGATACCTTGCAACATTGGTAATCATGGTTATACGATGACCCACGCCCGTCCCGTTTACATCCAAAGATAGGGTTACTTACCAAATCAATGGTAAGACAATAATGTCAAAGGAAAAAAATGAACAAGAAAGACATTTGAATAGGTAGATTGCTCCTAATTACTTGCTCCATTTCAAAACAAACATCCTTGCTATTTTCAAAAATAATCACCTACACTTTCAAACATCTTACAAACATTGAAAACATTTTCAAAAGATCAACATCTTTGTATACATTCTTACAAACAAGAATCATTACAAAGATTGCCTAAACAATGGCCTCTTTACAAAATACTTTCAAAAACCACACAAAGCACAATTTCAAACAAAAGCAAGTGATCTAGCAAGTAACTAAGAGCCCATGGAAAACCATGGATGAAAAGGATGATAATACCTTCCCTTTTCATAATCTACCCCCGAACTCAAGAAACAATCTCAAAGGTCTTTCCTGTGCTTTTTCACCTTTCCTTTTGGATAAAAGAAAATTCGGTGGAGACTCTTGCTAACTGCAACATTTGCGATCAAACGCAAAACAATCAAGTCAGTTCTCCCACCGTATAACAGTTAACTTCAAGGGTTCCTGAAAATTCTTCGTTCACCAAAGGATATGTTCGACTTCTCAATCTGGTTACCTCAAGCTTTGAAGATGACATGATGAGGGTGCTCTTTCAGTTCTTTGACCCTGTACATCATTGTTTCACTTTTCCTGATTATCAATTGATACCTACAATGGAATAATTATCTCAACTACTAGGAGTATCTGTTCTTGATCAAATACCCTTCACCGGTTTAGAGAAAACTCCAAGACCCAGAGTTATTGCCAAGTCCTTACATCTGAAGAGTTCTGACATTATAGCTAATTGGAAGACAAGAAATGGGGTCAAAGGCTTTTTGGATAAATTCCTGATGGAGAAGGATCGACTATTTTGGATGCTTTGGATTTACAAGCTTTTGAGGAGATCTTGGCTCTTCTAATCTATGGGTTGGTGCTTTTTCCTAACCCTGACCAACTCATAGATGTGAATGCTGTCAAAATTTTCCTTACTCGTAACCCTGTGCCTACATTGCTTGGAGACGTTTTACACTCTCTTCATACTCGTGCTATAAGGAAGATAGGAACTCTTATGTGTTTCTTGCCTTTTCTGCCTAGATGGTTTATTTCGCACCTTCCTTGACCAGTATTGAAGAATGAGTATGGTTTGAGGTAGTCGTAAAGGTTAATATCGCATTCTCATACATATATACATTGGTGCTCTCGATATCAAGAGGATATTACTATCATTTATCATTGTGGGAGTTCCCTAATGTTACACTTTTATGCATTAGGGGAGGTATTACTTATAACCCTTCTCCAGCTCTACGACAATTTGGCTATTCTCGAAGAGATGGTCCCCACAATGCACTCATTCAAGATATTATATTCGACTACGAGAACAATGTGCAAGGTTATCATCGAAGGTTCGTACATGCTTGTGGCATGATAAGCAAGGTGGATAGCAAGAATTTGGGGCATAATAATTCCATCCCTCTTGAGCCTTATCTCAAATGGGTACGAGCTCGTGCTCAAAGTATCATGATGTTATATCTAGCCATCCTACCAATAGTTATGGAGCCTATTATTGAGGGGGATGTTCCTTATACCATTCTCCACCCTGATATGCCTACTGACCTTGAAGAGTTTCAAAAGTCTTGGATTCAACTGAAGGAAGAAAGGGACATCTTTGAGACCCAATTCTATGCAAGTGAGAAGAAAGTCTTGGAACTCACATGGCAACTTCAAGAGGAGAAGAGTCTTAATGCTTACATCAGTACAAAGAGGAAACGTCCTTGAGAGATTTGATTCTTATATTTTAGGAGTTCATTTTATCTTTGAAAGCTTTTGTAAGCCTAAAAGACAGTTGTAATTTGAACTTTGCTAATAAAAATTTTGTTTCTTGTTTCCTCCTGGTTAGAAAATTTAAATTTCCTAAAGTCCTTGAAATCATTGCATTTACATATCATGCACCATTTCATAACAGGTTTTTCGTACAGGTTTCTCATCTTCTCGCTATTTATTTCAGCAGAAAAATGGTCATCGAACAAACTGTAAAGGATCTCCAGGCTCTGCATGCTCAGTTCCAGGAAGCTCTCATGAGTTTGGCCCAAGTGCAAAAACAGTTGTTGGCGCTCGTCGCCAAGAAAAAGAAGACCAAAAAGCCAGTTGTTGTCCTCAACCTGGGGAGGAGATTCAAGGGTCTTGTTCAACCAATCCATGTAGAAGATGACTCCTCTGAAGAAGATGACAACAACAATAAGGATGGCAAGGACAAGTAGGATTATGAGAATACTCCTGAAGACGACGACTTTTCTGATGAACAGTGTCCTCCTACGGATGACAAACATAAACAGTTGGAGGACAGGCTCAAGGCAATGGGAGTCCAGAAGGTGCCTGGACTGGATTTTGATGATTTAGGTCTGATTCCGGGGTGGTTATCCCACCTAAGTTCAAAGTCCCCGTTTTTGCTAAGTACGATGGGGTCTCTTGTCCTAAGCTCCACTTGAGGTCATACGTTCGGAAGATACAACCTCACACTGTTGACCGAAAGTTATGAGTTCATTTATTCCAAGAAAGTTTGGCTGGTACACAACTGGAATGGTTCTATCAGCTAGAGGGAACCAGTATTCAAACTTGGGAGGACTTGGCTGCTACTTTCTACAAGTAATACCAATATAACGTTGACCTGGCACTAACTCGAGTGCAACTGTAAAATATGTCCATGGGCTCTAATGAGGGGTTCAAGGAATATGCTCAGAAATGCAGGGAATTAGCTGGAAGGGTAAAACCTCCTATGAATGATCGGGAAATGGTGTATATGTTTATGGGCACTCTGACAGGCCCGTTCTTTAATATGCTGATCGGGAGTTCCCCGTCTGGCTTTACAGAGATGATTCTGACTGGGGAAAGAATAGAAAATGGTATCAAGAGCGGGAAGATCCCGATGGCTGCATCTTCAAATACTATGAAGAAATCATCTGGAGGGAAAAAAGAGGTCAATGTTGTCTATGGCCAGAAGAGTCGTAGTAAAAGTAGTCACCACCAATATGTGGGAGCAATTTTAATTTCCAATTTGGTGCTTGCTCAACAACAGTAACAGCAAGCCAACCACCAAAGGCCATATGCTCCAAGAAGACAATTCACAAAGATTAATATGCCTTTGTCTCAGGCACTACAACACTTGCTAAAAGCCGAACTCATTTTGTTGCGGGATCCTCCTCCCAATCCCAACACCGCCTCTCCTATGTACAATCCGAATGCAAGATGTGCTTATCATTCAAATAGTCCTGGTCATGACACCAACAATTGTTGGGCCCTGAAGAACAAAATTCAGGACAAGATTGACAACAAGGAGATTGAGTTCGATCCTCTAGAGACCCCAAATGTGATTACAACACCTATGCACAAGCATGATAAAGGCATAAGTGTCATTGAAGATATTATGTATGTTAGTTCTGTAAATGATGTGATTACTCCGCTCTCTACAATAAAGAAGAATTTGTTACAAGCTAGTTTATTTCCAGGTTGTATTGAAGGTTGTTATTGTTGTGCAGTCGAACCCAATGGTTGCGAGTCACTAAAAAAGGGTGTTCAAAGCTTGATGAATGAACACATTATTCTGATTGAAAAAGTTCTGCCTACCAACAATTTCTGCCAAGATCTGTCGGTTATCTCTGGTACTCCTTTTAGGATCCCTTCCAAAGGTCCTATAAGGATTACCGCCAATCCGAAAGCAACTCTGCTGGTTATTACAATGCTTGGGCATATCCCGTATTCCTAGGAGAAGGTTATTCCATGGCATTATGGGTCTGACGTCTATTACCATGGCGTCAAGCAATAATTATCTGATGAAGAAAATGAAGAAGTCGATCCCAGTATTGTCAATATTGCAGGGACCAGTAAGATTACAAGAAGTGGAAGGATTTTCTCCCTGGAAATCTCCCCACCTGCTCAGGTTACAGCTACCAAGACGACTATTAAGGCTCAAGGTAAGGAGCCGGTGATAGAGCATGCCCAGACGGAGGCTCCAAAAGAAGCTCCTGTCAAAGATACTTCTGGAGAAGATTTAGAAGAGGTTCGGAAGATCATTCACCAAAGTGATTATAAAATTGTTGAATAGTTGGGGAAAACTCCATCCAAAATATTTATGTTGTCCCTACTGATGTGTTTTGAGGCCCATGCGAAGGCTTTAGTGAAATTCCTAAAGACTGCTCATGTGCCGCAAGAAACTTCGGCAGATAAATTTGGAAGCTACGTGGCTAGTCTGACAAATGACAATGGTTTGGGTTTCTCCAATGCTGACTTGACTCCGGAGGGGAGGAATCACAGTAGGGCCTTGTATATCTCCATTTAGTGCAAGGGCACTACATTGGCCCATGTATTGATTGACACATGATCATCTTTGAATGTTCTGCCGAAAGGCACTCTCGATCGGTTAAATTGTGAAGGGTTAGTGCTGAAGCCCAGAAATATCATAGTTCGAGCCTTCGACGGATCGAAACGAATGGTGCATCGAGAAGTAGACCTCCCGATCAAGGTGGGTTCACAAATTTTTGAGTCCACTTTCTATGTCATGGGCATCCGTCCGACTTACTCTTGTTTATTGGGATGCCCTTGGATCCATGGGGCAGGTGTTGTCACTTCCACCCTGCACCAGAAGCTGAAATATCCGGTGAAAGGGAAAGTTGTTACTGTTTATGGAGAGGAGGAATACATGGTCAGCCACCTCAACTCATTCTGAAATGTCGAGATGGATGGAGAATTCATTGAAACGCCCTATCAAATCTTTGAAGTAATCTCTCCTGCTGCCGTTGAAGATGTTTCAGCCATTCCGAAGATCACCAAAACTCCGCACAAGATGGCCTCCTTGAAAGATGCTAAGGCCACTATTAAAGAAGGTGGTAATACAATTTGGGGTCAGCTTCCGCATATCTCTTTCAAGTCTAACAAGTTTGGTCTGGGCTTTACTGCAGAAGGTTAGGGGGTTGTTTGTCGGGCTTGTGATGAGAGACCTCTGTTCCGCATCAGCAACACTCAGTGATTGTAACTTCAATAACTAGATATTCCCGATTGTGGGTGATGGACTGGAAAACTTGAAGGCAGAAGACATCTTTCCCATCTCCTTTAGTCAGGAGTAATAAGCTATATTCCTGTCTTTTTGTTTTCAAAAGTTTTTGGCTATGTAATAAATAATAACTTTAAAACCTTGTATCTTACCCGGGGCAAAATGGTTCATTTGTTAAAGGGTTGGTTAACTATTCATAAACATTTGTTCATTCAATAAAAACATTGGACATTTTGCATACAAATTTTGTGATCTCTGTCTTTATTTTATCTTATTGCATTTTCAAATAGCTATGTGTTCTTACACACACCCACACACTACACTGCAGATCCTCATCCACTCTAGATCTCGTTGATAAGGATTCTGCTATTGCCTCATATGACTTTGACAATCCGATCTACCAAGTCGAGGACGAAGGTGAGGAAGATTGTGAATTACCTGGATAACTTGCCAGAATCTTGATACAAGAAGAGAAGGTTATCCAGCCACACGAAGAGTTAGTCGAAGTGGTGAACTTGGGTACCGAGACAGACAGGAAAGAGGTCAAGATAGGTGCTGACCTAGAAAACATTGTCAAAAGCAGGTTAATCCAGACGCTACATGAATATGTTGAAATCTTTGCCTGGTCATATGAAGGCATGTCAGGACTCGACACTGATATTGTGGTTCATCATCTGCCAATGAAAGAGGGTTATGCTCTGATAAAATAGAAGGTTCGTCGCATGTATCCTGGAATGTCAGAAAAGATCAAGGCTGAGGTCATGAAATAGTTCAACACATGGTTCTTGGCAGTGATATCATATCCTCAGTGGGTTGTTAATGTTGTTCTGGTGCCAAAGAAAGACGGAAATGTGTGTATGTGTGTAGATTACAGGGATCTGAATAGGGCGAGCCCCAAAGATGACTTCCCACTGCCACATATTGAAGTTTTAATCAAAAACACCGATTAACACAAGGTATTCTACTTCATGGATGGCTTCTCAAGTTATAATCATATCAAGATGACACCTAAAGACATGGAGAAAACCACCTTCGTCACACAGTGGGGCACTTTATGTTATAAGGTTATGCCTTTTGGGTTGAAGAATGTCGGGGTAACCTATCAGCGTGCCACGATAGCCTTGTTTCATGATATGATTCACCACAAGATAGAGGTCTACATTGACAACATGATAACCAGGTCACAAATTGAAGAGTAGCATCTTGATCACCTGCACAAACAGTTTGAAAGACTCAGGAAGTATAAACTGAGGCTAAATCCTAACAAGTGAACCTTTGGGGTGAGATGTGGTAAACTCATGGGCTTCGTCGTCAGTGGTAAGGGTATTGAGGTTGATCCTGCTAAAGTTAAATCCATTCAAGAAATGCTAGCTCCTCTTACCGAGAAGGAAGTCAGAGGTTTATTAGGACGGTTGAATTACATTTCCCGTTTCATTTTGCATTTGACTGCTACTTATGAGCCAATCTTCAAGTTGCTGAAGAAAGATCAAGTAGTAAAATGGAACGATGACTTTCAAATAGCCATTGATAAAATTAAGGAGTACCTAAAAGAACCTCTTATTCTGATGCCACCAGTCGAAGGAAGACCTCTAATCATGTACTTAACAGTGCTAGAGAATTCAATGGGGTGTGTATTGGGGCAACATGACGAGTCTGGTCGAAAAGAGCATGCAATATACTACCTTAGCAAAAAGTTTACCGACTGTGAAACAAGATATTCACTGCTTGAGAAAACTTATTGCGCTTTGGCATGGGCTGCTCGGTGACTAAGACAGTATATGTTGACCCATACTACTTTGTTGATCTCTAAAATGGATCCTATCAGGTACATATTTGAAAAGCCAGCTCTCTCCAGAAGAATTGCCTGATGGTAGATGGTCTTAACAGAATATGATATCCAATACACCACTCAAAAGGAAATCAAAGGAAGTGTATTGGCCGACCACTTGGCGCATCAGGATGTAGACGACTATCAGTCTATGAACTTTGAATTCTCGAATGAGAATATTATACTAGTAATAGATTGTGAGGAACCTGGACCGTATGAACGACTTTAACAAGGATCCCAATGGACTATTGTTTTTGATGGAGCTTCTAACGCTCTTGGCAACAGAATTGGTGTTGTGATCATCTCCCCCAAAGGTTTCCATACACCTTTTACTGCTAGACTTTGCTTCGAATGTACCAACAACATGGCCGAATATGAAGCTTGTATCATGGGTCTTAGGGCTGCTATTGACCTAAGAATCAAATTCTTAAGCGTGTACGGGGATTCAGCTTTGGTAATCAGTCAGGTTAAGGGAGATTGGGATATGAAGCACCCGAATCTCATTCCTTATAAATAGCATGTACTAACCCTGATCCCGTATTTCGAGGAGATTACCTTTGGGCACATACCAAGAGAAGAGAATCAGATGGTGGATGCTTTGGAAACCATGTCATCCATGTTCAAGGTCAGATGGGACAATGAGGCACCTAGAATTACCATTGAAAGATTCGACGAACCCGCACACTTCTTGAAATTGACACTGATGCAGTGGAGGAGAAACCTTGGTTTCATGAGGTGAAAAGGTACTTCAAAGCTCAAGAATACTCTGAGGGGGAATCCATCAATGACAAGAAATTCTTGTGAAGGTTTTCAGCTAAATTCTTCTTAAGCAATGGAATTCTATACGAGCGCAATCATGATTCAACCCTACTTCGTTGTATGGACAAGAAGGAAGCAAAAGAGAATATACAAGATATGCACGAAGGTGTTTTCAGTACTCACTCTAGTGGGCATACTATGGCTTAAAAGATCTTAAGTGATGGTTACTATTGGTCGACTATGGAAACCGACTATCACCATCACTCGAGCACCTGTCAAAAGTGTCAAATTTATGCCGATAAAGTTCATGTCCCTTCGGTGTCTTTGAATGTCATGACTGCTCCTTGGCCATTTGCAATGTAGGGCATTGATATGATCGGACAAACCAAGCCCACATCATCTAAAGGACATCATTTCATCCTCGTCGCCATCGACTACTTTATGAAATAGGTTGAAGCAACCTCATTTGCCTTTGTTACTAAGAATGTGGTTGCCCGGTTCATTAATTACAACTTTATCTGTCAGTATGGCATCCCCGAGAGGATTATCACAGACAATAGTACCAATATCAACAACACGATGATCACTGAGCTCTGCACACAGTTCAAGATCAAGCATCACAACTCTTCTTTTTATCGACCTAAGATGAATGGCATAGTGGAAGCCGCCAATAAGAACATAAAGAAGATCATATGGAAGATGGTTGTGACGTATAAATATTGGCACAAGATGTTACCGTTCGCTCTTCACGAATACCTCACTTCAGCTAGAACATCCATTGGGGCAACCCCTTTCTCTCTAGTCTATGGTATGGAAGTTGTCCTACCTGTCAAAGTTCACATTCCTTCTCTGAGAATCATGAAAGATGCAGACTTGGACGAAGACAAGTGGGTTCAAACCAGGTTGGATCACTTAAATCTAATTGATGGGAAGAGGCTGGCGGTTGTCTGTCACGGTCAGATGTATCAGAAACGCGTGTTCAAGGCATTCAATAAGAATATCAAGCATCGGGTATATTAGGCTGGTGATTTGGTAATAAAGCGCATTATCCTCCCGCAAGGTGATCCCAAGGGAAAATGGACTCCTACCTATGAAGGACCATTTGTAATCAAGAAGATAATTTCTGGTGAAGCTATGATACTGGCTGTAACGCCCCATTTTATTTAATATTAATTATATTAATATTTTCGAGTTACCGTTTGACGTTTATTTTTGCGACGAGAATATTTATATTAACCGATATATCTGTTAATATATTCGGCGACATTTTATTCGGACCGGTAATTATTTTGTTCGGTCTGGTATTTGTTTTGAGGGATCGGTAATTATTTTGTTCGGTCCGGTTTTTGTTTTGAGGGACCGGTAATTATTTTGTTCAATCCGATTTTTATTCCGTTCGGTTCGGTAAAATATTATTCGGACCGATATTTAATTATTTGGAGTTATTTTAATTATTTGGGTTAATAATATTATTTAGTATTATTTAGAGGTATTGTACAAGAAGGGCTTTTTGGGTATTTACTTGTGTCTTGCAAGATCAAAACCAAACACAACACTACTTGTTTTGACATAACACATAAAAACACACTTAGAGGCATAGAGAGAGCTAGAGGTCTTGGAGAAGAGAAAGAGAGAACACAAAGCTAGGGTTGGATTTGGTTGAAATATCGGAATCATTTCAAGCATCTAAGGTAAGGGGTTTGATTTTCCAATGCTTATAGTTAGGGTTTGATTTGGTATATTTTGGATTTGGGGAAAATTGATGTTAGGGTTCTTGAGTTTGTTGAGATAAATTAGATGAGTTAATTTAGGTGTTGTTGTTGATGGATTATTGTTATATTAATTGAAATGTAAATTGTAAATTAAATTAGGAAGGAAAATTGAATTATATTAAGTTTATAAGATAAATTGTCAGTATGTTAAGTTAATAAAATGAAATTATGCAGCAAACATATTATGCAGGTTTTTTTGTTATGAAAATTGGAAAATTTAAGCAAGCAAAAGTGCATGGATGCACTTGGAAAGGGTCCCCATTCCTTAGTTGCCAAAGGTACTTCCGTCCCATGCATTAGGTGGAGAGACGGCAATGTCGGTTTTGCGGTTTCTCTATTTTGGCTTTTCTTTTACAGTTCAGTTTTTTTTTCCAAAATTAGTTTATGTTTTGTTTTTTAATTTTCATAATTCATATATTAATTAATTATATTAATTAAAAATAAATATGACATAAGTTAGCCTATTTAATTTGGAACCCGATTATGTTCCGATTTCCCGATTTCAGCAATTTCGGCGATGGAACAAGATGCTCCGAATTGAACAAAAATTGACGTGCTAGCTAATTTTGATGTGTAGCACGTCGTGGTGACGTTAGTTTTTCGAGATTGCGATTTTTTAACGTAGCGACCCGAAATAAGTCAATTTACAGTTAAGTTGAAACGGGTTGCGTTTTAGTCGGTTTAAGTCGCGTATGAGCAATCTGATTGCGACGTTGATGATTATAATTGATGCCGATTATTGTGAATGACTTTTGCAACGATTATTGATGTTTGATTATTTTCCCATGTTTGGAATTAAGTGAATTATTTGAGGATGCTGTTGTGTGATTAAATATGATGTTTGTGACGTTTTATTCATAATGAATACTTGATGATAAATGATGTGATGATATGTTTATCTTGATGTGGATAAATATGGCGACATGGGCTTTATGCCAAATTTTGATGTGCGATGATGATGTTATTTGTTGTGTCGTGTTTGTGATGTCGTGTTTTGGAGTCACATACATTACATTGGCGACGAGGGCTTTTATGCCAATCGACGAGGGCTTTTATGCCAAAGCGACGATGGGCTTTATGCCAATGTCACTAATTACGGACAAAGCGACGGGTACCACATGCATAACATAGTCGTGTCTCATGGAGTCGGTTATGTTTATTTTTGATTCTTTTGGCGTTGAGTTTTATTTGATGGCTTATGGTGAATTGTGATGTTGTATGATACTTTGTTTTGTGATGATTTTTGTGTTGAACATAAAGTGATTATGATGTGATAATTTCATGATGAGTAAGCGATGAATATAACATGACGGTAAAGCGACGATATGAGTTTATGGCGATGAAGTTTATGTCTTGTTTTGATATAATTATGATGATTATGTGATGATATTAAAGTGTTGATTTATACACTAAAATGATGATTTAAAGTGTGTGAGATTTGGATATGTGTTGACATACTCTTATTAATCTTATATCATTTATGATTCCAAAACTATTTATATATTTTATCATGCCTTTAATTATATGTTTTGGAGTATCTCACCCTTTACTTGTTTCGTCGTTGCCTTTATATTGGTAACGTGCAGGTGATCCACGAGGATGATGAGGATTAGCTCGAGTCTCTTTATTTTGAGTCGCATTGCTCTGATAGCAGTAACACTCGGGATTTGGGCGACGTTATTATTTTGGATAGGATAGTTTATGTATACTATCTTATGATGTTATAACTTTATGTATTGATGATAACATGATGATACGTACATTTTGTGAACACATCCGCTGTGCTGTGAATATTTATATGTTGATATATTATGATTTATGATATGAATCAGTATATCCTACTTTTGATTTTTATGATGTGAATTATAATGCAAAGTGATGAAAACATGAATATGTGATACCTCAATTTATGTTTGGATGAAATTTTGAAACTCTTATTTTATTATTAATTACGAGGGGTAGAATTGGGGTGATACATTAGTGGTATCAGAGCAGGTCGGTCTGTCCGGCCAAGTTGTTGAGTTTGTTGTTGTCTAACAATCAAGTATTGTTATTTGTTGATTCTAATCCTTGTTTTGTTGTAAGCAGAAGTTGTTATGGATGGAAGGAACGCTGGTAGGAATGATGAGGCTCTTGTTGCTGCTATGCAGGCAATGGCTCAGGCTTTCCAAAACCCTCTGAATGCTGACGAGAACACGGGGTCGCGTAGTTTGGCAACCTTCTAAAGAGAGAATCCTCCTACTTTCCAAGGAAAGTATGATCCTGAAGGTGCTTTGGCGTGGCTGAAGGAGATTGAAAGAATCTTCTGTGTGATGGATTGCACTCTTGTGCAAAGGATCCGTTATGGTACTTATAAATTAAGTGCTGAAGCGGATGACTGGTGGGTTGAAACCCGTCAGAGGCTTAAGGTTGCTGGTAAGGAAGTGACATGGGAAGTTTTCCGAAGGGAATTCTTGAGGAAGTATTACCCAGAAGATGTTCGGGGAAAGAAGGAGATAGAGTTCCTTGAATTAAAGCAAGGAAGCATGTCTATCACTGATTATGCTACAAGCTTCACTAAGTTGGCCAAGTTATATCTGCATTATGATGGGCCGAATGGCGAGTTCTCTAAATGCATCAAGTTTGAAAATGGTTTGCGTCCTGAGATTAAGAAAGTTGTTGGTTATCAGAAAATCCGTGTCTTTTCGGATTTGATTGATAGTTGTAGGATCTTTGAGGAGGACAGTAATGCTCATTATAAGATCGTTTCTGATAGGAGGAACAAGGGTCAGCAGAGCCGTGGGAAACCATATGATACTCCAACTGGTAAAGGAAAACAGAAAGCGTTTCATGGGCGAAGAACTAGTGGGGGAGATGCTCCTGCTAGTATTGTTTGTTACAAGTGTGGGAAACCTGGCCACAAAAGTAATGTTTGTCGAAGCGATGTGAGACCTAAGGAGGTTGAGGTGATATGCTTCCGATATGGAGAAGTGGGTCACATGACTCGTGATTATAGGCATAAGGATGTGGTTTGTTTTAATTATGGAGAGGGAGGTCACATTAGTGCTCAATGTAAGAAGCCTAAGAGGACTCAAGGAGCGGGAAAGGTGTTTGCTTTGTCGGGTGCTCCAACGGCAAACGAGGATGGTCTTGTTCGAGGTACTAGTTTCATTAATAGCATTCCTCTTATTACTATTATTGATACTGGTGCTACTCACTGTTTTATTGCTGCTGATTGTGTAAAGAGATTGGATCTCACTTTGTCGTCTCTGGATAGAGATATGGTGGTAGAAGTTCCGGCTAAGGGAATGGTTACTACTTCTTTTGTGTATGCAAGTTGCCCTTTATCAATCTTTGATAGAGACTTTGTGGTGGATCTTGTTTGTTTACCGCTTGTCGGGTTGGACGTGGTTTTAGGTATGGACTGGTTGAAAGCTAATTATGTCCATATCAATTGTTATGACAACACTGTGAGGTTTTCTTCCTTAGTAGAAGAAGAACAATCTATGTTGGTGTCGACGAAGCAGTTGAATGAGTTCATGAAGGATGAGGCATTGGTTTTCTTGTTGATGGCGACTCTTTCTGTGGAGAGTCAAGCTATGATTGCAAACTTTCCGGTGGTGTAAGATTTTCCCGAAGTATTCCCTGATGAGATTCCTAGTGCACCTCCAGAAAGAGAAGTTGAATTTTTTGTGGATCTTGTCCCTGGTACCAGACCTATCTCTATGGCACCATACAGGATGTCCGCATCTGAGTTAGCAGAATTGAAGAGACAACTAGAAGATTTGCTTGAGAAGAAGTTTGTGAGACCAAGTGTGTCACCTTGGGGAGCTCCAGTTTTGTTGGTTAAGAAGAATGACGGTAGCATGAGACTTTGCATTGATTATTGTCAGTTGAACAAGGTAACAATCAAGAATAGATATCCTCTTCCGAGAATCGATGATTTGATGGACCGATTGGTTGGTGCTCGCATGTTTAGTAAGATTGATTTGAGATCGGGTTACCATCAGATAAGGGTGAAAGATGAAGATATTCAGAAAACTGCTTTCAGGATGAGGTATGGACATTACGAGTATTCGGTGATGCCTTTTGGTGTCACTAATTCACCGAGAGTATTCATGGAGTACATGAATCGTATTTTCCATCCTTACTTGGATCGTTTCGTGGTTGTTTTCATTGATGATATTTTGGTTTATTCTAAATCGGAAGAAGAGCACGCGGAACATTTGCGCATCGTGTTGGAAGTTCTGAAAGAGAAGAAGTTTTATGATAAGTTGTCAAAGTGAGAGTTCTGGTTAAGTGAAGTGAGCTTTTTGGGGCATGTCATTTCTGGTGATGGCATTGCAGTTGATCCTTCTAAAGTTGATGATGTGTTGAGATGGGAAACTCTTAAGTCTGTTACTGAGATTAGAAGTTTCTTAGGATTGGTTGGTTACTATAGAAGATTCATTGAAGGTTTTTCTAAGTTGGTGCTCCCTTTGACAAAGTTGACTTGTAAAGGAGTTGCATTTGTGTGGGAGATAAAGTGTGAAGAAAGTTTCATGGAATTGAAGAAGAAGTTGACAACGGCTCCGATCTTAATTCTACCTAATCTTGAAGAATCGTTTGTTGTTTATTGTGATGCTTCTAAGATGGGTTTAGGTGGTGTACTTATGCAAAAGGGTAAAGTGGTTGCTTATTCTTCTAGGCAATTTAAGATTCATGAGAAGAATTATCCTACGCACGATTTAGAGCTTGCGGCGGTTGTTTTTGTATTGAAGATTTGGAGGCATTATCTTTATGGTTCTAGATTTGAAGTATTTAGTGACCATAAAAGCTTGAAGTACTTGTTCGATCAGAAATAGCTTAATATGAGGAAAAGACGGTGGCTTGAATTGTTGAAAGATTATGATTTTGGATTGAATTACCATCCTGGTAAAGCTAATGTGCTGGCTGATGCTTTAAGTTGAAAGACTTTGCATATGGCACTTTTGATGGTGAAAGAGTTGGAAATGATTGAGAAATTTAGAGATATGAGTCTTGTAATAGAAGTGACGCCAAAGAGTGTTATCTTGGGAATGTTAAAGATCAATAATGATTTCCTTGATAGTATTAGAGAAGCTCAGAAGCTTGATGTGAAACTTGTTGATTTGTTGGTTGGTATTGGGCAAACTGAAAATGAAGATTTCAAGTTAGATGCTCAGGGTGTTTTGAGGTTCTGTGATAGGATTTGTATTCCCGATGATGTGGATTTGAAGAGAGTGATTTTAGAAGAAAGTCATAGAAGAAATTTGAGTATTCATCCCGGAGCGACCAAAATGTATCAAGATTTAAAGAACCTATTTTGGTGGTCGGGCATGAAAAGAGAGGTGGCTCAGTTTGTTTATGCTTGTTTGACTTGTCAGAAGTCTAAAGTGGAGCATCAGAAACCTGCAGGGTTGATGCAACCGTTAGAGATTCCAGAATGGAAATGGGATAGCATTTTTATGGATTTCGTAACGGGGTTACCGATACACCAAGAGGACACGATGTGATTTGGGTGATTGTTGATAGGCTTACGAAGTCGACCCACTTTATTCCTATTAACATCACTTATCACGTATCGAAGTTGGCGGAAATTTATACGCATGTGATTGTTAGATTACATGGTATTCCTTTGTGTATTGTTTCAGATAGAGATCCGAGGTTTACTTCTGAATTTTGGAAGAGCTTGCAAGAGGCTTTGGGTTCAAAGTTGAGGTTGAGTTCGGCTTATCATCCTCAGACTGATGGTCAGACGGAAAGGACGATTCAATCGTTGGAAGACTTGTTACGAGCTTGTATTCTTGAACATGGTGGTTCATGGGATACATACCTTCCTTTGATTGAGTTTACTTATAACAATAGTTTTCATGCTAGTATTGGAATGGCACCATTCGAGGCTTTGTATGGTCGGAGGTGTAGAACTCCTTTGTGTTGGCACGAGTTGGGTGAAAGTGTGGTGCTTGGACCAGAATTGGTTAGAGAGACTACTGAGACGGTGAAGATGATTAGAGAAAAGATGAGAATTTCTCAAAGTCGACAAAAGAGTTATCATGATAAAAGGAGAAAAGACTTGGAATTTCAAGATGGTGATCATGTATTTTTGCGAGTTACTCCTACAATCGGTGTTGGGCAAGCATTGAAGTCAAAAAAGCTAACTCCTCGCTTTATTGGTCCTTACCAAATTACTAGTAAAGTGGGAAAAGTGGCTTATAGAGTGGCGTTACCGCCAAATCTTTCGAACTTGCATGATGTGTTCCATGTGTCGCAACTTCGGAAGTATGTTCCGGATCCTTCACATGTGATTGAGATGGATTATATTCAAGTTCGAGACAATCTTACGGTGGAGACGATGCCTTTAAGGATCGAAGATCGTGAGATAAAGTCTCTTCGTGGCAAATAGATCTCCTTGGTCAAAGTTGTTTGGATAGGAGCAGCTGGTGAAAGTGCGACGTGGGAGTTAGAAAGCAAGATGCGGGATTCCTATCCCGAGCTTTTTGAGTCAGGTAATTTTGAGGACGAAATTTTATAAGTGGGGGAGAGTTGTAACGCCCTGTTTTATTTAATATTAATTATATTAATATTTTCGAGTTACCGTTTGACGTTTATTTTTGCGACGAGAATATTTATATTAACCGATATATCTGTTAATATATTCGGCGACGTTTTATTCGGACCGGTAATTATTTTTTTCAGTCCGGTATTTGTTTTGAGGGACCGGTAATTATTTTGTTCGGTCCGGTATTTGTTTTGAGGGACCGGTAATTATTTTGTTCGGTCCGGTTTTTATTTCGTTCGGTTCGGTAAAATATTATTCGAATGATATTTAATTATTTGGAGTTATTTTAATTATTTGGGTTAATAATATTATTTAGTATTATTTAGAGGTATTTTATAAGAAGGGCTTTTTGGGTATTTACTTATGTCTTGCAAGACCAAAATCAAACACAACACTACTTGTTTTGACATAGCACATAAAAACACACTTAGAGGCATAGAGAGAGCTAGAGGTCTTGGAGAAGAGAAGAAGAACACAAAGCTAGGGTTGGATTTGGTTGAAAGATCGGAATCATTTCAAGCATCTAAGGTAAGGGGTTTGATTTTCCAATGCTTATAGTTAGGTTTTGATTTGGTATATTTTGGATTTGGGGAAAATTTGATGTTAGGGTTCTTGAGTTTGTTGAGATAAATTAGATGAGTTAATTTAGGTGTTGTTGTTGATGGATTATTGATATTCTAATTTAAATGGAAATTGGAAATTAAATTAGGAAGGAAAATTGAATTATATTAAGTTTATAAGATAAACTGTCAGTATGTTAAGTTAATAAAATGAAATTATGCAGTAAACATATTATTTCGGTTTTTTTGTTATGAAAATTGGAAAATTTAAGCAAGCAAAAGTGCATGGATGCACTTGGAAAGGTTCCCCATTCCTTAGTTTCCAAAGGGACTTCCGTCCCATGCATTAGGTGGAGAGACGGCAATGTCGGTTTTGCGGTTTCTCTGTTTTGGCTTTTCTTTTACAGTTCAGTTTTTTTTTTCAAAATTAGTTTCTGTTTTGTTTTTTAATTTTCATAATTCATATATTAATTAATTACATTAATTAATTATATTAATTAAAACTAAATATGATATAAGTTAGTCGATTTAATTTGGAACCCGATTATATTCTGATTTCCCGATTTCGGTAATTTCGGCGACGGAGCAAGTTGCTCCGAATTGAACGAAAATTGACGTGCTAGCTAATTTTGACGTGTAGCACATCGCGGTGAGGTTAGTTTTTCGAGATTGCGAGTTTTTAACGTAGCGACCCGAAATAAGTCAATTTATGGTTAAGTTGAAACGGGTTGCGTTTTAGTCGGTTTAAGTCGCGTATGAGCAATCCGATTGCGACGTTGATGATTATAATTGATGCCGATTATTGTGAATGACTTTTGCAACGATTATTGATGTTTGATTATTTTTCCATGTTTGGAATTAAGTGAATTATTTGAGGATGATGTTGTGTGATTAAATATGATGTTTGCGACGTTTTATTCATAATGAATACTTGATGATAAATGATGCGATGATATGTTTATCTTGATGTGGATAAATATGGCGACGTGGGATTTATGCCAAATTTTGATGTGTGATGATGATGTTATTTGTTGTGTCGTGTTTGTGATGTCGTGTTGTCGAGTCACATACATTGCATTGGCGACGAGGGCTTTTATGCCAATCGACGAGGGCTTTTATGCCAAAGCGACGGTGGGCTTTATGCCAATGTCACTAATTACGGACAAAGCGACGGGTACCACATGCATAACATAGTCGTGTCTCATAGAGTCGGTTATGTTTATTTTTGATTCTTTTGGCGCTGAGTTTTATTTGATGGCTTATGGTGAATTGTGATGTTGTATGATACTTTGTTTTGTGATGATTTTTTTGTTGAACATAAAGTGAATATGATGTGATAATTTCATGATGAGTAAGCGATGAATATAACATGACGGTAAAGTGACGATATGAGTTTATGGCGATGAAGTTTATGTCTTGTTTTGATATAATTATGATGATTATGTGATGATATTAAAGTGTTGATTTATACACTAAAATGATGATTTAAAGTGTGTGAGATTTGGATATGTGTTGACATACTCTTATTAATCTTATATCATTTATGATTCCAAAACTATTTATATATTTTATCATGCCTTTAATTATATGTTTTGGAGTATCTCACCCTTTACTTGTTTCACCATTGCCTTTATATTGGTAACGTGCAGGTGATCCACGAGGATGATGAGGATTAGCTCGAGTCTCTTTATTTTGAGTCGCATTGCTCTGATAGTAGTAACACTCGGGATTTGGGCGACATTATTATTTTGGATAGGATAGTTTATGTATACTATCTTATGATGTTATAACTTTATGTATTGATGATAACATGATGATACGTACATTTTGTGAACACATCCGCTGTGCTGTGAATATTCATATGTTGATATATTATGATTTATGATATGAATCAGTATATCCTACTTTTGATTTTTATGATGTGAATTATAATGCAAAGTGATGAAAACATGAATATGTGATACCTCAATTTATGTTTGGATGAAATTTTGAAACTCTGATTTTATTATTAATTGCGAGGGGTAGAATTGGGGTGTTACACTGGCCACCATGGACTGTGAAGATTTCTCGTACCCTATGAATATGGACATAGTCAAAAGATACTACGCCTAAAAATGACCTGCTAGGTTAACTGGCCTAGGCTAAAATAAGGGCATCCCGACGAACCAAAAGGTTTCGGGAAAAAATCATGGATATATATATATATATGAAAAGACTATACACCCGGCAAGTAGAAAACCTGAAAAGGCGACTTGGGCAAAAAAGGGTATCCCGGTGGACTGAAAACCCGGAAGGGCGGTCCAGGAAAAAATTAGGGATCGAAGCGTACGACTATGTCCCTATTGGATCACTACAGTGAGCTTTATTACTAAAGTCAAAGTTCAGACGGTATAGATCAATTCACTCACTTTCTTCCGACAACAAGGGATGAGATGTTTGAAGACATGAGGGCAATAGAAAAGTTGGAACTTGACCAGATTATTCCCATATAGCTATATGTTTTCACTTTGTAAATATTTCCTTCGATGACTTCCTCTGACTAGGATTTCTGTCTCTTTGTACAAAAATTGCCAGTTTAAAGGCAAAACTATTAATGAAATACAATTTCAAAGCCAAATTCTGTTTTGCTTTTTCTGTTTTGTTTGCAAAATGTCCAATGACTAAAATTGAATGAGCATATGCATATGAATACAATTGACTGTTAGCAAATGTATAAAAACAGGAATAAGCATTTACTCAAGACTCTAGGAGTTGGGATAATGTTCGAGCCATCCATAAATCCCCAGAGTGATTTTCACAAGTTCGTACATTCCCCGCAATTGCCACGACAGATCACTCTGGATGATAAAGGAGTATGATTTTCTCCCCAGAAATATCACCAACCTATGGAGTTCCAATCAGTATAGTTCATGGAGTTTCTCTTCCCCAGCTGAGCTTGTTCCTCCAAGGTTGTAAAAACCCCCCTTTCAGACTTCTATTCTCTAGCAGAGTTCATTTCCTTAACAAGGGTGTTTCCTCAACAAGAGTATTTCCTCAACAGGGTTTATTTCTCCAATAGTTTATCATCTTCTAGATACAATTCATATACAGTCTAAATATAGATCCATTTTGACACTCATTCTAGATCCACTTCTAAATACAGTGCAGATACAATCAAGATACAGATTTATGCTGGCACTCATTCCATATTTATCTTCCAGATACAGTTCAGATACGATCACGATACAGGTTCATTCTGATAATCATTCAGTACATCTTCCAGATACAGTTCAGATATGATTAAGATACAGATTCATTCTAATACTCATTCAGTACAACTTTCAGATACGATTCAGATAGTCCAAATATGGATATCATTTTGATACCGATTCAATACTTCTTCAGATACAATAAAGGCATAGATTTATTCTGACACTACCCAGCTTGAGTATGCTTTTACCATAAATCACTGGATAAAATCCTCTCCCTAGTAAAGTTGCCACTGTCCCCAGAGAGTCGCTACTGAATCTAAAATTGGGCCAGATATCAGTCAACTTTATCCTCCCTAGACAAGCCGGAAGGTTATTCATCTCTTCTATCCCCAGTGAGGGTATAAACTCCCCAATAGATCAATGAATAACCAATGTTCTTGAACTTTTCTCCCCAAGCAGGAATTAACATTCTCCAGTAGAGTTTCCTTAAGCAAGAACAAAAATCAATGTTCCCTGGTGGAGTTTCCTCAAACCAGCAAGCACGGGTCCCCATCGGAAACAATCCCCAGAAGATTGAAGATGCACATGCTCTTCATCCTCAGCGACAGTCAGGGATTTATTTTCCCCAGAAAAAGATGTTGCTCGAGTTTACAAATGCACTTCAAAAACATGCCGCGTTTATACATCATTTACCAAGTGTCATAGCATATGAATACGAAGCGCGTATAGCACGGTCTCATTTATTTTGAGAATATTGTTACGCAATGCAGGGGTCCCCAGCGGAAACAATCCCCACAAGATTGAAGATACACATGCTCTTCATCCTCAGCGACAGTCAGGGATTTATTTTCCCCAGAAAAAGATGTTGCTCGAGTTTACAAATGCACTTCAAAAACATGTCGCATTTATACATCATTTACCAAGTGTCATAGAATATGCATACGAAGCGCATATAGAACAGTCTCATTTATTTTGAGAACATTATTACGCAATGCATTTCATACATTATGACATCGCATATAATTAACTTTTTACCTTTTCAGGAAAGATCAATCGGCAAATATCATCAACTACATATATGACCTGACAGTCTTCTCAAAAGTTATATCTGACGAAAGGCTATTTTAGAATTTCCCTCAGAAGGTCATTCTCAAAGAGACATTTGCTGGTTTAGTTTAAATTGACCAGTGATTTATCCTTATGCTTTTCCAGTATACCTTCCTCTGGTTCAGTTTAAATCGACCAATAATTTATTATTATTCTTATCCAGTTAAAGTTAAGTAGACCTTTCTCTGGTTCAGTTTAAATCGACCAATGATTTATCCTAATTCGTTTCCGGTAGACGGCTTTCTCTAGTTCAGTTAAATCGACCCTAAGATTTTTCTGATTCTTATCCAGTTAAAGACAATTACAGACATCTGCTAGTTCAGTTTAAATCGACCAATGATTTACCCTGATTCGTTTTCCAATAGACGCTTTATCTGGTTCAGTTAAATCGACCTAAGATTTTTCTGATTTTTATCCAATTAAAGACAATTAAATACCTATGTTGGTTTAGTTTAAATCGACCAATGATTTATCCTGATTCGTTTTCGGTAGAAACTTTCTTTGGTTCAGTTAAATCACCCAAGATTTATTCTGATTTTTATCCAGTTAAAGATAAGTACAAGCGTCTGCTGGTTTAGTTTAAATCGACCAATGATTTACCCTAATTCATTTTCCGATAGACGCTTTCTCTGGTTCAGTTAAATCGACCCTAAGATTTTTCTGATTCTTATCCAATTAAAGACTAGTACAGACATCTATTGGTTTAGTTTAAATCGACCAATAATTTATCCTGATTCGTTTTCCAATAGATGCCTTTCTCTAGTTCAGTTTAAATCGACCCAATGAATTATTCTGATTCTTATCCAGTTAAAGACAACCAATTACATTTGCTGGTTCAGATTAAATCGACCCAAATATTTATTCTTATACTTCTTCCAGTTGAAGTCAACATTTATTTTGGATGGCATCTATAAGCCCATCTCCGACGACTCTCCGTCACCTCTCCAAATGGAATCTATAAGCCCGTTCCTGATACAATCAACCAAAAACATTACCATCTTGCACAAGCGAGTGCAAATTTATGGGCACTTAAATGTTCAATCATCTTCTACCTTCAAGTAACGAATGGAGAACATGTCAATCTAACTCTTCAGGTTTAAGAAAATTGAACATGGGAAACTGTTGTATCCTAAAATTTTTCCTCCCATTTTCTTCAATACATTCTTTCAAGACTTCTCAAATACTCAAGACACTCAAGGGTTGACTAGTCAAGATGCTCCTCCTAAGCCAAAAGCCTACAACTAGGGTTTGGAGTTCCTTAAGAAAATTTGGTTTGAAAAGGTCGCAAGTGGCTTTCATGGTTCTCCTTGGGTCCTCAATAAGGTTCATGTCAAGTTTCAAGTCCTACATCACAAGTTTGCTCAGTCAATGGCTCGGAACATTGAAAATCAATTGTATTGGTCAAAAAGTCAATTGTGGTCAACATACAGTCAAACTTAAAGATTTTTGGTCAACATCAACATTTGAAGTGATATCCATCATTTGATCAAGGGTTGATCATGATTCCCCAAGTAAAGCCCTCGAATCATCAAAAGTCAAGAATTGTCAAATTAGGGTTTCCTTAGGAGAAGTCAACTGAACTTTGACCAGGCATAACTTTCACATGCTTCATCAACTTTTCCCCAACCAAAGACCATTTTTAAGAAGATTAAATTCTCTACAACTTTGCTTTTATACTCAAGTCCCAAAAATGTTTGATTTGGAAGATATGATCTAATACATTATAGGTCATTTTCAAAAGTCAACAAAAGACACTTTTTGCCAAGGCAACTTGCATCCAGATAAAGTCTCCAAAAGCAAAAATTATCAACATAGAGATTGTAGAGGACATCTTGAGATTTCCAAAAAGTCCAAGATCATCTTCAAAAGTTGAAAGTTGAGCAAGTTATAAGGTGCACAAGTTGGCAAATTGTGAATGGATGCATGAAAACTCAATTGAGTAGATTTGTGATTCTAGGTTATTGGGCCTAACTTTTTAGAGTTCAAACATACTCATGATGTGTCCAAGGACCTCTAAACCTATCCATGCATTATTTTGATTTTGATTTTTATTTATTTGAATTTTTTATTCATTTAAATATGAATTAAATCAAATAAAATGAAAACCTAATGGACAAAGCATGTAAGACTTATGGGCTGGACTCTATGAGGCCCAATAATTCGTGTAAGACACTAGCATATGGTCCAGGTTCATTGCACCAACAAAGATGGCAAGGATATCATAATTTTGGAAATATTTCAAATAATGATTTTTCTTTTAAACCATGGCTTAATGTATTGATTCCTTGCCATATTGATCCAGCCTCCTATTCCTCTATATAAAGCAAACAATGCAAGCCCAAAAGACGAGGCAGAGACTGCATCACAAAAGCTCCAAATTCTCAAAAAAAATTCTCAAAGTTGCAAAATACGAAAATCAACTTCCTAGCCATCCTCAATCAAAACCAACCACATATTCGTTCCCTTGAAGTTCCCAGGAACTCATCACAGTCCTTCTTGAAGCCTAAAACGCCCTAGAACACGCAGATCAAGTCGCCCCGGTTGGGTAAAATCCCTCAATCATAAAATTTTAATTCTCACTGTTGCACCCCAAAATTTGCCCTCTCTTTTCTCAAGACATTTTCTCACAAGGATTTTCAAAAGTCAAAGTTTTCACAAATATAATTGGATTTTTAATGCCCCATGGATCATATTGGGCTTTCAAGCATCAAATCAAAGAAGAGCAAGTTTGCCTTGATTCATAAGCTTCGATTGGGCATCTAAAATCCTTCGAGCAAGCTTTGTTTCACAAGCTTCGATTGGACATTTGGCCTCCTTCGATGCAAGCTTGGTTCACAAGCTTTGATTGAGCATTTGGCCTCCTTCGATGCAAGCTTGGTTCACAAGCTTCGATTGAGCACTCGGCCCCCTTCGATCAAGTTTAATTCATAAAGCTTTGACTGAGCGTTGGCTGCTTCAGGCTTGCTTTCAATTCACTAGGAAAATACTTCCTTCGTGCCTGGTTCGATTCACTGGGAAATGGCCTCCTTTGTGCCTGCTTTGATCCATAAAGCAATGGCCTCTCTCATGCTAAGCATCCACAAGGAATTGTCTTCCTTTGTGCTAGCTTCGACTGGGCAAATGGCTCCTTTTGAAACGGTTTGCTTATATTCACAAGCAGTATCCTCCTGCAGGTTTGTTTTGATTCTCAAAGAAGCGGCCTCCTGCATGCAAGCTTCGATTGAGCATTGGTCTCTTACGTGTCTGCTTTGATCCATAATACAAGTGCCTCCTTTGTGCTTGCTTTCGACGCACAAGGAAACGGCTTCCTCTTCATGATTTCCTTTGATTCATAAGGCAATAACTTCTTTCATGTGTGCTTCGACTCACAAAATAGTGGCTTCCCTCATGCTAGCTTTGACTCCGCCTCTAAACTCTTCAGCACACAGTTTTCTACACTTTGACACATAATATGGTCCATTCGAAGAAACATTCCAAAGGTCCATTCTAAGAAACATACAAGTGAGGCCTTCGAAGGACATACATTTGGTCCATTCGAAGGACACACAAATGGTGCTTTCGAAGGACATACATTTGGTCTATTCGAAGAACAAACAAATGGTGCCTTCGAAGGACATACAATTGGTCCATTTGAAAGACACGCAATTTTTGGAAACAAGTCTTGTTTTGCCTTTTGATGAGTCTGGTTCAAGATGCTTGCTGGCCAAAGTCCTATATGCTGCCAAGCCCAAGCCTCCTGCAAAATTACATTCGAAGGAAATGAAAAAAGAAGCTTCGACTGGCCAGAATGAAATGTTCGATTGGGCTAGTTGGGTATTTTTAGATCCAATCAAAGAACAAGGAAAATAGGGGATCAATCGAAGAAGCCATAATAATAAAGCCCAGAGCCATCGAAAGGAGTAATTCAGAGCCAATCGAAGAACAAGGCATGAAGGCATTCGAAGGAGTCAGGGAGTGAAACATGTCCAGGTTCATCCCAAAACCCAAAAGGGTAGGAAATCATCAAAGATGGAAACCTTTTTAAGGCTTTCGATTCTTCCTTCAAAGCCTGATTAATTGTTGTCTCTTGCCATTTCCATTCACCATTATCCCCTATAAATACATGGCTAAAGACACATTGCCAGGGACGGAAAAAAAGAGACAAAACATATTAGTCACAGAAACACCTGCCTATACACACACGCATTTCCCAGACACGAGAATTTTTTCCCAGACATGCACGTTGCCCCACGAGAGCTTCACAAAAATACCAAAATTCCAACAAAGTTGTCAGAATCGAAATAACCGTTGCAGGCCATTTCAATCCGAAGCAAGCGTTCCACTGGTAACGAACCTTCGATCTCAAATTCATTTCATGTATATAATTAAATTTTGATTGTATATTCATGTTGCATGACGTTTGTGATTATTAACATAACATGTAAAATATAAAGTAACGGGATACCTTTGCTAAGGCATGTGAAACGAATTCCTTCGAATCTCAAATCCAGGCATCCATGTCCTTTTGGCTTGTGCAGCATGCATGTGTGGATTTAGAATTATATATATATATATATATATATATATATATATATATATATATATATATATATATATATATATATATATATATATATATATATATATATATATATATATATATATATATATATATATATATATATATATATATATATATATATATATATATATATATATATATATATGATTTGTTTACTAATGGAGTGTTGTGATTTTATTTGTACCAATGAATGAACAAATAGCTCAGGTGGTAAAAGGGGAATGTGTGCATTCGAAAGGGCCTGGGTTCGATACCCAGGTCATGTATTATTTTTTTTCTAACATGTCATTTGCAGATCCAATGCTAAGCAGATTCGTACGCGCATCATGCACCTCCAATTCTTGACCATCAGATCTAAAGAAGCATGATCTGAATGCCTCAAGCGCACACCCCACCTTGCACCTTCAAGGACTCTCTCTCTCATCCGAGCCAATACAGCCTCCTGGGCTCATTAGTTGTGGGCCTAAGGATTCTTTTTTTGCACCCCTCTAACCCCTTTTTGCAGCGAGGCCCATTTACATTTTTTTAGTATCACTTGTTTTGCTTAATCAACTTTTTTTAATCAGTTTCCTTTAACCTATAAAAATCACAAAAACATTAGGTTAGCATTTTTCTTAATTAAACTATTTCCGCAAATTAATTAATATTTATTTTAAACCCTTTTTTCCAATTTTAAAATTAATAGAATTAGGATTTATTTGAATTCATTTTTTTCATAAAACAAAACAAAACAACAAAAAGATTTATTTATTCGCCTAGAATTGTCTTAGGGTTTTTAGACGTCCTTCCAATTCGCGCATTTATTTACTTTCATTTTTTTTCATATTATTATAATCGTTTACTGGTTTGTAATAGTTTAATCTAGGACTTTTACTTTACCGCTTTCTTTATTTCTCCCCCAAGTTTTGGACATGTAAATAATTCCCCCTCCCAAAAGCCATGTAATAGCGTAGGATTTACATTTCCGCATTTTAAATTCCTTCAAGTTATCAACTGTTTAGATGTATGCTAATTAGGATTGTATGGCAAGAATACTAATTAAATGTTAGCAAACCTAACACAAAGATAAATAATTGAATACTACATAATTGCACATGCGCACCTTTAGGGTATTCCCACTTCGGTTGCCTTCGGAAAATGGTCACAACTCTCGAAACGTGAGAGATTTTACTGGCTTCCCTCCGGCTTTAAAAGATCATAAGTCCCTCGATGTTGCCTCGGTAAAAATTATCTTAAAACCCTAGGGTAGTGACTAATATTTCTTGCCAAGTTGCCTTCGTGACTATAAAGCCTCCCTTCGAATGTCCCTCAAACATCGAAACGATTAGGACTACCTACTCGCTAATAGTAGGATAGCGTTTTCTAAAGGAAAGGAGGAAAAGAACGAACCTTTCGAGTAAAGTAGATAGTTCCTAGATGCTATGCTTAAAAACAAACTTTTTACACTTACACAAAACAATTTTCAAAATGCTTTATCAGCACTCTTGAGGACTGATACAAGAGTTATCATAAAGCAAACTGCCTCGCTATTGGCATTTGAAAATACTTTTCAAAAACACACATTGCACAAGGTATTTCAAAAATGAGCTAAGCGTCTAAGAGCCTGTAGAAAACTACGGATGGAAAGGGTGCTAACACCTTCCATTTCCATAATCTACCCCCCTTACTGAGAAATAATCTCGAAAGGTCTTTTTCTGTTCTTTTAACCTTTTCCTTTGTTGGATAAAAGAAAAGTCGGTGGTGACTCTTGCTTACCGTAATATTTGCGAATACAAATGCAAAACCAGTATAACAATCGGTTCTGCCACCGTATCACACTCACGTTATAAATCGTTTATAACAATTCATACATGTTCATATTGATGCCTGGAATGTTTTAGAACCATTTCTTTTAAGTTTTGACGCAGGAATCCAAGAATGCCATTGTTAGGGTACGATCTGAAATCGTGTTCGAACCACATGATGCAGTGACTATATGTTTATTTTAAGCCCAGAATTAAACTCATCGTGATTTTACGTAGGATAGGCCTCTTAGTTGGTCATGAATCTTACGAATTTGCAGGTTTTCATTTTTGCATGATCCAAGAAGACGACCAGAGTTTGACTCCGGCGTCTCTGACTTTTGTTGACTCTGGCCAAGGGCTTGCGTGTCCAAACCTTACTCACTGATTCGTCCATTCAAAATAACAGGGCCCCACCAAGCGCGCATTTTTCGTTTGGTTGATTTTATTCTTCATTTGCAAATATAATGTCATTACTTTATTGTACTAACGAATGAACATAATGGCTCAGTGGAAGCAAGCGCGCTCTTAAGGCATATCCCTGCTAGGTCCTGGGTTCGATCCAGGCAGGGAGCAAATTTTTATTCTTTTCTAATCTTTGTCTTACAGATCAGTACCAGGCAGTCCCAACACACATACAATGCGCTCCACATCCTGACCATCAAATCTCTTTGGGATGTAAATCCAACGCTTCAGACTCGCATTCCCACCACGCATCCCTCAAGACTGGCCATACATGATCATGTGCAAATGTTGGGCTCTAGCCAAGTTGGGCCTATTGACATCTGACTCTGCACCCCCTAATTACTTGTTTTGCAGTTTGGCCCAATTTAATTTTTTTGTCTTTTTTCTTTTATTATTTGTTTTCTTTTATTTCAATTAATTTATTTTTCCTATTAAAAAATCAGAAAAATCAGAAGAAAAAAAATCACAAAAAAATATTAGACTTAAGTTTTTTTTTATAATTAATTTAATTATTGTAAATTTTAATTAATTATTTAATCATCTTTTTCTTAATTAATTAGAATTAGGGTTTCCTTAATTTAATTTAATTATTTTTTCTAAACAAAAAAAATATTATTTTTTTTACCACTTAGAACTTTTTTAGGATTTCTCTTCTCCGCTGTTTATTTATTTTATTCGCATTATTTTCACAAATATATGTAACTGTCAATGGGATGTAATAGATTAAACTAGGACTTTTTGCTTTTTTTCTCCCCATTTTTGGTTTGTATCCCCCCATCCCGAAGCGATATGATAGCGTAGTTTAAATTCCTGCATCTTTATTTTTGTCTGTACATATTTAACTGCTAGATGTATGCTAATAGGTTTGCATGACAAGATCTAAAAACAAACGCTAGACAACCTAAATGTCTAAGATAAATAAGTGAAACACAACACTCTTCGCACACGCACACCTCTAAGGTACCTCCACTTGTTTCCTTCGGATAAACAGTCATGTCCCTCGAACGTGGGGACGCTTTAGCAAAGTCCCTCGGTTAAAAAGATCGTAGTCCTTCGATGATCCTTCGATGCTGACTTCGGTAAACGATCTAGTCTCTTACGACAAAATTGCTAAAGAGCCCTACGAGTTGCCTTTATGATTGTACGATGACCCTCGCCCGTCCCTCAAAACATCCAATGATAAGGCTACCTATCGACTAATGGTAGGATATCACTATCGAAAGGAAAAGAGGAAAAGAACAAAGATCTTTCGAGTAGGTGGACTGCTTATAGTTGCTTGCTCACAAAAACAAACAAAACAATTTTTCACACATACATAAACTTTTTTCTAAAAATATTTTCAAAGAAAAAAAACACTGTGTATACGTTCTCAACGATACGAGAAACATTACAAAGTTCGCCAAGCTAAGGCCTCTTTTCAAAATATTTTCAAAATACACTTACACAAAAAGCATTTTTAAAGTGAGCTAGCAACTAAGAGCCCGTAGATAACTACAGATGGAAAGGGTGCTAACACCTTCCCTTTCCATAACCTACCCCCCGAACTCAAAATCTTTAAAAGTTCTTTCCTATTCTTTTCACCCTTTCCATTGTTGGATAAAAGAAAAATTGGTGGTGACTTTTGCTAACTGCAACATTTGCGATAAAAGTGCAAAACGAGTAAAGTCAGTTCTTCCACTGTATCACATCGAACAATGTGTCAGACTATTGAGAAAATTCATGGAGGTACCCCATTATTGTACCCCAAAATTTTCCCTCTCATTTTATCAAGATTTTCCTCACAAGACTTCTTGGACTCAAGACCAGATTAGGGTTTGCTCAGCTCAAGACATCTCCTTGCACTGATGACCTGAAATTAGGGTTTAAGTTTGCACAAGGATTTTTGGACTTTCAATGCCTCATGTGACCTTCATACTTCATGTTGGACCTCTAAGATTGCTCATGCCAAGTTCCAAGCCTTGAATCACATTTTTGACCAGTCAATTGGAAAGTTGACCTAAAAATCAACTGTATTGGGGGAAAAGTCAACCATGTCCAATTTACAGTCAAACCTCATAATTTTTTACCCACATAAACATTATAGACTCATATGAACCATTTGATCAAGTTTGGACCATAACCCCTCAAGAAATTTGATCAGATCATCAAAAGGGCAAAATGGTCAAAATTAGGGTTTTGATTGAGGAAGGGCAATTTCTGATTTTTCACCTAGCCAATGGCCAATTGGGTTCAAACATGGTTTCAAGGACTCAATGGAATCATATTGACCTAATCACAAGGTTCAAAAGATCTCAAATGCATTGGATTGACAGATGAATTTTCCAGTCAACTGATCAAGAATCAACTATACACTGAAAAGTCAAACTTTGACTTTTTGGTCAAAATCATGTGCCAAGGATCATATTTCATCAAGATGTGTCAAAACATGAAACTTGTTCACCAAGAAACTTAATTTTGGAAATTAGGGTTTAAATTGAAAAAATTTCATAACTTAGAAATTTTCTAAGTGTTGAAAATTTCTTATTTTTTCCCAACTTTTCCCAACCTTTTCACCATGATGCAATTGGATTCAAAGAAAACTTCCAACATGAAAGTTATAGTCCTCCACAAAATATACATCTTTTATTCACAAAGTTTTCCCAAATGATTCTTGGATCTCAAGTTATGATTTTGTGATTAGGGGTCCATAAACTAAATAACTTAGTGAAATTTTGCCCTAGTTTAGGCAGGTTTTTGACCTAACTTCATGGCAACTTTTCACCTAGTTAAAATAGGAATCTCAAGTTGCATTTCAAAGATGTATTGTAAAGCATGTTACAAGCTTTCCAAAATGTCCAAGAACTCTCCAAGATCATTTGTGGTTAGGGAGAATCGAAGAAGAGAAAATGGCAATTTATCACTTTTGTTCAAGCCATGTTTCACATTGCTTCAAGTTGCAAATCAGTTTCAGGCATGCTTGTACCTTGCATTACATGTTGACTCGTGCAAGGAGTTTTATCCATCTACAAGACCAGCTAAGCATTGGAAAAGGTTGAGGGAACTTCAAGGAAGCTCACAAGATCTTCAGGCCTCGCTCAAAGTTCCCATATTGCCATATCCAAACTCAACTGAACAAGGTATTTTTCAAAGTTCTATCTCCTTATTTAGGCATCCTTAAGCTTAGGTTTGTGAAGCAAAAATGTAGTCATTAACTTGATTGAGCTGTACATATGCATAGTTGTCATTTATATTAATTGAGCTAAGAGTATTTGGTTGTTGAACATGCTGAAAAAACTAGGTCAGAAATTAGGGCCATTAAAATTCTCCTTGATCTTTGAGTGTTAGGTCACAAACTTTATATCATTGGAATCGTGAGTTTACAAGCTACACTTTTTATGTTATGAGTTTTTGATTTTATGCAAGCATGAGCAAGAACAGGATTTGAAGGCAAAACGCGCGCAGAACGTTGGCTGGAGGACAAGGACGAAGGTTGTTCTGGGCCTGGAGCGCTTGGGCCTGCTTCTTTACTTCCCACCCCCCCCCCCCCCCCCCCTCGTTTCCTATTTGCACCCCCTCTTTGCATTTTTTGATTTTTTTCATATTTTCTTTTTATTTTTGTGTTTATTGACTCTCTTTTTTCTGAACATTAAAAATCCCAAAAATATTTTCTTAATTTTTGCATTTTTATTTTATTATTTTTATTATTTTTTTGGCATAAAAATAGTTTTATTAGGTTTATAGAATTTATTTTAAACTTGTAAATAATAATAAAATACTTAATATTTTTATTTCATATTTTATACACATTAAATATTTGTTTTTCATACATATTTAATTTTAAAATATTTGTACATAATATTATTATTATTTTTCTTAAACAAAAAACAAATAAAATAATAATAGAAAACATATTGTCTTTTAAAACAAAATTAGGGTTTCCCCTTTCAAAAAACAATCATTTTATTTTTTCTTATTTTTAAGACTTAAATAAATTTACTTTCTCATACCTAAAACAATTACAAAACATTTTTGCATACATACATTTAATTGCATATTTAAATAATTGCTTATTTATTTATTGTACAATAAATTCAATTGGGTTGTAATAGTAAATTAGGGTTTTATTTTGTGTAAATATCCCCATTCAAACTTGTATCCCCCCTCCCATAATATTGTTGTAATAGTTTAGATTTACTTTACGCAATTTATTGCTTTCATATACCATGATAGTAAACTAGGGTTTTTAATGCAAAGACCAAAAAAAATCAAAACAAATAGCATGACCTAATACAAGACAAAAATGCATGAAAATGACAACACATTGTACACAAGCACCCTCTAGGGTTTCACCCACTTTGTTGCCTTAAAAATGGCCATGGTATGCATGCAAGATATCTTGGCAAAACAAAACAAAACAAAAGATCATGGTCCCTCGACGACGCTCGATAAGGTTGCCTAAAAACAAATGATCTTAGTCCCTCGGAAAAAATGCCAAGATACCTAGCAACATTGCTATCATGGCTATACGATGACCCGCGCCCGTCCCGTTTAACATCCAAAGATAGGGTTGCCTACCAAAACAATGGTAGGTCAACAACATCGAAGGAATAAAAATGCACAAGAAAGACTTTTGAGTAGGTAGATAAGCTTCTAGTTACTTGATCAATTTGAAAACAATCCTTGCTATTTTCAAACAAACACACACAATTTCAAAAACATTTTCAAATAACTTTCAAAACATTGAAACATTTTTCAAAAGACAAACATCTTTGTATACATTCTTATGAACGAGAATCATTACAAAGATCGCCTAAACAAAGGCCTATTTTCAAAATACTTTCAAAACCACACAAAGCACCATTTCAAACAATTGGAAAAGCAAAGCAAGTGATCTAAGCAAGTAACTAAGAGCCCATGGAAAACCATGGATGAAAAGGGTGCTAGCACCTTCCCTTTTTATAATCTAACCCCCGAACTCATGAAAACATCTCAAAGGTCTTTCCTGTGCTTTTTTACCTTTCCTTTTGGATAAAATAAAAGTCGGTGGCGACTCTTGCTAAACCGCGACATTTTGCAAACACAAATGCAAACCCTCAAGCCTGAACTAGGAACTTATGTGACTTGCTTGTACATATATACTTGTGCATAACATCATGAACATCATGAAGCATCATGAAGCATCCACTAACCATTTCAAGGATTTTTGGAATTTCATCTTTGTTCTTGTTTTGTAGGCTATGGATTCACTCCGCAGGAAAACTATCCAGGTCAACCTTGTGAGAATTCCTCCTCAACTCAAGGAGATTGCTTCCAGGATTCCAGAGTATTCTCCATTCACTGAGATACATGGTCGACTTATCAACTTGGTCAACTCCAACACAGAAGAAGACATGGTGAAAGTTCTCTTCCAGTTCTTTGACCCCCTACACCACTGCTTCACATTTCCTGACTACCAGTTGGTGCCTACTTTGAAGGAATTTTCTCAACTCTTGAGGATTCCTATTATCCATCAACTACCTTTCAATGGTACGGAAAGAGATCCAAAGCCTGAAGATGTTGCTCAAGCCCTGCACTTGCAACCATCAGATGTCATAGGTCATTGGGAAACCAGAAGTGGTGTCAAGGGTTTCTTGGCAAAGTTCCTGTTTGAGAAGGCCCAAGGCTGTTGGAATTATCTAGACCTGCAAGCTTTTGAGGAGATTGTAGCTCTTATCATCTATGGGTTGGTCTTGTTCCCAAACCCTGACCAGCTTATAGATGTGAATGCTGTCAAGATCTTCATGTCTCAGAACCCTGTGCCTACTTTACTTAGGGATGTCTTACACTCTTTTCACACTCGAAGAATGAGGAAAAGAGGTGTTCTCATGTGTTGCACTACTCTTCTGGAAAGATGGTTTATTTCTCATCTTCCCCAGTCAGTCTTGAAGAATGAGCAAGGCTTGAGGTGGTCACAACGGCTGATGACTCTTAAGCATTCTGATATTCATTGGTGTTCTCGGTCCAGAGAAAATGTTATCATCATTGACCGTTGTGGGAAATTCCCTAATGTCCCACTACTTGGCATTAGGGGAGGCATTACATACAACCCCTGCTTGGCTCTCAGATAGTTTGGTTATGCTCGACGGGATGGCTCACATGACATGTTGGTTCAAGGGTTGGTCTTCGACTACGACAACAACGATCAAGCTCTCTGCCAGAGATTCATCCGATCCTGGAGGATGCCCAACAAGGTAGACAGCCATACTTTGGGACACAAGAATTCCATCCCCCTCGAGCCTTGCCTCAGGTGGGTACGAACCTGCGCCCAAAGTCTTATGATACCCTATCCCTCCATTCTCCCAGTGATTATAGAGCATGTTAAGGAAGGAGAGGTTCCATACACCCTCCTACATCCTGACATGCCAACACCACTTGAAGATCTACAACGAAGTTGGATACAGCTCAAGGAAGATCGTAGTACTTTTGAAGCCCACTTCTACGAAAGCGAGAAGAAGGTTTTAGAACTCACCATGCTACTACAGGAGGAGCGACCTCTTAATGCCTACATCACACCAAAGAGGATGCGCAACGTCTTTTTATCTTAGAATTTTGTATTATTTTTCCCATGAGGCATTAATGTACTAACCTCTATTTTATTAATATGACGTTTGTTCTGTTTTGTTTGAAACAAATTTGAATTTCTGAATCCTTGAAAGCATTACATGAATACATATCATTCATCATATGCATAAATAGGTCTTCACACCAAGTTTCCTCATCCCTTTGTTGTTTATTTCAGCAACATGGATCTTGAACAAATGGTTAAAGACTTGCAAGCTCAAAATTCACAATTCCAACAGCTACTCTTGACCTTGGGCAAGGGGCAGGAGGAGCTCAAGACCTTGCTTGAGAAAAAGAAAGAGAAAAAGAAGAAGAAGGGAGCTGGTGTGGCTACCATGGGCAGAAGATTTGAAGGTCAAGCCAGAAGGGTCCTAGATTTTCCATCAACCTCCGAGGAAGGGGAAAGGAAGGGTAAAGAGACTGCAGTGCCTTCAGATTCTGAAGATGAGGAAGAGGAAGATGATGACTACTCTGAACAACAATACCCTCCTGCAGGTGACAAATACAAGAACTTGGAAGAACGTCTGGCAGCTATGGAGATACAGAGAGTGCCTTGGCTGGACTTTGAAGAGTTAGGGTTGGTATCTGGAATAGTAATCCCCCCCAAGTTTAAAGTTCCATTGTTTGCCAAGTACGATGTGGTGTCTTGTCCCAAGATGCACCTACGATCTTATGTCAGGAAAATTCAACCATATTCTGCTGACAAAGATTTGTGGGTCCACTTTTTCCAAGACAGTTTGTCAGGAACGCGGCTTGATTAGTTCTACCAGTTAGAGAGGTCTGATGTGCACAATTGGGAAGACTTGGCAGCTGCCTACTACAAGCAGTATCAATACAATGCGGACTTAGCACCAACCCGTACTCAATTACAGAGTATGGGCATGGTCTCTAATGAAGGCTTCAAAGAGTATGCCCAGAAATGGAGAGACTTGGAAGGACAAGTACAACCACCTCTATCTGAGAGGAAGCTAGTAGACATGTTCTTAGGAACTCTGTCAGGGCCTTTCTTTAATCATCTGATTGGAAGCTCCTCTGCGGGGTTCACTGAGTTGATTCTAACTGGTGAGAGAGTTGAAGCCGGAATCAAAAGCGGGAAAATTCAAAAAGATGCATCTGCTTCCGCTGCCATCAGAAAGCCTTTTCCAGCAAAGAAGGAAGTATCAGCTGTCTACTCTCAAAGAGGTCAAGGAAGAGTCGAGCGTCGGCCAGCGGTAGGGGCCGTAATGATTCAGAAGTCTGCAGCTGATCAGCCCAGAAACAGTCAACCAAGAACCAACTAGACAAGGGTGGAAAGGCCTGTACGGCAATTCACCCGGATAAACATGACTCCTGCTCAGGTTCTCCCCCATCTCTTGAAGTTAAATCTTGCAAGTTTGAAAGAGGCCCTGAAGAATCCGAATACAGCTTCTCCTTACTACCATTCAAACGCCAAGTGTGTTTATCATTCAGAGAGCCCGAGGCACGACACCGACAATTGTTGGGCCCTCAAGAATAAAATTCAGGATTTGATAGACACTAAAGAAGTTGAATTCGACGCCCCTGAAAAGCCGAGTGTTATCTCCGCACCAATGCCAAGGCATGGCCATAATGCTCATGCTGTTGAAGAGGATCTGTTTGTTGCTATTGTTGATGATTTGATAACTCCGCTACCGATAATCAAGTTGAATTTGCTGAAGGCTGGGATTTTCCCAGGTTGTGAAGAATATTGTTGCCTTTGTTCATCCTTATCAACCAATTGTCCATTGTTGAAGTTAAGCATCCAGCGCCTAATGGATAACCAAGAAATCCTTTTTGAAAAGACTCATGTTACACCGACTCCTGTTAACGATGTTTCAATAATAACCATATCCGCCAATCTTTCCAAGGTCTCTAAAAGACCTGTTAAGATTACATCTGATCTGAAGACTGCACCTTTGAAGATAACCATGCCCGGGCCCATCCCGTACAAGTCCGATAAATCAGTACCGTGGAACTATGGTAGAGAAATCTACTACCACGGTATTAAACAAATTGAATCAACTAAAGAGAGTTCTGATGAAGAGACTTCCGACATTGGAAACATTGCCGGAACGAGCAAAATCTTTGGACCCTCAGCTTCTTCTAAGGTTACTCCTGCACCGGTCAATATATCTGCAAGAACTCCAGTTATTGAAGAAGTTATAATTCTTGTCGTTGTCCCCTCTGCTGCTGATGATGATAGAGGGAAAGGGATCCAAGAAGAGCCCGTCAGGACGAGGGCTCAGCCAATGGTCATCCCTGAGACCTCTCAAAAAGAAATGGAGGAAATTTTGAAAATAATCAAGAAAAGCGATTATGATGTTGTGGAACAACTGGGGCAGACCCCCTCAAAGATCTCTATGTTGGCCCTGCTGCTTTGCTCAGAAGCTCATGCTAAGGCTCTGATAAGATTTTTGAAGAAGGCCCACGTGCAACAGGAAACCTCCGCAGATCAGTTCCAAGAATGTGTAGCTAGCTTAACAGCTGACAATGGTCTGGGATTCTCCGATGCTGATTTAACATCGAAAGGGAGAAAACATAACGATGCTTTGCATGTCTCGGTGGAATAAAGAGGGACTACTCTGGCACACGTACTGGTAGACACTGGTTCATCCTTGAACGTCTTACTGAAGAAAGCCTTGGATAGATTGGACTGTGAAGGCTTAACCCTAAAACCCAGCAATATAATTGTCAGAGCCTTTGATGGTTCTAAAAGGATGGTTCATAGGGAGGTGGACATCCCGATCAAGGTGGGAACTGAAACCTTCAACTCTATATTCTATATGATGGACATCCGTCCTTCCTATTCTTGCTTGTTGGGAAGACCCTGGATTCACAATGATGGAGCTGTCACCTCCACTCTGCATCAAATGTTGAAGTACCCTGTCCACGGTAAAATCATAATTGTTCATGGTGAAGAGGAATACATGATCAGTCATCTAAATTCTTTCCTCTATGTAGAATTGGATGGCGAATTCATCGAAACCCCTTTCCAGCATTTTGAAGAGGTAGCTCAGGAGATTGCGGCAACCAAGACAGTGGCTTTAGTACCCATGATTACAAGACCTCCACCTCGAATGTCGTCTCTCAAATATGCGAAAGCAATGATTGAAGAAGGAGGAAGCACAATCTGGGGGCAACTTCCAGACTTTCCTTACGAATCAGATAAATTCGGCTTGGGATTCACTTCTTCTGCTCAAAAGGCTGTACGCCGCGCTCGGACTGGAGGGCCACCAGTGAAGATCACCCATCATGGAGTCAATGCTCTGGAGGATAGTGAAGAGGAGGGAAGCCTGGAAGATTGGATCTTTCCAACTGTTGACGGAGGACTGTGCAACTGGGAAGAAAAAGACTTTGTTCTGATTACTTTCATACCGCAGTAATTTATCTTTCAAACATTTCTATTGGCTTGTAATAATTCTTAAACAATTCGTACACTTTTAGCCTTGTGTCTTACCCGAGGCACATAGGTCCATTTGTAAGGGTTTTGATTTTTCATCTTCATATGCCATTTTAATGAATCATGGACGTTTTCACATATAAACTTTTGTGTTCATTGTCTTTCTTTTTACATTTTATTTGTTTAAAGGTGGCTATCTGTTACACACACCCACACTCACAAATGCAAGTACCCTTCCATTTCGGATTCCATGGGTAACAATTATGCTATGGCCTTCAGTGACTCTGAAGATCTGGTCTACCATGCCGAATACGAAGGTGAGGAAGATTGTGAGGTGCCAGGAGAATTGGCTAGACTGCTACAATAGGAAGAAAGGGCTATTCTACCTCATGAGGAGTTGTTGGATACTATCAACTTGGGTACCAAAGAGGATAAGAAAGAAATCAAAGTGGGTGCCAACCTAGAGTCGAGTGTCAAGGAACGCCTGATTTAGCTGTTACATGACAATGTTGAGATCTTCACCTGGTCTTACGAAGACATGTCGGGACTAGACATAGACATCGTGGTACACCGTCAACCCACAAGAGAAGACTGTCCACCGGTTAAGCAAAAGGACCTCCGCATGAGACCTGACATGTCAGAGAAGATCAAAGCAGAAATTATGAAGCAATTCAACGCTGGATTTCTGGCTGTTACTTCCTATCCTCAATGGGTTGCTAACATTGTGCATGTTCCTAAGAAGGACGGAAAGGTTCGGATGTGCGTGGATTACAGAGACTTAAACAGGGCCAGCCCTAAATATGACTTTCCACTTCCACATATCGACATCCTGGTTGACAACACAGCTCAGCACAAGGTATTTTCTTTCATGGACGGATTTTCAGGTTACAACCAGATCAAAATGGCACCTGAAGACATGGAGAAAACTACTTTTGTAACACAGTGGGGTACGTTCTGCTATAAGGAGATGCCATTCGGACTGAAGAATGTCGGGGAAACCTATCAACGCGCCATGGTAGCTTTGTTTCATGATATGATACATCATGAGATAGAGGTCTACGTAGACGACATGATAGCCCGATCACAAACAGAGGAAGAACACCTTAATCACTTGCAGAAGCTGTTTGTCCGACTAAAGGAGTACAAGCTAAGGCTAAACCCTAACAAGTGCACGTTCGGAGTCCGATCTGGTAAACTCTTGGGTTTCATAGTCAGCAACAAAGGCATCGAGGTTGATCCTGCCAAAGTCGAAGTTATACAAGAAATGCCTGCTCCTCGCACTGAGAAGGAATTCAGAGGTTTCTTGGGATGCCTAAACTACATTTCTAGGTTCATATCTCACCTAACATCTACCTGTGAGCCAATCTTCAAGCTGTTGAAGAAAGATCAGGTGGTTAAATGGAACGACGAATGCCAGATTGCTTTCGACAGAATCAAGGAGTATTTACTAGAACCTCTTGTCTTGATGCCTCCCGTCGAAGGAAGACCGCTAATCATGTATCTCACCGTCTTGGAAAATTCAATGGGGTGCGTAGTGGGGCAGCATGACGAGTCTGGCCGAAAAGAGCGTGCCATTTATTACCTTAGCAAAAAGTTTACCGACTGTGAAACCAGATATTCACTGCTCGAGAAGACTTGTTGCGCTTTGGTATGGGATGCTCGCCGGATAAGACAGTACATGTTGACTCATACCACTTTGCTGATATCTAAGATGGATCCGATCAAATACATCTTCGAGAAGCCTGCTTTGTCTGGAAGAATAGCTAGATGGAAAATGATTCCAACGGAATATGACATACAGTACACAACCCAAAAAGCTATAAAGGGCAGTGTGCTAGCTGATCATCTTGCCCATCAAGTTGTTGAAGATTATCAATCCATGAAGTTTGAATTCCCAGACGAGGATATCATGACTTTGGACAACTGTGAAGGAACCAGACCATATGACGGACCTGAACAAGGATCTCGATGGACCCTGTTCTTTGATGGTGCCTCCAATGCACTTGGTAACGGTATCGGCGTTGTGCTTATATCTCCAGAAGGATTCCATACACCTTTCACCGCCATACTTTGCTTTAACTGTACCAACAACATGGCAGAGTACGAAGCCTGTATCTTTGGTCTCAAGGCTGCTATAGATCTGGGAATCAAATCTTTGGTTGTGTTCGGAGACTCAACTTTGGTCATCAGTCAGATCAAAGGAGAGTGGGACACTAAACATCCCAATCTTATCCCTTACAAAGAACATGTCTTGAGATTGCTACCACATTTCGAGCAGATTACCTTCGAGCATTTCCTGCGAGAAGAAAATCAGCTAGCATATGCTCTAGCTACAATGTCATCTATGTTTAAACTTAACTGGGATAACGAGGCTCCCCAAATCACCATTGAACGGATGGACGAACCAGCACACTGTCATGAGATTAATACCAAAGAAGTAGTGGACCAACCTTGGTTTCACGAAGTAAAAAGGTATCTCGAGGCTCAAGAGTATCCAGAAGGAGCTTCAGTCAATGACAAAAGGTTCTTGAGAAGATTCTCTGCTAAGTTCTTCCTGAGCAATGGTATCCTGTATAAGCGCAATCATGATTGTATTCTGCTTCGTTGTGTGGACAAGATTGAAGCTGAACAGATCATGGCCGAACTACATGATGGTACCTTTGGCACCCACTCAAGCGGTCATACGATGGCGAAGAAAATCCTACGGGCAGGCTACTACTGGACTACCATGGAAGCTGACTGCTATCAACATTCCAGGACTTGTCACAAATGTCAAATCTATGCAGATAAGGTACATATACCTCCAGTTCCTCTCAATGTCCTAACAGCTCCTTGGCCCTTTGCTATGTGGGGAATTGATATGATTGGAGAGATCAAACCTACAGCATCCAATGGACACCGCTTCATTCTAGTGGCCATTGATTATTTCACCAAGTGGGTCGAAGCAGTTTCCTTCGCATCTGTTACAAAGAATGTTGTTGCCCGCTTCATCAAACAAAACCTCATTTTCCGGTATGGTATCCCCGAAAGGATAATCACTAACAACGGTACAAACCTTAACAACACTATGATCACCGCTTTGTGCGAGCAGTTCCAAATTCAACATCATAATTCATCTCCCTATCGACCGAAGATGAATGGTGTTGTTGAAGCTGCAAACAAAAACATTAAGAAGATCATACAGAAAATGACAGTCACCTACAAAGACTGGCATGAGATGCTACCGTTTTCTCTCCACGGGTACCGTACCACTACTCGCACGTCAACTGGGACAACACCCTATTCTTTGGTATACGGCATGCAAGTTGTCCTGCCTATTGAGGTTTAGATTCCCTCTCTAAGAATCATGAAGGATGAAGGTCTAAGTGAAGACGATTGGATCCAGACCCGATTTGATCAATTGAACTTAATCGACGAGAAGAAACTTATTGTTGTTGGCCATGGTCAGGCGTATCAGAAACGAATGATCAAGGCTTTCAACAAGAAAGTCAGGCGCCATGTATATCAAGTCGGAGATCTCGTGATCAAGCGCATCATCTTTCCGCAAAGTGATCCCAGAGGCAAATGGACTCCTACCTATGAAGGACCATTTGTGATCAAGAATATCTTTTCTGGTGGGGCAATGATCCTAACCACCATGGACGGCGATGACCTGCTGCACCCTGCGAACGCAGACATAGTCAAAAGATACTATGCATAAACGACCCGCTAGGTTGACACACCTAGGCAAAAAAAGGGCATCCCGGTGAATCTAAAACCCGAAAGGGAGGTTCAGGCAAAAGTTAGGGATAAACAAAAAAAAATTGTACACCCGGCAAGTTGAAAACCCGAAAGGGAGACTTGAGAAAAAAGGGTTTCCCAGTAGACTGAAAACCCGAAAGGGCGGTCCGGGAAAAAGTTAGGGAATTAAAGCGTATGACTATGTCTCGTCGAATCACTTTAAGGACAATCTCTTCACGGACAAGCACCGGGCTTCTGATCAACTCAATCATCTTCGGACGAAGCAGCAAATGGACAAGATATTCAGAGTTACAAAGGCTATAGAAGAATGGGAACCCCATGGAATTTTTACACATAGCCATCTTTCTTTATATAAATTTTTCTCATTTTTACGATAACATTCTCTTACTAGGATGTCTGTCTCCTTTGTACAAAATACTTACTCAGAGTTAATACAAAGATACCTCTTTAAAGTGCAGAAAACTATTTGCCTTTTCTTTTTACACTTGTGTTTTATTTGAAAACGTCCAATGATTTATTAATGAGCATATGCATTTGAATATAATCACCGTTTACAAATGAACAAAATAGGAAAGAATAATTACTGACAGGCTGAAAGTATAGGAAAACGTCTTTAGGCTATTCCAGAGGCAATCCCTACAATACATCATCAGATTCCCCAGCGGAGCTAAAACTTCAACCTTTTATCCCCAGTGGAAACCATCCAGTTTCTTCAAATTCCCCAGAGAGTTGTCTTAAAACTAGATAATTCCCCAGCAAGTTGCTTTGAAGCCTGACGGCTAATCAGACAACAACTTCGGATAATTCCCCAGTAGATTGGCATACAACCCAAACTCTTGAACTCTCTCCATAACAGGAATGAGCTGTTCCCCACAGAGTCTCCTAAACTCCCCAGCAGGATAGCTTTTCCCACATAGTTTTCACTACTCCCCAACAGGATAAACTTTCTCCTTGCAGAGTTATTAATTCCCAGCAGAATGAGGATTCTCATTCTTAAATCCCCAGCCATAGTCATCAAAGTTCTCGGGATTCCCCAAGCAGGTTTCTCAAGCAACACTTGGCATTATTCTTACAACATAATGTTTATCATCCTCCAACTTCAAAGACATGAAGGATCTCTATATCCCTAGATAAGTCAGGATTTTTCTTAATCCCCAACAGTCGCCAAGTATTTCTCATCCTCAGTAACCCAAAGAGTTATCTTCCCCGGCAGCAGTCAAGGGTTTTGTTATCCCCGGCTGTCAAGGATTTATTTTCCTCAATAATACAGCGAATCAGCTTACATGCACATACATTACACTCATATATCATAAACATTGATAAAGCACATTTATTGCATCATACATTTCATGCAACCTAACTTTGTGTTTCAGCTAACATTTTACCCTTTTCAGGATAAGATTAACAGTTATCTTTAACAAATATTCAAAGATTTCAGATACAGTACGGATACACTCCAAACACGGAAGTCATTTTGTTGCTCATTCAGATCTCTTATTCAAATACAGTAAAGATACACTACAGACACAGAAGTCATTCTATTACTCATTCATAATTCAAAGTCAAGATACAGTACAGATACACTCCAGACACGGAAGTCATTCTATTACTCATTCAGAATTCAAAGTCAATATATAGTACAGATACACTCCAGACACGGAAGTTATTCTGTTACTCATTCAGACCTCAACTTCATGATACAGTTCAGATATGCTCCAGATACGGTTGCCATTCTGTCACTCATTCTAATTTTCCCCAACTCAGATACACTCCAAACATGGAAGTCATTCTGTCACCTATTCAAGATACAGTCCAGATACGCTCCAGACACGGAAGCCATTCTGTCACTCATTCAGATTCAAATCTCCAGATACAGTCCAGATACGCTCCATACACGGAAGCCGTTATGTCACTTATTCAGATTCAAATCTCCAGATACAACTCAGATATGTTCCAGATATGGATACCATTCTGATGTTCATTCTCCTGATTTACAACAAACATTCTTGGATGGAATCTACAAGCCCATATCCAACAAGATTCTTTCACCTCTCCAAATGGAATCTTTAAGCCCATTCCCTCAACTACTTCATCAAGTGCAAATTTATGGGCACTCTAGTGTCCAATCATCTCTTACCTTCGAGTAACGAACGGCAAAACTCGCCAATCTAACTCTTCAGGTTCAAGAAGATTGAACAGGGTAAGTTGTTGTATCCAAAAAATTTCCCTCTCATTTTATCAAGATTTTCCTCACAAGACTTCTTGGACTCAAGACTAGATTAGGGTTTGCTCAGCTCAAGACATCTCCTTGCACTAATGACCTGAAATTAGGGTTTAAGTTTGCACAAGGATTTTTGGACTTTCAATGCCTCATGTGACCTTAATACTTCATGTTGGACCTCTAAGATTTCTCATACAAAGTTTCAAGCCTTGAATCATATTTTTGACCAGTCAATTGGACAATTGACCTAAAAATCAGCTGTATTGGGGAAAAAGTCAACCATGGCCAATTTACAGTCAAACATCATAATTTTTTTACCCACATTAACATTATAGACTCGTATGAACCATTTGATTAAGTTTGGACCATAACCCCTCAAGAAATTTGATCAGATCATCAAAAGGGCAAAATGGTCAAAATTAGGGTTTTGACTGAGGAAGGGCAATTTATGATTTTTCACCTAGCCAATGGCCAATTTGGTTCAAACATGGTTACAAGGACTCAATGGCATCATCTTGACCTAATCACAAGGTTCAAAAGATCTCAAATGCATTGGATTGACAGATGAATTTTCCAGTCAACTGATCAAGAATCAACTATACACTGAAAAGTCAAACTTTGACTTTTTGGTCAAAATCATGTGCCAAGGGTCATATTTCATCAAGATGTGTCAAAACATGAAACTTGTTCACCAAGAAACTTAATTTTGGAAATTAGGGTTTAAATTGAAAAAATTTCATAACTTAGAAATTTTCTAAGTGTTGAAAATTTCTTATTTTTTCCCAACTTTTTCACCATGATGCAATTGGATTCAAAGAAAACTTCCAACATGAAAGTTGTAGTCCTCCACAAAATATACAACTTTGATTCACAAAGTTTTCCCAAATGATGCTTGGATCTCAAGTTATTCTTTTTTGATTAGGGGTCCATAAACTAAATAACTTAGTGAAATTTTGCCCTAGTTTAGGCAGGTTTTTGACCTAACTTCATGGCAACTTTTCACCTAGTTCCAATAGGAATATCAAGTTGAATTTCAAAGATGGATTGTATAGCATGTTACAAGCTTTCCAAAATGTCCAAGAACTCTCCAAGATCATTTGTGGTTAGGGAGAATCGAAGAAGAGAAAATGGCAATTTGTCACTTTTGTTCAAGCCATGTTTCACATTGCTTCAAGTTGCAAATCAGTTTCAAGCATGCTTGTACCTTGCATTACAGGTTGACTCGTGCAAGGAGTTTTAGCCATCTACAAGACCAGCTAAGCATTGGAAAAGGTTGAGGGAACTTCGAGGAAGCTCACAAGATCTTCAGGCCTCGCTCAAAGTTCCCACATTGCCATATCCAAACTCAACTGAACAAGGTATTTTTAAAAGTTCTATCTCCTTATTTAGGCATCCTTAAGCTTAGGTTTGTGAAGCAAAAATGTAGTCCTTAACTTGCTTGAGCTGTACATATGCATAGTTGTCATTTATATTAATTGAGCTAAGAGTATTCGGTTGTTGAACATGCTGGAAAAAACTAGGTCAGAAATTAGGGCCATTAAAATTCTCCTTGATCTTTGAGTGTTAGGTCACAAACTTTATATTATTGGAATCGTGAGTTTACAAGCTACACTTTTTATGTTATGAGTTTTTGATTTTATGCAAGCATGAGCAAGAACATGATTTGAAGGCAAAACGCGCGCAAAACGTTGGCTGGAGGACAGGGACGAAGGTTATTTTGGGCCTGGCGCGCTTGGGCCTGCTTCTTTACTTCCCACACACCCATGTTTCCTATTTGCACCCCCCTTTGCATTTTTTGATATTTTTCATATTTTCTTTTTATTTTTGTGTTTATTGACTTTTTTTTTTCTGAACATTAAAAATCCCAAAAATATATTCTTAATTTTTGCATTTTTATTTTATTATTTTTTTGGCATAAAAATAGTTTTATTAGGTTTATAGAATTTATTTTAAAATTGTAAATAATAATAAAATACTTAATATTTTTATTTCATATTTTATACACATTAAATATTTGTTTTTCATACATATTTATTTTTTAAATATTTGTACATAATATTATTATTATTTTTCTTAAAAAAAACAAATAAAATAATAATAGAAAACATATTTTCTTTTAAAACAAAATTAGGGTTTCCCCTTTCAAAAAAACAATCATTTTATTTTTTCTTATTTTTAAGGCTTAAATAAATTTACTTTCTCATACCTAAAACAATTACAAAACATTTTTGCATACATACATTTAATTGCATATTTAAATAATTGCTTATTTATTTATTGTACAATAAATTCAATTGGGTTGTAATAGTTTAGATTTACTTTACGCAATTTATTGCTTTCATATACCATGATAGTAAACTAGGGTTTTTAATGCAAAGACCAAAAAAAATCAAAACAAATAGCATGGCCTAATACAAGACAAAAATGCATGAAAATGACAACACATTGCACACAAGCACCCTCTAGGGTTTCACCCACTTTGTTGCCTTAAAAAATGGCCATGGTATGCATGCAAGATATCTTGGCAAAACAAAACAAAACAAAAGATCATGGTCCCTCGATGACGCTCGATAAGGTTGCCTAAAACAAATGATCTTAGTCCCTCGGAAAAAATGCCAAGATACCTAGCAACATTGCTATCATGGCTATACGATGACCCGCGCCCGTCCCGTTTAACATCCAAAGATAGGGTTGCCTACCAAAACAATGGTAGGTCAACAACATCGAAGGAATAACAATGCACAAGAAAGACTTTTGAGTAGGTAGATAAGATTCTAGTTACTTGATCAATTTGCAAACAATCCTTGCTATTTTCAAACAAACACACACAATTTCAAAAACATTTTCAAACAACTTTCAAAACATTGAAACATTTTTCAAAAGACAAACATCTTTGTATACATTCTTACGAACGAGAATCATTACAAAGATCGACTAAACAAAGGCCTCTTTTCAAAATACTTTCAAAACCACACAAAGCACCATTTCAAACAATTGGAAAAGCAAAGCAAGTGATCTAAGCAAGTAACTAAGAGCCCATGGAAAACCATGGATGAAAAGGGTGTTAGCACCTTCCCTTTTCATAATCTACTCCCCGAACTCAAGAAAACATCTCAAAGGTCTTTCCTGTGCTTTTTTACCTTTCCTTTTGGATAAAATAAAAGTCGGTGGCGAATCTTGCTAAACCGCGACATTTTGCGAACACAAACGCAAACCTTCAAGTCAGTTCTCCCACCGTATCACACCCATGAATGTTATCTCACTTCATTAAAGAGAGTGTTGAGATACATAAAAGATACTATTAATCATGGTGTGCTGATGTCAAAAGAAAAGAAAACCAGCACAGATACAAAGGTATATGTCTACACTTATTTAGATTTTAGTGGTGATCAAGATGAGAAGAAGACTAATACAGGCTACATATTCATGATCGATGGCGCTCCAATATCTTGGAGCTCAAGAAAGAAAAATATTGTGGCTTTGTCATCATGTGAAACTGAGTATGTGGTTGCATCGTTTGCATCATGTCAAGCAGTATGGATAGAGATGTTGCTAGAAGTTCTCAAGATCATGGAACCTAAGAAAATAAAGTTGTTTGTAGATAACAAGTCAGCGATCAACTTAGCCAATCTTCCTATGTGTCATGGTCGAAGTAAACACAGAGAGAAGGTTTTATTTTCTCAAGGATCAAGTAAATAAAGGGAAGCTTGAACTTGACCATTGAAAGACAAAATGACGGATAGTTTATATAACTCACCAATGAAGGAAAATTGCGATCAAAAGCGCAGCGGAATTTAAAATTTTCCTTTAGCGATCCTTACGAATGAGCATGGTCAGTGATAGAAATATTTACCTCTTGTGGCGATTCAGACCTTTGATGTTGTGATCACGGGTGTTGATGAAGAACAACGCCTCTACTCAGTCCATGCGAACAGATCGCTTCCGGTCACAGTGCTAGCTGATCACGAACAGAAACCTTGAGTGAGAGAGAGAATCAAAAACGAAATTGCATCAAGTGAAATTGCTTCATCACAAGGGATCTATTTATAGAATCACTCGTGTGGGCTACAAGCTAAAAGCCCAATTAAGGCTATAAGCTAAAAGCCCAATTAAGCTTATGGACATCATACCTTATGATGTACCATATATCACTTATCCACGTGGTACCTTACCACTTTCCGTATTACACTTAAGTGCACCGTACCTTACGGTGTTCCTTATTTATTCTATCTCTCATCAACCTGTCCTTATGTGTGTGACCCTGTAGGTTTTCGCGACGTTGGCAATTATATTAAATCACACATTTAATATACTAAACAGTGAGCGGTATCTAGCAACACATCACTGTTACCCAAGTCACGAAAATGTCATGTGATCTGACCAAACCTTTTCTGTGATAATATTTGTGTTGTACAATTACCCTTGTGCCCTCATGTCTATATTGAACACAAGGCATACACTGTGTCACCCTTGTCCAGTTCAATACTGGGCCCTTAGACATTTATCCTGTTATGCAGGATGAGCAAATTCCATCTAGGTCACTCATGTCCCTTAGCATGCTTTGTGAAGTACCCATCAACCGTCTTTATAGTCATCCAGTTACGGATGACGTTTGATCAGCAATAAAGTACTTGACTCTACATCTAGGGTCCATAGTGGTTTCAGGTCGAAGGGTGGTATACACCATTATCATCATGAGAATAACTTATGACACTTTGCATAACATTCTATGTAGTATTCTCATAGCGGGTCAATCCAGTATAAATATTACTCCTAATATTCATACATATGTCAAGACTTGATAACTCCTTATCTATGATCCATGAGATGTGATCATCAATCTATCTTCATAATAATCTTAATGCTTTAATGTTATCCCACTTCACATTAAAGCTTGACTACGGATACTTTAAGAATAGTGTCTTATGTTTAATGGGATCTCATGATTAAGTCACACTTAACATTTCATTAAACAAATAAACCATTCTAGGGACTTTATTATTTTGGAAAGCAAACATAATAAAGAAATGCCTTTTATTATTAATAAATAATTCGATACAAGTACCAAAAGTATTAGCCTCTAGGGCTTACACCAACAATCTCCCACTAGCACTAGAGCCAATCAGGCATATCCCTAATACCCATAGATCTAGTATGTCCATCATGCTTCAGCTGCGCAAGAGGCTTTGTTAATGGGTCAGCAACATTGTCAAGTGTAGGTACTCTGCATATTTTCACATCTCCCCGATCGATTATCTCTCGAATGAGATGATAATGCCTAAGAATGTGTTTGGATCGTTGGTGAGATCTAGGCTCCTTAGCTTGTGCGATAGCACCATTATTATCACAATAGAGATCAATGGGATCCACAATGCTATGGACTATGCCAAGTTCACTAATGAACTTCTTGATCCAAACAGCTTCCTTTGCTGCAGTTGAGGCAGCAATATACTCAGCCTCGGTTGTAGAATCAGCAATTGTATCTTGCTTTGAACTTTTCCAGCTCACAGCGCCACCATTTAAACAAAACACATAACCAGATTGCGATCTAAAGTCATCCTTATCTGTCTGGAAGCTAGCATCGGTGTATCCAATTACAGCAAGCTCTTCCTGGCCTCCATATATCAAGAATGAGTCCTTAGTCCTTCTCAAGTACTTAAGGATATTCTTGACAGCTACCCAATGAGCATCACCGGGATTAGACTGGTACCTACTCGTTGCACTTAAAGAATACGAGACATCTGGTCGAGTACATAGCATGGCATACATGATAGATCCTATTGCAGATGCATATGGAATCTTATCCATGCGATCCCTTTCTTCCTTACTTGAAGGGGATTGTGTTTTTGACAGACACATGCCATGTTGCATAGGTATGAATCCTTTCTTGGAATCATGCATATTAAAGCGTCTCAACACTTTTTCTATGTATGTACTCTGACTTAGGCCAAGCAGTTTTTGTGACCTATCTCTATAGTTCCTGATTCCTAATATATATAGGCTGCTTCACCTAGGTCCTTCATTGAAAAGCATTTCCCTAACTAAGTCTTCACTTGTTGCAAGGTAGGGACATTGTTTCCAATGAGTAATATGTCATCTACATATAATACCAGGAATACGATCATGCTCCCACTAACCTTCTTGTAGACACAAGGCTCATCTTCATTCTTGATGAATCCATATTATTTTACTGTTTCATCAAAACGAAGATTCCAGCTTCTGGAAGCTTGCTTCAATCCATAAATTGATCGTTGTAACTTACATATCTTTTGGGCTTCTTCTCGTATGTCAAATCCTTCAGGTTGTGTCATGTACACATCCTCAAGAAGATTCCCATTAAGGAAAGCAGTTTTGACATCCATCTGCCATATTTCATAATCATGATATGCAGCGATAGCAAGTAAAATCCGAACAGATTTAAGCATTGCAACTGGTGAAAAGGTTTCATCATAGTCAACCCCATGAATTTGTTTATAGCCTTTTGCAACCAGTCTTGCCTTATAGGTATGTACCTTACCATCCATGTCAGTCTTCTTTTTGAAGACCCACTTGCATCCTATAGGGTTAACTCCTATAGGAGGCTCTACCAAGGTCCAAACCTAGTTTGTGTACATGGAATCCATTTCAGATTTCATGGCTTCTAGCCACTTCTCGGACTCAGGACAGTTATGGCCTCTTGGTAGGTCACTGGATCATCTTGATCCATGAGTAATACATCACCCTGATCACTTATGTGATATCCATATCTCTCAGGTTATTGACGTATCCTGCTTGACCTACGTTGGTCTTGTTCTACTTGAGTAGGTTGCTCTTCCACAACTACTTGTGTTTCCTGCTCTAATTCCTCCATAGGTGTATCAATGCTTTGTGGTTCTTGAATTTCTTCAAGCTCTATTTTCCTCCCACTGATTCTTTTGGAAATAAAATCCTTTTCCATAAAAACTCCAGTTCGAGCGACAAACACTTTGCCCTCAGAAGGATTGTAGAAGTAATACCCTCTTGTTTCTTTAGGATACCCCACAAATAAGCATTTGTCAGATTTGGGCTCAAGCTTAGTTGAAATTTGTCGTTTCACATAAACTTCGCAACCCCAAATCTTCATGTAAGACATATGTGGTTTCTTACCACTCCATATCTCATATGGTGTCTTCTCAACCTTTTGGGATGGAACCCGGTTAAGTGTGTAAGCTGCATTCAATAGTGCATGTCCCCAAAAGGAGTTCGGAAGATCGGCGTGACTCATCATGGATCGGACCATGTCTAACAAGGTTCGATTTCTTCTCTCATATACACCATTCCATTGTGGTGTTCCGGGAGGAGTAAGTTGGGATAAAATCCCACATTCCTTTAGATGGTCATCAAACTCTAGGCTTAAATATTCACCGCCTCGATCTGATCGAAGAACTTTAATATTCTTACCTAGTTGGTTTTTTACTTCATTCTTGAATTCCTTGAATTTTTCAAATGTTTCAGATTTGTGTTTCATTAAATACACATAAACATATCTACTGAAATCATCAGTAAATGTGATGAAGTATTGAAAACCTCCTCTGGCTGGTATGTTCAGTGGTCCACATACATCAGTATGTATGAGGGCCAAAAGATCATTAGCCCTTTCACCTTTTCCTGTGAATGGGGACTTTGTCATCTTTCCAATTAAACAAGATTTGCATGTCTCATATGATTCATAATCAAAAGAGTCCAAGAGTCCATCTTTATGGAGTTTGAAAATGTGTTTCTCATTTATGTGGCCTAAGCGACAGTGCCAAAGGTAGCTTGGATTTAACTCATTAGGTTTAATCCGTTTAGTATTAATGTTATAAATTGGCATTTCAAGATCAAGTACATATAGTCCATTGTTCATTTGTGCAGAAGCATAAAATATATCATTCAAATAAATAGAGCAACAATTGTTCTTTATTATAAATGAAAAACCAAACTTGTCCAAACAAGAAACGGAAATAATATTCCTACTAATTGCAGGTACATAATAACAGTTCTCTAACTGAATTATTAAACCACTAGGTAAAGTCAAAACATAAGTTCCTACGGCTAAAGCAGCAACCTTTGCTCCATTTCCAACTCGTAGGTCAACTTCACCTTTTGCCAAATCTCTACTCCTTTTTAGCCCCTGCACATTAGTACAAATGTGAGAACCGCATCCAGTATCTAATACCCATGATGCAGAAGTAGATAAATTAATTTCAATAACAAAAATACCTGAATTTGAAGTCCCTACTCCATTGTTCATATCTTCCAGGTACTTTGGGAAGTTTCTCTTCCAATGTCCGGTCTTACCGCAATGGAATCAAGTGCCCTCCTTTGATATGCCTCCACTAGGCTTCAAAGTAGGAACAGTAGGTTTAGGCTTGGCAACTTCCTTGCCTTTCCCTTTACCAACTTGCTTGGTAGGCCTCTTGTTCAGCTTCTTTCCATTACTGACCATCAGAATGGACTTCCCTTTTGTCTTCATATTTTGCTCAGCAGTTTTCAACATGCTTAGCAATTCTGGAAGACTCTTATCCATGTCATTCATGTTGAAATTCATGACAAACTGATTAAAGCTATCTGGCAACGATTGCAAGATAAAATTAGTTGCAAGTTCCTTTCCAAGCGGAAACCCTAACCTTTCAAGGTTCTCCACATACCCAATCATTTTGAGTACATGGGGACCTACAGGGTTTCCCTCAGATAACTTGTTGTTAAAAAGGGCCTTTGAAACCTGAAACCTCTCATTTCTTGCCTGCTCTTGATAGAGCATTTTCAGATGTTCGATCATATCGAATGTTGACATGTTCTCGTGTTGCTTTTGCAACTCCGAGTTCATAGTAGCTAGCATGAGACAAGCGGCTTCGTTAGCATCATCAAAATGCTTCTTATAAGAATCTCTTTCTGCCTTAGGTGCCGAACTACGCGGTTCCTCTTCAGGAACAGGTGTCTCCATGACATACAGCTTCTTATCGTGCTTGAGGACAATCCTCAGATTTCGGTGCCAATCCAGGAAATTTGTCCCAGACAATTTTTCCTTATCTAGGATTAATCGCAAAATATGGTTGTTTGTTGTCATGGTAATCTACAAAAAATTGAAAATATAAGTATCATTAAAACAACATATTTAATTAGGCCTTTAATCAAATATGCTCCCACTATTTTACTCAAACCAAATGACCCTCATCATTTGATTCAGAAAATCCTGTTGGAAGACTTTCTAGTGGGTCGAGATCCATATTTCACTTCGTTCTAAGTTAGCGTTAGGCTGATTACACAAAACTAGGTTATTTAGGTAGGAACTCCTTCCAATTGTATCTCATACAACTCTCGAATATTTTCAGTTGGGTGAATAACTCCTTATTTTAATTCATCATATGAATCATTCCCAACTCTTGCTTCTAAACATGTATAATCTTATTATAATGTGTTTAGTTAAGTTTGACCCATTGTTTTAGCAGTTGGATATTACAATTATCCCATCGCACCTTACTAATATAGAACATGCACCTCGCGTAGGCGAAACCTACATTGTCTGATACTAGTCTTGATGAGTGCTAAAACTTGGAAAGCATGAACTTAATATTTAATTTGAGGGATTTTGTTATTAGTTTGATCTCACCGGCTTAACATGCAATTTGTCTCTCTCATGCATCAACATACAAACACATGCATCAATATACATAAAAGGATACAATTATGGCCCCTAGCGCAATTGTTCTCCCAAGCCAATGAGAGAACCTAAGCTAACCTAATAACGATCTAAACTTCTCCAAGCAAGATCTCCAAGGTTATCCTCCTTTGATATTGTATTCTTCTCTTTCTTCATAACATTACATTACATAAAAGAAACTCGTTTTACATATGAGGGAGTGAGATGAGAAAAGAAGTTACATCAAGAATTTTAGAAAGAGGCACGACACGCAGGCCGTATTTTACAATCCCAAAACAAAATAAAGGAAAAAACTAAGGTCATAACTGATCACCACAAGACAATAATAATAAACACACTTTTATTATTAGTTTAAATTTTGTTAATTAAAAAAAGGCAAATTAAATTTCGACGATTGATCACACTACACAGAGTTAGCCGGGGGTTCCGCTGCCCGGTCAGCGGACGGGGGTCAAGGGGGCAGCGCCCCTTTGCGGGGTTGATAGAGGCAGCGCCCCGACACAAAATTTTAATGAACAATTCAGTTGAAATCGGCGTCATTTTCGCACAACTCTTGTGCATTCACAACCCTAATCGCATAACTGTGCAACAACACAACCCTTGTGCCGTTATGAACCCTAATGCAACAGTTTCATGTTGTCAAACACATTTCGATTGATAATTCAGTATGATTAATCACATGCCATTGCTTCACCATACTAATGTCGGATTTCGAAGCATATGAACAGTGATCGGTCAAAGGAATAACAATCATCAAGTGTTTGAATGAACGAAACAGAAACAGTATATCCCATATACCATCGTTGCATCAGATTTACTTATATCATATATAAAAGTGATCGATCTTATTTGTGTAACCTATGGACGATCGATGTATCGCTGCTTCACCATACTAATGTCGGATTCCGAAGCATAGTCAACATCAATCATCCAAATCGTACACAACAGATGCCAAATTTAATTACTCGTTTATTGTTCAATTCATTCTGGTTTTAATCGAATCAAAACAGAAAATATAGAACATAAACAACTATCAGATCCATGGTTTCGTAAGTGGCTCTGATACCACTGATGGGAAATTGCGATCAAAAGCGCTGCGGAATTTAAAATTTTCCTTTATCGATCCTTACGAATGAGCATGGTCAGTGATAGAAATATTTACCTCTTGTGGCGATTCAGACCTTTGATGTTGTGATCACGAGCGTTGATGAAGAACAATGCCTCTACTCAGTCCACACGAACAGATCGCTTCCGGTCACAGTGCTAGCTGATCACAAACGGAAACCTTGAGTGAGAGAGAGAATCAAAAACGAAATTGCATCAAGTGAAATTGCTTCATCACAAGGGATATATTTATAGAATCACTCGTGTGGGCTACAAGCTAAAAGCCCAATTAAGGCTATAAGCTAAAAGCCCAATTAAGCTTATGGACATCATACCTTATGATGTACCATATATCACTTATCCACGTGGTATCTTACCACTTTCCGTATTACACTTAAGTGCACCGTACCTTACGGTGTTCCTTATTTATTCTATCTCTCATCAACCTGTCCTTATGTGTGTGACCCTGTAGGTTTTCGTGACGTTGGCAATTATATTAAATCACACATTTAATATAATAAACAGTGAGCGGTATCTAGCAACACATCACTGTTACCCAAGTCACGAAAATGTCATGTGATCTGACCAAACCTTTTCCGTGATAATATTTGTGTTGTACAATTACCCTTTTGCCCTCATGTCTATATTGAACACAAGGCATACACTGTGTCACCCTTGTCCAGTTCAATACTGGGCCCTTAGACATTTATCCTGTTATGCAGGATGAGCAAATTCCATCTAGGTCACTCATGTCCCTTAGCATGCTTTGTGAAGTACCCATCAACCGTCTTTATAGTCATCCAGTTACGGATGTCGTTTGATCAGCAATAAAGTACTTGACTCTACATCTAGGGTCCATAGTGGTTTCAGGTCGAAGGGTGGTATACACCATTATCATCATGAGAATAACTTATGACACTTTGCATAACATTTTATGTAGTATTCTCATAGCGGGTCAATCCAGTATAAATATTACTCCTAATATTCATACATATGTCAAGACTTGATAACTCCTTAACTATGATCCATGAGATGTGATCATCAATCTATCTTCATAATAATCTTAATGCTTTAATGTTATCCCACTTCACATTAAAGCTTGACTACGGATACTTTAAGAATAGTGTCTTATGTTTAATGGGATCTCATGATTAAGTCACACTTAACATTTCATTAAACAAATAAACCATTCTAGGGACTTTATTATTTTGGAAAGCAAACATAATAAAGAAATGCCTTTTATTATTAATAAATAATTCGATACAAGTACCAAAAGTATTGGCCTCTAGGGCTTACACCAACAACCAAGCCACTGAAGAAAATCGGGTTTAATGAGCTGAAGAAAAGCATTAGAATGAGAAGTCTCAAAAACATGAATTGGATGGTGTGTTAGAAACTATAATTCATTGTTTTGTATGCAAGTTAGTATTTGACAGACAATGTGTTCGACTGTGTCAAAGTAGTTGTAGACTTAGATGTATTCGACTCTGTCGAATATAACATATAGTTGAGTGAGCCAAAATATAACTTATATTTTAGAGTTGAATTGTATGTTTTGGGCTTGGGCCTTAGTTACCTATAAATAAGCATAACTTTGTATAGTTATATACTTAATAGCTTTAGTAATCCAACTTCACAAATTTAGTTTATGATATCACCTCTCTTTTCTCTCTTCTTTTTCTTCTCTCATCTTTCTTAAAAACTCTCATTGTTCCAACATATTGAATGTCAAATCAAATTATATTTTTATAGATCCAAATATCATACTCTTATCCAATCAAAAAGGACTTTGTTTGATTTCAAAAAGATATAAAATATTGGTAAGGAAAAGTGAAATATTTCTTAATCACTCGTCAAGACATGTCCTTTGTAATTTGTGCGGTAAACAAGTCATTGAATTCTCCTTTTCAAGAACATATGTCCTTTGTAATTTGTGCGGTAAACAAGTCATTGAATTCTCCTTTTCAAGAACATGTGAATGTGTAGCCTGTGTACTAAAATGCATCAATGGTGTTTAAGGATATTGTCTCATTTATAAAGATAAAGAACATATTCAGATAATAAGTTACTCAAATAACTCATTAATTAATAGACTCACTCAAAAATATTGTGTACTTGTTGAAAAAAAACTCACCAATTAATAGACAACCCACTAAAGAATGTTGAATATTGTGTGTACTTATTGAAAACAATATATGATAACATAAAAAAAGTGAGAATCAAAATATAGTTGCAAAATCCATCACTGAAGCATATCAATGACATTAATCTATGATAATCAATTCGCATTGCATATAATCTCAAATCAATTTTTTTTATAAAAGAGCCCACCATAATCTCAAATTAATTTTTTTTATAAATTAGTAAAAGACCCATGCATAGGTGGAGGTGTTTTCATTTATATCTTAGATCATTTGATAAAGGTTGACCATTTAAAAAAAAAAAAAATGGTGATAGTGACCCTTACATCCACGCAGATAAATTTATTCAAATCTTTCGTTTGAAAAAGTTTGATTACTTAAAAAAACTTAGTATTATGATGCTAATGACCTGTGAAATTAAAAGTTTAATTATTTTTAATAAAATATTACAATAAAATCATTATTTATTTATTATTAATATTATTATAATATGAATAATTATCGTGTAAAATACAATTAAATGTAAATCTAAATTTAAAATAAATTATTTAATTATAAAATAAATAATTACTATATGGGAGAGCAAACCTTAAATGTTATCATCGAAAACCCTACAAACAGAATTACCAACTTGAATTTGTACTTCTAAATATTATATTTTAGACAAAAACTTAAGGCCCGGAAAGAAAGAAAAAAGACAAATATTTTCATTAAGATTGTTGCTCAAGCTATAGTACTTTTTTACTACACATGGATATTTGAAACAAATTGAGGGTATAACTTAAATATTTTTTGGTGGTGAGTTCATACCAGCCCTAACTCACATTCAAATTAAAATAAGCTGAGCAGAACATCAAAATGCTCAAAAAGCTGCTTTATATCTTCATCATAATCGCTCTCATTGAAATTAATATCAGCATCAACACCATAAAACTTGATTGCAGCTCGACCATATGCTCTGAAATCAATCCATAAAAACGATGATTAATACTACATTTATAAAGCAAGGAATTCATATATCTGCCTGCATTTCAAATGATAAGTGAAATAGTGTTGCTTCAGCCCAAGGCTTTACTATAAATTGATGAAGACCAATATTTGATATTTAATTCTTTATCTTAATTAAACTTGAAGAATGAAAAGGTTGGAGTTGTTCCATGACTTGAAATATATAATTATATGTTAAATTTTAAGCTTACCTTTAAATCTAAGTGTCCGGATAACGCAGCAACAGTCTGCAAAAAACAAAGAGTTCAGATTAAGAAATATTTCATCATACAATATCTTAGGATACAAGTAATAGAAGCATTGTTTTGTTGTTTGACCGATAAGGAATCTGAGTTCTACCTTTCCATTTTGCGAATCCACCAACATACTATCGGGATTAGCTTACCATCTGGACTGAGAGAAATATGCTACAACATAGCACAAAAAGAGCGAAGATAAGAACATAAGTAAGTCGACCGCTTATCAATCTTAAGTCGGCGTAGGAAGTTTAAGACAAGAACAAGACCTTAGGCACTCACGTTCACAGCCCGGGGAAAACAATAATGTTTAGAGAGTTGAAATTTCTCGATATCAACTCCCAAAACCATCATCCTCTAAATGAAATGAAAAGGAAAATATAGCAAAATTTTGATCTGCACGCATCGTCCGACGACATAAAAGCGTCGCTCGGCGATGGCTTTTATATACTTGGCCCAGACTGCGCCACGTCTTCAACTGAAACAAATATCTAACGTCGCCCAGAGACACACTGATTCGCCCAACGACTCTCTTTATTTTTTCCTGACGACCTAGACGTGAAGCAAGGAAGAGGCAACATCAAAATTGGTATTCTCGTCCACAGTCGCCCGGTAACAGGAATTTCGCCCGGCGATCCATGACAGTCCAGCAACTTCTGTTGCTTTCCTGCATAACCTCCAATGGCTCCAATCTTCCACTTTTTTCTTTATTGATCCAAAAATGCATCTTGGAGCTTTTATTCCTCATTGCTCCAACCATGCTCAAATACCTACAAAACATATACAAAACTAATCAACCGATACAATATGTACATAAAATGCAATTAAACGTATTTACAACAGAAAGCGGGGTTATTCAACGATTATTAACAACAAAGAGTCGATAAGTACAACAAAAAGTATTATACACAAATAGCTACAATTTTCACTTATCAAACTCTCCCCAACTTGAAACAATGTTTGTCCTCAAACAAGAAACAAACAACTCAAAGAACCAAAAGCGATCAATCAAAGAATTACGAATCGGGATGTTTTGAAAACGGAGACAAATACAGTGGCTCAAATGAAAAACGGTACAGACAAAGTAAACACTTACCACTAAACTACGACTATAACATAAATACGAGACAAATGCTAAATACAAAGAACATGCAAAACATTCTAAAACAACACTGATTCACAAATGAATCACACCTAGAAAATAAATCATCAGTAGATGACAAACACACAAAAATGAGGTATTTTCACTCATCCACAATCTTACAAACAGTAGACTAAATTATGCATTCATCTAAAAATCAGATTGAAAACACAAAAGCAAGAATCGCAAAGGAATTTCAAGGTTGTAGCGTGATCGGATGAACAAACAAGGGATAATTCCTAAATCGAAACAGAAACTTACTTAAACCTAAGAGAGTGATCAATTCACCAAATATTCAAACACAAAATTTCAATTAAACTTCTTCTGAATCCTAAATTTCACATCAAAACACCATACTTATTCGCACAATTATTCAAACTCTTTTTGTTTTTGTTTTTCGAAGCTTTTTTTTCTCTTTTTTCTTTCTTTTTCTTATCACTTCTTTTTCACTTTTTTTTCTTTTCTTTTATTTCTCAACCTAATAGCAATCAACCACAAGTGCACAATCATTTTTCTCTCCAACTTGAATTCAACCATGTCATGATATGAACACTCCCTACTTTATAAGGCAAGGCAAAAATTCATACAACAACACAAAGTTGAGGGTTCAAGAAAAAACAACAATCAAAATCCATTCAAAAAGATGAACCAAACACTCATAGGCAAGCGTTTAGCAAAAACAACATGGACATCGACAAAAAGGGTCAAAGGAGTTACGAATGATCATACACTCACAAGGATAATTGGAAATTTGGTTAGGTAGTTATGCTCAAAATGAAACAAAAAATACATTGACCATTTTCATGCTTTCATATAATCAACACAAATAAAGATTAAGCATAATAAAATCCAGTTAAAACAAGAATATGATCTCCAGCATATGTGAATAATGGAAAACTATCTCACAAAAAGGGTAGGAACTAAAGTGATTCACAAATAAACAAGTATACAAAAGAATGAATGACATAAAAACTGTAAAAAGTCTAAGTATCATGAATATGCTAAAGTATAGAAAGAGATAAACACATACTTCGAACATGTACAAAACTTTAACAAAATCATTACCACGCATTTGCAAGTCGAAACGATCAAACTTGACAAATCACCTCAATATCCTCAAGCTATTCACAACAAGCTCAAAGACAAATCAAAAATGATAAACAATAAAAATATGTTTGTCTTACATCATAAGCTCGATGTCTGTTATTTACAAACCAACACGTTGCCTCGAATTAGCCAAATGCTTTCACTCCCGCTTTTGCTCTCATCTCTTCGAGCTCTAACCGGAATTACAAATCTAACCACACTTTTGGCAAACGTGAAAAGAAACAAAAATATACAAGTATAGAACACATGTAACTATGTACAAGTTTGGTAAACATATACAGATAGATGTACAATTAAACATAAACAAGTTCATGTACAAATTCTATAGAACATATACATTAATTACAAAACTCAAAAATAAAATAATTATCGCGATGCGAAACAATAAACCAATCTCCGGCAACTGCATTATTTTGTTGCAGCGGTAGAGCGGAAAGCAAAAAGTAAAGTATTATTTTTATCCGGTGATATTTAGATTATATCGTATCGTGTCCACGGAGATTGGTTATCAATTCGTTGTTCGATAAATCTTTCATTAATGAGTTTGGGGATAAATCGATTGAAAAGAAAAGTATCAACAGAAAATAAATGTATATAAAGGTAAAAACTAAGAAAGAACTTATCAAACCTGCATATAATCTACTCATCACAGACTTAAATCTACCGATCAGTTACATTCAACCTAACAATACTCATCAATGTCACTATGTATCACTCAAAACCTAAGTCATTCTAACTCAAATCGAGAGACCGACTGTATCACCAAGAAAATAATCTCTCTACCTCCTCAACAACACAGAAGACAACTATGTAATCGCACTGACAATCTTTCAGCACAGCACAATGACACAGAGGTATTAAGCTCTAATACCCAAGTAGATGTCAGCTTTAAATTAATCTTTAGAGTTCAGAAACTAACAGATGATCATCCTAGATAAGAATCTAAGCAGTGTGTGTCTATAACAACTCAAATCCCTAGCACTGAGAAAAAATCTAAGACAATAATCCACAAGGATTTGTAAAGCAAGTTTAATATAACGCCATGGACGACAAATATACATAAATCCAAAGTAAAATACATACAAAATCTAACAAAAGAGAAATACATAGAGAGAAGAAGAGATAAACCACAAATCTTCCGGTTTGTCAGCTCTGGTCAATGAGAAATTCACTTCCAATCATCCATAAGCAAAGCCCTAGTGTTGTTATCTAAGCTAATTCACTATAAAAATGAGGTGGTGGAATTGGGAGAACAAAAATTACCCCCAAAATCATCATCCTACAAATGAAATGAAAAAGAAAATATAGCAAAATTTTGATCCGCACGCATCGCCCGGCGACATAAAAGCGTCGTTTGGCGATGACTTCTATATACTTGACCCAGACTGTACCACGTCCTCAACTGAAACAAATATCTAACGTCACCTGACGACACACTGCTTCGCCTGACGACTCTCTTTATTTTCGCCTGACGACCTTAACGTGAAGCAAGGCAAAGGCAACATCAAAATTGATCTTCTCGTCCACTGTCGCCCAGCGACAGGAATTTTACCCGACGATCCATGACAGTCCAGCAACTTCTTTTGCTTTCCTGCATTACCTCCAATGGCTCCAATCTTTCGCCTTCTTTTTATTGATCCAAAAATACATCTTGAAGTTTTTATTCCTCATTGCTCCAACCATGCTCAAATACCTACAAAATTAATCAACCGACACAATATGTACACAAAACGTAATTAAATGTATTTACAATAGAAAGCGGGATTATTCAACGATTATTAATAACAAAGAGTCGATAAGTGTAACAAAAAGTATATACACAAATAGGTACGATTTGCACTTATCAGTTACAACTATCACAGATTTGGCCAGTATGCTCAAGACTATCGAAGAAAGAAGAAAGCACGAACGAAAGATAGCGATGAAGCACAGTATACACATGTTGAACGAATTGATTATGTTGATACTTAGATTCATGATGCAATAACTATATGATTGATAATAAAAATTAGTTCACCAAATTTGTTGAATCGGTTAAGAAGATGATAAAGCTTGTAGATGAAAGGTATGTCACATCTCTACAAAGAAATGTCACATCAGGTGGAAAAGGATACGTGATAAGGATGGTCGAAGGGCAAGTATCACGACAAGTATCTCGTCAAAATATAGTTACAAAATCCATCAGTGAAGCATATCAATGACATTAATCTTTGATAATCAACTCGCATTGCATATAACCTCAAATCAATTTTTTTTTATAAAAGAGCCCACCATTATCTCAAATCAATTTTTTTTATTAAAGAGCCCACCATCTCAAATCAACAAATTCTTCTATCAGTGCATAGGAAAGTACACGGCTGCACGCTACAATTCCCCCACATCAATCAAAACTATAGTTCAAAATCAAGTTATACATTATTTTAGTTAAAACTAATGGTTGAAATAACTGTTACTAAAAATGTTATGCCTCAATAGTTGTTAAAATCATAATACTTTAATAATATATAAACATAACATATAATAGGGTAAGATCAACTCATGGATCAAAATTAGTTTCTAAATTTAAATATAAACTCAAATGAAGAATAAAATTGAATTTTTCCAAACTGCTACGCTACAATGAGATAGCTTATACATTTGTTGGCTTCTGCATTTTCAATCTTTCATGTAAGCAACTTGAGTAAAATGAATATTATGCTAAGTACAACATTTGGCTTTCCCATTCAATTTGTACATAGCATCTCATTCAATTGTCTCAGCGGAACGTTGCACTGCGATTCCCAGAAGCAGGAAATGCTTGACGCCTTCTGCCTTGTTGAAATTGTTTGGGCTCACTCTGTTCTGCCTCTCCTATTGTCGAACGCTTCTTCTTGCCACCAGAGCCCTCTTTTTCCACACGATTGTCACAGTTCTGGGTGGTCGGGTCTTTCTTTCTTTCTCCAAACTTAACATGGTTCATTGCTGCTTCATAGTCAAATGGTGTCAGCTGCAATAAGCCACTAGCTTGTTCAGTTTTCTTAGGCTTTCTGGTTTTGTTATTTTGATTGTTTGCCTGAAAGCACTTTTGAAAGTTTGATGACAGTTCCGAGAGAGACTTTGGCTCATCCTCATCCGAAGTTGAGGCACTAAAATTTTTCTTCGTGTGCTCGTTGGAGTTTTCTAAATTATTATCCTGCTCAATATCCTCCTCTGCACCTGTATCTGTGTGCAGCATTATAATCTCTTCTGGAGCGGAGGTGGAAACTGGATCAGAAACATGTTTTTGTTGGTCTGGTGCTACACTAGGAGTTTCTACTACAGGTTTTGAGTTCTCACTGCTGCCCAAAAATGAATGGAAAGGAAGTGTGACTGAAGATCTAATTTGCTCTAGCTTGATCTCTTCTTTGCCCTAAGAAAATCCAGAAAAAGCAGAGTAAAAAAATGTTAGATGACATCAATTTGGTTAGAACATACAAATGGCTAAAAGCTAATGGCAGCTACGTATAGAAATCCGAGTTACACCCTTCGAAGTGTACGTAAAACAACATCCTTCAAAGTGTTTTTGAAGAAAAGAAAGTGCACCTTTTTATCAAGACCAAGCTTCCTCTTTGAAGCGGAGCTCCCCAGAAGTGCCCCGAAAGCACCGCCAGGCTTTTTAAGAACCTGAACAGTTGCGCCAGCTCCCTATCAAAAATAGAAAATATTAGATTGACTCTCCTTGCTAAGAGGCTATACATTGAAACAAGTACAAAAAATTGCAACCTTCAATGTCGAGATTGCATCAACATTTGCATCCCTAGTCTGCTCTGAAATAGTGAGGCTTTCCCTTGGGAGCTCAGATGTGCGATTACTGGGCTTCAATTTTATTTGTACCTCGGTATCTTGATGCTGAAAAAATTCCTGTTTAGGGTTAAAAGAAAAGATGTGACTTCTCAGATTATATTAAATGATGGTGGCAATTTCAATTCCAAAATTTCTATTAATTGCAATTCCAACCTTCACAGGATCTTCAGTTCGATCTGTAACAGCTACTGTGTCTGATGCCTGTATAGTGATTATCATATAACTTAATCAACAAACAGAAATCAGAAATTAAAGCTAATGAAGTTAAAACATCAACGCACGAATCTGTTTGAGCACTCATCAGTTAAGCATTAATTCCCAACAAAACCAATCACAGAAAATTTAAAATGACTACACAATTGGTTGATTAGAATTCTCAAGTTGGAGTAATCATCACTTTTTGCCCCAACTTTTGGAAAGCATATCAGATTTTACATACAAATGACTAGTGGAGCCCTTTATCATACCCTAGTTCATAGACTATACAAGAGACGTGTTGATAAACTAAATTATCACACCATTATAGTTTCATACATCTGTTAGCTGTAATGCAACAAATCTGTCTCTGGAAGCTCTTTTGTACATTAATTCAGATACTAAACTAACCCCCGGGTTGGCCTAGTGGTGAAAGCTTGGGTACTAAGGGTGTGTTACTCTCAAGGTCTCAGGTTCAATCCCGCTAGGTGCATACAATTCTAGTGTTGGGCCAAGTCCATACAGAGCTTTGCTCTGGCTTTAAACAGGGCCCCTGCAAGTGGACGGTGAGATTGGTCCCCTTCAAAAAAATACTAAACTAAGTTATATATATATATATATATATATATATATATATATATATATATATATATATATATACAACTATAATTTCAGTTCCATTATAGGACCAACCATTCAAGCAGAAATCTCATAGAAGCAACACACATCAACAGTATAAAAGCTAAGGCTAACCGATAGTTATCCTTTTTCTATGACAATGCCTACAAATTGAACAACTAATAGTAGAACTTGTGCAAATAAGAAACAATAAGTTCCTACATTGATAACATGTGAATGTGTTCAGGAACCATAATAATCAATTTGTACTCATAACAAGACTACTGATGGAGAATTTTTAATACATGCAAGTGAAGGCTTAATACAGAAATTAATGTCTGCCCAATAATTCCAGACTGATGATTGTTGAAAATACTACTTACAGTAGAGGCTTGTGCTTCTTTCAATTGTTGAGCAGTTGCTTCAAAAGCATCGGCATTCTGAATTGAATGCCTAATGATGGTAACAACAGTATCAAGATTGTGTTCAACATATGGGTGTTTTGACTTCAACAATCGCCGTAGCTTGCTTGTAGTGACGGGCATCTGCTTAGCTTTTAAACGAGTAGAACAAAGTAAGCTGACATGTATCATACATCTATACTGAAACATTTAGACAAATGATACAGAAATTTCAATTACCGATTTCAAGAACAGATTTATTTGGCAATATGTAACCTGTACTCTCATCCTCTGCACGAGCAACAATGTCCCGCCATTCACACAGCCCCTGCAATTGACAGTTGAATAGAGAGTATGTGAGCTATGATAGAAGCTGAAAATTGAGAATAATGGAATTCAAAGTGAATGCAGTATATAATATACATCATATCACATTCTTTTAGTTTTAGCTATAAAACCAGACAATGTATCAAGTTCTTACGGTGTTGGATGCTATTTTGGCTAATTTTGGAGTAATGTAATGGGAAAAAACTTATAAAAAATATCTGATGGCGGATAAGACAAAGATATTTGGAATGCCAGCCAAAACTGTTTCATGATAGAAACCAGTATGCTTAATTCGACAAGTATTCCAAAAATAGAAGTCCAAAGTTGCAATCAGATGATAGAAAACTAGTTAGAAGCTGCATTGCTATTATTAAAGCAACTGGAGCAAAGGTGATAATCACAGTAATGAATGAAAGCGGTAAAAATAGAAGCAATAGATATAAGCTTAATTAAGAGCAAAACATGCCTTTTATACTTTAAAGAAAGCTACCAGGTGAGATTAATTTAGAAAAAATCATGTGTAGATTAATCACAGTAATGAAGGTGGTAAAGTAGACGCAACAGATATAGCTTAATTAAGAGCAAAGCATGCCTTTGATACAAAAAAGAAAGTTACCAGAAGAGGTTAATTACAAAAAAACATGAGATAATAGATTGGAAATCATTACCACAATTATGCGGAATTCAGATTCACAAGGAAATCATGAATTCCTAGTTATCTAATTTGATTTATAAACTAAAAACAGAACTCAAAACTATTATCAGAGTTGATCAAAATACTTCAAATTTCCATGTACCAAGTCCAAAATTTATCTCACAGGACTGTTAGTGGGGAACCATTTTCCATAGGCATCAGAAAAACTTTTGTTCCCCATGCAAGTTATTCAAGATCAGTACTAAAAATAAGACATCAAACAGAAACGTACTGAAACAATGGCAAGTTGTTGAGCATTGAAACCAGCCCCTTGCAACCTGCACAAAAACAGTTATTCGGTTTTGTTTTACATTGCTTGGCGCACATTTTATGCAAAGTGGAACTACAAACACATAAAGCTTGGAAAACTCTGAATTCTATTGAGTCCAGATATAGTAAAAAATGGCAATTGGAAAGGAGACAAACCCATATATATGAAGGTAGGAGTTTTCTGTCAGAAGTTCTTTTTCATATAGCTGCATGCAGACATCATAACTGCGCTTGTAAACCTGTTGGTGGCAGGAAATACCAGACAATGAGAGCAAGAATAAAAAATCATTAAGTCAGCCATTCAGTCATGATGTGTTGTCAAACATAATTTGTAGAACAAGAAAAGGTCAGACAGGTCTTATCAACAACGACATAATTACAAGATGCTTAGTTCAGACAATTGAGACAAAAGCGTCAAGGGAACAATGAAGCATCATATGTCTGTGGATAGGATCAATAGATCACATGCTTAACTAGCTTAATCTCGACTAGGAATCTATGTAACAAAAGATTGAACTTTAAAGCAACGAAAAACAACATGAGTGCATGTTTGGGGGGAGAGAAGATTTAACAAACTTTGCAACAAAAAAAAAAAATCCCCTGATAAAAACTTACCCAAACATGCACCTCACCAAAATGAATAAACACAAGAAAAAGTAGCAGAGCTGACAAACAGGAAAGTTACTTTCTGCTTTGCCACTAGTAAATGTATAAATGTACAGAACTTGTAGCAAACATAAATCGATAGATCTTAGATAGATAGAAAGAAACAAACAGTAACAAATTTTAAACCAGTTGGAATAAGTTTATTTACTCTATAGAAGACATTCAAGTAATACTAAACCAAATAAATTCTGATGGCACACAATGTAATCTGGCATATATTTCTCGGGGCTAGTAAACAGTTACCTCCACCAGAGGAGAATCAGAACTTTCAGGTGCCTTTGGCAAGGAAGTTAAGTTAATCCTCATTGAATCATATATATACAGAAGATAGTGTGTATCTTCTCTGGCATATCTATTAAATGGATAGAAGACAAGAAAAAAAGTGAAAAAATGAATTAAGGGAAGATCAAAGTTGTAAGCTCAAAACACAATAGTACCTTAACATTTCATCAGGAATAGGGCGCAATCTCCACTCAGCATTTTGATACCTGCAATAAATTTATTTGTAAGCCTTTAAGATGTAGGTAAAGAAAATATGCAAAGGCTAATTTGAAAAATTCAACCTGAAATAAAGATAACATACTCTTTGTTTGCTGAAACCTCACAGAAATGGTGCAGAAGATACTCCAAACTATTTCTCTCCAATTTTAACACCTTTGAAGCCTAGACAGAGCAATTAAAATAGATTACTCTTGCATGATAAAAAAATCAAAGGAAGAACTTCAAAAGCTTATTTCACCATTTTTCTTGATGCACAACAAACCATTTCATTTTGACTTTAAATACATATACAGCTAAACACTAAAATCCAGACACCATCAAACAATCAAAGAAACTTTTTTGCACAAAGAATAATCATATTAGACAATTTTGCTTCCATGGTAAGGAACGTGGGAAATAATGTCAATATTGAACAGTCAGTTTTTTAATCAAACCTGGCCAGTGTCAAACAAATTACAAACATAAATGCCAAAGTCTCTTTGAAGCCACAAAATATCTTTATCCGCACCATGCATAACCTGTTTAAACATAAATACAGTTAACAGAATAAGGAACATATGTTGCATTAAAAGAAAAGGCAATCATGTACCACTAACCTTCCTCTTGGAAGAGTCCTTGAAAATTTCCCTTAGATGGGGCCCAATATGAATGCGAAGTTTCAAAGTATCAACAACGAAATCTTCAGACCTTGTTGAGATTTGCATGAGGCAAGTCAAACCTTGGAAAGACCGATATTGATTATGTTCCAAATCAACCTAAATATTTCAACAAACAAGCAAATAAAAAATTCAGAAGAATATAAAAAATATGGATAAGGGAAGTGGCTACAAGAAAGGTACTGTATCAGTTCCACAATCAATAACAGACAGCATGCAAAGTTAAATAAAAAAAATTTGAACCATATCATCTGGATTACAGAAATAAAATAAACATGATATACTAAAATATCCTCATAATCAGCAGAAGAACTCTGCAACGAACACAAATTAAGATCACAACAAAAGCATAAACGCAAACTGCAGTAATCATACTCTTAAACTACAAGTTAAGAATAACTCTTGGTTAACAACTCAATGGTCCACAGTAAAACATTGGGAAAAGGAAAAATTGACAGTACACTTTTATCAGTAACAACTCTGCTTTAGTTTAAGATGAAGGCTCAAGAATGACTTTATATATATTAAACAACTTTCCTGTAAGATATTATTCCAATAAGCTTGAAAGGAAAAAGCTTAAGGGCCCTTTATGGTGCTTGTTTTAATAAAAAGGTGGTTTTCAAATATATGTTTTACAAAGAATTGTGATAATTAGATTTTTTTTCAAAAACCTAAAAAAGTAAGAAACTAATCAACTAGTATATTTCTTAAAAACCATCTATTTCAGATATTACCCCTCTTCAAACACTCAATATAAAATATGCACACTAGAACATAATGAAATTCCCCTGTTGATAATGTAACTAATACATGCTCTTTACCAATCCCATATTAAACCATGTTCAACTCAACAAGATACCGGGCATTTCAATAACAGTTAAGGAGATACCTATGTCAAAATTTCATCCCGATAAACTCCCTACATTTAGGTACAAGTAGGCCCATGTAATGTCAAGGGATGCACAAAGTAAATAACCAAAGTCCTTGACAAAAAATGGGAATGACAGTGCAGCCCTTCATTCAATTTACACTTGATATCCAAAAGATCACATTTTTTAAAGTTTGTGTCAAGAACTGTTCATAAGCAAAAAAAAAATTGAAATATTGTTATTAGAATTTTCTCTCTAATCTGAAAAGGGGAAACAATTAAGTTAATGTACCTAGCTGCTAAAAATGGACAAGGAGTTATGTAGTAAAGATTAAGATTTTGTTACTAAGGAAATACCAATAACTTATCATGTGCTCAGTTACACATATCAAATGAAAGAACCTAGCTGTATGATTTGTCATGAACGAAATTCTTGAATAAAAGTTCCCAAACAGTTATCAAACTTTACCGCAAATTCATTAACAGAACGTAGCTTAGCAGCCATCTCCTTCAAATCTTTGACTTCTTCTACAAGCTTGAAAGGGGTGCTTTCTAATGAGGCAGGTTTTTGTGGCACAATATTCCCAGGATCTTTATCAACAAAATCCAAAACAGATAGCTTTTCCTGGAATAATAAATTAGTAATTAATTGATACAAACAGAAAAGATGACAAATAAAAATCACCCAATTTACAGATGCAATACAAGATCAGTCAATCAAAAGTTATTTCTAACAAATGCCAAAAAACCAGGACTGTAGACTTCTAATTTCTAAGATATGATCAAATAAGATTAGACAAGCAAGAGCTGTTTTTAGCAAGATTTAAATGACAGACACTAACCCTCGCAAATGGATTTAGTCTACCATGCCTCAAAATACTTTCAAATTCAATCAGGCTCATCAAACCTACATAAACCCCTAAAGATCATGCAAATATCACAAGAATTACAGGGTATCAACTATCAACATTATGGCGAAAATGCTACTTCACCCGAGTTAATTTGAAGTCTGCAATCTCCGTATATAATACAGCTGGCATGGCTAATCAGGATGGTAGGACTAGGATGCTAAAAAATTAAACATTACTAGCTTGCTAGCATTATCCCCTCATACTTGAAAGGCTGCGGTAATATTAGAATTGGAAGGGTACAAAGAGGAACTTGAGTTTAACTAATGTCATTCTTCAGATTTCGAGCCAAATTGTTTGAAAAGCATCACTGTGATTCATAGCAAATTTCCATAATAAGGGAGTTTAGCTAACATGTTTAGTTAAATGTCAATTAAATAAGCTACTATATCATATAGGAGTATACACATCACAATCAGAGAGAAAACAAAGGTTAATGCAGTAAAATATATGTATAATCTGTTTCTATAAGCTATATTCTAACCATGTGAAGCTAAGTTAAGCTCAAAGCAGGACATCATAATCTTTCTAATAAATGTAGTAATGTCCTAAGCTAGGTCAATAAACTCTTCCAAACACTCCAAAGTCTAAACAATGTGTACATGGCACGGTTACCAATGTGTTTTTATATTCATATTCTTCCAAACATTACTTAATATCAAGGATAAAAAAAGTCGTGAATGAAGAACTAACCAATGGATGAATGAACTTGTGTCCATCGTCACTCCTCTGCAACCAAACATGCTCAAAGGGCACATTAGCATTATTAACAACTATAGTAAACTCATCTTGTGGCCTCGGAATGGTCGGTATATGAAACGGCACCTTCGCCTTAGGCCCCATCGTCCTCTTATCCTTCATCGCGATCTTAACAAGATCCACCAGCGGAATTTTCGAATCCTCCGCCACAACCTTCCCTCTCCCACCTTTCTTCTTTTTCCCACAAACCAACTCAAATCCATCCTCCACCATCATAGCCTCATTCACACGCCCAGTCTTCTCCTCCTCCTCCCGAATCTTCCGAAACTCGTCAGCCGACACATCATACCTCTCCAAAACATCGTCATTCACGTTCACAAGCCAGTCATATCCATCGTCTATGTCGTCAGACGGAAACGCTGCATTAGCTGCGGCTCCGATTGCTTCCAACATCGACTGTGATTCACGCGCGATTTCATCGATAGGGACCTTGAATTCGTTGAAGTTGCGGTAGTAGAAGAAGTCTCTCTCGGAAGGGATACACCGGGAGGAAGCGGCGAGTTTCGCGACTGATGAGGAGAGTGGGCCGGCTGTTAGGGTGTGTAAGGCTTGATGTGCTTTGGCGGCGGCGGTGGCGGTGGTGTGAGGTGGTTGATCGTGATCAACGTTCATGGCGTCGATTGATTGTGATTTGTGTGTGTTAGGGATTTTTGGGATTAGGGTTTTAGAATTTTGATTTTGATAAAGTCACTACCGAGAAAATAAGTAAGTGAAAAATATACTATATATAAAAGGAAATGTTATTATATATACTTTATGTCAAGTGACATCATTCCAAACTATACCTTATAAAAATATTGTTAAAGTATAGATTATGTCACGTGACATCATATTCAACTATATCTTATACAAACAAAAATAGAATTAACTATACCTTGTAAAAAGTTATACACTACCAACTCCTAAGAAATTGGTGTTATCGCATGGGTTACATTTAAATTCATATTATGCGTTACAATATCTCTCATATTTATTTTGTAATTCATAAATATTCACATAGTTTCAAATATTATTAATAATATGTATTAATTTTTAAGTATTGATTTAAGTAGTATTTTCAAAAACAATGAAAATATATCTCAATAAATTATGAGAACGCATTTATTATAAACTTGAAAACTTAGAAAAATATATGAGAGAAATATATTAGAAAAGTTACATTAATTGAATATTTAAAAATCTTGTTGAAGTGAATAAACTGTACAATCAATTCTCTAATTTCAATTATATAAAACAATAGGAAAAGAAAGAATTAAAAGATAGAGATTAAAATTGTAGCATAAAAGAAAAGGGAAATATCATTTACCAACTAACATAGTGCCTGAAAAACATGTTTGAACACAACATTACTAAGTACGATGAACAATCTACAACTATTATCTTATAGATGTGCTTTACATCTACTCACCGATACGCCTATAAGGACCTTCATTACAATAAATAGTCTACAAATGTTATCTCATAGATACGCTTTATATCTACTTGTCAGTCTATACCTCCAAGAATCTTCATTACGATAAACAATCTACAATTGTTATGCCATAGATACGCTTCACATATACCTGTCGATTTGTGCCTCCAAGAACATGTATTACAATAAAATGTTGGTTATAAATTGATTTATTTGATACAATATAAAATATATTTGTGTACCCATAGAAATCAATTTATTTGACACATATAAAAAGTATTTATAAGTAATATTAGGCACAAAATAGTTATTGTATAACCCTTTCAATAAAGAACATTAGCCAATATTTAGAAGCTAGTTTGTTGTCTCAAACTCAATCAACATAATTTGTCAGTAGTTAAATAGAAACACAACTTGGATAAAGCTACTAAAAGTTGCATAAAACGTCAACACTCAATTGTATTGGTACACTTTGTAAATAGGTCCATAATGAGTTGCTCAACCTTGGCTCGACTAACGGATGAACTGAAGTCAAGAATAACAAAAACAAAAACAGAAGAAAGAAATTTAAACATGATCTCTAGTATATAATTAGTAACACATTTAGCTAAAAATTGAAAACCACAACTTTATTTAACAGGAGTCAGAATACACAAAAGGCATAAACTCAAATGATTCAAAAGAATATGTTATTTCATGTACATCAATCAAACAAATGTCTAAACTCAAAATATTCCAAAATTAGTTATTTCACGTACATCGTTCGAACAAGTCCTAAACTCAAAAAATCAAAAAATATGTTATTTCATGTCCATCAATCGAGTATCCAACACAATTTTTACTGCACAAGTAGTATCTTCCCAATCTACAGACCAATTTTCACAAGTTGGTGAGCCACAAATGCTTCAGAAAAAGAGAAATGTTGGTGGATCAGAGGCTTTATCTTTTCACTTCTAATTGTAGTCTAAAGATTTTTCTTCACATCATCAATGATCAATTTCTTACTTCTAGAACTCATATTGTGCAAGTAACCCTTGCACATAACCCACCAAATCATATTTTTAGTATTATTGTCAAACCATGTTTTGACATGAATTATGCAGGAAAATATTTACTTACAAAAAACTAAACTTGAAGAGAAGTATCTAACTAAAAAGACTGCAATAAAAAAGATTATAATAATAATACCTTGTACAGTGAAACGCTTGGTAATTAAGACACTTAGATCCACCTGTGTATACAAAACAATCCCTAGAGTGGCGATAATGAAAAGCCTTTCATTAAAATCCAAGCTTTCATGATGTTCTGAAGGAAAGGTACTACAATAAGATCAAGAATAACATCCATAGATGCCACTTCAATCAAACTTTTCATCCCAAACTCCTTAATTTCCTCATTAACCTGCTACCATAATAACATCCTTTAGAATCAACATGCACAAACATCATATCCTAATTCAATAGTAAATAACAACAGGTGATAATTACAATTTATTTACAAAAATAATTACAATGACATTCTAACAATGGTGACACCATTGTATAAAGATATGTTTATGCTATATACTTTTAAGTTTATATTTTAAACTTATATGATTTCTAAAAAAATTATAAGTCACCCTAAACAAAGCTTTGAACTTTTTGTTTATTTCAATACTTGTCTCTAAATAGATATAAGGAAAACAAAGATATATTTCCATTTTGTATCATAAAATTTGATTTTGACTCAAATGTTAAAACTTTTATTTGGGACTTAAATGAAACGTCCCCTTTGAATGTGATAAACCATCAACTATATACATTCTAAACAATCCCAAAAATGTAATAGGAAAGGAAATGTTGTCATTATTTATTCATATAAGATTAAAATCCTGACACATAGACGTGTGCATCAAATTCTTATCTCTATATTTTCACCAAACAATCACGGCCAACCGAGACAGCCAACTCATCTTCAAGTGAATCTGCAAGTCCAACAATCAACCATTTGTGTGCCATTACTGACACTGTTCTACTACTCTCAGTTGGACTCCATAATTCAATATTCTACAAATTTTTGTCAACTTAAAATGGATTGGAGTTTCTAATTTATGCTAAAAAATATATAATTTCAGTAGGATTTTTTAACACACCTTATACAAAAAGATGACATTGTTACCTAATATCCACCAATAACTAAGAGATTAGAATATGTTAGATGAAACATTCACGATTGAAACTTGTTTCCATTTGAAAGCAACTCACTGATGCATTTTCCATCTGACCAGACTCGTGCATTATCTTCACTGACATTAACAAGAAACTTTCCACTTCTATCCCAACAAATGGAAGCAACATCGTTGTCATGTGCCTAGAAGGAAATGATATTTTGTTATGATACATGTTGCAAAACCCAACATTCAAACAATGAAATGAAAGGTAAAAACTATGGTACGTTATAAATAAGAATTGGCCTTTAAGTTACCTTTATATTTCACACAACTTTAGCAGTATGAAGATCAATTAGTTTGGGAACGTTTCCAGTAGTAGCAGTTATATGTTAGAATAATAATGCAAGTGTGAATAAGTGAGTAAATAGTCCCATATTGGATAGGAATATGGTGACTTGAGAATATATATATAAGTAGGAGAACTCACTCACCTATCACCTTAAGGTTTTAGGTGGATAAGTGGTGTGTCTCTTACAAAGGTGCATAATCCTCAACTTTGTATCAATGCTCCTAGTAACTCCCCCCAACAAATGGTATCATGAGCCTTTGGTTCGAGAAAGGAACCAGCTTAGTATCTAAATGCCTAAGAAGAGGTGTTTTGTTGAATACCCAAGAATAAGTGTCAACAGTGGTACAAGTAGGGGAGCATTGTGGACTCACACTTGAGGGGAGTGTTAGAATAATAATGTTAGTGTGAGCAAGTGGGGAAATAGTCTCACATTATATATGAATGTGGTGACTTAAGAATATATAAGTGGGAGAACCGACTCAACTATCACCTTAAGATTTTAGGTGAATAAGTGGTGTGTCTTTCACAAAGGTACATAATCCTTAACTTTGTATCAATGCTCCTAGTAACTCCCCTGTTGTAACCCAAAATTTGCCCTCTCATTTCTCAAGGGATCACCACGGATCCTCAAGTTTGCTTCTAAGCCATGAACTGCAATTTTTTAAGAAAGTCATCCGCAAGGGAAAAATGGTCAAGAGCACACTGAAAAAGTCAAACTTTGACTTTTAAATCAAAAATCAAATTTCTAAACATTTGGAAAAATTTCTAAGTGTTAAGAGAATATGATGCTTTAGAACTTCTGAGTCAGCCTCCATGCAAGTGTAGTCAGAAGTTGCAAACATGGTTCAGAATACAGTCTTCCATCAGAACGTGACTCTTCAGCACATAGAGGTTACGCTTATGATCTTCTCTGACCAGGTTATCACCATAACGCTCAGCAAATTCTGGACACTCTTAAGGCAGAAGTTTCAGCAGTTTGTTACAGCTGACTTGCTGAAGTTGGGTAACAGGTTATAAATAGAAGGGTTTGTAAACTAGAAAATACACGGCTCGAGATGTAGAATTCTAAGGGTTTTGTCAAGGTAAACCTCTTGGGTTGTGGAAAGGTTACCATGTTCATCTCAAAGCCTGTAGGTAAGAGATGCATTATTCTTGGAGGAAGATTTGAAGAAACTCTAGGATATGTTATGAGCAAAGCTAACAAATAGTGGAGTTTGGCTTAGAAACTTAGCTAGGTTGTCATGGAAGTATGTCTTCCAAACTGTTTATCTGTGTGATCAGAATCTTGGTGAAGGGTCGTCTATGCAGTGACTGAGGTGTTGACTGGTAGACATCATTGTGATGATTGGAAGTGGGATGAGGATATTCCATATCTAGGGAGAACCTAGGTAGAAGGGTCATTGGTTAGTGATTAAGTGCGTAGATCATCAATGGGTGTGTTGGTTGTAGGGTCTACAAATTGATACTACTAATAGTGGACTTTATTCTTGGCTTGGTAGTCCCCATAGTAGGTGTTGTTGTACACTGAACTGGGTAAACAATTCTTGTGTGTTCTTTATCTTTTCAGTACTATTTTATCTTGTCTTTGCGTTTATGTTAGATCAGATGTCTCGACATCCTTGTAGGACATCTGAGTCAGTTGTACCAGAATTTCATGTTTTATTTTTGTAGATGAAGGTCAAGGTAGGTACAACTGATGATGTTCAACAAGTCGGTGAAACTGGTGCAACTGAGGCACCAAAACAGACTGGTGCAACTCAAACTGCAACATAAATTGGTGGAACTGAAACTGCAATACACACTGCTGCAACTCAAACTGCAGCACAAACTGGTGGAACTCATACTGCAATACACATTGCTGCAACTCAAACTCCAACATAAACTGGTGAAACTCAAACTGCAGCAACTGAACTAATTGACTATTTTGGAGACATAACTGATGATTTCATTTCAAGCATTCCTGAAATCAACACAACATAGTGTTATGATGTGGTTGGTAAACCAGACAAAAAAGGCAAGAAAAAAGTGAAAGATGCCAAGCCAGTGAGAAAGAGGTCCAGTGAAAGAATAAAACTCCAGTGGTTTCAAAAACCAATCACAGGGCCAGGTTCAAACCCCGAGCAGCCTATGTATTTGACAAAAGAAGAAGGAAGTGGTTCTAAATATGCAATGAAGAAATCTAAGAAGTAGTCTTATGTTTGTACTGCTTATTTTGTCTATTTGATACTTTGGCATTAAGTTATGGTTTGTTAGGCTGTTATGCCCTTTTGTAATGACATTGGCATTTTGTTCTACTTATGCCTTCATGTAATGACTCCTTTAATATTGGTTTCAATTAATAAGGTTATTTAATGATTTCAACTGGTGATGCAATACTATAAGAAAAATAAAACACTCTTATTGTATCAAAGTTGACATTAAACAAAAATCATATTGCATTGATGTAACTCACACCTCAAATTACAAATAATTGTACAACACTGGAAAGATATTACAAATACACATAACACTTCACTTCTGCAAAAAATTTACAAATACACATTACACTTCAAATTAAAAATAGTTGTACAACACTGCAAAGGTAAACCAAGACATCAAAATTGCCATATTCAGCTGGAAAATTTTCCTCTTCAATGCAACTATCTTCAACTTGGATCTACCCAGTTTCCTTTCTATCAGTTCAAACTTCACTTTTTGCCACATCAGTGTTTGCAATAACTTTTAGAATATGAGATTTCACTAATGGAGTGAGCAATTTCATCATCCCAAATAAACAAATCACATATATTGTCCATCTACAAACAAAAATAACATTAAACTCCTAAAAATGTTTAGGTATTTCACAAAGCTCATAGATTCAGGAACTTACCCCAGCATTCCTACATTTCAAGAATTTCGTATGACGATTTTTTACGGTGTTAGCAAACCACATCTTCATCAGACAACAATATTCGCATCTCCATTAGACTTTTTCTTCCCTCTTTGCATTCATCTAAAATTAAAAAAAATTCTTAATCAAAATGTCACAACACTTAACAATAATGAGGCGAACCATGTGTCACGAGCCTTAAGCATTTGAAGGAGCATGAGAGGGTGCATTCCTGAACTTTGTGTTTCCTTTGCAATCATAGTATTTAATATGATTCAAATCACCAAATCCTTTTTCAAGGTAAAAAATACAAACAATTCAAACATTTTGCCTTCGAGCTTTTCTTTTGAAAACCTTTTCCCAAAAAAAGGATGTGTTATTTCCTCTTTGTGCAATACGACACATAATTCTCCAAAGGTCGGGTTGCAATATGTCAACTGCTAGAGTGTGAATGTAATATTATACGCCTAAAATACACAAAACAAACCAAAACACTTTTTAGGTGAACTACGAGTGCCCTGATCCCCTATTGCACAAAAGGTCGTGCGTAGGTAGAAAGGTTCGCAACCACGACAAACACAACTAATAAAAACTTTCTTTGTGTATATACTTTGCATTCATGCATTTTCCCTTAGCTTATTAGCTTTAGACTTGACACACCCTTTGATTAGAACAAATTGAGTGGATCCCATGTAGTACCACAGACGTGTGGGGTGTTAATATATTCCCCTCGTGTAATAGACTCCCGTACCCTTCTATTGGTCACAATACCTTGTTTTCTATCAGGTTTACTCAATATTTTTCTTTCCCTTCTGTGGAATAAATAATATTCAATGGCGACTTTATTGTTTGTTTATTTTTTTCTAGTTGCTTCAAGTGGGCTCAAAAATCACTACCTCTACCTGAAAAAAGTACAGAGAGCCGTAGTGTACTAGAAAATGCGCTAAGCGGGCATCCCTGCACAATTATTCCAAATTTGCATCTCAGGAGTCGTGCCTTCAACACCTTATTCTTCGATGCTCTAAATACGTGACAATACCTACAAAAAGACATCAAAACTATCAAACAATACATTAATTACATAAAAACTCAATTATTCTATTATGTACAAAAATTAAATGTATTTACAAACAAAGCTGGGATTATTCAAACGATATTAACAAAAAGTATCGATAAGTACAACAAAACTTATATACAAAAATAACTATAATTTGCACTTATCAAACTCTCCCCAAATTACACCGTTGTTTGTCCTCAAACAAGGCCAAAAAACTTAAAGAAATACAAGACGATAATTAAAGAATCATGAATCAACAAGTTTCGAAAAACAAAAACAAATGTATGGTTCAAATACAAAAACGTACGCACAAAGTAAACACTTACCACAACCCTACAATGACAACATAAAAACAAAACGAGTTATAAGTACAAAAATCATGCAAAACCATCTAAAACAATACAAGCTCATATCATGAATCACACCTAACAAAAATTCATCAAGGAATGAAAAACACACAAAGGTGAGGATTTGACACTCATCCAACAATCTTGCAAATAAAAGACTAAATTATGCATTCATCCAAAAATTCACATTGAACATACAAATGCAAGAATCACAAGGGCTTTTCAAGATTGTAATGTGGCTTGGTTAACAAACAAGGGATAATTCCTAAAACTAATCGAAACAAAAACTTACCTAAACTTAAGAGAGTGATCAATTCACAAAAGTTCAAGCATAAAATCTCAATCAAACTTCTTCTTTCATCCCAAAATTTCACACCAATCACATAACTTATCAACACAATATTATTCTACTCTTTTTGCTTTTCTTTTTCAAAACTTTTTCATTTGTTTGTTTCTTTTTCTTTTTCTTTCTTTTTTTCTTTTCTTTTCTTTTCTTTTTATTTCACAACTGCATAACAACCACAACATAAGTAAGAAAACATTTCTCCCTCCAATTTGAATTCAACCAACATCAAAGTGTGAATACTACATACTTTCTAAGGCAAGGTAAAAATCCATACAACAACACAAGGTCGAGGGTTCAAGAAACAAAAGAATCAAAATCCATACACAAAGAGAACTAAATACTCATAGACAAACATCAAGTTTAACTACAACATGGATATGACAAAAAGGACTCAAAAGGGGATAACAAATGCTCACGCACTCACAAGGTGAATTGACTATTTGGTCAAATAGTTGTACTCAAAATAAAACAAAAATGCTTTGATCTTTTTCTCGCTTTCATACAATCAACACAAACAAAAAATTAAACATAATGAAATCCAGTTAGAGCAATAATTGTGGCCTCCAACATATATATAATGGAAAACTTCCTCACATTTGAAATAAAAAAGGACTAAATTGATTCAACCAATAAGCAAGCTATGTAAAATAATGAATGACATGAAATTTGTACAAATGAAAAATTTCCTAAACATGTTATGCTATAGAAAGCGATAAATGAGTACTTGGTGTGTACCAACTTCAAAACAATATCATTACCATATATCTGCAAGTTGAAACACTCAAATTCGGGAAATCACCAAATGCGACCTCAAGTTATCGAACCAAAACTGGACGATAAACAACAAAAGAAAAAAATTTATTAGAAAATAATACTATTATTATTTACTACTCTAAAGCCTTGGTGAAAGTGGGAAAAAGGAAGGCCATGTGAAATAAAAAGAATTCACTGCCGCAACATAGCAAAGCATGCTAAGTGGGCTGACTGCACTTAGCAGCATCACAAAATAGAGAAAAACAGCACATCAACTACATTTCTATGTCAATCTCCACTACACATACACAATCTCAGCTACACAATAATGTACAAAATTTACAATCAATAAATTTCCTCAAGCTAAACACGATAAGCTTTTGGAAAACTCAAAAATTAATACATTAACACAAATGACTATAAACATAGTAAATGACCGGGTGAAAGTGGATTAAACAAGTTGAAAAGTGAAGAATGAAATTTAAAAACAGGTCAAATTTCAACTTGTTTAGCCAACATTCAACATACGACCTAAACTAGTAAAATGAAAAACAACAACATAACTAAAAACATCAAAACATGCTTGTTTTACGTCATAAGCTCGATGCCTTTATTGTGCTAGCTAGTAACTTCCTCAAATCATGCCATGGTGTTGCCACACAATACAAACCTAAAGAAAGTGTCCTAACCAAACACTTGAACAAACGTTACAAAAACAAGAAAATTCACAACAATACTTGAACAACATTGATATACAACACATATTTACACAAACTTGAACACAAATAAAAACAAATACCTATATGCACAAGTATGAAAACATGTAAAATTTACAAGTTTGGAAAACATAGACAAGTAAATGTGCAAGTATACATATACGAGTTTAATTACAAGATATGGAAAATATGAATATTATGTGCAAAATCAAAAATAAAGAAATTATCGCAATGCGATCCAATAAAAACACCGATTCCCGGCAGCGGCGATGAAACGGTAAAGCGACAAGTAAAAAGTAAGTATTTATTAGTTTTATCATATCGTCTCCACAGAGATTACTGCTATTAAATTATCGTTCGAAAAATCTCTCGTTTATGAGTTTGGTTTTAGAATGGGTTTAAAGGTAAATGCAGAAATTAAAGTTATTAATAGAAAATGAATTCATTTTTCGGAGAGTAGAGAACTCTTGGGTTTGCATTTCATCTACCCTATCAAATACTTAAACTTACTATCCATTTGTACTCAACCTAAATTCCTCGTCAATATTATCATGTATCTTTCACACAGAGGTTATCTCTAACGCAGAGTGAGACAACGACCGTATTACTCGCGTCGACGATCTCTCATCATAACACAAACAATACGGAAGCATTAAGCTCTGATACACAAGTAAGTACTAAGCTTTAATCTATTTCTAGAATTAAAACACAATAGACGTTCATCCTAAATCTTGATTCAAACCATCTATCTCAGCAACAACCTAAACCCAAATAAAGAAAGCAATCATTAACATCGATTTGTAAAATGAGTTTCATACAACATCATGAGAAATAAATATAAATATAATCAAGGTAAATATAAAAAAACTCTAATAAATAGAGATTATAAATAGAAGAGAAGAAGAGGAACCAAATATTTCTTGGTTTGTCAACACCAATCGATGAGAAATTCGACTTCAGATCATTCAAATGCAAGCTTCATTGTTGTTTTCTAAGCTCTAAACTATCAAAGAATGAAGGTAATGAAGTTGAGAACAAATACCTCAAAACTCCATAATCTATAAATGAATGTTATAAAATAAAATTCAACAGATCGCGTTAAGCGCGACTTCCTAAATTAACACATTAAACCGCCTAAAATCCCACTAAGCAGGCTAATCGCGCTTAGCGGACTAAAAACTGACTCCCTCTGCCTGAACAGTATAGAGAGTCGTAGCGCGCTAGAGAATGCGCTAAGCACGCATCCCATCATAATTATTCCAAATTTGTGTCTCTGTAGCCGTGCCTTCGACACCTTATTCCTCGATGCTTCAAATACGCGACAATATCTACAAAAAGACATCAAATATTAAACGGTACACTAATTACATAAAAACTCAATTATTCTATTATTTACACAAACTAAACGTATTTACAAACAAAGTTGAGATTATTCAAACGATATTAACAAAAAAGTATCGATAAGTGCAACAAAACTTATACACAAAAATAACTACAATTTACACTTATGAACAATACCTTTGTTCTAAAACCATAAGAAAAAGATCTAGGTGATGTTCGAATTCTACCAATATCCTTGAATCGTCTTCTCAATTTAGAGCATAATATAATACTATAATAGAAAAACTGACTCAATGATTGTTTGTCATTCAGAGCAATCTTAAGACATTTCAAACTGTTTTGTAAACACCATGAGTTGAAAATTGTCGATTTTAAAAATTATTTGCAAAACACTGAGTTGCGAATTCCTAAAAATAGTATTATTGACGTTCATCTTTTTCATGACTTTGTTTCAACTCTCTAAGCATTTATACGACATGTTAAATTAGGAAGATTAATCAAAGTTTCTTCATATTGAATTCAGAAGAATTAATCTTAGAAGTATAATTCATCTTTATTAATCTTGCTTCAAATATTTTCTGCCATTTTAGTATGAAATATTGCAATGCTAAAATATTCAAGTTACAATCCTGACAAGATGTCGGTATTTGTTGTGTTGCTTGCAAGTTTCAGCTTGGAGGAAGCATCGTATAGTGGAGGAGGAACATTACATTCAAAGGATTTTATGTTGTGTTTAATTAAGTTTTTTATTTTATGAAATAAGTTTTTTTTTTTAATTTATGATTAAAAACGGAAAAAAGTTTATATTGGTAAGTGATTTATATAAAGAAAATTTTATGTAGATTTAAAATTATACGAATAATATATAATATATGTCTAATAATTTACAAATTAATTGATACAGCAAAAGTCAAAGTTCACCAAGGCCTGCAAAAAACCTTATCTGGAGATTAAGTGTAAAGACAAAAGGTGCAGTTGTGAAACAAAAAAGAAACATCATCATCAAAAATACTCCAAATCCCATGGGAGCTTTAAAGGAAAGAAAAAGAAGACCATGAAGTTCTTTAAAAGAAAATCTTTCAGAGGAAAGGGGAAAAATCGGAGATGCTTTATTTGTGGGAAAAAGGGGCACTTTTCTAAGGAATGTCCTAATAATACCCACAAAGCCGCAAAACTGATCAACTCTCTTCAACCTCTAGATGGAGACCTAGAATATTTGTACTCTGAACAAAGTTCGGCTGATGAAGAAACGATTTTTGCCCTTCAAGACTCTGCGTCTGATGAAACATCATTTTCTGAATCAGAAGATGACAAATATTTCCCTGTTTACTCCTTCAAAGAGATAGGAAGCTCTCTTCCTACTCCACCACTCCCATGTATTGAAGCTCATGTACTAGCGACAAAGTTTTCCCGTCCGAAGAAAGTTATAGCTTATATGGACACTGGGGCCCAGATTACAAGGATGAATCCTAGCATTCTCCCAGCAGAATCATGGGTAACACATGCTGCATACTTTGTAGCAGCAGATGGGAAAGTCTTCAGGACTGATTTAATGACCAAGGAGAAGATAGGAATCAAATTCTTCCCCGACTACATAGTTTGGACCAAGGTCATTGGAAGTAATCTTCCAAATAAAGATATTGTAGTAGGGATGGATGTATACTCAGCAGCCAATAGACTCCAGATTCTTCCCACGGGATTAAAATTCAAAAGAGAATTCAAACCTTATTCTGGGATATTGAAGTTATATTCACTATCTAAAATCCCTGCTGGATATGAAGAAATCAAGTCCAACCTACTCAAACTCTGTGCAAACAGCCATGAAACGTTCTGCCATCCAAAACCTCTATGGAAGAATAAAGACTTTTTTGTTCAACTTCCTTTTAAGCTCAATGAAGATGTTAATCCAACCAAGGCCACTCATCCAGGAATGAGTCCATCAGATTATACATTGGCCAGGGAAGAATGCAACCAGTTGCTCAAACAAGGTCTGATAGAACCCACCAAATCAGAATGGGCTTGCCAAGCATTTTATGTAGAAAAAAGATCTGAAAAGTTAAGAGGAAAAAAGAGGCTAGTAATTGATTATAAACCTCTAAACCATTTCCTCAAGGATGATAAATTTCCTATTCCAAAGGCCTCGTCCTTAAACGTTTTCATCAAGGATGCCCAGATCTATTCCAAGTTCGATCTTAAGTTAGGATTTTGGCAATTGGGTATCGACCCCGAGGACCGTTACAAAACGGCGTTCTGCATTCCTAACGCCCAATACCAATGGACTGTGTTACCATTTGGGCTTAAGGTAGCTCCATCACTTTTTCAAAAGGCCATGACTAGAATTTTTGAGCCCATTCTCAATAGTATCCTCATATATATTGATGATGTGCTATTATTCTCAAAAGATGAAAAATCCCATAAACAACTATTGGGACAATTTCTTCAAATAGCCCAGCGACATGGGATGATGCTCTCTGAGAAGAAAAGCCAATTGGGCCAAACAGAAATTGACTTTCTAGGAATGCATTTTTCCCAAGGGAAGTATCAACCTCAGCCTCATATTGCTCAAGAATTGCTAAACTTTCCCGATGAAAAGCTCACTGTTAAGAAGATTCAGCAATTTCTTGGTATAATTAATTATATTAGAGATTTCTTGCCAAAACTGGCAAAATACACGAGTCCTCTATCTCAGATGCTGAAGAAAAACCCCCCACCATGGGGAGCAAAGCAAACTGAAGCAGTAAGAGCCTTGAAAAAGATCGCACAAACCCCACCTGCCTTAAAGATCCCGGGAGACGGTAAAAGAATCTTACAGACGGATGCTAGTGATCATTACTGGGGAGTCGTCTTCATAGAAGAAATTGATGGAATAAAGTATTACTGTGGTCATGCTAGTGGTCAATTCAAAGAAGCTAAAAAACATTACCATACCACTTATAAGGAAGCTCTTGCAGTTAAGATGGGTATCTAAAAGTTTGACTTTCACCTGAGAGGCCATCAGTTTGAAGTCCAGATGGATAATTCCTCTTTCCCTAAGATCCTTGAATTAAAAAATAAGATACCTCCTGATCCTCAAACTCTTAGGCTCAAAGATTGGTTTTCTAGATATGATTTTATTGTGAAACATATCAAAGGAACTCAAAATGTGATTCCTGATTTACTTTCTAGGCCTATGAAACCCATCCAGATCATTACTACCAAGCACACTTTTCCTTTGATTCTCATGGTCAAACCATTGCCAACCCGTGCCTCCAAGACCAAAGACTTTCCTCCAGGAGTAACTGTATCCTCTTCACCCTCACAGCTTAAGCAGTATGCCAAGAATAATCTTTTTTATTATATGACAAAAATCATAAGAAATAAACTCCCTGACCATACTCCTTATTTCCCAGACACACCATTTATGCTACCAATTTTAATAAACCCTAATGCTAAATTCACAAAAAACCATTTATGGTATATTTGGTGTGCCACTGCTTTATATTTTATGCTTGTCCTCATACCCACTGAAGCCATGTATGAACACATAATGGATCCGAAGAACCACAAATCCTTGATTTGGACTACTCTTGAATGGTACTCTCCGCTAACATGGTGGAGAGATCAATTAAAACCAATCCTAGACGAGGTCAAGGAAAGGGGGTTAACCTCAGAGGCTATTAGCAAATTCAAGACTGTTTTCTTCATGCACAGGCCCTATCAAACAGATCATGCCACTAAGTTACTTGGTTGTAAGAATTATGTTCATATATGGGAAACCATTGATGATTATCCTCCAAATCTAAAAATCACAAGAGAATTAATGGAATATGTTAACTTCATCAACCTCCATGAACCAGACAAGGTGAATGCTAACTCCACTTGTATAAGTCATCAAGCTCAGTATAAAGATCGAGAGGTTGGAGAAAGCTCAGTTCAAGCCACACAACAAAAATCAGATTCCCCAATGGAAGTTGAATTCTCAGAAGGACACGTGGAAGAAATTCCTGATAAAGGTTTCCAAGCCATGGAAATCACTGGAAATTGTGAATTTCCCCAGAAAAGTTACTCTCTTGCTGAATCATCGGCACAAAAAGAAGACGAGTCCTCCTCGGATGATGACAAAGACTCCTTTCAAGAAACATCTAGTGATGAAACACCAAGATCCTTTTCATCAGAATCACAATCTGAAGTAAACTACATTCCAAGACTCTTCATGGCAAATATAAAAGAGGAAGATTCATTTTTTGAAGAATCTCCTGAAGAAACTCCAGTCCCTGAAAGGACTAAACCAAATGGTGGTCCTTGGTTCACATTTGATGATATACCTCCTAGTCGTTGGAGAAAGAGACTACTCGAATTCGGAGCATGGCTTAATACCCAGATGATGAAAACAAATGCAGATAGCTATAAGGTCATTGAAGAATTTTGCTGTAGAATGACAGGCACGATGAAGGAATGGTATCATAATCTTGGGGCTTTCAAACAAGATGAGTTACACCGTTTAGAAAGCACAGCCAATATCCTTGGTGTACTCCACCAGGAGTTTATCGGAGATATGGATATGTTCGACAGAAAAAATAGACAGGAATTCTTTGAGATGAAGTGTTGTTCCCTCAAAACAAAAGACCTCGACAAACACTATCACAGGATGGCACAAAGGTTTTATCTCCTCAATGGGTACAACGATCTTAGTCTCAAGAATACCTATGTATCGTCTCTACCACATGAACTCCAGCAAGAAATCCATAGGATGGTAGCCACAGCTAAAAAGGATATTGCAACAATGAGTATTGGCCAGATTCATCAGGCGGCGTTGGAAGCACTTGAAAAGCTCTGCAGCTTTCATCATCAATTTCAAGAAGTGATAGGGAAGAGGTGGTGGTAATAGGATGAGTGTTTTGTTGTGATAGTGCCATGGTTAAATATTTTTCCCCCTTACTTACTATATTTATTATATTCATGCCATATGCACCCCTTCTTTCTGTTGAGGCTCTGATACCACACTGTCCGGGAGCCTCACATACTATGAAACCAGCCTTAACTGTATCGTCATTAAACAGCCAACCATAGGCATAACATAGACTAACAATTAAAACCGACATTCCATAATAGTGAGGACCGTAGTATGGATCGATGGTCAGATGTTTTCTGATACACAAGATCCTCGTGTTGAGGCAGGTGTAGAGCATACTTGCATCTGTATGGGGAATTATGACATGAATACAATAACTAAAGCTTTTAGGGAGAAAGAAAAGAGAGTTAGAACATTTTGTTCTTAAGCACACAAGATGGTTTTATTCTTATTGCTTCTTCTTTTTGGAATTTTGGAGGAGGTGTTTCAGGAAAATCTTGAGATTCTGAGGATGAAGCGCTTAAACAGGCAGCCTTTCCTTTTTTCTTGGAGGTTGAGGTAATGGTAGTTCTGGTAGATTTTGGTCTGTAAGCTGTAGGTATGTATTTGACCTGATCTGGTGGTGAAGTAACATAGGTAGGGAAGAAGGGAGAAGGTCTTTCTGGTCGTTTGAAATATGTAGGGAAAGTAGGAGGGTCAAGGAAAAGGTTTTCAACAGGCTTGGGCTTTCTTTCGTGTGAAGCTCTTAAGAAATCATCTATTTCTTTTACTTGGCCTTGTAGGTTTCTGATTTCTCTTTCCTTTTGGTCAAAATTTTTGCCAAAAGTTCTTTCTTCTAACATCTGTCGCAAATCACGATCCAGCTGAGACACCTGAGACTTTAAGCTTCTGTAATGCTTCTGCATTTTCTGTGATAGAACCTTGAGATAATCATTTGTCTCGTCTATTCTCTCAGCAATCTTGTCCACTTTTTTGTCGAGATTTTGGAGGATATCATTTTGAGAAATCATGTTTTCTGATTGCCAGTTTAGAACTTCTTCAGCTTGAGTTAAAGGTTTGAGTTTTCCATCGGGTTGTACTTCATTAGGATGAATGAAGGGTTTGGATGTTCTACCAGTGATTGGGTCCATCTTTCTTTCTAGAGCAGGAAATTGTTGGCTATATTCTGGTGCGGTAGTTGAGTACATAAAGCAAGGGATTAACTCCACATTTTTTGGAGGGTCCAAAACTTTGCAGTAGTCTGACGGTGACCACGTAACCAGAGTAGGATCATTTGGTGGCAGCAGTTTTTCTTTCCTGAGGATCCTGAGAGCATCCTCATAAATAGGAAGAGGTTTCTTTTTATCATGGATGCCTACCCATGGACCGTTATCGGGATCATATCTTCTTTGTGGAGGGGGAGATGGTTTGCACGCCCCGTTGTTTTTCCTTTTCGGAAGGATAATATCTCTTTCATAATCATTATCGTGCATCCAACATTCACATCCTGGGTCACATTTATTGGGATCTACGTCCCAAATAAAATGACCATTTATCTTGTCAGTGTAGATAGGTTCTCCTTTACTAGTTACAGCATGAATTGGGCACCAATCTTCTTTGAGAATCGGTCGGATCATCATGGTCTGGAAAATAGGGGAAATTGAACTCGATCCTTCATCTGGTTTTTTGAAAATTGTTTTGACCGTTTTGTCAACAGATCTTCTAAAGGTGGCCTCTTGAGATTGTATTTGTCTTCTATCTTGATGGATTTTTTCATAGTTTGTTATCCACTCAAGAGGAATTAACTGAGTTAGTTCTTCCCTCGTGATCTTTCTTGGAATCTGAACAATAGATGGTATATCTTCTTCTCTATTAGTAACTACTAACAGAGAATCAGAAGAACATCCCGTGAGAGGCAAATCTATCAAATGATTTTGTAGGCGATAGATTATTTGGTGATGGAGAGTAGCAGACATGGCCTCTGGAACTTGGTCAGATCCAGTGATTTGGACTTGGACCTTTAGTCTTGTAGATAGGGTACTGTCGTTGAGGCTTACATTATAATTTGGAAAAACAGTAAGAACAACGCTTCCCGCATGAAGTGAGGTTAGAACAGTCCCTATGACAGCATTTTCATAATGGAGATAGCTCAAATCTAGGAGAGCTATTTTGCAGAAGACATGCTGATTTTTCCTTCCATGGAGAGAGAGGATGAGTCTAACTGCTCCAAAATGTAAAGTTGTGTATCTTTCAGATTTCCAGTGATTTATGAGACTCTGAGGAATTTCTAAATCCACATACTGCTCTTGGTTTGTTGCTCTCAAACTACATTGGTCTAGTCGAGATGACTGAACGTATTCTTTCATATGAGGGCGATTGGTAGAGATTAGGTTTCTGATGGATCTGGTAATTGTTCTTTGTTTTTTGAAGATATTATAAGGGCTTAAAAGGGGAGGTACTGTTTCGGAAATTTGAGCATCTTCTGGAACATAAGAATACTCAACAAGGTTTTCTATTTTATGGGTATCGGTCTTTTTACAGAGTTTAGGAAGTGATAGGGAAGAGGTGGTGGTAATAGGATGAGTGTTTTGTTGTGATAGTGCCATGGTTAAATATTTTTCCCTCTTATTTACTATATTTATTATATTCATGCCATATGCACCCCTTCTTTCTGTTGAGGCTCTGATACCACACTGTCCGGAAGCCTCACATACTATGAAACCAGCCTTAACTTATCAATTTACAAATTAATTGAAAAATAAAGTAAGATTTATATTTATTGGTTTAGTAAAGATTTTGTAGCAGTAGCTACAAGAGAAGGGCAAATTGAAGATAATTTATTGGTTTAGTTAAAGACTTGCAGCAACAACTACACAAGAGAAAGGTAATTTACCTCTTAATATTAAGATGATGTCACAATATGAGGGTTAAGATTGTTTATTTTCATCAAATAAAATTTTTATTTTAAATTCATGATTTAAAAATTGAAAAAAAAATTATTATTACTACATAAAGGTTTAGATGATATTATGTTTACACAATATTTTTTATAAATGAAAAATAATGTATTGTTCAAAAGTATTGTTGATATAAATATTTTTATAAATAGGAAATGTATTATTGATACAAATATTTTTATAAATCAAAGAAAATTTATTATTGATACAAATATTTTTATAATTGAAAAAAATGTTGATGATATAAATATTTTTATAAATGATAATTTATATCTGTTAAAAAAATGTGTATACCTTATCAGTATCTGTGCAGACGCACAAGTGTTCCGCTAATTTAACTTAAAAAGTTTTTATTTTCTAATTTTTTAATTTAAGATAGATAATATCAATTAAAAAAATAGAATATCTGATTTTCAAATAGGATATAACTTAAATATAATTTTTTAAGCGTGGTTGTTATACTTTCTAATGACAAATATATAATTTTTTTTATACACATATAATTTTCTTTTATTTTTATTTCTTAAATTATTTATACATTTATTATATTTTTATTATAAAATAATAAAAATCACACTTAAATCTATTTTTTCTCCTTTTTAATAATACTTGTCTAAATTTTAGGAGAAGAACATAAGTTTTAATAATCTAAAATTCAACTATAGAATAAGTAAAATCCCATTAAAAATTACTTTACTATAATTCTATCTCGTTGGACTTTAATAATTCAAAAATCAATTGAAAAGTAAAATTTATGAAATAGTTGTTCTATTAATATTAGAGTTTAGCATAATTTATTTTTATAAAATTAATTTATAAGATAAGAAATGTTACTTTATATAATTTTTTTAATAAATTCTTTAAAATTATATTTTTAGCCAATGTGGAATTTTAATTTTTTTTAATAATCAATAATTTAAAATAAAATTCTCTCTAATGATCCAATCAAAACTAAAATTTATTAATCATTTAAATTCGATTATTTATCAAATTGAAGAGTCAAATAAGCTTCAGTTCACAATTTCAAAAAAATAAAACCTCCACATCACGCTCTACCATCTTCCATACAAGTTTCATTTGAATTCAACTTAACTATCCCACAAATGGAGGTTTCCAACTAATCAACTAAACCTCCTTTTAAATCCTTATTGTATTATTTATGACTATGACAATATTTCCATAGTCACTCATAATCTTCTCAACATAATCCATTGTATCATACAATCTAATGATTTCTCTTTGCGAATATCTTTATTTTGCCAATCCCATATACTATGACACACTATTGATCATAATACTTTTCAATATCTATCTTCATTCCAACCTATATCGTATTTCATATTATCCTTGATCCACTTATTTATATCTCCTGAAAATAAAGCATTCTTCCAATTATTCTGAACCATATTCACTCATACAAGCATTACTAAGAGATAGTATCCGAAAATATGAATCGTATCTTCCACAATACTACCACACTAACTACACATAACATTATCTAGCTCCATTCTACTTTTGTTCCAGCTCATAAGAAGTTTGTCATAACACAACTACTAAACAAAATACTAAACCCGTTTTAGTACTCTAAGCTTCCATAATCTCTTCCAAATCATAACTTCCATAAGCAAGTGATCTTTATCTAGTAGATTATACACGATTGACATAAAAAGTCGCGATTTCCATCGGAGAAGTCAACTGTAATGTCTCGACCTGCATTATTTTGTGGAGGAAGGATACACAAAATACGGTTTAATATTTCATAAAAAAGCCAATGCACTAACATGGGCCAATTACACTCACCCTCTTAATTCACCAGATCAACAACCTTAGCATGTTGTAATGCATCTGTGATTTTTATATTCATGTCTTGGATCCTTAACCATGATGCAATTCAAACACTTAACCAAGCATCTAAAAACTTACCATCTCCAACATCTCATACACGATTATTCTTAATATTTGTCTAACTCTTAACTATACACTATGAATGTATTTGCTTCTTAAATAGATGTTTTGCATGATCTCAAAATTAGGATAGATTTAGTTTTTCTGTATATTGAACAATATCTTTGAGTCATTGTGTACACTCTTGCATTAGGGATCTTAGAATACATCTATAACATGTTTGAAAAGGTATCATGCACCAAAAATAATTTTCTACATAAAAATCAGTTGGATGTGTCGACACATCTATACTATGTGTCGACACATGTAGTTCAATAATAAAGCATGTAGGCTCTGGAACTATGTGTCGACACAAAGACCTCATATAGGTAGACACATGACATTAAAAATATATTTTTGCATAAAAATCATTTATATGTGTCGACACATCCATTATATGTGTCGACACACGTGTTGTTATTTTGAAGTATGAAAGTCTTTGGAATATTGTGTCGATACATATACCTCATACAGGTCGACACATATTATTACATATGTCGATACATAACTCACATGTGTCGACACTTGTGTATAAATTTTCCAATTTTTTTTCCAAACCTGTTTCCCTTTTGCCTCCAACTTGTGCACTTATATATACTTCATACATGCATAATTTTCAACTTGACGAAACTATAAACACATACTAACATTGCTCATCATCTTCAACCTTGCATCTATGATATACACAAACAATGTACACATGATTATTTATTGTTTGGGTCCTACATAAACTTGTGTTGATAACGTTCAATTTAGGTTGGTTGTAACATAGGGTTGGGTTGATAATCATAAGGGGTTTCATCGGAAAAATAGTGAGAGTTTTTACCTTAATATCAAAGTGTCGATTTGGAGATTTTTATAAGATTCTACAGATATTGAATTCGACCAAGTGAAATACTTTGAAGAACGGGGAGGGGGTGGTTTGAAAAGGAGTAGCGCGAGACGGTGAATCGATTGGGAATCTTAGGATACAACAATTTCGTAATTTGGATTCGACCGAGTGAAGAGCTTTAAAGAATGATGATTTCTTGCAAAGGAGTAGCGCATGATGGTGGATCAAATTGGTATTTTTGAGGACTTCATCAAACTCAGATCAAGAAAAGAGAAATTTCTAGGATCAATATCAAATATAGGGTTTGTAGGGTTGGATTGCCTCATTTTCTTGTAAACAACTTTTTGCACATAGTAAGAAATTTACCTCAATTCCAAACGAAATTGGGGGAGACGTAGCCATAGCGAGGACGATTGGTGAACTTTCTAAACAAATCACCGTGTCGTTCTCTCTCTCTCTCTCTCTCTCTCTCTCTCTCTCTCTCTCTCTCTCTCTCTCTCTCTCTCTCTCGCGCGCTATATATATATATATATATATATATATATATATATATATATATATATATATATATATATATATATATATATATATATATATATATATATATATATATATATATATATATATATATATATATATATATATATATATATACCATTTACATTTTGTTAAGCGAATTTGTTAAACTCTTTGATTGTACAATTAATTTATATAGACAAATCATTTTATTGTTTAAAGTGCTTTGTTGATTACCTTATAATCCTTTAGATTGTAGGAGTTTTTTATACCAACAAAGATCAAAGGAAAATCTGAAAAATTAAGTGCATACTAAGTGTTTGATAAATTGTTGCACTTAGTTTTACCAATTGCACACTAAGTGTTCGATAAATTGTTTCACTTAGTTTTAACATTTGCTTCATTGGATATTTATTGGTCTTGTAATTGTAAAAGAATCACTTGAGAAGTTTATTTGATTAAGATCTTATTATTATCATTCAATTGAGTAGTTGATATTATGCGCATATTCGAGTCTCCTATAACTAGTTCGATTTGGAAGACTTGTGATCTAAGATACGACTCCCGCTTGCCATAATTTTTGCTTAAATTTTAAAACAAGTTTTTAAGTAGTATTTTTCATTAGATATCTATTCACCCCCCTGGATAAGTTTCTGTCGTCTAATAAGTGGCATCAAGAGCCCGATTGATTCCGTGTGCTTCAAAAAGCGCTAATTAGATAATGGATACTGAACCTAAAGGGACGTAACATATAACGTCTGTTTTTACCAGTGAAAACTATGATTATTGAAAAACTTGTATGTGAATTCATATAGACTCATGTGATAAGAGTATGTGGGATTCTATTATCAACACTCCAACGGAAATTACCGAAACCATTGAAGGTGTTACCACACCCAAACCTGGAGCGCGATGGAATGATGATGATAAGAAAAAGTGGAGTTACAATTATAAAGCATGAAACATTATCATGTTCTCTCTTGGTGTTGATGCATTTTATCGTGTTTTCCATTGTGAAATCGCTAAAGCTATGTGGGACGCATTGCAAGTTACCCATGAGATAACTAATGAAGTCAAACAAGCTAGAATTAATACACTAAATCAAGAGTTTGAACTCTTTCGCATGAAGCATGGTGAAACCATTGCCAAAATGCAAAAAAGGTTCACTCACCTCATTAATCGTTTGAATACACTTGGAAAACTCGTATCCAAATGAAGTTTCTAGTGATAAAATTTTGAGATGTTTTACTAGGAATTGGCAACCAAAGGTTACCGCGATCAAGGAAGCTAATGATTTCACTAGACCTGATCTCACTACATTGTTTTGTAAGCTTGAAGAATATGAGCAAGAGCTCACTTACTTAGAGAAACACGAGAAAAGGATGAGAATAAGCTAAATAAGGAGAAAGGTAAGGATAAAGAAGTGTAAAAGAAGTCCATTGCTCTAAAGACTTCTAATTTAAGGTCCTCAACAAATGAGAAAAGTGATTGTGAAAGTAGTGATAATGAGAAGTTGGATGATGAAGATATGGTACTCTTTGTGAAAAGATACAATATATATATATATATATATATATATATATATATATATATATATATATATATATATATATATATATATATATATATATATATATATATATATATATATATATATATATATATCAAAATAAATGGTGTAAGTAACTATGACAAAAACCTCACCAAGTCTAGTAGACAATCTACATCCTCAAAGGAAGATGACAACAAGAAAGGAAGATCAAGACGTTCTTGTTATAATTGTTGAAAATATGGCCATTACAAGCCAAAACGTCCTTTCCTTGATAAAGATAATGAGAGGGGTCAACACAAGAAATATAGCAAGTCTAGAAGAGCTTATGTGGCTTGGGGAAATGATAGTGACTCATCAAGTGATGAAGACCAAAGTGATAAGAAGAATTGACAGTCGTTTACCTCTCAACTTATTATGATAAAAAGAAGAAAAAAGATATCAAACTATTAAAATATGATGAAGTTTGTCTATCGCCTCATTATCATGAAAAGAAGAAAAAAGATGTCAAACCATCGAAACATGACGTGGTTTATCTATCGGCTCATTATCATGAATGGAATAAAAAGAATGTAAGTCATCCTAAACATGAATATATTAATAGATTGTCTAATTCCAAATTACTTAATGCTTTTAAAAAGCTACATAGAGAAACTATATAATCTTTCAAAAATCTAGCTTCAAACAAAAAGATCTTTTCATACTTGGAAGCTAAGGTTATTGAAATCGAAAAAGCAAATGTAAGCTCTAAAGCATTTTATGGTAAAAAGTAAAAGATGAACATGAAAAACCCTCGTGGTTTGACTTTGGTTGTGATACTTGTCACATTAGGCAAAATGAGGTTAGATCTCTAAAAGTCAAATTTAACAAGGCTCTAGTACCAAAAGTAACTTTTGTCATTGATACCTCAAAATATAGATTGCCTTATCACAAACCTTATAGGAGGTATACATTTATTGAAAAGGAATCAAAGGGCAAAAGCTCAACTCATCTTAATTTGACTTGTCACTATTGTTGTGTGAAAGGTCACACCATGGCTAAATGCAATTAGGAAGTTTTTATCTCCTAAAGGCGTTTACCAATGGTTTCCTAAATACAACCAAAGTTCTACTTACTCTCAAGGACCCAATGAAGATTGGGTACCTCGATTTTCTTGTTGATTATGCAGGAAAAATTCCTTGGCTCTACGAAGAGAATATATGTTCTCCTTTATGGTAGCTCAAGGCATATGATAGGTGATATCTCCAAACTCGTTGACTTTGTGGAAATGAAGAATGGTGTTATGACCTAGAAAGCATCAACAAGTATTCTTAATATAGTAAAAAATATGTAAGTTACTTTTGATGATAGTTGTTCGAGAAATGTCGAAAAAGGTATATGTCTCATGTTGTAGGTGTATCTTCAAGAGACATACTCAATGACGTCGAATAAGGAATTGATCAACAATCATGAAATGGGAAGAATCAATATAACTATCATGAAATGGATAAGATGAAAGTTCAATAAAAATGAACGATCATCAAACAAATTTCCTTCTTGGACTCATTACAAGTCATACTTTTGGGTATTTTGTCAAAGTGAAAAGTGGTGATGTAACACCCCGAGTTTTAGATTAATTATTTAATTAATTAATTTAGTATGATTATACGAGTCTATGTGAAGTAGATGGTGTTTTGATGTTTTGATTCTTATTTATGATGTTTGGTGCCTTGTGTGAGTCCTTGTGACGATATATGATATGTATTCATGATACAATTGTGATGCAAATAGCGATGATTTGATGAATAATGTGTTTAAGATGATGAGTTGTATGGTGTAGGATGAGTTAGTAAGAAGGTTTGGAATTTAAATAATTATTTTGGAATTATTTAGATTTAATAGTGATTAATTGGAATTATATGGATTTAAGTAATTAGAATAATAGAATAATAGAAGTGTAGAGAAAATAAGGACAAGATGGTATTAGTAGAAAGAGTGAGGGCATGATGGTAAATGGTATAATTCTAAGTGAGGGCAATTAAGAAAGATATTAAGGGTCCTTGTGATAACTAAGGGAAAAGAGAATTGTATGATCATTTGGTATGATCGAGATATTAGGAGAAGAGCAAAGGAGAATCTAGGGCACAAGGAGACATGGAGGCAAAAAGGAATTTGTAGAACGGGAAGAGGAATCGAAATCTAACAATAACCATAAGGTAAGGGGGTGAATGGATTCTCTAATTGGTGATCTTACATGAGAGGGTAATGAGGGTTCCTTTCCCTCTTAGGTTGTTTTATATGATTGATGCATAATTTGTTTGGTTTGATTGAATTGATGTGTTGTATATGATTATACATGGATCTGTGATGCTATGTTGTGATTGTTGTTGTGATTGCGTTGTTATGATGATTGTTGCATAAAACCCCAATCTAGAAACTATAAGTAATGAGAATTAGGATTTGAGGATTTTGGATGGGGATTTGATGAAATATAAGATGAATAATAATGTCCAAATGATGTATAATTGATGTAGAAACATAAGATGATAATGGATGATAAATTCCTATGATTTGATGATGTTTTAGGACCCAAAATTTAGTGAAATCGCAGAAAAATCACAGAAAAACTCAGAATTTAACAGTTTGCGTCGACACAAACAGGGAAGCGGTCGATGCAAACAGCAATAACAGTAAGAGGCAAATAGCAACAGCAGGGGCGATCAGTGCAAAATCCAGGAGCAGTCGACGCAAGGGTCGATGCAACCTAACCCGAGGGAAGCCCAATTTTTGATAATTTTTGTAACGGCCATAACTTTTGAACTGTAACTCTGTTTGATGCGCCCTTCAAAGCATTGGATATCTAACACTATAAACTTGAAGTAGGTAAAATAAAATAAAGATTTATAAGGATAATTCTAGTAACTAAGTTAAAATAGGAATTATTCCCCGTTATTACACCGAAACGGTGGGTTATTTTCTTGTGATGTTCTTTTGCTGATGATGCCGGTATGAGGCAATGTTGGTGATTATGATGAGGATGATGCAAATGTATTAAATTGCCATGGTGATGAAGGCTTATGCCATGTGGTTGTATAATTTCACGTTGTTGCATGTTCATATTGCATGCATTCATGGATGAGGGCTTATGCATTAATGTTGGCCTGGATTGACATTGTGTTGAGGGCTTATGCTCTGTTATTGCCTAATTAGAATTGAGTTGAAGGCTTATGCCTTTATGGTACCACATACATGTTGATGTAGGACTATTTCATTGCATAAACACTAAATTGATGTTATATGATATGATGATGGTTGTTTGTGATGAATTTTCTGTATGTTGTGATTTACTACTCCTTAGCATGTTTTATTTCACCGTATAATTATTGAATGAAATTCTCACCCCTTTTGTGTTGTTATCTCTTCGGGAGTACAAATAATAAGGTACCCGAGTAATGCTTGAAGTGATGTTACCAGATCGAGTCTTAGGAGTCGCTCTGATATGTAACACTAGATTTGGGATTTTCATTATGTTTTGCATGATTTCAAATGTTGCACATTTTCTTTTAAACTTATGATGGAACACATATTATGGATTTGAATTATTGTTAAGGCTAAAATGCCAATGAACTACTTTTATGTTGATTTTCCGCTGCCGAATAATCATTTTTGGATACACGAAGTAATAAAGTATTTTGAGAACTTTATGGATTTTATGATTTATGTGGCATCCCATTGTGAAATCTGATGCATTTGTCGTATATTTCATTATAAATATTCATATGGGAAAATTGGGTGTTACAATTGGTATCAGAGCAGGTCGGTCCATCCGGCCAGGTTGTCTAATGTTGTTTATTCCTTAGTGTGCGACATATGTGTGAAACACTGCCGGTACTTACTTGTTTTTTCTAACTATTTATCTGCAAGGGTTGGCTTGAAACAAGTGGGGGAGAAGCTTTTACTTCTCTGAGATGTTTTAGGTATGGGAGTTGGTGCAATACACTGCTGAGTTACAAAGAGCGCAAGTATTGTTTGAGCTATGTTGTTTCTGGAAACTGAAGAGAGTACGAATTCATGATTTTGTCTGCAGGTCAAGTTGGGATGTCTTTAGAAAGAACAATCAGGTATTTTTGATGTTTTCTTCTCGAAGAATAGAGATCAATGTGACGGCTAATGATATGCCAGTGTTGTGTGATTCTTGATCTTTTTCCTAAAGATATTTGCGACTTGCCTCCAAAGTGTAGATCTGAGTTCATTGACCATAGAGAACTGGTGTTTGTATATGCTAAGCAAGTAGGATAAACCTTGGGATATGAGGCTTAGAGGTTTGCATGTTTGTGATAAAAATTGAATGAGGTCGTGTGTGGATTACCGACCATTGAGTAAAGTAATGATTGAGATTAAATATCCACTTCAAAAGGAATGACGATTTGATGGAGCAACTGTTAGACAAGTATGTCTACAGTATAATTGAATTAAGGATGGTTACCTTCAGATTCGGATGAAGGGTGAGGATAGTTAGAGGACAAATTTTAGAACTTGTGTAGGCATTACAAATATTTGGGTTAGTTTGTTTTAGTGTTTATTGAGGACATTATGAGTTAATCTAAGTAAGAATAAGGGAATGTCTAACATTGTGATTTGAATTACAATGTTGAAAAGGAAGAGACTTTATGCTAAGTTATCAAGGTGTAGATCATGGTTTGAGGAGAGATTAATAGGACCATGGTGCTTTAGGTAACTTTGAGTATAAGTTCTAAATAAACACTATTCCAGTTTAGTAATGATGATTTATGTGCCATCATGATTGTCGGCTACCTATTGACAAATTGAGGAACTGGTCACCCTTAATCTCTTGTTGATAGTAGACGGGATCGTGATGGACGTGATAGACTTGTCTTATTAGCTTGATGGTGTGTAAAATGGTTGATGTTATACCGAAAGGATAGTTGTTCATCATTTCAAGTATGGGATGTTGCATGTGAAGAAAATTTTGTAAAACTAAATAAAAGATTGACGACTGCTCCGGTATTGGTTTTGCTTAATCCGAGTGAGTCATTTATAGTGTATTATGAATGCGTCTAAGATGGGACTTAGTGGTGTGCTAATGCTGAATGGATAAGTTGTTGCTTGTGCTTCTAGACAACTCATAATTCATCAGAGGAATTATCCTACATGTGACTTAGAGTTAGCAGTGGTGGTGTTTATGTTGAAGATTTGGAGACATTATATTTTTGGTTCTGAGTTTGAGGTGTTTAGTGATCATAAGAGTTTGAAGTATTTGTTTGACCAGAAGGAATTAAACATGAGACAAAGAAGGTGGCTTGAATTACTGAAGAATTATGACTTTGATTTGAGTTACCATCCTGATAAAGTAAATGTAGTTGCCGATGCATTGAGTAGGAAGTCTCTATATGTGTTGATGCTTATGGTTCGAGAATTGGAGATGATCGAACAATTCCGAGATATGAGCTTGGTGTGTGTAGAAACTTCTGATAGTTTTAAGTTCGGTATGTTAAAGTTGACTAGTGGAATAATAGAGGAAATCCGAGAGGTCATAAGTTTGATTTAAAGTTGGTTGATCAATTGACTTTAATTAACCAAGGTAAAGGATATAAGTTTAGAATTGATGGGAATGGTGCGATGAGGTTTGGCGATAGAGTGTATGTTCCAGATGTTCTAGAACTTAGGAAGAGTATTCTTGAGGAAGGATATAGAAGTGGATTGAGTATTCATCTAGGTGCTACAAAAATGTATCAAGACTTGAAGAAGTTATTTTGGTGGCCGGGAATGAAAAAGGAAATTGTTAATTTTGTTTATGCTTATTTGACTTGTCAGAAGTCGAAATATGAGCATCAGAAGCCGATGGGTATTATGCAACCGTTGAGTATTCCCGAGTGGAAATGGGATATTATTTCCATGGACTTTGTGATGGGATTGCCAAAGACTTCTATAGGCAATGATTCGATTTGGGCAATAGTTGACAAGTTAAATAAGTCAGTGCATTTTCTGCCGATGAAGATCGAGCATCTGGTGGAGGAGCTAGTTGAGATGTATATTAAAGAAATTATGAGGTTGCATGGAATACCTTCGAGTATTGTGTTGGATAGAGATCCAAGGTTTACTTCAAAATTTTGGACGGGTTGCAGAATGCTTTTGGTACTAAGTTGAGGTTGAGTTCTGCATATCATCCACAGACGAACGATTAGACGAAGAGGACTATACAATCTTTGGAAGATTTATTGAGGGCTTGTATGTTGGAACAAGGAGGTGGTTGGGACAACCACTTGTCATTGATTGAGTTTACCTATAATAATAGTTTCTATTCTAGTATTTGGATTGACACCGTATGAAGCCTTGTATGGTAGGAGGTGTAAAACTCCATTGTGTTGGTATGAGTCAGGCGAGAGTGTTGTGCTCGGACCTGAGGTTGTGCAAGAAACAACTAAGAAGATAAATATGATCCAAGAGAATATGAATGCTTTTTAAAGTCGTCAGAAGAGTTACCATGATAAGAGGAGAAAGGACATTGAGTTCAAGATAGATGATCATGTGTTTTTGAGAGTTACTCCAGTAACAGGTGTTGGTAGAGCATTGAAATCGAGGAAACTTACACCATAATTTGTTGGACCATATCAGATATCAGAGAAGGTAGCTGAGGTGGCTTACCGAGTTACTTAGCCATCGTCACTTACGAATTTGCATGATGTGTTTCATGTGTCTCAATTGAGGAAGTATATGCCAGATTCTTCACATGTGATTCAGATGGATGATGTACAAGTGAGAGATAACCTTACTATTGAGACGTTGCCAATGTGAATAGAAGGTCAAGAAGTGAAACAATTATGAGGCAAAGAGATTTTCTTAGTGAAAGTGTTGTGGGGTAGACCAGATGGTGAGAGTTGGACTTGGGAACGCGAGGATCATATGAGATAGTCTTATCCAATGTTGTTTCCGTCAGGTAATTTTCGAGGACGAAAATTCTTTTAAGTGGGGTAGAGTTTTAACACCCCGAATTTTAGATTAATTATTTAATTAATTAATTTAGTATGATTATATGAGTCTATGTGAAGTAGACAGTGTTTTGATGTTTATTTATGATGTTTTGGTGCTTTGTGTGAGTCCTTGTGACAGTATATGATGTGTATTCGTGATGCAATTGTGATGCAAATAGCGATGATTTGATGAATAATGTGTTTAAGATGATGAATTGTGTGGTGTATAATGAGTTAGTAAGAAGGTTTAGAATTTAAATAATCATTTTGAAATTACTTAGGTTTAATAGTGATTAATTGGAATTATTTGGATTTAAGTAATTAGAATAATAGAATAATAGAAGTGTAGAGAAAATAAGGACAAGATCATAATTAGTAAAAAGAGTGAGGGCATGATGGTAAATGGTATAATGCTAAGTTAGGGCAATTGATGTTCTATCTTTTATCATGGCCATTTTATTTCCTTTTCTTCTATGCACAACTTATAAATAGTAATAATTTGTATTCCAGTCACTGTCTATAAGACCTTTGTACCTCGACCATTGAAACCACATAAATTCCTCTTACTTTAACACCTCATCCAATTATTTCTGCAACTTGTTATCAATAATTTTCAACCCACCCACATTTCTTATTTCATGAATGTGAATTAAATACCTTCCAATCTTTTAACTAACTATTTTTTTCTTTTTCAACACTACATCTAATGTATGAAACTCCCACTCCTTTGCTCATGTCTTCATATTCTCCAGATTATATCTTATTGACATATTGTTACTCCAACTTTCTTTTAAAATTCTATCATATGAGTCACTTAGCAGCCAAGCAATTTTGAAATGAAACTAGGGAATGAGTACTGGATGGTACGCACCAAAAGGAAAATTAGTAAAGGGTGGTGATATGAAAAATCCAACCTTTCTAGAATTTTAACATAACAATAAGGGAAGTTCAACCTCCAATTACCATTACTCAAAGATCAATCCAATCTCTCATATATCCTCTAACCACCATTATACACTGGCTCTCTCCATGTAAATCTAGCACCAATTGGACCAAGATCCATAAGATTACACTATTCTATTTTATCTATAATAATGATGCATTTACGATAGGAAGCCGACACACCACTTTTCTTCTCATGGCTATATGCATTATCATTAAATTCTCCTACTAATAGTCACGAGTTTTTCATAGTGAAGATGATATTATTTAGATCTTTCCATAACATTCTTCTGTTATAAACATCAGGGATTTCATAAATAGGAGAAAAATACCATACATTGCCCTGATGGTGTAACACTCAGGGGGATGAACGCTTGCTGATTTTTGATTGTTGATTTTCAGTTGTTGAACTTTAAATTGATTATTATTAAATATGTGATGTTTCGAAGTTGATGTTTTGTTGTTAAAGATGTTATTGAGAATTCCGCTGCATAGATGTTGAATTATTTGATTAAAGATGTTATGGTGATGGTTCATCCGATGTTTTAGAAAGTGTTATATATCCACGATGAATGCAATGAATTTTGATAGAAGAATTTGTGACGTCCCAATTCGTTTTGCATGAATGATTTTTATAACTCTGATTTATTTATATAATTGCTTGGGGTAGAATTGGGGTGTTACAAAGTTGGTATCAGAGCAAAAGGTTGGTCTGACCTTGTCGTCGATTCGTAGTTGTCTAACAATCGAGTATTGTTATTTTGAGTTCTAATTGTTGTTTATGTTGTAGTGGTAAGTTGAGATGGCTGGAAGGAATGATGCTGCACTTGCTGCTTCCTTAGAAGCAATGGCTCATGCGATGGAAAATCAGCCGAATGCTGATGGGAATGCTGAATCTCATAGCTTGGTGACTTTCTAGAGAGAGAATCCACCTACGTTCAAGGGAAAGTATGATCCGGACAGAGCCTTGGAGTGGTTGAAAGAGATTGAGAGAATATTTGCGTGATGGACTGCACTCCAGCGCAGAAGGTTCGTTATGGGACTCATATGCTAGCAGTCGAGGCTGATGACTGGTGGATAGAGACTTGTCAGAAGTTGGAAGCTGCAGGTGAGAATGTCACTTGGGCTGTGTTCCGTAGGGAATTTTTGAGAAAGTACTTTCCTGAAGATGTCTGTGGTAAGAAGGAAATATAGTTCCTTGAGCTGAAGCAAGGAAGTATGTCAGTTTTTGAGAATGCTACCAAGTTTGCTGAGTTGGCTAAGTTTTATCCGCATTACGCTGAGGAAAATGCTGAATTTTCGAAGTGTGTTAAGTTTGAGAACGGGTTGCCCCCGGAGATTAAGAAGGTTGTTGGATACCAGAAGATTCGTGTGTTTGCTGATTTGGTTGATAGCTGCAGGATTTATGAGGAGGATAATAATGCTCATTACAAGATTATCAATGAGAAGAGAGGTAAGCACCAACAAAATCGTGGTAAGCCTTATGGTTCCCCAGCTGGTAAAGGTAAATAGAAAGTTGCTCATGGTCAGAGGACTAATGGGGGAGATGCTCCTGCTGGTGTGATTTGCTTTAACTTTGGGAAACCTGGACACAAGAGTAATGTGTGCACTACTGAAGCGAAAAGGTGTTTCTGTTGTGGTAAGAACAGACATGTTGTATCTGAGTGTGAACATAAGGATGTGATTTGTTTCAACTGTAGAGAAGAAGGGCACATTGGTAGTCAGTGTCCGAAACCGAAGAGGGCTCAGTCAAGTGGTAAAGTGTTTGCTTTGGTTGAGGATCAGACAACTGCTGAAGACAGACTTATTAGAGGTACATGTTTCATTAATAGTACTCCTTTAATTACTATTGATGATACTGGTGCTATGCATTGTTTTATTGCTGCTGATTGTGTTGAAAGATTGGGTCTTGTGTTGTCTTCTTTGAATGGAGAAATGGTCATTGATACTCCAGCCAAGGGGTCGGTGACTACTTCTTTTGTGTGTTTGAAGTGTCCCTTGTCTATCTTCGACATAGACTTTGTTATTGATTTGGTTTATTTACCGTTAAGAGGTTTGGATGTAATTTTGGGTATGAACTAGTTAGAGCATAATTGTGTTCATATTAACTGTTATGACAAGTCTGTGAAGTTTTCTACTCTTGAAGAAGAGGAAGATGGTCTGTTGTCTGCTAGACAGTTAAGGAAGTTGATGCAAGATGAAGCACATATGTTCTCGTATATGGCGTTGCTATCTGTAGAGACTCAAGCTATAATTAAGGAGTTGCAGGTGGTGTGTGAATTTCCTGAAGTTTTCCCTGATGAGATTCCTGATGTACCGCCAGAGAGGGAAGTTGAATTTGCTATTGATATTGTACCTGGTACCAGACCTGTGTCTATGGCACCATACATGATGTTTGCATCTGAATTGTCAGAGTTGAAGAAGCAATTGGAGGAGTTACTTGAGAAGAAGTTTGTAAGACCAAGTGTATCATCGTGGGGAGCTCCAGTGTTGTTAGTAAAGAAGAAAGATGGAAGTATGAGGCTTTGTGTTGATTATATACAGTTGAATAAGGTGACGATTAAGAACAAGTATCCGCTTCCAAGAATAGATGACTTAATGGACCAATTGGTGGATGCCCGTGTGTTTAGTAAGATTGATTTGAGGTCGAGTTACCATCAGATTAAAGTGAAGGATGAAGATTGTTGTACCCCAAAATTTTCCCTCCCATATTTTCTCAATACATGTCAAGTGAGGTCCTTAAATTGCTCAAGGAAGTTCAAGAGTTGACCAGACAAACTCTCTCCTAAGGCAGTATACCCAAATTACGTTTTCCATTTTCATCAAGATGTGTGAACCACAAAGGACTCAAATGCTCACCATTGTCCTAATATGTTCTCAAGATCATCCATGTCAAGTTTTAAAGCCTTTGCAAAGGAAGTTTGCTCAGTCAATTGCTCAAATACCTAGAAATCGATTATGCTAGGTCAAAAGTCAACTGTGGCCCACATACAGCCAAATCTCAAGATTTTTGGTCAACATCCTCATTTTGAAGTACCATTCATCATTTGATCAAGGGTTGATCATGATTCATCAAGGATTACTCACAATTCATCAAAACCCAAAAGTTGCTAAATTAGGGTTTTGTAGGAAAAGTCAACTCAACTTTGACCAAGCATAAGTTTCTCATACTTTATCAGAAATGACCCATTCAAAGATCATTTTGAAGAGGATGAAATTCCCTACAATTCATCTTCATCTCCCAAGCTCAAAAAATGCACTCACAAAAAGATATAAATTTTGACATTATAGGTCATTTTGAAAATTCAACAAAAACACCTTTTGGGTCAAAGCTTCATACATGAACATGGAAGACTCAATTGAGATGATACCAAAGGGGTTGCTTAGAGGACATCCGAAGCTTTCTAAAAAGTCAAGGAACACATTTCTAGGGTCAAAATTGAGAGAGTTATGCATTGGTAAAGTTGACCTTTTTTACAAAATTGCCAAAAGTCAAATGTGTCCAAAATTGATTTTTTTTGCTAAATGGGCCCAACTTTTTATGCTTGCACTGAGTTTGTATTGTGATCCACGACCTATGAGCCCTTCAACTTGGCATTCTTTTATTTTTGTTATTTATTTTGATTTTATTTCATTTAAATCAAATAAAATCAATATAAAATAATGAAAATATCAAAAATCATTTAAACCTTGAGATTTTGTGCATGATTAGAGTCATTATACAGTTAGAGACAAGATCAAATCGTGCAAGGCTTCATATGGACAAAAAAGATTGAAAAAGCTTTATTTGGAAAGATTTGGTGCAAGGAATAAATCATTGATCAATCTTCATAAATGGAAAAGATTTGATACAAACTTTAACCCTAATGCACTCTATTATACATAAGGAACAAAGGCAGACCAAGAGGGTGTGTGGAAAAATCGTGAAAGAGGCAGAACCAATTGCAAAAATTCAAGGAAAAAGTGTCGATCGAATTGTGCTCCATAGGCCGTTTCAAGGGTTCCAAAAGATCAATTCAGATTCTTGGATCATCCCTGAAGCCAACAAGAACGTTTACAAGGCCTGGGATGCTCAGAATCACCCTGTAACATTCACACGATTTTCCTATTTTCTTGAGTTCGAATATATTAATTCTTGCATATTCAGCATGATTGATTGGAATATTTATGATCTTTGATATGTTTGCAAGCTAATCACTATATTCAATTGCATTTTTATTGACTATACATAAAACTGCCATGGCCAGGGTTTGTTCTTTGTTTTTAGGGGTTTCTTATACAGGAAAAATTGGGCGTTGATAATGGTACCATGATGCTTGTGAGGTTGAAATGAGTTGATTGGTACCATTAGTTTTCATTTATCATGCGCGTAAAGGATTTTGGAATGAACAGGGACTGTACCTACGCTTGATATCCATAGGTAAAAACCTCCAGGGCTAACACGACGGTTGGGAGGAAAGAGACGGATGCGTGGCACCCCCTGGTTGGGTGATTTAAATATTCGCGCATTTTTTTTGTTTTTATTATATTATAATTAATTTTTATTATATATACAACTGAAACGTGTCTTGGAAAATGCCTAAGGACCTGGGTTCGATCCCCAGGTCCCAACTTTTATTCATGCTTTTCTTGAACAAGTAATCCAGCGTATCCCATGTCAAGGGATCCATCATGTGCTGTCCAGATCTGACCGTTCAATCTTCCAAGGCTTCAGATCTAACGCCTTCCCCCTGGAAGACCACCATGCGCCCTAGTCAAACACGCACACAGGATTGGGCAAAGTCAAAAGGGCCAGGAGTTTGTTGGGCTCAGAATTTCAAACCACACCCCCTCTTTTGCTAATGCAATCAGACCCATTCTCACTTTTCTTTTTATTATTTTTCTTTACTTCTTTTTTAATTTATTTATTTATTTTATTTTCAAAACAAAAATAATTTATTTTAATAAAATCATAAAATCAAGAGTTCACAAAATTAGAATTAATTTTTTAAATCAAATTTAACTTAATTTAGTATAATTTAACTTAGGGTAATGTTTAACTTTTTTTACAATTAAAATTAATTAGCAAGATTAGGTTTAATTCTTGGTTTTAATTATTTTCTTTCTCAAATAAATAAAAATACAAAAAATAGGTTTTAGAATAAATTAATTCAATTCTTTCTTAAAATTAAAATTAATCAGAATTAGGCTTTTCTTTTTTAAAATTTAATATAACAATTTCTCTATTAACAAAACAAAGCGAAAACCATTTTTTAACTAATCGCAATTAGGTTTATGTCAAGGGTAAAAACCCTAATCATCTTGTATTCGATTCATCGCGCGTGTTTATTATTTTTACAATATTGATGTAACTGTTCACAGTATGTAATAGTTTAATCTAGGATTTTCTTTTATTTATCGTCTTTTACGGGTTTTGGCTATGTAATTAATCCCCATCCCTGAAGCCTTGTAATAGCGTAGATTTACTTTCTCGCATTTTAATTCTTGCAAATATTTGACTGTCTAGATGTATGTTAATAGGATTATATGACAAGAATGCATGACAACTTAATCCAGTTAGAAAACCCTAATGTGCAAAGATAAATAATTGAAACAAATCACTCACACATGCCACTCTTAGGGTATACTCACACTTCGGTTGCCTTCGGTAAATGGTCATTAAGTATAGGATGTCTTAGTGGTTACCCTCCTGGCTAAAAAGATCAAACGTTGCCTCGGAAATGTTGCCTCGGAAATGTTGCCTCGAATATGATCTTAAGACTCTAGGGTTACTACTAAGGTGTCCTAACATTGCTTTAGTGATCGTATGTCCCTTTCGAATTGACCCTTACAACTCCAAAGACGGCACTACCTATTTCTCAATAGTAGGAGAGCACTGTCTAAAGGAAACGAGAATAGAAACGATCCTTTTTCGAGTAGGTAGATTCTAGTAGGTACTTGCTCGAATCAAACTTTTCACACTTACACATTTCAAAACAATTTTCAAAACAACTTCGTCACACCTTTGAGGACTGATACAAAGGTTATCACGAAGTCAAACTTTTCTAAAACAAAACACATACACAAGCAATTTTAAAGATGAGCAAGTACCTAAGAGCCCATGGAAAACCATGGATAGAAAGGGTGCTAACACCTCCCCCTTCTATAATCTACCCCCCGTACTCAGAATATCTCAAAAAAGGATTTTTTTTCTGTACTTTTTTCCTTTCTGGTTGGATGAAATAAAAGTTGGTGGCGACTCTTGCTTACCACGACATTTTGCAAACACAAAACACAAAATGCAAACCAACATTTCAAAACAGTCGGTTCTGCCACCGTATCACAAAGATATTCAGAAGACGACTTTCAGAACGCGTTATGGACATTACGAGTATTCGGTGATGCCTTTCAGTGTTACTAATGCGCCGGGAGTATTCCTGGAATATATGAATCGTATCTTTCATACTTATTTGGATCAGTTTGTGGTGGTGTTCATTGATGATATTTTGATTTACTCTAAGTCGGAAGAAGAACATGCTGAACACTTAAGAGTAGTATTTCAAGTTTTAAAAGAGAAGAAGTTGTATGCAAAGTTGTCCAAGTGTGAGTTTTGGCTAAAAGAGGTTAGTTTTCTTGGTCATGTGATTTTAGGTAGTGGCGTTGCTGTAGATCCATCGAAGGTTGATGCTGTGTTGCAATGGGAAACTCCAAAGTCAGCTACTGAGATTATAAGCTTCTTGGGATTAGCTAGTTATTATAGAAGGTTTATCAAAGGGTTTTCTAAGTTGTCACTTCCGTTGACTAAGTTGACTTGTAAAGGTAGAGCGTTTGTATGGGATGTTCAGTGCGAAGAAAGTTTTACGGAATTGAAGAAGAGGTTGATGTCGGCTCTGATTTTAATGTTGCCTAATCCAGGAGAGCCTTTTGTAGTTTATTGTGATGCTTCTAAGATGGGTTTAGGAGGTGTGCTTATGCATAATGGTAAGGTAGTTGCTTATGTATCAAGGCAGTTAAGGACTCATGAGAAGAACTATCCTACGCATGATTTAGAGCTTGTTGTTGTTGTTTTTGTGTTGAAGATTTGGAGGCATTATCTTTATGGTTCTATATTTGAAGTGTTTAGTGACCATAAGAGCTTAAAGTATTTATTCGACCAGAAAGAGCTGAATATGAGGCAACGAAGATGGTTGGAATTGTTAAAGGATTATGATTTCAGTTTGAATTAGCATCCAGGCAAGGCGAATGTGGTAGCTGATGCGTTGAGTCGAAATACTTTACATATGTCAGCAATGATGATTAAAGAGTTGGAAGTAATTGAGCAGTTCAGAGATATGAGCTTAGTTTGCGAGGTTACTCCGTAGAGTCTTATGTTGGGTATGTTAAAGATTAATAATGAATTCCTATATAGTATCAAAGAAGCTCAGAAGTTGGATGTGAAACTGGTAGATTTAATGGTTGGGATTGATCAATCGGAGAATAGTGATTTTAAGCTAGATGAGCAAGGTGTGTTGAAATTTCGTAACCGGATTTGTATTCCTGATGATGCTGAGATGAAGAAAGTGATACTTAAAGAAAGTCATAGAAGTAAGTTGAGTAATCATCCAGGAGCTACAAAGATGTATCAAGATTTGAAAGGTTTGTTTTGGTGGCCTGGAATGGAGAGTGACGTGGCTCGGTTTATGTATGCATGTTTGACTTGTCAGAAGTCGAAAGTCGAGCATCAGAAGCCTGCAGGATTGATGCAACCGTTGGAAGTCCCAGAATGGAAATGGGATAACATTTCAATGGACTTTGTGACAGGGTTGCCTAATACTTTAAGAGGACATGATTCGATTTGGGTGATTATTGATAGGCTTACGAAGTCAACTCATTTTATTCCTATTAACATCAGTTTTCCAGTGTCGAAGTTGGCTGAGATTTATATTAGTGTGATTGTGAAGCTGCATGGTGTTCCTTTATGCATTGTGTCAGATAGAGATCTAAGATTTACTTCTGATTTTTGGAAGAGTTTGCAAGAAGCATTGGGTTCTAAGTTGAGGTTGAGTTCAGCGTATCATCCTCATACAGATGGTCAGACTAAACGAACGATTCAATCATTGGAAGACTTACTGAGGGCATGTGTTCTTGAGCAGGGAGGTTCGTGGGATACTTATCTTCCGCTGATAGAGTTCACATATAATAATAGTTACTATTCTAGTATTGGAATGTCACCTTTTGAAGCGTTGTATGGTCGAAGATGTAGAACTCTGTTATGTTGGCATGAATCTGGTGAAAGTGTAGTACTTAGACCTGAACTTGTTCGTGAGACTACTGAGAAGGTGAAGTTGATTCGAGAAAAGATGAAAGCTTCACAAAGTAGACATAAGAGTTATCATGACAAGCGAAGGAAGGATTTAGAGTTTCAAGCTGGTGATCATGTGTTTTTGAGAGTTACACCTGTGACTGGTGTTAGGCGAGAATTGAAGTCTAAGAAGCTCACTTCTCGTTTTATTGGACCGTATCAAATTTCATAGAGAGGGGGGAATGTTGCTTACAGAGTGGCTTTACCGCCTAATCTTTTGAATTTGCATGATGTGTTCCATGTGTTGCAACTTCAGAAGTATATTTCAGATCCATCTCATGTGATTCATATGGACGATGTGCAAGTACAGGATAATCTCACGGTGGAGACGATGCCTGTACGGATCACGGATCGTGAAATGAAGACTCTGAGGGGCAAAGAGATTGCCTTGGTTAAAGTGGTTTGGCTAGGAGCTGCTGGTGAAAGCATGACTTGGGAGTTGGAGAGAAAGATGCGAGACTCCTACCCTGAGTTGTTTGATTGAGGTAAATCTTTGAGGACGAAAATATTCTAAGTGGGGGAGAGTTGTAACGCCCGTAATTTAATTAATTATTTAATTAAATTATTTTTGGAATATTTGTGAAGTTGTGTTTTAATTAATTGAATTTAATTATTTTATTATATGGAGAAATAATATTAGAAGTATATTATTAAGTGGTGAAATAATATTAGAAGTGTAATATTATTTGACGTGGGCCTATTTTGAAGGAATAAAAGTATTAAGGGGTGTATTAGTTTGGAGCCCAATAAGGAATAAATAGAATAATAGGTTATTTTTATTATTGTTATAAGGAATAGAAAAGAAAGAGGCAGTAGAAGAATAAGGATTGAGAAGAGAACGTGAAGCTGCTGGAAAAAGTGGAAAAATGGCAGAACGAGAATTCGACCGGAAGATTATAGAGCGACCTCCAATCCAAGGTAAGGGTGGGGTTCTGACTTTATAATTGGGTTCATGATGTTTGATATATGGGGTTAAAGGTGATTGCTGTCTTGTTCTTGAATTGATTGTACATGATGATGCTTGATGAAGAATTGATGAATTTTAGATGAATAATGATGTCCTGATGTTGTTTGATCGATGTAGTATTATAGGATATTGTTAGGTGATGATTTACTATGATTATATTAAGTTTGTAAGGCTAAATGCATGAATCCCGTAGCGAAATTGCAGAGGAAATCGCAGAATTATGCAGGAAAGAACAGGATGTGTCGACCTCAAACTTGATGTGTCAATACATGAGTGCTTAGAGACTTAGGATGAGTCGACACGAAGAGGCTTGCGTTGATACATGAGGGTTGAAAGACTCAGGATGAGTTGATCGGTGAGATGCATGTGTCGATACGTGCTGTGTATGAGACCAGGATGAGTCGATCAAAGAGAGGATGCGTCTACTCATGATGTGCAGTTAAGAGTAGTACGCATCGATCCAAGGGGTTTCGCGTCGACCCATAATGTCTGATTTTTGGCATATTCAGTTTTAAAGTGCTGTAACTTGAGTTTTATGATGCCGTTTGTGATGTCGTTCGAAGCGTTGAATATCTAACGCAATGAACTTTATTCTAGAGGGTTAAAATGAAGAATAAGAAGTGTAATCCTAATAGCCAATTTAGGATCTAGAATTAATTCCCGTGTTGATCGTTGTGCTGGTTTTTGAATCGAATGGTGAATATGAGATGTTTAGAGACTGCTGTTCGAATTATGACAGTAGGATTAGTGACAATAACGATGTAAAATTGCAGAATAACAGTATGGATTACTGTAGTATTAATATACAACTGAGTTGTTAGTGAGAAGTTACTCATGATGTTCTGTTGATGATTTATAACAAATAAATGATGTTTAATGAAATATTTTAATGATCTGAGATGTTGATGACGAGACGTTGAGATGCTTTTGAGATGTTGTTAATTGAGAAGTTTATGAGATGTTGTTGATTTGAGACGTTTATGAGATGTTGTTGATTTGAGATGTTGTTAACTTGGGTGTTGTTATTACATTCATGGTTGTGTCGCATACATTGCATTTTTGAGATGGAGCTTATGCTCGTTGAGATGGCCTGTATTGGCAAATTTGGAGATGAAGGCTATGCCTTATTGATGCCTCTATTAATTGGAAATTTTTTGAGATGGGAGTTCTGCTCCAATGGTACCACATGCATTTGCATAGTATTGAGTCGCATTATATGATTGCATAAATAAGTGTATTTTGATGTTGATGAATGTGTATATACGTTGTAAATATTGTTGATTATGAGATGAGAAGTGGTGATGTTATTGATCTAATTTAATATATTAATTATCATGCGCTTTATTATATTATTAGATATCTCACCCCTTCTGTTTGAATGTTGCCCTTATGTTGGTAACGTGCAGGTAATCAAGAGTGAAGGTTGTATACCTTTAATAGTTCGAGTCGATGTCATTGCTCTGATATGTAACACTCGGGGGGATGAACGCTTGCTGATTTTTGATTGTTGATTTTCAGTTGTTGAACTTTAAATTGATTATTATTAAATATGTGATGTTTCGAAGTTAATGTTTTGTTGTTAAAGATGTTATTGAGAATTCCGCTGCGTAGATGTTGAATTATTTAATTAAAGATGTTATAGTGATGGTTCATCCGATGTTTTAGAAAGTGTTATATATCCATAATGAATGCAATGAATTTTGATAGAAGAATTTGTGACGTCCCGATTCGTTTTGCATGAATGATTTTTATAACTCTGATTTATTTATATAATTGCTTGGGGTAGAATTGGGGTGTTACAGATGGTATTGCACTTACACATGTATATAGTGGAATTTTTTAATCTCCACAGTTACAAAGATTTCTTCCTCCTTCCAAACAACCATTATACCTCCTAAATATTGAAATTCTGGCTGCAGATACTCAATGTCACGTTTAATGTTATGACACCATATCTGACTTTCTATAAGACAGTAAATACAAAAATAGTAAAGAACACAGTCAATTGTTTACCCAGTTCAGTGTGCAACAACACCTACTCTGGGGGCTACCAAGCCAGGGAGGAAATCCACTATAAGAGATGTTAATTCAGGAATAAACCAACCAGTTTATCTCCTTCACTTAAGACCTACCCAATGCAATTTCAATATAAGTACAACTTAAACCTGAGTTCCTACTCACTCCCCCTCAATCACAGCAGTGATACATAAAACAATTTGACTAATGAATTGTTGAAGACACTCTTCAAAACATACACTTGATTATGCTTCACAGCTTTTTAATCAAGCAACACAAACACTCTTGCTTCACAGCTTTGAGTGATACACAAACTTAACTTGACTCTGCTTCACAGCTTTAGTCAAGGAACATTCAAACACTCTTGCTTCAAAGCTTTGAGTGCTACACAACCCTTACAATTAAAAACCTATTCCAAGTCACTTATCACAATGATAATTGCTTGGAGTACAATAATTAAACCTATACAGTTTACAAATGATCTTCTGACCAAAAAGGGATTCCTTGCAAAACAGCAGCTCTGTTGAATATATAACAGCTGCAACTTCAGTTAGGGTTTCCACAAAAACCTAGGGTTAATTCCGTTTGACCTTAAGACTAGGTCACAGGACTCTATTAACCAGGTTAGGGTTGAGCTAGGTTAACCCAAAGAAAACGCAGGATTCTGTTCTGGAAAGACTGAGTTATTTTCCTGAAAAAACTCAGAATTAACCAAACTGAAAACCGGTTAGTTCAGAACAGGATGTCTTAACATCTGTTATGACATCTGAGAAAACCTGTCTACTGATTTAGGAAAATGTGATCATTTTGCAAAATGCTCAGATACACACTTATAAACATCAGTACCTGAATGACAATATTTTTCTGCAAAGGTACCTAATGAATCAGTACAACTAAACTAGAATGTTATGACATCAGTCATGACATTCACACATACACACTTGGGTTTTACCAAAAATGCAAGCCAATAACTAAACAACTACAAACTCCCCCTTTGGCAGATTTTTGGCTAAAGACCCTAAGCAATCAGAGATAGATAGCAGCAGAAATAAGTGACTGCAGAAAAATAGAATGTCTAATTAAGCAGGTACTAATTAAGTAAGTACCAAAATATTCTCCCCCTCTTTAGCCACAAATGGGCCAAAGATACATGTTCATAAAAATTATACAGTCATCCAGAAAAAGTAATAAGAGCAGCAACTAAAAAACTGAACACACTTCCAAACTCCACCAGATATCAGCACCAACCAGCAACACCACCAAACAACAACCAACCTTTAAGCACTGTCATCAGACTCAGGAGCTAGTTTCTTTAATGTTGAGATGACCTTCAGCTTCTACACCTTCTTCCCTTCTGTTTCCTTCAGCTTCCTCCTTTTCTAACCTGGCAATTAGGATTTCTAGGGTCTTTTTCCTAGCTTCCAGCTCTTTGCAGGTCTCTTTTAAAACAGCTATGACATCAGATGTCTTGGACTGGGTCTTCACAAACGATGTCTCAGCTGATGTTATGACAATATCTGGAGCATGAGATCCCTGAAACAGTTTGTACTGCAACCCAAAGGCAGGAGCTCTTTTGCAGGCTGTATCTCTTGCCACCAGGATATCAGGGTATTGTGCAAGGATAATTCCACAAAGGAGGGAGGGAAAGGCGATTGGTCAACATGCTTTAAAGTTTGTTCAAAGATGTACCTGCCATAGTCAAAAGCAGTCTTGGTTCCCACAACATAAATAAATCTCCCCAATCCTGTGGAGATAGTTGATTTATGATTTGTAGGCACCCAGTTGGCTGCACCAATCTTGTGCAGGATGGTAAATTTCATGCTGAGTTTGTTGGCATTCAGCTTGCCTTTCAAGGGCCAGCACTTCACTTGCCTTGCTGTGATGGTTTGACAAACTTCATTGTCAGTGACCTCCAGATCAGGACAATCCTCATTTGTTCTTCCAAGAAATTTGTTAATTTCTGATGGAGAGAACTTGACCCTTCTTCCTCTAACAAAAACACTTTCAAAGTCAGCTTACCTTCCATCAGCACAATCATTAGACAAGTTCACTACAAACTCCTTGACCAGATTTTCATAACACTTGTTAAATTTTATCACTGTCTTCATCAGTCCAGCATTCTTGATCAGGTCCATGATGTCTTTGCACTCCAAGGCATCATTGTTGAGTTCTCTTTCTAAAGCTATTCTCTTTAAGCAAACATACTTCCATCTGTTTGCATTGTCAGGATGATGAAAAGAGATGTTGTCTATTGGGACTTCAGGCACTCTAGCAATTTTGCTGGAGGGGAGCTTCCTTCTGATAGGAATTTCTTCAGCATCAATCTCAAATTCTGATTCCTCATCAGAATCAGAAGATTCAGGTTCTTTTCTCTTCTTTGAAATTGGTTGTCTAGCAGTATGCACCTGGGCCTTCTTCCCTTTTGTCTGAATACTTTTCTCAGCCATGCCTTCAGCCTTGGATTTCTTAACAGCAGGTTTATCTTTGGACACACATTTTGCATCATTCTGATTACCCTTTCTTTTCATCAATCTCCTAGCTATGCTAGGGTTTACATTGGCAATCAGGTCATTATCTGAGTAATCCTCATCCACATCAATGATAGGTGGATCATCAGTCTTTTCTGAAGGGTTCTGAATGTTGTCATTTTGTGTCACAACATTCTCAGAGACATCTACATTCTCAGAGACGTCCACATTTGGGCTTCCTGATTGATTTAAAGGGACAGAAATCCTCGGTACAGGTTGGTTTCCGCTTAGTATACTAGTAACAAGCCTAGCAATAGCTTGATGAACTTGAACTGATCCTTCTCTATTTGGTACAGAAGAAGAAGGATGAGAAGGATTACCAGAGGCTGCAGCTTGAGCTCTTCCTGCATGTCTAGTTCTTAGCTTTTTGACTTTGGCTGGGTCAGTTGCCATCTCTCTGAGAGGAGTGACCTCAAGAACTTCAGATTCTATGCATGTGGTGATTGCTCTAGAGTCTTGGTCAGATGATGAGGATGATGAGGATGATGAAGTCGCCTTGGTTGAAGATGATGTCTGAGACATTTTGATTGACTTTGAGCACCAGTAGCAATTTGAGAAAAAACTTTGATTGAGAGGAGGGAACAGGTTGCAAAGACGAGGGAGGTAGGAGGCAAACGAGAGTCTTTTCAACTTCTTAAGGATTTTGAAAGAATTGGGAAAACATATGATTAACCCACTAAAAATAGACTTAATAAAATTAACTCCTTCAACCCTTGTTTTAAGCAAAATTAATTGCTATAATTTCCCATGTTGGTAAATACCCAACCTGCCCCTCAAGTTTTCAAGTTTATTTCCAACAAGTGCCTTGGTAGAAGAATCAGTCAGCTGAAGCTTAAAGATACCATGTTCCAGTTTAAATGACTTCTTCTCTACAAAGTCAATGTGCTTGGTCCTGTTATGCTGAATAGGGTTCATGGAAATATTGATTGTATTCAGATTGTCACAACACAATGTCACAACATCTTGTGAGACATTATACTCAGTGAGCATCTGTTTTGACCAGATATTTTGAGAACAGTTTTTCCTAGCAACAACTATTTCCGCACAGAGTTGGGAAGGCATTCTTTTGATATGAATCATAGTTCTGGTTGATTCTTGAATGATTTTCTTTTTGTCCACTCCATTTTGATGGAGAGTTATAGGAGAGGAGACTTCACGCCTCATTTCTTCAGGGAAACGGAATTTATTAGACTTGTTATTTCCAACATCCTTATCATGATAACTTATGGTTCTGACAACACATCATTCTTCAAGTTTATTTGCCACATCATAGACATTATCAACCTGTAGTTCTGGAGTCCTTCTGACTGCTTCCATAGAGATAGCTCTTTTCATTCTTCTTAGATGAAGATGACCAAGCTTATTCTGCCACAGTTTCATCTCTTTTTCTTCTTTGGTAATTGGACACATAGTGGAGTTATCCGTGTTCTCAGGCTGCCACAAGTAGCAGTTATCTTTGGATCTGATTCCTTTCATTACAACTTCTAGTTTTTCATTAATTACTAGACATTCAGATTTTGAGAAGTTGACCTTGAATCCTATATCACATAATTGACTGATACTAATGAGATTAGCAGTCAGCCCTTTTACCAGCAGTACTTCATTCAGACTTGGAACTCCAGGGCAGTCCAAATCACCAACTCCTTTGATTTCACCTTTAGCACCATCTCCAAAGGTCACAAAACTGGTGGTGTGAGGCTTAACATTGTTGAGGAGGTTTTTGATTCCAGTCATGTGTCTGGAACATCCACTATCAAAGTACCAGCCTTCCTTTGTAGACACTCTCAGGGAAGTATGGGCTATCAGGGCAGTAGTCTTTTTCTTCCAATGAGGAGTATGTGGTACCCTTTTTGGCTTAGGTTTAGCACCTGAGTTTTGATTAGGGTATCCATGAAATTTGAAGCAGAAGGGCTTTATGTGTCCATACCTCCCACAATGATGACATCTCCATCTTTGGTATTTTTTCTTCATGTATTTCTGATGTTGAGAGTTATGTTGAGACATCTGCTTTGACAATTGTTTAACATGCCTGATCTTCTTGTCTGCACCAGATTTCTTAGCTTCCACAAATCCTAGACCAGATTTGTTTCCCACATTTTGTCCAACTTGAAGAATCTCTTCCAATTTATCTGATCCATTGGTCAACATCTTGACAGATTTTGTCATTTGGTTCAGTTGTGAGTTCAGTAATTGAACTTCCCCTTCTAGGTGACTTATAGTTTCAAGATCTGCCCCTTTTTCAGCCTCCAGCTTTATAATGAGTTTTGATTGTTTCTCATTCTGCACACAGAGTTCAGCACTTCTGATACACAATTTCTTGTAGGTATCAGCCAGTTCTTCAAATGTCACTTCTTCATCACTAGTGTCACTGTCAGAGGTGCAAACACTAGTGTGATCGGTGGATCTGGAACTGACTGTTTAATGCTGGTTCGCGAAATGTCGCGGTAAGCAAGAGTCGCCACCGTCTTTTATTTTCTCCAAATGGAAAGGACAAAAGCACAGAAAAATTCCTTAAAGAGATTGCTCTCGGTCCGGGAGGTAAATTATAGAAAGGGAAGGTGTTAGCACCCTTTCTATCCATGGTTATCCATGGGCTCTTAGATACTTGCTCATTGTGTTTTCAAAAATGGTTTGTTTGCTTTTCAACTGTGGGTTTTAAAAAGTTTCTTTGAAAATTCCAGTTCGACTCTTGTATCGGTCCTCAAGAGTGTTTGAAAAGTTGCTTTCGAAAGCTTTTTGAAAATGTGTTGGTGTGAAAAGTATTTTTTTGATTTGTTTTGAAATTTAGAGCAAGTATCTAGAGTCGTCTACCTACCCTAAGGAATTCTTCTGTGTAAATGTCCTTTAAAGTAGTGCCATCCCACCATTGAGAGGTAGGTAGCACCACCGTTGGAGGTGTTCGGGTCAATTCGAGGTTCGGGACATGGTGATCACCAGAGCAATGGGAAGACACCTTAGAAGCTACCCTCATGCCAGGTTCCCGGATCATGAGGACTTACTAAGACATCCTCTACTCGACGATCACCTTTCGAGGCAAGGCAACAGTGAGGCGTACCCTAGGGGTGGTGTGTGTGATTTGTGTGTCGTTTTCAGATATTTTGTCTTGTCATGTATTGGTGATCTAACGTTTGTTTTTATTTTTGTCCATACATTCTTTCATGCCTTGGTTAACAGTTAACATATTGCGAGAAAGTAAAGGATTCTAAGCTATTACAAAAGGCGCGGGTCCACATCGCCAAAATTTCTCGAACCCGATTTGACAGAAAAAATAAAGAAAGTAAAGAAAATAAAGAATTAAAAGTACGGGAAATTAATTTACAAGGCTTTGGGAGAGGTACATCAAAATTATAAAGAATAAAGATAAACATGCGAATTTAATAAGAATTAAACGAGGGCGTTGGACCCTTTTTGCAAAATTAAATTAAACGATGAATTAATTAAAATTAAAAGGAAAAGAAATTGTCTTTTTGGTATTTTTTGGTATTTTGTAATTTTAATGAAAAAAGAATTAAATAAAATAAATGCTAACCCTAATTCTACAATTTTTGTTTTATTATGAAAAATGTTGAAGTTTTTAACCTAAAATTAACCCTAATTTTTATATACAATTTAATTATAAAAATAAATATCTAATATTTAATTATTATGGAATAAAAGAAAAAGGATGAAAATTAATTAAACCCTAATTCTATATTTTTTAGATTTTTATTAAAAAAGTTAAAATTAAAACCTAATTTAAAACTAATTAATTTATGAATTTATTTACAAAATACTATTAAATAAAATATTTATTATATTTTTTCTATTTTTTCTGATTTTTATGGTGTTTTTTTATATTTATGAAAATAATAAATTAATTAAGAAAACAATAATTTAAAAGAAAATAAACATAATAAAAAAAATAAGGAAATAAAAAAAAAGATTGCAAACCTAGGGGGGTTGTAGTCCCCAAAGTGGAGGTTTCCTTTTAGAAATCTGGCCCATTTACCCTTGGCCTGTAAGACTTTTTCATGCAACGTGTATCAGCGTTGACCAGGTGCATCATGTTCTTCAGATCTATGCCTTTGGATTGATGAAGCTAGACGCGTGGACGGTTTGATGGAGAGACGTATGGTGGTCTTCAGCATGGAAACTACATATGAACATTAATTGAAAAAAACCATATGGAAAGGGTGAGGACCTGGGGCTCGAACCCAGGTCATGAATGTTACCAACAACTATGTTTACCACTGAACCAATTCACGCGCGTTTAACATGTAATCACTAACAATTATTATGAAAGAAAAGTGGTCAGTGGCTCCAAAAACGCGCGAAGCATTTAAATGGTCCAATTAGAGCCTTCCACATAATCATCTTCCTCGTTGGTGATTTCCTGAAAAAAAATAACAAACGTTTAACGGGGGTTTTGAACCCCCTCAAAACATGCTTATTTGGATAATAGCGATTAGGCCCCCTTGGCATATAAATTAAGCGCGAGCACGCCATTCTTTTCGTCTAAGCGAGCTGGTTTTGTTCATGGCATTGATGTGTCTCAATTTTACAGTATCAAGAAACCCCTAATTTGGATTTCAAGAAAACCTAGCCTGCATCAATGGTGGAATCATGTATATCGCACAAAAACGCAATTAATTTGTATGGTTAGCTCCAGAATCTTATAATGAATATGAATCAAGCATCAAAAATTGTTAAAAGTGCATGAATCGAGATGCAAGATTATGAGATTTTTTCTGTACAGGTCCTGTTTGTTTTACCAATTCTTGAAGTTATGATGGATGATTTTGATTAGAAACCCTTCCTTGAAGCTTCAGGAAGATGATGGGATAAATTTCTCGCCTTGAATCGCCCTGCAAAAGTGTTTTCAGAATTGAGTTTTTGGCAAAAAAATTTAAGTTCAATGCTTGGTCTGTAGCGCAGCTGAGTGGTCTTTAGGATTAGGGTTGTGCTTGGTACTTATGCATGAGTGAATTAGGTCAAAAATCTGACCAAAAGAATCCAAGATTTGATTGTTCAATATTTGATTTTCAAGCATTAGTTTTTCCAATCTTTTTCATGCCATTTGATACCAAATCATGCCAAAACTTTCCAAAAATGATCATGCACGAATCTTGAATGTCCAATGAGAGTATTTTCTGCACAAAGAGATTTGATTTCATTAGTTTTGTATTTTTCATGTATTTTATTTAATTAAATGAATTATTAATAATAAAAAATCCAAATAAATAAATAAAAATGGAGAAAAACTTCCCTTTGGGCCTAATAGTCGTGCACATGCCTTGGATAATGAATTGTGGAAGAAAAAGAGGCCCATTAGCAATTTTAGGTCATTTGAATCAATGTTGACTTTTCAAAATATCCAAAAATTCCCCAACTTCCACAAGGCATAACTTGCTCAATTTTTAAGCTTTGCTCATGTTCTTGGACATTTTGGAAAGGTCTTTGAGTCATCTAACCAATGTCTTTTGTCCCATGTCATTTTGATTTACCAATATCAAGTTATGGCCTTTGACTTAAAGTCCCTTTTTGTTGACTTTTGAAAGTGATCTATAATGTTGAAATTGATAACTTTTTGTGAGAGCATTTCTTTGACTTGAAGTATGAAGATGAGTTGTAGGAAATGCCTTTCTCTTCAAAATGAGCTTTGTATGGAATTTTTCTGATAATCCATGTGAAAGTTATGCCCTGGTCAATTTACAGTTGATTTTTTCAGCTGTCCAAATAAGGAAACTTTTGCATCTTGATGATTTTTGAGCCAAGCTTTGAGAATCATGACCAAGCATTGATCAAATGATGTTTGTGGCTTCAAAATGAGATGTTGACCAAAAATTTGAACTTTTGACTGTCAAATGACCATTTTGCCCCTACAGTTGATTGTAGTGCAATTAGGGTTTTGACTGTGCAATTTTGTGCTGAAAGTCTTGAAACTTGATATGAGGATGCTTGACCATATTTATTGGCATGTGGGACTTGATTGGGCCCTTTGAAACTTCATTTTCTTGATCAGAACCAAAACCCTAATTTTGACTATTCAGGAGGCTCTTGCACAGTGCAACCCTTGGGGAGTTTTGAAGCTTGACCTGGCAAATCTTTGAAGAATATGGGAGGGCAAATTTTGGGGTACAAAAGTTGCCCCTGTTCAATCTTCTTAGACCTGAGGATGCAGATTGGCTGACGTGCCTTTCGTAATCCGAAGGTGGAAGATGATTGAACACTAGAGTGCCCAGAAATTTGCGCTCACATAGTTGCAGTGTGATGGAAATGGGCTTATAGATGCCTTTTAGAGATTGATGAATAGGATGATGGGCTTATAGATGCCATCTGGATGTTGATCGCGTAAGAGATTCCTTAGCGAGAACCTGCGTACCTGCAAAAGAAAAAATGAGTACCTGACATGTTGCAGGAACTGGTCTTCAGATGCTTGGTATAGATGTGTCCTGACTGGTTACAGGAGCTAGTCTTCAGATGCTTGGTGGGAATTATCATCTCCGCAGTATTGGGGAGAGAACCATAGGAAATTATAATCTCAAAAGCGGACGTTTGAGAAAAACCTGGAATGGAATTATCGTCTCCGCACCGTTGGGGAGAGAACCATAGGAAATTATAATCTCAAAAGTGGACGTTTGAGAAAAACCTGGGATGGAATTATCATCTACACACCGTTGGGGAGAGAACCATAGGAATATTATAATCTCAAAAGCGGACGTTTGAGAAAAACCTGGGATGGAATTATCATCTCCACACCGTTGGGGAGAGAACCATAGGAACATTATAATCTCAAAAGCGGACGTTTGAGAAAAACCTGAAATGGAATTATCATCTCCACAACATTGGGGAGAGAACCATAGGAAATTATAATCTCAAAAGCGGACGTCTGAGAAAAACCTGGAATGGAATTATCGTCTCCGCACCGTTGGGGAGAGAACCATAGGAAATTATAATCTCAAAAGCGGACGTTTGAGAAAAACCTTTGATAACTTCTACTGAGTCTTCAACAGAAAAATCTGTTTGGGGTCGATTTAGCTGGACTAGAGAAGGCCTTGGACTGGATAAGAAATCTTTGGAGTCGATTAACTGAACCGGTCTAGGTCTTGAAATATGATTGAGAATTTAGCTGAATCTTTCCTGAAAGGTAAAGGTCAGTCATATGCAATACATGATATGGATCAAGCGATGATGTTCTCAACATAAATGAGATTTGTATGATATGATGCGTCTATGCATGCTATAATGATGTATGTGATGTTTTAGGAATGTATGTTTTCGTCTAGGAAAATAAATCCTTGACGGGTGCCGGGAAGTCATATCCTGGGCTGATGTTGAAGAATAGATTTCGCTTCTGCTGGGGATGATAACTGCAAGAATACCGATAGGAGAAGATAACTCCGTTGGGGAATAATCTTGGCGAATGGAATAACTCTGCGAGGGGGGGGGGGAAGTACCCTGTCGATCTTGCTGGGAAGCGATACTCTGTGGGGAGAGAGATGCTTTGCTGAGTTGTTGATAATAACTTGCTGGGGATATCTTTGCTGTATTGGAAGTGTTAATAGACTTCGCTGGGGATAAGAAGACTGTGTCGAGGACGCTCTTTCCGTGGCTTTTGGCTGAGGATAACCCAGTTATATCCTGTTAAGGAAATAACTCTTTGAATAAAGTCGGGAGACGCGTTCGTGCTCTGTGAGGATAAGCTTCCAGAATCTACTGGGGATAAGCTTACTGCTTGGGGAGATGAATTCCAAATTTCCTGGGGACACTGGGCTGGACTCCTGGGGAAGTTTTGAACTGTACCGGGGAAGTGACTCCTTTGCATGTTGATAGAACGCCGGGGAACAATCTTAAATCAAGACTGTCGGGGATGCTTGTTAAGACTGTATGCTGCTGGGGAAGGTTGAGATCTGCGGGAGGATACCCAACTTCCTTAAGGTTGATAACTGCTTTGCTTGAGGAGAGTATACTGCTTGCTGGCTCACTCTCTGGGGAATTAAGATACCTGGTTGTGTTTTTTAGCTGAACCTATCTTGGTACCTTGGAGGACAAAACAATTAGATTGCTCAGACAACTCCTTATTGCCCCTGTTTCTGAGGTGGGAGAGGAAGACCTGTGAGGTGCTGATAGCTGTTTGATGGACAAACCTTCTTCTGGTAGGCAAGTGACGAGATGACAGGACATAGTCGTACGCTTTAATCCCTAACTTTTTCCTGGACCGCCCTTTTGGGTTTTCAGTCCACCGGGATACCCATTTTTGCCCAAGCCGCCTTTTCAGGTTTTCGACTTGTCGGGTGTACAGATTTTTCATTCCATCCCTTCATTTTGCCCGAACCCTTTTGGTTCGCCGGGAAGCCCTTATTTTTGCCTAGGTGTGTCAACCTAACGGGTCTTTGATTATGCGTAGTATTTTTTCGACTATGTCCATGTTCTCAGAATGTAGGGAGTTGCCCCTGTTTAGAAGTGTTTTGTCATGCCACCAGAAGGTGTTTGATCAGGCCAGATTTGTTGTTGAAATGCCCCAAGTGACTTAGGCGGAGATTTGCCCCAGGCTATTTGGCCTTTGAGAGATTCTCCGAATCTTGATTGGATTTCCCCAGATGATAGACCATGGTCATGTCTGCCCCTTGATTGGAGGTACTTTTGTTCATTAGGTGTTCATCGTGCGAATTTCCATGCTGTTCAAACAAAAAGTCATATGCAAACAAAGTTATGTTAAAAATGCAAAGCCTATGTCTGTCTTGGAGATGCATTCTTTTTTCATAAAACAAATGAATATTTGTAAAACGTGATGTCAACTCCTTCTTTATAGTAAGCCTTAAGGAGTCAGGATACCTTTCGGCACAGTATGCTTTCGAACTAACCCATGCTTCAGCTAGGACTTTTAAGGGTTATAACGTGGCTTGGTTCACGGTTTAAGGAACAAAGGATAAAGGCTCAAATTTATTTGTACCCACCCGCTCTTCGTGATGTTCTCCAAACCTAAACTCAGTTGATCATACGTTAGACCTTGTTGAGTCTTTGCTCTGATTTTCCGGTGATGATTCGGATGTTGATAACTTATTTTGAATAGGCAGTCATTCCCTTTTTTTTGTTGAGGGTTGGTAAGACCTCTTTCTTGTCTGATTTTTTTTTTGTTATCCCTTTCTTTTTTTGCCTGAACTGTTTCCTTTTTTTGGAATTACAGTCAGCGGGACGCCCCAATTTTGTAAGTCTCCTTCATGGGTTTTGACTTAATGGGTTTTTTTATTTTTTGAGATAATGACTGCCTTTCTTTATTGATTATTCGGAACCATCACTGTCTTTCTTCGTTTTGTAAGGACTTCTTTGGTGCCATTTGTTATGCACTTGGATCAACTGAGAGACTACCCTGCCCCAGGTTATGATTAAGGGTTTTAAATTTCGAAAAGAAAAACTCATACTTCTTTGGCTCAGAGGGGTTGACGAGGGATTATCTTCCTTATAACTCCAGTGTTTAGGATTTGAAACAATGCCTGTACCTCATCAGCGGGGTCTGTTCAAAAGCATACTGTAAGGATCGTGGTATCGTTTTCGTCATCCTCCCTCAAGAGGCTTAGAATTATTATTTAAGAGTTGATCATCAGAAAAAAAATATGAAAATAATTTGCATTTAGTGAATACGAATATATTGTTTTAGAACAGACATATGCGATGCATTAATGAAATAACAATGTTTAACATAAGTAAATGTTTGAACAAAAGAGAATTGCAACTTGAACATTCGAATGAACAAAAATTTCTCAATCCTAGCCATGTTTTGGCAAGGGAGCGGTGATCACGTGGGGAGTCTTGGGTACTTTAAACTGAATCTCTCCAGCGTCGATCATGTCTTGGATCTTATTTTTCAAGCTCCAACAATCATCTGTAGTATGCCCCGGGCTGTCAGAGTGATAAGCGCAGCGGGCGTTGGGGTTATACTTCGGTGACGTTGTATTTTGGTTCTTCGGAGCTTCTTTTAGAGTTACCAGCTTGGTCTCCAGCAACTGTGGCAATATCTGGGATAAGGTCATGCTGAGCCGAGTGAACTTCCTTCTCTCGCTCTTTTGTTGGTTGTGATGTTGAATTTGTGACACTGGAGCCATTTGAGGAGCTCTCTTATCCTCTTGCCTCAAAGATGGTTGGATGATGACTGGCTCTTTACCCTTAGACATTTGCCCCAGTCGGTTACCCTGAAGCAGTTGGTTGACGAGAAACCAAAGCTCATCTTGTCTTTGAGCTAACCCTTGAATGGCAGTCACCTGCCCCAGCATCTGGACCTTCAATGCATCCACCTCAGCTTGTAGGTGTTTCAGCCTTTCATCCTCAGCACTGTTCCTGACAAAGGTCTCCATGAGACGTGTCCTTAGCTCTTCCTGCCCCTTGGATAGATTCAGGAGGATTTTCTCGAACCGGGTCTCTTGAGCAAGAAAGTCTTGGTTGTCTTGTTGGGAATCCATTGCTGAAATAAACAGCGGGAAAGGTAAGTGACCTGCAACAAGGGTACCTGTCATGCAATGATATGTATGATATGCATGCAATGTTTTCAAGGACCTCGCAGGGTAAACAAGAAAATTGGTTAGAATTTGGGTCCGGTAGCTTGATTGACGGAACTGCATATTATTGAGAGTCCTTCTTCAAGGGTCAAAGGCTTACCATATCCAGTGGGTCATAGCCCCTGACTTTAATCATCATGTCTGGTTTTGATTTCCAAACAAACTTGGTTAGGGGAACCTTCTTCAGGAGTCAAAGCTCACCATATCAATTGGGTCATAGCCCCTGGCAACCTTGGCTCGGGAACTTTCTTCAAGTGTCAAAGCTCACCATATCAAGTGGGTCATAGCCCCTGACTACCTTGGCTAGAGGAAAATAAATCCTCTTTGCCCCTTGTTGGGATAGTTGATTCACCATGACCTGCATCACAAGCCCTTGAGATCCTTGAAATGGGTTAGGATGTATGTAATGGTATGATGTTATGGTATGCATGGGGTAATGTAGGTAACCCTGTTATGAGTCCCAATTAAGGACTGCAAGCCAAAACCTGCAAGAAACTCAAGTAAAACCTGTTATGAGTCCTAATTAAGGACTATAAACGAAACCTGCAAGAAACTTAGTAAACCTTGTTATGAGTCCTAATTAAGGACTACAAACAAAACCTGCAAGAAGCTCAAGTGTCAGACAACAAGCATGCAAATAGTCAAGTACGAAGGCACACAAGTCACACAAAAGAGCACTTAGAGTTTAGGCCAGCATGAGGTCTAGGTATTACCCTCTTTCAGTTTGTTGGTTCATACCTGTCCTATCAAAGTAACCGGGTTCTTAGAGGATCCCAATATCATTGACTACCCTCAATCGGTCATAACTCCAGCGTCGCAATCTTTTCTTGCGGCCAGAACCATCACGAGAGTTTAGCCTCAATGGGCGTAGCATACTGCTACTGTTCTAATGGCCAAGTTGGGTCAATTAAGGTTCTAAGGTTGTTGGTGCTTAATGACTCCTTAGAAGACCCATATTCTCCTCGTTGCGACACAAGGGATATCGGTACAGACCAAGGTGCCACACCAACGTAGCCACTGCTTCACCCGTGTCGGTCTACGCCGGACAGGTCCCTCACAGCTTATGCTACCTAAACAGGGTACCCCCATATCCGGGTTAGGATCTATGTAACTCCCATGCAACCCACAATAGTAAAGCAAGCAAATCAATACAATTGAAAACATAGTTATGAACTAGTCCTAAGGTACACCTCACTTTAAATCCATATCCCCAGCAGAGTCGCCAGTTCTGTGATCGGTGGATCTGGAACTGACTGTTTAACGCTGGTTCGCGAAATGTCGCGGTAAGCAAGAGTCGCCACCGTCTTTTATTTTCTCCAAATGGAAAGGACAAAAGCACAGAAAAATTCCTTAAAGAGATTGCTCTCGGTTCGGGAGGTAAATTATAGAAAGGGAAGGTGTTAGCACCCTTTCTATCCATGGTTATCCATGGGCTCTTAGATACTTGCTCATTGTGTTTTCAAAAATGGTTTGTTTGCTTTTCAACTGTGGGTTTTAAAAAGTTTCTTTGAAAATTCCAGTTCGACTCTTGTATCGGTCCTCAAGAGTGTTTGAAAAGTTGCTTTCGAAAGCTTTTTGAAAATGTGTTGGTGTGAAAAGTATTTTTTTGATTTGTTTTGAAATTTAGAGCAAGTATCTAGAGTCGTCTACCTACCCTAAGGAATTCGTCTGTGTAAATGTCCTTTAAAGTAGTGCCATCCCACCATTGAGAGGTAGGTAGCACCACCGTTGGAGGTGTTCGGGTCAATTCGAGGTTCGGGACATGGTGATCACCAGAGCAATGGGAAGACACCTTAGAAGCTACCCTCATGCCAGGTTCCCGGATCATGAGGACTTACTAAGACATCCTCTACTCGACGATCACCTTTCGAGGCAAGGCAACAGTGAGGCGTACCCTAGGGGTGGTGTGTGTGATTTGTGTGTCGTTTTCAGATATTTTGTCTTGTCATGTATTGGTGATCTAACATTTGTTTTTATTTTTGTCCATACATTCTTTCATGCCTTGGTTAACAGTTAACATATTGCGAGAAAGTAAAGGATTCTAAGCTATTACAAAAGGCGCGGGTCTACATCGCCAAAATTTCTCGAACCCGATTTGACAGAAAAAATAAAGAAAGTAAAGAAAATAAAGAATTAAAAGTACGGGAAATTAATTTACAAGGCTTTGGGAGAGGTACATCAAAATTATAAAGAATAAAGATAAACATGCGAATTTAATAAGAATTAAACGAGGGCGTTGGACCCTTTTTGCAAAATTAAATTAAACGATGAATTAATTAAAATTAAAAGGAAAAGAAATTGTCTTTTTGGTATTTTTTGGTATTTTGTAATTTTAATGAAAAAAGAATTAAATAAAATAAATGCTAACCCTAATTCTACAATTTTGTTTTATTATGAAAAATGTTGAAGTTTTTAACCTAAAATTAACCCTAATTTTTATATACAATTTAATTATAAAAATAAATATCTAATATTTAATTATTATGGAATAAAAGAAAAAGGATGAAAATTAATTAAACCCTAATTCTATATTTTTTAGATTTTTATTAAAAAAGTTAAAATTAAAACCTAATTTAAAACTAATTAATTTATGAATTTATTTACAAAATACTATTAAATAAAATATTTATTATATTTTTTCTATTTTTTCTGATTTTTATGGTGTTTTTTTATATTTATGAAAATAATAAATTAATTAAGAAAACAATAATTTAAAAGAAAATAAACATAATAAAAAAATAAGGAAATAAAAAAAAAGATTGCAAACCTAGGGGGGTTGCAGTCCCCAAAGTGGAGGTTTTCTTTTAGAAATCTGGCCCATTTACCCTTGGCCTGTAAGACTTTTTCATGCAACGTGTATCAGCGTTGACCAGGTGCATCATGTTCTTCAGATCTATGCCTTTGGATTGATGAAGCTGGACGCGTGGACGGTTTGATGGAGAGACGTATGGTGGTCTTCAGCATGGAAACTACATATGAACATTAATTGAAAAAAACCATATGGAAAGGGTGAGGACCTGGGGCTCGAACCCAGGTCATGAATGTTACCAACAACTATGTTTACCACTGAACCAATTCACGCGCGTTTAACATGTAATCACTAACAATTATTATGAAAGAAAAGTGGTCAGTGGCTCCAAAAACGCGCGAAGCATTTAAATGGTCCAATTAGAGCCTTCCACATAATCATCTTCCTCGTTGGTGATTTCCTGAAAAAAAATAACAAACGTTTAACGGGGGTTTTGAACCCCCTCAAAACATGCTTATTTGGATAATAGCGATTAGGCCCCCTTGGCATATAAATTAAGCGCGAGCACGCCATTCTTTTCGTCTAAGCGAGCTGGTTTTGTTCATGGCATTGATGTGTCTCAATTTTACAGTATCAAGAAACCCCTAATTTGGATTTCAAGAAAACCTAGCCTGCATCAATGGTGGAATCATGTATATCGCACAAAAACGCAATTAATTTGTATGGTTAGCTCCAGAATCTTATAATGAATATGAATCAAGCATCAAAAATTGTTAAAAGTGCATGAATCGAGATGCAAGATTATGAGATTTTTTCTGTACAGGTCCTGTTTGTTTTACCAATTCTTGAAGTTATGATGGATGATTTTGATTAGAAACCCTTCCTTGAAGCTTCAGGAAGATGATGGGATAAATTTCTCGCCTTGAATCGCCCTGCAAAAGTGTTTTCAGAATTGAGTTTTTGGCAAAAAATTTTAAGTTCAATGCTTGGTCTGTAGCGCAGCTGAGTGGTCTTTAGGATTAGGGTTGTGCTTGGTACTTATGCATGAGTGAATTAGGTCAAAAATCTGACCAAAAGAATCCAAGATTTGATTGTTCAATATTTGATTTTCAAGCATTAGTTTTTCCAATCTTTTTCATGCCATTTGATACCAAATCATGCCAAAACTTTCCAAAAATGATCATGCACGAATCTTGAATGTCCAATGAGAGTATTTTCTGCACAAAGAGATTTGATTTCATTAGTTTTGTATTTTTCATGTATTTTATTTAATTAAATGAATTATTAATAATAAAAAATCCAAATAAATAAATAAAAATGGAGAAAAACTTCCCTTTGGGCCTAATAGTCGTGCACATGCCTTGGATAATGAATTGTGGAAGAAAAAGAGGCCCATTAGCAATTTTAGGTCATTTGAATCAATGTTGACTTTTCAAAATATCCAAAAATTCCCCAACTTCTACAAGGCATAACTTGCTCAATTTTTAAGCTTTGCTCATGTTCTTGGACATTTTGGAAAGGTCTTTGAGTCCTCTAACCAATGTCTTTTGTCCCATGTCATTTTGATTTACCAATCTCAAGTTATGGCCTTTGACTTAAAGTCCCTTTTTGTTGACTTTTGAAAGTGATCTATAATGTTGAAATTGATAACTTTTTGTGAGAGCATTTCTTTGACTTGAAGTATGAAGATGAGTTGTAGGAAATGCCTTTCTCTTCAAAATGAGCTTTGTATGGAATTTTTCTGATAATCCATGTGAAAGTTATGCTCTGGTCAATTTACAGTTGATTTTTTCAGCTGTCCAAATAAGGAAACTTTTGCATCTTGATGATTTTTGAGCCAAGCTTTGAGAATCATGACCAAGCATTGATCAAATGATGTTTGTGGCTTCAAAATGAGATGTTGACCAAAAATTTGAACTTTTGACTGTCAAATGACCATTTTGCCCCTACAGTTGACTGTAGTGCAATTAGGGTTTTGACTGTGCAATTTTGTGCTGAAAGTCTTGAAACTTGATATGAGGATGCTTGACCATATTTATTGGCATGTGGGACTTGATTGGGCCCTTTGAAACTTCATTTTCTTGATCAGAACCAAAACCCTAATTTTGACTATTCAGGAGGCTCTTGCACAGTGCAACCCTTGGGGAGTTTTGAAGCTTGACCTGGCAAATCTTTGAAGAATATGGGAGGGCAAATTTTGGGGTACAACAACTAGTTAGAGCAGTAACTAGTTTGGCAGATTCTTCTTCAGAATTACTTTCTGAATCACAGTCAGACCAAGTAACAGTCATTCCTTTCTTTTGTTTCTTAAGAAAGGTAGGACATTCAGCTCGAATATGTCCATAACCTTCACAGCCATGGCATTGAATGCCTCTGCCTTGGTTTCCCTTTTCTTCTGATCTTGGTCTTCTGCTGGAACTGTCAATGTCAGAGGGAATGTTATGAACATTAGACCTTGACTTTGGATCCATTCTTTTGATGAGCTTGTTGAACTGTCTTCCAAGCATGGCTATAGCTTCTGAAATATTTTCTTCTTCATCCTCCTTGTTTTCAACATCAGTGTTGGATACAAGTGCTATGCTCTTGTTCTTCTTGTCACCATTATCAGTGATCCCCATCTCAAAAGTCTGAAGAGACCCAATAAGTTCATCCACTTTCAACTTGCTGATGTCCTGGGCTTCTTCTATGGCAGCTACCTTCATTGCAAATCTTTTAGGCAAGGATCTGAGAATCTTTCTCACCAATTTTTCTTCTGCCATTTTTTCTCCCAGTGCTCTTGAGGTGTTGGCAATCTCCAAGATGTTCATGTGAAACTCATGAATGGTTTCATCTTCCATCATTTTTAGATTCTCAAACTTGGTAGTCAACATCTGAAGCCTTGACATTTTTACTTTGGAAGTGCCCTCATGAGTAGTTTTGAGAGTGTCCCAAACTTCCTTGGCCAGTTCATATTGATGTACTAGTCTGAAAATGTTTCTATCAATTCCATTGAACAAGGCATTTAAAGCTTTGGAATTTCCCAGGGCTAACTCATCTTCTTCTTTACTCCAATCTTCCTCAGGCTTCAGACTGATTGTCCCATCTTTCTCAGTTATGGTGGGATGGATCCATCCTTTGTCAGCAGCTCTCCAAGCCTTTTTGTCCAGACATTTTAAGAAGGCAATCATACGAGGTTTCCAGTAGTCATAATTAGTTCCATCCAGAATGGGTGGTCTATTTCCAAAAACTCCTTCTTTGTCCATAGTGCCAGAATGTGATATCCCTAGATCTCACCCAGTAATACAGGCAGGGTGCCTGCTCTGATGCCAATTGAAATTCTGGCTGCAGACACTCAATGTCACGTTTAATGTTATGACACCGTATCTGACTTTCTATAAGACAGTAAATACAAAAACAGTAAAGAACACAGTCAATTGTTTACCCAGTTTAGTGTGCAACAACACCTACTCTGGGGGCTACCAAGCCAGGGAGGAAATCCACTATAAGAGATGTTAATTCAGGAATAAACCAACCAGTTTATCTCCTTCACTTAAGACCTACCCAATGCAATTTCAATCTAAGTACAACTTAAACCTGAGTTCCTACTCACCCCCCCTCAATCACAGCAGTGATACATAAAACAATTTGACTAATGAATTGTTGAAGACACTCTTCAAAACATACACTTGATTATGCTTCACAACTTTTTAATCAAGCAACACAAACACTCTTGCTTCACAGCTTTGAGTGATACACAAACTTAACTTGACTCTTCTTCACAACTTTAGTCAAGGAACATTCAAACACTCTTGCTTCAAAGCTTTGAGTGCTACACAACCCTTACAATTAAAAACCTATTCCAAGTCACTTATCACAATGATAATTGCTTGGAGTACAATAATTAAACCTATACAGTTTACAAATGATCTTCTGACCAAAAAGGGATTCCTTGCAAAACAGCAGCTCTGTTGAATATATAGCAGCTGCAACTTCAGTTAGGGTTTCCACAAAAACCTAGGGTTAATTCCGTTTGACCTTAAGACTAGGTCACGGGACTCTATTAACCAGGTTAGGGTTGAGCTAGGTTAACCCAAAGAAAACGCAGGATTCTGTTCTGGAAAGACTGAGTTATTTTCCTGAAAAAACTCAGAATTAACCAAACTGAAAACCGGTTAGTTCAGAACAGGATGTCTTAACATCTGTTATGACATCTGAGAAAACCTGTCTACTGATTTAGGAAAATGTGATCATTTTGCAAAATGCTCAGATACACACTTATAAACATCAGTACCTGAATGACAATATTTTTCTGCAAAGGTACCTAATGAATCAGTACAACTAAACTAGAATGTTATGACATCAGTCATGACATTCACACATACACACTTGGGTTTTACCAAAAATGCAAGCCAATAACTAAACAACTACAAATATATCCATTTACTTATGATGCAAGGAACCCATCAAATCCTAACTTAATGAGTGTTTTCTTCAACTTCACAGGGTCCCAACATGTCTATATCATTACTAGCATGTTAAGATTGCTCATCTGCACATATTTATTACAATACTTGTGAACTACAGTACTGGCTTCACCTTTGCAGTTCTAGACAAAAATATTTTTTATTTTACTCATCATAACATATCAGCAAAAGATAGTGATTCCTAATAACTCCATTACTGCTCCCAACTTGGTATTTCATTAACCACCTCCATTTCAACTTCGAATGTCTTCATAGGTATTTGTTTGCTTGCACTAATGACCTCATCACTACTTTGTTCTCCCCTTCCTTTAAAAGCTTCTTGTTCTGTACAATTTTTGAATGGTTTATCATGCCTATATGGTGGTCAAGGAACATTTGGCACTACCGCCATTTTTTTAATGCCAACATTCTTGGAAACCTTTATTCCAGCATTCTTTATTTTTCCTGTATGCTTTTCCATGTTATCATTCATGTGCTACCCACTTGTAATTTTTGACCACCCATATTATCTTTTATATTCTCCAATGATATTATAATATTATCCAAATCATTTTCCTCCAAAATCTCAGACATGTTCTCATTAATTTTCTTTTGGTATCCCACACATTTTCCATTGAAACTTGTACCTCTAATACGTGTTTCCATTCTAATTTCCTTAATTGCTTTTTTTATTACTATTTATTTTATTATTATGGCTTTGATCATTATTATTCATAGCCCAACTTTTCTTGTACCTCTAACCCTTTGTATTTCACTATGTTCTTCCTCCCTTTAATGGAGAAAATGGATAAAAGTGGTTTTGTCAAATTAACTTCAACACATAATCAATCATACTTTCCATGTTCTTGCACAAGAGTAATATTATCAACTTTATTTATCTTTCTGATCCTATTGCCAATAAAAGATAACACTTTTGAGTCATAATATTTTATCCGCAAACCTGATATTCGAACCCAGATTACAACCTTTTCAATTATGCCACTTACAAGATGAAAATTTGGACTTTATTATGAGTACAAACTTCATCGTCAAAACTTTTGAATGATGTTAAAAACTGGGAAAAGCTTGAACTTATGAGTATTGGATAGTATCCTTATGTCTTATGACGCTCATCTGCAGTAGAGGTCTTAGGAATCATTAAAAAACATTTTGAAATTGATCCAAATCATTAAAAACAAGTTTCTGCATGATTTTTTACTGAATGTTTCGACACATTTGTGTTTCAGGTCGACACATGTAATGCATTTTTAAAGCCTATAGCTTCTGTAAGTCTTAGCCCAACACATGCACATATCAAGCTGACACATACTGAAGGTTTTCTGAAATTACAGAAATTTTTATTTTATGTGTCGACACATCCAATTTTCAGATAGACACATTTGCTATCGTATTAAAGGTTGTAGCTTTTGTAACTCTTCATTCGACACATTGACCTTTATAGGTCAACACATTCATTTCAACTTTCATGTATGTGTCAACATATTCGATTCTTAGGTCGACACATACTGTCTTACTTGGTTAATTTTTAATTTCTTTGATTCTAAATTTATCCCTCTTTTCCCTAAAATTTCCAAAACTATAAATACTCTTTCATGCATCATTCCAAATTGTTGAAAACCATAAAATTAGTCTATTTCTCTATTCATCTTCTTCCTCCAATCTATGTATACACTGATATTATATTATGATCTTACCGGTTGATCAGAACCTGCAAGGTGGCCAGATGATGATCTGTAGTCGAAACCTAGGTTGTCCTTGAGGTGAGGATGTTCCTGGCTTCCGTCGGTTTTGTGTACGGGGGAAAGAATAGCCTTTTAGAGCAGGTGAAGATCATCATGGTCGGCTATGATTTGTGAAAGGAATCTTGAAAATTTGCTTTGATCGTTGATTTTCGAGGAAAGAAAGATGGGGAGAGCAGTTTCCCACAGATGGTTCCATTGATCTTATCAGTTGATCAGAACCTGCAAGATGATGATGATTTGTAGTCGGGTTGTGATGTCGAGGAGGAAAAAGGCGGTTGTACCTACAAGGCACTTTGACGATCAATTAAAAGTGGGAGCAAAGAGATACAAGCAAAGTGTTAAGGTATTGGTGGTAAATAGTGAATATTTGATACCTGGCCCTCACAAGTGTGAGGGTATATATAATTCCCCTGGTGCATGGCCATTCATTCCTATTTTTAGGCCTGGATATGCGGGTCCGCAAAAATAGGTAACTGCCAAGACTTGGTCAAACTAGGCAGATGTTCCCATAACTAGCCGTTGGTTCCGAGGAGGAGGTTAGTTACAAGCAGTGGTCTGGTAGGTTCCTGGTTGTCTACACGACTTGAGGTTAGGCAGACTGAGAGGTGCTCATCGATCATCTTAGGTCAGTACCAGTTTGGGAGGGAAAATGGTCAATATTGCCCTATGGAGAGAGGGGGAGGTTCGGGTCATGGACGTATGGACCGTATTGAAAGAAAGGGTTAGACTCTGCCCATTCTAGCTGTCAGGCCAGTCCAGAATAGTAGCCCCCTAAGTTGTTACTTTTGGGCATATGAGTGATGAGTTTAACACCTGCTTGTGGAATGGGGAACATCTTACAGGGAGAATAACTATCGCCCGTTGCGCTTTTCTCGCGGGGAGATGAGGAGTTGGTTATTAGGAGCCTTGAACTTGAAGAGGTAGCATGTTTCGGGTAGCGTGCTGGCGAAGCAACACAATGATGGCCTAGGGACTAGGGTGTAATGATGACGACCCTAGGGTTTCCCAGGCGTGTGTCTCATACGCATGGATGGTCCCAACTATAAATACGAGAGGAGTAAGGAGTTTAGTGTTTTTTGTTCTCTCTCCCAACTGCTTGTAATTGCTCGCTTGTTGACCACCGTCTTTTCTTGAGATTCGCTACTCGCTGCTGCTATTTCCAACCTTCCTTCTCCTTTAACTAGTAAGGTTTCTGTTTTTCATTGTCGTTCGCTTTCAGTAGTTCGTATTTTGACGATTTTCTTCGTAGAAGTGCATGCAGCTAGGGTTTAGGATCCTGTCCGTGAGGACGTTCTTGAGGAGTGGTGTTGGCAGACGGTGGTTCTGTAGTTTAGAATCACCGGAGCCGCCGTGGGTCCTCCCCGGACATTTTATGATGTGTCATAGATGGTCCTTTAAGGCCTAGGGCTCTTCCTCGAGCTTCTGCCTGTTTATACTCCTTAGTGAGGGTTCTGGTCGAGGACATGATCCTCGTTTCCCAGCGCCCTTTCACTTGATTAGCGGTGGAAGGATGGTTCTGGCATTGATGTCGAACTCATCTTCGTCCTCTGCTTTTCAGGTACTATGGCCGATAATTCCCAAGTTGATCTCTCAAGCGAGTCTTCTGTATCTTCACGAAGTTCTTCGGACGAGGCGAGTAGCTCGTCGAACATTCTGGAGATTTTTGAGGACGAGTTGAATCAGCCGGAACACCAAGCGAGCGGAGGTGATGTGGAGATGGCCTCTGCTGATCAAGGTTGCTTGTTTCCCCCTGGGTATGAGGAAGATCTCCAGGCTTGGGTCATGAACGATCCCTGGGATTGGACCTCTTATTTCTTCGAGCATTAGGATGATGTTTTTACTGAGGTGTACACTCACGAGGAAGGAAACCAGGCAGAGTGGTCATTGTATATTCCCGGAAAAGAGAGAAGGATCCGCTCAAAATACGACAGGAGACAAATTCCCATGTACGACATCGTGTTTCAAGAAATGGGTCTTCAACTCCCTTTCTCAGATTTTAAGGTGGCCGTATTCAGGAATTTACGACTGACTCCTTCCTAATTGCACCTGAACGGAATCATGTTCATGCAAGCATTCAAGATTGTTTGTGATTACTTAAAGATAGGGGCTACCATTCCCTTGTTCTTCTAATGCTTCCACCTCTAGAGGAGCAGGATCGACGGCAAATGAGGATGGGTTTCCTTGAAGAAAGGTAACAGGAAGCTGTTTAAAGCCTATCTGGAGATTGTTCGTCACTTCAAGGATAAATATATACTGGTGCAGCCTTCTTCGAGCAAGGGGATGCTGAATGTTTTCAGGACTGTACCGGATGTAACGAGGATGGTACTCCCTATTTGAACAAACTGGGAGACTCTATGGTAAAACTGGTTTACAAGTTCCCGTTCCAGTGAATGAAGAAGCACTTTGATAATGAATTGGGTTCCTACGTCTTGAGGGAGGTGGAGCTTGGAGTCAAGGACCATAAGAGCTTCGCCGTCTTGTCCGCCTTTGTGGCGCATATTCCTCGATTTCAACGAGCAAGTCGGGGAGGCAGGCCGATGATGGATAAGAATGGGAAGATCGTCTAAGAACCTGGCCTTATAGTCGTCAAGGAGCTCCTCGGGAGCGAGGATCCTGTCAAGTATTTGGGTATTTATGTTTTGAATAGTTGTGTGCACTTGTCGCCTTTTTTTTCGAATCCTTGTTCGCTAACTATGATTCTTTTTATTTGTTTTTCAGATAGCATGAATCATGCCCAAGAGCGCATAGCCAAGACTCTTGCTGCTAGAGCGAGGAAGGCTCAGAAGGATGCTCAGACTGTCTCGGGGGTCTCTCCTACTTCGGGGTCGGGCGACTCGTCTTCAGCCCAAGCTACATTTGCCCTCTCTCATGCCATTGTATCCTTGAAAGAGAAAAGACAGCGTGTCGAGGGAAGCGTCAACCTGACTGCCGAGAAGGGGAAAGGGACGTACGACATGCCCCCTTACTGGCTAGAGAAGGCTTTCTTCGAGGGGTCAGCTTATTGCCTTCTTCGAGCCGAATCCCTTCACCTCAAGGGTTTGGGCCGTCTGGAGAAGAGGGCGATGCTGGCGCATGATGTCAGTGGTTTAATGCGGATTTTGGAGATGGCTGTTGCCTATACTGAGGGGAGTTCTTCGAAGGAGGCAGAGTTGAAGAACCTTCAGGCTAAGCTAGCTGCGAGCGAGAAGGCCCAAATTGAGGAGGAAAAGGCCCAGAAGCTATCCAAGGTAGAATCAGGGAGACTCTCTGAGGAACCCAGGATCCTATTTCTCGAGAAAAAGGTAGCGATCCTGACCGCTAAGGTGACTCCTGCTTAAGATGAGCTGGAGGACTCAAATGATTTAAAGACTCGGGCCGAGTTTATTGCTCATTTTCAACCGGTGATGGACAATGCCCAGGCTGCCTCCGAGGGGAGTTTTGAGAATGCGGTGAAGCAGATCCATGCGCTGAACCCCAGGGTCGAACCCAACACTTCAGGTATAGGGGTCAACTATTACGTGGCTGCTGATAAGATTCTGGTCCTTGATTACCTCAAAGAATTTGTTACTTATCCCTCGGGTGTCCTGCCCAGTTATCGCCCGTCGTCGAGGAAGAGAACGAAGGGTGACTCCTAGTTGCTTTATTTATTCCGGCCTGCATGCCGTATTGTTGTAGTTTTGTTTCTCCGGGCTTTTGTCCATTTATGTAATCTCTGAACAAGCGTGGTCTCTGTGGCCACAAATTTATTCTTTTGGGTGGGGCGTTAAAGGCCTCCTTTGTTGTAATATTTGCACAATAGCAGCCTAGGTGGTTATTTCTTTTAGTATTCCAGCCTTGGTGGTCATTTGTTCCAAATATTTAACTTGTGTTTGCATATTTATTGATAAACTTGTCCGTTTGGGACATCTTTTATTATGCCGAGTTTGCAGCAGGGACTTGCTCGTTTAGTTTTTATGTTTGCCAGTATGGGTAAACTGATCAAATGGCCAGGTTGAATACCGGGCATGGGCCAGAACTCATGTCTCGTTTTGAGGGACTTGGGTTCGGCGGAATGAACTTCCCATCACGAGCTAGACGTTCTACCATCGTGGCATGAGGACTATGGAGCTCGATCGAGTTATCCATGTCGGGCTGATGGTGCACTCGTTATAAGAGTGGAGCTTCGTCACTTTTGAATATTTTGGGTGCTATGCTTGTGCCTAGGCATGCACGCGTGGTCGGGCCTGGGTGAGTTTATCTTGTCGACCAAACTCGTCGACTGCTCAGTGTTTTTAATTGTAATGTTGTTTTAGCTTTTCAGTGTTCCATGATCGAACGAGTTATTGCCCTTGTAAGTTTTCCAAATAATATGCTCCAGTCTCCGTTTTCACGTAGACGCGATAAGGACCGTCCTAGTTCGCTGTGAGCTTGCCCTCACGAGATTCTTTTTGATTTTTCTTTAAGATAAGGCTTCTGACCTCGAACTCTTGCCGCGTGACCTTGGCGTTGTAGCACATGGCTATTTTTTGTTTGAGCGAGGCCTCTTGTAGGGCCGCTCCTATTCTGATTTCTTCTACTAGATCCAATTCCTCCCAAAGGGCGATGTCGTTCATCTCCCCGTCTATGGGAGCCTCGATTCTTCTGGAGGGCTCTTCGATCTCCACGGGAATGACGCCCTCCGTCCTGTAAGATAGTCAGAAAGGGGTTTCCCCGGTTGAAGAATGTGCGGTTGTTCGGTATCCCTAGAGTACACTGTAAATCCTCGACTCATCCTTTCTTGGTTTCATCTAATCTTCATTTGAGGCCACTGAGTATTACTCTATTCGCAGATTCGGCTTGGCCGTTCGTCTGGGGATGCTTGACAGATGCGAAGTGCTAGGTGGTGCCTAGTTTGGCGACGAATTCCTGAAAGGCGTGGTCTGTAAACTGAGTCCCATTGTCGGTGACTATCGCTTGTGGGATGCCGAACTGAGTGAGGATGTTTCTTTTGTAGAAGCGGAGGACGTTTTGGTCGGTGATTTTGGCCAAAGCTTCGGCTTCTATCCATTTGGTGAAGTAGTCGACCGCTACGATAAAATATTTGTTTTGATTGGTTCTGACCACGAATGGACCGAGGAGATCCAATCCCCACCAGGTGAAGGGCCAAGGAGAGGAGAGGGATCTGAGCTCGTTGGGAGGAGCTAAATGCATGTCTGTGTCATTAGAATTTTTCGCATTTTTTTATGTGCTCGTTCTTGTCGTGTTGCATGGTGGGAAAATAATATCCCACTCGCAAAGCTTTTCTTGCGAGGGATCTTCCACCTAGGTGTTGGCCGCTAATACCCTTGTGGATTTCGAGCAAGACACGATCTACACCGCTTCAGTTGACGCACTTGAGAAGGGGAATGGAAAATCCTCTCCCGTAAAGTTTTCCCTCGATCAAGACGTACATGCTAGCTCTTCGTTTGACAACGACCATTCCTTTTAGGATGTCGGGGAGTTTTCCTCTAGTAAGGTAATCTTGTACGAGGGTCATCCAGTAATCTATATCCCCGATGGCGAACACTTCTAAGGTAAAGGGTGGCTTATGGATGCTCGGTCGAGGAAGGATTTCCTGTATTACCAACTTATTCCCTCCTTTCCTCCTTATGCTTGCCAGCTTAGATAGGATGTCTTCACGGGAATTATGCTCGCGGGGAACATGTTGAACGTCCACATATTTAAATTTCTTTTTCCTCTCCTAGACCAGGGCCTAATATTCAACGAGTTGTTCGTTTTTGACCTAATATTTGCCTCGGACTTGAGAGGCAACCAACTGAGAGTCTGTGAAGATCTTTACTTCCTCGGCTCCCAGATCTTCGGCCAGTTGTAAGCCTTCCAGGAATGCCTCGACGCAGCGACAACCAATTCTTAGACAAAGGACATCCCAAGAATCCCACCGAGGAACTGCCAGAGATCCTGCAACCAGTTCCCATCCATCTCAGCACCGACCCAACCATTACAGTGTTGCTCGCTGCCATCAATCAGATCAACACCCTTATCCTGCAGCAGAACCAAAGGATAGGGGTCTGGGAGAAGAAGCGGTCAAGGTCTCCCCCGAAGAGAATCTAACAATGATACTCCCCCGACATATCTACACCTAGGCATGGCCTTCCACTAAGAAAGGAGAAGCACTACGTTTCTTTCTTTAAGAAACACAATCGTACACCCCCACGAAAGATCAAGACTCTCCTTCATCCAAGAAGAGGAACGTCGACCATTAAATCGATCGCGCTCGATTTCCTTCGCCTGAACCAAGACAGAAACAGAGGAGTCCCTCCCCTCGACGAGACCGTTATGATTGACGGGGTAGAAATTATCACTCCCCTTCTCCGTCCCTCGCGGATAGTGAAGACGACGAGCCCCGTGACCCGCTATCAAGGGAAATTACAGAAGCCTAACTCCATGTCGGTCTGGATAAGCCACCTCAGTTGGGAACCTACAATGGAATAACGGACCTGGACGAACATATTGATAACATTGATGCTCTCCTCGACTATCGAGAAGTCAGAGGGACCATCAAGTGCAAATTATTCCCAACCACTCTCAGGAAGGGAGAAATGTCTTGGTACAAGAGTCTCCCGGATGAGTCCATCAACTCCTGGAAGCAGCTTGGAAGGATATTTTTGAGACACTTCACCGCCTCTCGTCGACACCCAAAGTCCGAGGCTTCTCTCGAAGTAATCATCCAAGGCAGAGATGAATCTCTGCGGGCATACATAGAACGCTTCAACAAGGAAGTAGTGCAGGTCTCCACGACAAACAACATGAAGAAATATCTCCTCGAGCGCGGGCTCCGTTCCCACAACGATTTTGCCAAAGATGTGGGTATTGAATCACGGACCACACTCGGCTCCCTCCTCCTCAAGGCCTAGGCATACATCTAATACGAGGAGAAGTAAGCCGCCAACATCGCTAGGGAATCGAGGAACAAAGAGAGTGTCAAGACCTAGAGGAACAACGAGCCCTTGACATCCTGTCAGGGTGAAAATAAACAGGAAGATAGGTCTTGGGACTCCAAGGAATACAAGGGGCCAATTGGTTGTTTCCACGACTACACCCTTCTGACTACCTCAAGGGAGCGTATTATATTTGAATGCGCCAATTCAAATTTAAGCAGGCCGGGGTGCGCTTCCCCCGACAAACATTTTCCAAACCGGGAACCGACAAAAGCAATAATGTAGGTTCCATAAAAGCCACAGGAATAACAACGAGGGTTGCATTCATCTCAAGGATGCAGTCGAAATACTGATTCGAGATGGGCACCTCAAACAATACAAGAAGAAGGAGAGCGCCCACGAAGAAGCGCCGGAAACTAAAAACGTCGAAGAGGGGAAGGATTCCACCGACAACGACGCCATACCAGTCACCATGAGCATCTCGCGGCCGAAAGATTTCTACTACCCGGACATGGAGAATGTCCCGCTGTACTTCTCCTCCCACAGTCCTTGGGAATCGTTCCCCACAACCATGGTCGTCTCCGGCGGGGGATTCAATAGGCACACGGTTGGGTCGGTAAAGAGAAGATTCGACCAGCTCATCAAAGCTAACTCGAACATGGACGCCATGTTGGAAAAATTCAGAGGAGGCTCCCATCCCCTCACTTTCTAAAAGGAGGAACTGCCGGGCAGAGCCCCGAATTTGACCATCCCACTACACGTGAGAGCTTGCATGGCGAATTTCGACGTGGGATGCATACTGGTCGATCAAGGCAACTCGGTGGATATCATGTACACCCAGCTGTTCACCACCTTGCAGCTGAATGAAATCCATCTGAACCCATACGTAGGATCATACCTCTAGGGCTTCAATGGAGCCAATACGAAACCCTGAGGATATGTCGAGCTGATCGTCACCTTCGGCAGAGGGGTGAAGGCCAGAGCCATCAAGGCCTAATTCTTGGTGGTGGATTGTCCGTCTCTCTACCAGTGCATCTTTAGGAGACCCACTCCCTCCGAACTCATCACGGTTCCCTCCACCGTGCATCTCAAAATGAAGTACTACACCGCCGAAGGTTTGGTCTCCATCCTCCACGGGGATATCCAAGAAGCAAGAAGGTGTTTTGAAGCTTCAGCCAAGGGCCTCAGTTCCATCAATATTCAACCTAGAATGACCACCGGAGCCGCACTTCCCTCCAGCTTCGAGGAAGTCAAGCCACTGCCGAGGGTTGACGCCATCGACCTTGACAGCCGCTTCGCCAAGGAATATCGTGCTGAGAAAAGAAGGAAGGGAAATGAGCCCATGGTTGAAGGCGAAGGTTTGATCCCCTATACAGATCGTGAGGAACTCTCGAGTCACGCATGGCCAATCCTGGACGGAGACTTCGAGCTCGTTCCCCTCGGAGAAGATCCCACCTGAGGAGTGAAGATTGGAGCAGACCTCCCCGACTTGGCAAAAAGGCAACTCAAACTTGCCTAAGGGAGAATGCTGATTTTTCGCCTATAGTGTGGCTGAGATGCCCATATTAGATCTAAAAATCACATGCCATCACTTAACTATAGATCCTACCCTCAAGGCGGCCTCCCAACATAGAAGAAAACAGTCCTCCGAAAAAGCGGAAGCTGCAAAACTAGCTGTAAAAGACCACTTAAAGGAACATCTTATTTCTGAAGCCCAGTACACAACCTAGCTCTCAAATGTAGTTCTTGTGAAAAAATCTAATGGAAAGTGGCGCATGTGTATTGATTATACTAATCTCAATCGGGCTTGCCTGAAAGATGCTTATCCTCTCCCCAATATTGACAAACTGGTGGGCAACTCAACCGATTTCAAATTACTATCATTTATGGATGCATACTCTGGGTATAACCAGATCCCAATGGTGAAAATGGACAAAAAATACACTACTTTCATGACCGAATCGGGCAACTATTACTACAATGTAATGCCCTTCGGCCTAAAAAACGCGGGTGCTACATATCAGTGCATGATGAACAAAGTTTTTCGCAACGAGATAGGCGACATGCTCGAAGTCTATATGGACGACATGATCGTCAAGTCCACGGAAGAGCTTGACCATGCCCTCAACTTAAAGAAAGTGTTCGAGCAGGCTCGAAAGTGCCAGATGCGATTCAACCCGGAAAAATGTACCTTTGGCGTACGGGAAGACAAGTTCCTCGGATTCTACCTAACAGAATGAGGCATTGAAGCAAACCTCAAAAAATGTCGGGCATTTTCCTAATTTTCAAGGCCCACCTCGAAAAAGTCCATCATAATCCTAAACGACATGCTGACTTCTCTCTCTCGATTCGTGGCAAAATCCGCCCAACACGCGCTTCCCCTGTTCAAACTCCTCTGCAAGTAAGCTGACTTCGAATGGACGCCCAAATGAGAGCGAGCCCTTATTCACTTACAACGAGCGCTGTCACTGCCGCCCGTCCTTTCTCGGCCCGAGAAAGACGAGGTCCTCTACCTCTATCTGGCTGTCGCCTCCGAGGTGATAAGCGCGACACTATTAGAGAAACTCCAGAGGGACAAAGACCAATTTATTTCATGAGCAAGACCCTGCAAGGACCAAGGCGAGATATTAACGAATCCAAAAAGTAGCTCTAACCCTCGTTACCGCAATGAGGAGGCTCAAACACTACTTCCTGGCCCACACCATAGTCGTCCAAATGGATCAGCCAATAAAGCAACTGCTCGAAAGACAAAACATGGCCGGAAGAATGTTGAAATGGTTATTAGAACTCTTTGAATTTTATATCCAATACGATAGCAGGAAAGCCCTTAAGGATAGGGCCTTGGCCGACTTCGGTAGCTGAGATAACCTCGCCCGCAGACCCTGACGAATTACACCACTGGACGATATTCTTCGACGATGCTTCCAGTCCAACAGGAAGCGGCGTTGACATCATATTGGAAAATTAAGAAGGAACCATAATCGAGGTCTCCCTCACATTATATCTTCTAACATCTAACAATTAGGCCGAATACGAGGCATTTCTGGCAGTCTTACGACTGGCCGAAGATCTAGGAGTCAAGGAAGTAAATATCTTCACAGACTCCCAGCTAGTCGACTCTCAAGTCTGAGGCGAATATCAGGTAAAAAACAACCAAATCGCTGAATATTGGGTCCTGGTCCAGGAGAGGAAAAAGAAATTTAAATCTATGGACGTTCAGCATGTTCCCCGCGAGCATAACGCCTGCGCAGACATCCTATCTAAGCTGGAAATCATGAAGAGGAAAGGAGGGAATAAGTCGGTAATACAAGAAATCCTTCCTCGACCGAGCACCCATAATCCACCCTCTACCTTAGAAGTGTTCGCCATCGGGGACATCGATTTCTAGATAACCCCCGTACACGATTACCTCACTAGAGGAAAAATCCCCGACGACCTGAAAGAAGTGGCTGTTGTCAGACGAAGAGCTTGCTCGTACGTCTTGGTCAAGGGTAAACTTTACATGAGAGGATTTTATATTCCCCTTCTTAAGTGCGTCGGCCGAATTGGTGCATATCGTGTCTTGCTCGAAATCTACGAGGGTATTAACGGCCAACACCTGGATGGAAGATCCCTCGCAAGAAAGGCTTTGCGAGCGGGATATTATTGGCCCACCGTGTAGCACGACGCGAAAGAGCACGTAAAAAAATGCGACAAATGCCAACAACATGGAGACATGCATTTAGCTCCTCCCAAAGAGCTCAGGTCCCTCTCCTCTCCTTGGCCCTTCTCCTGGTGTGGATTGGATCTCCTCGGTCCATTCGTGGTCAGAACCAATCAAAACAAATATTTGATCATAGCGGTCGACTACTTCACCAAATGGATAGAAGCCGAAGCTTTGGCCAAAATCACCGCCTAAAACATCCTCCGCTTCTACAAAATAAACATCCTTGCTCGGTTCGACATACCACAAGCAATAGTCACCGACAATGGGACTCAGTTCACAGACCACACCTTTTAGGAATTCGTTGCCAAACTAGGCACCACCCAACACTTTGCATCTGTCGAGCATCCCTAGACGAACGGCCAAGCCGAATATGCAAATAGAGTAATACTCAAGGGCCTCAAGCAAAGATTAGACGAAACCAAGAAAAGATGGGTCGAGGAGTTATACAGGGTGCTCTGGGGAAACCGAATAACTGCACATTCGTCAACCGGGGAAACCCCTTTCTGACTAGCTTACAGGACGGAGGCCATCATTCCCGTGGAGATCGAAGAGCCCTCCAGACGCACCGAGGCTCCCCCAGACGAGGAGATGAATGATGTCTCTCTTTGGGAGGAACTGGATCTAGTAGAAGAAATTAGAACAGGAGCGACCCTACAAGAGGCCTCGCTCAAACAAAAAATAGCCATGCGCTACGACGCCAAGGTCACACGACGAGAGTTCGAGGTCGGCAACCTTATCTTAAAGAGAAATTGTAAAGAATCTCGTGAGGGAAAGCTCACAGCGAACTAGGAAGGTCCTTATCGCATCTACGCAAAAACGGGGACTGGAGCGTATTATTTCAAAAACTTACAAGGGGAACAACTCGTTCGATCATGGAACCCTGAAAAGCTAAAAGAATATTACAGTTAAAAACACTAAGCAGTCAGCGAGTTTGGTCGACAAGAAAAACTCACCAAGCCCCGACCACGCGTGTATGCTTAGGCACAAGCATAGCCCCCAAAATATTTAGAAGTGGTGAAGCTCTGCTCTTATAACGAGCGCACCATCAGCCTGACATAGATAACTCGATCGAGCTCCATAGTCCTCGTGCCACGACGGTAGAACGCCCGACTCACGATGGGAAATTCACGCTGCTGAACCAAGGTCTCTCAAAATGAAACCTAAGTTTCGGCCCATGCCCGGTATTCACCCTGGCCGTTTGATCAGTTTCCCCACAATGGCAAACATACAAACTAAACGAGAAAATCCACACTACAAACTCAACAAAATAAAAAATGTCCCAAATGGACAAGTTTATCAATAAAAATGCAAACACAAGTTAAATACTCGAAACAAACGACCACCACACCAGAAAACTAAAAGAAACGACTACCTGGGCCGCTATTATGCGAATATTACAACAAAGGAGCCCTTTAATGCCCCATCCAAAAGAATAAATTTGTGGCCACAAAGACCACGCTTGTTCAGAGATTAGATAAACGGGAAAAAGCCCGGAGAAACAAAATCACAACAATACGGAATGCAGGCCAGAATAAATAAAACAACTAGCAGTCACCCTTCGGTCTCTTCCTCGACGATGGGAGATAACTGGGAAGGACCCCTGGCGGGCTGAGCAATACACTCTTTGAGGTAATCGGGGACTAGAATCTTATCAGCAACCACGTAATAGTTGACCCCCATACCTGAAGTGTTGAGTTTGACCCTGGGGTTCAGCGCATGGATCTGCTTCACTGCATTCTCAAAACTCCCCTCAGAGGTAGCCTGTGAATCATCTACCTCCAGTTGAAAACAAGCAATAAACTCGTCCCGAGTCTTTAAATCTTTCGTGTCCTCCGGCTTGTCTTCAGCAGGCGTCACCTCAGCGGTCAGGACCACTACCTTCTCCTCGATATCTTTTTTCTCGAGCAACAGGATCATGCGTTCCTTGGAGAGTCTCCCTGATTCTTCCTCGGACATCTTGCGGGCCTTTTCCTCCTCGATTTTCTCGCTCGTAAGCAGCTTAGCCTGAAGGTTCTTCAACTCTGCTTCCTACGAAGAACTCCCTTCAGTATAGGCGACAACCATCTCCAAAATTCGGATTAAACCATCGATATCCTACACCAGCATCACCCTCTTCTCTGGACGACCCAAACCCTCGAGGTGAAAGGATTCGGCCCGAGGAAGGCGAAGAGCTGCCCCCTCGAAGAAAGCCTTCTCTAGACAGCAAGGAGCAAGTCGTACGTCCCTTTCCTCTTCTCGGCGGTCAGGTCGATCCTCCCCTTAACACGCAGTCTTTTTGCTTTCAAGGATACAGGGGCAGGAGAGGTAACAATCGTAGCTTAGGCCGAAGATGAGTCACCCGATCCCGAAGTAGGAGCGACCCCCGAGTCAGTCTAAGCATCCTTCTGAGCCTTCCTCGCTCTAGCAGCAAGAGTCTTAGCTATACGCTCTTGGGAGGGATTCACACTATCTGCAAAACAAACAAAAAAAATCATAGTTAGCGAACAAGGATTTGAAAAAAAGGCGACAAGCACATACAACTATTCAAAACATAAATACCCAAATACTTGACGGGATCTCCGCTCCCGAGGAGCTCCTTGAAGACTATAAGGCCAGGCTTATAGACGACCTCCCCATTCTTATCCATCATCGGTCTGCCTCTTCGACTTGCTTGTTGAACTCGAGGAATACGCGCCACAAAGGCGGACAAGACAACGAAGTTCTCCTGGTCCTCGACTCCGAGCTCCCCCTCCCTCCAGATGTAGGAACCCAATTTGTTATCAAAGTGCTTCCTCGTCCACTAGAACGGGAACTTGTAAACCAGTTTTACCACATGGTCTCCCAACTCATTCAAACAGGGAGTACCATCCTCGTTAGGCGCTAGTACGGCCCTGAAAACATTCAGCATCATCTTTCTCGAAGAAGGCTGCACCAATATATATTTATCCTTGAAGTGACGAACGAACTCTAGATAGGCTTTAAACAACTTCCCATTACCTTGCTTCAAGGAAACTCATCCCTATTTGTCGTTGATCCTGCTCCTTTGAAGGTGGAAGCAGTAGAAGAACAAGGGAATGGTAGCCCCTATCTTCAAGTAATCACAAATAATCTCGAACGCTCGCATGAACGCGATGCTGTTCGGGTGCAATTAGGAAGGAGCCAACTACAAATTCCTGAATACGGCCACCTCAAAATCTGAGAAAGGGAGCCGGATATCCATTTCCCGAAACACAATGTCGTACATGGGAATATGCCTCCCGTCATATTTTGAGCAGATCCTGCTCTCTTTCCCGAGAATATACAACGACCACTCTCCTTGGTTTCCTTCCTCATGAATGTACACCTCAGGTAAAACATCATCCCGATGCTTGAAGAAATAAGAGGGCCAGTCTCAAGGTTCGTATGCGACCCAAGCCCATGGATCCTTCTCGTCCTCTGGTGGGGGGGGGGACAAGAAACCTTGATTAACAGAGTCCATCTCCACATCACCTCCCCCCGCTTGTTGTTCCAACTAATTCAGCTCGTCCTCGAAAATCTCCAGAATTCCCGACGAGCTACTCGCCTCATCCGAAGAACTTCATGAAGATCTAGAAGAATCGCTCGAGAGATCAACCCGGGAGTTGTCGGCCATAGTACCTGAAAAGCAGAGAATAAAGATGAGTTCGACATCAAGCCATAACCACCATTCCACTGCTAATCAAGCGAAAGGGCGATGGGAAACAAGGATCATGTCCTCGACCAGAACCCTCACTAAGGCACATAAATAGGCAGAAGCTTGAGGAAGAGCCCTAGGCCCTAAAGGACCGTCTACGAGACATCATAAGGTGCCCGGGGAGGATCCACGACGGCTCCGAAGATTCTAAACTACAGAACCACTATCTGCCACCAACACTCCCCAAGAACATCCTCACAGACAAGATCCTAAACCCTAGCCGCATGCACTTCTACGAAGAAAATCATGAAAATATGAACTACTGTAAGCAAACGACAACGAAAAGCTGAAACCTTACCAGTTAAAGGAGAAGGAAGGCTGGAAATAGCAGTAGGGAGCACTAAATCTCAAGAAACGATGGTGGTCGACATGCGAGTTATTGTACCCCAAAATTTTCCCTCTCATTTCACTCAAGACATGTCCATTGAGATCCCCAACTTGCCCTAGGATGACTAAGAATTGACCAGGAAAACTCTCCCTCCAAAGGATCTCAAATGTTCTCCATTGTCCTAATATTCCCTCAAGATCATCCATGCCAAATTTCATGCCTTGAACAACAAGTTTGCTCAGTCAACTGCTCAAATGCCTGAAAATCAACTATACTAGGTCAAAAGTCAACTATGGCCCAAATACAGTCAAACATCAATATTTTTGGTCAACATCAACATTTTGAAGTGATGTCCATCATTTGATCAAGGTTTGATCATGATTCCTTAAGAAATGCTCCTAACTCAGCAAAAGTAAAAAATGGCAAATTAGGGTTTCTATAGGAAAAGTCAACCAAACTTTGACCAGGCATAACTTTCTCATACTTTATCAGAAAGTTTTCCACCAAGGCTCATTTTGAAGAGAATCTAATTCCCTAAAACTTCTCTTTATCCCTCAAGTTCAATAAATGCCCCAATAAAAAGATACCAACTCAGACATTATAGGTCCTTTCAAAAAGTCAACAAAAACACCTTTTGGGTCACATCTCCTTACATGAACATGGAAGATGCAATTGAGATGAAACCAAAAAGGTTGTTTAGAGGACATACTAAGCTCTCCAAAAAGTCTAATAACACTCTCTTAGGATTAAAAATGAGAGAGATATACATTGCTAAAGTTGACCAATTCTGGAAAAGTGCATGAAGCCAATATTGACCAAACTTTAATTTTTTCCAAATGGGCCCATGTTTTCATGCTTGAAACTTAGTTCCAACATGGCCCAAGACCTTGGAGCTCATTCATACATTATTTTATTACTTATATTATTTATTTTGATATTTTATCTATTAAAATACAAAATAAAATAAATAAATAAAAGAAATAATGAATGATATGATTTGAGAATCTTTTTCTCATCAAATAAGGGATAAGATAGGCTGGCATGACAAAGCAAAAACGCATGGGAAAAAAGGAGAAGGAGATCTTCTTGTTTTAGCAGGTTTTGAAGCAAATCTTTATGCTTTAAAAAACATGATTAGAATTGATTCTTTTGGATGTGTTTTAACCTAATGAGATACACTATATATGAACAACAAGTCCAGACCTAGAAAAGCGGCGCAACTTGTCTTAAAAGAACCCTAGTTTTTCATAAAAAAATTCAAAAAAGTGTGCCATTCGTATTCACATTGCACCCAGTTTCAAAGCCTTTTAATCACTCCTTGGTATTCCTGAGGTAAGCATAGGTAAGTATGGATCATCATCCATGGCCATAGCACGCTGAAACTCACCATGCATGATTCATATTTTTTTTGTTTTTCGTATTTTTAATTATAGCTTGTTTCAATCCGTTCTAACTCCATTAACATGATCAAAATAGGGAAAGGAACATGCCTGGGCAATTGTTTATAAGCTTTGATGGCTAAATAGCCATTTGCCATTGTTAGGGCATAGAGAACGACAAGATTCGTATCTCCCTGTACAGGGACTTTCAGACAAAATGGACACCACCACTGGGTTCGCAGCCCTCGAATTAAGGGGGTATGGTCCTTCTTTTGTGTTTAATATGGGTGTTTTGCAGGATTGGTGGTGGAGGCCTTCAGGAGAAGACGACCAGAGTGTTGACTCTAGCGTCCCTAGGGTTTTGACTCAGGCAAAGCATTGTGTGGCACAAACCTTTTGTTTAATTGGTCCATTTAAAATTCCAGGGGCCCACTGAAAGGCACGCGTGGACAAGTCAAAACATTTGGCTTGGTTTTCATATTATTATATTTTATTTCATTTATGTTAACGAATGTGCAATATGGTCCAATGGCAAGAACAATGGAGTTAAGGCATTATGTGTGTGGGAGGTCAGGGGTTCGACCCTTGCCTCTTGCATATTATTTTTCTGATTTGTACATGCAAATCCAACACTTCTATCTCCAGCATGCGCACCATAGACCATCATGCTCAGCCATTGGATCATTCATCCTCCAGATCCAGCGCCTAGTGATGCTTCCCCATGGTGGACCTCTCTAACAAAGCAACACCAAATTACACACTTGCTTTGGGCTTGCCCAGACCTGGGCCTTGAAATTCAGCAGCATACCCCCAATTTTGCCTTCTCACCCCTCAGGCCCATTTTTTAATTTCTTTATTATTATTTTATTTAGTTTATATTTTTTGTTTATTCATTTAAAAAAAATCATAAAATCAAAATCATAAAAAACAGGACTTAGATTTTTTTTAAGAAAAATTAATTTTTGCAAATTAATTCAATTTAATTAACTTTAATTTGTTTTCCTTAACTTAAAATTAATTATAGATTAGGTTAAATTTCAAATCTTTCATAAAAAAAACAGAAAAATATTTTTAATAGGCAATTAGGTTTTTAGGGTTTAGAACTTATTCTCGTCTCAATTTTTGTGCATTATTTTTCATATGATTATTTTTTATTATGTAAGTGTGCCCGATTTGTAATAGTTTAATTAGGGTTTTTGATTTCCGCACTTTACTTTTCAGTCATTATTTATGTAACTACACCAAAGCCTTGTAATAGCTATAGGGACTTTATTTCTCACCTTTATATTTCTTATATGCTTGTATATAAACTGTTAGTAAATTAGGCGTGCATGCCAAGAATTAATCAATCAATCATTAGGTCACTAACATTAAGATAAAATACCTGAAAAAAGCACACTGTTGCACACTTGCACCCCTAAGGTATTTCCCACTTTGGCTGCCTTCACAAATGGTCATGTCCCTCAAACGTAAGGGTACTATAAGCAAAGACCCTCAGTTTAAAAGTCATCATAAAGATCATGGTCCCTTAATGTCCCTCGAGTTGCCTACGAGAAATGATCTTGTCCCTCGATGTTGCCTACATGATGACAGTCCCTTCGAAATGCTAAGGTATCCTTACATGTTGCCTTCAATGACCATAAACGTACCTTTCGATAGTCCCTCAACATCCAACGATAGGATTACCTACTCACTAATAGTAGGGTAGTACTATCCAAAGGAAAGGAGGAAAAGAACACCCTTTTTCAAGTAGGTAGAGAGTTCTTAAGTACTTGTTCAAATCTGATTCCCTTTTACACTTACACACTTTCAAACTTCTTTTCAAAAACGCTTTATCACACTCTTGAGGACTGATGCAAGAGTTATTATAAAGCCAACAAAACCTTTCAAAACATACAAACACGAAAACAATTTTAAAAAATGAGCAAGTACCTAAGAGCCCGTGGAAAACCACAGATGGAAAGGGTGCTAACACCTTCCCTTTCCATAATCTACCCCCTTACTCAGAAAATCTAGAAAAAGGTCTTTTTCTGTTCTTTTAACCCTTTCCTTTGTTGGATAAAATAAAAGTAGGTGGCGACTCTTGCTTACCGCAACATTTGCCAACAAAAAACACAAACCAATATAACAGTCTGTTCTACCACCGTATCACAGAACTGGCGACTCTGCTGGGGATGACAATAAAAATGGGGTTTAACTTAGGGTCTAGTTAATTTCTAAACTATTTTCTTTGTCTATTTTGATTGCTTTACTTTTAAGGATATTGTTTGGGTTACTATAGATCCTACACCAGGATCTGGGGAAACCTTTTAGGTAAGTAGCAATAGATCATGGAAACTATGTGAGGTTTACCAACACAGTTGAAGCGATAGCTACGTTGATGCGACACTTTAGTGGGTACAGGTAGCCCTTGAGTTAATCAAGGAGAATACGGGCCACTACATGGTGTCATAAAGCGTCAACTGACCTTAGAACCTTAATTGAACAACTTGGCTATTAGGACATAGTGAGATAGCCGTGTTTGGTGTATTCGCAAAGTCGGTTGATACTCGATACTACACTCATTGAGATTTGACTCTTGGGTTTTGTTTGGTGGCAAGTCAGTTGTATATCGGAACAAAACTTGTGGGAAAGATCAGTGATATTGAGATCCCTTAGAACCCGGTTACTATTTCTAGGATAGGTTGAACCAATCAAAACTTCAAGAGGGTATGACCTTAAAACCCATGTAAGCCTTAAACCTAAGGTTTTTGTGTGATTTTGCTTGTGCTTGCTATATCTATGATTTCTTAGCATAATCATGACATCTTAACATGGCATATCATACTAACCATTTCAAGGATTTTCTAGGGCTTATCTTTGTCTTGTTTTGTAGGACGTGACATCCTATCGCAGGAACACTATCCAAGTCAACCTTGTGAAAGCACCTCCTCAACTCAAGGAATTAGCATCAAGGATTCCTGAAAGCTCCCCCTTCACTGAAAAACATGGTCGACTTCTCAACTTGGTCACCTCAAATTCTGATGAAGAAATGATAAAGGTGCTCTTTCAGTTCTTTGACCCATTACGCCACTGCTTCACTTTTCCTGATTACCAGTTAGTGCCTACTATGGAGGAGTTTTCTCAGTTATTGGGGGTACCTATCCTTAATCAGTTTCCATTCAACAATATGGAAAGAGACCCAAAACCCGAAGAGATTGCTCAAGCTCTGTCTTTATAACAGTCTGATGTAGTGGCAAATTGGGAAACCAGAAGAGGTGTCCAAGGATTTCTAGCTAAGTTTTTATTTGAAAAAGCTCACTATTTTTGGGATACCCTGGATCTACAAGCTTTTGAATAAGTGTTGGACCTTCTCATCTATGGGATGGTACTATTCCCTAACACGGACCAACTTATAGATATGAATGCGGTCAAGGTTTTTCTGTCTCATAATCCGGTGCCTACTTTACTTGGGATATTCTACAATCTCTGCATACTCGCACTCTAAAGAGAAGAGGGACCCCTGTGTTGCACTCCTCTATTGGCTAGGTGGTTTATTTTGCACCTACCTCAGTTTATTTTGAAGAGTGAGCAGGGTATGAGATGGTCTCATAAGTTGATGTCCCTTAAACATTCGAATAGTCATTGGTGTTCTCGATCCTTGGAGAATGTTACCATCATTGATCGCTGTGGGGAATTCCCTAATGTACCTCTCTTAGGTATTAAGGGAGGAATCACTTATAATCCTTGTTTTGCATTGCGACAGTTTGGTTATGCTAGAAGGGATGGTCCTCACGACACACTCGTCCAAGGAATCACATTTGACAATGAGAATGATGTTCAAGGTTATCGTAAGAGGTTCATTCGAGCTTGGAGCATGATAAATAAAGTTGATAACAAGACACTGGGGCACACAAATTCCATCCCTCTTGAACCTTACCTTAAATGGATGTGAGCTCGTACCCAATGTCTTATGATGCCTTACCCCGCCATCTTACCTGTGATTATGGAGCCAATTGCCGAGGGAGACACTCATTACATTGTTCTTTATCCTGACATGCCAACTGATTTTGAGGAGTTACGAAAATCCTGGATCCAACTCAAAGAAGAATGAGATACCTTTGAAACCCAGTTCTACGCCAGTGAGAAGAAGGTTTTAGAACTCACCAGGTTACTTCACAAGGAGAAGAGTATAAATTCTTACATTGCACCAAAGAGGATGCGTCGGTGGGAAGCTTGAGTCTCTTTGCTTAGAGAGTTATTTTTGCTTTGTTACCTCCTTTATAAGCCCAAGAGGCATTATGGTGACCGATAAAACTTCTTAATGCAATTAATGTTTGTTCCCTTTCTGTTTAAGAAAATTTAAGTCTTAGAAATCCTTGAAAATATTGCATACATATATCATACATATCATTGCATAAGCAGGTTTCAAATCAAGTTTCTCATCTTCTTCGCTGTTTATTTCAGCAATGGCTCTCGAACAAACAGTGAAGGATCCACAAACTCAAAATGCTCAGTTTCAACAAATGATCATGGCTCTGGCCAAGGGGCAAGAGGAACTGAAAGCCCTGATTGCTAAAAAGAAGACCAAGAAGCCAAGGAAGACAGCTGGTGTGGTGAATTTGGGAAGGAGGTTCAAAGGACCGTTAAGACAAGTGGTAGAGCTAACATCTTCGTCAAAAGAAGGAGACAATCAAGAAGGAGAGACGAGAGAGGGAGACCCCAGTCCAAGGGAATCTGATAATGAGACTGACTATAATGAAGAGTAGTACCCCCCGACAAATAAAAAATACAAATAGCTGGATGAGCGTCTAACTGTAATGGAAATCCAGAAGGTGCCTGGGCTGGATTTTGAAGAGTTGGGTTTGGTTTCTGGGGTTGTCATCCCGCAAAAGTTCAAGGTGCCGGTGTTATCCAAATATGATGGGGTTTCATGTCCCAAGATGCATCTCCGATCTTACGTGAGGAAGATCCAACCTCACACTGCTGACAAGGACTTATGGGTCCACTTATTTCAAGATAGTCTATCCGGGACTCAACTAGAGTGGTTCTACCAGATGGAAGGGACCAACAATCGTAATTGGGAAGACCTGGATGATGCTTTCTACAAGCAGTATCAGTATAATGCAGACCTTGCTGCCACCCATACACAACTCCAAAGTATGTCTATGGGTTCGAGCGAGGGTTTTAAAGACTATGCTCAGAAGTGGAAGAACTTAGCAGGAAGAGTCCAACCCCCCTGTCTGATAGGGAGTTAGTGGATATGTTTTTGGGTACCCTATCTGGTCCATTTTTCAATCATCTGACTGGAAGCTCCTCAGCTGGTTTTACTGAGCTGATCTTGATGGGAGAAAGAGTGGAAGCTGGGATTAGGAGTGGTAAGATCCAAAAGGATGCATCCTATAGTACAGTAAGGAAGGCATTTTCTAGGAAGAAGGAAGTCAATGCCACTTATAGCCAAAGGAATCAGGACAGAACTGAACGCCATCCAGCGGTAGGGGCTGTTATGATCTCTAAACCTGCACCTACTCAACAAAGGAATAATCAACCTAGAGTAGAAAGGCATGTAAGGAAATTCGCCCGAATAAATATGACTTTGTCTCAAGTTTTGCCCCATCTACTGAAATCCGATCTGGTTACTTTGAGGGAAGCTCCTAAGAATCCCAACACTGCATCTCCTTGCTACAACCCAAATGCTCATTGTGCTTACCATTCAGAAAGTCGAGGCCATGATACAAACAACTACTGGACTTTGAAAAACAAAGTGCAAGACCTTATTGAAGCAAAGGAGATCGAATTTGAAGCTCCTGAGATTCCAAATGTCATCACTGCTCCTATGCCCAAGCACGACTGTGGTGTTAATGTTGTTGACAATGATGCGTTCATTACTACTGTTGAGGAACTTGTAACTCCTCTCATGACCGTTAAGTGGAACTTGTTGAAAGCCATTTTATTTTAGGCTGTGGCGAAGGTTACCACTTATGTTTATCTCTGCCGACTGGTTGTCGTTTGTTGAAGGCAGGTGTTCAGCGCCCGATGGATGATAAAGAGATTTTGTTTGAAAAGACTCCCGTACCGACTGTTCCTTGTAAGGATGTTTCAATCATAACCATTTCCACCAATCCTCCCAGGGTCTCCACCAAAAGACCCGTCAGGATTACATCTGCTCCGAAGTTGGCTCCTCTGATCATCACTATGCCAGGGCCAATCCCATACTCCTCGGACAAGGCTGTTCCATGGAACTATGGGGCTGACGTCTACTACCACGACGTCAAGCAAGACCTGCTGGTTGTTGAAGACAAAGTTTTTGAAAATATTGATCTCGACATTGGCAATATCGTTGGGACCAGTAAAATAACAAGAAGTGAAAGAGTGTTCTCCCCTGAGATTTATCCTCCACAAGCCGTTACTATTCATGTGATCATTCCTACTGTTGTTCCCGCTGATACTACCACTGCAACTCCTATGATTACCCCAATTACCACCCCTATCACTGAGTCAACCGAGACTCGGGGCAAAGACATATTGATTGAGCCTGTCCAGACGAAGGCGCATTCAGAATCTATCCCAGAGGCTTCCAAGAAGGAAATGGAAGAAATCTTGAAAATAATAAAGAAGAGCGACTACAATGTTGTCGAACAGCCGGGGAAGACCCCTTCCAAGATTTTAATGTTAACCCTACTATTGTGCTCCGAAGCTCATGCAAAGGCTTTGGTGAAATTCCTTAAAACTGCCCATGTGCCACAAGAAGCCTCCGCTGACAAATTTGAAGAATGTGTGGCCAGTTTGACGGGTGATAACAGTTTGGGTTTTTCTGATGCTGATCTGACACCCAGAGGAAGAAAACAAAATGATGCGCTACATGTTTCCGTCGAATACAAGGGCACTACTTTGGCCCATGTTCTAGTAGATACTGGCTCATCATCGAACGTGCTGCCTAAGAAGGCTCTGGACAGATTAGACTGTGAAGGTTTGACCCTGAAGCCCAGTAACATTGTAGTGAGGTCTTTCGATGGTTCAAAAAGAATGGTGCACGCGGAGGTGGACATCCCCATCAAAGTTGGTTCTCAGACCTTTGACTCCACCTTCTACATGATGGATATCAGGCCATCTTATTCTTGTTTGTTGGGTCGCCCTTGGATCCATGGGGCGGGAGCTGTCACGTCCACTCTGCATCAGATGATGAAGTACCCAGTGAAAGGAAAGATTGTCACGGTACATGGTGAAGAAGAGTATATGGTGTGATACGGTGGGAGAACTGACTTGAGTTTTGCGTTTGTATTCGCACTTGTTCGGTTTAGCAAGAGTCGCCATCAACTTTTTATTTTATCCTAAGGAAAGGTTAAAAAGCACAGCAAAAACCTTTGAGATGTTTTCTTGGGTTCGGGGAGTAGATTATAGAAAGGGAAGGTATTAGCACCCTTTCTATCCATGGTTATCCACGGGCTCTTAGTTACTTGCTTAGATCACTTGCCTTGCATTTTCAATTGTTTGAAATGGTGCTTTCAATTGTTTGAAATGGTGTTTTGTGTGTGGGTTTGAAAATGTTTTGAAAAGAGGCCATTGTCGTGGCAACCTTTGTAATGATCCATGTTTGAATGTATACAAAGGTGTATTTGTCTTTTGAAAAGTTTTCAATGTTTTTGAAAGTTGTTTTGAAAGTGTGTTGTGATGTGTGTTTTGAAAAAATGGCAAGGATTGTTTTGCAAGATTGGTCAAGTAACCAAGAGCTATCTACCCTAAATTTCTCAAAGATTTTTCCTATGTTTTAACCCTTTTAACAATATTGTTCCACCATTGCATTTGATGGACAATCTTGTGTTAGGATGTTAACGGGACAGACGCGGGTCATCGTTTAGACCATGATTGCAATAGTGCCAAGTGCCTTTGGCAATTTTTCCTTTAAGGGACTTGATCATTTTTAGGCAACTTTCGAAAGCGTCATCGAGGGACTATGATCATTTGATTTGTTTTGTTTTGCCAAAGAAACCCAACATGCAACATGGCCCATTATTGAAGGCAACAAGTGGAGTAACCCTAAGGGGTGCAAGTGTGATTGGTGTTGTCCATTTTCATACTTTGTTGTCTTTGAATTAGGTCAAGCTATTTGTTATTTGATTTTTGCATACAAACCCTAAGTCTATCATGGCATAATTAGAAAGCTTTAAAATGCGGAATTTAAAGTCCTAAATTATTACAACATAATTATGGGGATGGGGGTACAAATGTTCAAATGAGGATATTTAGCAAGAAATTTAAATCTAAACTATTACAATCCAAATTGAATATACAAATATTAATTGTACAATAATTAACTAAATATAATAAATATGCAAGATGCAAAAAAATGATTTTATATGTATGTAAAAGTATTTTTCATGTGACATATAAAAAAAAAGGTTAATTTTTGGATATTTTCATGTTTTAGGGCAAAACCCTAATTTTGTAAATAAATAGTATTTATTATTTATCATATACAATATTTATTAATTATATACAAAAAATAAATAAAAGGGAAGTATATTGTAAAAAAGTAATTTTTGAGGTCAAATATTAATAAAAATAAAAAATGTATTATTTTTGTATTTTTATCCTAAATATTCTAATAAATATATAAGTATTTATATTATATATTTAAATATACTAAATATATACAAAAAATAAAATATTTATTATTTATCAAAAAAAGTATATTTTAAGAAAATGTTTTCAAAAGGTAAAATAAAATAATAACAGAAAATAAATGTATTTTGTATTATTTTTTAGTATTTTAAATAAAAGTATATATATTATTTTATATGTATAAGTTTAAATAAAAGCAAATAAATTCAAAATAAATGCAAAAATGAGTGGAAAAATATTTTTAATATTTTTTATATTTTGACAAAAAATAACAAGTCAGAAGAAAAAATAAAAAGTAAAAAATGATTAAAAATCACACAATGGGCCAAGGGGGTGTAAGTGGAAGAATGAGGTGCAAACAGAAAAATAAGTCAGGCCCAGCCCAAAGGGGCTTGTCTTCAACCTCCAGCCATTCAAACAGAAGCAAAACGCGCGTTTCTCCTTGTCAAGCACAGATCCTGATTCTTTGATTTTTAACAAAAACTTACAACATCAATATTGTAGAGCAAACTGCCACGATTCTAAACATATAAAGAAGTTGTTCTAACTCTCAGAAATGAGAGAGAATTTCTCCTCCCCCAATTCCTGACCTAGCTTTTTTCCAATGTTCAGGTCCAAAATTCTCTTAACACACACAATATAAATGAAAAGTGAGGACATGGGTAGCTTCAGGACCATGAATAGGACATACTTTCTTCACAAACCTAAGCCTAGATATGCTTGGATAGAGAGATAAAAGTTCAAACTTTTACCTGTTCAGCTTGAATCGTGTACAATAATGGAGGTACTTTCAATGAAGTTTGAGGACTTGTACAGCTTGCTTGAGGTCCAAGGATGCTCTTCCAACCTCTAGCTTGCTTTGAAACTAACTGAATCGAGCTATGTAACTCAACCTGCACAGATGAAAAATGAAAATGGAAACCTTGGTTATGGATGTTACAGTTCCAGTTCAATGCTTGGAATAGCTTCAATGGATGGTAGGGAGTGTGTATGAAGAGGTTTTAGCCAAAACGCACGAGGGAAATGAACTGTGGAAGTCAATCTGCAATAGGGACTCTGTTTTGCAAAAAAAAATGTGCTTTGATGGATGAGGAGGTATTGAGGGTCAAGGGCTCGTGTTCTAGGTCCGTTAGGGAGTATCAAATGTGTTCACAAAGTTTGCTTGAGTTAGTTCTTGCGGGAATGTGAGTTGTGGTACAAAATGCAAGCTTTCTTCTCCTTTAAGCAAAAGTTGTCAAGTTAGATTATAGGCTCATACAGGCCCCTCAAGCATGCTGCATTTTCTCTCCTTGATCAGTGGGATTAGTCCATAAACTTTTGCCTAAAAGATCTGGCTTGTACCTCTTTGATTTGCTTTTTGACATAAAGTGTATCTTTACAAGAATGGCTAAAATGCTTTTTCCAAATATGGCTTAATCTTGCAAGTAATGGTTAAACACACAAAATAAGGCTTGAACACAAAGGATTGGCATTGAATTATTGAGTGTTAATGGGATTAGAGGCCTGTAACCTAGCTTGTGCAAGCTGAGTTTGAAAATGCAAAGTGTTATGAACATGTATTTGGCCATGAACAAAGTGACTTTTGCCTATCTTTACAAATTCGATTCTCCCTAACCACAAGGGTGTTTGAGAAGTTCTTGGACAATTTGGAAAGCTTGGAATGTATACTACAATCCATCTTTGTAATGCAAGTTGAAATTCCAAGTGGAAGCATGTGAAAAGTGGCCATGAAGTTGGGCAAAAATCCTGCCTAAAATAGGTCAAAAATTTTCTAAGTTAAGAATGTTTTGCACCCTTATTCCAAAAATCATAACTTGAGCTACAAGCTTCTTTTGAGGAAACTTTGTGAATCAAAGTTGTAGATTTTGCAATGGAATATAACTTTCATGTTTTGAGTTTTGCTTGAATCAAATTACATCTTGATGAAAAAAATGGGACAAAGTTAGGAAAAAATTAGGAAATTTTATAACTTAGAAAATTTCTAAGTTATGAAATTTCTTCATTTCAAACCCTAATTTGTAATTTTTGGTTTCTTGATGAATAAGTTTCACAATTTGACATGTCTTGATGAAAAATGAATCTTGACACTTGATTTTGACCAAAAAGTCAAAGTTTGACTTTTCAGTATACAGTCAAATTTGGATCAGTTGACTGGAAAATTCATCTGCCAATCTTGTGCATTTGGGATCTTTTGAACTTGTTAAATGTGTCAAGACCATGCCATTGAATCCTTGAGTCCATATGTGAGCTTGGTTTGCCCTTGGCCAGGTCAAACAATCAAAAATTTCCTTTGTGCAGTCAAAACCCTAAAAATGACCATTTTGCCCTTTTGGTGATCTGATCAAATTTCTTGTGGAATTGTGATCCAAACTTGACCAAATGGTTCATATGAGTTCATAATGTTGATGTGGGTCAAAAATCATGAGGTTTGACTGTCAATTGTCCACAGTTGACTTTTTCCCCAATACAACTGTTTTCTAGGTCAATTGTCCAATTGACTGGGCAAAGATTGGAATCAAGGCTTGAAACTTGGTATGGATAAATTTATGGGTCCAACATGAAGCATGAAAGTCACTTTGGGAATTTTAGGTCAAAACATCTTTGTGCAAACTCAAACCCTAATTTGGGTCAACAGTGCAAGGAGGAGTCTTAAGCAGAGCAAATCCTAACTGGTTCTTGAACTCCAAGGGTCTAATGATGAGGAAATGTTGAAGAAATGAGAGGGCAAATTTTGGGGTACAACATATGGTAAGCCACTTGAATTCCTTCAAGTATGTGGAAATGGATGGCGAGTTCATCGAGACTCCATGTCAAAACTTCAAAGAGGTGCCTCAGACTATGGCTGCAACTGAAGTTGTCACCAATCTGCCAAAGATCACTAGACCTCCCTTGAAAATGGATTCTCTCAAAGACGCCAAAGCAGTTATTGAAGAAGGTGGGTGTACCATCTGGGGCCAACTCCCTGAGATTCCATACAAATCTGATAAGTTTGGTTTGGGTTTCTCTTCAGGGGCTCAAAGGGTTGTTCGTCATGCTCATGCTGGAGGACCTCCCATACACTTCAGTAATCATGGGGTCAACGCCTTAAAAGACAGTGATGGTGAATATGACATGGATAGATAGATCTTCCCTACTACCAATGGTGGACCCAGTAACTGGATGGCAAAAGACTTTGTACCAATTACTTTTATTCAGAAGTAATTGTCTTTCTTGTTTTCGGATATGTAATAAATAATATAAACTCTATGGCCATGTGTCTTACCCGGGGCACAATGGTTTATTTGTGAGGGTTATCATGTTTCAATCCCATATGTCATTAATAAAGCATTGGACGTTTATGAATACAAATTTTGCGCTCTCTATTTTTCTTTCTGCTTTTTACTTTTTCTATACAGCTACGCTCTTACACACATTCACATATCAAACTGCAGATCCATATCCACTCTGGATCCCATTGATAACAGTTCTGCTATTGCCGGTTATGACTTTGAAAATCCGATCAACCAAGCCGAGGATGAAGGTGAGGAAGATTGTCAGGTACCCGGAGAACTTGCTAGGCTGTTACAATAGGAAGAAAGGGCTATATAGCCTTATGAAGAGCCAGTTGAGACAGTGAACTTGGGAACAAAATAAGATAGAAAAGGAGTCAAGATAGGTGCAAATATGGAGCTTAGTGTCAAACAAAGGTTGATACGAATGTTGCATGATTATGCTGAGATCTTTGCCTGGTCATATGAAGACATGCCAAGACTAGACATGGATATTGTGGTTCATCGTCTGCCAACTAAAGAAGATTTCCCTCTGGTAAAGCAGAAGGTTCGTCGTATGCGCCCTGAAATGTCAGAGAAGATTACAGCAGAGGTTATGAGATAGTTCAACGCCGGGTTCTTAGCTGTCACCTCTTATCCCCAATGGGTTGCTAACGTAGCCCCGGTGCCTAAAAAGGACGACAAGGTGCGGATGTGTGTGGACTACAGAGATTTGAACAGGGCAAGCCCCAAGGATGACTTTCCGCTTCCCCATATTGACGTTCTGGTTGACAACACCGTGCAACATAAGATCTTTTCCTTCATGGACAATTTCTCTGGTTATAATCAGATCAAGATGGCACCTGAAGACATGGAGAAGACAACCTTCGTCACGTAATGGAGCACTTTCTGTTACAAAGTGATGTCGTTTGGGTTAAAGAACGCCGGGGCAACCTATCAACGAGCCATGGTAGCTTTGTTTCATGACATGATTCACCATGAGATAGAGGTCTATGTTAATGACATGATAGCCAGGTCTCAAACTGAGGAAGAGCACCTTGATCATCTATAAAAGTTGTTCGATGGGTTAAAGACGTACAAGCCGAGGTTAAATCCGAACAAGTGCACCTTCGGGGTAAGGTATGGTAAACTTCTAGGTTTCATTGTCAGTGACAAGGGTATTCAGGTAGACCCTGCAAAGGTGAAGGCTATACAAGATATGTCGGCTCCTCGCACTGAGAAAGAAGTTAGAGGTTTCCTGGGATGCTTAAATTACATTGCCAGTTTCATTTCCCATTTAACTGCTACTTGTGAGCCAATCTTCAAACTCCTGAAGAAAGATAAAGTAGTAAAATGGAACGAAGAATGCCAGAGTGACTTCGAGAGAATCAAGGAATACCTTCAAGAGCCTCCAATCCTGATGCCTCCAATTGAAGGAAGACCGTTGGTAATGTACTTAACAGTGTTAGATAATTCAATGGGGTGTGTGCTGTGGCAGCATGACGAGTACAGTCGAAAAGAGCATGCAATATACTACCTTAGCAAAAAGTTTACCGACTATGAAACAAGATACTCACTGCTCGAGAAAACTTGCTGCACTTTGGCATAGGATGCTCGCCGACTGAGACAGTATATGTTGACCCACACTACTTTGTTGATATCTAAGATGGATCCGATCAAGTACATCTTCTAGAAGCCAGCTCTCTCAGGAAGAATAACAAGATGGCAAATGATCCTGATCGAATATGATATCCAATACACAACCTAAAAAACAATCAAGGGAAGTGTACCAACTGATCATTTAGCTCATCAGGCTGTGGATGACTACCAATACATGAACTTTGAATTCCCGGATGAAAATATTATGCTAGTGACTGACTATGAAGAACCTGGACCGGATGAAGGACCTGAGGAAGGATCCTGATGTACTATGGTTTTTGACAGAGCTTCCAACGCACTCGGCAATAGCATCAGTGCTGTAATCATATCTCCTGAGGACTGTCATACTCCTTTCACCTCCAGATTATGTTTCAACTGTACCAACAATATGGCGGAGTATGAAGCATGCATCATGGGTCTCAAAGCATCTATTAACCTAAGGATCAAGTTCTTTAGTGTATTCGGGGATTCAACATTGGTAATAAGTCAAATCAAAGGGGAGTGGGACACGAAGCACCCTAATCTCATCCCTTACAAAGAACATGTGCTGACATTGCTTCCACACTTTGAATAAGTCACCTTTGAACATTTTCCACGAGAAGAGAACCAGTTAGGGGACATGCTAGCTACTATGTCGTCCATGTTCAAGGTCAGATGGGACAATGAGGCTCCTCGGTTCACTATTGAGAAAATGGATAAACCAACATACTGTCACGAGATTGATAATGAAGAAGTAACAAACAAACCTTGGTTCCATGAAGTCAAAAGGTATCTCGAGGCTCAAGAATATCCCGAGGGGGCATCTGTCAATGATAAGAAGTTTCTGAGAAGGTTCTCCGCAAAGTTTTTCCTCAGTAATGGAATCGTCTACAAGCGCAACCATGACTCTACTTTACTTCGGTGCGTAGATAAGAGCGAAGTAGAAAGGACTTTGGCAGATTTACACGAAGGTACCTTTGGCACCCACTCTAGTGGACACACCATGACTAAAAGGATCCTATGGGCAGGATACTATTGGTCAACTATGGAAGCAGACTGTTATCAGCATTCCTGAACTTGTCACAAATGCCAGATCTATACTGATAAAGTACATGTACCTCCGGTTCCCTTGAATCTCTTGACGGTTCCATGGCCCTTTGCAATGTGGGGCATTAACATGATCATAGATTTTAGACCTACCGCTTCCAATGGGCATCGCTTCATCCTAGTGGCCATTGATTACTTCACGAAGTGGGTTGATGATGCCTCTTTTGCTACTGTTACCAAGAATGTTGTGGCGCGGTTTATCAAGCATAACCTGATTTATCAGTATGGTGTGCCAGATAGAATCATCACAAACAATGGTACAAATCTCAATAATACAATGATCGCCGAACTCTATAAACAATTCAATATCCAGCATCATAATTCTTCCCCTTACCGGCCGAAGATGAATGGCGCTGTAGAGGCTGCTAACAATAATATTAAGAAAATCATACAGAAGATGACGGTGACATATAAATACTGACATGAGATGTTAGCATTTTCTCTTCATTGTTACCGCACCTCAGCACATACGTCAACTAGGGAAACACCTTATTCTCTGGTATATGGTATGGAGGTTGTCCTACCTATCGAGGTCCAAATCCCTTCTTTGAGGATCATGAAGGATGCGGATTTGAACGAAGATGATTGGATCCAGACTTGACTTGATCAACTGAATCTAATTGATGAGAAAAGGCTTGTTGCTGTCTATCATGGTCAGATATACCAAAAATGAATGATCAAGGCTTTCAACAAAAAGGTCAGGCGTTAGGTATATCAAGTGGGTGATCTAGTAATCAAGCGCATCATACTGCCACAAGGTGATCCCAGGGGAAAATGGACTCCCACGTACGAAGGGCCATTTGTAATCAAAATCATATTTTCCGGTGGAGCCATGATTCTGACCACCATGGATGGTGACGACCTTCCTCACCCTGTGAATGCGAGCATAGTGAAAAAATACTATGCATGAACAAAGACCCGCTAGGTTGACTAGCCTAGGCAAAAATAAGGGCATCCCAGTGAACCAAAAGGGTTCGGGAAAAAATTAGGGATATACATATGAAAAAACTATACACCCGGCAAGTTGAAAACCTAAAAAGGCGAATTGGGCAAAAAGGGGTATCCCGGTGGACTGAAAACCCGAAAGGGCGGTCCAGGCAAAAGTTAGGGATTTGAAGCGTATAACTATGTCCCATTGGATCACCTTGCGATCAGACTTCAGTATCAACTATCAAGCTCAAACGGTACCAATTAATCCAGTTAGCTTCGAACGAGTAGAAAAGTGATGAGACGCTCAAGGACATAGGGGCAATAACAAAATTGAAACTCAATGGGATTATTACACATAGTTGTTTTATTTTTATACACTATTTTGTGTAGTTTTCATTTTTTTACGACGGTGTTCTCCTACTAGAACATCAGTCTCTTTGTAAAAAATGCCTGTTATAGGCGAACTTCAGAAATCAATACAAATCATTTCTTTGAAAGTACAAAACTATGTGTTTTTATTTTTCTGTTTTGTTTTGCAAAAACGTCCAATGATTATTTTTGACATATGCATTTAAATATGATTATTGTTCACAAATACTTGCATAAAAAAACAGAAAGAGAGTTGCTAATGACTTTAAGAAACGAGGCAAAGTCTAAAAAAGCCATTTGTAGTCTCGACAGTTACTCTTTCCAGCATGGTACAGGGGCAGAGATATTTTGAGACGAGGTCACAATTACATACGACCCCGTAACATCTATGTTCCCCACAGAGTAGAAACAACCAAAGTTTTTATCTCTCCTCCCCAAAGCAAGAATTATCTCCTCCAGCAAAGTTCCTTTAGAGGGATGGAATCTGTTTTCCCCAACCGAGGTTTATAATTTCAAACAGTTTATAAAACCTCCTCCCGGGTAGAGTTTATTTCTCTAACTGTGGAAGTTTATTCCCCAACAGAGTTTATTTCTCTATATCGACAAAATCTTCCAACATGGCATCCCCTTCCCACAGAGTCATTCTCAGGAAGGAGTTAAGAATCCCCGACATAATATCCTCAAACAGAAAGAGGAAATCCCCAGCAAATCATCTCCATTCATCATCCCCAGCGGAAATGAAGGATTCAGATTCCCAATACTCTTCAACAACAGTCTGATATTTACTTTCCCAGACTAAGAAATATCACAATAACATCCCATATTCATACATCATGGAATACACATACACATCGCATATGGCATAATCTCATTTATTTTGAGAACATTCTCACACAATGCATTTCATACATCATTATATTGCATACGACTAACTCTTTACCGTTTTCAAGAAAGATCAAATCAACAAACACCCTTGACTACTAATGTGACCTGGTAGTCTTCTCGAAGGCTACGTCTGATGAAGGGCTATTTCCGAATTTTCCTCAGAAAGATGTTCTCAAAAGACCTTCTCTGGTTTAGTTAGATAGACACTAAGATCTCTCTGATTTCTATTCCAGTTGAAGATATTCCAAGACTTTTGTCTGGTTCAGTTAAATTGATACTAAGATTTTCCTGATTTCCATTCCAGTAAAAGGTATTCCAATACTTTTGTCTGGTTCAGTTAAATCGATACTAAGATTTTCCTGATTCCCATTCCAGTCAAAGTTAATTCAAGACCTTCTCTAGTTCAGTTAGATCGATACTAAGATCTCTCTGATTTCTATTCCAGTTGAAGATATTCCAAGACTTTTGTCTAGTTCAGTTAAATTGATACTAAGATTTTCCTGATTTCCATTCCAGTCAAAGTTAATTCAAGACCTTCCTCTGGTTAAACTAAATCGATACTAAGATTTTCTTGATTTCTATTCCAGTTGAAGACAACTCAATACCTTTCTCTGGTTCAGTCAAATCGACACTAAGATTTTTCTGATTTCTATTCCAGTTAAAGAAACTGCAAAGCCTGGAGTTCGACCAGATAGTAGTTAATTTCATGTTTCCCCAGTAAAGTGTTGTGAAGCCTAGAATACGACCAGATAGCAGTCAGCCTTATTATCCTCAACAAGTCACTGTGAAGCCTGGATCCTGACCAGATAGAAGTTCACTTCCGTCTCTTCAATCAAGAGATGACTCCCCAGTAGAGTAACAAACAACTAAAGCTCCTAAACTCTATTTCCCGAACAAAGACCAACATTCCTCAAAGGAGTCCTCCTCAACAACAGGAATAGGGATTCCCGCAAAGGAATATCTCATGAAACCAACATTGTTCTAGATGGCATCTTTAAGCCCATCTCCGACGCTGTCATATTCTCTGGATGGCATCTATAAGCCCATTCCCGATATTATCTGCACAATCAAGTATCATTTTAGACGAGTGCAAATTTTTGGGCACTCTAGTGTTCAATCATCTTCCACCTTCAGATCACGAAAGGCAGATCAACCAATCTACATCCTCAAGTTTAAGAAGATTGAATAGGGGAAGCTGTTGTACCCCAAAATTTTCCCTCTCATTTCACTCAAGACATGTCCATTGAGATCCCCAACTTGCCCTAGGATGACTAAGAATTGACCAGACAAACTCTCCCCCTAAAGGCAATGAACCTCAACTAGGATTTCAATTTTAAGCAAGATGTGTGAGTCTCAAAGATCTCAAGTTTTCTCCATTGTCCTAATATGTCCTCAAGATTATCCATGCCAAATTTCATGCCTTGAACAACAAGTTTGCTTAGTCAACTGCTCAAATGCCTGGAAATCAACTATACTAGGTCAAAAGACAACTGTGGCCCAAATACAGTCAAACTTTAATATTTTTGGGCAACATCAACATTTTGAAGTTATGTCCATCATTTTATCAAGGGTTGATCATGATTCCTCAAGAAATGCTCCTAACTCAGCAAAAGTCAAAAATGGCAAATTAGGGTTTCTATAGGAAAAGTCAACCAAACTTTGACCAGGCATAACTTTCTCATACTTTATCAGAAATTTTTTCACCATGGCTCATTTTGAAGAGAATCCAATTCCCTACAACTTCTCTTCAGCCCTCAAGTTTAATAAATTCCCCAATCAAAAGATACAAGCTCATACATTATAGGTCCTTTCAAAAAGTCAACAAAAACACCTTTTGGGTCAAAGCTCCTTACATGAACATGGAAGATCCAATTGAGATGAAACCAAAAAGGTTGTTTAGAGGACATCCTATCCTCTCCAAAAAGTCCAAGAACACCCTCTTAGGATTAAAAATGAGAGAGATATGCATTGCTAAAGTTGACAAATTTTGGAAAAGTGCATGAAGTCAATATTGACCAAACTTGATTTTTTTTCCAAATGGGCCCATGTTTTCATGCTTGAAACTTAGTTCCAACATGGCCCACGACCTTGGAGCTCATTCATACATTATTTTATTACTTATATTATTTATTTTGATGTTTTATCCATTAAAATACAAAATTAAATAAATAAATAAAAGAAATAATGAATGATATGATTTGGGAATCTTTTTCTCATCAAATAAGGGATAAGATAGGCTGGCATGGCAAAGCAAAAACGCACGGGACAAAAGCAAATCTTTATGCTTTAAAAAACATGATAATAATTGATTCTTTTGGCTGTGTTTTAACCTAATGAGATACACTATATATGAACAACAAGTCCAAACCTAGAAAAGAGGCGCAACTTGTCTCAAAAGAACCCTAATATTTCACAAAAAAATTCAAAAATGTGTGCCATTCGTATTCACATTTGCAGCCAGTTTCAAAGCCTTTTAATCACTCCTTGGTATTCCTGAGGTAAGCATAGGTAAGTATGGATCATCATCCATGGCCATAGCACGCTGAAACTCACCATGCATGATTCATATTTTTTTCTTCAGTTTTTCGTATTTTTAATTATAGCTTGTTTCAATCTGTTCTAACTCCATTAACATGATCAAAAGAGGGAAAGGAACAAGTCTGGGAAATCATTGATAAGCTTTGATGGCTAAATAGACATTTGCCATTGTTAGGGCGTAGAGAAAGACAAGCTTCGTATCTCCTTGTACAACGACTTTCAGACCAAATGGACACCACCACTGGGTTCGCAACCCTCGAATTAGGGGGTAGGGTCCTTCTTTTGCGTTTAATGTGGCCGTTTTGCAGGATTAGTGGTGGAGGCCTTCTGGAGAAGACGACCGGAGTGTTGACTCTGGCGTCCCTAGGGTTTTGACTAAGGCGAAGCATTGCGTGGCACAAACCTTTTGTTTAATTGGTCCATTTAAAATTCCAGGGGCCCACTGAAGGGCACGCGTGGTCAAGTCAAAATATTTGGCTTGGTTTTCATATTATTATATTTTTATTTCATTTATGTTAACGAATGTGCAGTATGGTCCAGTGGCAAGAACAATGGAGTTAAGGTATTATGTGTGTGGGAGGTCAGGGGTTCGACCCTTGCCTCCTACATATTATTTTTCTGATTTGTACATGCAGATCCAACACTTCTAGCTCCAGCATGCGCACCATAGACCCTCATGCTTAACAATTGGATCATTCATCCTCCAGATCCAACGCCCAGTGATGCTTCCCCATGGTGGACCTCCCTAACATAGCAACACCAATTTACACGCTTGCATTGGGCTTGCCCAGATCTAGGGCTTGAAATTCAGCAGCATACCCCCAATTTTGCCTTCTCACCCCTCAGGCCCATTTTATTAATTTCTTTATTCTTTTTTTATTTAGTTTATATTTTTTGTTTATTTATTTATTTTTTTAAAAAATCATAAAATCAAAATTATAAAAAATAGGACTTAGAGTTTTTTTTAAGAAAAAATAATTTTTGCAAATTAATTCAATTTAATTAACTTTAATTTGTTTTCCTTAACTTAAAATTAATTAGAGATTAGGTTAAATTTCAAATATTTCATAAAAAAAACATCAAAATATTTTTAATAGGAAATTAGGTTTTTAGGGTTTAGAACTTATTCTCGTCTCAATTTTTGCGCATTATTTTTCATACGATTATTTTTTATTATGTAACTGTGCCCGGTTTGTAATAGTTGAATTAGGGTTTTTAAATTCCGCATTTTACTTTTCAGTCATTATTTATGTAACTACACCAAAGCCTTTTAATAGATGTAGGGACTTTATTTCTCGCCTTTATATTTCTTATATGCTTGTATATAAACTGTTAGTAAATTAGACGTGCATGTCAAGAATTAATCAATCAATCATTAGGTCACTAACATCAAGATAAAATACCTGAAAAAAGCACACAGTTGCACACTTGCACCCCTAGGGTATTTCCCACTTTGGTTGCCTTCAGAAATGGTCACGTCCCTCGAATGTAGGGGTACTCTTAGCAAAGTCCCTCAGTTTAAAAGGCATCATAAAGATCATGGTCGCTTAATGTCCCTCGAGTTGCCTACGAGAAATGATCTTGTCCCTCGATGTTGCCTACATGATGACAGTCTCTTCGAAATTCTAAGGTATCCTTACATGTTGCCTTTAATGACCATAAACGTCTCTTTCGATAGTCCATCAACATCCAAAGATAGGGCTACCTACTCACTAATAGTAGGGTAGTACTATCCAAAGGAAAGGAGGAAAAGAACACCCTTTTTCGATTAGGTAGACCGTTCTTAAGTACTTGCTCAAATTTGATTCCCTTTTACACTTACACACTTTTAAACTTCTTTTCAAAAAGCTTTATCACACTCTTGAGGACTAATACAAGAGTTATCATAAAGCAAACCAAATCTTTCAAAACACACAAACACGAAAACAATTTTCAAAAATGAGCAAGTACCTAAGAGCCCGTGGAAAACCATTGATGGAAAGGGTGATAACACCTTCCCTTTCCATAATCTAGCCCCCTTACTCAGAAAATCTCGAAAAAGGTCTTTTTCTGTTCTTTTCACCCTTTCCTTTGTTGGATAAAAGAAAAGTCAGTGGTGACTCTTGCTTACCGCAACATTTGCAAACAAAAAACATAAACCAGTATAAGTCGGTTCTGCCACCGTATCACACGAGCGATTACGAGTAGTTGGGAGAGAGAATGAAAAACACTAAACTCCCTACTCCTCTCGTATTTATAGCTAGAACCATCCGCGCGTGTGAGACACATGCTTGGGAAACCCTAGGGTCGTCATCATTACACCTTAGTTCCTACGCCATCATTGCGCCGCTTCTCCAGCACGTAACCCAAAACATGCTACCTCTTCAAGTTCAAGGCTCCTAACGACCAACTCCTCATCTCCCCGCGAGAAAGGCGCAACGTGCGACACTCATTCTCCCTATAAGACGCGCCTCGTTCCACGAGCAGGTGTTAAAGTCATCACTCCAGTGCCCAGAAGCAACAACTTGGGGGCTACTATTCTGGACTGGCCCAACAGCTAGAGTGGGCCCAATATAACCCTTTCTTTTGGTACGGTCCATACGTCCATGGCCCAACCCCCCCCCACTCGCTGTCAGACAATATCGACCCTTTGCCCTCCTTAACCGACACTGACCTAAGATGATAATGAGCACCTCTCAGTCTGGCCGGCCTCAAGTCGTGTAGATAACTAGGAACCAACCAGACCGCAGCCCATAACTAACCTCCTCCTCGGAACCGACAGATAGTTACAGGCACATCTGCCCGGTTTGACCAAGTCTTGGCAGTTACCTATTTTTGCGGACCCGTATATCCAGGTCCAAAAATAGGAACCAATGGCCATGCGGGAGGGATATTATATATACCCTCACACTTGTGAGGGTCAGCTATTGAATATTCATTATTCACCATAAATACCTTAAAACTTTGCTTGTATCTCTTTGCTTCCACTCTTACTTGATCGTCAGAGTGCCTTGCAGGTACAACTCCCTTTTTCCTCCTCGACATCACAACCCAACTACATATCATCATCCAGCCACCTTGCAGGCTCTGATCAACTAGTAAGATTAGTGGTACCGTCTATGGGAAACTACTCTCCCCATCTTTCTTTCCTCGAAACTCAAAGATCAAAGCAAATTTTCAAGATTCCTTTCACAAATCATGGCCGACCATGATGATCTCCACCTGCTCGGAAAGGCTATTCTTTCCCCGGCATACAAAATCGATGGAAGCCAGAAACATCCTCACCTCAAAGATAACCTAGGTTTTCGAGACGGCCATACTGCGTCTCCAGATTCAACTGACGCCCGAGGCAGTGACAACCAATTCTTGGACAAGGGACATCCCAAGAATCCCACCAACAAACTGCCAGATATCTTGCAACCAGTTCCCATCCCTCTCAGTGCCGACCCGACCATTGCAGCATTTCTCAATGCTATCAATCAGACCAACTCCCTTATCCTGCAGTAGAACCAAAGGATATGGGCCTGGGAGAAGAAGCGGTCAAGGTCTCCCCTGCAGAGAACCCGACAACGAGACTCCCCTAGCATATCTCCACCTAGGCGTGACCTTCCACCAAGAAAAGAGAAACACAACATTTCTTACTTCAAGAAACACAATCATACACCCCCTACGAAAGATCAAGACTCTCCTTCATCCAAGAAGAGGAAAAACGATTGTCAAATCGACCATACTCGATTACCTTCACCTGAACCAAGATAGAAACAAAGGAGTCCCTCCCCTCGACGGGACCCCGATGATCGACGAGGTAGAAATTATCACTCCCTTTCTCCGTCCCCCGCAGATAATGAAGACATCGAGCTCCGTGGCCTGTTATCAAGGGAAATTACAGAAACCCAACTCTCTATCGGCCTGGAGAAGCTGTAACACCCCAATTCTACCTGACGGATAATAATAAAATCAGAGTTCAACATAAATAGGATGCTACATTTACAACTTAAAATCAAACTTCATTTAATTGCATATAAAAAAGATACATAACACTTAACTCGGATAAACCGATAATAACCTGATTTAGTCTTTAAAATCAATAACTTTTTATTGATAAGCATGGAAATTTACATACTCAACTTCAACTCACTTAACATCTTTTATTCAACTAAAACAACTTTAAGACAACAATTATTTCTAGTAACCAACTTAAAAATCCAGCAACTGAAATAAATATCAACAACTACACACCAAACGTTCACCCCCCCGAGTGCTACGTATCATAGCGATGACACCGACTTAAACTAACGAGGTAACAACTATCCTCCTTGATTACCTACATGTTACCAACAAAGGGTAGCATTCAAACAAAAGGGGTGAGATATCGGACAATATAATAATTCACATGATAAATAATATATTAGATCAGATCATATAAAATCACCACTTCACAACTTACAAACACCTTTAATCACAACAAACATCAGCAAGACATAACTACTAATTCTCAGCTTTTAGATAATATCTATCACAACAAGTCCACAACATAAAGCAACAACAAATATCATCACCACAACTCAAGATGCAACATCAACTGCGACTCAATTACAATGCACATGCATGTAGTACCATTGGAGCAGAACTCCCATCTTAAAAATATGCCAATGAATAGAGGCATCAACAAGGCATAAGCCTTCTTCGCAGTTTTCCAATCCAGACCGTCACTGAGTATGCAAATGTATGTGACTCAATGAATGCACTATCACATACTCACAACAATCATCATCCATCGCAAGGCATAAGCCCACATCACCATTATTACCATCAAATAGAGGTAATTCATCATCATCTAAAATCCTCTACAACTTCACATTATCAACAAGAATTCACAGAGACAATCACAACAACATAACATCTCAACATTAGCCATAGGCCTACAACTTTATATTTCCAATAAATAGAGGTAGCGTAACAACAACAAATATTAACAACAACATAACCACAACTATTCAACTTTGGCAACAAGCCTGCAACTTGATTCTTGCCAATAGTTAGAGGCAATGCAACAAAATTCACCACCTGCAACTTCATAATTAACCACAACAATTGTTTCGTATAATTATTCAGACAAATCGACCAAATCCTGCAAATTAATTACCGGCTAATCGTCCCATTATTTCTACTCTATACTAATGTACTTATTGGCTCTCTATTAATTGGTTACTACACTGCTACCAAATATGTGTACATCAGTTACTATTGATTTTTCCACCAATATTACTAATCCTGCTATTTGAATGAAATATGTTATTTACTACTACGAAATATCTCTACCATATGTAATATTACTTCTCTACTAATTTAGTAAATCTACTATTCTTATTACTACTAAATTTCTACACTGTTAACATCTAACAATCACTAAGTGTCTCTGCAACTAAAACCATCACTGCAATTTTAATTTCTAAGACTACTACTAATATAACTCTTCTAATTATTAACTCTGCTATTTTCATTACTATTCTGCTAAATATATTGGACTGATACTCTGACTACATACTAAGTCTTAATCTAAAAATTACCTCCACTAGATACCAACAACTTTGCTAATTAATTTAGTTCTAAGTGCCACTATGCTACAGTACGCATGGGCCACAAAACAAGAACAAGTTAAGGCTTCATGTAGAAACAAATAAAACAAAAAGACAAGGAAAATGGAGTGTGCCCCTCGGCACAACTCCCTCCCATATGCACATAGTGCTGATCGACACTTATTTCTCAACAACCATGCCGTTCGGCATGTATCCTATGCCCCTTGGCACCCACAATCCTCAAGAGTGCCACTCAACACACGCACTTGTCCCACTCGGCATGGTGTGTTTGTTTCTTTTGTTTTCTTCCTAATTTCCTTCATCTGCTACAAAACCAATACAGTATCAAATTCAACAACACAACACAGTATCACAACAAAATAAAAATTATACCCAATCAACATAGAGTAATTTCCCACAACCAATTCATTGACAACAACCACATCTCAGTATCAATTACAACAATTAAACACAAACATAGGCAATTTTACAAACCCAATCCCACATAAAATCAGTCATGCAACCCATTAGATAGTCAAACCCCATCCTTACATTGGATTGGAGATCGCTCTATTCTACCGGCTAAAGTCTCTCGCCGTAGCTTCCAACTTTTGCCTCTTCTCTGTAACTTTCCAACTTCTCACGTTCCCACAAAATTCTCCAAGACTTATTCAATTAACCTAATTCTCCTTATAATTAACTTAACCTTATAATTATTAATATTCTTATTGGGCCTAACTTTCACACTCCACCTATTACCCCATCCAACCAAATAATGAGCCTAACTAATAAACCTTATATTATTCTAATATCTATATTAGTATTATTGCTAATATTAATCAACCAATCAATTAAATATCAACCAAATATCAACTTAGCAGCTTAAATCAACATTTTTTGATATTTCACAACTTCAACAATTTCAACAATATATTCAACCATTAATCCGTAATTAATTTAATTAAATAGTTAATTAAATTAACGGGCGTTACAACTCTCCCCCACTTAGAATATTTTCATCCTTAAAAATATATTCAATACTACCATCCTCAATGCGAATTTCACATCTAACTTATTAATTTCCAAGTTGCGTTTGGAAATACTTCGGCCACTACTTTCCCGATAATTCAATAATCAACACAATTCAAATTGATTACTGTTGTACCCCAAAATTTACCCTCTTTATTTCGACCTTTTTAGATTACATTTCATTATTATATACATGCATATCATTGGTTTTATGGTTATGGAATCAAGGTATATTTAGAAAACTTCTTTAGGTTACAAGCGACGTTTATTTCGTCAATGGATGTACTAAGAGTATTTTTAATGCTGAAGATCGGTTCGCTGTTTCGCAATGATTCGGAGTTCAAAGATTCACAAGTCCAACCCGACGCGTCATATTTAGGTGTTCGTTCGCCAAGATATCTCTGATAATGTATTCTCAAATTCAGGTTTGGCTCAAGAGTCAATTCTTTAAAGAAGGTATCCGAATGTGTGAGTTTTCTCGAAGAAATATGGTGAAAAAGTGTGCTGAAAGTGCAGTTTTTACGCACTAAAAAATTCATAACTTGAAGATCGTGGCTTGTTTTAAACCTGTTCCGGTGGATAAAATTCCGTCTTGACGTCATCTACGTTTTCATCTCTCACGGATGGAAGCCAATTTCGATATGAAGATCTTCAAAATGCGGATTTATCAAGTATTTTCGTACAGAAAATTTGTGACAAAAGTTTATTTGCGTCATGTTCAGAAAATCATAACTTGGTCGATTTTCATCGTATCGATCTGGTTTTAGGGCCAAAGTTTCAAAAATTGAGTTGTCTACGTTTTCACAGGAGATATCGATTCTAACGGTATCCAAAAGGCCTTCGTTTTTTGCTCAGAGTGCGCGTGACGCGTCGAAAATCCTGAATGTTGAATATTATTTCATCTGGATCGAAACTTCGAAAATTTATAACTCAGTCAATTTTTATCGGATTGGGCCCATCTTTTTACACAAGGTCACTGACTCAGAGATCTACAACTTTTCTTCCAAAGTGGAGACCGGGTTATACTCCGATCAATACTAGTTTTTATTGAAGAACGTGTCAGAGTTGACACTGGAGCCCAAAATAAGTTTATCTGAGCCAAAACTTCAAAAATTCATAACTAATTCACCATTTATCCGATTGAGCCAATTTTTGGACAGGAGTTAGTTATCGATGTCGGCTACATTTTGTTTTCATATTTTAACTTCAAAAACTGCACTTAAGACCCTACGATTTAGCCTGGAACGTGACAAACTCAAGTGAATAAAAATCTACACTATTGCTTGTGGTTATTGGAGGCCCAATTACACATTCAAAGCCCATTTTTTCTTGGCCACAACCCTGTCAAAATATCAAATTCTTTCAAGAATCCTAAAAACCTTGAAATCTTTATTACAAACCCCCATCTCACTACAAACAAGTCATCCTTGTTACAAACCCACATCTCACTACTTCTCCAATAAGGGTAAGGCTGGTTTGATCTCCATGATCAAAAAGGTATAGAAGCATTCATACATACCATATCGGTTTTAATATTACAAAAGTTCATATATTTTCTTTATTTGTATTTCATGATATAATAATTTATTTAATGTGTTCATGATATTCAACACTGCAGATTTAGACAGGATCCCGTGCATGGTTATTACAAAATGCTGAGGCCAAAACAAAATAACCACCAATGCATGGCGAGGCAGACATCTTGGGAAGGTTAAGGGCGTTGGTTCAACAACCACCCCTATTGGTTTTGGTTTTCTTCCTTTCTATTTATCCTTTTACCTATTTTCATTCTTTCTGTTTAAAACCTTTTTCATAAAACCTTCGAGTTTTCATTATTTTTCATAATTTTTCATAATAAACTCGAATAATTAATTTTAGGTTTTACATTAATTTTTGGGTCAACACCCACCCCTGACATTTACATTATTTTCATTTTTTAACCCTATTTTTCATTGATGTTTCTTCCCCTATCTATTTTTTTGGCAAACTTAATTCTTTCTTATTAATCATTACACATAAACCTTTTTTTTCAAAATTAACTTTTTTTAAATTAAAATTAATTAGGTTTTAGGTTTTTTTAATTAACCTTTTTTTTTCAAAATTAACATTTTTTTATTAATTCAAATTAATTAGGTTTTTAGGTTTTTTTAATTAACCTTTTTTTTTTTCAAAATTAACTTTTTTTTAATTCGAATTAATTAGGTTTTTAGATTTTTTAATTAAACTTTTTTTTCTTCAAAATTAACATTTTTTATTAATTAAAATTAATTATGTTTTTTAGGTTTATTTAATTAATTATCATAAACCATTTTTTTTCATAAAAAAACCACCAAAATATTTTCTTTTCTATTTTCATCTTATTTTTATTTTCCTAGATAAAGTGTATAGGACGCATTCAACTGTAATAGCGTAGCTTTATTTTTCCCACCTTTTTTTAATCATTATCATGTAATTGCTTCCGAGATGTAATAGTTTTAGGATTTCTTTTTTGCATTCTTCACTATTATGTAACTGCCCCAAAGCTCTGTAATAGCCTAGGTTTACATTTCCGTCTTTACCTTCTGCTACTATATTTTATGCAATGCTTAGATTAATAGGATTGTATGGAAAGATAAAAATGAACGATAGAAAACCCTAATTGAAAGATAAATATAACTGAAAAAACACACTGTTGCACACTTGCACCCCTAGGGTACTCCCCATTTGGTTGCCTCAGAAAACAATGGTCATATCCCTCGAACGTAGGGATATCTTAGCAAAAGACCCTCAATCTAAAAGTCATCATAAAGATCATAGTCCCTTAATGTCCCTAAAGTTGCCTACGAGAAATGATCTTGTCCCTCGATGTTGCCTACTGTGATCGGTGGGAATGTGAACTGACTGTTTTGGAATGCTGGTTCGCGTTTGCGTTTGTTTTTGCAAAATGTCGCGGTAAGCAAGAGTCGCTACCGTCTTTTATTTTATCCAACAAGGAAAGGACAGAAGCACAACAAAATTCCTTTTCGAGATGTTTCTCGGGTTCGGGAGGTAGATTATAGAAAGGGAAGGTGTTAGCACCCTTTCTATCCGTGGTTATCCACGGGCTCTTAGGTACTTGCTCATTGTGTTTTCAAAAGTTTGCTTTTCTTTTTGATTGTGGGTTTGAAAAGGGTTTTTGTTTTGAAGAGAGTGTAGGTGCAAAAAGTTTGTCTTGTTTTGAAAGAGCAAGTACCTGAGAACCTCTACCTACTCAAAAGGAAATAAAATGTGTAAATGTCCTTTAGACAGTGCTATCCCACTATTGAGAAGTAGGTAGCACCGTCGTTGGAGTTTTCAGGTCAATTCGATTAAGGGACATGTGGTCACTAAAGCAATGTTAGGACGCCTTAGCGATAACCCTAATGTCTTAGATCATTTTATCCGAGGCAACTGTTTCGAGGCAACTTATGATCTTTGGACAAGAGGGCAACCTCTAAAACTTCCTATACTCAATAACCACGTTGAGGCAACCAAGTGAGGCGTACCCTAGGAGTGGCATGTGCAAATGTGTCAATTTTCAGTTACGTTATCTTTGTATAGGTTATGGTGAGCAACGGTTGATTTTAAGTTAAGGTAAATCTTGTCATGCATAGCCTATTATCATACATCTAGCAGTTAATGGTTGCGGAAAATAAAACTAAGCTATTACAAGGCGTCTGGTATTTACATCGCCAAAAACAAACCCTTGAAAAATAAATTGCGGAAAAGTAAATGAAAGCGATAAAAAGGCCTAATTAAAACTATTACATCCTCGGAACAAATACAATTATATGGACAAAAAATAATATGCGCGAGAAAAATTGAATCGGAGAGTTTTTAGGGTTTTGACCCTTTTTTAAGAAAGAAAGAGATTTTTTTGTTATTTCTTGCATTTTATTAATTAAACCTAGACTAATTAATTAATTAAATAAAAAGGAAATATATTTTATTTTTTTTTGGTTTTTTTTGAATGTTTAGGGAAAATAAAAAATAAAATGATTAAATATATTAATTAACCTAATTCTACACCAATTTTAATTTATTACAAAAGTATTAAAATTATGCCTAAATCAATTAAATTATGTTAATATTTATTTACAAAATAAACTAATTAAATTTAATAAATAAAAATATTATATATTTTGTTTCTGAATTTTTTTTAAGAAAATGTTAATTATTTTTGTTAGTAATTAATTAAGAAAATAAATCAAGTAAAATAAAAAATATAATGAAAGAAAATAAAAAAAAAGGGCAAACTCAGGGGGTCTGGGCCCAAAAAGGGGGGTGTTTGATCAGCAGTTTTCCAGGCCCATTATGCTCAGCCTGTTTAACTTTGGTGATTCCCTGCATGCTCGTTGACCAGGGCGTATGGTGGATGCTCCAATCTGGCCTTTAGATCTTGGCCTGAAGCCACATGGCGTACTGAGATTTGAAGCGTATGGTGGACTCCCTTTTGAAACTTGCACGTGAATACCTGTGGAAGAAAAATAACAAGGTTTTGGGGGACCTGGGATTCGAACCCAGGTCCCAATACTCATTGGCCAGCGTCCCAACCACTCAACCACCTGCATCTTTTTGTTATTATAATATACAACAATTAACATATATCAAACAAACGCTTATGCTTGGAAAAAAAATAAAACGCACGCTAATTCAAATAGACCAACCAGATGACAACACATCATCATCTTCAACCTTGGTTCTGTGTAAACAGAATCAAATAGCGGGGGTTTTTAACCTCCACTACCTCCCTGCACGAAAAATAGCGAATAGACACAGAGCAAACATAAATATTTCGCGAGGTATGGGTTCCAATTGTCTTGGCCTCATGAATTTAACCATGTATCCCATTGGTTCCAATTTTTCCTGGATTGGAAAGCCCTATTTGAAAGCTTGAAAACCCTAGAAATTCAATCATGGCATCTCTCGATTCAGGGCACTATAGTTCAATTCAATCATTCCATTAGCTTCGTATGATCTCTAGCAATGCAAATCAATCACAAAAACATGTCAAATGCATATGAATTAAGAGATACAGTTTTGAATAGGAAGTGCAAACCGTGAAACTGTATTTCGTGATTCCTTGAGCTTTGGTGCTTGAATTTGATTGTAAATTAATCCTGGTACCTCCTGCAATGTGTTTGGATGGATAAGGCACCTTGAATTGGCCTAAATTGCAAGAGCAAGTTTTGGTTTTTCTTGAAAATTCTTGAATTTGATATGGCCGTTTCTGCAGCTTTCAGTCGTGAATTAGGTTATGGTTGGCTTGCTTGCATATAAGGGAATCAGTCTAGGTCAAAATTTGGATCCAACCCATGTGTATTGAAGATTAAATCCTTGATTGATAAATCAAATATTCTTGATTTTTCATGATTGAACAAGTTGCCAAAATTGGATATTTTTGTATCTTTTTGATTGTGCACGAATTGGTCAGCATATTTGGATCATATTTGGTTCACAAATTGATTTAAAAATCAAATCTTCTATTTTCTTATAATTTAAATTAATTAAATGAATTAATATGTATTAAAAATCCATTTAATCAATAAATTTAAGAAAATAAATCCCATTTAACTTGGTGGGTCGTGCGTAGGTCATGGGTGAAGTTTCAAGAAGAGATTTGAGGCCCATTAGCAAAAAGAAGGTGTTTTGAGCAAAGTTGACTTTTGCAAATTCATGAAAATTGCCCAACTTCTCCAATACATGATTTGCTCAATTTTGATCATATGACCATGTTCTTGGACATTTTGGAAAGCCCTTGAAGTCCTCTAACCAATGCCTTTGGTCCCATGTCATTTGGATTTACCAATCTCAAGTTATGGCCTTTGACTCAAAGTGTACTTTTGTTGACTTTTGAAATTGACCTATAATGTAAAAATCTGTAACTTTTTGTGAGAGCATTTCTTGATCTTGGAGTGTGAAGATGGATTGTAGGAGATTGCATCCTCTTAAAAATGACCTTTGGATGGAGTTTTTCTAATAAACCATGAAAGAGTTATGCCCTGGTCAAAGTACATTTGACTTTTATACTGTCCAAAAATAGTAACCTTTGCACCTTGATGATTTTTGAGCTATTCTTGTGGGATCATGATCAAGACTTGATCAAATGATGATTGTGAACTCAAAATAAGATGTTGACAAAAAATTCTGACTTTTGGCTGCAAAATGACCATTTTGCCCTTGCAGTTGACTGTAGATCAAATGGAGCTTTTGACTGTGCAAACTGGCACTGTGAGTCTTGAATCTTGGCATGTAGGTGCTAAAGAATGTATATAGGCCTATGAGACTCGGTTGAACCATTGAGAACCCCAAATTCCTTGAAAGACCCAAAACCGTAATTTTGAATTGACTGCCTTAGGAGGTGATTTGACTGTACAACCCTTGAGCCATTTTGAGCAATTTGAAGATCATTCTTGACAAATTTTGAGGAATATGGGAGGGAAAATTTTGGGGTACAACAGTTGCCCCTGTTCAATCTTCTTAAACCTAAGGATGTAGATTGGCTTGCGTGCCTTTCGTGATCCGAAGGTGAAAGATGATTGAACACTAAAGTGCCCAGAAATTTGCACTCACATGGTGTAGTATCAACAATGTGATGTTGGGAATGGGCTTACAGATGCCATTTGGAGATTGTTGGTAGAAGGATGGGCTTATAGATGCCATCTGGAGATTGTCGGTAGAAGGATGGGCTTATAGATGCCATCTGGAGATTATTTGTTGAATTGTAACTTTGTAAGTTGAAAAAAGGAACCTGTGTAGGGTTGCCTGACGATGAGTCTGTGTAACACTGCGTCTGAAAGAGAGAAGGAACCGGTGTAGGGTTGCCTGATGATGGTCAACTAGATAATTGTCCTGTCTGGTTTCAGGTATTAATCTCTGACCTGAGAAAGAAAGTCTTCCTGGCCTGTTACAGGTATTAATTTTCAATCTCTTCGTGTAGGTGGTTTTCCTGGCTTGTTACAGGTATTAACCTACAATCAGTCGTCCACAGATGTTTTCCTGGCTTGTTACAAGTATTGATCTGGAACTGAAGAAAGGTTGGCCGATGAGATAGTTGTCCTGGCTGGTTTCAGGTATTGATCTCTGACCTGAGAAAGAAAGATGGTCTTCCTGGCTTGTTACAGGTATTAATCTTCAATCTCTTTGTGTAGATGACTTTCCTGGCTTGTTACAGGTATTGATCTACAATCAGTCGTCCACAGATGCTCTTCCTGGCTTGTTACAGGTATTCATCTGGAACTTAAGAAAGTTTGATGGTAGCCATATTTGGATTGACTTTTTCCTGAAAAGGGGAAAAACGTTAGCCGTATGCAATGTCATGATGTATGAAATGCATGATGTCATGATGTTCTCAAAATAAATGAGATTTGTGTTGTATGATGCATATGCATGTCATGATGTATGAAGATGTGATGTTTTTAGCTGGGGAAGATAAATCCCGGAGCTGCTGGAGAATAGTGTTGAGTTCTTCGTTTCTGCTGGGGATGATGAACGGAGATGGTTGCAAGAATAAACCTGTAGGAGAAGATGACTCCGTTGGGGGATAAACCTGGTGAAGAGATTACTCTGCGGGGAATTACTCTGTGGGAAGAGATATTGTGCTGAGATTTTAACGATAACTCCGCTGGGGATTCCGTTGATAAGCTCTGTTGGGGATTTTGATGAACTCCGCTGGGGGATAGAAAGAACTTCGTTGGGGATGATCTTTCCGTTGCAACTTGCTGAGGATAACCCAGTTAGACTCTTGTGGGGGTAACCTCTGAATTTGGCTGAGGAGATGCATTTGTATTCTGCATGGGATAAGCTTCCAGAATCTACTGGGGAAGATGATTCAACTCTGGCGGGGAAGCTTTTTAGACTGCGCTGGGAAATGGCTCCACTGGGGTATCTTGTATTCCACCGGGGAACATTCTTATACTCTGTCGAGGGATATTAAGACTGCAGGGGATGCTCTTTATGCTTGCTGGGGAATATCTTTATACTCCGCTGGGGAATATTAAGACCTACTGGGGATACCCAATCCTTTTTGAGACTGACGATAGACTAACTCTGCTTGGGGGATTGTATGGCTGATTCGTTCATAGTTGCAAGTCTCGGTGTGGAGAGTTACCATTACTGTCTTACTCTGCGGGGAGTGAAGGTATCTTGGTCATATTCTTCAGCTGAACCTACCTTGGTACCTTGGTGGACAAAGCAACTAGACCTCTTAGACAATTCTTATTGCCCCTACTTCTGATATCACCCGTAATTAGTCCTTTGTTTCGCATACAATTATTTATGAGCAGCAATTAATGTCAAATGCATATATCAAAAATGAACATTGGACGTTCTTTGCAAAACAAAACAGATAAAGGTAAAAACAATTTGTAATTTGTCTGAAAAATGAGCTTGTATTGATTTTTGAAGTTTGCCCGTAAATAGGTGCTTTTGTACAAGAGGCTGACATCCTAGTAAGAGAACGCTTCCGGACAAATAGGATTTATACAATTTGTAAAAAGAAAACAAAACAGCTATGTGAATAATCCCACTGGGTTCTAACTCTGCTATTGCCCCTATATCTTCAAGCATCTCATCACTTTGCTGCTTAGCTGAAGATGAATCTGATTGACCGGTGTCGTCCGAGTTTGATAGTCGATACTGAAGTCTGGATGCGGGGTGATCCAATGAGACATAGTATTACGCTTTAATCCCTAACTTTTGCCTGGACCGCCCTTTCGGGTTTTCAGTCCACCGGGATACCCATTTTTGCCCAAGCCGCCTTTTCAGGTTTTCGACTTGCCGGGTGTACAGATTTTTTATTTTCATCCCTTATTTTTGCCCGAACCCTTTTGGTTCGCTGGGAAGCCCTTATTTTTGCCTAGGCCAGTCGACCTAGCGGGTCTTTAATTATGCGTAGTATCTTTTTACTATCGCTGCATTGGCAGGGTGAGGAAGGTCGTCACCATCCATGGTGGTTAGAATCATCGCTCCTCCTGAGAAGATGTTCTTAACCATAAATGGCCCTTCGTACGTAGGGGTCCATTTACCCCTGGGATCACCTTGAGGTAAAATAATGCGCTTAATCACCAGGTCCCCGACTTGATACTCTTGTCGTCTGACTTTCTTGTTAAATGCCTTGATCATCCGTTTTTGGTACGTCTGACCATGACAAATAGCAGTGAGTCTCTTTTCGTCGATTAAGTTCAGTTGATCAAGCCGGGTCTGGATCCAGTCATCTTCGCTTAAACTCGCATCCTTCATGATCCGGAGAGAGGGTATCTGAACTTCAATGGGCAGGACGGCCTCCATGCCGTATACCAAGGAGTAGGGTGTTTCCCCTGTTGACGTCCGTGCTGAGGTACGGTACCCATGAAGAGCAAATGGTAACATCTCGTGCCAGTCTTTGTAGGTCACTGTCATCTTCTGCAAAATATTCTTGATGTTCTTATTAGCTGCTTCTACAGCTCCATTCATCTTCGGCCGGTAGGGAGAAGAGTTGTGGTGCTGTATCTTGAATTGCTCGCAGAGCTCAGTGATCATCTTGTTGTTAAGATTGGTACCATTATCCGTAATGATCCTCTCTGGTACACCGTATCGACAAATCAGGTTATGCCGAATGAACCGTGCCACGACGTTCTTGGTTATGGTGGCAAAGGAAGCTGCTTCAACCCACTTTGTAAAGTAATCAATTGCTATTAGGATGAAGCGATGCCCGTTGGATGTCGTAGGTCTGATCTCTCCGATCATATCAATGCCCCACATTACAAAAGGCCAAGGTGCTGTCAAGACGTTCAAAGGAACTGGAGGAATGTGCACCTTATCAGCATAGATCTGGCACTTGTGACATGTCCGATAATGCTGGTAACAGTCGGCTTCCATTGTGGACCAGTAATATCCTGCCCGAAGGATTTTCTTTGCCATGGTGTGTCCACTGGAATGAGTTCCGAAGGTACCTTCATGCAGTTCTGCCATGATCCTTTCTACTTCAATCTTATCCACACAACGCAGTAAGGTTAAATCATGGTTTCGTTTGTAAAGAATGTCATTGCTGAGGAAGAACTTCGCCGCAAACCTTCTCAGAAACTTATTGTCATTAACAGACGCGTCCTCGGGGTATTCTTGAGCTTCCAGGTACCTCTTTACTTCATGATACCAAGGTTTTTCTGTTACCTCTTAGGTCTCAAGATCACAACAATATGCAGGTTCATCCACTTCCAAATAATGATCTGGGGAGCCTCGTTGTCCCACTTGACTTTGAACATAGAAGACATCGTAGCTAACGCGTCCGCCAACTGATTCTCCTCTCTTGGGAAATGTTCAAAGGTTATTTCCTCGAAGTGGGGAAGCAACGTCAATACATACTCCTTATAAGGAATAAGATTTGGGTGTTTCGTATCCCATTCTCCTTTGATCTGACTGATCACGAGAGCGGAATCTCCGAAGACACTCAGAAACTTGATCCTTAGGTCAATTGCAGCTCGAAGACCCATGATGCATGCTTCATACTCCGCCATGTTGTTGGTGCAGTTAAAACACAGTCGGGCGGTGAGCGGAGTATGAGAGCCCTTAGGAGATATGATCACAGCGCCAATACCGTTACCTAACGCGTTTGAGGCTCCATCAAAGTGCATAGACCATCGGGATCCTTCCTCAGGCCCTTCATCCGGTCCAGGTATCTCGCAATCAGTTACTACCATGATATTCTCGTCTGGAAATTCAAAGTTCATAGACTGGTAATCATCCACTGCCTGATGTGCCAAATGGTCTGCCAACACACTTCCCTTGATTGCTTTTTGAGTCGTGTACTGGACGTCATATTCAGTCAAGATCATCTGCCATCTTGCTATTCTTCCGGACAAGGCAGGCTTTTCGAAGATATACTTGATTGGGTCCATCTTTGAAATCAACAGGGTAGTGTGAGTCAACATATACTATCTTAGCCAGCGAGCAGCCCATACCAAAGCGCAGCAAGTTTTCTCGAGCAGTGAGTATCGGGTCTCACAGTCGGTAAACTTTTTGCTAAGGTAATAAATAGCATGCTCTTTTCGGCCAAACTCGTCATGCTGACCCTGCACATACCCCATTGAGTTGTCAAGTACTGTTAAGTATAAGATTAGAGGTCTCCCTTCAACCGGTGGCATAAGAATGGGTGGCTCTTGGAAATACTCTTTGATTCTTTCGAAAGCGGCCTGACATTCATCGTTCCAACGTACTACTTGATCTTTCTTCAGTAGCTTGAAGATTGGCTCACAAGTAGCAGTTAGATGCGAGATGAATCAGGCAATGTAGTTCAACCGTCCTAGAAAGCCTCTGACCTCTTTCTCAGTCTTGGGAGCTGGCATCTCTTGTATGGCTTTCACTTTGGCAGGGTCCACTTGAATACCTTTGTCGCTTACGACGAAACCTAGTAGTTTTCCAGACCTCACCCCGAAGGTGCACTTGTTCGGGTTTAATCTCAGCTTGTATAACTTCAAACGGTCAAACAGCTTTTGTAGATGGTCAAGGTGTTCCTCCTTAGTTTGGGACCTCACAATCATATCGTCGACGTATACTTCAATCTCATGATGGATCATATCATGAAACAAGGCAACCATGGCACGCTGATATGTTGCCCCAACATTTTTCAATCCAAAAGGCATGACCTTGTAGCAAAAGGTACCCCATTGAGTAACAAAGGTGGTCTTCTCCATGTCTTCGGGAGCCATTTTTATCTGATTATAACCGGAGAAATCGTCCATAAAGGAGAATACCTTGTGCTGGGCAGTGTTGTCAACTAGAACGTCAATGTGAGGCAGAGGGAAGTCATCCTTAGGGCTCGCCCTGTTCAAATCCCTGTAGTCAACACACATTATGACCTTACCATCTTTCTTAGGCACTGGAACCACATTGGAGACCCACTGAGGGTAAGAAGTTACTGCTAGAAAATCGACGTCAAATTGTTTCATAACCTCAGCTTTGATTTTCTCGGACATCTCTGGACGCATACGACGAACCTTCTGTTTTACCAGAGGGCATTCTTCCTTAGTAGGCAGGCGATGAACCACAATGTCAGTATCTAACCCAAGCATATCTTCGTAAGACCAGGCAAAGATTTCCACGTAGTCATGCAGCATCTGAATCAACCGTTGTTTCACACTAAGCTCCAGATTTGCACCGATCTTGACTTCCTTTTTGTCTGTCTCAGTACCCAGATTCACTATTTTCACTGGCTCTTCATGTGGCTGAATGGCCCTCTCTTCTTGAAGTAGCAGTCTTGCAAGCTCACCAGGCACTTCGCAATCATCTTCACCTTCGTCTTCAGCTAAGTTGATCGGATTTTCGAATTCATAACTGGCAGTAGCAGAGTCGTTACCAGTGAGATCCAAAGTGGATTGAGACTTGTATATGTGAGTGTGTGCAAAATAGATGTTTTGCAATATATAATAAAGAAAGACAAGGAGCGCAAGATTTGAAATGCAAAAACGTCCAATGCTTTTATTAATGATATATGAAAATGGCACACAAAATCCCTCACAAATGAAGCCACGGTGCCCCGGGTAAGACACCGGGCCATAAAGTTTCACAATATTGTCTGTTACAAATTCAAAACAAAAGAGTTCATTATTGAGTAACAAAAGTAATAGGGATGAAGTCTTTTGCTGTCCAGTTGTTTGGTCCACCGTTGGTCGTAGGGTAGATCCAGCTGTCGAATTCAGATTCCTCCACATCATCTTCGATGGCATTTACTCCCGAGTTGCTGATGAACACAGGAGGTCTTCCAATCCTTGCACTACGAACAACCCTTTGAGCTTCTGCAGTGAAACCCAAACCAAACTTGTTAGTCTTCTGAGTGAAATCAGGAAGTCGGCCCCAGTTTGCATACTCACCCTTCTCAATAACAGCCCGGGCATCCTTTAAGGAAGCCATCTTCAAAGGAGAATCTTCAACCACAGTCTCAGCTGATGCCAGCGTCTGAGGAACCTCTTCAAAGTGCTGAAATGGAGTCTCAATGAACTCCCCATCCATCTCTATGTACCGGAACGAGTTGAGGTGGCTGACCATGTACTCTTCCTCCCCCTGTACTATCATAATCTTTCCTTTGACCGGGTACTTCAGCTTTTGATGGAGTGTGGAGGTCACAGCTTCAGCTTTATGGATCCATGGACGACCCAACAAACAAGAATAGGACGATCGAATGTCCATCACGTAGAATGTAGAATCGAAGACCCGAGAAACAACTCTGATTGGAATATCAACCTCACCATGCACCATCCTTTTAGACCCATCAAAGGCCCGGACAACAATGTTACTTGGCTTTAGCTCCAACCCTTTGCAATCCAACCTGTCTAGAGCTTTCTTGGGCAAGACGTTCAATGAGGAACCAGTGTCAACCAACACATGTGCAAGAGTAGTGCCCCTGCATTCAATGGAGACATGCAGGGCAGCGTTATGGTTCTTCCCTTTAGCAGTCAGATCAGCATCAGAGAAACCCAAACCATTATCAGCAGTTAAATTGGCCACACAATCGGTAAACTGATCAGCTGATGTCTCTTGTGGCACGTGGGCCGTCTTCAGGAAGGTAATCAGGGCCTTGGCATGGGCCTCTGAACACAATAACAATGATAACATAGAAATCTTGGAGGGGGTTTGCCCCAGCTGCTCAACTACATTATAATCACTCTTCTTAATGATCTTCAGAATCTCTTCCATCTTCTGTTTGGAAGCTTCAACATTGATGGTCTTTGGTACCTCCGTCTGGGCAGGCATATCAGTGGCGATCCCTTTGCCCCGAGCGTCAGATGACTCAGCGACAGGGGTAGAACTAAGAACTTGATCAGGAAGGGAAGTAGGTACATTTGCAGGTGAAATGACAACAGGTCTTCGGACCGTTGGTGGCGTAATATCGGGTGAGAACAGTCTACCATTGCGAGTGACTTTAGTAGGCCCGGTAATGTTGCTGACGCCGGTATTAGTATCAAACTCTTACTTAACTCCAAGAACATAAACATCTGCCCCATAGTGCCAAGGGACAACTTTGTCAGAGATGTAGGGAATAGGCCCCGGAATAGTGATGATTATGGGTGCAATATTCTGGATAGGCGTAATTCTGACAGGCTTCCTCAAGGGAGCCTTGGGAGAATTGTTGAAAATGGTAACAATGGAAACTTCTTCAGTAGGGGTGGCAGGAACAGCAATCTTCTCAAACAGGATTTCCTTATTATCCATCAGGTTTTGGATGCCTGACTTCAAAGATGGGCAACCAGTAAGTGAAACAGAACACAGATGGCAACCTTCACTATATCCCGGAAATAAACCGGCTAGCAACAGGTTCTTCTTGACAGTCATCAGCGGGGTAAAAATATCATCCACAGAGGCTACAAACAAGTCTTCCTCTACAACACTTACTCCATGTTTGGGCATGGGAGCCGTCACAACATTGGGCCTCTCGGGCGCCTCGAACTCAATCTCCTTTGCATCGATTAGGTCCTGAACCCTATTCTTAAAAGCCCAACAATCATCCGTATTATGCCCCGGGCTGTCAGAGTGATAAGCGCAGCGGGCGTTAGGATTGTACTTTGGGGATGTTGTGTTTGAAATCTTCGGAGCTTCTTTTAGAGTCACCAGACTGGTTGTCAGTAACTGCGGTAATATCTGGGACAAGGTCATATTGAGACGAGTGAACTGCCTTCGAGGTCTCTCGCCCCTTTGTTGGTTGTGATGCTGAGGAGCACCAGCAGGTTTCGAAATAACCACCGCGTTGACGACTTGGCGGTGTTCAGATTTATTCTGTCTTCTTGAACCATAGACAACACTAGATTCTTTCTTGAACGACTTCTTCTCAGTGCTCGATGAGGCACCCTTCTGTATCTTCCCAGCCTTGATACCAGCTTCAATCCTCTCACCAGTCAAGATAAGGTCTGTAAACCCGGCTGAAGAGTTTCCAATCAAATGGTTAAAGAACGGACCAGACAGGGTCCCCAGAAACATATCAACAAGTTCACGATCAGTTAAAGGTGGTTGCACCCTTCCGGCAAGGTCTCTCCACTTTTAAGCATACTCTTTAAATCCTTCACCCGTCCTTATTGACATACCCTGGAGTTGGGTACGCGTAGGAGCGAGGTCGGAATTATATTGATACTGCTTATAGAATGCAGTAGCCAAATCTTCCCAGTTACGGATACTGGCTCCATCCAGCTGATAGAACCACTCCAGCTGAGTCCCTAAAAGACTGTCCTGAAAGAAATGGATCCACAAATTCTTATCAGCTGTGTAAGGCTGGATCTTCCTTACATATGACCGGAGGTGCAGCTTTGGACAGGAAGCTCCGTCATATTTGGCAAAGGCAGGTGCCTTGAACTTATGGGGAATCACCACCCCAGAGGATAAACCTAGGTCTCCGAAGTCCAGACCGGGCATGTTCTGTATCTCCATAGCGCTCAAGCGGTCCTCCAACTGTTTGTACCTATCCTCAGCAGGGGGATACTGTTCTTCATCATAATCCGTCTCGTTGTCGGAGACCACGGGGCTAGGAACCCTTCTCTCTTGTGGACTGTCTTTCCCAACAGATGAGGTGGTCAGATCAACCTCATTCTGCAGTCCATTTCCAAACCTGCATCCAGTGTTGAACAGGACGGTCCTCATCTTCTTCTTCTTCCTCTCTTTCAGAATCAGAGTCTTCAAATCCTGTTGACCCTGGGCTAGGCTCATAACCAACTCTTGGAACTGGGCATTCTGGGCCTGGAGGGCCTTGATAGCTTGCTCAGTGGAAGGTTCAGTAGACATGATGATTGCTGAAATAAACATCGAAGAAGATAAGTGACCTGTAAAAGGGTACCTGTTTATGCAGTGCATGCAATGAAATGCGTATGATTTATGTTTTCAAAGACAATCGGGATTCAAATTTGTAGACAAGAAAGGAAACACACTTTATTAGATTTAACTTCGGAATTTAAATTGTTCAACAAATTGCCCTTAGGCGTTACAAGAATGGAAATACTGAAAAGTAAATAAAACCATAAAAGAAATCCTCAAAGGTCCATCAATGTTCCCATGGCTTCTTCTTCTCAGTGCGGATATAATCATTCAGGATCCGCTCGTTCTCCAGTTGCTTAGTCAGCTTCTGGATTTTCTGTTCTTGTTCGTTGAATCTTTCCCGATAAGAATCCCGTTCTTCCTGCAGTTGCACCCAAGACCTCTTCAGTGTGCCAACATCAGTGGGCGTATGAGGATGGAGAATAGTTGGAGGAACCTCGTCTTTATCAGCAACTTCAAGAATAATAGGCCTGACAGCTTCGTATGGCATACCTAACTTCTGGGCACGGCTGCGGACCCATCTGAAATATGACTCCATTGGCAGAGAAGTCTTTGGTCCCAACTCAAGTGGGTCATATTTGTGAACTCTACCCCAAGCCCTGATGAATCTACGACGCAGCTCATCGCTATCTACCTGAAAATCAAAGACGATATGAGGTATCAACATCTCATGAGGCCCTTCTCTTCTGGCTCTTCCAAACTGACGGAGAGCTAAACATGGGTTATAAGAGATTCCTCCATGGGTTCCGATCAATGGAACATTAGGATATTCTCCACAACGATCAATGACGGCCACCTCATCTAAGCCTCTGAGAGTCCAAATAATGTCATTATCAGTAAGAGACATTATCCTATGAGCCCAACCCCTTCCTTCTTTGTTCTTCAGTACAGATTTAGGGAGGTGCAAAATAAACCACCTCGACAATAAAGGAGCACAACACATCAACGTTCCCCGCTTTTGGGCGGTACGAGCATATAGCTGATGAAGGATATCACCCAAGAGAGTGGGTACAAGGTTCCGAGAGATGAAGATCCTTATGGCATTAACATCAACAAAGGTGTCAGGATTTGGAAACAATACCAGACCATAGATTAAGAGGGCCAAAATGTCCTTGTATGCTTTGAAGTCTAAGTCATTCCAGAAACAATTAGCTTTGCCAACCAGAAATTTAGCCAAAAAGCCCTTAACTCCACTTCTAGTCTCCCAGTTAGCCATTACTTCTTCTTTGGTCAAGTGAAGGGCTGCAGCAATCTCTTCAGGCCTGGGAGTCTTTTCCCAACCAGTAAATGGAGTCTGCTCCAAAACAGGGATACCAAGCAACTTAGAGAATTCTTCCAGGGTAGGGACCAGCTGGAAGTCTTGAAAGGTGAAGCAATGATATAGCGGATCATAAAACTGGACTAGGACACTCATCATTTGTTGGTCCCACTTTGAGGTGACTAAACCGAGAAGAGAACCATGCCTCTTGATGAAGGAAGTAGTGTCTGGAATCCTGTCAACCAATTCTTTAAGCAAAGTAGGTGGTTGAACAAAGTTGAGCCGGATAGTATTCCTACGCATGGGCATCATGATGTCCTACAAAACAGAGCAAAGATGAAACCTTCTTGTCTTTGAAATGGGTTAGTCCTTATGCGGGATGTATGCAATGTTATGATGTTATGATTTTATGATAAAGGCACACCACAAGTATTCACAAAAGGCAAACATGGTAAAGGCACACAAGTCACACAAAAGAGCCCTTAGATTTCAGGCTGGCATGAAGTTTAGGTACTACCCTCTTTCAGTTTCAGTTGGTTAAGACCTGTCCTAAAAATAGTAATCGGGTTCTAGAGGATCTCAATATCACTGACTACCCTCAATCGGTCATAATTCCAGTTTGGTAACCTTTTCTTGCAGACGGAACCATCGCGAGAGTTTAGTCTCAATGAGTGTAGCATACTGCTACTGTTCTATGGCCAAGTTGGTCAATTTAAGGTTCTAAGGTCAGTTGGTTCTTAATGACTCCTCAGAAGACCCATATTCTCCTCGTTCCAACACAAGGGATATCGGTACAGACCAAGGTGTCACACCAACATAGCTACTGCTTCATCCGTGTCGGTCTACACCTGACAGATCCCTCACAGTTTATTGCTACTTACCTAAAGGGTATCCCCAGATCCGGGTTAGGATCTATAAAACTCCGATACAAGCCCACAAAGTTTAAAGCATACAAAGAATACAATTGAAAACACAAGTGATCTAATCCTAAGGTACACCTCACTTATATATTCCCCAGCAGAGTCGCCAGTTCTGTGATCGGTGGGAATGAGAACTGACTGTTTTAGAATGCTGGTTCGCGTTTGCGTTTGTTTTTGCAAAATGTCGTGGTAAGCAAGAGTCGCCACCATCTTTTATTGTATCCAACAAGGAAAGGACAAAAGCACAGCAAAATTCCTTTTCGAGATGTTTCTCGGGTTCGGGAGGTAGATTATAGAAAGGGAAGGTGTTAGCACCATTTTTATCCGTGGTTATCCACGGGATCTTAGGTACTTGCTCATTGTGTTTTCAAAAGTTTGCTTTTCTTTGTGATTGTGGGTTTGAAAAGGGTTTTTATTTTGAAGAGAGTGTAGGTGCGAAAAGTTTGTCTTGTTTTGAAAGAGCAAGTACCTGAGAACCTCTACCTACTCAAAAGGAATTAAACTGTGTAAATGTCCTTTAGACAGTGCTATCCCACTATTGAGAAGTAGGTAGCACCGTCGTTGGAGTTTTCGGGTCAATTCGATTAAGGGACATGTGGTCACTAAAGCAATGTTAGGACGCCTTAGCGGTAACCCTAATGTCTTAGATCATTTTATCTGAGGCAACTGTTTCGAGGCAACTTATGATCTTTGGACAAGAGGGCAACCTCTAAAACTTCCTATACTCAATGACCACATCGAGGCAACCAAGTGAGGCATACCCTAGGAGTGGCATGTGCAAATGTGTCAATTTTCAGTTACGTTATCTTTGTACAGGTTATGGTGAGCTACGGTTGATTTTAAGTTAAGGTAAATCTTGTCATGCATAGCCTATTAGCATACATCTAGCAGTTAATGGTTGCGGAAAATAAAACTAAGCTATTACAAGGCGTCAGGTATTTACATCGCCAAAAACAAACCCTTGAAAAGTAAATTGCGGAAAAGTAAATGAAAGCGATAAAAAGGCCTAATTAAAACTATTACATCCTCGGAACAAATACAATTATATGGACAAAAAATAATATGCGCGAGAAAAATTGAATCGGAGAGTTTTTAGGGTTTTGACCCTTTTTTAAGAAAGAAAGAGATTTTTTGTTATTTCTTGCATTTTATTAATTAAACCTAGACTAATTAATTAATTAAATAAAAAGGAAATATATATTTTTTTGTGGGTTTTTTTGAATGTTTAAGGAAAATAAAAAATAAAATGATTAAATATATTAATTAACCTAATTCTACACCAATTTTAATTTATTGCAAAATATTAAAATTATGCCTAAATCAATTAAATTATGTTAATATTTATTTACAAAATAAACTAATTAAATTTAATAAATAAAAATATTATATATTTTGTTTCTGAATTTTTTTAAAGAAAATGTTAATTATTTTTGTTAGTAATTAATTAAGAAAATAAATCAAGTAAAATAAAAAATATAATGAAAGAAAATAAAAAAAAGGGCAAACTCAGGGGGTCTGGGCCCAAAAAGGGGGGTGTTTGATCAGCAGTTTTCCAGGCCCATTATGCTCAGCCTGTTTGACTTTGGTGATTCCCTGCATGCTCGTTGACCAGGGCGTATGGTGGATGCTCCAATCTGGCCTTTAAATCTTGGCCTGAAGCCACATGGCGTACTGAGATTTGAAGCGTATGGTGGACTCCCTTTTGAAACTTGCACGTGAATACCTGTAGAAGAAAAATAACAAGGTTTTGGGGGACCTGGAAATCGAACCCAGGTCCCAATACTCATTGGCCATCATCCCAACCACTCAACCACCTGCATCTTTTTGTTATTATAATATACATCAATTAACATATATCAAACAAACGCTTATGCTTGGAAAAAAAATAAAACGCGCGCTAATTCAAATAGACCAACCAGATGACAACACATCATCATCTTCAACCTTGGTTCTGTGTAAACAGAATCAAATAGCGGGGGTTTTTAACCTCCACTACCTCCCTGCACGAAAAATAGCGAATAGACACAGAGAAAACATAAATATTTCACGAGGTATGGGTTCCAATTGTCTTGGCCTCACGAATTTAACCATGTATCCCATTGGTTCCAATTTTTCCTGGATTGGAAAGCCCTATTTGAAAACTTGAAAACCCTAGAAATTCAATCATGGCATCTCTCGATTCAGGGCACTATAGTTCAATTCAATCATTCCATTAGCTTCGTATGATCTCTAGCAATGCAAATCAATCACAAAAACATGTCAAATGCATATGAATTAAGAGATACAGTTTTGAATAGGAAGTGCAAACTGTGAAACTGTATTTCGTGATTCCTTGAGCTTTGGTGCTTGAATTTGATTGTAAATCAATCCTGGTACCTCCTGCAATGTGTTTGGATGGACAAGGCACCTTGAATTGGCCTAAATTGCAAGAACAAGTTTTGGTTTTTCTTGAAAATTCTTGAATTTGATATGGCCGTTTCTGCAGCTTTCAGTCGTGAATTAGGTTATGGTTGGCTTGCTTGCATATAAGGGAATCAGTCTAGGTCAAAATTTGGATCCAACCCATGTGCATTGAAGATTAAATCCTTGATTGATAAATCAAATATTCTTGATTTTTCATGATTGAACAAGTTGCCAAAATTGGATATTTTTGTATCTTTTTGATTGTGCACGAATTAGTCAGCATATTTGGATGATATTTGGTTCACAAATTGATTTAAAAATCAAATCTTCTATTTTCTTATAATTTAAATTAATTAAATGAATTAATATGTATTAAAAATCCATTTAATCAATAAATTTAAGAAAATAAATCCCATTTAACTTGGTGGGTCGTGCATAGGTCATGGGTGAAGTTTCAAGAAGAGATTTGAGGCCCATTAGCAAAAAGAAGGTGTTTTGAGCAAAATTGACTTTTGCAAATTCATGAAAATTGCCCAACTTCTCCAATACATAATTTGCTCAATTTTGATCATATGACCATGTTCTTGGACATTTTGGAAAGCCCTTGAAGTCCTCTAACCAATGCCTTTGGTCCCATGTCATTTGGATTTACCAATCTCAAGTTATGGCCTTTGACTCAAAGTGTACTTTTGTTGACTTTCGAAATTGACCTATAATGTAAAATTTGTAACTTTTTGTGAGAGCATTTCTTGATCTTGTAGTGTGAAGATGGATTGTAGGAGATTTCATCCTCTTCAAAATGAGATTTGGATGGAATTTTTCTGATAAACCATGAAAGAGTTATGCCCTGGTCAAAGTACAGTTGACTTTTCTACTGTCCAAAAAGAGTAACCTTTGCACCTTGATGATTTTTGAGATATTCTTGTGGGATCATGATCAGGACTTGATAAAATGATGATTGGGAACTAAAAATAAGATGTTGACAAAAAATTCTGACTTTTGGCTGCAAAATGACCATTTTGCCCTTGCAGTTGACTGTAGATCAAATGGAGCTTTTGACTGTGCAAACTGGCACTGTGAGTCTTGAAACTTGGCATGTAGGTGCTAAAGAATGTATATAGGCCTATGAGACTTGATTGAACCATTGAGAACCCAAAATTCCTTGAAAGACCCAAAACCCTAATTTTGAATTGACTGCCTTAGGAGGTGATTTGACTGTACAACCCTTGAGCCATTTTGAGCAATTTGAAGATCATTCTTGACAAATTTTGAGGAATATGGGAGGGAAAATTTTGGGGTACAACACCTACAAATATATGATGACAGTCCCTTCGAACTGCTAAGGTATCCTTACTTGTTGCCTTCAGTGACCATTTCGTCCCTTCAAACGTCCCTTTAAAATTCCAACTACGGTGCTACCTATTCCTTAATAATAGGATAGCGCTGTATAAAGGAAAATGAACAGTCTTTTTCGAGTAAGTAGATTAGTTCCTAGGTAATTTCTCAAAACAAACAAACTTTTTCACACAAACATGTTTCGAACAGTTTTCAAAAACAACTTCGCAACACTCTTGAGGAAAGAAACAAGGGTTAAAATGAAGTAAAACAAAACTTTTCAAAACAAGCACACACAAGCAATTTCAAAATGAGCAAGTACCTAAGAGCCCATGGAAAATCATGGATGGAAAGGGTGCTAACACCTTCCCTTTCTATAATCTACCCCCCGTACTCAGAAACATCTCGAAAAAGGTTTTTTCTGTTCTTTTTCCTTTTCCTGATTGGATAAAATAAAAGTCGGTGGCAACTCTTACTTACCGCGACATTTTGCAAACAAAAAACGCAAACCAGTATAACAGTCGGTTCTGCCACCGTATCACAGAACTGGAGACTCTGCTGGGGACAATTAATAAAGTGGGGTATACCTTAAGATCTAAGTCATTTTTAAATTGCCTTCTTGTTTGTTTTGCCTCCTTTATCTTTAAGGGTTTCTGCTTGGGTATTGTTGAAGATCCTACACCCGGATCTGGGGGACACTTTTTAGGTAAACAAAAATAGATCGTGGAGACTGTACGGCATATACCGATATGGTTTAAGCGATGGTTGTGTTGGTGTGACACTTTGGTTGGTACCGGTATCCTTCGTGTGGAAACAAGAAGAATACGGGGCCGCCGCGTGGTGTCGTGAAGCACTAACGGACCTTAGAACCTTAGTTGAACAAACTTGGCCATCAGAAAGTAGTGAGATATCCGACCTCGGTATAAAGTTGAGGATTGGTTTATACTCGATGCTACACTCATTGAGATCAGACTTTCTGGATATTTCGGCTGCAAGAAAAGATTGCTTGAGCTGAAACAATGCCCAATAAAGGATGATCAGTGATATTGAGAATCTTTAGAACCCAATTACTTTTCTAAGACAGGTTTGAAACCAATCCAACTTCAAGAGGGTATGACCTTAAAACCCATGCAAGCCTAAACCTAAGGTTGTTTACGTGACTTGTGTGCTTTCAACTTGAACTACTTACAGAGTTTTATTACCTGACAACATGAGTTCCTTGCAGGTTTTGTTTACAGTTATTATCCAATAACTTGGATTTCTTGCAGGGTTTACTTGCTTACATTACTTCTCACCTTTGCTTAAAAGCATAACATACACATCATAACATCATGCTTTAACATTTCCTTAACCATTTCAAGGATCTCGAGGGCCTGTGATGCAGGTTATGATAAATCAGACGTCTAGCAAGGGGTAAGAGGATTTATTTTCCTCTAGCCAATGTCGTCAGAAGATCAAAACTCAACAACTCGAGTCAGGGGCTATGACCCACTTGATATGGTGAGCTTGACTCTCGTAGAAGGACTCTCAACGATACAAAGTTATTCAATCAAAGCTGCAAAATTCAACTTCTGACATTTTCTTGTTTACCCCGCGAGATCCTTGAAAACGTTGCATACATATATAATACATATCATTGCATAAGCAGGTTTCAAAGCAGGTCTCTCATGTTCTCACTGTTTATTTAAGCAATGTGTGATCGGTGGATCTGGAACTGACTGTTTAACGCTGGTTCGCAAAATGTCGCGGAAGCAAGAGTCGCCACCGTCTTTTATTTTCTCCAAATGGAAAGGACAAAAGCACAGAAAAATTCCTTAAAGAGATTGCTCTCGGTTCGGGAGGTAGATTATAGAAAGGGAAGGTGTTAGCACCCTTTCTATCCATGGTTATCCATGGGCTCTTAGATACTTGCTCATTGTGTTTTCAAAAATGGTTTGTTTGCTTTTCAACTGTGGGTTTTAAAAAGTTTCTTTGAAAATTTCAGTTCGACTCTTGTATTGGTCCTCAAGAGTGTTTGAAAAATGCTTTCGAAAGCTTTTTGAAAATGTGTTGGTGTGAAAAGTATTTTTTTGAATTTGTTTTGAAATTTAGAGCAAGTATCTAAGAGTCGTCTACCTACCCTAAGGAATTCGTCTGTGTAGATGTCCTTAAAGTGGTGCCATCCCACCATTTAGAGGTAGGTAGCACCACTATTGGAGGTGTTCGGGTCAATTCGAGGTTCGGGACATGGTGATCACCAGAGCAATGGGAAGACACCTTAGAAGCTACCCTCATGCCAGGTTCCCGGATCATGAGGACTTACTAAGACATCCTCTACTCGACGATCACCTTTCGAGGCAAGGCAACAGTGAGGCGTACCCTAGGGGTGGTGTGTGATTTGTGTGTCCGATTCAGATATTTTATCTTGTCATGTTATTAGTGATCTATGCGCTTGTTTTTATTTTTGTCCATTTATTCTTGCATGCATTTATTCACAGTTAAAAGCGTGCGGAAAAGGTAAAGATTCTAAGCTATTACAAAAGGCGCGGGTCCACATCGCCAAAATTTCCAGAACCCGATTTGACAGAAAAAATAAAGGAATAATGAAAAGTAAAGTGCGAGAAATTAATTACACGGCTTTGGGAGAGGTACATAAATAATTAAAAGAAAAAGAAATAAATATGCGAATTGAAATTTAAATTAGAAACGAGGGCGTTGGACCCTTTTTAATGAAATTAAATTAAATGATTAACTTAATTAAATTAAGGAAAAGAAATTGTTTTTGGTATTTTTGTATTTTAAGATTTTAATGAAAGAGAATTAATTAAAATAAAATGCTAACCCTAATTCTAGTTGTTTTTTAGTTTATTAAGAAAGAATTAAACTTTAACCTAAAATTAAACCTAATTATTTTACATGCAATTTAATTACAAAAATAAATAATAGGAAATATTTAAGTATTATGAAAGAAAAGAAAAAGGGATAAAAATGATTATAAACCCTAATTCTACCAATTTTAGATTTTATTAAGGAAAATATTACAATTAAACCTAATTTAATAACTAAAATTAATTAATGCAATTTATTTACAAAAATACTAAAATAAAAATATTTATTATTTTTTTATCTTTTCTGATTTTTTGGTGTTTTTTTATATATTATGAAAGTATTAAATTAATTAAAAAAACAATAATTGAAAGAAAGTAAAAATAATGAAAACAAAGAAATAAATAAAAAATTTGCAAACCTAGGGGGTTCTGCCCCTAATTTGGAGGTTTTTCTTTAGCAATTTGGGCCCAATGAGCTTCAGGCCTTGTAGACTTTTTCCACTAGCGTGCCCAGGCGTTGACTGAGGTTCACCATATTCTTTAGGTCGTGACCCTTGGATTGATGAGATTGAACGCGTGGACGGCTTGATGGAGGGACATATGATGGTCCATAGCGTTGGCACTGCATAATATTATTAAATGAAAAATAGTATTGATGGGGTGGGGGACCTGGGATCGAACCCAGGTCCTAGAAGTCAACAAGATGCTTGCCTGCCACTGAGCCATGTAGTGCGTTTTGTATATATGATAATTAACAAATAATATAAAATAAACAAGCGTTAGTGGGGCGCTTTTCGCGCGGAATTTTGAACCAACCAATTACTGATGGCCACGCATCCTTCTTCTTCCTCGTTCGTTTATTTCCTGAAACACAAAAACATAGGCAACAGTTTTCAACTGTCCCCTTAGACCCCCTATCCCAAAATAGCGATTAGCTCAGGGAGGTTCATAAATTGAGCGCGAGGGTGGTTTCCAAATCGCCCCATCACGCTGAATCTAGTTACGACACTGTGAGGTTCTAATTTTGCAGCGTTTAGAAATGCCTAAATTGAAGCTTGCAAAACCCTAGAATATACCAATGGCAGATTTGCATATGGTGCCCAAAACTTCAATCAAACCATACAGTTAGCATTAGAATCAAATAATGAATATGAAGCAAATGTCAAAAATCGTTAAAATCGCATGATTCCTGATATAGGAATGCAAGAAATTCTCTGTACAGGGTGAGGTCGTTCTCACGTTTCTGGGGGTGGAAGCTTGTGGTTTTGATCCAAATGTGTTGCTTGATGTCCCAGGAATGTGATAGAACGGTTGTTTTACTTTGAAAAGCACTGGAATATGGTTTTCAGTTTTGGACTTTTCTTGGAAAATTCAAGTTTGCTTTCTTGGCATATGGCGCAGCTTGGAGTCAGTGAGCACGAGGGTTTCGTTCTGTACTTATGAGTGAGTGTTTTAGGTTAAGAAACTTGATCAAAATCCATGCATTGATGTGAAAAATATTTGATTTGCAAACCATAATTTTTCAATCTTTTTTCATGCTTTTGCTACCAAATCATGTCCAATTAGCTTCAATTCTTTCCTAATCTGACTTACACAAAATCTTGGAGATATTATATGCATAAAAAGATTTGAAACATTAGGTTTTATATTTTTCATGTATTTTAATTAATTTAAATGAATTATTAATAATAAAAATCCAAATAAATAAATAAAAAATGAAGAAAAACTTCCCTTTGGGCCAAGTGGTCGTGCACATGCCTTGGATGATGAATTGTGGAAGAAAAAGAGGCCCATTAGCAATTTTAGGTCATTTGAAACAATGTTGACTTTTCAAAATATCCAAAAATTTCCCAACTTCCACAAGGCATAACTTGCTCAATTTTTAAGATTTGCTCATGTTCGTGGACATTTTGGAAAGGTATTTGAGTCCTCTAACCAATGTCTTTGGTCCCATGTCATTTTGATTTACCAATCTCAAGTTATGGCCTTTGACTTAAAGTCCCTTTTTGTTGACTTTTGAAAATGACCTATAATGTTGAAATTGATAACTTTTTGTGAGAGCATTTCTTGGACTTGAAGTATGAAGATGGGTTGTAGGAAATGTCTTTCTCTTAAAAATGAGCTTTGGATGGAATTTTTCTGATAATCCACGTGAAAGTTATGCCCTGGTCAATTTACAGTTGACTTTTTCAACTGTCCAAATAAGGAAACTTTTGCATCTTGATGATTTTTGAGCCAATCTTTGAGAATCATGATCAAGCATTGATCAAATGATGTTTGTGGCTTCAAAATGAGATGTTGACCAAAAATTTGAACTTTTGACTGTCAAATGACCATTTTGCCCCTACAGTTGACTGTAGTGCAATTAGGGTTTTTGACTGTGCAATTTTGTGCTGAAAGTCTTGAAACTTGGTATGAGGATGCTTGACCATATTTGTAGGCATGTGGGACTTGATTGGACCCTTGGAAACTTCATTTACTTTGTCAGAACCAAAACCCTAATTTTGACTGTTATGAGGCCCTTGAACTGTGCAACCCTTGGGGAGATTTTGAAGCTTGACTTGGCAATTTCTTGAAGAATATGGGAGGGCAAATTTTGGGGTACAACAGTTGCCCCTGTTCAATCTTCTTAGACCTGAGGATGCAGATTGGCTGACGTTCCTTTCGTAATCCGAAGGTGGAAGATGATTGAACACTAGAGTGCCCAGAAATTTGCGCTTACATAGTAGCAGTGTGATGGTGGAATGGGCTTATAGATGCCATTTGGAGATTGACGGATAGGATGATGGGCTTATAGATGCCATGCTAAGAGATGATGGAAGGTGGATGGGTTTATAGATTCCATCTGGATGTTGATCGCGTAAGAGCTTCCTTAGCGAGAACTTGCATACCTGCAAAAGAAAAATGAGTACCTGACATGTTGCAGGAGCTGGTCTTCAGATGCTTGGTATAGATGTGTCCTGACTGGTTATAGGAGCTGAATCTGGAGCTTCAAATGGTGATGAATGAACCAGGGATGGTTACTACCTCAATAGGAACGGTGAGAGAACCTTGGATAACTTCAGCTTCAACAGCAATCGTTGAGCGAATCTTGGGATTACCACCTCCGCAGGATCGGGGAGGGAACCATAGGCGACTACAACCTCAACAACAAACATTGAGAGAATCTTGGTGGGAATTACCATCTCCGCAGTATCGGGGAGAGAACCATAGGCGATTACAATCTCAATAGCAATCATTGAGAAAACCTTGGATGGAATTATCATCTCCGCAGCATTGGGGAGAGAACCATAGGCGATTACAATCTCAATAGCAATCATTGAGAAAACCTTGGATGGAATTATCATCTCCGCAGCATTGGGGAGAGAACCATAGGTGATTACAACTCAATAGCAATCATTGAGAAAACCTTGGATGGAATTATCATCTCCGCAGCATTGGGGAGAGAACCATAGGCGATTACAATCTCAATAGCAATCATTGAGAAAACCTTGGATGGAATTATCGTCTCCACAGGATCGGGGAGAGAACCATAGGCGATTACAACTCAATAGCGATCATTGAGAAAACCTTGGATGGAATTATCATCTCCGCAGCATTGGGGAGAGAACCATAGGCGATTACAACCTCAATAGCAATTATTGGGAAAACCTTGGATAACTTCTACCGAGTCTTCATCAGAAAAATCTGTTTGGGGTCGATTTAACTGGACTAGAGAAGGCCTTGGACTGGATAAGAAATCTTTGGAGTCAATTTAACTGAACCGGTCTAGGTCTTGGAATGTCTTCAACTGGGTCTTTATCAAAAAAATATGTTTGGGGTCGATTTAACTGGACCAGAGAAGGCCTTTGACTGGATAAGAAATCTTTGGAGTCGATTAACTGAACCGGTCTAGGTCTTGTAATATGATTGAGAATTTAACTGAATCTTTCCTGAAAGGTAAAGGTCATTCATATGCAATGCATGATATGGACCAAGCAATGATGTTCTCAACATAAATGAGATTTGTAAAATATGATGCGTACATGCATACTATAATGATGTATGGAAGTGCGATGTTTATGAATGTATTTTTCGTCTAGGAAAGTAAATCCTTGACGGGTGCCGGGAAGTCACTCCTGGGCTGATGTTGGAGAATAGATTTTGCTTCCGCTGGGGATGATGATTGCAAGAATACCGGTAGGAGAAGATGACTCCGTTGGGGAATAAACTTGGCGAATGGAATAAATATGCGGGGAGGAAAGTACTTTAATGATCTTACTGGGAAGCAATACTCTGTGGGGAGAGAGATACTTTTGCTGAGCGTTGACAACTTGCTGGGGGATACCCTCGTTGTGTTGGAAGTGCTGATAGACTTCGCTGGGGATAAGAAGACTTCGTCGAGGACGCTCTTTCCGTGGCTTTTGGCTGAGGATAACCCAGTTATATCCTGGTAAGGAAATAACTCTTTGAAGTAGAGCCGGGCGATGCATTCGTGCTCTGCGAGGATAAGCTTCCAGAATCTACTGGGGATAAGCTTACTGCCTGGGGGATGGATTCCAACTTTCCTGGGGAACTAGATTGGACTCTCTGGGGGGAAGTTTTGAACTGTATCGGAAGTAACTCCACTGAATGCTTGATATACCACCGGGGAACAATCTTTAGACCAAGACTACCGGGGATGCTTGTTTAAGAATGATATGCTGGGGAATGTTGAGATCTGCTGGAAGACACCCAACTTCCTTAAGTTTGATACTATAGCTTCGCTTGAGGAGAGTATACTGTCTTGCTGACTTACTCTCTGGGGAATTGGGGTATCTGGTTGTGTTCTTTAGCTGAACCTATCTTGATACCTTAGAGGATAGAACAATTAGATTGCTTAGACAACTCTTTATTGCCCCTGTTTCTAATGTTACCTGTAATTAATCCTTTGTTTCGTATGCAAATATTTATGAGTTAGCAAATTATTATCAATGCATATATCACAAATTGAACCTTGGACGTTCTTCGCAAAACAAAACAGAAAAAGGAAAAACAATTGGCACTTTTAACTGAAAAATATATATTTGTATTGATTTTTGAATGGCCTGAAAATAGGCATTTCGTGTACAAGAGGCTGACGTCCTAGTAAGAGAACACCGCCGAACAGAAGAGTTTATACAAATTTATACAAGAGAAAATAAACAGCTGTGTGAAATGAATGATCCCACTGGGTTTCAACTCTGCTATTGCCTTTATAACTCAGAGCGTCTCATCACTTGATGACCTAAGCGAAGATGAAGCTGACTGATCGATGCCGTCTGAACTTGATGTAGATACCGGATTCTGGATGCAAAGTGATCCAATGAGACATAGTATTACGCTTTATCCCTAATTTTTGCCTGGACCGCCCTTTCGGGTTTTCAGTCCACCGGGATACCCATTTTTGCCCAAGCCGCCTTTTCAGGTTTTCGACTTGCCGGGTGTACAGATTTTTTCATTTCATCCCTTCATTTTTCCCGAACCCTTTTGGTTCGCCGGGAAGCCCTAATTTTTGCCTAGGCATGTCAGCCTAGCGGGTCTTTTTTTTCATGCGTAGTATCTTTTTACTATGTCTCCATTGGCGGGGTGAGGAAGGTAGTCACCATCCATGTTGGTTAGAATCATGGCTCCTCCTGAGAACACATGTTTAACCACAAATGGCCCTTCGTACGTAGGGGTCCATTTTCCCCTTGGATCACTCTGAGGAAGGATGATTCGCTTGATTACCAGATCCCCAACTTGATATTCCTGTGGTCTGACTTTTTTGTTAAATGCCCTGATCATTCGTTTCTGGTACGTCTGACCATGGCAGATAGCAGCAAGTCTCTTTTCATCAATAAGGTTGAGCTGATCAAGTTGTGTCTGGATCCAATCATCCTCGTTCAGATTTGCATCCTTCATTATCCGGAGAGAGGGTATTTATACTTCGATTGGTAAGACTGCCTCCATACCATAAACCAAAGAGAAAGGAGTTGCCCCCGTTGACGTCCTGGCTGAGGTACGGTACCCATGTAGAGCGAACGGTAACATCTCGTGCCAATCCTTATAAGTCATTGTCATCTTCTGCACGATTTTCTTGATGTTCTTATTTGCTGCTTCTACAGCCCCATTCATCTTCGGTCTGTAAGGAGAAGAATTGTGGTGCTGTATTTTGAACTGCTCGCAGAGCTCAGCGATCATCTTGTTATTCAGATTGGTACCGTTGTCTGTAATGATCCTCTCTGGGACACCGTACCGACAGATCAGATTATGTCGAATGAACCGCGCCACCACAATCTTGGTTACCGTAGCGTAGGAAGCTGCTTCAACCCACTTTGTAAAATAATCAATCGCCACTAGGATGAAGCGATGCCCATTGGATGCCGTAGGTTTAATCTCACCAATCATGTCTATGCCCCACATTGCAAACGGCCAAGGCGCAGTCAGAACATTCAGGGGAACTGGAGGAACATGCACCTTGTCTGCATAAATCTGGCACTTATGGCATGTCCTGGAATGTTGGTAGCAGTCAGCTTCCATTGTGGACCAGTAATACCCTGCCCGAAGGATCTTCTTTGCCATTGTATGCCCACTGGAATGTGTACCAAAGGTCCCTTCATGTAGCTCTTCCATGATCCTTTCTGCTTCAGTCTTATCCACACAACGTAGTAAGGTTGAATCATGGTTTCGCTTGTACAAGATGCCGTTGCTAAGGAAGAACTTTGCCGCGAACCTTCTCAGGAACTTCTTATCATTGACAGATGCACCTTCAGGGTAATCCTGAGCTTCCAAATATCTCTTCACCTCATGGTACCAAGGCTTCTCAGTCACCAATTCAGTCTCGAGATCACAACAGTATGCCGGTTCGTCCAGTTTCCAGATGATGATCCGGGGAGCCTCATTATCCCATTTGACCTTGAACATAGAAGACATTGTAGCTAACGCGTCCGCCAACTGATTCTCTTCTCTCGGAAAGTGTTCAAAGGTTATCTTCGTGAAGTGGGGGATCAAGGTCAACACACATTCTCTGTAAGGAATCAGGTTTGGATGTTTCGTATCCCACTCTCCTTTGATCTGATTGATCACGAGAGCGGAATCTTTGAAGACACTCAGAAACTTGATCCTTAAGTCGATCGCAGCTTGAAGAACCATGATGCATGCCTCATACTCCGCCATGTTGTTGGTACAATTGAAACATAGTCGGGCAGTGAGTGGAGTATGAGTGCCTTGGGGGGATATGATTATGGCGCCGATACCGTTACCCAAAGCATTGGAGGCTCCGTCAAAGTGCATAGACCATCGGGATCCTTCCTCAGGTCCTTCATCTGGTCCAGGTATTTCACAATCAGTCACAATCATGATGCTTTCGTCTGGAAACTCGAAGTTCATTGACTGATAGTCGTCTACTGCCTGATGTGCTAAGTGGTCTGCCAATACACTTCCCTTGATGGCTTTCTGGGTTGTGTACTGAATGTCGTATTCCGTCAAGATCATTTGCCATCTTTCTATTCTCCCAGACAGAGCAGGCTTTTCGAATATGTACTTTATATGATCCATCTTTGAGATCAACAAGGTGGTATGAGTTAGCATATACTGTCTCAGCCGGCGAGCAGCCCATACCAAAGCGCAGCAAGTTTTCTCAAGCAGTGAGTATCGGGTCTCACAGTCGGTAAACTTTTTGCTAAGGTAATAAATGGCATGCTCTTTTCGGCCAGACTCGTCATGCTGCCCCAGCACACACCCCATTGAGTTGTCAAGTACTGTCAGATATAGTATCAGAGGTCTCCCTTCAACCGGTGGCATAAGGATGGGTGGTTCTTGGAGATACTCTTTGATTCTGTCAAAAGCGGCCTGACACTCATCATTCCAACGTACTACCCGATCTTTCTTTAGCAGCTTGAAGATTGGTTCACAGGTAGCAGTTAGGTGTGAGATGAAGCGAGCAATGTAATTCAGGCGTCCTAGAAAGCCTCTGACCTCTTTCTCTGTCCTAGGAACTGGCATCTCTTGAATAGCTTTAACCTTGGCAGGGTCCACTTGAATACCCTTATCACTTACAACGAAGCCTAGCAACTTTCCAGATCTAACCCCGAAGGTGCACTTGTTCGGATTCAGCCTCAGCTTGTACAGTTTCAACCGGTCAAACAATTTCTGCAGATGATCTAGGTGCTCTTCCTCAGTCTGGGACCTTGCGATCATGTCGTCAACATATACTTCTATCTCATGATGGATCATGTCATGAAATAAAGCAACCATGGCACGTTGGTAGGTTGCCCCAGCGTTCTTTAGTCCAAAAGGCATGACCTTGTAACAGAAGGTGCCCCACTGAGTAACAAATGTAGTCTTTTCCATGTCTTCAGGTGCCATCTTGATCTGATTGTAACCTGAAAAGCCATCCATGAAAGAGAATACCTTGTGCTGAGCTGTATTGTCAACAAGGACATCAATGTGAGGCAGAGGGAAGTCATCTTTGGGGCTGGCCCTGTTCAGATCCCTGTAGTCGACACACATTCTGACCTTACCGTCTTTCTTTGGTACCGGCACCACATTAGCAACCCACTGAGGGTAAGAAGTCACTGCAAGGAACCCATCATCAAACTGTTTCATAACCTCGGCTTTAATCTTCTCAGACATCTCTGGACGCATACGGCGGACCTTTTGCTTAACCGGAGGACAGTCTTCCTTAGTAGGCAAGTGATGGACCACAATGTCGGTATCCAACCCGGGCATGTCTTCGTAGGACCAGGAAAATATTTCCACATAATCATGTAGCATCTTAGTCAACCGTTGCTTCACACTGAGCTCTAGGTTGGCACCAATCTTTACCTCTTTCCTGTCTGCCTCAGTACCCAAGTTTATTACTTCCACTGGCTCCTCATGTGGTTGAATTGCCCTCTCTTCCTGAAGTAACAGTCTTGCAAGCTCGCCAGGCACTTCGCAATCATCCTCACCTTCGTCTTCGGCTAAGTTGATCGGATTTTCGAAGTCATAATTGGCAGTAGCAGAGTCGTTATCAGTGAGATCCAGAGTGGATTGAAACCTGTATGAGTGAGTGTGTGTAAATACAGCTGTTTTGAAATATGTATAAAGGAAGAAAAGACAGAAAAGGAGCACAAGATTTGAAATGCGAGAAAACGTCAAAGATTTTCATTTATGATATATGAAATGACAATTTGTATGCCCTCACAAATGAAACCACGGTGCCTCGGGTAAGACACCGGGTCATAGAGTTTATTTATTGTTTATTACAAATAATAAAACAAAGAAGTTTATTACTGCGTAACAAAAGTAACAGGAGTATGGTCTTTGGCAATCCAATTGGTCAATCCGCCTTCAGTCGTTGGATAGATCCAGCTATTGAACTCAGCTTCGTCTACTTCATTGTCTTCACCAACAACATTCACTCCTGGATTTGTAATGAACACAGGAGGTCTTCTGGTCTTTGCCTTCCGCATAGCTTTCTGACCCTCTGCAGTAAAACCCAGTCCAAATTTGTCAGTTTTCTGTGTAAAGTCGGGAAGCCTGCCCCAGTTAGCACATTCACCTTTCTGAACCACAGCCCGGACATCCTTCAGGGAAGCCATCTTCAAAGGAACATTCTCTTCTACTGCTGTTTCTGCTGCCGCTGAAATTGGAAGCACCTCCTCGAAATGCTGAAAGGGGGTTTCAATAAACTCCCCATCCATCTCAATGTACCTGAAGGAATTCAGATGGCTCACCATATACTCCTCCTCTCCCTGCACAGTGACGATCTTCCCTCTGACAGGGTACTTCAGCTTCTGGTGCAAGGTAGAGGTCACTGCCCCAGCTTTATGGATCCAAGGTCGACCCAGTAGACAAGAATACGATGGACGGATATCCATCACGTAAAAAGTAGAGTCAAAAACCTGAGAGCCCACACGAATAGGAATGTCAACCTCTCCATGAACCATCCTTTTTGAACCGTCAAAGGCCCTGACGATGATGTTGCTGGGTTTTAATTCCAGGCCTTCACAATCCAAACGGTCTAGAGCCTTCTTTGGTAGCACATTCAAGGAAGAACCAATATCCACCAATACATGTGCCAGAGTAGTGCCCCTGCATTCGATAGAGACATGCAGGGCATCATTGTGGTCTCTTCCCTTCGCAGTCAGGTCAGCATCTGAGAAACCCAAGCCATTGTCTGCTGTCAGATTTGCTACGCAATCAGTGAACTGGACTGCAGATGTCTCTTGTGGCACATGGGCCGTCTTGAGGAATGAGATCAAGGCCTTAGCATGGGCCTCGGAGCACAACAATAAGGAGAGCATGGAAATCTTGGAGGGCGTATGCCCCAACTGTTCCACAACATTGAAGTCACTCTTCTTTATAATTTTCAAGATTTCCTCCATCTCTTGTTGGGAGGCCTCAGCATTTACAGGTATCGGTGCCTCCATCCGGGCAGGCTCATCTTCAACTCCCTTACCCCGAGTATTGGATGACTCGGCAGCAGGGGAAACAACTTGATCAGCAACAGGAACATGTATACTTGTAGGTGTTATAAGGAGGGGTCTTCGAGTAGCGGGCGGTGCAATGTCAGGCGAGAAGAGCCTGCCACTGCGGGTAACCTTGGCTGGACCAGTGATATCGCAGATACTGGCGCCAGTGTTGAATTCTTGTTTGATCCCATTCACATACACATCTGCCCCATAGTGCCAGGGGACAGCTTTATCAGATACGTAGGGAAGAGGCCCCGGAACAGTGATAACAACAGGTGCGGCAGTCATGATTTGGACAGGCTTCTTCGGGAGAGCCTTGATTGGATTATTGAAGATGGTAACCACAGAAACTTCTTCTACCGGAACCAACTGAACAGCAGACTTCTTAAACAGAATCTCCTTGCTATCCATTAGGCTTTGGATGCCTAACTTCAGCAAGGGACAACCAGATAGGGAAACAGCACAGAACAGGCAACCCTCACTGCAACCCAGAAATAAACCGGCCAGCAGCAAGTTCCTCTTGACAGTCTTCAGAGGGGTAGCTAGGTCATCCACAGAAACAGCATAAGTATCTTCATCAACAGCATTTACCCCATGCTGAGGCATAGGAGCAGTAACCACATTCAGCCTCTCAGGCACTTCGAACTGTATCTCCTTTGCGTCGATAAGGTCTTGCACCTTATTCCTTAATGCCCAACAGTCATCAGTGGAATGCCCCGGGCTATCAGAATGATAAGCACAACGAGCATTTGGGTTGTATTTCGGAGAGGCAGTGTTTACACCTTTGGGGGCCTCTCTGACAGTCACTAGGTTGGTGGATAGTAACTGCGGCAAGATTTGGGATAGGGTCATGCTCAAACGGGTAAACTCTCTCTGGGGTCTTTCAGCCCTTTGAGGATTGGTTGGCCGAGGAGCGGCAGCAGGCTTAGCAATCATTACCGCACTGACAGATTGGCGGCGCTCAGATCTCTCTGGTCTTCGGGAGCCATATACAGCACTAGCCTCCTTTTTGAAGGGTTTCTTCTCAGAACTAGACGATGCACCCTTCAAAATCTTTCCAGACTTCAACCCAGCCTCAATTCTCTCTCCAGTCAGAATCAGATCAGTGAACCCTGCAGAAGAATTCCCAATAAGATGGTTGAAAAATGGCCCAGATAGGGTCCCCAAGAACATGTCTACCAACTCCCGATCAGTTAACGGAGGCTGCACCCTGCCAGCCAGGTCCCTCCACTTCTGAGCGTACTCTTTAAAACCTTCACTTGAACCTAACGACATACCCTGGAGTTGGGTACGTGTAGGGGCAAGGTCGGCATTATATTGATACTGCTTATAGAAAGCAGTAGCCAACTCCTCCCAGTTACGAACCTTGGTCCCATCCAGCTGATAGAACCATTCGAGATGAGTCCCTGAAAGACTCTCCTGGAAGAAGTGGATCCACAGATTCTTATCCGCTGAGTACGGTTGAATCTTCCGAACATAGGACCTGAGATGTAGCTTGGGACAAGACGCCCCGTCGTACTTAGTGAAAGATGGTGCCTTGAATTTCCGAGGAATGATCACACCAGTAGACAAACCCAAATCTCCAAAATCTAGCCCAGGTACCTGTTGGATCTCCATAGCATTCAACCTGTCTTCCAGCTGCTTGTAACGGTCTTCTGCCGGAGGATATTGCTCTTCATCAAAATCAGTCTCGTTGTCGGAGACTACCGGACTAGGACCTTTTTCTGCTTGAGGAGTACTCTTGCCAATAGAAGAACCAGCCTCTTCATTCTGCAGAGTGTTGCCAAACCTTCGGCCCGAGTTGAACAGAACAGTCCTTCTCTTCTTCTTCTTTTCCTTCTTCAGGAGCAGAGCCTTCAGCTCTTCTTGGCCCTGAGCCAAGCCCATGATTAGTTCCTGAAATTGCGCATTCTGCGCCTGAAGAGCTTTGATGGACATCTCAGTTGAGGACGAGTCAGGATTCATGATGCTGAAATAAACATCGAAGAACGGTAAGCAACCTGAAAAGAGGAAAACCTGCTATGCACATGATGAATGGAATGCGTATGATTTATGTTTTCAAAAACAATCGGGAATCAACTTTGTAAACAAAAAGGAACACACTTCATTAGATTCAACTTTGAAACCGAAATTATTCAACAGGTTGCCTTTAGGCGTTACATGAAAGGAAATACAGAAAAGGGAAATAAAACTGTAAAAGAACATCCGGAACTCCTTATTGATCCCATGGTCTCCTCTTCTCAGTACGGATGTAGTCATTCAGAGCTCGCTCATTCTCCAACTGCTTTGTCAGCTTCTGGATCTTTAATTCCTGCTCGTTGAACTTTTCCCGGTAAGAATCCCGCTCTTCTCGCAGTTGCGACCAAGATCTCTTCAATGTCTCATAATCAGTAGGTATCTGAGGAGGAAGGACAGTTGGAGGAACACCATCTTTGTCAGGACACTCAAGAATGACGGGTCTGACGGCTTCATACGGCATACCTAACTTCTGAGCACGGATGCGAACCCATTTGTAGTAGGCTTCCATAGGTAAAGAAGTCTTTGGCCCCAACTCTTGTGGGTCAGCTTTATGAACTTTGTCCCAAGCCTTGATGAACCTACGACGCAGCTCGTCACTATCCACCTGAAACTCAAAACTAATGTGAGGCACCAACATCTCATGGGGGCCTGCTCTTCTGGCTCTTCCAAACTGACGGAGTGCTAGACATGGATTGTAAGAGATCCCTCCTTGAGTACCAATCAGTGGAACATTAGGGTATTCCCCGCATCGGTCAATGACAGCTATCTCATCCAAACCTCTGCAAGTCCAAATGATGTCTTTGTCGGTGAGAGACATTAACCTATGAGCCCAACCTCTTCCTTATTGGTTATTCAGCACGAACTTAGGGAGGTGCGAAATAAACCACCTCACCAACAAAGGGATACAACACCATAGGGTTCCTCGTCTTCGGGTAGTACGAGCATGAAGTTGTTGCAAGATGTCACCCAAGAGAGTGGGCACCGGATTCTGAGACATAAAGATACTTACGGCAGTGCCATTGATGAAGTTGTCAGGATTAGGAAACAGGACTAACCCATAGATTAAGAGAGCCAAGATGTCTTCGTATGCTCTAAAGTCCAGGTCATTCCAGAAACTGTTAGCTTTACCAATCAGAAACTTGGCCAAGAAACCCTTAACTCCGCTTCTAGTCACCCAGTTGTCCATTACCTCTTGATGTGTCAAGGGAAGAGCTGCAGCAACATCCTCAAGCCTGAGGGTCTTTTCCCAACCAGTAAAGGGAGTCTGATCCAAGATAGGGATACCAAGCAAATCAGAGAACTCTTCCAGGGTAGGGACCAGCTGGAAGTCTTGAAAGGTGAAGCACTGGTATAAGGGGTCATAGAACTGGGTCAGAACACTCATCAACTGTTGATCCCGCTTTGTAGTGACTAAACTGAGAAGAGAACCATGCCTCTGAATGAAGGAAGTGGTATTTGGAATTCTTCTAACCAACTCCTCAAGCAACTCAGGTGAATGAACAAAGTTGAACCGGATAGTATTCCTTCGCACAGGCATCATGAGGTCCTACAAAACAGAGCAAAGGTGAAACCCTCTTGTCTTTGAAATGGTCAGTCCTTATGCAGGATGCATGCAATGCTCATGATGTTATGATGTTATGATAAAGCACACCACAAATAGATACAAAGGCAAACATGGTAAGGCACACAAGTCACACAAGGCAAGCCCCTAAAGTTTAGGCCATCATGAGGTCTAGGTACTACCCTCTTTCAGTTTGGTGGTTCATACCTGTCCTATCAAAGTAACCGGGTTCTTAGAGGATCCCAATATCATTGACTACCCTCAATCGGTCATAACTCCAGCATCGCAATCTTTTCTTGCGGCCAGAACCATCACGAGAGTTTAGCCTCAATGGGCGTAGCATACTGCTACTGTTCTAATGGCCAAGTTATGTCATTTAAGGTTCTAAGGTTGTTGGTGCTTAATGACTCCTCAGAATACCCATATTCTCCTCGTTGCAACACAAGGGATATCGGTACAGACCAAGGTGCCACACCAACGTAGCCACTGTTTCACCCGTGTCGGTCTACGCCGGACAGGTCCCTCACAGCTTATGCTACCTAAACAGGGTATCCCCAGATCCGGGTTAGGATCTATGTAACTCCCATGCAACCCACAAATTTAAAGCAGACAAGTCAATACAATTGAAAACACAGTTATGAACTAACCCTAAGGTACACCTCACTTTAAGTTTAAGTCCCCAGCAGAGTCGCCAGTTATATGATCGGTGGATCTGGAACTGACTGTTTAACGCTGGTTCGCGAAATGTCGTGGAAGCAAGAGTCGCCACCGTCTTTTATTTTCTCCAAATGGAAAGGACAAAAGCACAGAAAAATTCCTTAAAGAGATTTCTCTCGGTTCGGGAGGTAGATTATAGAAAGGGAAGGTGTTAGCACCCTTTCTATCCATGGTTATCCATGGGCTCTTAAATACTTGCTCATTGTGTTTTCAAAAATGGTTTGTTTGCTTTTCAACTGTGGGTTTTAAAAAGTTTCTTTGAAAATTTCAGTTCGACTCTTGTATTGGTCCTCAAGAGTGTTTGAAAAATGCTTTCGAAAGCTTTTTGAAAATGTGTTGGTGTGAAAAGTATTTTTTTGAATTTGTTTTGAAATTTAGAGCAAGTATCTAAGAGTCGTCTACCTACCCTAAGGAATTCGTCTGTGTAGATGTCCTTAAAGTGGTGCCATCCCACCATTGAGAGGTAGGTAGCACCACTATTGGAGGTGTTCGGGTCAATTCGAGGTTCGGGACATGGTGATCACCAGAGCAATGGGAAGACACCTTAGAAGCTACCCTCATGCCAGGTTCCCGGATCATGAGGACTTACTAAGACATCCTCTACTCGACGATCACCTTTCGAGGCAAGGCAACAGTGAGGCGTACCCTAGGGGTGGTGTGTGATTTGTGTGTCCGATTCAGATATTTTATCTTGTCATGTTATTAGTGATCTATGCGCTTGTTTTTATTTTTGTCCATTTATTCTTGCATGCATTTATTCACAGTTAAAAGCGTGCGGAAAAGGTAAAGATTCTAAGCTATTACAAAAGGCGCGGGTCCACATCGCCAAAATTTCCAGAACCCGATTTGACAGAAAAAATAAAGGAATAATGAAAAGTAAAGTGCGAGAAATTAATTACACGGCTTTGGGAGAGGTACATAAATAATTAAAAGAAAAAGAAATAAATATGCGAATTGAAATTGAAATTAAAAACGAGGGCGTTGGACCCTTTTTAATGAAATTAAATTAAATGATTAACTTAATTAAATTAAGGAAAAGAAATTGTTTTTGGTATTTTTGTATTTTAAGATTTTAATGAAAGAGAATTAATTAAAATAAAATGCTAACCCTAATTCTAGTTGTTTTTTAGTTTATTAAGAAAGAATTAAACTTTAACCTAAAATTAAACCTAATTATTTTACATGCAATTTAATTACAAAAATAAATAATAGGAAATATTTAAGTATTATGAAAGAAAAGAAAAAGGGATAAAAATGATTATAAACCCTAATTCTACCAATTTTAGATTTTATTAAGGAAAATATTACAATTAAACCTAATTTAATAACTAAAATTAATTAATGCAATTTATTTACAAAAATACTAAAATAAAAATATTTATTATTTTTTTATCTTTTCTGATTTTTTGGTGTTTTTTTTATATATTATGAAAGTATTAAATTAATTAAAAAAACAATAATTGAAAGAAAGTAAAAATAATGAAAACAAAGAAATAAATAAAAAATTTGCAAACCTAGGGGGTTCTGCCCCTAATTTGGAGGTTTTTCTTTAGCAATTTGGGCCCAATGAGCTTCAGGCCTTGTAGACTTTTTCCACTAGCGTGCCCAGGCGTTGACTGAGGTTCACCATATTCTTTAGGTCGTGACCCTTGGATTGATGAGATTGAACGCGTGGACGGCTGGATGGAGGGACGTATGATGGTCCATAGCGTTGGCACTGCATAAGATTATTAAATGAAAAATAGTATTGACGGGGTGGGGGACCTGGGATCGAACCCAGGTCCTAGAAGTCAACAAGATGCTTGCCTGCCACTGAGCCATGTAGTGCATTTTGTATATATGATAATTAACAAATAATATAAAATAAACAAGCGTTAGTGGGGCGCTTTTCGCGCGAAATTTTGAACCAACCAATTACTGATGGCCACGCATCCTTCTTCTTCCTCGTTCGTTTATTTCCTGAAACACAAAAACATAGGCAACGGTTTTCAACTGTCCCCTTAGACCCCCTATCCCAAAATAGCGATTAGCTCAGGGAGGTTCATAAATTGAGCGCGAGGGTGGTTTCCAAATCGTCCCATCACGCTGAATCTAGTTACGGCACTGTGAGGTTCTAATTTTGCAGCGTTTAGAAACGCCTAAATTGAAGCTTGCAAAACCCTAGAATATACCAATGGCAGATTTGCATATGGTGCCCAAAACTTCAATCAAACCATACAGTTAGCATTAGAATCAAATAATGAATATGAAGCAAATGTCAAAAATCGTTAAAATCGCATGATTCATGATATAGGAATGCAAGAAATTCTCTGTACAGGGTGAGGTCGTTCTCACGTTTCTGGGGGTGGAAGCTTGTGGTTTTGATCCAAATGCGTTGCTTGATGTCCCAGGAATGTGATAGAACGGTTGTTTTACTTTGAAAAGCACTGGAATATGGTTTTCAGTTTTGGACTTTTCTTGGAAAATTCAAGTTTGCTTTCTTGGCATATGGCGCAGCTTGGAGTCAGTGAGCACGAGGGTTTCGTTCTGTACTTATGAGTGAGTGTTTTAGGTTAAGAAACTTGATCAAAATCCATGCATTGATGTGAAAAATATTTGATTTGCAAACCATAATTTTTCAATCTTTTTTCATGCTTTTGCTACCAAATCATGTCCAATTAGCTTCAATTCTTTCCTAATCTGACTTACACAAAATCTTGGAGATATTATATGCATAAAAAGATTTGAAACATTAGGTTTTATATTTTTCATGTATTTTAATTAATTTAAATGAATTATTAATAATAAAAATCCAAATAAATAAATAAAAAATGAAGAAAAACTTCCCTTTGGGCCAAGTGGTCGTGAACATGCCTTGGATGATGAATTGTGGAAGAAAAAGAGGCCCATTAGCAATTTTAGGTCATTTGAAACAATGTTGACTTTTCAAAATATCCAAAAATTTCCCAACTTCCACAAGGCATAACTTGCTCAATTTTTAAGCTTTGATCATGTTCTTGGACATTTTGGAAAGGACTTTGAGTGCTCTAACCAATGTCTTTGGTCCCATGTCATTTTGATTTACCAATCTCAAGTTATGGCCTTTTACTTAAAGTCCCTTTTTGTTGACTTTTGAAAATGACCTATAATGTTGAAATTGATAACTTTTTGTGAGAGCATTTCTTGGACTTGAAGTATGAAGATGGGTTGTAGGAAATGTCTTTCTCTTCAAAATGAGCTTTGGATGTAATTTTTCTGATAATCCATGTGAAAGTTATGCCCTGGTCAATTTACAGTTGACTTTTTCAACTGTCCAAATAAGGAAACTTTTGCATCTTGATGATTTTTGAGCCAAGCTTTGAGAATCATGATCAAGCATTGATCAAATGATGTTTGTGGCTTCAAAATGAGATGTTGACCAAAAATTTGAACTTTTGACTGTCAAATGACCATTTTGCCCCTACAGTTGACTGTAGTGCAATTAGGGTTTTTGACTGTGCAATTTTATGCTGAAAGTCTTGAAACTTGGTATGAGGATGCTTGACCATATTTGTAGGCATGTGGGACTTGATTGGACCCTTGGAAACTTCATTTACTTTGTCAGAACCAAAACCCTAATTTTGACTGTTAGGAGGCCCTTGAACTGTGCAACCCTTGGGGAGATTTTGAAGCTTGACTTGGCAATTTCTTAAAGAATATGGGAGGGCAAATTTTGGGGTACAACACAATGGCTCTCCAACAAGACAACAGAGATCTCCAAGCTCAAGATGCCCAGTTCAAGGAATTTCACCTGAATCTATCCAAGGGGCAAGAAGACCTGAAAACACTCTTCATCGGGAATCTGACCAAGGAACGTCCTGACAAAAACAAGGATGAAAAATTGGAACAACTGAAAGGTGAGGTAGAAGAAATGAGAATCCAGATGCTGGGGCAGATGGCTCTTTTCCAAAACTTAGCTCAAGGACAAGAAGGGCTAAGAGCCTTCCTCAATAAGCTTCACCAAGATGGATGCAGATCCATGAAACAAACAGTTAAAATTATGGATCAAGGCATTAATCAGCCCCCAGTGAGAGAAGAGGTTGGTTTGGTTAGGAACAGACCTTTCCAGATTTCTACTATATCACAAGCCCAACCACAACCTCGCCAACGACAACGGGGAAATCGGCATAAGAAGAATAAATTCGAAAGACGATTCACCGAAATCAACATGTCATTGGCTCAAGCATTGCAACGCCTGTTGAAGGCCAAGTTGGTAATATTAAAGGACCCTCCTCAGAATCCCAACATAGCCTCCCCAACGTACAATCCAAATACAAGATGTGCATACCACTCCAATAGTCCTGGACATGACACCAACAGCTGTTGGGTGTTGAGAAATAAAATTCAAGACCTGATTGATGAAGGAGCGCTAGAATTTGCACAAGATGGTCAGGTTGAGTTCTTTTGCCATCCCTCCAAGGCATACCATCTGAGGGGAAAGTTTTCACAAGAAGACTTTTTGTTCATTAGAATTTTCAATGTGTAATTTTCTTTTGATTTGTTTGAACATTTATTCATATCAAACCTCGTTATTTCATCAATGTATTGCACATGTTTGTCTTGAATCAGGTCATTCGTATTCACTATTTCAAAAATGCGTTCTTATTTCCTTTTGTGATATTCAACTCTCGATTAAAAAAACTCTAAGCCTTAGATGAAGGATGACGAAAATGATATCACAATCTCTACAGTATGCTTTTGACCCCGCTGACGAAGTACAGGCGTTGTTTCAAATCCTAAACAGTGGAGTTATAAGGAAGATGATCCGTAGTCAACCCCTTCGAGCCAACGAAGTAGGAGTTTTTCTTTTCACACAAATTAAAACCCTTAATCATAACCTGGGGCAGGGTAGTTTTCTCAGTTAATCCAGAGGCGCATTCAGTCACAATCTGCCGCTTCGTACACAATGAATGACATCAAAGACGTCCTTCCAAAACAAAAGATGGTGATGGTTCTATATAATCGTCAAGACAGGAAGTCATTATCTCTCAAAATAAAAGCCCATTAAGTCAAAACCTATGAAGGAGACTTAAGAGAAAAATTGGGGCATCCCGCTGACTGTAATCATAAAAGATATAGTTCAGGCAAAAGAAGGGATAACAAAAAAAAAGAGGTTACTACAAATCCTCGACAAAAAGAATATTACAAAAATGACCGCCTTTTCAAAACAAATGTTCAATTTCTGAATCATCACCAAGTATCATAGTGTGATCGGTGGAAATAGAACTGACTGTTTAAAGCTGGTTTCGCGAAATGTCGCGGTAAGCAAGAGTCGCCACCGTCTTTTATGTTCTCCAACATGGAAAGGACAAAAGCACAGCAAAATTCCTTATGAGATTGTTTCTCGGTTCGGGAGGTAGATTTATTGAAAGGGAAGGTGTTAGCACCCTTTCTATCCATGGTTATCCATGGGCTCTTAGGTACTTGCTCTTATGTTTTCAAAATTTGTTTGCTTTTCAAATGTGAGTGGGTTTTGAAAAAGTTCGGTTGAAAACTTCTAGGTAACTCTTGTATCAGTCCTCAAGAGTGTATGAAGTATTGTTTGAAAACTTTTTTTTTTGAAAGTGTAAGGTGTGAAAAGTATTTTGTTTGTTTTTGAAAAGAGAAAGTACCCATGAGTCATCTACCTACCCTAAGGAATTAAGCTGTGTAAGAGTCCTTTAGATAGTGCTATCCCATCATTGAGAGGTAGGTAGCACCATTGTTGGAGGTGTTCGGGTCAATTCGATTGAGGGACAGTGTGGTCACCGAAGCAACAATTAGGACACCTTAGAAGCAACCCTAATGTCCTAGATCCTTTTTAATCCGAGGCAACCGTTTCGAGGCAACTGTTTCGAGGCGATTGGATCTTTAGACAAAGGGTGACCTCTAAGACGTCCTATACTTGATGACCACGTTCGAGGCAACCAGTGAGGCGTACCCTAAGGGTGGTATGTGCATGTGTGTTGTTTTTTCAGTTAATTGTCTTTGTACATGTTATTTGTGAGCTACGGATTAATTTTATTTTGTCATACATTCTTTCATGCATTTAACAGTTTAGGGGGTGCGGAAAGTAAATTGCGGAAACATAAATCCTACGCTATTACAAGGCGCGGGTCTATACATCGCCAAAATACAAAGACCCATTTTTGGTAAATAAGTACGGAAAGTAAATAAAGTAGTAAAAATCCTAATTACTATTACATCCGGAGGCAATTACATAATAATCAAAAATAAGGAATTAAAACTAAAATGCGCGCGAAAGAAAGAATCGGGAATGTCTTAAGGGTGTTGACCCTTTTTAGGAAAGAAATTGATTTTTTGTCTTTTTGTAATTAAAATGAAATTAAAACTAACTAATGACTAATTAATTAATTTAATTAAAAGAAAATATATTTTTTGTTTTTTATTTGTTTTTTATGAAATAAAATAAAAAGAAATAAAATTAAAAGTTAATTTTACCTAATTCTAAATCTATTTTAATTATTAAGAAAAGAAGTTAAAATTGCCTAATTAAACTATTTATTTGTTAATATTTATTTACAAAATAAAATAATAATAATAATAATAATGATGTTAGTTCTATTTTTTTTGATTTTTTTATGAAAATATGTTAATTATGTTAATTGTTAATAATAAAATAAATAAAATAAGGCAAGTAATAAAAAAAATGAAAATGACAAAATAAAAAAAAGATTAAACCCAAGGGGGGTGTGGGCTGGAATTTGAGGGTGTATTGTTGAGATTTGAGGCCCATTTGAACAAGGCCTGTTGACTTTTTCTGATTGCCTGCGTCCATGTTGACTCCAGAGTACTATGGTCCTCATGCTTGGCCCTTGGATCTGCACTGATGGACACTTGGAGCGCTGGGATGTGAGGCTTATGGTGCACCTCATCTTGGAATTTGCATAGGAAAGCATTGAAAAAAATAATATGGAACTATGGGGGGACCTGGGAATCGAACCCAGGTCCCAGAGATTACCAAACAAATCTTCCACCACTGCATCACTTAGGCGCGTTTGTAAACATAATAGAAACAAAAGAATATATGAAATAAGTGCGTTATGTGCTGGAAAAACACAAAAAGGCGCGCCATGTTTGAATGGCCCACTCCCTGGTTGCCACGCCATCATCATCTTCGTTCTGAAACAGAAAAACACAGGCAAATAACAGGGGTTTTAAACCCCCACTAATTTCAACAGTAAAAAATAGCGATTAGAAATTGGGACAACATAAAAAAAGCGCGAGGATCCCATTCAATTCGTCTCATCATGCTGAGTTCAACCATGCCTGTTTGGAGTTTTAATTTTACAACATGAGAGAAACCCCAAATTCGAAGCTCTGAAAACCTAGAAACCAACCATGGCACTTTGCGTTTTACAGCCTTATAATAAAATTAAAACATACAAAAAGTTTTGTAACAAAGTCAGCAGTGCATAACCATGATCAAAATGAATTAATGAGGCGTAAAAATGGAGTTTCGATTTTCAAAATGATGGACAAACCGTGGGGGCGTGATGAGCGATTCTTTGAGGTTTTTGGCTTAATTCTGATTGCAAAAGGTTCCTGGTGATGTAAGGAACGGGTTTGGATCAAAAAGGAAGCTTGAATTGTGTTGCAAATAGGTTTTTGGTTTCTCACTTTTTCTTTGAAAATTTGAAATTGCTTATGCTGTATGGAGTGTTTCTAGGTCGTGAATTGTGTAAGGAAGACTTGCATATAAGGTTTTGAATGAGTATCAATCCATATAATGAACATTAAACCAATGCAATTATGTTCTTGATTTTGCCATAAACTCCATTGAAGAAAACTTGCCTCTTTTGTCCAATTTTGAATTTTGTACTTGAAATAAGCCTTACACGAATTTGGCATGTGAATAATGGTGTATCAAAGCTATTCAAACTCAAAGATATCCCTCCATTAATTTTCTTGATTTTTATTTGAATTTTAAAGATTTAAAATGAATTAAATCAAATAAAATTAAATAAAAATAGAAAAATTAATTTTTAATCTTGAAATAAATTGTGGGACACGTGGGAGGCATGGCCAAGCTGAACCAAGTGGAAAAAGTGGGCCCTTTTTGTCAAAAATGAAATTTCAAGGATAGTTGACTTTGGCCATTTCACAAAAATTTCCCAACTTCTCCAATGCATATCTTGCTCAATTTTGAAGCTATGAACATGTTCTTAGACATTTTGGAAAGTTCTTGAAGTCCTCTAACCAATGTATTTTTTCCCATGTCATTTTGATTTACCAATCTCAAGTTATGGTCTTTGACTTAAAGTGCCTTTTTGTTGACTTTTGAAAATGACCTATAATGTTGAAATTGATAACTTTTTGTGAGAGCATTTCTTGGACTTGGAATGTGAAGATGAGTTGTAGGAAATGTCTTCCACTTCAAGATGAGCATTGGATGGGATTTTTTTGATGAACCATGAAAAAGTTATGCCTTGGTCAAGTTACAGTTGACTTTTCAGCTGTCCAAAAATAGAAACTTTTGACACCTTGATGATTTTTGAGCCATTCTTGTGAAATCATGGTCAAGACTTGACCAAATGATGATTGTGGCTTCAAAATAAGATGTTGACCAAATTTTTTGACTTTTGACTGCCAAATGACCATTTTGCCCCTGTAGTTGACTGTGAAGCAATAGGGTTTTTGACTGTGCAACTTGACCTTGTGAGCCTTGAAACTTGACATGTGGATGCTTGACAATGTATATGAGCATATGGGACTTGATTGATCCCTTGAAAACCTCAACTTCCTTGCAAGAACCAAAACCCTAATTTGACTGGCTTAGGAGAGTGGTTGACTGTGTAGCCTTTGAGTAGACTTGAGCAAATCTAGATGATGCCTGTCAAAACTTTGAAGAATATGGGAGGGCAAATTTTGGGGTACAACAGTTGCCCCTGTTCAATCTTCTTAGACCTGAGGATGTAGATTGGTGTGCGTGCCTTTCGTGATCCGAGGGTGGAAGATGGTTGAACACTAAAGTGCCCAGAAATTTGCACTCACATAGTAGAATATCAGCAGTGTGATGGCGGGAATGGGATTATAGATGCCATTTAGAGAGATGATGGATAGGAGGATGGGCTTATAGATGCCATCTGGAAGTGTGACAGAACCTTGTCGGGAATGGACTTATAGATGCCATTTGGAACTGTAATGGATAGCTGCGTCCGAATAAGAAATAGAATGGCCTCCGTGTCTGGAGCATATCTAGTCTGTGTCTAATTGCTGACGTCCGAATAACTAGTAGAATGACCGCCGCGTCTGGGGTATATCCATACTTTGTTTGAATGAGTGACAAAATGTCATCCGAATCTGGATCATATCTGGACTGAACAATAGAATAGCATCCGGGCTGGAGCATCTCTAAGTTGTCTTTAGAAGTTTGAATCTGAATAAGCAGTAGAATAGCGTCCGGGTCAGGAGCATCTCTAAGCTATATCTGAAAGGAAATCTGGAATGAGTATCAGAATGACGCCATGTCTGGGCCGCCTCTGAACTATATCTGGAATAAACAATAGAATAGCATCCGTGGTTGGAGCATCTCTAAGTTATCTTTAGGAGTTTGGATCTGAATAAGCAATAGAATAGCGTTCGGGCCAGGAGCATCTCTGAGCTATCTCTGAAAGGAAATCTGAATAAGTATCAGAATGTCGCCATGTCTGGGTTGCATCTGAACTATCTCTGGACGGAATCTGGAATAAGTATCAGAATGTCGCCATGCCTGGGTTGCATCTGAACTATCTCTAGAAGGAAATCTGAATAAGCAATAGAATAGCATCCGGATCTGGAGCATCTCTAGGCCATCTCTGAAAGGAATCTCTGAATAAGCAATAGAATAACATCCGGGTCCGAAGCATCTCTGAGCTATTACTGGAGAGAAATATGAATAAGTATCAGAATGTCGCCATGTCTGGGTTGCATCTGAACTATCTCTGGACGGAATCTGGAATAAGTATCAGAATGTCGCCATGCCTGGGTTGCATCTGAACTATCTCTAGAAGGAAATCTGAATAAGCAATAGAATAGCATCCGGATCTGGAGCATCTCTAGGCCATCTCTGAAAGGAATCTCTAAATAAGCAATAGAATAACGTCCGGGTCTGGAGCATCTCTAGGCCATCTCTGAAAGGAATCTCTGAATAAGCAATAGAATAACATCCGAGTCCGGAGCATCTCTGAGCTATTACTGGAGAGAAATCTGAATAAGCGAAAGAATAGCATCCGGGTCCGGAGCATCTCTTCGCTATCTCTGAATAAGCAAAAGAACAGCATCCATCTCTGGAGCATTTCCCAGCTATATCTGAAAGGAAACTCTTGAATAAGCAAAAGAATAGCACCCATATCAGGAGCATTTCTTAGCTATCTCTGAAAGGAATCTCTGAATAAGAAATAGAATAACATCCGGGTCTGGAGCATCTCTGAGCTATTACTGGAGAGAAATCTGAATAAGTGAAAGAATAACATCCATATCTGGAGCATTTCCCAGCTATATCTGAAAGGAAACTCTTGAATAAGCAAAAGAATAACGTCCATCTTTGGAGCATTTCTAAGCTATCTCTGAAGAGAAAATCTGAATAAGCAAAAGAACAGCGTCCATATCTGGAGCATTTCCCAGCTATATCTGAAAGGAAACTCTTGAATAAGCAAAAGAATAACGTCCATCTCGGGAGCATTTCTAAGCCATCTCTGAAGAGAAAATATGAATAAGCAAAAGAACAACATCCATCTCTGGAGCATTTCCCAGCTATATCTGAAAGGAAACTCTTGAATAAGCAAAAGAATAACGTCCATCTCGGGAGCATTTCTAAGCCATCTCTGAAGAGAAAATCTGAATAAGCAAAAGAACAACATCCATCTCTGGAGCATTTCCAAGCTATTTCTGAAAAGAAACTCTTGAATAAGCAAAAGAATAACATCCATCTCTGGAGCATTTCTAAGCTATCTCTGAAGAGAAAATCTGAATAAGCAAAAGAACAACATCCATATCTGGAGCATTTCCCAGCTATATCTGAAAGGAAATCTGAATAAGTATCAGAATGTCGCCATGTCTGGGTCGCATCTGAACCATCTCTAGAAGGGAATCTCTGAATAAACAATAGAATAGCATCAGTGGTTGGAGCATTTCTAAGTTATCTTTGAAAAGAAGCCCTGAATAAGCAACAGAATAGCGTCCAGTTCTGGAGCATATCTGAACTATTTCTGAACAAGCAACTCTGAATAAGCAACAGAATAGCGTCCATCTCTGGAGCATTTCTAAGCTATATCTGAAAGGAAAATCTTGAATAAGCAAAAGAATAACATCCATCTCTGGAGCATTTCTAAGCTATCTCTGAAGAGAAAATCTGAATAAGCAAAAGAACAGCATCCATCACTGGAGCATTTCCCAGCTATATCTGAAAAGAAACTCTGAATAAGCAAAAGAACAACATCCATCTCTGGAGCATTTCCAAGCTATATCTGAAAGGAAACTCTTGAATAAGCAAAAGAATAACATCCATCTCTGGAGCATTTCTAAGCTATCTCTGAAGAGAAAATCTGAATAAGCAAAAGAATAGCATCCATATCTGGAGCATTTCCCATCTATATCTGAAAGGAAACTCTTGAATAAGCAAAAGAATAACGTCCATCTCTGGAGCATTTCTAAGCCATCTCTGAAGAGAAAATTTGAATAAGAAAAAGAATAACATCCATATCTGGAGCATTTCCCAGCTATATCTGAAAGGAAACTCTTGAATAAGCAAAAGAATGACGTCCATCTCTGGAGCATCTCTAAGCCATCTCTGAAGAGAAAATCTGAATAAGCAATAGAACAGCATCCATCTCTGGAGCATTTCTAAGCTATCTCTGGAGATAAATCTGAATAAGCAAAAGAACAACATCCATATCTGGAGCATTTCTCGGCTATCTCTTCAATCTCTTTAATGTAGATATGCCCTGGCTGGATACAGGTGTCGAATCTACTCACAGATATGCCCTGGTTGGATACAGGAATCGAATCTAGAATTGCGATAGTTGATAGTAATCATCTTTGGGATTGACCTTTTTCCTGAAAATGCGAAATATCAGTTGTATGCAATGTCATGGTGCATGAACTGCATGATTTTAAGATGTTCTCAAAAATAAATGAGATTTGTGTTGTATAATGTATGAAGATGTGATGTTTATGAATGTATTTTCGTCTAGGAAAATAAATCCTTGACGAATGCCGGGAATTTGTTGAATCCTGGGCTGATGTTTGAAGAGTAGAGTTCTTCATTTCCGCTGGGGACGACGGTTGTAAGAATAAACCGGTAGGAGAAGATGACTCTGTTGAGGAATAAACTTGCTGGAGAGATTACTCTGCGGGGAATTACTTTATGGGAAGAGATACTTCGCTGAGATTTGATGATAACTCCGCTGGAGATACCGTTGATAAGTTATGTTGGGGAATTTGATGAACTCTGCTAGGGGTAGGAAGAACTTCGCCGAGGACGATCTTTCCGTGGTAATTAGATAACCCAGTTATAAGCTCTGATGGGGAATAACCTTTGAATAAAGCCCGGGAGACGCGTTCGTGCTCTGCGGGGGATAAGCTTCCAGAATCTACTAGGGATAAGCTTCCAAAACTCTACTGGGGAGATTGATTCAACTTTCCTGGGGAAACTTTGGACTGTACTGGGGAAGTGGCTCCACTGGGGTGTCTGGTATTCCGCCGGGGAACAACCTTATCTTAAGACTGCCGGGGATGCTTGCTTAGGAACATCTGTATACTCCGCTGGGGAATATTGAGATTTTCTGGGGAAAACCCAACTTCCTTAAGGATGACAGTAGATTAACCCTGCTTGGGAAGAGTATCGCTGACTTGCTGGGGGTACTGTGCCTTTTTAGAGCTGATGGGAGACCGACTCTGCTCGGGGAGAATTGCTGAAACCTGTCTTACTCTGCGGGGAGCGAAGGTATCTTGGTTACGTTCTTAAGCCTACCTTAGTACCTTGGTGGACAGAGCAACTTGATCGCTTAGACAACTCATTATTGCCTCAGTTTCTGCGGGAGAAGGTACCTGTGGAGGTGCTTGATAACTGCCGATTAACAAATCTTCTTCTGGTAGGCAAGTGACAAGATGACGGGACATAGTCGTATGCTTTGATCCCTAACTTTTGCCTGGACCACCCTTTCCGGTTTTCAATCCAACGGGATACCCATTTTTGCCCAAGCCGCCTTTTCAAGTTTTCGACTTGCCGGGTGTACAGATTTTTCATTTTCATCCCTTATTTTGCCCGAAACCTTTTGGTTCGCCGGGAAGCCCTTATTTTTGCCTAGGTGTGTCAACCTAGCGGGTCTTTGATTATGCGTAGTATTTTTTCGACTATGTCCGTGCTCAGAATGCAGGGAGTTGTCACCGTCGGTAGTGTTGAGTTGTCAGACTACCAGAAGATCTTCGTTTGATCGTCCAATGCCCCAAGTGATCCAGATGGAGATTTGCCCCAAGCTGGTTGGCCTTTTGAGAGATTCTCCGAATCTTGACCTAACTGCCCCAGATGTTGGACAATGATCATGCCATGCCCCTTGATTGGAGGTGCTTTTGTTCATTAGACATTCGTCGTGCGAACTTCTATGCTGTTCAAACAAATAGTCATATGCAAGCAATGTTATATTAAAAATGCAAAGCTTATGTTTGTCTTGAAGTTTTTTTGAAAATGCAGTTTTTTTTTTCATAAAAACAAGTGAAATTTTTTGTAAACTGTGATGTCAACTCGTTATTCTACCGCAAGCCTTAAGGAGTCAGGATACCTTTGGTAACAATATGCTTTCGAACTAACCCATGCTTCAGCTAGGACTTTTAGGGGTTGTAGCATGGCCTGGTTCACGGTTTAAGAAACAAAGGATAAAGGCTCAAATTTATTTGTACCCACCCGCTCTTCGTGATGTTCTTCAAACCTAAACTCAGCTGATCATGCATTAGACCTTGTTCGAGTCTTTGTCCTAATATTCCCATGATGGTTCGGATGTTGACATTTTATTTTGAATAGGCAGTCATTTCCTTGTTGAGGGTTTGCAGGTCCTCTTTTCTTTTTGATTTCGTTATCCCTGTTTTTTGCCTGAACTGTTTCTTTTGTGATTACAGTCAGTGGGATGCCCCAGTTTTGTAAGTCTCCTTCATAGGTTTTGACTTAATGGGCGTTTATTTTGAGGGATAATGACTGCCTGTCTTTATGATTATTTGGAACCATCACTGTCTTTTGTTTTGGGAGGACCTCTTTGGTGATATTCGTTGTGCACTTGGATCAACTGAGAGAACTACCCTGCCCCAGGTTATGATTAAGGGTTTTAGTTTTTTTGTGAAAAAGAAAAAACTCCTACTTCTTTGGCTCGAAGGGGTTGACGAGGGATTATCTTCCTTATAACTTCAGTGTTTAGGAATTGAAACAATGCCTGTACCTCATCAGCGGGGTTTGTTCAAAAGCATACTGTAGATTGTGGTATGGTTTTCGTCATCCTCCCTCAAGAGGCTTAGAATTATTAATTGAGAGTTGACATCAAAAAATGAAAGCAGTTTAAATATAGCGAATGCGAATATATTGATTCAAAACAGACATATGCGATGAATTGATAAAGTAAAAGAGTTTGACATGAACAAATGTTTGAACAATCAAGGAAAAATACAACTTGAACATTCGAATAAACAAAAGCTTCTTAGTTTGCACTAGTCATCTCGGATGGAAGATTCTCAGCAGAAGATTTTCATTTTGCCACCCGGCATGAACTCTAGAACCCTTCCGTCGATCAAGTCCTGGATCTTGTTCCTCAAGCTCCAACAGTCGTCAGTGTCATGTCCAGGACTGTCAGAATGGTAGGCACACCTTTCATCCGGATTTTACTTTAGGGAGGTTATGTTGAGATTCTTAGGAGGATCTTTTAAAGCAATCAACTTGACCTCCAACAAGCGTTTCAGTATTAGTGATGATGGTATACCAGTCTCCGAGAAATGTCTTCCGGACATATTTTGCTTACGCCGATTACCCTATTGATGCTGGTGAGGTTGATGCTGGGCTTGTGCCCCTGAAGCAAACTGAGGAGCTTTTCCTTTGTCTTTTTGCCCCAAAGGTGGTTGAATGATGACTGGCTCTTCAACCTTAGATGTATGCCCCAGTTGGTTATCCCGAAGCAGTTGGTTGACGAGAACCCTGAGCTCTCCTTGTCTTTGAGATAAGTCTTGGATAAGAGCCATTTTCCCCAGCATCTGGGTTCTCATTGTATCCACCTTAGCTTGAAGACGTTTCACCCGTTCGTCCTTATCATCTTCAGGACTGTTCTTGGCCAAATTCCCCATGAGGAGTGTCCTCAACTCTTCCCGCCCCTTGGATAGGCTTAAAAAGATCTCCCTGAACTGAGTCTCTTGAGCATGAAGACCATGGTTATCTTGTTGGGAAGCCATTGCTGAAATAAACAGCGGAGAAGGTAAGTGTCCTGTAACAAGGGTACCTGTTATGCAATGATGTGTATGTATGCATGCAATGTTTTCAAGGATCTCGCGGGGTAGACACGAAAATTGTTTAGAATTTGAATCCGGTATCTTGATGGAAGGAACTTCATATTGTTGCGAGTCCTTCTTCAAGAGTCAATGCTCACCATATCCAGTGGGTCATAGCCCCTGACTCAAGTCATCAACCTGGCTAGAGGAAAATAAATCCCCTTTGCCCCTTGCTATTGGTTCATCATGACCTGCATCACAAGCCCTTGAGATCCTTGAAATGGGTTAGTCCTTATGTAGGATGTATGCAATGGTATGATGTTATGCTATGCATGATGTAAGTAGGTCCTGTAATGAGTCCTAATTAAGGACTGTAAACAAAACCTGCAAGGAACTCGTGTTGTTAGATAACAAGTATGCAAGTAGTTCAAGTATGAAGGCACATAAGTCACACAGAAGAGCCCTTAGAGTTTAGGCCAGCATGAAGTTTGGGGTACTACCCTCTTGAAGTTGGTGGGCTCAAAACCTGTCCTATCAAAATTAACTGGGTTCTAAGGAGCTCAATATCATAGGGTTGTTTTCTATGTTCATTGTTTTGATTTAGCCACTGGACTGGCGATCAAAATATTCCAAGAAAACAACCCTCAATGAGTGTAGAATCGAGTATCAACCAACTTTGGACTGCACCAAAGTCAGTCATCTCACTACCCCTAAAGAGGCCAGGATGGTCAAGTAAGGTTCCTAAGGTCAGTTGATGCTTCACGACACCACGCGGCGGCCCCGTACTCTCCTTGACTTGACTCAAGGGTTACCGATACTCACCAAAGTGCCACATCAACGTAGCAAACTGCTTCAACCGTGTCGGTATACCCCGCACAGTTCCCTCACAGTTTTGTTGCTACTTTCTAAGAAGGTATTCCCCAGATTCGGGTTAGGATCTATGAAACTCCCAAAACAGGCCCACAATATTAAAGCAAACAGAGCAAGCAATTGAAAACAAAAGTGGTCTAATTCCTAAGGTACACCTCACTTATAATTTCCCCAGCAGAGTCGCCAGTTCTGTGATCGGTGGAAATAGAACTGACTGTTTAAAGCTGGTTTCGCGAAATGTCGCGGTAAGCAAGAGTCGCCACCGTCTTTTATGTTCTCCAACATGGAAAGGACAAAAACACAGCAAAATTCCTTATGAGATTGTTTCTCGGTTTGGGAGGTAGATTTATAGAAAGGGAAGGTGTTAGCACCCTTTCTATCCATGGTTATCCATGGGCTCTTAGGTACTTGCTCTTATGTTTTCAAAAATTTGTTTGCTTTTCAAATGTGAGTGGGTTTTGAAAAAGTTCGTTTGAAAACTTCTAGGTAACTCTTGTATCAGTCCTCAAGAGTGTATGAAGTATTGTTTGAAAACTTTTTTTTTTTGAAAGTGTAAGGTGTGAAAAGTATTTTGTTTGTTTTTGAAAAGAGCAAGTACCCATGAGTCATCTACCTACCCTAAGGAATTAAGCTGTGTAAGAGTCCTTTAGATAGTGTTATCCCATCATTGAGAGGTAGGTAGCACCATCGTTGGAGGTGTTCGGGTCAATTCGATTGAGGGACAGTGTGGTCACCGAAGCAACAGTTAGGACACCTTAGAAGCAACCCTAATGTCCTAGATCCTTTTTAATCCGAGGCAACCGTTTCGAGGCAACTGTTTCGAGGAGACTGGATCTTTAGACAAAGGGTGACCTCTAAGACGTCCTATACTTGATGACCACGTTCGAGGCAACCAGTGAGGCGTACCCTAGGGGTGGTATGTGCATGTGTGTTGTTTTTTCAGTTAATTGTCTTTGTACATGTTATTTGTGAGCTACAGATTAATTTTATTTTGTCATACATTCTTTCATGCATTTAACAGTTTAGGGGGTGCGGAAAGTAAATTGTTGAAACATAAATCCTAAGCTATTACAAGGCGCGGGTCTATACATCGCCAAAATACAAAGACCCGTTTTTGGTAAATAAGTACGGAAAGTAAATAAAGTAGTAAAAATCCTAATTACTATTACATCCGGAGGCAATTACATAATAATCAAAAATAAGGAATTAAAACTAAAATGCGCGCGAAAGAAAGAATCGGGAATGTCTTAAGGGTGTTGACCCTTTTTAGGAAAGAAATTGATTTTTTGTCTTTTTGTAATTAAAATGAAATTAAAACTAACTAATGACTAATTAATTAATTTAATTAAAAGAAAATATATTTTTTGTTTTTTTTATGTTTTTTATGAAATAAAATAAAAAGAAATAAAATTAAAAGTTAATTTTACCTAATTCTAAATCTATTTTAATTATTAAGAAAAGAAGTTAAAATTGCCTAATTAAACTATTTATTTGTTAATATTTATTTACAAAATAAAATAATAATAATAATAATAATGATGTTAGTTCTATTTTTTTGATTTTTTATGAAAATATGTTAATTATGTTAATTGTTAATAATAAAATAAATAAAATAAGGCAAGTAATAAAAAAAAATGAAAATGACAAAATAAAAAAAGATTAAACCCAAGGGGGGTGTGGGCTGGAATTTGAGGGTGTATTGTTGAGATTTGAGGCCCATTTGAACAAGGCCTGTTGACTTTTTCTGATTGCCTGCGTCCATGTTGACTCCAGAGTACTATGGTCCTCATGCTTGGCCCTTGGATCTGCACTGATGGAGACTTGGAGCGCTGGGATGTGAGGCTTATGGTGCACCTCATCTTGGAATATGCATAGGAAAGCATTGAAAAAAATAATATGGAACTATGGGGGGACCTGGGAATCGAACCCAGGTCCCAGAGATTACCAAACAAATCTTCCACCATTGCATCACTTAGGCGCGTTTGTAAACATAATAGAAACAAAAGAATATATGAAATAAGTGCGTTATGTGCTGGAAAAACACAAAAAGGCGCGCCATGTTTGAATGGCCCACTACCTGGTTGCCACGCCATCATCATCTTCGTTCTGAAATAGAAAAACACAGGCAAATAACGGGGGTTTTAAACCCCCACTAATTTCAACAGTAAAAAATAGCGATTAGAAATTGGGACAACATAAAAAAGGCGCGAGGATCCCATTCAATTCGTCTCATCATGCTGAGTTAAACCATGCCTGTTTGGAGTTTTAATTTTACAGCATAAGAGAAACCCCAAATTCGAAGCTCTGAAAACCTAGAAACCAACCATGGCACTTTGCGTTTTACAGCCTTATAATCAAATTAAAACATACAGAAAGTTTTGTAACAAAGTCAGCAGTGCATAACCATGATCAAAATGAATTAATGAGGCGTAAAAATGGAGTTTCGATTTTCAAAATGATGGACAAATCGTGGGGGCGTGATGAGCGATTCTTTGAGGTTTTTGGCTTAATTTTGATTGCAAAAGGTTCCTGGTGATGTAAGGAACGGGTTTGGATCAAAAAGGAAGCTTGAATTGTGTTGCAAATAGGTTTTCGGTTTCTCACTTTTTCTTTGAAAATTTGAAATTGCTTATGCTGTATGGAGTGTTACTAGGTCGTGAATTGTGTAAGGAAGACTTGCATATAAGGTTTTGAATGAGTATCAATCCATATAATGAACATTAAACCAATGCAATTATGTTCTTGATTTTGCCATAAACTCCATTGAAGAAAACTTGCCTCTTTTGTCCAATTTTGAATTTTGTACTTAAAATAAGCCTTACACGAATTTGGCATGTGAATAATGGTGTATCAAAGCTATTCAAACTCAAAGATATCCCTCCATTAATTTTCTTGATTTTTATTTGAATTTTAAAGATTTAAAATGAATTAAATCAAATGAAATTAAATAAAAATGAAAAAATTAATTTTTAATCTTGAAATAAATTGTGGGACACTTGGGAGGCATGGCCAAGCTGAACCAAGTGGAAAAAGTGGGCCCTTTTTGTCAAAAATGAAATTTCAAGGATAGTTGACTTTGGCCATTTCACAAAATTTTTTCAACTTCTCCAATGCATATCTTGCTCAATTTTGAAGCTATGAACATGTTCTTAGACATTTTGGAAAGGTCTTGAAGTCCTCTAACCAATGTCTTTGTTCCCATATCATTTTGAGTTACCAATCTCAAGTTATGGTCTTTGACTTAAAGTGCCTTTTTGTTGACTTTTAAAAATGACCTATAATGTTGAAATTGATAACTTTTGTGAGAGCATTTCTTGGACTTGGAATGTGAAGATGAGTTGTAGGAAATGTCTTCCCCTTCAAGATGAGCATTGGATGGGATTTTTCTGATGAACCATGAAAAAGTTATGCCTTGGTCAAGTTACAGTTGACTTTTCAACTGTCCAAAAATAGAAACTTTTGACACCTTGATGATTTTTGAGCCATTCTTGTGAAATCATGGTCAAGACTTGACCAAATGATGATTGTGGCTTCAAAATAAGATGTTGACCAAAATTTTTGACTTTTGACTGCCAAATGACCATTTTCACCCTGCAGTTGACTGTGAAGCAATTAGGGTTTTTGACTGTGCAACTTGACCTTGTGAGCCTTGAAACTTGACATGTGGATGCTTGACAATGTATATGAGCATATGGGACTTGATTGAGCCCTTGAAAACCTCAACTTCCTTGCAAGAACCAAAACCCTAATTTGACTGGCTTAGGAGAGTGGTTGACTGTGTAGCCTTTGAGTAGACTTGAGCAAATCTAGATGATGCCTGTCAAAACTTTGAAGAATATGGGAGGGAAAATTTTGGGGTACAACACATAGCAAAGATTCCAGACTCAATCGAGATCTAAATGCGCAATTAACTAAGCATAGGACTGAAGAACATCACGAAGAGCGGGTTGGGTACAAATAAAATTTGAGCCTTTATCCTTTGTTTCTTGAACCATGAACCATGCCTTGTTATAACCTTTAAAAGTCCTATGTGAAGTATGGGTTAGTTTTAAAGCATACTGTTACAAAGGTATCCTAACTCCTGTAGGCTTTGTTACAAATCCTGAGTTGATATCACATTCTTGCAAATTTCCTTTTACTACACAAAACACATTTTAAAAAAAATTTCAAGACAAACATGAGTTTTGCATTCTTTAAACGACATTGTTTGCATATGACTAATTGTTTGACAGCAGAGAAATCCGCATAATGGATATTCAATGAACATACATCCTCTCAATGGACAGAATAACCTCAGTAGGAAAGACACTTCCAATAACAGGTCTTCCATAAGCAAGGGGCATGACATGATGTCTAAACACACCTGGGGAAGTCTCTCCAAAAGTGCCAAATAACCAGGGACAGATCTCCATCTGAATCTCTTGGGGCATTACGCACGCATTCGAACAACGAATCATGTGCCATCAAGAAAACATTTTTGACAGTACTACAACACAACACTATGAAAAATGACAACCCTCTACATCCTGAAAGCATGGACATAGTCGGAAAATACTACACATAAAAAAAAGACCCGCTAGGTGGACACACCTAGGCAAAAATAAGGGAATCCCGGTGAACCAAAAGGGTTCAGGAAAAAGTTAGGGAAATACAAAAAAAATCTGTACACCCGACAAGTCGAAAACCTAGAAAGGCGGCTTGGCCAAAAAGGTATCCTGGTGGACTGAAAACCCGAAAGGGCGGTCCAGGCAAAAGTTAGGGATTTAAAACGTACGACTATGTCTCGTCACCTGTCTATCAGTGGAAGACTTATACCTTGATCAACATTCATCAAGAGCACCAGAATCGAGAAACGGTTCGGATACTCTCTAGATACGGATGCCATTCTAATACTCATTCAGATTCAGCTTTCAGATACAATTCAGATATGCTCCAGATACGGATGCCATTCTGATACTCATTCAGATTCAGCTTTTAGATACAGTTCAGATACGCTCCAGATACGGATGCCGTTATGATATTCATTCAGATTCATCTTTCAGATACAGTTCATATACGCCCCAGATACGGATGCCATTCTGATACTCATTCAGATTCAGCTTTCAGATACAGTTCATATATGCTCCAGATACAGATTCCATTCTGATACTCATTAAGATTCAACTTTCAGATACAGTTCAGATACACTCTAGGTACGGAGGCCATTCTGATACTCATTCAGACTCAGCTTTCAGATACAGTTCAGATACGCTCCAGATACGGATGTCATTCTGACACTCATTCAACATATGTTTCAAGTACAGTTCAGATATGATCCAGATACAGATGCCATTCTGACACTCATTCAACACATGTTTCAAGTACAGTTCAGATATGATCCAGAGACCAATGTCATCCTGACACTCATTAAATACATGTTCAAGTACAATCACGACATAGACCCATTCACAAAATCTCCGCATGTACCCCGTCCATCATGGTACAAGGGGCAGAGACAGTTGGAAGCGAATTCACTATCACATACAAGCCAGTGATACCTATATTACCCATAGAGCCGAGACAACCAAGATCCGACATCTGTATCCCTAAGCAGGAATTCCTTCCCCAGCAGGTTCCTTCAGAAAGGTGATATATGCATTCCCCAGCCTAGTTTTATAACCATGAGCAGTTTATAAAGCTATCTCCCGAGCAGAGTTTATTTCTCTAACAGCGGAAGCTCAATCTCCAACAGAGCTCTTCTCTCTAGCAATGGAAGTTCATCCCCACCTGAGTTTATTTCTCCAAATCAGCAGATCTTCCAACAGAGTATCCCTCTTCCCCATAGAGTCATTCCCTTGCAGGATTATTCTCAGACAGAGTCTCTCCCGGCAGAATATTCTCAAGCAGAATGGATGTAAATCCCCAGCTAATCATCTTCGATCACTATCCCCAGCGGAAACGAAGAACTCAACTTCTTATAATCTCCAACAACAGTCCATGATTTATTTTCCCCAGCTAAAGAATATCACAATAGCATTGCATATCCATACATCATGGCATGCACATACATATTATACAACACAATCTCATTTATTTTGAGAACATCATTACTCAATACATTTCATACATCATGACATTACATACGACTAACTCTTTACCTTTAAGGGAAAGATGCAATCAAGTTCTAACAAGTTTTCTCTGGTTCAGTCAAACCGACACTAAGGTTTCTATTCCAGTTAAAGATATTCTAACACTTTTCAAGATTTTCTCTGGTTCAGTCAAACCGACACTAAGGTTTCTATTCTAGTTGAAGATGTTTTAAGACTTCCGTCTGGGTCAACCGAATCGCCGCTAAGATTCCCCTGATTTTTATGCCAGTCAAAGTTAATATGAGACCTCTCCCGGGTTCAATCAAATCGATACTAAGATTTATCTCCTAGTCTAAGACAAATCGAGACCTTTCCCTGGTTCAGTCAAATCGATACTAAGATTTCTATTCCAGTTAAAAAAGAAACTAACCAGATAATAGTCAACCAACAATACATCATACTGTGAAGCCTGGAGCATGACCGGATAACAGTACAAATTACTATGAAGCCTTGAATCGACCAGATAGTGGTATATATCAAATTCAAGCTATGAAGCCCGGAAATCGACCAGATAATATCTTAATTTCTCCAAAATACTACGAAGCATGGAATCGACCAGATAGTGGTATATCTCAAATTCAAGCTATGAAGCCCGGAAATCGACCGAATAATATCTTAATTTCTCCAAAATATTACGAAGCCTAGAATCGACCAGATAGTGGTATATCTCAAATTCAAGCTATGAAGCCCGAAAATTGACCGGATAATATCTTAATTTCCCCAAATTACTGAAGCCTGGAGCACGACCAGATAACAGTATATGACGCTGTAAAGTCTGGAGCACGACCATATAACAACATAAGGTACTGTGAAGCTTGGAATTCAACCAGATAAAAGTTTACTCGGCCAATTACTATGAAGCTTGGAAACGATAGGATATTAGTATGCCTTAAATTCAAGTTGAAACCCGTATGCGACCGGATAACCACTTAATTCCTTCTGAAGCCTGGAGCACGACCAGATAACAACATAAGGTACTGTGAAGCTTGGAATTCGACCAGATAGCAGTTTACTCGGCCAATTACTATGAAGCCTAGAAACGACCGGATATTAGTATGCCTTAAATTCAAGTTGAAACCCGGATGTGACCAGATAACCACTTAATTCCTTCTGAAACCTGGAGCACGACCAGATAGTCGTTTTTGAGATTGCAAAGCCTAGAGCATGACCAGATAGCAAGTTTAATCTCATATCCCCAGTAAGTCACTGTGAAACCTGGAGCACGACCAGATAACAGCCAGTCTTATTATCCTCAGCAAGTCACTGTAAAACCTGGAGCACGACCAGATAGCATTCAGTCTTATTATCCTCAGTAAATCACTGTAAAGCCTGGAGCACGACCAGATATCAGTTCATTTTCATCTCCTCGACTAAGAGATGATTCCCCAGTAGAGTAACAGACAACTGAAGTTCCTAAAATTCCATTTCTCCCAAAACAGAGACCAACATTCCTCAGTAGATTCCTCCTCAGTGACAGGAACAGGAATTCTCATCAAAGGAATATCTCGGGAAATCAACATCCTCAATATGGCATCTTTAAGCCCATCTCCGAAGATTCTCCGTCATATCCTCTAGATGGCATATTTAATCCTATCTCCGACGATTCACCATCATATCTTCCGGATGGCATCTTTAAGCCCATCTCCGACGATCTTTCGTCATCTTTTCCAAAAGGCATCTGTAAGCCCATTCCCGATATTACCTACACAGTCCAGCACAATCTCAGACGAGTGCCAATTTCTGGGAACTCTAGTGTTCAATCATCTTCCACCTTCAGATCACGAAAGGCAGACTAGCCAATCTACATCTTCAGGTTTAAGAAGATTGAAAAGGGGCAGCTGTTGTACCCCAAAATTTACCCTCTTTATTTCGACCTTTTTGGCTTACATTTCATTATTATATACATGCATATCATTGGTTTTATGGTTATGGAATCAAGGTATATTTAGCAAACTTCTTTAGGTTACAAGCGACGTTTATTTCGTCAATGGATGTTCTAAGAGTATTTTTAGTGCTGAAGATCGGTTCGCTGTTTCTCAATGATTCGGGGTTCAAAGATTCACAAGTCCAACCCGACGCGTTATATTCAGGTGTTTTTTTCGCCAAGATATGTCTAATAACACATTCTCAAATTCAAATTCAGCTCAAGAGTCAATTCTTTAAAGAAGGTCTCCGAATGTGTGAGTTTTCTCGAAAAAATATGGTGAAAAAGTGTGCTGAAAGTGCAGTTTTTACGCACTAAAAAATTCATAACTTGAAGATCGTGGCTTGTTTTAAACCCGTTCCGGTAGCCAAAATTCCATCTTGACGTCATCTATGTTTTCATCTCTCACGGCTGGAAGCCAATTTCGATCAGAAGGTCTTCAAAAATGCGGATTTATAAAGTATTTTCATACAGAAAATTTGTGACAAGCTTATTTGCGTCATGTTCAGAAAATCATAACTTGGTCGATTTTCATCGTATCGAGCTGGTTCCAGCGCCAAAGTTTCACAAATTGAGTTGACTACGTTTTCATAGGAGGTATCGAGTTTGAACAGTATCCAAAAGGCCTTCGTTTTTTCCTCAGAGTGCGGGTGACACGCTGAAAATCCTGAATGCTGAATATTATTTCATCTGGATCGAAACTTCGAAAATGCATAACTCAGTCAATTTTTATCGGACTGGGCCCATATTTTTACACAAGGTCACTGACTCAGAGATCTACAACTTTGCTTCCAAAGTAGAGACCAGGTTATGCTCCGATCAATACCAGTTTTTTATTGAAGAACGTGTCAGAGTTGACACTGGAGCCCAATATAAGTTTGTCTGAGCCAAAACTTCAAAAATTCATTACTAATTTACTGTTTATCCGATTGAGCCCATTTTCGGACAGGAGTTAGTTCTCGATGTCGGCTACATTTTGTTTTCATATTTTAACTTCAAAAATTGCACTAAACCCCTGCGATTTAGCCTGAAATGTGATGGACTCAAGTGAATAAAAATATGCACTATTGCTTGTGGTTAGTGGAGGCCCAATTGCACATTCAAAACCCATTTTTTCTCTAATTTCCATTATATATCATTCTTTTCACACAAACAAGAAAAAAAAACATTGGCCACAACCCTGTCAAAATATCAAATTTTTTCAAGAACCCTAAAAACCTTGAAATCCTTATTACAAACCCCCATCTCACTACAAACAAGCCATCCTTGTTACAAACCCACATCTCACTACTTCTCCAGTAAGGGTAAGGCTGATTTGATCTCCATGATCAAAAGGATATAGAAGCATCCGTACATGCCATATCGGTTTTAATATTACAAAATTTCATATATTTGCTTTATTTGTATTTCATGATATGTTAATTTATTTAATGTATTCATGAGATTCAACACTGCAGATTTAGACAAGATCCCGTGCAGGGTTATTACAAAACGCTGAGGCCAAAACAGAACAAACATCAATGTATGGCGAGGCAGGCATCTTGAGAAGGTTAAGGACATGGGTTCAACAACCACCCCTATTGGTTTTGGTTTTCTTCCTTTCTATTTATCCCTTTACCTATTTTCATTCTTTCTGTTTAAAACCTTTTTCATAAAACCTAACATTTTTCACAAACCTTTGATTTTTCATAATTTTTCATAATAAACTCGAATAATTAAATTTAGGTTTTACATTAATTTTTGGGTCAACACCCACCTCTGACATTTGCATTATTTTTATTTTCTAACCCTATTTTTCATTGATGTTTCTTCCCCTATCTATTTTTTGGCAAACTTAATTCTTTCTTATTAATCATTACACATAAACCTTTTTTTCAAAATTAACTTTTTTTAATTAAAATTAATTAGGTTTTAGGTTTTTTTAATTAACCTTTTTTTTCTTTTCAAAATTAACCTTTTTTTTATTAATTCAAATTAATTAGGTTTTTAGGTTTTTTTCATTAACCTTTTTTTTTCAAAATTAACTTTTTTTTTTAATTCGAGTTAATTAGATTTTTAGATTTTTTAATTAACCTTTGTTTTTCAAAATTAACATTTTTTATTAATTAAAATTACTTAGGTTTTTTTGGTTTATTTAATTAATTATCATAACTCATTTTTTTCATAAAAAAATCACCAAAACATTTTCTTTTCTATTTTCATCTTATTTTTATTTTCCTAGATAAAGTGTATATGGCGCATTCAACTGTAATAGCGTAGCTTTATTTTTCCCACCTTTTTTTTAATAATTATCATGTAATTGCTTCTGGGATGTAGTAATTTTAAGATTTCGTTTTCGCATTCTTCACTATTATGTAACTGCCCCAAAGCTCTGTAATAGCCTAGGTTTACATTTCCGCCTTTACCTTCTGCTATTATATTTTATGCAATGCTTAAATTAATAGGATTGTATGGAAAGATAAAAATAAACGACAGAAAACCCTAATTGCAAGATAAATATAACTGAAAAAATACACTGTTGCACACTTGCACCCCTAGGGTACTCCCCACTTGGTTGCCTCGAAAAACATGGTCATGTCCCTCGAATGTAAGGATATCTTAGCAAAAGACCCTCAATTTAAAAGTCATCATAAAGATCATAGTCCCTTAATGTCCCTCGAGTTGCCTACGAGAAATGATCTTGTCCCTCGATGTTGCCTACGAATATATGATGACAGTCCCTTCGAACTGCTAAGGTATGCTTACTTGTTGCCTTTAGTGACCATTTCGTCCCTTCGAACGTCCCTTTAAAATTCCAACGACGGTGCTACCTATTCCTTAATAATAGGATAGTGCTGTCTAAAGGAAAACAAACAGTCTTTTTCGAGTAAGTAGATTAGTTCCTAGGTACTTTCTCAAAACAAGCAAACCACTTCACACAAACACTTTTCAAACAGTTTTCAAAAACAACTTCGTAACACTCTTGAGGACAGAAGCAAGGGTTAAAATGAAGTAAAACAATTTTTTTCAAAACAAGCACACACAAGCAATTTCAAAATGAGCAAGTACCTAAGAGCCCATGGAAAACCATGGATGGAAAGGGTGCTAACACCTTTCCTTTCTATAATCTACCCTCCGTACTCAGAAACATCTCGAAAAAGGTTGTTTCTGTTCTTTTTCCTTTTCCTGATTGGATAAAATAAAAGTCGGTGACGGCTCTTTCTTACCGCAACATTTTGCGAACAAAAAACGCAAACCAGTATAACAGTCGGTTCTGCCACCATATCACAATTACACACCTGCCAATCATTCAACACTTCGCGACATGATCGGTACTAACATCTCAACTACTCCACCATAATCTGACATATAAACATTTAAAGTAGCAACCACTATAACACACTTATACTTGGATATACATCATCCCAATATCATATTAACAACCTTTTCAACATCAAAACACATACATAATTTCATTCCCGTATGTCAATTATCAAAAAAATATCAACGAATATGTTCACATCATCGTATCGCTCTTATAGTGACATCAACACAACCAACATAATCAACTTCGTCACGTTATGGAGTATCATTCCTTTATTACGGAAATCAATAATAATATATAAATAACTATAACAAAATCATTACAACATCAGCTTAACTGTATAACTCAACAAGCATACCCATAGCTCACCATCAACCTACAGTCTACAATAATCTTCTTATAAAATCCGTAAATATTTACTAGCAAACATAATGCCCTGGAACAACCTCTCTGTATCAGCAATCCACCAAATCAAGCATGCAGATTAAGACACACCATTCCCATAGGCTTCTAATGTTTTAATCATTCACTTCTAACGAGTCGTACACGCATAGCAATTGCGCCGTATCACGCTTCAGCTGCGTACCTCTGATAATCCATCTTAGGTCACCGTCCTCGTTAAAATTTTCGTCAACTATCTAGTTCACAAGTTTCAATCTAGTTTCAGACTTTCCTCAATACCCACCATAAAACCATTGTTCACTTGATATTCTCAATCTTTCACTTCGCGACATTAATTCACATATAACTCGCTACTCTGACTTGTTCCATACGTCTCAACTCCTTCTTAGCCACTCTTCACACTAATTGGTGAGCGACTACCTCATGATATAACATTAACCACTTCACTCACCATTAAGGTAGCAAGATAAGTCTATACCATCCAATACGATCTCGTCTACTATCAACAAGAGATTAAGGGTGATCAGTTCCTCAATTTGTCAATAGATAACCGACAACCGTAATGGAGTATAAACCATCGTTGCCAAACTATAATAGTGTTCCTTTAGAACTTGTACTCAAGTCGCCTCAAGCACCATAATCCAATAATTTCCAATGAGGTTTACAAATACTTCTATAATTTCCCTTTCATTCAATCTTATCGATGAGACACCAATGTTCAACATATTACACGGTCCACATTACACTCACTTAGCCTTACTCGAAGGTTAAACATTCTCTAACTCACAAATTACTTTCTTCATATCCACATCACCAGGAATAGAAATCCGATTACGGAATCTCAACACACTTTGCGCATCTAACTTGAAATCATCATTCTCAGACTGATCGGGTCCAACCATCGAATCTCCCAATTTCATATCTAACTTCTGATCTTCTTTAATGCTGTCCAGAAAACCATTGTTAATTTTCAACATCCTCAACATAACACTCTTCTGTGTCACCTTGAAAACTAAACTCGTATCTCTGAACTGTTCATTTAATCCCAACCCTTTAACCATTAATTTTCAACATCCTCAACATAACACTCTTCTGTGTCACCTTGAAAACTAAACTCGTATCTCTGAACTGTTCATTTAATCCCAACCCTTTAACCATTATTACCGAAAGGTGAAAAGTCCTTTGGCTTAAAGCATCTGCCAAAACATTAACTTTACCTAGATGATAATTCAAACCTAAATTATAATCTTTGAACAACTCCAACCATCTTCGTTGTCTCATATTCAATTGAAATCTCAACAACGTTGTTCCACACCCTTTTGGGGATAGAACCTCTCCAATTATTCTTTTACACATACCACTACCTTGGCATCATAGACACGACTCTAATTGCTCTTAAAAGAATCTTCCTCTAAAAGGACATATTCTCTTCATAAGCTGCATCTCTATGCGCTCCTCCAATACTTTCACATCCTTTTTAATGCCGAACATCTCATTTCTCAACTTATTCACCATCAACATATTACGCTTGATCTCGTATCGAACAACTGCGATAATAACCATTTATGCCCAAAAAGCCTCTGTTCCGTAGCCAACTTCAGAGTCCCTCCATATAGGAATGCATCAACCATATTTGAAAACACTTTCATAGGATAAAATATATTTCTATCTCCCCATAGGTCCAAACAGAACACCAATCCGATACTCGGAACACAAGATATGAATTTATAAAGTTATCCGAAAATGAGAACACCGATGTCATGCAACGACATACTAATACACACCTCATGATAACGTCAGAACAAAATTTCTTTGTACCCGTACCAACACTTACCATTCTTGAAATCATACTCATCTCCTTGCATTTCCGACTCCACTCGCGATTCAAAACATTCCAACAACTTTAATAACTTTTACAATCACTCACAAGGATTCCTGGACAAGGTCTACAATAATCCGTCACTCTATCACCATTCAAACATCTACATATTATACAAGGCTACTCAAACCGACAACTTCACAGTCCACCAGCAGCGCTGAAACATCACAAATTTCTAAATTCCATCTTCTAAAAATTATCCTTGTTACTTAACAATCACCTTCAGAAACATCAGGGATTTATACTCTACTCGTATATCAACAACCGTTACATTGCTCCTCATCCTTCGAGAAGTAAACATCAACAAGGCCTGATCATCCTCCCTCAAGACGCTCCAACTTGATTAACAAACAAAATCTTGAATCCATGACACCTTCAAAATCGGGAAACAATAAAACTTCGACAATACTTGCATTGCCGCCATACCGCACCAACATCTTACAACCGAAACATATCCAAGAATCAAAGCTTCTCCCCCACTTATCTTCAAACCAAATCCTATATAAAATCAATTAGAAAAGCAAGAAAGCACCGACAGTGTTTCGTATACTAAGGGACAAACAACATTAGACAACTTGGCCGGACAGACCGACCTGCTCTGATACCACTAATGTAACACCACAATTCTACCCGGAGAATAATAATAAAATCATAGTTCAACACAAATAGGATGCTACATTTATAACTTAAAATCAAACTTCATTTAATCGCATATAAAACAGATACATAACACTTAACTCGGATGAAACGATAACAACCTGATTTAGTCTTTAAAATCAACAACTTTTTATTGATAAGCAGCAGAATTTACATACTCAACTTCAATTCATTTAACATCTCTTATTCAACTAAAACAACTTCAAGACAAAAATTATTTCAAGTAACCAACTTAAAAATTCAGCAACTGAAATAAATATAAACAACTAAACACCAAGCGTTCATCCCCCCGAGTGCTACATATCAGAGCAACGACACCGACTCAAACTAACAAGGTAACAACTATCCTCCTTGATTACCTGCACGTTACCAACAAAGAGCAACATTCAAACAGAAGGAGTGAGATATCAGACAATATAATAATTCGTATGATAAATAATATATTAGATCAGATCATATAAAATCACCACTTCACAATTTACAAACAACTTTAATCACAACAAACATCAGCAAGACATAACTACTAATTCTCAGCTTTTAGATAATATATGTCACAACAAGTCCACAACATAAAGTAACAACAATGCAACAACAAATATCATCACCACAACTCAAGATGCAACATCAACTGCGACTCAATTACAATGCACATGCATGTGGTACCATTGGAGCAGAACTCCCATCTTAAAATTCTGCCAATAAATAGAGGCATCAACAATGCATAAGCCTTCTTCGCAGTTTGCCAATCCATGCCATCATAGAGTATGCAAATGTACGTGACTCAATGAATGCACTATCAGATACTCACAACAATCATCATCCATCGTAAGGCATAAGCCCACATCACCATTATTACCACTATATATAGGTAATTCATCATCATCTAAAATTCTCTGCAACTTCACATTATCAACAAGAATTTACAGAGACAATCACAATAACATAATATCTCAACATTAGCCATAGGCCTACAACTTTATATTGCCAATAAATAGAGGCGGCATAACAACAACAACAACAAATATTAAAAACAACATAACCGCAATGTGATCAGTGGAAATAGAACTGACTATTTTAGAATGCTGGTTCGCGTTTGTGTTTCGCAAAATGTCGCAGTAAGCAAGAGTCGCCACCGTCTTTTATTTTATCCAACAAGGAAAGGACAAAAGCACATCAAAATTCCTTTTCGAGATGTTTCTCGGGTTCGGGAGGTAGATTATAGAAAGGGAAGGTGTTAGCACCCTTTCTATCCGTGGTTATCCACGGGCTCTTAGGTACTTGCTCATTATGTTTTCAAAACGTTTTGCTTTTCTTGTGTTTGTGGGTTTTGAAAAGAGTTTTGTTTGAAAACTTCGATTTAACTCTTGTTTCTGTCCTCAAGAGTGTATGAAGTGTTGTTGAAAACTTTGTTTGAAAAGTGTAAGTGCGAAAAATTTGTTTTGTTTTGAAAGAGCAAGTACCTAAGAACTTCTACCTACTCAAAAGGAATTAAGCTGTGTAAATGTCCTTCAGATAGTGCTATCCCACTATTGAGAAGTAGGTAGCACCGTCGTTGGAGTCTTCGGGTCAATTCGATGTTAGGGACGTGTGGTCACTAAAGCAACGTTAGGATGCCTTAGCGGTAACCCTAATGTCTTAGATCATTTTTTATCGAGGCAACCGTTTCGAGGCAACTTTGATCTTTAGACAGGAGGGCGACCTCTAAAACTTCCTATACTCAATGACCACGTCGAGGCAACCAAGTGAGGCGTACCCTAGGAGTGGCATGTGCGAGTGTGTCAGGTTTCAGTTATGTTATCTTTGCACATGTTATGGTGAGCTACGGTTGATTTTAAGTTAAGATAGATCTTATCATGCAAAGCCTACTTAGCATACATCTAGCAGTTAATGGTTACGGAAAATAAAACTAAACTGTTACAAGGCATCGGGTATTTACATCGCCAAAAACAAACCCTTGAAAAGTAAATGCGGAAAAGTAAATGAAAGCGGTAAAAAGTCCTAATTAACTATTACATCCTAGGAGAAAATACAATTATATGGATCAAAATATGAATCAAAAAATCATACGCGCGAGAAAAATTGAATCGGAGAGTTTTTAGGGTGTTGACCCTTTTTTAAGAAAGAAGGAGATTTTTGTTATTTTTGAATTTAAGAATTAAGTCTAAATTAGAAAATGGAATTAATTAATTAAAATAAAATATTTTTGAGCTTTTTATTTTTAGGGAAATGAATTAAAAATGGTTAAAAGTTATTAAAAACCCTAATTCTATATTAATTTTATTTTGTTGCAAAAATGTTAAAATTATGCCTAATTAAAAACTAAGTCAATTAAATTATTTATTTACAAAAATAATGAAATTAATAAAAATAATATATTTTTTATGTTTTCTGATTTTTTATTAGGAAAAATAAATTATTTGGTTAATTAAGTAATAATGATAATAATTAATAAAAATATAAAAGAGGAAAAAAAAGAAATAAACCCAGGGGGGTGTTTGGCCCAAGAGGAGGTGAGATCTGCATTTTGAGAAGCCCAAAACGTCCAGGCCCTGTTGACTTTCTGAATTGTCTACACGCTTGTTGACTGGAGATTATGATAGTCCTTCAATCCTAGCTTTCAGATTTGGCCAGGAGGCCATCTGGCGCCTGGATCTTTGAAGCCTATGTGGACCATCCTGTGAACGTTGCATGAGATCATCTGGAGAAAAAATAGATAAAGGTTTTGGGGGACCTGGGATTCGAACCCAGGTCCCAATACTCATTGGCCAGCATCCCAACCACTCAACCACCTGCATCTTTTTGTTATTGTAATAGCCACTGAATATAATATATGCAAACGAATAAATATGCTATAAACAAAAAATAAAGCGCGCATTTTCCAAACACACGAATCAGATGATCACACGTCACCATCTTCAACCTTTGTCCTGCATAAAAGAGAATCAGATAGCGGGGGTTTTTAACCTCCACTACCTCCCTGCACGAAAAATAGCGAATAGACACAGAGCAAAAAGAAATATTTCACGAGGTGTGTGTTCCAATCGTCTTGGTCTCACGAATTCAACCATGTATCCCATTGGTTCCAATTTTTACTGGATTGGAAAGCCCTATTTGAAAGCTTGAAAAACCTAGAAATTCAATCATGGCATCTCTCAATTCAGGGCACTATGATTCAATTCAATCATTCCATTAGCTTTGTATGATCTCTAGCAACACAAATCAATCACAAAAACATGTCAAATGCGTATGAATTAAGAGATACAGTTTTGAATTATAAGTGCAAACCGTGAGATGGTATGTCGTGATTACTTGAGCTTTGGTACTTGAATTTGATTGTAAATCACTCCTGGTATCTCCTGCAATGCGTTTGGATGGACAAGGCACCTTGAATTAGCCTAGATTGCAAGAACCAATTTTAACTTTTCTTGAAATTTCTTGAATTTGATATGGCCGTTTCTGTAGCTTTTTTCTCGTGAATCAGGTTATGCCTGGCTTGCTTGCATATAAGGGAATCAATTTAGGTCAAAATTTGGACCCATACCCATGTGCATTGAAGATTGAATCTTTGATTGATAAATCAAATATTCTTGATTTTCATGATTGAACAAATTGCCAAAATTGGATATTTTTGTATCTTTTAGCTTGTGCACGAATTGGTCAGCATATTTGAATCATATTTGGTTCACAAATAGGTTTAAAAATCAAATCTTCTATTTTCTTATAATTTAAATTAATTAAATGAATTAATATGTATTAAAAATCCATTTAATCAATAAATTTAAGAAAATAAATCCAATTTAACTTGGTGGGTCGTGCATAAGTCATGGGTGAAGTTTCAAAAAGAGATTTGAGGCCCATTAGCAAAAAGAAGGTGTTTTGAGCAAAGTTGACTTTTGCAAATTCATGAAAATTGCCCAACTTCCCCAATGCATAACTTGCTCAATTTTGATCATATGACCATGTTCTTGGACATTTTGGAAAGCCCTTGAAGTCCTCTAACCAATGATTTTAGTCCCATGTCATTTGGATTTACCAATCTCAAGTTATGGCCTTTGACTCAAAGTGTACTTTTCTTGACTTTTGAAATTGACCTATAATGTAAAAATTTGTAACTTTTTGTGAGAGCATTTCTTGATCTTGGAGTGTGAAGATGGATTGTAGGAAATTTCCTCCTCTTCAAAATGAGCTTTGGATGGGATTTTTCTGATAAACCATGAAAGAGTTATGCCCTTGTCAAAGTACAGTTGACTTTTCTACTGTCCAAAAATAGTAACTTTTGCACCTTGATGATTTTTGAGCTATTCTCGTGGGATCATGATCAAGACTTGATCAAATGATGATTGTGAACTCAAAATAAGATTTTGACCAAGAATTCTGACTTTTGACTGCAAAATGACCATTTTGCCCTTGCAGTTGACTGTATATCAAATGGGGCTTTTGACTGTGCAAACTGGCACTGTGAGTCTTGAAACTTGGCATGTAGGTGCTTGAGAATGTATAGAGGCCTATGAGACTTGATTGAACCATTGAAAATCCCAAATTCCTTGAAAGAACCAAAACCCTAATTTTGGATTGACTGCCTTAGGAGGTGATTTGACTGTACAACCCTTGAGCAACCTTGAGCAATTTGAAGATCATTCTTGACAAATCTTGAGGAATATGGGAGGGAAAATTTTGGGGTACAACACACAACTATTCAACTTTGGAAAAAAGCCCACAACTTGATTCTTGCCAATTGTTAGAGGCAATGCAACAAAATTCACCACCTGCAACTTCATAATTAACCACAACAATTGTTCCTTATAATTATTCAAACAAATCGACCAAATCCTGCAAATTAATTACCGGTTAATCCTCCCATTATTTTTACTCTGTACTAATGTACTTATTGGCTCTCTGTTAATTAGTTACTACACTGCTACCAACTATGTGTACATCAATTACTATTGATTTTTCCACCAATATTACTAATCCTGCTATTTGAATGAAATCTGTTATTTACTACTGCGAGATATCTCTACCATATGTAATATTACTTCTCTACTAATTTAGTAAATCTACTGTTCTTATTACTACAAAATTTCTACACTGTTAACATCTAACAATCACTAAGTGTCTCTGCAACTAAAACCATCACTACAATTTTAATTTCTAAGACTACTACTAATATAACTCTGCTAATTATTAACTCTGCTCTTTTCATTACTATTCTGCTAAATATATTGGACTGATACTCTGGATACATACTAAGTCTTAATCTAACAATTACCTCCACTAGATACCAACAACTCTTCTACTTAATTTAGTTATAAGTGCCACTATGCTACAGTACGCATGGGCCACAAAACAAGAACAAGTTAAGGCTTCATGTAGCAAAAAACAAAACAAAAAGACAAGGAAAATGGAGTGTACCCCTCGACACAAATCCCTCCCATATGCACATAGTGCCGATTGGCACTCCTTTCTCAACAACCATGCCGTTTGGCATGTATCCTATGCCCCTTGGCACCCATAATCCTCAAGAGTTCCACTCGGCACAATGTGTTTGTTTCTTTTGTTTTCTTCCTAATTTCCTCCGTCTGCTACGAAACCAATACGGTATCAAATTCAACAACACAACACAATATCACAGCAACATAAAAATATATCCAATCAACATAGAGTAATTTTCCATAACCAATTCGTTGACAACAACCACATCTCAGTATCAATTACAATAATTAAACATAAACAGAGGAAATTTTACAAACCCAATCCCACATAAAATTTGTCACGCAACCCATTAGATAGTCAGGACCCCACCCTTACTTTGGATTGGAGATCGCTCTACTCTACCGGTTAAAGTCTCTCGCCGTAGCTTCCAACTTTTGCCTCTCCTCTGTAACTTTGCAACTTCTCACGTTCCCACGAAATTCTCCAAGACTTGTTAAATTAACCTAATTCTCCTTATAATTAGCTTAACCTTATAATTATTAATATTCTTATTGGGCCTAACTTTCACACCCCACCTATTACTCCATCCAACCAAATAACGAGCCCAACTAATAAACCTAATATTATTCTAATATCTATATTAATATTATTGATAATATTAATCAACCAATCAATTAAATATCAACCAAATAACAACTTAGCAGCTTAAATCAACATTTCTCGACATTTCGCAACTTTAACAATTTCAACAACATATTCAACCATTAATCCGTAATTAATTTAACTAGATAATTAATTAAATTAATGGGAGTTATAGAAGCCACCTCCATTGGGAACCTATGATGGAAGGATGAAACCCGACGAATATATTAAGAATATTGACGCTCTCCTCGAATATCGAGGAGTCAGAGGGACCATCAAGTGCATATTATTCCCAACCACTCTCAGGAAGGGAGCAATGTCTTGGTACAAGAGTCTCCCGGATGAGTCCATCACCTTCTGGAAGTAGCTTGGAAGGATATTTTCGAGACACTTCACCACCTCTTATCGACACCCAAAGTCAGAGGCTTCACTCGAAGCAATCATCCAAGGCAGAGAAATCTATGTGGGCATACATCGAACGCTTCAACAAGGAAGCAGTGCAATTCTCCACGTCCGATAACATGAAGAAGTATCTTCTCGAGTGCGAGCTATGGCCCTGCAGTGACTTTGCCAAAGCTGTGGGTATTGAATTACCGACCACACTCGACCCCTTCCTCCTCAAGGCCTAGACGTACATCCAATACGAGGAGAAGGAAGCCGTCAACAATGCCAGGGAATCGAGGCACAGAGAGAGTGCCAAGACCTCGAGGAATGATGAGCCCTCGACATCCCGTAAGGGAGAAAAGAAATAGGAAGACAGGTCCCGGGACTCCAAGGACTACAAGGGGCCAGCTGATCGTTTCCACAACTACACCCCTCTGACTATCTCAACTATTACTTGACTAACAACCTTTAAAACCGTATTACTGTTTACCGTGGAAATTGGTAAACAACCGCTGATCTTCCAAAAGGTTACTTATTTGGTGAATCGCAGGATCGATCAGATTGATCCTAAGACATGGTTGATTTTCTGGAGTTTGACTAATCCTAATGGTGATTAATGCCGGTAAAGTAAAGACACTTTAAGTAAATTGCATGAAGAAAAGCTTGATAGAATAAATAAAAGCGTTAAATAAAAGGCTTCGACGGAGATGAGTAAATGAAAAGAAATAAAGTGCTTGAATATAAAAGACTTTGATTAATTTAAATGGTGTTTCACACATACATTCTCAACGATTCTTTCGCTCACACTGGGTACTTGAATCTAGATGAGTGACTTGTATAAAATGATGAACACACTCGAAAACTACGTGAACAACTAGTATTTATACTAAAACAAATCCTAAGTAACCGTTGGGCAGTTACGTCGCTTCGAGATGATGCCACATGGCACGCTCACAGCATTTGACGCTCCTGATCTCGGCACGTTGCACTTGGTAACTGCTGGGAACCGTTTTCCCTCCAAGCATTCAAATCTTAAACCGTTCGACCCTGGGCATCAGGTACCTTTGTCGAGAGGTTCCTTCGATGTCGAAGACGACAAGATTCCCACTTAAAGGAAATTCTCTAAGTACCTTGTCATTCTCTGATGAGCCTTCGACAGGATCAGTTGGTCGAAGCCTTCTTATGTAGGAAATTCTTCTGACTCATAATTAATGGTCTATATTGATAACAAACAAGGGTGTCGAATTTAGGAGCCAACAAATTGCCCCCAAGAATGTCTTATTTCGACGCTGAAAAGAAAAAGGCATTCTTTGAGATTCCACTCGACACCTGTCCTTCACTCTTAGCCACAGATTAGTTTGTGCGCTTTTCGCCTCCTACCAACCAACTGACAATCTCAAAAAGCCATTATTCCACCTGTTCCTAAGACGTCACTTCAGTAAGGCGTTTGGCACGCCCAATGTCCTTTCACAGATTGTCATCATGATGATTCCCCGAAATCGAGGACGCACGCTGCACCACTTCCGTTCTGCATAACGGCTACATCACCAAATGAGCGCCACGTGCCCCACTCTTGTCTGAGACATTAAATGACCTCGAGTCTTATGATTTTCCAATCACTATAAATAGCACTAAGTTCCCCTCGTGGGACTCTTTACGCTTTCCTTCATCCAAGCCTTAAGTCGAACAAAAATTTCTGCAAGAACCTTTGTTCTTCATCCATCTTCATCTCAAACCAAAAAATGGCTTCAGGTTCTCGTTCTTCCAATGTCCCCAGTTCTAACACTCCCTCTAAAACTGCTCAACCGACAATCTTTTCAACCGCTCTAACAGTTAACTCCATGGGAATGCGAAGGGTTCCCGAACCCATGGGAGATGCTGAGCGTGAGACTTACTCTTCTCAACTGCTGATTCCTGTTGGATATTCCAACCAGGTTTTCGCCATGTCTGGTCCTCTATCTGCATGCATCGCTGACCCAACGAAGATCAAGGGTTTCTTCCCCGTGCATGAGGCACTCAAGCCCATTGGGTGCTCCAAAAAGGCGACAGACGATAACGAAGATCCTGCAAAAGAAAAGATAGATCTTCGTTTCTTCAACAGAGGGGTTAGGGCTTTTAGGTCTAGCCCTAGCCTTACACCAGAATACAACACTTGGCTCGATAAGATGGAGAAAAGCCAGGCTTCGATTTGGAAGAACATGGGGATTTATGACCTAGTCATGCTATCAAAGACTGGTCTCAACTATTCTCCTGAAATGCTGGTAGCTTCTTTGATATTTTGGGACTATACTCACTTCACCTTCCACCTGCCTTGTGGAATGGTAACACCCACTCTCTTCGACGTGGCTGCCATTACTGGTCTTCGACCAACTGGGGATTACTTTGACCCAGAGGAAATGTCTGAAGACCAGATTGGGTTTTCAGCCACCAAACCCACTTACACCACCTACACCAACCACTACCATGACAAATCGACGGCTGTTGTGACAGACGTGGAGCACATTGCATTTCTAGCCCTTTGGCTGTCACGCTTCGTGTTCTGTACGAAATCTCTACAGGTGACGAAGAAAATGGTCACCCTTGCTACTCAGCTTCATCACGGTCAAAACATCTGTTTGGCCGAATTAATAATGGCGAACCTATATGAGTCGATAAGCAGTGGGGCGACTCTATTAAAGGTAATAGAAAATAGAGCCAGCTTGCTGCTCGCTGGACCCTTCTGGCTACTACAACTATGGCTAAACGCCACTTTTGAGTCTTTTCTACCCCAGAAGGCTCAAATAAACGAATAGGCTCCTGAGATAGCCAGAAGGCGTATCGAAGGTACCAGGCTGGCTTTACTGACTCCCACTGAGGATGGGCTGGAACTCCAAAAGACCTTTGCAAACTTCGTTCAGATGTTTGCAGGGAGGAAGGAATTTACCTCGACCATGGCTCCTTTCGCCCGTCGAAAGTTTGGTCCAGGGTGGTTCACCAGGCCCTATCCCAAGTCATCAGAGGATCCTCACCTCGAAGAGCACACAACACTGTGGGAAGCATTTCTCACTCCCAGGATAATGCCATTGCGCTTCAAGAGTTCAAAGAATCATCTGAGCCTGATTGCTTATCAGTCAAATCTTGTCTCTCGACAGTTTGGCATTATCCAATCGCTTCCTTCTCCCATTTACCCTAGGGAGAAATCAGTGTTGTACTTTTGTAATGATTACACTGAGGATGCTGCTACCAAGCACATTGGTAGGTACGCTGGTCGGACTGTACTTTCATTGTTCAACTACCAACTTAACTTCCTCTGTTCACCATCTTTTGAAGATTGGTGGAAGAGTTATTATGTCAAAGAATTCTTCGATGAAAAGGATTTTGCGGACGAACTCCAGAAGTCCTTCGTTTTGGTTCTCGACAAAATAAAGAAATGTACGTTCACTCTTCAAATTATATTTGTCTTTCCATTTCGACTTATAACTTGTCAATTATAACTTGTGAACGTGTCTTCTTTCAGTTGTTCGAAAACCTGTGGCAAAGAAAGCCACAGACAGCCATCAGGGTGGAGGTCCCTCTACAAAACCTCCAGCACAGGTAACCAAATTTTTCTTGTTTCCTGCTGGTTTTAACATCCTGGTTTTCAATGTTGCGCTCTAAATCAACTCCATTTGGGGGTTTCAGGAACCTGCGCCTAAGAAACGACCTACATTAACGGTCGAATCTGCGAGTGGCGACGAGGATGAATCTCCCCCTGTTCCTCTCAAACGGAGAAAGGTGAAGAAGGCTGCCCCTGCTCCTGAGCCTCGACCTACGATCAAAATCAAGGTCGCAGGGAAAAAATCCAGGCCACCTCCTGTGATCATCGAAGAGCCCACGGAGGAGGAGCTGAACGTCTTACTCAGCAAACCCGTTGAGAGTGATAACTCTAGCCCTGGGGCTGAAGTTCCTCTACAGGTAGTGCCTCCGACCACTTTTAACTTAGGTGTCGACGATCACGTTCGATTGTGTATCTCTCTAAACCAGAATATTTTTCCTCTTCTATTTTCAGGAGACCGCTGGAACTTCAGCACCAACTGGGCATCCTGGAGAGGGTTCCGATTCCTTTGTAAACAGCGCGGGGGAACCCATTCACCATCCTTCCTCCTTCATCAGTTCTACTAATGAAACAAATCAAACTTCAGAGCCACAAGACTCTGCTGACCATAGTAGACAACGAGAGGAGGAACTGGTGGATGATGAAGTCCTTGCTGAAACAGAGGAACACCAGCAAGAGGAAGCTCAAGTGGTCAATGAGACAGAGGAGCAACATGATGAAGAGGGTCATGTTGATGCTGACGCTACTGAACAAACTCAGCCCTAAGCCACCACTGCTGTAGGAACGACCACCTCGGCAAAGCCCAGGTCTAAAGAAGACTTGGCCCTTTTGAAGCAAACTGATCCAATTGGCTACCTGAATGCCATCATTGAGAGTAGGGAGAATTCATCTGACCCTAGTCATGATGCTTCTATTGCATCAGGGAAGTCCACTTCGACTTCTCCTCTTGATGAGGTTTTGAAGAAGGTCAAGGCTCAGTTCTTCAAAAAGGATCTAATGAAGGCTTTGGAGGGGGATCCTACTGCCCCGTCTTGTCTGGGAGCTGTTCTGGGTGCAGTTGATTTGCTTGCTGTTTCTCCAAAAGTTTCCAGCTTCATCTTGGAGTTATACTCCATCATTGACCAAGTCTCTGTGGACTATAGACGTCGAAGGGGGTTCAACAGCCAACTCGAAACACTACATGGCAAGAGTTCTTCTGCTTGGACCGAAGTAGCTGAATCAACTTCTCGAATTGCAGAATTGTCGAAACAAAAGACATCCAAGCAGAAGGAAATCGATGCCATAGATCAAGATAACGCCTCTATAAGGGCGCAGATCGAGGAGTTGGAGGCCAAGTTAAATGCTAACACCAAGCGCAAAGAGGAACTCCTTTCGACTGTTTCGGATGCAGAGAGCCAAGATGAAGTTACCCGAGGCTTAGAGTTCGCTGAAAGGGCCCAAGCCCTTGACGACCAGATTGCCAAACTTTCTCAGGCGACTGCCTTGTGTAACAAACGGCTGGAGTTGCAGCAAGCCAAATATCTTCGACTTAAAGCTTCCATCCCTTTCTAATTTGCTCAGCACCTCATTGACCATGTACTGTAATATTTGTAATACAATGCAACCATTTTGGTTAATCAATATATAATTTTCCATTTTGGCTCTTTATGGTTAACTTGGTCATTAACTGTTATTTATTTTGATCTCTTGGAGCATAGGTTTATATTTTTTCAAATATTTGCCGTTTACTCTCAAGAGTCTTTTATCTTCGCCTAACTCTTCAACCTCATAAGCTCCACCAGAAAAAAATTGGATAATTCTGAATGGTCCTTCCCACTTGGGTGACCATTTTCCCATGCTTCGATCTCTTCGATCCATGGGGAGAATCACCTTCCAAACTAATTCTCCAGGAGAGAATGCCTTAGGTTTTACTTTTTTATTGTAAGAGTCTTCCACTCTTTTCTTCTGAATTCTCAGTAGGTCGAGAGCGCGTAGTCTTTCCTCGTCTAAATCTACTAGTTCGTCTAACATCATATCCCAATAAACCTCAGAGGGAATATCTTGATGTCTCTGAACCCTTGCTGATTGAAGACAAATTTCTGCTGGCAGTACTGCGTCATGACCAAAAGTTAGCCGATATGGTGTTGTACCTGTGGCTTCTTTTGGGGACGTTCGACAGGCCCATAAGATCTGGTCTAACGTCTTATGCCAATTTTTTGGCTTCTTTCCTACATGCTTTTTTATCAGGCCGATCACTATTTTATTCGCTGCTTCGACTTGACCATTTGCCTGTGCATAATAAGGTGTTGATGTTAGGAGTCTAAAGCCTGTTTCTTGAGCGAATTCCTGCATCTTTCGACCAGTAAACACTGATCCTTGATCAGTTGTTACAGTCTCAGGGATTCAAAATCTGTAGATAATGTTCTTTTGAATAAATTCAATGACATTTTCTTGGTCTGCATTGACTAAAGGGATAGCTTCAATCCATTTAGTGAAATAATCAATGCCTACCAGTATATACTTCTGGCTCTTTGATGATGCTTGTCGAATCTCTCCAATAAGATCCAACGCCCATCCTCTAAAAGGCCAAGGTTTCACTATTGAGTGAAGTTCGCTTGCTGGTACATGTTGGATGCCCGTATAGGCTTGACATTCCTGGCAACCCTTCGCGAACTCAACACAATCTTTCAAGATAGTGGGCCAGTATAGTCCTTGTCGAAACAACAACCATTTCATCTTATGGCCTACTTGGTGAGCCCCACATGCTCCAGCGTGCGTAGTCGAAAGGGCTATGTATGCTTCAGTTTCGCTTAAGCACTTTAGCAATACCCCTTCAGGCGTCTTTTTAAATAACTCATTACCCATGAGTACGTAACTCAACGCCCTATATTTTATTTTTCGTTCTGTCAAAGCTGCTGGATTTTGTAGATAATCTACAATGGGTTTCCTCCAATCTTGCTCTGACAAATTGTCTATGAACGATATTTCAAAGTTCCTTTGATCAGCATACCCTAGTCTTGTCGATTTCAAATCTGTTGGAGACAGGCTGGTTGCTTTTATTTTTTCTCAAACTTTGATTGCTCTTTGTAATCTCGTTTTTGAAAATTTGTACCCAGATGCAATCTGTGCCAAATCATTGGCTACTTGATTTTCCAATCTAGGTATGTGTCGAATGTTAACCACTTCGAATTTTTTCAATAAACGATTTGCTATCACAAAGTACATAATAAGATTTTCTCTTATGCATTTATACTCTTTTGTGACTTGCTTAATGACTAACTCTGAGTCTCCCATTATTTCGACTCGAGTTGCCCCCAATTCCAACAATATCTCAAGGCCAGTAATTAGAGCTTCGTACTCAGCCTCATTGTTCGAACAAGTACCTGCTATCTTGTACTTGAATGTTGTTGGAATTTTTTCTGGAGAAATAATCAAGACCCCTACTCCTGTTCCATCTTTATGGCTGGAACCATCGAAGTAGAATTTCCAAGGCTCTATCTCCACGTAATTTATATTTTCAACCTGAATTGAGTGGTCGACTATAAAGTATGCTACCACTTGCCCTTTTACTGCCCTAAGAGGCATAAAGGTCAATGAATACTCAGTTAATGCTAGCGCCCACTTGCCAATTCGGCTGTGCAAGATGGGTTTCGACAACATGTATTTGAAAACATCAAAATGAGACAAAACATACACATCAACTGGTTTTATATATTGTTTGAGCTTTGTACAAGAGAAATAAAGACATAGACATAATTTTTCAACTTCGCTATATCTAGTTTCTGCATCGTTCAAAACTCTGCTAAGATAGTAAATGGGTCTTTCGACTCCATTTTCATCTTCTTGGGCTAACATGCTTCCCAAAGTTCTGTCGGATGCAGCTATGTACAATCTCATACTCCTGTTGCTGCAAGGAGGCACCAAAATAGGTGGCTTGGTGAGATACCCTTTGATCTTGTTGAAGGCTTCTTGTTGCTCTTGCCCCCACTCGAATCTTTCCTTATTCAATCGAAGTAAGGGTGAGAAGGCTTGAGCTTTTCCACTTAGGTTAGATATGAATCTCCTTAAGAAATTTATCTTGCCCAACAGAGATTGCAGTTCCTTCTTGTTCGTTGGCGCTTTCGCTTCCAAGATTGCCTTCGTCTTGTTCTGGTTGATTTCGATTCCTTTCTTGTGGACGACGAAGCCCAAGAAATCTCCAGCTTTTACACAGAACGCACACTTCAAAGGGTTCATTTTCAGACCATGTTCTCTCATTCTTTCAAATGATTGTCGAAGGTGGTCTATATGGTTCTTCCTGGAAACAGATTTTACAACAATATCATCAATATACACTTGCATAAAAGTGTTAATAAAATCATGGAAGATAGAATTCATCGCTCGCTGATATGTTGCCCCAGCGTTTTTTAGGCCAAAAGGCATCACTACCCATTCGTAAGTGCCTAAAGCCCCGGGGCATCGAAAAGCTGTTTTCGACACATCTTCTTTAGCAATGAAAATTTGATTATATCCTGAGTAACCATCGAGCATGCTCAGGTACTCATGGCCAGCGGCAGAATCGACTAGCATTTCCGCCACAGGCATAGGATATTCATCTTTGGGTGTGGCAGCATTCAAATCTCTGAAATCTATGCATACCCTCAACGTACCATTTTTCTTAATTACTGGCACAATGTTTGCAATCCATTCGACATACCTCGTAGCTCGTATGAATTTGCACTTCAGCAGTCTTTCGATTTCTATTTTGATCTTCGACAGTATTTCTGGAGCGAAGCGTCTTGGACTTTGCTTGACTGGCTTCTTCCCAGGTTTGATTGGCAACTGAAGTTCTACCAATCCTCTGTCGAGACCAGGCATCTCGTCGTAATCCCATGCAAAGCAGTCCTTGAACTCCTTTAACAATTGGATCACTTCAAACCTGAGCTCTAGGTCTATTTTGGCGCTGATGTAAGTTGGCTTTTTCTCTAACCCTTCGCCCAAGTTGATTTCTTCTAAAGGATCTGGTGCTAACATTTTGATGTTGTTCGCCAGGGGGTCCTTTTCGAATCCCAAAGGCTCATCGTCATAGATGGCGTCGAGCCTTTGCTCCTGCATTCCTTATGTCATGATATCAGGAGGTTCTGGGTGGAAATCCTTTCCAGGACCTGCAGAAGATAGCTCTTGATCGTTGGTCTGAGTGGCCATATATTTTACTTCGGCTTCGAGAGTCGCTATCATCCTTGTTTTGGCTACATAAGCCGGAATTCGCTGCAGTGATTATGACTCAGTCATTATCACTGAATTCACTTCCCCAACCAGTTGGCTGGATGTCAGTTAGCCCACTGAAATCAATGTGGGACAAGTCTTCTCTGTCCCATTGAAAACCATGCTCAGGGTGCAGGTACAAGGAACAAAAAGCATTTGGCGCTGGCGTCATGTCGAAGTCAGGTGCTGGGCATGGCCCAATGTGAGCCAAATTTTTGTCGAAGTCAGCTCTCCCCAGGTGATTTACTTCGCCCAAGTAATAGCTCTGATCCGCTTCTATATTTTTGACCATTCCATCAGGACACCATAGTATTAACCTTTGGTGCATTGATGATGGTACTGCTCCAACACCATGTATCCATTCTCGGCCCAACAAAAGATTATAATTTGGTTTGGCCGATATGACCATAAACATAGTTGGTCGAAGGATGGATCCTACTTTGAGGTCTAGTTGGATCACACCCATAGTGGTCCCTATTCCGCCTTCATAATTCGACAGGACCATGTTATGAGGCTTGATGTTTTCATCACTCTTGCCTATTTTTCTCAGCATGAAGTGAGGGATGCTGTTGATGGTTGCCCCACAGTCCACCAAGATCTTATTTATGGTGGCTTCTTCGAGTTTTACCCTTATGAATAAAGGCTTGAGGTGATTTTTCATCGCCTCAGTAGGTGGTTCGAAGAAACCATTTTGCTCTTCGGTACGGCCATTATCCATAACGAAGTAGCATACTGGCCTATGCTTGGCCATTTCTTGTTCGACTTCCCAGTCATTCGATTCGACCTCCATCTGGCGGTTGAACTCTCTTGGCAAAACTGAGACTATGTTCACCATGATATCTAGGGTGTCATCAGACTCAGAGCCATCTTCATCATCAACTTCGCCCTGGTTAGGCCATACCAGTCTATTGGTCACTGGTTGCCTCTCCAGAGGCTTTCTCTGCTTTCGCTGAGGGACATTTGAACTTGATTCTGGCTTTGGTTCGTTGATAGCTTCCCTCTCAGCCTTTCGCCGCCTCTGGTATCTTCTCCATTGGGATCGAGACATGGGATTCTTTCCCTTGTAGTTACTTGATACCTGGGTCACTTTGGAGGCAACAACTTGAGGTTCTTTCTTGTGTGTCAAAGATGAACCTCTTGGCACTTCGAAGGAGTGCCACCTTTCTTCGCTCGGTCTCTTTCGACCCGATGTTTTATGCCACGTATCAACTGGCACATTGGTTGGAGGCCTGAAAGTCAGTGGCCTCTTTTCTTGATTTGAACCCTTTTGGTAGGTTCTTCTGGGGTCATGTCGAACACCAACACCTTCCCTTCTTCTGTTTGCTGCTCTTACACCTTGGATGTGTTCAGCAGCTTTCTTGTCGAAAATCGAGCTGCATCGAGGATACAACATCACTTCTGACTTCTTCTTCTGGCATCTTTGCAGGAAATCTGCCAGATTTTCATTTTCCAGAGGGAAAGCCATTTTGTTTGCTTGCTCTTACCTAATGGCCTCCTCTGAAGCTTTCAATTCAGAGATTTCGACCATGTTGACATTCATGGTGTCTTTGGTAGCAAGAGTCATCTGCTTCATCTGGGCCTCCAGGTCTTCTGTCTGGTCTTGGACTGCAGCCAAGTAGGAACTGGGTTTAGCTCCAGATTTTGAGGCTCCACCTGTCTCCAGTCTAGGGCCTTCAGCAGCTTTTTGGACTGCTTCGATTGTTTTTCTAGAAAGATTCCCAGAAAAACTGCCAAAGATTGGCATGTTGATATGATCCTTGGTGACTTCGACCATAGTTATTCCTGGTCTTTTCACCTGACTTCTGGACGCCTCGATCACATTCACCTCTGAAGGTTCAGCATAATGGGCTTCAACCTGCAAAGGGTTAGAGTCCACAGTCATGGGGGTCTTATCGGCGAATTTCAACCTCCCTTCTTCGATAGCATTTTGTACGAGATCCCTGAAAAGAAAACATTGAGATGTTTTATGGCCCAGAAAATTATGATATTTACAAAGCCTCTTTTCCTTCTTTGATCAAGAGGAGGCACTTTTACCCCTGGGGGTATTATCATTTGGCCATCTTTTACAAGTAAGTCAAAAATTTCATCACATTTTGTAATATCAAAACTGTAAGTCTTTTTAGGGAACCTATCGTTGGCCCTTTCAGGACCAGTGGGGTTTTTTCCACTTGAGGGGACTAGTAGTTTGCAAGAGTATGGTGGCCCTTGTTTTAACTCCGCTAAATCGACCTCACTTTCTTCGACGGTTATAGGTTCGTCGAATGTTTCTGGATCTTCATCGTCCATTTCGACATATGCTATCCTTTCTCTTTTATGAGTTTTTGTCGCCCTGGCTTTTTCAGCTTTAAGGCGTTCTACCTGTCGAACCCTATTGGCCAATTGGGCCATGTCTCTCAGGTATTGAGTGTCTAATTTCTTCCTAATGGAATAATCTAGAACTCCTGCGGCTATTTCGACTAACTCATGTTCTAGAACTTGCGTAAAGCATCTTGCTTTGAGCAACCTAAACCTATTTAGATATTCGTCTATAGGTTCAGTGAATCACCTCTTTACACTGGCCAATTCTTTCAGGCTTATCTTGGTTTGTCCCATGTAGAATTGCTCATGGAACAATCTCTCCAACTGGGTCCAATGGTGGATCGAATTGGGGGGAAGAGTTGTGAACCAAGTAAACGCGTTCTTTGTTAGGGAACTTGGGAAATACTTAATCCTCAGGTTTTTATTGTTTGAAATCTCTCCTGCTTCGATCAAGTATCTCGCCACATGTTCGACAGTGGATTCTGTCGTGTCCCCTGAAAATTTAGTGAACTTAGGGACTTTGCATCTAGGAGGTAAGTCCGTTTGTAACACATATTCTGACAGTGGGGATGTAAAGTTGGGCCTACAGAAGCCCGTATTCATCCCATTTTGCATCATGATTCTTTCGATCATGGCTGTCAAGTTATTTTCCAAACCAATATTCTGGTATTGGATCTGCTGAACTACTTCGTCAACATTTTGGTTTCTATTGACTATCCTTACTTCCGGGGCTATGACTCTAGGTTCTTCGACCCCGGGTTGTTCCATTCGCATCCTAAGGTTTTCTTCGACAGGCTGTTGGACTTGGTTAATAGTGGTTTCTTCCTCTAGAAGTATACCTTGGTTTCCCCTCATCTGTGCCCTTTGGGGCTGTCGAATAGGTTGGGGTACCCCAAAAAAGTCAGCCAGACGCGCCATTTGTGCTGTCATTTGCTGATTCGACTGGGTGGTATTTTATATTAGAGGGTTTAGCATTGTGCTTAAAGTTTGTGCCAACATTTGAACCATATCGTGGTTGCTTTCGTCCATTTGCTGCCTCAAGACTGCTGTCGAGGCATTCGTAAGGCCATGCATTACTTGGGACGTTCCTCCTAAGAGTTGGGTCCTACCCCTGTTCGCCATACCAACTCCAGAACCTTGGAGTGGCGAAGAGGCGCTCACTAAAGGGTCTGAAAAAGTGGACACAACATTCGTCAGGCTAGCCAATTCAGAAGTTGGCATGCCATATAGTGGTTCTCGATTTAGACCGACTGTCGAAAAACCTGGGGGAACATAAGGCCTAGTTCCTTGGTTTCCCCTTGGTGGGGGAGTTCCCAAAGGAATTATGGGGCCAGTAAATGGAGGTAATGGCCCCGTTTGTGTGACCGTTACTACTGGTGTTGAACCAGCGGTTACCATTTCACTTACGGCTGGGATGACCGTTGTTCCCACGTTTGTTTGTGGGATTTCGCCATTGTTTGGAGGATTCGCCATCGCTTCACTTCTTCTCCTAGTATTGGTATCGTTGGTGTATATTCTACCACTTCTCAATAACATGCAATACTCTCGAAAAAGGAGGATATTTTGTATAAAACGGCTAAACTTAAAAATCAACACAAGGTCCCACCAGGTGTGCCAATTTGTTTACCGTGGAAATTGGTAAACAACCGCCGATCTTCCAAAAGGTTACTTATTTGGTGACTCGCAGGATCGATCAGATTGATCCTAAGACATGGTTGATTTTCTGGAGTTTGACTAATCCTAATGGTGATTAATACCGGTAAAGTAAAGACACTTTAAGTAAATTGCATGAAGAAAAGCTTGATAGAATAAATAAAAGCGTTAAATAAAAGGCTTCGACGGAGATGAGTAAATGAAAAGCAATAAAGTGCTTGAATATAAAAGACTTTGATTAATTTAAATGGTGTTTCACACATACATTCTCAACGATTCTTTCGCTAACACTGGGTACTTGAATCTAGATGAGTGACTTGTATAAAATGATGAACACACTCGAAAACTACGTGAACAACTAGTATTTATACTAAAACAAATCCTAAGTAACCGTTGGGCAGTTACGTCGCTTCGAGATGACGCCACATGGCACGCTCACAGCATTCGACGCTCCTGATCTCGGCACGTTGCACTTGGTAACTGTTGGGAACCGTTTTCCCTCCAAGGATTCAAATCTCAAACCGTTCGACCCTGGGCATCAGGTACCTTTGTCGAGAGGTTCCTTCGACGTCGAAGACGACAAGATTCCCACTTAAAGGAAATTCTCTAAGTACCTTGTCATTCTCTGATGAGCCTTCGACAGGATCAACTGGTCGAAGCCTTCTTATGTAGGAAATTCTTCTGACTCATAATTAATGGTCTATATTGATAACAAACAAGGGTGTCGAATTTAGGAGCCAACAATTACACAACGAGATGGATCTGAATTGATTCACATACTCTAGATGCTCAAACTTGGGAATTAGAAAAGTATATATTTTGTAAACCACCACCATCTCACTAGGATTATCCCATACCTTCATAACAAACTCAATAGTGCTCTTTCCCCCCACTTTCCACGGTTTTTGATAAAACCCAACTGGAAAACCATTTGGACTTGGCTCTTTCCACAGATTCATCTTGAAAAGAGATTGCTTGACCTCTTCGTCTATGATGTCCCTGGATAATCTCTCCTTAATATCCTCTTATAGTTGTGGGTATGAATATTTAAATTGAAACCAATCCGGTGTAGTGTTAATTAGCGAAAAATCTCCTTATAATAAGATTTAAAAATATTACACACTCGCTCATGATCTTCGACCCAATCCCCGTTTCCATCTTTTATCATGGCCACTTTATTTCATTTTCTTCTATGAACAACTTTTAAATGGTAATAATTTGTATTCCAATCACGTTCTATAAGCCCTTTGGACCTCGACCATTGAAACGACATAAGTTCCCTCATCCAATTCTTTCTTCAACTTGTTATCAATAATTTTTAACCCACCCACATTTCATATTACATGAATGTGAATTAAACACCTTTCAATATTTTAACTAACTATTTTTTATTTTTCAAAACTACATCTAATGTATGAAACTCCCACTCCTTTGCTCATGTCTTCACATTCTCAAGATTATATCTTATTGACATATTATTACTCCAACTTACTTTTAACACTCTATCATACGACTCACTTAGCAGCCAAGCAATTTTGAAATGAAACTAGGGAATGATTACCAGATAGTACACACCAAAAGGAAAATTAGTAAAGGGTGGTTGTTGTACCACAAAATTTTCCCTCTCATTTCTCAATACTTTTCTCACAAAGATCTTCAATGGCTCAAGCTTGCATAAGTGTTGACTAGGTCCAACTATCTCCTAAACATTGATGCCTCAAATTAGGGTTTTGGTTTTCTCAAGGAAAATTGAACTTTTAATGGCTCAAATGACTTTCATGGATCATTATATACCTTCAAGAATACTCATGTCAAATTTTAAATCTTGAAATCACAATTTTGCTCAGCCAATTGACCAGTTGACTAAAAATTAACTATATTGGGTAAAAAGTCAACTATGATCAACTTACAGCCAAATTTCAAGATTTTTGACCAATATTCTCATTTTGAAGTCATATGCATCAATTGATCAAGTTTGGATCACAATTCCTCAAGTAAAATGTTCAAATCATCAAAAGGGCAAAATGGTCAAAATTAGGGTTTTGATTGAGAATGACTGATTCTTGACTTTTGACTTAATACATGACTTATTGGTTTGAAACATGATATAAAGGATTCAAGGACATCATCTTGACCTAATTGCATGACTCAATTCATCTCTCAAGATTAATAGATTAATAGATTAATAGTTGAAATTTGATCAACTGATTAAAAGTCAACTAATGCACAAAAGTCAAACTTTGACTTTTTGGTCAAGATTAATTGCAAAGATCACGTTTCATCAAGAAATCAAAAGATATGAAGCTTTATCATAAAGAAATCAAGAAAATCAAAAGTCAATTTGAAAAGTCAAACTTTTCAAGACTTAGAATTTTTTTAATAAGTGTTTTCATACATGATAATTTCATAACTTCATGCCAATGTTTCACCAAGATGTAAGATGATTCAAAGAAAACTTTCAACATGAAAGTTGTAGATCTTGATGAGATCTACAACTTTTCTTTGCTGATCAAGTCCTATAAGTGCTTGTATTTTAAGTTATAAATTCCTAAAGTCATGACATTTTTCATAAAACACTTAGAGAAATTTTCAACAGGTTTTGGTCAGTTTTTATCTCAACTTCTTGGAAAATTTTCATCAAGTTCCAATCGAATTTAGCCAAAGTGGTCAACATAAAAGTTGTAGAAAATGTTTCAAGCTTTCCAAAATGTCTAAGAGCATGAATTTATCATACTTGAGCTGGGATATTCAAAGGCATGAAGTTGGACATCCATTTTTGAATTACAAATCATTTTTATTGAAGAACACATAATCCAATATATATGCCATGCTGCATAATCCTATGTTGCAGGCCTTCTAACTTTCAAATCTCACCATAATTTAATGTTTACACCTACTCTTGAGCTATTACCCAAGTGTTTGAGCCATTGTCTAAAAGATCTTTCCATTTATGGCATAAAGGCACCATTGTTATTCTTGAAAAGCAAGCTTTTTGGTACAAAATTTGTATCGAGCCCATACCTTGCTTACTTTTGATTATACTTCCCCATAAGTCATGGAAAGTAGCCCCTCTATACCAGTAACTTTTGTACTTCAACTTGGGACCATGGAAGACTTGGCATAACTTGTTATTTGCATTCCAACCAAACTATAATTTGTTATCTTGCAAATCTGATTACTTCAACTTCCCAGACCTTTTATCTATAAATAGAGAGGTTATTTGCAAGCTAAAGAGGTCATATTCTTGTGTGTTGAAAAATCCTCAAACCCCCTTACACCCTAAAAACCAGAATTGTCCACAAAAACCTCAATTTCCGAGCTTTGAAACCAAAATCTTCAAATCTCTCAAACCTTGCAAATATTGTCCAAACAAACCATCCAAATACGTCATATACATCACATAGAAGTTGTTCAAACATAAGAGCAACTTCTGTAACATCACTATCACCATTTTCCAAACTCAAAAACAACCTCCTGCAACTTGACTTCTCCAAGACAATACAATAACTCTAAATCAAAACACGAATTTCAGTTTCAAGGTAAGTTTTCTTGACGTTTAAACTCTTCATACAAGCATCATTAGTGGTTCATTTGTGAAGATAAAATGTAGATATCATAGACTTGGAGCTAATTATATGATTACTTTTCATTTTCAGTAACCATGTTGTGATCGGTGGATCTGGAACTGACTGTTTAACGCTGGTTTCGCGAAATGTCGCGGAAGTAAGAGTCGCCACCGTCTTTTATTTTCTCCAAACATGGACAGGACAAAAGCACAGAAAAATTCCTTATGAGATTGTTTCTCGGTTCGGGAGGTATATTTATAGAAAGGGAAGGTGTTAGCACCCTTTCTATCCATGGTTATCCATGGGCTCTTAGATACTTGCTCATTCGTGTTTTCAAAATGATGTTTGCTTTTTAAGATGTGAGTGGGTTTGAAAAAGTTTCGTTTAAAGATTTCAAATCGACTCTTATATCAGTCCTCAAGAGTGTTTGAAAAATTGTTTTGAAAGCTTTTTGAAAAGTGTCAGTATGAAAAGGTTTTTTGAAATAAAGCAAGTATCCATGAGTCATCTACCTACCCTAAGGAATTAGGCTGTGTAAATGTCCTTAAGGTAGTGCCATCCCACCATTGAGAGGTAGGTAGCACCACCGTTGGAGGTGTTCGGGTCAATTCATTTATCGGGACATTGTAGTCTCCAGAGCAACAGTAGGGCACCTTAGAAGCTACCCTTATGCCATTGATCCTTTTTTATTCCGAGGCAACTTTTCCGAGGCAACTTGTTTTGAGGCATATGGATCAACGGACATAAGGACTTACTAAAACGTCCTATACTCGACGACCACAATTCGAGCTTGTAGGGATAGTGTGGTCACCGGAGCAACAGTAGGACACCTTAGAAGCTACCCTTATGCCATGTTCATGGACATAAGGACTTACTAAAACGTCCTGTACTCGACGACCACGTTTCGAGGGGCAAGGCAACAGTGAGGCGTACCCTAGAAGTGGTGTGTGAATTTGTGTATTGTTTTCAATGTTAATATTTGTCTTTGATCAGGCATTGGTGAGCTACGAGTTATTTTTAATTGTCATGCATTCTTTCATACAAGTTAACAGTTAAAGGGGGTGCGGAAAATAAATTGCGGAAACGTAAATCCTACACTATTACAAGGCGCGGGTCTATACATCGCCAAATCTTTACAAAGACCCGTTTTAAGTAAATAAGTGCGGAAAATAAAAAAAAACAGTAAAAGGTCCTATTTACTATTACATATCCGGAGCAATTACATAATAATCGAACAAATTAAATACGCGCGAATAAAGAAAAGGGAATTAATTTTTTTGTCTTTTTTGGTAATTAAATGAAATTAAAAATTAATTAATTATTTTAATTACAAGAAAATGTTTTTTTTGTTTTTTTATATTTTTTATGAAATAAAATAGAAATAAAAAGAAATAAAGTTAAAGATTAACCTAAATCTAAATCTATTTTAATTATTAAAATGTTTAAATGGCCTAATTAAAAACTAGTTCAATTATGATTTATTTACAAAATAAAAATAATAATGAAAGTGTTAATTATATTTTTTTTGGTTTTTTGGGTCAATTTTGATAATTAAAAACAAAATAAAAGTCAAATTAATGATTATTTAACAATTAATTAAAATATGCATGCAAAAATATTATTTTTAAATGTCAAAAATTAAATAAACATTTTTCTGATTAAAATGCAAAAAGAAAATATTTTTTGTGAATTTTTAAATGCATGAGAAAATTATTTGAGTATAAATTAAATTAAGATTAAAAATATAAAACAAGGAAAAACAAAGAAAACAAGTTAATTATGGAAAAGGTGGAAAAAGGCCAGAACCAGAACTTGAACTCGTGCCCTTTGGAGGAATCCACTGATGCGTTGTCAGCTGAGCTGCATGTTTTAATTGAAACAATAATAACACGTATATATTATATTAGTAAATCAAGTATTCCCTGGAAAAAAAAGAAAAGCGCACTGATATTCAAACGGACAAATGAGGAGGGGACGCGTCAGCGTCTTCTTCCTTGGACACTGGTTCTTTTACCTGCGGATTTCTATCCGTAGGAAAGTTCGCAGGCTGCTTCAAAAATGGTCCTCAGGCCATGAAAACACCACCTAAAGCCATGGATGATCTCGTCTTGGTCCCCTGATCACGTTCCTACTCATGGTTCGCCTTGATTTCTCCTGAAAACCAAACGCCTAAAAACAAAATACACAAACCCTAGGCACGGATTTGGTCATACAAGGCATAAAAATGGAATTGAATAATGCTATTAGATCCAGAATCAAACAAACAACATGATTATACCAAAAAATTTGAGAAAAGATGCAAGAATAGAGAGTATGGATTTCGTGCACAGGGGCAAGTTTGAGACAACTTACAGCGTCGTATAGGTGATCTCAGGCTGTGTTTTTGGTCTCTTCAGCTTCAGGGCGTGGCAATGAGGAAGGCTATGTGCTTCTTTTGATCTCAAAGTGCCTGTAACCTAGCTTTCAATCCCTCACTTTTTTGACAAATTTTTGTTTTGGTCCTGGCCGTTTTTTAGCTTTCTAGGTCGTGAAAAAAATTGTGTTGGCTTGCATATCTTTTATGTAATGAGTTTTGATCAAAATTATGACCAATAATGCAATGCATTCATGCTTAGGATTCTCCATAAACTCCAATGAAGCACTTTCCATTCTTAAGCCAAAATTTGAATTCTTGCTTCTTTTAGCCCCTTGCACGAAATTGGAATGTCAATGATGATGTATCAAAGCAATTCAATACAAGAAATATCCCCTTAATTAACTTCTTTGATTTTATTTGATTTTAAATGATTTAAAATGAATTAAATCAAATAAAATTAAATAAAAACGAAAAAAATAATTTTAAAATTTGAAATAATTTGTGGGACACGTGGGAAGCATGGCCAAGCTGAATCAAGTGGAAAAAGTGGGCCCCTTTTGTCAAAAATGAAATTTCAAGGATAAATGATTTTGGCCATTTCACAAAAATTTCCCAACTTCTCCAATGCATATCTTTCTCAATTTTGAAGTTATGAACATGTTCTTGGACATTTTGGAAAGGTCTTGAAGTCCTCTAACCAATGTATTTGGTCCCATGTCATTTTGATTTACCAATCTCAAGTTATGGTCTTTGACTTAAAGTCCCTTTTTGTTGACTTTTGAAAATGACCTATAATGTTGAAATTGATAACTTTTTGTGAGAGCATTTCTTGGACTTGGAGTGTGAAGATGAGTTGTAGGAAATGCCTTCCCATTCAAGATGAGCATTGGATGGGATTTTTCTGATGAACCATGAAAAAGTTATGCCTTGGTCAAGTTACAGTTGACTTTTTAGCTGTCCAAAAATAGAAACTTTTGACACCTTGATAATTTTTGAGCCATTCTTGTGAAATCATGATCAAGACTTGATCATATGATGATTGTGGCTTCAAAATAAGATGTTGACCAAAAATTTTGACTTTTGACTGCCAAAATGACCATTTTGCCCCTGCAGTTGACTGTGGAGCAATTAGGTTTTTTGACTGTGCAACTTGACCTTGTGAGCCTTGAAACTTGGCATGTAGGTGCTTGACAATGTTTATGAGCATATGGGACTTGATTGAGCCCTTGAAAACTTCAACTTCCTTGCAAGAACCAAAACCCTAGTTTGACTGGCTTAGGAGGATGGTTGACTGTGTAGCCCTTGAGTAGACTTTGAACCATTTGAGGTGATGCTTGTAAAAAATTTGAAGATTATGGGAGGGCAAATTTTGGGGTACAACACATGTGTTGAGAACTTATATGTGACAGAACAATGTTAGAAGTAAAAAACATCAGTATGAGTCGATGCATATCTCTATGAGTCGAGTCATATTAGGTACAAAACAGGTTATGAGTCGATACAAGGCATTATGCATCAATACATACTGTTATTAAGACACATTATAGAGAAAAATAAAGTGTATGAGTCGATGCAAAACATGAATGAGTCGATGCAAAACAAATATGAGTCGATGCAAACCATTATGTATCGATACATACTGAATTGGTTTTGATTTCCAGAAGCAAAAAATGATATGTATCGATGCATAAATGCACGTATCGATGCAAAACAGATATGAGATGATGAAAACCATTATGTATCAATACATACTGAGTTGGTTTTGATTTCCAGGGGCAAGAAGTGATATGTATTGATGCATAAGTGCATGTGTCAATGCATAAAGTTTTTTTTTAACAATTTTCCTTCCTTTTTACATTATCTTTATATTTTTAGATATTGTTATTAAATATTCAATAAGGTTATAATAGTATAATTAAAACTTTATTGCTTTCATCCCCCATTCATAAACTTGTATCCCCATACCCAAAAAGATGTAATAGTGTAGAACTTTAAATTCCTGCAATTTATCGCTTTCAATATTATTGCTAGTAATTAGGGTTTGTATGGCAAGATAAAATCAATCGTTATAAAACCCTAATCTCAAAGACAAAAATGCATGAAATCAATACACTTTGCACACTTGCACCTCTAGGGTAACCCACACTTGTTTCCTTGAATAAAACAATCATGTCCCTCAATCGTGGGATACTTTAGTAATGAACCTCAAATACAAGACCGTAGTCCCTCGATGACCCTTCAAATGTTGCCTTTGGCAAAGGATCTTAGACCCTCACAACAAATTGCTAAGGTATCCTACAATATTTCCTCCTAGGATTATACGACGACCCACGCCTGTCCCTTCACATCCAATGATAGGGCTTCTTATCAATCAATGGTAAGATAGCAATATCTAAAGGAGAAGGAAGTGAACAAATATTTTTTTGAGTAGGTAGAACGTTCGTAGTTGCTTGCTCACAACCATTTTCAAAACATCTTTCAAACACACTAACACTTTCAAAATGAAATATTTTCAAAAGTCAACACTTTGTATACATTCTTATAGAGATGAGAATCATTACAAAGTTCTCCTAAATGAAGGAACTTTTCAAAAATACTTTCAAAACTATCACAAACACATTTCAAATAAAGCATTTCAAAGTGAGCTAGCAACTAAGATCCCGTAGATAACTACAGATGAAAGGGTACTAAAACCTTCCCTTTTCATAACCTACCCCCCGAACTCAAGAAAATATCTCAAAAGGTCTTTCCTGTTCTTTTCACCCTTTCCTTTATTGGATAAAAGAAAAGTCGGTGGCAACTCTTGCTATCCACAATAATTATGATAAAATACAAAACACCCAAGTCAGTTCTCCCACCGTATTATAGAACTAGCGACTCTGCTAGAGAAATACTTAAAAGTGGGGTTACCTTAGAGACTAGATCACCTTTAAAATTATTTTATTGTTTGATTTTCTTGCTTTACTCTTAAATGGTTGTTTGGATTTTGTAATGATCCTCTACCCAGATCGGGGAACATTTTTAGGTAAGAAGCAATAGATCATGGGGACTGTGCGGTGTATACCGACATGGTTGAAGCGATGGCTACATTAGTGTGACATATTTGTTGGTACCAGTATTCCTTGAGTCCAGTCAAGGAGAATACAAGGTCGCTGTGTGGTGTCATGAAGCACTAACTGACTGTAGAACCTTTAATTGAACAACTTGGCCATTAGGAAGTAGTGAGGTAGCCGACTTTGGTGCAGTCCAAAGTTGGTTGATACTCGATACTACGCTCATTGAGATCGAACTTTAAGGATATTTTGGTCGCTAATAAAGAGGTTACTTTTTAGGACAATGCCCGATGAAGAAAGATCAATGATATTAAGATTCCCTAGAACTCGGTTACTTTTTAGGACAAGTTGAACCAACTAAACTTCAAGACGGTACTTACCTATAAACCTCATTCAAGCCTAAACCTAAGGACTTGTTTGTGTGCTTGTATATGATCATTTGTACATAACATCATGACATCATACCATGGCATTTTCACTAACCATTTCAAGGACCTAGAGATTTATCTTTTTTTGTTTTGTTTTGTTTTATAGGACATGGCTTCCACTCGCATGAATACTATTTAAATCAACCTCGTAAGAGTGCCTCATCAACTCAAAGAGTTAGCGTCAAGGGTTCCTGAGAATTCTCTGTTCACCAAAAGACACGGTCGACTTCTCAATCTGGTTACTTCAAGCCTTGATGAAGACATTATGAAAGTGCTCTTTCTGTTCTTTGACCCTCTAGACCATTGCTTTACATTTCCTGATTACCAATTAGTGTCCACCATGGAGGAGTTTTCTCAAATCTTGGGAGTTCCTATTCTTGATCAATTACCCTTCACCGGTATTGAGAAAAACCTAAGACCTGAGGATATTTCTCTAGCTTTACATTTGCAACAGTCTGACGTTATGGAAAATTAGGAAACAAGAAGTGGTGTTAAGGGTTTTTTAGCCAAGTTTCTGTTTGAGAAGGCTCAACAATTTTGGGATGCTTTGGATTTGCAAGCTTTTGAAGAAATTTTGGCTCTTCTACTCTATGGGATGGTACTATTTCCTAACCTGGACCAACTCATAGATGTGAATGCGATTAAAGTTTTTCTATCTCGTAACCCGGTGCCTATCTTACTCAAATACATCTTGCATTCTCTTCACAATCACACCATGAAGAAAAGGGGGATTCTTATGTGTTGCACTCCTCTATTGGCTAGGTGGTTTATTTCACACCTTCCTCGATCTATTTTGAAGAATGAGCAAGGCCTGAGATGGTCTAATAGGTTGATATTGCTCTCGCATTCGGTTATCCATTGGTGTTCTCGATCTTTGGAGGATGTCACCATCATTGATCATTATGGGGAATTCCCTAATGTCCATCTATTTGGCATTAGGGAAGGTATCACCTATAATCCTTGCTTGGTTCTACGACAGTTTTGGTACGCTCGGAGGGATGGCCCTCATGAAGCACTTGTCCAAGGTATTGTATTTGACTATGAGAATGATGGCCAAGGTTATCGTTAAAGATTTGTACGAGCTTGGGGCATGGTGAACAAAGTTGATAGCAAGACATTAGGATATAAGAAATCCATTCCTTTGGAGACTTATCTCAAGTGGGTGCAAGCTCGCGCTAAAAGCCTCATGATTCCGTATCCTGCCATCTTACCTATCATCATGGAGCCTATCACCAAAGGATATGTTCCCTACACTATTCTTCATCCTGACATACCTACCACTCTCGAGGAATTGCAAAGGTCATAGATTGAACTCAAGAGGGAGCGAGACACCTTTGAAGCCCAGTTTTACTCAAGCGAGAAGAAAGTGTTGGAGCTCACAAGGAAACTCCATGAGGAGCAGAACTTGAATGCCTATATTACTCCAAAGAGAAAGCATCCATAGGAGACCTGAGCCTTTTATATTGGTTCATTTTGTTTGTTTTTTATTTTGTTGTAAGCCCAAGAGGCATGTTTTTTGTAACCGTTTGAACTTATTAATACATTTAATGTTTGCTCCTTCTTTATTTAAGCAAATTTAAATCTTAGAGGTCCTTGAAAACATTTTCATTCACATTACATGCATCATAACATAAGCAGGTTTTCTGACACATGTTTCCTTATCTTTCTACTTTTTATTTCAGTAAGATGGATCTCGAGTAGACTGTGAAGGACTTGCAGACACAAAATTCTCAATTTCAAGAAACCTTGCTCAACTTGGCCAAAGGGAAGCAAGAACTGATGTCACTTCTGGTTACCAAAAAGAAGACCAAGAAGAAAGCTTTGATCAACACGGGGAAGAGATTCAAAGGCTCCGTTCGACGAGTGTAAGTGGTAGAAGACTCATTCGAGGAGGATGAGAATCAGGATGAAGATGCAAGGAGCACCCATGCTGGGGGTGGTAACAATCCAGTCTTTGAGGATGAGGACTTTTTTGACGAACAATATCCACTGGATAAAGAGAAGTATATACAACTGGAGGATAGGTTGAAGGCTATGGAAGTTCAATCTATTCCTGGCCTAGATTTTGGTGATTTGGGTTTGGTTCCTGGGGTGGCAATCCCTCACAAATTCAACATTCTGATTTTTTCCAAGTACGATGGCGTTTCGTGCCCGAAGCTTCATTTGAGATCTTACGTTCATAAAATTCAACCGCATACCACTGATAAGAAGTTGTGGGTGCACTTATTTCAAGAAAGTCTATCTAGGACTCAACTGGAGTGGTTTTACTAGTTAGAGGGTTCCAACATCCATACCTGGGAAGACTTGACCACCGCTTTCTATCGTCAATATCAGTACAATGCCGATCTGGCGCCAACTAGAGTGTAGTTACAAGGAATGACCATGGGTTCCAACGAAGGTTTCAAAGAATATGCACAAAAATGGAGAGACCTGGCAGGTAGGGTACAACCACCATTGACTGACAGGGAGTTGGTATATATGTTCATGGGAACATTGACTAAGCCGTTTTTCAATTTACTAATTGGGAGCTCATCATCTGGTTTCACTAAGTTAATCTTGACTGGTGAAAGGGTTGAGAGTGGTATAAAAAGTGGAAAGATTCCCTTGGCCTCTGCCTCTACATCAAATACTGTGATACAGTGGGAGAACTGACTTGAGGTTTTGCGTTTTGTCGCAAATGTCGCGGTTAGCAAAAGTCGCCATCGACTTTTATTTTATCCAAAAAGGAAAGGTAAAAAAGCATAGGAAAGACCTTTGAGATGTTTTCTTGAGTTCGGGGGGTAGATTATGAAAAGGGAAGGTATTAGCACCCTTTTCATCCATGGTTTTCCATGGGCTCTTAGTTACTTACTTAGATCACTTGCTTTGCTTTGAAATTGTTTGAAATGGTGCTTAGTGTTTGGTGTGATTTTGAAAAGAGGCCCTTCGTTTAGGCAATCTTTGTAATGATTCTCGTTCGTAAGAATGTATACAAAGATGTTTGTCTTTTGAAAAATGTTTCAATGTTTTGAAATGTTTTGAAATGTTTTTGAAATGTGTGTGTGTTTATTTTTGAAAATAGCAAGGATTGTTTTGAAAAGGATCAAGTAACTTAGAAGCTATCTACCTACTCAAATGTCTTTCTTGTGCATTTTTATTCATTTGACATTGTTGACTTACCATTGATTTGGTAAGCAACCCTATCTTCGGATGTTAAACGGGACGAGCGTGGGTCATCGTATGACCATTGTTGTACCCCAAAATTTGCCCTCCCATTTCTCATTGATTTCTCACCACAAAGCCTTTGAAGCTCAAGATCCAGTTAGGGTTTCATCTACTTAAGACCTCCCCTTTGCACTGTTGACTCAAATTAGGGTTTGTGTTTGCACAAAGATGTTTTGACCTAAAGTGCCCAAGATGACTTTCATGCTTCATATTGGACTCCCAAGTTTACCCATATCAAGTTTCAAGTCTTGATTCCAAGTTTTGCCCAGTCAGTTGGACAGTTGACCTAAAAATCAGCTGTATTGGGGAAGAAGTCAACTGTGGCCAATTGACAGTCAAAGCTCATGAAATTTGACCCACATCAACATTATGAACTCATAGGAATCATTTGATCAAGTTTGGATCACAATTCCCCAAGAAATTTGATCAGATCACCAAAAGGGCAAAATGGTCATTTTTAGGGTTTTGACTGTACAAAGGCAATTTTTGACTGTTTGACCTAGCCAATGGCAAACCAAGCTCACATATGGACTCAAGGACCCCATGGAATTATCTTGACATGATCAACAAACTCAAAAGATCCCAAGTACACAGGATTGACAGTTGAATTTCCCAGTCAATTGATCAATTTTGACTGTATACTGAAAAGTCAAACTTTGACTTTTTGGTCAAAATCAAGAGTCAAGATTCATTTTTCATCAAAACATGCTAAATCATGAAACTTGTTCACCAAGAAATCACAAAATGCAAATTAGGGTTTAAAATGGAATTTTTCATAACTTAGAATTTTTCTAAGTTATGAAAAAACCCTAATTTTTTCCCAACTTTGCCCCACTTTTTCACCATGATCCATTTGGATTCAAACAAAAGTCCAAACATGAAAGTTGTAGTTTGTTGCATAATCTACAACTTTTATTCACAAAGTTTTCTCATTTGAAGCTTTCATCTCAAGTTACAAATTTTTGAATAAGGGCACTAAACCATTCTTAACTTAGTGAATTTTTGACCTATTTTGACAAGTTTTTCTACCCCAATTCAAGGCCATTTTCCATACACTTCCACTTGGAATTTCAAATTGCATTTCAAATATGGATTGTAGTACACATTCCAAGCTTTCCAAAATGTCCAAGAACTTCTCAAACAACCTCATGGTTAGGGAGAATCGAATTTCACAATATAGCAAAAACTCACTTTTGAATTGGCCATTTTTTCATGTTCATAAGTTATGCAAACTTCTCAAAACCAGCATGCCCTTGATTACAGGTCCTTAAACCAAGTTACACTCAATAATTTAATGCTTGTTCATTGTGTCAAAGTGTTATTCTATGAGTTCAAGTATTGTATACAAGTTTGATCCATTTTTAGATAAAGTAAACTATCCATTTTTGCAAAAGTCCACTTTATGTCCAATTGGTAAATCAAGCAAGTACAAACCAAATCTATTTGGCACAAGATTATGAACAAATTACTCTGATCAAGAGAAGCTTGGCAGCAGGATTAGAGGTCCCCTACTGACCTAAAACACCAACTTGCATTTTGTTGCTTAAAGGTTAAGAAACATTGCATAACTAGGACCAACTTCCATCTCAGCTTAGATACACAAGAACAAAGTTATCAAACACATTACACACATCATAACCAAGCTATTACACGAGCCATTTGCCTCCCAAACATCATCAAACCAAAAAACACCATCAAACTGCAAAAACAGAGTTGCCTCTGCAGTTTGAGTGCCAACTTCTATTCCTCTCAAGCATTCTTGCCAAAACCAGTTCACATACCTTCCATACCATCTATGCAAGCTAACCAAAAGCAAAGGCACGACCTGTAATCACTCTAACCACTTCCACCATTTTCACATTTCTGATTTGCAGGTGGAGTTCTCTAGCTCGATTCAGAAGCTTTCAAGACAAAGTAAACATTGGAATAGCATCCCTGGACCTCAAGGAAGCTTTTCCAATCATCACCTTGCACTGAAAGTTCTTACATCTCCAGATAGAACTTCAACTGAACAGGTAGTTTTTTGAATTCGTATCTCTCTTATTAGGCATCATTAGCTTTAAGTTTGTGAATAAACAAGGTTCTACTCATGCCACTGAACATGTCCATGTTTTTACTTTTCATTTCTTTTGCTTGAGTTGTGAGAATTTGGAGTTTGAAAATGGCAGAAAAACTAGGTTAGGATTTGGGGGAGGAGAAATTCTCCCTCATCTTAGAGAGTTAGATCAAGTTATGCATATGGTTAGAATCGTGGTTTCATGCTTAACATCTTTTGTGTTGGAAGTTTGTTCAAAAAATCAAAGAATCAGGATTTCAAACGAAGCTTGCAGGCGCGCGTTTTTGGTTCAGAGGTTGAAGAAGAAGTGGTTTGGGCTGGGCTTGTGCTGCATTTTCTGTTCACACCACATAATTGCTTTTGCACCCCCAAGGCCCTTTTGCTTATTTATTTAACTTTTTGACTTTTTTCTTTTTTGATTGACTTTGTTTATTTTTTCTCATGACATAAAAAATATAAAAATATTTTTTCTCACCATTTTTTAATTTATTAGGTATTTATATGATTTTCTTTTGATTAATACTTAGATAAATAAATATATACATTTTATTAAAATATTGAGAAATAGGTAGAAATACTTTTATTTTCATTTTTCATTTTATTATACCCCCTGTAAATATTTCACATAAAAAATACTTTTTTTTGTTAATATTAAAAATTATTATTATTTATATATATAATACATGTTTAAAATAACACATATATATACATATATTTATTAATATATTTAGGATAAATACAAATATATACCCTTTTATTTTTATAATTAGTATTTAATATAAAAATGCATTTTTTTTACAAATATACTTTATTTTATTTTTTGTGTATGTAAAATCATAAATATTATTTGAATTAATTCATTAATGTCCCCTTTGATCTAAAAATTAGGGTTTTGCCCTAAATTCAAAAATACTCCAAAAAATAATACCTTTTTATTTTCTTTTTTTTTATTCTACATAAATAATACTTTTTTCATACATATAAAAATTCCTTTTTTGCATTCTTGCATATTTGTTTTATTTACCATTTAAATTATACATTTATTTATCTTGTAAATATTCATAGAAAATGATGTAGTAGTTTAGGTTTAAATTCTTGTCAAAATATCTCCCCATTTGAACATTGTACCCCCCTCCCTATATTATTGTGATGTAATAGCGTAGGAATTTAAATTTCGCACTTTTATCGCTTTCTAAATATACTATGCTAGAATTAGGGTTTGGCATGCGAATAAAAATGAACAAAATAGTTGGACCTAATACAAGATAAATGAGCATGAAAAATGGACAACACATCTCACACTTGCACCCCTAGGGTACTCCACTTTGTTGCCTTCAAATAATTGGGCCATGTTGCATGTTGAACTTCTTTGGGTAAAACAAACAATCAAATGATCATAGTCCCTCAAAATGTTGCTTAAATGAATGATCAAGTCCCTTTTAAAGAAAATTGCCCAAAGACATTTAACACTATTGCAATTATGGTCTAAACAATGACCCACGCCTGTCCCTTCAACCTCCTAAGACAAGATTGTCCACCAAATGCAATGGTGGAACAAAATTGTCAAAAGGTTTAAAACATAATAAAAATCTTTGAGAAAACTTTAGGGTAGATGAACTCTTAAGTACTTGTCAACTTTCCAAGAAAACACTTGCCTTATTTCAAAACCCATTTCACAAACACTTTCAAAACAAACTTTCAAAAAACCTTGAAACATCTTTTCAAAAAGACAAACACCTTTTGTAAAACATTCGAGTAAAGAATTGTTACAAGGGTAGCCTATACAAGACATCTTTTTCAAAACCTTTTTCAAAACCACACACAAAGTACCATTTCAAACAATTGAAAACCAAGGCAAGTTGATCTAAGCAAGTACCTAAGAGCCCATGGATAACCATGGATAGAAGGGGTGCTAATACCTTTCCCTTCTATAATCTACTCCCCGAACCCAAGAAAAATCTCAAAGGTTTTTGCTGTGCTTTTTAAACCTTTCCTTAGGATAAAATAAAAAGTCGGTGGCGACTCTTGCTCAACCGAAAAATTTGCAAAAACAAACGCAAAACACTAGTCAGTTCTCCCACCGTATCACAACCATGATAGCAATGTTGCCAAGTATCTTAGAATTTTTGAGGGACCAAGATCATTTTGTTTAGGCAACCTTTTGATAGCGTCATCAAGGGACTATGATCTTATTTTTGTTTTGTTTTGCCAAGATACTTCGCATGCGTAACATGGCCATTTTATTTTAGGCAACCAAGTGGGTGAAACCCTAAGGGTGCTTGTGTGCAAAGTGTGTCATTTTACATGCTTTTGATTTGTCTTGGATTAGGTCTTTTCTATTTGTTTGGTTTTGTTCTTGTCATGCAAACCCTAGTTTACTAAACATGGTATAAAAACGATAAATTGCATAAAGATAAACTAAGCTATTACAACAATTATTATGGGAGGGGGGATACAAGTTTTTGAATGGGGATATTGCACAAATATAAACCTAAAAATACTATTACAATCCAATTGAATATTGTGCGAATTAAATAAATATACAAATATTAAAATGCAATGCAAATGTATTTATGTAAAAAAAGTTTTGTATTTATTTTTTGTATGAGAAAATAATTTATTTAAACCCTAGAAATAAGAGAAAAAATATTATTATTTTTGGAAAGGGGTGAAACCCTAATTTTGATTAAAAGAAAATAAAGTTTTCCTAATATTATTTTGTCCATTTTTTGTACAAGAAAATAATACATAAATATTAAAAATTAAGTATGTGTAGAAAATAATATTTTATGTGTATAAATAATATAATAAAAATATTAAGTATTTTTTAAATGTATTTATAAATTATATAAGAAAATAAGTCCTATTTATTAAAATAAACTATTTTTCATGTGAAAAAAAAAATTAAAAATAAATAAAATTGCAAAAAATTATTTAATTATTTTTTAGGATTTTTTAATGTTCATAAAAAATAATCAAAAGCAATAAATATGAAAATGTAAAAAAATATGAAAAATATACAAAATTAGCCAGGGGGTGCAAAAGTAATTCAGGGGGTGTGGATAACACAAACAAAAAGGCCAGGCGCGCCAAAAAGCCCAGGACACTCATCTTCGTCCCTGTCCTTAAGCTTTGGGCGCGTATTATGTTCAAACCTGCAACTTGCTCATGCTTGCACAAAAACAAAAACCCATAACATAAAACATGTAAAATTTAATCTCACGATTCCAACCATGTAAAATTTGTAACCTAACTCTCAAAGATCAGAGAGAATTTTGCCAGCCCTAATTTGTGACCTAGAAATTTTATGAACTTCAAGCTTTAAATTCTCACAGCACAATTAATATAAATGGAAAGTATGCATATGTACAGCTTCACCATGTCATAGACTACATCTTTTCTTCACAAATCGTGGCTTGAGGATTCCTAAATAGAGAGATAGAGTTTTGAAAAATACCTCCTTCAGTTGGATTTGGATAGAGCAATGTAGGGACTTTGATGGAGGCCTGAGGATCGTGTGAGCTTCCTTGAACTTCCTTCAAGCTATTCCAATGCCTAGCTTGCTTTGTGGATGGCCAGAAGTCTCTGCACAAGTCAAGTTACAAGCTCCAAGTTTGAAAATGTCAATGGCTGAAACAGAGCTTACAGAACCAGGACAAGGGCTTGGAAAGCTTTGATATGATGTGTATGAGGTGTTTGAAGTGTCAAGCCACAAAAGTACGAGCCAAAAATAAAATGGCTATGATTTTGCAACAATTGGATGTTTGGACAGAAAAATGGAGTTTTTGAGTTTGAGTGAGTTCTGGATGTCAAGCAAGCGTGTTTTGCATTGTAATGACTTTGTATATTTGTATAGAAATAACACAAAGGTCAATCCTCACTAGCTGTACAAGTTCTAGCATCTTTTGCAACTTTTCTTGTATTTTAAGTAAAGTGAAATGATAAATGCAACATTCTTGTACTGGCTACCTCAAGGGCTGATAAGATTTGTTATACATTGCTTGAGACCTGTGGAAATTGTTTGCATCAAAGGGACAGGTCCAAGGCTCAAGGTTGACAAAATTGCAAAAGCTCACCTTTATGAAAATGGCATTGTAACCTTTATGCCTAAAATGAAATTATCTTTTGTATAATGCTCCAAAAGACAAGATAAAGCCTTTAACTTATGAGTTTGAAGTTAATTATGGAGTGTAGAATGAGTTTAGGACCTGTAAAGCAAGGTACAATCAACATAGATCTGATTTGCAACTTGATCTCATGTAAAAATGGCTTGAACAAAAGTGATAAAATGCCAACTTTCCTTCTTCGATTCTCCCTAACCAAAAATGATCTTGGAGAGTTCTTGGACATTTTGGAAAGCTTGCAATGTGCTATATAATCCATATTTGAAATGAATTTTTAGATACCTCTTGGAACTAGGTTAAAAATGTCCATGAAGTTGGGTCCAAAACCTGCCTAAATTAGGGCAAAATTTCACTAAGTTATTTAGTTCATGGACCTATGTTCACAAATTCATAACTTGAGATCCAAGCATCTTTTGGGAAAAGTTTGTGAATAAAAGTTGTAGATTTCATGGAGGACTACAACTTTCATGTTGGAAGTTTTCTTTGAATCAAATTGCATCATGGTGAAAAAGTGGTGGAAAGTTGGGAAAAAATAAGAAAATTTCCATACTTAGAAAAATTCTAATTTATGAAAATTTTCAAATTCAAAACCCTAATTTTCAAAATTGGTTTTCTTGGTGAAAAAGTTTCATATTTTGACATATCTTGATGAATTATGACCCTTGGCATTTGATTTTGACCAAAAAGTTAAAGTTTGACTTTTTAGTGTACAGTTGACTTTTGATCAGTTGACTGCAAAATTCATCTGTCAATCCAATGAACTTGAGATCTTTTGAACCATGAAATTAGGTCAATATGATGCCATTGAACCCTTGAAATCATGTTTGAACTCAATTAGTCATTGTCTAGGTTAAAAATCAGAAATTACCCGTTCTCGGTCAAAACCCTAATTTTGATCATTTTGCCCTTTTGATGATTCGATCAAATTTCTTGAGGAGTTGTGATTCAAACTTGATCAAATGGTACATATGAGTCTAAAATGTTGTTGTGGATCAAAAATTATGAAGTTTGACTGTAAATTGGCCATGGTTGACTTTTCCCCCAATACAACTGATTTTTAGGTCAACTGTCCAATTGACTGATCAAAAATGTGATTCAAGGCTTGAAACTTAACATGAGCAATCTCAGGGGTCCAAGATGGTGTATGAAAGTCACATGAAGCATTGATGGTCCAAAAAGCCTTGTGAAAACTCAAACCCTAATTTTGGGTTATCAGTGCAAGATGAGGTATCTTGAGCTGATCAAACCCTAATCTTGTCTTGAGTCCAAGAAGTCTTGTGAGGAAAATCTTGATAAATGAGAGGGCAAATTTTGGGGTACAACAAATACTATGAAGAAACCTTTTACCGGTAAAAAGGAAACTAATTCCGTGTATGGATCAATGGGACGTTCAAGAAGGACCATCGTCAATCTGTAAATGTAGTTCTAATCTCCAATCTGACCTCTACTCAAAGACCACAACAACAAGTTGGCTACCAAAGACCTGATATTCCAAGAAGACAATTTTCAAAGATCAACATGTCATTATCTTAAGCCCTACAACACCTATTGAAGTCTAATTTGGTAACATTGCGTGGCCCCCTTCAAATCCTAATGTTTCATCTCCAAAGTACAACCCAAACGCCAAATGTGCTTACCACTCCAATAGTCCTGAAAATGACACTGATTATTGTTGGGCATTAAAATGAAAGATTCAAGACCTCATTGACAACAAGACCATTGAATTTGATCCTCCTCCAACTCCGAATGTAATCACCGCACCTATGCTAAACCATGGCAAATGTGTCAACACTATTGAAGATACTGCTTTTGTTTCTTCTGTTAATGACTTAACCACTCCACTAAAGTTTGTCAAAAACAATTTGTTAAAAGCTGGGGTTTTCCCTGGTTTCCTTGAAGATTGTTATTATTGTGCTGTGCAAATCAATGGCTGTGAATGGCTGAAAAGAGGTGTCCAACACCTAATGGACAACCATGAGATCCTATTAGAACGAACTGCATCCGTAAAAAGTTTCACCAAAGTTGTACCTCAAGAAGTTGAAGATATATCCATCATCACTATCTCCAACAAGCCTATTAGGATCACCTCAAAGGGTCCTATTAGAATTTCCAATGAACCAAAGATAACTCCATTGATAATTACTACTCATGGGCCAATCCCTTATTCTTCCGATAAAGCGATACCCTGGAATTATGGCGCTGAAGTATACTACCATGGTATTAGAAAAGACTTCTGGATTGATGAAGATAAGACTGCTGATATTACCAACATTTTTTACTCTAGCAAGATGACAAGGACATGGAGAATCTTCTCTCCTAAAATTTCACCTCCAACCACCACAAGTACACCTGTTTGCATTACTGTTGACAAACCTAGTACTGATGCTAGGGGCAAAGAAAAGATGATTGATCCTGCTAGGCTGGAGGCGCCCGTCAAAGACATTACAACTGAGGAACCCTCCACCTAAGAAATGGAGGAGATTTTGAAGATCATAAGGAAAAGTGATTATAAGATAGTAGAGCGGTTGGGGCAAACCCCCTCAAAGATTTCTATGCTATCTTTATTACTTTGTTCTAATGTGCATGCTCAAGCATTAATAAAATTTATGAAGAAAGCTCATGTTCCTCAAGAGAATACAGTCGATCAATTTGAAAATTATGTAGCGAGTTTGACTGCCGATAATGGCTTGGGATTCTCGAATACTGATTTAACTCCAGCTGGAAGAAATCACAACAAGGCTTTGCATGTCTCTATTGAATGAAAATGAACCACTCTAGCCCATGTATTGATGGATACTAGGTCCTCTCTAAATGTCTTACCCAAGGGTGCCCTAGATTGGTTGGATTGCGAAGGTTTGGTGTTGAAGCCAAGTGACATAGTGGTAAGGGCTTTTGATAGATCAAAGAGGATGGTACATGGAGAGGTTGACTTCCCCATCAAAGTTGGTTCTCAAATTTTCAACTCGACTTTTTATGTGATGGACATTCGTCCTGCCTATTCTTGCCTACTTGGACGCCCTTGGATACATGGGGCAGGAGCAGTGACTTCTACACTTCATCAAAAATTGAAATATCCAATCAAAGGAAAGATCATTACTGTCTGTGGTGAAGAAGAGTTTATGGTTAGCCACATGAATTCATTTAAGTATGTTGAGATGGACGGAGAGTTCATAGAAACTCCTTGCCAAGACTTCGAAGTGGTCTCTCCTATGGTCGCTGCTGCCAAAGCTACTCCCGATGTTCCAAAAGTTGTTAAAGATGTTCCTAGAATGGCTTCCTTCAAAGATGCTCGCGCTGTAATTAAAGACGAAGGTTGTACCATTTGGGGAAAACTCCCTGACATCCCTTTCAAATCAAACAAATGTGGTTTGGGCTTCACTGTCAAAGCTCAAAAGGAGGTAAGATGTGATTTCATAGGAAAACCACATCTCTGTATCAGTAATCATGAAGTGAATTCTCTTGAAGACTCCGTCAACGACTGTGATTTTGATGACTGGATCTACCCGACTGCCGAAGAAGGACTCAACAACTGGCGTGCCAAGGATTTCATTCCCATATCCTTCAACAAGGAGTAATTACCATTTACTATTTTATCAATTTAAGAACTCTGTCTATAACTTTATTGAAACAATAACTTTAAACCAAGTGCCATGCCCGGGGCACCATGGTCCATTTGTTAAGGGGTTGTTCATTTTCATATGCCATATGATCATTTAATGAAAAACAATGGACTCTTTTTCATTCAAATTTTGTGCTCATTGTCTTTCTTACACTTTATTGAATTTTCAAAATAGCCACGTGACCTTACATGCACACACACACACACACACACATTTGCAGATTTACATCCACTATAGATCTCATTGACAACGACTTTGCTATTGCCATCTATGACTTTTAACATCCAATCTATCAAGCCGAAGACGAAGGCGAAAAAGATTGTGAAATACCTGGGGAACTATACAAACTTCTGGTGCAAGAGGAAAAGTCCATTCAACCGCACGAGGAACGAGATGAAGTGATCAACCTAGGTACTAAGGCAGACAAGAGGAAAGTCAAGATCGACACCAACTTGGAAGACATTGTCAAGGGCAGATTTGTTCAGATGTTGCAAGAGTATGTTGAGGTGTTTGCTTGGTCATATGAAGATATGTCATATCTTGATACTGACATTGTGGTCCATCATCTACCAACAAAGGAAGATTATCCTCCAGTCAAGCAAAAAGTTCGTCGCATGCGACCAGACATGTTTGAAAAGATAAAGACTGAGGTAATGAAGCAATTCAATGCATGTTTTATGGCAGTGACATCATATCCCCAATGGGTGGAAAATGTGGTCCCCGTGCAAAAGAAGGATGGAAAGGTCCGTATGTGTGTAGACTGTAGAGATTTGAATAGGGAAAGCCCCAAAGATGATTTCCCACTACCACATATTGACGTCTTGCTCGACAACACTGCTCAGCATAAATTATTCTCCTTCATGGATGGTTTCTCTAGCTATAATCAAATCAAAATGGCTCCCGAGGACATGGAGAAAACCACTTTTGTTACACAGTGAGACACTTTTTATTACAAGGTTATGCCTTTCGGTTTGAAGAATGCAGGGGAAACCTATCAACGAGCTATGGTAGTCCTATTTCATGACATGATTCATCATGAGATAGAAGTCTATTTGAATGATATTATTGCAAGTTCTTAGACTGAGGAAGAACACCTTGATCACTTACACAAGCTGTTTGAAAGATTAAAGAAGTATAAGCTAAGACTAAACCCAAACAAGTGCACTTTCTGGGTGAGGTCTGGAAAACTCCTGGGTTTTGTTGTTAGTGGCAAAGGAATTGAGGTCAACCCTGCAAAATTCAAAGTCTTACAAGAAATTCCAGCTCCCTGTACTGAGAAAGAAGTCAGGGGTTTCTTTGGTCGACTTAACTACATTGCTCGATTCATATCTCACTTGTCTGCATCTTGTGAGCCAATCTTAAAACTCTTAAAGAAAGATCAAGTAGTCAGATGGAACAACGACTGCCAAGCAACCTTTGACAAGATCAAGGAATATTTACAAGAGCCTCCCATCTTGATGCCTCCAATTAAAGGAAGACCTCTGATTATGTATTTGACTGTATTAAAGAATTCAATGGAGTGTGTGTTTGGCAAACATGCCGAGTTTGGCCGAAAAGAGCATGCAATATACTACCTTATCAAAAAGTTTACCGACTATGAAACCAGATATTCACTACTCAAGAAAACTTGACGTGCTTTGGTATGGGTTGCTCGCTGGCTAAGACAATATATGTTGACTCACACCACTTTGTTGATTTCTAAGATGGACCATATCAAGTACATCTTCGAGAAACCAGCTCTTTCCGGACGAATAGCTAGATGGAAAATGATCTTGACTAAATATGATATCCAATATACTACACAAAAGGCCATCAAATGAAGTGTGCTAGTGGATCATTTGGCCCATCAAGCTGTTGATGACTACCAATCTATGAACTTTGAATTCCCGAACGAGAATATCATGCTAAAAACTGATTGTGAAAAGCCTGGACCGTATGACGGACCTGAACAAGGATCCCGATGGATTATAATTTTTGATGGGGCTTCCAATGCTTTGGGTAATGGAGTTGGTTCTGTGATTATTTCTCTTGAAGGTTGCCATACACCTTTCAATTCTAGGCTATGCTTTGACTGTATAAATAACATGGTTGAATATGAGGCATGCATCTTGGGACTAAAGGCTGCTATCGACCTAAGAATCAAATTCTTAAGCATATATGGAGACTCAGCTTTAGTAACCAGTCAAGTTAAAGGCAAATAGGATACCAAACATCCTAATCTGATCCCCTACAAAGAGCTTGTGTTAACCCTAATCCCGTACTTTGAGGAGGTTACCTTCAAACATTTTCTAAGAGAAGAAAATCAGTTTGCGGATGCCTAAGCAACAATGTCATCCATGTTCAAGGTCAATTTGGACAACGAGGATCCTAGAATAATAATTGAAATATTTGACGAACCCGTGCACTATTGTGAGATCGACACTGACAAGGAGAAACCATAGTACCATGAAGTGAGGAGATATCTGTAAGCACAATAGTATCCTGAGGGAGATTCCATCAATGATAAGAAATTACTGCGAAGTTTTTCAGCCAAATTCTTCCTAAGCAATGGAATCTTGTACAAACGCAACCACGATTGAACTCTACTCCGGTGTGTGGACAAGAAGGAGGCAGAGAAGATCATGGAAGACTTGCATGGTGGCCTATTTGGAACTCACTCCAGTGCGCACACTATGGATAAGAAGATTCCAAGGGCTTATTATTAATTGTCAACAATGAAAACTGATTTCCACCATCATTCAAGGAGTTTCCATAAGTGTCAGATCTATGCCGACAAGGATCATGTGCCTCCGGTGCCCCTAATGTCATGACTGCTCCGTGGACGTTCGCAGTGTGGGGCATTGACATGATTGGAGAGATCAAGCCCATTGCCTCCAGTGGACACCGCTTCATCCTTGTTGCCATTGACTACATCACCAAATGGGTCGAAACAACTTCATTTGCCTCAGTAAATAAGAACATTGTAGCCCGGTATATCAAGCATAACCTCATTTGCCGTTACGGTATCCTTGAAAGGATCATCACTGACAAAAGAACCAATCTCAACAATGCTATGATTACGGAACTCTACACTCATTTCAAAATTAAGCATCACAATTCTTCTCCGTACAGACCTAAGATGAATGGCGCAGTAGAAGCCGCCAACAAAAACATAAAAAAGATTGTGCAAAAGATGGTGGTGAACTACAAAGATTGGCACGATATGCTACTGTTTTCTATTCATGGCTACCATACTTCGGCTCGAACTTCAACTGGGGAAACCCTTTTCTCTTTAGTTTATGGCATGGAAGTTGTCCTGCCTCTGGAAGTTCAAATTCCTTCCTTAAGGATTATGAAAGAAGCAGATTTAGGTGAAGATGAATGGATTCAGGCTAGGTTGGATCATTTGAAATTGATTGATGAGAAGATATTGGTTGCTGTGTGTCATGGTCAAATGTATCAAAAGTGTATGATCAAAGCTTTCAACAAAAAGATCAAACCTCGAGTGTATCAGATTGGCGATTTGGTAATAAAGTGCATCATTCTTCCTCAAGGTGATCCTAGGGGAAAATGGACTCCCACTTACGAAGGGCCATTCATGGTTAAAAAAGTATTCTCTGGAAGAGCTATGATGCTAACTACTATGGACGGCGAAGATTTTCCGCATCATGTGAACGCAAATATAGTTAAAAAATACTATGCATAAAAATGACCCACTAGGTTGACATACCTAGGAAACAATAAGGGGCATCCTGGAAAACCAAAAGAGTTCGGGAAAAATTTAGGGATATATACAAGAGATCGTACACCCGACAAGTCAAAAACCTAAAAGGGAGGCTTGGGCAAAAAAAGGGTATCCTGGTGGGCTGAAAACCCGAAAGGGCAGTCCGAGAAAAAGTAAAGGATTAAAGTGTATGACTATGTACCGTGAAATCACTACAACCAACTTTATTACCAATGTCCAAGTCCTTGGGTGTAAGATAAATTCAATCAACTTCTTTCAACAGCAAGGGATGATGTTCGAAGACATAGGGGAAATGGCAGAGTTGGAACACAATGAGATCACTTCCACATGGCTATTATTTTTGTTTTCACTTTGTATTCTTTCGACAATTTCCTCTTACTAGGATCTCTGTCTCCTTGTACAAAACTTCTTATTTATAGGCAAAACATCAATATAAAGATACTTTGAAGTGCAATTTTTTTGTTTTTACTGTTTTGAGTGCAAAAACGTCTAATGACTAAAATTGAATGAACATATGCATATGAATATTTTGGTATGGTGGGAGAACTGACTTGGGTGTTTTGGGTTTGATCGCAAATGTTGCGGTTAGCAAGAGTCGCCACCGACTTTTCTTTTATCCAATAGGAAAGGTGAAAAAGCACAGGAAAGACCTTTGAGATTGTTTCTTGAGTTCGGGGGGTAGATTATGAAAAGGGAAGATATTAGCACCCTTTTCATCCATGGTTTTCCACGGGATCTTAGTTACTTGCTAGATCACTTGCTTTTGTTTGAAAATATGCTTTGTGTGGTTTTTGAAAGTATTTTTGAAAATAGGCCATTGTTTAGGCAAACTTTTGTAATGATTCTCGTTCGTAAGAATGTATACAAAGGTGTTGATCTTTTGAAAATGTTTTCAAGTTTGAAAGGTGTTTTGAAAGTGTTGGTGTTTGTTTTGAAAATAGCAAGGATGTTTTGTTTTGAAATGGAGCAAGTAACTAGGAACATTCTAGCTACTCAAAAGTCTTTCATGTTCATTTCCTTTTTCCGTTGACATTGTTATCTTACCATTGATTTGGTAAGCAACCCTATCTTTGGATGTAAAAGGGATGGGCGTGGATCATCGTATAACCATGATTAGCAATGTTGCAAGATATCTTAGCATTTTTCTTTAGGGACTAAGATAATTTTGAAAGGCAACTTTTGATAGCACCATCAAGGGACTATGATCTTATACTTTAATTGTCTTTGCTAAGATACCTCACATGCGTAATATGGCCATTTTTGTAAGGCAACCAAGTGGATTTACCCTAGGGGTGCTTGTGTGCAAGTGGATTGATTTTCATGCTTGATTTATCTTTGATTAGGGTGTGCTAATTGATTGGTTTTAGTCTTTCCATACAAAACCCTAATTACTAGCATTTTGTATATAAAGGAATAAATTGCGGAAAATAAAAATACTAAGTTATTACAATACTTAACGGAGGGGTGTACAAATTACAAATGGGGGAATATTTCAAGAAATTAAATCTAAAGACTTATTACAACCATATTGAATTTGAATAAAATGTACAAAAATGTAAATGAGTATAATGCACAAGTAATGATATGAGTACAATGTACAGAAATTGAAATAAATAATATACAAGAATGTAATGAAACAAATGTATAAGATAATGAATGAAAAAAAAGAAATGAATTATTTGGTTTTGTTAAGAAAAGGTTTTAATTTTATATAATAAAACTAAAAATAAAGTGATTTAACATGAGAAAAAATAAGTTAACTTAATTTTGAAAAGAAAATATTATTTTTTAGTGTTTTTATGAATTTAATTAAATTAGTAAATAAAAGTCATAAATTCTAAGTCATTTAATTATAATCCTGAGTCTAAAAAAAAACTAAAATTTGTTTAAGAAAATATTTATTATCTTTAGTTTAGAAAGTAATGAAAATAAATATATATATTGCTAGCTACATAATAAATAAATATTGTATTTTTTTTCTTTTTTCTTAATAAAAATGGTAATAAAATTAGTATAATAATAGTAATAATAAATAATAAAATATAACAAAAATATAAAAATGAAGTTTAGGGTGTAAAATCAGATTATAAGGTTTTATAGTAGAACTATTTTATTTTAAATGTTAGACCCAATATAGATATTTTTGAAATCAAAAGAAAAAAGAAAAAAAAATGCATGGGCTGGAGGAATTTGGCTCAACAGAATAACAAATCAAATAGAAAAAATGAAGGAAGCGAAAAATAGTCCCAGGGGGATTCGAACCCCTGCCTTCAGGTTTATCCAACAACACCTTCACCAACACGCTAGCTGCTTCAATCTGTAAATAAAATAACTTGAATAATATATAACAAAAACATTAGTTTTTTTTTTAAATAAAAAATATATGGTGGGCTTGGGCCGAACCGGGTGACCCAAGACCCACCTTTTTATAACGAAACAAAAACAAAAAGGGTATGTGAAACCCTAAACTCAAAGAGGCAGTGCCTCCTGTCTTCCTCTCTTTCACTGCCTCGTGATTTCCGTCTTCTCCTTCTTTTCTTCCAGTTTCGTTCTTTAAATTTTCTTTCTATTCTGAGTTTCTAATTGATGTTTGCATGTCATTTTTACTGTAAATCAAAAAGTTGCAAGAATCAGAAGAGAGAAGGAGAAGTAGGTTTTGTGTGATTCAGGTTTTACCAGCTTGGTATTGGGTGAGATCCTTCTTTTTCCCTCTTGCTCTTTTTACTGAATTTCTGAAGGGGTCTGGATTTTGAGGGAAATGATGATGTAAAAAATTTAGCTTTTTGTGTTATGTTGGTTGATGTGATTCTGTATATGCATGTTGCTTTTAGAAATGGAAAAGGGTTTGTTGGCTTGGTTAGTTGTTGTGTATATTTTTGACTATTTTGCTGAGAGAAACAAATTTAAGGGGAAGATGGTGTTGGGGTTTCGGCCTCTGTATGTTTTCTATGTTCGCTCTGTATATATTTTGTGGTCCAAAAAAAATCTCCCTCTTTGAATCGTGGCTCTACTTCTTATACTATGATTTGCTTGTTTCTTTTTGTTTTCTGATACTGACTTGAGGGAGGCTTCAGTTTGGGACTTGTCGCTTTAATTTCTGATACATCAATACTGTTGTGCTGTTGCTATGCTGACTTTTTCTGTGCAAAGTTGATTTTGATTTGAGGGAGCTTGCCTTATCACTACTTTTCTAGACTCTGGTATTTGTTGCTTGTTGTTTTTTACTGACTTTTTGGCTTTGCTTATTGCTTTGGTATTACTGATTTTGTACTTTGAGGCTGCATTTTCCTGGCTTTTGTACCTTGCTGTACTACTACTGTTAGATTTTGTACAGTTTTTTGTAATTTTGTTGGTTTGATATTTTTTGTGATGCTAGTTCTGACTTTTCTTGATTTGAAGCAACACGAGGCTTGTTGTTTGCTTGCTGATTTGATATTTTCTAATTTCCTCTTTATCTTTTGTGAACCCATTTGGTGATTTGCAAAAGACTGACTCTTTTGAAAATCTAGTTTGTCTTGTTTGCGAACCAAGCTTGTACTTTGTGATTTGCAAATGGTAAATTCCCAAGCCAATGATTAAACAAGAATTGTATGAGGCTTTTAGTTGTTTAAATCATGTTGGGCTGAAATCTGTTGGGCTTGAACTTGTGTTGGACTTGAAATTCTGTTTGCACTATTGTGAACCAATTCCTTTGAGATTTGCAATAGAATTTTGGCCGATGATAAAACTGAAATTGTTTGAGGCCTTAGAACACAAAACCTTTATTTTCTGATTCAACAAACACCACCCTAATGATGAATTGAATTTGTTTATAATTTATTCTTTTTTTTTAATTTGCTTGATCACTAACTCTTTTTTCCTTTTTTGTTTCATGTTTTATTAGCTTGGAAAGGTGATGAATGAGGACTTGAAGGATATGGAATACTTGAAGGAGAAAGAACAATGAAGAATTCCTTTTTCTTTGTATAGAAAAAAATGGGAAAATTGTAATTTGTTCTAATTTTTTGTAGTTAAACATGTATGACTTTGTCACTTCTTTGGAATAAAATATGAAGTCTTGTAATCTTTCCCTTTGGTAATAAAATTAATAAATCTTTAGACCATTTGGAACAAGTGTGAAACTTTATAGTCATTTAATATTTATTAATATCAAATGGAAATTTTTCATCTTTGAATTTTGGTTCCAAATAGATATGGCCACTTGCCTGAAGAATATGATTTGGTTTCTTGAGTTTCAAGCAATCACAAATTGGTTGAATAAAACAAGCGCCTCATACTCCAATAAACATTCTTAAACAAAATAAATGTATAAGAATTCAAATCCAAATTGGTTAACTCAAACCCAAAGTCATGGTCATCCAAATGACAGTCCTAATCCTCAATTCTTGTCTAAGTCAAATTGGTTATCAAACTGAGTTCGCACGCCACGCTTGATTAAAATGGGACTTCATTGTCTTAACAAAACATGCTTTAAGACCATTCATCGATTTTAACAAACTTCAGCAATTTGTGGTTAAGAACATTCGAAATCAAACAAATGACTTGCGACGAATCAATAACTTTCAAAGTCTTCCAAACACAATTTTCTTTTGATCTATGAAGATAAACTCGTGAGTGACATCACTTATGACCACACGCAGAAATAATCGTTTCAAGATCTTGTAATTTGAGGAAATCATAATTCTTAGAAATCAGACGACAATTACTTAAATTTTGGTCAAAGTCCATGATACGACTTCTAACGTATTCGAATTTTGGCGATCTTCTACACGTGATCAGCTCTTAATTTGTGAAGAGAAAATGGAGGTGACATCAAGGAGAATCACACGCAAAAAGAAATGCTCAAAAATATCGAATAATGAACAAGTTATAATCGTTTGAACTTACTCTCGTAAAAGGTCGTCTTTTGGGTCAATGTAATCATTTTCAATTATCTGAGCCAATGACTAAGCCAACTTGCAATGTAAAGTTCAAAAACTGACATAAACATCCTTGAAGATATAGGAAGACCTATGAAGACCATTTGAAACCTTGAAAACTAAATTTTCTCTGAGAAATACCAAACCTTAATTGTTGATTTGCCGCCTAAGAAGAGAATCTGTCTGATCAACCTTTGAGCCAAATTCAGTATACGAGAAACCCTAGGATAATATCTTGCTTGAAAAATGGGAGGGAAAATTTTAGGGTACAACAGCTGCCCCTGTTCAATCTTCTTAAACTTGAAAAGTAAGATTGGCATGCTTGCTGTTTGTAGCTTGAAAGTGGAAGATGATTGAACACTAGAGTGCCCAAAAATTTGCACTCGTCGGTGCACGAAGTAATGCCTTGGATCTATTGTACCGAAAATGGGCTTAAAGATGACATTGAAACGAGGGATAATTTGCGGATATGGGCTTTTAGATGCCATCCAAGGGTGACTACTAGGAAGGAATCAGGACAATCATTGAGAGATTTATCTGAACCAGAAAAGTTCATTTGGGAAAGTATCAGGATAAATTGTTGAGAGGTTTAAACTGAATCAAAAGAGGTCTTGAAATTTATTTAACTGGGGAGAATCAGAGTAGATCTTTGAGAGATTTATCTGAACCAGAGAAAGTACCTACTAGGAAAGAAGTCAGAATAAATCATTGAGAGATTTATCTGAACCAGCAGAGGTCTTGGATGAGAAACAGAATAATATTCATAAATGAATTGTATCTGACCTTTATCTGAGATATGTACTGAATGAGAGTCAGAATGACAGACGTATATGGATCGTATCTGGACTGTATTTGAATGAGTGACATAATGACATCCGAATCTGGATCATATCTGGACTGTATTTGAATGAGAATCTGAATGAGTATACGGATGGCATCCGTATCTAGAGCGTATATGAACTATATCTGAAAGTTGAATCTGAATGAGTATCAGGATGGAATCCGTATCTGGAGCGTATCTGAATTGTATCTGAAAGTTGAATCTGAATGAGTATCAGGATGGCATCTGTATCTGGAGCATATCTAAAAGTTAGATCTGAATGAGTATCAGAATGGCATCTGTATTTAGAGCGTATCTGAATTGTATCTGAAAGCTGAGTTTGAATGAGTATCAGGATAGCATCCGTATATGGAGCGTATCTGAATTGTATCTGAAATTTGAGTTTGAATGAGTATCAGGATGGCATCCATATCTGGAGCGTATCTGAACTGTATCTGAGAGCTGAATCTGATTGAGTATCAGAATGGCATCCGTGTTTGGAGCGTATCTGAACTATATCTGAAAGCTGAATCTGAATGAGTATCACGATGGCATCCGTATCTGGAGTGTATCTTAACTGTATCTGAAAGCGGAATCTGAATGAGTATCAGGATGGCATCCGTATCTGAAGCGTATCTGAATTGTATCTGAAAGATGGATCTGAATGAGTATCAGGATGGCATCCGTATTTAGAGCGTATCTGAACCGTATCTGAAAGCTGAGTTTGAATGAGTATCAGGATGACATCCGTATCTGGAGCGTATCTGAACTGTATCTGAGAGCTGAATCTGAATGAGTATCAGAATGGCATCCGTGTCTGGAGCATATCTGAACTGTATCTGAAGGTGAATTTAAATGAGTATCAGGATGGCATCCGTGTTTGGAGCGTATCTCAACTGTATCTGAAAGCTGAATCTGAATGAGTATCAGGATGACATCCGTGTTTGGAGCGTATCTGAAATGTATCTGAATGTTCAGCTGGTCATGTAGATAATTGTCCCGGCTCATTTCAGGTATCAATCTCTGACCTTTTTGTAAATTATTGATGATAGCCATCGACTGACTGATCTTTTCTAAAGAGATGAAAGGTTAGTTGTATGCAATGTCATGATGTCTGAAATGCATTGTATAATGAGATTATGTTGTATGCGTTCGTGTTGTCAATGTTATGACGTATGGATGTGATGTGCGGGCATGGAAGCTATGCTGCTATAACACTGTTGGATTAGGGAAAATAAAATCCTTGACTACTGTTGGGGTTATGGAGTGTAAGTCTTCATGTTTTTCTTAGAATAACTTTCACCAAGGATTCTTGTTTTGCTGTTTGAGGAGAGCTCTGCTGAGGAATGTTAAAAACCCTGTGGAGAGTGTTGCTTTTTGCTTGGGGAAAAAGAGTTTAGGAGTCTCAGTTGTTCATTGTTATATTGGGGAGTTGAAGTTGAACTGATATCTCGTCGGGTCCAGGCTTTACAGTAACTTTTTGTTAGAGTAGTCTACCGAGGAAGAGGAGTTGTGGTCCTTTAATTTGTTGTAGTCAGAGAGGAAAACTCAAACTGGGAGAATCTGTAGTTCGTTGGGGAAATAAACCCTGTGGTCGGTCCATTGGAGAGGAGTTTTCAGAGATTGAAACTTTGGCTGGGAGTCATCCTATGAGAAGGATCTTGGAGAGATTTGTCATTGCCCTTAGTAGCAAGTGTTGTAGTAATTCCAAAAAATGTTTGCTTGGTCGCACATGACCCTTTATATGGGAGCCTGTTTGCTCCCAGAGTTAATCTGGTGCACCTCGACGCTTGAGATTTTGATCATATTTCCGGTAGCCCTGAACTTCCTAGAGATATTTTCTAAGACTGTTGTGGAATAAAATGAAGACCTGATACAGACACCATCTGATACTACTGGCACAGACGAGAAAATTGGTGGTACCCAAGATCTTTGGCCAAGTCTCATAATTTTCTAAGAACTGTCATGGAGGATCTGAAGACATGATACTAACACCATCTGATACTACTGGCATAGACGAGCAAATTGGTGGTACCCAATATCTTTGGTCAAGTCTCAGAATTTTCTAAGAACTGTCATGGAGGATCTGAAGACATGATACTGACACCATCTGATACTATTAGCACAGACGAGCAAATTGGTGGTACCCAATATCTTTGGTCAAGTCTCATAATTTTCTAAGAACTGTCATGGAGGATCTGAAGACATGATACTGACACCATCTAATACTACTGGCATAGATGAGCAAATTGGTGGTACCCAAAGTCTTCAAAGTGGATTTTGTTCAGACCCCTGATCAACGTAACATTGCCTCTTGAGTGATACATATGGAGATTTGCCCCTGGTTATTCAACAATTCTTTGAGAGATTCTTTGAATCTCGACTTGACTGCCCTAGATGTGTTGGACAAAGGTCATGCCTTGCCCCTTGATCATGAGAGATTTGTCATTGGAAGTGTCTTTCCAATTGAAGTGATTTTGTTCACTGAGAGAGCTTTCGTTCACTGGATATTCGTCGTGTGAATTCCTTTGCTGTCAAACAAATAACCATATGCAGATAGTGATATTCAAATAATGCAAAGCTTATGTTTGTCTTCAAATTTTTGAAAATGCGTTTTAGCAAGTAAAGAAATTTTGTAAGAAAAATTCAACTCAGGATTTAGAGTAAAGCCCTACAGGAGTCAGGATATCTTTTGTAACAGTATGCTTTCGAACTAACTCATGCTTCAATTAGGACTTTTGAAGGGTTGTAACGTGGCTTGGTTCAAGTTTTAAGAAACAAAGGACAAAGGCTCAAAATGTATTTGTACCCATCCTCTCTTCGTGACGTTCTTCAGTCATAAACTCAGTTAATTGTACGTTCGAACTCCAATTGAGTCTGGAATGACGTTTTGGTGATGGTTCAGACAAGTTAAGTTTATCGGAAGGCAGTCATTTTTGCAACATTTTTTTTTGTTGAGGATTTGTAGTGACCTCTTTATTTTGATTTGTTATCCCTAATTTTTTCCAGACCGTTCTTGTTTTGAGCCTACGGTCAGCGGGATGCCCCAATTTTTCTTAAGTTTCCTTCGTAGGTTTTGACTTAGTGGGCTTTTCTTTTTTGAGAGACAATGACTGCCTATATGATAGGGAACCATCATCGTCTTTTGATTCCAGAGGAATGTTTTGATGTCAATCGTTGTATTTACGAGATGAGAGTTTGCAATTTGAACGCGCATTTGAATTAACTGAGAGACTACCCTGCCCCAGGTTTTGGTTAAAGATTTCAATTTTTTTGCAAAAAAGGAAAACTTCTACTTCTTTGGCTCGAAGGGTTTGACTAGGGATTATCTTCCTTATAGCTCAAGTGTTTAGGATTTGAAAGAACTCATGTACATCGTCAGCAAAGTCTATTCAAAAGCATACTGTATGAGATTTATGGCATTGTTTTCGTCATCCTCCCTATAAAGGCTTGTAACATTTAGCAAGATTTGAATGTCATAAAGAGAGTAAAAAGCGTAGTTTAAATATAGTGAAAACGAATGGATGAATTCAAGACAAACATATGCAATGCATTAATGAAACAAAGTTTGACATTAATAGATAATTGTTTGAACAACAAAAGAGATTACAATTGAAAATTCAAATGAACAAAAGCCTCTTTGTCTGAACTTGTCACTTTAGGTGGCGAGACTTTGAGAGGTGATAAAAAAAATCTCCAATTGACCATCTTGTGTGAACTCCAATGCTCCTTCGTCGATCAAGTTTTAAATCTTGTACTTCAGCGCCCAACAATCGTTTGTATCATGTCCAAGACTGTTGGAATGATAAGCACACGTGGCATTAGGATTGTACCCTGGAGAGGTTGTGTTGGGATTCTGAGGAGGGTCCTTTAATGTAATCAACTTGGCCTCCAACATGTATTACAATGCTTGAGCTAATGACATATTGACTTAGGTGAAGCGTCTTTCAGATGTATTCCACTTATGCCAATTACCCTGTTGTTGTTGGCGAGGTCGTTGTTGGACCCGTGAGGTAGTAGCAAATTGAGAGGGTATAACCTCTTGTCTTCTCGGAGGCTGACCAATGACTTGGTCCCCAACCTCGACTATTTGTTTCATACGGTTGCATTCATCTTGATGGAGCCTGTTGACAACGGTCCTTAACTCTTCTTGTCCCCGAGCTAGGCTTTGGATAAGAGCCATCTTCCCCAGCATTTGGATTCTCATTGCTTCCATCTCAACCTGCAGCTGTTCAACCTAGTCATCTTTGTTGTCATCAGGACGTTTCTTGGTCAGATTCCCAGCGAGGAGTGTTTTCAACTCTTCTTTCCCCTTGGATAGGTTAAGGAACATTTCCCTGAACTTAGCCTCTTGAGTTTGAAGATCTCCATTGTTTTGTTAGAGATCCATTGCTGAAATAAACAGCAAGAAAATGAGAAACCGGTACTGGAGATTAACTGTTATGCAATGACGTATATGACATGCAAATGTTTTCAAGGATCTCGCGGGGTAAATGTTAGTAGTCAATTACATATTTGATTGGAGAACTTTGTATCAGTGGATGTCCTTCCACGATAATTAAGCTCACCATGTCGAGTGGGTCATAGCCTTTGGATCAAGTTGTTATACTTGATTTTTGACGGTGTTCAGTTAGAGGAAAATAAATCCTCTTTCCCCTTGATAGATGTCTGGTCCAATGTGACCCTACATCAAAGACCCTTGAGATCCTTGAAATGCTATGGTTCAATGTTATTGAAAATGCTATGGTATGATGTCATGATGTTATGTACAAGTATGCAAAGTAAGCAGGTTTATATACAGATAATCATATACACATAAAGTAGACAAGTCCTTAGGTTTAGGCTTGCATGGAGTTTGTAGGTAAGTACCCTCTTGAAGTTTAGTTGGCTCAAACCTATCCTAGTTAATAGTAACCGGGTTCTAAGAAGCTCAATATCACTGGTTTGTTTCTTTTGGGCATTGTTTCAGCACAAGCCTCTTTAATAGAGACCGAAATATCCCAAAAAACCAAACCTCAATGAGTGTAGTATCGAGTATCTACCAACTTCGGACTGCACCAAAGCAGATCATCTATCTACGTCCTAATGGCCAAGTCGGTCAAGTAAAGGTTCTAAAAGTTCATTAGTGCTTCATGACATCACTCATCGGCCCCATATTTTCCTTGACTACTCAAGGGCTACCGGTACCCACAAATATGTCGCACTAACGTAGCTATTGCTTAGATCATGTTGGTATACCCTGCACAATTTCCACAACGTATTTCTACTTACTTATAAGGTATCCCAAATCTAGATAGAGGATTCAAACCCAAACAAAGAACCATAATGTAAAGCAATACTAGTAAAACAAAGAAAGCAAGCAAATATGATCTAACCCTAAGGTAACCCCACTTTTAAAAATTTTCTCAACAGAGTCGCCAGTTCTGTGATATGGTGGGAGAACTGACTTGGGTGTTTTGTGTTTGATCGCAAATGTTGTGGTTAGCAAGAGTCGCCACCGACTTTTCTTTTATCCAAAAGGAAAGGTGAAAAAGCACAGGAAAGACCTTTGAGATTGTTTCTTGAGTTCGGGGGTAGATTATGAAAAGGGAAGGTATTAGCATCCTTTTCATCCATTGTTTTCCATGGGCTCTTAGTTACTTTCTAGATCACTTGCTTTTGTTTGAAAATGTGCTTTGTGTGGTTTTTGAAAGTATTTTTGAAAAGAGACCATTGTTTACGAAAACTTTTGTAATGATTCTCGTTCGTAAGAATGTATACAAAGGTGTTGATCTTTTGAAAATGTTTTCAAGTTTGAAAGGTGTTTTAAAAGTGTTGGTGTTTGTTTTGAAAATAGCAAGGATGTTTTGTTTTGAAATGGAGCAAGTAACTAGGAACATTCCACCTACTCAAAGTCTTTCATGTTCATTTCCTCTTTCCTTTGACATTGTTATCTTACCATTGATTTGGTAAGCAACTCTATCTTTGGATGTAAAAGGGACGGGCGTGGGTCATCGTAAAACCATGATTAGAAATGTTGCAAGATATCTTAGCATTTTTATTTAGGGACTAAGATCATTTTGAAAGGCAACTTTTGATAGCATCATCGAGGGACTATGATCTTATACTTTGCTTGTCTTTGCTAAGATACCTCACATGCGTAATATGACCATTTTTGTAAGGAAACCAAGTGTATTTACCCTAGGGGTGCTTGTGTGCAAGTGGATTGATTTTCATGCTTAATTTATCTTTGATTAGGGTGTGCTAATTGATTGTTTTAGTCTTTCCATACAAAACCCTAACTACTAGCATTTTGTATATAAAGCGATAAATTGCAGAAAATAAAAATACTAAGTTATTACAATACTTAAGGGAGGGGGTGGACAAATTACAAATTGGGGAATATTGCAAGAAATTAAATCTAAATAGTTATTACAACCACATTGAATTTGAATAAAATGTACAAAAATGTAAATGAATATAACGCACAAGTAATGATATGAGTACAATGTACAGGAATCAATATAAATAATATACAAGAATGTAATGAAACAAATGTATAAGATAATGAATGAAAAAAAAGAAATGAATTATTTGGTTTCGTTAAGAAAAGGTTTTAATTTTATATGATAAAACTAAAAAGAAAGTGATTTAACACGAGAAAAAATAAATTAACTTAATTTTGAAAAGAAAATATTTTTTTAGTGTTTTTATGAATTTAATTAAATTAGTAAATAAAAGTCATAAATTCTAAGTCAATTAATTATAATCCCAAGTCTAAAAAAAACTAAAATTTGTTTAAGAAAATATTTATTATCTTTAGTTTAGAAAGTAATGAAAATAAATATATATTGCTAGCTACATAATAAATAAATATTGTCTTTTTTTTTCTTTTTTCTTAATAAAAATGGTAATAAAATTAGTATTAATAATAGTAATAATAAATAATAAAATAAAACAAAAATATAAAAATGAAGTTTAGGGTGTAAAATCATATTAGAGGGTTTTATAGTAGAACTGTTTTGTTTGAAATGTTAGGCCCAATATAGATATTTTTGAAATCAAAAGAAAAAAGAAAAAAAATGCATGGGCTGTGTGATACGGTGGCAGAACCGACTGTTAATATTGGTTTACATTTTTTGTTTGCAAAATATCGCGGTAAGCAAGAGTCGCCATCGACTTTTATTTCATCCAATCGGAAAGGAAAAAAGTATTAAAAAAATCATTTTTCGAGATGTTCTGAGTACGGGGGGTAGATTATAGAAAGGGAAGGTGTTAGCACCCTTTCTATCCATGGTTTTCCATGGGCTCTTAGGTACTTGCTCATTTTTAAATTGCTTGTGTTTATGTGCTTTGTTTTGAAAATGTTTTACTTTGTGATAACCCTTGTATCAGTCCTCAAGGGTGTGATGAAGTTGTTTTGAAAATTGTTTTGAAAGGTGTAAGTGTGAAAAGTTTTGATTTGAGCAAGTACCTACTAGCATCTACCTACTCGAAAAAAGATCGTTTCTATTCTTGTTTCCTTTAGACAGCGGTATCCTACTATTGAGAAATAGGTAGCACCGTCGTTGGAGTCGTAAGGGTCAATTCGAAAGGGACGTATGATCACTAAAGCAATATTAGGACACCTTAGTAGTAACCCTAAAGTCTTAAGATCTTTCGAGGCAACATTTCCGAGGTAACATTTCCGAGGCAACATTTCCGAGGCAACGTTCGAATGGGACAATTTGATCTTTTAGACTGGAGGGCAACCACTAAGACATCCTATGCTTAATGATCGTTTACCGAAGGCAACCGAAGTGAGAGTATACCCTAAGAGTGATATGTGCGAGTGATTTATTTCAGTTTATTATCTTTGTACATTAGGGTTTTCTAACCATATTAATTTTTCATGCATTCTTGCCATACAATCCTATTAGCATACATCTAAACAGTTAAATATTTGCAGGAATTAAAAATGCGAGAAAATAAACCTACGCTATTACAAGGCTTCGGGGAGGGGGATTAATTACATAGCCAAAAATCGAGAATTTAAACAGTAAATAAAAAATCCTAAATTAACTATTACAAACCAGTGCACAGTTACAAAAATATTGGCAAAATAAATAACAAACACACGGAGAATTAAATGCGAGGCGATTAGGGATTTGACCCTTTTAACTAATCCTATTTGCGATTGATTAAAAAAAATGTTTTTTGTCATGTTTTATTATTTGAGAAAATAATGAATAATTAAATTAAAATAAAATTCTAAATTCTAATTAATATTAATTTTTGAAAATAAATTAATTAATTCTAAACAACCTATTTTTGTATTTTTATTTATTTGATAAAAAGAAAAGAATTAAATCAAGAACTTAACCTAATTTTCTATTTGATTTTAATTGAAAAACAAGTTAAAATTTCCCTAAATTAAATTAAACTAATTAAATTAAACTAATTAAATTAAACTTGATAAAAAAACTAATTCAAATTTTTGTGAACTCTTGATTTTATGATTTTATGAAAAAAGATTTGATTAATTTTTATGAGAAAAATAAATCAAGTAAAATAGTTAAATAAGGAAATAAAAAAATGTAAAAGAAATAGAATGAGACTGATAGTGTTGCTGAAGAGGGGGTGTAAATCTGAGTTTCTTTGGCCCAAGGCTGATGGCCCAAACCTGCACTGACTCTTATGCACTGCTCTTCTGATGGTCCATAATACATCTGCGCGTATGAGACGTTGGATTGGATGTGATAAGGTCTTTTAGGGTTAGATATGAAGTCTCACGATGGACTTCATGGGGTGTGATGCATTGGAACCTATAGAGAATATCAGAAAAATGTAAAAGTAACACGCCTGGGGTCGAACCCAGGATGTGTACCTTATAGATTCTCCCCTTTGCCAACTGCGCTGGAATGTTAGTCATAATTATAATGAAATAAATAAACCATAAAGAAAAACAAGGTGTTAGATCCAGGTCAGCAAATAATTGCACGCGTCAGCAAGCATGAGCCAATCAGATGGGGTGAGAGAAAGCCATCATTCGATCCAGCCAATGGGATCATGAGAAACAACCACGCAAGCTGGGTGACTAAAGACCGGTCGGTCCAACCACCGGAGCTGGTGGTTTCCACCATCTTCTCCGGTGGATCACCTGAAAATATTAGCCAAACTGAAAAACAAATGATGCCAACTGCCTTAAAAAGATCCCATGATCACGATTTTGGCCTCTAAATTAACTAATTCCTTACGCATCACTAGATTCGAACTTGGAACCCTAACCACGGTCAACAATGGAATAATGTGATCCTGGGTATTAGCTTTGCATGTGATACGTTCAAACACACATAAACATCAGTAGAAACACATGTGTATGATCAATAAGAATTTACATCAAGTATTGCGCAAGTTTGAAGTCAAAGAAGCTTTACCAATGGTGAGGCACGAATCTGCTGATTTAAGGATGCTACAGGCTTTGCAAATGGTCTGGTTTCACTCCTGGAAATCTCAAAAAGATGATGGATTAATTGGAATCGAGGGAAAGAGGCTAGCTAAGGTGTTTGAATATTGCACACTTCTTTGAAATTTTTGGAATCTTCTTTCTCCCTTGAGGCCGACTGCGTGTGTTCTCTCATTTTCTTTAGGGTTGGAATCCTTTAATTACGTGTGAGGCCACAAATAGGTTAACATTTTTGGAGCAAATCAAAAGAAATATGGAGTTTTTAATTTTGTTTCAAATCTCTTTATTTTCAAATATTTCCTTCCCTTTCATAGCATGGCACGATTTTCTTGTCTATTTTCAGCATATTTGATCCATCATTCAATGCAAAAATCATATCAAAGCAAATCTATATTATTCATTTAATTTAATTTTATTTTTTAATTGAAACCAAAATAAATCAAATAAATAAGAAAATAATGCATGTATGGTTTTATGGATCGTGGACCACATTATAATTGAGGTGCAAGCATAAAAAGTTGGGCCCATTTAGCAAAAAATACAAATTTGAGCACATTTGACTTTTGGCAATTTTGCAAAAATGGTCAACTTGGCCAATGCATAACTCTCTTAATTTTGACATTAGAGAGGTGTTCTTGGACTTTTTAGAAATATTAGGATGTCCTCTAAGCAACCCTTTTGGTCTCATCTTAATTGAGTCTTCCATGTTCATGTATGTCTTGGAAAAGCAAACTTTTGTACAAAAGTGTGTTGGGCCCATGCGTTTCTTTTGCTTTTCCTAAATTCCTGCTTACAAGCCCAGCTTAGGCGTTGCCAAACTGCTAACCACCATACCTATTTGAACTGACTTCAAGAACAAGTCAGCGCCTAGCATATGATGTTGGTGCCACTTGACCTCTCCAAACTACTAAACCTTTGCCTATAAATTAGACTTTATTGGCAACTGTAAAATGGTCGGAAATTTGAGAAAGAAAAGCCTTGTACCCCTGCTAAAAATCTAAGAGTCCAAAAACTGCAAACACAAAATACAAAACCTGTTAGCTTTTGATTCTTGCCTTAAAACTCCATTTTTCCTCGAGTGTTTCTTGACCAAAACCACCCATACAGTTTCTGATATACATTCAAAAGCCATCCTAACTTCTATAGTCAAACTGTAACACACTCTCCGTCAATATCCACCTTAAAGAAGTCAAAAATTTGCTCCTTGACTGTTCCAGAACTTACCAATCATTCATAGACCCAGTTGAAAATTTCCAGCCTGCTGAACATGTGAGGAAGCTGTTCAGAACATCACAAGCTGTCAGAGCCAGATCCGAGCTCACAGAACATTTTCCAGCTGCAAGGTAAGCTTCTGCTGACTCTTGTGATATTAATTAGGCATTGTTAGACTTGCATGTTCAAAATACAATGTAGACATCCTGATTCTGATGATGTACATATTCTGAAATTTCGTGCATCTGCCTGCCTAAGTAGAGAGAATTCTAGTTCAGAACTTCTTAAAGAAATTAGAACTCAGAATTAGGTTTAACAAATTCATGCTTGGTTCTGATTTATAGTTCTGATATCTCTTGTTTCTGAAATATTATGAAACTTGCCATAAACTGTTATATGTGTATCTTTTGTCTTTGTTAAGAAATGACTAAGTTGCAGATGTTCTGACTAGTATAGAGAGGGAAATGGAGTTCTGTTAGTGGCATTAGAACTTCTGAAAACTTCTTTGTTCTCAGCGAACCCAGAACTTCTGATCTTCCCTATTTCTGTTAACGTTTGTTTCTGTTTTCGTAGTACGCCAGAGTCAGAACTTCTGACTTCTTTTAGTTCAGCAATGCGCTGACTCTATTTTCATTTTTTTTTACATTTTTATGCTTTATTTTATTTCTTAAAACAAAAAGATCAAAAGTATTTTCTTAAATAAAACTAATTTCTTTTCTTAAACAAAACAAGCATTTCACATTTCTTGTACATTCTTATCCATTCAATATGGTTGTAATAGTAACTTAGGATTTAATTTTATTTCCATCCCCCATTTGTAAACTTGTATACCCCCTCCAAAATGTTGTAATAGCGTAGTAACTTTAATTTTCGCAATTTATCGCTTTTACATAAAATGCTAGTAATTAGGATTTGTATGGCAAGATAAAACCAATCAAATAGAAAACCTTAATTCAAAACAAAATCAAGCATGAAAATGACACACTTGCACACAAAACACCCCTAGGGTTATCCCACTTGGTTGCCATATACAAAAAATGGTCATATTACGCATATAAGGTATCTTAGCAAAACAAACAAATACAAGATCAGAGTCCCTCGATGACGCTATTCAAAGTTGCCTTACCAAATGATATTAGTCCCTCAAAAATGATAAGATACCTTGCAACATTGCTAATCATGGCTATACGATGACCCACACCCATCCCATTTACATCCAAATTTAGGGTTGTTTACCAAATCAATGGTAAGACAATAATATCAAAGGAAAAGAAAATGAACAAGAAAGACATTTGAGTAGGTAGATTGCTTTTAGTTACTTGCTCCATTGCAAAACAAATATCCTTGCTATTTTCAAAACAAACACCTACACATTTCCAAACATCTTACAAACATTGAAAACATTTTCAAAAAGATCAACATCTTTGTATACATTCTTACGAACGAGAATCATTACAAAGATTTCCTAAACAATGGCCTCTTTAACAAAATACTTTCAAAAACCACACAAAACACAATTTCAAACAAAAGAAAGTGATCTAGCAAGTAACTAAGAGCCCATGGAAAACCATGGATGAAAAGGATGCTAATACCTTCCCTTTTCATAATCTACCCCCCGAACTCAAGAAACAATCTCAAAGGTCTTTCCTGTGCTTTTTCACCTTTCCTTTTGGATAAAAGAAAAGTTGGTGGCGACTCTTGCTAACCGCAACATTTGCGATAAAATGCAAAACAATCAAGTCAGTTCTCCCACCGTATCACAGAACTGGCGACTCTGCTTGGGAGATTCTAAAAGTGGGGTTACCTTAGGGTTAGATCACATTTATTTGCTTTCTTTGTTTGACTTATATGCTCTATATTTTTGGGTCCTTGTTTGGTTTACTGTTAAAAATCCTACACCCGGATTTGGGGACACCTTTTAGGTAAGTAGTAATAAACTGTAAGGGAACTGTGCGGGGTATATTGACACGGTTGAAGAAGTAGCTACATTGATGTGACATTTGGTTGATACTGGTAACCCTTGAGTCAATCAAGGAGAGTACGGGGCCACCGCGTGGTGTCATAAAGCATCAACTGACCTTAGAACCTTTAAATTGCACAAATTGGCCAGTAGGATGTAGCGAGATGGCTGGCTTTGGTGTATTCCCAAGGTCGACAGATACTCGATGCTACACTCATTGAGATTTTACTTTTGATTTTTGTTTGGTTGCGAGTCAATCGCCTATTGAACGAAGCTTGGGGGAAAGATCGGTGATATTGAGATCCCTTAGAACCCGGTTACCATTTATAGGACAGGTTGAACCAATCCAACTTTAAGAGGATACTTACCTACAAATGCCATGCAAGCCTAAAACTAAGGATTTGTCTGCTTTGTGTCTATATGTTTATTCGTATATAAACTCTCTTACTTTGCATACTTGTACATAACATAATACCATAGAATTTTCAATAACCATTTCAAGGATCTCAAGGGCCTATGATGCAGGGTCACATTGAACCAGACGTCTAGCAAGGGATAAGAAGATTTATATTCCTCTAACCAAACACCGTCAAAGATCAAGTACAACAATTTGAGTCAAGGGCTACAACCCACTTGGCATGGTGAGCTAAATTCTCATGGAAGGACATCCACCGACACAAAGTTCCCCAATTAAAACTGTAAGTGACTACTAACCCCGCGAGATCCTTGAAAATATGTATCCACATATCATGCATCATATCATGACAGGTTTCTCTGACATAGTTTTTCTTATCTTCCTACTGCTTATTTCAGTAGAGATGGCCCTAGAGCAAACCATCAAGAGCATCCAGATTCAGAACGCTCAACTTCAAGAGATGTTATTGAACCTATCCAAGGGATAAGAAGAGGTGAAGACGCTCCTCACCAGGGCATGATCATGGGAAATCCGGAGGATGATAAGGATAACCAGCTGGAGCGGCTACAAGCTGAGATAGCCATAATGAAGGTCCAAATGATGGGACAACTGGTGGGAAAATGGCTCTTATTCAAAATCTAGCTCAAGGACAAGAAGAGTTGAAAGTTCTTGTCAATCAGCTTTGTCAAGACGGTTACAACCATATGGGACAAACAGACAGAATTGGAGATCAAGTCACTGCTCAGCCTCCCATACAACATGGAGCCGGTTTAAGGGAGAGTAGACCGTTCCAAATTGCTGCCACATCTCGACTCCAACAACAATCTCGCCAACAACAACATGGCAATCAGCGTAAGTGGAATACATCTAAAAGACACTTTACCGAGATCAAAATGTCATTAGCTCAAGCATTGCAACACATGTTGGAGACCAAGCTGGTTACATTAAAAGACCCCCTCAGAATCCCAACATAGCCACCCCAAGATACAATCCAAATACAAGATGTGCGTACCACTCCAATAGTCCTGGACATGACACCAATAGCTGTTAGACATTGAGAAATAAAATTCAAGACCTGATCGACGAGGGAGCATTGGAGTTCACACAAGATGGCCAAACTGATTTCTTCTATCATCCTTCAAAGGCTCACCACCTAAAGTGACAAGTTCAGAAAAAGAGTCTTCTGTTTCATTTGAATTTTTAGTTGTAATCCCTTTTGTCATTCAAACAATTACCTATTAATGTCAAACTTTGTTTCATTAATGCATTGCATATGTTTGTCTTGAATTCATCCATTCGTTTTCACTATATTTAAACTATGCTTTCTAATTTATTTATGACATTTAACTCTTGCTAAAAGTTACAAGCCTTTAGACGGAGAATGACGAAAACAATGCCATAATCTCATACAGTATGCTTTTGAACAGACCTTACTGACGATGTACAGGCATTCTTTCAAATCCTAAACATTGGAGTTATAAGGAAGATAATCCCTAGTCAACCCCTTTAAGCCAAAGAAGCAGAAGTTTTCTTTCTTACACAAATTGAAACCTTTAACCAAAACCTGGGGCAGGGTAGTCTCTCAGTTGGTTCAAACGCGCGTTTAGCCGCAAACTCTCATTTTGTAATACAATGAATGACATCAAAAAGCGTTCCTATGGAATCAAAAGACAGTGACGGTTCCCTACCAAATAGGCAGTCATTATCTCTCAAAAAGAAAATTCCACTAAGTCAAAACCTACGAAGGAGACTTAAAGAAAACTGGGGCATCCTGCTGACTGTAATCTCAAAACAAGAACAGTCCGAAAAAAGTTAGGGATAACAAATCAAAAGAAAGAGGTCACTACAAATCCTCAACAACATGAAAAAAATATTGCAAAAAATGACTGTCTTCCAACAAACTTAATTTGTCTGAACCATCACCAAAATGTCATTCCATACTCAATTGGAGTTCAAATGCACAATTAACTGAGTTTAGGACGAAAGAATATCACAAAGAATGGGCGGGTAAAAATACATTTTGAGCCTTTATCCTTTGTTTCTTAAACCATGAACCAATCCACGTTACAACCCTTCAAAAGTCCTAATTAAAGCATGGGTTAGTTCGAAAGCATACTGTCACAAAAGGTATCCTGACTCCTGTAGAGCTTTACTCCAAATACTTAGTTGAATTTTTCTTACAAAATTTCTTTACTTGCTAAAATGAATTTTCAAAAATTTCAAGACAAACATAAACTTTACATTACTTGAATATCACTGTTTGCATATGGCTATTTTTTTGACAGCGAAGAAATTCACACAATGAATATCCAGTGAACGGAAGCTCTCTCAGTGAACAAAATCAATTCAAGTAGGATGACACTTCCATTGAAAAATCTCCTATCGACAAGGGGACATGACATGTCACTATCCAGCACACCTGGGGCAGTCCAGTCAAGATTCCAAGAAATCTCTCAAGAAGTGCAGAGTAACCAGGGACAGGTCTCCATCTCCGCCACTTGGGGCATTGAACATCAATCTCAGCAAAGGGTTACGTACAATCAAACATTTTCTGGAAATGCCACAAACACTTGCTACTAGGGGCAATGATAAATCTCCCCAAAATCCTTCTCATAGGATGACTCACAACCAGAATTTAATCTCTGAAAACTTTTTCCCCAACTGAGTGGACCTCAAGAATCCTCGAGGATTTTCCCCAGTGAAGTCGCCACCTCTCCAATAGACTGGCAACAGGTTTTATTTCCCCAACAAAAACGACAGGATTCCCCAGCTTGAGTTTTCCTCTCTGACTACTATAAATCAAAGGACCACAACTCCTCTTCCCCGGTAGACTACTCTACAATCCCAGCAAGTTACTATGAAGCCTGGACCCGACCAGACATCAGTTCAAATTCGATTCCCCAGTAGAGAAATGGAAAACTGAGGCTCCTGAACTCTTTTCCCTAAGCAGGAATCAAAACTCTCCACGGAGTTTTCAATATTCCCCAGCAGAGTTTTCCTAAACACAACAAAACAGGAATCCTCGGTGGAAATATTCTAAGAAAAGTTTGAAGACACACCCACTCTTCAACAGTAGTCCAGGATTTAACGACTCCCCAACATTTGTCAAGGATTTATTTTCCCAGACAAAATTACATTTCAACAAATACTTCACATTCATGCATCATATTACATACATGACAAATGCACACAACACAATCTCATTTATTTTGAGAATATCATTACGCCATGCATTTCATACAACATGACATTGCATGAAGCTAATTCTTTACCTTTTCAGGAAAGATCAATCAATAGATAATCATCAACAACAATTTTCAACAAGTTCCAGATTAATACCTGAAACAAGACAGGACAACTATTCGTGGACAACAGATTGAAGATTAATACATGTAACAAGCCAGGACAATTGTCTACACGACCAGATGAAGTAACCCTACACAAGTTCCTTCTATTTACAAGATGCAGTTTCGCATGGACTCATCATCAGGCAACCCTACACAGGTTCCTCCTATTTCACAGATGAAGTTTTACACGGACTCATCATCAAGCAACCCTACACAGGTTCCTCCTATTTCCTAGATGAAGTTTTACACGTACTCATCATCAAGCAACCCTACACAGGTTCCTCCTATTTCCCAGATGAAGTTTTACACGGACTCATCATCAAGAAACCCTACACAGGTTCCTCCTATTTCCCAGATGAAGTTTTACACGGACTCATCATTAATCAACCCTACACAGTTCAGATACGCTCCAAACACAAATGCCATTCTGATAGTCATTCAGATTTCAACTTCAGATACAGTTCAAATACGCTCCAGACACGGACGACATTCTGATACTCATTCAGATTCAAGCTTTTGATACAGTTCAGATATGCACCAGACACGGATTCCATTCTGATACTCATTCAGATTCAAGCTTTTGATACAATTCAGATATGCTCCAGACATGAATGCCATTCTAATACTCATTCAGATTTCAACTTCAGATACAGTTCTGATACGCTCTAGACACAGATTCCATTCTGATACTCATTCAGATTCAAGCTTTTGATACAGTTCAGATATGCACCAGACATGGATGCCATTCTGATACCCATTCAGATTCCAACTTTTGATACAGTTCAGATATGCACAAGACACGGATGCCATTCTGATACTCATTCAGATTCAAGCTTTTGATACAGTTCAGATACGCACCAGATACAGATTCCATTATGATACTCATCCAGATTCAACTTTTGATACAGTTCAGATGCACACCAGACACGGATGCCATTCAGATACTTATTCAGATTCAAGCTTTTTATACAATTCAGATACGCACCATACACAAATGCTATTCTGATACTCATTCAGATTCAAGCTTTTGATACAATTCTGATACGCACCAGACACGGATTCCATTCTGATACTCATTCAGATTCAGTTGTTCAAATACAGTTCGGGTACACTCCAGACACGGATGCCATTCTAATAATCATTCAGTTTCGGCTTACAGATACATTTCAACAATCATTTATGGATGGAATCTACAAGTCCATCTCCAATAACTTTCCATCATCCTTCCCAATGACATCTTTAAGCCCATTCCCTCTACCATCAACCATCACCGAGTGCAAATTTCGGGGCACTCTAGTGTTCAATCATCTTCCACCTTCAAGTCACAAATGGCTGATCCGCCAATCTAACTCTTCAGGTTTAAGAAGATTGAACAGGAGCAGCTATTGTACCCCAAAATTTTCCCTCTCATTTCTTAAAGGATCACCTTGATCCCTCAGTTTTGTTCCCATCCAATTTCGAGCCTTGAATTACAAATTTTCCAAGAGAGTCATCCACAAGGGCAAAATGGTCATTTGCATACTGAAAAGTCAAACTTTGACTTTTGGATCAAAACCACGTTTCAAGAATCATATTTCATCAAGACATGTTGAAATATGAAGTTTGTTTCATCAAGGAATTCAAAAGTCAAAATTCTAAAATACTTAGAATTTTTCTAAGTGTTTAAGAAACATGACAAGCTTAGAACTTCTGATCAGATTATCACCATGATGCAAGCAGATTCTGGAAGAACTTCTAACACAAGAGTTGTAGACTTCAACAAGATCTGAAACATTGCAGAACAAAACTTCTCCTGGAAATGCTGGAATTTCAAGTTATGAATCTTCAAAGACACGTCCACGAAACTGAAGCACTCAGCAAATTCTGGACATTTTCAAGACAGAGTTTGATTAGAACTTCTGGGCGAGTTTTCATGAAGGTTCAACCAGAGTTTGCAAAAGTAATTCAAAGAAAGTCTACAAAGCATGTTACAAGCTTTCTGGAAAGTCTGAGAGCTCCTTCAGAACATGCTGGAGTAGGGAGATTCAAAGATCAGAAGTTGGATATTTATTCTAAGTTGCACTGGTGCTGAACTTCTGGCCCAGATCTTAGCTATGATACACAATATCATAGTGCAGGATTTCTGGTTTGATAGATCTCATCATCATTTAATGCTCACAACCACTTTTGAGTCTTTATCCAAAGGATTTCCCCCACGTGTACCTTTAATGTCTTGGAAAAGCAAACTTTTGTACAAAAGTGTGCTGGGTCCATGCGTTGCTTTTGCTTTTCCTTAATTCCTGCTTACAAGCCCAACTTAGGCACTGCTAAACTGCTAACCACCATGCCTATTTAAACTAACTTCAAGAACAAGTCAATGCCTAACATATGATGTTGGTGCCACTTGACCTTTCCAAACTACTAAACCTTTGCCTATAAATTAGACTTTATTGAAAACAGAAAAATGGTTGGAAATTTGAGAAAGAAAAGCCTTGAACCCATGCTAAAAATCCAAGAGTCCAAAAACTGCAAACACAAAATACAAAACCTGTTAGCTTTTGATTCTTGCATTAAAACTCCATTTTTCCTCGAGTGTTTCTTAACCAAAACCACCCATACAGTTTCTGATATACATTCAAAAGCCATCCTAACTTCTGTAGTCAAACTGTAACACACTCTCCGTCAATATCCACCTTAAAGAAGTCAGAACTTTGCTCCTTGGCTATTCTAGAATTTTCCAATCATTCATAAACCCAGTTGAAAGTTTCCAGCCTGCTGAACAGGTGAGGAAGCTGTTCAGAACATCACAAGCGGTCAGATCCAGATCCCAGCTCAAAGGACATTTTCCAGCTGCAAGGTAAGCTTCTACTGACTCTTGTCATATTACTTAGGCATTGTTAGACTTGCATGTTCAAAATACAATGTAGACATCCTGATTCTGATGATGTACATATTCTGAAATTTCGTGCATCTGCCTGCCTAAGTAGAGAGAATTCCAGTTCAGAACTTATTAAAGAAATTAGAACTCAGAATTAGGTTTAACAAATTCATGTTTGCTTCTGATTTATAGTTCTGATATCTCTTGTTTCTTAAATATTATAAAAATTTCCATAAACTGTTATATGCGTATCTTCTGTCTTAGTTGAGAAATGACTAAGTTGCAGATGTTCTGACTAGCATAGAGAGGGAGATGGAGTTCTGTCAGTGGCATCAGAACTTCTGAAAACTTCTTTGTTCTCAGCGGACCCATAACTTCTGATCTTCCCTATTTCTATTAACATTTGTTTCTGTTTTCACAGTACGCTTGAGTCAAAACTTATGACCTCTTTTAGTTCAGCAATGCGCTGACTCTATTTTCATTTTTTTAAACATTTTTATGCTTTATTTTATTTCTTAAAACAAAAAGATCAAAAATATTTTCTTAAACAAAACTTATTTCTTTTCTTAAACAAAACAAGCATTCCACATTTCTTGTACATTCTTATCCGTTCAATGTGGTTGTAACAGTAACTTAGGATTTAATTTTATTTCCATCCCCCATTTGTAAACTTGTATAACCCCTCCCCAAAATGTTGTAATAGCGTAGTAACTTTAAATTTCGCAATTTATCGCTTTTACATAACATGCTAGTAATTAGGGTTTGTATGGCAAGATAAACCAATCAAATAGAAAACCTTAACTCAAAACAAAATCAAGCATGAAAATGACACACTTGCACACAAAACACCCCTAGGGTTATCCCACTTGGTTGCCTTATACAAAAAACGATCATATTACGCATATAAGGTATCTTAGCAAAACAAACAAATACAAGATCATAGTCCCTCGATGACGCTATTCAAATTTGCCTTACCAAATGATCTTAGTCCCTCAAAAATGCTAAGATACCTTGCAACATTGCTAATCATGGCTATATGATGACCCACGCCCATCCCGTTTACATCCAAAGATAGGTTTATTTACCAAATCAATGGTAAGACAACAATATCAAAGGAAAAGAAAATGAACAAGAAAGACATTTGAGTAGGTAGATTGCTTTTAGTTACTTGCTCCATTGCAAAACAAATATCCTTGCTATTTTCAAAACAAACACCTACACATTTCCAAACATCTTACAAACATTGAAAACATTTTCAAAAAGATCAACATCTTTGTATACATTCTTACGAACGATAATCATTACAAAGATTGTCTAAACAATGGCCTCTTTAACAAAATACTTTTAAAAACCACACAAAACACAATTTCAAACAAAAGCAAGTGATCTAGCAAGTGACTAAGAGCCCATGGAAAACCATGGATGAAAAAGGTGTTAATACCTTCCCTTTTCATAATATACCCCCTGAACTCAAGAAACAATCTCAAAGGTCTTTCCTGTGCTTTTTCACCTTTCCTTTTGGATAAAAGAAAAGTCGGTGGAGACTCTTGCTAACCGCAATATTTGCAATCAACCCCAAAACAATCAAGCCATTTCTCCCACCGTATCACAATAATTTAATATCATGTCCAACTTATGATACTAAGAGTGCAAGTAAAATCATTCAAACCATGCCAGAAACTCTTTATTCATCGAACAAAGTAACATAGACACTTACATACACAAATATATAAAAACACACATAAACAGACACGCACACACACACACACACACACACACACACACACACACACACACACACACACACACACACACACACACACGCACACACACACACACACACACACACACACACATACACACACACACACACACACACACACACACACACATATATATATATATATATATATATATATATATATATATATATATATATATATATATATATATATATATATATATATATATATATATATATATATATATATATATATATATAACGAAAAAGGAAATTTTATTAATAAAATCTAAATGATATCTTCCCCACACTTATATCACAGATTATTCTTAATGAAAACAAAACAAGTATAAAATTAGATTAGGAGAAAAGAGCTCACTACTCAAGCTGAAAAGTAAGTGGAATAGCTTGAAGCATTGTCCATTGAATTTTAAAACTTCATCAGTGCCTTCAATATTTTATTTATACTTCAGTATGATAAAAATAATAGTAATAGAAAAATGGCCAATCCACTTAGATATAAGTTTTGTAAGAACAAGATTTGGTTCTGTAATATTATCTATGAGTTTTGATGATAACAAATGAGTATGATTATATGAACAATTTTGTTGTACTAATATTTGTTATTGTTGAGTACTTAACAAACATGTTATGCTTCTGATGGATGGCGTGGCCAAGACATTAGAAGAGAATTAATTCTTCTTCTATGTTACATAAGTTCTGTTGAACAATAGCAAGACACTCCATAAGGCTTTGAGGTGTAAGCCCTGATATTTGTCTGAAGAAACCAGTCAAAAGATCTGAAGACAGAAAGTTGTTACTTACGTTCAGATGCTGAAGACTCAAGCTTCTAAAGACATTGTGTTCTAAGGAAACCAGTCATAAGATCTGAAGATAGAAGTTGTTACTTACGTCTAGATGCTGAAGACTCACGTTTCTAAAAGACGGTGTGTTTCAAAGAAGACAAAGTTAAAAGATCTGAAGACAATGTTTCTAACTGAAGTCCACATGCTGAAGACTTTGTGTTTCTAATAATAAGGTTATAAAGATAAGGATTCTTAAAGAACCAAGTGCTAAAGATTCTAAAGACAGAAGATCTGAAGATTCCAAAGACTTGAAGTTATAAAGGTCCAAGGTTCGCTATAACGGGTTCTCACGACCAAGTGCTGAAGACTCTGAAGACGCAGTTTTGAAGACTCTGAAGACTTGAAGTTCTGAAGACTTGATGTTATGTTTTTTCTTCTAAACTCATGCTCGCAGAAGTATCTAAAGTGCAGAAGGAAAGAAGATAATGTTAACGTGGTACAAATAGTACATGGTACAATCAATGTTTCATTCCACTACCATGAACGGACGGACGCATCGCACGATCTTCTCCCCCATGTTACTGTTCAAGCTTCCAATGTTTCTGGAAATTCCAAGAGTATCCCTCAATGGATACATTATGCTAATGGCTATATAAAGGCTTGAAGACTAAGAAAGAATGTTGTCAATCAACGAAATATTCACGCACAAATGTTTCTCATTGATTTCACATTCTTAAGTCATTGTTCATAAAATAGTTTACATACTCAGTTTTTTAGAAGCAATACTCTTGTAAACAAAACTTGTATCCAAACTTTTGTTTGATATTCCTTAATGGACTGGGTAGGTCTGAATCCTTAAGAAGTCTAGAGCTTGCGAGCCTAGAGCTTGCGAGTCTAGAGGTTGTTAGTCACTTGCAGGTAGCTTATGCATTGTAATAATCTGGTTGATTATTAGTTGATATTCCTTAAGGGACCAGGTAGGTCTGAATCCTTAAAAAGTCTAGGGCTTGCGAGTCTAGAGGTTGTTAGTCACTTGTGGGTAGCTTGTGCAAATTGTAATCAATTTGGTTATAATTAATCAAGTCCTTGGCTGAGTGAGGCGAAATCACATTGGAGGGTGAACTAGAATAGCTTGATCATTTTCAAGTGAACTAGTATAAACATACATTATTCTTTACTTTCTGTTCTTACTTATTGTTATTATCAAGTGTGAAGTCAAAAAGGATTTTTATTTAAAGGGGAATATTTTTAAAAGAATAGTTTTGTTTTAAAAACCCAATTCTACCCCCCCTTTTCTTATGTTTTTCACACCTTCAATTGGTATCAGAGCTCCGATTATGAGAAGATAAAAAGTTTGAGTTTTTATCAACACTTAATAGTGTCCATTACCAATCCAGTGTGTGTGTGTGTGTGTGTGTGAAAAACCAATGGCTACATCTACTTTCACTGTTGATAATAGGGATAATGATAAAGATCACTATAGTTCAAAACCTCTTATGTTGGATGGAGATAAATTCGACTATTGGAAGGATAGAATAGAAAGTTACTTTCTAGCATATGACTTGGATCTATGGGACTTGGTAGTTGATGGCTACACTCACCCAATTGATGATAAAGGTCATAAGATTATAAGAAGTGTAATGGATGAAGCACAAAAGAAAGTATGCAGAAATAATTACAAAGCAAGAACCATTCTTCTTAGTGCTATCTCATATAATGAATATGAGAAAATCACAGATAGAGAGAGTGCAAAGTCTATTTTTGATTCTCTTCAGATGACACATGAAGGCAACGCACAAGTAAAAGAAACAAAGGCTCTGGCCTTAATTAAAAAGTATAAAGCCTTCAATATGGAAGACGATGAATCTTTGGAAACAATGTTTTCAAGATTTCAGACTCTTGTGGCAGGACTTAAGGTTATGAACAAAGGTTACTCCACCGCAGATCACATTAAAAATATTATCAAAAGTCTGCCTGTTAAATGGAGACCAATGGTAACTGCCTTAAAATTGGCAAAGGATCTGAACAACATCTCTCTTGAGGAGCTGATTAGCTCTTTAAGAAGTCATGAAATAAAGCTGAAACAAGATGAACATTGAAAGATGGTAAAATCAATTGCTCTAAAGTCTACTTTTGGGAAAACCAAGGCTTATCAATCTAAGGAAGAATCTGAAGAATCTGAAGAAGATTCAGATGATGATGAACACTTCTTAATATCCAGAAGAATAAGTTAAATCTGGAAGCACAAATAAAGCAAGTTCTGAGGTCAAAGAAGGACATATGGAAGAGGTGAATCCACTTCTGGTCAGAGAAATGCTTGGAAAAGAAGTCACTTGTTTTGAATGCAACGAGCCTGGACATTACAAAAAAGATTGTCCAAAGCTTAATAAAGACAAAAAGCCTAAAAAGGCTTACAAAGCCAAGAAGGGTCTCATGGCAACATGAGATGATTCAAAATCATAAGATGAATATTCTAATGAAGAACAGGAAAACATGGCATTCATGGCCAGGACCAGTAGAGGAGAAACAACATCAGAAGGAAAACTGTAAATTAATTATGAGTCAGACTCTGATGATGACAAAGAGGTACTTTCTTCCTTATCTTGTTCTGAACTTGAAATTGGTTTAACTGAGTTAATGAAAAGGTATCAATCTCTTCTATGTAAACATAAAATCTTGAAAAAGAGTGTTGTGGCTACTACAGAGAACACGACTATAAATGAGCAATTTACTTCTGTTTTAAATGAAAAAATATTTGTTTTACAAAAATCAAACATTACACTGAAAAGTAAAGTGTCTAGATTAGAAGAAGAGATTCTCTCTAACACATCTGCTACTAACAAAGTAATCAGATATGATAGAGCTTTTCAACACTTCCTTGCTAAGAGCATAGATAGAAGTAAAATGGCTTCAATGATCTATGGTTTTAGTAGAAATGAAAGCAGAGGCTTGGGGTATTCAAGACCATCAAAGAAAATTGATGAGACTCTGAGTGTCAAACCAAAACCTCTTTCTGAACATTTCGTGCCTACTGGAACAAATTTGAAATGTCCAAAACAAGAAGGTTTTGATACTTCTACAGCACGAACATAGACATAGAAGAAATTTCTTAAACTAAAGTATCATTTACAAATTTCAGATGATTATTCTGTTGCACGAAAATCCAAAGGGGTCAGAACCTCTGGAACTTCTAATAAAAGAGGACCCATAAAGTGGGTACCTAAGGATTAGATAATCTACATTGCAGATCTTCTTAATGGCGCCACTGAAACACCAGTCATGGTACCTGGACAATGAATGCTCGCGACACATGACGGGCAAAAGGCATATGTTCCAAGATTTGGAACTTAAATCTGGAAACATGACCAAGTGTTAGAAGCAACCAGATAAGAAAAATTATTGACTCTGAAAGTTGTATAATCCGAGATGCTATTGTCAGAACAAGACCAAGCCTTAAATCATCCAGAGAAACACTTTTGAGCTTCAATGATTTCTCTTATGCCAACTCATCTTCTAAATAAAGTCCGGATTCTGAAGATTGTCTATCAAACTTCTATGAGTAATTTTTCTACTTTCTTTAAAACCTATTACTGCTAATTCTTTCAGAATCTCAGTAATCATAAGATGTTTCGGTCATAAATATGTTTGATTATATGGAAATCTTTTGGTTTTCTAGAACTCGGAGGATATTAAACGTGTCACTTAATTAGATGTATCAATTAACGTGTGTAACCCTTGGTTATGCTTAATCATCACACACTACCTAAGCTAGGCAATGAGCAGTGTGCATATTTCTTGAAATTTGATTAGTATCATAATCATTACCTTCATTTAATGCTCCTAATTATTATGTCTAATTTTTTTTTACTTCTCAAACACTATAAATCACACACACTCACTCTCATCACCTCACAAATTAGAAACTCTAAACACCTCTTCTCCTTTAACCACCTCTCTGGGTTCTCCGTCAACAATCTTTAACATTCATTCATCTTCTTCCTCAAATCAAATTCATGATGACCAATTCTCAAAAAGAAGCACTTAAGTTTGCAAAGGAATTTGATCAAGCATCAAAACCACCAGTTACTTTCGGCTCTTCATTATCATCCACCATCGCTCCATCATCTTCATCAGTTCCTCCTGTAAAGACAACTATTGCTACTTCTTCTTCTACAGAAGTTAATAAGAATCACATCACTCAATAAACCTCTCAAGTTCATTGCATCCTTCCTCCACAATAACTCGATGTTCTTCGGGAATTTTAGGTTGATTTCGACAATTTAGATGATAATCGGGATGACCTAAAAGAAGAATTAGAAGCTCAGGGATGGGGAAATTACTTTAACAGGCTTCATGGTCTTGTTTATGGAGATTTAGTGAAAGATTTCTAGAAGAATGATAATTGTGATGATCTGTATATTGTTTCCAATGTCATTGGATTAAGGATTGTTATAACTGAAAAATACATTGCTGATCTTCTAGGTTTGAAGTTTATGGAAGGCAAATGTACATACAAAATGGAGAAGAAGTTTAAAACTACAAAGAGTAAATTGAAGTTTGCAAATAAGTCACTCAATCAAGTACTATTTAAAAATTACTCTCATGAGAAGACAAATTACAAGAGCAAAGATCTTCATCCAAACCTCAAAGTTTGGCACAAGATCATTTTGGGCTATATAAACCCTAGACTTGCTTCAAACTCTTCTGATTACTTCACTTTTAGTCATAAGTTTATGTTATACTATTTTCTAACCAAGAAGAAAATAAATCTTCCCTATGTCTTATTCAATTATCTGAAGGATATTGTCAAGAAAACGAGAACCACTCCAAATCCTAAGAAGAATGTTCCTACCTATGTCCCGTGTGGACATCTTCTGACTGAAATTCTTGTGGAAAGTGGGTTAGTAAAATCTATGGTGGAAGAAGAAAATTCCACTGAAGATCTATCTCCCAACATTGGAGAATCATTTACTGCACAAAACTTAAGGAACATGCAAATAATCGAAAATATTAAAGTCAAACCTCTGGAGGAACCGTTTGAAGCCACTACTCAAAGAAGGATTCCAATTACTGATTATCCTCTTTTTTCAAAGATGGATAATATATCAAGTGTTAGGATGATGGAAGAAGAAGGACATGATATGTCTAATTTTGATTACACTAAACTTCCTGCTGAAGAAGTTGACCGTGGTGTAAGAAAAGGAAATAAAAGATCAAACAATTCTGAACCAAAGAAGAAGAAGAAAGCTAGATTCCTTCCAGAAACAATTATGGGAACTACAACATCTGAAATATCTAGTAAGGCTGACACTCCTACTTCTGATCCAATTCTCTCTGATACTTCAAAATATAAAAGAAAAGAATTATGGGAGGCTTCTGAGCCAAAGTAAAAGGGTAAGAAGAGACAAAGAACTGAATCCTATGAATCTCAGGGTCTACCTTCTGAAACTGGAAAATCATGTAAGTCTCATGTTCTTCCTATTACTACTTCTGATAATGCTCCTGAATATGTTAATGCACGTTTAACAACTACAATGGCACATTTCTCTAAATCAACCATGTCTAATTCATAAGTCATTTTTAAATCATTCGTCTCTTCCCCATTATTCTCATCCATTTCAACAACTACTACCAATTTAAACAAACCTGCATTAGAATTATCAAATAAAACACCATCATTCCAAACAATGTTTCAATTTGCATTCACAAACCAAAACTCAAACATAAATGAATTTATCACTAGTCCATCTGATTCTCACTCTAAACCCATACAAATTACCTTATCTACTGCACCCTCTGATACTTTTTCATCCAAACCATTTGTTATACCAATTTATGAACAATATACCTTTTCCGATCTTGATGATATGTCTGAACTACCTTTTGAAACTATCAACTCTGAAGATATTCCTTCTCAACTTGAACGTGTAATAATCATCTATGAAAAACCTTCTCCTAAAAAATTGGATTAATGCATTAACATATTTAAAATCAAGGCTAAGAAAATGATTGCTAAGTTTAAAGCATAGGTAAGTACAAGCACCAAGCCTCAAGACATGAATGGTTCTTGGAAGAAGTTCTAGAAGTGGATGTTTTATGAGGTTGAACAAATGAATTCTTTCACTGAAGCATCCAAAATTGGGGCTGTTGAAATGGTAACTGAAAGAAAAGAAGAAATAGAAAGAGCTAGTGTCATATGGTGGCAGAACAGACTATTTAATACTGGTTTGTGTTTTTCATTTTGTGTTTGCAAAATATCGCGGTAAGCAAGAGTCGCCACCGACTTTTATTTCATCAAATCATGGAAAAGGGAAACGAACAGAAAAAACCTTTTTTCGAGATATTATGAGTACGGGGGGTAGATTATAGAAAGGGAAGGTGTTAGCACCCTTTCTATCCATGGTTTTCCATGAGATCTTAGGTACTTGATCATTTTTCAAATTGCTTGTGTGTGTGCTTGCTTTGAAAATGTTTTACTTCGTGATAACCCCTGTATCATTCCTCAAGGATGTGACAAAGTTGTTTTGAAAACTGTTTTTGAAAGGTGTTTGTGTGAAAAGATTTGTTTTGAGCAATTACCTACTAGCATCTACCTACTTGAAAAGATTGTTTTTGTTCTATTTCCTTTAGACAACACTATCCCACTATTAAGGAGTAGGTAGAACCGTCGTTGGAGTTGGTAAGGGACATTCGAAGGGACGAATATAATCACTAAAGCAATATTTAGAAAACCTTACTAGTAACCCTAGAGTCTTAAGATCTTTTCGAGGCAACATTTCCGAGGCAACATTCGAATGGGACAATTTGATCTCTTTAGACTGGAGGGCAACCACTAAAATCTCCTATGCTTAATGATTGTTTACCGAAGACAACCGAAGTGAGGTAAACCCTAGGAGTGGATATGTGCTCGTGATTTGTTTCAGTTATTTAATCTTTGTACATTAGGTGATCTACCGTTTTAAATTTCCAGACATTCTTGCCATACAATCCTATTAGCCATACATTTAAACAGTTAAAGGTTACGGGAATTTAAAGTGTGAAAAATAAACCTAGCTATTACAAGGCTTCGGGGAGGGGGATTAATTACATAACCAAAAATCGGGGATTTAAACAGTAAATAAAAACCCTAATTTAAAGCTATTACATACCATTAGTAGTTACAAAATAATGGCAAAAATAAATATCAAGCGCACGACAAATTAAATGCGAGGACGATTGGAATAATTTAAAACCCTAATTTGAGAGAAAACGATTTTTTTTGGATTTTATCTGAGAAAATATTTAATTGAAAATTAATTAAGCCTAATTTCTAATTATTTTTTTTATTATGAAAGAAATTAAATTTGCCCTAAATTAATTAAACTAATTAATTTAAAAAACATTTATTAAGAAAATAAATCTTTTTGTGATTTTTGATTGGTTAATTTAATAAAATAATTTTTTGTATTAATTAAAAAAAGAAAAGAAATAAAGGAAAGAAATTAAAGAAAATAATAAAGATAACCAAATGGGCCTGCATTGTTGGCTGAAAGGGGGGGGGGTATGAATATGAATTCCTTGGCCCATTAAGCATCAAGCCCAGTCAACCATGCTGGATCTGGTGTAGCGTTGACTTGCACGTGTACCATGGGCATTGAAAGGAGGGGCGTTAGATCTGGCTAGCTGGGCATCCAGTGAATGGACATTGATGGTACATGATAGGCGTGTGAGGGAGCAATATATTGGATTTTCCTGAAATAATTAGGAAAATAATAAAATGCACACGCCTGGGATCGAACCCAGGACGTTTGCATCAAAGGCGTGCCTCCCAACCATCTGCATTGCGTGACTCATTTGTTAATCAAATACCAATAAATCATAATATATGCTAAAACATGGGTTAATGGATGAAACAAAAAGAACGCGCACCCGTTTGAATGGATGAATGGCTGGCTGGCACCTATTGTCTTCTACCTTTCTTCGTCACCTTAGGCCTGTAACTTTTACCTACAGACATTTGTTTGTAGGTATAACCCTGTTACATTCAAAAATCACATACACGTAATATAAATTCCAATGGAGACCATGGATCAACTGGGTGTGAAGCCCTGACAACCATGGTATCCATCATTAGGCCTAATTTTGCTTAAATCACAAAACCCCAAATTGGAGCACGAAACTCTAGCAATGGTAAAAGCTTGTTCCTGCACTATAACTTAAATCAAACTATCCAAAAACATTGCAAACATGATGATGAACACAAATATATGGGTAAAATACATTTATAATACGTAAATCATAGAAATCGAATTTGAGTTCTTAGTGCAAACTGTGATGTTGCTAGCACTCGTTTCTTGATGCTTCAGGCCTTGATAATGCTTGCTATCGCCCCAATGAACATCCAGGAATATGTTTTGACCTTCATAACACTTTGAATTGGCCTGTGGAAGAAGATAGGTATCACACTTTCCTTTGAAATTTTGCAGTTTTGTTCTGCCTCTTTTCACGACTCTAACCTCTGTTCTTGCCTTGGATATGTTCAATATATATCATAGAGTGAATTAGGATTGTAAAAACAGACCACATCTTTGAAAGTTTTGAAGATTTGATTTGATTTTCATGGCATATGTAAGCTTGCTACATTGAGCCAAATTATGCCTTTCTTGTACCAATCAGCCTTGATTCGAATTGATCATGATATCCTTGCATTATTTGATTGAAATCTTATCCAAAAATCAGATCACAACATATCTTTTTCATTATTCATCAATTATTTGATTTAATTGAAATTTTAATTAACAAAAAAATCAAAATAAATTGAAAAGTGAATAAAATAACACGAGGTTGGATATTTGGGTCGTGGATCATATTATAAGTGAGGTGCAAGCATAAAAAGTTAGGCCCATTTGGCAAAAAATGCAATTTTGAGCCCATTTGACTTTTGGCAATTTTGCAAAAAAGGTCAACTTTTACAAGACACAACTCTCTCAATTTTGACCCTAGATAGGTGTTCTTGGACTTTTTAGAAATATTAGGATGTCCCCTAAGCAACCCTTTTGGTATCATCTCAATTGAGTCTTCCATGTTCATGTATGAAGCTTTGACCCAAAAGGTGTTTTTGTTAACTTTTCAAAAGGACCTATAATGTCAAAATTCATATCTTTTTATGAGTGCATATTTTGAACTTGAGGGATGAATATTAATTGTAGGGAATTTCATCCTCTTCAAAATGAGATTTTTATGGAAAATTTCTGATAAAGTATGAAGAAGTTATGCTTGGTCAAAGTTGGGTTAACTTTTCCTACAAAACCTTAATTTAGCAACTTTTTGGTTTTAATGAATTTGGAGCATTCCTTGAGGAATCATGATCAACCCTTGATCAAATGATGGAAATTACTTCAAAATGTTAATGTTGACCAAAAATCTTGAGGTTTGACTGTATGTGAGCCACATTTGACTTTTGACCTAATACAGTCGATTCTCAAGCATCTGAGCAGTTGACTGAGTAACCTTCTTGTGAAAGGCATGAAAATTTACATGTAGGGTCTTGAGAACATATTAGCACCTTGGAAAGCATTTGGTGCTTTTGTGGCTCACCCATCTTGATGAAAATAGAAACCATAATTTTGAGGTGCACTGCCTTAGGAGAGAGTTTGTCTGGTCAACTCTTGGACTTCCTTGAGCAATTTGGGGACCTCGATTGACATGTATTGAGTAAAATGAGAGGGAAAATTTTGGGGTACAACAGCTGCCCCTGTTCAATCTACTTAAACCTGAGGATGTAGATTCGTTGCGCTGCCTTTCGTGATCTGAAGGTGGAAGATGATTGAACACTAGAGTGCCTAGAAATTTGCACTCGCATGAAGTGGCACTTGATTTGTGATATCGGGAATGGGCTTATAGATGCCATTTGGAAGTTGATGATAGAAGATTTGTCGGAGATGGGCTTAAAGATGCCATCCTGGATGTGACGGAGAATTGTCTGAGATGGGCTTAAAGATGCCATATAGAGAATATGGATTTTCTGAGATATTCCTTCGACGAGAATCCATGTTGATGTTGTCGACGAGGAATCTGCTGAGGAACATTGGTATCTGTCTTGGGAGAAATACAATTTTAGGAGATTCAGTTGTCCGTTACTCTACTGGGGAAATGCGAAACCAATCATGTTTGATCAGGTTCTAGTCTTACAGTGTTATGAACCACTGTTTGGGGGTAAGAGAGGAGGAACCTGGATAGTAAGGTTATGAGAAGGAACCTGGATAGTAGGGTTGCTTCGATACAAAATCCTGGATAGTAGGGCTGTGAGAAGGAACCTGGATAGTAGGGTTACTTCGACGTGAAAACCTGGATAGTAGGGATGTGAGAAGGAACCTGGATGGTAGGGTTACTTCTATGTGAAATCCTGGATAGCAGGGTTGTGAGAAGGAACCTGGATAGTAGGGTTACTTCAATGTGAAAGCCTGGATAACAGGGTTGTGAGAAGGAACCTGGATAGTAGGGTTACTTCGATGTGAAAGCCTGGATAGTAGGGCTGTGAGAAGGAACCTGGATGGTAGGGTTACTTCAATATGAAATCCTGGATAGTAGGGTTGTGAGAAGGAACCTGGATGGTAGGTTTACTTCGATATGAAAGCCTAGATAGTAGGGTTGTGAGAAGGAACCTAGATAGTATGGTTACTTCAATCTGAAAGCTTGGATAGTAGGGTTGTGAGAAGGAACCTGGATGGTAGGGTTACTTCGATGTGAAAGCCTAGATAGTAGGGCTATGAGAAGGAACCTGAATAGTAGGGTTACTTCGATATGAAAGCCTGGATAGTATGGTTGTGAGAAGGAACCTGGATAGTAGGGTTACTTCGATGTGGAAGCCTGGATAGTAGGGTTGTGAGAAGGAACCTGGATAGTAGGGTTACTTCGATGTGAAAGCCTGGATATTAGGGCTGTGAGAAGGAACCTGGATAGTAGGGTTACTTCGATGTGAAATCCTGGATAGTAGGGCTGTGAGAAGGAACCTGGATAGTAGGGTTACTTCGATATGAAAGCTTAGATAGTAGGGTTACTTCGATATGAAAGCCTGGATAGTAGGGCTGTGAGAAGGAACCTGGATAGTAGGGTTACTTTGAAATGAAAGCCTGGATAGTAGGGTTGTGAGAAGGAACATGGATAGTAGGGTTACTTTGATGTGACAACCTGGATAGTAGGTCTGTAAGAAGGAACCTGGATAATAGGGTTACTTCGATGTGACAGCCTGGATAATAGGGCTGTGAGAAGGAACCTGGATAGTAGGGTTACTTTGATATGAAAGCCTGGATAGTAGGGCTGTGAGAAGGAACCTGGATAGTAGGGTTACTTCAATGTGAAAGCCTGGATATTAGGGCTTGTAAGAAGGAACCTGGGTCGTAGGGTTACCTTGAGATGAAAGCTTGGATAGTAGGGCTTGAGAAGGAACCTGGGTAGTAGGGTTACTTCGATATGATAATGTAGATTAGTTGACCCGTTTGATTTCGGGAACTGAGTTTCCATTAGTCGTCTGTGGATATAATTTGTATAACTGTTGAATTTGTTAAAGCTAATCCTCTCTTCCTAAAAAGATATCAGGGTTAGTTATATGCGATGCATGAAATGCAGGGTGAGATGATGTTCTCGAAATAAACGAGATTATGTTGTATATGATATGTATGCGTATGTCATGATGTATGTTCATGAAATGCTATCGAGGTATGCTCGCGTCTGGAAAAATAAATTCCTGATTATTGCTGGAGAGTTGTAAATATTCTGTCGGGAATAGATGTTGGGGAATAATTCTGTGGGGACCAGACTTTGGGGGAAGAGATACTTTATTGGTAGACCTGCCGATCTGGAGGAAAAAATTTAGCTGGGGATGAAATTTCGTTGCTGGAGCTGATGAATTCTGTTGGAGATTGAGCTTTTGTATTTGTAGAAGTAAACTCCGCTTGGGTGATAAGATTTATTGACTTGCCTATGATTACAAACTTTGGCTGGGGTGGTTACGTCCTGTTTCAGGAAAGCTGACATCAATGCCTTTTGGATACTTTTACTCTATGGGGAGTGTATGTACCAATGATTATGTTCTGAAGCTGACTCCATCCCGATACCTGCTGAACAGAGGAACCGTCGGGTTTGGTACTTCTTGTTTTTTCCTTGTTTCTGGAATTACGAGTAATTGTCTTTTGTTTCTTATGGAAATGTTTATGAGCAGCAATCATTTTCAAATGCATATATCAAAAATAAATCATTGGGCGTTCTTGCAAAACAAAACAGAAAAAGAAAAAACAAATTGAAGTTTCTTGTGAAAATGATTTGTATTGATTTTTGAAGTTGGCCTGTAATAGGAGTTTTATACAGAGAGGCTGACGTCCTAGTAAGAGAACACCGCCGAAAGATATAAATTATACAATTTGTGTAAGAGAAAGAAAAACAGCTATGTGAAACGACCCCATTGGGTTCCAACTCTGCTATTGCCTTTATATCTTCAAGCGTCTCATCACTTTGCTACTTGGCCGAATGTTGATCAGATTGATTGGTGCCGTCCGAGCTTGATAGTCGATACCGAAGTCTGGTCGTAAGATGATCCAAATGAGACATAATGATACACTTCAATCCCTAACTTTTGCCTGGATCGCCCTTTCGGGTTTTCAATCCACCGGGATACCCTTTTTTGCCCAAGCCTCCCTTTCGGGTTTTCGACTTGCCGGGTGTACAAATTTTTTCATTTTCATCCCTTACTTTTACCCGAACCCTTTTGATTCGCCAGGAAGCCCTTATTTTTTCCTAGGCCAGTCAACCTAGCGGGTCATTGATCATGCGTAGTATCTATTCACTATGTCTGCATTGACGGGATGAGGAAGGTCGTCACCATCCATGGTGGTTAGAATCATAGCTCCTCATAAGAAAATGTTCTTAACCACAAATGGCCCTTCGTACGTGGGAGTCCATTTGCCCCTGGGATCACCCTGCAGCAGTATGATGCGTTTGATCACCAGATCCTCGACTTGATATTCTTGACGCCTGACTTTCTTGTTAAAAGCCTTGATCATTCGCTTTTGATACGCCTGACCATGGCAGATAGCAGTAAGCCTCTTTTCGTCGATTAGATTTAGCTGATCAAGTCGGGTTTGGATCCAATCATCTTCGTTCAAACCTGCATCTTTCTTAATCCTGAGAGAGGGTATCTGGACTTCTATGGGTAGGACTTCCTCCATGCCATATACCAGAGAGTAGGGGGTGGCCCCTGTCGATGTCTGTGCTGAGGTACGGTACCCATGAAGAGCAAATGGTAACATCTCATGCCAGTCTTTATATGTCACCGTCATCTTCTGTACAATCTTCTTGATGTTCTTGTTAGCAGCTTCAATAATTCCATTCATCTTCGGCCGGTAGGGAGAAGAATTATGATGTTGTATCTTGAACTGTTTACAGAGCTCGGTGATCATTGTGTTGTTGATATTTGTACCATTGTCAGTAATAATCCTCTCTGGTACGCCATATCGACAAATCAGATTGTGCCGGATAAACCGCGCCACGACGTTCTTGGTTACAGTAGCAAAGAGGCTGCTTCAACCCACTCTGTGAAGTAATCAATGACTACCAAGATGAAACGATGCCCATTAGATGCAGTAGGTCTAATCTCGCCGATCATGTCGATGCCCCACATCGCGAAGGGCCAAGGAGTTGTCAGGACGTTCAGAGGAACTGGAGGTACATGCACCTTATCAACATAGACTTATCATTTATGACAAGTTCGAGAGTGCTGATAGAAATCAACTTCCATAGTGGACCAGTAATATCCTTCCCGTAGGATCTTCTTAGCCATGGTGTGTCCACTAGAATGGGTTCCGAAGGTGCCTTCATGTAGATCTGTCATGATCCCCTCTGCCTCGCTCTTGTCTACACACCGTAGTAGTGTGGAGTCATGGTTGCGTTTATAGAGAATTCCATTACCGAGGAAGAACTTTGCAGCAAACCTTCTCAGAAACTTCTTATCATTGACAGATGCCCCTTCGGGATACTCCTAAACCTCGAGATACCTTTTGACTTCGTGAAACCAGGGTTTGTCTGCCACTTCTTCGATGTCGATCTCACAGCAGTGTGCGGGTTCATCCAACCTCTCAATGGTAATTTGGGGAGCTTCATTGTTCCACCTAACTTTGAACATAGAAGACATGGTAGCTAGCGCATCTGCCAACTGGTTCTCTTCTCGTGGAAAATGTTCAAAGGTTACCTCCTCAAAGTGTGAGAGCAATGTTAGTACATACTCTCTGTAAGGAATGAGATTCAGGTGTTTCGTATCCCACTCGCCCTTGATATGACTTATCACTAGAGCGGGATCCTCGGATACACTTAAGAACTTAATCCTCAGGTCGATAGCAGCTCAAAGACCCATGATACATGCTTCATACTCTGCCATATTGTTGGTGCAGTTGAAACATAATCGGGAAGTGAACGGAGTATGACAGCCCTCGGGAGATATGATTACAGTGCCAATGTCATTTTCCAGTGCGTTTGAGGCTCCATCAAAGTACATAGACCATCGATATCCCTCCTCGACTCCTTCATCCGGTCCGGGCTCTTCGTAGTCAGTCACCAACATAATATTCTCATCCGGGAACTCGAACTTCATGGACTGGTAGTCGTCCACGGCCTGATGAGCCAAATGATCTGCCAATATACTTCCCTTAAATGCCTTTTGGGTTGTATATTGTATGTCTTATTCAGTTAATATCATTTGCCACCTTGCTATCCTTCCGAAGAGAGCGGGCTTCTCGAAAATATACTTGATCGGATCCATCTTTGATATTAACAAGGTAGTATGAGTCAGCATATACTGTCTCAGTCGGCGAGCAGTCCATGCCAAAGCACATCAAGTTTTCTTGAGCAATGAGTATTGTGTCTTACAGTCGGTAAACTTTTTGCTAGGTAATAAATGGTGTGCTCTTTTCGACCAGACTCGTCATGTTTCCCCAAAACACACACCATTGAATTGTCTAGCACTGTCAAGTATAATATCAAAGGTCTTCCTTCAATTGGAGGCATTAAAATTGGCGGTTCTTGAAGGTATTCCTTGATTCTTTTGAAAGAGGTCTAGAATTCATCATTCCACTTTACCACTTGATCTTTCTTCAGAAGCTTGAAGATTGGCTCACAAGTAGCAGTCAGATGTGAAATGAACCTGGTGATATAATTCAGACGTCCCAAGAAACTTCTAACCTCTTTCTCTATGAAGGGGATCGGCATATCTTTTATGGCCTTTACCTTCCAGGGTCTACTTGAATACCATTATCACTGACGACAAATCCAAGAAGCTTACCAGATCTTACCCCGAAGGTACACTTGTTCGGATTCAACCTCAGCTTGTATGTCTTCAACCCGTTGAACAACTTTTGGAGATGATCAAGATGTTCTTCTTCAGTCTGAGACCTGGCTATCATGTCATCAACATACACTTCGATCTCATGGTGAATCATATCGTGAAACAAAGCGACCATGGCACGCTGATAGGTTGCCCCAGCATTCTTTAACCCAAAAGGCATCACTTTATAGCAGAAAGTGCGCCACTGTGTGACGAAGGTTGTCTTCTCCATGTCTTCAGGAGCCATCTTGATCTGGTTGTAACCAGAGAAACCATCCATGAAGGAGAAGATTTTATGTTGCACGGTGTTGTCGACCAGAACATCAATGTGAGGAAGTGGGAAGTCATCCTTGGGGCTTTCCTTGTTTATATCTCTGTAATCTACGCACATCCGTACCTTACCGTCCTTCTTAGGTACCGAGACAACGTTGGAAACCCACTGCGGATAGGAAGTAACAGCTAAGAATCCCGCATTGAACTATTTCATCACCTCTTCCTTTATTTTCTATGACATTTCATGGCGCATACGACAAACCTTCTGTTTAATCGAAGGACAGTCCTCTTTAGTCGGCAGGCGATGTACCACGATATCAGTGTCTAAACTAGGCATGTCTTTGTAAGAATAGGCGAAGATCTCAACATAGTCATGCAACATCTGTATCAACCTCTGTTTGACACTAAGCTCCAAATTTTCACCTATTTTAACCTCGTTTCTGTCTTCCTCAGTACCCAAGTTCACTATCTCAACCGGCTCTTCATGAGCTATATGGCCCTTTCTTCCTACTGTAGTAGTCTAGCAAGTTCTCCAGGCACTTCACAATCATCCTCACCTTCGTCCTCGGCTTGGTTGATCAGATTTTTGAAGTCATAACTGGCAATAGCAGAACTGTTATCAATGGGATCCAGAGTGGATATGGATCTGCATTGTGATACGTGAGTGCGTGTAAGAGAATAGCTATTTTGATAAAGTGAAAAATAGAAAGAAAAAACAAGGAGCGCAAAATTTGTATGCAAGAAACGTCCAATGCTTTATTAATGATTATGAAATGATAAATAATATCCCTCAAAAGCAAAGCCAAGGTGTCTCGGGCAAGGCACCGGGCCGTAAAGTTTCAAATTGTTTATTATAAATCTTAAAACAAATAAGTCAATTACTGCAGAATAAAAGAAACATGTATGAAGTCCCTAGCCGTCCAGTTACTCGGTCCACCGTTGGTAGTCGGGTAGATCCATCTGTCAATGTCTGTGTTCTCATCATCAGCACCTTCTGTGGCGGAGACAACCTCAATAGCATTGATTCCCGAGCCATACTTGGGCATGGGTGCAGTTATGAAATTTGGCTTCTCCGGAGCATCAAAATCTATCTCCTTGGCTTTAATCAAGTCTAGTACTTTGTTTCTCAGAGCCCAGCAGTCATTTGTATCGTGGCCAGGACTCTCAGAATGATAGGCACACTGGGCATTTGGATTATATCGGGGAGATGTAGTATTTGGATTCTTGGGAGCCTCTCTCAAGGTTTCCAAGTTAGATCTTAGCAGATGAGGTAGAACTTTAGCCAATGTCATATTGATGCGGGTAAACTGTCGTTGTGGTCTTTCCGCCCTTTGTTGATTGTTGCATTGTGGAGCAACTACGGGTCTAGGTATCATCACGACACTTACTTCCTGATGTTGTTTAGCCATGTTCTGACCCCTCGGGCTGTAGATGGCACTGGCTTCCTTCTTACCAGCAAAAGGCTTCTTTATTGAACTTGAAGAGGCATCCTTCTGTATTTTTCCACTTCAAATCCCAGCTTCTATTCTTTCCCCAGTTAGGATCAACTCGGTGAAACGAGCTAATGAACTGTCGATCAAATGATTGAAAAACAGACCAGATAGCGTCCCCAGAAACATATCAACCAACTCCCTATCAGACAACGGGGTTTGAACTCTCCCAGCCAAGTCTCTCCATTTTTGCGTGTAATCTTTAAAAGCTTCACCTGCACCCATGGACATACTCTAGAGTTGAGTATGAGTGGGAGCAAGGTCAGCATTATACTGATACTGCTTGTAGAAAGCAGCAGCCAGATCTTCCCAATTTCGGATATTTGCTCCCCCTAGCTAGTAGAACCATTCAAGTTGAGTCCCTGACGGACTATCTTGAAAGAAGTGAACCCACAGATTTCTATCAGCTGTGTGGGGCTGAATCTTCCTGACATAAGAACGGAGATGGAGTTTTGGGCAGGACACCCCATCATACTTAGGAAAAAATAGAGCTTTGAACTTCTGCGGGATGACTACTCCCGACACCAATCCCAATTCTTCGAAATCTAGTCCAGGTATCCTCTGTACTTCCATGGCACTCAGACGGTCTTCTAGTTGTTTGTATCTATCCTCAGCAGGAGGATATTGCTCGTCATTTTAATCAGTATCATTATCAGAGACTGTAGGACTAGGGTCCTTCTCTTTTTCATGATTCCCCCCTTTCTTGGATGAAGAGGTCAGATCAGTTTACCGCTTCAACCGCTCTCCAAACCTTCTGCCCATATTCAGAATACCGACAACCTTCTTCTTCTTCTTCTTCTTCTTCTCTTTCAGAATGAGGGCTTTTAGATCCTCCTGCCCTTTTGCCATACTGATGAACATTTGTTGGAACTGGGCGTTCTGTGCCTGAAGATCCTTGATGCTTTGTTCGGAAGAAATTTCTGCTGAAATAAACAGCAAAGAAGATAAGAAACTTGTAATGGTACCTGTAATGATGTGCATGATAATGGGATGCGAATGCAATGATTTCAAGGATTCTTAAAGGATCAGATTTGTTTAACCAAAAGAAGCACGCGTCATTTGCATTAATAAGTTCAAAATTGTTACAAAGAATGCCTTTTAGGCTTACAAATGAACAAAGCTGAAAGCAAAAAGAAACTAAGTCTCCCAGGAGCGCATCCTCTTTGGTGAGATGTAGGAATTTACATTCCTTTCTTCATGAAGTAGCCTAGTGAGCTCCTGGACCTTCTTCTCGCTGGCATAGAACTGAGCTTCAAACGTGTCATGCTTCTCTTTGAGTTGAACCCAAGACTTCTGTAATTCTTCACGATCAGTTGGCATATCGGGATGGTGACCAAGTGAAGTAGTGTCTCCTTCAGTAGCTGGCTCCATGGTAATTGGTAGGACAGCTGGGTAAGGCATCCTAAGACTTTGGGCGCGAGCTCATACCCACCGGAGGTAAGGCTCAAGAGGAATGGAATTCTTGTGCCCTAGCGTCTTGCTATCAATTTTATGTACCATGCCCCAAGCTTTTATGAACCTTCTACGATAGCTTTGAACGTTGTTCTCAAAATTGAAGGCGATTCCTTGGATAATCGTATCATGAGGACCATCTCTTCTCGCATAACCAAACTGACGTAAGGCCAAACAATGATTGTAAGTGATTCCCCCCTAATTCCTAAGAGAGGGACATTAAGGAATTCACCACAACGGTCTATGATGGTAATATCTTCCGAGAACCGTGAACACCAATGAATGTCTGAATGCTTAAGGGACATCAGCCTGCGAGACCATTTCAAACCCTGTTCATTCTTCAAAACAGCCCTGGGTAGGTGCGAAATAAACCACCTAGCCAATAGAGGAGTGCAACACAGGAGGGTTCCCCTTCTCTTTAGAGTGCGAGCATGCAAAGAGTGCAGAATATCCCCGAGTAATGAAGGTACTAGATTATGAGACAGGAAAACCTTGATAGTGCTCACATCTACGAGTTGATCAACATTAGGGAAAAGTACAATCCCATAAACGAGAAGTGCCAGTTCCTCTTCGAAAGCTTGTAAATCTAAGGCATCCCAAAAATGATATGCCTTCTCAAATAGAAACTTAATCGGAATTCCTTGGACATTCCTTCTAGTATCCCAATTTGCCACTATGTCAGGCCGTTGTAAAGACAGAGCTCTAGCAATTTCCTCAGGCTTTGGATGTTCTTCTGTACCATTGAAAGGAAACTAGTCAAGAATAGGTACCCCCAACAACTGAGAAAACTCCTCCATAGTAGGTACTAGCTGGTAATTCGGGAAGGTGAAACAATGGTGCACCGGGTCGAAGAACTGAAACAACACTTTTAACAACTCTTCATCTGGTTTTGCAGTGACTAGGTTGAGCAACTGACCATGATTTCTAGTGACATGAGAACCCTCAAAAACCCTTAATTCCAGATCCTTTAGTTGGAGAGAAACTTTCACAAGGTTGATTTGTATAGTGTTCCTACGGGAAGATGCCATGTCCTAAAAAACAGAGCAAAAATGAGCCCTGGGGAATCCTTGAAATGGTTAGTCATGATATGCTATGCTTATGATGCATGATGTCATGATAAAACACAAATATAGCAAACACAGGTATAGCAAGCACAGTCAAATCACATAAAGTCCTTAGGTTTAAGGCTTGCATGAGGTCAAAGGTAGTACCCTCTTGAAGTTAGTTGGTTTCAAACCTGTCTTAAAAAGTAATCGGGTTCTAGAGGATCTCAATATCACTTACCATCCTTTATCGGCATTGTCTCAGCTCACGCAATCTTTTCTTGCGGTCGAAATATCCCGAAAGTCTGATCTCAATGAGTGTAGCATCGAGTATCAACCGGTTCTTAGCTCTACACCGAGGCTGGCTATCTCACTACTTTCTAATGGCCAAGTTAGGAAATTAAAGGTTCTAAGGTCATTTGATGCTTCACGACACCACGCGGAGGCCCCGTACTCTCCCTGATTGACTCAAGGGTTACCTGTACCAACCAAAGTTCCACATCAACGTAGCTACTGCTTCAACCGTGCCCATATACCCCAACATAGTTCCCTCACAGTTTATTGCTACTTACCTAAAGGGTGTTTCCCTGATCCGGGTGTAGGATCAAATAACCCAAACAGTTCCCATAAATATAAAGCAAGCAAGATAATCAAGAGAAAGTAATTAAATATGACCTAGATCCTAAGGTTTACCCCACTTTATATTTTTTCCCTAGCAGAGCCGCCAGTTCTGTGATACGGTGGCAGAACCAACTGTTTAATACTGGTTTGCGTTTTGCGTTTTGTGTTCGCAAAATGTCGCGGTAAGCAAGAGTCGCCACCGAATTTTATTTCATCCAATCATGGAAAAGGAAAAAGAACATAAAAAAACTTTTTTTGAGATATTATGAGTACGGGGGGTAGATTATAGATAGGGAAGGTGTTAGCACCCTTTCTATCCATAGTTTTCCATGGGCTCTTAGGTACTTGCTCAATTTTCAAATTGCTTGTGTGTGTGCTTGCTTTGAAAATGTTTTACTTCGTGATAACCCTTGTATCAGTCCTCAAGGATGTGACGAAGTTGTTTTGAAAATTGTTTTTGAAAGGTGTTTGTGTGAAAAGATTTGTTTTGAGCAATTACCTACTAGCATCTACCTACTCGAAAAAGATTGTTTTTGTTCTATTTCATTTAGACAACGCTATCTCACTATTAAGGAGTAGGTAGCACCATCGTTGGAGTTGGTAAGGGACATTTGAAAGGGACGAATACAATCACTAAAGCAATAGTTAGAAAACCTTAGTAGTAACCCTAAAGTCTTAAGATCTTTTCGAGGCAACATTTCCGAGGCAACATTCGAATGGGACAATTTGATCTCTTTAGACTGGAGGGAAACCATTAAAATCTCCTATGCTTAATGATTGTTTACCGAAGGCAACCGAAGTGAGGTAAACCCTAGGAGTGGATATGTGTTCGTGATTTGTTTCAGTTATTTAATCTTTGTACATTAGGTGATCTACCGTTTTAATTTTCCAAACATTCTTGCCATACAATCCTATTAGCCATGCATCTGAACAATTAAAGGTTGCGGGAATAATATATGTAATCAAATAACAACAAATCATAATATATGCTAAAACGTGGGTTAATGGGTGAAACAAAGAGAATGCGTGCCCGTTTGAATGGACGAATGGCTGGCTGACACCTATTGTCTTCTACCTTTCTCCGTTGCCTTAGGCCTGTAACTTTTACCTACAGACATTTGTTTGTAGGTATAACCCTGTTACATTCAAAAATCACATACACGCAATATAAATTCCAATGGAGACCATGGATCGACTGGGTGTGAAGCCCTGACCACCATGGTATCCATCATTAGGCCTAATTTTGCTTAAATCACAAAACCCCAAATTGGAGCACGAAACCCTAACAATGGCAAAAGCTTGTTCCTGCATTGTAACTTAAATCAAACTATCCAGAAACATTGCAAACATGATGATGAACGCAAATATATGGGTAAAATACATTATAATGCGTAAATCATAGAAATCGAATTTGAGTTCTTAGTGCAAATCGTGATGTTTCTAGCACTCGTTTCTTGATGCTTCAGGCCTTGATAATGCTTGCTATCGCCCCAATGAACATCCAGGAATATGTTTTGACCTTCAGAACACTTTGAATTGGCCTGTGGAAGAAGATAGGTCTCACACTTTTCTTTGAAATTTTGCAGTTTTGTTCTTCCTCTTTTCACGACTCTAACCTCTGTTCTTGCCTTGGATATGTTCAATATATATCATAGAGTGAATTAGGGTTGTAAAAACAGATCACATCTTTGAAAGCTTTGAAGATTTGATTTGATTTTCATGGCACATGTAAACTTGCTATATTGAGCCAAATTATGCCTTTCTTGTACCAATCAGCCTTGATTCGAATTGATCATGATATCCTTGCATTATTTGATTGAAATCCTGTCAAAAAATCAGATCACAACATATCTTTTTTCATTATTCATGAATTATTTGATTTAATTGAAATTTTAATTAACAAAAAAATCAAAATAAATTGAAAAGTGAAGAAAATAACATGAGGTTGGATATTTGGGTCGTGGATCATGTTATAAGTGAGGTGCAAGCATAAAAAGTTAGGCTCATTTGGCAAAAAATGCAATTTTGAGCCCATTTGACCTTTGGCAATTTTGCAAAAAAGGTTAACTTTGACAAAGCACAACTCTCTCAATTTTGACCCTATAGAGGTGTTCTCTGACTTTTTAGAAAGCTTAGGATATCCCCTAAGAAACCCTTTTGGTCTTATATCATTTGAGTCTTCCATGTTCATGTATGAAGCTTTGACCCAAAAGGTGTTTTTGTTGACTTTTCAAAAGGACCTATAATGTTAAAATTCATATCTTTTTGTGAGTGCATATTTTGAACTTGAGGGATGAAGATGAATTATAGGCAATTGCATCCTCTTAAAAATGATCTTTGTATGGAAACTTTTTAATAAAGTATGAAGAAGTTATGCTTGGTCAAAGTTGGGTTGACTTTTCCTACAAAACCCTAATTTAGCAACTTTTTGGTTTTAATGAATTTGGAGCATTCCTTGAGGAATCATGATCAACCCTTGATCAAATGATGGAAATTACTTCAAAATGTTGATGTTGACCAAAAATCTTGAGGTTTGACTGTATGTGGGCCACAATTGACTTTTGACCTAATACAGTCGATTCTCAAGCATCTGAGCAGTTGACTGAGCAACCTTCTTGTGCAAGGCATGAAACTTGACATGTAGGGTCTTGAGAACATATTAGGACCTTGGAAAGCATTTGGGGCTTTTGTGGCTCACCCATCTTGATGAAAATAGAAACCCTAATTTTGAGGTGCACTGCCTTATGAGAGAGTTTGTCTGGTCAACTCTTAGACTTCCTTGAGCAATTTGGGGACCTCAATTGACATGTATTGAGTAAAATGAGAGGGAAAATTTTAGGGTACAAAAACTAGACATGTTGAAGTAATTTCTTCTAAGAAAACAGAGGCTGATGAAAAAGCTCGCCTTGCTGAAGCTGAAGCAGCAAGACTAAAAGCAGAAGAAGAAGCTAAAGCTGCAGAGGAAGCCAGATTGGCTACAGAAGCTAGTGATGAAAAGGGTAAGCAGCCAACTTTAAAGGTATCCAACTCTGAGTCTGACTGTGATCTGAAGATAGCCATTAATGAAATAAGGGAAGAGCAGAAAATATTCAGAGAGAACTTCAAAGCTCAGGACAAAGTCAATGAATCTGTTCAAACTATGCTCAAGATGATTTTGGTAAAAATATATGAACCTTCATCATCTGCTCCTTAAACTTCTAAACCTTAGGCTCTAAGATTTTTCATGTTTGCTTCTAAACCGTAGGACTATACTTATTTGATGTCTGCAAGACTTTTCTTTTCATATTTTGGTTTTTTGTACTTCTTTTTACTTACCTATCATGTGATTGTTTAAATTTGATGAAGTTTTCTTTTAACACATTAATGAAACTTCTTATCTTTTATTTCTTCTGTTTTTTTTATGTTTTTCACATATAATTACCTTTTTGATTATGACAAAAAGGGGAGTAATTTAAATGAACGTAACTTTGATCTCAATAATCATGTTTTGGAAAATGTTCTCTAAAAAGAGCTGCTTACATTCTAACCCAGTTAAACTCTTGTTTCTGTTAGAATTTTTTTTCTTTTTCAGGAAATTAGAACTCTGATTAAAAGACAAAGATCTGAAAGCACTATTCAAATCTTATGCCCAACTTGTTGGCTTCAGATTCTGAAGATATTTTTCAATTCATAATCAGACTTCAAGAAGTGAAACCTGGAATCAGACTCCAAAATTGAGAACCTATTGATAATCTGGAAGATGTTTTAGTCACATTAAAGTTTCAAAGGTTCAATAAAGAAGTTGTGTGAAATCGAGATCTCAATTTGTCTATTGGGATCCAAAGTCAAGTTTCTCAAGATCTCGATATCTGATCAATTGGAACCAGGGGAGTTTTTACTCAAATGGTTCAGAGTCAGAATATTCGATCTTCATCAAGTTATTGGCTCAAGGGGAGTATCATAAAAAGGATAAGTATTTATTACCCTTCTAAATTTCACTGATTATGATTATATGTACAAAACTGTGTCATCAAAATACATAGTTTTGTCATCATCAAAAAGGGGGAGATTGTAAGAACAAGATTTAGTTCTGCAATATTATCTCTGGGTTTTGATGATAACAAATGAGTATGATTGTATGGACAATTTTGTTGTACTAATGTTTGTTATTGTTGAGTACTTAACAAATAGGTTCTACTTCTGATGGATGGCGTGGCCAAGACATTAGAAGAGAATTAATTCCGCTTCTACGCTACATAAGTTCTATTGGAAAATAACAAGACACTCCAGAAGGCTATGAAGTGTAAGCCCTGATATTTGTCTGAAATCAGTCAAAAGATCTGAAGACAGAAGTTGTTACTTACGTCCAGATGCTGAAGACTCAAGCTTCTAAAGACAACATGTTCTAAGGAAACCAGACAGAAGATCTGAAGACAGAAATTGTTACTTATGTCCTGATGCTGAAGACTCACGTTTCTAAAAGACCGTGTTTAAAAGAAGACAAAGTTAAAAGATCTGAAGATAACATTTCTAACTGAAGTCCAGATGTTGAAGACTTTGTGTTTCTAATAACAAGGTTCTGAAGATAAGGATTCTTAAAGAACCAAGTGCTAAAGATTCTAAAGACAGAAGGTCTGAAGATTCAAAAGAATTGAGTTTCTAAAGGTCCAAGGTACGCTACAACGGGTTCTCACGACCAAGTGTTGAAGACTCTGAAAACTTGAAGTTCTAAAGACCTGATGTTATGTTCTCGCTTCTAAATTCATGCTCGTAGAATCCTCTGAAGTGCAAAAGGAAAGAAGATAATGTTAACATGGTACAAACAATACATGGTACAATCAACATTTCATTCCACTACCATGAAAGGAAGAACGTGTCGCACGATCTTGTCCCCCACCTTAGTGTTCAAGCTGCCAATGTTTTTGTAAATTTCAAGAGTATCCCTCAACGGATACATTATGCTAATGGTTATATAAAGGCTTGAAGACTAAGAACAAAAGTTGCCAAATCAACGAAATATTCACACGCAAAAACCATTCATTTCTTTCACATTCTTAAGCCACTGTTCATAAAATAGTTTACATGCTCAGCTTTTTAGAAGCAATATTCTTGTAAGAAAAACTTGTATTAAAGTTGTTGTTTGATATTCCTTAATGGAACAAGTAGGTCTGAATTCTTAAGAAGTCTAGAGCTTGCGAGTCTAGAGGTTGTTAGTAACTTGTGCATATCTTGTGCATTGTAATAATCAGGTTGATTATTAGTTGATATTCCTTAAGGGAATGGGTAGGTCAGAATCCTTAAGAAGTCTAGGGCTTGAGAGTATAAAGGTTGTTAGTCACTTATGGGTAGCTTGTGCAAATTGTAATCAGTTTGGTTATAGTGAATTAAGTCTTCGATTGAGTGAGGCGAAATCACCTTGGGGAATGGACTAGACTAGCTTGATCATTTTCAAATGAACTAGTATAAACATACATTGTTCATTACTTCCTATTCTTACTTATTGTTATTATCAAAAGTGAAGTCAAAAAGGATTTTAACTTAAAGGGGAATATTTTTAAAAGAATAGTTTTGTTTTAAAAATACACTTGGAGGTTTCATGTCTTACAAAACACAAGCTGATATTGAGATATATTAATTGATGTTTTGTTTATTCTTATTTGAGCCCAAAGTGCTTCTTCTAGCCAGTGGCTTCAATTATTCCTATTTGGTTGCACCATCTTTTTTAAAATTTGCTTAGTTTCTCTTTTGAGAAATCAACTTCTCATTAGTTTGTGGGTGACATGGTGTAGAGACTCTATGAATAATCCCATACTTATGAAATAAAGCTTCCATGATGCCATTATAAAAATTAGTGACTTGATCACTTATGATAGCTCGATATATTCTAAACTTGTAAAAAAAATTTGACATGAAAAAATATGTAACAACTCTAGAATCATTAGTCCTACTGAGTATTTCTTCCATCACTTTGAAACATAATGAACAACAAGTAATATGTAAAAAAAAACAAAAGATATATGGAAATGGCCCATAAAGTCAAGTCACCACACATCAAATATTTTAGAGAAAGGAATATGGTGCTGGAATGGGATAAATTTAACTGGACATTGGAATAGACCAATCCATAACCCAATCAGACCAAGAGCAATATAATAGGTCATATGATAAGTTGAGAGGGCGTAATGTGGTATATCGTGATATTGTCTGACTTGAATCGGTCAATTTGGGCAAGGGTGCCCGACCCAATCTAGAGCTATTGAGTGGCAATGCCTTTCGCATGTGGAAGAAATTGTGTCCCTATGAGAGTTTGTTGTTTTCACTTCTCCAACAAAGAAACCATTTCTCATATTAATAGGGAGTATTTAGTCTTCCTATTCCTACATCATAGTCAAGAAGTTGAGATGGAACCGGTTCTTTACCCATTAATTGGCCTATGGACCGTGTAGATAAATATTCCAACCTCTACGATTAGGAGATATCATTCATTAATCATAGTACCGAGTCTATTAAAACCCTTTATCACTCCTCATGCGAGCAAGGTTCCTCTTGTTGTATTTTCCACAAGTATAATTGGCGCATATTATGGGGCCTTAGTAAAACTAACCCAGGCCACATGTAACACCCCCAATTTATATTATTATATTTATTTAGATTATTTATGAATTTTCTATATTTTTTAAATTATCATGTGGTGGTAATTAAATAAAGGTGGGTGATAGGAAAGGTGTGTGACCTCATAGTGAGAGTGTGAGGAGTAATTAGAGGAGGATATAAAAATTTAGAATTATTTTATTAATAAAAAAATGTTTTAGTTTTATTATTTAAAAAAAGAGAACTAGAACAATTGAGTCAAATATGAGGATTAAGAATGTTATGGGGGAGGAAGTAAGAAGTAGGAAAGTTTGGGCTAAGTGTGTAATTTTGAGAAGATTTATTCTAAGTATAAGATTATGAGATAAACCTAGAATTGAAAGAATTCTAACAGTACATAGAAAGAAGAGAGAAATATGCTAGAGGCTAAAGGAGACAAGAGGGATGCTAAAGGTTGAAAGGAGAATGAAACAACCGGCTGAAAATCATCAGACAATGAAGTCATCATCAAACGTCTTCTATCCCACGTGAAGGGAAAGGTAAACATCAAGAAAACATGAGAAGGGAGAAGTCACGGTCTTGCGACTGAGAGATCGAGTAATGGAGTCTGTTACGTAAGGGGAAGGTATTAGCACCCCACACACCCGTAGTACTCTATGGTCTCCACTCTTGTTATCTATCTTATGGGTGTCTTTAATCTATGCTTACTGTTCACTACTGATGAAGAATGCATGCAAAAGAAAAGAGAAAATAATGTAGGGAAAATAAAGTTGTGCTCGCTTGGGCCCTACCCCAATGCCTACCTATCCTTTTTGAGGAATTAGAGTTACCGTAGTTCGGCTCACACATTTTTGTTTGTTTTGTGTTTTTTATGAATGTTAATTCCGCCTTCTGTCGCAGCTCGACCTTTGGAGACTCACGCGTTGGCACAGAAGTAAATTAATCATGTCCTTAGTTGAAAATATTTTGAGTTACGGCCTCAAGGCAAGATGCCACCTTTGGTTGGTTTATGTTTTGTTACCTTAAAAAAGGGTTTAAGTGTGATTAGCATGCTTAATGATTTGCTACAAAAAAGGAAGTTTTAGTTTTAGATGCAAGGATGTAAAAAGGGGAAGAAAAGAGTCTACGAGAGACTAGCCTACATCTAATCCTAATGTTATCATACAATGGTGGTCATAAGGTTTGGATTAAGAAAAGGGAAAAATCTACCTAATGTTAGCATGCATGATTTGCAACCTAAGGTCTAGCATACATCCGAAAGGAACAAGCACATCCTAAGGGAACATGGTATAGAAAGTAGGTACGCAAACAAGCTCGAAAGAGCACACACATAAAATGGTAAAGAAAAGAAGAAAAATGCTTTAGCCAAGGGGAGCGTATCACCCGAGACAAACAAGCAAGAATAGGATGTAAAACAAAATGTGATGTCCAAAGCGACTGAACACCTAACCAAGATATAGGAGATTTAGGTAGGCCACAGAAGGCAATATAAACGATCACGGAGTATCAACATTAGCCAATTCGAACTCTTGACAAAGTGGGTGGGGGGGTTGATTATAAAACCCTTCCCCACTTGACGACACGATAACAAGAGCAGACACAACTCTAAAGCATCGTGGTGCATCACGAGCTAAGGATAACACTGAAGAAATTGCGGGACTTGATTGCGAACCCTCACCACTCTCATCTTTTGAGGACTTATCATCTATAACATATGCAGGAACAAATATAAACACACATGCGAAATACCTACTTCAAAGGTAGGATTTTAAACAAACATAAATAGAAGAAAAAAATGTACACAATGCAGAATTACCCTTAACGATTCTTTAAATAAACCAGAGGGATTCCTGAAATGATCAGCAACGGATATCCCCTCCATACATATTTATCCTACTTCTCATGGCAAAGAAAGCAGTAAAGCCATACTTCTCATGATCTCTATAAAAGCGGTAAAGAAATGTGGTAAAGTGCGAAGAAGTACAAAGTTCGTAGCGATGACTACCACAAGCAAGCTAATCGTTGAAAGCGAACGAAAGCGATGGAGAAGTGGGGAGTACGCGTCGAGCAAGCTTCACCAGGAAATAAACAAAGTTAGAAACAATATCCAACTAAGATAAAAGCAAACGTGTGTTGCGAATGCAATGTGTAAACATGAGTTCCTTCACAAAGCATCATAAAATATCACATGCATCTGGACAACATATAATATGATATGAATTTCTTAGAACGATGAGAAATAAGGTGTGTCGCATCGGAAGCGAGCATAAGCCATATGCTTCGATCATATAACAACTTGTTGTGTTACATGATAGAAAGCAAAAACAATGTACCTTATACAATGAACAAACTCGTCAAAAATAACGAGGCACGACGATACTAAGTATTAATAAAACTAAAAGAAAAAAGTATTTTTTATTAGTTTTTATGTGAGAAAATTCTTAAAAAAACTAAAGAATTAATAGAAACATTCTGTTATATTCTACCATTTTCATTAATGTTTTTTGTTACATCACTTTTTTTATTAACACATATAAACAATTATGAAAGGGAAAAGCTAAAGAAAAAACTATAAAATTACACAGGGGGTGTCAGCTTGAAACAAGGGATATGCAGAAGCAGTCTGGGCGCTAGGCCCATTTGCAGAAGTGATAAAGAGAATTTATTGTTCAACTTTATTATGCCAAAAGAAATAATGACCGGGCTTAGAAAAAATTGCTTGAAGCTAGGCCCAACGTTACTCATTCAGTCCATTAACATCACCAAATCATCCAATTCCAAGTCCTCTTTCCCAAAAATTTCAGCATCAACCTTATTATTAATTGATTTATTAAAATAATTAAAAAAAGGAAAATGAAAATAGGAGGATACAATGTCATTTGGTCAATGATAGGTTAACAAATGTACCTCTTCAACTCCCACAAGCCATTCCTATTCTTCCTACCTTCTCAGAAATGGCGTCATTCTCATCTCACTCTCATTGCCTTCGCTTCTTCTTCTTCCTTAACACCCCCGTGAAACAAACACCATGACCACCATACTTCATGGAATATCATCATCTCCTTCAATCTCCACTCTCTATGAAATTACTTTCTCCGATTCACTTTCTTCATCTCTTTTCCGCCCTCGACGTTGTTCATCTCTGCCTCATATCTAACCTCTCATTGTATTTGTCGCGTCACCGCGCCTCCACAAACACACTCCTTACATCACTATCTCAATGATTCTAACCGAGCCCTCCCTCATCCTTCAATTTTGTTCATACTCGCGATAAAATACTAAAAGATGGATTTCTAAATTCAAGCAAGGTGATGTATGTGAATTACACAGAGAAGTAGAAGAAGTCAGAACCTGTACCTGTGACTTGGAAAGACATAATAGAAAGCCAAAGGTGAGGTAATGTAATTGATCTTATTTTCTTCTGTATTCTTCTTTGTATTCTGTGATTTCTTCCGTGTGTTGGTGTATTGGTGCAGAAACGTTGTTGCGTGCGATGTGTTGCATTGTTGTTGAGCGAAACAAAGAGTTGTTGTTCTTGCGGTTTTGAAGAAGAACGAGAATGATGACGGAAGATACGATGCAGTTGCGAAGTTGTTATCACATTAATGTGAAGCAGATGAAGACGAAGATGAAGGAAGAGGCATGCATATATGATGATATCGATGCTGGGTGATGAAGTAGATTGAAGGTTGAGGTGATGATCAAAGAAGATGATGACATAAGGTTTTTGAGTTTTGCAGAGAATGATTGAAGCAATCGATAAAATAACGATTTCTGGTGAGTTTTGTAACTGATTTTTCTGTGACCCTTTTTTGGTGAATTTATGTGTGTTGAATGATGAATAGTCCAATTCCTCCTCTCTTTTCTATTTTCTGTTATATCCCCCGCTGGAAGTTTGTTACAGAATTAGTTAGGACAATTAGAGAATTGGTTAGTTTGTTAAGGAGTTAGTTAGGGAAGAGGTTGGAAAAGTTTTGATTCGGTTATGAAATGGTTAAGAGCAGTTCTGTTATGGTTTTGTGCCACCTTCATCTGAGCTAGCAGACCTATTGTCTAAACCTGTGGGTGATGTTCCAGAAGCATCTGTAGATTGCCCAATAATTATGCCGCTTAAGGAACCTTCTGTAACTTATGAAATTTGAATGTAATCTTGAAACCTTTTGAACAACATTTATTATTTGTTTGTCATGAGATGAATTTTGATCCATGGTCATGAGCTATTTTATTTTTGAAATCTTATTCGAACTGATTTTGAACTGTTTTACATTGGTAAATTTCGGACAAATTTTGGTTCCATTTAACATGGTAATCACATTAGTTTTGGATGAATTCTTGATGTGTGAATTGAACAAGTTTGGATCATGATGGTGAGTAGTGTTGAAAATTATTTATAGTATCCAGAGTGGTATTGAAATGATGTTTCCAGTATTGAACAATCCTTTGCGCAGCGATAGGTTTATATGCAACTTTATCCATTTTCATAACATCTAAACTAACAAGGTGTGATACTTGGTATCTTTTTCCACCCCATTATAGTTTATTTGATGCAATGGTAATCTATCTTGAGAATCTCCATTATTAGAATTAGTATCTTGATGCTGATTAGTGTTTCCATCACCATAATCCTTAGCATGCTTCCAAGGACACTCGTCATTGTTACATCTTCCTCGCAACTCACTAAATACACTCCCTAAAAAGCATAGGTGGAATATTGACTGAATTAGTTGAGTGAGGATCTTGAAAAGGAATATCCCCTCTGAAATTAATCTTATTTGATATATGCACGCCAAACCATTGTGAAACCTTAGCTTGTAAGGTCCTTGATCCCATGCCAAATTTATTGATGATGCATGATTTATTATATGACCTAATGGAAGTTATGTACATGAGAAAAGTGATAGGTGCATAAGCCATATAAAAATGAAAGGGTAGGACAAATTTAGGGTATTACAGAGAATCCATCCACACTAATTCCCATTCAGATTTCTTGCTAGAAATTAAAGTAAGGGGGAGAGTAACCTTAATAATATATGCATGAAAGGTAGGTAGAGGAGTCCTTAACCTCTAATAGGTTTAAAATGAATGTGTATGATTTGTTGTGTTATTATATGAATCTAGAAATTGGTAATTCATTGGTGTTACAATTTATTTTGGATGATGAAATTCGTGTACCCTTTACCAGGAAAATATACCATGTATATGTGTTGTTGATTTGGAATGATAAACATGAAATTGTATGACTTAATCCATATAAATTTGGTTAAATTGATGTTATGGATGTATAGTTATGTGTGGTTGTCTGTTTTAATATGTGTACCATGTTTGTAATCGAAATTTGGAGGACTGGGGTCTGAAAATCGAAGCTTGAAGGTGCTCTATAGCTAAAATCTTGATTTTTATTTTCTGGTTCAGGGTGACGGGTGTCACCAGCGTGATGGGTAGACCGTCAAGTGCCTTAAACCGTTGACGGGCATCATGGACTTGAGACTTGTGCAGTGAGTCTGTTTTGAAGGTATAAAATGCAATTTTTGGGTTATTTGACTTTTAAGTGACTGTTTGAATTTTATTGAGGCTGAAGTGATGAAAATTAATTAATTTAAAATTATTTAGTCGAGTAAATGTTGATTGGTGCGGGTTTTGATATTGTGTTGAGAATGAATTATGAGTTGTGTGATGTTATAATACATTGAGTATATGGAATTATAATTGTTGTGTTGTTGTATTGATATTTTGCACAAATGTGAATTATTGTTGTGTGTTAATCCAGAGAGAGGATTACGAGATTTGTCATTGCATAATCATTGGGCGACCTACTTTTAACCTCATAGGGTCTGCGTTATCAACTCTCTACTTGAGCACGAAGTATCCACTGAATAGTTGGCGTATTGTCTTGATTCAGAGAGATCAAGAGACCATTCATATAAGCTACCAAGACAAATTGAGAATCAAAAGAGCGACGATGGCAATATGTGTCGCACCACAACCAGACCTCCATGGGGTGAACTTCGTGGATTTAGATCCCAGGGAAGAACCTGAAATTGAAAATTCCTACACAAGAACTAGAGGAAGTCCAAATTGGGCTGTTGAAACTCCACACTATTAAGTAAGAACCTCCATGAGTAAAACTGAAGTAGAGAAGTTGGTCTCCCTACTATTTAAGAATATTTATTTGTTTGCTTGGACCCCTTCCAATATGAAAGGGATTGGCACTCGAGTTGTATGTCATTTCTTTTCCATTAACTCAGAGAAAATGCAAAGTAGGTGAGGAAAGTGGGAAGCCATTGATAAAGAATTTTGGAAATTGAAAGAATCCATTTTCATAATTGAAATTAAATACCCAACTTGGTTGGTGAACATATTGTTGGTTTGAAAGTCGTTCTAGAAATGATAGATGTATGTGGATTTCACTTATTTGAACCTAGTGTGACCTAAGGACTCCTACCCGTTACCAAACATTAACAAGTCAATCAATATGTTATCAGGGTACAAAAATTTGAGCTTCATGGACTCCTACAACCATGTCAAGATTGACCATTTGGATGAACCCAAGAGTGCATTAATGTTCAATAACTGTAAATATTATTACGAAGTCATGCTTTTCAAATTAAAGAATGCAAGCACAACTTATCAAAGGTTGATGGACACTATCACAATGAAAAATAGAAGAGACCAAGATATTGAGGAACTTGACTCACAAAGACTTAAGAAGTCACCACTGAACTTTATTATTTCCAAGGAAAGGGGAAAAGATCGAAACCCTATTGTTTAACATGCAATGCAAGAAGTAAAGACTAAAAGCAAAGCAGTAAGAAGATATCCATGGTACGTGGGTTGATTATACAAAGGGAAGGTATTAACACCCTATGTATCTATAGTACTTTATAGGAACCACTTACGATATTATTTTTTTGGTTTAAAATTGTTTTTCTTCTAAATGAGTGTGGAGCAGGGAAGAGAAAATATTTTTATTATATTTTTGTTTGGAAAGAAATAGTCTTATACCTACGTACTAATTACGAATCAAAACCTCGTAGTTCATGGTAAAAAAAATGGTTTGTCGTGGTTGATTTTATGAGAATAGATATTTCATCATCTTTTAGAGAGAAAAATCAACTAATACCACCACAAGTATGAGAAGATGGATCTTGTATCATCATAAAGGAAGGTGTAATACGGTGTGAGAACTGACTTTTTGGATTTGTGTTTTATCGCAAATGTTGCGGATAGCAAGAGTCGCCACCGACTTTTCTTTTATCCAATAAAGGAAAGGATGAAAAGAACATGAAATACCTTTGAGAATTTTTCTGAGTTCGGGGGATAGGTTATGAAAAGGGAAGGTGTTAGCACCCTTTCCATCCGCAGTTATCTACGGGCTCTTAATTTCTAGCCCACTTTTGAAAATGCTTTGTGTTTGTGTGTTTTGAAAAATATTTTGAAAAGATGCCTAAGTGCGGAAAACTTTGTAATGATTCTCATATCGTTGAGAATGCATACAAAAGTGTTTATCTTTGAAAATATTTTAGAAAAGAGAGTGTATGTGTGAAAAAATTGTTTTGTTTGTGAGCAAGCGACTACGAGCTATCTACCTACTCAAAAAGTCTTTATTCTTTTCCTCATTTCCCTTGGATAGTGCTATCCTACCATTAGTTAGTAGGTAGTCCTATCATTGAATGTTTTGAGGGACAGGCTAGGGTCATTGTACAGTCACGAAGGTAACTCGTAGGATACTTTAGCAATTAACCTAAGGTATTAAGAACGTTTTACCGAGGCAGCATCGAAGGGTCATCGAGGGAATACGATATTTTAACCAAAGGATCTTTGCTAAAGCATCACACGCTCGAGAGACATGACTGTTTTAAATCTGAGTCAACAAGTGAGGGTCACCCTAGAGATGTGTGTGTAAAAAGTGTTTTGATGTTTCAGTTATTTGTCTTGAGATTAGGTTTTCTAACGTTCGATTTTAAGTCTTACCATGCAATCGTATTAAGCTAGCAGTTAAATATATACAAGTGCGGAAAATAAAAATGCGGGAAATAAACTACACTATTACAATGCTTTGGGGATGGGGAGTACAAACCATAAAAATGGGGAAAATGTAAAGAAGTCCTAATTTAAACTATTACACCTTTTTGACAGTTACAATATTGGAAAAATAATGCGAAAAGGTAAGCGAGCATGCGGAGATTGAAAAGGGAAAAGAACCCTAAAAAATTTTCTAAGTGTTTTAAGAAAAAATGTTTTTTGTTGTTTTATTGTTTAGAAAAAATATTTAAAGTGATTAAAACTAATTCTAGTTAATTTTTAATTAATAAAATAAAATCAAAGTGATTAAATTAAATTAATTTTACTTATCAAAAATTAAATTAATTAATCAAAACCCAAGTCTAATTTTTTTAATGATTTAATGATTTTTGTAATTTTTCTAATATTTTAAAACTAAAACAAAAAAAAGTAAATGATAAAACAAAAAAAATTAAATTACAATGGGCCAGAAATAAAAGTAAAGGGGGGGTGTAGAAAAGTGAAACAATCTTGGCCCAAATCAAGGAGCCCAGGTGATGCACTAGATCTGGTGAGGAAGATCCATGAAGACTCATGGTGAGGGCGCTGATCTGGAGCGTAAGATCTGATTGTATAATGATCTGATGGTGTTGATGAGGGGTGCATCATTGTGCGCTGGATTTTCTTGCATTTGATCCATGAAGAAAATGTCAGAAATAAAAAATTGTCTCATTCCTGGATCGAACCTAGAACCCAGCATATGAATGACTTAAGAACGCACGTGCTACCACTGGGGTGGCTTGTACATCTGGTACATTAATAAAACCAAACAAATATAATGTAAAATAAGTGCTAATGTCAACAAGAAAAATAAACGCGCGCACAAGTGGGCCCCTGCGATTTGAATGGACCAACCATAATGCTCCCACATGCCACGCGATCAGTCAACATTGTTAAACCACCGTCCATGGTGGTTTCCACCTTCTTCTCCAACGAGAAGAATTTTTGAAAACCTGCAAAACACAAAATCAACGCAAACAAGGTAACCTACCCCCCTTAAAATTTCCTCCTGAATCTGAATCTGGGATCTGTTTGGGCTAAAAGACCTTGTATCATGAAACCTGAAGCTTAAAAAGCTCCATGCCCTAACTATGGCATGATGTTATTTCTGCATCAACACTCGCATGTAAAACGTTAGAAAAATCTAGAAAATGTATATGAATCAAACAGGCATGTTCATAATCATTTAAACCATGATGAACTTTAAGAAACAAAGCTTACCCCCTTAGCAATCATAGTTGATGCAAGGGCAGCTTCTAGCTTGTTTCAGGATCGTGTAAGGGATGGAAATGACTCCTTTGATCCTCAAGGAGTGATTTATGCCCTTGGTTCGGATTGACAATGGTTGGAACCGTGGTTATGAATTTTACAAATTCTTTGGAATTTTGTGAATTTTAGAGATCTCTTTCAGGAAATTATCTCGTGTCTTTGGATTTGTTATGCTTGCCTTTATATAGAGGGATGAGTTATCTCAACAAATATCGCATGAGATCAAGCCATCAAACCATGGTTTAAACAAAAATCAAACAAATTGAAAACATGCAATTTTTGCATGATTCTTGCCTTCTTGGAGCTTGTACGATTTTGGCATTTATTTACAGGTTGTCACAAGTTATAATGGGCCTTAAGAAAGTCCAAAATGTGCTTGGCCCAAAGGTTTCTTATTTTATTTATTTATTTTTGAATTTATTCCAATAAAAACAACATAAATAATAATAAAATACAAGGCAAGATAAGAGTGAGCTTAGGGGTCTTCCATAAGGTCATGGACATGTTTGAAGTACAAAAAGTTAGGCCACAAATCCAAAATTTCAAGTTTGCACATTTTGCATTTCATGTATTTCTTCAAAATTTCCCAATTTGTGCAACTCATAACTTGCTCAATTTTCATCTTTTGAAGGTGATCTTGGAATTTTTGAAAAGATCAAGATGTTCTCTACAATTTCTATTTTGAAAATTTTTTCATTTGGATAATTTATCTTGATGTAAGTTGCCTTGAAAAAAAGTGTCTTTTTGTTGACTTTTGAAAATGACCTATAATGTATTAGCTCATATCTTTCAAATGAAACATTTTTTTGGACTTCAGCATAATTAAAAAGTTGTAGAGAATTTAATTTCCTTCAAAATGGGCTTTGGCCAGAGAAAATTTGATGAAGCATGTGAAAGTTATACTTGGTCAAAGTTCAGTTGACTTCTCATAAGGAAACCCTAATTTGACAATTCTTGACTTTTGATGATTTGAGGGCTTTCCTTGAGGAATCATGATCAACCCTTTATCAAATTATGAATATCACTTCAAAATGTTGATGTTTACAAAAAAATATTAAAGTTTGACTGCATGTTGACCATAGTTGACTCTTTATCTGATACAATTGATTTTCAATCATCAAAGCCATTGACTGAGAAAACTTGTGATGCAAGACTTAAAACTTGACACGAGAACTATTGAGGGACTATGACGAACCATGAAAGTCAATTGAGACCCTTGCAACCCAGTCTTCCTTGAGAAGCACCAAACCCTAGTTGTAGACCCTTGCTTAGGAGGAGGTTTGACTAGTCAACTCTTGAGTAGCTTGAGTTTATGAGAACCCTTGAAAGAATGCCCTGAAGAAAAATGGGAGGGAAAATTTTAGGGTATAACAGCTTCCCATGTTAAATATTCTTAAACCTGGAGATTTAGATTGACATGTCTTCCATTCGTGACTTAAAGGTAGAAGGGGATTGAACACTTAGGTGCCTAGAAATTTGCACTCGCCTGTGCAAGAAGTAATGCTACTGGTTATTTGTACTGGGAATGGGCTTATAGATGCAATTTAGAGAGCTCACGGAGAGTCGTTAGAAATGGGCTTATAGATGCCATCCAAAGTAACTGTTGACTTTGACTGGAAGAAGTATCAGAATATATCTAAATTTGATTTATTTTGAGCCAGAAGAGGTATCTGCCTGTCTTCAACTAGAAGTATCCGAATAAATATATGGTCGATTTAAACTGAGCCAGAAAATGTCTACGACTGTCTTCAACTAGAAGAAGTATCATAATAGATCTATGCTCGATCTAAGCTGAGGCAGAAGATATCTATGCTCATCTTTATCTGGAAGAAGTATCATAATAAATCTATGGTCGATTTAATTTGAGCCAGAAAATGTTTATGCTTGACTTTAACTAGAAGAAGTATCAGAATAAATCTACGTTTGATTTAATCTAAGCCAGAAAATGTCTACGATCGTCCTTAACTGGGAGAAGTATCAGAATAAATCTATGCTCGATCTAATATGAGCCAAAAGATGTTGTCTTTGAGAAAGAATTTAACTGAAAGAAGTATCCGAATAAATCTATGGTCGATTTAAACTGATCCAGAAAATGTCTACGACCATCTTCAATTGGAATAATTATCAGAATAAATCTATGATTGATTTAATATGAGCCAGAAGATATCCATGCTCGTCTTTATCTGGAAGAAGTATCAGAATAAACCCACGCTCGGTTTTATCTGAGCCAGAAGATGTATATGTTCAACTTTAACTGGAAGAAGTATCAGAATAAATCTATGGTTGATTTAATTTGAGCTAGAAAATGTCTATGATTGTCTTCAACTTGAAGAAGTATCAGAATAAATCTATGATCGATTTAATCTGAGCCAGAAGATATCCACACTCGTATTTATCTGGAAGAAGTATCAGAATAAACCTACGCTCTATTTTATCTGAGCCAGTAGATGTATATGTTCGACTTTAACTGGAAGAAGTATCAGAATAAATCTATGGTTGATTTAATCTAAGCCAAAAAGTGTTTTCGCCCGATTTTAACTGGAAGAAATATCAGAATAAATCTATGGTAAATTTAAACTGAGCCAGAAAATGTCTACGATCGTCTTCAACTGGAAGAAGTATCAGAATAGATCTACGCACGATCTAAGCTGAGCCAGAAGATATCCACGCTCGTCTTTATCTGGAAGAAGTATCAGAATAAATCTATGGTCGATTTAAAATGATCCAGAAGATGTTGTTTTTTGAGGATGAGCTACTGAGGAAATTTCTTAAGTAGCCATTAGTCAGATGTAGCCTTTGAGAGGATTGTCTGGTCATGTAAGTAATTGATGATGTTTGTCTGTTGATTGATCTTTCCTGAAAAGGTAAAGAATTAGCTTGTATGCAATGTCATGATGTATGAAATGAATTGCATAATGATGTTCTCAAAATAAATGAGAATGTTTCATATGCGTTTTGTATTCATATGATATGCTGTTCGTAAATGATGTATGAATGTGAAATGTTGTCGAAGTGTATTTGTAAATTCGAGCAGCATCTTTGTCTAGGGAAAATAAATCCCTGACTGTCATTAGGGATGAAGAGTATGTGTATCTTTGATCTTCTGGGGATTGTTTTCGTTGGGGATTCCTGCTCTCTGTTTGAGGAAACTCCATTGGAGAATGTTGATTTCTGCTTGGGGAGAAGAGTTCAGAAACATTGGTTGTTCATTGCTCTACTGGGGAATTTAATTCTTATATACCTTGTCTAGGGATAAAAGAGATGGATAACCTTTCAAGGTGTTGGGGAAATAAACCCTATTGACGGAGAAATACTCTACTGGGGACACACCTTTGCTGAGGAAATGAACTTTGTTGGAGAGGAGAAATCTATAGTGGATTTCATAGTTTTGGAGGAATAAACTCAGCCGGGGAAGAGAATTTCCATAAACTGTAATGACTGGGACTCTGTAGGTGAGTGCTATTGCCGGGGGAAAAGATCATATTCTTTTATTCGCTGGAGGACTTCACTAGTGAGTATGATAAGACTACTCTGTGGGGATAATCCCATGAAAATGGTTCTATGGGGATTTGTGGATAGCTCAAACATTATCCCAACTCCTAGAGTCTTGAGTAAATGCTTATTCATGTTTTTATGCATATATTAGTTAACAGTTAATCGTATTCATATGCATATGTTCATTCAATTTTAGTCATTGGACGCTTTTTGCAAACAAAAAAAGTAAAAACAAAAAGTTTGATTTTTGAGATTTGTATTTTTATTGATAATTTGCCCACAAACAGGCGAATTTGTACAAAGAGACAGAGATCCCAATAAGGGGAAATTGTCGTGATATGAAAAGAGTACAAAGAGAAAACAAGATATATAGCTATGTGGAAATGATCTCATCGGGTTCCAACTCTACTATTGCCCATATGTCTTCGAGCATCTCATCCCTTGTTGTCGAAAGAAGGCTATTGAATTGATGTGTACCATTTAAACTTTGACTTAGATAGTAAAGCTTGTTGTAAGTGATCCAATGGGGACATAGTCGTACGCTTTCATCCCTAACTTTTGCATGGACCGTCCTTTTGGGTTTTCAGTCCACCGGGATACCCTTTTTTGCCCAAGCCGCCTTTTCAGGTTTTCGACTTGCCGGGTGTACAATCTTTATATATATATATATATATATATATATATATATATATATATATATATATATATATATATATATATATATATCGCTAATTTTTTCCCGAACCCTTTTGGTTCATCGGGATGCCCTTATTTTTGCCTAGGCCAGTCAACCTAGCGGGTCATTTTTATGCGTAGTATCTTTTGATTATGTACGCATTCACATGGTGCGTAAAATCTTCACCGTCCATGGTGGTCAGTATCATAGCACCGCCAGAGAATATTTTCTTGATAATAAATGGCCCTTCGTAAGTGGGAGTCCATTTTCCCTTGGGATCACCTTGCGGTAGAATGATGCACTTTATTACCAAGTCACCAGCCTGATATACCTGATGCTTGATCTTCTTGTTGAATGCCTTGATCATGCGCTTCTGATACATCTGACTGTGACAGATAGCCGCAAGCCTTTTCTCGTCAATCAGATTTAATTGATCCAACCTGGTCTGAATCTACTCGTCTTCGTCCAAGCCTGCATCTTTCATGATCCTTATTGGCAGCTTTTACTGCGCCATTCATCTTTAGACGATACGAAGAAGAGTTGTGGTGCTTGATCTTGAACTGCATGCAGAGCTCAGTGATCATCATGTTATTGAGATTGGTACCGTTATCTGTGATGATTCTCTCATGGATTCTATACCAACAGATCAGGTTGTGCTTTATGAACCGGGCGACTACATTCTTAGTAACAAAGGCAAATGAGGCTGCTTCAATCCACTTTATAAAGTAATAAATGGCGACTAGGATGAAGCAATTTCCGTTAGAAGCAATAGGTTTGATTTCTCCGATCATATCAATTCCCCACATTGTGAATGGCCAAGGAGCAGTCATGATGTTCAGAGGCATGGGAGGCACATAAAATTTATCAGTGAAATTTTGCACTTATGACAAGTTCTCGAGTGGTGGTGACAGTCAGTTTCCATAGTCGACCAATAGTAACCATCTCTCAAGATCTTTTTAGCCATAGTATGCCCACTAGAGTGAGTACCAAAGACGCCTTCGTGGATATCTTGCATAATTTCCTCTGCTTCCTTCTTGTCCATACAACAGAGCAGAGTTGAGTCATGATTACGCTTGTATAAAATTCCATTTCTCAAGAAGAACTTAGCCGAGAACCTTTGTAGGAATTTTTGGTCATTGATTGATGCCCCTTCAGGGTATTCTTGAGCTTCAAGGTACCTTTTCACTTCATGAAACCATGGTTTTTCCTCTACTTCATTAGTGTCTATTTAATAGCAGTGTGCCGGTTTTTTGAATCTTTCAATGGTAATTCTGGGAGCCTCATTGTCCCATATGACCTTGAACATTGACGACATGGTAGCCAGTGTGTCTGCCAACTGATTTTCTTCTCTTGGTATATGCTCAAAAGTAATCTCCTTGAAATACAGAATCAAGGTTAGCACATGTTCTCGGTAAGGGATAAGATTCAGATGCTTCATATCCCATTCTCCCTTGACTTGAATGATTACCAAGGTTGAGTCTCCATATACACTTAAGAACTTGATTCCTAGGTCAATAGCACCTTTAAAACCCATGATGCACGCTTCATATTCAGCCATATTATTGGTGCAATCAAAGCATAGTCTGGCAGTGAAGGGCGTGTGACAACCTTGAGGAGAGATAATTACAACACTTATTTCATTACCAAGTGCATTAGAAGCTTCGTCGAAAACCATATTCCATCGGGATTATGGCTCAGGTCCTTTATACGGTCCAGGTTTTTCACAATCCGTCACTAGCATAATGTTCTCGTCTGGGAATTCGAAATTCATAGACTGATAGTCGTCTACAGCTTGATGCGCCAAATGGTCTGCCAATACACTTCCTTTGATGTCTTTTTGAGTGGTGTATTGAATGTCGTATTCTGTTAAGACCATTTTCCACCAGTCTATTCTTCCGGAGAGAGCTGGCTTCTCGAATATGTACTTGATGGGATCCATTTTAGAAATCAACAAAGTAGTATAGGACAACATATACTGTCTAAGTCGGCGAGAAACCCATGCCATAGCACAACAAGTTTTCTCGTGCAGTGAATATCTTGTTTCACATTCAGTAAAATTTTTGCTAAGGTAGTATATTGCATGCTCTTTTCGACCAGACTCGTCATGCTGCCCCAGTACACACCCCATTAAGTTTTCTAGCACTTTTAGGTACATAATTAAAGGTCTTCCTTCAACTGGTGGCATTAGAATTGGAGGTTCTTTCAGGTACTCCTTAATTTTATCAAAGGATATTTGACAGTCGTCGTTCCATTTTACTACTTGATCTTTCTTCATCTGCTTGAAGATTGGCTCACAAGTAGAAGTCAAATGAGAGATGAAATGGGCAATGTAATTCAGCTGTCCTAAGAAATCTCTGACTTCCTTCTCAGTACGAGGAGCCGAAATTTCTTGAATAGCTTTAACTTTTGCAGGATTGACCTCAATACCTTTACCGCTGACGACGAAACCCAAGAGTTTACCGGATCTCACCCCAAAGGTGCACTTGTTCGGGTTTAGCCTTAGCTTATACTTCCTTATCCTTTCAAACAGTTTATGCAGATGATCAAGATGCTCTTATTCTATTTATGACCTTGCTATTATGTCGTCAACATGGACCTCTATCTCATGGTGAATCATGTCATGAAATAAAGCTACCGTGGCACGTTGGTAAGTTGCCCCGACGTTCTTCAACCCAAAAGGCACAACCTTGTAACAGAAAGTGCCCCCACTGTGTGACGAAGGTAGTTTTATCCATGTCTTCAGGCGCCATCTTCATCTGATTATAACCTGAGAAACCATCCATGAAGGATAATACCTTATGCTGAGTAGTTTTATTGACCAAAACATCAATATGTGGTAGTGAGAAGTCATCCTTGGGGCTTGCCCTACTCAGATCCCTACAACCTACGCACATACGTACCTTGCTATATTTCTTTGGCACCGGAACAACATTAGCAACCCATTAAGGATATGATGTCACTACTATGAATCATGCATTAAATTGCTTCATAACCTCGGCCTTGAACTTTCATGACATTTTGGGACGCATGTGATGAACCTTCTGCTTAATTGGAGCAAAACTCTCTTTCTTCAGCAGACAGTGAACCACAATATCAGTATCGAGTCCTGGCATGTCTTTGTATGACCAAGCAAAGATTTCAACATATTCATGCAACATCTATATTAGTCGGCTTTTGACACTACTCTCTAAGTTGGTGCCTATCTTAACCTCTTTCCTGTAGGTCTCGGTACCCAAGTTTACAACTTCGACTGGCTCTTCATGTGGTTGGATAGCCTTTTCTTCTAGTATTAAGAGTACGGTAAGTTCTCCCGGTATTTCACAATTTTCCCCACCTTCGTCCTTGGCTTGGTAGATCGTATTTTCAAAGTCATAAGCGGCAATAGCATAATTGTTATCAACAAGATCCAGAGTGGATGAGGATCTGCAATGTAGTGTGTGGGTATGTGTAAGAACACATAGCTATTTGAAAATGCAATAAGATAAAAGAAAGACAGAGATCACAAAATTTTCATGCAAAACATCCAATGTTTTATTTGAATGAACAATGTTTATGAATTATCAACCCTTAACAAATGAACCATTGTGTCCCGGGTAAGACACAAGGTTTAAAGTCATTGTATTTTACATAACAAAAACTTTTAAAGCAATAAGACATGAATATAGCTATTACTCTTGACTAAAGGAGATAGGGAATATGTCTTCTGCTTTCCAATTATCAGGTTCATCACCAATAGTAGGGAATATCCAACTGTTGAAGTCATAATCATCGTCATCATCCTCTATAGCATTGACCCCGTTGTTGCTGATACAGAACAGAAGTCTTCCAGTCTGAGTGTGACGAACAACCCTATGACCTTCTGCAGTAAAGCCCATACCAAATTTGTTAGACTTATAAGGGATATTAGGAAGCTGGCCCCAAATAGTACTACTACCTTCTTCAATAGTAGCTTTGGCATCTTTCAAAGAAGCCATCTTGTGAGGAGTTTTGGCGATCTTTAGAATGGTGGAAACATCTTCAACAACAGCAGGGCAAATCACTTCAAAGGTATGACATGGAGTCTCAATAAATTCTCCGTCCATATCCATGTATCAGAATGAATTCAAGTGGCTGACCATGTATTCCTCCTCTCCACAGGAAATAACAACTTTTCCCTTTATTGGATACTTTAGCTTTTGATGCAAGGTGGGTGTGACAACACCTGCCCCATGGATCCAAGGACGTCCCAATAGACAGGAATAGGATGTCCTGATGTCCATTACATAGAAAGTGGATTCAAATATCTGTTAACCCACCTTGATTGGGAGGTCCACTTCTCCATGCACCATTCTTTTAGACCCGTCAAAGGCTCGAACTATGATATTGCTGGGCTTCAGCACAACCTCTTCACAATCTAGTTTGTCCAGGACGCCTTTTCGTAGAACATTCAGAGAAGATCCCATATCAATTAACACATAGGCCAACATAGTGCGCTTGCATTTAATGGAGACATACAAGGCCCTATTATAATTTCTCCCTTCCGGAGTTAGGTCAGCATCAGAAAAGCCCAAACCATTATCAATTTTTAAGCTCGCCACGTAGCTTCCAAATTGATCATCCTAAATTTCTTGCGGCACATGAGAGGTCTTTAAGAACTTTACCAAAGACTTTGCATGGGCTTCAGAAGATAGCAATAAAGATAGCATGGAGATTTTAGATGGGGTCTGCCCCAGCTGTTCAACAATTTTATAATCACTTCTTAGAATGATCTTTAAAACCTCTTCAAAAACCTGTCCAGAGGTATCCTTGATCGTAGCTTCTTTTGGCGCCTCCTTCGGGCAGGCTCTATCATTGGCTCTTTTCCTCGAGCCTTGGCAGCTGTCTTGGTAGTTGTGACTTGAACAGGCGGAGAGATTACTAGGGAGAAAATTCTCCCACTTCTGGTAATTTTGCTAGTCCCCGCAATATTGACAATATTGGGATCCGCCTCTTCATTATCTTCATCCGATAACTCTTGTTTAATTCCATGGTCATAGACATCAGACCCATAATCCCATGGAACAACCTTTTCCGAAGAATACGGGATGGGCCCAGGTGTTGTAATGATTAAAGGTGCAACTTTTGGATTGGCAGTAATCCTCATAGGACCCTTGGAAGTGATCCTGAAAGGAGTACCGGATATGACAGACAAATCTTGGCACAAATTTTCAGCAGACGAAACTTTTTCAATCAAAATTACATGTTCATCCATCAGGTATTGAACACCTTCCTTCAGCAACCCGCAACCATTGGGTTGGACTGCACAACAATAACATCCTTCAACACAGCCCGAAAATAAATCGGCCTGTAATAGATTTTTCTTGATTGTGGAGAGAGGAGTAACCACATCACTTACAGAAGTAATATATAACACATCTTCAATGACACACACACCCTTGTCATGCTTGGGCATAGGTGCGGAGACCATGTTTGGAGTCTTCGGAGGATCGAACTCAATTTCCTTATTATCGATCATATCCTGAATCTTTCTCTTCAGGGCCCAACAATTGTTGGTTTCGTTCCCAGGACTATTCGAATGATAAGCACACCTCGCATTTGGATTATACTTGGGAGAGGATGTGTTGGCATTCTGAGGAGGATCCTGCAATGAAATGAATTTAGCCTTCGAAAAATGTTGCAATGCCTAAGATAAAGGCTTGGAAAACTGCCTTGGCTGAGCGTCTGGCCTTCGTCGGTTACCCTATTGTTGTTGTTGAACATACGTTAGATTGGAAATCAACACCGCTCCCACAAACTAATGGCAGTTACTTTTACTACGGATCTTCTGGCCATAGACAACATTGACTTCCTTTTTACCTCCAAATGGTTTCTTTACAGCATTAGAAGATGTAGCCATTGGAATCTTCCCACTCTTAATACTGCTTTCAATTCTTTCTCCAGTCAAAATCATCTCAGTAAAACCAGACGACGAGCTTTCAATCAACAAATTAAAGAACGGGTATGTCAGAGTGCCCATGAACATATCTACCATTTCCTGATCAGTCAAAGGAGGTTGCACCCTTCCCGCCAAGTCCCTCCATTTCTGTGCATATTCCTTGAACCCTTCGTTAGAGCCCGACATATTCTGCAGTTGTACTCGAGTCAGTGCCAAGTCAGCGTTATATTGATACTGCTTATAGAAAGAAATAACCAAGTCTTCCCATGTGTGAATATTGGTTCTCTCCAGTTGATAGAACCATTTAAATTGACTGCCAGCCAGACTTGCTTGGAAGAAATGGACCCATAACTTCCGGTCAGCAGTATGAGGTTGAATCTTTCAGACGTACCACCTCAAATGGAGTTTAGGACAAGAGACCCCATCTTATTTAGCAAAGATGGGGACCTTGAACTTATGAGGGATAACCACCCCCGGAACCAGATCTAATTCACTAAAATCCAATCCAGGAACCTTCTGGATTTCCATAGCCTTGAGTCTCTCCTCCAACTTCTTGTACTTGTCATCTGCAGGAGGGTACTGTTTGTCAGAATAGTCTTCATCTTTAGGAGCATTCTCATAACCTTGGTTGTTCCTTCCTTCATTCTTGATGCTTCTACCATCTTCATCCTGGTTGTCATCTTCCTTAGAGGAGATATCATCCACTTGAACTGGTTGAGCAGGACCTCTGAACCTTCTCCCTATATTGAGGACAACAGCTAGCTTCTTGGTCTTATTTTTCTTGGCGACGAGCACCAACAGCTCTTTCTGCCCCTGTGCCAGATTCAGAAGAGTCTCTTGAAATTGTGCATGATGAGCCTGGAGATCCTTGACAATTTGTTCGAGGGCCATTTTTCTTCTGAAATAAATAGCGAGAAAATGAGAAACTTGTATGAAAAAACTGTTATGCAATGATGCATGATATGTAAATGCAATGATTTCAAGGACCATGTGAAATTTAAATTTGCTAGCCAAGAGGAAACAAAACAAAGATTTTATTAGTAAGTTCAAATTACAACTTCCGTTTAGGCTTACAATGAAAACAATAAAGTCTTAAAGAGACAACAAAATAAACTCCTAAAATCTAAGACTCAAGTTTCCCACAAATGCTTCCTCTTTGTGTTGATGTATGCATTAAGACTTTACTCCTTATGAAGTTGCTTTGTGAGCTCCAACAATTTCTTTTAACTTGAATAGAGTTGAGTATCAAAGGTATCCCGTTGTTTTTTAAGTTGAATCTAAGAATTTTGCAATTCTTCTAGGTCATTGGGCATGTCTGGATTGAGGATGGTGCGAGAGAAATTTCCTTCGACAATAGGCCCCATGATCATTGATAAGATAGCTGGATATGAAATCATAAGGTTTTAAGCACGAGCTCGTACCCATTTAAGATAAGGCTCCAGAGGGATGGAATTCTTTTTCCCTAAAGGCTTACTATCAGTCTTGCTTACCATGCTCCAAGCATGTATAAACCTCCAATGATAACCTTGAGGATCATTTCCGTAATCGAACACAATACCCTGGATAAGTACGTCATGAGGACCATTTCTTCGAGCGTAACCAAACTGACATAGAGACAAAAAAGGGTTGTAAGTAATACCTCCCCTGGTGCCAAGTAGTGGAACATTAGGGAATTATCCCCAGCGGTCATTGATAATGATATCCTCATTAGATCGGGAACACCAGTAGATGTCTGTATGAGAAAGTGACATTATTCTTTGTGACCACCTCAAACCTTGTTCATTCTTCATTACCAAGCGGGGAAGGTGTGAAATAAACCACCTGGACAACAGAGGTATACAACACATGAAAGTTTCTCGCCACTTCATAGTACGAGTGTGAAGAGAATGCAGAATGTCTCCGAGCAAGGTAGGCACATGATTACGAGCAAGGAAAATTTTGATAGCGTTCACATCTATGAGTTGGTCTGGATTAGGGAATAGTACCAACCCATAGATTATAAGAGCCAAAATCTCCTCGAAAGCCTGGAAACTCATAGAATCTAGAAATAGTTGAGCCTTCTCTATCAGAAATTTAGCCAGAAAACCTTTGACTCCGCTTCTCGTTTCCCAATTAGACACGATGTCAGACCGCTTCAGATGTAAGGTTGCTGCAATAACTTCTGGTTTTGAAGCTTCCTCTAAACCGGTGAAGGGCATCTGATCAAGAATAGGTACTCCAAGTAATTGAGAGAACTCCTCCATAGTGGGTACCAACTGATAATCGGGATAAGTGAAGCAAGGATGTGCAGGGTCAAAGAACTAGAATAGGAAACTCATCATATCTCCATCAAAACCTTGAGTAACCAAACTGAGAAGTCGACCATGCCTTTTGATAAATGGAGAACTTTCGAGAACCCTTGAGAATAACTCTTTAAGTTGAGGAGGCACCCTTATAAAGTTGACCCAGATAGTGTTTCTGCGAGAGGAGGCCATAGCCTGTAAAATAGAACAAAGATAAATCCCTTGGTCCTTGAAATGGTTAGTGAATGATATGTTATGAAGGTTATGATGTATGGTGTTATGTTCGAACAATTAAATCATACAAAATAAAAACACACAAGGCCTTAGGTTTAAGCTTGCATGGAGTTTGTAGGTAAGTATCCTCTTGAAGTTTTAGTTGGTTCAACATGTCATAAAAGAAAGTAACCGGGTTCTAGGAGTCTCAATATCATCGATCTTTTTCACGAGCACTGTTTCAACACAAGCATCTGATTTGAGACCGAAATATCCTGAGAGTCCGACCTCAATGAGTGTAGCATCGAGTGTCAACCAACTTTAGTATGCACCAAAGCCGGCTACCTCGCTACTTTCTAATGGCTAAGTTGTGTCAACTAAGGTTCTACAGTCAATTAGTGCTTTATTACCACACGTGGCATCCCAACATTCTCCTTGACTTAACTCAAGGGACACCAGCGCCAACCAATATGTCACACTAATGTAGCCATCGCTTCAACTGTATCGGTGTATGCTGTACAATTTCACGATTTATTGCTACTTACTTAAAATGCCCCAGATCCGGGTATATGATCCTTACAAGAATAACCCAAACAACCTTTAAACATAAATCAGGCACATCAAGCAATGAAAGCATTTAAATGTGAATTATCTCTAAGGTAACCCCACTTTAGAATTCTTCCCCAGCAGAGTCGCCAGTTCTGTAATACGGTGGGAGAACTAACTTATTGGGTTTGCGTTTTATCGCAAATGTTGTGGATAGCAAGTGTTGCCACCGACTTTTCTTTTATCCAATAAAGGAAAGGGTGAAAAGAACAGGAAAGACCTTTGAGAATTATTCTGAGTTTGGGGGGTAGGTTATGAAAAGGGAAGGTGTTAGCACCATTTTCATCCGTAGTTATCTACGAGCTCTTAATCCCTAGCGCACTTTTGAAAATGCTTTGTGTTTGTCTGTTTTGAAAAATATTTTGAAAAGATGCCTAAGTGCGGCAAAATTTGTAATGATTCTCGTATCGTTGAGAATGCATACAAAAGTGTTTGTCTTTGAAAATATTTTAGAAAGGAGAGTGTATGTGTGAAAAAATTGTATTGTTTATGAGAAAGCGGCTACGAGCTATCTACCTACTCAAAAAGTCTTTGTTCTTTTCCTCCTTTCCTTTGGATAGTGATATCCTACCATTAGTTAGTAGGTATCCCTATCATTGAATGTTTAGAGGTACATGCGAGGGTCATCGTACAGTCGCAAAGGCAACTCGTAGGATAGATTATCAATTATCTTAAGGTATTAAGATTGTTTTACTGAGGTAGCATCAAAGGGTCATCGAGGGACTACGATCTTTTAACCAAAGGATCTTTGCTAAAATATCCCACGCTCGAGAGACGTGAATGTTTTAAATCTGAGGTAACAAGTGAGGGTAAACCTAGAGGTACATGTGTGCGAAGTGTTTTGATGTTTCAGTTATTTGTCTTGAGATTAGGTTTTTTAATGTTTGATTTTAAGTCTTACAATGCAATCCCATTAAGCTAGCAGTTAAATATATACAAGTGCGAAAAATAAAAATGCAGGAAATAAACTATGCTATTATAATGCTTCGGGGATGGGGAGTACAAACCATAAAAATGGGGGAAAATGTAAAGAAGTCCTAATTTAAACTATTACATACTTTTGACATTTACAATATTGGAAAAATAATGTGAAAAGGTAAACGAGCGCATAGAGATTGAAAAGGGAAAAGATATCAAAACCCTAAAAAAATTTCCAAGTGTTTTAAGAAAAAAATGTTTGTTGTTGTTTTATTGTTTAGAAAAAATATTTGAAGTGATTAAACCTAATTCTAGTTAATTTTTAATTAATAAAATAAAATCAAAGTGATTAAATTAAATTAATTTTATTTATCAAAAATTAAATTAATTAATCAAAACCTAAGTCTAATTTTTTTTAACGATTTTATGATTTTTGTTAATTTTTCTGATTTTTTAAAACTAAAACAAAAAAAAGTAAATGATAAAACAACAAAAAAATAAATTACAATGGGCTAGAATTAAAAGTAAATGGGGAGTGTAGAAAAGTAAAAAAAATCTTGGCCCAAATCAAGGAGCCCAGGTGTTGCGCTGGATCTGGTGAGGAAGGTCTATGAAGGCTCATGGTGAGGGCGTTGATCTGGAGCGTGGGATCTGACTGTATGATGATCTAATGGTGTTGATGAGGGGGTGCATCATTGTACGTTGGATTTGCTTGCATTGGATATGTGAAGAAAATGTTAGAAAAAAATTGCCTCATGCCTGGATCGAACCCAGGACCTAGCATAGGAATGACTTAAGAACGCACGCGCTGCCATTGGGGTGGTTTGTACATCCGATAAATTAATCAAACCAAACAAATATAATTTAAAATAAGTGCTAATGTCAAAAATAAAAATACACGCGCGCACAAGTAGGCCCCTGAGATTTGAATGGACCAACCATAATTCTCCCACATGCCACGCAGTCAACCAACACTGTCAAACCACCATCCATGGTGGTTTCCTCCATCTTCTCTGACGAGAAGAATTTCTGAAAACCTGCAAAACGCAAAATCAATGCAAATAAGGTAACCTACCCCCTTAAAATTTCCTCTTGAATCTGAATCTAGGATCCGTTTGGGCTAAAAGGCCTTGTATCATGAAACCCAAAGCTTAAAAAGCTCCATGCCCTAACTATGGCATAATGTTATTTCTACATCAACACTCGCATATAAAACGTTAGAAAAATCCAGAAAATGTATATGAATCAAACAAGCATGTTCATAATCATTTAAACCATGATGAACTTTAAGAAACAAAGCTTACCCCCTTACTAATTAGAGTTGATGCAAGGGCAGCTTCTGGCTTGTTTCAAGATTGTGTAAGGGATGGAAATGACTCCTTTGATCCTCAGGGAGTGATTTATGCCCTTGGTTCAGATTGACAATGGTTGGAACCGTGGTTATGAATTTTACAAATTCTTTGGTATTTTGTGAATTTTAGAGATCTCTTTTAGGCAATTATCTTGTGTCTTTGGATTTGTTATGCTTGCCTTTATATAGAGGGATGAGTTATCTCAACAAATATGGCATGAGATCAAGCCATCAAACCATGGTTTAAACAAAAATCAAACAAATTGAAAACATGCAATTTTTGCATGATTCTTGCCTTCTTGGAGCTTGTACGATTTTGACATGTATTTACAGGTTGTCATAAGTTGTAATGGGCCTTAAGAAAGTCCAAAATGTGCTTGGCCCAAAGGTTTCTTATTTTATTTATTTATTTTTGAATTTATTCCAATAAAAACAAAATAAATAATAATAAAATACAAGGCAAGATAAGGGTGAGATTAGGGGTCTTCCATAAGGTCATGGACATGTTTGAAGTCCAAAAAGTTAGGCCACAAATCCAAAATTTCAAGTTTGCACATTTTGCATTTCATGTATTTCTTCAAAATTTCCCAACTTGTGCAACTCATAACTTGCTCAATTTTCATCTTTTGAAGATGATCTTGGAATTTTTTAAAAGATCAAGATGTTCTCTACAATTTATCTTATGAAAATTTTTGCATTTGGAGAATTTATCTTGATGTAAGTTTCCTTGAAAAAAAGTGTCTTTTCGTTGACTTTTGAAAATAAACTATAATGTATTAGGTCATATCTTTCAAATGAAGCATTTTTTGGATTTGAATATAAATAAAAAGTTGTAGATAATTTAATTTCCTTCAAAATGGGCTTTGGTTTTAGAAAATTTGATGAAACATGTGAAAGTTATGCTTGTTCAAAGTTCAGTTGACTTCTCTTAAGGAAACCCTAATTTGACAATTCTTGACTTTTGATGATTTGAGGGATTTACTTGAGGAATCATGATCAACCATTGATAAAATGATGAATATAACTTCAAAATGTGGATGTTGACAAAAATCTTAAAGTTTGACTGTATGTTGACCATAGTTGACTTTTTACCTAATACAGTTGATTTTCAATCATTAGAGCCATTGACTGAGCAAACTTGTGATGCAAGACTTGAAACTTGACATAAGAATTATTGAGGGCCTATTATGAATCATAAAAGTAAATTTATACCCTTGAAACCCAATCTTCCTTGATAAGCACCAAACCCTAGTTGTAGACCTTTGCTTAGGAGTATTTGAGAACCCTTGAAAGAATGCCCTGAAGAAAAATGGGAAGAAAATTTTTGGGGGTACAACAGAAGGGCTACTAACTTGGATATAAATATATTTTTTTTTACAAATAATGTCTTTATGTGGAAAGAATCACATTTACTTCAACAATTACTATGGGGATAGGAGAATCATATCTCAACTATGAAGAGGATTTATATCTAATCTCTTTGAGAAAAGTTTTAAGTTGAAAAGCCAAGTGGAAGAAAGATTTGGGTGAGGCTGAATCACTTTTAGTCTTTTAAAATTGTTTTGATAAGATTAAGTATATTAAAGAATTTATTAAAGAAAATAAGTTTGAAAATTCAATGACACAAAGTCAAAGTTTTTATATGAAAGTGGTGAAAGTTTGAGAATGATTTTTTAGGATTAAGAGCTTTTTTAGAGTACATAAGAATACATAGGGTAAACATTCACAAGGGTTTTGTACAAGGGGTAAAAATTAACAATTACAAGGGTAATATACAAATGTAAACACAAAAAGGTTAATTTTAAGGCAATGCATATGCACATGACTATAAGTCAACAATACTATCATTTTCCTTTGATTTGGGGTACAATTATTTAACATTAATTACTAACACAATAGCAAACACACTCATCACAAGTGTTGAGCACAAAGGGAAAAGCTTAACAGGCTTATCAAGTTAATGTTGTGACAAAAGATAGAATAAAGAAACATAAGCAAACAAGCATGGTATTGTAGAGGTAGAAATATTGAGACTAAGCCATCAGAGTGACTTAACTTTCACATATCAAATAAAAATCACCACCGTGCTTTATTGTTTCCAAAGGAAATTGGAAGAGAGTGAATAAACCTAAAAAGAGGGGGGGGGGAGAATCTAGGTACGGGAGTTGGTTATGAAAAGGGAAGGTATTAGCAACCTAAACATCTACGATACTCCATAGGAACCTCTACAAATTTGTGTATTTTGGCTATAAATGGTGTATACAAAAAAAAATAGACGGTGGAGATGAGAAGAGAGGTATTTTTTTTTACAATTTTGCACCTGTCGCGATTGCGAGCCTTTAGTGCCTACATACCACCTTCCATGCAATAGGGGATCATGGTACTCGTAGTTCACCTAAAAAATTTTAAAACACATGTGTGTTGGTTAATTTTAAGAGAAGATACATCATCATCATATCCGAGTGGAAGACATACTTACTACCCACAATCATGAGAAAGGAGAATTTGCATCATCTCAAAGTGGAGGATATAGCTTGGATTTTAAAATCAACAAAGTATCACTCAACACCCAAGTGTAAAATATCTCACTTCACTACATATCATAGAAGTATAGTAGCTCGCATCACAACAAGAATCGACAAGAGTCTAATATTTTAATTAAAGTTTTAAAGTAAAAAGCCAAAGTGGAAAAATGTTTTGAGTGAGGTTAATTGACTTTTAGTCTTCTCACAAAAAATGTCAAAGTATGAGTAAGTTGGTTAAAGTTTGATTAAGAAAAGATTTTTGAGAATACATGGACCTAAGTCCAAGTTTATTATGAAAGCGGTTCAAGTTAGAAAACAAGAAGAGTTTTGAAAAGGAGGGAGATGATTTTGAAATTAAAGAAGATAGGAGGAGATGAAGGGACTATCATAAAGCATAAGGTAAAAGCTAAGAAAAAGAACGATCTAACTAACAAGAATCCAACACTTGACATAAACAGTCTATGTAGAATTCTCATCCTTTTGATTGAAACCAAGCAAGAAAAAAATACTAAACCTCTTAGGAATAACAAGATTCAAATGAATTAAGTCTTCATAAAAATTGGGTAGAGTAACGACTGTATACAGAGGAATTCTCAATCATAAACAAAACACATAATCAGAATAACCTACACACAAAGAAAATCAACCCAATGTCTTAGGGGTAAACCCCAAGAGCTTCAGCCAAAATAACAACGTAGTCACAAGGTGCCAAGGGTAACCAAGGCTTCTAATCCTAAGTCCAAGAGGTCCACAGCTCCATTATGCCAAGGATAGTAACCAAATAGTCCAAGTAACCTTAAGGTTTTTTTAATGTTTAAGTTGGTTATTAAGTGTCTTCAAAAAGAAAATGAAAGCTCAAATGAGCAAAATAAAAATGACATAAAGATAAATGCGCAAATGAGAAAAGATAAAATGACATAAACATAAATGCTCAAGTGAGAAAATATGAAAATATCATGAAATGTATATGCTAAAGTAAATGGTGCATAAAAGTAAATACATAAAATAAAAGGCATAAAGTAAAAGCACAAAGTAAAGTCAATTGTTAGTGAATTAGAAGTTAGAGGTTAGCTGAATGACCATCTTGAAACTTGCATTTGAAAACTCATTAGAAGATTGATAAAATCAAAGCTTCTCAACAACAAGTTTCATTTGCTTTTTGTCAAGTATATCATTCATTTCAAGTACTCAAGGCAAACATATATGATCAATGATGTTTAAAAGATTCACTTAGACCAAAATTCATGAAAGTTCATTAGAGGATTGATAAGAGAAAATCTCCTAACAATGAACTTCAAGGTTATTCGATCAAAGGTTTCAAATTAAACATACTTGTGCTTGAAAATATAGGTTTGGGCCATGAGTGATCATTTTTCGAATCGGGACAAGTTTAGCGCTATGTTAAGCATTCATAAGTGGACTTATGTAGAAGTCACACGTATTTTGAGGCCGGTCAATAGCAATCAACGTACCACATGTTAAAGGAATGATATGTAGATCATTCTCCAACAACATGTAGCACAAGCAAGAAAGGGATAAGATGAAAAGGGAGGGGATGTATCAGATGAAATTAGGGTTTCAAATATCATCAACATCATTCGTCCATTTTGGTGGATTTGGTTTTTCAACCTATCAACACCCAAGATCCAATGAGGTTGAGGAACTTGTCCCAAAATAACACCTAAATTAGGACCAGACAAAAATAATAAAATAAAATTCAATAAAACAATATTTAAATGATTAATAAAAGGGAAATAATTGGTAAAATACACAAAGTATATTAAAATACCAAATAAAAATCTCAAAAAAAAGTCAGAGGTCAAACATGAGTCAATAAGTATTGACAATTTTTTTTAATAATTTTTTAAAGTCAGAAACCATTTATTAAAATTCAAAGAAATAATCAAAATAAATAAAAAATAGTGAAAAATAGTAAAATCATAAATAAAAATAAAACGTGGTCACCAATATTTGTCAAGAGGTCATTAGATCCTTCCATATATTTTTAGAATTTAAAAATCAAGAAAAGTATTTTTTAAACAGTTAAAAAATTTAAATAAAAAGAAGAATCATAAAAAATACTAAATCACAAATTAAAAATGTGAAAAAATAAAAATCAGAAAGAGAAAAATCAAAAGTATTTTTGAGATTTTTTTCTTCAGAATTTTAGAAGTTGAAATGAATTTTTTATGAATTTTTGAAGTTTAAAACATTTAAATCAAAAATCATAAAATAAAAATAATATCAAAATAATATGGGTCATCCGATCATAGTCAAAACACGTTAGTAAACAAATTCAAAGGACCCAGGGTGTTGTGCTTGATATGGACCTTAGTGAGAAACATACATAATCAAACAAATTCGGGCCAATCAAAATGAAACAATTGTCACACTATCATTGGTTAAAGAACGACACGTAGGTCGTCTTCAACCGCCAGACCTCTGCGTGTTGGGTTTTTATGAGATTTTTCAAACATAACCGTTAGAAGCTCAAACCGGTATTATTGGATTCGTCTCTTCCAGAAAATCTTAATCTTACGCTCGCAAAAAATTTCTTTAAATCACAACTCAGTCGATTTGAGAAAAACCAAAAGAAAAAAGTTAGAAAGGGATTTGAAAATTCATGAGCAAAACTCACTTCCAGTTAAAAACTAATGATGCAATCAGTATCAGAGTGATGAGAGCTACATTGTAGCAACAAGTTTGGAGAGAATTGATGGAGGAATCTACCTGTTGAACTTCAAATTCAAAGCTCTGATACTTGACTTGGATAGCATGATCCAGGACACCTCAAGGCTTGGTTCTTCTTCTATTAGCTTCAGTGAAGTTCAAGGATGAAGAATCAGCAAAGAAATTAGATTGAATGATGCTTTAGAATTAAATTCGAAGTTGCAGAATCATGAGTTATGGAGAGAGTTCAACAAAGGTTCTTTGGCTCTCTAAAGCTTTTCCAAATGAGTGGGATATCACCCTCTATTAATAAGGAAGCAAATGGGATGCTCAAGCGTGTTAAATGATGAGATTTGGAGAGAATTCGTGTCTAGTTGCAAGCATGAAAAGTGTGACTCATATATGCTCAAAACTCAGCCAAAACTTGCATTTCAAGGTGCTAATCACTTATGGAAGATTGTTAAGCATGATTAGAATTATAAACGTGTAAAAAAATTGTGATTAGAGGCCACATTAACCAATTTTCAATCTGACTATCTTGACAAAATCAGTTTCAAGGTTCCAACTTTGAATCCATGGTGCATCCAACTCAAGAGACTTTATCACATGATTCTTGGATCATTTGAAAGATAAGGTCATACACTTTACAATGTTCCAAGAAAGTCATCATTTGGATACTTGAGCAAAAAGTTATATCCAATTGAATTTGTAAAAAACACACGGATGTTTTGTACTTAGAAAAATTCTAAATGTTGAACTTCAAAATGACCTGTGATGTTCTTCAAAATTAAATGACTTTCCACTCAAAATTTGGTCTTGATATCTGAAGATGGCAAAAACTGGACCTCTTGAATTGAAGTGTGGAATTAATATCACTCAAAAATCATAACAATCGAAAGAGTTATGGTCTTTGGAAGATGATGAACAAATTTGGGGAAATTCACAAAAGACCTATAATATTTTCAATTCTTCAACGACATTCCAAGAATTCTCAAGTTTTACACATAAAAACAAAGTTATATTAGACAACCCAAAGATTATTTTGGAAAAATAATGGGCTCAAGGTGATAAAAATTGACCAAGTTATGATCATTTGAAGTCAACCCCTAGAATTTAAAGGCTTTTCAAGGAGACTTGTAATATTTCTCAACTTCTAGTGATCTTCCATTAAAAATTAGACTTAGACTTCTGAAGAGAGCTTGTTAAGGACCCTTTAAAGAGAATCATGGCTTTGGAGTCACTCAAAATCTCAAAAAATGAGCAAGATATCGCCCTTGGAAGTCAATAAACCCTAGCTCAGAGAGTGTCAAAATGACTTGAAACCCCTTTCAACTTTTGATGATTTTTCTTGTGCAATTGGATTTTGTCATGTGAAGGGAGGTTGTTGTAGATGATGATAAGAATACATAGAAAAATAAACAACTCAAAATGTTGAAAATTGAGAGATTTATGCACTTGTGATCACTGAATCTAGTATTTGCTCAATTGGGTCAAACTTGTTGAGCCAACCTTGGATATTTTGATCTTCCTTGGCAAAATAAGGCATGATGAATCATAAGAGGCCTTGAAATGATTTTGTCTTGAAGCACACTCAAATATGGAGCTTAAGTGTTAATGAAGCTTGTTGAAGAAGGCATGGAAGTAAACACATGAACCTGTGAATCTTATTGATGAATTTCACCACAAATTTTGAGGATATCTTGACCTTGATAAAGTGAGAGAGCTCCTTGAACCACAAATCTTTAATGCCATAGACATGACCTTCAAGATTGAGATCTTGAAATCCATTAGAGAATAATTTGATTGAGAATCACCTCTCAAACCCTAGATTAGATAGTGAGATGAATGCAATTGTGATCACCTACTGTTGTACCCCAAAATTTTCCCTCCCATTTCCAAGACAAATTAATTCAAAACACTTCCTCATGCTCATAGAACTTTCAATTGATCAAGGGTACTCAAGGAATTGGTTAGACAAGTCCTCCTCCTAAGAAATTCACCTACAACTAGGGTTTTGTTTTTCTCAAAGAAATTTAGCTTATAATGACTCAAGTGGGTTTCATAATTCCTCATAGAGGACACCTAAATCCATTCATGCATTTTTGTGATTTTTATTTCTTTTTATTTTGATTTTATTCATTTAAATTCAAAATTAATCAAATAAAATACCAATTAAATGGATTAAGGTGTGTGGATATTATTTTAATCATGTTGGAGGCCCAAATGTAAATCATGAGAAGCAAGAAACCGTGTGAGCTCATGAAGATATGATTTGGCAAAATTTAGAAACTTTTTGTTTTTATTTTAAATCAAATCTTTACATCTCTCAATCATGAGATCCAAGTCCAAAAGTTTAACCTAATCTCCTCTCTATATAAACACAACAAAGTCAGATGCCAAGGGACACACATGCTGCCTACAAAAATAAACCCTAGAATTATAAAAAATTCAAGAAACTAGGGCAAGAATAAAACCTTTTTTGCAGCTATCCTCAACCAAGTTCAAGAATTCCATCATTATCCTGACGCTTCTTGGAAGCTTTCCAAGTCCTTAACCAATCAAAATCGTGCCCAAAATACCACGTCTCATCTTCACTGGTTTTGGTAACTTTTTCAAATTCAAACCTTTAATTTATGCATTGTTAACTAATTTGATGCATCCACATGTGTTCATATACATCATTATAACATGTTTAATGTATAATATGTGAGCTTTAGCGCAGGAACAAGGAATTGCCATGGTTAGGGCATCCAATGAACTTGCACTCGAATCTCTTATTTCGCTAACTTTTTGCTCTTTTTGAGTCCAGATTTGATTTCAGAAGGAAATTTTAAGCAAGATAGCATCTTTCTTTTGAGGAACTTTGCAGGGTAACCGCCAGAGAAGATGGTGGTTTCCACCACCTCTGGTCGGTCTGACTTTTGCAGGGGGTGGTTAAGGGCTTGCGTGGCAATTATAATCCATGTGATTCGCCCATTCAAATACTAATGGGCCCAAGCGCATTTCTATTTTATTTGATTATATTTGAAGTTTATTTTATTATATATATTTTTACTTACATTTAAATAATAATAAACAACAACGACACAATTGGTAAGGGTGTTGTATAGTATAGGTAAGGGCGTGGGTTCGATTCCCCCTTTTGTCAAAATCATTTCTTTATTTTTCAGGTTAACGCAGGTTTACTATATGTTGATTGATACTCATTCTCAATCACAAACATGCATATGGCCTGATGGACGAAGCTATCACCTTTGAGAAAAAGGGGGTGGATTTAATCCCCACCCCATGCATCTTATTTTCTCAGATTTTCTAACCCTTGTTTTTTTCATTCCATTTAATTATCTATATTACTAATTAACTAATTAATCAAAAATCATAAACATAATTAGTTTTAAGTTTATTTCTTAACCAATTAATTTTATTTAAATAATTAGATTTTAGGTTTTTATTAATTAAAATGAATTAGAAATTAGGTTTTTTTTTTAGGTTATTTTTCATTCATCTTTTTCTAGTTATTTTCTTAGTCAAGTGTATAGGACGCACTATCTAATGTAATAGTTTAGATTTACCTTTTCACATTTTTTCCTATTATGTAATTGCTCATAGGATATAATAGCTTAGGTTTAATTTTCCTCACTTTACATTCCGCACATTATATTTTTAACTGTTAATAATTAGGGTTTGCATGGAAAGACTAACAATTGGACATAGAAAACCTAATTCTCAAGACTAAATAACTGAATTAACACACAACCACACTTGCACCTTTAAGATAATCTCTCTTGTTGCCTTACCAATATTGGCCATGTCTCTCAAAAGTAGAGATACTTCAACAAAAGACCCATGATACAATCATCATATACGATACAAAAGATCATAGTCCCTCGATGTCCCTCGAGTTGCCTACAAAAATATGATCTAGTCCCTCGGTGACCTTACAAATAATATGATGATAGTCCCTTCGATACAATTGCTAAAGTATCCTTACATGTTGCCTTATATGACCATACATGACCCTACGTTTGTCCCTCCATATCCAATAGATAATATTACCTACCAACTAATGGTATGGATGATACTATCTCCAAAGGAAAAAGAAAAGAATAGGAAAGACAAAAACCCGATGGGTTTGAGTCTTGAATGCTTGCTCACAAACAAAACATTTTCTTATCTCACACTTTCAAAACAATAAATATTTCAAAAAACAATTTGTATAGATTCTTGAGGACTGATACAAGAATTATTACAAAGTCTGCCTTACATTGGCAATTCAAAATATCTTTAAACAATTCAAACACAAAAAGCAAGTGAGCTAAGAAATTAAGATCCCGTAGATAACTACGGATGTAAAGGGTGCTAACACCTTCTCTTTACATAATTTACCCCCCGAACTCAAAATCTTCCAAAGGTTTTTCCTGTTCTTTTCACCTTTCCTAAGTATTGGATAAAAGAAAAGTCGGTGGAAACTCTTGCTAACTGTACATTTGCCATAACACTAAAAAAGTCAGTTCTCCCACCGTATTACAGAACTGACGACTATACTGGGGTAGTAAACTCAAAAAGAGGGGTTACCTTAGAGTTTAGATCACTTTTACTTGCTTTAAATTATTTGAATTGTTTGCTTTAAATTTAAGGGCTTGCTTGGGTATTACTTGTGTGAAAGATCCTACACCCGGATCTAATAATTCCTTAGCTAAGTAGAAATAGATCACAAAGACTGTACGGCGTATACCGGTATGGTTAACATGATAGCTACAGTTAGTGTGACACTTTGGTTTATACTGATGTTCCTTGTGTCTGTCAAGGATAACATTAGGCTTCTGTGTGGTGTCATTAACACTAACTTGCTTTTAGAACCTTAATTAACCCATCTTAGCCATTAGAAATTAGTGAGATAGCCGGCTTTGGTGAAGTCCAAAGTTGGTTGATACTCGAGGCTACGCTCATTGGGATTCAACTTTCGGGATATTTTGGTGGCAAGTCAGTTGCCGTGCTAAAATAAAACCTTTGAGAAAGATCTGTGATATGAGATTCTTAGAACCCAATTACTATTTTAGGACAGGTTAAACCAACTTAACTTCAGTAGGGAAGGGTACTTACCTATGGACTTCATGCAAGCCTTTAAACCTAAGGCTCTTGTGTGACTTGTTTGTGTTTACTACTTATTTAACATGAACATAACATCATGACATCATATCATCATAACATAACATTTTCACTAACCATTTCAAGAACCTAGGGATTTATCTTTGTTCTTTGTTATAGGTTATGGCCCCCGCTTGCAGAAACACTATCCGAATCAACTTTGTAAGGGTACCTTCAAAGCTTAAGGAGTTAGTCTCAAAGGTTCCTGAAAACTCTCAATTCACCAAAAGGCATGGTTATCTACTCAGTTTGGTTACCTAAGGTTATGAAGAAGACATGATGAGCGTTTTGTTCCAGTTATTTGATCCTAAGCATCACTATTTTACCTTCCCAAATTATCAATTGGTTCTCACAATGGAAGAGTTATCTAAGCTACTTGGAGTATCTATTATTGATCAGACACCCCTCACCGATTTAGAGAAAGTTCAAAAACCTGAAGTTATTGCAACAACCTTACATCTGAAGTGGTCAGACATCGTATCTAATTGGGAAGCAAGGAGTGAAGTTAAAGGTTTTCTTACTAGATTTATGATAGATAAAGCTAAGTTATTTCTAGATGCTATGAGTTTTCATGCTTTTGAGGAGATATTGGCTCTATTGATCTATGGTTTGGTACTATTCCCTAATCCATACCAACTCATAGATGTGAATTCCATCAAAATATTTCTTACTCATAATCTTGTGCCTACTTTGCTTGGAGATATTTTACACTCTCTTCACACTTGTACTATGAGGAAGCGAGGGACTCTCATGTGTTGCATACCTTTACTATCCAGGTGGTTTATTTCGCACCTTCCCTGATCAATGATGAAGAATGAACAAGGTTTGATGTGGTCTTGAAGGATGATGTCACTCTCTCATTCAAATATCTATTGGTGTTCCCGATCTCAGGAGGACATCACTATTATTGACCGTTGTGGGAAATTCCCTAACATGCCACTCCTTGGCATAAGGGGAGGAACTACTTATAACTCTTCTCTAGCTCTACGTCGATTTGGTAATGCTCGAAGAGACGATCCTCATGATATGTTTATCCAAGGTATTATATTCGATTACGAGAATGATCCCCATGGTTTTCGTTAAAGGTTTATACGTGCTTGAGGCATGGTGAATAAGATTGATAGCAAGACTTTGGGACATATGAACTCCATCCCTTTTGAGCCCTACCTCAGATGGGTGCGATCTCGTGCTCAAAATCTTATAATGCCATATCTTGCTATCCTACTGGTAATTATGGAGCCTGTTGTTGAAGGAGATGTTCCTCATACCATGTTTCATCCAGATATGCCTACTGACCTTGAAGACCTACAAAAGTCTTGGATTCAATTGAAAGAAGAAAGCGACACCTTTGAGACCCAGTTATATGCTAGCGAGAAGAAAGTATTGAAGCTGAAAAAATGACTTCACGAAGAGCAGAGCCTTAATGCATATGTCAACACAAAGAGGAAGCGACCATGGGAGACTTGAGTCTTAGGTCTTAGGAGTTTATAATTTGTTTCCTTGAAACTCTTTTGTTTCATTGTAATACTAAGAGGAAGTTATAATTTAAACTTACTAATAAGAGTCTTTGTTGCTGTTTCCTTTTGATTAACAAATTTAAGTCCCACGAGGTCCTTGAAAACATTGCATATGCATCTACATGCCATACATATCATTGCAAAACAGGTTTCCAAGACAGGTTTCTCATCTTCTTGCTGTTTTATTTCAGTAGAAATGGCCCTCGAACAGACGATCAAAGATCTCCAGGCTCAGAATGCTCAATTCTAAGAGATGTTCCTAAGCTTAGCCAAGGGGCAAGAAGAACTGAAAGCGCTCATCGCGAAAGAGAAGAAGAAGACAAATAAACTAAACGGCATCCTTAACATGGGGAAAAGGTTCAGAGGTCCAGTCAAGCAAGCTCAAGATCTTGATATCCCATTGGACAAAGATGAGGAATAGGATGAAGATGATAAGAGTGTAAAATTTGAGAAAAGAAGCAACCATGGTTCTGAAAAATGTTCTGATGAAGAGGAAGAAGATTATTTGGATGAACAATATCCCCCTGCTGATGAGAAGTATAAGCTGTTAGAAGAGCGACTGAAAGCTATGGGGATTCAGAAGATGTCTGGCTTGAACTATGAGGAATTGGGTTTAGTATCAAGAGTCATCATTCCTCCTAAGTTCAAAACTCCTACCTTTGCTAAGTATGACGGTGTTTCTTTCGTGAACATGCATTTGAGATCATATGTTCGGAAAATCCAACCACACACTACTGACAAGAAATAATGGTTGCATTTCTTCCAAGAGAGTCTGTCTGGAACACAATTGGAATGGTACTATCAACTCGAAGGTACCAATATTCATACATGGGAAGATTTGTCTGCAACTTTCTATAGATAGTATCACTAGAATTATGATTTGGCACCAATCTGCATGCAACTGCAGAGTATATCCATGGGTTCAAATGAAGGCTTTAAAGAGTACACATGGAAATGAAGAGATCTTACAGGCAGAGTTCAACCTCCCTTAGCTGATAGGTAATTGGTTGACATGTTCATGAGTATGCTAACAAATCCTTTCTATAATCATCTACTTAGAAGTTCTTCAGCCGGTTTCACTGAGCTGATATTGACAGGGAACATGTTGAGGATTGAATCAGAAATGGTAAAATTCAGGCGGCTACATCTTTGAATACTGCGAAGAAGTTATACAATAGTAAGAAAGAATCCAATGCTATGTACGACCAGAAGGGTCGTAATAAGAGTGACCACAACCAATCTGTGGTGTCAGTTCTGATCTCTAATCCTGCATCAGTGCAACAACAACAACAGAATAATCAGCGTAGGCAAGTCACACTCAAGAGACAGTTCATAAAAATCAACATGCATTTGTCTCAAGAATTGAAATACATGTTGAAGGCAGAGCTGATTACATTGAAGGATCCTCCTCAGAATCCCAATACGTCTTCTCCTAGTTATAATCCCAATGAAAGGTTTGCATATCACTTCAACAGTTATGGACATGACACTAATGGATGTTGGGCTTTGAAAAATAAGATTCAAGATATGATTGACTCTAAGGAGATTGAATTTGAACCTTTTGAGACACCTAATGTGATTACCTCTCATATTCCTAATCATGACAAGATCATTAATGTTGTTGATGATGTTTCTTATTTTTCTACTATGAGTAACTTGACTACTCCTCTGATGATTGTTAAGAAGAAGTTGTAGCGAGCCGGTTTATTTACGGGTTGCATTGAAAATTGCTACCACTGTGCATCCTAATCCAATGGTTGTGTGCTGCTGAAGGAAGGTATTCAATGTTTGATGGATGATCGTGTAATTCTATTTGAGAAGACTCTTTCTGTGGAGAGCTTATGTGAAAGCGTGTCTCAAGGCCTGAAGATTGAAGATGTGTCTTTGGTTACAATTTCCAATACTCCTGTAAAGATCACTTCTAAGGGTCTTGTGAAGATTACTGCCGACCCTCGGGTTGCTCCTATGATCATTACCTCACCTGGGCTAATTCCATATTCCTCCGACAAGGTTGTCCCTTGGAATTATGGATCTAATGTCTACTACCATGGAGTCAAGCAAGAACCATTGATTGTCGAAAGTGAAAATACTAAAGTTATTGATCCCAATGATGAAAATATTGTTGGGACTAGTAAGGTTACCAAAAATGGAAGGGTTTTCTCTCCAGATCTCTCCAAAGGCTGTTGCTACACCAATTCGTATCATTGCTACTAAGACTCGAGGCAAAGAACAGATGACTGAGCCTGCCTAGACTGAGGCACCGAAAGAGGTTACTGCTGAAGATACCTCCAAGTAAGAGATGGAGGAAGTACTGAAAATCATTTGAAAGAGTGACTATAAGATTGTTGAACAGTTGGGGCAGACTCTCTCCAAAATATCTATGATATCTCTATTGTTGTGCTCTGAAGCCCATGCTCAGGCATTGGTAAAGTTTTTGAAATCTTCTCATGTACCGCAGAAAATCTTTGTTGGTCAGTTTGAAAATTGTGTTGCTAGCCTGACCACTGATAATGGGCTAGGCTTTTTTGACGTTGATCTGACTCCTGCAGGAAGGAGCTATAATAAGGCCTTTCATGTCTCTATTGAGTGTAAGGGCACTACCTTATCTCATATGTTGGTGGACACAGGTTCCTCATTGAATGTATTGCCAAAAGTTGTTCTAGACAAGCTTGACTATGAAGGGGTTGTGCTAAAACCCAGTGATGTACTGGTAAGAGCTTTTGATGGTTTAAAGGGAATGGTGCATGGAGAGGTTGATCTTCCAATCAATGTGGGTTCCTAAGTCTTCAACTCTACTTTCTATATGATGGAAATTCATCCATCCAATTCCTGTTTTCTTAGAGCCCTTGGATTCATAGGGCAGGCGCTGTTACTTATACTTTACACCAAAAGTTGAAATATCCAGTGAAAGTAAAAATCATTAAAGTTTGTGGCAAAGAAGAATATGCGGTGATCCACTTAAACTCCTTCAAGTATGTTGATATGGATGGTGAATTCCTCAAGACTCCTTGCTAGACCTTTGAAGTTATTCCTCAGACAACTCCTGTTGATAAAGTTTCTCTTACTATTCCTAAGGTTCCCAGGATTCCACTTAGAATGTCTTCTCTGAAAGACGATAGGGTTGTGGTAGAAGAGGGCGGTTGCACTATTTGGGGCCAGCTTCCCGACATTCCTTACAAGTCCGACAAATTGGGTTTGGGTTTCACCTCAGAGGCTCAGAGTTTTGTTCGTCGTGCTCGTGGTAATCATTGGAGACCGCCATTCCGCATCATCGACAATGTAGTTCATAAAAATAAAGTCAACATTGTAGAAGATGTTGATAGCGACTGTGACCTAGACAGTTGGATTTTTCCTACCACTGGAAGTGGGCTCAACGATTGGAAGGATAAAGAATCTATACCAATCTCTTTTAGTCAGGAGTAAATGCTATTTCCTGTTTTCTTGTTTTCAAATTTTTGGTTATATAATTTCAACAATAAATCTTGTGCCTTACCCGGGGAACAACAGTTCAGTTGTTAGGGTTGTCATATTTCATTTACATATTTTCATTCAGTAAAGCATTGGACATTTGCATTCAAATTTTGTGCTCTTTGTATTTCTCTTACTTTATTGCTTTCAAAATAGCTATGTGTTCTTACACACACCCACATAACAAATTGCATATCCACGTCCACTCTAGATCCCATTGATAACAATTATGCTATTGCCAATTATGACTTCAAGAATCTGATCTACCAAGCTGAGGACGTAGGTGAGGAAGATTGTGAAGTACCTAGAGAGATTTCTAGACCATTGGAGCAAGAAGAAAGATTCATACAACTGCATGAAGAGCCATTCGAGGTTATGAACTTGGATACTGAAGAGGTCAGGAAAGAAATCAAGATAGGTGCCGACCTAGAAGACAATGCCAAAAAGAGGTTAATCTAGATGTTACATGACTATGTTGAGATCTTTGCTTGGTCTTATGAAGACATTCCGTGGATTGATACTGACATTGTGGTTCACCGGCTACCGATGAAGGAAGGTTGTCCTCCTATTAAGCAGAAGGTTCATCGTATGCATCCTGAGATGTCTTAAAAGATCAAAGTTGAGGTTATGAAGCAGTTCAATGCAAGTTTCTTAGCTGTTACATCCTATCCTCAATGGATTGAAAATGTGGTTCCAGTACCCAAGAAGGACGGTAAGGTGCATATGTGTATAGACTACAAGGATCTGAATAGGGAAATCCCCAAAGCTGACATTTCGCTTCCGCATATTGATGTTCTGGTTGACAATACCGCTCAACACAAAGTATTTTACTTCATGGATAGTTTCCATGGTTATAATCAAATCAAGATGGCACTTGAGGACATAGAGAAGACTACTTTTGTCACACAGTGGGGCACTTTTTGTTACAAGGTTATTCCTTTTGGTTTGAAGAACGCCGGTGCAACATATCAGCGTGATACGGTAGCTTTGTTCCATGATATGATCCATCATGAGATAGAGGTTTAAGTTGATGACATGATAGCCAGGTCTCAGACTAAAGCAGAACATCTCGACCACCTGCACAAGCTGTTTGAGAGGTTGAAAAAGTACAAGTTGAGGCTGAATCCAAACAAGTGCACCTTTGGGGTAAGTTCCGGTAAACTCATATGTTTTGTCGTCAGTGGTAAAGGTATTGAAGTTGATCCTGCCAAGGTTAAAGCCATTCAAGAAATGCCATCTCCCTGTACTGAGAAGGAAGTCAGATTTTTCTTGGAACTATTGAACTACATTTCCAGATTTATTTCCCATTTGACCGCTACTTGTGAGCCAATCTTCAAGTTACTGAAGAAAGATCAAGTAGTGAAGTGGAATGACAATTGTCAGATAGCTTTTGACAAAATCAAGGATTACCTCTAAGAACCTATGATCATGATGCCTCCAGTTGAAGGAAGACCCTTATCATGTACTTAATGATGTTAGAGAACTCAATGGGGTGTGTATTGGGGAAACCTGACAAGTATGGTCGAAAAGAGCATGCAATATACTACCTTAGAAAAAAGTTTACCGACTGTGAAATAAGATACTCACTGCTCGAGAAAACTTGTTGCGCTTTGGCATGGGATGCTTGCCGACTAAGACAATATGTGTTAACTCATACTAATTTGTTGATATCTAAGATGGATCCAATAAAATACATATTCGAGAAGCCTACTCTCTCCAGAAGAATAGCAAGATTGCAGATGATCTTGACAGAGTACGACATTCAACACACTACTCAGAAAGCAATCAAAGGAGTATACTGGCAGATCAATTGGCTCATCGAGCTGTAGATGGATATTAGTCTATGAATTTAGAATTCCCAAATGAGAATATCATGCTAGTTATTGATTATGAAGAACCTGGAATGTACGAAGGACCTGAACCGGGATCCTGATGGAATATGGTTTTTGATGGAGCTTCTAACTCATTTGACAATGGCATTGGTGTTGTTATTATCTGTTCTAAGGGTTGCCATACGCCCTTCACCGCCAGATTGTGTTTTGACTGTACCAACAACATGGCCGAATACGAAGCATGCATCATGGGTATCAAAGTTGCCATTGATATGAGAATCAAGTTCTTGGATGTGTATGGGGACTCAGCACTGGTGATCAGTTAGATTAAAGGAGAATGGGACATGAAGCATCCAAATCTAATTTCTTATTGAGAGCATGTGTTGACGTTAATTCCATGCTTCAAAGAAATCACTTTTGAACATATTCCACGAGAAGAGAATCAATTGGCATACGCACTATCTACCATGTCATCTATGTTCAAATTCAGATGGGATAATGAAGCTCCTTAGAGTACTATTGAAAGGCTAGACGAACCGACACATTGTTGCGAAGTTGATACTGATGAAGTAGAGGAAAAGCCTTAGTTTCATGAAGTGAAAAGATACCTCAAGGCTCAAGAGTACCCCAAAGGGGTGTCTATCAATGATAAGAAGTTTATAAGGAGGTTCTCGCCAAGTTCTTTTTGAGTAACGAAATCTTATACAAGTGCAACCATGATGCAAATTTGCTTCGTTGTATAGGCAGGAAGGAAGCTGAGAAAATTATGGAAGATATGCACGAAGGTGTCTTTGGTACTCATTCCAGTGGGAATACAATGGCTAAGAAGATTCTGAGAGCAGGTTATTATTGGTCTACCATGGAAACTGATTTCCATCATCATTCCAGAACTCATTACAAATGCAAGATTTATGCTGACAAAGTACACGTGCCTCTGGTTCCTTTGAATGTCTTGACTGCTCCTTGGCCGTTTGAAATACGGGGAACTGATATGATTGGAGAGATTAGGCCTACCGCTTCCAATGGACATTGTTTCATCCTCATCGCTATTGATTACTTCACGAAATGGGTAGAGGCAACCTCGTTTGCTTCTGTTACCAAGAATGTTGTGGCTCAGTTCATCAAGCATAAAGGATCATCACAGATAATGGTACCAATCTTAACAATACTATGATCATGGAACTCTGTATGGAGTTCAAGATTAAGCATCATAATTCTTCTTTGTACCGACCAAAGATGAATTGTACAGTGGAAGCCGCCAACAAGAATATTAAGAAGATTATACAGAAGATGACAGTGACATATAAGTATTGGCATCAGATGTTACCATTTTCTCTTCATGGTTATCACACTTCAGTACACACATTAACTGGAGCAACCTCGTTCTCTCTAGTCTACGGTATGGAGGTTGTCTTACCTATTAAAGTCCAAATACCTTCCCTGAGGATTATGAAAGACGCGGGTTTAGATGAAGACGAATGGATTCTGACTCAACTTGACCAGGTAAATTTGATTAATGAAAAAAGGCTTGTGGCTGTTTGTCATTGTCTGATGTATCAGAAACGTATGATCAAGGCCTTTAACAAGGAAGTCAAATATCAGGTGTACCAAGCTGGTGATTTGGTAATAAAGCGTATCATCCTACCACAAAGTGATCCCAGGGTAAAATGAACTCCCACATACGAAGGGCCATTCGTGATCAAGAAGATATTTTCTGGTGGCGCTATGATACTCACCACCATGGACGGTGAAGATTTTCCACACCTTGTGAACACGGACATAGTCAAAAAATACTACGCTTAAAAGAGACTCGCTAGGTTGACAAGCCTAGGAAAAAATAAGGGCATCCCGGCGAACCAAAAAGGTCCGGGACAAAATTAGGGACATATAAATAAAAATTGTACATCCGGCAAGTCGAAAACCTGAAAAGGCGGCTTGGGAAAAAAGGGTATCCCGATGGACTGAAAACTCGAAAGGGCGATTCAGGAAAAAGTTAGGGATTAAAGTGTACGACTATGTCCTGTTGGATCATCTATTTACATCCATCATTATTACCAATGACAAGTTTAGACAGTATAGATCAATCCAGTCATCTTCTTCCGATGAAAAGTGATGAGATGCTTGAAAACATTAGGGAAATAGCAGAGTTGAAACTAGATGGGATCATTTTCACATAGCTGTTTTTATTTGTTTACCACTTTGTACTTTTCAGATTTTACAATGATTTCCTCTTACTAGGATGTTTGTCTCTTTGTACAAAACCTCATGTTTATAGGAAAACTTTCTAAATCAATACAAGTCCTTTTCAAATTTCGAAACTATTTCACTTCCTCTATTTTGTTTCCAAATACGTCCAATGATTACTTTGAATGAACATATGAATTTGAACATGATTATTGGTTATAAATATTTTCAAAAAATAAGAGTAGCAATTAATAAAGACCCTGGGAAGTGGGATAAAGTTTCATTTATTCTCAAATCCCCATAAAGAAATCCTCACGAAGTTACCCCCAACAAAGGTACACTTTCCAACAGGTCTAATATGCCCTCGAGTAGAAATTGGGGCATTCTCCAATAGTTCGTCTCCATATCCCTAATGGATAGCTTGACATGATCATTTTCCTAGTAGATTACCTGACAGGCAGGAATGTGATCATTTCCCCAACATCTTGCAGAAACTTCCTCAACAGAGTCTATGGAGTTTTGTTCCCCATCAGAGTTTTATTCTCTCAATGCAGTTTACAAGAATTTAATTTTCCAGTGGAGTTTATTTCTCCAACATTGTAAAATCCCTGACATAATTCTCTTCTCCAGTAGGGTTTATTCAAAGTGGCTATCCCAAGAAGAGTTGACACCCGTATCTGAAACTTGGTCAGATAATGCATCAGAGAATTATCCATCTCTTTTACCCCCAGTCAGGGTACATAAAAGTCAAAATTCCCAGTAAAAGAACGAAGAACTATCGAATTTCATGGAATGCTTCTATCCCCTAGCAGAAGTCGGAGATCCCCAACAAAATATCCACAAACAGAAAGCGGGAATCCCTAGAAAAATCGTTCCTAGAAGAAATTGAAGATTAATATTCTTCATCCCCAGCAACAATCAGGGATTTATTTTCCCCAGCTAAACATTACTATACAAAGCTATCGCTGTCATCAGCAACATCTTGCATCCATACATCATTTACAAAATATCATAGCATATGCATATAAAACACATATAATAATATCATGTATTTTGAGAGCATCAATATGCAATGCATTACATACATCATGACATTGCATAGAGATAACTTTGTTTTTCAGGTTAGTTAACAAACAGATAAATATTGTCAATAATTTATCATCCTTAAGATACAATCAGATAATGATTCATTCTGATACTCCTTTGGATACAATCAGGAGTAGACTCATTCCAATACATATTCTAGATACAATTCAGATACGATTAAGATATAGATTCATTTTGATATTCATTCTAGTACATCTTCTAAATACAATTCAGATACGATTAAGATATAGATTCATTTTGATATTCATTCCAGTACATATTCTAGATACAGTTCAGATGCAATCAAGATACAAATTCATTATGATATTCATTCTAGTACATCTTTTAGATACAGTCAAGGGTAGACTAGTACGGATCTCAGATACAATTGGGAGAAGACTCATTCTGATCCTCTTATAGATACAGTCAAGACATAGACTTATTCTAGAACATCATTAAGATACAATCGTGACATAAGATTTATTCTGACACTTCCTAGTACATCTGCTAGATACAGTCGGACATAGACTCATTCTAGTATACTTCTCAAATACAGTCGAACACATACTCATTTTGATACTCCTATAAATAGACACTTTGGATGGTATCTATAAGCCCATCTCTGGTGACACTTCGTCATCTCTCCGAATGGAATCTTTAAGCCCATTTAAAGCAAGGCAATCAACCAACAATGTTACTTTGTGCACCGGTGAGTGCAAATTCACAGGCACTTAAGTGTTCAATCCTCTCCCACCTTCAGATCATAAATGGTGTACATGCCAATCTAACTCCTCAGGTTTAAGAAGATTGAATAGGGGCAGCTGTTGAACCCCAAAATTTTCTCTCCCATTTCCAAAACAAGTTAATTCAAAACACTTTCTCATGCTTATAGAAGTTTCAATTGCTCAAAGATACTCAAGGAATTGATCAGACAAGTCCTCCTCCTAACAAATTTACCTACAACTAGGGTTTTGTTTTTCTCAAATGAAATTGAGCTTATAATGCCTCAAGTGGGTTTCATAGTTCCTCATATGCTTCAAATAATCCTCATGTCAGGTGTCAGGCCTTGCTTCACAAGTTTGCTCAGTCAATTGCTCATATGGGTGAAAATCAGTTGTATTGGGTAAAAAGTCAACATTGATCAATCTACTGTAAAACTTCAAGATTTTTGGTCAATATTTTGAAGTCACATTCATCATTTGATCAAGGGTTGGTCATGATTCATTAACAAAACTCAAGATTCATCAAAAGTCAAAAGTTACTAAATTAGGGTTTTCTTAAGGAAAAGTCAATTGAACTTTGACCAAGCATAACTTTCACATACTTCATCATAAATTTCTTAACCAAAGCTAATTTTGAAGGAAATTCAATTTTCTACAACTTTATCTCCCTAAGCTCAAGGCCAAAAATGTCTCATTTGAGAGATATGAGCCAAAACTTTACAGGTCATTTTGAAAGTCAACAAAAAGAGACTTTTTGTGAAGGCAATTTACATCAAGTTAAGGACTTCAAAATAAAAAAGTAATCAAAATAAAAGTAGTATGAGACATCTTGAGGTTTCCAAAAATTCCAAGATCACCTTCATATGACAAGAATTGAGAAAGTTGTGAGTTGCACAAGTTGAGTAATTTTGAGAAAATGCATGAAGTTCAAATTGAGCTAACTTGAATTTTTGGACTAATGGACCTAAGTTTTAAGGTCTAATCATGTTCATGATACCATAGAGGACTCATAAATCCATTCATGTATTTTTTTAGATTTTTATTGCTTTTTATTTCTTTTTATTTCTATTTTATTCATTTAAATTCATAATAAATCAAATAAAATACCAATTAAATGGATTAAGGCATGTGGATATTGTTTTAATCATGTTGGAGGCCCAAATATAAATCTTGAGAAGCAATAAACTGTGTGAGCTCATGAAGATATGATTTTCCCAAACATAGAAACTTTTCATTTTTATTTTAAATTAAATCTTCACATCTATCAATCATGAGATCTAAGTCCACAAGTTTAACCTAATCTCCTTCTCTATATAAACACAATAAAGTCAGACGCCAAGGGACACACATGGTGCCTCCAAAAATAAACCCTAGAATTCTAAAAAATTCAAGAAACTAGGGCAAGAACAAAACCATGTTTGCAGCTATCCTCAATCAAGTTCAAGCATTCCATCATCATCCTAACGCTCATAGGAAGCTTTCCAAGTCCTTAAGCAATCGAAATCGTTCCCAGAACACCACGTCTCATCTTCACTGGTTTTGGTAAAATTTTCAAATTAAAACCTTTAATTTATGCATTGTTAGCTAATTTGATGCATCCACATGTGTTCATATACATCATTAGAACATGTTTGATGCATAATATGTGACCTTTAGCGCATGAATAAGTACTTGTCATGGTTAGGGCATTCCACTGAACTTGCATTCGAATCTCTTGTTTCGCTAACCTTTTGCTCTTTTTGAGTACAAATTTGAGTTAAGAAGGAAATTTTAAGCAAGATAGCATCTTTCTTTTTTGGATTTGAGGAATTTTGCAGGGTGACCGTCGGAGAAGACGGTGGTTTCCACCACCTTTGGCCGGTCTGACTTTTGCAGGGGCTGGTCAAGGGTTTGCGTGTCAGTTATAAGCCATGTGATTCGCCCATTCAAATACTACTGGCCCCGCGCGTGTTTCTGTTTTATTTGATTATATTTTAAGTTTATTTTATTATATATATTTTTACTTACAATTAAATAACAATAAACAACCATAGAACAATTGGTAAGGGCATTGTATAGTATAGGTAAGGGCGTGGGTTTAATTCCCCCTTTTGTCAAAATATTTTCTTTATTTTCCAAGTTAACGCAGGTTCATTATATGTTGATTGATACTCATTCTCAATCACAAACAAGCATATGGCCTGATGGATGAAGCTATCACCTTTGAGAAAAAGGGGGTGGGTTCGATCCCCACCACATCTTATTTTCTCATATTTTCTAACCCTTGTTTTTTTCATTCCATTTAATTATCTATTTTTACTAATTAACTAATTAACCAAAAATCATAAACATAATTATTTTTAAGTTTATTTATTAACCAATTAATTTTCTTTAACTAATTATATTTTAGGTTTTTCTTAATTAAAATGAATTAGAAATTAGGTTTTTTAATTACTTTTAACACTCAAATTATTTTCTACAAAAACATCAAAAATATATTTTCTAACACATAGAATATTAGGGTTTTAAACACCTTTTTGTAATACTTTCATTCTTTATTTGCCAGTTATTTTCTTATTATGTAACTTCTCACAAGATGTAATAGCTTAGGTTTAATTTTTTGCACTTCACATTCTACACATTATATTTTTAACTGTTAGTAATTAGGGTTTACATGGAAAGACTAACAACTGGAAATAGAAAACCTAATTCTCAAGACTAAATAACTGAATTAACACACAACTACACTTGCATCTTTAGGGTAACCTCTCTTGTTGCCTTACCAATATTGGTCATGTCTCTCAAAAGTAGAGATACTTCAGCAAAAGACCCTCGATACAATCATCATAGTCTTTACGATACAAAATATCATAGTCCCTCGATGTCCCTCGAGTTACCTACGAAAATATGATCTAGTCTCTCGGTGGCCCTACAAATAATATGATGATAGTCTCATCGATACAATTTATAAAGTATCCTTACATGTTGCCTTCTATGACCATGCGATGACCCTACGTCTGTCCCTCCACATCCAGTAAATAAGATTACCTACCAAATAATGGTATGGATAATACTATCTCCAAAGGAAAAAGAAAAGAATATGAAAGACAAAAACCTGGTGGGAAGGACTCTTGAATGCTTGCTCACAAACAAAACTTTTTCTCATCTCACACTTTCAAAATAATAAATATTTCAAAAAACACTTTGTATACATTCTTGAGGACTGATACAATAATTATTATAAAGTTTGCCTTACATTGTCATTTCAAAATATCTTTAGACAATTCACACACAAAAACCAAGTGAGCTAAGCAATTAAGATCCCGTAGATAACTACGGATGTAAATGGTTCTAACACTTCTCCTTTACATAATTTACCCTCCGAACTCAAAATCTTTCAAAGGTATTTCCTGTTCTTTTCACCTTTCCTAAGTATTAAATAAAAGAAAAAGTCGACGGGGACTCTTGTTAACCGCACATTTGTGATAACACAAAGAAAATCAGTTCTCCCACCGTATTACACCTACAATATGAACATTCAAAGAAACATATATACACATATTGATGTTAGTTAAAAGAACATATTTACAAGATACATAATTCAAGTTGCTCTGTAATCCCTCAAGAGAAAACTTAAATATAGCATAAAGAGAGAAACAACCCTAATGTGTGTGTCTTGATACATTGTGACATGAGATAATGAGAAATCTTAGGGGGGAAATTGGGGTATAACAACTGCCCTTATTTAGGTGTCTTCTATCCAGAGATATGAAGGTTAAAATATTCATCTCGACGCGTTTAAAGATACTTAAATACAAAACAAACCCTATTTTTGGCCATAAGATGCCCTGAAATGCTTATGATCATGAATGCAAACCAAAAACTCCAAAGGTGACACAGAACACCACGGGGTAAGAAGAAGATAAAACAAAAGATCAAAAAGAGAGTCCAACCAGGAAAATAAATTGTTGGATGTAATACGGTGGAAGAACAGACTTGGGTGTTTTGAGTTTTATCGCAATTGTTGCGGATAACAAGAGTCGCCACCGAATTTTCTTTTATCCGATAAAGAAAAGGGTGAAAAAATAGGAAATACCTTTTGAGAATTTTTCTTGAGTTTGGGGGGTAGGTTATGAAAAAGGAAGGCGTTAGCACCCTTTTCATCCATAGTTATCTACAAGCTCTTAGTTGCTAGCTCACTTTGAAATGCTTTGTAAAATGTGTTTGTGTTTGTTTTGAAAGTATTTTTGAAAAGTGCCTTTGTTTAGGAGAACTTTGTAATGATTCTCGTCTCTATAAGAATGTATACAAAGTGTTGACTTTTGAAAATATTTCATGAAAGTGTTGGTGTGTTTGAAAGATGTTTTATTTGAAATGTTTATGAGCAAGCAACTACAAGCGTTCTACCTACTCAAAAAGTTTTTGTTTCCTCCTCCTTTAGATAGTGTTATCTTACCATTAGTTAGTAAGCAACCATATCATTGGATGTGAAGGGACAAACATGGATCATCGTACAGTCATAGAAGACAATATTGTAAGATACCTTAGCAATTTGTTGTAAGGGTCTAAGATCGTTTATCGAAGGCAACATTGAAGGGTAATTGAGGGACTACAATCTTGCATTCAAGAGGTTTTGCTAAAGCATCCCATGTTCGAGGGACATGACTGTTTTATTCTAAGGCAACAAGTGAGGTTAACCCTAGAGGTGAAAGTGTGAAAGGTATTTTGATTTCATGCATTTTTGTCTTGAATTAAGGTTGTCTACTTGTTGGTTTTACGTCTTGCCATACAAACCCTAGTTACTAGCAATAATATGGAAAGCGATAAATTGCGGAAATTTCAAGTCGTATGCTATTACAATACTTTAGGGGATGGGGTACAAATTACAAATGGGGGATGATAAGAAAGGTAAACCCTAAATATTACAAGGCTTTGACAATTATATTATAATATGAATTAATAAAATGCAAAGAAATGTAAAATGAAAAGAAATTGAAAAGAGAATTATTTTTATGATTTTTTGTATCAAAAGGTTTAACCTAATTAATTAAATAAAAAAAGTTAATTAGTTAAATTCCTAGATTCTAAGTTAATTTAATTAGACAAAGAAAAATTAAAATAAAAACTAAGTCTAAATTAATTTAATGAATTTAAGAAAAAAAATGTTTTTAGGGTATTTATTATTTATGAAATAAAGTAGAGATAAAGTAAAAATAAATATTTTTGGTCTAATTATTTAATAAAATATTTTTTTTTGTATTTTTGATTAAAAATAATAATAATAACATAAAGAAAAGAAAATAAGAAAAAAAGAAATATAAATTAAAGGGGGTCTGAAAATGAATCAGGGTGTTGGAAAGTAAAATTGTTTTTTACTTTAGGCCCAAACTATTTTTTGTTTGTATTAGAAAATTAAAACAAATAAATAAATAAAGTGATGATGGGCTACGTGTTAGGAAGGAACAAGGGGGGTGATGCTGAAGTAAAATGATCATGGTCCAATGGAGGGAGGCCCAAACGCTACCAAACAAACAAAACAGAAACAAGAAAAAATATGAAAAAGGCAAAAGGTCTCGCTGGGGCCCGAACCAAGGACCTCCTATAACAATGCCTTACGCACGCGCTTCTTGCCACTGGGGTAGCTGTTTCATCCAATATAGAAATAAGTTGCAATTAATTTAAAATAAACCAAGTCCTGATTGTACTTTATCTTCTTCCTCGTGCCACATTTTTAAATATTTGAACTTACTCATTTCTCAACCATTCTCAAAAGTGTAAACATCAAACTTATTAGAAATTTCACCACGATTTCAAATATGTAAATAACTTAAGCTATGGATCAAAGATGAACACGGATTTTAACTGGTACCAAATCTTACCTAATATTTTTTTCAGAAAGTTCATACTTCAAATTCACATCACTCAAGCAATATAAATGAATTCTGAGGGCATGGTTAGTTTTAGGGCTATCATGTCTATATTTTATCTTTGAAAATGGAAGTCAAATGATGCATGTATGAAGAGTTAGAAAATAAAAAAACTCACCTTGAAAATGGAAATCGTGTTTTGAGTTAGAGCTTACTTCAAGGTGTTGTAATGATCTGGTTAGCTTTCTTGAACCTCCAGGAAGCTATACCAATAGTTACTTTGGATTGAGAGTGAATGAATCTTTTTGTAGAAGTCAATGTGCAAGCCTCTGACTTTGGAAATGGAGGAAGGTGAAAACGGAGTTACAAAAGTGTAATAGGTGTTTAGTTTTCTTCTAAATGATGTGAAGGTTCTTTGTGATTGATTTTTAGTAAGAACGCACAAGTGGTTTGAGAGATGGAAGTGTAAGGTCATATTCTGCACTAAAATGGTGTTTTTAGGCAATTCTGAGTTTAGGTTAGGCAATTCTGAGTTTGGAAGAGTTTGAGGGAGTTTTAGTGCTTTCTAATTCATATCCTTGTCTTGTAAATGATGTCTCTATTTATAGAGAAAGGTTTGAGGACTTGAGATGATCAAAATCCCATGTTATGGATTTTTCAAATTCATAAAGACAAGTTGCTTCATGATGAAGAAAGGAGTGAATCAAGGAACTTAGCTATGATTTGTATACCCTTGTGGATTTATTCTAACATTTAGATATTTGTTGTGATCTTTATAACAAATTTCAAGTTTGAAAGAAGAGAGTTGTTGAAAAAGTGAAGCTTTATGCAAATGGAAATGTTGCTTTTGCATTTCTAACCATAAATGGTATCAAGACTTGGATAAATCTCCAAATCTTTGTGTAATACACTTAAGGTTTGTGTAATTGATTTATTATGCATAGATTCGGAGAGAAAATAGCCTTAAAAGAGAGATATTGTAGCTTTGGTTGGGGTTTTGGTTGTGTATTCATCATCGAAAATGACTTGTAATTTAAGAATGGAAGCCCAACTTCCTCTCTTCGATTCTATTAGCTCAAAAATGATATCTTTAAGTTCTTGGATATTTTGGAAAGCTTGAAACATCCTATACAACTTTCATGTTTTCCACTTTTGCTAAATAAAATTGGAGCTATGTGAAAAATTGTCAAGAAGTTGGGCCAAAAAATCTTCCTAAACTAGGTCAAAATTTCACCAAGTGTTTAAGAAAAAGGGTATGACTTCATGGGCCTATAAATAAAAATCTAAGCATTTTATGGATATGATCCCTCTAATACAAAGTTTTAGATCTCATCAAGATCTACAACTTTCATGTTGAAAGTTTTCTTTGAATCATCTTGGATCATGGTGAAAAATTGGCATGAAGTAGTGAAATTATCATGTATAAAACACATAGAAAAATCTCTAATTCTTGAAAAGTTTGACTTTTCAAATTGAATTTTGAGTTTCTTGATTTCTTGATGATAAATATTCATATTTTGTATGTCTTGATAAATTGTGATCTTTTAAAACAACTCTTCATTAAAAAAAAAGAAAAAGTTTTACTTTTTTGTGCATCAGTTGACTTTTCATCAATTAACCCAAAATTCAACTATCAATCCATTGATTTTGAAATATGATTTGAACCATGATATTAGGTCAACATGTTGTATTTTAATCCTTGAGATTATGCTTCAAGCCATTGGATCATGTATTAGGTCAAAAGTGAGTGATCAATCAATTGCAGTCAAAACCCTAATTTTTGACCATTTTCCCTTTTGGTAAATTGAGTGTTTTTCTTGAGGGAATGTGATCGATACATGATAAAATTATGAATAGGACTTTAAAATGTTGATCTTGGTCAAAAATCTTGAAGTTTGACTGTAGGTTGATCATAATTGACTTTTTACCCAATACAATTGATTTTTCAGTCGTCTGGTCAATTGACTGAGCAAATTTATGATTCAAGACTTGAAACTTGGAATGAATATTCTTGGAGGTCTATGATGTTACATGAAATTAATTTGAGGCATTATAAGTCCAATTGTCCTTATGAAGATCAAAACCCTAATTTGAGGCATCAATGTTTATGAGATGGTTTGACCTAGTCAACACTTGTGCAAACTTGAACCCTTGGAGATCTTTGTGAGGAATGTCTTGAGAAAAGGGAGGGAAAATTTTGGGGTAAAACAAATGCTCCTGTTCAATATTCTTAAACCTGAAGAGTTAGATAGGTGTGTCAGCCATTCTTGACTTGAAGGTGGAAGATGATTGAACACTAAAGTGCCCAAAAATTTGCACTCGTTGATGCATGAGGTAATGTGTTGGTTGATTGTATTGTGAATGGGATTGAAGATGCCGTTTGAAGAGGTGATAAAGAGTTATCGGAGATGGGCTTATAGATGCCATCCAGAGTGATTGTTGGTAGATATTGGAAGAAGTACCAGAATAAATATTTGGTCAATTTATACTGAAACCGCAGATGTCCTTCGCCTGTTTTTAACTGGAAGAAATAAATCTAACCCAAAAGAGGTCTTTTGTTCGCCTGTCTTTAACTGAAGAAATAAATATAAACCAGAAGAGGTCTTTTGTTTGCTTATCTTTAATCGGAGGAAATAAATCTAAACCAGAAGAGGTCTTTTGTTCGCCTGTCTTTAACTGGAGGAAATAAATCTAAACCAAAAGAGGTATTTTGTTCGCTTGCCTTTAACTGGAAGAAAATAAATCTAAACCAGAAGAGGTCTTTTATTCTCCTGTCTTTAACTAGAAGAAATAAACCTAAACCAGAAGAGATCTTTTGTTTGTCTGTCTTTAACTGGAAGAAATAAATTTAAACCAAAAGAGGTATTTTGTTCACCTGTCTTTAACTGGAAGAAATAAATCTAAACCAGAAGAGGTCTTTTGTTCCCCTGTATTTAACTGGAAGAAATAAATCTAAACCAGAAGAGGCCTTTTGTTCGCCTGTCCTTAACTGGAAGAAATAAATCTGAACCAGAAGAGGTCTTTTGTTCGCCTGTCTTTAACTTGAAGAAATAAATCTAAACCAGAAGAGGTCTTTTATTCGCCTGTCTTTAACTGGAAGAAATAAGTCTAAACCAGAAGAGATCTTTTTTTCTCCTGTCTTTTACTGGAAGAAATAAATCTAAATCAGAAGAGGTCTTTTATGAAGAAACTGTTCATTGTTGATGGAATTCATCTGTTGACTGATCTTTCCCAAAAAGGTAAAGAATTAGTTGTATGCAATGTCATGATGCATGCATTGCTTAATGATGTTCTCAAAATAAATGAGATTAGGCCATATATTTTGTATACATATGTCATGATGCATGAATGTTGTTGAAATGTATCTTAGCCTGGGAAAATAAATCCCTGACTATTGCTGGGGAGTTTTGGGAAGCTAAATCCCGGACTACCGCTGAAGATGAAGAGTATGTGTATCTTCAATCTTGTTTAGAATTCTTCTGATGGGAATTCTGGTTTTTTGTTTGAGGAAACTCTGCAGGGAATGTTAGCTTCTGATTGGGGAGTAGAATTCAGGAGATCTACTTGACCATTACTCTACTGGGGAATTTGATTCTTATATACCCTGATTAGGGATAAAAGAGACGATTAAACTTCCAATTTGTCTAGGGAGGATAAATTTAACTTGTATCTGGTCGAATTCCAGGCTTCCCAACAACTTTCTCGGGATAGTATCAACTCTGCTGGGGAAAAGGGGTTTTGTCCGTTAATTCGTAGTAGTCCGAGAAGTAAACTTAAGTTGGGGATATTGTAGCCCGTTAAGGAAATAAGCCCTGTCGAGGAAGGTATTTTGAAGACCTTACAGGGGAAATGAATTCTTTCAGGGAATAACTCTTGCAAGGTTTCTTTTCTGGTTTTGGAAAACTCGGTTGGGGAAGAGAATTTCAGGAAATATGTTGATTGGAACTCTGGATGGAAAACTATGGAGAATGTATGAATTCACTCTGTAGGGATAATCTTATTGAAGTTATTCTGTAGGGATATCCCAAATGCTTATTATCGTTTTTATACGTACATTTGTTTACAATTAATCATGTTCATATGCATATGTTCATTCAATTTTAGTCATTAGACATTTTCGCACTCAAAATAGAAAAACAAAAAGTTTGCACTTCAAAGTATATTTGTATTGATGATTTTCCTAAAAACAGACGTTCTTGTACAGGGAGAAAGAAATCCTAGTAAGAGGAAGTCATCGAAAAAATGAAAAGAATACAAAGTGAAAAAAAAAATTGTATAGCCATGTGGAAATGATCTCATTGGGTTCCGACTATTGCCCCCATTTCTTCGAACATCATCCCTTGTCGTTGAAAGAAGTTGATTGAATTGATCTTGTACATTCTGAATTTTGACCTTGGTAATAAAGCCGGCTGTAGTGATTCAACAGGACATAGTCATACACTTTAATCCTTAACTTTTGCCTGGACCTCCCTTTCGGGTTTTCAGTCCACTAGGATACCCTTTTTTGCCCAAGTCGCCCTTTCAGGTTTTCGACTTGTAGGGTGTACAATCTTTTATATATATCCCTAATTTTTGCCTGAACCCTTTTAGTTTGCCGGGATGCCCTTATTTTTCCCCAGGTATGTCAACCTAGTGGGTCGTTCTTTATGCGTGATATTTTTTTACTATGTCCGCGTTTACAGGATGTGGGAAATCTTCACCATCCATAGTGGTTAGCATCATGGCACCGCCAGAGAACACTTTCTTAACAACAAATGGCCCTTCGTAAGTGGGAGTCCATTTTCCCCTGGGATCGCTTTGTGGCATGATGATGCGTTTATTACCAAGTCATAAGCCTGGTATACTCGAGGTTTGATCTTCTTATTGAATGCCTTGATCATACGCTTTTGATACATTTGACCATGACAAATAACAACCAGTCTCTTCCCGTCAATCAAATTCAACTGATCCAATCTTTTTTGAATCAATTCATCTTCACCTAAGTCTGCTTCTTTCATAATCCTTAGAGAAGGAATTTGAACTTCGATAGGCAGGACGAATTCCATACCATAGACTAAAGAGAATGGGGTTACCCTAGTTGATGTTTATGTTGAGGTACGGTAGCCGTGAAGAGCGACTGGTAGCATCTCATGCCAGTCTTTATAGCTCACCACCATCTTTCGCACAATCTTCTTTATGTTCTTATTAGCAGTTGCCACTGCGCGATTCATCTTAGGTCTGTATGGAGAAGAGTTGTGATGCTTGATCTTGAACTGCGTATAGAGTTCAGTGATCATAGCATTATTGAGGTTAGTTCCATTGTCGGTGATGATTCTTTCAGGGATGCCATGCTGGCAGATGAGGTTATGCTTGATAAACCGGGCTACAACGTTCTTAAAAACAGAGGCAAATGAAGCAGCTTCGACCCATTTGGTGAAGTAGTCAATGGCGACGAGGATGAAACAATGTCCATTGGAGGAAGTGGGCTTAATTTCTCTGATCATGTTAATGCCCCACATTGCAAATGGCCACAGAGCAATCATGACATTTAAAGGTATTGGAGGTACATGAACCTTATCAGCATAGATTTTACACTTATGGAAAGTCCTCGAGTGGTGGTGACAATCAGTTTCCATAGTCAATCAATAATAACCATCCCTTAGAATCTTCTTGGCCATAGTGTGTCCACTAGAGTGAGTTCCAAAGATGCACTCATGCATATCTTCCATGATCTTCTCTACCTCCTTCTTGTCCATACAACGGAGCAGAGTTGAATCATGGTTGCAGTTGTATAAAATCCCATTGCTTAGGAAGAACTTGGCTGAGAACCTCCGCAAAAATTTCTTGTTGTTGATTGAGGCTCCCTCAAGATACTCTTGTGCTTCAAGGTACCTTTTCACCTCATGGTACCAAGACTTCTCCTCATCAGTGTCAATCTTATAATAGTGCACAGGTTTGTCAAATCTTTTGATGGTAATTCTAGGAGATTCGTTGTCCCAATGGACCTTAAACATAGATGACATAATTGTTAAAGTATCTGCCAACTAATTTTCTTCCCTCGGGATATGTTCAAAGGTGACCTCCTCGAAGTAGGGGATCAAGGTTAGCACAAGCTCTTTGTAAGGGATCAAGTTTGGATGCTTGGTATCCCACTCTCCTTTAAGTTGATTTACCACCAGGGCTGAATTTCTGTATACACTCAAGAATTTGATTCTTAGGTCAATGGAAACCTTTAGACCCAAGATGCACGCTTCATACTCGGTCATGTTGTTTGTACAGTGGAAGCAAAGTCTAGAAGTGAAAGGTGTATGGAAACCTTCGGGAGAAATGATCACACCACCAATTCCATTACCCAATGCATTGGAAGCTCCATCAAAAACCATAGTCCACCAGGATCCTTGTTCATGTCCTTCATATGGTCCAAGCTTTTCACAGTCGGTTATCAGCATGATATTCTCGCCCAAGAATTCAAAGTTCATGGATTGGTAGTCCTCAACAACTTGATGGGCCAAATGATTCGCTAGTACACTTCCTTTTATTGCTTTTTGTGTAGTGTACTGGATATCATATTCAGTCAATATCATTTTCCATCTAGCTATTCGTCCGGAAAGAGTTGGCTTCTCGAAGATATGCTTGATGGGATCCATCTTAGAAATCAATAGAGTGGTGTGGGTCAACATATACTATCTTAGCCGGCGAGCAACCCATGCCAAGGCGCAAAAAGTTTTCTCGAGAAGTGAATATCTAGTTTCACAGTCGGTAAACTTTTTGTTAAGGTAGTATATTGCATTCTCTTTTCGGCCAGACTCGTCATGTTGGCCCAACACACACACCCATTGAATTCTATAATACAATCGAGTACATAATCAGAGGTCTTCCTTCAACTGGAGGCATCAGGATTGGAGGTTCTTGTAAGTACTCCTTAATCTTGTCAAAAGCTGCTTGGCAATCATCGTTCCATCTGACTACTTAATATTTCTTCAATAGTTTGAAGATTGGATCACAAGTAGCAGCTAAGTGAGATATCAACCGAGCAATGTAGTTGAGTCGACCTAAGAAACCCCTGACCTCCTTCTCAGCACAGGGAGCTGGCATTTCTTGTATGGATTTGACTTTCGCAGGATCGACTTCGATACGTTTTCCACTGATGAGAAACCCTATGAGTTTTCCCGATCTTACTCCGAAGGTGAATTTATTGGGATTTAGACTCAACTTGTATTTCTTCAACCTTTCAAATAGCGTGTATAAATGATCAATGTGTTCTTCCTCAGTTTGCGACCTTGCATTCATATTATCCACATAAACTTCTATATCATGATGAATCATGTCATGAAATAGAGCTACCATAGCTCGTTGATAGGTTGATCCTACATTCTTCAAACCGAAAGGCATGACCTTGTAATAGAAGGTGCCTCACTGTGTGAAAAAATTGGTCTTCTCCATGTTTTCAGGAGCCATCTTGATCTAAGTGTAACTAGAGAAACCATCCATGAAGGAGAACACTTTATATTGAGCAGTATTGTCAACCAAGACATCAATATGTGGTAGCGGGAAATCATCTTTTTGGCTTGCCCTATTCAAATCCCTATAGTCTATGCACATACGGACTTTTCTATCTTTCTTAGGCACCAGGACCACATTTGCAACCCATTATGGATATGATGTCATTTCCAGGAAACCTGCATTAAATTGCTTCATTACCTCAACTTTTATTTTCTCAGACATATCTGGCCGCATGCGACGAACCTTTTAATGAACTACGATATCAGTATCGAGCCCCGACATATCTTCATATGACCAAGAAAATACTTCAACATAGTCATGTAATATCTGGACCAATCTTCTCTTGACATCGCCTTCCAAGTTGGCGATGATCTTGACTTCCCTCTTGTCTGCCTCAGTACCTAGGTTGATCACTTCAACTGGTTCTTCGTGCGGTTGAATTGCCTTTTCCTCTAGTATCAGAAGTCTGACGAGTTACCCAGGTATTTCATAATCTTCCTCACCTTCGTCTTCAGCTTGATATATTGGATTTTCAAAGTCATAAATGGCAATAACAGATTCGTTGTCAATGAGATTCGGAGTGGATGTGGATCTGCAAATGTGTGTGAGTGCGTGTAAGGTCACATGGCTATTTTTGAAAATGTAATAAAGTAAAGAAAGACAATGAGCGCAAAATTTGAATGCAAAATAGTCCAATGTTTTTTCATTAAAATGAGCATATGGCATATGAAAATGACAAACCCATAACAAATAGACCATTGTGCCCCGGTCAAGACACGTGGACTAAAGCATTGTTTCCATAGAAATTACAGACAGAGTTCTTAAAGTAATAAAAAATAGTAAGTGGAATTTACTCCTGGCTGAAGAAGATTGGAATGAAGTCCTTAGTCTTCCAGTTGTTGAGTCCTTTACCAGCAGTCGGGTAGATGCAGTCATCAAAGTCACAATTAGCATCAGAGTCTTCAAGATCATTAACCTCATGGTTACTAATGCGAAGAGATGGTTTCCCTGCATGAGAACATCGAACATCCATTTGAGCCTTGGCAGTGAAGCCCAATCCAAACTTGTCTGACTTGAAAGGGATATCGAGAAGTTGTCCCCAAATGGTGCATCCTCCGTCTTCAACAACATCACAGGCATCTTTGAGAGAAGCCATCCTAGGTGTATCTTTAGCAGCATCGGGAGTGTCAGGAGTGGCTTTGGAAACATCAACCATGGGAGAAACTACTTCAAAGGCTTTACAAGGAGTTTCTATGAACTCTTCATCCATTTCAACATACATGAATGAATTCAGATGACTAATCATAAACTCTTCTTCTCCTCATATAGTGACAATATTCCCTTTGACCAGATATTTCAACTTTTGATGTAATGTGGAAGTCATCGCACCTTCCCCATGTATCCATGGGCGTCCAAGCAAACAAGAATAATCAGGACGGATATCCATCACATAGAATGTTGAGTTGAAGACTTGAGACCCAACTTTGATAGGGAAATCAACCTCTCCATGGTCCATCCTTTTAGAACCATCGAAAGCCCTTACTACGATGTCGCTGGGTTTTAAAAGCAGACCATTACAGTCTATCCTATTCAAAGCTCCTTTAGGCAAGACATTAAGAGAAGATCCAGTATCCACTAATGCATGTGCCATGGTAGTGCCCTTGCATTCTATAGAGATATGGAGAGCTTTGTTGTGTTTCTTCCCCATCGGGGTCAAATCTGCATCAGAGAACCCTAAACCATTATCAGAAGTCAAGCTTACTACATAGTTTTCAAATTGGTCGACCGTAGTGTCTTGTGGGACATGTCTATTTTTCAAGAATTATATCAGCGCTTAAGCATGCGCATCAAAGCATAGCAACAAAGATAGCATATAAATCTTCGAGGGTGTTTTCCCCAACTGTTCCACTATCTTGTAATCACTTTTCTTGATAATTTTCAAAATCTCCTCCATCTCTTGGGTAGATGGTTCCTCAATGATAGTATCTTTTGCGGGTGCCTCAATTAAGGCAGGCTCAATCATCTTTTCCTTTCTGCTAGTATCAATACTAGGTTTGTCAACAGTAGTACGAATGGGTGTAGTTATGGTGGTCGGAGGTGAAATCTCAGGAGAGAAGGTCATCCTCGTCCTAGTAACTTTGCTTGATCCAACAATATTGGTAACATCGGCAGTTTCATCTTCATCAATCCATGAATCTTGTTTGATAGCATGGTAATACACTTCCACCCTATAATTCCAAGGCACAACCTTATCAGAAGAATAGGGGACTAGCCCCTGTGTGGTGATTATCGGTGGAGCTATTCTTGGTTCAATGGGAATCCTAATAGGACTTTTGGAGGTGATCCTAATGGGTTTGTGTGAGATAGTAATGATGGATACGTCTTCAACTTCTTGAGATACAACTTCGGTCAAACTTTTCACAGATGGAGTTCTTTCAAATAAAATCTCATGGCTATCCATTAGGTGTTGGACACCTTTCTTCATCCATTCACAACCATTAATTTGCACAGCACAATAACAACAGTTTTTAAGGTAGCCAGGGAATAGCTTTTAGCAAATTGTCTTTAAAAGTCTTCAAAGGAGTGATTAAATATTTGACGGAGGAAACAAAAGAGGCATCTTCAATAGCATTCACACCCTTACTATAATTTGGCATGGGTGTGATGATTATGTTGGGAGTTGGTGGAGGGTCGAATTCAATTCTCTTGTTATCAATTAGGTCTTGGATTTTGCATTTTAACGCCTAACAATCGTCAGTGTCATGTCCGGTACTATTAGAGTGGTAAGCACATTTGGCATTCAGGTTATATTTTGGTGATGAAACATTGGGATTTGAAGGGGGGTCCCGTAATGTTACCAAATTAGCTTTCAATGGGTGTTGTAGAACATGAGGTAGTGACATGTTGATTCTGGTAAATTGTCTTCTCGAGATGTCAGGCCTTTGTTAATTAGCTTGTTGTTGTGGTATTTTAGTAGAAGTTGGATTGGAGATTAGAATTGTATTTACTGACTGACAGTGGTCCTTCCTAGCATGGCTTTTTGACCCATACACGACATTAGTCTATTTTTTACCAATAAATGGCTTTTTCACAGCATTTGAGGCGGAGGCCATGGGTATCTTCCCTCTTTTAATCCCGCTTTCAACCCTCTCGCCACTTAAAATAAACTCAGTAAATCCGAATGATGAACTTCAAATTAGAAAGTTAAAGAATGATCCATTCAATATCCCCATAAACATATATACCAATTCTCTATCAATTAAAGGTGGCTGCACCCTGCCAGCCAAATCTCTCCACTTTTGGCGTACTCTTTGAAGCCCTCATTTGAACCCATGGTCATGCCTTGCAATTTCACCCGAGTTGGCGCAAGATCAGCGTTATATTAATATTGGCGGTAAAAGGCAGTGGCCAAAGCCTCCAAAGTATGGATTTTTATTCCTTTCAATTGGTAAAACCACTCCAACTGCGTCCTAGATAGGCTCTCTTGGAAAAGTTGCACCCATAGTTTCCTATCGGCAGTGTGCGGTTGGATCTTACGAATATAAGATCTTAAATGAAGCTTCAGACATGAAACTCCATCATACTTGGCAAATATTGGGATCTTGAATTTTTAGGGAATGACTACCCCAGGTACCAAACCTAAGTCCTCAAAGTCCAAGCCAGACACAACTTGGATCTCCATAACTTTCAGTCTATCTTCTAGTTTCTTATATTTGTCGTCAGCCGACGAGTATTGCTCATCAGAAAAATCCTCTTCTTCAGATATTTGATTGTTTCCACCCCCAGCACGGGTGCTCCTAGCATCTTCATCTTGATTTTCATCCTCTTCGGAGGAATCCTCTTCAACTTGGACTTGTCTGGCGGGCCCTTTAAACCACTTCCCCATGTTGATTACAACTTTCTTCTTTATCTTCTTCATCGTAACAAGAATAGCCATCATTTCTTGTTGTCCCTTTGCTAAGTTGAGTAGAGTATCTTGGAATTGAGAGTGTTGAGTCTACAAGTCCTTGACAGTTTTCTCGAGATCCATCTTATACTGAAATAAACAGTAAAAAGATGAGGAAACCTGTGTCGAAAAACCTGCTTATGATATGATGCATGTTATGCTAATGCAATGTTTTCAAGGATTTTAAGAAATTTAAATTTGCTAGACAAAGAGAAAACAACAAAAATTAATTGCATTTATAAATTCAGGAATTACAAATGCCTCTCGGGCTTACAATGGAAGAAACAAAAAGGCTTCAAAATGATACAAAATAAACTCCTAAAACAAAAAGGGACTCAAGCTTTCCATGGGTGCATCCTCTTTGGTGCAATGTAGGCATTCAAACTTCGCTCTTCATGAAGTTGCCTTGTGAGCTCTAAAAACTTCTTATCACTTGCGTAGAATTTTGATTCAAAGGTGTCTCATTACCCTTTGAGTTAAATCCATGATATTTGCAATTCCTTGAAGTCGGTAGGCATGTTCGGATGAAGAAGAATGTAAGGGGTGTCTCCCTCAACAACGGGCTCCGTAATCACAGGTAGGATGGATGGGCAAGGCATCATAAAGCTTTGAGCACGAGTTTTACCCACTTGAGGTAAGGCTCAAGAGGGATAGAATTTTTATTCCCCAAATTTTTTCTAACCACCTTGTTTACCATTCTCCAAGCCCGTACGGACCTTTGATGATAGCCTTCGACGTCGCCTTCGTAATCAAATACTAAGGCTTGGATGAGCGCATCATGGGGACCATCTCTTTGCGTATACCCAAACTGTCGTAATGCAAGAGAAGGGTTATAGGTAATACCTCCCCTAATTCCCAAGATTGGAACATTAGGGAACTCCACACAACGGTCAATGATGGTAATATCCTCCAAAGATCGGGAACATCAATGAATATCCGAGTGTGTGAGCGACATCATCCTTTGCGACCATGTCAAGCCTTGTTCATTCTTCAACATTGATCGGGGTAGGTGTGAAATAAACCACCTAGACAATAATGGAATACAACACAAAAGAGTCCCTCTCTTCTTCATGGTGCGAGTATGAAAACAATGTAGGATGTCTCCAAGTAGCGTAGGCACGGGATTACAAGAGAGAAAAACCTTGACGGCATTCACATCTATGAGTTGGTCCGGATTGGGGAATAAAACCAAACCATAGATTAGAAGGTCCAAGACATCTTCAAAAGCTTGAAAATCCATATCTTCCCAAAATAATCGAGCCTTCTCTAATAGAAATTTGGATAGAAAACCCTTAACTCCACTCCTTGTTTCCCAATTTTCCACAATGTCGGATCTCTTCAAATTCAAGGTTTTGGCAATAAATTCAGGCTTCAGAGTTTCCTCTAAACCAGTGAATGGTATTTTATCAAGCACAAACAATCCTAGCAGTTGATAGAATTCTTCCAATGTAGGCACCAATTGGTAGTCGAAGAATGTGAAGCAATGATGCATAGGATCAAAAAACTGAAAAAGCACACACATCATTTCTTCTTGAAAGCTTGAGGTAGCCAAGTTGAGAAGTTGACCATATTTCTTGGTGAAGGGATAATCTTTAGGCACCATTGATGCTAACCTTTGAAGTTGAGGAGGCACTTTCATGAAGTTGACTAGGATGGTATTTCTATGAGTGGATGTCATGTCCTATAAAACAGAACAAAGATAAATTCCTAAATCCTTGAAATGGTTAGTGAGAATGGTTATGATGTTATGATGTTTATGATGTCATGAACAAATAATCACAAACAAAACACACAAGGACCTTAAGTTTAGGCCGGCATGAGTTTGACAAGTAAGTACCCTCTTGCAGTTTAGTTGGTTGAACCTATCCTAGAAAGTAACTAGGTTCTAGGGAATCTCAATATCACTGATCTTTCTTCATAGGACATTGTTTTAGCACAATCAATCTTTTCTTGCGGCCAAAATATCCCGAAAGTCTGATCTCAATGAGTGTAGCATCGAGTATCAACCAACCTTCAGCTTTGCATCAAAGTCAGCTATCTCACTACTTCCTAATGGCCAAGTTGTTCAACTAAAGGTTCTATAGCCAGTTGGTGCTTCATGACACCACACAGCGGCCCCGTGTTCTCCTTGATTCAACACAAGGGATACCGGTACCAATAAATGTGTCACACTAACGTAGCCATTGTTTTAACCATATCGGTCTATGCTGTAAAGTCTCTACAATCTATTGCTACTTACCTAATAATGCCCCCAGATCCGGGTAGATGATCTATACAAAACCCAAACACCCTTTTAAAAGTAAAGCAAGAAAGTCAAACAATGGAAGCATTTAAATGTTATCTAGTCTCTAAGGTAACCCCACTTTTAAGTCTCATCCTCAGCAGAGTCTCTAGTTCTGTAATACGGTGGGAAAACTGACTTGGGTGTTTTGCGTTTTATCGTAATTGTTGAGGATAGCAAGAGTCGCCACCGACTTTTCTTTTATTCGATAAAGGAAAGGGTGAAAAGAACAGGAAAGACCTTTTGATAAGTTTTCTTGAGCCCAGGGGGGGGGGGGGGAGGGGTAGGTTTTGAAAAGGAAGGTGTTAACACCCTTTTCATCGGTACTTATCTACGGGCTCTTAGTTGCTAGCTCACTTTGAAATGATTTGTAAAATGTGTTTGTGTTTGTTTTGAAATTATTTTTGAAAAGTGCCTTTGTTTAGGCGAACTTTGTAATAATTCTCATCTCTATAAGAATTTATACAAAGTGATGACATTTGAAAATATTTCATGAAAGTGTTGGTGTGTTTGAAAGATGATTTGTTTAAAATGTTTGTGAGCAAGAAACTACGAGCGTTCTACCTACTTAAAAAGTCTTTATTCTTTTCCTCCTCCTTTAGATAGTGTTCTCTTATCATTAGTTAGTAAGCAACCATATCATTGGATGTGAAGGGACAGGTGTGGGTCATCGTACATTCATAGAAGGAAATATTGTAGAATACCTTAGCAATTTGTTGTAAGGGTCTATGATCGTTTACCGAAGGCAACATTGAAGGGTCATTGAGGGACTACGATCTTGTATTCGAGAGTTTTTGCTAAAGTATCCCACGTTCAAGGGACATGACTATTTTATTCTAAGGCAACAAGTGAGGTTAACCCTAGAGGTGCAAGTGTGCAAGGTGTTTTGATTTCATGAATTTTTGTCTTGAATTAAGTTTGTCTACTTGTTGATTTTATGTCTTGCCATATAAACCCTAGTTACTAGCAATAGTATGGAAAGCGATAAATTACAGAAATTTAAAGTCCTACGCTATTACAATACTTTAAGGGATGGGGGCACAAATTACAAATGGGGGATGATAAGAAAAGTAAACCCTAACTATTACAAGGCTTTGACAATTACATTATAATATGAAGTAATAAAATGCAAAGAAATGTAAAATGAAAAGAAATTGAAAAGAGAATTGTTTTTATGATTTTTGTATGAAAAGGTTTAACCTAATTAATTAAACAAAAAAAGTTAATTAGTTAAATTCCTAGATTCTAAGTTAATTTAATTAGACAAAGACATATTAAAATAAAAACTAAGTCTAAATTAATTTAATTAATTTAAGAAAAAAATATTTGTAGGGTTTTTATTATTTATGAAATAAATTAGAGATAAAGTAAAAATAAAGATTATTGGTCTAATTATTTAATAAAATATTTTTTGGTATTTTTGATTAATAATAATAATAATAAAATAAAATGAAATAAAGAAAAATAAATAAATAAATAAATAAAAGAAATGTAAATTAAAGGGCGTCTAAAAATGAATTAGGGGTTGGAAAGTAAAACAGTTTTTTTACTTTAGATCCAAATTGTTTTATGTTTGTATTAGAAAATAAAAACAAAATAAAAAAGTGATGATGGGCTGCGTGTTAGGAAGGAGCAAGGGGTGGTGCTGAAGTAAAATGATCATGGCCCAATGGAGGGAGGCCCAAACGCTGCCAAACAAACAAAACAGAAACAATAAAAAATATGAAAAAGGCAAAAGGTCTCGCTGGGGCTCGAACCCAAGACCTCTTATAACAATGCCTTACGCGCGCGCTTCTTTCCACTGGGGTGGCTGTTTCATCCAGTATAGAAAAAAGTTGCAATAAATTTAAAATAAACCAAGTCCTGATTGTACTTCATCTTCTTCCTCACGCCACATTTTTGAATCTCTGAACTTACTCATTTCTTAACCATTCTCAAAAGTGTAAACATCAAACTTGTTAGAAATTTCACCACGATTTCAAATATGTAAATAACTTAAGTTATAGATCAAAGATGAGCACGAATTTTAACTGGTACCAAATCTGACCTAATTTTTTCAGAAAGTTCATACTTAAAATTCACATCACTCAAGCAATACAAATGAATTCTAAGGGCATGGTTAGTTTCAGGGTTATGATGTCTACATTTTATCTTTGAAAATAAAAGTCAAATGATGCATGTATGAAGAGTTAGAAAATCAGAAAACTTGCCTTGAAAATGGAAATCGTGTTTTGAGTTAGAGATCACTTCAAGGTGTTGTATTTATCTGGTTAGCTTCCTTGAACTTCTAGGAAGTTATTCCAATAGTTACGTTGGATTGAGAGTGGCTGAATATTCCTGTAGAAGTCAATGTGCAAGCCTCTGATTTTGGAAATGGAGGAAGGTTAAAATGGAGTTACATAAGTGTAATAGGTGTTTGGTTTGCTTCTAAATGATGTGAATGTGCTTTGTGATTGGTGTTGAGGAAGAACACACGAGTGGTTTGAGAGATGGAAGTGTAAGGTCAGATTCTGCACTAAAATGGTGTTTTTAGGCAGTTCTGAGTTTGGGATAGTTTGAGGGAGTTTTAGTTCTTGCTAATTCGCATCCTTGGCTTGTAAATGATGTCTCTATTTATAGGGAAAGGTTTGAGGACTTGATATGATTAGAATCACATGTTATGGATTTTTCGAATGCATAAAGACAAGTTGCTTCATGATGAAAAAATGAGTCAATCAAGGAACTTAGCCATGTTTTATAGACTCTTCTGGATTGCTTCTGATATTGAGATATTTGTTGTGATCTTTAGAACATATTTAAAACTTGAAATAAGAGATTTGTTGGAAAAGTGAAGCTTTATGCAAATCGAAATGTTGCTTTTGCATTTCTAACCATAAATGGTATCAAGACTTGGACAAAGCTTCAAATCTTTGTGTAATACACTTAGGGTTTGTGTAATTGCTTGATTATGCGTAGATTTAGAGAGAACATATCTTGAAAAGAGAGATCTTGTATCTTTGGTTGGGGTTTTGGTTGTGTGTTCATCATCAAAAATGACTTGTAATTTAAGAATGGAAGCCGAACTTCCTCTCTTCGATTCTCTTAGCTCAAAAATGATCTCTTCAAGTTCTTGGACATTTTGGAAAGCTTGAAAAATCCTCTACAACTTTAATGTTTTCCACTTTTGCTAAATAAAATTGGAGCAATGTGAAAAATGGTCAAGAAGTTGGGACAAAAATCTGCCTAAACTAGGTCAAAATTTCACTAACTGTTTAAGAAAAAGTGCATGACTTCATGGGCCTATAACTCAAAGTCTAAGAGTTTTTTTGGATATGAGAGCTATAATAAAAATTTGTAGATCTCATCAACATCTACAACTTTTATGTTGAAAGTTTTCTTTGAGTCATCTTGGATCTTGGTGAAAAATTGGCATGAAGTAGTGAAATTATCATGTATAAAACACTTAGAAAAATCTCTAAGTCTTGAAAAGTTTGACTTTTCAAATTGACTTTTGACTTTCTTGATTTCTTGATGATCAAGTTTATATTTTGAATGTATTGATGAATTGTTATCGTTGAAAACAAATCTTGATTAAAAAAAAGAAAAAGTTTGACTTTTTTGTGTATCAGTTGACTTTTCATCAATTGACCCAAAATTCAACTATCAATCCATTGATTTTGAAAGATGATTTGAGCCATGATATTAGGTCAACTTGTTGTATTTTAATCCTTGAGATTGTGCTTCAAGCCATTGGATCATGTATTATGTCAAAAGTCAGTGATCAATCAATTATAGTCAAAACCCTAACTTTTTACCATTTTGCCCTTTTGGTAAATTAAGTGTTTTTCTTGAGGGATTGTGATTAATACTTGATAAAATGATGAATAGGACATTAAAATTTTTATATTGGTCAAAAATATTGAAGTTTGACTATAGGTTGACCAAAGTTGGCTTTTTACCCAATACAGCTGATTTTTCATTCATCTGGTCAATTGATTGAGCAAATTTATGATTCAAGACTTGAAACTTGGCATGAATATTCTTGGAGGTATATGATGATCCATGAAAGTAATTTTATGCATTAGAAGTCAAATTTTCCTTATGAAGATCAAAACCCTAATTTGAGACATCAGTGTTTAGGAGATGGTTTGACCTAGTCAACACTTGTGCAAACTTGAACCATTGGAGATCTTTGTGAGGAATGTCTTGATAAAAGAGGGAAAATTTTGGGGTACAACACTGGGGAACAAAAGACTCATCTCTACTGGGGTAAATCCCAAAGAGGAGATAAAGCATCACAAACTCAAATATTGAGGAAAAAGAAGTGGATGACAAGGATCGGCAGATAATTATGAACTACCCACTCCTAGAGGGGATAGAAAAAAGAGAGTAATTTCAACTCACAGGGGATCAAAAATTAACGACCCGGAGGATGAAAGTAGAAGCGGTAAGATAATACTGGTAAATGCCAATTTTAGGGTCGGTAACAAATGTTTGGCATCAATACTTATGATTGGAAACATATGAACTCTTTTAGAGCAAAGTGAATCTCAACAATGAACTATATCCCTTAAAGAAGAGACTACCATCCATCAGAGTAAAACCTCAACAACAAACTATCTCTCTTAATGAAGAGACTACAATCCATCAGAGTAAAACCTCAATAACGAACTCTCTCCTTTAATGAAGAGACTACTATCCATCAGAGTACAAATCTTAACAACAAACTATCTCCCTTAATAAAGATACTACCGTCCATCAGAGTAAAACCTTAACAATGAACTATCTCCCTTAATGAAGAGACTACCATCCACCGGAGTACAAATCTCAACAATGAAATATCTCCCTTAATAAAGAGACTACCATCCATCAGAGTAAAACCTCAACAGCGAACTATCTCCCTTAATGAAGAGACTACCATCCATCAGAGTACAAATCTCAACAATGAACTATCTCCCTTAATGAAGAGACTACCATCCATCGAAGTAAAACCTCAACAATGAACTATCTCCCTTAATGAAGAGACTACCATCCATCAAAGTATAAATCTCAACAACAAACTATATCCCTTAATGAAGAGACTACCATCCATCGAAGTACAAATCTCAACAAAGAACTATCTACCTTAATGAAGAGACTACATTCCTCAGAGTACAAATCTCAACAACGAACTATATCCCTTAATGAAGAGACTACCATTCATCGGTGTACAAATCTCAACAACGAACTATCTCCCTTAATGAAGAGATTACCATCCATCGGAGTACAAATCTCAACATCGAACTATCTCCTTTAATGAAGATATTACCATCCATTGGAGTACAAATATAAACAATGAACTATCTACCTTAATAAAGAGACTATCATCCATCAGAGTAAAACCTCAACAACGAACTATATCCCTTAATGAAGAGACTACCATCCATCGGAGTAAAACATCATCTCTGGCATTAACAGACTTACTGGGGAAGAACGGGTTTCTCAAATAAAGAGACATGCCACTTTTTGTTTACAAAGAGGATTACGATAACTCTGCGGGGAAATGAATCTCGGCTTTCTGTGGAAGTGGTAATACATTCTTGTTGAGGAGATAAAGAATTCACGTGCAAAATAAGTGCACATTCTTAATCCAGGGCTCAGAGTCTACATAAATCAAAATAATATTGCTGCCGAGGACCACATATTTAAACCAGGAACAAACATGAGTGAAACATTCAACCAAGACACCACCAAATAAGGAATAATCTCAAATGGGGATCACATTCCATAAATATAATGGGCTAGATAGGAAGGCTAAAGCAAAATTCTTCCGTGTGGGATAACTCTGTGGGGAAATTGAAAGGATATACAATTTATGCTTAAGGTTGACAATCTAATGGAGAGAGGGTAATTGTTGTACCCTAAAATCCCCCCCCCCCCCGATTTTCTTCAAGACATCTCCTCATGCTCCTAGGGTTTTCAATTGCTCAAGGCTACTCAAGATTGATCAGACAAATCCCCCTCTTAAGCAGTTGACCTACAACTAGGGTTTCAATTTTCTCAAGGAAGATTGAGATTAGAATTACCAAGTGTATTTCATGGTTTCCCATATTTATTTAGGAATGCTCATGCCAAATTTCAAGCCTTGCATCACAAGTTTGTTCAGACCATTGCTCACATGAATGAAAGTCAAATGTATTGGACAAAAAGTCAACTATGGTCAACAAATAGTCAAACTTCAAGATTTTTGATCAACATTAAGATTTTGAAGTCACATTCATCATTTGATCAAGGGTTGATCATGATTCATCAAGAAAACTCCCAATTCACTAAAAGTCAAAAGTTACTAAATTAGGGTTTTCTTAAGGAGAAGTCAACTGAACTTTGACCAAGCATAACTTTCACATGCTTCATCAGATAATTCTAAACCAAATCCAATTTTTAAGGAAATCCAATTCTCTACAACTTTATCTCTCTAAGCTCAAGTTCGAAAATGCTTCATTTGAGAGATATGGGCCAAAACATTACAGGTCATTTTAAAAGTCAACAAAAAGACACTTTTTGTCAAGGCAATTTACATAAAGATAAAGTCTTCAAATGAAAATATGATAAAAATAGAGATTGTAGGGGGAATATTAAGCTTTCCAAAAATTCCAAGATCACCTTTATATGATAAAAATTAGGAGAGTTATGATTGGTGCAAGTTGGCCAATTTTGAGAAAATGCATGAAATCCAAATTGATCAAACTTGGATTTTTGGGATGGTGGGCTTATCTTTCAAGGTCCAAACGTGTTTTGGACCTCATAGTGAATCTCTGAATCTATTCATACACCCCTTTTATTTTTATTCCATTTATTTTGATTTTATTTTTTTTAATTCAAAATTAAATTAAATTAAATAAAAAGTTTTCATACAAAGGTCCAAGCCCATTCTTGACCTAATTTTCCTCTCTATATATAGTCCTCACATTCAAAAAACAAAAAACACGAAACTTGGAAAGAAATCACCTTCCAAAACTTTCAAATTCTGTCAAAACCAGGGCAAATCGAAGCCCTTGTCCACAACATTCCTCAAGGCCAAATAATTGTTCCAATCAATCCCTGAGATAGTACAGAGTAAGTCTTGATCATGCTTTATGAGTAAAAGGGATTGAAACATACACTCATGCATCGCCGGTCTCATATATTATTCAAATTCATATTTTCGTTTTTATTATGTTTTGATGCATGCTAACAATACTAATATGCTTCTAAGGTGTAACTATGCAGGATAGAACCATCACATGAGTCCCATAACGACTGAATCATGCGTTGCCATGTTTAAACCGATTGACCATATTTTCCTTGTATCTCATCATACATGATGATTAAGCAAAAACCATGGCCACCATTGAACTTTCAAGGGTCAAATTAGGGGGGTAGGGTCTCTTTGGATCACTAACGTTTCTTATTTTGCAGGTACAAAAAAGGAAGTTGCCAGAGAAGACGACCACAGCTAGGGCTTTGGCGCGACTCCGGCCCAGTCATTTGGGTTTGTTTTATATTTATTTTATTTCCTAATGTTACTGGATGAAACAGCCATAGTGGCAAGAGAGCACGCGTTAAGGCATTCATACATGAGGGCGTGGGTTCGATCCCTGCCTTTTGATGTTTTTTTTTTATATTTTCTAATGTTTTCCAGGTTTAATATAATTTGCATAGTGCCTATTCCTCAAACACAAACCAACGCTTGGCCTGGTGGCAAGCTATGCAGGGTAGAAAGCAAAGGGCGTGGGTTCAACACCCACCCCTGTCATTTTTTATTATTTTGGTTCTAACCCTTATTTCTTTGATTTTTCTTCCCCTAATTATTTTTTAACCTAATTTATTTTTAACTAACCAAAAAATAAACCTTGTTTTTTCCTAAAAACCCTAACTATTTAGGTTTAGTTTTAATTAATTAACCTTTTTTAATTAATTAGATTTTTAGGTTTTATTTGATTAATTATCAACCTAGATCTTTTTTTCGCAAAAAACCCTAACAAACGTTCAAGCTGCTTTTTCTACTTTTTTCTACTTCTCATTTTCTTTCATTTATTTACATTCCTAGATCAAGTGTATATGGCGCGTTCTAATGCAATAATTTAGATTTACTTTTCCCGCATTTTTATATTATGTAACTACTCCTAGTATGTAATAGTTGTAGGTTTTATTTCTCGTACCCTTATTCTTATGTAACTGCCCCAAAGCTTTGTAATAGTCTTAGGTTTACATTCCACATTTTATACTCTGTTATTATATTTTTTATGCAACTGCTAGTAATTAGGTTTTTTAGGAAAAGATTAAAACCAACCGATAGCAAAACCCTAATTACAAAATAAATAACTGAATCAAACACACTTTGCACACTCGCACCTCTATGGTAACCTCTATTCGTTGCCTTTCGGAATAAACGGTCATGTCCCTCGAAAGTAGGGATGCTTTAGAAAAAGACCCTCAATGAAAAAGATCATAGTCCCTCGATGACCCTTTGATGTTGCCTACTAATAATATGACCTAGTCCCTTATGAAATTGCTAAAGCATCCTTACCAGTTGCCTTCAATGACTGTACGATGACCCTTCGCTTGTCCCTTCACATCCAATAGATAGGGCTACCTACTAACTAATGGTACGGATAACACTATCTCTAAAGGAAAAGAAAAAGAATAAGAACTATTTTGAGTGGGTAGGATACTTTTAATCACTTGCTCACAAATTTCTTCTAAAAATAAAACATTTCTCACATCACATTTCTCAAAATATTTTCAAACACTTTGTATACATTCTTGAGGACTGATACAAGAATTATTACAAACTTTGCCTTACATTGGTATTTTCAAAATATTTTCAAATAACACACACAAAGCAAGATTTTGAAAAGTAACCTAAGCGATTAAGAGCCTCTAGATAACTACGAATGAAAAGGGTGCTAAGACCTTCCCTTTTCATAATCTACCCTCGAACTCAAAATCTATCAAGGTATTTCCTATTATTTTCACCTTTCCTTATTAGATAAAATAAAATTCGATGGCGACTCTAGCTATCTGCACATTTGGATAAAATCAACAAGTCAGTTCTCCCACTATATTACAGTAACATAACTCTGTAAAGAGGAAAATATGCCAATGTAAACAATTAATGAGTGCAACTGAGAAATGAATTTTAATTTGTTATGCATAATGTATGTACGAATGTATGAATGTATGAATGTATGAATGTTGTCGTGTATATGTTGACAAAGTAGACATACAACATTGGGAATAATCATACAAAATTAAATTGGGTAAAGACAACACTTGGCTAAATCACATCAAGGATGAAGATTTCGTAAGGGAGTAAGCACCAACTGAGGAAATAAATTCCTACTTCAAGGCTTAAATCCACAGGGAAGAAACCTGGCTTGAAAAATAATCACAACATGATTTGATAGCGGTAAACCAATACAATTGCAGGGATATAACACCCTTCTCCAAGTTTCACCGGGGAATAACATATAGACTTCACTAAGGAAGACAATGCCACATCGTCTAGGCTTCAACTGGAGATTTCGATACTGACTTCACTAGGGAAGATGAAAACCACATCGTCAAGACTTTAAATAGGGATGTCGTGCTGACTTCATTGGGGAAAAAGAAACCGCACACGCAGAGGGGAGCCCAAATACAATCTTCAATATCAAGAGTAATGGCTGTTCAAACTTATTTGGAAATAAATTATGAATCTTTGTGGGGATAAAAACTTTTAGAGAGAAGCATCATCTTTGCTTTATTTGGGGATCTAAGAAGTTAACAATGAAATCGAAAGTCGACTCAACACTTGGTGAGAGAATACCCAAGAAGTTGACAGTTGTCTCAACACTTCTTAGAAAAGATATTGCCCTTGTCTGGCTACCTGGGGAGCTTACAACAAACACAAATATCATAACTGGAGAGAGAAATGTCCTACAAGAGATTCTTCATCAGTTCTCAACATACACAGGGAGAAATAACTCCATTAAATGAGAAAAGGATTCATAAATTTACAATCTTTGCTTGATCACAAACCAACTAGGGAAAGAATCACACTCAGCTAAAGAAATCCGCATCAAGACCTGACTGGGAAATATGGAATAGAGGTATCAAATCACCCAAACCAAAACCATATAACAACTTGGAGAAAATATGAACCAAGACTCACCTGGGGAATATGGGATGATAAACCCAACACCCCACCCCACCACATCTTGTAGGAAACCCATTAACGGATCAACAACTGTAGAGGAAACCATGAACACAACTACATGGTAGATCACAAGAAATAGTTCTACTTGAGGAAGATTTTTGGCTTGGGGGAGAACATAGTAACTATCTCGACTAAAATCTAGAAATTCCCTTGGAAACAACTTTGGTGTCCCAAGTTTACCGTGCTGGTCAAGATAACTTTCACAACTTTCCCTTGACTGTATGCTTTTAAGATAATCTGCCTGACCAAAAGACTTCTAGAGATTTGTTGAATCTTTACGTAACTACCCTAGATTGGCTGAATGTTACATCCTTTTTGCTCAACAACTTATTCTTGGTGACATGCCCTTTGCTGATACCCAAATGTAAGCTCCCTTGATATCAAGCATTTGTTTTTCTAGCAGAAAATGTTTATTCTGAGAATGAAAATTATAATGCAACAATTATGTAATTCTTGAAGATTTTATTGAAAAGATTTTGCAAAGCCTTGTGAATGAATCACTAGTCAGGATGCAATATTGATTTTTTTTGGTATGAAAGATGACAAAAGCATATGATACCAATACAACAATTTAGAAAAACTCATGGGAGTCAGGAAACGCTATCTCGTTGAAGTACGCTTTTGAAATAAACTTTGTTTCAATTAGGAATTTTGAGGGTTGTAAAGTGGCCTGGTTCACGGTTTTAGAAAAAAGGATTTAAGGCTCAAAATATTTAGTGCCCACCCATTCTCCATGATATTCTCCATTCCTACATTCAGTTAAACCAAAATGAGCACTCATCTCCCGAGAGGATTTAGTTGATGGTTAAGGAACCACTGATATTCTTTGGACATGATAGTTACTCACTTTTGCTTCTTTTGGGTTTCTTGTCACACGACTCTGTCCTTTGCTGAGGATTTTATGATGTAATCCTTTCTCGCCTTTCAGGCTTTCCATTTCTCCCTTACTTTCCATAACTTTTTCCTGGACAAATTCCTTTTGAATTTGACTTTGAAGTCTAGCGGGATTCCATGACTTTTGCCTAAGCGACTTCTTTTTCAAGTTTCGACTTAGCGGGGCTTTTTGTCTCTTCCTTTTCTCATCATTTTTTATTCATTTCATTTTTTTTCATATTACCTTTTCTTTCCTTTTGAACACGTCGTGTGACTTCGAGTCATTTTTGACTTGTTGGAAGAATTGTGACTGCCCTATTCCTTGGTCGGTGAGGGGTGACCATTATTGTTTCATCATATGCTGACCTCCTGATGTGCGAGAGATATCCATTGAGATATCGTAAATTGACGCACACTCCTGATAAGTAAATGTTATTCAATGCATTTTTGACTTTTCCCAGCCTTTTGATGGATAATCATTGTTGTATCCTTAGATGCACACTCTTGATGAGTTCTGAATGATCAATCAGATTAACTAAAAACTACCCTTCCCCTGGGTTAAAAAATGAGGGTTTTTCTAAACAAAAAAGAAACTCCTACTTCAAGGCTCAAAGGGGTTAATAAGGGTTTCACTCCCTTATATCTCTGGTATTTAGGAATTTGAAACAATGCATGTACATCGTTAATAGGGTTTTATTCAAAAGCACACAACCAAATTTTTTTCTGCGTTTTTCAATATCATCATCCTCCCTCCAATCTTTGCGTAGGCAAGATAATTGGTAACAAGTTGGTATCATAACTTAAAAAGCAATTTAAAAATGAAAACAAATACAATTGAAACGAATGGATTTCTAAGAGACAGACATATTCATTGTATTAAGATAATAATTCAAATGCAAACAAGTTCTTACATGCAAACAGTTCATTGATAAACAAGAAAAATTACAAATGAAGAAGCAGTAAAAATGCTAATAAAATGGGAAGGCCATTCATCCTTAACCTCCAGGGCATCCTTCAATCAAGCTCTCCAAAGTTCATACATGCTCAAGAAGTGGGTTAACATCTTTAAAGGATAAGATACCACTTTTTATCAACTTTTGTACTTCTATCTTCAATGGAAAACAATTCTTAATGTCATGCCCAGGGGCGCCTTGGTGAAAATCAAATAAAGCATCAGCCTTGTTCCATTAAGGAATTACTTCTGGGATAGCTGGCGGTGATCTTGTTTGAACCAAGTTCTTCTGTAACAAATCAGGTAATAATTTAACATACGTCATAGGAATTGGGTCAAACTGGTCCTTCTTATGCATATAACTTTGTTGATTGTGCTGCTGGTGAGCCTTTTGAGTAGGGACCACAAGAGTTGGATTAACCACCAGACTAACATAAGAAACTTGTTGATTTTTATTATGAGATCTCTCTTTCCTACTATGAGATATAGCATAGGAGTCTTGCTCTTTATTTTTGGAAGAACTATCACCATACTTCTTAGCACCATTTGATGAGTCCCCATCTTTGGATAAATGTCCTTCACGAACAACTTCCTCTAAACGAACTCCCATGCTTACCATTTTGGAGAAATCAGTGGGAGCACTTGCAACCATCTCCTTATAGTAGAAGGAATTGAGATTTTTCAGGAAGATCTTTTTCATTTCTTTCTCTTTCATTGGAGGTATCACTTGGGCAAAAACTTCATGCCATCTGTGTCCATATTATTTAAACGAATCCTTATCCTTCTGAGTCATAGCACTGAGTTGATCATAGTCAGGTGTCATGTCCATATTATATTTGTAATGCCTAAAAAACGCTTTACCTAAGTTGTTAAAGGTATGAATATTGGTGCTATCTAAGCTCATGTACCATTTCAATGCAGCACCATTCAGACTGTCTTAGAAAAAAATGGATTAACAGTCATTGGTCATCAAGGTGAGTGAAGATTCTTCTCACATACATCACTAGATGAGCACGAGGACAAGTATTTCCCTTGTATTTCCCAAATTCTGGAACTTTAAATTTCACAGGCACTTTACATTAGGGACCAAATAGAGATCACTGACATTTTGTCCGAATAACTCTTTCCCTCGGAAAGCCTTTACTTCCTTCTACGTTTCATTGAATTGATCCTGAAAGTCATCCTATCGGTCATAGAAGCCCAAACATTCACTTGGTGGAGGAGAAGTATGATAAACTTCATCATTGATAATAGACATATCATTCATTGTAGGAGGCACAACATGATGACTCTCATTATTTTCAACAGGAGCAACATGCACCACAAGAGGTGCAAAAACAACAGCAATTTGAGTAAGTGGAGCAACTTGAGCAGCAAGATTGTAACCTTATTATGGCATAAAGTTATCAAGCATTCCCCATGGGTAACTGTGAGGAATATGGTATTAAGCGGTGGTAACTGGAGTAACGGAAAGGGGAACCGATAGAACCTCTAAAATAACAGTCGCATATTGTGGCTGAGCAGCACGAGGAGACAGAGGAGGAGATGGTGGCTAATTTTGAGCAACCACCAATGATTCAACCAAAATAATCAGATTGGCCATACTATCCTTTAAAGCATTAAATTCTTCACACAGCTCGCGATTCTTTTGTTCAAGGTTTTCCATCTTCTTCCTAGAATTAACCCGAGTATTGTAGCGATGAGTTAGCTACCGACTGAACAAAGTAGAGAAACACAGTAAGACACCTGGGAGTGAACAGTAATGCAAAAATATATGTGAAAAATGATGCATGATATGCAATGCATATGATTTATTGTGTTTATTCAAGGAACTTAAAGAATTATAGACAGTTGCAAGTATTTAAAGTACTAACACATTTAGAAATACTAAAAATTTCATTTTAATGTTAATTTTGGACAGGATTATAACTTTTAGTACAAGTCTCAATAATCATAAGTACAAGAGAATAAATATAGAGCCTACAAATCCTAAGGAGCCAAAGCTGATGAAGATCTCTCCATACACTGACGCTTTCCCCTGAGTCTTACAACCTGGGCCTTCAACTGCTCGTTCTCTTCTGCATACTTGTCGGTGACTTCTTTCCAACTATTGGAAACAGAAGGAGGGTGACTGGGACATGGCTGAGCTCTAGATGAAAATAAATCCTCTTGCTTATCTATCATCTCCATAACACGACTCATAAGAATCTGAATCAAGTCATCTTTCTCTTTTAATTATGTTGAGTAGGAAACCTCCAAAGTCTGGTACTTGTTCTTCCATGCTTCCTTTTCGTGTTGCATCCTAACCAGAGCAAGATGAAGCTCTTCCACATCATCTAAGAGAGGAGGAGTAGTCCTCATAAACATATCAGGTATAGGTTCTTCACGAGAATAAAGAATTTGCAACTGAATTGCCCTTGCTTGTACCCAACGAAGATGAGGTTCTAAGGAAACAACTCCTCTTGGTCCCAAATCTTTTCTACCTTTTCTATGAATATGGCGGTAAGCCTTCTCAATCTCTTTCTTAGCTTCCTGATGATCTTCTCATTCTTTGAGAAAGAAACCACTCAGATGAATGTTGTTTGGCTTGTCTCTCATGGGATATCCAAATTGACGATGCACAAGAACAAGATTATAGTTAATTCCTCCATTTGTACCAAGAAGAAGCACATTGGGGAAACTGCAACAACTATCAATAATCTCCACATAATAATAATCTTGATGATACCAATCAATGTTAGAATGAGTGATAGCCATAATCTTCGGGGCCCAACGACGTTCCTTCTTGATATCCCAAAAAGCAACAGTCCGAGGTAAGTGAGAAATAAACCACTGATATAAATACGATGTGCAACAAATGGTCATCCTTCCCTGATAAAAATTCTGAAGATGGATGGAATAATAAGTATCTCCTAAAAATGTAGGGACTGGATTCCTAATCAGAAAGATCCTAATGGCATTAACATCCACAAATTTTCGATGTTAGGAAACAAGAACGGCCCATAGGTAAGCAAAGTAAAGATGGCTTCAAAAACAATTGTACTCTTCATTTTGGCAAAATAACAAGCTTTCTCCAATAAAAATTTGGCAGGTAAACCTCTGATTCCTCCTTTGGTAATCGTGTTAGCCTCATTCTCAAAATTCTTCAAATGAGTCATGGTGGATGTTGTACCCCAAAATTTTCCCTCTCTTCTTTCAATACATTTCTCACAAAAGATCTCAAATGCTCAAGAAGTTTCAAAAGTTGATCAAACAAGCTTACCTCCTAAACACTGAGTCCACAAATTAGGGTTTTGGTTTTATCAAGGATAATTGGACTTTTAATGCCTCAATTTACTTTCATGGTTCACTATAGGTCTCTAAGATTACTCATACCAAGTTTCAAGTCTTGCATCACAAATTTGCTCAATCAATTGCTTATATGACAAAAAATCAGTTTATTGGGTAAAAAGTCAACTATGGTCAATATATAGTCAAACTTCATTATTTTTGGCCAACATCAACATTTTGAAATCATATTTATCAATGGATCAAGGGGTGATCACAATGCCTCAAGAAAATCACTCAAATCATCAAAGGGGCAAAATTGTCAAAATTAGGGTTTTGATTGAGAATGACTGATCGGTGACTTTTGACCTAGTACATGACCTAATGTATTGAAGTATGGTCTCAAGGACTCAAAAATAATATCTTTACCTAATTTAATGGCTCAAATCATTTCTCAATATCAACGGATTGATATTTGAAATTTGATCAACTGATGAAAAGTAAACTGAGACACAAAAAGTCAAACTTTGACTTTTTGATCAACATTGAATTTCAAAGATCAAGAATCATCAAGACATTCAAAAATATAAAACTTGATTATCAAGAATCAAGAGAATCAATAAAGTCAACAAATAGTGAAGATTTTCAAGACTTAGAAAAATTCTAAGTGTTTTTTAACCTTGATAATTTCACTATTTCATGACAATTTTTCACCAAGATGCAAGATGATTCAAGAAAAACTTTCAACAATAAAGTTGTATATATTAATGAATTATTCAACTTTGTCCCTTAGGGTTGATATCAAAAAAATGCTTAGATTTAAATATATAAGCTCATGAAGTCATGATATTTTTACAAAACACTTAGTAAAATGTTCATCAAGTTAGGCAGATTTTTTGTCCCAACTTCTTGGCAATTTTTCACCAAGTTCCAAGTTGATTTAGCCAAAGTTGTAAACATGAAGGTTGTAGAAAATGTTTCCAGATTTCCAAAATTTCCAAGAACTTGAAGAGATCATGCTTGAGCTAGGAGAATAGAAGAGAAGAAGTTGAGCACCCATTCTTGAATTACAAGGCATTTTCATGAAGAATGCATGATTCAATCTCAAGCCATGTTGTACAAATCTTGCTTTGCAGGCTTCTAACTTGAAAATCACTCTATAATTAATTTTTTACACAACTGATTGAGCCATTATCCAAGCATTTGAGCCATTGTACAAGTGATTAATCTATTTTTTGCACAAAGGTAATACTTCCATTTTAGAAAAGCTAACTTTAATCACAATGTCAACTTCTTAAGCCTTGCACTTGTTCCTTCTGATCACACTCTATTGTAAGGTGAAGAAGCAACCATCTACAACCTGTTAACCACCCTAGGATCCTTTGTACTATGCATTGGAACAAGATGTTTCAATATTGCTTCAAAACTAAGTCACCTAGCCATAACTTGGTAAATTACAAACCTGATGTTCTCCTTCCCTCCAACATTTCCCTATAAATAGAGAAACTATTTTGCAAGCCAAACACGAGTTTACAAGCCCTCTAACCCCCGCAAACACTTTGAAATTAGAATTTGCATTCCAAACCTCCATTGTTGCATATTTTGACCAAAAACTTCAAACTCACAATCCACTTGTGCGTTTCCTCTCTAAATCAATCACAAAGCTTCCATACCTCATCCTCATCACTATCTCATAACTGTAACTCCATTTTCATCATCTTCCAAACTCAAAAACAACCACCTGCAACTTGACTTCTCCAGCACGATTCAAGCACTTTCAATATAAAGTAAGAGTTGTATTAGATTCCTATGAGTCCAGTGAAGTTGTCCAGATTATCACAACACTTCCAGGGGTGCTAAAAATCCATACACGGTTTCCAGTTTTGAGGTAAGCTTTCTCAACTTTGAACTCTCTCTATAAGCATCATTGATGGTTACTTTGTGAATAAAAAATGTAGACATCATAGTCCTGAAGCTAACCATGCCTTTAGTTTTCATTTATGTTGCCTGAGTGATGGGAATTTTTGAGTTTCAACTTTCTGAAAAAATTAGGTTTTATTTGGTACCAAACAAAATTCATGTTCATCTTTGATTTATAAGTTTAGTTATTTACATGGTTGAATTCGTATTGAAAAATGGAGCAAATTTCATGTTTACATTTTTGAAAATGGTTGAGAAATTAGCAAGATCAGAAATTCAAAAATGTAACAATGGAGATGCTGGAACGAGGTTAGGGATGAAGTATAGTCAGGACCAAGTTTATTTTATAGTTATTACAACTTGTTCTATAAACGAATGAAACAGTCACCCCAGTGGCAAAAGAAGCGCGCGTAAGGCATTAATGTATAGGGGCATGTGTTCGAGCCCCAGTGGCACCCTTTGTTTATTTCATGATTTGTTATTTCAGATTCAGTGCAAGCAGGTTGGGAGAGTTTATCATGCGCCTTCATTTCAACACCATCAAATCACTATGTCAACAAATCTAACACGTCAGATGCGCTTGTCCACCATGAGCTCTCACAAGCCAGCCATATGGAATCAAAACAACGCCTGGGTTCTTTATCTTGGGCCTAAATTATTTTTCTTTCATACACCCCTTTTGCTAAGACACCACCAGACCCATTTCTTGTCTTTTTATTTCATTTCTGACTTTTACAAAAAAACTGTTTTGGGCCCCAGCGCCCCATTTTTCTTTTTAACCCCATTTTTTCCTTTTGACACCCAGGCCCAATTGTTTTTATTTCTTTTATATTTTCTTTATTTTCATTTATTTATTTATTTTATCTAAACCAAAAATACCAAAAATATATTTTCTTAAATAATTAAATTAAAAATATTTCAATGTAAATATTTTTATTTTATTAAGTTAAATTTCATTATTTTCCTTTACAAATTGATATTAACATTCAAATTATTTCATAAACAAATTATTAGACTTAGGTTTATTTTCTTCTTAAATTTTCAAATTAACTTAGATTTTAGGGTTTGTTAAATAATTAATTAAATCTCTCTTGTAATTGAAATTAATTAGTTAAATTAGGATTAATCTTAAAACCTTTTTCTCCATCAAAAATCCTAAAAGTAATTTCTTTCTTCCTCTTTGCATTTTGTGCATTTTATTATTTATGTACATGGTTTGTAATAGATAATTAAGGCTTTATTGTTTTATTCCCCTTATTCATGAATATTGTACCCCCCATTCCCAAATCCTTGTAATAGCGTAGCACACTTAAAATTTCGCAAGTTATCGCTTTCATTATTATTGTTAGTAATTAGGGTTTGCATGACAAGATTAAAAATCAAACATTAGACAACCCTAATCCAATACAAATAATTGAGTCAAACACACTTTGCACACATGCACCTCTAGCGTAACCAACACTTGTTACCTCAGATAAAAACAGTCATGTCCCTCGAATGTGGGATGTTTTAGCAAATACCCTTGATTAAAAGACTGTAGTCCCTCGATGACCCTTCAATGATGCCATCGGTAAACAATATTAGTCCCTTACAACAATTTCTAAAACATCTTACAACTTGTCTTCTATGATTGTACGATGACCCACGCCTACCCCTCACATCCAATGATATGACTCTCTACCAACTATTGGTAGACAAGAGCTATCTAAAGGAGGAGGAAAAGAACAAAGACTTTTTGAGTAGGTAGATTGCTTGTAATTGCTTGCTCACAAACTAAAACCATTTCCACACCTCACACTTTCAAGAACGAACATCTTTTCAAACAAATATTTTTAAAACAAACACTTTGTATACATTCTCAACAATACGAGAATCGTTTCAAAGTTTGTCGTACTAAGGCATTTTCAAAATATTTTTCAAACTTACACAAACAAAAAGCATTTCAAAGTCAGCTAGCAATTAAGAGCCCGTATATAACTACAGATGAAAAGGGTCCTAACACCTTCCCTTTTCATAACCTACCCCCCGAACTCAAGAAAAATTCTCAAAATGTCTTTCCTGTTCTTTTCACCATTTCCTTTATTGGATAAAAGAAAATTCGGTGGCAACTCTTGCTATCTGCAACATTTGCGATCAAACGTAAAACACCCAAGTCAGTTCTCCCACCGTATTACAGAAATGGCGACTCTGCTAGGGAAATTATTAAAAGTGGGGTTACCTTAAGAGCTAGATCACCTTTATTTTCTTTACTTGTTTGCTTTACATTTGTGGTTATGTTTGGGTCTATTTCTTGAGAAGATCCTATACCCAGATCTGGGGCATATTAGGTAAGTAGCAATAGATCATGGGGACTATGCAGCATAATACCAATATGGTTGAAGAGATGGCTATGTTAGTGTGACACATTTGTTGCTATTGGTGTCCCTTGAGTCCAGCCAAGGAGAACATATGGCCATAGTGTGGTGTCATGAAGCACTAACTAACCGTAGAACCTTAGTTGAACAACTTGGCCATTAGAAAGTAGTGATATAACTGGATTTGGTGCAAGACTAAAGTTGGTTGATACTCAATACTATATTAATTGAAATCGGACTTTCGAGATATTTTGGCCGCAATTTGGATGGTTGAGCTAAAGCAATGCCCGATGAAGAAAGATCAGTGATATTGAGACTCCTAGAACCCAGTTACTTATTTTAGGATAGGTTGAACCAACTAAAATTCAAGAGGGTACTTATCTATAAACCCCATGCAAGCCTAAACCTAAGGCCTTGTGTTCTTTGTTTGTATGTGATTATTTGTTCATGACATCATAGCATCATTCCATAGCATTTTCACTAACCATTTTAAGGACCTAGGGATTTATCTTTGTTCTATTTTGTAGGATATGGCTTCCACTCGCAGAAATACCATCCGACTCAACTTCGTAAGGGTGCCTCCTCAACTTAAAGAGTTAGCATCGAAGGTTCCTGAAAATTCTCCGTTCACCAAAAGATATGGTCGAATTCTCAATCTGGTTACCTCAAGCTTTGCACAAGACATGATGAGGGTTCTCTTTCAGTTCTTTAACTTTGTACATCATTGTTTCACCTTTCCCAATTATAAATTGGTGTCCACAATAGAAGAATTCTCTCAACTACTAGGAGTATCTGTTTTTGGTCAAATAACCTTCACCGATTTAGAGGAAGCTCCAAGACCTGATGTTATTGCCACGACCTTACATTTGAAGAGTTCTACCATTGTAGCTAATTGGGAGACAAGAAGTAGGGTCAAAGGCTTTTTGGCTAAGTTTCTATTAGAGAAGGCTCGACTGTTTTGGGAGGCTATGGATTTGCAAGCTTTTGAAGAAGTCTTGGATCTTCTAATCTATGGGTTGGTACTGTTCCCTAACCCTGACCAACTCATATATGTGAATGTTTTCAAAATTTTCCTTAGTTGTAACCTTATGCCTACATTGCTTGGAGACGTTTTGCACTCTCTGCATACTCGCACTATGAGAAAGAGAGTGACACTTATGTGTTGCGCCTTTGCTATCTAGGTGGTTTATTTTTCACCTTCCCTGATCAGTATTGAAGAATGAGCAAGGTTTGAGGTGGTCGCAAAGGTTAATGTCGCTTTCTCATACAAATATCCATTGGTGCTCTCGATCTCAAGAGGACATTACTATCATTGACCATTGTGGGGAGTTCCCTAATGTTCCATTCTTGGGCATTAGGGGAGGTATTACCTATAACCCTTCTCTAACTCTACGACAATTTGGCTATGCTCGAAGAGATGGTCTCCACGATGCACTCATTCAAGGTATTATATTCGACTATAAGAACGATGTTCAAGGTTATCATCGAAGTTTTGTACATGCTTGGGGCATGGTAAGCAAGGTTGATAGCAAGACTTTGGGGCATAAGAACTCCATCCCTTTGGAGCCTTATCTCAAATGGGTGCGAGCTCGCGCTTAAAACCTCATAATGCCATATCTAGCTATCTTACTAATAGTTGTGTAACCTGTTGCCAAAGGGGGCATTCCTTATACCATTCTCCATCCTAACATGCCTACCGACCTCAAAGACTTGCACAGATCATGGATTCAAATCAAGGGGGAGCGAGACTCCTTTGAAGCTCAATTCTACGCAAGCGAGAAGAAAGTGTTGGAGCTCACCAAGAAACTTCACGAGGAGAAAATCCTGAATGCCTACCTCGACACAAAGAGGAAGCGTCCATGGGAGACTTGAGTCTTAGATCTTAAGAGTTTTCATTTTGTTGTCTCTTCGAGACCTTTTGCTTTTTCTTTGTAAGTCCAAAGGGTAGTTGTAACTCTTAAACTTATTAATACAATTGTTGTTTATGTTTCCTTTTTGGCTAGCAAATTAAAATCTCTTGAGGTCTTTGAAAACATTGCATCCACATAGCATGCATCATATCATAAGTAGGTTTTCTGATATAGTTTCCTCATCTTTTTACTGTTTATTTCATTATAAGATGGATCTAGAGAAAACCGTCAAAGATCTGCAAACTCAACATGCACAATTCCAAGATACTCTCCTTAACCTAGACAAAGGACAGCAAGAAATGATGGCACTTCTGGCCACCCAAAAGAAGACCATGAAACGGGATGTTATCCTCAACATGGGAAGAAGGTTCAAGGGGCCTGCCCAACTGGTTCAAATAGAATAAGCTTCTTCTGAGGAAGAAGACAATTAAGACGAGGATGTTAGAAGCACTAGGGCTAGGGGTGGAAATAAAGAGATTTATGAGGATGAAGACTACTCCAATGAGCAGTACCCACCGGCGGAGGACAAATACAAATAGCTGGAAGACCGACTTAAGGATGTAGAGATCCAAATAGTGTCTGTTTTGGACTTTGGAGACTTAAGTATGGTCCCTAGGGTGGTCATTCCCCACAAATTCAAGGTTCCTGTCTTCGCCAACTATGATGGAATCTCCTGTCTGAAAATGCATCTGAGATCTTATGTCCGTAATATTCAACCACACACCACAGATAGGAAGTTATGGGTGGACTTCTTCCAAGAAATCTTATCTAGAACACAATTGGAATGGTTTTATCAACTTGAGGGGACTAATATCCACACATGGAAGGATATGGCTACTTTCTTCTACATACAATACTAATACAATGCTGACCTTGCACCAACTCGTGTGTAGTTACAAAGTATGACTATGGATTCAAATGAAGGCTTTAAGGAGTATGCTCAAAAGTGGAGGGACCTGGCTGGAAGGGTGCAACCCCCTTTAACTTACAGAGAATTATTAGACATGTTCATGGGCACCTTGACTGGTCCATTCTTTAACTTGCTGATTGGGAGTTCTTCGTCAGGGTTTACTAAGCTGATCTTGATTGGCGAGCAAGTTAAAAGTGGAATCAAAAGAGAAAATATCCCAATGGCCTCCACCTCTAGTGCTGTGAAAAAACCATTCATTGGTAATAAAGAAATTAATGCTGCTTATGGACAAAGGAGCCATATCAAGAATGGTCGTCATCAGTCAGTAGGAGCTGTACTAATTTCTAACTCGACCCCATCTCAACGACCACAACAATCAAACAATCAGCAAAGGCCAGATGCCCCTAGAAGGAAGTTTACTAGAATTAACATGCCACTGTCTCAAGCTTTACAACATCTGTTGAAGGCAGACTTGGTAATGCTGCGAGATCCTCATCCAAGTCCCAATATTGCCTCTCCCAAATATAATCTGAATGTGAAATGTGCCTATCATTCAAATAGTCTTAGCCATGATACCAACAATTATTGGGCATTGAAGAATAAGATCCAAGATTTGATTGACAACAAAGTGATTGAGTTTGACCTTCCGCAAACCCCAAATGTGATTACCGCACCCAGGCCCAGTCATGGTAAAGGTGTCAATGCCATTGACGATGTCTCATTTGTCTCCACCATCAGTGATCTGACTACTCCCTTAATAACCGTTAAGAAGAATCTATTAAGAGTCGGTTTATTTCTAGGATGCCTTGAAAATTGTTACTATTGTGCTTCCCAAACCAATGGTTGTATATGGCTAAAGAAAGGTATTTAACGCCTGATTGATAGACATGAAATTTTGTTCAAGAAAACTCTGTCCATGAAGAGTTTTCTTGAAAATGTATCCCAAGAACTGAGACTTGAAGATCTTTACATAATCACAATTTCCAATACTCCTATTAGGATCACCTCTAAAGGCCCTATAAGGATTCCTGTTAAACCAAGAGTGGCTCCCCTGATTATCACTACACCGGGGCCAATTCCTTATTCATCTGACAAAGTTGTGCCTTGGAACTATAGGGAGGAAGTTTATTATCACGGTGTCAAGAAAGAGCCATGGATTAATGAAAATGAAGAACCTAAAATTAAAAACATTGCCGGAACTAGTAAGGTCACTAGGACAGGAATGGTCTTCTCTACGGAGATCTCTCCTCCAACAACTACTGCAATACCTGTTCGTATTCCTGCTGCTAGACCAACTGCCGATACCTGAGGTAAAGAGAAAGTGATTGGGCCTTCCCGGACGAGGCATCATCAAAAGATGTTACACTTGAAGACCCATATATTCAAGAGATGGAAGAAATTCTGAAGATCATCCAAAAAAGTGACTACAAAATAGTTGAACAACTGGGACAGACACCCTCAAAGATATCCATGTTGTCCTTTTTGTTGTGCTCCGAAGCACATGCCAAAGCTCTATTGAAATTCCTAAAGAATGCCCATGTACCACAAGAGACCACGGCTGATCAATTTGACAACTGTATTGCAATCCTAATTGCTGATAATGGCTTGGGATTTTCTGATGTAGATTTAACTCCGGTGGGGAAGAATAACAACAAGGCTCTCCACATATCTATTGAAAGAAAAGTCACAACTTTGGCGCATGTGTTAGTAGATACTGGGTCCTCCATCAATGTTTTGCCCAAAGGTGCTTTGGATAGACTGGACTGTGAAGGGCTGGTGCTGGAACCCGACGATATTATGGTAAGAGCCTTTGCTGGTTCGAAAAGAATGGTTCATGGAAAGGTTGATCTCCAAATCAAGGTGGGATCTCAAGTATTCAATTCAACTTTTTATGTAATGGATATCCACCCGACCTATTCTTACTTGCTTGGACACCCATGGATTCATGGGGAAGGTGCGGTTACCTCTACATTGCATCAAAAGCTGAAATACCCAATGAAAGGAAAGATTGTCACAGTCTGTGGAGAGGAAGAATATATGGTCATTCATTTGAATTCTTTGAAATATGTTGAAATGGATGGCGAATTTATTAAAACCCCTTCCAAACATTTGAAGTAATTCCTCCTACGATTGTTGTTGCTAAAGATACTATTCCTGATACCCATAAGGGCATACCAAAAATGGCCTCTCTAAAATCTGTTAGGGATGTTGTAGAAGATGGAGGTTGCACTATGTGGGGGCAACTTCCTGACATCCCCTACAAATCTCAAAATTTTTGATTGGGTTTTACTTCAAAGGCCCATAAAGAGGTTCGTCATGTTCACGCTAGAAGACCACCCCTCCCTATTAACAACAATGAAGTTAGCGCTTTGGAAGACATTGATAGTGATGGTGACTTGGATGATTGGATACTCCCTACTATTGATGGTGTACTCAACAACTGGAAGGACAGAGACTTCATCTCAATCTCCTTCAGCCAAGAGTAATTTCTATTACCTATTTTTATTACTCTAAGAAGTTTGTCTCTATAATTTTTGTTTAAAATAATGACTTTAAACCATGTGCCTTGCTCGGGGCACAATGGTCTATTTGTTAAGGGTTGTCATTCCATATATCATATGCTCATTTAATGAAAACATTGGACGATTTTGCATTAAAATTTTGTGTTCCTTGTCTTTCTTTTACTTTACTGCATTTTCAAAATAGCCACGTGACCTTACATGCACACACACACACACACACACACACACACACACACACACACACACACACATTTTCAGATCCACATCCACTCCAGATCTCATTGACAACAATTCTTCTATTGCCATTTATGACTTCGAAAATCCAATCTATCAAGCCGAATACGAAGGTGAAGAAGATTGTGAGATACTTGGAGAACTCGCCAGACTCCTGATACAAGAGGAAAAGGCTATCCAACTGCACGAAGAATCGGTCGAAGTGATAAACTTGGGTACTGAGGCAGATAAGAAAGAAGTCAAGATAGGTTCCAATTTGGAAGACAGTGCCAAGAGCATATTGGTTCAGATGTTGCATGACTATGTTGAGTTATTTGCTTGGTCATACGAAGACATGACGTGGCTTGACATTGATATCGTGTTTCATCGTCTGCCAATGAAAGAGGGTTGTTCTCTGATTAAACAAAAGGTTCATCACAATGTGTCCTAATATGTCTGAGAAGATCAAGACTGAGGTAATGAAACAATTCAATGCAGGTTTCTTGGCAGTGACGTACTATCCCCAATGGGTTGCCAATGTTGTTCCAATGCCAAAGAAATACGGTAAGGTCCGTATGTGCATAGACTACATGGATTTAAATAGGACAAGCCTCAAAGACGAATTCCCACTACCATATATTGATGTCTTGGTTGACAACACTACTTAACATAAGGTATTCTCCTTCATGGATGGCTTCTCGGGTTACATCCAAATCAAAATGGCGCCTGAAGATATGGAGAAGACCACCTTTATCACACAGTGGGGCACCTTCTGTTATAAGGTCTTGCCATTTGGGATGAAGAACGCAGGAGAAACTTATCAACAGGCTATGGTGGCTTTATTTTATGATATGATTCATCATGAGATATAAGTCTATGTGGATAACATGATAGAGAGATCACAAACTAAGGAAGAGCATCTTGTTCATTTGTAGAAACTGTTTGATAGGCTGAAAAAATACAAGCTGAGTCTGAATCCAAGCAAATGCATCTTTGGGGTAAGATCTGGAAAGCGCCCAGGCTTCGTCGTTAGTGGAAAAGATATTGAGGTCGATCTTTCCAAAGTCCAAGCTATCCAAGAAATTCTAGCTCCTCGTACTGAAAAAGAGGTGAGAGGTTTCTTAGGACGACTCAACTACATTGCCCAACTCATTTCTCACCTGACTGTTACTTGTGAGCCACTCTTCAAGCTACTGAAGAAAGATCAAGTAGTGAAATGGAATGATGACTGCCAAATAGCTTTTGACAAGGTCAAAGAATATCTTCAAGAACCTCTAATTATGATGCCAATAGTTGAAGGAAGACCTTTGATCATGTACTTAACCGTGTTAGAGAATTCAATAGGGTGTGTGCTGGGGCAACATGACAAGTCTGGTAGAAAAGAGCATGCAATATAATACCTTAGCAAAAAGCTTACTGACTATGAAACAAGATATTCACTGCTCGAGAAAACTTGTTGCGCTTTGGCATGGGATGCTCCCCGACTAAGACAATATATGTTGACTCTTACTACTCTATTGATCTCTAAGATGGATCCCATCAAGTACATCTTTGAGAAGCTAGCTCTCTCCAGAAGGATAGCCCGATGGCAAATGATCTTAACTGAATACGACATTCAGTACACTACACAAAAAGCAATAAAAGGAAGTGTACTGGCAGATCATTTGGCGCATCAAGCTGTGGATGACTACCAATCTATGAACTTTGAATTCCCAGATGAGAATATTATGCTGGTTACAGATTGTGAAAAGCATGGACCGTATGAAGGACTCGAGCAAGGATGCCGGTGGACTATGGTTTTCGATGGAGCTTCTAACACATTGAGTATTGAATTAGTGTTGTGATCATCTCCCCTGAAGGTTGCCATACACCTTTCACTGTTAGGATTTGCTTTGACTGTACCAATTACATGGCTAAGTAAAAAGCATGCATCTTGGGTCTTAAAGTTGCTATTCACCTAAGAATTAAATTCTTAAGTGTATATGGAGACTCAGCTTTGGTAATCAGTCAAGTTAAAGGAGAGTGGGATACAAAACATCCAAATATTATCCCTTAATAATAACTTGTGCTAACCTTGATCCCGTACTTTGAAGAGGTTACCTTTGAACACATTCTGAGGGAAGAAAATCAGTTGGCAGATGCTTTAACTACCATGTCATCCATGTTCAAGGTCAAGTGGGACAATGAAGCTTCCAGAATTACTGTCAAAAGATTTGACGAACCAACGCACTGCTATGAGATTGACACTGATGGAGTAGAGGAGAAGCTTTGGTTTCACGAAGTGAAAATGTACCTTGAAGCTCAAGAGTATCCTAAAGGGGCGTCATTCAATGACAAGAAATTCCTATGGAGGTTCTCTGCCAAATTCTTCCCGAGCAATGGGATTTTTTACAAATGCAACCATGATTCAACTCTGCTTCGTTGTATGGACAAGAAGGAAGTAGAGAAGATTATGGAGGACAAGCACGAAGGCATCTTTGGTACTCACTCTAGTGGACATACTATGGCCAATAATATTCTGAGAGCTGGCTACTATTGGTCGACTATGGAAACTGATTCTCACGACCACTCGAGGGCTTGCCATAAGTGCCAGATTTATGCTGATAAGGTTCACGTGCCTCCAGTTCCTTTGAATGTCATAACTTCTCCTTGGCCATTTTCAATGTGGGGCATTTATATGATTGGGGAAATCAAACTTACTGCCTCTAATGGACATCGTTTCATTCTTGTCTCCATTGACTACTTTACCAAGTAGGTTGAAGCAGCTTCATTTTCCTTAGTTACCAACAGCGTTGTGGGCCGATTTATCAAGCATAACCTCATCTTTCGGTATGGTATCCATGAGAGGATCATCACTCACAATGATACCAACCTTAACAATGCCATTATCATAGAAATCTGCACGCAGTTCAAAATTAAGCATCACAACTCTTCTCCATAAGACCTAAGATGAATGGAGCAGTAGAAGCCGCCAACAAGAATATAAATAAGATTATGCAAAAGATGGTGGTGACCTATAAAGACTGGCATGAGATGCTACCATTTGCTCTTCATGACTATCGTACTTCGGCGTCAACATTAACTGGGGCAACCCCATTCTCTCTAGTCTACGATATGGAAGTCGTCCTTCCTATCAAAGTCCAAATTCCTTCTCTAAGAATCATGAAATATGAATACTTGGACGAAGACGAGTGGATTCAGACTAGGTTGGGTCAGTTGAATTTGATTGATGAAAAGAGGCTGACTGTTGTCTGTCATGGTCAGATGTACCAAAAATATATGATTAAGGCATTCAACAAGAAGATCAAGCATCAGGTATACCAGGCTGGTGACTTGGTAATAAAGCGCATCATTCTACCACAAGGTGATCCCAGGGGAAAATGGACTCCCGCCTACGAAGGGCCATTTGTTGTCAAGAAAGTATTCTCGGAGGGTGCTATGATGCTAACCACTATGGATGACGAAGATTTCCCGCACCCTGTGAACACAGACATAGTAAAAAATACTATGCATAAAAATGACCCACTGGGTTGACACACCTAGGAAAAAATAAGGGCATCCCGATGAACCAAAAGGGTTCTAGAAAAATTAGGGATATATACAAAAGATTATACACCCGACAAGTTAAAAACTTGAAAGGGAGGCTTGGGCAAAAAAGGGTATCCTGGTGGACTGAAAACCCGAAAGGGCGGTCCGGGAAAAAATTATGGATTAAAAGTGTACGACTATGTCCCGTTGGATCATTTACATGCAAGATTTATTACCAAAGTCGAAAGTTCAAATGGTTCAATCAACTTCTTCCAATGGAAAAGGACGAGATGTTCAAAGACATAGGGGCAATAGCAGAGTTGAAACCTAATGAGATCATTTCCACATGGCTATTCATTTTGTTTTCACTTTGTATTATTTTTATTTCACGACGACTTCCTCTTACAAGCATTTCCGTCTGTTTATACAAAATCGTCTGTTTATAGGCAAATTATCAATATAGATATACTTTAAAGTCCAGACTTTTAGTTTTTTTGTTTTGTTTGCAAAAACGTCCAACGACTAAAATTGAATGAACATATGCATATGAACATGATTAACTGTTAACAAATATATACATAATAATATGAATAAACATTTACTCAAAACTCTAGGAGCTGGGATGACATTCAAGCTGTCCATGAATCCCCATAGAATACCTTTCATAAGGTTATCCCTAGTGAAGTTTCCAGAGCCACTTCTATGAGATTCTCTCCCACAGAGTAATCTTCACAAATAAAGGATACATTTCCTATAATCTCACTGGAAGATCACTCTAGCAAATAAAAGAGTATAATCTCTTTCCCGACAATACCACTAACCTACGGAGTTTCTAATAAATACGCTTCCTAGAAATTCTCTCCCCCAGCTGAGTTTGATCCTCCAAAACTACAAAACCCCTACCGAGTTTCTTCTCTTTAGCAAACTCAATTTCCCCAGGAGAGTTTGTTTCCTCAGCAGAATACTTTTCCAACAACATGGTTTATTTCCCCAACAAACTACAGTTTCCCCAGCTACTGCAAATCACTGACGAAATTCTTCTCCCCGGTAAAGTTCCACTATCCCTAGAGAGTTGCTGTAAAACCTGGAACCCGACTAGATACCAGTTAATTCTTTTCCTCTCCAGATGAATCGAAATATTATCTATCTTTTTTATCCCCAGTCAGGATATATAAGAATTAAATTTCCCAGTAGAGCAATGAATGACCAATGTTCCTAAACTCTACTCCCCAAATAGAAATCCATACATCCCCAACGGAGTTTCCTCAATCAAGCGAGCAGGAATCCCCAATGGAAGCATTCTAGATAGGATTGAAGATACACATACTATTCATCCCCAGCAATAGTCAAGAATTTATTTTCCCAGACAAAGATATTGCACAGGCTTACAAAGATACACTTCAACAACATTTAACATTCATACATCATAACATATGCATACGAAACGCATATAGCACAATCACATTTATTTTGAGAACATCATTACGCAATGCATTTCATACATCATGACATTTCGCACAACTAACTCTCTGCCTTTTCAGTAAAGATCAATCGACAAACGAATATGATTATGATCGGTGGAAATAGAACTGACTGTTTTTAAGCTGGTTTCGCGAAATTTCGCGGTAAGCAAGAGTCGCCACCGTCTTTTATGTTCTCTAATATGGAAAGGACAAAAGCACATCAAAATTCCTTATTCGAGAATGTTCTCGGTTCGGGAGGTAGATTTATAGAAAGGGAAGGTGTTAGCACCCTTTCTATCCGTGGTTATCTACGGGCTCTTAGGTACTTGCTCTTATGTTTTCAAAAATTGTTTGCTTTTCAAGTGTGTGTGGGTTTGAAAAAAGTTTCGTTTGAAAAATTTCTAAGTAACTCTTGTATCAGTCCTCAAGAGTGTATGAAAAATTTGTTTGAAAACTTTTGAAAGTGTGAGTGCGAAAAGTTGTTTTTGTTTTGTTTTTGAAAAGAGCAAGTACCCATGAGTCATCTACCTACCCTAAGGAGTTAAGCTGTGTAAGAGTCCTTTAGATAGTGCTATCCCACCATTGAGAGGTAGGTAGCACCATCGTTGGAGTTGTTCGGGTCAATTCGATTATCGGGACAGTGTGGTCACCAAAGCAACGGTAGGACACCTTAGAAGTAATCCTAATGTCCTAGATCCTTTTTTATCCGAGGCAACCGTTTCGAGGCAACTGGATCTTTAGACAAAGGGTGACCTCTAAGACGTCCTATACTTGATGACCACGTTTCGAGGCAACGAGTGAAGCGTACCTTAGGAGTGGCATGTGCTTTGTGTGTTGTTTTTCAGTTAATTGTCTTTGTACATGTTATTTGTGAGCTACGGATTAATTTTATTTACATACATTCGTTCATGCATTTAGCAGTTAGGAATGCGGAAAATAAATTGCAGAAAGATAAATTCTACGCTATTACAAGGCGCGGGTCTATACATCGCCAAAAAACAAAGACCCGTTTTGTAAAATAAAGTGCGAGAAAATTAAAGAAAGCAATAAAATCCTAATTACTATTACATCCTCTGTAGAAATATAAAAATATAATAAAAAAAAATGAAAATGCGCGAATGGAAATTTAATCGGGAACGTCCTAAGGGTTTTGACCCTTTTTAGAAAAGAATTGAATTTTTTTGTCTTTTTTGTGTAATTAATGAAATTAAAACTAATAACTAACTAATTAATTTAATTAAAAGAAAAAATATTTTTTGTGTTTTTATGTTTTTAATGAAATAAAATATAAGGAAATATAATTAAAAGTTAATAAAAACCTAATTCTAGATTTATTTTAGTTATTAAGAAAAAAAGGTTAAAGTTTCCTAATTAAAACTAATTCAATTTATTAGTATTTATTTACAAAAATAAAATGAAATTAATAATAATAATAATATTAGTTCTTTTTTTTTATTTTTATGAAAAAAAGTTAGTTATGTTAATTTAGTGATAATTAGAAAAATTAATTAATAAACAAACAAAATAGAAATATAAAACAAGAAGAAAAAGAGATGAACCAAAAAAAAAGGGGGGTTAAGTGAAGCAATCTGGGCCCAATAGTGATCAAGCCCTTTGCTGACTTTTGGAATTTCCTGCGCCTGTGTTGACTCCTGAGCACCATGGTCTTCATGCTTTGGCCACTGGATTGGCGCTTGAGACACTTGGCACGCTGATTGTTGGAGATGTATGATGGACTTTTGCTGGAACACTGCATTGGAATATGTTAGAAAAAATATGAACAATTATATGGGGGACCTGGGAATCGAACCCAGGTCCCAATGGTTGCAAGCCACGCCATCTTCCACTGAGCCACTTGAGTGTTTTTGTTAACATAACAAACAAAGAAAATTAAATATGAAAACAAACGTTATTCTGGAAACTAAAAAAAATCCGCGCGTTTATTTGAACCAGCCAGCCATGCATGGACACCTCATCATCGTCTTCGTTTATCTACAAAATAGAAACAAGATAGCGGGGGTTTTTAACCCCCACAATGCAAGACTGTGGAAAATAGCGATTAGCTATATAGTGAACATAAAAAGGGCGCGATGGTTGGGTTGTGTTTGTCTCGTCCTTCTGAGTTCAACCATGAGTCTTGGAGGTTATGATTTTACAGTATGTGCAAAGCCCCAATTCGAAAGCTCTGAAACCCTAGAACTTAACAATGGAAACTTTCATTTTAGAGCACCATAATCAAATTACATTATATCAAAAGCTTCATAACAATGTTAGAAATGCAAAGCAGTAATCAAAGTGTGTTAATGATGCATAAAAAATGAATTTTGATTATGGAAAAAGATGATGAACCGTGTGACTGTATTGAGCGATTCTTTGAGGTTTTTGTCTTGTTGATGATTGCAAATCGTTCCTGGCAATGCTGGGAATGTGTTTGGATCAAGAGGAATGCTTGAATTGCACTGGAAGATTGAAAACAGTTTTTGGTTTTTTCTTCCAATTTTTGAATTTGGTTATGCCGTTTTAGGTGTCTCTCGGTCGTCCTTTTGATTGGAGAGGCTTGCATATGTATGCTTGAATGAGAATCAGTCACATTAAGGAGCTTTTAACCATTGCCATTAAGCTTTGGGTTTCCTCATAACCACCATTAAAGAAACTTGCCATTTTGTTCAAAATTTGAATTTCATGCTTGAAATGGACTTTACACGAATTTGGCATGTGTATTATGATGCATCAAGGTCATTCAAACCACAAGATATCACTTAATAAATTTTTTTGATTTTTATTTGAATTTTATGGATTTAAAATGAACTAAATCAATAAAATTAAATAAAAATAGAGAAAATAAATGTTTAATCTTGAATTTAATCATGGGACACTTGGGTGGCATGAAAAGGATGAATCAAGTGGAAAAAGTGGGCTCTTTTGTCGAAAATTGAAGTTTCAAGGATAGTTGACTTTTGCCATTTCACAAAAATTTCCCAACTTCTCCAATGCATATCTTGCTCAATTTTGATCATATGAACATGTTCTTGGACATTTTGGAAAGGTTTTGAAGTCCTCTAACCAATGCCTTTGGTCCCATGTCATTTTGATTTACCAATCTCAAGTTATGGTCTTTGACTTAAAATGCCTTTTTGTTGACTTTTGAAAATGACCTATAATGTTGAAATTGATAACTTTTTGTGAGAGCATTTCTTGGTCTTTGAATGTGAAGATGAATTGTAGGAAATGTCCTCCCCTTCAAAATGATCATTGGATGGGATTTTTCTGATGAACCATGAAAAAGTTATGCCTTGGTCAAGTTATAGTTGACTTTTCAGCTGTCCAAAAATAGAAACTTTTGACACCTTGATGATTTTTGAGCCATTCTTGTGGAATCATGATCAAGATTTGATCCAATGATGATTGTGGCTTCAAAATAAGATGTTGACCAAATTTTTTGACTTTTGACTGCCAAATGACCATTTTGCCCCTGTAGTTGATTGTAGAGCAAATAGGGCTTTTGACTGTGCAACTTGATGCTGTGAGCCTTGAAACTTAACATGTAGGTGCTTGACAATGTATATGAGCATATGGGACTTGATTAAGCCCCTTGAAAACCTCAACTTCCTTGCAAGAACCAAAACCCTAATTTGACTGGCTTTAGGAGAGTGGTTGACTGTGTGACTCCTTGAGTAGACTTGAGCAAATTGAGATGATGCTTGTCAAAACTTTGAAGGATATGGGAGGGCAAATTTTGGGGTACAACAGTTGCCCCTGTTCAATCTTCTTAGACCTGAGGATGTAGATTGGCGCGCGTGCCTTTCGTGATCCGAGGGTGGAAGATGATTGGACACTAAAGTGCCCAGAAATTTGCACTCACATAGAATTGTATCAGCAGTGTGATGTCGGGAATGGGCTTACAGATGCCATTTGGAGAGATGGTGGATAGGAGGATGGGCTTATAGATGCCATCTGGAGGTGTGACAAAACTTTGTCGGGGATGGGCTTATAGATGCCATTTGGAACTGTGATGGATAATTTGTGGAGATGGGCTTATAGATGCCATCTAGGTGTCGATCGCGTAAGAGATTCCTTAGAGAGAACTTGCGTACCTGAGAAAGAAAGATAATTACCTGGCCTGTTACAGGGGTTGATCTTCAAACTCTTCATGTAGATATGCCCTGGCTGGATACAGGTGTCGAATCTACAAACTCTTCAGACGTGCCCTGACTGGATACAGGAATTGAATCTGGAATTAGTTGTCAACAGATATGCCCTGGCTGGATACAGGAATCGAATCTTCAAACGTGCCCTGACTGGATACAGGAATCGAATATGGAAATAGTCGTCAACGAATATGCCCTGGATGGATACAGGAATCGAATCTTCAAACTCTTCAGACGTGCCCTGGCTGGATACAGGAGTCGAATCTGGAATTAGTCGTCAACAGATATGCCCTGGCTGGATACAAGAATCGAATCTTCAAACTCTTCAGACGTGCCCTGGCTGGATACAAGAATCGAATCTGGAATTAGTCGTCAACAGATATGCCCTGGCTGGATACAGGAATCGAATCTTCAAACTCTTCAGACGTGCCCTGGCTGGATACAGGAATCGAATCTGGAATTAGTCGTCAACAGATATGCCCTGGCTGGATACAGGAATCGAATCTTCAAACTCTTCAGACGTGTCTTGGCTGGATACAGGAATCGAATCTAGAATTAGTCGTCAACAGATATGCCCTGGCTGGATACAGGAATCGAATCTTCAAACTCTTCAGACGTGCCCTGGCTGGATACAGGAATCGAATCTAGAAATAGTCGTCAACAGATATGCCCTGGCTGGATACAGGAATCGAATCTTCAAACTCTTCAGACGTGCCCTGGCTGGATACAGGAATCAAATCTGGAAATAGTCTTCAACAGATATGCCCTGGCTGGATACAGGAATCGAATCTTCAAACTCTTCAGACGTGCCCTGGCTGGATACAGGAATCGAATCTGGAATTGATCGCTCACAGATATGCCCTGGCTAGATACAGGTATCGAATCTGGAATTGCGACAGTTGATAGTAATTATCTTTGGATTGACCTTTTTCCTGAAAAGGCAAAACGTCAGTTGTATGCAATGTCATGATGTGTGAAATGCATGACGTCATGATGCTCTCAAAAATATATGAGATTTGTGTTGTATGATGCGTATGCATGCTATAATGTATGAAGATGTGACGTTTATGAATGTATTCTCGTCTAGGAAAATAAATCCTTGACGAATGCCGGGAGCTTGAATCCTGGGCTGATGTTGAAGAGTGAAGTTCTTCATTTCCGCTGATGATGATGGTTGCAAGAATAATCCGGTAGGAGAAGATGACTCCGTTGGGGAATGAACTTGATGAAGAGGTTACTCTGCGGGTTACTCTGCGGGGAATTGCTCTGTGGGAAGAGATACTTCGCTGAGGTTTGATGATAACTCCGCTGGGGATACCGTTGATGAGTTATGCTAAGGAATTTGATGAACTCCGCTGGGGATAGGAAGAACTTTGTCGAGGACGATCTTTCCGTGGTTTTTAGCTGAGGATAACCCAGTTATAAGCTCTGGTGGAGAATAACCTTTGAATAGAGCCGGGGAGACGCGTTTGTACTCTGCAGGTGATAGCTTCCAGAATCTACTGTGGGATAAGCTTCCTACTGGGGAGATGGTTCAACTTTCCTGGGGAAGTTTTGGGACTGCACTGGGGAAGTGGCTCCACTGGGTGTCTGGTATTCCGCCGGGGACCAATCTTAGATCAAGACTACCGAGGATGCTTGTTTAGGAACAACTGTATACTCCGCTGGGGAATATTGAGATTTGCTGGGGATACCCATCTTCCTTAGGGCTGACAGTAGGCTAACTCTGCTTGGGGAGAGTGTCGCTGACTTGCTGGAAATATTATGCCTTTTCAGGGCTGATGGGAGATCAACTCTGCTCGGGGAGAATTGTTGAATCTTGTCTTACTCTCAGGGAGTGAAGGTAACTTGGTTATGTTCTTCAGCCGAACCTACCTTGGTACCTTGGTAGATAGAGCAACTAGATCGCTTAGACAACTCATTATTGCCCCTGTTTCTAATGTCACCTGTAATTAATCCTTTGTTTCGTATGCAAATATTTATGAGTTAGCAATTAGTGTCAAATGCATATATCAAAAATGAACATTGGACGTTCTTCGCAAGACAAAACAGAAAAAGGAAAAACAATTGGCAATTTGTCTGAAAAGTGAATTTGTATTTGATTTTGAATTTGCCTGTAAATAGGCGTTTATGTACAAGAGGCTGACGTCCTAGTAAGAGAACGCCGCCAAACAATAGAGTTTATACAATTTGTACAAAGGAAAACAAAACAGCTATGTGAAAAATCCCACTGAGTTCCAAACTCTGCTATCGCCTTTATGTCTTCAAGCATCTCATCACTTTACTGCTTAGTTAAAGATGAAGCTGACTGATGGATGCCGTCTGAACCTGCTAGTTGATGTTGGATTCTGGATGCAACGTGATCCAATGAGACATAGTATTACGCTTTAATCCCTAACTTTTTCCTGGACCGCCCTTTCGGGTTTTCAGTCCACCGGGATACCCATTTTTTCCCAAGCCGCCTTTTCAGGTTTTCGACTTGCCGGGTGTACAGATTTTTTTCATTTCATCCCTTATTTTTGCCCGAACCCTTTTGGTTCGCCGGGAAGCACTTATTTTTGCCTAGGTGTGTCAACCTAGCGGGTCTTTAATTCATGCGTAGTATCTTTTTACTATGTCTGCATTGGCGGGGTGAGGAAGGTCGTCGCCATCCATGGTGGTTAGAATCATGGCTCCTCTTGAGAAGACATGTTTAACCACAAATGGCCCTTCGTATGTGGGGGTCCATTTGCCCCTGGGATCACTTTGAGGAAGGATGATGCGCTTGATTACTAGGTCTCCGACTTGATACTCTTGTCGTCTGACTTTCTTGTTAAATGCCCTGATCATCCGTTTTTGGTACGTTTGACCATGACAAATAGCAGTGAGTCTCTTTTCGTCAATTAGGTTTAATTGATCAAGTCGAGTCTGGATCCAGTCATCTTCGCTCAAACCTGCATCCTTCATTATTCGGAGAGAGGGTATATGGACTTCGATAGGCAAGACTGCCTCCATGCCATAGACCAAGGAAAAGGGTGTTGCCCCGGTTGACGTCCTTGCTGAAGTACGGTACCCATGAAGAGCAAATGGTAACATCTCGTGCTAGTCTTTATATGTCACCGTCATCTTCTGCACAATCTTCTTAATGTTCTTATTCGCTGCTTCTACAGCCCCGTTCATCTTCGGCCGGTAGGGAGAATAGTTGTGGTGCTGTATCTTGAATTGCTCGCAGAGCTCAGTAATCATCTTATTATTAAGATTGGTACCATTGTCCGTAATGATCCTCTCAGGTACACCGTAGCGACAGATCAGGTTATGCCGAATGAACTGTGCCACGACGTTCTTGGTTACCGTAGCGTAGGAAGCTGCCTCGACCCACTTTGTGAAGTAATCAATCGCTACCAGGATGAAGCGATGCCCGTTGGATGCCGTAGGTCTGATCTCGCCGATCATATCAATGCCCCACATTGCAAAAGGCCAAGGTGCTGTCAAGATGTTTAGAGGAACTGGAGGAACGTGCACCTTATCAGCATAGATCTGGCATTTGTGACACGTCCGAGAATGTTGGTAACAGTCAGCTTCCATTGTGGACCAGAAATATCCTGCCCGAAGGATTTTCTTTGCCATAGTATGTCCACTGGAGTGTGTTCCGAAGGTACCTTCATGTAGCTCTGCCATGATCTTTTCTGCTTCAGTCTTATCCACATAACGCAGTAGGGTTGAATCATGGTTTCGCTTGTACAGAATGCCGTTGCTAAGGAAGAATTTTGCAGCGAATTTTCTTAGGAACTTCTTGTCGTTGACAGATGCGCCTTCAGGGTATTCTTGAGCTTCCAGGTACCTCTTCACCTCATGATACCAGGGTTTTTCAGTTACCTCTTGAACCTCAAGATCACAGCAATATGCAGGTTCGTCCAACTTCCATATAATGATCCGGGGAGCCTCGTTGTCCCATTTGACTTTGAACATAGAAGACATCGTAGCTAGCGCGTCCGCCAACTGATTCTCCTCTCTTGGGAAGTGTTCAAAAGTTATCTCCGTGAAATGGGGGATCAATGTCAACACATACTCTTTGTAAGGAATAAGATTCGTGTGTTTCGTATCCCACTCGCCTTTGATCTGATTGATCACGAGAGCGGAATCTCCGAAGACACTCAGAAACTTGATCCTTAAGTCAATTGCAGCTTGAAGACCCATAATGCACGCCTCATACTCTACCATGTTGTTGGTGCAGTTGAAACATAGCCGGGCAGTGAGTGGAGTATGAGTGCCTTTGGGGGATATGATCACAGCGCCGATGCCATTACCCAAAGCGTTTGAGGCTCCGTCAAAGTGCATAGACCATCGGGATCCTTCCTCAGGTCCTTCATCCGGTCCAGGTACTTCACAATCAGTCACTACCATGATATCCTCGTCTGGAAATTCAAAGTTCATAGATTGGTAGTCGTCCACTGCCTGGTGTGCCAAATGGTCTGCCAATACACTTCCCTTGATTGCTTTTTGAGTCGTGTACTGGATGTCGTATTCTGTCAAGATCATTTTCCATCTTGCTATTCTTCCGGACAAGGCAGGCTTTTCGAATATGTACTTGATTGGATCCATTTTTGAAATCAAGAGAGTAGTGTGAGTCAACATATACTGTCTCAGCCGGTGAGCAGCCGATACCAAAGCACAACAAGTTTTCTCGAGCAGTGAGTATCGGGTCTCACAGTCGGTAAACTTTTTGCTAAGGTAGTAAATAGCATGCTCTTTTCAGCCAGACTCGTCATGCTGCCCCAGCACACACCCCATTGAGCTGTCAAGTACTGTCAAGTATAAGATTAGAGGTCTCCCTTCAACCGGAGGCATAAGAATGGGTGGTTCTTGGAGATACTCTTTGATTCTGTCGAAAGCGGCCTGACATTCATCATTCCAACGTACTACTTGATCTTTCTTCAGCAGCTTGAAGATTGGTTCACAGGTAGCAGTTAGGTGCGAGATGAATCGGGCAATGTAGTTCAGCCGTCCTAGAAAGCCTCTGACTTCCTTCTCTGTCTTGGGAGCTGGCATCTCTTGTATGGCTTTCACCTTGGCAGGGTCCACTTGAATACCTTTGTCACTCACGACGAAGCCTAGTAATTTTCCAGATCTTACCCCGAAGGTGCACTTGTTTGGGTTCAACCTTAGCTTGTACAACTTCAGATGGTCAAACAGCTTCTGTAGATGGTCAAGGTGTTCCTCCTCAGTTTGAGACCTTGCAATCATGTCGTCGACGTATACCTCTATCTCATGATGGATCATGTCATGAAATAAAGCAACCATGGCACGTTGGTAGGTTGCCCCAACATTTTTCAACCCAAAAGGCATGACCTTGTAGCAAAAGGTGCCCCACTGAGTAACAAAAGTGGTCTTCTCCATGTCTTCAGGAGCCATCTTGATTTGATTATAACCGGAGAAGCCGTCCATGAAAGAGAATACTTTATGCTGAGCAGTATTGTCAACCAGAACATCGATATGAGGCAGAGGGAAATTATCCTTAGGGCTCGCCCTGTTCAAATCCCTGTAATCAACACACATTCTGACTTTACCATCTTTCTTCGGCACCGGAACCACGTTGGCAACCCACTGAGGGTAAGAAGTTACTGCTAGAAAACCAGCGTCAAATTGTTTCATAACCTCAACTTTGATTTTCTCGGACATTTTCGGACGCATGCGGCGGACTTTCTGTTTAACCGGAGGGCAGTCTTCCTTGGTAGGCAGGTGATGGACCACAATGTCGGTATCCAACCCAGGCATGTCTTCGTAAGACCAGGAAAAGATTTCCACATAATCATGCAACATCTGAATCAACCGTTGTTTCACACTAAGCTCCAGATTGGCACCAATCTTGACTTCCTTTCTGTCTGTCTCAGTACCCAGATTTACCGTTTCCGCTGGCTCCTCATGTGGCTGAATGGCCCTCTCTTCCTGGAGTAGCAGTCTTGCAAGCTCACCAGGCACTTCGCAATCATCTTCACCTTCGTCTTCGGCTAAGTTGATCGGATTTTCAAAGTCATAACTGGAAGTAGCAGAGTCGTTACCAGTGAGATCCAGAGTGGATTGGAACCTGTATATGTGAGTGTGTGTAAATATAGCTGTTTTGCAATATATAAAGAAAGAAAGGGAGCGCAAGATTTGAAATGTGAAAAACGTCCAATGCTTTTATTCATGATATATGAAAGTGACACACAAAAGCCCTCACAATTAAAACCACGGTGCCCCGCGTAAGACACCGGGCCATAGAGTTTAGTAATATTGTTTGTTACAACTTTAAAACAAAAGAGTTCATTACTGCATGACAAAAGTAATAGGTATAAAGTCTTTTGCAGTCCAGTTGCTAGTTCCACCGTTGGTCGTTGGGTAGATCCAGCTGTCAAATTCAGATTCGTCCGCTTCGTCCTCAATAGCATTCACTCCCGGGTTGGTGATGAGCACAGGAGGTCTTCCAATCCTTGCCTTGCGCACAGCCTTCTGAGCCTCTGCAGTGAAACCCAAGCCAAACTTGTCAGTATTTGGAGTGAAATCAGGAAGTCTGCCCCAGTTTGCACACTCACCCTTCTCAACCACAGCCCGGGCATCCTTCAAGGAAGCCATCTTCAAAGGAGAACCCTCTTCAGTCACTGTCTCTGCTGCTGCCAATGTCTGAGGCACCTCTTCAAAGTGTTGAAAGGGGGTCTCAATGAACTCCCCATCCATTTCTACGTATCGAAACGAGTTGAGGTGGCTGACCATGTATTCCTCTTCCCCTTGCACTGTTACGATCTTCCCTCTGACCGGGTATTTGAGCTTCTGATGTAATGTGGAGGTCACAGCTCCAGCCTTGTGGATCCAAGGACGACCCAACAAACAAGAATAGGATGGACGAATGTTCATCACATAGAATTTTGAATCGAAGACCTGTGAACCAACCCTGATTGGGATGTCAACCTCACCATGTACCATCCTTTTGGACCCGTCGAAGGCCCGGACAACAATGTTACTTGGTTTGAGGTCTAAACCCTCACAGTCCAGCCTGTCTAGAGCTTTCTTGGGCATCACGTTTAGTGAAGAACCAGTGTCAACCAGCACATGAGAAAGAGTAGTGCCCCTGCATTCAATGGAGACATGCAGGGCATCATTATGGTTCTTCCCCTTGGCCGTCAGATCAGCGTCGGAGAAACCCAGACCATTATCAGCAGTTAAGTTGGCCACACAGTCGGTGAATTGATCAGTAGGTGTTTCTTGTGGCACGTGAGCCGTCTTCAGGAAAGCAATCAGGGCCTTGGCATGGGCCTCTGAACACAGCAACAGTGATAGCATGGAGATTTTAGAGGGGGTGTGCCCCAGCTGTTCAACGACGTTGAAATCACTCTTCTTGATAATTTTGAGGATCTCTTCCATCTCTTGCTTGGAAGCCTCGACAGTGGTCTTCGGTGCCTCCGACCGGGCAGGCACATCAGTAGCCATCCCCTTGCCCCGAGCATCAGATGACTCAGCAGCAGGGGTAAAAACTTGATCAGGGGGGGAAACAGGCACACTGGCAGGTGTGATGACAAGAGGCCTCTGAATGGCTGGAGGTGCAATGTCTGGTGAGAACAGTCTTCCACTACGAGTGACCTTGGCAGGCCCGGTGATGTTGGTGACACCGGTACCAGTATTGAACTCTTGTTTCACTCCCAGAACATAAACATCTGCCTCATAGTGCCACGGGACAGCTTTATCAGACTTGTAGGGGATGGGCCCCGGAACAATAATGGTTATAGGAGCAATCTTGTGAACAGGCATAATTTGGACAGGCTTCTTTGAAGGAGCCTTGGAAGGGTTGTTGAAAATGGTGACAATTGAAACTTCTTCAACAGGGGCAGCAGGAACGACAATCTTCTTGAACAAGATCTCTTTACTATCCATCAGGTTTTGGACGCCTGATTTCAGCAAAGGACAACCAACAGGTGAATCAGCACACAGATGATAACCTTTAATACATCCCGGAAATAAACCGGCTAGCAACAGGTTCCTCTTGACGGTTAGCAGTGGAGTAGCAACATCATCCACAGAAGCTACATACAGATCCTCCTCAACAGCGTTCACTCCATGCTGGGGCATGGGAGCGGTCACAACATTTGGCCTTTCGGGCGCCTCAAACTGTATTTCCTTGGCATTAATAAGGTCCTGAACTTTATTCCTTAGGGCCCAACAATCATCAGTAGAATGTCCCGGGCTATCAGAGTGATAAGCGCAACAGGCGTTGGGGTTGTACTTCGGAGATGCTGTGTTTACCACCTTCAGAGCTTCCTTGACAGTTACCAGGCTAGTTGACAGCAGTTGCGGTAATATCTGAGAGAGAGTCATGCTGAGCCGAGTATACTGCCGTTTGGGCCTCTCAGCTCTTGGCTGGTTGTATTGCTGAGGAGCAGCAGCAGGCTTAGAAATAACCACCGCGTTGACAGCTTGGCGGCGTTCTGGTTTGTTCTGCCTTCTGGGACCATACACAACACTAGCTTCTTTCTTGAAGGGCTTCTTTTCAGTACTTGAGGATGCACCCTTCTGTATCTTCCCCGATTTTATACCAGCTTCGATCCTCTCACCAGTCAGGATCAGGTCTGTAAACCCAGCAGAGGAATTACCAATGAGATGGTTGAAGAATGGACCAGATAGGGTCCCCAAGAACATGTCCACTAGTTCACGATCTGTCAATGGTGGCTGCACCCTGCCAGCCAGGTCTCTCCATTTCTGTGCGTACTCCTTAAAACCTTCACCCGTTCCCAGTGACATACCCTGGAGTTGGGTACGCGTGGGAGCGAGGTCGGAATTATATTGATACTGCTTATAAAAAGCAGTGGCCAAATCCTCCCAGTTACAAATGTTGGTTCCATCCAACTGATAGAACCATTCGAAATGAGTCCCTGAAAGACTCTCCTGGAAGAAGTGGATCCATAAGTTCTTGTCTGCTGTGTAAGGCTGGATCTTCCTTACATAAGAACGGAGGTGCATCTTAGGACAGGAAGCCCCGTCATACTTCACAAAGGCAAGTGCCTTGAACTTGTGTGGGATCACCATCCCAGAAGATAACCCCAAGTCTCCGAAATCCAACCCAGGCACACGTTGAATCTCCATAGCATTTAACCTGTCCTCCAGCTGTTTGTACCGGTCCTCAGCAGGAGGGTACTGTTCATCGTTGAAATCTGTCTCGGTGTCAGAGACCACAGGACTAGGAACCTCTCTCCCTTGGTGACTGCCTTCCCCCACAGATGGAGTAGTCCTCTCAGCTTCATTCTGTAGCGTATTCCCGAGTCTGCGTCCAGTGTTGAACAACACAATCCTCTTCTTCTTCTTCTTCTTCTTTAGGAGTAAAGCCTTCAGCTCTTGTTGTCCTTGGGCCAAGTTCATGACCATCTCCTGAAATTGGGCGTTCTGGGCCTGGAGGGCCTTGATAGCTTGCTCGGTAGTTGATTCAGGATTCATGATGACTGAGTGCTGAAATAAACAGCGAAGAAGATTAAGCAACCTGTAGAGAAAGGGTACCTGTTATGCACATGATGCATGATATGCTATTTATGCAATGCATTCAAGGGTTCGAAAGTTCAAATTCGTTGTAGCCAAAAAAGAACACACTTTTTATTAGGAAATAATTTGTTCAGTACATCAGGGCCTCATGGGCAAAACATTACAAAATAATTAATCCCAAAAGACACTGCGCATCCTCTTTGGAGCAATGTAAGTGTTAAGGGTCTTTTCCTCGTGCAGTAGACGGGTGAGCTCCAAGACCTTCTTCTCACTGGCATGTAGACTGGCTTCAAGAGAATTCCGTTCTTCCTTGAGTTGGATCCAGCTTTTCTGCATTTCTTCCCAGGATGTAGGCATGTCAGGATGTTGAATGGTGCAGGGCACCTCTCCTTCCAAGACTGGCTCTTTGATCACAGGGAGAACATGAGGATATGGCATCACCAGCTTCTGGGAGCGGGCTCGTACCCACTTGAGATAAGGCTCCATGGGGATGGAGTTCTTGTGCCCCAGTGTCTTGCTATCTACCCTATTGGGCATCCTCCAAGCTCTGATAAATCTCTGGCGAAGTTCTTGTGCATCGTTGTCGAAGTCAAAAACTATGTCAGGAATCAACATATCATGAGGGCCATCCCTCCGAGCATATCCAAACTTCCTCAAAGCCAAACAGGGGTTGTAAGTAATACCTCCTCTGATTCCAAGTAAAGGAACATTAGGAAACTCCCCGCAACGATCAATGATAGTGACATTCTCTCTGGACCGAGAACACCAATGTATATCAGCATGTGTAAGCGTCATCAATCGTTGTGACCATCTCAAACCCCGTTCGTTCTTCAAAACTGATTGTGGAAGGTGCGAAATAAACCACCTTGACAGGAGAGGGGTGCAGAACATGAGAACACCTCTTTTTCTCATGGTTCGAGTGTAACATGAGTGAAGGATGTCCCCAAGCAACGTAGGTATAGGATTCCTGGACATGAATATCTTGACAGCATGGATATCTATAAGCTGATCTGGATTAGGGAACAACACCAATCCATAGACGAGGAGTGCCACAACTTCTTCAAAATCTTGTAGGTCAAGGGAGTTCCAACATTATCGGGATTTCTCAAACAGAAACTTGGCCAAGAACCCTTTGATACCACTTCTAACTTCCCAATGTCCCTTAATGTCAGATGGTTGTAGGCATAATGCTTTAGCAACCTCTTCAAGTTTTGGCTCCTTTTCTGTATCGTTGTAGGGTAGTTGACTAAGGATAGTAATCTTCAGAAGCTGAGAAAACTCTTCCAAAGTGGGCACCAACTGATAATCCGGGAAAGTAAAATAGTGGTGCAGAGGGTCGAAGAACTGGAACAACACTTTCACCATATCCTCTTCAATGTTGGTATTGACTAAGCTGATGAGTCTACCATGCCTTTCACTGAATGAAGAGTTCTCGGGAATCCTGGATGTAAGTTCCTTAAGCTGAGGAGGGACCCTTACAAGGTTGACCTGAATTGTCTTTCTGCGGATAGTTTCCATGTCCTACAAAACAAGAACAAAGATGAAGATTTGAACCCCTGAAGTGGTTAGTCAATGCATATGATGCTGTATGATGTTATGATGCTATGATAAGAGCACACCACAAGTATTCACAAAAGCAAACATGTTAAAACACACAAGTCACACCACCACCCTTAGAGTTTAGGCCAGCATGAAGTTTGGGGTACTACCCTCTTGAAGTTGGTGGGCTCAAAAACCTGTCCTATCAAAAGTAACTGGGTTCTAAGGAGCTCAATATCATTGGGTTGTTTTCTGTTTTCATTGTTTTGATTTAGCCACTGAACTGGCGATCAAAATATTCCAAGAAAACAACCCTCAATGAGTGTAGTATCGAGTATCAACCAACTTCGGACTGCACCAAAGTCAGTTATCTCACTACCCCTAAAGAGGCCAGGATGGTTCAATTAAGGTTCCTAAGGTCAGTTGATGCTTCACGACACCACACGGCAGCCCCGTACTCTCCTTGACTTGACTCAAGGGTTACCGGTACTCACCAAAGTGACACATCAACGTAGCAAACTGCTTCAACCGTGTCGGTATACCCCGCACAGTTCCCTCACAGTTTGTTGCTACTTTCTAAGAAGGTATCCCCCAGATCCGGGTTAGGATCTATGAAACTCCCAAGACAGGCCCAACAATATTAAAGCAAACAAATCAGGCAATTGAAAACACAAGTGATCTTAGTCCTAAGGTACACCTCACTTTTAAGTATCCCCAACAGAGTCGCCAGTTCTGTGATCGGTGGAAATAGAACTGACTGTTTTTAAGCTGGTTTCGCGAAATTTCGCGGTAAGCAAGAGTCGCCACCGTCTTTTATGTTCTCCAATATGGAAAGGACAAAAGCACAACAAAATTCCTTATTCGAGAATGTTCTCGGTTCGGGAGGTAGATTTATAGAAGGGGAAGGTGTTAGCATCCTTTCTATCCGTGGTTATCCACGGGCTCTTAGGTACTTGCTCTTATGTTTTCAAAAATTGTTTACTTTTCAAGTGTGTGTGGGTTTGAAAAAAGTTTCGTTTGAAAAATTTCTAAGTAACTCTTGTATCAGTCCTCAAGAGTGTATGAAAAATTTGTTTGAAAACTTTTGAAAGTGTGAGTGCGAAAAGTTGTTTTTGTTTTGTTTTTGAAAAGAGCAAGTACCCATGAGTCATCTACCTACCCTAAGGAATTAAGCTGTGTAAGAGTCCTTTAGATAGTGCTATCCCACCATTGAGAGGTAGGTAGCACCATCGTTGGAGTTGTTCGGATCAATTCGATTATCGGGACAATGTGGTCACCGAAGCAACGGTAGGACACCTTAGAAGTAATCCTAATGTCCTAGATCCTTTTTTATCCGAGGCAACCGTTTCGAGGCAACTGGATCTTTAGAAAAAGGGTGACCTCTAAGACGTCCTATACTTGATGACCACGTTTCGAGGCAACGAGTGAAGCGTACCTTAGGAGTGGCATGTGCTTTGTGTGTTGTTTTTCAGTTAATTGTCTTTGTACATGTTATTTGTGAGCTACGGATTAATTTTATTTACATACATTCTTTCATGCATTTAACAGTTAGGAATGCGGAAAATAAATTGCAGAAAGTTAAATTCTTCGCTATTACAAGGCGCGGGTCTATACATCGCCAAAAAACAAAGACCCGTTTTGTAAAATAAAGTGCGAGAAAATTAAAGAAAGCAATAAAATCCTAATTACTATTACATCCTCTGTATAGATACAAAAATATAATCAAAAGAAATGAAAATGCGCGAATGGAAATTTAATCGGGAACGTCCTAAGGGTTTTGACCCTTTTTAGAAAAGAATTGAATTTTTTTGTCTTTTTTGTGTAATTAATGAAATTAAAACTAATAACTAACTAATTAATTTAATTAAAAGAAAAAATATTTTTTGTGTTTTTATGTTTTTAATGAAATAAAATAAAAGGAAATAAAATTAAAAGTTAATAAAAACCTAATTCTAGATTTATTTTAGTTATTAAGAAAAAAAGGTTAAAGTTGCCTAATTAAAACTAATTCAATTTATTAGTATTTATTTACAAAAATAAAATGAAATTAATAATAATAATAATAATATTAGTTCTTTTTTTGATTTTTATGAAAAAAAGTTAGTTATGTTAATTTAGTGATAATTAGAAAAATTAATTAATAAACAAACAAAATAGAAATATAAAACAAGAAGAAAAAGAGATGAACCAAAAAAAAAAGGGGGTTAAGTGAAGCAATCTGGGCCCAATAGTGATCAAGCCCTTTGCTGACTTTTGGAATTGCCTGCGCCTGTGTTGACTCCTGAGCACCATGGTCTTCATGCTTTGGCCATTGGATTAGCGCTTGAGACACTTGGCACGCTGATTGTTGGAGATGTATGATGGACTTTTGCTGGAACACTGCATTGGAATATGTTAGAAAAAATATGAACAATTATATGGGGGCCTGGGAATCGAACCCAGGTCCCAATGGTTGCAAGCCACGCCATCTTCCACTGATCCACTTGAGTGTTTTTGTTAACATAACAAACAAAGAAAATTAAATATGAAAACAAACGTTATTCTGGAAACTAAAAAAAATCCGCGCGTTTATTTGAACCAGCCAGCCATGCATGGACACCTCATCATCGTCTTCGTTTATCTGCAAAATAGAAACAAGATAGCGGGGGTTTTTAACCCCCACAATGCAAGACTGTGGAAAATAGCGATTAGCTATATAGTGAACATAAAAAGGGCGCGATGGTTGGGTTGTGTTTGTCTCGTCCTTCTGAGTTCAACCATGAGTCTTGGAGGTTCTGATTTTACAGTATGTGCAAAGCCCCAATTTGAAAGCTCTGAAACCCTAGAACTTAACAATGGCAACTTTCATTTTAGAGCACCATAATCAAATTACATTATATCAAAAGCTTCATAACAATTTTAGAAATGCAAAGCAGTAATCAAAGTGTGTTAATGATGCGTAAAAAATGAATTTCGATTATGGAAAAAGATGATGAACCGTGTGACTGTATTGAGCGATTCTTTGAGGTTTTTGGCTTGTTGATGATTGCAAATCCTTCCTGGAAATGATGGGAATGTGTTTGGATCAAGAGGAATTCTTGAATTGCACTAGAAGATTGAAAACAGTTTTTGGTTTTTTCTTCCAATTTTTGAATTTGGTTATGCCGTTTTAGGTGTCTCTCGGTCGTCCTTTTGATTGGAGAGGCTTGCATATGTATGATTGAATGAGAATCAGTCACATTAAGGAGCTTTTAACCATTGCCATTAAGCTTTGGATTTCCTCATAACCACCATTAATGAAACTTGCCATTTTGTTCAAAATTTGAATTTCATGCTTGAAATGGACTTTACACGAATTTGGCATGTGTATTATGATGCATCAAGGTCATTCAAACCACAAGATATCACTTAATTAATTTTTTTGATTTTTATTTGAATTTTATGGATTTAGAATGAATTAAATCAATAAAATTAAATAAAAATAGAAAAAATAAATGTTTAATCTTGAATTTAATCATGGGACACTTGGGTGGCATGACAAGGATGAATCAAGTGGAAAAAGTGGGCCCTTTTGTCAAAAATTGAAGTTTCAAGGATAGTTGACTTTTGCCATTTCACAAAAATTTCCCAACTTCTCCAATGCATATCTTGCTCAATTTTGATCATATGAACATGTTCTTGGACATTTTGGAAAGGTCTTGAAGTCCTCTAACCAATTCCTTTGGTCCCATGTCATTTTGATTTACCAATCTCAAGTTATGGTCTTTGACTTAAAATGCCTTTTTGTTGACTTTTGAAAATGACCTATAATGTTGAAATTGATAACTTTTTGTGAGAGCATTTCTTGGTCTTGGAATGTGCAGATGAATTGTAGGAAATGTCCTCCCCTTCAAAATGAGCATTGGATGGGATTTTTCTGATGAACCATGAAAAAGTTATGCCTTGGTAAAGTTACAGTTGACTTTTCAGTTGTCCAAAAATAGAAACTTTTGACACCTTGATGATTTTTGAGCCATTCTTGTGGAATCATGATCAAGATTTGATCCAATGATGATTGTGGCTTCAAAATAAGATGTTGACCAAAAATTTTGACTTTTGACTGCCAAATGACCATTTTGCTCCTGCAGTTGATTGTAGAGCAAATAGGGCTTTTGACTGTGCAACTTGATGCTGTGAGCCTTGAAACTTAACATGTAGGTGCTTGACAATGTATATGAGCATATGGGACTTGATTGAGCCCCTTGAAAACCTCAACATCCTTGCAAGAACCAAAACCCTAATTTGACTGGCTTTAGGAGAGTGGTTGACTGTGTGACTCCTTGAGTAGACTTGAGCAAATTGAGATGATGCTTGTCAAAAATTTGAAGGATATGGAAGGGAAAATTTTGGGGTACAACAATGATCAACAAACTTCAACAGTTCCAGATTAATTCTTGAAACAAGACATGGCAACTATCTGTGAACAATAGTTTGTAGATTAATTCCCGAAACAAGAAAGGGCAACTATCTACAAAACCAGATTAGAGATTAATTCCTGAAACAAGATAGGGCAACTATCTCGATGACCAACAAAAAGCAAGTTCTTGATTAATTCCTGAAACAAGACAGGGAAACTATCTGGATAACCAGCCACAAATTAATTCCTGGAACAAGACAGGACAACTATATGTGAAGAACAAAACTGATGAAGATCAATTCCTAAAACATGACGGGGTGACTATCTTTATCACCAATGGTACAAACTGATGATGGATTAATTCCTGGAACAGGATGGGGCGACTATCTTTATCACCAATGGTACAAACTGATTGTGGATCAATTCCCGAAATAGAACGGGGCGACTATCTCGAGACTAGGTTAAAGATTAATTCCTGAAACAAGACAGGGCAACTATATCGATGACCAACAAAAAGCAGGTTCCAGATTAATTCCTGAAACAAGACAGGGCAACTATCTGGATAACCAGCCACATGTTAATTCCTGGAACAAGACAAGACAACTATCTATGAAGAACAAAACTGATGAAGATCAATTCCCAAAACAGGACGGGGTGACTATCATTATCACCAATGGTATAAACTGATTGTGGACCAACTCCCGAAATAGGACGGGGCTACTATCTTTATCACCAATGGTATAAAGTGATAAAGATCAATTCCTAAAATAGGACGAGGCGAATATATACATGAACAAGTTAAATATTAACTCCCGAAACAGGAAGGGGAAACTATCTTTCTTTCTCTTGGGTCAGATAAAAATCAATTCCCGAAATAGGACGGGGCGACTATCTTTATTACCAATGGTTTTACCAACAAAATTGGTTGTAGATCAATTCCCGAAACAGGATGGGACGACTATCTACATGAACAGGTTAAAGATTAACTCTCGAAACAGGATGGGGAAACTATGTTCCTTTCTCTTGGGTCAGATAAAGCTCAATTCCCGAAACAGGATAGGGTGACTGTCTTTATTACCAATGGTTTTACCAACAAATTTGATTATAGATCAATTCCCGAAACGGGACGGGGAGACTATTTATATGACAAGCAAATACTCAAACACCTTTCCCAGAGGTTCACTCTGGAAAGCATTCTTCAGATACAGTCGAGTGTAGACTCATTTTGATATATGTATCAACAATTACTTTGGATGGAATCTTTAAGCCCATCTCCAGCAACTCTCCATTATCTCTCCAAATGGCATCTTTAAGTCCATTCCCGATATAATAAACAAACACTTTTAATTCATGCACAGGAGAGTGAAAATTTCTGGGCACTTAAGTGTTCAAATCTCTTCTACCTTCAAGTCACGAATGGCGAACATGTCAATCTAACTCTTTAGGTTTAAGAAGATTGAACAGGGGCAACTGTTGTACCCCAAAATTTTCCCTCTCTTCTCACAAGACATTTCTCACAAAAGATCTCAGATGCTAAGAAGTTTCAAGAGTTGATCAGACAAGCTCACCTCCTAAGCACTAAGTCCACAAATTAGGGTTTTGGTTTTCTCAAAGATAATTGGACTTTTAATACCTCAAGTTACTTTCATGGTTCATTATAGGTCTCCAAGATTACTCATACAAAGTTTCAAGTCTTGCATCATAAATTTTCTCAGTCAATTGCTCAGATGACTGAAAATCATTTGTATTGGGTAAAAAGTCAAATGTGGTCAATATACAGTCAAACTTCATGATTTTTGGCCAACATAAACATGTTGAATCATATTTATCAATTGATAAAGGGGTGATCACAATGCCACAAGAAAAGCACTCAAATCATCAAAGGGGCAAAATTGTTAAAACTAGGGTTTTGATTGAGAATGACCGATCAGTGACTTTTGAACTAGTACATGACCTAATGGCTTGAAGTATGGTCTCAAGGGCTCAAACATAATAACTTTATCTAAATTCATGTCTCAAATCATTTCTCAATATCAATGGATTGATAGTTGAAATTTGATCAACTGATGAAAAGTCATCTGATACACAAAAAGTCAAACTTTGACTTTTTGATCAACATTGAATTTCAAAGATCAAGAATCATCAAGACATTAAAAAATATCAAACTTGATCAACAAGAATCAAGAGAATCAAGAAAGTCAACAAAAATTCAAGGTTTTCAAGACTTACAAAAAATTTAAGTGTTTTTTGACCTTCATAATTTCACTATTTCATGACAATTTTTCACCAAGATGCAAGATGATTCAAGGAAAACTTTCAACATGAAAGTTGTAGATCTTGATTAATTTTACAACTTTTTCCCTTAGGTTTGATGTCCAAAAAATGATTAGATTTAAAGATATAAGCTCATGAAATCATGACATTTTTACAAAACACTTAGTGAAATTTTCATCAAGTTAGGCAGATTTTTTGTCCCAACTTCTTGGCAATTTTTCACCAAGTTCCAAGTTGACTTAGCCAAAGTTGTCAACATGAGTGTTGTAGACAATGTTTCAATCTTTCCAAAATTTATAAGAACTTGAAGAGGTCATGCTTGATCTAGGAGAATCAAAGAGAAGAAGTTGAGCATCCATTATTGAATTACAAGATATTTTCATGAAGAATGCATGATCCAATCTCAAGCCATGCTGCATAAATCTTGCTTTGCAGGATTCTAACTTGCAAATCACTCCATAATTAATTGTTTACACAACTGATTGAGCCATTGTCCAAGCATTTGAGCCAATGTCCAAGTGATTAATCCATTTTTGGCACAAAGGTAACACTTCCATTTTAGAAAAGCCAACTTTAATCAAAATGTCAACTTCTTGAGACTTGCACTTCTTCCTTCTGATCACACTCCATTGTAAAGTGAAGAAGAAACCATCTACAACCTGTTAACCACCCTAGGATCCTTTGTACTATGCATTGGAACAAGATGTTTCAAGATTGCTTCAAAACTAAGTCACCTAGCCATAACTTGGTAACTTATAAACTTGATGTTCTCCTTCCCTCCAACTTTTCCCTATAAATAGAGAAACTATTTTGTAAGCCAAACATGAGTTTACAAGCCCTCTAACCCCCTTAAACACTTTGAAATCAGAATTTGCATTCCAAACCTCCATTGTTGCACATTTTGGCCTAAAACTTCAAACTCATAATCCATTAGTGCATTTCCTCTCTAAATCAATCACAAAGCTTCCATACCTCAATTATAACTCATCCCCATCTTTGTCTCATAACTATAACTCCATTTTCATCTCCAACATGATTCAAGCACTTTCAGCATAAAGTAAGAGTTGCATTAGCTTCCTAGGAGTCCATTGAAGCTATCCAGATCATCACAACATTTCTAGGGGTGCTCAAACTCCATACATGATTTCCAGTTTTGAGGTAAGCTTTCTCAACTTTGAACTTACTCTAAAAGCATCATTAATGGTTACTTTGTGAATAAAAAATGTAGACATCATAGCCCTGAAGCTAACCATGCCTTTAGTTTTCATTTATGTTGCCTGAGTGATGTGAATTTTGTGTTTGAACTTTCTGAAAAAATTAGGTTTTATTTGGTACCAACCAAAGTTCATGTTCATCTTTGATTTATAGTTTTATTTATTTACATGGTTGAATTCGTATTGAAAAATGGAGCAACTTTCATGTTTACATTTTTGAAAATGGTTGAGAAATGAGAAAGATCAGAAATTCAAAAATGTAACAATGCAGATACTGGCGCGAGGTTAGGGATGAAGATAGTCAGAACCAAGTTTATTTTATATTTATTACAACTTGTTTTATAAACGGATGAAACAGCCACCCCAATGGCAAAATAAGCGCACGTAAGACATTAGTGTATAGGGGCCTGGGTTCGAGCCCCAGCGACACCCTTTTTTTATTTCATAATTTTTTATTTCAAATTCAGTGCAAGCAGTTTGGGAGAGTCCATCATGTGCCCTCATTCAACACCATTAGATCACTATGTCAACAAATCAACAACATCAGATACGCTTGTCCACCATGAGCTCTCACAAGCCAGTCATATGGAATCAAAACAACGCCTAAGTTCTCCATCTTGGGCCTGAATTATTTTCTTTCATACACCCCTTTTGCTAAGACACCACCAGGCCCATTTCATTTCTTTTTATTTCATTTCTGAATTTTACAAAAAAACTGTTTTGGGCCCAGCGCCCAATTTTTCTTTTTAACCCCTTTTTTTCCTTTTGACACCCAGGCCCAATTGTTTTTATTTCTATTATATTTTATTTATTTTCATTTTTTTATTTATTTCATCTAAATAAAAAATACCAAAAAAGTATTTTTCTTAAATAATTAAATTAAAAATATTTTAATGTAAATATTTTAATTTTATTAAGATAAATTTCACTATTTTCCTTTACAAATTACTATTAACATTCAAATTGTTTCATAAACAAATTATTAGACTTAGGTTTATTTTCTTCTTAAATTTTCAAATTAACTTAGATTTTAGGGTTTGTTAAATAATTAATTAAATTTCTCTTCCATTTAAAATTAATTAGTTAAATTAGGATTAATCTTAAAATCTTGTTCTCCATCAAAAACCCTAAAAATAATTTCTTTCTTCCTCTTTACATTTTGTGCATTTTATTATTTATGTACATGGTTTGTAATAGATAATTAAGGCTTTATTGCTTTCCTCCCCCTATTCATGAAAATTTTACCCCCCATTCCCAAGGCATTGTAATAGCGTAGGACATTTAAAATTCTGCAAGTTATTGCTTTCCTTATTATTGTTAGTAATTAGGGTTTGCATGACAAGATTAAAAATCAAACATTAGACAACCCTAATCCAAGACAAGTAAATGAATCAAACACACTTTACACACGTGCACCTCTAGGGTAACTCACACTTGTTGCCTCTGATAAAAAAAATCATATCTCTCGAACGTGGGATATTTTAGCAAAGACCCTCGATTAAAAGATTGTAGTCCCTCGATGACCCTTCAATGTTGCCTTCGGTAAATAATATTAGTCCCTTACGGCAATTGCTAAAACATCTTACAAGTTGCCTTCTATGACTGTACGATGACCCACACCTACCCCTCACATCCAATGATATGGCTCTCTACCAACTAATGGTAGACAAGCACTATCTAAAGTAGGAGGAAAAGAACAAAGACTTTTTGAGTAGGTAGATTGCTCATAATTGCTTGCTCATAAACTAAAGCCATTTCCACACCTCACACTTGCAAGAACAAACATCTTTTCAAACACTCTCTTTTCAAACAAATATTTTCAAAACAAACACTTTGTATACATTCTCAATAATACGAGAATCATTGCAAAGTTTGTCGTATTAAGGTGTTTTCAAATATTTTCAAACTTACACAAACACAAAGCATTTCAAAGTGAGCTAGCAATTAAGAGCCTGTAGATAACTACAAATGAAAAGGGTTCTAACACCTTCCCTTTTCATACCTACCCCCCGAACTCAAGAAAAATTCTCAAAAGGTCTTTCATGTTCTTTTCAGTCTTTCCTTTATTGGGTAAAAGAAAAGTTGGTGGCGACTCTTGCTATCTGCAACATTTGCGATCAAACGCAAAACACCCAAGTCAGTTCTCCCACCGTATTACAGTGGTAATCTCATGAGACTTGGGCTCTCCTTATAAGTCGGTAAAAGGAACACGATCAATAATAGGTAAACCAAGTAAGTAAGAATACTCCTCCAATATGGGCATCAACTGATTATCAGGGAAAGTAAAACACCGGCACAACAGATCATAGAACTGGACCAATGTAGAAAGAATACACTCTTTCATCTTGATCTTTATATGATGCACAACGGATCCATACTTCTTCCAGAAATATATAAAGCTCTTAATCTTTGGAATCAAACTCATCAGTTCCTCTATCTTAGGATTCTTGAAACTTAACTTCCAAGTCTTTATTTTTCCAAAATCCATGGTAAAAAAGTACCTGAGATATTTGCAAAAGTTAACTTTAAGTTCCTTGAAGCAACTGTGTTAAAGAATGCTCATGGGTGCATGAATGCATGATAATGCAACAATCACACACAAGATCACAAACATGACCATTAAGTCCAAGGTACTACCCACAAGGTATGGACTAATGGTTTATCACCTGCCAAACAAGGTTATAAAAGGTTCCCATAGTCTACATTCTTCCTTCAGATATTACCAACATCCCGTTTAACTTGGTAATTAGTAATATTCTTAGGAAAAACTCGTCGAAGTGTAGCATTGTGTGATAACCACTTCCAGATTTCTCCATCATAGTCTTCGCACTACACCTAAAATGCCAAGATGGGTTACGGGTTCTACGGTCCTCAGCTTCAGCAGGCTCCCAGGTCGAAAGCAGCATATCTTCCCAATTGCTCGGTAAACAAATACTACAATCAAAGGATCCTCCACTGAGTGGGGGATCTCATGTCTCCTTTTTGGGATTATTCTCTCAAAGTTAACATGACTATACCATCCATCATATCTTAAGTTTTCCTAAGTCCGAATAGAGGACTTATAAGAAATCACCAAGCACCCTACAACCAGGAAAATCTAGATAAACATATATACAACACATAATATATAACAACTAATATCACATACACAATATAAATAAAGATAGGATCTACCCACTTAGAGATGGACTAGAATTTGGTTAACTTGTCCCCAGTGAAGTCGCCAGTTTTCTGTAGCGGTAGAAATGTTGGGACCAATCCATTGGATTGACTTAACTCGCACATATCAAATAAAAATTGCCACCGCGCTTTATTATTTCTAAAGGAAATAGGAAGAGAGCGAATAAAACCAAAAAGAGGGGGAGAGAATCTAGGTACGGGGGTTGGTTATGCAAAGGGAAGGTGTTAGCACCCTAAACATCTACGGTACTCCACAGGAACCACTTTGAAAATCCGTGTATTTTGGCTATAAAAAGGTGTATACAAAATAAGATGGTGGAGATGAGAAAATAAGTATTTTTACAATTTTGCACCCGCCGCGGTAGCGAACCTTTAATGCCTACGTACCACCTTTCGTGCAATAGGGGATCAAGGTACTCGTAGTTCACCTAAAAAGTTTTAGAAGACATGTGTGTTGGTTAATTTTAAAAGAAGTGACATCATCGTCATATCCGAGTGGAAGACATACTTACTACCCACAATCACGAGAAAGGAGAATTTGCATCATCTCAAAGTAGAGGATATAGCTTTGATTTTAAAATCAATAAATCCTAACTCAACACCCGAGTGGAAAATATCTCACATCACTACATATCATAGAAGTATAGTAGCTCGCATCACTACAAGAATCAATAAGAGTCTAATCTTTTGAGAAAAGTTGTAAAGTAAAAAGCCAAAGTGGCAAAATGGTATGAATAAGGTTAATTGACTTTTAGTCTTCTCACAAAAAAATGTCAAAGTATGATTAAGTTGGTTAAATTTTGATTAAGAAAAGATTTTTGAAAATGCATGGACCTAAGTCCAAGTTCATTATGAAAGCGGTTCAAGTTAGAAAACAAGAAGAGTTTTGAAAAAGAGGCAGTTGATTTTGAAATTATAGAAGACAGGAGGAGATGAATGGACTATCCTAAAGTATAAGGTAAAAGCTAAGGGAGAGAACGATCTAACCAACAAGAAGCCAACACTTGACAAAAAAAGTCAATGTAGAATTCCCATCCTTTCGATTGAAACCAAGAAAGAAAAAATACTAAACCTCTTAGGAATACCAAGATTCAAATGAATTAAGTATTCACAAAAATTGGGCAGAGTAACGGCTGTATACAGAGGAATTCTCAATCACAGACAAAGCACATAATCAGAATAACCTGCACACAAAGAAAATCAACCCAATGTCTTGGGGTAAACCCCAAAAACTTCAGACAAAATAACAACAGAGTCACAAGGTCCCAAGGATAATCAAGGCTTCTAATCCTAAGTCCAAGAGGTCCACAACTCCATTATGCCAAGGATAGTAACCAAATAAAGGGCATAAAGATAAGTGCTCAAATGAGCAAATAGAAAATGACATAAATATAAATTCTCAAGTGAGAATATATGAAAATAGAATGAAATGTAAATGCTAAAGTAAATGATGCATAAAAGTAAAGACATAAAATAAAGGGCATAAAGTAAAATCCTAAAGTAAAGCCAATTGTTAGTGAATTAGAAGTTAGAGGTTAACTGAATGACCATATTGGAACTTGCATTTGAAAACTCATTAGAAGATTGATAAAATCAAAGCTTCTCAACAACAAGTTTCATTTGCTTTTTGTCAAGTATATATGTAATATGATGGAAGAACTGACTTGGTTTTGCATTTTATCGCAAATATTGTGGATAACAAGAGTCGCCATCAACTTTTCTTTTATCCAATAAGGAAAGAGTGAAAAGAACAGGAAAAACCTTGATAGATTTTGAGTTCGGGGGGTAGGTTATGAAAAGGGAAGGTGTTAGCACCCTTTTCATCCGTAGTTATCTACGGGCTCTTAATCACTTAGCTCACTTTGAAAATTTGCTTGTTTGTGTGTGTGATTTAAAAATATTTTGAAAATGCCAATGTAAGGTGAAAATTTGTAATGACTCTTGTATCGGTCCTCAAGAGTGTATACAAAGCACTTGTTTGAAAACATTTATTGAAAAGTGTGATTGTGAAAAATGTTTATTTTGAAGAGTTTGTGAGCAAGTGATTAAAAGTTCTACCTACTCAAGGTCGTTCATGTATTTTTCTTCCTCCTTTAGATAGTGCTATCCATACCATTAGTTAGTAGGAAGCCCTATCTTTGGATATGAAGGGACAGGAGAGGGTCATCATATGATCATCGAAGGAAACTTGTAAGGTAGCTTTAGCAATTTTCATAAGGAACTGTCATTGTTTTTATTCGTAGGCAACTCGAGGGACTAGATCATTTTTGAAAGGCAACATCGAAAGAGTCATCGAGGGACTATGATCTTTTGTATGATGACTTGATCGAGGATCTTTACTAAGGCATCCCTATGTTTGAGGGGAATGATCGTTATCTTTCGAAGGCAGCAAGGGAGGTTACCCTAGAGGTGCGAGTGTGCAAGTGTGTTGTATTCAGTTATTTTAGTCTTGAATTTAAGGTTTACTAATGATTGTTTTTATATTTCCATACAATCCTAATTGCTAAACAGTAATATGGTAAGTATAAAAATACAGTAAAGGTGCAGAAAGTAAAGTTCCTACGCTATTACATGGCCTTGGGGCAGTTACATAATAGTAAAGCAAAAAATAAACCTATAACTATTACATCCCGGAAAACAGTTACATAATAAAAAGGAAAGCGAGAAATCTAGGCTATTACAATTGCGAAAATACAGCGGATCTAAAAAATGTAGAAATCAAATGAAAATAGAAAAGAAAATATTTTTGGTAAATTTTTTTATGAAAAAATGATTTATGATTAAATAAAACTAAAAAAAAAACTAGTTAAATTTAATGAATAAAAAGTTAATTAATTAAATTATTATATATAAAAAACCTAAGAATCTAATTAATTCTAATTAAAAAAATTAATTAGTTAAATTAATTAGAAAAAACCTAAAACTATTTTTTTATATATTTTAATTAAGTAATAAAAATAAAGAAAAGGAGAAAAGAAAAATATAAGAAAAAAAGAAGAAATGGGCCTGAATTAGCAAAAAAAAGGGAGGGCGTGAATAATAATGGATTCCAGGCCCAAGCACTAGTCCATGAGATCCAGTGCATTCAGCAAGGAGGGTGCATCATGGGCGTGCAGGTCTGGAAGCGTTGGTTTTGGATATGAGGACTGCAAAGTTGAAGGTGCACATTTGAGGTATGAAGACGCACTGCATACGATCTGCAAAAATCAGAAAAAATATGAAAAAACACAAAAGGCAGGGATCGAACCCATGCCTTTGTAGACTAATGCTTTATTGCATGCTTCCTTTCCTGTGATCCATGTTGTTCATCTATAATTGGAATGCAAGCATGCTATTATATAATAAAAATGGCTTTAATTTGAATTCAAAAACAAGTCAGTGCCAGTGGGACCCTGCTATTTGAATGGACGATTAGAGAGGAGCCACACAACCCAGGGAGGGTCAAACCACCACGCATGATGGTTGACCACATTTTTCTCCGATTGCCCAAAAAACTTATCCTACAAGTTAACGTGATTTGAAACACAAGATTAAGCCCACCCCTCCCCCCCCCTAAAACGGGGTCTGCGAACTCAGTGGTGGCATCCATTCAGCCTCAAACTGTATGTAAAAGGAAATACAATGAAGTTGGAGCTTCACACCCTAAAAACTGGGTTTTCTTATCCTCGCACCAAAGCTTGAATGTAATGCGTCAAAATTGTTTTACATGACACCATGAACATATGAATGCATAAAATCAATTTATATTGCGTGAATAAAAATTTTGAAGTTGAAGAAACTACCAAAACCAGTGAGTTCGTGTGAGAGAGTTCTGGGATGCATTGAGCTTGAGTAAGGGTATGGATCACTTCCTATGGACCTCATGAGTATGATTTGATCCTTGGTTTCGCTTGAGAAGGGATGGAAATAAGGATTTGATTCTGCCCTAGTTTTAAGATATTTTGGAAATTTTAGGGTTTGCGTTTGGAGGCTGCCCGCGTGTTCCCCTAGGTCTGATGTTGCTGAGTATATATAGAGGAGGGAATTAGGTTAACAAACATGGAAAATATATTGTGCAATCATGGTTTTACATATTTGAATATTCTTGCCCTATTAGACCTCACACGATTTTAGCAAGTTAGATATGTGATCTTGGGCCCCAATTCAGATCCAAAACAAAAGCCCACATGCCTTGGTCCATTAGTTTATTATTTTATTTGATTTATTTTAAAAATATTTGCATAAAATCAAAATAAATAAAATAAAAAACATGGCCATGTACCAAATGACTTATAGGTCCTCTAACATGTCATAAACACGTTTGAACCTTAAAGGTTAAGCCCATTAGCCCAAAAGTTCAAAATTGCTCATTTGAGGTTTCATGCATTTCTCAAAAATTGCTCAATTTGTACCAATCATAACTCTCTCAATTTTTGTCATATGAGTATGATATTTAAATTTTTGGAAACTTAAGATGTCCCCTACAATCTCTATGCTGATCATTTTGTCATTTGAAGACTTTATCTTGATGTAAATTGCCTTGACAAAAAGTGTCTTTTTGTTGACTTTTGAAATAACCTATAATGTATTGGTCCATATCTATCAAATGAATCATTTTTTGGACTTGAGCTTAGAGAGACAAAGTTATAGAGAATTGAATTTCCTTCAAAGTGAATCATTTTCTGGTGATGCGTGTGGAAGTTGTGCTTGGTCAAAGTTCAGTTGACTTCTCCTTAAGAAAACCCTAATTTAGTAACTTGTGACTTTTGATGAATTGAGAGTTTCCTTGATGAATCATGATAAAACCTTGATCAAATGATGAATATGACTTCAAAATATTGATGTTTGACCAAAAATCTTAAAGTTTGACTGTATGTTGACCACAATTGACTTTTTGTCCAATATAGATGATTTTCAGTCATCTGAGCAATTGATTGAGCAAACTTGTGATGCAAGGCTTGAAACTTGGCATGAGAATTCTTGGAGACATATAAGAAACCATGAAATCTACTTGAGTCCTTAGAAACCCAATTTTTCTTGAGAAAAGTGAAACCCTAGTTGTAGGTCAATTGCTTAGGAGGAGAATTTGTCTGATCAATTCTTGAGTAACCTTGAGCTAACGAAAAACCTGGGAGCATGAGGAGATATATTAAAGAAAATGGGAGGGAAAATTTTGGGGTACAATAGCTGCCCCTCTTTAATCTTCTTAAACCTGAAGAGTTAGATTGTTATGTCTGTTATTTGTGATCTGAAGGTGGAAGAGGATTGAACACGTAAGTGCCCAGAAATTTGCACTTTCTTGTGCAAGAAGTAACACTGTTGGTTGATAATATTTCTTGAATGGGCTTAAAGATTCCATTCAGAAAGATGACAGAGTGTCATCACAGATGGACTTATAGATTCCATCCGAAGTAACTGTTGATAGGAGTATCAGAATGAGTCTACGTTCGACTGCATCTGAGAAGTATACTAGAATGAGTATGTGTCTTGACTGTATCTAGTAGATGCACTAGGGAGTGTCATAATGAATCTTAGGTCGTGATTTTATCTGAATGATCTCCTAGAGTGAGTCTATGTCTTGACTGTATCTATAAGTGGACCAGAATGAGTCTTCACTTGACTGTATTTGAGATCTGTGTTATAATGAGCCCACGCCTGGCTATATCTGAGATCTGTGTTAGAATGAGCCTACGCCTGGCTGTATCTAAATATACACTGGAATAAATATTAAAATGGACCTACGTCTGGATAGTATCTAGACGGTATCTGGAAGATATACTGGAATGAGTATCAGAATGGATCTACGTCTGAATCGTATCTGGAGTATATCTTGGATATGCATCAAAATAAGTATTATAATGGATCTATGTCTCGATATCTGAACTGTATCTTGGATATGTATTAGAATGAGTATAAAAATGGACCTACATCTTGATCATATCTAAATTGTATCTAGAATATGTATCGGAATGAGTCTTCGCCTGATTGTATCTAAATGATCATCATAATGGATCATCGATTGATTGTATCTAACGAATGCGAAATTGTTGACAATGTTTATCTGTTGCAAACTAAACTGAAAGAAAACAAAGTTAGTTTTATGCAATGTCACGATGTATGTAATGTGTTGCATAATGATATTCTCAAAATGAATAACAGTGCTATATGCATTTCGTATGCATATGATATGCTATTTTTGTAAATTATGTATGGATGTAAGATATTGGTAACAGTTGCTTTGTATAACATCTTTGACTGGGAAAATAAATTCCTGACTGTTCCTAGGGATGAAGAATATGAATCTTCTATCTTGTTTAGAATGTCTACATTGGGGATTCCTGCTTTCCGTTTGAGGATACTCCATTGGGGACATTCGAATTTATCTTGGGGATAGAGGAGATGGATAATCCTCTGATGTATGGATGTCAACTCTTCTGGGGATGATAAAGTTGAATGACCTCTAGCCCGGGAAGAAAATCCTATCGGGGAATCGCAATATAGGAGAAATAAACTTTGTTGGGGAAATAAACCCTGTTAGGAAAATAAACCCTACTGGGGAAATAAACCCTGTTGGGGAAAAGAATTCTGCAGGGGATTTTATAGTGTTGGAGAAATAAACTCTACTGGAGAATTAACTTCCTGTAAATTATGCTGAGGAAATAATTTCTGATGGGGATTGAAATTTCATAGGCAGTGCTAAGGAGGTTTCCATCGTATGTTAGGGAAATGATCAAACTTCCTTGTATGCTATAGGACCTTACTGGGGGAGATGGTCATGTGAACTGCTGGAAGATGCCCCAATTTCTATCTGGAGGCATGTTAGACTTTCTGAGAAATATATCCCTATCGAGGATGATCTTGTGAAGGTAGATCTGTGGAGATAGTTCTATGGGGATTTGTAGACAAATTGAACACTATCCCAACTCCTAGAGTCTTCAGTAAATGCTTATTCCTATTTTTATGCATATATTTGTTAACAACAATCATATTCAATATGCATATGTTCATTCAATTTAGTCATTGGACATTTTTGCAAATAAAACATAGAAAGTAAAGCAAATTTGAACTTTGAATGATATTTGTATTGAAAGTTTTCCTATAAACATGAAATTTTGTTTAAAGAGACAGAAATCCTAGTAAGAGGAAATCATTGTAAAATGAAAAAGTACAAAGTGAAACAAATAAAAATAAGCTATGTGGGAATGACCCCATCGATTTTCAACTATGATATTGCCCCTATGTCTTCGATCATCTCATCCCACGCCGTCGAAAGAAGTTGACCGAATTGATCTGCACCATTTGAACTTGACGTTGATGACAAAGCTTGATGTAGGTAGGTGAGATAGGTGATCCAACGGGACCTATTCATACGCTTTAATCCCTAACTTTTTCCTGGACCACCCTTTCGGGTTTTCAGTCCACCGGGATACCCTTTTTTGCCCAAGCCGCCTTTTCAGGTTTCCGACTTGTCGTGTGTACCATTTTATATCTATATCCCTAATTTTTGCCCGAACCCTTTTGATTCACCGGGATGCCCTTACTTTTTCCTAGGCCAGTCAACCTAGATGGTCGCTTTTATGCGTTGTATTTTTTGACTATGTCCGCGTTTACAGGGTGCGGAAAATCTTCACCGTCCATGGTAGTAAGTATCATAGCACCGATAGAAAATATCTTCGTGATCACAAATGGCCCTTCGTAGGTGGGAGTCCACTTGCTCCTGGGATCACCTTGTGGTAGGATGATGCACTTTATTACCAAGTCACCAGTCTGATATACTTGATGTTTCACTTTCTTGTTAAAGGATTTAATCATACAATTTTGATACATTTGCCCATGATAAACAGCTACAAGTCTTTTCTCATCAATCAGATTTATCTGGTCCATCCTAGTATGAATCCACTTGTCTTCATCTAAATCTGCATCTTTCATAATCCTTAGAGAAGGAATCTGGACTTCGACAGGTAGGACAACTTCCATGCGGTAGACTAGAGAGAATGGGGTTGCCCCAGTTGATGTTCATACTGAAGTGCGATGACCATGAAGAGCGAATGGAAGCATATCATGCCAATATTTGTATGTCACTGTCATCTTCTGTATAATCTTCTTGATTTTCTTGTTGGCGGCTTCCACTGTGCCATTCATCTTCGGTTGATATGGAGAAGAATTGTGGTGCTTAATCTTGAACCGCATGCAGAGTTCCGTGATCATAGTATTATTGAGATTAGTACCATTATTAGTGATTATCCTTTCGGGGATGCCATACCAACAGTTAAGGTTATGCTTAATGAACTTGGTGACAACATTCTTGGTAATAGAGGCAAATGAGGCTGCTTCAATCCACTTCTAAAATAATCAATGGCGACGAGTCTTATACCCCAAATTTCCCCCTAAGATTCCTCTATCATCTCATATCACCTCAATCATATCAAGATTACACTTGGGTTTGGTTCTTCTCCCTATCTCTAGGTTTGCTCATGAGGGATCACCAAGCACTTTGATTTGTATATTGTGATCATATATGTTTTGTGTGAATTAACTTTTAACTAACAAATACAATGAATGTTTGCTCTAAATGATGATACTATAGGTGAGGGCACAACACATCTCATCAGGTTGATTCATAGGTTCATGAGTTTACTTTCATTCCTTCTTCAAAAAAGCTTCATTGATATTTAAGCTTCATCATTAAGAGTGCTTTAAAGTAATATCAGGACAAGGTCTACTATGATTCATCATGCCTCAATTTTCCAAAGGAATTTAAAAGATGCAAGAATTGATTGAAGAAGTTTGACCTAATTGTACAAGTTCTTGATTCCTTGATCACAAGTGCATAACCCTCTCAATTATTAATATTTGGAAGTGGTTATTGTTACTATAGGTTCTCATTATCATACACAACAAAATCTCTTCATATAGCAAAAGTATTTGTACAAGAAATATTTGTCAAAATTGAAAGGGGTTCCCAAGCCATTTTGATGTTCTAGGAGTTAGGGTTTTGGAATTCTAAGGGATATATATAGTCCATCTTTTGAGATTTTTGAGTGATTCCAAAGACATGATTCTCCATAAAGGGTTATCAACTAATAATTTCAAAATTTTCAAGTAAATTTTGTGTGAAAGATCACTGATGATTGAGAAAGATTACAAGTCCTCTAGATAGGCCATCAAATTCCTTTATGTGACTTCAAAAAGTCATAACTTTATCAATTTTTATCTCCTTGAGCCCATTATTTTTCCATAATGATCTTGATAGTGTGAAATTTAACTCTTATTTTATGTGCAAAACTTTAAAATGGTTAGAAGACGCCTTAAAAGCTCAAAATATTATAGGTCACCTTATGGATTTTCATCAAACTCAAAGGGTCATAACTTGTCCAATATTTGGAATTTTTTAGTGATAAGTTTCAAAATTCTCTTTAAGGAGTCGACTTTAAGCTAGCATCATTGACCAAAGCAAAATTTTGGAAGAAGACCTTGTTTGGATTCAAAACATTTTGGGTAATTTTTTAAGAAAAACTTAGAATTTATTTTCTAAGTATAAAAGTCAGCATATTTTTCCTGATTTTGACCAAGCACAACTTCTATATCAAGCATCCAAATGATATCTTTCTTGGCATATTATGAAGGATGTTACCTCATCTATCTAATGCATCAAGAATCAAGTCCTAAGATTCCCTAAATCGCGAACACCATGAGTTCAAAGTCAGCTACTTGAAATTAATTTTTTCTTCCAAGTCAGAATTTGAAATCCATAATCCAGCTTCTGAACACCAAATTAGCACGCGTTTTTTTATCTAAACATGTTTAACCAAGTTCCCAAAGTTGAATTAAGGATCAAAAGACAAGAGTTAGATGAGTTTTGAGCAAATTCAAGTCACACTTTTCTCACTTTCGGGCTTCCTTCGTTTTCCCTCCAAACCTCACTATTGCTTCCAATTCTTTTCACCATTCACTCTTATATAAATAGAGGGACATATTGCATTTATTTCCATAAGCTTGGACAACCAAAATTACCCTACCAAACTCTCTGCATAACCCACTTTTCTGAGTTTTTGAATTCATCTTTTCTCCACTTTTCAATCCAAATTCTTTGTTGATTCTTTATCCTTGAACTTGACTAAAGCTAATAGAAGAAGGACCAAGCCTTGAAGTGTCCTAAACCGTGCTAACCAAGTCCAAATTCAGAGCAATTTTTTGCTACTTCGTTCAGGTAGAATTCTCAACCAAATTGAACCAAATAAATCCCTATTCTACTTTACTCATCCATCTGATTCTCACACTTCTTACGATTTTCATTTTCATTGAGAATTGAGAGAGATACTTGGAATTTTCATGCTCGATATTTTTTATGGTTTTCTTCAAATCCAGCCTTGCTCAGCTTATAAAAGTTTGGCGCGAGGGTACCATTAGAATCGTCTTGAAGAGACGAATCTAATGGTACAGGTCAGGTTCTCTAATTTTACAGTTTGTGGAACCTCAATTTAGGGCGTCTAGAGGTTGAAGACGACCTACGTGTCATGCTTCAGCCAATGATAGCGTGGCATGTGATTTTTTTAATCATATCCAGTGCATTTGTTTTACTATACGCGTGTTTTGAAGACCATTGGATCTGATTACTTTCATTAGTCAGATTCTATCCAACGCGCCAGATTTTTTTGTTGCTTTTAATTATTAAAAAATAATTTAGTGTAATTTCCAAAAAAGACCATGATATGCACAGAGCGCCAGATCTATGGGATTTGTTTACTAACGCGTTTTGACTCTCATCTAATGGCCCATACTTTTCTAACTTTGTTTTTATTTCTAATTTTTTATATTTAATTGTTTTAAACTTCAAAAAATCATAGAAAATTCATTTCTGACCCAAAATTTATGAAAAAATTCATAAAAATATTTTGAAATATTCTCTTTCTGATTTTTATTTTTTCATAATTTTATTTTCATATTTGATATTTCTTATGATTTTTTTCTCTATTTTTATTTGTTTTTAATTGTTTAAAAATACTTTTTGGTGTTTGTAAATTCTGAAAAAATTTATCAAGATCATTTTCTTTATTTCTGACTTTCTAAAATTTTTCTAGAATTTTATTTTTATTTTTACTATTTTTGATATTTTTTACTTACTTGAATGATTTTAAATAATTTAACAATACTTTTCTGTTTTAAAAAATTGCTAAAAAATTTGTAAAAATACTTGAGATCAGCTCTGACTTTTTTATGTTTTCTTTAAATTTTTATTTGATACTTGGAACATAGTTTTTATTTTTCCTTTTATTTTCACTTAAAAACAATTTAAAAATCAGTTTCTTTTTTATATTTTGTTTAATAAATGCAATTTTATTTTTGAATAAATTATGGCTGAGCTTCAGCTATGTGATTTTGGATCATAAGTTTCATTAACATCATTGGATCTTAGGTGTCGAGTTTAACTCCACCAAAATGGATGAATGATTTTAATGATAGTTTTGATTAAATTCTTTGGTTTAAATACTTCCCCTCCATCTCCATCTTATTCCTTTATCATTTGTGCTACATGTTGTTAGAGGATGATCTACATATCATTTCTCCAAACATATGGTACATATATTGCTATTGACCGGCCTCAAAATAGGTGTGACTTCTATATAAGTTCACTTACGATTTCTTAACATAACGCTAAATTTTGTCCCGATTCGAGAAATGATCATTCGTGGCCCAAACTTATGTTTGCAAGCCCAGGTATGTTTAATTCGAAACATTTGATCCAATAACCTTGAGGTTCATTGTTAGGAGGCTTTGGTCTTATCAATCCTCTAATGAACCATCATAAATTTTAATCTAAGTGAATCATTTAAACATCGTTGATCATTTGTTGTTGCCTCGAGAATTTTGAAATGAATGATATACTTAACAAAAAGCAAATGAAACTCGTTATTGAGAAGCTTTGATTTTATCAATCTTCTAATGAGTTTTTCAAATGCAAGTTTCAATATGGTCATTCAACTAACCTCTAATTCCTAATTCATTAACAATTGACTTTATTTTATGCTTTTACTTTACGTCTTTATTTTACGCACCATTTATTCTAGCATTTACATTTCATGTTATTTTCATCTTTGCTCACTTGAGCATTTATCTTTATGTCATTTTTATTTTTGCTCACTTGAGCTTTTATTTTCTTTTTGAAGATACTTAATAACTAACTTGAACAATAAAAAACTTTAAGGTTACTTGAACTATTTGGTTATTATCCTTGGCATTATGGAGTTGTGGACTTCTTGGACCTAGGATTAGAAACCTTGACTACCCTTGAGACCTTGTGACTTATATTGTTATTTTGTCTGGAATTCTTGGGGTTTACCCCGAGACATTGGGTTGTTTTCTTCTTTGTGTGCAGGTTATTCTGATTATATGCTTTATTTGTGATTGGGAATTCATTTGTATACAGCTGTTACTCAGCCCAATTTTTGTTAAGACTTAATGCATTTGAAGTTTGGTATTCTTAAGAGGTTTATTATATTTTCTTGTTTGGTTTCAATCCAAAGGATGGGAATTCTATATTGACTTATTGTATCAAGTGTTGGCTTCTTGTTGGTTAGACGGTTCTTTCCCCTAGATTTTACCTTATGCCTTAGGATATTCCCTTCATCTCCTCTCATCTTATTTAGTTTAAAAAATCTTCTCCCTCCTTTTAAAAACTATTCTTGTTTTTCTAAACTTGAACTGCTTTATCAATAAACTTGGACTTAAGTCCATACTTTTTCAAATATTTTCTTAATCAATCTCTAACCAACTTAATAATACATGGACATTTTTGTGAGAAGACTAAAAGTCAATCAATCTCATTAAAACCATTTTGCCACTTTGGCGTTTTACTTTAAAATTTTCTCAAAAGATTAAACTCTTGTCGATCTTTGTAGTGATGCGAGCTACTATACTTCTACGATATATAGTGGAGTGAGATATTTTCCACTTGGGTGTTGAGAGCGGATTTGTTGATTTTAAAATTCAAGCTATATCCTCCACTTTAAGATGACACAAATTCTCCTTTCTCATAATCTTGGGTAGTAATATGTTCTTCCACTCGGAAATGACGATGATGTCTCGTCCCTTAAAATTAACCAACACACTTATCTTTTTTTTTAATTTAAGGGTGAACTACGAGTACCCTGATCCCCTATTGCACGGAAGGTGGTACATAGGCACTAAAGGTTCACAACCTCGGAGGGTGAAAAAATTGTAAAAAATACTTCTTTTCTCATCTCCACCATCTATTTTTCTATACAACACTTATAGCCAAAATACACAAGAGGTTCCTGCGGAGTACCGTAGATGTTTAGGGTGCTAATACCTTCCCTTTGAATAACTAACCCCCGTACCTAGATTCTCTCCCCATCTTTTTTTGGGTTATTCACTCTTTTCCCATTCCCCTGGAAACAATAAAGTGCGATGACAATTTTTATTTGATCTGTGCGAGTCAAGTCAATCCAATGGCTTAATCTCAACATTTCTACTTCTACAACGAGGATGAATAGATGTACATTAGAAGAAGTAGGCTTAATTTCTCCAATCATATTGATTCCCCACATTGAAAATGTCCAAGGAGAAGTCAAGACATTCATAGGAACCGGAGGCGTGTGTACTTTGTCAGTGTAGATCTGGCATTTGTGGTAAGTTATGGAATAATGATGGTAATCAGTTTCCATAGTCGACCAGTAATAACCTGTTCTTAGAATCTTCTTAGCCATCATATTCACACTAGAGTGAGTGCCAAAGATACCTTCGTGCACATCTTCCATAATTTTCTCAACTTCCTTCTTGTCTACACAATGAAGCAGAGTTGAGTCGTGATTGCCCTTGTATAAGATTTCGTTACTTAGAAAGAACTTGGAAGATTGATATATTCCCCCTTGGGATACTCTTGAGCTTCAAGGTATATTTTCACTTCATGAAACCAAGGTTTTTCCTCTACTCCATCAGTATCAACTTCGTAGCAATGTGTCAGTTCATCTAGTCTCTCAATAGTAATTTGAGGAGCTTTGTTATCCCATCTGACATTAAACATAGACGACATGGTAGCCAATGCATCTACCAACTGATTCTCTTCTCATGAGATATGTTTAAAAGTAATTTCCTCGAAGTACAGAATTAGTGTCAACACATGCTCTCGGTAAGGAATGAGACTCAGATGCTTTGTATTCCATTCTCCCTTAATCTGATTGATTACTAGGGCTGAGTACCCGTAAACATTCAAGAAATTGATTCTCATATTGATAGAAGCTTTGAATCCCATGATGCACGTTTCGTATTCTTCCATGTTGTTGGTACAGTCAAAGCATAATCTGGTGGTGAAGGGCGTATAGTAACCCTTGGGAGAGACAATTACATTACCAATTCCATTACCAAGTGCGTCGGAAGCTCCATCAAAAACCATAGTCCATCAGGATCCTAGCTCGGGTCTTTCATACGGTCCAGGTTCTTTACAATCTGTAACTAGCATGATATTCTCGTCCGGGGACTTGAAATTCATATACTAGTAGTCGTCTACAGCTTGATGAGCCAAATGATCTTCCAGTACACTTCCTTTGATTGCCTTCTGAGTAGTATACTAAATGTCGTATTCTATTTAGACCATTTCCCATCTGGCTATACTTCCGGAGAGAGCGGGCTTCTCGAATATCTACTTTATCGGATCCATCTTAGAGATCAACAAAGTAGTATGGGTCAACATATTTGTCTTAGTCGGCGAGTAGCCCATACCAAACTGCAACAAGTTTTCTCGAGCAGTGAGTATCTTATTTCACAGTTGGTAAACTTTTTGCTAAGGTAGTATATTGCGTGCTCTTTTCGAACAGACTCGTCATGTTGCCCTAGTACACACCCCATCGAGTTCTCTAACATTGTTAGGTACATGATCAAAGGTCTTCCTTCCACTGGTGGCATCAGGATCGGAGGTTCCTTGAGGTACCTCTTTGATTTTGTCAAAAGTTGTCTGGCAACTATCGTTCCACTTCACTACTTGATCTTTCTTCAGTAACTTGAAGATCGACTCATAAGTAGCGGTCAAATGAGAAATAAATCTGGATATATATAATTCAAATGTCCCAGAGAACCTCTGAATTCCTTATCAATACGGGGATTTGGAATTTCCTAAATTGCTTTGACCTTGGCAGGATCCACTTTGATACCTTTACCACTGACAATGAAACCCATGAGCTTACCGGATCTCACCCCAAAGGTGCACTTGTTCGGATTCAACCTCAGCTTGTACTTCTTCAGTCTCTCAAATAGCTTGTGTAGGTGGTAGAGATGTTCCTTTTCATTCCGAGACCTGGCTATCATGTCGTCAACATAAACCTATATCTAGTGATGGATCATGTCATGGAACAAAGCTACCATAGCACGTAGATATGTTTTGCCGGTGTTCTTCAACCCAAAAGGAATAACCTTGTACAAAAAGTGCCCCACTGTGTGAAAAAAGTAGTCTTCTCCATGTCCTCAAGTGCCATCTTGATTTGATTATAACCAGAGAAACCATCCATGAAGGAAAATACTTTGTGCTGAGCGGTATTGTCAACCAAAACATCAATATGCGGAAGCGGAAAGTCATCTTTGGGGCTCGCCCTGTTCAGATCCATGTAGTCTACACACATACGCACTTTGCCGTCCTTCTTTTGTACTGGAACCACATTTGAAACCCAGTGAGGATAGGACATAACAACTTAGAAACCTATGTTGAATTACTTCATAACCCCAACCTTGATCTTTTCTGACATCTCGGGACGCACACGATGAACCTTTTTCTTTATTGGAGAACAACCCTCTTTCATCGATAGAAGGTGAACCACAATATCAGTATCAAGCCTTGGCATGGCTTTGTACGACCAAGCAAAGATCTCAACATAGCCATGCAACATCTGAATTAATCTATTCTTGACACTATCTTCTAGATTAGCACCTATCTTGACTTTTTTCTTGTCTTTTTCAGTACCCAAGTTCACAACCTCAACTGACTCTTCATGCGGTTGTATAGCCTTTTCTTCTTGCATTAATAGTCTGGAAAGCTCTCCAGGTACTTCACAATCTTCCTCACCTTCGTCCTTGGCTTGGTAGATCGGGTTTTCAAAGTCATAAGTGGTAATAGCAGAATTATTATCAATGGGATCCAGAGTGGATGTGGATCTGCAATTTGTTGTGTGGGTGTGTGTAAGAACACTTAGCTATTTTGAAAGTGACAAAATAAAATAAAGACAAAGAGCATAAAATTTGAATGCAAACATCCAATAATTTATTGAATGAAAATATGTTAATGTAATGACAACCCTAAAAAATGGACCGTTGTGCCCCAGGTAAGGCACAAGGCTTAAAGTTATTGTTTAAAATTTACATAGCCAAAACTTTGAAAGCAAACAGAAACAAAAAATAGCATTTACTCTTGACTAAAGGAGATTGGTATAACGTCTTCAATCTTCCAATTGCTGAGATCGTTACCGGTGGAAGGAAAAATCCAGCTATCTAGGTCGTAGTCACTGTCAGCACCTTCTACCGTGTTGACTCTATTATTGCTAATGAGGAATGGTGTTCTTCCAGAATGAGCATGATGAACAGCCTTCTGAGCCTCTACAGTGAAACCCAAATCTAATTTTCCAGACTTGAACAGAATGTTGGGAAGCTGACCCCAAGTAGTGTAACCATCTTCTTCTACGACAGCTCTAACATCCTTCAAAGAAGCCATTCTGGAAGGAACCCTGGTAACCTTAGGGATAGTCAAAACGTCTTCAACAACGATAGTTGTCCGAGGGATAACATCAAAATTCTGGCAGGGAGTCTCGATGAATTTGCAATCCATCTCAACATACTTGAATGAGTTCGAGTGACTCACCATATACTCTTCTTCACCACAAACCATAACAATCTTTCCTTTCACGGGATATTTCAGCTTTTGGTGCAACGTAGAGGTAACAACGCCTACCCTATAAATCTAGGGGATCCAAGTAAACAAGAATAGGCCGGACGAATATCCATCACAAAGAAGGTGGAATCGAAGACTTGAGTACCTACTTTGATCGGAAGATCCACCTCTCCGTGCACCATCATTTTTGATCCATCAAAGGCTCTGACCATAATATCAATGGGTTTTAGCACAACCCTTTCACAGTCAAGCTTGTCTAGAGCACCCTTTGGTAGAACATTCAACGAGGAACCTATATCAATCAACACATGAGCTAAGGTAGTGGATATACATTCAATAGAGACACATAGGGCTTTGTTATGGTTCTTTCCTTCAGGAGTTAGATTGGCATCAAAAAAGCCTAGCCCATTATCAGTAGTAGCAACATAACTTTCAAATTGATCAGCAGAAATTTCTTGTGGCACGTGAGCGAATTTCAAGAACTTCACCAAAGCCTGCACATGGGCCTTAGAGCATAACAAAAGAGACACCATGGAGATCTTGGAGGGAGTCTTTCCCAACTGTTCATTAATATTGTAGTCACTTTTTCGGATAATTTTTAATACCTTCTCCAACTCTTGCCTGGAGGTATCTTCAGCAGTAACTTCTTTAGGTGCCTCCGTCTGGGCAGGCTCCGTCATTTGTTCTTTGCCCCGAGTCTTAGTAATTGACTCGGTAGCGGTAACACGAACTGGTGTGGTGACAGTCTTTGAAGATATTTTTGGAGATAAAACCCTTCCACTTATAGTAACTTTACTAGTCCCGGCAATATTGTCAACAGTGGGATCAGTAGCTTTAATACCTTCATTTTCAATAGTCAATGACTCTTGCTTGACGCCATGGTAGTAGACGTTGGCTCCATAGTTCCAAGGGATAGCTTTGTCCGAGGAATATGGAATTGGTCCGGGTGTGGTGATTATTAGAGGAGCAACCTTGGGTTTGGCAGTAATTTTTACAGGACACTTGGAAGTGATTTTCACAGGAGTACCAGAAATTACTGAGACCTCTTATAACTCTAAGTCTTGAAACAAATTCTCAACTGAGGGAGTCTTCTCAACTAGAATTATGTGATTGTCCATCAAACGCTGAATACCTTCTTTCAGCAGCTTGCAGCCATTGGGTTGGGTTGCACAGCTGTGGCATCTTTCAATATAATTTGAAAATAAAATGGCTTGCAACAGATTCTTCTTAATAATCATCAAAGGAGTAGTCAAGCCACTTACAGCAGAAACATATGAAACATCATCAATATCACTTATGCCTTTGTCATGCTTAGGCATAGGCACAATAATCACATTGGGGGTCTCGGGAGGATCAAATTCAATCTCTTTGGAGTCAATCATACCCTGAATTTTATTCTTCAAATCCCAACAGCTATTGGTGTCGTGTCCGGGACTATTGGAATGGTAGGCACATCTTACATTTGGATTGTACCAAGGAGAGGAGGTGTTGGGATTCTAAGGATGATCTCTTAACGTTATCAGCTCCGCTTTCAATAGATGTTGTAATTCTTGAGACAACGGCGTGCTGATCTTAGTAAACTGTCTCATGGGTGCATCTGACCTACACCGATTTCCCCGTTGTTGTTGTTGTTGCACATGTGCAGGATTAGAAATTAGCACCTCCCCCACAGATTGGTTGTGATCACTCCTAGTACGACCATTCTGGCCACACACAACATTAGTTTCCTTTTTTCTGTTGAACGTCTTCTTTACAGTAATTAAATACGTAGCTACCTGGATTTTTCCACTTCTGATTCCACCTTCAACATGTTCCCTAGTTAAAATCAGCTTTGTGAAACCATATGAAGAGCTTCCGATCAAATGATTGAAGAAAGATCCTGTAAAAGTTCCCATAAACATGTCAAGCAGCTCCCTATCAGGAAAAGGAGGTTGAACCCTTCATGTTAGATCTCTCCACTTCTGGGCATACTCCTTAAAGCCTTCATTCGAGCCTATAGTCATACTTTGTAATTGCACACGGGCCGGTGCAAGATCAGCATTATATTGGTATTGTTTGTAAAAGTCAGCAACAAAGTATTCCCAAGTATGAATATTGGTTCCTTCTAGTTTATAGAACCATTGCAACTACGTACCAGATATGCTCTCTTGAAAGAAGTGTACCCACAACTTTCTGTCTGCAGTATGGGGTTGGATCTTCTGAACATAAGACCTTAAATGCAGTTTAGGACAAGAAACACCGTCATACTTCATGAAAGTAGGGACCTTGAATTTGTGAGGGATAATAACCCCCGAGACTAATCCCAACTCTTCAAAATCCAACCTAGGCACCCTCTGGATCTCCATAGCATTCAGACGATCCTCCAGCTGCTTGTATTTTTCATCAGCAGGAGGATACTATTCAGCAGAATAGTCTTCTTCATCATAATTTTTTCCAGAACCAAGGTTACTTCCTTTCTCAAACTTCACACTCTTATTTTCTTCACCCTAATTTTCATCTTCATCAGAGGTAATATAACAGTTTTGAGCTTGTTTGGGAGGACCTTTGAACCTTCTTTCCATGTTGAAGATGCCAACTGGTCTTTTTTTCCCTCCCTTTGGTGATGAGGATCTTCAACTCGTCTTGTCCCTTGGCTAAGTCCAAGAACATTTGTTAAAAATTGAGCATTTTGAGCTTGAAGTTATTTGACAGTTTGTTCGAGAGCCATCTTTTACTGAAATAAACAACAAGAAGATGAGAAAACCTGTCTTGGGAAATACCTGTTATGTAATGTCATACATGATATGTAGATGCAATTTTTTCAAGGATCTCGCGGGATAAACAAAATGAAATGTTAGAAGTTGAGTCTGGATGCAGCTTTAAATGAAGAAATTTATGTCTTTGAACGTCCTTCTATGAGAATCAAGCTCACCATATCAAGTGGGTCCTAGCCTTTGACTCAAGAGAATGCACTTCGGTCTTTGACCGCATTTGGTTAGAGGAAAATAAATCCTCTTGCCCCTTTCTAGAAGTCTAGTTTATGATTAACCTGAATCATAGGCCCTTGAGATCCTTGAAACGGTTAGTGAAAATGCGATGTTATGATGTCATGATGTCATGTTTGAACAGATAGCAAACACAAACAAAGCACACAAGATCCTTAGGTTTAAAGGCTTGCATGAGGCTTACAGTTAAGTACCCTTTTCTATTGAAGTTCATTTGGCTCAACCTGTCCTAAAAATAGTAACTGGGTTCTAGGAGTCTCATATCACTAACCTTTCTCACATGTTTTATTTCAGCAGAGCAACTGACTTGCCACCAAAATATCCTGAAAGTCGAATCTCAATGAGTGTAGCATCGAGTATCAACCAACCTTGGACTGCACCAAAGTTGGCTATCTCACTACCTTCTAATGGCCAATATGGGTCAATTAGGGTTCTAAAAGTCAGTTAATGCTTATGACACCACGCAACAGCCCAGTGTTATCCTCGATCAACTCAAGGAACACCAGTACAAACCAAAGTGTCACACTAACATAGCCATCACTTCAACCATATCTATCTATGTCATAGAGTTTCCATGATCTATTGCTACTTACCTAAAGGTACCTAGATCCGGGTGTAGGATCTTTGCAAGAAATATAAACCCAGGCAACCCCTAAAGATAAATCACATAAAATAGACAATTAAAGCAAGTAAAAAGTGATATAACCCTAAGGCAACCCCTAATTTAATTTAGTTTTCCCAACAAAGTCGCCATTTTTGTAATATAGTGGGAGAACTGACTTGGTTTTGCATTTTATCGGAAATGTTGCAGAGAGTAAGAGTCGCCACCGACTTTTCTTTTATCCAATAAGGAAAGGGTGAAAAGAACAGGAAATACCTTGATAGATTTTGAGTTTGGGGATAGGTTATGAAAAGGGAAGGTGTTAGCACCCTTTTCATCCGTAGTTATCTACGGGATCTTAATCGCTTAGCTCACTTTGAAAATTTGCTTGTTTGTGTGTGTAATTTGAAAATATTTTGAAAATGCCAAATGTAAGGTGAAACTTTGTAATGACTCTTGTGTCGGTCCACAAGAGTGTATACAAAGCGTTTGTTTGAAAATATTTATCGAAAAGTGTGATTGTGAGAAATGTTTATTTTGAAGAGTTTGTGAGCAAGCGATTAAAACTTCTACCCTACTCAAGGTCATTCTTGTATTTTCCTCCTCCTTTAGATTGTAATATCCGTACCATTAGTTAGTAGGAAGCCCTATCATTAGATGTGAACGGACATGCGAGGGTCATCGTACGGTCATCGAAGGCAACTCCTAAGGATGCTTTAGCAATTTTCATAAGGGACTGTCATCGTTTTATTCGTAGGCAAGTCGAGAGACTAGATCATTTTCGAAAGGCAGCATTGAAAGGGTCATCGAGGGACTTTAATCTTTTGTATGATGAATTGATCGAAGGTCTTTGCTAAGGCATCCCTATGTTAGAGGGACATGGCCATTATCTTCCGAAGGCAACAAGGGAGGTTACCCTAGAGGTGCGAGTGTGCAAGTGTGTTGTATTCAGTTATTTTAGTCTTGAATTTAGCATTTTCTAACAATTGTTTTTATCTTTCCATACAATCCTAATTACTAAGCAATAATATGGTAAATATAAAAAGACAATAAAGGTGCGAAAACTAAAGTTCCTACGTTATTACATAGCCTTGGGGAAGTTACATAATAGTAAAGCAGAAAATAATCCTATAACTATTACATCCCGGAAAACAGTTACATAATAAAAAAGGAAAGCAAGAAATCTTGGCTATTACAATTGTGAAAATACAGCCGATCTAAAAAATGTAGAAATCAAATGAAAATAGAAAAGAAAATATTTTTGGTAAATTTTTTTATGAAAAAATGATTTATGATTAAATAAAACTAAAAAAAAAAACCTAGTTAACTTTAATTAATAAAAAGTTAATTAATTAAATTATTATATATAAAAAAACCTAAGAATCTAATTGATTTTAATTAAAAAAATTAATTAGTTAAATTAATTAGAAAAAACCTAAAACTGATTTTTTTATATTTTAATTAAGTAATAAAAATAAAGAAAAGGAGAAAAGAAAAATATAAGAAATAAAAGAAATGGGCCTGAATTTGCAAAAAACGGAGGGCATGAATAGTAATAGAGTCCAGGCCCAAGCGCTGGTCCATGGGATCCAGTGCGTTCAGCCTCGAGAGTGCACCATGGGCGTGTAAGTCTGGAAGCATTAGTTTTGGATTTGAGGGCTGCAAAGTTGAAGGTGCACGTTTGAGGTATGAAGACACGCTGTATACGATCTACAAAAATTTGAAAAAATATGAAAAAACACAAAAAGCATGGATCGAACCCACGCCTTTGTACACTAATGCTTTATTGCGCGCTTCCTTGGCACTGAGCCATGTTGTTTATCTATAATTGGAATGCAAGCATGCTATTATATAATAAAAATCCCTTTAATTTGAATTCAAAAACAAGTCGGCGCCTATAGGACCCTGTTATTTGAATGGACGAATAGAGAGGAGCCACGCAACCTAGGGAGGGTCAAACCACCATGCATGGTGGTTGACCCCCTTCTTCTCTGATTGCCCAAAAAACTTATCCTGCAAAATAACACGATTTGAAACACAAGATTAAGCCTACCCCCCCTAAACCGGGGTCTACAAACTCAATGGTGGCATCCATTCAGCCTGAAACTGCCTGTAAAAGGAAATATGATGAAGCTGAAGCGTCACGCCCTAAAAATGGCATTTTCTTATCCTTGCACCAATGCTTGCATGTAATGCGTCAAAACTATTATACATGACCCCATGAACACATATGAAGGCACAAAATCAACTTACATTGCGTGAATAAAAATTTCCAAGTTGAAGAAACTACCAAAACTGGTGAGTTCGTGTGAGAGAGTTCTGGGATGCTTTGAGCTTAAGTAAGGGTATGGATCACTTCCTGTGGACCTCAGGAGTGTGATTTGATACTTGGTTTCGCTTGAGAAGAGCTGGAAATAAGGATTTGCTTCTGCCATAGTTTTAAGAATTTTTGGAGATTTTAGGGTTTGTGTTTGGAGGAAGCTTGTATGTTCCTCTATATCTGATGTTGCTGAGTACATATAGAGGAAGGAATTAGGTTAACAAACAAGGAAAGTATCTTGTGCAATCATGGCCAAATAAATCAATAATAAAACATGTTTTAAAGTTTCCATATATGAATATTCTTGCCCTATTAGACCTCACACGGTTTTGGCAAGTTAGATATGTGATTTTGGGCCCCAATTCTGATCCAAAACAAAAGTTCACATGCCTTGGTCCATTAGTTTATTAATTTATTTGATTTATTTTAATAATATTTACATAAAATTAAAATAGATAAAATAAAAAACATGTCCATGTACCAAATGACTTATAGGTTCTTTAACATATCATAAACACGTTTGAACCTCAAAAGTTAAGCCCATTAGCCCAAAAGTTCAAAATTGCTCATTTGAGGTTTCAAGCATTTCTCAAAATTTGCTCAATTTGCACCAATCATAACACTCTCAATTTTTGTCATATGAGAATAATCTTTGACTTTTTGGAAAGCTCAAGATGTCCAATAAAATCTCTATGTTGATCATTTTGTCATTTGAAGACTTTATCTTGATGTAAATTGCTTTGACAAAAAGTGTCTTTTTGTTGACTTTTGAAATGACCTATAATGTATTGGTCCATATCTCTCAAATGAAGCATTTTTTGGACTTTAGATTAGAGATACAAATTTGTAGAGAATTGAATTTCCTTCAAAATGAGCTTTGGTTGAGAAAAATCTGATGAAGCATGTGGAAGTTGTTCTTGGTCAAAGTTCAATTGACTTCTCTTTAAGAAAACCCTAATTTAGTAACTTGTGACTTTTGATGAATTTGGAGTTTCCTTGATGAATCATGATCAACCCTTGATCAAATGATGAATATGACTTCAAAATCTTGATTTTTGACCAAAAATCTTGAAGTTTGACTGTATGTTGACCATAGTTGAGTTTTTGTCCAATACAGTTGGTTTTCAGTCATCTGAGCAATTGACTCAGCAAACTTGTGACGCAAGGCTTAAAAATTGGCATCATCATTCTTGGAGACATGTAAGAAACCATTAAATCCACTTGAGGCCTTAGAAACCAAATATTCCTTGAGAAAAGTGAAACCCTAGTTGTAGGTCCATTGCTTAAGAGGAGAATTTGTCTGATCAATTCTTGAGTAAACTTGAGCCAACGAAAACCCTAGGAACATGAGTAGATATCTTAAAGAAAGTGGGAGGGAAAATTTTGGGTACAACAATATCATTAATTTCAAGTACTCAAGGCAAGCATATATGATCAATGATGTTTAAATGATTCACTTAGACCAAAATTCATGAAAGTTCATTAGAGGATTGATAAGATCAAAGCCTCCTAACAATGAACCTCAAGGTTATTGGATCAAAGGTTTCAAATTAAATATACTTGGGCTTACAAACATAGGTTTGGGCCACGAATGATCATTTTTGAATCGGGACAAATTTAGCGCTATGTTAAGCAATCGTAAGTGGACTTATGTAGAAGTCACACCAATTTTGAGGCCGGTCAATAGCAATCTATGTACCACATGTTAGATAAATGATATGTACATTATTATCCAATAACATGTAGCACAATCAAGAAAGGGAAAAGATGAAAATGGAGGAGATGTATCTGATGAAATTAGGGTTTCAAATATCATCAATATCATTCATCCATTTTGGTGGATTTAGTTTTTCAACCTATCAATATCCAAGATCTAATGAGGTTGAGGAACTTGTCCCAAAATAACACCCAAATCAGGACCAAGCAAAAATAATAAAATAAAATTCAATAAAAAAATATTTAAATGATTAATAAAAGGGAAATAATTGGTAAAATACACAAAGTATATTAAAACACCAAATAAAAATCCGGAGAAAAAAAAAGTCAGAGATCAAACATGAGCCAATAAGTGTTGACAAATTTTTTTAGAATTTTTTAAAGTCAGAAACCATTTTTTTATAATTCAAAGAAATAATCAAAATAAACCAAAATTTTAAAAAAATAGTAAAATCAGAAATAAAAATAAAATGAGGTCACTAATATTTGTCAAGAGATCATTGGATCCTTCCTAATTTTTTTTAGAATTTAAAAATCAAGAAAAGTATTTTTAAAAAATTAAAACAATTCCAATAAAGTGAAATATCATAAAAAATACTAAATCACAAACTAAAATTGTGAAAAATAGAAATCAGAAAGAGAAAAACCAAACGTATTTTTGAGAATTTTTTTAGAATTTTAGAAGTTGAAATGATTTTTTTATGAATCTTTGAAGTTTAAAATAATTAAATCAAAAATTAAAAAATAAAAATAATGTCAAAATATTATGGGCCATCTGATCATAGTCAAAACGCGTTAGAAAACAAATCCAAAGAATCTGACGCGTTGTGCTTGATATGAACCTTAGTGAGAAACACACATAATCAAACAAATTTGGGTCAATCAAAATAAAACAATTGTCATGCTATCATTGGTTGAAGATCGACACGTAAGTCATCTTCAACCTCTAGACCTTTGCGCATTCGGTTTTTATGAGATTCTTCAAACGAAATTGTTAGAAGAAAAACCACAACTCAATCATTTTGAGAAAAACCAGGAAAAAAGTTGGAAAGGGATTTGAAAATTCGTGAGCAAAACTCACTTCCGGTTAAAAACTAATGATGCAATCAATATTAGAGTGATGAGAGCTACATTGTAGCAACAAGTTTGGAGAGAATTGATTGTGGAATCTACCTGTTGAAGTTGAAATTTAGAGCTCTAAAACTTGACTTGGCTATCACGATTCAGGGCACCTCAAGGCTTGGTTCTTCTTATGTTAGCTCCACTAAAGTTCAAGGATGAATAATCAATAAAGAAATTGGATTGAATGATGCTTTGAAATGAATTCGAAGTTGCATAATTATGAGTTATGGAGAGAGTTTAACATAGGTTTTTTGGCTCTCTAAAGATTGTCCAAATGAGTGGGATATAACCCTCTATTTATAAGGAAACAAATGGGATGCTCAAGCGTGCGAAATGATGAGATTTGGAGAGAATTCATGTGAAGTTGCAAGCATGAAAAGTGTGACTCATATTTGCTCAAAACTCATCCAAAAATTGTGTTTCAATGTGCTAATCACTTTTGGAAGATTGTTAAGCATGATTATAATTAAAAACACACAATGATTTTGTGATTAGAGACCATATTAACCAATTTGCAATCTGACAGTTTTGACAAAATTAGTTTCAAGGTGCCAACTTTAAATCCATGGTGCACCCAACTCAAGAGGCTTTATCACATGATTCTTGGAGCATTTGAAAGACAAGGTCACACACTTCACAATGTTCCAAGATACATCATTTGGATACTTGAGCAAAAATTTATGTCCAATTGAATTTGTGAAAAACACACATATGTTTTGTACTTAGAAAAATTCTAAGTGTTGAACTTCAAAATGACCTATAATGTTCTTCAAAATTAAATTACTTTTCACTCAAAGTTTTGTCTTGATATTTGAATATGACATGAAGTAGACCTCTTGAATTAAAGTTTGGAATTGATATCACTCAAAAATCATAAAAATTGAAAGAGTTGTGGTCTTTGGAAGATGATGAACAAATTGGGGGAAATTCACAAAAGACCTATAATCTTTTAAATTCTTCAACAAATTTCCAAGCATTCTCAAGTCTTGCACATAAAAACAAAGTTGTATTAGGCATCCCTAATATTATTGTGGAAAAATAATGGGCTCGGGATGATAAAAATTGACCAAGTTATGATCATTTAAAGTCAAACCCTAGAGTTCAAAGGCTTTTCAAGGAGACTTGTAATATTTCTCAACTTTTAGTGATCTTAAAATTAGCCTTAGACTTCAGAGATATATTTTTAAGGACTCTTTAAATAGAATCATGGCCTTGGAGTCACTCAAAAATCTCAAATAATGAGCCAGATATGGCCCTTGGAAGTCAACAAACCCTAGCTTAGAGAGTGTCAAATGACTTGAAACCCCTTTCAACTTTTGATGATTTTTCTTGCACAATTGGATTTTTTTCATTTGAAGGGAGGTTGTTGTATATGATTATAAGAATCCATATAAAAAATAACCAACTCAAAATGTTGAAAATTGAGAGAGTTACGCACTTGTGATCACTAAATCTAGAATTTGCTCAATTAAATCAAACTTGTTGAGCCAACCTTGAATCTTTTGATCTTCCTTGGCAAAATAATGCATGATGAATCATAAGAGGCCTTTAAATGATGTTTTCTTTAAGCACACTCAAATGTGGAGCTTAAGTTTTAACGGAACTTGTTGAAGAAGGCATGGAAATAAACACATGAACCTATGAATCTTCTTGATGAATTTCATCACCAACTTTGAGGAGATCTTGACCTTGATAAAGTGAAAGAGCTCCTTGAAACATAAACATTTGATGTCATAGACATGACCTTGAAGATTGAGCTCTTGCAATCCGTTAGAGAATCATTTGATTGAGAATCACCCCTTGAACCCTAGATTAGATGGTGACATGAATGCAATTGTGATCACCTACAATAGGAACATTCAAAGAAATATATATACACATATTGATGTTAGTTAAAAGAACACACATACAAGATACACAATTTAAGGTTCTTGGTAATCCCTCAAGAGAAAACATAAAGATAGGATAAAGAGAGAAACAACCCTAATGTGTGTGTCTTGATGCATTATGACATGAGATGATGAGAAATATTAGGGGCAAAAATTAGGGTATAACAGGTATCACTTTGGATTAAAAAAGTTTATGAAGGAAATACATCCTTAAAAGGGAAGTAAACTCAAGGCACATGGATAAACAATCAAGGGGATCGAAGCATGTGAAGTTTGAAGTCATGGGTTATGGATTAGGGTTTTTTGAACAAGTTATGGTTTAAAAATAAAAAAGTCAAGTCCTAAACCTAATTAAAATCAATTGATTCATGGCATAAATATATACAAGGATCATGTTATCAAACAACATTCATTAGTGACATGGCATGATTATTTAATATGGGTTTATTCAAGAACATTAACAAGAGAGAGTCAAAAAAGGTTTTTAAAATAACTAAAAAGGACATGTTTTGAATTAAATAAAAAGAGGTGAAATAAATAATTTTTATTATTATTTTCACATATTTATAAAACAGGGTAGATAAATAAGGAGCGTGCAAAAAATCAACTCAAAATGAGTTGTTTTGATTGGTGAAAATTAATTTGAAAGTTTGTAAAAAAAATAAAAGAAAATGAGTGATAAAAATAAGGAAAGGTGTTGTCAAGGGTTGAACCCGCACCCTCAAGGTCAATCGATAAAATCCTTACAACCAGACCATGCGTTGTGCCTTGTACAAAGGATGAGTTAAGTTGAAAATATTTGAAAACAAAGCCAGAAAATCACAAAACAGAAAAAATATGAGAAAATGGCAAAAGAGGGGTTCACACTGGTTCAAACTCTCGCCCTTATGCTTGCTAAGACTTTGTAAGCACGTTCTTGCCACTGGGGTGGATGTTTCATCCGTTCATTATACAAATTGCATTACACTTAAAAAACTCAATTTTTAAACTGAAACCAATGGCGCCCTCATTTCTCAACCATTTACAAAAATGTAAACATTAAAGTTGCTTGAAATGTCATCAGGAATTCAACCATGCCAACCATTTAAATTAAAACTCAAAGATTAAAAATAATTTCTATCAGTACCAAAACTAAACCCTAATTATTCAGAGACACGGTTCTCAACACACAAGCAATGTAAATAAAAATTAAGCACATGGTTAGCTTTAGGACATTGATATCTAATTTTTTTTCTTTTATATGTATGCACTAAAGATGCATGGATAAGAAGTTAAAAGTTTGAGTTTTTTACCAAGTTGGAGAAAGTCCAACACTTCTTCTATGGTTTTTAAGTGCAAAGTGATGATCCTGTGAGCTTGTTAGGACCTCAATGAAACTATTCCAACCTTTAATTTGCTTTGAAAGTTGCTAAAACTCTCTAACCAACTCAAGTTGCAAGCCACAGTTTTGTGAGTTAGAGGATGGTAATGATGATGTTACAGAAGTATAACAGGGTTTTGGATGGCTTCTATATGATGTTTGTGAAGCGTTTTGGATGGTTAGATTGCATAAAACTTGCAAGGGTAATGGATTTCGAAAATAAGGTTTTCAAGGTTCAAAAATGGAGTTTTGAACCAATTCTGAATTTGAGAGTTTAGAGGTGTTTGAGAGTTGTGAATTGGTGTGTTTGAAGTGAAAATGAGATCTCCATTTATAGATAAAACTCAGAGGTAATGAGATGGACAAGTTCCCAAGTTATCAAGTTATGGCTTGGTTCAAATTCAAAGATCAAGTTATCTGAAAATTCCATGGTTCCAATGCATAGTACAAAGAGTTGCTGGTATAGAGAGGTTTCTTCCTTGATTTAGGGTGGAGTGTGATCAGAATAAAGTAGAGGTATGGGCTCAAGGAAGGATTTGTAAAAAAAGTTTGCTTTTCAAGAATGCCAATGTTGTCTTTCTTTCTTAAATGGCAAGTTATTTGGATAATAGCTTGTATCACTTGGGTAAAGGCTCAAAAGCTTGTGTACTCTTCTAATCTTGGATAGATTTAGAGGTACTATGTCCTGAAAATTGAGATTGTATAGCATGGCTTGGAGATTTGATCATAAGGTTATCTAAAAAATAACTTGTAATTCAAGTATGAAATGCCAACTTCCTCTCTTCGAAACTTCTGACTCAAGTAAGATAAATTCATGATCTTGGACATTTTGGAAAGCTTGAAACCTTATCTACAACTTTCATGTTGAACACTTTATTTTAATCAAAAGGGATCTTTGTGAAAAATGTCCATGAAGTTGAGATATAAAACTGATCAAAACTTTTTTTAAAAAAATCTCGAAGTGTTGGTAGAACTTCACATGCTCATATCTCTTAATTTAAGCAATTTTTAGAGATAAATCCTCATTGACAAAGTTGTAGAAATTTTGATTCTCTACAAATTTCATGCTGAAAGTTTTCCCTAAATAAGCCTGGATCGTGGTTAAACTTGCTTGTGAAGTTAGGGTTTTTTAGGCGTAAAACACTTGAATTTTTCTAAGTGTTTGAAAATCTTCAACTTTGAATTTTGTTGAATTTCTTGATTCTTGAAGATCAAGTTTGATATTTTTGAATGTTTTGATGATCCTTGATTTTGAAGTTCAATGTTGACCAAACAAGTCGAAGTTTGACTTTTGTGTGATGGTTGACTTTTCATCAGTTGATTCCAATTCTTTCACTAGGTCATATAATTAGGTCAAGATGTTGCATTTGAGTTCTTTGAATTATGCTTCAAGCCATTAGGACATGCACTAATCCAAAAGTAAATGATCCACTCCCTTAAATAAAAACCCTAATTGATCAAGACTTGTATTGATGAAGATCTCTTGATTCAAAAACCTGCTGACACAAGGAGAAAACACAACTATTTTTGTATTTTGTTAGAGATGTAACGATGCATATGAAGTGGGATCTTAGGTCAAAAATTAGGGTACAACAGAAATCATTTTTTTAATCACATAGGATGTAACCTAAAGGTATACACAGAAGACATGGTTATAAATGTATATGAGAAAGGTAATTACTACGACGATCTGGAGGATATTTTGAAGTTGGATAGGAAGTATATCACGTGTTTGAACTTCTCCAAATGTTCCTTCAAGGTCCAATAAGGTAATGTTCTGAGCTTCATATAATCCAAAAGAGGAATAAAGGAAAATACTTATAAATTCCAAGCCATAATTGAAATTAGGAGTCTCACGATAATTAAGGAAGTCCAAATGTTTATAAGACACATAACTGGCCTCTCTAGATTCCTTTCATATGCAGGGGACAAGGCACTCCATTTCTTTTCCACCTTGAGGAAGAATGAGAAGTTTGAATGGACATAAGAGTATTAGGAAGCATTCACAAGGTTAAAAACCTTTATGGAGACTCCACCAATATTAACATGCCCATTAGAGGATGCACCATTATTTCTCTATTTATCAGTGACAAACATGATAATGAGCTTTGTGCTCGTCCAAGAAAAGGATAATGGTGAACAAATAATATATTTTGTTAGCAAATTGTTCAAGGGCATGAAGCTGATTTACCAGAAGATAGAGAGGTTAGTGGTTATAGTCTTGATACTAGAGATAAAGTTGAGACCCTATTTCTTGGGGCATAGGGTAACGGTGAAGACAAACCATCCCATTTGCCAGATATTGAAGAAGCCTAACTTGGAAGGAAGGATGGTGTTATGGCATGTTGAATTATAAGAGTATGAAATTTGCTTCCTACCAAGAGGAAACATAATTTATCAAGTGCTGGTGTATTTTGTAGTGGAATTCATCTCTCAAACTGATGTGGAAGTTTACTAAATGCAGACATTATCAACGAATGCCACTTCAAACTTGAAGGAAAGCATTGTCAGGAAAGTGCAGTAATTTTTACACTCTGTTACATCCCCATTGCCTTTCCATTAATGGGGAATAAACATCTTGGGATCCTTTGTTGAACATGTGACTCCATACACATGGGGGAGGGGGTGAATTGTGAATGTTTGAAATTTTTTTGTTAGAATAATTTTTTTAGTAAAATCAGAGTTTTAAAACATTTGTAAACAAACAAGTAAATAAGTAGCAAAATAAAGAATTAGATGGCGAAATAGAGGAAAGAAACTAACTACAAAATAGAAGAGAAAAGGGAAATATAATAACACCAATGATTTATACAGGTTTAGCCTAACCACTTAGCGTACTCCTATCCCTAAGAATTCTTCTTGAGAGTTTCCACTATCTTGAGATATTTTAATATGATATGCCGACGAAACTCCTATTACAAGTATTTGAATTTTATCAACGGATAACTTCCAACCAAACAACAAATAGAGTTTTGAATGGATATCCTCTGAACTAAGATGTGTTTTTATACTGGATATCCTCCAAACTGAACCGGGGTTTTATAGGGGTTGACCTCGGAACTGAGTTGATATTTTATACGAGTTAATACTGAACCAAGATGAGAATTTACACAGCCTCATCTTAAACCATTAGGAGATTTTACACAGGCTAATCTCGATCCAATAGAGATTTTACACCCGACTGAGCTCAGGAACCTTTGTGGAGATTTTGATGGCTTATCTTCACGAACCAAAAAAGAGATTTTGCAGCAAGAGAAACTCACAAACCAAACAAATTCTTTCTAAGATAATCCCTAAACCAAACAGTACTAGTTTAGCTCACAACCAAACAAATTCTTACAGAGGAGCTTTACTCAAGAGATAATAAACTCTTGGGTAAATTAAAATTATGCCCTCACCTATGACCCTCACTTAAGAAAATAGGATCAAAGATCATTTTCTAAGTTATTAGAAATGATAGATAAGATCTTTATTTATAGGTCAAAGCATGATTAAAATTTAGGAACAATTCATGCAAAATAAATGCCTTAATCTATCAGGCCAATCAATTATTACATATTAATAACAGTCTGTTCAAACAACAAATGAAAGGCTTTGATATTTAGTCATCGCCAATCATTAAGAAACTTTCCCCGATCTATTCTCAGTGTTCAAATAAAAATAATTGATTATAGCACTAGGTTAATTAATTATCTAGTTGTAAAGTAACTCCCAATTGATCAGACAGTTCCCTAATCAATTAGCTAGACCTTAAAAACATTTCCAAGTGATTTTAACAAACAAAGAGAGGATTTTAAAGGTTTTAAGTTTCTGTGTGTGTGTGTGTGCGTGTGTGTGTGTGTGTGTGATTTTTCCTTAGTAATTCTAGAAGTACCCTAGTGCATTTACAAGATAGTGGTCACTCTGACAAACACGACCATGCTAGCTTTCACACTTCTTCTCTTTCACAACTTTGAAGCTTCAGGTCTTGGCATCATTATATTAGACTTTAGCATCACATAATAACTTTGAATATTTAGCTTGATTAGAATTGAAATTCATTGAAGTTGACTACCATCATCAGAGAGTGGAGAGACCAAACCACCAAATAATCTTGAAACATAAGTCTTCATTTGAACATCGTTAGATGACAAAGTTGACTTCAAAGATATGATTTTATCTTCAATAGAATATTGAAAAGGATAAATTCATATATATATATATATATATATATATATATATATATATATATATATATATATATATATATATATATATATATATATATATATATATATATATATACATATATATATATATATATATATATATATATATATATATATATATATATATATATTCAAGAGCATATTTGAACGCTTAAGCCATCTTCAAAATATAAAGACTTCACTAGATATCGTTGGATATTAGGTGTGTATTCAATAGAGATTTTACACCCGACTGAGCCCAGGAATCTTTGTGGAGATTTTGATGGCTTATATTCACGAACCAAAAAAGAGATTTTGCAGTAAGAGAAACTTACAAACCAAACAAATTCTTTCTAAGATAATCCCCAAACCAAACAGTACTGGTTTTGTTGACAAACAAACAAATGCTTACAGAGGAGCTTTACGGAGGAGATAATAAACTCTTGGGTAAATTAAAATTATGCCCTCACCTACGACCCTCACTTAAGAAAGTAGGATCAAAGGTCGTTTTCTAAGTTATTAGAAATGATAGATAGGATCTTTATTTATAGGTCAAAGCATGATTTAAATTTAGGAACAATCCATTGGCGAAATAAATGCCTTAATCTATCAGGCCAATCAATTATTACATATTAATAACAGTCTGTTCAAACCACAAATGGAAGGATTTGATATTTAGTTATCGCCAATCATTAAGAAAATTTCCCCGGTCTATTCTCAGTTTTCAAAGAAAAATAATCGATTATAGCACTAGGGTTAATTGATTATCTAGTTGTAAAGTTACTCCCAATTGATTAGACAGTTCCCTAATCAATTAAATAGACCTTAAAAATATTTTCAGGTGATTTTAACAAATAAAGAAAGGATTTTTAAATGTTTTAAGTGTGTGTGTGTGTGTGTGTGTGTGTGTGACTTTTTGCCTTAGTAATTCTAGAAGTACCCTATTGCATTTACAAGATATTGGTCACTCTGACAGACATGACCATGCGAGCATTCACACTTCTTCTCTTTCATAACTCTGAAGCTTCAGGTCTTGGAATCATTATATATGAATTTAGCTTCTAATATAAACTTTGATTATTTAGCTTTATTAGGCTTGAGATTCCTTGAAGTTGATTACCATCATCAAAGAGTTGAGAGACCAAACCACCAAAGAATCTTGAAACATAAGTCTTCATTTGAACATCGTTGGATGACAAAGTTGACTTCAAAGATATGATTATTATCTTCAATAGAATCTTGAAAAGGATAAGTTCATAAATGTTTATGAGCATATTTGACCGGTTAAGCAATCTTCAAAATATAAAGACTTCACTAGATATCGTTAGATATTAGGTGTGTATTCAATAGAGATTTTAGACCCGACTGAGCTCAGGAACCTTTGTGGAGATTTTGATGGCTTATATTCACGAACCAAAAAAGAGATTTTATAGTAAGAGAAACTCACAAACCAAACAAATTCTTTCTAAGATAATCCCCAAACCAAACAGTACTGGTTTTGCTCACAACCAAACAAATGCTTACAGAGGAGCTTTACTCAAGAGATAATAAACTCTTGGGTAAATTAAAATTATGCCCTAACCCATGACCCCAAATTAAGAAAGTAGGATCAAAGATCGTTTCCTAAGTTATTAGAAATGATAGATAGGATCTTTATTTATAGGTCAAAGCATGATTTAAATTTAGGAACAATCCATTGGCGAAATAAATGCCTTAATCTATCAGGCCAATCAATTATTACATATTAATAACAGTCTGTTAAAACCACAAATGGAAGGATTTTATATTTAGTTATCGCCAATCATTAAGAAACTTTGCCTGATCTATTCTCAGTGTTCAAATAAAAATAATCAATTATAGCACTAGTGTTAATCGATTATCTAGTTGTAAAGTTACTTATAATTGATTAGACAATTCCCTAATCAATTAACTAGACCTTAAAAATATTTTCAGGTGACTTTAATAAATAAAGAAAGGATTTTTAAAGGTTTTAAGTGTGTGTGTGTGTGTGTGTATGTGTGTGTGATTTTTTTCCTTAGTTATTCTAGAAGTACCCTAGTGCATTTACAAGATATTGGTCACTCTGACAGACATGACCATGCGAGCATTCACACTTCTTCTCTTTCACAACTCCGAAGCTTTAGGTCTTGGAATCATTATATATGAATTTAGCATCAATAAGAACTTTTATTATTTAGCTTGATTAGGCTTGAGATGCCTTGAAGTTGATTACCATCATCAGAGAGTTGAGAGACCAAACCACCAAAGAATCTTGAAACATAAGTCTTCATTTGAACATCGTTATATGACAAAGTTGACTTTTAAGATATGATTTAATCTTCAATATAATCTTAAAAAGTATAAATTCATAAATATTCAAGAGCATATTTGACTCGTTAATCCATCTTCAAAATATAAAGACTTCACTAGATATCGTTGGATATTAGGTGTGTATTCAATAGAGATTTTACACCCGACTGACCTCAGGAACCTTTGTGGAGATTTTGATGCCTTATCTTCATGAACTACAAAAGAGATTTTTCAGCAAGAGAAACTCACAAACCAAACAAATTATTTCTAAGATAATCCTGAAACCAAACATTACCAGTTTTGCTCACAACCAAACAAATTCTTACAGAGGAGCTTTACTCAAGAGATAATAAACTCTTGGGTAAATTAAAATTATGCCCTCACCTATGACCCTCAATTAAGTAAGTAGGATCAAAGATCATTTTCTAAGTTATTAGAAATGATAGATATGATCTTTATTTATAGGTCAAAACATGATTTAAATTTAGGAACAATCCATTCGCAAAATAAATGCCTTAATCTATTAGGCCAATCAATTATTACATATGAATAACAGTTTGTTCAAACCGCAAATGGAAGGCTTTTATTTAGTCATCACCGATCATTAAGAAACTTTCCCCGATCTATTCTCAAAGTTCAAAGAAAAATAATCGATTATAGCACTAGGGTTAATCGACTATCTAGTTGTAAAGTAACTCCCAATTGATCAGACAGATTCCTAATCAATTAACCAGACCTTAAAAATATTTTCAGGAAATTTTAACAAAGAAATAGAGGTTTTTTAAAGGTTTTAAGTGTGTGTGTGCGTGTGTGTGTGATTTTTTTCCTTAATAATTCAAGAAGTACCCTAGTGAATTTACAAGATAATGGTCATTCTGAAGGACACGACCATGCGAGCCTTCAAACTACTTCTCTTTCATAAATCCGAAGCTTCAGGTCTTGGCATCATTATATTGGACTTCAGCAACACATAAGAACTTATAAATTTTAGCTTGATTAGGCTTGATATGCCTTGAAGTTGATTACCATCATCAGAGAGTCGAGAGACCAAACCACCAAAGAATCTTGAAACATAAGTCTTCATTTGAACATCGTTGGATGACAAAGTTGACTTCAAAGATATAACTTGATCTTCAATAGAATCTTGAAAAGGATAACTTCATAAATATTCAAGATCACATTTGATGGCTTAAGCCATCTTAAAAATATAAAGACTTCACTAGATATCGTTGGATATTAGGTGTGTATCCAATAGAGATTTTACACCCGACTGAGCTAAGGAACCTTTATGGAGATTTTGATGGCTTATCTTCACAAACCAAAAAATAGATTTTGCAGGAAGAGAAACTCACAAGCCAAACAAATTCTTTCTAAGATAATCCTCAAACCAAACAGTACTGGTTTTGCTCACAACCATACAAATTATTACAGAGGAGCTTTAGTCAAGAGATAATAAACTCTTGGCTAAATTAAATTTATGCCCTCACTTAATAAAGTAGGATCAAAGATCATTTACTAAGTTATTATAAATGATATATAAGATATTTATTTATAGGTAAAAGTATGATTTAAATTTAGGAACACTCCATTGGCGAAATAAATGCCTTAATATATCAGGTAAATCAATTATTACATATGATTAACAGTCTATTCAAACCACAAATGGAAGGCTTTGATATTTAGTCATCGCCAATCGTTAAGAAACTTTCCATGATTTATTCTAGATGTTCAAAGAAAAATAATATATTATAGCACTAAGGTTAATCGATTATCTAGTCGTAAAGTAACTTCCAATTGATTAGACTGTTCCCTAATCAATTAGCTAGACCTTAAAAATATTTTCAGGTGATTTTAACAAATAAAGAGAGGTTTTTTAAAGGTTTTAAGTGTGTGTGTGTGTGTGTGTGTGTGTGTGTGTGTTTGTGTGTGTGTGTGTGTGTGTGTGTGTGTGTGTGTGTGTGTGTGTGTGTGTGTGTGATTTTTCCTTGGTAATTCTAGAAATACCCTAGTGCATTTACAAGATAGTTGTTACTCTGATAGACACGACCATGTCAGCTTTCACACTTCTTCTCTTTCACAACTCCAACGCTTCAGGTCTTGGCATCATTATATTGGACTTTAGCATCACATAAGAACTTTAAATATTTATCTTGATTAGCCTTGAGATTTCTTGAATTTGATTACCATCATAAGAGAGTTAAGAGACTAAACCACCAAATAATCTTGAAACATAAGTCTTTATTTGAACATTGTTGGATGACAGAGTTAACTTCAAAGATATGATTTGATCTTCAATAGAATATTGAAAAGGATAACTTCATAAATATTTAAGAGCATATTTGACCGCTTAAGCCATCTTAAAAACATAAATACTTCACTAGATATCATTGGATATTAGATGTGTATTCATAAAAACCAAACAGTTGATTACAACTTTGCTATCAAAAAACTCCACCACTCTGGACCAGTTTAATAGTAACTGTAAGTACATAGGTCCATATTCTACCCCTTTTAATGATGACAACACATATCTCAGAGATGTGGTAAAAGAGAAAACAAAAGGGTAAAATTTGGAGTGGCAGTACTTAGAATGAACCTCTTGAAATTTGAAGGTCCGTCATAGGTGTAGGATATTCTAACGAAGGGTATACCAAACAATTTCCCAAGATCTTTTGTGTCGATGCTGACTTCTATTCCATCTACTTGAGTTGTGAGAGTCATGCCTTAAATATGAAGGTTTGAGTAGAATTCTATGAAAATCCTTGGAAACGTTCGATCCAGGGTCTTGGTAAAGAGTTATCTGAGCAATCCTCTACTAATATTATAATAGGCTATCTATTCTTTTAGAAACATTGGTCCCATAGAGGTTGGTCAAATTTCCTTCTAGTTGGATAAATATTTTGGATTCTTTGAAGATGACCCTTTTAAGAAAGACTTGAGTGAAGATGGATTTCTAGTAGACACAATGTTTGATAGATCCATAGTAAGATGATAGTTGTAATAACAAGTATAGAGAGAGAGGGAGGGAGAATAAATAATGAAAAAGAAGGGAATATGAATACCTATTCATATCGATGGTTTGGATTGTTTGAGCATGCAATAACTCGATATAGTCTATGATGATTATGCCCAGAAAATATTGGAAGCAAATATTTCCAAAACAAGCGTGATAATCAATTATTAAAGGGGAACTAATTTAACACATTTTATCAAATGTGAATATTTTACGCGTTCTTCATCAATGCTATGATTTGATTTGATTTAAGGAGAAGATACAATGAAATCTCACCTAAAATTTGAAATGGAAACACCATCTAATCAATTAGGAAAATTAATTATTTTCCTTGTTTTCAGACTTTTGGTCTTTTGGACCTTGGGTTGAGAGTTTGCTTTGGCATATTGCTTTTGGCACCCTTTTTCATTCAGACTTCACCCATTTCTAAAAAATGCTTAAAACTCAACCAAATGATTAGACAAAATGATTTTAATTAACTGAGAAATTAATAAATGAATTGTTTGGAGGGTTAATAAGAGTTTGTTGATTTTTCAACATCTAAAAAGTGTACTACCTTAAACCTCAAGATGACTTGAGAAAAGTCCCCCTTTTGAGGGAACAATAATCCATCATCACAATTCTTTCTCTGCGAATCGTTTAATATGAGAGTTGTGAATCATTTGATATGAGAGTTGGTTCAAACCACAATACCGATAAATCAATTACAAAATTATCATCTCAACCTAATAAGATTTAAATGATCTCTAGGATCACCACAACTGTTGAGAAATACCCTCAATAAGAATACCTTGATCGCTTCCATTGTAATATACTGTCAACGAGCATACTTTGATCACTAGCATCAAGATCATCAAACATCATTATGAAATATATTTACGTGTATACTAAAGGTTTATAACTTGTTTTTCAAAACTTCATTTAATATGATTTAATACTTCATTAAAGCTACAAAGCATTCTTGTAAAACAAACTAGGTTTTCACTTTTGGTACCCAAATCTTTTAGGGTCCTGGAGCATTAGTAGTACTTAGAGGCTTAGAGTTATTTCCTTAATAACTTCTCAATTTATTATAGAAAAGTAGCTCTAAGTGGCCAAAATTATTAGAGAAAGAGCATTTATAGACAGGACGATTCAATTGCTTTCGGTTATAAAAGCCTTAACTATGTGTTCTACTTTATCTAAACCCTAATCTACTTTTATTTAAGGGATGCCTTTGACTTGATATAATCAAATCTAGGTTATCTTCCTCCTTAGTAAATTTACTTAGGATTTCATGAAAATATTTTACTTCCTTCTTCATTGAAACACAAATTTCTTAATTATTAGTTTAGTTTATAATATTAGTAATTTCATACCTTAATGATTTATTTCTATTTTATATAAACTCAATATAATATTAAAGATCTATGTTGCTCTTTTCCATCTTATAATGTTCCTCGGTTAACCTAGCATTTAATTTAAATAATTCCTTATATGATATAGTTGTGACCTTACAACCATCTTCTTCGTCATAGACTTTCAAGAAAACATGTCCATATTTGTTGTACCCAAAAATTTTCCCTCCCATTTTCTTCTGGACATTCTTCTAATATTCTCAAATACTCAAGGATTCTCAAGAGTTGATCAAACAAACTCATCTTCTAAGCATTGGCCCATAACTAGGTTTTGGTTTTATCAAGGGAAATTGGAATTCTAATGCCTCAAATTACTTTCATGGTTCATCATAGGTCCTCAACAATGCTCATGTCAAGTTTCAATCCTTGCATCACAAATTTGCCCAGTCAATTGCTCAGATGACTAAAAATTAACTATATTGGATAACAAGTCAATTATGGTCAACATACAGTCAAACTTCAATATTTTTTGTCAACATCAGCATTTTGAGGCAATATTCATTATTTGATCAAGGATTGACCATAATTCCTCAAGGAAAGCCCTCAAATCATCAGAGGTCAAAAATTGTCCAAATTAGGGTTTTTGACTGAAGATGACTGATCATTGACTATTGACCTAGTGCATGACCTAATGGTTTGAAGCATGATCTCAAGGATTAAACTACAATATATTGACCTAATTACATGGCTCGAGACATTTCCAAAGATGCAAGTGATTGATAGTTGAAAATTTGAATCAATTGATGAAAAGTCAACAGTCACTCAAAAGTAAAACTTTCACTTTTGGTCAACATTGAAATTCAAAAATCAATAATCATCAAAACATTCAAAAATATCAAACTTGATCACCAAGAAATCAAAAAGTCAACAAAAGTCAAATTTGGAAAATTTTCTAACACTTAGAAAAAATTCTATGTGTTTTTGTTCTTAACAAAAACCCTAACTTCACAAGCAAATTTCCTCAAGATGCAAGTTGATTCAAGGAAAACTTTCAACATGAAATTTGTAGGCATTGATGAATTCTAAAAAAATTTAATGTGGGATGATCCTAAAAAAGTGCTCAATTCAAGAGATATAAGCTCATGAAGTTATGATGTTTTTTATCCAACACTTAGAAAATTTTTTACAAGTTTTGATCAGATTTTTGTCCCAACTTCATGGCCATTTTTCACCAAGTTCCCATTTGATTTAGCCAAAATTCACAACATGAAAGTTGTAGACAATGTTTCAAGATTTCTAAAATGTCTAATAACACAATTTTATCATGTTTGATCTAGGAGATTCGAAGAGATGAAGTTGGGCATCCATTCTTGAATTATAGGTCATTTTGTGACAACTTTATAACCAAATCTCATAACCTTACCATGCAATCTCACTTTTCAGACCATGTTGCTTCTAAATCTCCACATAATAAGATATTTACACGAAATTGTGGTGAATTACACAAGGATTTGAAGCTTTATCCACTTGATCATACCATTTTTGGATGAAATTTCAAAAAGCTCCATATCCATTTGCATAAAGATCACTTTAAACACAAAGTTAACTTCTTGAGCCTCTAACTTGTTTGTTCTGATCACACTCAACCTAAAAAACTTAGAGGAACATGTTTAAAGTGTCTAACCACTCTATGAGACAAGGTACAAGTCATTGGAACCATGATCTTCAAGTTTGCTTCATAACTAAGCAACCAAGCCATAACATGTGATCTTGCAAACCTGACCAACTCTGGCCCTCAAACTTCTTGCCTATAAATAAGAGATTCATTTGCATTCTAAGACACGAAGAAATAACCTCAAAAACCTCTCAAAATCAGAATCTGCATATAAAACTCCATTTGTTGCAACTTCTGACCTTGAACACCAAAACCTCAGTCCACTCGTATATTTTCACTCTAAATCATTTACAAAGTTTCTATAACTCATATATAACACATCCATACCCTTGTTTCCTCACTATAACATCATCTTCATCATATACCATTTTCAAATTTCAACCTTGCAACTTGACTTGAGTAGATCGTTACAGCCACTCTCAAAGCCAAGTGTGGATTGCAATACACTCTTCAAGATCCCAGCAAGCTAAAACAATCATCATCTTGCTTCTGGAAGTGCTTGAAGAAGCGTTGGACTTTCTCCAACTTGGTACATTTTTCAAACTTTGAACTCCTTATTTAAGCATCCTTTATGCATACATTCTGAAGATAAAATGTATATATCATGTATTTAAATCTAACCATATCTTTAGTTTTCGTTTTAGTGGACTATGTGATAAGAACTTTAGAACTGAATTTTCTGAAGTTTTAGGGTTCAATTTGGTACCAAAAAAATTTCATCATAACCTTTGATATATAGCTTTTGAAATTTATATGGTTGAATTCGTGGTGAAATTTAGAACAACTTTGGTTTTGAAAGTTTTCAAAAAGGTTGAGAAATGGAAGAGTTTGAAAAATAAAAAATGTTGAGTTTTGTTCTGGCGCGAGGAAGAAGATGAAGTTCATAAATTTGAATTTGTGGACACGTTTTATAATATATTTATTGATGGTTGTTTCATAACCGGATGAAATAGACGGCCTAGTGGCAAGCATGTGTGTGTAGGTCATTAGTGTGCCAGGGCAAGGGTTCGATCCTTGCCTATGGTATTTTATTTTTCAACATTTCTCTTGTGAATCAGGTACATGCAAACCCAGCGTGCAATGGTGAAATCCCTCCTCCACGGCATCAGATCATCATACTATTCTGATCCAGCCCACCAATCAATATGCATATGGTGCACTCCAAAGGTCCAACCACACTGGACCCAAACAACGCCTGGGCTCTCTATATTGGGCCTGGCATTTTTGCTTACTAACACCCCCATTTTTCTTTTACATCACCCAGGCCCATTTCATTTTCTTTATTTTGTTTAATTAATTCTTTTTTTAATTTCTTTTTTATTTAATCAGAGAAAATCATAAAAATTGATAAAAAATTAGATTTAGGTTTTTAATTAGTTAATTTAATTTTTGAAAAATCAAAAATATTTTAATCACTTTGATTTTTTTTAATTAATTAAGATTAGGGTTTATACTATAAGATTTCTTTTCTAAATAAAACACCAAAATATTTTCGAAATATTTAGAATTCTTTAGATTTTAATTGATTAATTTAATTTTTATAAATAGAATGAACTAATTTAATTACACCTTATTTTATTAATTTGTGAATTAAATTAGAATTAGGTCTAACTTTTATTCCACATTTCAAATACTTTCTAGACAAAAACAACAAAATATTTTTTAAATACTTGGAAATTTTTTAGGGTTTTAAACATTTTCCCCTTTTCACCATCTTCGCGTGTTTGTTTATTTTTCACATCATTATTTTCATAATTATGTAATTGCTTAAAGTTTGTAATAGATAACTAGGGTTTATTGCTTTCCTTCCCCGTTCATAAACTTGTACCCCCACTCCCGAAGCGTTGTAATAGCGTAGGATATTTAAATTTCCATAATTTACTGCTTTCCTTATTACTATTAGTAATTAGGGTTTGCATGACAAGACTAAAAGCAAAACATTAGAAAACCTAATCTCAAAGACAAATACTTGAAATCAAAAAAAAATCGCACACACACACACACACACACCTCTAGGGTTACCCTCACTTGTTGCCCTCGTATTTAAACAGTCATGTCCCTCGAATATGGGATGCTTTAGCAAAGACCCTTAGTTAAAATATCACAGTCCCTCGATGACCCTTTGATGTTGCCATCGGTAAATGATCTTAGTCCCTTATGACAATTGTTAAAATGTCTTACAAGTTGCTTTCTATGACTGTATGATGACCCACACCCGTCCCTCACATCCAATGACATGGCTTCCTATTAACCAGTGGTAGGATAACACTATCTAAAGAAGGAGGAAAAGAACAAAGACCTTTTGAGTAGGTAGATTGCTCGTAATCATTTTCTCACAAATTAAAACAACTTTCATACCTCACACTTTCAAAATAACTACTTTTAAAACGCTTTATAAACACTCTTAAGGACTGATACAAGGCTTATTACAAAGCAAATTGGCTTACATTGTCATTTTCAAAACACTTTCCAAAATAAACACTTTCTTCCAATAAATATTTTCAAAACAAACATTTTGTATACATTCTCAAGGATACGAGAATCATTACAAAATTTCCTCCCTTAGGCGTTTTTTCAAAATATTTTCAAACCTACACAAAAACAAAGAATTTTCAAAGTGAGCTAGTAATTAAGAGCCTATATATAACTACAGATGAAGAAGGTGCTAACACCTTCCCTTTTCATAACCTACCCCCCCCCCCCCCCCCAAACTCAAGAAAATTCTCAAAAGGTCTTTCCTGTTCTTTTCACCCTTTTCTTTATTGGATAAAAGAAAAGTAGGTGGAGACTCTTGTTATTCGCAACATTTGCGATAAAACGCAAAACCCTAAAGTCATTTCTCCCACTGTATTACAATATTCCTTTTCGGATAAAGGTTCTTTTAAAATTCTTCCAAATGTTGATTCTTTTAGAACTCTTCTTGATGTTGAGTCTCTAAAGTTATTGCTTGATGATACTTCTTCCTCATCTCTTATTTCAAAGATTCTATTGGATGAAGATTCTTCATCTTCTTCATTGGTTGAAGAAAATATTCTTTTCAATGAAACTTCTTTGTTATCAGACGCATCTTATGAGGATCTTTGTTCACTCAAATTGTTCTTTTGAAGGAAACTACCTAAGTTGAATTTTATTTTTCTTCTTCAAAAGGATTTTTCAATGACGTTTCTAATGATTCTTATAGGATTATTGAACTCATTCCTTAATCTTTTAACATTTGAATCCACTCATTAAGTTTCTCTATGATTTCTTCCTTCCTAGATTTATCCTGAAAATCATAAACACTTTCTTATCTCGATTTCAGGATTGTATTAGGGTTTTGATTCTAATTTTTAACTCTTAGATATTTGTTAGTTAGGAAAATTCTAACATGTCCTCCAAGATTTCCAATGGCTGAAGACCATATGAGAAGATAACATCCATATTTATATGATATTTCAACTTATTAGCCTCGTGTGTTCTTTATCTCATGCTCGATACTTGGGAAGACTCCATTGATCATCTCAAGAGTGTATAATACTTCCTTTGTAGAATTACAAATAAGGACTTAAATAATTTTTTTTTCACTCAAAGACATACCTAAAAAGTGTTTAGCTTTGAAATAAAGTTTGAACTTTCTCTTGTCTTCTTCGATCCAAAGGAAATTAGGTTTATTTACTACTTCATCATTGACATAATGAGTAGGGTTAAACAAATCATTGATTATAGTTTCCCACAATTCAAGATTTATATTTTCAATGAAAATTTTAAATATCTCTTTCTATAAATAAAAATATCACCATTAGTATTTAAATATAAGTGATCATCCTCGTGATACAATTAGTATTTAAATAGAAGTTATCCTCTGATGCCACTAGTTGAGCATGTGACTTCATACACAAAAATTAGGGGGGGGGGGGGGGGAAGATGTTTGAAAAACTTCGGTTAAAATAAAAATCTTTATTAAAATAAAACTTAAAAAAAATTGTATAACAAATAAGTTGATAAGCAGTGGAATAAAGAATTAGATGGAAAAATAGAGGAAAGAAACTAATTGAAAAATAAAACAGATAAGGGAAATAGAAAGACAACAGAGATTTATATAGGTTCAGCCTAACATCTTGGCCTACTCCTCTTACCAACAATTCTTTTTGAGAGTATCCACTATCTTGAGAACTTTTAATATGATATGCCCAAAAACCTCCTTTTACAAGAATTTGGATTTTCTCAATGACTAACTTCCAATCAAACAACAAACACGGTTTTTCCTAGATATCCTCTGAACCAAGATGGAGTTTTTATGCTGTCTATCCTCCAAAATGAACCATGGTTTTACATGGGCTGAGCTCTGAACCGATTTGAGATTTTACACAGGCTAATCTCGAACTAAGCTGAGATTTTACACATGTTGATCTCAAACCAAAATGAGATTTTACACGGTCTAATATTGAACCCATATAGATTTTACATTGGACTAATCTCAAGAACCTTTATGGAGATTTTGATGGATGTTCTTCACAAACGAAAATAGAGCTTTTGTAGTTGGAGAAACTCGTGAATCATACATAGTCTTCATAAGAAAACCCCCAAACAAAAAAAGAGCTTTTACTGGTTTAGCTCACAACTAAATAACTTCTTATTGAAGAAATTTTACTCAAGAGATAATAAACTCTTAGGTAAATTAGAGTTATTCCCTCACACAGAACAATGATTCTCACTTAAGAACAAGAACACTCTCTAAGCACTAAGGAAAAATATAAGTGAGAAAACTAGAGATTTATAGAAAAATATAAGAGAGTTAGAAAGTAGGATAAAATATTATTTTCTAATTAACTTGAAATGATAGATATGCTCTATATTTATAGGCAAAAATACGGTTTAAATTTGGAAACAATCTATGGGAGAATTAAGTGTAATAATCGATTAGTCCAATCGACTATTACATATGAATAATTGATTGTTCAAGCCATAAATGGAAGGCATTGATATTTAGGTGTTTCCAATCATTAAGATACTTGTTTCAATTTATTTTTGAGTTTTCAAAGCAAAATAATCGATTAGAGCACTTGGTCTAATCGATTATCCATTTTTAAAATAACTCCCAATTGATCAAATAATTTCCTAATCAATTATCTAGGTCTTGAAAACATTTTCAGGTGGTTTTAACAAATAAAGAGAGGTTTCTTAAAGGTTTTAATCATATGTGTGTCATTTTTCCTTAGTAATTTTGAGAACTACCCTACTGCCTTTACAAGAGATTGGTCATTTAGTCAGACACGATTGAACAAGCTTTCACACTTCTTCTCTTTCATAACTATGAAGTTTTAAGTATTGGTATCATTATATTTTATTTTAGAATCACACAAGAAATTTGAATCTTTAGCTTGATGAGGCTTTAGATGTCTTCAAGTTTATTACCATAATTAGAGATTTGAGAGACCAAACCACTGAAGAATCTTGAAACATAAGTCTTCACTTGAACATCATTGACGACATAATTGAATTCAAAGAGGTAAATTGGTCTTCAATAGAATCTTCAAAAATATAGATTTATAAATATCTGAGAGCATTTTTGACCGCTTGAGCTATCTTCAAGAGATAAGGACTTTACTAGATATCGTTGGATATCAGGTATTGTCCTCATTCAAACCAAATAGCTGATTCCAGCTTTGCTATCAACAAACTCCACTAATTTGGATAATTTTGATAGTACCTCCAAGCACATAGATCTGTACCTTTCCTGTTGATTCCAGGTCAATTAAAGTTCTCACTCATAGGAGTAAACTACTTTAAAAATGGGATTGAGGCATATGCGGTGTCTACAATCATGTGGGTGATAGTTTGGTGTATCTCTTGGAAGAGAATCATTTTCTGTTTTGATTTTACAAAATATATTATCTTGGATAATAGTGCACAATTCTCCAGCTTAACCATGACAGAATGTTTCCACTAGCTTGGAATCTAGACAAAATCAATCTTAGTAGTCCACCCGTAAGCCAAAAGACAGAACAATTAAGCCATCAAAGTGATCCTCTATGGAGTAAAGAAAAACTGGATGAATCCAAGGGATTATGGTCTGAACAACTATATGAGGTATATTCATTCCCATTTATTTTATCTGGTTGACTAATTCATTCCTGGGTGTATGTTATCGTACTTGAACATAATTTCTATAAAGTTTGTAGTCATATATAAGACGTCTCATTCCACCAATAAGGAAACTTCATTAAAGGTGATTTACTGTGCATATGTCATGTTTTTAATTGAGGTTGGCACAACCACATGGCGGCCTGGGCATTTTGCTGACGAAGGTAAGGCACACCAACAAGTTTTCATATTTTCATATGTAAAGAGAATGAAATAGGGCTTAAGTACGCATCTTATATGCTCAACAAAGTCATGGAAATCACCCATATCCATGAGTTTACAGCCATGCAAACAACTACCAAAATATACAACTCCAAAAGAGTCCTAAGAGATATGAAGGACGATGGCCTTATGCTTAGACAGGTGGTGGAACCTACCTGGATAAGAAAATTTCTCCCGAATAGGAAAAGTCCATATAGGATACACCCGAAGTTACCACATGGTGAATATAAGCTATAAGAGCTAGATGGACGAGTTTTTCCCAGAAGTTGAAACTTAGTGAATCTGATATATTATTACAGTTAATGTATTATTATTTATTTTTAGTCAAATAATGCGATGAGATTTATTCCACAAATGTATGATTTTTTAAATCTCTTTCAATAAATAACAGAGGTATGGTGTCACTCTTTTCCCTTGCAAGGTCATGGGTTTTTAACGAGGCACCCTATTTTCTTAAATTAATGGTCTGACAAATTCTTTATATATTACATACTTTAATAGATCCCGAAAAGGAATCTTTTTTTCCTTTTTAGCAATTATGTTGGATCCTAATAAGGAATCCTTGCCGCCTTATTCGACAATTATGAGGGATACTAATGAGAAACCTATACTACCTTATTAGGAAATTATGCTAGATCCTAATAAGGAATTCTTTATGAATCTATGTCCTTGTAAGTACTGCATCTGATAAGGCTTTAATCCATTGAGTGATCATGATAGTTTTTATGATGACTCCGATGTTCAATGGAATCATGATGGTTGATCCCTGGGGATATCTCTCCAATTGTCTTTGAAGATAATCATTATCCTAAATTTGTATCAGGCCATATCAGGGAGAAGATTCAAGGTTTTAATGAAGTTCTAAAGTCAAAGATAATGTAGCAAGGAACTTGAAGCTTCAAATTTATGAAAGATAGGAAGTGTGAAAGATCTCTAAGTCAATCGTCCACTTAAAGTAGTCTAAGTGACCAGAGTATTATAATATTGTAAGAGTAACTGGTAAGTTACTAAGGTCAGACCCCCAGAATCACCAAACATTTTGAGGACCCTCTATTTTTGATAAAATCACTTGAAAATATTTTTTTCAATATAGATAGTTGGTTATAAGCTCAAATAATCCCTTATGAGTGAAAACTATACTAGATAATCCATTATTACTTAGGAATAAGCTGTTATCTCTTATGTAACATGTCATAATAAATTATCAGGGGTCGTAATCGATTAGTAATGATGAAAATTGAAAGCTTTCCATATTTACACTACATAATTGGTTATCTCTATTTCATAATTTATTATGAACATTAAAAAGGTCATGTATCATTTTATTTTTTGACCTATATTTTCTCCTATATAAGGAGGGCACCTCATCACTATTATTCACAATAAAATTTGATTTTTAATCATTCTCTTCTCATTTTAACATCTTCCCCATCTCTCTCTCTCTCTCTCTCTCTCTCTCTCTCTCTCTCTCTATATATATATATATATATATATATATATATATATATATATATATATATATATATATATATATATATATATATATATATATATATATATATATATATATATATATATATATATATATATATATATATATATATATATATATATATATATATATATATATATATATATATATATATATATATATATATATATATATATATATATATATATCTTATTCTTTCTTTTACTAAAATTTGCCTTAGTTCCTTTGTGGGTTAAACACTCTTGTGAGAATTTTAGTTATATTGGTGTTCAACTATTTTTATCAAGAGTGCGATTCTCTTGAAGTTTATTTTGTTTGATTGTTGAGGTTATCCTGGTAAAACCTATGTTTGGTTTCCGAGACTAACAAGTTAAATTTTTCTCTTGGTTCGTGAACTTAGCTTGTGAAATCTCCACTTGGTTTGAGGGATTAACCTATTAAAATCTTTTAGTCGATTATAATAAGGTTCTCGGGCATAACCTGGTAAAAGCTCAAAATATATTTTTAGTGGAACTCTCAAGAAGATTTTTTTAGGAGAGGAATAAGCCAAGATATCGACCCAACCTCTGTAAATCTTGGTGCAATATCTCTTGACTCTCTCTATTTACTTTTAGTTATTTTCTTTTACATTTATGTCTTTCCATTTTCCAATGTTATTACCTTTGTTTTTAACTATACTAATACACATTGTTGTTTTTAGTAATTAATTTTAATTCAATCACGTTTTTGGAATATCACAATTCACCCTCATCGTGTACTTAGAGTCACTTGTTCAACATGTGGCATCAAAGAATATCTCATGTTAAAGACTTATTGTCCCAAGAGGAAGGAAATGACTTCAGGTGATTCATTAAATAAGCTTCATCCTTTAATGAAGAATAATGTGGTTTGTGGAAAGAGAATACGAAATTTCCATTGAGGGGGTGGATTTTGTATTTGGAAGGCTATGAAATAATGTCCATTTGTTCCACACATGAAGTTAATGGTGTTGTGATGGACATAGACAATGAAGGTGAATAAACCAAAGATAAGAAAGAAAATGTGCAATGTAGTTTAAAAGCAAAAGCAATATTCACTATCACTCTTGGTTTTGATGTGTTCCTACTTGTTTCTCACTGTGAAATTGCAAAATAAATATGGGATACCCTCTGTTGTACCCCAAAATTTTCCCTCTCATTTATCAAGATTTTCTCACAAGATCTCTTTGACTCAAGACTGGATTAGGGTTTGACCTGCTCAAGACATCTCATCTTGCACTGATAACCAAAAACTAGGGTTTAAGTTTGCACAAGGATTTTTGGACTATCAATTCTTAATATGACTTTCAAGCATCATTATAGACCCCTAAGAATACTCATGTCAAGTTTCAAGCTTTAAATCACATTTTTGATCAGTCAATTGGACAGATGACCTAAAAATCAGCTGTATTGGGAAAAAAGTCAACCATGGCCAATTTACAGTCAAACATCATAATTTTTTATCCACATCAACATTTTAGACTCATATGTATCATTTGATCAAGTTTGGACCATAATTCCTCAAGAAATTTGATCAAATCATCAAAAGGGCGAAATGGTCAAAATTAGGGTTTTGACTGAGAGAGGGCAATTTCTGATTTTTGACCTAACAAATGATCAATTGGTTTGAAGAATGATTTCAAGGGTTCATTTGTATCATCTTTACCTAATTACATGGTTCAAAACATTGCATTTTTATTGGATTGACAGATGAAATTTGCAGTCAACTGATCAAAAGTCAATTGTATACTGAAAAGTCAAACTTTGACTTTTTGGTCCAAATCATGTGCCAAGGATCACAATTCATCAAAACATTTCAAAATGTGAAACTTGTCCATCATGAAATCAAAGATTAAATATTTGGTTTTAAAATTTAAAATTTTCTTAACTTAGAAATTTTTCTAAGTATAGAAAATTTCTTATTTTTTCTTAACTTTAAGCCAAATTTCCACCATGATGCAAGATGATTCAAAGAAAATTCCCAACATGAAAGTTCTAGACCTCCATGAAATCTACAACTTTGCTCCACACATTTTCCCTGAAGATGATTGGATCTCAAGATATAATTTTGTGATTACATGCTCATGAACTAAAATAACTTAGTGAAAATTTGCCCTAATTTAGGCAGGTTTTTGACCTAACTTCATGACAATTTTTCACCTAGTTCCAAGATGAATCTTGAAATTCATTTCAAAGATGAGTTATAGAGAACATTGCAATATTTCCAAAATGTCCAATAACTCCTTGAGATCATTTTTGAGTAGAGAGAATCGAAGAGATAAAGTTGGCAATTTCTCACTTTGATTTCAAGCCATTTCATGAAGAACAAAATTCAAATCTGAACCTATGATGCCTAATCCTTGCTTTACAGGTCTCAAAATTTCTTATCACTTCATAATTTAATGCTTACTCAGTTGGTAAAGCCTTAATCCAAGCACAAGAGTCTTTGTTCAAGCTTTAATTCCATAAATGGCACAAAGTTGCCATTGCCATTTTGGAAAAGCATAACTTTTACAACTTTTCATTTCTTGAGCATTGGACCTGTTTTCTCTGCACACACAAGTCCTATAAATAAAATACAAGTTTTCTAGGACTTGTACCAACTCCAAGCAGGCCTGTACAATCATATGGAGACTTGTCCCCTCACTTTGCTTCAAAAGCAAGTAAGAGTGAAAAAAGGCTAGAACTCAAAAATCTGTTGTAGAGCTGACTTAAAACCTTCTCTATACTTATACACAAACACATTACAACTGAGAAGAGGATTTCTCAAGGCCTAAAACACTCCAAAAATCTCTATCACCAAAAACCTGTCAAAAACTTGCAATTTGTGGCCAAGCATAGCAATCCACAAATTGACTCATGCGTTTCAAGTTTTAATCACTCAAACACTTTACCTACCTCATATCTAAGTGTTCTAGACCATCACCCCTTCATTGTAACACCTCATTTTCCATCTGCCATTTTTGTTTTTCAAGCTTGCAGGTTGACTTGGATAGAGAGGTTCAGGCACTTTCAAAGCAAGGCAAGGATTGGAGTACACTCAGGAAGGTTCAGGTAAGCTAAAGGAATCTTCAGGCCTTCATAAATCTCACTCAAACTCCATTCACGATCTCAGCTTAAAGAGTTAAGAACTCCAACTTTTATCTCTTCATACAGGAATCCATTGGCCATGATTTGTGAAAGGAAAATGTAGATATTATTGTGCTAAAGCCAACCATGTGCATAGATTTCATTTCTGTTCATTATGTATAGAGAATTTTAGAGTTCAAATTTCTGTAAAAATTAGGGTTGAAATTAGGGCCTTTAAAATTCGTTTTAATCTTTGATGTTTAGTTTCCATAAGTTACATGTCTGAAATCGTGGGAAAGAGTACTATCATTTTCATGTTGGGAGTTTCCATTTTCATGGAGAGATGAGAAATATCCATAGGTTTTGGCCAGCTTGAGGAAGAAGATGAAGTACAGGGCAATGAGGATTTATATGTCATGTTTTTATTGTTTCATATAAACTAACGGATGTACAGCCACCCCAGTGGCAAGGTAGCGCGCTGGAAATCCATAGGTCATGGGTTCGAACCTTGGCGCTACCTTTTACATTTTTCTCATTTTTTTCAGCTTCAGTTTTGGCATTTTTGGAAGCGTGGGCTTGGTTCTTGGGCTTTTTGTTTTTTTTTCTAACATACTACCCTCTGTTTTCTTGCAGCACCCCTGGACCAATCTTTTTATTATTTATTTTATTTTCATATTTGTTTTATTAAAATATTTTCTTTAACACATAAAAATCATGAAAAATATAAATATGATAATTATTGCATTTTTGTTTATTTTATTTTATTTTTACATAAAAAAATATATTTTCATTTTATTATATACTGTTGTACCCCAATTTTTGCCCCTAAGATCCCTTCATGATACCACATTGTTTCAATCACCACAAAATCACATTAGGGATTTTGGTTCTTCTCCCTATCTTTAACTTTGCTCTTTAAGAAGTTACCAAGCACCTTGATTTGTTTACTTTTGTGATCATAGATATTGTACTTTGATTTTTCTCTCTAATTAATCAAATGCAATATTGGTTTGTATTACTTGTTGATAATGTAGGTAAAAGCAATGAGGTTTAGCAAGTTGCTTCATGGGTTCATGAGTTTATTTCCATGCCCTAATCAAGAGTTTGAGAGATTCAAACCTCACCATTGAAGTTGTTTTGAAGTTGATATCAAATTGGTTTTTGTGGCCATAGGTCCTCATCATCATCCTCAACAATTTCTATTTACAAAGGAAGAATATTGGCACAAAAATTTTGTTCAAACTTGGCAAAGTTCCACCAAGCATTCTCTTGATATAGAGGTTAGGGTTTTGGACTTCAAAGAGGAATATCTTGCTCATATTTTGTTATTTTTGAGTGATTCCAAAAACATTGTTCTATTCAAAGAGTTACCAACAAATCACTTCAAAAGTTCCAAAGAATTTTCATGTGTAAGGAACTTGGTGAAGAAGAAAGATTACAAGTCATTCAGTTAAATCCCTAATTTTCCATATGTGACTTCAAATTGTCATAACTTGGTCAATTTTTATCACCTTGAGCCCATTATTTTTCCATGATGATCTTAAGGATGTGTACTTCATGCCTTATTTTATGTGAAAAGTAAGAAACTGGATGGAAGTTGCCTTAAGAATGCAAAAGATTATAGGTCATTTCATGATTTTTGGCCAACTTCAACAAGTCATAACTTGCTCAATTTTTGGAGATTTTAAGTGGTTCAAATTTCAAAATGTCATTCAAGAGATCTACTTCATTCCATCTTTTTGGGTCAAGAGCAAATTCTAAGTGGAAGGCCATGTTTTGATGCAAGAGATTATAGGTCATTTTTAAAGAAGAATTTGAAATATTTCTAAGTATGGAAAGTCAACTCTTTTTCTCCAACTTTGACTCCATGTAATTTTCAGCTCAAGCCTCCAATTGATTCCATTCTTTTTCCATTGCAAAGTTTGTTACCTCATCTTTCCAAAGCATCAAGAATCATGCCTTAAGACTCCCTAAGGTTGATTTTTTGATCATGGCTTTATTAACATCATTGGATCCATGGTGTTGAGTTTAACTCCACAAAAGATGGATGAATGATTTTAATAATAGTTTGATTAAATATTAATTCAAATGTGGTCTTTTTCTTTTTTTACCCTAATTCCCCTTCATCTCATCCCTTCTCATTGCACTAAATGTTGTTGGAGCATGATCTCTATATCATGTCTCAAAACAAATGGTGCATAGATTGCTATTGACCGGCCTCAAAATAGGTGCGACTTCTATATAAGTCCACTTACGATTGCTTAACATAGCGCTAAATTTTGTCCCGTTTCGAATAAATGATCATTCGTGGCCCAAACTTATGATTGTCAGCCCAAGCATGTTAATTTGATCTCTTTGATCCAATAACCTTGAGATTCATTGTGTGGAGGCTTTGGTTCTACCAATCCTCTAATGGATCTACAACACCTTTGGTCAATGCGGATCACTTAAACATCGTTTATCATTAAATGGTACTTGTGAGAATTTCAAATGGATGATATACTTGATAAAAAGAAAACGCAACTTGTTGTGTGGAGGCTTTGGTTCTACCAGTCCTCTAATGAGTTCCAAATGCAAGTTTCAAGATGGTCATCCAACTAACCACTAATCATTGACTTGTTTATTTTATGCTTTATTCTTTTTATGCTTTATGTACTATTTATTTTTTTAGCATTTACATTTCATGCCATTTTCATCTTTGCTCATTTGAGCATTTATTTTCTTGTCATTTTTTACTTTGCTCACTTGAGTTTTCCTTTTCTTTTCTTAAGATACTTAATAATCAACATAAACCCTAAAAAACTCTTAATGGTACTTGGACTATTTGGTTACTATCCTTGGCATTATGGAGCAGTGGACTTTTCTGGACTTAGGAATAGAAACCTTGGCCTATCATAGAGACCTTGTGATCTTATCTTATTATTTTGTCTGGAGCTCTTGAGTATTACCTCAAGACATTGGGTTGCTTGTTTATTTTTGTGTGCAGGTTTTTGTGATTACATTCTCTGTTTGTAATATGGAATTCACCCGTATACAGCCATTACTCTGCCCAATTTTTGTGAAGACTTAATACACTTGAAGTTTGGTTCTCTCAAGAGGTCTAGTATCTTTGCTTGCTTGGTTTCAATCCAAAGAATGGGAATTCTATCTTGACTCATAATGTCAAGTTTTGGCTTCTTGTTGGTTAGATGGTCCTTATCCCTAGCTTTTACTTTATGCTTTGGGATAACCTCTTATACTCCTCCCATCTTCTTTAATTTCAAAAATATTCTCCCTCCTTTTGAAAACTCTTCTTTTTTTGAAACTTAAACACTTTCATAATAAACTTGGACTTAGGTCCATGCATTTTCAAAACATTTTCATAAATAAACCTCAATCAATTTAATAATACTTTGACATTTTTTTATGAGAAGACTAAAAGTCAACCAATCTCATTTCAAACCATTTTGCCACTTTGGCTTTTACCCTTAAATTTTTTCTTAAAAGATTAGACTCTTGTCAATCCTTGTAGTGAAGCAAACAACTATACTTCTACAATATGTAGTGAAGAGAGATATTTTCCACTTGGGTGCTGAGTGAGGCATTGTTGATTTTAAAATCCAAGCCATATCCTCTACTTTGAGATGATGCAAATTCTCCTTTCTCATGATTGTGGGTAGTAAGTATGTTTTCCACACGGACAATGACGACGATATCTTATCTCTTAAAATTAACCAACACACTTATGTTTCAAATATTTCAAAAGAGGAACTACGTGTACCCTGATCCCCTATTGCACAAAAGGTGGTACATAGGCACTAAAGGTTCGCAACCGCGGCGGGTGCAAAAATCATAAAAATATATTTCTTTTCTCACCTCCACCATCCATTTTATATACAACACATTTTTATATCCAAAATATACATATTTTTACAAAGCGGTTCCTGCGGAGTACCGTAGATGTTTAGGATGCTAATACCTTCCCTTTGCATAACCAACCCCCTTACCTTGAATCTTTCCCCCCTTTTTTTGGATTATTCGCTCTTTTCCCATTCCTTTGGAAACAATAAAGCGCGATGGCAATTTTGATTTTGATTTGTATAAAGTCTAGTCAATCCAATGGCTTAGTCTTGAACATTTCTACCGCTACAGAAAAATGGCGACTTCACTGGGGAAAGATTGATCTCTTGATGGTCCATCCCTAAGTGGGTTAAGCCTATCTTTGTTTACATCTGTATATGTGCTATTGTTGTTTATGTGTTATAATTTGTATATATGTTTGTCTGGATTTTTCCTGGTTTTCATGGTGCTTGGTGATTACTCATAAGTCTTATACCCGGACTTGGGAAAACTTTAAGATAGGACGGGCGGTATAGTCATGTTAACTTTGAGGGAGTAATCCCAAAAAAGGAGGCATGAGATCCCCCACTCAGTGGAGGCCCCTTTGACTATAGTGTCGTTTACCGAGTAATCGGGAAGACGTACTGCTTTCGACCTGGGAGCCTGCTGAAACTGAGGACCGTAGAATACCAAACCCATTTTGGCCTTTTAGGTGTAGTGCGGAAGCTATGACGGAGTAATCTGGAAGTATTTGTCACGCGATACTACGCTTGGACGAGTCTTTCTTGAGAATATTACTAATTACCGAGTTAATCGGGAAGTTGGTAATATCCGAAGGAAGGATGTGGACTCTGGGAACCTCTAGAACCTTGTTCGGCAGGTGATAACTCTTAGACCAACACCTTATGGGTAGTACCTTCGACCTCATGTTCGTGACGTTGAACCTATGAACCCTATATGTGTGATCTTGTGTGTGATTGTTGCATCATGCATCCATGCACTCATAAGCATCTTTTGAAGAAAACAATATTTCAAGGAATTTACAGGTTGACTATTTGTGAATATCTCAGGTACTTTTAACCATGGATTCTGGGAAGAGAAAGACCGGGAAATACAGTTTTAAGGATCCCAAGATAGATGAGTTGATCAGTCTGATTCCAGAGTTTGAGTGTCCTGCAGACTTTCGGAAGAAGTATGGATCCATTATTCCTCTCATGAAGCTGAAGATGAGGGAGGGTATTCTCTCGACCTTGGTCCAGTTCTATGATCCGGTGTATCATTGCTTTACTTTTCCTGATTATCAGCTGATGCCTACACTGGAGGAGTATTCTTATCTATTTGATCTACCTGTTACCGATCGTGTTCCTTTTACTGGTTTGGAGGGTGAGCCAAAACCACATGAGATTGCTGCTTTGATTCATCTGGGGAAGTTTGAGGTGGAAGCCCATATGACTACTGTTGTACCCCAAAATTTGCCCTCGCATTTTTCCCCAAGAAATCTCAGCTTCAAGCCTTTCCTGATTTTTCAAACTGGCTCAAGAATCGGACAAACGGACTTTTCTCGTCAGTCAAAACAAAATTAGGGTTTTATTGATTTTCAGGACTCTGAATCAGTTCACACAGTTGGCTTAGGGTTTTGGTTGATTTTGGCTCAATTGTGATCAGGCGAATGTTCGTTGGCATTTAATCAGGAATTAAGGTTTTATGGGCATATTCTCAGAAAGATTAAAATTCCACAGCACTTTGCAAGTTATTCCGAGATTCGGGTTGAATTCGCATTGTTTTGATTTAATCAGTAAAAGAGGCAGTGGTTTGAATTCACGTTGGTTTGTTTGAGCCAGTCAAAAGAAATATGCAGTATTGGATTTACAGTGCTTGGCAAGAAATCAGTAAGAAAGGATTGCGTCTGACCAGTTATTGCGTTCGACTGTGCGTTGCTTTGGATGATGGAGACGCCAAGTTCATTTATTTTGATCGACGAAGAATCAATGTTTAACTGATTATTTATTGTTCTAAGGATTAAATATCTGAAATTTAACTTTCATTTATTTTAATTTAAGGAACTATAAACAATAAGTAAATAATTGAAAAAGGGATAAAAAGAATTAAGTGGATCAATAGAATTTTTTATTTCATATTTAAACATTTGTTACAATTATTATTTAGATACAAGTATTTATTTACAAAGTATTTAAAATAATAATAGTTACAAGGATTAAATTGAAAATAAAAACTATCCTATTTTTTCTAAATATTTTCTAAGTCCCTAATTCTTCATTCTTCACTTCGCTCCGGTGTTCCATTTTTCATCTGCAAAAGAAAAAGAGAAAAGTCAAAAAGCAGATAAAATAATAAACGACAGAAGAAATTCATCATTAAGGGCCACTGATTGGGATCAGTTAACCCTCTCTGCAAATCACGGGATTTCTCCCGGTTCACAAAGAGGGAAGAATTTTATCAAATGCAAAATGTCAAATGCATAAATTCAAGATTTCAAACTGCATAATTCAAGTTCAACCAAACTGGAAAAATCAAAGAAAAGTACAGTTTGCTGTCACAAACGCCAAAGTCTACTCAAAGATATCAAAGAAGAAGAAAAAAAGTACAGTTTACTGTCAAAATACAAAGTCCACCCAAAAGCTGTCAAGAGATGATTTTGAAAGATATCAAAAGAGCACAAAAGCTGGATAGAGTATGCAGAGGAAAGTTATGCAAGCAAGCTAACTCTAAATCATCATTTCCCAGAATAAAGTGGCCACTTTCAGATTAAAGTACAGAAATAAAACATTTATTAAATATCCAACTGTACTGAGAAAGGAGAGAGAGAGATAAAGTAAGCAGAGGCAGGTTTTCAGGCTTAGGCAGAAGATACAAGAAAAGATATACAAAAGAGAACACAGTTCAGTAAGCAAACCAGGGGGAGAGAAATATACAAACTCAGAAAGCCTGAAGCCTCACATTACTGTCAAGGCCGAACCTGTATCAAACTTACTGAAACCAACAAAACAAACTCATAACCTGAAACACCACAACCCTGCCTCAACATACAAACTACACACACAAAAACCAAGCATAACCTGCATAAGAAAGGGGCCATAAACCAGTTTCTCAACCCTTAAACCTGCTGAACCTGTCACAAAGCAAAGAAAACTCAAAACCTGCTAATGCTCTAAACCTGCCTGTCATCAAACTGAAACAATACAAGCATAAACCTACTGCAAGCTCAAACCTGTCAAGGCCTCAACCAAGCCAAAAACTAGAAACAAAGCAAAGCCTAAGCATAACACCTGCTGAGCCTCATGAAACACAACCAGTCAATAACTCAGAAGAAAAAATCATGACCAGTTGAAGCCTCAAGACCACAACCTGCCTACTGTCCAGTTCAAACCAAAAACAATCAAACCTACTGTCAAAACCTCATACCAGCACAAAACCATTCCAACCAGTCTATACCAGAACAAGCATATAGCAAGTCAATAAAAAACCAGATAACCGACATTAACCCAAAAGCCAGGATACCAGTTCAAAGGACCAAAAGCATTCAAAACCAACTCCTAAGCCTCAGAATCCCTTCATCATAGGCAGTAAATATTCAAGGCAAACTCAACAAAAGTTCTAGGCAAGCAAGCACACAAGAAGGCAAAGAAGGTACATAGGCAACAACATAAGCAACACGAGCGAGGCAACAAAGGCAAGCATACAGAAACATCAAGACAGTAAGGGCAACGAGAGAAGAAGAAAGAGTTAAATCAGGATCAGGTTTTCAGGGCAAATATAAATCATCATAAAACCTAACCAGGGTCACCAAGAAGCAAAGATTCGTCACGTTCCTCTCGCCGTCCAGGCCTCCTGAGCGCCACATCCTCTTGTCTCTCCTCCTTCTCCAAAGTCAGGTAGTACAATCTTCTCCCTCTCTTTTTCTCCTTCACCTCATAACAATAAAAGATTAAGGTAAAGATTCAAATCGAAAACGCATGCAATTCGTAAAAAAGGGAAACATAAACATCAAAAACGAACCTTGTATCATAAGAACACTGAGCTCATGCCATGGAGGGAAGAGAGATTTGGGGAGAGCGACGCTGGTGGCTAGACGGCGGAATAACTCAAAATCAGAAGAGAACGTTGAACGAAAAGTACGAACGGCGCCGTCCCAAACCCTAACGCGTTATCAAATGAACAATAATCCTCAAACCCTCAAAAACGCTGCTCCAAACAATCAATGGGCCTGGCCCGTTTCTAATATCCGCCCAAGCCCATTCATATTAATTAATCCCTTTTTGTTACCTAATGCTAACAATATTTTCTTATACAAACATAATTAAAAATACAAAATGTGATAAATATACTTTAATACAAAAAATATTTAAAAACATATTTCTAATATACATAATTTAATTTCTAAATACTTGATTAAAATACATTTGTACATATCATACTTTTTTTTTATCATTTAATTAAAGTTGAAAACATTTTTTTTAATTAAAATATATCTTTGTACATAATAGACAAAATACACATTTTTTTTAACATTAAACTCTTAAACACTTAATTAAAACATCTTTGTATATAATAAACAATGATGCATCTTATACATTTTTCAACTAGAACTTGAACATACGATTCAATTAAAACATTTCTTTTGTACATATTAAAAATATACAAATCAAAGATTCCTTAAAACACATATTTAGGTCAAATACCCCAAATACACATTAATTTCACCTTGTCGCATTTGCAAATAATCTCATATACATGTACACTTACACAAATACATTCACATGGCCCTATACACATTTGTTTATCTTATATTTGTATATTCGATATTTACATTTTGATCGCAAATTCGATTTGGTTGTAACTTATTGGATACCATAAGTCTCATCCCCTTTTGTACATTTATACCCCCACTCCCGGATACTATTTGTAATAGCGTAGATTTTACATTTCCGCAATTTACAGTTTTCCAATTATACCATGGTTAGACCTAGGGTTTGCATGTACATAAAATCAAACGCTAGATAACCTAATACAAAGACAAATACATGAAATCAATACACAATCACACTTGCGCCCCCTAAGGTAATCCCACATGTTGCCTTCCAAAATGGGCCATGCTTGCACGTCGAGTATCTTTGGCAAAACAAAATCAAATGATCATAAGTCTCAAAGTGTTGCCTAAACGGAATGATCATAGTCCCTTCAAAGCAAATTGCCAAAGACACTTGGCATCATTGCATTCATGGTTCATACGATGACCCGCGCCCGTCTCGAATAAACTTCCTAAACGCAAGATTGTCCATCAATTTCAATGGTGGAACAAAATTGTTAAAAGGGGTTAAAACATAACAAAAACCTTTGAGTAAAATAGGGTAGACAAAACTCTTAGTTACTTGAGATCAACTTGCAAAAACACTTGCCTTCTTTTCAAAAATCACAATCCACAACACTTTCAAACAAACTCTCAAAAACATTTGAAAACATCTTTTCGAAAAGATCCACACTTTTGTAAAACACTCAATCACGAGTAAAATACATTAGTTGCCTAAGACAAGGCATCTTCTTCCAAAACATTTTCAAAAGCACCCACACACACACCATTTTCAAGCAATCGAAAATCAAGGCAAGTGATCTAAAAAACCAAGTAACTAAGAGCCCATGGATAACCATGGATGAAAAGGGTGCTAATACCTTCCCTTTTCATAATCTACCCCTCGAACCCACGAAATATCTCAAAAGGTTTTTGCTGTGCTTTTTTAACCTTTCCTTTAGGATAAAATAAAAAGTCGGTGGAGACTCTTGCTCAACCGCACAAGTGCGAATACGAATGAAAAACACTAGTCAGTTCTCCCACCGTATCACAGAACTGGCGACTCTGCTGGGGAGATACTTAAAAGTGGGGTTACCTTAGGGTTTAGATCACTTTTACTTTCAATTGATTGCTTGGTTTGCTTTATATTTATGGGCTTTTGTATCGGAGTTTCATAGATCCTAACCCGGATCTGGGGATACCTTCTTAGAAAGTAGCAACAAGGCTGTGAGGGAACTGTGCGGGGTATACCGACATGGTTGAAGCAGTCTGCTACGTTGATGTGGCACTTTGGTGTGTACCGGTAACCCTTGAGTTCAGTCAAGGAGAGTACGGGGCCGCCGCGTGGTGTCGCGAAGCATCAACTGACCTTAGGAACCTTAATCGAACCATCTTGGCCTTTTTTAGGGTAGTGAGATAACTGACTTTGGTGCAGTCCGAGGTTGGTTGATACTCGATACTACACCCAATTGAGGGTTGCTTTCCTGGAATATTTTGGTCGCCAGTTCAGTGGCTAAATCGAAACGATGAACAATGAAAGCAATCCAGTGATATTGGGATCCTTAGAACCCGGTTACTTCTAATAGGACAGGTTGAGCCCACCAACTTCAAGAGGGTAATACCTAGACCCCATGCAAGCCTAAACCTAAGGACTTGTTTGCTTTGTGTGAATATGTTTGCATGTATATACACTCACTTGCTTGTGCATACATGTACATAACATCATGACATCATACCATAGCATTTTCAATAACCATTTCAAGGATCTCGAGGGTTCTTTTTGATGCAGGGTTACGTTGAACCAAACGTCTATCAAGGGGCAAGAGGGTTCTCCTCTAACCAATGCCGACCAAAGTTCAAGTACAACAACTTGAATCAGGGGCTATGACCCACTCGACATGGTGAGCTTGATTCTCGTGGAAAGACATCCACCGATACAAAGCTCTCCAATCAAAAGATCAAGTGCAACAACTTGAATCAGTGGCTATGACCCACTCGACATGGTGAGCTTGATTCTCGTAGAAGGACGTCCACCGGTGCGGAGATCTCCAATCTAAGAGCAGAGTTTAACCTCTAACATTTTCTTGTGTTTACCCCAAGAGAGCCTTGAAAACATTGCATATATATCACACATATCATTGCATAACAGGTTTCTCCCATACAGGTCTCCTTATTCTTCCTACTGTTTATTTCAGTAAGATGGATATAGAACAAACAGTGAAAGATCTTCAAGCTCAAAATGCTCAATTCCAACAAATGCTGCTGGCTATGGGTAAAGGGCAAGAGGATCTGACAGCTCTTCTTCTCGAAGACAAGAAGAAGAAGTCCAAGAAGGCAGTCTGCATCCTGAACTTGAGGAGAAGACCTAAGACCCAAGACCTTGCAACTCCATCCAACACAGTGGTTAGTCTTGAAGAAAACCACAATGTGGAGATTGATGAAGAGGAAACTGATTACTCCGAAGAGCAATATCCTCTCACTGATGACAAGTACAAAGAGTTGGAGGATCGCCTCAATGCTATGGAGATCCAACAAATACCTGGCTTGGATTTAGGAGACATGGGGTTGGTTCCTGGATTGGTCATCCCTCCAAAATTCAAAGTTCCTACCGTTGATCTATACGACGGAGTTTCTTGCCCGAAGATGCATCTAAGGTCTTATGTCCGCAAGATTCAACCATACACAGCTGATAAGAGGCTTTGGATCCATTTCTTCCAAGAAAGTCTAGTAGGGGCTCAACTCGAGTGGTTCTATCAATTGGAGAGTTCTCGCATCCACACCTGGGAAGATCTAGCCGGGGCCTTTTACGAACAGTATCAGTACAATGCTGATCTCGCACCAACTCGTGTGCAGTTGCAGAACATGACCATGGGTTCTGACGAGAGCTTCAAAGGGTATGCTCAAAAATGGAGAGATCTGGCTGGTAGGGTGCAACCCCCTCTAACTGACAGAGAGCTGATTGACATCTTCATGGGAACTTTGACAGGGCCTTTCTTCAAGCACTTAATTGGAAGCTCCTCAGCCGGGTTCACCGAGCTAATACTAACCGGCGAAAGGGTCGAAGCTGGCATCAAAAGTGGAAAGATCCCGGGAGCTACAACCTCCGATACTCAGATAACTCCCTACAACGGAAAGAAAGAGTCTAATGCTGGGAAAAGTCAAAGGAGTCGTCATGATGCAGGGGCAGTCCTGATCTCTGGTTCTACATCACGCCGACAACAACCAAGGGGAAGTCAACAACGACCAGACGAGCCTAAGAGACAGTTCACCAACATCAACATGCCATGGTCTCAAGCACTGCAATACTTGTTGAAGATGAATCTGATTGCATTGATAGGGCCTCATCCCAACCCTAAGACCTCATCTCCTAACTACAATCCTAATGCAACTTGTGCTTATCATTCTGACAGTCCCGGGCATGACACTGACGACTGTTGGGCTTTGAAGTACAAGATTCAGAATTTGATTGACGCCAAGGAGATCGAGTTTGGTCCTCTAGAGACTCCAGCATGATCATTGCTCCTGTGCCAGCTCATTGAGATTGTGTTTGTTTCATTTTGAATTTTCAAAGTTGTAATCTTTTGTTATTCAAACAATTATCTTTTAATGTCAAACTCTGTTTCATTAATGCATTGCATATGTTTGTCTTGAATTCATACATTCGCTTTCACTACTCTTATGTTTTCTTTTTTGACACTCAACTCTTGATAAAAAGCTGCAAGCTTTTAGAGGGAGGATGACGAAACAATACCATAATCTTATACAGTATGCTTTTGAACAGACCTTGCTGATGATGTACAGGCATTTCTTTCAATTCCCAAACACTGGAGTTATAAGGAAGTTAATCCCTAGTCAACCCCTTCGAGCCAAAGAAGTAGGAGTTTTCTGTTCTAAGCGATCAAAACCTTTGATATAAACCTGGGGCAGGGTAGTATCTCAGTTAATTCAAAAGAAAATGCGCATTGAAGTTGCAAATTCTCAGTTCGTAATACAACGAACGACGTCGAAAAAGAAAGCGTTCCTTCGGAATCAAAAGACAAGGGTGGTTCCCTATCACATAGACAGTCAATCTCTCAAAAGAGAAAAGCCCACTAAGCCAAAACCTATAAAGGAGGCTTAAGAAAGCTGGGGGCATCCCGCTGACAGTAATCCCGGAAAACGGTAACAGTCAGGCAAAAGTCAGGGATAACAAATCAAAATCAAAATAGTGAGGTCATTACAAAATCCTCAACAACATGAAAAAATGTTGAAAAAGAAAAAAAGAGATGATGACTGTCTCCCCAAATTCAACTGGTGAACCATCGCCCAAAAGTCGTTCAAAACTCAAAACAGAGTGTGACGCACAATTAACTGAGCTTAGGTTGAAGAACATCATGAAGAGCGGGTGGGTACAAATATACTTTGAGCCTTTATCCTTTGTTTCTTAAACCGTAAACCAGGCCACGTTACAACCCTTCAAAAGTCCTAATTGAAGCATGGGTTAGTTCGAAAGCATACTGTTACAAAAGGTATCCTGACTCCTGTAAGGCTTTACTCTAAATCTTGTGTTGATTTGTCTTATAAAAAGTTTTATGCTAAAAACGCATTTTCCAAAACGAAAAAAAAACTTCGAGACAAACATAAACTTTGCATTATTTGAATATCACTGTCTGCATTTGACTTTTTGTTTGACAGCGAAGAATTTCATACAGCGAACGTTCGAAGGAACGAAAACTCTCTCAGTAAGTTAAAATCTCTTCAAGAGGATGACACTTCCCTTACAAATCTCCTATCAACAAGGGGCATTACATGGGGCAGTCCAGTCAAGGTTTCACTAAAATCTCAATTATAGATTAACTTGGGGCAAGCCTCCCTCACCACCACTTGGGGCATTCGAATGTCAAAAGTGTCCAACAATTCTTTCTCAATTCTAAGATGCAGTTTTACACGAACTCATCATCAGGCAACCCTACACCGGTTCCTTCTCAATTTCCAGACGAAGTCTTACACAGACACACCCTCCACAAGTAACCCTACACCGGTTCCTTTTCTTTCAGAAGTCTTACACGGACTTACCTCAAGGTAACCCTACACCGGTTCCTCCCAAAGTCTTACACGGATTTACCCCAAGGTAACCTTACCCCGGTTCATCCAGAAGTTTAACACGAGTTTACCCCGAAGAAACCCTACACAAGTTCTCTCTCTCCGGACGTAGTTTTACACGGACTCGTCATCAAGAAACCCTACACAGGTTCTCTCTCTCCGGACGTAGTTTTACACGGACTCGTCATCAAGAAACCCTACACAGGTTCTCTCTCTCCGGACGTAGTTTTACATGGACTCGTCATCAAGCAACCCTACACAGGTTCCTTCTCAACCTCAGATGCAGTTTTACACGGACTCATCATCAAGCAACCCTACACAGGTTCCTTCTCAACCTCAGATGCAGTTTTACACGGACTCATCATGAAGCAACCCTACACAGGTTCCTTCTCAACCTCAGATGCAGTTTTACACGGACTCATCATGAAGCAACCCTACACAGGTTCCTTCTCAACCTCAGATGCAGTCTTACACGGACTCATCATCAGGAAACCCTACACCGGTTCCTTCTCAAAACCTGATGCAGTTCTACGCGGACTCATCATCAGGAAACCCTACACAGATTCCTTCTTTCAACTTACAATTCAACACATCTCCAGTGATTATCCATCCTACCTCCAAATGGCATCTGTAAGCCCATTCCCGAGATCAAGTTCCTACGACAATCAAAGATTCTTGCCCTCCACAGCAGCAGCCAAGGAATTGTTCTCCCCAGCAGCAGTCAAGATTCTTTTATCTTCAGTCATCCAGGATTCATCTATCCTCAGCAAGACAGCTCATTAGCTTACATGCGCATTCATCACATTCATGTCATAAACATTAATGTCGCATACATTACATCACGCATCATGACATTGCATACCACTAACTCTTTACCTTTTCAGGAAGGATCAGTCAAAGACCATCATCTTCCGAGATTCTTTTCTAGAAATAGTTCAGATGTGACCCAGACACGGCGACATTCTGATACTTATTCCAGATTCACTCAAAGACAGTTCAGATATGACCCAGACACGGCGACATTCTGATACTTGTTCCAGATTCATCCAGATGCAGTTTTACACGGACTCATCATCAGGAAACCGTACACCGGTTCCTCCTTCAGACTTCTGAAAATAGTTCACGGATTCTTCCCAACACCGGATGTTAATCTATCACTTGTTCAGATGCAACTTCTTCACGGACGCTTCCCAACAACGGATGCTGTTTCAACTCCTGAAAACAGTTTACGGATTCTTCCCAACACTGGATGTCAATCTATTGCTGTCTCAGACCCCCAGTTCAGAGATGTTCCAAAACGTGGATGCCCTTCTGATACTTGTCCACTCACCATTGACATACAATTCAACATAACCAGATGGCATCTATAAGCCCGTCCTCCTACCAGCAGTCACCAAATGGCATCTTTAAGCCCATTCTCATATGGCATCTTTAAGCCCATTCACTTCTACCATCATATCGCCGAGTGCAAATTTTCTGGGCACTTTAGTGTCCAATCTTCTTTTACCTTTAAGTCGCGAAAGGCAAACTTGCCAATCTAACTATTCAGGTCCAAGAAGATTGAACAGGGGCAACTGTTGTACCCCAAAATTTGCCCTCGCATTTTTCCCCAAGAAATCTCAGCTTCAAGCCTTTCCTAATTTTTCAAACTGGCTCAAGAATCAGACAAACGGACTTTTCTCGTCAGTCAAAACAAAATTAGGGTTTTATTGATTTTCAGGACTCTGAATCAGTTCACACAGTTGGCTTAGGGTTTTGGTTGATTTTGGCTCAATTGTGATCAGGCGAATGTTCGTTGGCATTTAATCAGGAATTAAGGTTTTATGGGCATATTCTCAGAAAGATTAAAATTCCACAGCACTTTGCAAGTTATTCCGAGATTCGGGTTGAATTCGCATTGTTTTGATTTAATCAGTAAAAGAGGCAGTGGTTTGAATTCACGTTGGTTTGTTTGAGCCAGTCAAAAGAAATATGCAGTATTGGATTTACAGTGCTTGGCAAGAAATCAGTAAGAAAGGATTGCGTCTGACCAGTTATTGCGTTCGACTGTGCGTTGCTTTGGATGATGGAGACGCCAAGTTCATTTATTTTGATCGACGAAGAATCAATGTTTAACTGATTATTTATTGTTCTAAGGATTAAATATCTGAAATTTAACTTTCATTTATTTTAATTTAAGGAACTATAAACAATAAGTAAATAATTGAAAAAGGGATAAAAAGAATTAAGTGGATCAATAGAATTTTTTATTTCATATTTAAACATTTGTTACAATTATTATTTAGATACAAGTATTTATTTACAAAGTATTTAAAATAATAATAGTTACAAGGATTAAATTGAAAATAAAAACTATCCTATTTTTTCTAAATATTTTCTAAGTCCCTAATTCTTCATTCTTCACTTCGCTCCGGTGTTCCATTTTTCATCTGCAAAAGAAAAAGAGAAAAGTCAAAAAGCAGATAAAATAATAAACGACAGAAGAAATTCATCATTAAGGGCCACTGATTGGGATCAGTTAACCCTCTCTGCAAATCACGGGATTTCTCCCGGTTCACAAAGAGGGAAGAATTTTATCAAATGCAAAATGTCAAATGCATAAATTCAAGATTTCAAACTGCATAATTCAAGTTCAACCAAACTGGAAAAATCAAAGAAAAGTACAGTTTGCTGTCACAAACGCCAAAGTCTACTCAAAGATATCAAAGAAGAAAAAAAAAGTACAGTTTACTGTCAAAATACAAAGTCCACCCAAAAGCTGTCAAGAGAATATTTTGAAAGATATCAAAAGAGCACAAAAGCTGGATAGAGTATGCAGAGGAAAGTTATGCAAGCAAGCTAACTCTAAATCATCATTTCCCAGAATAAAGTGGCCACTTTCAGATTAAAGTACAGAAATAAAACATTTATTAAATATCCAACTGTACTGAGAAAGGAGAGAGAGAGATAAAGTAAGCAGAGGCAGGTTTTCAGGCTTAGGCAGAAGATACAAGAAAAGATATACAAAAGAGAACACAGTTCAGCAAGCAAACCAGGGGGAGAGAAATATACAAACTCAGAAAGCCTGAAGCCTCACATTACTGTCAAGGCCGAACCTGTATCAAACTTACTGAAACCAACAAAACAAACTCATAACCTGAAACACCACAACCCTGCCTCAACATACAAACTACACACACAAAAACCAAGCATAACTTGCATAAGAAAGGGGCCATAAACCAGTTTCTCAACCCTTAAACCTGTTGAACCTGTCACAAAGCAAAGAAAACTCAAAACCTGCTAATGCTCTAAACCTGCCTGTCATCAAACTGAAACAATACAAGCATAAACCTACTGCAAGCTCAAACCTGTCAAGGCCTCAACCAAGCCAAAAACTAGAAACAAAGCAAAGCCTAAGCATAACACCTGCTGAGCCTCATGAAACACAACCAGTCAATAACTCAGAAGAAAAAATCATGACCAGTTGAAGCCTCAAGACCACAACCTGCCTACTGTCCAGTTCAAACCAAAAACAATCAAACCTACTGTCAAAACCTCATACCAGCACAAAACCATTCCAACCAGTCTATACCAGAACAAGCATATAGCAAGTCAATAAAAAACCAGATAACCGGCATTAACCCAAAAGCCAGGATACCAGTTCAAAGGACCAAAAGCATTCAAAACCAACTCCTAAGCCTCAGAATCCCTTCATCATAGGCAGTAAATATTCAAGGCAAACTCAACAAAAGTTCTAGGCAAGCAAGCACACAAGAAGGCAAAGAAGGTACATAGGCAACAACATAGGCAACACGAGCGAGGCAACAAAGGCAAGCATACAGAAACATCAAGACAGTAAGGGAAACGAGAGAAGAAGAAAGAGTTAAATCAGGATCAGGTTTTCAGGGTAAATATAAATCATCATAAAACCTAACCAGGGTCACCAAGAAGCAAAGATTCGTCACGTTCCTCTCGCCGTCCAGGCCTCCTGAGCGCCACATCATCTTGTCTCTCCTCCTTCTCCAAAGTCAGGTAGTACAATCTTCTCCCTCTCTTTTTCTCCTTCACCTCATAACAATAAAAGATTAAGGTAAAGATTCAAATCGAAAACGCATGCAATTCGTAAAAAAGGGAAACATAAACATAAAAAACGAACCTTGTATCATAAGAACACTGAGCTCATGCCATGGAGGGAAGAGAGATTTGGGGAGAGCGACGCTGGTGGCTAGACGGAGGAATCACTCAAAATCAGAAGAGAACGTTGAACGAAAAGTACGAACGGCGCCGTCCCAAACCCTAACGCGTTATCAAATGAACAATAATCCTCAAACCCTCAAAAACGCTGCTCCAAACAATCAATGGGCCTGACCCGTTTCTAATATCCGCCCAAGCCCATTCATATTAATTAATCCCTTTTTGTTACCTAATGCTAACAATATTTTCTTATACAAACATAATTAAAAATACAAAATGTGATAAATATACTTTAATACAAAAAATATTTAAAAACATATTTCTAATATACATAATTTAATTTCTAAATACTTGATTAAAATACATTTGTACATATCATACATTTTTTTTATCATATAATTAAAGTTGAAAACATTTTTTTTAATTAAAATATATCTTTGTACATAATAGACAAAATACACTTTTTTTTTAACATTAAACTCTTAAACACTTAATTAAAACATCTTTGTATATAATAAACAATGATGCATCTTATACATTTTTCAACTAGAACTTGAACATACGATTCAATTAAAACATTTCTTTTGTACATATTAAAAATATACAAATCAAAGATTCCTTAAAACACATATTTAGGTCAAATACCCCAAATACACATTAATTTCACCTTGTCGCATTTGCAAATAATCTCATATACATGTACACTTACACAAATACATTCACATGGCCCTATACACATTTGTTTATCTTATATTTGTATATTCGATATTTACATTTTGATCGCAAATTCGATTTGGTTGTAACTTATTGGATACCATAAGTCTCATCCCCTTTTGTACATTTATACCCCCACTCCCGGATACTATTTGTAATAGCGTAGATTTTACATTTCCGCAATTTACAGTTTTCCAATTATACCATGGTTAGACCTAGGGTTTGCATGTACATAAAATCAAACGCTAGATAACCTAATACAAAGACAAATACATGAAATCAATACACAATCACACTTGTGCCCCCTAAGGTAATCCCATATGTTGCCTTCCAAAATGGGCCATGCTTGCACGTCGAGTATCTTTGGCAAAACAAAATCAAATGATCATAAGTCTCAAAGTGTTGCCTAAACGGAATGATCATAGTCCCTTCAAAGCAAATTGCCAAAGACACTTGGCATCATTGCATTCATGGTTCATACGATGACCCGCGCCCGTCCCGAATAAACTTCCTAAATGCAAGATTGTCCATCAATTTCAATGGTGGAACAAAATTGTTAAAAGGGGTTAAAACATAACAAAAACCTTTGAGTACAATAGGGTAGACAAAACTCTTAGTTACTTGAGATCAACTTGCAAAAACACTTGCCTTCTTTTCAAAAATCACAATCCACAACACTTTCAAACAAACTCTCAAAAACATTTGAAAACATCTTTTCGAAAAGATCCACACTTTTGTAAAACACTCAATCACGAGTCAAATACATTAGTTGCCTAAGACAAGGCATCTTCTTCCAAAACATTTTCAAAAGCACCCACACACACACCATTTTCAAGCAATCGAAAATCAAGGCAAGTGATCTAAAAAACCAAGTAACTAAGAGCCCATGGATAACCATGGATGAAAAGGGTGCTAATACCTTCCCTTTTCATAATCTACCCCCCGAACCCACGAAACATCTCAAAAGGTTTTTGCTGTGCTTTTTTAACCTTTCCTTTAGGATAAAATAAAAAGTCGGTGGCGACTCTTGCTCAACTGCACAAGTGCGAATACGAACGCAAAACACTAGTCAGTTCTCCCACCGTATCACAACTACTAAAGGAGGGATTAGAGGATTACCAGCTCAGTTCTTATTGGAGAAAGCTCATTACTTTGCTAGAATGAAGAGTATGGTTGCTTTTGAGGCCATCTTTGCTTTACTTGCTTATGAATTGTTCTTATTTCTTAATGTGGACAAGTTTGTCGACATTAACGCTATCAAGATTTTCATGATTGGAAACCCGGTTCCTACATTGTTGGGTGATGCTTATTACTACGTTCATCTTCGGAGTTCTTATCATGGAGGAATGATTATTTGTTGCACGCCTTTGTTGTACCGATGGTTCATCTCTCATATGCCTCAGTCTAATGCCTTTTGGGATGTCAAGAAGGAACCCCGTTGGGCTCCTAAGATCATGGAACTTACTCACTTGGATATTGATTGGTATCATCGAGCTTATCATGATATAGAGATTGTTGACAGTTGTGGTAGTTTCCCCAATGTACCTCTTCTTGGTACAAAAGGAGGAATTAACTATAACCCTGTTCTTGCACGGCGACAACTTAGATATCCGATGAGAGATAAACTGAACAGTATTCATTTGATTAGTTTCTTTCTGAAGGAGGGAGAAGACCACAAGGAAGCTAGGGAGCAGATTGTGAAGGCCTGGCGTCACATTCATAAGAAGAGTAGGAAGGATTTGGGGCCTAGGGGTGGTGTTTCTTTAGAGCCATGTCTTCAGTGGGTCTGATCGAGAGCCATTCAGTTGAAAATGTCGTATACTCGAGAAACACCCATGTCTGATTTGTTTGTAAAGACTGCTCCTCCTTTATTAGATGATCTAGAAGAAATGCAGCTCGCCTTGGTTAGGATGCAGCAAGAAAGGGATGCTTGGAAGAACAAGTTCCAGACTTTAGAGAGTTCCTACAAGGCATACTTGAAGGAGAAAGATGATTTGATCGAGATCCTTGAGAGTCGAGCGGTGGAGTCTATGGAGAGGCAAGGGGATTTATTTTCTCCTAAGCCTCAAACAGGTGCTGATTACTCACTTCCTGCTTCAGATGATTGGAAGGAAGTTGCCATCAGACAGGTGGAAGAAAACCAGAGGTTGAGGGCTCAGATTGCCAGACTCACAAGGAAGCGCCAACGTACAGATTGATCTCTATCAGTTTCTTTCTCTCAGGATTTTTAGATTGTATTTTCATCTTGTACTTGGGATCATTGAAACTTGTAATCCATTTTTGGAGTTATTATAATAAAAATAATAAAAAAAATTTTTTCCAGTATTTCAAATGCGTTATTGTTTTGATGTTTGCGATAAGTCTATAAATCTTAAATCCCTTGAAATATTAAAATGATGGAATAAAAATAATCATGTGCATGACATGCATCATATTGAACATATTTATTATGCATACCCAGGTGCCTTACCCAGCTTCTTTGCTTCGTTCAGCAAGCTGACTCATCACTATAACACTCGGGCTAACTTCAAAAAGAAGATGGACAATTTGGAACAGGAGAATCGCGAGCTACACGAAGAAGTTTCTACTCTGAAGGCTGGCTTGGCCAATTTGACTACTCTGATGGAAGCTCTGGTGGCTGCTCAGAATCATCCACCGAGTGTTCAACCTCAACCAACAAGGGCAAATGCTGAAGTTCCTATTGTTCCCATATCTGCCGCTCTAACTGTTGTTCAGAACCATATGCCTCAGGGTTATTCGTGGGGAGTGCCAGAGAATTTTGCACCTGAAGGTTTCAATTTGGGCCCCCAAGATGCTCCAGTGGTTCCAAATGTTGTTACTCCAGCACCTCCTATGGTGCATATTGTTCATGATGCACCTCCTTCGGTGAATTTGGTTCCATTTGAAGATTTGTGTCGTCCTTTCCCTCCGCCGAGTGAAGATTTGGGTCTTTATGATATAATGGATGATTTCCAAGAGCAGTTTGATAGAATGCAAAGAGATATGAAGGCTCTTAGGGGAAAAGAGTTATTTAGGCAGAACGTGAATGAGTTGTGTTTGGTCCCAAATGTTAAAGTCCCTGCTAAGTTCAAGGTCCCTGAGTTTGAGAAGTACAAGGGCAACACTTGCCCTCGTGCTCATTTGGTGATGTATGTAAGGATAATGTCAACCCACACCGATGATCAGCGTCTGTTGATTCACTTTTTCCAGGATAGTCTGACCAGTGCAGTGTTGAAATGGTACATGAGTTTAGACAGTGCCGACATCCATACCTTTAATGATTTGGGAGAAGCATTCATAAAACAATATAAGTATAATATGGACATGGCACCCGATCGTGACCAGCTTAGGGCCATGGTTAAGAAAGACAGAGAATCGTTTAAAGAGTATGCACAGAGATGGCGTGAAGTGGCTGCACAAGTGATTCCTCCCATGGAGGAAAAAGAAATGACTAAAATTTTTCTGAAGATTCTAGGCACTTTCTACTACGAAAGAATGGTAGCCAGTGCCTCAAGTGATTTTACATAAATGGTAGGAATTGGTGTCCGCCTAGAAGAGGCAGTAAGAGAAGGCCGTTTGACAAAGGGTGAAGGATTCGGGGGTGTGAAGAAGCCAGCTTATGGGTTTACAAAGAAGAAAGAGGGGGATACCAATGCTGTCATACAAGAGAAGAGAGTGAATTCTCCTAGAAGGAATTTTCAGCGTCACCAACAAGTTGCTTCAGTGACTCCTGTTATGAATGTCGCTCCAACTATTATTGCTTATCAAAGACAATCCCAGCAGGGGAACCAAGGGAATAGTCAGAGAAGGGAGAACTATGACCATATTCCCATGAGTTATGTAGAGCTACTACCAGCATTGATTCAGAAGAAGTTGGTCCAGACACGACCACCTCCAGTAGTACCATCACCTTTGCCTTGGTATTACAAAGCAGACCAGGCGTGCGCCTTTCATCAGGGAGCACCAGGGCATAATGTTGAGAATTGTTATCCTTTGAGGACCGAAGTGCAAAGGTTGGTGAAGTCTGGAATTTTATCTTTTAAAGACATGGGACCTAATGTGAAAGACAATCCTCTACCCAAGCACGGGGGAGTGAATGCTGTGAATATGGTGGTCGGTTATCCCGGTGATTTCCAGATTTTTGACATTAATCTGGTTAGAGTGGATTTGGTAAAGATGCATGCAAACCTATGTGAATTCAGTTATTATACGCACGACCATGCCGGTTGTGCTGTTTGCAGTACAAACATCCAGGGTTGCGAGAAGATAAAGGCTGATTTACAGGAAATGATGGACGAAGGTTTAGTCCATATAATCAGGCCTAGGGCAGAATATGAGGAGGAGGTGAATATGGTTTCTGGATGTCCGGGTGAATTTAGAATTTTTGAAGTAGAGCATTTGAATGAATATCTCGTACAGTTGCATGCTACTTTCTGTCGTACTGCTGGTCAGGTGGAACACCAATATGGGTCTTGCATAGTTTGCTGTCAAGACCCCCGAGGATGTTCTATTGTGAGAGAGGGTGTTCAGCTGCTGTTAGACAATGGGACTATTAAGATCACAAGACAGAGAGATGATTATCACGAGATTCATATGGTTGAAGTTTGTTTGATGGAAGAAGAGTCAGAGGAAGAGTATGCCTCTGCGGATGAGTATTTCTCTTCAGACGAAGATTTGTTTGCCGGAGATGACCTTTTGAGGGTTGATTATGTTGAGGAAGGTGTAAAAATTATTGTACGTTGTTTTTGTGCACCCGCTCATCTTGAGGTGGAGTACCATAGCAAACCAGCTGTTACCCCGTTGGTAATTAGCCTGCCAAGACCTGTTCCCTATGAATCAGATAAGGCTGTGCCTTACAAATACAATGCTACAATCTTAGAAGATGGGGTGGAGGTTCCAATCCAGCCAATGCCAGATGTTGGGAATATAGCTGATAATAGCAGGGTGACCCATAGTGGTCGTGTGTTTGCGCCGGTTATTCAAAAAGATGTTGTTGCTGGAAAGAAAATTGCTGAGAACGATGAGCCTAAGAAGGCTGCAGGAGAGACTAGTGGAGCCACATTAGAGAAAGAAGTGGATGATATCCTAAAGGTAATTAAGATGAGGGACTACAAAATTGTAGATCAGCTATTGTAGACTCCTTCAAAGATATCCATCTTGGCATTACTGATGAATTCCTCTGCTCATAGGGAATCATTGATGAGAGTACTAGACCAAACTTTTGTAGAGAATGACATGCCGTTAGATCAATTCAACAGTGTAATTGGAAACATTACATCATGTAACAACTTGAGTTTCTGTGATGATGAGTTACCAGATGAAGGGAGGAATCACAACCTGGCCCTCTACATATCCATGATCTGCAAGAATGACTCGCTATCTAATGTGCTCATTGATAATGGATCTGCGTTGAATGTTATACCAAGAAGTACCCTCATGAAGTTAAAGTATCAGGGAACACATATGCGCCCGAGTGGCATCATTGTGAAGGCTTTTGATGGGTCGAGGAAATCTGTCATCGGTGAGGTGGACTTACCCATCCACATAGGACCACATTTGTTCTTGATAACTTTCCAGGTAATGGACATTATTCCCACGTATAGTTGTTTGCTAGGACGGACATTGATACACGAAGCAGGGGTTGTCACTTCAACTCTGCATCAGAAGCTAAATTTTTTGCGTGAAAGGAAGGTAGTGATCATAAATGGGGAGCAGGCGTTGTTGATATCCCATCTATCCTCTTTCAGTATTGTAGAAGTGGATGAGGCTGCTGTTGGAACCCAGTTCCAAGCCCTATCCATTGACAACATAAGGAAGAATGAGAATTCTGTGGTTTCTTTGAAGGATGCGCAGCAGGTTGTGCGCAATGGTCATAATGCAGTTTGAGGACGACTTGTGGATCCGCTCGTGAACAAAAACAGAGCTGGTTTAGGTTTCTCTTCAAGGAATGGTAAAGGCGAAGTTTGAAGTCAAAGTCTTTTGTGAACAGTTATCATGATGTTTTCCGCAACGGAGGCTACCTCCATCCGATTGGTTCTGGAATTAATGTTGTTAAAGAGGATGAACCAGAGCAGGAAGCACCTAATTATGTGACGCATGGAGTCCGAGTTCAGAACTGGGTCACCATTGATGTGCCTTCTTGCATACATGTTTCAAAGTAATTTGTTTTGTTAATCTGTTTCTTTCTTTTGAAAAGCTTTCACTCTGCCCAAGGTGGAAGTATTAATGTTGTAGGGCTTATCTGTTAAGATCATTAATAAAATTTATCTTTGCTTCCAAAATTATGTCTTTTATTTTCTGCCTTTTTCTTAGGAAATGGTAATAATAAAAAAAATAACCCCTTTCAAAATAAATAATAACTGAAAATTAATCTACATGATCACTTGTTATATGTGTCAGTTTCTAAAAGCAATCATAAATCACATGTGCAGATTAATTAAAAAACCCGTTGAATACAATGACCCTGCACCCTCTTCCAGAAGAGGTCTCACGGTTGCTTGAGCACGAGGAGAACACCATTCAGCCATATAAGGAGCCTTTGGAAGTGGTTAATTTGGGTTTAGAAGAAGATCCGAAGGAGGTTAAGATTGGAGCATCGTTGCATCCTGATGTGAAGAGCGGGTTGATTGAGTTGTTCAAGGAGTACGTGGATATTTTTGCTTGGTCTTATCAAGATATGCCTGGTCTAGATACAGACATTGTCGAGCATCGTTTTCCGTTGAAGCCAGAGTGCCCGCCAGTTAAACAAAAGTTGAGAAGAACTCATCCAGATATGGCAGTAAAGATCAAAGAGGAGGTTCTAAAGCAGATTAATGCTGGTTTTCTTGTGACATCAGTGTATCCTCAATGGATTGTCCCTGTACCGAAAAAAGATGGAAAAGTCCGCATGTGCGTAGATTACAGAGATCTAAATAAAGCTAGTCCAAAAGATGATTTTCCATTGCCTCACATTGACATGTTAGTGGATAGCACAGAAAAATTCAAGGTATTCTCATTCATGGACGGATTTTCTGGGTATAATCAAATAAGAATGGCTCTAGAGGACATGGAAAAAACAACGTTTATCAAACCCTGGGGAATATTCTGTTACAGAGTGATGCCCTTCGGGTTGAAGAACGCTGGTGCAACGTACCAGAGGGCTATGACAACCCTATTCCATGATCTGATGCACAAGGAAATCGAAGTATATGTTGATGATATGATTGCCAAATCCTAAACTGAAGAAGGGCATATAAAAGATTTGTTGAAGTTGTTTCGGCGTTTGAGGAAGTATCGTCTCCGCCTGAATCCAAATAAATACACCTTAGGAGTTAGATCAGGGAAATTGTTGGGTTTTATTGTTAGCCAGAAAGGAATTGAAGTTGACCCTGACAAAGTCAAGGAAATTCAAGAAATGCCAGCACCAAGAACTGAAAAGCAAGTCAGGGGTTTCCTCGGGCGTTTGAATTATAAATCCAGATTTATTTCCCACATGACTGCAACGTGTGAACCGATCTTTAAGTTGTTAAAGAAAGATCAAGGTTGTGTGTGGACAGATGACTGCCAAAGGGCATTTGAAAGTATTAAAGAGTATCTGCTTGAACCTCCTATCTTGCTCCCTCCTGTAGAAGGAAGACCGTTGATTATGTATATGACAATGTTAGATAAATCCATGGGTTGTATTCCAGGACAACAGGATGAAACAGGAAAGAAAGAGTTCGCCATTTATTATCTCAGCAAAAAGTTCACTAATTGTGAGTCGCGGTATTCTATGCTAGAAAAAACATGTTGTGCTTTGGCCTGGGCGGCAAAGCGTTTGCGGCAGTATATGTTGAATCATACTACTTCGTTGATCTCTAAAATGGATCCAATCAAGTATATTTTTGAAAAGCCTACTCTTAATGGGAGAATTTCCTGCTGGAAGATGTTGTTATCTGAATATGACATTGAACACCGCACTCAAAAAGCTATCAAAAGTAGTGTGTTGGCAGATTATCTTGCTCACCAGCCGGTGGAAGATCATCAGTCTGCAAAATATGAATTCCCCGATGAAGATGTGATGTTCTTGAAATTAAAAGATTGTGATGAACCATTTCCTGAGGAGGGCCCCGACCCTGAATCTCGTTGGAGTATGGTATTTGATGGAGCTGTGAATGCTTATGGTAAAAGAATTGGTGTTGTGATTGTCACTCCTCATGGATCGCATATTCCTTTTACCGCAAGGTTAACATTTGATTGCACTAATAATATGGCAGAATATGAGGCTTGCATCATGGGTCTTGAGGAAGCTATTGATCTCAGAATCAAGATTCTAGATGTGTATGGTGATTCAGCTTTGGTAATAAATCATATTAAAGGAGAATGGGACACTCGTCACCCTGGCTTGATCCCTTACAAAGATTATGCTAGAAGATTACTACCCTTCTTCAATAAAGTTGAATTCCATCACATTCCTAGAGATGAAAACCAAATGGAAGATGCTCTGGCAACTCTGGCTTCCATGTACCAAGTAAATGCTTGGAATGATATACCCTGAATTACAGTTCAACGGCTAGATAGGCCCGCTCATGCGTTTGCGACAGAGGAGGTAGCAGATGAAAAACCTTGGTATTATGATATCAAACATTTTCTTCAGACTCAGGAATACCCGTTTGGTGCGTCAAAGAAAGATATAAAGACATTGAGAAGATTGGCAAGCAGTTTCTTCCTCAGTGAAAATGTGTTATACAAGAGAAATTTTGACATGGTCTTGCTCAGATGCGTGGATAGACACGAAGCAGACATGTTGATGCATGAGATTCATGAAGGATCATTTGGCACTCATGCTAATGGACATTCAATTGCTAAAAAGATGCTAAGGGCAGGATATTATTGGTTGACAATGGAATCTGATTGTTACAAATTTGCAAAGAAGTTCCATAAATGCCAGATTTATGCAGATAAGATCCATGTGCCTCTGACACTTCTTAATGTGATTTCCTCCCCATGGCCTTTCTCTATGTGGGGTATTGACATGATCAGGATGATAGAACCCAAGGCTTCGAATGGACACCGTTTCATCTTGGTAGCAATTGACTACTTTACCAAATGGGTAGATGCTGCTTCATATGTCAATGTTACCAAATAGGTGGCGGTGTGTTTCATCAAAAACAATCTTATATGCCAATACGGTGTGCCAAGAAGAATCATCACTGACAATGGCTCAAATTTGAACAATAAGATGATGACAGAACTGTGTGAAGAATTCAAGATTGTCCATCATAATTCATCTCCGTGCAGGCCAAAGATGAATGCGGCTGTTGAAGCTGCTAATAAGAATATCAAGAGAATTATCCAAAAATTGGTTGTCACTTATAAGGATAGGCATGAAATGCTCCCTTTTTCTTTGCATGGATATCGAACATCTGTTCGCACTTCAATAGGAGCGACCCCGTTTTCCCTAGTGTATGGAATGGAAGTTGTACTCCCTGTCGAGGTGGAGATTCCCTCAGTGTGTGTGATAATGGAATCCAAACTGTCAGAGGCTGAATGGGTTCAGAACAGGTTTGACCAATTGAACTTGATTGAAGAGAAGAGAATGACAGCTTTGTGTCATGGGCAGTTATATCAGAAAAGAATGAAGAAAGCATTTGATAAAAAGGTCAAACCTCGTGAATTCAGAGAAGGCGACCTCGTGCTCAGAAAGATCATGTCTTTCAACGCTGATTCTAGGTGCAAGTGGACTCACAATTTTGAAGGCCCGTATGTTGTCAAGAAAGCCTTCTCTGGTGGTGCATTAATTCTTGAAACTATGGATGGCGAGGAGTTCCCACGTCCCATGAATGCTGACGCAGTCAAGAAATACTTCGCCTAAAGAAATAAAAGAACAACTCGCTAAGTTGAAAACCTGAAAGGGCGGCTTAGGCAAAAAGGAGCGTCTCGGTAGGCCGAAAACCCGAAAAGGCGGTCTAGGCAAAAATTAGATGCATAAACAGAATAAATTTCCCGCTAAGTTGAAAACCCGCAAGGGCACTTAGGCAAAAGTTAGGGATTTTCTTGGCAAGTAACTACATCAGACGAAACTTCATCACCGAAGCAACAATCTTCTCAGATCCTCACCATACTTCAACGGAGGTTGCTGCTCAGGATTTCAAAAGTTATGGGGGGATAATGGTCATTGTATCTCAATGTATCTTTTCCATTATGTATTACAATTTCCCAAACTTTATAATCATCCATGGAGTCTCGCCATTTGCAGACTACCATTCTATTAATGAAATTCGAGCTTTTGCCTAATTCTTTGTATTCTTAATTTTATTTAGCTTGCAAAGAATTCATTTATTACTGATAATAACTTTTAAAGCAAAGAGATTAAAAAGCAAAATTGAATTTTAAAAAAAAAGAGATCTTTACAATTCAATTTACCTTGGGATTTGTGATGAAACAATGACAACAAAAATGGTGATCCCAAGGATGAACAAATTCTGGTTGCTTTAAGAAGATTTACTTCCTTCATAAAGGTTTTCTCAGGTCATTTTGTTGGTATGTGCGCAATCTTTGTGTGTTTCCCATATAGTTAAAGACGACATCAGTGGGTACAAAGTACAATATTTGGGTTGGTGATCCCATTATCCCCAGTCAAGTCTTGATTCTCTTTTAATTTTGGGTTTGCATGGTCAGAAGCCTTCGTCCCAACTTCCCCAGCGAAGTCTTCCCTCATATGATGAAAGGTTTTATTCCCTTGGTATGCTGAGGTGTCGCTCTTTTTACAGTATCGGCACTAGTGTTGACTTCTTGATCTCCCGGGAGGGTTATCCCATGGCATCACTTGTTGGAATAAGGGTTCATGGTGAAAATTTTCAACCCTCAATTTCTTTTCTCTTGGGAGGTAGGCTTGAATTCCCCAGTGAGGTTTGGTTGTTTCGACGACAGTCTGCTTTATTTAAGGTTGATCTTGCAATCTCCAATAGGTATGTTGCTTTTGGAAAACTGTTTCTCCGATGAAACTGGGAGCAGGGTGTTCTATCCCGGTGTCTGTTTGATTTAAGCTACAGTCAGATTATGTTCTCCTCAGTGAAGTTAGTGCAATAGGTTTGGTTTCTGCAGTCCCTTTCACCTTTCTTGGATTGATCTTTCTGATTGAAGCTTAGCCCAATGTTGTTAGTAACTGAGACGGTTTCGTTTGTCTGCACTAATTATGTATCCTTTTTATCAGCATATGCACAAGAGCACTCGTACATTCATACATGCATCATACATTGCTAAAATCATCATTCATTGACATTGTGTTCTGACCTTTCCGGCAGCGCTCTTTGCTTAAGTTGAATTTGGTTTTCCCTCTTGAGTTTATTTCTCAAAGGATGAATCTGCATTGGCCGTCTTGCTCTAGTTTATTTCTAAATTGGATTTATGGCTATATAACAATATCATTTATTATAGATTTCTGAAAACTTTGAGTTTTGGTTTGTGCATTTATTTTGCACAGGAAGACTTTATCTCCTTAGCAGGAATATCGTGGCATTTCCCCAGGAAGTCATATTTCTATCCCTAGAAAGTCATTTCTCTTTTCATATCCCTTTTGATAATAAGTGGAAGTCTCTTTACTTTAGAAAGGTTACATATTACCCTTTCCAGACATATCTCATTGGTTAAAGAAGAAGTTGAGACCCGTTCTTGGTAGAACACTAGAATTCTGGGAAAACTTAATATATTTTCTCTTTCTACCTTCAATGAACGTTGGTAGTACATCGACAGTGAACGTCGGTGTTTCTTATCTTTTTGCTATCTTCAGTGAACGTTGATAATTCATCGTCAGTGAACGCGGTGGTATGATATTTTCTCTTTCTACCTCCAGTGAATGTTGGTAGTACATCGGCAGTGAACGTCGGTGTTTGTTATCTTTTTGCTATCTTCAGTGAACGTTGGTAGTTCATCGTCAATGAACGGCAGTGGTATGATATTTTCTCTTTCTACCTTCAGTGAACATTGGTAGTACATCGACAGTGGACGTCGGTGTTTGTTATCTTTTTGCTATATTCAGTGAACGTTGATAGTTCATCGCCAGTGAACGGCGGTGGTATGTAATTTTGTCTTTCTACCTTCAGTGAACGTTGGTAGTACATCGGCAGTGAACGTCAGTGTTTGTTATCTTTTTGCTATCTTTAGTGAATGTTAATAGTTCATCGTCAGTGAAAAACGGTGGTATGATATTTTCTCTTTCTACCTTCAGTGAATGTTGGTAGTACATCGGTAGTGAACATCGATGTTTCTTATCTTTTTGCTATCTTTAGTGAATGTTGATAGTTCATCGTCAGTGAACGACGGTGGTATGATATTTTCTCTTTCTACCTTCAGTGAACGTTGGTAGTACATCGGCAGTGAACGTCGGTGTTTCTTATCTTTTCGCTATCTTCAGTGAACGTTGATATTTCATCGTCAGTGAACGGCGGTGGTATGATATTTTCTCTTTCTAACTTCAGTGAACGTTGGTAGTACATCGGTAGTGAACGTCGATGTTTCTTATCTTTTTGCTATCTTCAGTGAACGTTGATAGTTCATCGTCAGTGAACGACGGTGGCATAATATATTCAGAGAATGTCGATGCTTGTTATCCTCCTATCTGATTTTATTCTCGTGGTTTACCAGTGATTTATTTTCCTGGTGGGATTTCTCTTTTGCTTCTGCATTTTGTGTTGCCTCCCCAATTCTACTTTGTGTCTCTTTTGTTCATATGCATTCATATGCATAAACATTTGCATGGCATCTTAGGGCCAAAAACAGGGTTTATTTTATATTTAAGTGTCTTCGATCACGTCGACATGAAGATTTTTAACCTTCGTATCTCCGGATAGAAGAAACTTAAATAAGGGCAGCTGTTGTACCCCAATTTTTCCCCTAAGATCCCTTCATCATACCACATTGTTTCAATCACCACAAAATCACATTAGGGATTTTGGTTCTTCTCCCTATCTTTAGCTTTGATCTTTGAGAAGTTACCAAGCACCTTGATTTGTTTTCTTTTGTGATCATAGATATTGTACTTTGATTTTTATCTCTAATTAATAAAATGCAATATTGGTTTGTCTTACTTGTTGATAATGTAGGTAAAAGCAATGAGGTTTAGCAAGTTGCTTCATGGGTTCATGAGTTTATTTCCATGCCCTAATCAAGAGTTTGAGAGATTCAAACCTCACCATTGAAGTTGTTTTGAAGTTGATATCAAATTGGTTTTGGTGGCCATAGGTCCTCATTGTCATCCTCAACAATTTCTATTCACAAAGGAAGAATATTGGCACAAAAAGTTTGTTCAAACTTGGCAAAGTTCCACCAAGCATTCTCTTGATCTAGAGGCCAGGGTTTTGGACTTCAAAGAGGAATATATTTCTCATCTTTTGTTATTTTTGAGTGATTCCAAAAACATTCTTCTATTAAAAGAGTTACCAACATATCACTTCAAAAGTTCCAAAGAGTTTTCATGTGGAAGGAACTTGGTGAAGAAGAAAGATTACAAGTCATCCAGTTGAATCCCTAATTTTCCATATGTGACTTCAAATTGTCATAACTTTGTCAATTTTTATCACCTTGAGCCCATTATTTTTCCATGATTATCTTAAGGATGTTTACTTCATGCCTTCTTTTATGTGCAACGTAAGAAAATGGATGGAAGTTGCCTTAAGAATGCAAAAGATTATAGGTTATTTCATGATTTTTGGCCAACTTCAACAAGTCATAACTTGCTCAATATTTGGAGATTTTGAGTGGTTCAAATTGAAAAATTTCATTCAAGAGATCTACTTCATTCCATCTTTTTGGGTCAAGAGCAAATTCTAAGTGGAAGGCCATGTTTGGATGCAAGAGATTATAGGTCATTTTTAAAGAAGAATTTGAAATATTTCTAAGTATGGAAAGTCAACTCTTTTTCTCCAACTTTGACTCCATGTAATTTTTAGCTCAAGCCTCCAATTGATTCCATTATTTTTCCATTGCAAAGTTTGTTACCTCATCTTTCTAAAACATCAAGAATCATGCCTTAAGACTCCCTGAGGTGGAAATTCCATTGTTTCAAAAGTGGTAACTTGGAATTGAAGTTTCTCTGCAAGTCAGAATTTTATTTTCATGTTACAACCTCTAAACCTCAAATTAGCACACGTTTTGGGTCTAAACATGATTAGCCAACTTTCCCAAGTGGATTAGTGCATCAAAACGCAAGAATTGGATGAGTTTTGGTGAAGTTTGGATCACACTTCATTCGTGCATCAGGTTTGCACGAATTCCCTCCAAAACGCATCATTCACTCTTCCTTTTGATCCCATTTGCTTCTCCTATAAATACATGTACTATCCCATTCATTTTCTCAAGCTTAGATAGCCAGAATCACCCTGCCAAACTTGCTTCACAACTCAGAATTCAACTACTTTGAATCCTATTCTCAAGCATTTTTCAATCCATTTTCTTCATCAATTCACCTTCCTTGATCTTCCCTGAAGCTAACTGTTGTACCCCAAAATTTGCCCTCTCATCTCATCAACATTTTCTCACCACAAGACCCTTGGAGCTCAAGATCAAGTTAGGGTTTGCTCTGCTCAAGACTCCTCCTTGCACTGTTGACCCAATTTAGGGTTTGAGTTTGCACAAAGATGTTTTGACCTAAAATGCCCAAAATGACTTTCATGCTTCATGTTGGACTCACAAGTTTATCCATACCAGGTTTCTAGCCTTGATCCCAATCTTTGCCCAGTCAATTGGACAGTTGACCTAGAAATCAACTGTATTGGGGAAAAAGTCAATTGTGGCCAATTGACAGTCAAACTTCATAATTTTTGACCCACGTCAACATGTTGAACTCATATGAACCATTTGATCAAGTTTAGATCACAATACCACAAGAAATTTGATCAGATCACGAAAAGGGCAAAATGGTCATTTTTAGAGTTTTGACTGCACAAAGGAAATTTTTGATTGTTTGACCTAACCAATGGCAAACCAAGCTTACATATGGATTCAAAGACCCAATGGCATTGTATTGACACATTCAACAAGTTCAAAAGATCCCAATTGCATAGGATTGACAGGTGGATTTTCCAGTCAACTGATCAAAATTTGATTGTATACTGAAAAGTCAAACTTTGACTTTTTGGTCAAAATCAAATGTCAAGATTCATTTTTCATCAAGACATGTCAAATTATGAAACTTGTTCATCAAGAAACCCAAAATTGCAAATTATGGTTTAAGATGAGAAAATTTCATAACTTCGAATTTTTCTAAGTTATGAAACTTCCTTATTTTTTCCTAACTTTGTCCCATTTTTTCATCAAGATACAAATGGATTCAAACAAAACTCAAAACATGAAAGTTGTAGTCCATTGCAAAATATACAACTTTTATTCACAAAGTTTTCTCAAAGTAAGCTTGTAGATCAACTTATGATTTTTGGAATAAGGGTGCAAAACATTCTTAACTTAGAAACATTTTGACCTATTCTAGGCAGGATTTTTGTCCAACTTCATGGCCACTTTTCACATGCTTCCACTTGGAGTTTCAATTTGAATTACAAAGATGGATTGTATTACACATTCCAAGCTTTCCAAATTGTCCAAGAACTTCTCAAACGCCCTTGTGGTTAGGGAGAATCGAATTTGCAAAGTTGGGCAAAATTCACTTTTGTTCATGGCCAAAGCTTGTTCATAACATTGGCATTTTCAAGTCAGCATGGTTTGTGATAGTTTGCAGGCCTCTAAACCTCTTCACACTCAATAATTAAATGACTAACCTTTATGTTCAAGCATTATTTTATGCATTTAGTCATTACACAAAGAATTAATCTTTAAATGGAAAAAGTAAATTTGCCATTTTGGAAAAGATGCACTTTATGTCAAATACCATATCCAAGAGGTACAAGCCAGATCTTTGAGGCACAAGTTTGTAGACAAATCCCACTGATCAAGAGGGAGTGTGGCAGCATGCTTGAGAGCCTTGTACAGGCCTATAACCCAACTTGAACCTTCTTACTTCAAAGGGAAGAAAACTTGCCAAAACTCTCAATCTCTCATTCTTGTAAACACCAACCTAAGCAAACTTTGTTCTCATCTTTCATACACCCAAGCTGACCTAAAACACGAGTCCTTCATCCTCAATACCTCCTCATTCACCAAAACACCATTTTTCTGCAAGAAACAGGGCATCCCTGCAGATTGAGTTGCACAACTCAGTTTGCTCGTGCGTTTTGGCCAAAGCTTGTTCAAACACATTCCCTACCATCCATTGGAACTATCCCAAGCCCTAAATACAAACTGTAACATCCCTAACCCCTATTGCCATTTTCATTTTTTCAGTTGTGCAGGTAAACTTCCATAGCACGATTCATAGTGATTCAAAGCAAGCCAGGTGTTGGAGAAACATCCTTGGACTTTAGGCAAGCTGTACCAAAGCTCAAACTCCATTGAAGATACCTCTATTGTTGTACACGACTCAAGCTGAAACAGGTAAAAACATGAACTTCTATCTCTTAATATAGGAAGAGTTAAGCTTAGGTTTGTGAATGAAACATGTTCTCCTCATAGCCCTGAAGCCATCCATATACTTACTTTTCATTTATATTGAGTATGCTGTGAGAATTTTGGCCATGAACATTGGAGAAAATTTAGGTCAGAAATTGGGGATGAAAAAATTCTCCCTCGTCTCTTAGATTTAGGTCAAGTTTTTTATATGTATGAATTCGTCTCTTCATGCTCTATAATGTTTGTGTTATGAGTTTTTGTTAAAAGTCAAAGAATCAGGAGTTTGGATGAAGCATGGAACGCGCGCGTTTTTTTGTTTGAACATTGCTGAAGGTTGAAGACAAAGCTGGCTTGGGCTGGGCCTGAGTCAGCTTGCTGCTTGCACCCCCTTTTCCAATTTACACCCCCTTGGCCCATTATGTGATATATTGATCATTTTTTATTTTTTATTTTTGATTCTGACTTATTATTTTTTGCTCAAATATAAAAAATATAAAAAATATTTTTCCATACATTTTTGCATTTATTTGGCATTTATTTGTTTTATTTAGCATATACATGTAAATAATTATATTTTCTTTTTATTTAAAAACCCTAGAAAATAATACAAAAATAAATATTTTTTCAGTTATTATTTTTGTTTACCTTTTGAAAACATTTTCTAAAAATATACTTTTTGTAAATAATTAATATTTTATTCTTGTATATATTTAGTATATTTAATATATAATATATAAATACTTGTATATATTTATTAGAATACTTAGGATAAAAATATAAAAATAATACATTTTTATTTTTATTAATATATGACACTAAAAAATACTTTTATTTTACAATATACTTCCTTTTTTTACTTTTTGTATATAATTAACAAATATTATATATAATTAATAAATAAATATTATTTATTTAGAAAACTAGGGTTTTGCCCTAAACCATAAAAATATTCAAAAATTGACTTTTTATTTTTGTTTATATTTCACATTGAAAAATACTTTCTCATACATAAAAAAAAATCCTTTTTGTACATAATACATTTTGCATATTTATTATATTTGTTTAAATATTGTACAATTTAATATTTGTCTATTCAATATGGATGTAATAGCTTTAGATTTAATTTCTTGCCAAATATCCCCCCATTCAAACATTTGTACCCCCATCCCCATAATCATGTTGTAATAATTTAGGACTTTAAATTTTCGTATTTAAAAGCTTTCAAATTATGCCATGATAGACCTAGGGTTTGTATGCAAATCAAATAACAAATAGCTTGACCTAAATTCAAAGACAAAAATGCATGAAAATGGATAACACCAAGCACACTTGCACCCCTAGGGTTACTCCACTTGTTGCCTTCCAAAATGGGCCATGTTGCATGTTGAGTATCTTTCGCAAAACAAAAACAAATCAAATGATCATAGTCCCTCGATGACGCTTTCTCAAGTTGCCTAAAAAATTATCAAGTCCCTCAAAGAGAAAATTGCCAAAGACACTTGGCACTATTGCATTCAGGGCCTAAACGATGACCCGCGCCCATCCCGTTAACATCCTAACACAAGATTGTCCACCAAATACAATGGTGGAACAATACTGTTAAAAGGGTTAAAACATAAGAAAGATCTTTGAGTATAATAGGGTAGACAACTCTTAGTTACTTGATCCAACTTGCAAAACACATTTGCCTACTTTCAAAACACACTCCACAACACAACTTTCAAAACAACTTTCAAAAACCTTGAAACATCTTTTCAAAAAGACAAACACCTTTTGTAAAACATTTGAGTAAAGAATTGTTACAAGGGTTGCCTAGACAAGGCATCTTTTTCAAAACATTTTCAAAACCACACACACAAAGCACCATTTCAAACAATTGAAAATGCAAGGCAAGTGATCTAAGCAAGTAACTAAGAGCCCATGGATAACCATGGATAGAAAGGGTGTTAATACCTTCCCTTTCTATAATCTACTCCCCGAACCCAAGAAAACATCTCAAAGGTTTTTCCTATGCTTTTTAACGTTTCCTTAGGATAAAATAAAAAGTCGGTGGCGACTCTTGCTAAACTGAAACATTTGCGAAAACAAACGCAAAACCTCAAGTCAGTTCTCCCACCGTATCACAGAACTGGCGACTCTGCTGGGGATTGAATTAAAAGTGGAGTAACCTTAGGGCTTAGATCACCCTTTTGCATGACTAATTGTTTTCTTTGATTACTTTACATTTTGATTCTCTTGTTTGGGCTTGAAATCCTACACCCGGATTTGGGGAAGCATTCATAGATAGCAATACGTTGTGGAAACTGTGCGGGGTATACCGACACGGTTGAAGCAATAGCTATATTAGTGCGACATATTTGTGAGTACCGATAACCCTTGAGTTCAATCAAGGAGAGTACAGGGCCGCTGAGTGATGTCACTAAGCACTAATGGCCTAGAACCTTACTTGACCATCTTGGCCTTTTATTAGGGGTAGTGAGATGACCGGCTTTGGTGCAGTCTGAAGTTGGTAGATACTCAATACTACACTCATTGAGGGTTGTTTTCTTGGAATATTTTGGTCGCTAGTTAAGTGGCTAAACCAAAACAATGAACATGGAAAACAATCCAATGATATTGAGCTCCTTAGAACCCGGTTACTATTTATAGGACAGGTTTTTAAGCCAACTTCACTCAAGAGGGTACTTACCTATGAAACCTCATGCAAGCCAGAAACTAGGGTTTTTGTGTGATTTGCTTGTACATGTGTTTGTGCATACATCATGAACATCATAAAACATCATATGCATCCACTAACCATTTCAAGGGTTTGGATCTTCATCTTTGTTCTTGTTTTGTAGGTCATGGAAATTCTTCGCAGGAAAACTATCCAAGTCAACCTTGTGAGAATCCCTCCTCAACTCAAGGAGCTCACATCCAGAATTCCAGAAAGCTCTCTCTTCAGTGAAAGACATGGTAGACTGCTCAGCCTAGTCAACACCAGTATTGAAGAAGACATGGTGAAAGTGTTGTTCCAGTTCTTTGACCCCCTTCACCACTGTTTCACATTCCCCGAATACCAATTGGTTCCTACTTTGGAGGAATTTTCTCAACTCCTGAGAATTCCTATTCTTAATCAACTACCCTACAACGGTACGGAAAAAGAACCAAAGCTTGAAGATGTTGCTCAAGCACTACACTTGCAACCATCTGACATCAAGGGGCATTGGGAAACCAGAAGTGGTGTCAAAGGCTTCTTGGCAAAATTCTTGTTTGAGAAGGCACAAGAGTGTTGGAACTCCTTGGATCTACAAGCCTTTGAAGAGATTGTGGCACTCCTCATTTATGGGTTGGTCTTGTTCCCAAACCCTGACCAACTTATAGATGTCAATGCTGTCAAGATTTTCCTATCCAGGAATCCCATACCTACATTGCTTGGGGACATCCTCCACTCGTTTTACACACGAACAACGAGAAAGAGAGGTGTTCTCATGTGCTGTACTCCTCTCTTTGCAAGGTGGTTTATTTCGCACCTTCGACAATCTGTTTTGAAGAATGAACAAGGCTTAAGGTGGTCACAACGATTGATGACCCTTACACATTCAGATGTACATTGGTGTTCTCGGTCCAGAGAAAATGTCATCATCGTCGATCATTGTGGTGAGTTCCCTAATGTTCCATTACTTGGCATTAGGGGAGGTATTACCTACAACCCTTGTCTAGCTTTGAAACAATTTGGATATGCACGGAGGGATGGCCCTCATGACATGCTGATTCCTGACCTAGTTTTTGACTTTGACAACGATGCGCAAGGACTTCGCCAAAGATTCACCAGAGCTTGGAGGATGCCTAACAAGGTAGATAGCAAGACACTGGGGCACAAGAACTCCATCCCTCTTGAGCCTTACCTCAAGTGGGTAAGAACTCGAGCCCAGAGTCTTATGATGCCTTACCCTCACATTATCCCTTTGATTAAAGAGCATGTTAAGGAAGGAGAGGTTCCCTACACCATCCTACATCCTGACATGCCAACATCATGGGAGGAAATGCAGAAGAGTTGGTCCAACTCAAGGAAGAAAGGGATACTTTTGAAGCCAGCTTCTACGCCAGCGAGAAGAAGGTTTTGGAGCTTACCCGCCGACTTCATGAGGAGGATACCCTCAACACTTACATCACGCCAAAGAGGATGCGCAACTTCTTTTTACCTTAAGAAGTTTTTGTAATATTTGGCCCATGGGGCATTTATGTACTGACAAAATTTCTTCTTATTAATATGACGTGTGTTCTTTTTTGTCTGCAACAATTTTGAATTTCTAAATCCTTGAATGCATTGCATAAATAAACATATCATTCATCATATGCATGAACAGGTCTTCACACCAGGTTTCCTTATCTCTCTGTTGTTTATTTCAGTAAGATGAATCTTGAACAGACGGTCAAAGATCTGCAGTCACAAAACTCTCAGTTTCAACAGCTCCTAATGACCTTAGCAAAGGGTCAGGAGGATCTTAAAGCACTGCTAGGGAATAAAGAGCAAGAAAAAGGAAAAAAGAAGAAGAAAAGAGTCGGGGTAGCTACACTGGGGAGAAGATTTGAGAATGAAGCTAGGAGAGTTCTTGAATTCCCCTCCACATCTGATGAGGGGACCGGTAAGGGGAAAGGGGCTGCATTACCTTCTGAGTCTGAGGCTGAAGAGGAAGAGGTTGAGGAAGATGAAGACTACTCAAAGCAGCAATACCCGCCAGCGAACGAAAAATACAAAAACCTGGAAGATAGACTGGCAGCTATGGAGCTGCAAAGGGTTCCTGGGTTAGATTTTGAAGAATTGGGATTGATTGCTGGAATTGTGATCCCTCCAAATTTTAAGGTGCCAATTTTTGCAAAATATGACGGGCTGTCTTACCCGAAAATGCACCTAAGGTCATATGTCAGAAGAATTCAACCTCATACATCCAACAGAAATCTTTGGGTACACTTCTTTCAGGACAGTTTGTCCGGTACGCAGCTAGACTGGTTTTACCAGCTTGAGAGGTCAGAAGTGTATAACCGGGAAGAATTGGCAGCTGCCTTTTATCGCCAGTATCAATATAACGCTGACTTGGCGCCAACCCGTACTCAGTTGCAGAGTATGGGAATGGCCTCAAATGAGGGATTCAAAGAATACGCCCAGAAATGGCGCAACTTGGTCGGAAGAGTACAACCACCTCTTTCAGATAGGGAACTAGTTTATATGTTCTTGGGGACCCTATCTGGCCCGTTCTTCAACCATTTGATTGGGAGCTCTTCCGCAGGGTTCATTGAATTGATTCTGACTGGCGAACGGGTGGAAGCTGGTATTAAGAGTGGGAAGATTCAAAGGGATGCCTCTGCATCTACAACTATTAAGAAGTCATTTCCGGCCAAGAAGGAAGCAGCTGTTGTGTACTCTCAAGAAGGATCAGGAAGAACTGAGCGCCGGCCGACTGTGGGGGGCGTGATGATTCAAAATTCATCAAATGATCAGCCTCGTAACAATCAGTCCAGACCTAAACAGCAATGGGGAGAACGGCCACAACGGCAGTTCACCCGCATCAATATGACGCCTGCACAAGTTCTTCCCCATTTGTTGAAGCTGAATCTCGCCAATATCAAAGAGGCACCAAAAAATGTGAATACAACTTCCCTGCATTATCACCCCAATGCTAAATATGCCTATCATTCTGACAGCATCGGGCATGACACCAACGATTGTTGGGCGCTTAAGCATAAAATTCAAGACTTGATAGATGCAAAAGAGGTTGAGTTTGATTCTCCAGAGAAGCCGAACATAATATCTGCTCCGATGCCAAAGCATGGCCATCATGTTCATGTCGTGGAAGAAGATCTGTATGTTTCCGCTGTTGATGATCTGGTAACTCCACTACTAACAATCAAGTTGAATCTGTTGAAAGCTGGGATTTTCCCAGGAAGTAAAGAAGAATGCTACTGTTGTTCCTCCATGCCAATCGATTGTCCATTGCTGAAGATAGGCATCCAAGGCCTAATGGACAGCCAACAAATTCTTTTCGAAAAGATTCCTCCTACTCCAACCCCTATCAAAGATGTTTCAATAATCACCATTTCCACCAATCTTTCCAAGGTCCCTAAAAAGCTTGTTAAGATTACATCCGCTATGAAGATTGTTCCTCTGAAAATAACCATGCCTGGGCCTGTCCCCTACAAATATGACAAATCGATACCGTGGAATTATGGTGGAGAAATCTACTACCACAGTGTTAAACAAATTGAGATAACTGAAGAGAGCTCTGACGAAGAAAATGACGACATTGGAAGCATTGCCGGTACGAGCAAGATTACCCGAAGTGGGAGAATTTTCTCTCCAGAGATTGCCCCTCCAAAGGCAATCTTTGGACCCTCAGCTGCTGCCAAAGTTACTCCTACACCGATAAAACTTTCTGCAAGAATTCCGTTGATTGAAGAAGCCGTTACTCCTGTGGTTGTCCCTCCTACTTCTGCTGATAAGGGGAAAGGGATCCAAGATGAGCTCGTGAGGACGAGAGCTCAGCCATTGGTCATCCCCGAAACCTCTAAGAAAGAAATGGAGGAGATTCTGAAAATAATAAAGAAAAGTGATTATGATGTTGTAGAGCAACTGGGGCAAACCCCCTCGAAGATATCCATGTTAGCCTTGCTGCTTTGTTCGGAGGCTCATGCCAAAGCTTTGATAAGGTTTTTGAACACAGCCCATGTGCCCCAGGAAACCTCAGCCGAGCAATTCCAGGATTGTGTAGCCAGCCTTACGGCAGACAACGGCCTGGGTTTCTATGATGCTGACCTGACTCCGAAAGGAAGAAAGCACAATGACGCATTGCATGTGTCAGTTGAATGCCGAGGAACTACTCTTTCCCATGTTTTGGTCGACACTGGTTCTTCTCTGAATGTGCTGCCTAAGAAAGCTCTCGACCGGTTGGATAGTGAAGGCTTGGAGATGAAACCAAATAATATCATTGTCAGGGCCTTTGACGGGTCTAAAAGAATGGTGCATGGGGAGGTCGACATTCCCATCAAGGTGGGCACTGAAGTATTCCACTCAACTTTCTATGTGATGGACATCCGTCCGTCATACTCTTGCTTGCTAGGGAGACCATGGATACATAATGCTGGCGCAGTCACTTCCTCCCTACATCAGATGCTGAAATACCCTGTCAAAGGAAAAATCATAACTGTACACGGTGAAGAGGAATATATGATCAGTCACCTGAACTCCTTTCGGTATGTGGAAGTGGAGGGCGAATTAATTGAGACACCGTTCCAACACTTCGAGGAAATTGCTCCTGAGGTTGCATTAGCAAAAGCAGTAGCTGAGGAGCCCAAGAAGATGGCCAGGATGGCATCTCTGAAAGACGCACAGGCTGCAATGAAGGAGGGGAAGAGCTCAACATGGGGGAAGTTTCCTGACATTCCTCACAAAACAGACAAGTTTGGGTTGGGATTTACCACTGCGGGGCAGAAGGCTATGTGTCGCTCAAAAATTGAAAGGACACCCGTCAAGATTTCTCCTCATGGAATCAATGCTTTGGAAGACGAAGACGAAGAGGCCAACATTGAAGATTGGATCTTCCTAACCATCGAAGGGGGACTACACAACTGGGAGGCGAAAGACTTCGTCCCCATTACTTTCATTAATCAGTAACTTATCTTTCGAACATTTCCTGTTGGTCTGTAATAATTACTTTTAAACAATCTGCACACTACTTTTTCACCTCATGCCTCGCCCGGGGCATGTAGGTCCATTTGTAAGGGTTTTGATTCTCTTCATATTCATATGCCATGTTTAATGAATCATTGGACGTTTTTCATTTATAAACTGCTGTGTTCATTTTCTTTCCTTTTGCATTTTTGTTTGTTTAAGGATGGATATCCCTTACACACACCCACACTCACAAATGCAGGTACCCATCCACTCTGGATTCTATGGGTGACTATTTTGCTGTATCCTTCAATAACTCTGAAGATTTGGTCAACCAGGCTGAATACGAAGATGATGAAGATTGTGAAGTACCAGGAGAGCTAGCCAGACTTCTATAGCAAGAAGAAAGGGCCATCTTGCCTCACGAAGAGTTGTTGGAAACAGTCAACTTAGGAACAGAGGAAGACCGGAAGGAAGTACAAGTGGGTGCCAATCTGGAACCAAGTGTTAAGGAGCGCTTAATACGGCTGTTGAATGAATACGTTGAAATCTTCGCCTGGTCTTATGAAGACATGTCGGGTTTAGACACAGATATAGTGGTTCACCGTCTCCCTACAAGAGAGGATTGTCCACCGATCAACCAAAGAGTCCGCCAAATGAGGCCCGACATGTCTGAGAAGATTAAAGCTGAAGTAATGAAGCAATTCAATGCTGGCTTTCTGGCTGTTACATCCTATCCCCAATGGGTTGCTAACATTGTGCCAGTACCTAAAAAAGACGGTAAGGTTAGAATGTGTGTGGACTACCGGGATTTGAATAGGGCCAACCCTAAAGATGATTTTCCGCTACCACATATCGACATTTTGATTGACAACACGGCTCAGCATAAGGTGTTTTCTTTCATGGACGAATTCTCAGACTATAACCAGATCAAAATGGCCCCCGAGGACATGGAGAAAACAACCTTTGTTACACAGTGGGGTACCTTCTGCTACAAGGTGATGTCGTTCGGACTGAAGAACGCAGGGGCAACTTATCAACGCGCCATGGTAGCTTTGTTTCATGATATAATACATCATGAGATTGAAGTTTACATAGACGACATGATAGCTCGATCACAAACAGAGGAGGAACACCTTGAACATTTGCAGAAGCTGTTTGCCAGGTTGAAGGAGTACAAACTCAGGCTGAATCCAAGTAAGTGCACTTTTGGAGTTAGGTCTGGTAAACTTCTAGGATTTATTGTCATCAACAAAGGCATTGAGGTCGATCCAGCAAAAGTGAAAGCTATACAAGAAATGCCTGCTCCCCGTACTGAAAAGGAGGTTAGAGGGTTCTTGGGGCGCTTGAACTATATTGCCAGATTCATCTCTCATCTGACGTCTACCTGTGAGCCAATTTTCAAACTATTGAAGAAAGATCAGGTAGTCGAATGGAACGATGATTTCCAAGCTGCTTTTGATAAGATCAAGGAGTATTTGCTAGAACTTCCTATTCTGATGCCACCCGTCGAAGGAAGACCGTTGATCATGTATCTGACTGTTTTGGACAACTCAATGGGGTGCGTACTGGGCCAGCATGACGAGTCTGGTCGAAAAGAGCATGCCATTTATTACCTTAGCAAAAAGTTTACCGACTGTGAGACTCGCTACTCACTTCTCGAGAAAACTTGTTGCGCTTTGGTATGGGCTGCTCGCCGACTAAGGCAGTATATGTTGACTCATACCACCTTGCTGATTTCCAAAATGGATCCTATCAAGTATATCTTCGAGAAGCCTTCTTTATCTGGAAGAATCACTAGATGGCAAATGATCCTAACTGAGTATGACATCCAGTATACTACCCAAAAAGCTATAAAAGGGAGTGTACTAGCTGACCATCTAGCTCATCAAGCTATCGAAGATTATCAGTCCATAAGATTCGACTTCCCGGACGAGGACATCATGACTTTGGACAACATCGAAGGTAACGGACCGTATGACAGACCTGAAAATGGATCCCGATGGACCCTGTACTTTGATGGTGCTTCAAATGCACTTGGAAATGGTATCGGTGCGGTACTCATTTCCCCGGAAGGTTGCCACACACCTTTCACGGCCCGACTTTGCTTCAGCTGTACCAACAGCATAGCTGAATATGAAGCTTGCATCTTTGGTCTCAAGGCTGCTATAGACCTGGGGATCAAATCTTTTATCGTATTTGGGGACTCGGCTTTGGTTATCAGTCAAATCAAAGGAGAGTGGGATACCAAGAATCCTAATCTTATCCCATACAAAGAACATGTCCTGACTTTGTTGCCTCATTTCGAGCAAATCACCTTCGAGCATTTCCCGCAAAAAGAGAATCAGCTAGCAGATGCTCTGGCTACAATGTCTTCTATGTTTAAACTCAACTGGTGTAACGAGTCTCCCCAAATCACCATCGAGCGAATGGATGAACCTGTGCGTTGTCATGAGATTAATACCGAAGAAGTAGTGGAACAACCCTGGTTTCACTAAATCAAAAGGTATCTCCAGACTAGAGAATATCCCGAAGGAGCTTCCGTAAATGACAAAAAGTTCCTAAGGAAATTTGCTGCCAAGTTCTTCCTGAGCAACGACATCCTCTATAAACGCAGCCATGATTGTGTTTTACTCCGGTGTGTAGACAAAGCTGAAGTAGAGTTAATCACAACTGAGATACACAGCGGTACATTTGGCACCCACTTGAGCGGACATACGATGGCTAAGAAGATTCTAAGGGCAGGCTATTACTGGTCTACCATGGAAGCTGATTGCCATCAACATTCCCGTACTTGCCACAGATGTCAAGTCTATGCTGACAAGATTCATATTCCTCCTGTTCCTCTCAACGTTCTGACGGCTCCTTGGCCATTTGCAATGTGGGGCATTGACATGATTGGAGAGATCAAGCCCACAGCGTCCAATGGACATCGCTTCATCCTGGTCGCCATTGACTATTTTACCAAATGGGTCGAAGCAGCTTCCTTCGCCTCTGTTACAAAAAATGTGGTTGCCCGCTTCATCAAGCAGAATCTCATATGCCGGTATGGTGTCCCCGACAGGATCATCACAGACAACGGTACAAATATGAATAATACTATGATCACCGCTCTATGCGAACAGTTCAAGATTTATCATCACAATTAATCTCCCTATCGGCCGAAGATGAACGGTGTTGTTGAAGCTGCGAACAAAAACATTAAGAAGATCATTCAGAAAATGGCAGTTACCTACAAGGACTGGCATGAGATGCTACCGTTTGCTCTGCATGGATACCGTACCACGGCACGTACTTCAACAGGGGCAACCCCATTTTCTTTGGTATATGGCATGGAAGATGTCCTGCCCATGGAAGTTCAAATTCCTTCTTTAAGGATTATGAAGGACGCTGGTTTGAATGAAGACGATTGGATTCAGACCCGACTTGATCAACTCAATTTGATCGACGAGAAACGACTCACTGCTGTTTGCCATGGTCAGACGTACCAAAAACGGATGATCAAGGCCTTCAACAAGAAAGTCAGACGTCAAGTATACCAAGTCGGAGATCTTGTAATCAAGTGGATTATCTTGCCGCAAAGTGATCCCAGGGGCAAATGGACTCATACTTATGAAGGACCATTTGTGATCAAGAGCATATTTTCTGGTGGTGCAATGATTCTGACCACCATGGACGGCGACGATTTGCCGCACCCTGCGAACGCAGACATAGTCAAAAAATACTACGCATGAAACAAACCCGACAAGTCAAAAACCCGAAAGGGCGGCTTGGGAAAAAATGGGCATCCCGGTGAACCGAAAACCCGAAAGGGTGGTTCAGGAAAAAATTAGGGATAAAACAAAAAAATTTGTACACCCGGCAAGTTGAAAAACCGAAAGGGCGGCTTGGGCAAAAAGGGGTTTCCCGGTGGATTGAAAACCCGAAAGGGCGGTCCAGGAAAAAGTTAGGGAATTAAAGCGTATGACTATGTCTCGTCGGATCACTTTAAAGAACAATCTCTTCATCAACAAGCTCCAAGCTTCTGATCAATCCAGTCATCGGCGGACGAAGCATTGAATGGGCAGATATTCAGAGTTGTGAAGGCTATAGCAGAATGGAATCCCATGGAATTGTTACACATAGCCATCTTTCTTTTGTATAAAATTTTCAATTTCTACGACAACATCCTCTTACTAGGATGCCTGTCTCCTTTGTACAAAGATACTCATAAAAAGTTAATACAAATATTTTTCCAAATACAGAAATTTTCTTTGACATCCTTTTTCTCTTTTGCACTTATGTTTTATTTGAGAAACATCCAATGTTTTGTTAAATAGGCATATGCATTTGAACATAATCATTTCCTTACAAATCAAGAAAGATGGTTGCTGATAGGTTGAAGGTACAGGTAGATATCTTGATGCCCTTTCAGAAGGAATCCCTAGTAGAATTAAACTCCAAATTCCTCAACAAAGTCAAAATCTAGAACTTAATTCCCCAAACAGAGTTAAAATTCAGGATCCTCAGCAGAACAAAAGCTTTCTCAAAACTGATTTCCCCAGCCAGAGAGCCTTCCAGAACTCAATTCCCCTCAGAGTTAAGTTTTAGTATCCCCAGTGGAGCCTTAAAAATCTGAAAATCCTATCCCCAGTTGAAGTCAAAACTGTTAATCCCCAGCGGAGCTAAAATTTCCAACTATCAATCCCCAGCGGAACCAGACTAGTGAACCTTCTCCCCACAGAGATACTTCCCACCAGACTAAAGATTCTCAGTCTTACTTCTCCAGCATAAGTCTACCAGATTCTGGATTCCCCAGTAAAGATCATCAGAATTCTCATTCCCCACAAGTCACCAAGGAGTTCCAATCCCTATCAGTGGTCCTAAGATCCCTCAACAACTGAAGATCTTGTTCCCCAAGCAGTCAGCAGTCAACAAGGATGTCTCATCCTCAGCAATCAAAGATTCTTACACTCCCCTGCAGTAGCAAGGATCCACTTTCCCTGGCAGCAGTCAAGATTCTATTATCTCCGGCTATCCAGGATTCCTCTATCCGCAGCAAGACAGCTCATCAGCTTGCATACGCATTCATTACATTCATATCATGAACATTGATATACACATATTGCATCATACATTTCATGCAACATAACTTTGTGTTTAGCTAACATTTTGTCCTTTTCAGTATAAGAATAAAAGGTTATCATTAACAATTATTTCAGATGCGGTTTTACAGGGACTCATCATCAGGCAACCCTACACCGGTTCCTTATTCAATTTCAAGACTTCTGAAAATAGCTTACGGGTTCTCCAGACACGGATGTTAACCTATCGCTTGTTCAGATTCTTCAACTTCTGAAAACAGTTTACGGATTCTCCAAACACGGATGTTAATCTATCGCTTGTTCAGACTCAACTTTTGAAAACAGTTTACGGACGCTTCCAAACATGGATGCTGCTCTATTGCTTATTCAACTTCAAGACTTCTGAAAACAGTTTACGGGTTCTCCAGACACGGATGTCAACCTATCGCTTGTTCAGATTCTTCAACTTCTGAAAACAGTTTACGGATTCTCCAAACACGGATGTTAATCTATCGCTTGTTCAGACTCAACTTTTGAAAACTGTTTACGGACGCTTCCCAACATGGATGCTGCTCTATTTCTTATTCAACTCAAGACTTCTGAAAACAGTTTACGGGTTCTCCAGACACGGATGTTAACCTATCGCTTGTTCATATTCTTCAACTTCTGAAAACAGTTTACGGATTCTCCAATCACGGATGTTAATTTATCGCTTGTTCAGATGCAACTACTGAAAACAGTTTACGGGTTCTCCAGACACGGATGTTAACCTATCACTTGTTCAGATCCAAGATCTCTGAAAACAGTTTACGGATTCTCCAAACACGGATGTCAATCCATTGCTTATTCAAGATCCCCAGTTCAGAGATATTCCAAACAGGGATAACTTTCTGATACTCGCTCACTCATCAACGACATACAGTTCAACAAGCATTCCAGATGGCATCTTTAAGCCCATCCCCCGACAAGATTCGATCACATATCCAGATGGCATCTCTAATCACATCTCCAAATGTCATCTTTAATCCCATTCCCACATCCATGTCTTGACGAGTGCAAATTTAAGGGAACTCTAATGTCCAATCTCCTTTTACCTTCGAGACGCGAAAGGCAAACCTGCCAATCTAACTCTTCAGGTTCAAGCAGATTGAACAGGGGAAACTGTTGTACCCCAAAATTTTCCCTCTCATCTCATCAACATTTTCTCACCACAAGACCCTTGGAGCTCAAGATCAAGTTAGGGTTTGCTCTGCTCAAGACTCCTCCTTGCACTGTTGACCCAATTTAGGGTTTGAGTTTGCACAAAGATGTTTTGACCTAAAATGCCCAAAATGAATTTCATGCTTCATGTTGGACTCACAAGTTTATCCATACCAGGTTTCTAGCCTTGATCCCAAACTTTGCCCAGTCAATTGGACAGTTGACCTAGAAATCAGTTGTATTGGGGAAAAAGTCAATTATGGCCAATTGACAGTCAAACTTCATAATTTTTGACCCACATCAACATGTTGAACTCATATGAACCATTTGATCAAGTTTGAATCATAATTCCACAAGAAATTTGATCAGATCACCAAAAGGGCAAAATCATCATTTTTAGGGTTTTGACTGCACAAAGGCAATTTTTGATTGGTTGACCTAACCAATGGCAAACCAAGCTTACATATGGACTCAAGGACCCAATGGCATTGTCTTGACACATTCAACAAGTTCAAAAGATCCCAATTGCATAGGATTGACAGGTGGATTTTCCAGTCAACTGATCAAAATTTGACTGTATACTGAAAAGTCAAACTTTGACTTTTTGGTCAAAATCAAATGTCAAGATTCATTTTTCATCAAGACATGTCAAATTATGAAACTTGTTCATCAAGAAACCCAAAATTGCAAATTAGGGTTTAAGATGAGAAAATTTCATAACTTAGAATTTTTCTAAGTTATGAAACTTCCTTATTTTTTCCTAACTTTGTCCCATTTTTTCATCAAGATACAAATGGATTCAAACAAAACTCAAAACATGAAAGTTGTAGTCCATTGCAAAATCTACAACTTTGATTCACAAAGTTTTCTCAAAGGAAGCTTGTAGATCAAGTTATGATTTTTGGAATAAGGGTGCAAAACATTCTTAACTTAGAAAAATTTTGACCTATTCTAGGCAGGATTTTTGTCCAACTTCATGGCCACTTTTCACATGCTTCCACTTGGAGTTTCAATTTTAATTACAAAGATGGATTGTAGTACACATTCCAAGCTTTCCAAATTGTCAAAGAACTTCTCAAACACCCTTGTGGTTAGGGAGAATCGAATTTGCAAAGTTGGGCAAAATTCACTTTTGTTCATGGCCAAAGCTTGTTCATAACATTGGCATTTTCAAGTCAGCATGGTTTGTGATAGTTTGCAGGCCTCTAAACCTCTTCACACTCAATAATTAAATGCCTAACCTTTATGTTCAAGCATTGTTTTATGCATTTAGTCATTACACAAAGAATTAATCTTTAAATGGAAAAAGTAAATTTGCCATTTTGGAAAAGATGCACTTTATGTCAAATACCATATCCAAGAGGTACAAGCCAGATCTTTGAGGCACAAGTTTGTAGACAAATCCCACTGATCAAGAGGGAGTGTGGCAGCATGCTTGAGAGCCTTGTACAGGCCTATAACCCAACTTGAACCTTCTTACTTCAAAGGGAAGAAAACTTGCCAAAACTCTCAATTTATCATTCTTGTAAACATTAACCTAAGCAAACATTGTTCTCATCTTTCATACACCCAAGTTGACCTAAAACACGAGTCCTTCATCCTCAATACCTCCTCATTCACCAAAACACCCTTTTTCTGCAAGAAACAGGGCATCCCTGCAGATTGAGTTGCACAACTCAGTTTGCTCGTGCGCTTTGGCCAAAGCTTGTTCAAACACATTCCCTACCATCCATTGGAACTATCCCAAGCCCTAAATACAAACTGTAACATCCCTAACCCCTGTTGCCATTTTCATTTTTTCAGTTGTGCAGGTAAACTTCCATAGCACGATTCATAGTGATTCAAAGCAAGCCAGGTGTTGGAGAAACATCCTTGGACTTCAGGCAAGCTGTACCAAAGCTCAAACTCCATTGAAGATACCTCCATTGCTGTACACGACTCAAGCTGAAACAGGCAAAAACATGAACTTCTATCTCTCAATATAGGAAGAGTTAGGCTTAGGTTTGTGAATGAAACATGTTCTCCTCATAGCCCTGAAGCCATCCATATACTTACTTTTCATTTATATTGAGTATGCTGTGAGAATTTTGGCCATGAAAATTGGAGAAAATTTAGGTCAGAAATTGGGGATGAAGAAATTCTCTCTCGTCTCTTAGAGTTAGGTCAAGTTTTTTATATGTATGAATTCGTCTCTTCATGCTCTATAATGTTTGTGTTATGAGTTTTTGTTAAAAGTCAAAGAATCAGGAGTTTGGATGAAGCATGGAACGCGCGCGCTTTTCTGTTTTAACATTGCTGAAGGTTGAAGACAAAGCTGGCTTGGGCTGGGCCTGAGTCAGCTTGCTGCTTGCACCCCCTTTTCCAATTTACACCCCCTTGGCCCATTGTGTGATATATTGATCATTTTTTATTTTTTCTTTTTGATTCTGACTTATTATTTTTTGCTCAAATATCAAAAATATCAAAAATATTTTTCCATACATTTTTGCATTTATTTGGCATTTATTTGTTTTATTTAGCATATACATGTAAATAACTATATTTTCTTTTTATTTAAAAACCCTAGAAAATAATACAAAAATAAATATTTTTTCAGTTATTATTTTTGTTTACCTTTTGAAAACATTTTCTAAAAATATACTTTTTGTAAATAATTAATATTTTATTCTTGTATATATTTAGTATATTTAATATATAATATATAAATACTTGTATATATTTATTAGAATACTTAGGATAAAAATATAAAAATAATACATTTTTATTTTTATTAATATATGACACTAAAAAATACTTTTCTTTTACAATATACTTCCTTTTTTTTATTTTTTGTATATAATTAACAAATATTGTATATAATTAATAAATAAATATTATTTATTTAGAAAACTAGGGTTTTGTCCTAAACCATAAAAATATTCAAAAATTGACTTTTTATTTTTGTTTATATTTCACATTGAAAAATACTTTCTCATACATAAAAAAAATCCTTTTTGTGCATAATACATTTTGCATATTTATTATATTTGTTTAAATATTGTACAATTTAATATTTGTCTATTCAATATGGATGTAATAGCTTTAGATTTAATTTCTTGCCAAATATCCCCTCATTCAAACATTTGTACCCCCATCCCCATAATCATGTTGTAATAATTTAGGACTTTAAATTTCCGTATTTAAAAGCTTTCAAATTATGCCATGATAGACCTAGGGTTTGTATGCAAATCAAATAACAAATAGCTTGACCTAAATTCAAAGACAAAAATGCATGAAAATGGATAACACCAAGCACACTTGCACCCCTAGGGTTACTCCACTTGTTTCCTTCCAAAATGGGCCATGTTGCATGTTGAGTATCTTTGGCAAAACAAAAACAAATCAAATGATCATAGTCCCTCGATGACGCTTTCTCAAGTTGCCTAAAAAATTATCAAGTCCCTCAAAGAGAAAATTGCCAAAGACACTTGGCACTATTGCATTCATGGCCTAAACGATGACCCGCGCCCGTCCCGTTAACATCCTAACACAAGATTGTCCACCAATATACAATGGTGGAACAATACTGTTAAAAGGGTTAAAACATAAGAAAGATCTTTGAGTATAATAGGGTAGACAACTCTTAGTTACTTGATCCAACTTGCAAAACACATTTGCCTACTTTCAAAACATACTCCACAACATAACTTTCAAAAACCTTGAAACATCTTTTCAAAAAGACAAACACCTTTTGTAAAACATTCGAGTAAAGAATTGTTACAAGGGTTGCCTAGACAAGGCATCTTTTTCAAAATATTTTCAAAACCACACACACAAAGCACCATTTCAAACAATTGAAAATGCAAGGCAAGTGATCTAAGCAAGTAACTAAGAGCCCATGGATAACCATGGATAGAAAGGGTGCTAATACCTTCCCTTTCTATAATCTACTCCCCGAACCCAAGAAAACATCTCAAAGGTTTTTCCTGTGCTTTTTAACCTTTCCTTAGGATAAAATAAAAAGTCGGTGGCGACTCTTGCTAAACCGAAACATTTGCGAAAACAAACGCAAAACCTCAAGTCAGTTCTCCCACCGTATCACACTAACCATATAATCACATTCAAGAATCATGCCCTATATTGCTCCATAGAAATCCAGTTTCAGAGCTCTGCAACTCAACTTCAATAGGTAGATTCTTTCATCAATTCTTCAAAACTTTGGTACCATTGTGTTGCTCTCATTGCCCTGGTTCTAGTTGCAACACTTACTTTTATCTGGAAGCACGTTTTGACTATAAATTTTCAAATCCCTTTTCAAAACTTTCTTTCCAAATTGCTTGAGTTACAGTTTATATAAAAATTGCGCGAGGGTATGGTTGTCTTCGTCTTGAAGAGACAAAGCGAATGGCATAGGTCTGAGCTTCTGATTTTACAGTTTGAGAGACCTGCAATTCATGAGGGCTGGAGGTTGAAGATGACCAACGTGTCACCTTCTAACCAATGAAAGCGTGCCATTTGTTTTTTTCAAAAATCTGATTTATTAATGATTTTGTACATTATTCACTAAAGACCATGATATGCACAGCGCGCCAGATCCTTTGGATTTGATTACTAATGTGTTTTGACTCTCATCCAATGGTCCACATCTTTTTCTTTTATTTTCTTTTTCTGATTTTTAAATTTTAATTGTTTTAAATTTCAAAAAATCATAGAAAATTCACTTTTAGTCCAAAAAATCCAAAAAAAATTATGAGATATATTTTTGATTATTCTCTTTCTGATTTTTATTTTTTCACAATTTAATTTTGTGTTTTGGTATTTTTTTTATGAATTTTACACTTATTTGATTTATCTAAAATGTTTAAAAATACTTTTACACATTTTTAAATTCTGAAAAAATTATGGAATGATCCAATGATATTGTGACAAATATTAGTGACCTTACTTTATTTTTGTTTCTGACTTTACTATTTTTTACTATTTTTGTTTATTTTACCCATTTATTTTAATTTTAAAAAATATTTTTGACTTTTAAAAATTCCCAAAAAAATTGTATAATTACTTGACCTATTTTCTGATTTTTCTATGGTCTTATCTTTCATTTCTTGATTAATTTGAATATAATTGACTTTTTCCTCATCATTTTCCATTTTTTAAACATTTTTTAAACCCTTTAATGCATATATTAAATATATTATTATTTTGTGAATATTTTCTGGCTGTCTTGGGTTGATTTTTTTATCATGGCTTTATTAACATCATTGGATCCATGGTGTTGAGTTTAACTCCACAAAAGATGGATGAATGATTTTAATAATAGTTTGATTAAATATTAATTCAAATGTGCTCTTTTTCTTTTTTTACCCTAATTCCCCTTCATCTCATCCCTTCTCATTGCACTAAATGCTGTTGGAGCATAATCTCTATATCATGTCTCAAAATAAATGGTGCATAGATTGCTATTGACCGGCCTCAAAATAGGTGTGACTTCTATATAAGTCCACTTACGATTGCTTAACATAGCACTAAATTTTGTCCCGATTCAAATAAATGATCATTCGTGGCCCAAACTTATGATTGTCAGCCCAAGTATATTAATTTGATCTCTTTGATCCAATAACCTTGAGATTCATTGTGTGGAGACTTTGGTTCTACCAATTCTCTAATGGATCTGCAACACCTTTGGTCAACGCGGATCACTTAAACATCGTTGATCATTAAATGGTACTTGTGAGAATTTCAAATGGATGATATACTTGACAAAAAGCAAATGCAACTTGTTGTGTGGAGGCTTTGGTTCTACCAATCCTCTAATGAGTTCCAAATGCAAGTTTCAATATGGTCATCCAACTAACCACTAATCATTGACTTGTTTATTTTATGCTTTATTCTTTTTATGCTTTATGTACTATTTATTTTTTTAGCATTTACATTTCATGCCATTTTCATTTTTGCTCATTTGAGCATTTATTTTCTTGTCATTTTTTACTTTGATCACTTGAGTTTTCCTTTTCTTTTCTTAAGATACTTAATAATCAACATAAACCCTAAAAAACTCTTAATGGCACTTGGACTATTTGGTTACTATCCTTGGCATTATGGAGCAATGGACTTTTCTAGACTTAGGAATAGAAACCTTGGCCTATCTTGGAGACCTTGTGATCTTATTTGATTATTTTATCTGGAGCTCTTGAGGTTTACCTCAAGACATTAGGTTGCTTGTTTGTTTTTGTGTGTAGGTTTTTGTGATTACATTCTTTGTTTGTAATCTGGAATTCACCCGTATACAGCCGTTACGCTGCCCAATTTTGTGAAGACTTAATACACTTGAAGTTTGGTTCTCTCAAGAGGTCTAGTATCTTTGCTTGCTTGGTTTCAATCCAAAGAATGGGAATTCTATCTTGACTCATAATGTCAATTTTTGGCTTCTTTTTGGTTAGATGATCCTTATCCCTAGCTTTTACTTTATGCTTTAGGATAGCCTCTTCTACTCCTCCCATCTTCTTTAATTTCAAAAATCTTCTCCCTCCTTTTGAGAACTCTTCTTGTTTTGAAACTTAAACACTTTCATAATAAACTTGGACTTAGGTCCATGCATTTTCAAAACATTTTCATAAATAAACCTCAATCAATTTAATACTACTTTGACATTTTTTTTAGAAGACTAAAAGTCAACCAATATCATTCCAAACCATTTTGCAACTTTGGCTTTTACCCTTTAACTTTTTCTTAAAAGATTAGACTCTTGTCAATCCTTGTAGTGATGCAAACAACTATACTTCTACAATATATAGTGAAGAGAGATATTTTCCACTTGGGTGCTGAGTGAGGCATTGTTGATTTTAAAATCTAAGCCATATCCTCCACTTTGAGATGATACAAATTCTCCTTTCTCATGATTGTGGGTAGTAAGTATGTTTTCCACACGGACAATGACGACGATGTCTTTTCTCTTAAAATTAACCAACACACTTATGTTTCAAATCTTTTAAAAGAGGAACTACGTGTACCCTGATCCCCTATTGCACGAAAGGTGGTACATAGGCACTAAAGGTTCGCAACCGTGGCGGGTGAAAAAATCATAAAAATATATTTCTTTTCTCACCTCCACCATCTATTTTATATACATCACATTTTTATAGCCAAAATATTCATATTTTTATAAAGAGGTTCCTGCGGAGTACCGTATATGTTTAGGGTGCTAATACATTCCCTTTGCTTAACCAACCCCCTTACCTTGAATCTTTCCCCCCTTTTTTTTGGGTTATTCTCTCTTTTCTCATTCCTTTGGAAACAATAAAGCGCGGTGGTGATTTTTATTTTCATTTGTATAAAGTCCAGTCAATCCAATGGCTTAGTCTTGAACATTTCTACCGCTAAATATACTAACTATCTTTCTTAAATAAACTTGTAAAAAATAAATTAAATTTAGATATATTTTTATCCTTTTTTTGTTTCACACTTGTAAATATTTATTTTGACATTTAAAAAGACTAAATATTTTCACCAAATATTATTTATTATTTTAATACAAAAAATACACAAAAAATAATACTTAAAGAGCTTTATTTTCTTTTAAATTTGAAATTAGGGTTAACCATTTTTTTAAGAATTAATTTCTTTTTCTTAAGATATTAGGATTAGGTCAAAATTCTTTTTCATATAAAAACAACAAAACAAAAATCTTTTTCTTGCATACATACCATTGCATATTTATATTGTATGTTTATTTATTCAAATATTCGTACAAATTCGATTTGGTTGTAATAGCTTAATTAGATTTACATTATTGTAAATCCCCATTCACAATTTGTATACCCCCTCCCATAAAATGTTGTAATAGCGTAGTAATCTTTAAATTACGCAATTTACCGCTTTTATATACCATGTTAGTAATTAGGGTTTGTATGACAAGATCAAAACAAATCAAATAGAAAACCATAAATCCAAGACAAAATCAAGCATGAAAATAACACACTTGCACACAAGAATCCTTAGGGTTTCTCCAGTTGGTTGCCTTATACAAAAAATAGCCATATTACGCATGCGAAGTATCTTGGTAAAACAAACAAATATAAGATCATAATCCCTCGATGAAGCTATTCTAAGTTGCCTTACAAAATGATCTTGGTCCCTTAAAAATGCTAAGATACTTTGCAACATTGCTAATCATGGTTATACGATTACCCCCCACCCGTCCCGTTTACATCCAAAGATAGGGTTGCTTACCAAATCAATGGCAAGACAACAATGTCAAAGGAAAATAAAATGAACAAGAAAGACATTTGAGTAGGTAGATTACTTCTAGTTACTTGCTCTATTTCAAAACAACTATCCTTGCTATTTTAAAAAAAAAACACACACACATTTTCAAACATTCTTATAAACATTGAAAACATTTTCAAAAAATACAAACATCTTTGTATGCATTCTTACGAACGAGAATCATTACAAAGATCGCCTAAACAATGGCCTCTTTTACAAAATACTTTCAAAACCACACAAAGAACAATTTAAAACAAAAGCAAGTGATCTAGAAAGTAACTAAGAGCCCATGGAAAACCATGGATGAAAAGGGTGCTAATACCTTCCCGTTTCATAATCTACCCCCCGAACTCAAAAAAACATCTCAAAGGTCTTTCCTGTGCTTTTTCACCTTTCCTTTTGGATAAAAGAAAAGTCGGTGGCGACTCTTTCTAACCGCAACATTTGCGATAAAACGCAAAACAATCAAGTCAGTTCTCCCACCGTATCACACCCTCCAAATTACCACTCAAGGTACTACTGAGGTAAAGAGACCGAGGTTGAACATATTGACCTATGAGTATGTGCTCTTTAGAACAAAACATGAAGAGAAAATCCATGACATGTAAAAATGGTTCAATCTTATCATGAGTCACATGATAACTGTTGGAAAAACTTTTTAAATTGAGGACTTGGTTGTAAAAGTCCATAGATACCTAAATTACAATTAGCAACCAAAAGTCATTGTGATTTCTGAATCTTGGGATTTGTCAACCATGAACATGGAAACTGTATTTGAAAAATTGTAATAACATAAGATGGAACTAAAAATACTCTCTGATGATGAATAATGAGACAAGAAGAAGAAAATTCTAGCTCTCAAGGTTTAATAATGAAAGAGTTTTGACGTTGATGAGGAAATGTTGCTAATAGTGCAAAACTTCAAGAGATTCGTGAAGCATGAAAGACAACAAGAAGTACAAAGCAAAAACAAATGAAAATCAACATTCACTCCAATATGATTTTAATGTGGGAAGTAAGGGCATATAAGACCAAAATTCCCCCAGAATCCGAAGGAAGATCAAAGTTAGAAAATGTCAAAGAAACCTTAGAAGGAAGAAAAGAAAACTTACATCACATGGAATGACAATGATATGGATTCCTCATAATAATAAGTCAATATATGTCTAAGGGTAAACCACGAAGATAACCAGATAAATTTCCACTTTTCTTATCATGGCTTATCTCAGATTTGCAAGATGTTAATTAAAGAAACAAGTAAACTGAAACAAAATGTCTCAAATTATAAAGAGACCAACTCCTTCCTTGAAATTGAAAATCAGAACCTTATGTAATAAATGTAAACTCTTATAGAAAGAAAAATTGCTTCATATCAAGTCTCTTCCCCTTCCCATGATGTTCTATTTGAATTTGATAAGTGTAATCAATTCAAAATTTAAAAAAAAAAAGGAAAATAAAGATATACAAAACAACTTTGTAAGATTCACAAAAGGAAGATAAAACTTAAATTTTAGGTCGACTTAGGTTATGAACCTGCTAATAATGCTAAGAAATTTGATAAAATTGCCATGATCATAAAACTCCTAAGTGCACAACTCTTAAATTCAACTATTGCAATAGAAACGACCACATTTCTCTTTCCTTTTTTATTGCAAAAACTCATGAAAATAAAGATGGTCATCCTCCTGTTTACCTAGGGATTTGGTAAACAACCGCTGATCCTCCAAATGGTTACTTATTTGGTTACTCGCAGGATCGATCAGATTGATCCTATGGACATAGGTTGATTTTGAAGTTTAATTAATGTGGATAAGGCTTTAAGTAAATTGTTTAAAGTAATTTGCGTAAAGGAAAGGCTTGGTAAAATAAACAAGGCCTGAATGTAAAGGTTCGACAGGAATCTTAAAGGAATCTTAAAGGAGAAAGCATGTAAAATACTGGAAAAGTAAATGACTTGAATTGATAAATTGGTGTTTCACACATACATTTCTCAACAATTCGTTCGCTCACACTGGGTACTTGAATCTAAATGAGTGACTATGTATCTATTGTGAACACACGCGAGAAACTACACGTCTACTCCTATTTATACAAAAACATTCCAAGTAACCGTCGGGCAGTTACACTGCTTCGAGATCAAGCCACTTGTCACGTTCTCCATGCTCGACGCTCCAGATCCTTGCACGTTCGCACGTAGTAACTGCTGGAAACCGTTTTCCCTCCAAAGCTTTGAATTTCAAACTGCTCCACTCTGGATCATCGAACACCTTCATCAAGAGACGTCTTCGACGAAAACTCCTTCGACGTCGAAGGCAATCAGCCTTCTTCCTTGGAAGAAATCTTCTAAGTATTTTGCCATCTTTCGACGGGCACTTCGACAGGCTTATCCAGTCGAAAGCATCTTTCAGCTTTTAATGGCTGCTATCAATCAAAACAAAGGTGTCGAATTTAGGAGCCAACAAATTGCCCCCCAAGAATGCCTTATTTCGACTCTGAAAGAAAAAGGCATTCTTTGAAAACGCCATTCGACACCCATTTTTCCACGCTTAGTCACAAGTTAACTTGTGCACTTTTTGTTGCTTTTTACCAACTATTGGCAATCCCAAGAAACCATCATTGATTTGATCCTAGGACGTCACTGTCAGTACGGCGTGCAGAACCAAACATCACTTCATAATTTGTCATTATGACAAATTCAAAAAACGAGGACGCACGCTGCGTCTCTCTGTTTCTGCAGAAACGGCCAAAACAACAGGATGCTGCCACGCGTCCCACTAACTCCTGCAGCATTAAATGACATTTAATGCCCTCGTTATTGGGAATTTCTCCCACTACTATAAATAGTAGTGAATATCCCATTGTGGGACTTTTCACGCAAACTAGCTTTCAAACTCCCTTGCTTTCTTACAAACTTGTTTCTCTTTGCAGAAAAACTCTTCCTTTTCCAACTTCATCTTCATCCTCAACAATGGCCTCTGCTTCCACTGCCCCCAAGACTAACGCACCAACTGAACAACTTGCTAAGCCCAAGGTCTTTGTTACTGCTCCGGTAGTGAACGCTACAGGAAAACGAAGGGTCCCTGAACCATCTGACATCTCCGTTCGCGATGCTTACTCGCGTCACTTGATGATTCCGGTTGGATACTCCAACCAAATCTTCGCAATGTCTGGACCCATGAACCCAAGCATCTCTGAAGCTCTGAAGATCAAGAGCTATTTTCCCATCGTCGAGAAACTCAAGCCAGTAGCCTGTGCTAAGAAGGATGCAGAAGACAACGAAGACCCTACACACGAGAAGATCGACCTTCGCTTCTTCAACAGAAGTGTTAGAGTCTTTAGGTCTTGCCCTAATTTGACCTCTGACTATGTTGCTTGGCTAACAAAGTTGGAGAAACATCAAACTCCAGTCTGGAAGGAAATGGGAATCTTTGACCTAATAATGCTGTCGAAGACAGGCTTAAACTACTCCCCAGAGATGCTTATAGCTTCGCTGTTGTTCTGGGATAACTCTCACTTCACCTTTCACCTTCCATGTGGGATGTTAACCCCCACACTCTTCGACGTAGCAGCCATCACTGGCCTTCGACCAACCGGAGATTACTTCGACCCGGAAGAGATGTCGGAGGACCAAATTGGCTTCTCCGAAACCAAGCCAACATTCACCACCTTTATCAACCATTTTCACGACAGGTCGACGGATACAGTGTCGGATGTCGAACACATAGCGTTTCTAGCCTTATGGCTAACTCGCTTTGTGTTTTGTTCGAAGTCTCTGCAAGTGACCAAAAAGATGGTCACTTTGGCCACCCAACTGCATCACCGCCAGAACATCTGTTTGGCAGAACTAATTCTGGCCAGTCTTTATGACTCAATCAGCAATGGGGTCACTCTCTTGAAACATGTCGAAGATAGGAACAGTTTGCTACTCGCTGGGCCTTTCTGGCTACTTCAACTGTGGCTTAACGCCACTTTCGAGTCTTTCTTACCCAAGAAGACTCAGATAAATGAACAAGCCCCAGCGATAGCTAATAGACGTATCGAAGGAATTAGGCTGGCTCTACTGACACCTGTAGAAGATGGGCTAGAGTTCCAACAAACCTTCACTAACTTCGTGCTGATGTTCGCTCGAAGGAAGGAATTTGTTTCAACTATGGCTCCATTTGCTCAACGAAAGGTGGGGCTAGCATGGTTTACGAGGCCACATCCAAAGGAGTCGAGTGGTCCCAATGTCGATGAGCACACTATACTTTGGGAGGCGTTCCTGACACCCAGGATCATGCCTCTTCGATTTAAGAGTTCAAAGACTCATTTGAGTCTGCTTGCCTATCAACCCAATCTGGTATCTCGCCAGTTTGGTATCATCCAAACCCTGCCTTCTCCCATTTTCCAAAGAGAGAAGTCAATGTTGTACTTCTGCAACGATTATACAGAAGAAGCTGCTACCAAGCATATCGGAAGATATGCTGGTCGAACAATCCTCTCGCTGTTCAACTACCAGCTTAACTTCCTTTGCTCACCATCTTTTGAAGAGTGGTGGAGAAGTTATTATGCTGAGTACTTCTTCGACGAGAAGGACTTCATAGCAGAGTTGCAGAAGTCTTTTGTCCTTGTGTTTGACAAAGTAAAGAAATGTAAGTTCGTACTCTCACATTACTTTTTATCTTTCTCTTCGACTGTTAGCCTGTTAACTTTCCTTTTCGCTTCCAGTTGTTCGAAAACCCTTGGCCAAGAAGGCTACAGGAGGCCCACAAGGAGGAGTCCCTTCGACAAAACCTCCACCGCCGGCGAAGACTATAGCGCCAGCGAAGACAACGGGCAACCAACAGGGGGAAGGCTCTTCGAGGAGGCCTCCTGCATCGGTAACCAGATTTTCTTCATTTTCATTCTGGCTTTCGATTTTTTATTTTCGACGTAATTACTCAATCGAATTCCTATTGGTTTTCCAGGCCCCTTCGCCCAAGAAAAGGGCAGCATTGGTGATCGAATCGGGGAGTGATGACGAAAGTGATTCCCCTCCTTCTCCCTTAAAGAGGCGAAAGTTAACGAAGGACGCTTCTGTTCCTACTCCCGCTCCTGAAGGTCGAACCGTCAGAATAAAGGTTGGTGTAAGAAAGCCTAGGCCACCTGCAGTGGTCATCGAAGAACCAACTGAGGAGGAACTGAACGCTCTTGTTACCAAGCCTGTCGAAAGTGATAATTCCAGCCCTGGGGCTGAAGTCAATCCACAGGTAATCTATTGGACCCTTCTTATAACTTAGGCATAGATACCAGTATTTGATTATGTCTCTTTCGACATCTGAAGATTTGTCTTCTTCCTCTTTTTCAGGACACTACTGGAAGTTCCCCACCAAGGACTTCAGAAACTCTGGAATCTGCTGACCTTAGCAGGCCTCAGGTGCAAGATTTGGGCAATGACGAAGCCCACACTGAGCATGAGGCCAATGCTGAAACAGTGGAGAAGACAACTGAAGAACCTATGGCGGAGGAAACACAGCCAGAAACGGTTCCTGTGGTGGTCTTGTCGTCAGAAGAGAATCCTGAAGGAAAAGACCAAGGCAATGGCGAAGAGAATCAAGATGCTGTTGACGAAGAGCATCAAGGTGGTACTGGCGAAGACCACCAGGGTGACGCTAGCGAAGAGCCAAAAAATGACGCTGACGAAGGACCCCAAGGTGATGTTAACGAAGAACCACATGTCGACGCTAGTACCGCCTCAGTTCAAGTCAAAGAGCAACCAAACGAGGCACTCAGCATTCAACAGCCTCCAGTCCAAGAAAATACCATGGCAAGGGTCACCTCCTCAAAGCACAGGTCAAAAGAGGACTTGGAAATCTTGAAACAAACTGACCCTGTCAGCTACCTTAATGCAATCGTCGAGAGTAAGAGTTCTTCCGACACCAGTCAGGAAATTCCTACTCTGTCGGGGAAATCTACTGAGACTTCTCCTCTTGATGATGCGTTGGCGAAGGTCAAGGCCCAGTTCTTCAAGAGAGATTTAATGAAGGCTTTAGAGGGGGACCCTACTACTCCATCTTGCTTAAAAGAGGTTTTGAATGCTGTTGACTTCGATGCTGTAGCCCCAGAAATCTCAGACTTAATCATGGAATTACATTCTATGATTGACCAAGTCTCAGCGGATTACCGGCGCCAACGAACTTTTAACAGTCAGCTCGAAACGCTGCATGGCAAGAGCTTATCTGCATGGACTGCTGTCTCAAGTTCGACTTCTCGAATTGCCGAGTTGTCGAAACAGAAAGCGTCTGCACAGGAAAGGTTCGATGCTATTGAGCGAGAGAATGTCTCCTTCCGAGCACAAATTGCAGAGATAGAGGCGAAGATAAACGCCAACACTGTGCTCCAGGAGGAAATTCTTTCGACCATCCCAGACGCTGAGAGCCAGACTGAGATCAAGCAAGGCCTGGAATTCGCTGAGAGGGCTCAAAGCCTCGACGCCCAAATTGCCAAACTGGAGCAAGAAAAATCTTGGTGCAAGAAGAGGTTGGATCTGCAGCATGCCAAGTATCTTCGACTCAAGAATTCTCTTTCCTTTTGATTGATTCTCTTTTGTAACCATCTTCTGTAATCACTTTCGACAACAATTGCCATTTTGGCTGAAATTAATGAAAATTTCCATTTTGGCATTTTTATGGTTAATTTAGCTTGTTCTTTTATTGTTTTATTTTTATCTCTTGAAGTATAGGCTTATATTTTTTCAAATATTTACCATTCACTCTCAAGAGCCTTTTATCACCACTTATCTCTTCGACTTCATAGGCTCCACCAGAAAAAGTTTGGATAATTCTGAAGGGTCCCTCCCATTTGGGTGACCATTTCCCCATGCTTCGATCCCGTCGATCCATGGGAAGAATTACCTTCCAAACTAAATCTTCAGGCAAAAATACCTTAGGTTTTACCTTTTTATTATAAGAGTCTTCGACTCTTTTCTTCTGAAGCCTGAGTAAGTCGAGAGCGTGTAATCTCTCTTCGTCTAAATCCACCAGTTCATCTAACATCATATTCCAATAAACCTCAGAAGGAATATCATAATGCCTCTGAACTCTTGCAGATTGAAGACAAATTTCAGCTGGCAATACTGCATCATGGCCAAAAGTTAGCCTATATGGTGTTGTACCAGTGGCTTCTTTTGGGGACGTTCGACAAGCCCATAAAATCTGGTCTAACGTCTTATGCCAATTCTTTGGTTTCTTCCCAACATGTTTCTTTATCAAGCCAATCACCACTTTGTTAGCTGCTTCGACTTGACCATTCGCCTGTGCATAGTAAGGCGTGGATGTTAGGAGTTTGAAACCTGTTTCCTGAGCAAATTCCTGCATCTTTCGACCAGTGAAAACTGAACCTTGGTCAGTTGTTATTGTCTCAGGGATTCCATACCTAAATATAATGTTCTTTTGAATAAATTCAATGACATTTTCTTGGTCTACATTGACTAAAGGGACAGCTTCGATCCACTTAGTAAAATAATCAATGCCTACCAATATGTATTTCTGACTCTTTGATGATGCTGGTCGAATCTCTCCAATAAGATCCAACGCCCATCCTCGAAAGGGCCAAGGCTTCACTATCGAGTGAAGTTCGCTTGCTGGTACATGCTGGATGCCTGTATGAACTTGGCACTCTTGGCAACCTTTGGCGAACTCAACACAATCTTTCAGCATAGTGGGCCAATATAGTCCTTGTCGAAACAACAACCATTTCATCTTATGGCCTGCTTGGTGAGCCCCACATGCCCCAGCATGCGTAGTCGAAAGGGCTATGTATGCTTCAGTTTCACTTAAACATTTCAGCAACACCCCTTCAGGCGTCTTCTTGAATAACTCATTACCCATGAGTACAAAACTCAACGCCCTATATTTTGTTTTTCGTTCTGTCGGAGCTCCTGGATTTTGAAGATAGTCCACAATGGGTTTCCTCCAATCCTGATCTGACAAATTATCAATGAACGAAATCTCGAAGTTTGAGTGATCAGCATAACCTAGCCTCGTCGATTCCAAGTCTGTTGGTGATAGACAAGTTGCTCTTATCTTCTCTCGAACTTCGATTGCTCTTTGTAATCTCGTTTTTGAAATCTTATACCCTGATGCAATCTGTGCCAAGTCATTGGCTATTTGATTTTCGACTCTGGGTATGTGTCGAATATTGACACTTTCAAATTGTTTCAATAAACGATTTGCTATCACAAAGTACATAATGAGATTCTCTCTTATGCATTTATACTCCTTTGTGACTTGCTTGATGACTAACTCTGAGTCTCCCATTATTTCGACTCGAGTTGCCCCCAATTCCAACAATATTTCAAGGCCAGTAATTAGAGCTTCATACTCAGCCTCATTGTTCGAACAAGAACCTTCGATTTGGTACTTGAATGTTGTTGGAATTTTATCTGGAGAAATAATCAAGACTCCTACTCCCGTTCCATTTTTATGGCTGGAACCATCGAAGTAGAATTTCCAAGGTTCTATCTCCACATAATTAATATCCTCGACTTGAATTGAGTGGTCGACTATGAAGTCTGCAACCACTTGTCCTTTTACTGCCTTAAGAGGCATAAAGGTCAAGGAGTATTCAGTCAATGCTAATGCCCACTTGCCAATTCGACTATGCAAGATAGGTTTCGACAACATATATTTGAAAACATCAAAATGAGACGAAACGTAAACATCAACTGGTTTTATATATTGTTTGAGCTTTGTACAAGAGAAATACAGACATAGACACAATTTTTCAACTTCGCTATATCTAGTTTCTGCATCATTCAAAACTCGACTGAGATAATAAATGGGTCTTTCGACTCCATTCTCATCCTCTTGGGCTAACATACTTCCCAGAGTTTTGTCAGATGCAGCTATGTACAATCTCATACTCCTATTACTACAAGGAGGCACCAAAATAGGTGGCTTAGTGAGGTATCCTTTGATTTTGTCGAAGGCTTCTTGTTGCTCTTGCCCCCATTCGAACCCCTCCTTATTCAGTCGAAGTAAGGGTGAAAAGGCCTGAGCTTTCCCACTTAGGTTAGATATAAACCTTCTCAAAAAATTTATCTTGCCTAAGAGAGACTGCAATTCCTTTTTATTCGATGGCGCTTTCGCTTCCAAAATTGCCTTCGTCTTGTTCTGATTGATTTCGATTCCTTTCTTGTGGACAACGAAACCCAAGAAATCTCCAGCTTTTACACAGAACGCACACTTCAAAGGGTTCATCTTCAGACCATATTCTCTCATTCTTTCGAATGATTGTCGAAGGTGGTCAATGTGACTCTTCCTGGAAGATAGTATTCATTGCGCGCTGGTACGTTGCCCCAGCATTCTTTAGGCCAAAAGGCATCACTACCCATTCGTAAGTGCCTAAAGCCCCAGGGCATCGAAAGGCTGTTTTCGACACATCCTCTTCAGCAATGAATATTTGATTATATCCTGAATAACCATCGAGCATACTCAGGTATTCGTAGCCAGCGGCAGAATCGACTAGCATTTCCGCCACAGGCATAGGATATTCATCTTTGGGGGTGGCGGCATTCAGATCTCTGAAATCTATGCACACCCTTAATGTGCCATTTTTCTTAATGACTGGCACAATATTTGCAATCCATTCGACATACCTTGTAACACGGATGAATTTGCATTTCAGAAGTCTTTCGACCTCCGTTTTGATCTTCGACAAAATTTCTGGAGCGAAGCGTCTTGGATTTTGCTTGATTGGCTTCTTTCCAGGTTTGATTGGCAACTGAAGTTCTACCAATCCTCTGTCGAGACCAGGCATTTCGTCATAATCCCATGCAAAACAGTCTTTAAACTCTTTCAGCAATTGGATTACTTCCAACCTAAGTTCTGGATCGATTTTGGCGCTGATGTAGGTTGGCCTATTCTCTGATCCTTCGCCTAAGTTGATTTCTTCTAAAGGGTCTTGTGCTAACATCTTAATGTTGTTCGCCAAGGGATCCTTTTCGAAGCCCAAAGGCTCATCGTCATAGATCGCGTCGAGCCTCTGTTCCTGCATTTCATCTGGCATGATATCAGGAGGTCTTGGATCGAAGTCCTTTCCTGGGCCAACAGCAGATAATTGTTGATCATTGGCCTGTGTGGCCATGTACTTTACTTCGGCTTCGAGAGCCGTTATCATCTTGGTTTCAGCCACATAGGCCGAAATTCGCTTCAGAGATTGTGACTCAGTCATTATCACTGAATTCACTTCCCCAACCAGTTGGTTGGATACCAGTTAGCCCACTGAATTCTATGTGGGACAAGTCTTCTCTGTCCCATTGGAAACCATGCTCAGGATGCAGGTATAGGGAACAAAAGGTGTTTGGCGCTGGCGCCATGTCGAAGTCAGGAGTTGGACATGGCCCTATGTGAGCCAAGTTTTTGTCGAAATCTGTTACACCCAAGTGGTTTACTTCGCCAAGGTAGTAACTCTGATCAGCCTCTATGTTTTCGACCAGCCCATCTGGGCGCCATAGAAGCAGTCTTTGATGCATCGATGAAGGCACAGCACCTACGCCATGAATCCACTCACGGCCTAACAAAAGGTTGTAGTTAGGTTTGGCCGATATGACCATGAACATTGTTGGTCGAAGGATCGACCCAACTTTTATGTCTAGTTGGATCACTCCCATGGTGGTCCCAATGCCTCCCTCATAGTTGGATAGGACCATATTGTGAGGTTTAATTTCTTCATCCCTTTTGCCAATCTTTATTAGCACAGAATGAGGGATAATATTGATAGTGGCCCCACAGTCGACCAATATTTTGTTCACAGTGGTCTCTTCGAGCTTAGCCCTTATGAACAAAGGTTTGAGGTGATTCTTCATCGCCTCTGTGGGTGGCTCGAAGAAGCCATTTTGTTCCTCTGTAGTGCCATTGTCCATGACAAAATAGCACACTGGCCTGTGTCTGGCCATTTCTTGTTCCACCTCCCAGTCACTAGCTTCGACTTCTACTTGTCGATTGAATTCCCTAGGCAGCACTGAAACAATGTTCACCATTATATCCAGAGTATCGTCGGACTCAGCATCATCTTCGTCTTCGACTTCACTTTGGTTAGGCCAAACTAGCCTGTTGGTAACTGGTTCTCTCTCAAGAGGCTTTCTTTGTTTCCTTTGAGGCACATACGAACTAGTCTCAGCCTTAGGTTCGTTGGCAGCCTCTCTTTCAGCTTTTCGCCTTCTTTGATATCTCCTCCATTGGGATCTCGACATAGGATTTTTTCCCTTGTAGTTGCTGGACACTTGAGCAACCTTGGGTGCAGCAACTTGAGGATCTTTCTTCTGAATTAAAGAGGAACCTCTTGGCACTTCGAAAGAATGCCATTTCTCTTCGCTTGGCCTTTTCCGGCCAGATGTTTTGTACCAAGTGTCTACTGGTACATTTGTTGGAGGCCTAAAAGTCAAAGGCCTCTTGTCTTGATTAGAACCCCTTCTGGGATCATGTCGAAGGTCAGAATTTTCCCTTCTCTTGTTCGCTGCTCTCACGCCTTGTATGTGCTCAGCAGCTTTTTTATCAAAGATAGAACTGCATCTTGGACACAGCATCACCTCTGACTTCTTCTTTTGGCATCTTTGTAAAAAATCTGCCAAGTTTTCGTTTTCCCTAGGGAAAGCCGTTTTATTTGCCTGCTCTTGCCTTATGGCTTCTTCTGAAGTTTTAGGGTCAGAAAGTTCAACCATGTTGATATTCATTGTATCCTTAGTAGCAAGAGTTAGTTGTTTCATTTGTGTCTCCAGATTCTCCGTCTGGCCTTGTACAGTGGCCAATTGGGAACTGGGCTTTGGTCCAGTTTTTTGTGTTTCAGCAGTCTTCGACTTTGGGTCTTCGACCGCTTTCTGGACAGCCTCAATTGTCTTCCTGGATAAGTTTCCAGAAAAACTGCCAAAGATTGGCATGTTGATGTGATCCTTTGAGACTTCGACCATGGTAATGCCTGGCTTCTTCGACTGGATCCTGGTTGCCTCTATCATGTTCACCTCAGAGGGTTCTGCATAGTGGGCTTCAGCCTTCAGTGGATTGGAGTCGACAGCCATGGGGGATTTGTCAGCAAACTTTAATCTCCCTTCCTCAATAGCGTCTTGGACAAGATTCCTGAAAAGAAAACATTGAGAAGTTTTATGGCCCAGAAAATTATGATATTTGCAAAAACCTCTCTTCTTTCTTTGATCAAGAGGAGGCACTTTTACCCCAGGGGGTACTATCATTTGGCCATCTTTAACTAGCAAGTCGAATATTTCATCACATTTTGTGATGTCAAAACTATAAGTCTTTTTTGGGAACCTATCGTTGGTCCTGTCTGGACCAATGGGATTTTTCCCATTTGAGGGGACTAACTGTTTACAAGAGTATGGAGGCCCTTGTTTTAGTTCTGCTAAATCGACTTCTCCTTCTTCGACAGCTAAAGTATCGTCGAAGGATTCTAGATCTTCGTCATCCATCTCAACGTAAGCTATTCTCTCTCTCTCTTGTGAGTTTTCGTTGCCTTAGCTTTTTCAGCCTTGAGGCGTTCGACTTGTCGAACTCTATCGGCCAGTTGGGCCATGTCTCTTAGGTACTGGGTATCTAGCTTCTTCCTAATGGAATAATCTAAACCACCTGCGGCCATTTCGACCAGCTCATGTTCTGGCACTTGTGTAAAACATCTCGCCTTAAGCAACCTAAACCTATTCAGATACTCGTCTATAGGTTCAGTGAAACGTCTCTTCACACTCGCCAGTTCTTTCAGGCTTATCTTGGTTTGCCCCATATAGAATTGTTCATGGAACAATCTTTCCAATTGGGTCCAATGGTGGATCGAATTGGGGGGGAGAGTTGTAAACCAAGTAAAAGCGTTCTTGGTTAAGGAACTTGGGAAGTATTTGATCCTTAGGTTTTCATTATTTGAAATGTCTCCTGCTTCGATCAAATACCTCGCCACATGTTCGACAGTGGATTCTGTCGTGTCCCCAGAGAACTTAGTAAATTTGGGGACTTTGCTCCTAGGAGGTAAATCCGTTTGTAATACGTATTCTGACAATGGAGATGTAAAGTTGGGCCTTCGAAAGCCCATGTTCATCCCATTCTGATTCATGATCCTTTCGATCATGGTTGCCAGATTATTTTCCAAACCCATGTTTTGGTGTTGGATATGCTGAACCACTTCGTCAGCATTTTGGTTTCTGTTAACTAACCTTACCTCTGGGGCTATTACCCTAGGTTCTTCGACAGGTTGTTCTACAGGCTGTTGAGCCTGATTAATGGTGGTTTCTTCCTCTACAAATATCCCCTGATTTCCTCTTATTTGCGCCCCTTGGGGCTGTCGAATAGGTGGGGGTACTCCAAAGAAGTCAGCCAAACGCGTCATTTGCGCTGTAACTTGCTGATTCGACTGAGTAGTATTTTGTATTAGAGGATTTAGCACTGTACTCAAAGTTTGTGCCAACATTTGCACCATATCATGGTTGCTTTCGTCCATCTGTTGCCTCAAGACTGCTGTCGAGGCATTTGTAAGGCCATGGGCTACTTGGGACGTTCCTCCTAAGAGTTGGGTCCTATTTCTATTCGCCATGCCTACTCCAGAGCCTTGGAGTGGCGAAGTGGCACTCACGAAAGGGTCTGAATAAGTGGACGCAGCATTCGTCAGGCTTGCCACTTCAGAAGTTGGCATACCATAGAATGGAATAAATCCTGGGGGAACCACTGGCCTTGGGCCAGTATTTCCCCTTGGAGGGGGGGTTCCCAAAGGCATTCTGGGGCCTGTAAACGAAGTTATTGGCCCCGTGGTTGTGACTGACACTGCTGGTGTCGAACCAACATTCGTCGCTTCACTCACGGTCATATTAACCGTTGCTCCCACACTTGGTGGTGGAATTTCATTATTGTTTGGCGGATTCGCCATCTCTTCCCTTCTTCTGGCAGTATTGCTATCGTTGGTGTATATTCTACCACTCCTCAATAACATACAACTCGAAAAGATGAGATTTTTCAACAATCAACACACAGTCCCACCAGGTGTGCCAATTTGTTTACCTAGGGATTTGGTAAACAACCGCTGATCCTCCAAATGGTTACTTATTTGGTTACTCGCAGGATCGATCAGATTGATCCTATGGACATAGGTTGATTTTGAAGTTTAATTAATGTGGATAAGGCTTTAAGTAAATTGTTTAAAGTAAATTGCGTAAAGGAAAGGCTTGGTAAAATAAACAAGGCCTGAATGTAAAGGTTCGACAGGAATCTTAAAGGAATCTTAAAGGAGAAAGCATGTAAAATACTGGAAAAGTAAATGACTTGAATTGATAAATTGGTGTTTCACACATACATTTCTCAACAATTCGTTCGCTCACACTGGGTACTTGAATCTAAATGAGTGACTATGTATCTATTGTGAACACACGCGAGAAACTACACGTCTACTCCTATTTATACAAAAACATTCCAAGTAACCGTCGGGCAGTTACACTGCTTCGAGATCAAGCCACTTGTCACGTTCTCCATGCTCGACGCTCCAGATCCTTGCACGTTCGCACGTAGTAACTGCTGGAAACCGTTTTCCCTCCAAAGCTTTGAATTTCAAACTGCTCCACTCTGGATCATCGAACACCTTCATCAAGAGACGTCTTCGACGAAAACTCCTTCGACGTCGAAGGCAATCAGCCTTCTTCCTTGGAAGAAATCTTCTAAGTATTTTGCCATCTTTCGACGGGCACTTCGACAGGCTTATCCAGTCGAAAGCATCTTTCAGCTTTTAATGGCTGCTATCAATCAAAACAAAGGTGTCGAATTTAGGAGCCAACACCTCCATCATATTTTTATAGAAAAAATAACAAAAGTAAAATTAAAATCATGTCAAACTAACATTAAAGGACCTAAAATGATTTGGGTACCAAAATTTAAGACATGAGTTTTTGTGCAGGAGTGCTTTACAATATCTTACGCTAAGTGGTATCTCGACAGTGGCTGTTCAAAGCGCTTAACTGGAGACAAGAAATTATTCTCCTCTTTCTATCCTAAGAAAATAGGCTTTATCTCCAATAGTGACAACAAAAAGTGAGAATCATTATTATTGGCACAATTGGTAAGTTCACTAGTCCAACTATTGAGGAGACTCTTTTAGTTTATGGATTAAAGAAAAGATTATTAAGTTTTAGTCAATTATGCGACAAAGGTAACCGTGTAAATTTTAGTTCTTTTGGATGCAAGGTTATCAAATCTAAATCGCATCAAAATATTTTCACTAGTTGTATAAGTGGAAACACCTACACTATAAATATAAATAAGATCCCTTCAAATGATGTTTGTCTACTTATTGACAAGGATGAATATTATATATGGAATAGGCTAATAGCCCACATCTACATGGGCCACTTAAAAAGTTGGTCTAGAAGTTTTTTTGTGTCGGCCAAATGCTAGGGACCCATCCTTTTTATTTCAGGTTCCACTATGGAATAATGAATCCGTCTGTGGGGAGCGATTTCCAATTCCTAGGATTTCCATGATTTCACGTCTGTTGCAACTGGTTTTTAAATCAGAGCCACCACCCTTACTTTTTATCCTAATGAAAGGGAGTATAAAGGAATAACCCTAAAGTTCATATATTCTAGATTTGGACTCGGTTCTAGACGAGGGGAAGGTGTTAGGAACCCCTTATCTACCTTGTTCGCAAGGATACTAGGTTTAGAAGCGTGGTGTTTAGGAAATAGGGTTTTAATTTTAAACAGGGGGAAAAGTTTTTAATTTTTAATAGGGGAATTCACCACGATTTTAATCATATGCCTACATATCCTTTTAGGAGGAATCAGAGTCCCATTTCATAGTTCGCAGTGGGTTTGTGTTTTTTTATGGATTATGAAATATATTTGAATTTTCCGCATACGTAGTCTAAGAGTGTGAGTAGTGGAGTTTGTTAGACCAAGTGCGCAGTTGATTTAAATATATTCGTATTCCTTTTTCGAAAATTAATGTTAAATTAATTTATTGTTAAAAATAATTTGATGTTTGTTTGAGTATTTTTTAGACATATAGCGAGGGAGTCTGATATAGACTCCTCATCACGTGGCCAGATGTTGGCCACGTGTCGCTTGCAGAAGTAGTAATTTGGTGAATCATGCAGGTTTTAATATTTTGATGTAAAATATTAAATTAACTCGTATTATAAAAAAATTCTTAAGTACATGATTAAAAAAATATAAATTAATACAAATGAACAATATTATAATTTAAATGGGTTAAAAATATAAATCATTTATAGTAATAAATAATAATATAGTATTATAATTATAAATATATAAATATATAAATAAATATATATAAATATAAAAAAAATTAATAAATAAATATATAAATGAAATTATAAGAGAAAAATAAATAAATAAAATTAATTTCGCATGGGGGGTGTAAGAATATAATATGGTAGTAAACTGGTAGGGTGCAAGTAGCATGGGCCTGAATTCAGATATTGAATTCAAGCCCAGGAGGCAGGGGGTGCGCGCTTCGCATATTAGTGGTAAAATGGGGGGGGGGGGGGGGGGGGGGGTTTCAAACAGTAGGAGTCCTAGATCCATATTTTGGTCTGGCCTGTTTGGCCTGGGGTCTGTTTTTGTGCTTGGTTTAGTAAAACAAAAAAAGAGGGGTGCCTTTAGCCATGGGCCAGGCCCAACGTGATTAAGGAGTCTGTTTGGACTCCGTGTAAGCAAGCATACATTGCTTATTGCGGGAACTCGCTTTGGACCATAAGATAAAGATCATGTAATTGTAACCTAAGGGAGCATAACTGCTATCATAAACGCGCACGTAGAGGATTGATGGACAACATTATATTTCATTTTTACAAAATTATACGTTTCATTTCCCTTTTATTTCATCTCTCTCCTTGTACCTCAATTCTCTCACTTTTCTTCTCTGTCAATGCACAACATCAAACCCTGTCCTAATCAAAACGACTCTGGCTACGGCATCGACCCTCTCTTCTTAAATCCAACCAAAAAACAAATAATATTTTACAGGGTAAAAATATGCAAGTTAAGTTCTGTCTTACCCTTTTCGTTGATTCTTGATTTCCTCTCTGATTCACGCTTTGAGTCCTTTCTAATGTCTTCACTTATAGGTGTGGTGGAAGGTTGAAGATGAAGGTTAGGTACGACGGTGATCAAGGTTGGAGCGATGGCGGTGAGGGTTTGAGGACGGCGATCGCGGCGGTGGAGAACTGTTTCTCCTTTGTGTATTTTTCTATTTTACTGTCACCAAATCTCTGTCCCCCTTTGTTCTATAGTTTCACTTAGGTTTTATAGTGTTTTATTAGATTTAACAAATTAGGAAGAACAATTATTGTGTCTGTAATTTTAATTCATAGAATTAATTTTAGGGTTTATGTTTGGAAGTTTTTTGAATTCTTGTTTGTAAGTTGTTATGGAAACAACAATGTGTTTGAATTGTTTCTGTTTTGAGTTGCTTCTGATTTATTGCAGTTCCCATTGTTGCATTATTTTTGTTTTCATTTGTTTTGATTCTGGAAAAGGAAATCATTAATAGGGTTTGAACTAAAGCGTTCGTTTTTTTAAATTTGTACAGTACATGTTTCCTGCAAAAAAACGAATTCCAATCTTTTTTCTGATTGCAATAGTACGTGTTATCTAACTTGACTGGGCTGGAAACTTGGGTCATCTGTTTTGGGCTTGGATGGATTTGGACTGGGTCATATGCCTTTGTCACAACAGCATACAAAATGGGTATGCTCGTTAACTTTCCTCTCTTAAACAAACATCGGCCTTTTAATCAATAAAAAAAGAACAAAATCCATTAAGTTTTAAAATGTAATGTTTTTTATAAAAAATTAATATTAGTGTAATTATTAATAATCATTATAATAAAATAATCATAATAATAATATTGTTATAAAAAAATTTCAAAACAAACTCAAAAAACTGAAATGGGCGACTGTTTCTAAATATTAGGCTTGATAACAAAAACTCTTTCAACTCTTTTTTTCAGAAAGCTAAATGGGATTTTATCAATGCACCAACCCTTTTTTGCTAAAACAGGCCTTTAAAACAGATTGCTTTAATAAAGAAAATCTGAATGGGCCTCGTGTTTTTTGAAATATTGGGTTTTGAGCAAAACAGATTTGTTCACATCCTTTTTGAAATAAAACACCTCCCTTAACTAGAAATGGACTCTTATTTTTAAAACCCCAATGGGCCATCAGATATTGATGGTCCATCTCAAATTGATACATCTCTCTTTCTTTTTTTGACCTCCCCATACAAAAACCAAAATTAAATAATACGATTTATTTAAAGAAAACCTAAATATAATTTAAGGGTAGGGCAAATTTGGGGTATGACAGTTGCCCCTATTTAATCGTCTTTCGATTGAATAGTGCGAGAATATACAGGTCTCGCACGTTTGATCGAAAGTATATTAAATATTGGAAGACCCAAAAGTTTTCCTGAAAGATTGCAAGGTTACGTTGTGCAGCATTCCCATGAGCGTGAAGAATAGGCGTAGATGATGATGTATCATCCTATCGGCATTTGAACTAAAGTTTTGATAGAATTTAGACATGACGACCCAGATAACCCTTCAGTACCTAAAGGGATTGCAAAATTTTTGTATTTTTACTGAGACTCGTTAGCCGGATGAAATATGTTAGGTTTGAAGCAATGGAACCCAAAATTCCCTGATGGCATCAATTGTGTCGTCCTCAACCACGACTACCAATAGGGAGAAAAAGAAACCCCAAATTTAGGATGATGTCGATTGGGTCGCCCTCAACCAAAACTATCAATATGAAAAAAGTAAACACCAAATTCACGATGAAGTTTGTTGTGTCATCATCGACCACAACTACCAACGTGAAGAACACCAAATTCACGATGAAGTCGATTGTGTCGTCCTCAACCACAACTATCAATGTGAAGCAAATATACCCCAAATTCATGATGAAGTCGATTGTGTCATCCTCAACCACAACTATCAACGTGAAGAACACCAAATTCATGATGAAGTCGGTTGTGTCGTCCTCAACCACAACTATCAACATGAAGCAAATATACCCCAAATTCATGATAAAGTCAGTTGTGTCGTCCTCAACCACAACTAATGACGTGAAGAACACCAAATTCATGATGAAGTCGGTTGTGTAATCCTCAACCACAACTATCAACATGAAGCAAATATACCCCAAATTCACGATGAAGTCGGTTGTATCATCCTCAACCATAACTATCAACTTGAAGAACACCAAATTCATGATGAAGTCGGTTATGTCGTACTCAACCATAATTATCAACATGAAGCAAATATACCCCAAATTTATGATGAAGTCGGTTGTGTCATCCTCAACCACAACTATCAACGTGAAGAACACCAAATTAATAATGAAGTCAGTTGTGCCGTCCTCAACCATAACTATCAACGTGAAAACACCAAATTCATTAATGAAGTCGGTTGAGTCATCCTCAACCATAACTATCAACGTGAAAAACACCAAATTCATGATGAAGTCAGTTGTGTCATCCTCAACCACAACTATCAACATGAAGGAAATATACCCCAAATTCATGATGAAGTCGGTTGTGCCGTCCTCAACCATAACTATTAATATGAAGAACGCCAAATTCATGATGAAGTCAGTTATGTCATCCTCAACCACAACTATAAACATGAAGAACACCAAATTTTCTTAAAGTTTAAATTATAAAGTTTGCATAGATATGCTTTCTAATGATGAACCCCAAGAAAGTTTGTAATTCTAACCAAAGTAGCTCTGCAAGATGCACTACATGCATAATACCCTAAACCGATGTGTTATCCGAGTGTGATGTATGCCCCAAATGTTTACAATGTGTATGTACGAAAATACTTATGTGCATATGGCCCAAATGTTTGTATGAGTATTCCCCAAGTATACATATACTCTGAGTATGTATATGCCTTGAATGTATGTGTATGCCCAAATATTTTGCGAATGCTTTTGATAAATTTCCTTTGTTGAACCATCAGGTTCTTACAGCAACCAACTCCCTGATGGTGTTTGCTGTTAATTGTTGTATCTCCAAGTGGATTTGGTGAAAGATGTTAGCAAGATCTTGATCTTTGTATCATAGGCGCATGCGTCGGTGTAAACATGGATTTTGGTGCGGACATTGACATAGTCGTAGACATAGGCGTGGGCGTAGAGATAGGTGTGGACGTTGGTGCAGGCGTGGATTTTCTTTCAATATTTTTTTCTAACCAAAATGTTTTTCGATGTTTTATCAAATGCTCTTATTGGTATGTCAATTCCCCAAAGATGATTTCAAACAATATTCACAAGAACTAATTATAGTATTTTGCAATCAAGTCTAAAAAGAAAGGAATGAAATTGAAATATTTGAAGAAAGCTTCATTGTTTTTATTGATAAATATGCCTCTGAACAAGAAAACATACAAGATGCAATCCCTAGAAAGAGGTAATTACAGAAAGTTTTGATAAAAGCTGTAAATGGCAATGAAAATGATGATTTCTACTGCTATTTTCCCCAATATTATTTTGATAACTCCAATTTTATTTACCTTTGAGTCGGAATATTTATACCAATCCTTTCCTTCGTGGTTTGTAGTCGTGGTTCTTAGATCGTAGTCTTTTTGTTATTTATTTCTTTGAATGAAATCCCTAATTTTTTCCTGGATCTCCCTTTCGGGTTTTCAATCCACCGGGATAATTTTTTTGTGCATGTCCCTAATTTTTGTCTGGATCGCCCTTTCAGGTTTCCAGTCCACCGGGATGCTCCTTTTTGCCTAAGTCGCCTTTTTAGGGATCAAGCTTAGCAAGCTTTCTTATACATAGTATTTTTTATTGCGTCTGTATTTGTCGGATATGGTAATTCTTCCCCCATCCATTGTTGTGAGGATAAGACCACCACTGTAGAATGCTGTTTTTACCACAAATGGACCTTCGTAGTTAGGTATCCATTTGCCACGTGAATCAAGATGAGGTAACAGGATCTTTTTCAGTACTAGATCCCCTTATTTGAATACACGAGGACGCTTTCTTGTCGAAGGCTTTCTTTATCCATTTCTGATATAATTGATTGTGGCACACAACTGTCAAACATTTCTCTTCAATGAGGTTGAGCTGATCAAGTCGTGTTTGAATCCACTCGGCTTCTTCGAGCTTTGTTTCCATTAGTACTCGGAGTGATGGAATTTCTATCTCAACTGGGAGTACTGCCTCCATGTCGTATACCAGAGAAAAGGAGTTGCACCTGTTAATGTGCGTACAGAGGTACGATAGCCATGTAAAGCAAAGTGAAGCATTTTGTGCCAATCTTTGTATGTCTTCACCATTTTCTGAATGATTTTCTTGATATTCTCGTTTGCAGCTTCGACGTCCCCGTTTATCTTGGGTCGATATGGTGAGGAATTATGATGCTCAATCTTGAAATCTTCGCATAATTCTTTCATCATTTTGTTATTCAGATTAGACTCGTTATCAGTTATGATCCTATTTGGAACCCCATATCTGCATATGAGATTTTGCTTGATGAAACGAGTGACCACATGGCTTGTCACATTTGCATATGATGCAGTTTCTACCTATTTGGTGAAGTAATCGATGGCGACTAGTATAAATCAGTGTCCGTTAGATGCCTTCGGTTCGATCATACCTATCATATCAATTCCCCACATTGAAAACGGCTAGGGAGAGCTCGTGACATTTAGATGAGTAGATTTGTCGGTGTAGATTTTGCATTTGTGACAAGTTTTTTATAATGATAGCAATTTGCTTCCATTATTAGCCAGTAATACCCTGCCCGTAGAATTTTTCTTTCCATAGCATACCCATTTGTATGGGTTTCGGAAGCGCCTTCATGGATTTCCCTCATAAGCGTATCCGTTACTTGTTTCTCCACACACTTGAGTAGCACCATATCATAATTTCTTTTGTACAGTACATTACCACTCAGAAAGAATTTTGATGCTAGCCTTCGCAGAGTTCGTTTGTCAATGATAGAGTCATTTTATGGATATTCTTATTTTTCAAGATATCTCTTGATGTCGTAGAACCAAGGCTTGTCATCCGGTCCTTCTTCAATTGTGAGGCAGTGTGGTGGCTCTTCAAAATGTCTGATACTGATGTGTGGCTCATGGTTGGGCCAGGTTGCTTTAAACATAGCTGAAAAGGTTGCTAGAGCATCTTCTATTTGATTTTATTCTCGTGGGATGTGGTTGAAAGTAATCTCAATGAATTCCGCGGCTAGATTTAAGACATGATCCCGATAGGGAATTAAGTTTGGGTGTTTAGTGTCCCATTCACATTTGACTTGGCATATGACCAACGCGGAGTCTATGAATACTTTAACATGTTTGATTCTCAGATCGATGGAAGCTTCCGGACCTAGGATGCAAGCTTCATATTCGGCGATATTGTTGGTATAGTCAAAACATAACCTTGCAGTATAAGGTTTGTGATAGTTCTTTGGAGAGGTCAAGACTGCCTCGATACCATGTCCCAATGCATTTGAAGCTCTGTCAAAAATGAGTGTCCAACGCGCCCCTGGTTCAGGTTCTTCATCGGGTCCTCGTATTTCATAGTCATCTATAGCCATAACATCTTATTCTGGAAGTCAAATTTCTTAGGTTGATACTCTGGAAATGGTTGATGGGCTAGATGATCAGCTAGTGTACTACCCTTTATGGTCTTTTGAGTAACATATAACATGTCGTATTCTGATAATAACATCTGCCATCGAGCAATCCTCCCTGTAAGGGCTGGTTTTTCGAACACATATTTTAAGGGATCCATCCTTGCTATTAGCCATATGGTGTGCATTAACATGTATTGCCTCAATCATTTAGTAGCCCAAGACAATGCACAACAAGTATTTTTGAGGAGTGAGTACCTGGTTTCACATTTAGTGAATTTCTTACTAAGATAGTAGATTGCATGATCTCTTCTACCTATTTCGTCTTGTTGGCCCAATACACATCACATCGATCCTTCAAGTATTGTTAGGGACATAATGAGAGATCTCCCCAGAACTGGTGGCATCAATATTGGTGGCTCTTGTAAATATTGCTTTATTGTCTCAAAAGCTGTCTGGCAATCGCCATTCCATATTACTGTTTGATCTTTCCACAACAATTTGAATATAGGCTCGCACGTAGCAGTTAGGTGTGATATGAACCTTGAAATGAAGTTCAATCGCCTTAAGAAACCACGAACCTCCTTTTCTGTCTTTAGCAGTGGCATTTCTTGTATAGCTTTTACTTTGGTGGGGTCCACTTCGATACCATATTGGCTTACAATAAAACCCAGTAGCTTTCCTGACCTGACACCAAAGGTACACTTGTTTGGATTCAACCTTAATTTAAACCTTCACAGTCGATCAAATAATTTTTGTAAATGTATGATGCGGTCCTCCTCTATATGAGATTTGGCAATCATATCATCTACGTACACCTCAACCTCCTTGTGAATCATATCGTGGAATAGTGTAACCATTGCCCGTAGATAGGTTTCCCCTGCGTTCTTCAAACCAACCGACATTACTTTGTAGCAGAAAGTTCCCCAAGGTTTCATGAAGGTAGTCTTCTCCATATCTTTGGGCGCCATTTTGATTTGATTATAACCTGAGAAGCCGTCCATGAATGAGAATACTGAAGCTTAAGCCGTGTTGTCTACAAGAACATCTATGTGAGGTAGCGGGGAATTGTCTTTAGGACTTGCTCTATTTAGATCCCAATAATCCACACACATACGTAGTTTTCCATCTTTCTTGGGTACTGGCACGATGTTAGCTATCCAAGGTGGATAGTCTACCACTTCCAAGAACCCTGCGTCGAATTGTTTGAGAACGTCTTCCTGAATTTTGCTAGACATATCTGGACGAGTTCTCCTGAGATTTTTCCTAACCGGGGGACAACCTTCTTTGATAGGTAATCTGTGTACTACAATGTCTGTATCCAACCTTGGCATGTCTTTGTAGGACCAGGAGAATATATCCACATACTCATGTAACAACTTGATCAACCTTTCTTTGAGGCTTTCTTCTAATGCTTCCCCTATCTTGATCTCTTTCGGATCCTCTTATGTGCCAAGATTAATAGTCTCAATAGGCTCTTGATATGGTTGTATACTGTCAGCCTTTTGTTCTATGCTTGTTGCCAGTTCTTCAGAAAGTTCAAGATCCTCAACATCTTCCTCTTCAGTTTGGTTGACGGGAGTATCAAAATCATATTAGATCGTAGCAGTAACATCATTGGTGATTTTTGGCATGGATCTGCACAATTATCATGTTTTGGTGCAGTTTTTGTTTAGTACGTGAATTTGGAAAATGCATATGAGAGAAAGTATTGCCATTTTAAAAATATATAGTATAAATGCAAAAGAAAAAACAAGGATCTTAATTGGATACAAAACATATTTTATTAATCATGAATATTGATTGAAACACACAGGGAACCCTTACAAACAACCCCTATGCCTCGGGCTTGACATAGTTCTTTCAAAAACAAAGAATATTACTTTGGAAAGAAAATTTTAGGAATCTCCACAACTGTCCAGTTCTTCATCTCTTCGCCTGGGGTGCATTCACAAATGAAATTAGAAGCCTTTTTTATGTTGCTTTTGCAGGACACCATTGCCACTTGTTCGCCATGCTCTACCCCTTTGCTGATGAAGGTTTCCTGGGTTGGTGGAAACTGTGCTTTCCTTTTTATAGTAGCCTTTGACAAATCATAACCCAAACAAAAACGGTTCTTCTTCTCAGATATTTCGGGGAGCTTTCCCCAGCCTTTCGAGTTACCATTCTCCATTTATATTTGTAAGTCTCACCAAGAGGTTATAGTAGGCTTTTTGACCTTTTCTACTGGTAAGATTATCCTTGAAGCAACCTCTAATACTTGAAATGGTGTAGCTATGAAATCTTCGTCAGCACTGATATACTTGTAGGACTCAATGTGACTTACAAAGATGTCTTCCTCTCCCCCAATTATGACCAATCATCCTTCAACAAAGAACTTCAATTTTTTATGTAAGGTTGAAGTGACTGCCTCTGCTACATGGATCCAAGGTCGTCAGAGTAAACATGTATACGCCGGTTCTATATCTATGACTTGAAAGGTGATATAGAACATGTGCAGATTGATCTTGATGGGAAGGTATACTTCTCCGAATACTGTACTCTAAGAACCATCGAAAGCTTTTACTATCGTGGAACTTGATCTTATCATAACACCGTCTAATGTTAACTTCATCAGGCTAGATTTGGGTAACACATTGAGGGCAGAACCAGTATCAGTAAGTACCCTAGATAGACTCATAGTACCTATCTGTATTAAAATATGTAGTGCTTGATTGTGAGCTCGGCCTTGTGGGGGTAACTCACTGTCGTTGAAACTAAAATAGGACCCAGACGTCAGATTTTCTACCACGTTATCAAATTGGTTCACAATGATTTCTTCTGCAACATGAGAAAAACTTAAGAGTTTCATCAAAGAATCCCGATGTGCTTCTGAATTGATGAGCAATGAGAGTATGGAAACCTTGGATGGAGTTTGGTGAAGTTGGTCCACCACCCTATAGTCACTTCTCTTAATTATCTTTAAGAACTCATCATCCTCTTGGTCAGTGAAGCTTTTGTTTGGAGGCTCTTTATTCACCTCTTCTACCGCTTTTCCTTTCTCTTTTGTCAACAAGTCATTTTTGTTTTTCAACACATTGTCATTCTTCTCCAATGTTTTAGTTCCGAACACCCGACCGCTACAAGTTATGCCCCCTGTTCCTGCTATATTTGAAATTGCAGGTTCTTGACTTGATGATGGCTCACATTCTTGTTTCGAGCCATTGACATACACAGTCAGATCATAACTCCATGGCACTGCCTTGTCACTTTTGTAAGGGATATGGGATGTCCCTTTAATTACCATCGTAGTCTTTGACGCTACTGGTATTTTCAGAGTTTGTTTTGTTGTAGGGGTTTCTGTCGAAACTCCCCATGGGATCACGAGAGTTTTCTTGTCATGATTTGACTTTTTATAAGGAATTAATAATGGTTTCTTCATACTTCCTTCAATTGCTGCTATATACTCAACTTCAGGGTATGGTCCGAATTGGACTATCCCCTGATCCACAAATTATTGTAAGGTCTTTTCGAATGCTTCGTTATGTTCAAGAAGGAATCCATAATCCAACAAATATTCTTTCAACAGATTTATCGGAGGCTTTGCTTGCTTGCCCGCCCTACAATTGCTGACTACTTTAATCGCATTTATTGTCGGACCACCATGCGGAGGCATGGGGTTTGATTTGATGTTTGACTTTTCAAAGGTAATATCTTGGGCCTCCATTAAGTCTTCTAACCCGGAGAATTTGCATGATATTCACATCTAGCGTTGGCATTGTATCTTGGTGGGAGTGCCCTAGCTGGTGGAGCTAGAGGTTTGAGCTCTACCAAAGACGCTTTTACCAAGTGTTGTAATAGCTAGATATGTGGCATAGGGAGGGGATCAAACTTCCTCGGAGGCCTGGAAAACTTGTTCTGTTGCTGCTGCTCTCGTGGAATCATTAATGACTGTTGTGCTCTTGGTTTTAAAGCCACATCATTAACTTCACCTTCCTTCTTTTTTTGTAAAATTAGGGACCGGTCTCTTTGTGTTGAAAGGGGCATTTGATGACACCCCTTGAATATTTTTGTTATTTATTCCTGTCTCAATCCTTTCTCCAATATTCACTAGGTCAGAAAATCCCGAAGAGATGCTTCCTACCATCTTTTCATAGTATACCCCTTGTAGGGTTCCTATGAACATGTCTGTTGTACCCCAAAATTTGCCCTCCCATATTCTTCAAGATTTGTCAAAATCAATCTTCAAATGCTTCAAGATTCCTCAAGGGTTGCACAGTTCAACCATCCTCCTAAGCCAGTCAAAATTAGGGTTTTGGTTCTTACAAGGAAGTTGAGGTTTTCAAGGGCTCAATCAAGTCCCACATGCCTATAAACATTGTCAAGCATCCATATGCCAAGTTTCAAGGCTCACAAGGTCAAGTGGCACAGTCAAAAAACCCTAATTGCTTCACAATCAACTACAGGGGCAAAATGGTCATTTGGAAGTCAAAAGTCAAAATTTTTGGTCAACATCTTATTTTGAAGCCACAATCATCATTTGATCAAGTATTGATCATGATTCCACAAGCATGGCTCAAAAATCATCAAGATGCAAAAGTTTCCATTTTTGGACAGCTGAAAAGTCAACTGTAACTTGACCAAGGCATAACTTTTTCATGGTTCATCAGAAAAATCCCATCCAATGCTCATTTTGAAGGGGATGAAATTTCCTACAACTCATCTTCACATTCCAAGTCCAAGAAATGCTCCCACAAAAAGTTACCAATTTCAACATTATAGGTCATTTTCAAAAGTCAACAAAAAGGCACTTTAAGTCAAAGACCATAACTTACGATTGGTAAATTCAAATGACATGGGACCAAAGGCATTGGTTAGAGGACTTCAAGACCTTTCCAAAATGTCCAAGAACATGTTCATATGATCAAAATTGAGCAAGATATGCATTGGAGAAGTTGGGAAATTTTCATGAAATGGCAAAAGTCAACTATCCTTAAAACTTCATTTTTTGACAAAAGGGCCCACTTTCTTCCACTTGATTCAGCCTTGTCATGCCACCCATGTGTCCCATGATCAATTTCAAGATTAAACATTAATTTTTCTATTTTTATTTAATTTTATTTGATTTAATTCATTTTAAATCCATAAAATTCAAATAAAATCAAAAAAATTAATTAAATAACATCTTTTGATTTGAATGACTTTTATGTGTCATGAACAACCTACCAATTTCGTGCTAGGGCCATTTTAAGCATGAAAATTCAAATTTGAACAAAATTGGAAAATGCTTTAATGGTGGTTATGAAGAAATCCAAAAACATCATTGCAATGGATCATTGGCTCTTAATGTGACTTATTCTCATTCATACATACATATGCAAGTGTTCCATACCTCAAGCACGACCTAGAGTTCATTGAAACGGCCAGAATCATATTCAAAAATCAAGCAAAAAAGTCAAATCCTAATTCTACCTTCCAGGCCATTTCAAGGAGATTTAAAGGTTCAAATACCTTGCTGGACCTTCCAGGAACCTATTACGATCAAGAACGAGCTCTAACACTCAAGGAATCATTCACTTCAGTCACACGGTTTGTCTAACTTTGTCAAATTCGAAACTCATAATTCTTGCACATTTAACATGATATAATTGTTGTTTTGTATTGTTAACGCTCTTCTGAAGCTAATGGTATAAGGCAATTGCATTTTGGAGCCCTGAATCACAAACCACCATGGATGATTTTTAGGTTTTCAAAGCTTTCGAATTGGGGGTTTCTCATATAGGAAAAATTAGGCTTGGAAAGACCCATGGTTGAAATCAGGAGATCAGTACGAACACATCCCAACCCTCGCGCCTTTTTTATGTTACGTGTAGAGCTAATCACTATTTTCTGCAGTTTCACTTTGTGGGGGTTTAAAACCCCCGCTATCTAACTTTCATTTTACAGGAAAATACGAAGAAGATGACTGCGTGTTGCCATGTGGTTGGTGGGTTTGAATATAGCGCGCGTTTTATTTTTTTGTTCAGCATTTGATTTGCTTTTTCTTATATTATATTATTTGCATATTATAATAACAAACGCAGCACAATGGCTTAGTGGAAAGGGACGTGTTTGTGCATCATTGGGACCTGGGTTCGATTCCCAGGTCCCCCAAAGGCTTGTTAATATTTTTTCCAACATGTTCCTATGCAGTCTTCCAAATAACCAACACCATATGCCCTCATGCATCAACGTGCCATGTGTCCAGTCCCACAGATCTGAAGGCCAATGAATGAAGGAACACCATGCTCATGAGTCAACGCATCTCCAGGCAGTCTAAAAGGCCAAACAAGGCTGGCTTCTTGATGGGCTCAGATTGCCAATACACCCTCAATTCTGGCCCAACACCCCTATGGTTCTATTTTATTTTCTTTTGTTTTCTTTTCCTTTTTTTATTTTCTTTTAACTAATTTTTAATTATTATCATTATTGTTAATTAACCTAACAAACTAATTTTTTCCATAAAATTCAAAAAAACAAAAAAAACATTTTATTATTTATTAACTTATTTTGTAAATAAATGTAAATTAAATTAAATTAGTTTAATTAGTTAACTTTAATACCTTTTTACAATAAATAAAATAATTTAGACTTAGGCTTTTCTTTTGACATTTTTAATTCCCTTTTTTATTTTATTTCATTAAAACATAAAAACACAAAAAAAATATTTCCTTAATTAATTAATTAATTAGTTATTAGTTTCAATTTCATTAATTACAAAAAAGGACAAAAATTTAATTCTTATTCAAAAAAGGGTCAAAACCCTAAGATGTTCCAATTTAATTCTTTCACGCATTATTCTTATTTTGACTATTTATGTAACTGTTTCCGGATATGTAATAGTAATTAGGTTTATCTCTTTATTGCTTTAAATTCTCGCACTTTATTTTTCAAAACGGGTTTTTGTTTTTGGCGATGTATAGACCCGCGCCTTGTAATAGCTAGATTTACATTCCTGCAATTTATTTTCCGCACTCCTAACTGTTAAAAAATGCATGAAAGAATGTATGTAAATATAACCAATCCGTAGCTCACAAATAACATATACAAGACAAACATTAACTGAAAAAAACAAAACACAAGCACATGCCACTCCTAGGGTACGCCTCACCGGTTGCCTCGAACGTGGTCATCAAGTATAGGACGTCTTAGAGGTCGCCCTTCTGTCTAAAAGATCCAGTTGCCTCGAAACGGTTGCCTCAGATAAAAGGATCTAGGACATTAGGGTTACTTCTAAGATGTCCTACCATTACTTTGGTGACCACACTATCCCTAATAATCGAATTGACCCGAATACCTCCAACGATGGTGCTATCTACCTCTCAATGGTGGGATAGCATTATCTAAAGGACTCTTACACAGCCTAATTCCTTAGAGTAGGTAGATTCTCCTGGGTACTTGCTCTTTTCAAACAAACAAAACAACTTTTCGCACCCACACTTTCAAAAAGTTTTCAAACAAATCTTTCATACACTCTTGAGGACAGATACAAGAGTTACTTAGGAATTTTTCAAACGAAACTTTTTCAAAACCCACACACACTTGAAAAGCAAACAAATTTTGAAAACATAAGAGCAAGTACCTAAGAGCCCATGGATAACCATGGATAGAAAGGGTGCTAACACCTTCCCTTTCTATAAATCTACCTCCCGAACCGAGAAACATTCTCAAAGAAGGAATTTTGTTGTGCTTTTGTCCTTTCCATGTTGGAGAACATAAAAGACAGTGGCGACTCTTTCTTACCGCGACATCTCACGAACCAGCTTAAAAACAATCAGTTATATTTCCACCGATCACAGAACTGGCGACTCTACTGGGAATAATATAAAAGTGAGGTGTACCTTAGGATTAGATCATACTTATGTTTTCAATTGCTTTGCTTTGATTGCTTTATATTTGTGGGCTTTGCATCGGAGTTTCATAGATCCTAACCCGGGTCTGGGGATACCCTTTTAGGTAGCATAAGCTGTGAGGGACCTGTCCGGCGTAGACCGACACAGGTGAAGCGGTGGCTACATTGGTGTGGCACCTTGGTCTGTACCGATATCCCTTGTGTTGCAACGAGGAGAATATGGGTCTTCCGAGGAGTCATTAAGCACCAACCGACCTTAGAACACTAAATTGACCCAACTTGGCCATAGAACAGTAGCAGTATGCTACACCCATTGAGGCTGAACTCTCGCGATGGTTTTGGTCGCAAGAAAAGATTGCGACGCTGGAGTTATGACCAATTGAGGGTAGTCAGTGATATTGGGATCCTCTAGAACCCGGTTACTTTTGATAGGACAGGTCTTAACAAGCGAGACTGAAAGAGGGTAGTACCTGAACTTCATGCTGGCCTAAACTCTAAGGGTTGTCTTGTGTGACTTGTGTGCCTTCATACTTGAACTACTTGCATACTTGTTATCTAACAACAAGAGTTTCCTTGCAGGTTTTGTCTACAGTCCTTAATTGGGACTCATTACAGGGCCTACTTACATCACTTCATGCATAGCATAACATCATACCATTGCACACATCCTGCATAAGGACTAATCCATTTCAAGGATCTCAAGGGTCTGTGATGCAGGTCATGATGAATCAGAATGCCTAGCAAGGGGCAAAAGGGGATTTATTTTCCTCTAGCCAAGGTTGATAACTTGAGTCAGGGGCTATGACCCACCCGATATGGTGAGCCTTGACTCTTGAAGAAGGACTCTCAACAAAATGAAGTTCCTTCGATCAAGCTACAAAATTCAAGTTCTAACAATCTTTCTTGTTTATCCCGCGAGATCCTTGAAAACATTGCATGCATATCATACATATCATTGCATTACAGGTACCCTTGTTACAGGTCACTTACCTTCTTTGCTGTTTATTTCAACAATGGCTTCCCAACAAGATAACCAGGGTCTTCATGCTCAAGAGACTCAGTTCAGGGAGATCTTCCTAAGCCTGTCCAAGGGGCAGGAAGAGTTGAGGACACTCCTCATGGGGAATTTGGCCAAGAACATTCCCGAAGATGATAAGGACGAACGGCTGAAACGTCTGCAAGCTGAGGTAGATACAATGAGAACCCAGATGCTGGGGCAAATGGCTCTCATCCAAGGATTAGCTCGGGAGCAAGAAGAGTTAAGGACCATGATCAGTCAGCTTCATCAAGACATGAAGCAACCAGTCCAAGTCAGGGACCAGGTCATTGATCAGCTTCCAAGAGGACAAGAGTCTGGTATGGTGAAGAATAGACCTCTCCAAATTGCTACCACTTCACAGGTCCAACCACAACCTCGCCCAGAGCAACAGGTTGATCCGAGTAAGCCAAACAAGCCCAGGAGGCAATCCACCCAGCTCAACGTGTCGTTGTTTCAAGCTTTACAACACCTGTTGAGATTGAATCTGATTACACTAAGGGCTCCTCCCCGTAACCCCAACATATCTGCTCCTAACTATCATCCCAACAAAAGATGTGCAAACCACTCTGATAGTCCTGGACATGACACTGCCGACTGCTGGGCTCTGAAGAACAAGGTCTAGGACCTGATTAATGAAGGAGCAATGAATTTCACCCAAGAGGGTCAGGCTGAGTTCTTCTACCATCCCTGCAGGATTCACCATTTGAAGTGACAAATCCTGAGACGAGAAGACTTTTTGTCCATTGGAATTTTCAAGTTGTAATTTTCTTTTGATTGTTCAAATAATTATTGTCATGGAAAACGTTATTACTTTATCAATGCATCGCATATGTCTGCTTTGAATCAATATATTCGCATTCGCTATATTCAAACTGCTTTCATTTTTTTTGTGATGTTCAAACTCTCGATTAATAACTCTAAGCCTCTTGAGGGAGGATGACGAAAACGATACCAAAATCTACAGTATGCTTTTGAACAAACCCCGCTGATGAGGTACAGGCATTGTTTTAATTCCTAAAACACTGGAGTTATAAGGAAGATAATCCCTCGTCAACCCCTTTGAGCTAAAGAAGTAGGAGTTTCTCTTTTTCACAAAAAAATTAAAACCTTTAATCATAACCTGGGGCAGGGTAGTTTTCTCAGTTGATCCAGGTGCAGAATGGATGACGTCAAAAGGGTCCTTACAAAACAAAAGACAGTGATGGTTCTGAATAATCATAACGACAGGCAGTCGTAATCTCTCAAACTAAAAGCCCAATAAGTCAAAACCTATGAAGGAGACTTGCAAAACTGGGGCATCCCGCTGACTGTAATTACAAAAAGAAACAGTTCAGGCAAAAAACAGGGCTAACGAAATCAAAAAGAAAGAGGTCCTCCAAACCCTCAACAAAAAAAGAAATGACTGCCTATTCAAAATAAACTATCAGTATCCGAACCATCATTGGAATGTCAGGACAAATACTCAAACAAAGTCTAATGCACGATCAGTTGAGTTTAGGATTGAAGAACGTCACGAAGAACGGGTGGGTACAAATAAATTTTGAGCCTTTATCCTTTGTTTCTCAAACCATGAACCAGGCCATGTTATAACCCTCAAAAGTCCTAGCTAAAGCATGGGTTAGTTCGAAAGCATATTGTTACGAAAGGTATCCTGACTCCTTAAGGCTTGTGATAAAATAACGAGTAGACATCACAGTTTACAAAAAAAATTCACTTGTTTTTGTGAAAAAATGAATTTTCAAAAACTTCAAAGACAGGCATAAGCTTTGCACTTTTAGTATAACATTGCTTGCATATGAATATTCGTTTGAACAGCATAGAAGTTCGCACGATGAATGCCTAATGAACAAAAGCACCTCTAATCAAGGAGCATGGCATGGTCATTGTCCATCATCTGGGGCAGTTAAGTCAAGATTCGAAGAATCTCTCAAAAGGCCAACCAGCTTGGGGCAAATCTCCATCAGGATCACTTGGGGCATTGGACAGGAATTCTAGCAACGAATCTTGCACGATAGAACATCTTCTGGTAGCATGGCGACACAACACTACTGACAGGGGCACCTCCCTACATCCTGACAGCACGGACATAGTCGAAAAAAATACTGCGCATAATCAAAGACCCGCTAGGTTGACACACCTAGGCAAAAATAAGGGCTTCCCGGCGAACCAAAAGGGTTCAGGCAAAATAAGGGATGAAAATGAAAAACAATCGGTACACCCGGCAAGTCGAAAACCTGAAAAGGCGGCTTGGACAAAAATGGGTATCCCGTTGGATTGAAAACCCGAAAGGGCGGTCCAGGCAAAAGTTAGGGATCAAAAGCGTACGACTATGTCCCGTCATCTCGTCACTGGCCTACTAGAAGAAGATTTGTCAATCGGCAGTTATCAAGCACCTCTACAAGGTATCTTCTTCTCCCACATCAGAAACAGGGGCAATAATGAGTTGTCCAAGCGATCTAGTTGTTCTGTCAACCAAGGTACCAAGGTAGGTTCGGATGAAGAACATAACCAAGAGGCCCCCACTCCCCAGGAGTAAGACAAGGTTCAACAATACTCTCCCCCGAGCATAGTTGGTCTCCCGTCAGCCCTGACAAGGTACAGTATCTCCAGCAAGTCAACAACACTCTCCCCAAGCAGAGTTAGCCTACTGTTAGCCTTAAGGAAGTTGGGTATCCCCAGAAAATCTCAATATTCCCTAGTGGAGTATACAGTTGTTCCTAAGCAAGCATCCCCGACAGTCTTGATCTAAGATTGTTCCCCGGCAGAATACCAGACACCCCAGTGGAGCCACTTCCCCAGTGCAGTCCAAAAGTCTCCCCATGAGAGTTGTATCAATCTCCCCAGTAGATTCTGGAAGCTTATCCCCAGTAGATTCTGGAAGCTTATCCCCAGTAGATTCTGGAAGCTTATCCCCTGCAGAGCACGAACGCGTCTCCCCGACTTTATTCAAAGGTTATTCCCCACCAGGGTATAACTGGGTTATCCTCAGCTAATTACCACGGAAAGATCGTCCTCGGCGAAGTTCTTCCTACCCCCAGTGGAGTCCATCAAAATTCCCCAACATAACATATCAACGGAATCCCCAACGGATTTCTCATCAAAACCTCAGCGAAGTATCTCTTCCCACGGAGTAATTCCCCGCAGAGTAATCTCTTTGCCAAGTTTATTCCCCAACGGAGTCATCTTCTCCTACTGGTTTATTCTTGCAACCATCATCCCCGGCGGAATGAAGAACTCTAATCTTCAACATCAGCCCAGGATTCAACTTCCCGGCATTCGTCAAGGATTTATTTTCCTAGACGAAAACACATTCATAAACATATCACATTTCATACATCCTGCTTACATACATGATAAAGTGCATACGACACTATCTCATTGAGAACATCATGACATCATGCATTTCATACATCATGACATTGCGTACAACTGATGTTTTTCCTTTTCAGGAAAAAGGTCAATCCAAAGATGATTACTATCAACCATCGCAATTCCAGATTCGATTCCTGTATCTAGCCAGGGCACGTCTGAAGAGTTTGAAGATTCGATACCTGTATCCAGCCAGGGAAAATCTGCGGACGACTAATTCCATATTCGATTCCTGTATCTAGTCAGGGCACGTCTGAAGAGTTTGAAGATTCGATACCTGTATCCAGCCAGGGCAAATCTGTAGACGACTAATTCCAGATTCGATTCCTGTATCTAGCCAGGGCACGTCTGAAGAGTTTGAAGATTCGATACCTGTATCCAGCCAGGGCAAATCTGTAGACGACTAATTCCATATTCGATTCCTGTATCTAGCCAGGGCACGTCTGAAGAGTTTGAAGATTCGATACCTGTATCCAGCCAGGGCAAATCTATAGACGACTAATTCCAGATTCGATTCCTGTATCTAGCCAGGGCACGTCTCAAGAGTTTGAAGATTCGATACCTGTATCCAGCCAGGGCAAATCTGTAGATGACTAATTCCAGATTCGATTCCTGTATCTAGCCAGGGCACGTCTGAAGAGTTTGAAGATTCGATACCTGTATCCAGCCAGGGCAAATCTGTAGACGACTAATTCCAGATTCGATTCTTGTATCTAGCCACGGCACGTCTGAAGAGTTTGAAGATTCGATACCTGTATCCAGCCAGGGCAAATCTGTAGACGACTAATTCCAGATTCGATTCCTGTATCTAGCCAGGGCACGTCTCAAGAGTTTGAAGATTCGATACCTGTATCCAGCTAGGGCAAATCGGTAGACGACTAATTCCAGATTCGATTCCTGTATCCAGCTAGGGCACATCTGAAGAGTTTGAAGATTCGATACCTGTATCCAGCCAGGGAAAATCTGTAGACGACTAATTCCAGATTCGATTCCTGTATCTAGCCAGGGCACGTCTGAAGAGTTTGAAGATTCGATACCTGTATCCAGCCAGGGAAAATATGTAGACGACTAATTCCAGATTCGGTTCCTGTATCTAGCCAGGGCACGTCTGAAGAGTTTGAAGATTCGATACCTGTATCCAGCCAGGGCACGTCTATAAGCAACCTTTTGAAGTTCCAGATTCGATACCTGTATCTAGCCAGGGCATGTCTGTGAGCGACTGAGTGAAGATCAACACCTGTAACAGGCCAGGAAATTATCTTTCTCAGGTACGCAAGTTCTCGCTAAGGAATCTCTTATGCGATCGACACCCCCGATGGCATCTATAATCCCATGTCCACAACTATCCATTACCTTTCCAAATGGCATCTATAAGCCCATTCCCGACAAGGTTCTGTCACGTCTCCAGATGGCATCTATAAGCCCGTCCACCTACCAACAGTCTCCAGATGGCATCTATAAGCCCACCCCCCCTATCCACCATCTTTCCAAATGGCATCTATAAGCCCATTCCCGCCATCACACTGCTGATACTCTACTATGTGAGTGCAAATTTCTGGGCACTCTAGTGTTCAATCATCTTCCACCTTCGTATCACGAAAGGCATGCAAGCCAATCTACATCCTCAGGTCTAAGAAGATTGAACAGGTGCAACTGTTGTACCCAAAAATTTGCCCTCCCATATTCTTCAAGATTTGTCAAAATCAATCTTCAAATGCTTCAAGATTCCTCAAGGGTTGCACAGTTCAACCATCCTCCTAAGCCAGTCAAAATTAGGGTTTTGGTTTTTACAAGGAAGTTGAGGTTTTCAAGGGCTCAATCAAGTCCCACATGCCTATAAACATTGTCAAGCATCCATATGCCAAGTTTCAAGGCTCACAAGGTCAAGTGGCACAGTCAAAAACCCTAATTGCTTCACAATCAACTGCAGGGGCAAAATGGTCATTTGGAAGTCAAAAGTCAAAAATTTTGGTCAACATCTTATTTTGAAGCCACAATCATCATTTGATCAAGTCTTGATCATGATTCCACAAGCATGGCTCAAAAATCATCAAGATGCAAAAGTTTCCATTTTTGGACAGCTGAAAAGTCAACTGTAACTTGACCAAGGCATAACTATTTCATGGTTCATCAGAAAAATCCCATCCAATGCTCATTTTGAAGGGGATGACATTTCCTACAACTCATCTACACATTCCAAGTCCAAGAAATGCTCCCACAAAAAGTTACCAATTTCAACATTATAGGTCATTTTCAAAAGTCAACAAAAAGGCACTTTAAGTCAAAGACCATAACTTGCGATTGGTAAATTCAAATGACATGGGACCAAAGGCATTGGTTAGAGGACTTCAAGACCTTTCCAAAATGTCAAAGAACATGTTCATATGATCAAAATTGAGCAAGATGTGCATTGGAGAAGTTGGGAAATTTTCATGAAATGGCAAAAGTCAACTATCCTTAAAACTTCAATTTTTGACAAAAGGGCCCACTTTCTTCCACTTGATTCAGCCTTGTCATGCCACCCACGTGTCCCATGATCAATTTCAAGATTAAACATTAATTTTTCTATTTTTATTTAATTTTATTTGATTTAATTCATTTTAAATCCATAAAATTCAAATGAAATCAAAAAAATTAATTAAATAACATCTTTTGATTTGAATGACTTTTATGTGTCATGAACAACCTACCAATTTCGTGCTAGGGCCATTTTAAGCATGAAAATTCAAATTTGAACAAAATTGGAAAATGCTTTAATGGTGGTTATGAAGAAATCCAAAAACATCATTGCAATGGATCATTGTCTCTTAATGTGACTTATTCTCATTCATACATACATATGCAAGTGTTTCATACCTCAAGCACGACCTAGAGTTCATTGAAACGGCCAAAACCATATTCAAAAATCAAGCAAAAAAGTCAAATCCTAATTCTACCTTCCAGGCCATTTCAAGGAGATTTAAAGGTTCAAATACCTTGCTGGACCTTCCAGGAACCTATTGCGATCAAGAACGAGCTCTACACTCAAGGAATCATTCACTTCAGTGACACGGTTTGTCTAACTTTGTCAAATTTGAAACTCATAATTCTTGCACATTTAACATGATATAATTGTTGTTTTGTATTGCTAACGCTCTTCTGAAGCTAATGGTATAAGGCAATTGCATTTTGGAGCCCTGAATCACAAACCACCATGGATGATTTTTAGGTTTTCAAAGCTTTCGAATTGATGGTTTCTCATATAGGAAAAATTAGGCTTGGAAAGACCCATGGTTGAAATCAGGAGATCAGTACGAACACATCCCAACCCTCGCGCCTTTTTTATGTTACGTGTAGAGCTAATCGCTATTTTCTGCAGTTTCACTTTGTGGGGGTTTAAAACCCCCGCTATCTAACTTTCATTTTACAGGAAAATACGAAGAAGATGACTGCGTGTTGCCATATGGTTGGTGGGTTTGAATATAGCGCGCGTTTTGTTTTTTTGTTCAGCATTTGATTTGCTTTTTCTTATATTATATTATTTGCATATTATAATAACAAATGCAGCACAATGGCTCAGTGGAAAGGGACGTGTTTGTGCATCATTGGGACCTGGGTTCGATTCCCAGGTCCCCCAAAGGCTTGTTAATATTTTTTCCAACATGTTCCTATGCAGTCTTCCAAATAACCAACACCATATGCCCTCATGCATCAACGTGCCATGTGTCCAGTCCCACAGATCTGAAGGCCAATGAATGAAGGAACACCATGCTCATGAGTCAATGCATCTCCAGGCAGTCTCAAAGGTCAAACAAGGCTGACTTCTTGATGGGCTCAGATTGCCAATACACCCTCAATTCTGGCCCAACACCCCTATGGTTCTATTTTATTTTCTTTTGTTTTCTTTTCCTTTTTTTATTTTCTTTTAACTAATTTTTAATTATTATCATTATTGTTAATTAACCTAACAAACTAATTTTTTCCATAAAATTCAAAAAAACAAAAAAAAAACATTTTATTATTTATTAAGTTATTTTGTAAATAAATGTAAATTAAATTAAATTAGTTTAATTAGTTAACTTTAATACCTTTTTACAATAAATAAAATAATTTAGACTTAGGCTTTTCTTTTGACATTTTTAATTCCTTTTTTTATTTTATTTCATTAAAACTTAAAAACACAAAAAAAATATTTCCTTAATTAATTAATTAATTAGTTATTAGTTTCAATTTCATTAATTACAAAAAAGGACAAAAATTTAATTCTTATTCAAAAAAGGGTCAAAACCCTAAGATGTTCCAATTTAATTCTTTCGCGCATTATTCTTATTTTGACTATTTATGTAACTGTTTCCGGATATGTAATAGTAATTAGGTTTATCTCTTTATTGCTTTAAATTCTCACACTTTATTTTTCAAAACGGGTTTTTGTTTTTGGCGATGTATAGACCCGCGCCTTGTAATAGCTAGATTTACATTCCTGCAATTTATTTTCCGCACTCCTAACTGTTAAAAAATGCATGAAAGAATGTATGTAAATAAAACCAATCCGTAGCTCACAAATAACATATACAAGACAAACATTAACTGAAAAAAAACAAAACACAAGCACATGCCACTCCTAGGGTACGCCTCACTGGTTGCCTCGAACGTGGTCATCAAGTATAGGACGTCTTAGAGGTCGCCCTTCTGTCTAAAAGATCCAGTTTCCTCGAAACAGTTGCCTCGGATAAAAGGATCTAGGACATTAGGGTTACTTCTAAGATGTCCTACCATTGCTTTGGTGACCACACTATCCCTAATAATCGAATTGACCCGAATACCTCCAACGATGGTGCTATCTACCTCTCAATGGTGGGATAGCATTATCTAAAGGACTCTTACACAGCCTAATTCCTTAGAGTAGGTAGATTCTCCTGGGTACTTGCTCTTTTCAAACAAACAAAACAACTTTTCGCACCCACACTTTCAAAAAGTTTTCAAACAAATCTTTCATACACTCATGAGGACAGATACAAGAGTTACTTAGGAATTTTTCAAACGAAAATTTTTCAAAACCCACACACACTTGAAAAGCAAACAAATTTTGAAAACATAAGAGCAAGTACCTAAGAGCCCATGGATAACCATGGATAGAAAGGGTGCTAACACCTTCCCTTTCTATAAATCTACCTCCCGAACCGAGAAACATTCTCAAAGAAGGAATTTTGCTGTGATTTTGTCCTTTCCATGTTGGAGAACATAAAAGACGGTGGCGACTCTTGCTTACCGCAACATCTCGCGAACCAGCTTAAAAAAAATCAGTTCTATTTCCACCGATCACAGAACTGGCGACTCTGCTGGGGATAATATAAAAGTGAGGTGTACCTTAGGATTAGATCATACTTATGTTTTCAATTGCTTTGCTTTGATTGCTTTATATTTGTGGGCTTTGCATCAGAGTTTCATAGATCCTAACCCGGGTCTGGGGATACCCTTTTAGGTAGCATAAGCTGTGAGGGACCTGTCCGGCATAGACCGACACAAGTGAAGCAGTGGCTACGTTGGTGTGGCACCTTGGTCTGTACCGATATCCCTTGTGTTGCAACGAGGAGAATATGGGTCTTCCGAGGAGTCATTAAGCACCAACCGACCTTAGAACCCTAAATTGACCCAACTTGGCCATAGAACAGTAGCAGTATGCTACACCCATTGAGGCTGAACTCTCGCGATGGTTTTGGCCGCAAGAAAAGATTGCGACGCTGGAGTTATGACCTATTGAGGGTAGTCAGTGATATTGGGATCCTCTAGAACCCGGTTACTTTTGATAGGACAGGTCTTAACCAGCGAAACTGAAAGAGGGTAGTACCTGAACTTCATGTTGGCCTAAACTCTAAGGGCTGTCTTGTGTGACTTGTGTGCATTCATACTTGAACTACTTGCATACTTGTTATCTAACAACACGAGTTTCCTTGCAGGTTTTGTCTACAGTCATTAATTGGGACTCATTACAGGGCCTACTTACATCACTTCATGCATAGCATAACATCATACCATTGCACACATCCTGCATAAGGACTAATCTATTTCAAGGATCTCAAGGGTCTGTGATGCAGGTCATGATGAATCAGAATTCCTAGCAAGGGGCAAAAGGGGATTTATTTTCCTCTAGCCAAGGTTGATAACTTGAGTCAGGGGCTATGACCCACTCGATATGGTGAGCCTTGACTCTTGAAGAAGGACTCTCAACAAAATGAAGTTCCTTCGATCAAGCTACAAAATTCAAGTTCTAAAAATCTTTCTTGTTTATCCCGCGAGATCCTTGAAAACATTGCATGCATATCATACATATCATTGCATTACAGGTACCCTTGTTACAGGTCACTTACCTTCTTTGTTGTTTATTTCAGCAATGGCTTCCCAACAAGATAACCAGGGTCTTCATGCTCAAGAGACTCAGTTCAGGGAGATCTTTCTAAGCCTATCCAAGGGGCGGGAAGAGTTGAGGACACTCCTCATGGGGAATTTTGCCAAGAACAGTCCCGAAGATGATAAGGACGAACGGCTGAAAAGTCTGCAAGATGAGGTAGATACAATAAGAACCCAGATGCCTGGGAAAATGGCTCTCATTCAAGGATTAGCTCGGGAGCAAGAAGAGTTGAGGACCATGATCAGTCAGCTTCATCAAGACATGAAGCAACCAGTCCAAGTCAGGGACCAGGTCATTGATCAGCTTCCAAGAGGATAAGAGTCTGGTATGGTGAAGAATAGACCTCTCCAAATTGCTACCGCTTCACAGGTCCAACCACAACCTCGTCCAGAGCAACAGGTTGATCAGAGTAAGCCAAACAAGCCCAGGAGGCAATCCACCCAGCTCAACATGTCGTTGTTTCAAGCTTTACAACACCTGTTGAGATTGAATCCGATTACACTAAGGGCTCCTCCCCGTAACCCCAACATCTCTGCTCCTAACTATCATCCCAACAAAAGATGTGCGTACCACTCTGATAGTCCTGGACATGACACTGCCGACTGCTGGGCTCTGAAGAACAAGGTCCAGGACCTGATTAATGAAGGAGCAGTGAATTTCACCCAAGAGGGTCAGGCTGAGTTCTTCTACCATCCCTGCAGGATTCACCATTTGAAGTGACAAATCCTGAGACGAGAAGACTTTTTGTCCATTGGAATTTTCAAGTTGTAATTTTTATTTGATTGTTTAAATAATTATTCTCATGGCAAACGTTATTACTTTATCAATGCATCGCATATGTCTGCTTTGAATCAATATATTCGCATTCGCTATATTCAAACTGCTTTCATTTTTTTTTTGTGATGTTCAAACTCTCGATTAATAACTCTAAGCCTCTTGAGGGAGGATGACGAAAACGATACCATAATCTACAGTATGCTTTTGAACAAACCCCGCTGATGAGGTACAGGCATTGTTTCAATTCCTAAAACACTGGAGTTATAAGGAAGATAATCCCTCGTCAACCCCTTTGAGCTAAAGAAGTAGGAGTTTCTCTTTTTCACAAAAAAATTAAAACCTTTAATCATAACCTGGGGCAGGGTAGTTTTCTCAGTTGATCCAGGTGCACAATGGATGATGTCAAAAGGGTCCTTACAAAACAAAAGACAGTGATGGTTCCGAATAATCATAACGACAGGCAGTCGTAATCTCTCAAACTAAAAGCCCAATAAGTCAAAACCTATGAAGGAGACTTGCAAAACCGGGGCATCCCGCTGACTGTAATTACAAAAAGAAACAGTTCAGGCAAAAAACAGGGATAACGAAATAAAAAAGAAAGAGGTCCTACAAACCCTCAACAAAAAAAGAAATGACTGCCTATTCAAAATAAACTATCAGTATCCGAACCATCATTGGAATGTCAGGACAAAGACTCAAACAAAGTCTAATGCACGATCAGTTGAGTTTAGGATTGAAGAACGTCACGAAGAACGGGTGGGTACAAATAAATTTTGAGCCTTTATCCTTTGTTTCTCAAACCATGAACCAGGCCATGTTATAACCCTCAAAAGTCCTAGCTAAAGCATGGGTTAGTTCGAAAGCATACTGTTACGAAAGGTATCCTGACTCCTTAAGGCTTATGATAAAATAACGAGTAGACATCACAGTTTACAAAAAAAATTCACTTGTTTTTGTGAAAAAATGCATTTTCAAAAACTTCAAAGACAGGCATAAGCTTTGCAATTTTAGTATAACATTGCTTGCATATGAATATTCGTTTGAACAGCATAGAAGTTCGCACGACGAATGCCTAATGAACAATAGCACCTCCAATCAAGGAGCATGGCATGGTCATTGTCCATCATCTGGGGCAGTTAAGTTAAGATTCGGAGAATCTCTCAAAAGGCCAACCAGCTTGGGGCAAATCTCCATCTGGATCACTTGGGGCATTGGACAGGAATTCTAGCAACGAATCTTGCACGATCAAACATCTTTTGGTAGCATGGCGACATAACACTACTGACAGGGGCACCTCCATACATCCTGAGAGCATGGACATAGTCGAAAAAAATACTGCGCATAATCAAAGACCCGCTAGGTTGACACACCTAGCAAAAAATAAGGGCTTCCCGGCGAACCAAAAGGGTTCAGGCAAAATAAGGGATGAAAATGAAAAAAAATCTGTACACCCGGCAAGTCGAAAACCTAAAAAGGCGGCTTGGGCAAAAATGGGTATCCCGTTGGATTGAAAACCCGAAAGGGCGGTCCAGGCAAAAGTTAGGGATCAAAAGCGTACGACTATGTCCCATCATCTCGTCACTGGCCTACCAGAAGAAGATTTGTCAATCGGCAGTTATCAAGCACCTCCACAAGGTATCTTCTTCTCCCACATCAGAAACAGGGGCAATAATGAGTTGTCCAAGCGATCTAGTTGTTCTGTTAACCAAGGTACCAAGGTAGGTTCGGCTGAAGAACATAACCAAGAGGCCCCCACTCCCCGGGAGTAAGACAAGGTTCAACAATAATCTCCCCCGAGCAGAGTTGGTCTCCCGTCAGCCCTGACAAGGTACAGTATCTCCAGCAAGTCAACAACGCTCTCCCCAAGCAGAGTTAGCCTACTGTCAGCCTTAAGGAAGTTGGGTATCCCCAGAAAATCTCAATATTCCCCAACGGAGTATACAGTTGTTCCTAAGAAAGCATCCCCGGCAGTCTTGATCTAAGATTGTTCCCCGGCGGAATACCAGACACCCCAGTGGAGCCACTTCCCCAGTGCAGTCCAAAAGTCTCCCCATGAGAGTTGTATCAATCTCCCCAGTAGATTCTGGAAGCTTATCCCCAGTAGATTCTGGAAGCTTATCCCCAGTAGATTCTGGAAGCTTATCCCCAGTAGATTCTGGAAGCTTATCCCCTGCAGAGCACGAACACGTCTCCCCGGCTTTATTCAAAGGTTATTCCCCACCAGGGTATAACTGGGTTATCCTCATCTAATTACCACGGAAAGATCGTCCTCGGCGAAGTTCTTCCTACCCCCAGTGGAGTCCATCAAAATTCCCCAACATAACATATCAACGAAATCCCCAACGGAGTTCTCATCAAAACCTCAGCGAAGTATCTCTTCCCACGGAGTAATTCCCCGCAGAGTAATCTCTTCGCCAAGTTTATTCCCCAACGGAGTCATCTTCTTCTACTGGTTTATTCTTGCAACCATCATCCCCGGCGGAATGAAGATCTTTAATCTTCAACATCAGCCCAGGATTCAACTTCCCGGCATTCGTCAAGGATTTATTTTCCAAGACGAAAACACATTCATAAACATATCACATTTCATACATCCTGCTTACATACATGATAAAGTGCATACGACACTATCTCATTGAGAACATCATGACATCATGCATTTCATACATCATGACATTGCGTACAACTGATGTTTTGCCTTTTCAGGAAAAAGGTCAATCCAAAGATGATTACTATCAACCATCGCAATTCCAGATTCGATTCCTGTATCTAGCCAGGGCACGTCTGAAGAGTTTGAAGATTCAATACCTGTATCCAGCCAGGGTAAATCTGCAGACGACTAATTCCAGATTCGATACCTGTATCTAGCCAGGGCACGTATGAAGAGTTTGAAGATTCGATACCTGTATCCAGCCAGGGCAAATCTGTAGACGACTAATTCCAGATTCGATTCTTGTATCTAGCCAGGGCACGTCTGAAGAGTTTGAAGATTCGATACCTGTATCCAGCCAGGGCAAATCTGTAGACGACTAATTCCAGATTTGATTCCTGTATCTAGCCAGGGCACGTCTGAAGAGTTTGAAGATTCGATACCTGTATCCAGCCAAGCAATATCTGTAGACGACTAATTCCAGATTCGATTCCTGTATCTAGCCAGGGCACGTCTGAAGAGTTTGAAGATTCCATACCTGTATCCAGCCAGGGCAAATCTGTAGACGACTAATTCCAGATTCGATTCCTGTATCTAGCCAGGGCACGTCTTAAGAGTTTGAAGATTCGATACATGTATCCAGCCAGGGAAAATCTGTAGACGACTAATTCCATATTCGATTCCTGTATCTAGCCAGGGCCCGTCTGAAGAGTTTGAAGATTCTATACCTGTATCCAGCCAGGGCAAATCTGTAGATGACTAATTCCAGATTCGATTCCTGTATCTAGCAAGGGCACGTCTGAAGAGTTTGAAGATTCGATACCTGTATCCAGCCAGGGAAAATCTGTAGACGACTAATTCCAGATTCGATTCCTGTATCTAGCCAGGGCATGTCTGAAGAGTTTGAAGATTCGATACATGTATCCAGCCAGGGAAAATCTGTAGACGACTAATTCCAGATTCGATTCCTGTATCTAGCCAGGGCACGTCTTAAGAGTTTGAAGATTCGATACATGTATCCAGCCAGGGAAAATCTGTAGACGACTAATTCCAGATTCGATTCCTGTATCTAGCCAGGGCACGTCTGAAGAGTTTGAAGATTCGATACCTGTATCCAGCCAGGGCAAATCGGTAGACGACTAATTCCAGATTCGATTCCTGTATCTAGCCAGGGCACTTCTGAAGAGTTTGAAGATTCGATAGCTGTATCCAGCCAGGGCAAATCTATAGACGACTAATTCCAGATTCGATTCCTGTATCCATCTAGGGCACGTCTGAAGAGTTTGAAGATTCGATACCTGTATCCAGCCAGGGAAAATCTGTAGACGACTAATTCCAGATTCGATTCCTGTATCTAGCCAGGGCACGTCTGAAGAGTTTGAAGATTCGATACCTGTATCCAGCCAGGGAAAATCTGTAGACGACTAATTCCAGATTCGATTCCTGTATCTAGCCAGGGCACGTCTGAAGAGTTTGAAGATTCGATACTTGTATCCAGCCAGGGCACGTCTGTAAGCAACCTTTTGAAGTTCCAGATTCGATACCTGTATCTAGCCAGGGCATGTCTGTGAGCGACTGAGTGAAGATCAACACCTGTAACAGGCCAGGAAATTATCTTTCTCAGGTACGCAAGTTCTCGCTAAGGAATCTCTTACGCGATCGACACCCCCGATGGCATCTATAAGCCCATCTCCACAACTATCCATTACCTTTCCAAATGGCATCTATAAGCCCATTCCCGACAAGGTTCTGTCATGTCTCCAGATGGCATCTATAAGCCCGTCCACCTACCAACAGTCTCCAGATGGCATCTATAAGCCCATCCCCCCTATCCACCCTCTTTCCAAATGGCATCTATAAGCCCATTCTCGCCATCACACTGCTGATACTCTACTATGTGAGTGCAAATTTCTGGGCACTCTAGTGTTCAATCATCTTCCACCTTCGGATCACGAAAGGCACGCAAGCCAATCTACATCCTCAGGTCTAAGAAGATTGAACAGGGGCAACTGTTGTACCCAAAAATTTTCCCTCCCATATTCTTCAAGATTTGTCAAAATCAATCTTCAAATGCTTCAAGATTCCTCAAGGGTTGCACAGTTCAACCATCCTCCTAAGCCAGTCAAAATTAGGGTTTTGGTTCTTACAAGGAAGTTGAGGTTTTCAAGGGCTCAATCAAGTCCCACATGCCTATAAACATTGTCAAGCATCCATATGCCAAGTTTCAAGGCTCACAAGGTCAAGTGGCACAGTCAAAAACCCTAATTGCTTCACAATCAACTACAGGGGCAAAATGGTCATTTGGCAGTCAAAAGTCAAAATTTTTGGTCAACATCTTATTTTGAAGCTACAATAATCATTTGATCAAGTCTTGATCATGATTCCACATGCATGGGTCAAAAATCATCAAGATGCAAAAGTTTCCATTTTTGGACAGGTGAAAAGTCAACTGTAACTTGACCAAGGCAGAACTTTTGCATGGTTCATCAGAAAAATCCCATCCAATGCTCATTTTGAAGGGGATGACATTTCCTACAACTCATCTTCACATTCCAAGTCCAAGAAATGCTCCCACAAAAAGTTACCAATTTCAACATTATAGGTCATTTTCAAAAGTCAACAAAAAGGCACTTTAAGTCAACGACCATAACTTGAGATTGGTAAATTCAAATGACATGGGACCAAAGGCATTGGTTAGAGGACTTAAAGACCTTTCCAAAATGTCCAAGAACATGTTCATATGATCAAAATTGAGCAAGATATGCATTGGAGAAGTTGGGAAATTTTCATGAAATGGCAAAAGTCAACTATCCTTAAAACTTCAATTTTTGACAAAAGGGCCCACTTTCTTCCACTTGATTCAGCCTTGTCATGCCACCCACGTGTCCCATGATCAATTTCAAGATTAAACATTAATTTTTCTATTTTTATTTAATTTTATTTGATTTAATTCATTTTAAATCCATAAAATTTAAATAAAATCAAAAAAATTAATTAAATAACATCTTTTGATTTGAATGACTTTTATGTGTCATGAACAACCTACCAATTTCGTGCTAGGGCCATTTTAAGGATGAAAATTCAAATTTGAACAAAATTAGAAAATGCTTTAATGGTGGTTATGAAGAAATCAAAAAACATCATTGCAATGGATCATTGGCTCTTAATGTGACTTATTCTCATTCATACATACATATGCAAGTGTTCCATACCTCAAGCACGACCTAGAGTTCATTGAAACGGCCAGAACCATATTCAAAAATCAAGCAAAAAAGTCAAATCCTAATTCTACCTTCCAGGCCATTTCAAGGAGATTTAAAGGTTCAAATACCTTGCTGGACCTTCCAGGAACCTATTGCGATCAAGAACGAGCTCTAACACTCAAGGAATCATTCACTTCAGTCGCACGGTTTGTCTAACTTTTTCAAATTCGAAACTCATAATTCTTGCACATTTAACATGATATAATTGTTGTTTTGTATTGCTAATGCTCTTCTGAAGCTAATGGTATAAGGCAATTGCATTTTGGAGCCCTGAATCACAAACCACCATGGATGATTTTTAGGTTTTCAAAGCTTTCGAATTGGGGGTTTCTCATATAGGAAAAATTAGGCTTGGAAAGACCCATGGTTGAAATCAGGAGATCAGTACGAACACATCCCAACCCTCGCGCCTTTTTTATGTTACGTGTAGAGCTAATCGCTATTTTCTGCAGTTTCACTTTGTGGGGGTTTAAAACCCCCGCTATCTAACTTTCATTTTACAGGAAAATACGAAGAAGATGACTGCATGTTGCCATGTGGTTGGTGGGTTTGAATATAGCGCGCGTTTTGTTTTTTTGTTCAGCATTTGATTTGCTTTTTCTTATATTATATTATTTGCATATTATAATAACAAATGCAGCACAATGGCTCAGTGGAAAGGGACGTGTTTGTGCATCATTGGGACATGGGTTCGATTCCCAGGTCCCTCAAAGGCTTGTTAATATTTTTTCCAACATGTTCATATGCAGTCTTCCAAATAACCAACACCATATGCCCTCATGCATCAACGTGCCATGTGTCCAGTCCCACAGATCTGAAGGCCAATGAATGAAGGAACACCATGCTCATGAGTCAACACATCTCCAGGCAGTCTCAAAGGTCAAACAAGGTTGGCTTCTTGATGGGCTCAGATTGCCAATACACCCTCAATTCTGGCCCAACACCCCTATGGTTCTATTTTATTTTCTTTTGTTTTCTTTTCCTTTTTTTATTTTCTTTTAACTAATTTTTAATTATTATCATTATTGTTAATTAACCTAACAAACTTATTTTTTCCATAAAATTCAAAAAAACAAAAAAAAAACATTTTATTATTTATTAACTTATTTTGTAAATAAATGTAAATTAAATTAAATTAGTTTAATTAGTTAACTTTAATACCTTTTTACAATAAATAAAATAATTTAGACTTAGGCTTTTCTTTTGACATTTTTAATTCCTTTTTTTTATTTTATTTCATTAAAACATAAAAACACAAAAAAATATTTCCTTAATTAATTAATTAATTAGTTATTAGTTTCAATTTCATTAATTACAAAAAAGGACAAAAATTTAATTCTTATTCAAAAAAGGGTCAAAACCCTAAGATGTTCCAATTTAATTCTTTCGCGCATTATTCTTATTTTGACTATTTATGTAACTGTTTCCGAATATGTAATAGTAATTAGGTTTATCTCTTTATTGCTTTAAATTCTCGCACTTTATTTTTCAAAACGGGTTTTTGTTTTTGGCGATGTATAGACCCGCGCCTTGTAATAGCTAGATTTACATTCCTGCAATTTATTTTCCGCACTCCTAACTGTTAATAAATGCATGAAAGAATGTATGTAAATAAAACCAATTTGTAGCTCACAAATAACATATACAAGACAAACATTAACAGAAAAAAACAAAACACAAGCACATGCCACTCCTAGGGTACGCCTCACCGGTTGCCTCGAACGTGGTCATCAAGTATAGGACGTCTTAGAGGTCTCCCTTCTGTCTAAAAGATCCAGTTGCCTTGAAACGGTTGCCTCGGATAAAAGGATCTAGGACATTAGGGTTACTTCTAAGATATCCTACCATTGCTTTGGTGACCACACTATCCCTAATAATCGAATTGACCTGAATACCTCCAACGATGGTGCTATCTACCTCTCAACGGTGGGATAGCATTATCTAAAGGACTCTTACACAGCCTAATTCCTTAGAGTAGGTAGATTCTCCTGGGTACTTGCTCTTTTCAAACAAACAAAACAACTTTTCGCACCCACACTTTCAAAAAGTTTTCAAACAAATCTTTCATACACTCTTGAGGACAGATACAAGAGTTACTTAGGAATTTTTCAAATGAAACTTTTTCAAAACCCACACACACTTGAAAGGCAAACAAATTTTGAAAACATAAGAGCAAGTACCTAAGAGCCCATGGATAACCATGGATAGAAAGGGTGCTAACACCTTCCCTTTCTATAAATCTACCTCCCGAACCGAGAAACATTCTCAAAGAAGGAATTTTGCTGTGCTTTTGTCCTTTCCATGTTGGAGAACATAAAAGACGGTGGCGACTCTTGCTTACCGCGACATCTCGCGAACCAGCTTAAAAACAATCAGTTCTATTTCCACCGATCACAGAACTGGAGACTCTGCTGGGGATAATATAAAAGTGAGGTGTACCTTAGGATTAGATCATACTTATGTTTTCAATTGCTTTGATTTGATTGCTTTATATTCGTGGGCTTTGCATTGGAGTTTCATAGATCATAACCCGGGTCTGGGGATACCCTTTTAGGTAGCATAAGCTGTGAGGGACCTGTCCGGCGTAGACCGACACAGGTGAAGCAGTGGCTACATTGATGTGGCACCTTGGTCTGTACCGATATCCCTTGTGTTGCAACGAGGAGAATATGGGTCTTCCGAGGAGTCATTAAGCACCAACCGACCTTAGAACCCTAAATTGACCCAACTTAGCCATAGAACAGTAGCAGTATGCTACACCCATTGAGGCTGAACTCTCGCGATGGTTCTGGCCACAAGAAAGGTTGCGACGCTGGAGTTATGACCGATTGAGGGTAGTCAGTGATATTGGGATCCTCTAAAACCTGGTTACTTTTGATAGGACAGGTCTTAACCAGCGAAATTGAAAGATGGTAGTACCTGAACTTCATGCTGGCCTAAACTCTAAGGGTTGTCTTGTGTGACTTGTGTGCCTTCATACTTGAACTACTTGCATACTTGTTATCTAACAACACGAGTTTCCTTGCAGGTTTTGTCTACATTCCTTAATTGGGACTCATTACAGGGCCTACTTACATCACTTCATGCATAGCATAACATCATACCATTGCACACATCCTGCATAAGGACTAATCCATTTCAAGGATCTCAAGGGTCTGTGATGCAGGTCATGATGAATCAGAATTCCTAGCAAGGGGCAAAGGGGATTTATTTTCCTCTAGCCAAGGTTGATAACTTGAGTCAGGGGCTATGACCCACTCGATATGGTGAGCCTTGACTCTTGAAGAAGGACTCTCAACAAAATGAAGTTCCTTCGATCAAGCTACAAAATTCAAGTTCTAAAAATCTTTCTTGTTTATCCCGCGAGATCCTTGAAAACATTGCATGCATATCATACATATAATTGCATTACAGGTACCCTTGTTACAGGTCACTTACCTTCTTTGATGTTTATTTCAGCAATGGCTTCCCAACAAGATAACCAGGGTCTTCATGCTCAAGAGACTCAGTTCAGGGAGATCTTCCTAAGCCTATCCAAGGGGCAGGAAGAGTTGAGGACACTCCTCATGGGGAATTTTGCCAAGAACAGTCCCGAAGATGATAAGGACGAACGGCTGAAACGTCTGCAAGCTGAGGTAGATACAATGAGAACCCAGATGCTGGGGAAAATGGCTCTCATCCAAGGATTAGCTCGGGAGCAAGAAGAGTTGAGGACCATGATCAGTCAGCTTCATCAAGACATGAAGCAACCAGTCCAAGTCAGAGACCAGGTCATTGATCAGCTTCCAAGAGGACAAGAGTCTGGTATGGTAAAGAATAGACCTCTCCAAATTTCTACCGCTTCACAGGTCCAACCACAACCTCGCCCAGAGCAACAGGTTGATCAGAGTAAGCCAAACAAGCCCATGAGGCAATCCACCCAGCTCAACCTGTCGCTGTTTCAAGCTTTACAACACATGTTGAGATTGAATCTGATTACACTAAGGGCTCCTCCCCGTAACCCCTACATCTCTGCTCCTAACTATCATCCCAACAAAAGATGTGCATACCACTCTGATAGTCCTGGACATGACACTGCCGACTGCTGGGCTCTGAAGAACAAGGTCCAGGACCTGATTAATGAAGGAGCAGTGAATTTCACCCAAGAGGGTCAGGCTGAGTTCTTCTACCATCCCTGCAGGATTCACCATTTGAAGTGACAAATCCTGAGACGAGAAGACTTTTTGTCCATTGGAATTTTTAAGTTGTAATTTTCTTTTGATTGTTCAAATAATTATTGTCATGGCAAACGTTATTACTTTATCAATGCATCGCATATGTCTGCTTTGAATCAATATATTTGCATTCACTATATTCAAACTGATTTCATTTTTTTGTGATGTTCAAACTCTCGATTAATAACTCTAAGCCTCTTGAGGGAGGATGACGAAAACGATACCACAATCTACACTATGCTTTTGAACAAACCCCGCTGATGAGGTACAGGCATTGTTTCAATTCCTAAAACACTGGAGTTATAAGGAAGATAATCCCTCGTCAACCCATTTGAGCTAAAGAAGTAGGAGTTTCTCTTTTTCACAAAAAAATTAAAACCTTTAATCATAACCTGGGGCAGGGTAGTTTTCTCAGTTGATCCAGGTGCACAATGGATGACGTCAAAAGGGTCCTTACAAAACAAAAGACAGTGATGGTTCCGATTAATCATAACGACAGGCAGTCCTAATCTCTCAAACTAAAAGCCCAATAAGTCAAAACCTATGAAGGAGACTTGCAAAACTGGGGCATCCCGCTGACTGTAATTACAAAAAGAAACAGTTCAGGCAAAAAACAGGGATAACGAAATCAAAAAGAAAGAGGTCCTACAAACCCTCAACAAAAAAAGAAATGACTGCCTATTCAAAATAAACTATCAGTATCCGAACCATCATTGGAATGTCAGGACAAAGACTCAAACAAAGTCTAATGCACGATCAGTTGAGTTTAGGATTGAAGAACGTCACGAAGAACGGGTGGGTACAAATAAATTTTGAGCCTTTATCCTTTGTTTCTCAAACCATGAACCAGGCCATGTTATAATCCTCAAAAGTCCTAGCTAAAGCATGGGTTAGTTCGAAAGCATACTGTTACGAAAGGTATCCTGACTCCTTAAGGCTTGTGATAAAATAACGAGTAGACATCACAGTTTACAAAAAAATTCACTTGTTTTTGTGAAAAAATGCATTTTCAAAAACTTCAAAGACGGGCATAAGCTTTGCACTTTTAGTATAACATTGCTTGCATATGAATATTCGTTTGAACAGCATAGAAGTTCGCACGACGAATGCCTAATGAACAAAAGCACCTCCAATCAAGGAGCATGGCATGGTCATTGTCCATCATCTGGGGCAGTTAAGTCAAGATTCCGAGAATATCTCAAAAGGCCAACCAGCTTGGGGCAAATCTCCATCTGGATCACTTGGGGCATTGGACAGGAATTCTAGCAACGAATCTTGCACGATCAAACATCTTTTGGTAGCATGGCGACACAACACTACTGACAGGGGCACCTCCCTACATCCTGAGAGCACGGACATAGTCGAAAAAAATACTGCGCATAATCAAAGACCCGCTAGGTTGACACACCTAGGAAAAAATAAGGGCTTCCCGGCGAACCAAAAGGGTTCAGGCAAAATAAGGGATGAAAATGAAAAAAAAATTGTACACCCGGCAAGTCGAAAACCTAAAAAGGCGGCTTGGGCAAAAATGGGTATCCCGTTGGATTGAAAACCCGAAAGGGCGGTCCAGGAAAAAGTTAGAGATCAAAAGCGTACGACTATGTCCCGTCATCTCGTCACTGGCCTACCAGAAGAAGATTTGTCAATCGGCAGTTATCAAGCACCTCCACAAGGTATCTTCTTCTCCCACATCAGAAACAGGGGCAATAATGAGTTGTCCAAGCGATCTAGTTGTTCTGTCAACCAAGGTACCAAGGTAGGTTCGGCTGAAGAACATAACCAAGAGGCCCCCACTCCCCGGGATTAAGACAAGTTTCAACAATACTCTCCCCCGAGCAGAGTTGGTCTCCCGTCAGCCCAGACAAGGTACAGTATCTCTAGCAAGTCAACAACGCTCTCCCCAAGCAGAGTTAGCCTACTGTCAGCCTTAAGGAAGTTGGGTATCCCCAGAAAATATCAATATTCCCCAGCGGATTATACAGTTGTTCCTAAGCAAGCATCCCCGGCAGTCTTGATCTAAGATTGTTCCCCGGCGGAATACCAGACACCCCAGTGGAGCCACTTCCCCAGTGCAGTCCAAAAGTCTCCCCATGAGAGTTGCATCAATCTCCCCAGTAGATTCTGGAAGCTTATCCCCAGTAGATTCTGGAAGCTTATCCCCAGTAGATTCTGGAAGCTTATCCCCAGTAGATTCTGGAAGCTTATCCCCTGCAGAGCACGAACGCGTCTCTCCGGCTTTATTCAAAGGTTATTCCCCACCAGGGTATAACTGGGTTATCCTCAGCTAATTACCACGGAAAGATCGTCCTCGGCGAAGTTCTTCCTACCCCCAGTGGAGTCCATCAAAATTCCCCAACATAACATATCAACGAAATCCCCAACGGAGTTCTCATCAAAACCTCAGCGAAGTATCTCTTCCCACGGAGTAATTCCCCGCAGAGTAATCTATTCGCCAAGTTTATTCCCCAACGGAGTCATCTTCTCCTACTGGTTTATTCTTGCAACCATCATCCCCGGCGGAATGAAGAACTCTAATCTTCAACATCAGCCCAGGATTCAACTTCCCGGCATTCGTCAAGGATTTATTTTCCTAGACGAAAACACATTCATAAACATATCACATTTCATACATCCTGCTTACATACATGATAAAGTGCATACGACACTATCTCATTGAGAACATCATGACATCATGCATTTCATACATCATGACATTGCGTACAACTTATGTTTTGCCTTTTCAGGAAAAAGGTCAATCCAAAGATGATTACTATCAACCATCGCAATTCCAGATTCGATTCCTGTATCTAGCCAGGGCACGTCTGAAGAGTTTGAAGATTCGATACCTGTATCCAGCCAGGGCAAATCTGCAGATGACTAATTCCAGATTCGATTCCTGTATCTAGCTAGGGCACGTCTGAAGAGTTTGAAGATTCGATACCTGTATCCAGCCAGGGCAAATCTGTAGACGACTAATTCCAAATTCGATTCCTGTATCTAGCCAGGGCACGTCTGAAGAGTTTGAAGATTCGATACATGTATCCAGCCAGGGAAAATCTGTAGACGACTAATTCCATATTCGAGTCCTGTATCTAGCCAGGGCACGTCTGAAGAGTTTGAAGATTCGATACCTGTATCCAGCCAGGGAAAATCTGTAGACGACTATATCCATATTCGATTCCTGTATCTAGCCAGGGCACGTCTGAAGAGTTTGAAGATTCGATACCTGTATCCAGCCAGGGCAAATCTGTAGACGACTAATTCCAGATTCGATTCCTGTATCTAGCCAGGGCACGTCTGAAGAGTTGGAAGATTCGATACCTGTATCCAGCCAGGGCAAATCGGTAGACGACTGATTCCAGATTCGATTCCTGTATCTAGCCAGGGCACGTCTGAAGAGTTTGAAGATTCGATACCTGTATCCAGCCAGGGCAAATCTGTAGACGACTAATTCCAGATTCGATTCATGTATCTAGCCAGGGCACGTCTGAAGAGTTTGAAGATTCGATACCTGTATCCAGCCAGGGCAAATCTGTAGATGACTAATTCCAGATTCGATTCCTGTATCTAGCCAGGGCACATCTGAAGAGTTTGAAGATTCGATACCTGTATCCAGCCAGGGCAAATCGGTAGACGACTAATTCCAGATTCGATTCCTGTATCTAGCCAGGGAACTTCTGAAGAGTTTGAAGATTCGATACTTGTATCCAGCCAGGGCAAATCTGTAGACGACTAATTCCAGATTCGATTCCTGTATCCAGCTAGGGCACGTCTGAAGAGTTTGAAGATTCGATACCTGTATCCAGCCAGGGAAAATCTTTAGACGACTAATTCCAGATTCGATTCCTGTATCTAGCCAGGGCACGTCTGAAGAGTTTGAAGATTTGATACCTGTATCCAGCCAGGGAAAATCTGTAGACGACTAATTCCAGATTCGATTCCTGTATCTAGCCAGGGCACGTCTGAAGAGTTTGAAGATTCAATACCTGTATCCAGCCAGGGCACGTCTGTAAGCAACCTTTTGAAGTTCCAGATTCGATACCTGTAACTAGCCAGGGCATGTCTGTGAGCGACTGAGTGAAGATCAACACCTGTAACAGGCCAGAAAATTATCTTTCTCAGGTACGCAAGTTCTCGCTAAGGAATCTCTTACGCGATCGACACCCCCGATGGCATCTATAAGCCCATCTCCATAACTATCCATTACCTTTCCAAATGGCATCTATAAGCCCATTCCCGACAAGGTTCTGTCACGTCTCCAGATGGCATCTATAAGCCCGTCCACCTACCAACAGTCTCTAGATGGCATCTATAAGCCCATCCCCCCTATCCACCATCTTTCCAAATGGCATCTATAAGCCCATTCCCGCCATCACACTGCTGATACTCTACTATGTGAGTGCAAATTTCTGGGCACTCTAGTGTTCAATCATCTTCCACCTTCGGATCACGAAAGGCACGCAAGCCAATCTACATCCTCAGGTCTAAGAAGATTGAACAGGGGCAACTGTTGTACCCAAAAATTTGCCCTCCCATATTCTTCAAGATTTGTCAAAATCAATCTTCAAATGCTTCAAGATTCCTCAAGGGTTGCACAGTTCAACCATCCTCCTAAGCCAGTCAAAATTAGGGTTTTGGTTCTTACAAGGAAGTTGAGGTTTTCAAGGGCTCAATCAAGTCCCACATGCCTATAAACATTGTCAAGCATCCAGATGCCAAGTTTCAAGGCTTACAAGGTCAAGTGGCACAGTCAAAAACCCTAATTGCTTCACAATCAACTGCAGGGGCAAAATGGTCATTTGGCAGTCAAAAGTAAAAAAATTTGGTCAACATCTTATTTTGAAGCCACAATCATCATTTGATCAAGTCTTGATCATGATTCCACAAGCATGGCTCAAAAATCATCAAGATGCAAAAGTTTCCATTTTTGGACAGTTGAAAAGTCAACTGTAACTTGACCAAGGCATAACTTTTTCATGGTTCATCAGAAAAATCCCATCCAATGCTCATTTTGAAGGGGATGACATTTCCTACAACTCATCTTCACATTCCAAGTCCAAGAAATGATCCCACAAAAAGTTACCAATTTCAACATTATAGGTCATTTTCAAAAGTCAACAAAAAGGCACTTTAAGTCAAAGACCATAACTTGATATTGGTAAATTCAAATGACATGGGACAAAAGGCATTGGTTAGAAGACTTCAAGACCTTTCCAAAATGTCCAAGAACATGTTCATATGATCAAAATTGAGCAAGATATGCATTGGAGAAGTTGGGAAATTTTCATGAAATGGCAAAAGTCAACTATCCTTAAAACTTCAATTTTTGACAAAAGGGCCCACTTTCTTCCACTTGATTCAGCCTTGTCATGCCACCCACGTGTCCCATGATCAATTTCAAGATTAAACATTAATTTTTCTATTTTTATTTAATTTTATTTGATTTAATTCATTTTAAATCCATAAAATTCAAATAAAATCAAAAAAATTAATTAAATAACATCTTTTGATTTGAATGACTTTTATGTGTCATGAACAACCTACCAATTTCGTGCTAGGGCCATTTTAAGCATGAAAATTCAAATTTGAACAAAATTGGAAAATGCTTTAATGGTGGTTATGAAGAAATCCAAAAACATCATTGCAATGGATCATTGGCTCTTAATGTGACTTATTCTCATTCATACATACATATGCAAGTGTTCCATACCTCAAGCACGATCTAGAGTTCAATGAAACGGCCAGAACCATATTCAAAAATCAAGCAAAAAAGTCAAATCCTAATTCTACCTTCCAGGCCATTTCAAGGAGATTTAAAGGTTCAAATACCTTGCTGGACCTTCCAGGAACCTATTGCGATCAAGAACGAGCTCTAACACTCAAGGAATCATTCACTTCAGTCACACGGTTTGTCTAACTTTGTCAAATTCGAAACTCATAATTCTTGCACATTTAACATGATATAATTGTTGTTTTGTATTGCTAACGCTCTTCTGAAGCTAATGGTATAAGGCAATTGCATTTTGGAGCCCTGAATCACAAACCACCATGGATGATTTTTAGGTTTTCAAAGCTTTCGAATTGGGGGTTTCTCATATAGGAAAAATTAGGCTTGGAAAGACCCATGGTTGAAATCAGGAGATCAGTACGAACACATCCCAACCCTCGCGCCTTTTTTATGTTACGTGTAGAGCTAATCGCTATTTTCTGCAGTTTCACTTTGTGGGGGTTTAAAACCCCCGCTATCTAACTTTCATTTTACAGGAAAATACGAAGAAGATGACTGTGTGTTGCCATGTGGTTGGTGGGTTTGAATATAGCGCGCGTTTTGTTTTTTTGTTCAGCATTTGATTTGCTTTTTCTTATATTATATTATTTGCATATTATAATAACAAACGCAGCATAATGGCTCAGTGGAAAGGGACGTGTTTCTGCATCATTGGGACCTGGGTTCGATTCCCAAGTCCCCCAAAGGCTTGTTAATATTTTTTCCAACATGTTCCTATGCAGTCTTCCAAATAACCAACACCATATACCCTCATGCATCAACGTGCCATGTGTCCAGTCCCACAGATCTGAAGGCCAATGAATGAAGGAACACCATGCTCATGAGTCAACGCATCTCCAGGCAGTCTCAAAGGTCAAACAAGGCTGGCTTCTTGATGGGCTCAGATTGCCAATACACCCTCAATTCTAGCCCAACACCCCTATGGTTCTATTTTATTTTCTTTTGTTTTCTTTTCCTTTTTTTATTTTCTTTTAAATAATTTTTAATTATTATCATTATTGTTAATTAACCTAACAAACTAATTTTTTCCATAAAATTCAAAAAAACAAAAAAAAAACATTTTATTATTTATTAACTTATTTTGTAAATAAATGTAAATTAAATTAAATTAGTTTAATTAGTTTACTTTAATACCTTTTTACAATAAATAAAATAATTTAGACTTAGGCTTTTCTTTTGACATTTTTAATTCCTTTTTTTATTTTATTTCATTAAAACATAAAAACACAAAAAATATTTCCTTAATTAATTAATTAATTAGTTATTAGTTTCAATTTCATTAATTACAAAAAAGGACAAAAATTTAATTCTTATTCAAAAAAGGGTCAAAACCCTAAGATGTTCTAATTTAATTCTTTCGCGCATTATTCTTATTTTGACTATTTATGTAACTGTTTTCGGATATGTAATAGTAATTAGGTTTATCTCTTTATTGCTTTAAATTCTCGCACTTTATTTTTCAAAACGGGTTTTTGTTTTTGGCGATGTATAGACCCGCGCCTTGTAATAGCTATATTTACATTCCTGCAATTTATTTTCCGCACTCCTAACTGTTAAAAAATGCATGAAAGAATGTATGTAAATAAAACCAATCCGTTGCTCACAAATAACATATACAAGACAAACATTAACTGGAAAAAAACAAAACACAAGCACATGTCACTCCTAGGGTACGCCTCACCGGTTGCCTCGAACGTGGTCATCAAGTATAGGACGTCTTAGAGGTCACCCTTCTGTCTAAAAGATCCAGTTTCCTCGAAACGGTTGCCTCGGATAAAAGGATCTAGGACATTAGGGTTACTTCTAAGATGTCCTACCATTGCTTTGGTGACCACATTATCCCTAATAATCGAATTGACCCGAATACCTCCAACGATGGTGCTACCTACCTCTCAATGGTGGGATAGCATTATCTAAAGGACTCTTACACAGCCTAATTCCTTAGAGTAGGTAGATTCTCCTGGGTACTTTCTCTTTTCAAACAAACAAAACAACTTTTCGCACCCACACTTTCAAAAAGTTTTCAAACAAATCTTTCATACACTCTTGAGGACAGATACAAGAGTTACTTAGGAATTTTTCAAATGAAACTTTTTCAAAACCCACACACACTTGAAAAGAAAACAAATTTTGAAAACATAAGAGCAAGTACCTAAGAGCCCATGGATAACCATGGATAGAAAGGGTGCTAACACCTTCCCTTTCTATAAATCTACCTCCCGAACCGAGAAACATTCTCAAAGAAGGAATTTTGATGTGCTTTTGTCCTTTCCATGTTGGAGAACATAAAAGACGATGGCGACTCTTTCTTACTGCGACATTTCGCGAACCAGCTTAAAAAAATCAGTTCTATTTCCACCTATCACAATGTCGACTTTTTCTTTCTCCAGATGAGGCGGTTGCACATGAGATGCCATCTCCCTCCACCTTCGAGTGTACTCTTTGAAGGACTTTTCCTTCTTCTGGGATAAGTTTTGGAGTTGCGTGCGGGTATGCGCCATATCCAGGTTGTATTTATACTACTTCAGGAACGCATTGGTAACATCTTCCCATGTTTTTATGTGCGACCTTTCCAACTGAATATACCAATCCAGAGATTCCTCACTCAAACTGTCTTGAAATTAATGAATCATTAACTTCTGGTTCTGGGTGTAAGCATGCATTTTCCTACAGTACATGCGCAGGTGGTTTCTCAGATAAGTGAGTCCTTTGTATCTTCCAAAGTCAGGTACTTTGAATTTCGGCGGGATTATTACATTCGGAACGAGACCCATCTCGAGGGCATCGACGTCAAAAGCATCATATACTTCCACGGCTTTTAACCTTTCTTATAGAGCTTTATATTGATTCAGTGCCAATGGGTTTTCAGCAACAAGGGTGTTAGCCACTTTTTGAGGTGCTTGATTAACATCCTCTTGATCGTGATCTCCATATTGTAATTCCAAGTAATTTTCAGCATGATTACCCATAATTTGCAGGGTGTGAGATGCCCTTGCCTTTGGTAGAGGTGGGATAAACCCTTCAGTTTCTTGTCTTGTCTTGTGTTGAGCCATGACAGATTTCAGTGGCCCTGTCTCCAGTCCTTTTTTCAGCTAGTGACCGCTCGATGCACCGATAGCTTGGGTTATTTCCTTGAAGGCTACTCTGGGACTTTGCTTTTGTCTATCAATGATGTTCTCAAATCTAGAAGAACCTGACTCATGTATCCCCTCATTGAGTCGACGTTGCTCTTAACTTGTTCCAAATCCACCTTGAAAGCTGCTTGATTCTCTTTTATTTGTTCAATGGCTCTTAGTTAGTGAGCTCTTGTTTGATACGATGGCCAAGGAGGTAGTGGTTTCCTTCTACCAATGGTTCAACTGGAAAATATTTTTGAAGAAAAATGAGTTTTTGAGTGGCGAATGGAATGTTTTTATGAGTGCATGATTATGTATGAATGATGTTAAGATTTATTCTTTACGTGTCTTATTCACTTGGGTATATATATTCTTTTTATAATATCACGTATATATTTTTTTTAGATTTTTCTTTTTTTTTATTTGGTGAGTATCTGAAAAATGAATACAAAAACAAGATAGGCAACACAATTCTTTTTATTGAAACGTCAATTGTCTTCAAAAGATAATACATTTCAGATACTGAAAAATATTACAATTTTAAAATAGTAAATTTGCTGGAAGGGAAATAAACAAAAGGAAAACAATCTTCTAAGCCCGTTTGTGAATGTCTTCTCTGAAACGATCTACCATTTACCTGCACCGCTTGAGACAATTGTCAACATCCTCTAGGAGAGGGACCATTACACTTTATGCATCCTTTAAGCTTCTGGGAATGTCTTCGATGAGGTTTTTGGCCAAGAAAGTGAGCTTCTCATGCTTATCTTTGTAGTGTCGGTATTCCTGGTAGAGGTTGAGAATTATCTTGTGATTATCCCTTCCTGCTTGGGCAATCTTTGTATAGTGATCTTCACAATACATCTTTTCAACCCTCAGCTCCGTATAGAGTCTTCGTTGTATTAGGAAGTCCTTCCGGAGGCCCTCCAGCTCGAGGCGTACCTGCTCGTACTCATCAGTTTTATGGGCCGGATTTCTTTCTGCCCTCATTTTTGTAAGGCGCTCCCTAACTTCGGATTCTTGGCTATTCTGAAGCCTGGTAGTGAGATATTTCAACTGCTCTTCCTGATCTAAAGATACTTGGGCCAAGCTTTAGATTTGAGCTCTAAACTCTTCCTCCAATACTTTCTTTTCTTGACCGACTTTTTCATACCATCTATTCAACTTTCTGATTTCATTAGCAGTATCTTCCAGCCTCTGATTATGGGAATCCAGATTAAAAATAGCACTTAACAGCCCTTCGGTCAAACGCTTCCTTTTCAAAATTTCCTTTTCAAATGCTTCGCGTTCTTTTTGAATATGTTGGTATTTCGATTCGAGTATGCGCTTTATTTGTCTTTTCTCCTTGGTAAAGTTAAGAAGATTGAATTGTAGCTCTTCCTTCTCCCTATGAGCCTATTTCAGTGCTTTTTTCAAATCATCCACTTCTTCTAAAGATATAAGAAGAGTGACTGGAACCTCTTGCTTGTATTCGAGATCTATATCAAAATGAAGTTTGATAATTTGCACCTTGTTTAGAACCCATTTAGTGTAAGGTTCTTTTTCCACTGTATTCTTACTTTCTTCTTTTCTTTTGTTAACCCTACTCCAAGACCGTATGATTTTATTGAGTAACTCTCAGTCATTTCTATCCATGTCATGAATGATCAATTGCTAGAGTTGTTCATCCGAAGGTTTGTCTTCCAGAGGATACTCTAGTTGTCTTAGGGCCAAGGTGGGATTGTAATTGATGAAGCCTTGTGACCCGATTAGTGGGACATTAGGAAAATCCCCACAACTATAGACAATATCACCAATATCTAACTTCCTGGCATACCACAACATAGAGCTAGCAGTGAGAGACCTTAACTTCTGAGGCTATTCATACTTTGTCAGATTCAGGATCAAGTAATCTTCCTTGTAAAGGTGGGTCATGAACCAGGAGTATAGAAATGGAATACAACAATTTAGGGTACCTCTTTTCTTCTCGTACCGTGTATGAATGGCGTAGTAGATATCACCAAGTAGAGATGGAGTGGTATTTGTATTAAAAGTCTTTGTACCCTAAAACACACTGATGGCTGCAGGGTCAATATAGTCTATAGATCGTGGAAATAAGATAACACCAAATGTAAGCAGCCCTAGACAGTTGACACAAGATTCCCATTCTTTGTTATTTTCCAAATCAAGAGATTTACTTTCCAGATAACACCTCTTAATTCCTCGCACTTCTCCTTCTTTCTTATAATTAAGATCAAACTCATAATAAGGGATTTTTAACCTTCGGCCAGTATTTTAATATCGACGGTTTTCCCAATACTCGTATAAGCCTTCTCTTTGGAGAAGTTTAGGATTCTGTCCAATTCTTCTAAGGTCGGAGCCAACTGAAAATATTGAAATGTGAAGCATCTCAGCGGAGGATCATAAAACTGTACTAGAGCAGAAATAACGTCCAACTGTACTTCGACTTTGGTTAAATCCAAAATATCCCCATAGGGTGAGTAAATGTTTTCATAGCCCTTTCAGATAATCTTTCCCTTATAGCTTTGATGGGTCACATCTGGCTTGTCAACATTGATACGAATGAGTTGTTTTCCTTTAGCATTCATTTCCAGATACTCACAAAAAAAATTCTATTTTTTTATATATTTCTTTTTACCCTGTGAATAAGACAAACAAAAGCAAACGATGTATGATGAACATGTGAAATGTAAAGATGTATGAATATATGAGTAAAAGGTTAAATGACAGGATTTAATAAACAGTAACCCTTAAAGGTAGGCTCTTAGATTGGTTTTATGGATATTCTACCCTCCCCATGAGGTGGTTTCCTTAAGGGTATCATGAATAACACTAGAGGGAAAGGCACTGGGGCCTCCCTTAAGTGGATTTTCTTTGCAGACCGAAGCTTTCGTCTCTATGTCATAAAAGGTCTCATCATGATATTTTAGTTTGAGGTTTATACAAAGAGTCATAGGCGTCATTCCAAAGTCCTACTTCCTAAGACGATTTATCCCCTTGGCTAATAGACGAACCTTCTTTCTAAGGGTTTAATTTTAAATATTTTTTACAAAATTTAAATCCCATCACAAATGAAATAATATAATGAAATAATAAAATAATCAAGAAATAAACAACTAAATAAAAATGAAGGAATAAAACCCCAAAATATAAAAACCCTAAAACCTAAAGGAGAGGCTTATAAACCTAGGGTTGAGTCCCCAGCAGAGTCGCCAGCTGTTACAACTGGTTTTTAAATCAGAGTCTCCACCCTTAATTTTTATCTTAATGAAAGGGAGTATAAATGAATAACCCTAAAGTTCATAGATTCTAGATTTGGACTCGGTTCTAGACGAGAGGAAGGTGTTAGGCACCCCTTATCTACCTTGTTCGCAAGGATACTAGGTTTTTAAAAGCGCGATGTTTAGGAAATAGGGTTTCAGTTTTAAACAGGGGGGAAGGGTTTTAATTTTTAATAGGGGAACTCACCACGATTTTAATCGTATGTCTACATATCCTTTTAGGAGGAATCACAGTCTCATTTCGTATTTCTTTTTCGAAAATTAATGTTGAATAAATTTATTATGAAAAATAATTTGATGTTTGTTTGAGTATTTATTAGACGTAGAGCAAGGGAGTCTGATATAGTCTCCTCATCACGTGGCTAGATGTTTGCCACGTGCCGTTTGCGGATGTACTAATTTGATGAATTACGCGGGTTTTAATATTTTGATGTAAAATATTAAATTAACTCATATTATAAAAAATATTCTTAAGTACATGATTAAAAAAATATTAATTAATACAAATGAACAATATTATAATTTATATGGGTTTAAAAAAATAAATCATTTATAATAATAAATAATAATATAGTATTATAATTATAAAAATATAAATATATCAATTATATAAATATATATAAATATAAAAAATAAATGAATGAATATATATATAAATGAAATTATAAAATAAAAATAAATAAATAAAATTAATTTCGCAGGAGGGTGTAAGAATATAATATGCCAATAAACTGGTAGGGTGCAAGTAGCATGGGCTTGAATTCAGGCCCAGGAGGCAGGGGGTGCGCGCTATGCATATTAGTAGTAAAATGGGGGGGGGGGGGGGGGGGGGTCTCAAAAAGTAAGAGGCCCAAATCCAAATTTCGGACTGGGCCCGTTTGGCCCGGGGTCTGTTTTTGTGTTTGGTTTAGTAAAACAAAAAAAGAGGGGTGCCTTTAGTCACGGGCCAGTCCCAATGTGATGAAGGAGTCTATTTGTACTCCATGTAAGCAAGCATACAATGGTTATTGTGGGCACTCTCTTTGGACCATAAGATAAAGATCATGTGATTGTTACCTGAGGGAGTATAGCTGCTATCATAAACGCGCGCGTATAGGATTGATGGACAACATTATATTTCATTTTTACAAAATAATACATTTCATTTCCATTTTCTTTCCTCTCTCTCTCTCTCTCTCTCTCTTCGTCCCTCCGTTCTCTCACTTTTCTTATCTCTCAATGCACAACATCAAACCTTGTCCTAATAAAAATGACTCTGGCAACGGCGTCGACCCTCTCTTCTTCAAATCCAACCAAAAAACAAATAATATTTTACAGGGTCAAAATATGCAAGCTAAGTTTTGTCTTACCCTTTTTCGTTGATTCTCGATTTCCTCTCTGAATCGTGTTTTGAGTCCTTTCTAATGTCTTCACTTGCAGGTGTGATGGAAGGTTGAAGATGGAGGTTAGGTACGAAGGCGATCAAGTTTGGAGCAATGATGGTGAGGGTTTGAGGACGACGATCACGGCGGCGGCGAACGGTTGCTCCTTTGTGTATTTTTTTGTTTTATTGTCACCTAATCTTTGTCCCCTGTGTTCTATAGTTTCACTTAGGTTTTATAGCGTTTTCTTAGATTTAACAAATTAGGAAGAATAATTATTGTGACTGTAATTTTAATTCTTAGAATTAATTTTAGGATTTATGTTAGGAAGTTTTTTGAATTCTTGTCTGTAAGTTGTTCTGGAAACAATAATGTGTTTGAATTGTTTCTGTTTTAAGTTGATTCTGACTTATTGCAGTTCCCGTTGTTGCATTGATTATGTTTTCATTTGTTGTGATTCTAGAAAAGGAAAGAATTAATAGGGTTTGAACTAAAGCGTGGATTTTTTTAATTTGTACAGTACATGTTTCCTGCAAAAAAAAAATTCCAATATTTTTTCTAATTGCAACAACACGTGTTATCTAACTGGCCTGGGATGGAAACTTGGGTCATATGCCTTTGTCACAACAGCATACAAAATGGGCCTGCTCGTTAACTTTCCTCTCTTAAACAAACACCAGCCTTTTAATCAGTAAAAAAAGAACAAAATTCATTAAGTTTTAAAATGTAATGTTTTAAAAAAAATCAATATTAGTGTAATTATTAATAATCATTATAACAAAATAATGGTAATAATAATATTGTTATAAAAAACTATTTTTCAAAACAAATTCAAAAAACTGAAATGGGCCACTATTTCTAAATATTGGGCTTGATAACAAAAACTCTTTCAACTCTTTTTTTCAGAAAGCTAAATGGGCTTTTATCAATGCACCAACCCTTTTTGCTAAAATAGACCTTTAAAACAAATTGCTTTAATAAAGAAAATCTGAATGGGCCTCAGGTTTTTTGAAATATTGGATTTTGAGCAAAACAGATTTGCTCACATCCTTTTTGAAATAAAACACCTTCCTTAACTAGAAATAGACTCTTATTTTTAAAACTCCAATGAGCCATCAGATATTGATGGTCCATCTCAAATTGATACATCTCTCTTTCATGTTTTGACCTCCCCATACAAAAACCAAAATTAAATAATACAATTTATTTAAAGAAAACTCAAATATAATTTAAGGGTAAGGAAAATTTGGGGTATGACAACGTCTGATTTTGAGATCTGAAACCCGAAAGCGTACCAAGTGAAGCAATTGAAGTATCTAGAAGCTGAAATATGATATCTATGTTGTTTGGATCAGTTGAACTCCGTTCTAGCTATGATCAGTCATCATATCAGTTTCAAATTGTCCTAAAAATAAGTTATTGGGATCCTATAGGCCTGGACTCTGATATACGGCCTTCTGACTAGTCAGGCTCAGATTCACGAGGCCGAGATCGACTGAGTTCTATTTCACCCTTAGTCGAGTAGCGATATGGGTCCACCTCCACTAGATGAACTTCATAATGGACCTCGTTAAATCTGAGCCATAGTTCACCATGAACTCGGGAAAGAGAAGAAGAAATCACTTCCAGGAGATGTGGCGGCAGAAATACTGCCATATTCGACCAACACCGAATGTTTCATTATAGTAAAAGCCTCCCACCAGATGTCTAATCATTGTAGCAATAATAACATGGTCCCAAGCAATCAATAAGGCTCTAGGATTGCAAAATAATTATGGTTATGTGGGATGAGGGGTAGTCTCAGACACGAGGTAACTCAGAGGATAAGAAGATTGTTTGGGTGGTCAGTCGATAGTATAAGTAAGGGCCATATGGCTCTCCATCGACCAGAGAAGTCCCTAATGTCTCGACCTTACTCCCGTGAGAAAAGTACAAGGAAGGGGGCAACAAGGGTGCAAGTCGAGAAAAAAGACATATCATGTATGATGGAGCATGTCGAGTATAACTACCCAAGAGATTATGCATGACACGAAGCTGGAAGGGAATTGAAGAGGTGTTGACCGTCACAATGTCAATCAAAATCTCCTCGGCACTTGAGCAAATAACTGACCTTCTGAGATATTCTAAAAAAACTCCAAATTCGAAGTCGTCGGTCCAATCCAACCCCAAAAGTCAGAACCGGATACATGCAACAACAACCAGACACCTTGTAACACTCCAACTTTAGATAATTATTTTTATTAATTTATTAAATTTAAATTGAGTGATTATATATGTGTGTGTCTTGTTGAAATATTGATATTTGAGTTATTTTGGTGTTTTTATGATACTTAAGTGTTTTTTAGTAATTTAATTAATAATAAAAATATAGAGTATTTGATAGCGGAGAAATAAAATAGAATTATTTTTTTAGAAGTAATTAGGTATTTTAATTATTTAGAGATAATTAGAATAATTAGTAGAATAAAATATAAAATAGTTATTTTATAATTATTATATAATTTAGATTTTTATTAAATATTTATTTAGTGAAATTTATATTTAATAAAATAAAAGTGTTATTTTATCGGATATTAGAGGGGGTATGAGTGAGAGAGGTGTAAAAATAATTTGGAACTATTAGGTTAAATATAATTATATTCTAACGTGAGAGGCTGAGAGTTTACGAAAAAAGTCAGAGTTGAGAAAAAGAGGCGGATGTTGGAGCGATCTTGAGGAATGTAAAGAAAATCTTTAAAATTTCAAACTTTAAGGTAAAGGAGAAATTCATTTACTTATGGGTGACCTTAAGCAGTCAGAATAGTGAGGGGTCATTACCCTCTTATCTCTGTAATTCACATGGTAATCAAAACTGTCACGGTTACGTAGTTCAATTGAATACTTTGTCTTTATTACATAGGCTTCTATATGTAAGTGTTGTTTCTCTAAGAGCATCAATATCCATTACACTCATTTGGATTCTTTAAATAGACCCCACATAATTTTTTTGTATTATTACACACTTTCCAATTATTTAAACAACTCATCCATATTTCTTAAATATCCATACAACTCTTTAAATATTTTAAAACGGGTCTTACTAGACCCTTAATTACACTATACATTTAATTATTTATTATTTTTTAATCCAACTTATGGTTAAAGAACGTATTTTACTGCACACGCGGTCCTAAACTAAAGAACTACTGTGTATACATAAATATCCCAAGAACCCTGACATGGTTACTTTGATAATAGTGTAGAAACGGTGACATGAAATCGATAATGGTGCTCTAAAGTATCGATGAACTTTGACTTACACCCCACTGACTAATTAACTATCTAGAAACTCATTAACAGTAGTTCTTATTTGCTACTGTCATATAACAATATGGAAATACATTAACAATATGATATCCTCCCAACTTGTACGTTTATGAACTATGCGACTATTTACAATATGGAAATACATTAACAATATGATATCCTCCCAACTTGTACGTTTATGAACTATGCGACTATTTACAGAAATGTTATATGAGATATTAGGCATTTGTGATCTTTGATTTGGATATGTTAGAAATTGATAATTTAAACAAATAACAAAGATTTTATAAAAATATAAATATATTTAAGAATAATTTATTAATAAATTAAATAATTTGAGTTATTTGGCTGATTTAAATTATTTGTCAATTAAATTATTTTAAAATTATCAAAATTTTCTTCGAATTATTATGAGTCATATTTTTTATTTGTTTGAATAACTTTGACATGTATTAAATTATAGAGTTGATTTCAAATTATTTAGAGTTGATTTTGAATTGTTTAAAGTTTTTTTAAAGTTATAGAAATTGTTATAAGTTGTTAGAGTTCACTTTAAAAACTCGGTTGAGTTAAAGATGACAATTGTTTTTTTTTTTTATGTGTTGAGGATGTAAAATAAATAATTACTGCCTTATTAGTGAGTATGATTAAGTTTAATAATTAACAAATAATTAAAAATAATTAAAGTTGAGTCTTTAAAGTTATTATAGAGTTATCATACTTGTGTTTTGAGTTGTTTAGAGTTCTTTTGAGTATTTTGGAATAGTTTTGATAATAATATGAATTTAATTAATAAGGACTTAGAGTTGAGTTGTTGGAGTTACTATTTGAGTCACTCTCACATATTTTAGTTTTGCGAGAGTGTAATTGAGTAGTATTGATATAATTTAGAGTTGTTTTTGAGCAGTTTGGATAAGTATTAGAGTTGTGTTGTTAAACCAGTAATAATTATTGAGTAGTAACACAAGTTTACTCCATTGTGATTTTTTTGAGAAAATATATAATTATTGAGTTTAAATTTATAAATAATTTTAATGTTGAGTAATTCAGAGTAATTATAGTGTGATTTGATATTGACAAATTTATAGTTCATAGAGAATCTTGTTTTGAGATGGTTCAAAGAGAATTTTGTATTGAGATGGTTAAGAGGGAACAATGTTTTTGAGTATGACATCAATTGTTATAGAGTTGTTAGAGTTGCGTTTTGAACTGTTTAGAGTCATATTTTTGTTTGTTTAGAGTTTTTTTTTAGTATTTTAGAACTATTTTAATAATAATATGAATTGAATTAATAAGCATGCTTATTAGTTGAGTTGTCAGAGTTACTATTTGAGTAACTCGGATGTATTCTAGCATTGTGAGAGTGTAATTGAGTAATTTTGATAACATTTAGAGTTGTTTTTTAGTAGTTCGAATAAGTTTTGGAGTTATGTTGTTAAGACCGTAATGATTGGCTATTATCCTATTGTTGAACTGAATTGAGTAATAATATAATGTTACTCTATTATTGATTATTTGAGATTATTAATATAAAATTATTTTGTTCAGATGGTTTTGAGTATTATTGATTGAATTGAATAGAATTATTGAGTAATAACACATGTTTACTCCATTGTGATTTTTTTGAGAAAATATATAATTATTTAGTTTAAATTTATAAATAATTTTGATGTTGAGTAATTCAGAGCACTTACAAGGTTTGATATTGGCAAATTTATAATTCAGAGAGAACTTTGTTTTGAGATGGTTCAAAGAGAATTTTGTTTTTGAGTATGAGATATGATTTGTTGATTGACTGTAAGTTGTGATTGATGTTATATGTTCATGCATACACACATATTGGAGTTAGATAGGACTTCTCTTCAGTGAGGTTTAGTGTTTAGAGAGAACCATTGGCAGTCTCATTGTCTAGATAAGACGTTTCTCAGTGGGGGTTGGAGACGTGGATAAATATGTAATATAACTCAAAAATCTAAACTTTTGGTACCACATGCATATTAGAGAGGGATTGCATAACATATCATATGTGCATTTGTTTGTTTGTTTGTTTGCGGATGAGAATTGTTGTGGATGTTTGAGTTTTGATTATGCCATCCTTGATGTATTTTCACCGCTAGTATTTGTATGGATTATTCTCACCTCTTTCTTGTTTGTTTTTTATGACTTGTACAATGTTGTACATATACATGGGATGTTACACAATCATCAAATACCCATTGTCAAAGAAATGCACACATTTATGCATTGTTGGCGCACCCCTTCCTATGGATCTAGCCAATCTAAGGACGAGCGGGATGAAGCTTGAAGACGTCCATCTCAATCCAAGTTAGCACCTCGGGGGCAGGGACAAGTCTCCTCTACCCTTGGCCGAGAATTTTCCTATGATGTGTAGCGTTGTTCAAAGCATGATTTTATCTAGATGATTTCATGCCCCTTTCTGTAAGTATAATTTTAAATATAACCATAATTAATCGGACTCATGGCTTATCCATTTAAACGTGATTAAGGAATAGCCGTGTCTAGCTAGTTCAACATGAAATACTTACATGCACAATTGAGAGCATAAACGCCAAGAGTTGAGCTCATATTTCACCAGTTATGATCGAACATACAAATACATCAAATTGTACTATTCCTTTCTATACGCAAGCACATTCATAGTACATCCACATTCTACTACCTCGAAACTCCATCAAGGTAGTGTGTACATCCTAACACAACATGCTCTCCAGAGAAAAGACAATACATGACTTCACGAAAGACTTAAGATCATTTACACTTTAAGAAAATATTATTTACTATTATTTGTAGTAAACAAATTATACAAATTTCAGGACTCAAAAGCCAGCGCTAGCTCTCCTCAGATTCCAGCAGAACAATAACAACGATTAAATAAAGAGCAATAATATACCAAAGAGCATAAGCATGCTAAAGGTAATAACTAAAATACATATATAAATATACTATTTATAAACTGAGGTATGAAGGCTTGATCAAATCTTACATGAGAAAAAAATACAAAGAAAGAAGAGCAAAAGGCTCTTAGACATCGGTGTCCGACTCTAAAGATCTATAATAACTTCTGATATCCTCTCTAGGGGAATTTATTAGAGGATCCAGCTGGTCAACATTAATGGAAAGTCCAAACCAAATTCCTTGCGTATACCCCATGATTACATCACGAGCCCTACATACGGTCGGCTTCCACATACTGTTGAAGAGATTCTTGAGATTTCTATCGTGTAGCATCCACCTCTTTATCGAGCCCTTTCAAATCATTGATCCGATCATCCTTGTTTTGTTAAATAACTTTCTGATCCTCTTTGAACGCCCAACATGTTTCATCCGCATCCTTAGAAACCTTCTTACAACGTTTCTCTCCATCAATAAGAGAATCCTTCAAACTTTTTTATGAGAAGCCAGAGTAGATGGACGACTGTACCGATCTACCCTTTTTTGTAAAGAGTTAACATCCTCGACCCGCACTCACAATTCATATAATTCCTTATAAACATCAGAATTTTCCTACTCAAGGGCTTCACATCTCTTCCTCAGCTCATCTCGCTCCCTTGAAAGGTCGCCAGAGTCCAGAACATCGTTCTGATCAACAGCTACCCTATAAACAAGGTATCTGGCCCTAAAAAATTACATGAATAACCCAAAAAAAAAAACTCATCCTGTCAAGTGCAGATAAATCCCTGACAAAGTCTAAGTCCTCAATAGCCACGACAACATGAAACTCCTATGGGGTCCTAGGTACCTGGGATGGAAGAATAACACGAAGCCAAAATAAATGAGTAAGAGTCTCCTCCTCGCCACCCTTGGACAACCGAGCCCATTTGGAACAAACTCCTTCAGCAGGAGTAGATGGACTACCAAATCGACTCCTCTTGGCAGGGGAATGAAATGATGAAAGTTGCAGAGCAGAAAAGCTAGCCTCCGCAGTAGCCAACTAACCTATCTCTAGAGTCGTGATTGTGATACTAATAACACTATTGTCGAGAAAACCACTACAACTAGCATCCGAAACCACTAGAGCATAATTACAGCAACAATAGGTGCCACCTACACCCAAACAGACAAGCCAGTTGTAAGGCCTTGATAATTAGAGAATTCAATAACTTTTCACAACTAACCCAACTAATCCATGTTATCTGCAAGACATGAGTTACAATGTTAAAATAAAGGTGCCCATAATACCCGTCCTCACCAAAGAGGTTTTGTCTCTCATAATGATCAGGCATACTAATTACCACAAAAGTATATATTCTCCTTTTATTTTGCTAAAAATAAGTACTTCATCGGGACCAAAACCCTATTCATATCTAAGCACCTGATACCAGGCATATAAATCCTCTTTCATTTTAACTTCCTCGAGAGATAGAGGAACGGATCCAAAATGGTAAGAAGTTATAGGCCGACGGAAATGCACCTTAGACAAATACTTCCGAAAACCTCCTCTGCAAGAGTGGGATCATCCCACCGGGACCAAAGAAGAATAGAATGCCAGATGATCCTCAGAAGTGACAAGTTTCACCATTATGAAACACTATAGAAGATCACCCCAATTAGAGGAAAAATAGATGATCCAAGGTACTTGAGGACGAAGGGAGATCAATCCTTGATCTCGGGCATCATCCAACAAAGTTCGAGCTACAAAAAAAGGTCGAAGGAGAGCCCTAATGAATGTTTCCAAGACTTGTACTCAACACAAAGTTGGAATACCTTAATGAAAGAATAATCCCCCAAGATGAATCTGCAAGGGGAAACTTTTAGATGGTCATCACGAACACCTCAAAATCATAGAAAGGAAATCATATCCCTAACCAGGTGAATAAACACGCGTACAGAGGAGACGAACAAACCTCGAAAGAGTTATATACTCTCTCCTCTAGGCCTAATGGCAGAATCACCCAATCCCGACGATTACCAACCGTAATGTCGGCTTTGGTTACAACATCGATGGTGTTTAAAACATAAGGAAACCCAACTATTTGGGAGGCCACCCAATGGTATCTATTGGCATTGGTTAGCTCAACTAATTGGATACTTCTATAGGCCAGTACGTCATATCTATGATTATCACCGAGACCGACATAAAATACGACATCATGTCGTCCATGGTACTCCATATGACTAGCAGTTTCAACATCACTAGGGTCATGACAAGTTACTCCCCGGTGTGTTTTGACAAATTTTCCGACACGTTTCCTCCTTTGATGGGAAACCTCTATATTTTTCCACAATCAAGGTAGGAGGAGGCATAAGTCTTTCGACAAGGTTATCACCCGTCAGACTTTACCGGAAATAGAGTGTCTGAATAATCCCTAGAAAAAACTTCATCATAAATAGATTCTTTAAACACCCCTTCTATTTCCAAATCATCACTCAAAAGTATGACTTCTAGTTTTAAATCACCACTAACAAAAGGGGGGAATGATATTCAGACTCCATTCTCCTTTTCCAGATGAAGAAATAATACCCTCTGAGTCACTCTCGATGATAATAGGGTTACCATTCATTGTAACAAAAATTCGGTAAATACTTAAGTAAAAAGCTGAGGTGAATAAAAGTTACCTTGAAATATAAGGGTGATAGCGTTGAAGCAAGGAAAAAGGTCGAAAAGTTGAAGCTTTAATGCTTTGAAATTTTGAAAGTGAAATGATAGTTACTATGATACGGTGGCAAAACTGACTGTTAATACTGGTTTACGTTTTTTGTTCGCAAATTTCATGGTAAGCAAGAGCCGCCACCGCCTTTTCTTTTATCCAACAAAGGAAAGGGTGAAACGAACAGAAAAAGACCTTTTTTCGAGATTTCTGAGTAAGGGGGGTAGATTATGGAAAGGGAAGGTGTTAGCACTCTTTCCATCCGTAGTTTTCTACAGGCTCTTAGGTACTTGCTTATTTTCTAAAATTGCTTGTGTTTGTGTGTTTGAAAAGCTTTGAAAATTGCCTTAGTGCGGTGATTCACTTTATGGTAACTCTTGTATCAGTCCTCAAGAGTGTGATAAAGTGTTTTGAAAACTTTGTTTGAAAGTGTGGTGTGAAAATTTGTTTGAGCAAGTACCTAACAGTTATCTACCTACTCGAAAAAGGACTGTTATTTTCCTCCTATCCTTTAGACTATGTTATCCTACTATTAGTGAGTAGGTAACTCTATTCTTTGGATGTTGAGGGACTATCGAAAGGGACGTAATGGTCATTGAAGGCAACATGTAAGGATACCTTAGCATTTCGAAGGGACTATCATCATAAGATCATTTCTCGTAGGCAACTCGAGGGACATTTAGGGACTATGATCTTTATGACGACTTTAAACTGAGGGTCTTTTCTAATGGTATCCCTACGTTTGAGGGACATGACCACTGTTTCCGAGGCAACCAAAATGGGAAATACCCTAGGGGTGCACGTGTGCAAAAGTGTGCTTTTTCAGATATATTTATCTTGAATTTTAGTGATCTAAGATTGATTGATTAAGCATGCACGCTGTTGTACCCCAAAATTTTCCCTCTCATTCATCAAGAATTTTCTCACAAGATCTCCTTGGGCTCAAGACTGCACTAGAGTTTGATCACCTAAAGACACCTCCTTATGCACTGATGACCAAAATTAGGGTTTGATTTTGCACAAGGATTTTTTAACTTCCAATGCCCCATATGAATTTCATGGATCATTATGGACCCCCAAGATTATTCATGTTAAGTTTCAAGCCTTGGATCACACTTTTGCTCAATCAATTTAGCAGTTGACCTAAAAATCAATTGTATTGGGGAAAAAGTCAACTATGGCCAATTCACAGTCAAACTTCATAATTTTTTTATCCACATCAACATTTTAAACTCATATGTATCATTTTATCAAGTTTGGACCATAATTCCTCAAGAAATTTGATCAAATCTCCAAAAGGGCAAAATGGTCAAAATTAGGGTTTTTACTGGGAAAGGGAAATTTCTGATTTTTGGCCTAGAAAATGGTTAATTGGTTTAAGGAATGATCTTAAGAGTCCAATTGCATCATTTTGACCTAATGACATGGTTCGAGACATTGCAAGTCCATTGGATTGACAGATGAATTTTGCAGTCAACTAATCAAAAGTCAATTGTACACTGAAAAGTCAAACTTTGACTTTTTGGTCAAATTTAAAAGCCAAAGATCACAATTCATCAAAATATGTAAAAATATGAAACTTATTCATCAATAAATCAAAAAGTCAAGATTTCATTTTGGAAAGTCAAAATTTCTAAACTTAGAAATTTTTCTAAGTGTTGGAAATTTCATGTTTTTTTCATAACTTTGAACAAACTTTTCACCATGATGCAAGATGACTCAAGAGAAACTTCCAACATGAAAGTTGTAGGTCTCCATGAAATCTAAAACTTTTATTTACACAACTCATTCCAAAAGTTCTTGGATCTCAAGTTATAATTTTATGAACATGTGGTCATGAAACAAAACACTTAGTGAAATTTTGCCATAATTTGGTCAGGATTTTGGCCCAACTCCATGGCACTTTTTCATATAGTTCCAAGGGGAATATTCAAAATCAATTCAAATATGGGTTGTAGGGAACATTTCAATCTTTTCAAAATGTCAAATAACTCCTTGAGATCATTCTTGAGTAGGGAGAATCGAAGAGATGAAGTTAGGGTTTTATCACTTTAATTACAAGTCATTTTAGTGATGAACAAAATTCAAATTCAAACTATGCTGCATTAACTCTACTTTGCAGGCCTCAAATTTGTTAGGCACTCCATAATTAATGGTTTACATAGCTGTTAGAGGTCTCACTTCAAGCATTCAATGCATGGACATGCTTTTTATCCATTTTTGGAAGAAAGGTTACATTGCCATTTTGATAAAGCAACTTTTTGTACAAAACTTGTTCCTGAGCCTTGCATATGTTCTCTTCTGATCAAACCAGTCCTATAACTCATGAGAAATGTTTCAAACACTTACAATCACCCATCCCATGCTTGTACCTCATCTTGAAACTTGTTTCCCTCTTTTCTTCAAAATCAAGTAACCTAGCCAAAAGCTAGAAACTTGTACTTCTGACTTGCTAATGCTTTCAATCACTTTTGTTTATACATACACAAACCATTTGACACAAACACACAGATGCTCAAGCCTTGAAAGAACCTAGAACTCAGAATCACACTTCACACTTCCATTTTTAACAAACTGACCAAAAACTTGGAACTCATAATCCACTCGTGCATTTCTTGGCCTTTTGGTTTCTAAAGTTTCTAAACATCACATAGAATCAATCCCAAACCCTGTTTTAGAACTGTAACACCATTAACACCATCCTCCATTTTCAAAAACCCAACTCTTCACATTGACTTCTCCAGACCATTTCAGTCATCCATTGTTCAAGCTAATCATTTCATTAGCTTCCTAAGACATCAAGGAAGCTAACTTGATCATCACCATCACTTGAAACAAGCTGAAACTCAAAACACAATTTCTAGTTTTGAAGTAAGTTTTCTGAACTTGGAACTCTTTATACAAACATTATCAATAGTTTATTTGTGAACAAAACATGTAGATATCATTTCCCTAAAGCTAACCATGTCCATAGTTTCCATTAATATTGCTTGAGTTTAGAGAATTTTGAAACTGAAATTTATGAGATTTTTAGGGTTCAGATTAGGGCCACTAAAATTCATGCTTATATTTGATCTATAGTTTTAATGCTTTACATTTCTGAAACTGTGAGAAAATTTTCTACAAGGTTCATGTTTACTGTTTTCATTTTTGATGAGAAATGAGCAAGTTACAGTTGGTCTGGCTGGAGGTTGAAGATGAAGTCATCAGGGTGCGTTTTGCCTTGTATATTTATTGTTTTGCTTATGTTAATGGATGTATAGCCACCCAGTGGTAGAAGCACGCGCCTGTAACCTATGGGACCTGGGTTCGAGCCCCAGTGGTACCCTTTTGCACATTTTTTATATGTTTTCCATTCTGACTTTTTTTAGGCGCTTCGGCCTTATTGGGCTTGTGCTGTTTTTATTTTTATTTTTTGCTAGCTAACCCCCTACAGGCTATTTGCACCCCTGGCCCAAGTTTATTTATTTTTTCTTTTTATTTTTATTCATTTCATTTTTATTCTCTTAAATATTTTTCCCAATATTAAAAAATAACAAAAATAGATTTTTATTTTAACTCAGTTTATTTTATTTTTCTCACAAAAATATTTTATTTAACTACACATTATTTATTTTTATGGACTAGTCTTGTAAATTTAATTAAAACTAGGTTATTTACTTATTTTATTTCACACCAATTAAAATATATTATTTTAATATAAAAAAGGCCAAAAATACTTTATAATATTATAAATATTTTCAAGACATAAAAATACTAAAAAATGTTTTTCTTAAACTTATTTTATTTTGATTAATTAATAGAACTAGGGTTTTATTTAAAATCTTTTCTTAAACAAATTCTTTTTATTAATTATTTTTCTTTAAATTAATTATATTAAGACAAAATCCCTTTTTCCTAAAAAAATCAAACATATATCCATTTACTTCACATTTTGCATTTTTGTACATTTATTCATTTTATACTTTGTATATTTATTCAAATCTTTGTACAATTGATACCAATTCAATATGGTTGTAATAGAATAACTAGGTTTACATTCTTGCAATCCCCATTCAATTTGTACACCCCCTCCCACAAATGTTGTAATAGCGTAGTAACTTTAAATTCTGCAATTTATCGCTTTATACATAACATGTTAGTCATTAGAGTTTGTATGGAAAGACTAAAACCAATACTTAGAAAACCCTAATTCAAGACAAAAACAAGCATGAAAACAACTCATTTGCACACAAGCACCCCTAGGTTTATTCCACTTGGTTGCCTTATACAAAATGGCCATATTACGCATGTAAGGTATCTTAGCAAAAACAAGCAAATACAAGATCATAGTCCCTCGATGACGCTATCTAAGTTGCCTTTAAAATAATCTTAGTCACTAAAAAAGAATGCTAAGATACCTTGCAATATTTCTAATCATGGTTATACGATGACCCACGCCCGTCCCGTTTACATCCAAAGATAGGGTTGCTTACCAAATCAATGGTAAGACAACAATGTCAAAGGAAAAGGAAAATGAACAAGAAAGACTTTTGAGTAGGTAGAATGCTCCTAATTACTTGCTCAATTTCAAAACAAGCATCCTTGCTATTTTCAAAACAATCACTTACACTATCAAACATCTTACAAACTTGAAAACATTTTCAAAAGATAAACATCTTTGTATACATTCTTACAAATAAGAATCATTACAAAGATTGCCTAAACAATGACCTCTTTAAAAAATACTTTCAAAAACCACACCAAACACAATTTCAAACAAAAAGCAAGTGATCTAGCAAGTAACTAAGAGCCCATGGAAAACCATGGATGAAAAGGGTGCTAATAACTTCCCTTTTCATAATCTACCCCCTGAACTCAAGAAACAATCTCAAAGGTCTTTCCTCTGCTTTTTCACCTTCCTTTTGGATAAAAGAAAAGTCGGTGGCGACTCTTGCTAACCGCAACATTTGTGATCAAATGCAAAACCCTCAAGTCAGTTCTCCCACCGTGTCACAGAACTGGCGACTCTGCTGGGGAAAATTCTAAAAGTGGGGTTACCTTAGGGTTAGATCACATTTACTTGCTTGCATTGTTTGACTTGTATGCTTTACATTATGTTTCTTAGTTTGGGTTTGAATCCTCTACCCAGATTTTGGATACATTATAGGTAAGCAGCAATACATTGTGGAAACTGTGTGGGGTATACCGACATGGTCTAAGCAATAGCTACGTTAGTGCGACATATTTTTGGGTACCAGTAGCCTTTTAGTTAATCAAAGAGAATACGGGGCCGCTGAGTAAAGTCATGAAGCACTAATGAACTTCTAGAGCCTTTACTTGACCAACTTGGCCTTTAGGATGTAGTGAGATGACCGGCTTTGGTGAAGTCCGAAGTTGATAGATACTCGATACTACACTCATTAAGGTTTGGTTTCTTGGGGTATTTTGGTCGCCATTAAAGAGGCTTATGCTGAAACAATGACCAAGGAAACAAACCGGTGATATTGAGCTCCTTAGAACCCGATTACTATTACTAGGACAGGTTGAGCCAACTAAACTTAAAGGGGGTACTTACCTATAAAACTCCATGCAAGCCTAAACCTAAGGATTTATTTTCTTTGTTTGTATATACATACTTTTACATAACATCATAACATCATACTCATCCACTAACTATTTCAAGGATCTTGGGATTTATCTTTGTTCTGTTTTGTAGGATATGGATTATCTTCGCATGAAAACTATTCAAGTCAACCTTGTAAGGATCCCTCCACAACTTAAGGAACTAGCTTCAAGGATTCCACAAAACTATGCATTCACGGAGACAAGGTCACCTACTTAACTTGGTCACCTCTAACACATATGAGGACATGATGAAGGTGCTCTTTCAGTTCTTTGATCCTTTACACCATTGCTTCACATTTCCCGACTATCAACTTGTGCCTACTTTGGAAGAATTCTCCCGACTCTTGAGGATTCACATTCTCAACCAACTACCTTTCAACAGTATGGAAAGAGATCCAAAGCCAGAAGAGATTGCTCAAGTTCTACACTTGCACTCATCTGATGTCATAACTCATTGGGAAACAAGGAGTGGTGTCAAAGGTTTCCTAGCAAAGTTCTTGTTTGAGAAAACCCAAAACTGTTGGAACTGTTTGGATTTGCAAGCCTTTGAGGAAATTGTGGCTCTCCTCATCTATGGGATGGTTTTGTTTCCAAATCCTAACCAACTCATAGATGTGAACACCGTCAAAATCTGCATATCCCGCAACTCGGTGCCTACTTTGTTAGGAGACATCCTGCACTCTTTTCCCACTTGCACGATGAGGAAAAGAGGTGTTCTTATGTGTTGTACTCCTCTCTTGGAAAGATGGTTTATTTTGCATCTTCCCCAATCTTTATTGAAGAATGAGCAAGGTTCAAGGTGGTGCAAAGGTTGATGACACTCAAACATTCAGACATTCATTGGTGCTCCCGATCCATAGAGAACGTTACTATTTTCGACCGTTATGGAGAATTTCCTAATGTCCCTTTACTTGGAATTAGGGGAGGCATCACCTACAACCCCTGCTTAGCCTTAAGACAATTTGGTTACGCCCGAAGGGATGGCCCGCACGAGATGCTGATTCAAGGTTTAATGTTTGACTACGAGAACGACGATTAAGGTCTTCGCCAGAGATTTATCTGAGCATGGAGGATGTTGAACAAGGTAGATAGCAATACATTGGGGCATAAGAATTCCATCCCTCTTGAGCCTTACCTAAAATGGGTACGAACTCGTGCTCAGAGTCTCAAGATGCCTTATGAAACACCCCATTTCTACCCAGACAAATTATATAAATAAATCAGAGTTATAAAAATAATCATTCATGCAAACAAATCGAGATGCCACAAATTCTTCTATCAAAATTCATTGCATTCATCGTGGATCTATAACACTTTTATAACATTAGATGAACCATCATCATGACATATTTAATTAAATAATTCAACATCTACGCAGCGGAAATTCTTAATAACATCTCTGTCATCATTACAACAACTTGAAAACAAAATAATTTAATAATAATCAACTTAAAGTTCAACAACTGAATAATCAACAATCAAAATCAACAAGCGCCCATCCCCCCGAGTATTACATATCAGAGCAATGACACCGACTCGAACTACTGAAGGTATACAGTCTTCACTCTCGATTACCTGCACGTTACCAACATAAGGGCAACATTCAAATAGAAGGGGTGAGATATCTAACAATATAATAAAGCGCATGATAATTAATATATTAAATTAGATCACATAACATCACCATTTCTCATCTCATAATCAACAAAAATAATACACATTCACCACATCAATACACACTTCTTTATGCAGTCATATAATGTGACTCAATACCATGCAAATGCATGTGGTACCATTTAGAGCAGAACTCCCATCTCAAGAATTTTCCAATTAATAGAGGCATCAACAAGGAATAAGCCTTCATCTCAATATTCGCCAATACAGGCCATCTCAACGAGCATAAGCTCCATCTCAAAATGCGATGTATACGACACAATCATGAATGTAATAACAACACCATAATTAACAGCATCTCAATACAACATCATCGTTGGCCAACGGCCTACATCTCAAAAGCATCTCAACATATCTTCAACAAACATCTCATATCATTCATAATAATTCATCAAACATCATTTATTCATCAAACACAACTTCATTAATAAGCTCTCATCAACAACTCAGTTGTACTTTAATACGACAGTAACTCATCAATTTCACAATGTTGGCCATAGGCTTATACTAGATAATTCCTATAACTAATTAACCAACTAAGGCTTACTTATAAATCACTAAATCTCTACTTACTGCTATTCTGTAATATTGCATCGTTATTATTATTAATCCTACTGTTACAAATCAAACAGCAGCTTCTAAGCATCTCATCATCATTCTTCTCCACAAATCCAACATAACGATCATCATGGGAACTAATTTAAATCCTATGGTTATCCTTCCTATCTTCATTTTAACAATTAAGAATAAAGCTCATCGCTTTATCTATTCAACGCTTCTAACGACACCTCAAACAGAGTCCGAAAGCTCAAGTTACAACATTCTCAAACTGATTCTGCCAAAAACCAGGCAACATGGATCGATGCATAACATCTTGGATCGACGCGTACTGCACTGAACTCGCAACATGAGTTGACGCATCCTCTCTTGTATCGACTTATACTGAGTCTACCACATAGCATGTATCGATACATGCTCCTACTTATCGACTTATCTTGAGCCTCTAAACCTTCATGTATCGACGCAAAACCTCTTCGTGTCGACTCATCCTGAGTCTCTAAACCTTCATGTATTGACACATCATGTTTGGGGTCGACGCATTATGTTCTGTCATGCATAATTTCTGCGATTTTCTCTGCATTTTCACTACGGGTTCAATACTTTAAGCCCTAAAAACTTAATCTAATCATGGATAATCATCACTTACAATTATCTTATAATTCTACGTCAATTAAACAGCACCGGAACATCATTATTCATCTAAAATTCATCAATTTCATCATACAACATCATATACATTCAATTCATGAACAAGACAACAATCACCTCTAACCCCACATACTAATTATCATGAACCAAATTATAGAGTCAGAACCCCACCCTTACCTTGGATTGAAGGTCGCTCTATAATCTCCGGTTGAATTCTCGTTCTTCCATTTTTCCTCTTTTCCAACAGCTTCACGTTCTTCCTCTAACCCTTATTCCTATTTCTTGTTATTTCCACAATAATAAAACAACCTATTATTGTTTATTCCTTATTAGGCTTAAAACTAATACACCCCCTTATTACTTCTATTCCTTTAAAACAAGTCCACATCAAATAATATTATGCTTCTAATATTATTTCACCACTTAATAAAATAATTAAATCCCATTAATCACAACACTACTTCTCAAATATTCCAAAAATAATGTAATTAAATAACTTTGTAACACCCCAATTCTACCCCCGACAAATTATATAAATAAATCATAGTTATAAAAATAATCATTCATACAAACGAATCAGGATGCCACAAACTCTTCTATCAAAATTCATTGCATTCATCGTGGATATATAACACTTTTAAAACATCGGATGAACCATCATCATGACATCTTTAATTAAATGATTCAACATCTACGCAGCGGAAATTCTTAATAACATCTCTGTCATCATTAAAACAACTTCAAAACAACACAATTTAATAATAATCAACTTAAAGTTCAACAACTGAATAATCAACAATAAAAAGCAACAAGCGTTCATCCCCCTGAGTGTTACATATCAGAGCAATGACACCGACTCGAACTACTGAAGGTATACAGCCTTCACTCTCGATTACCTGCACGTTACCAACATAAGTGCAACATTCAAACAGAAAGGGTGAGATATCTAACAATATAATAAAGCACATTATAATTAATATATTAAATTAGGTCACATAACATCACCACTTCTCATCTCATAATCAACAATAATAATACACATTCACCACATCAATACACACTTCTTTATGCAGTCATATAATGCGACTCAATACTATGCAAATGCATGTGGTACCATTTGGAGTAGAACTCCCATCTCAAAAATTTTCCAATTAATATAGGCATTAACAAGGCATAATCCTTTATCTCAATATTCCCCAATACAGGCAATCTCAACGAGCATAAGCTCCATCTCAAAATGCGATGTATGCGACACAATCATGAATGTAATAACACCACCACAATAACATCTCAATACAACATCATCATTGGCCAACAGCCTACATCTCAAAAGCATCTCAACATCTCTTCATCAAACATCTCATGTCATTCATAATAATTGATCAAACATCATTTATTCATCAAACACAACTTCATTAATAACCTCTCATCAACAACTCAGATGTACTTTAATACGACAGTAACTCATCAATTTCACAATGTTGGCCATAGGCCTATACTAGATATTGCCTATAATTAATTAACCAACTAAGGCCTACTTATAAATTATTAAATCTCTACTTACTACTATTCCGTAATATTACATTGTTATTATTATTAATCCTACTGTTACAAATCAAATAGCAGCTTCTAAGCATCTCATCGTCATTCTTCTCCATAAAACCAACATAACGATCATCACGGGAACTAATTCAAATCCTATGGTTATCCTTCCTATCTTCATTTTAACCCTTAAGAATAAATCTCATCGCGTTAGCTATTCAACGCTTCAAATGGCACCTCAAACAGAGTTCGAAAACTCAAGTTACAACATTCTCAAACTGATTCTGCCAAAAACTAGGCAACGCGGATCGATGCATAACGTCTTGGATCAACGCGTACTGCACTGAACTTGCAACATGAGTCGACGCATCCTCTCTTGTATCGACTCATACTGAGTCTACCACACATCATGTATCGACACATGCTCCTACGTATCGACTCATCTTGAGTCTCTAAACCTTCATGTGTCGATGCAAAACCTCTTCGTGTCGACTCATCCTTAGTCTTTAAACCTTCATGTATCGACACATCATGTTGTGGGTCGACGCATACTGCTCTGTCCTGCATAATTTCTGCAATTTTCTCTGCGTTTTCACTACGGGTTCCATACTTTAAGCCCTAAAAACTTAATCTAATCATGGATAATCATCACTTACAATTATCCTATAATTCTACATCAATTAAATAGCATCGGAACATCATTATTCATCTAAAATTCATCAATTTCATCATACAACATCATATACATTAAATTCATGAACAAGACAACAATCACCTCTAACCCCACATACCAATTATCATGAACCAAATTATAGAGTCGGAACCCCACCCTTACCTTGGATTGAAGGTCTCTCTATAATCTCCGGTTGAAATCCCATTCTGCCGTTTTCCCCTTTTCCAACAGCTTCACGTTCTTCGTCTAACCCTTATTCTTCTTACTGCTTCTTCTTTCTTGTTATTTCCACAATAATAAAATAACCTATTACTCTTTATTCCTTATTGGGCTTAAAACTAATACACCCCCTTATTACTTCTATTCCTTTAAAACAAGCCCACATCAAATAATATTATGCTTCTAATATTATTTCACCACTTAATAAAATAATTAAATCCCATTAATCACAACACGACTTCTCAAATATTCCAAAAATAATTTAATTAAATAATTAATTAAATTACGGGCATTACAACTCTCCCCCACTTAGAATATTTTCGTCCTCGAAAATTTACCTTAATCAAACAACTCAGGGTAGGAGTCTCGTATCTTGCTCTCCAACTCCCAAGTCATGCTTTCTTTGGCAGCTCCTAGCCAAACCACCTTAACCAAAACAATCTCTTTTCCCCTAAAAGTCTTTATTTCATGATCCGTGATCCGTACAGGCATCGTCTCCACCGTAAGATTATCGCGTACTTGCACATCATCCACATGAATCACATGAGATGGATCTGAAATATACTTCTGGAGTTGCGACACATGAAACACATCATGCAAATTCAAAAGATTAGGCGGTAAAGCCCCTCTAAAAGCAACATTCCCCACTCTCTCTGAAATATGATATGGTCTAATAAAACGAGAAGTGAGCTTCTTAGACTTCAATGCTCTCCCAACACCAGTCACAGGTGTAATTCTCAAAAACACATGGTCACCAGCTTGAAATTCTAAATCTTTTCTTCGCTTGTCATGATAACTCTTCTGTCTACTTTGGGAAGCTTTCATCTTTTCTCGAATCAATTTCACCTTCTCAATAGTTTCACAAACAAGTTCAGGTCCAAGTACTATACTTTCACCAGATTCATGCCAACATAAAGGAGTTCTACATCTCTAACCATACAACGCTTCAAAGGGTGACATCCCAATACTAGAATGGTAATTGTTATTATAGGTGAACTCTATCAACGAAAGATAAGTATCCCACGAACCTCCCTGCTCAAGAACACATGCCCTTAACAAGTCTTCCAACGATTGAATAGTTCGTTCAGTCTAACCATTTGTCTGAGGATGATACACTGAACTCAATCTCAACTTAGAACCCAACGCGACTTGCAAACTCTTCCAAAAATCATAAGTAAATCTTGGATCTCTATCTGACACAATGCACAAAGGAACACCATGCAACTTCACAATCACACTCATGTAAATCTCATCCAACTTCGACACTGGAAAACTGATGTTAATAGGAACAAAATGAGCTGACTTTGTAAGCCTATCAACAATCACCCAAATTGAATCATGCGCTCTTAAAGTACTAGGTAACCCCGTCACAAAGTCCATTGAAATGCTATCCCATTTCCATTCTGGAACTTCCAACGGTTGCATCAACCCAGCTGGCTTCTGATGTTCAACTTTCGACTTCTGACACGTCAAACATTCATACAAAAATTGAGCCACATCTCTTCATTCCAGGCCACCAAAACAAACCTTTCAAATCTTGATACATCTTTGTAGCTCCTGGATGAATACTCAACTTACTTCTATGACTCTCTTCCAATATCACTTTCTTCATCTCAGCATCATCAGGTATACAAATCTGGTTACGAAATCTCAACACACCTTGCGCATCTAACTTAGAATCATTATTCTCAGAGAGATCAATCCCAACCATCAAATCTACCAGTTTCACATCCAACTTTTGAGCTTCTCTGATGCTGTCTAGAAATTCATTATTAATCTTCAACATACCCAACATAACACTCTACGGTGTAACCTCATAAACTAAGCTTATATCTCTGAACTTCTCAATTAATTCCAACTCTTTAACCATCATTGCTGACATATGTAAAGTCTTTCGACTTAACGCATTAGCTACCACATTCGCCTTTCCCGGATGATAGTTCAAACCGAAATCATAATCCTTTAACAATTCCAACCATCTTCGTTGCCTCATATTCAACTCCTTCTGATCGAAAAGATACTTCAAACTCTTATGGTCACTAAACAGTTCAAATCTAGAACTATAAAGATAATGCCTCCAAATCTTCAACATAAAAATAACTGCAACAAGCTCTAAATCATGCATAAGATAGTTCTTCTCATGAGTCCTCAACTACCTTGACACATAAGAAACTACCTTACCATTCTACATAAGCACACCTCTTAAACCCATCTTAGAAGCATCACAATACACCACAAAAGGCTCTCCTGGATTAGGCAACGTCAAAATTGGAGCCGACGTCAACCTCTTCTTCAATTCTGCAAAACTTTCATCGCACTGAACATCCCATACAAAAACTCTACCTTTACAAGTCAACTTAGTCAACGGAAGTGCTAACTTGGAAAAAACTTCGATAAAACTTCTATAGTAACCAGCTAATCCCAAAAAGCTTCTAATCTCAGTAACTGACTTTGGAGTCTCTCATTGCAACATAACATCAACCTTCGATGGATCTACAACAATTCCACTACTTGAAATCACATGACCAAGAAAACTAACCTCCTTTAACCAAAACCCACACTTAGACAGCTTTACGTACAACTTCTTCTCTTTCAAAACTTGCAATACTACTCTTAAGTGTTCAGCATGCTCTTCTTCTGACTTAGAGTAAATCAAAATATCATCAATGAGCACCACTACGAACCGATCCAAATAACTATGAAAGATACGATTCATGTATTCCATGAATACTCCCGGTGCATTAGTAACACCGAAAGGCATCACCGAATACTCATAATTCCCATAACGCGTCCTGAAAGTCGTCTTCTGGATATCTTCATCCTTCACTTTAATCTGATGGTAACCTGACCTCAAATCAATCTTACTAAACACACGAGCATCCATCAATTGGTCCATTAAGTCATCTATTCTTGGAAGCGGATACTTGTTCTTAATCGTCACTTTATTCAACTGTCTATAATCAACACAAAGCCTCATACTTCCATCTTTCTTCTTTACTAACAACACTGGACTCACCACGATGATACACTTGGTCTTACAAACTTCTTTTCAAGTAACTCTTCCAACTGCTTCTTTAACTCTGAAAACTCAGATGCAGACATCCTGTATGCTGTCATAGACACAGGTCTGGTACCAGGTACAAGATCAATAGCAAATTCAACTTCCCTCTCCGTGGTACATCAGGAATTTCATCAGGGAAAACTTCAGGAAATTCACACACCACCTGCAATTCCTCAATTATAGCTTGAGTCTCTACAGATAGTGACGCCATCAATGAGAACATCTGTGCTTTCTCTTGCATCAACTTCCTTAACTGTTTAGCAGACAAAAGACCATCTTCCTCTTCTTCAGAAGTAGAAAACCTTACAGACTTATCATAACAGTTAATATGAACATAATTATGCTCTAACCAGTTCATACCCAAAATCACATCCAAACCTCTTAACGGTAAACAAACTAAATCAACAACAAAGTCTCTGTCAAAGATTGACAAGGGACACTTCAAACACACAAAAGAAGTAGTCACCGACCCCTTGGCTGGAGTATCGACGACCATTTCTCCATTCAAAGAAGACAACATAAGACCCAATCTTTCAACACAATCAATAGCAATAAAACAATGCGTAGCACCGGTATCAATAATAGTAATTAAAGGAGTACTATTAATGAAACATGTACCTATGATAAGTCTATCCTTAGCAGCTGTCTAATCCTCAACCAAAGCAAACACTTTACCACTTGGCTGAGCCCTCTTTGGTTTCTGACACTGACTACCAATGTTCCCTTCCTCTCTACAATTGAAACAAATCACGTCCTTATGTTCACATTCAGATACAACATGTCCGTTCTTACCACAACGGAAACACCTCTTGACTTCAGTAGTATACACGTTACTCTTGTGCCCATATTTTCAACACTTAAAACAAACCACAGCAGCAGGAGCATCTCCCCCACTAGTTCTCTGACTCTAAGCAACTTTCTTCTTACCCTTACCAGCTGGGGTATCATAAGGCTTACCACAATTTTGTTGGTGCTTACCCCTCTTCTCACTGATAATCTTGTAATGAGCATTATTATCCTCCTCATAAATCCTGTAACTGTCAACCAAATCAGCAAAGACACGAGTCTTCTGGTATCCAACTGCCTTCTTGATCTTCGGGTGCAACCCGTTCTCAAACTTGATACACTTCGAAAACTCACCATCTGCATCAGCGTAGTGCGGATAAAACTTGGCCAACTCAGAAAACTTGGAAGCATACTCAACAACCAACATACTCCATTGCTTCAGCTTAAGGAACTCAATCTCCTTCTTACCACGAACATCTTCAGGAAAGTACTTCCTCAGAAATTCCCTATGGAACACAGTCCAAGTGACATTCTCACCTACAACTTCCAACTTTTGACAAGTCTCTAGCCACCAGTCACCAGCCTTGGTTGCTAGCATATGAGTACCATAATGGACCTTCTGCACTGGAGTGCAGTCCATCACACAAAAGATTCTCTCAATCTCTTTCAACCACTCCAATGCTCCATCAGGATCATAATTTCCCTTGAACGTAGGTGGATTCTCTCTCTGGAAAGTCTCCAAGCTACGAGATCCAGCATTCTCGTCAGCATTCGGCTGATTCTCCATCGCATGAGCCATTACTTCTAAAGCAGCAGCAAGTGCAGCATCATTTCTTCCAGCCATCTCAACTTCTCTCTACAACATAAACAACGGTTAGAACTCAAATTAACAATACTCAATTGTTCGACAATTACGACTCAACGACAAGGTCGAACCAACCTTTTGCTCTGATACCAACTTTGTAACACCCCAATTCTACCCCGGCAAATTATATAAATAAATCAGAGTTATAAAAATAATCATTCATGTAAACGAATCGGGATGCCACAAATTCTTCTATCAAAATTCATTGCATTCATCGTGGATATATAACACTTTTAAAACATTGGATGAACCATCATTATGACATCTTTAATTTAATAATTTAACATCTACACAGCGGAAATTCTTAATAACATCTCTGTCATCATTACAACAACTTCAAAGCAACACAATTCAATAATAATCAACTTAAAGTTCAACAACTGAATAATCAACAATCCAAAGCAACAAGTGTTCATCCCCCCGAGTATTACATATCAGAGCAATGACATCGACTCGAACTACTAAGGTAGACAGCCTTCACTCTCGATTACCTACACGTTACCAACATAAGGGTAACATTCAAACATAAGGGCTGACATATCTAACAATATAATAAAGCGCATGATAATTAATATATTAAATTAGATCACATAACATCACCACTTCTCATCTCATAATCAACAATAATAATACACATTCACCACATTAATACACACTTCTTTATGCAGTCATATAATGCGACTCAATACTATGCAAATGTATGTGGTACCATTTGGAGCAGAACTTCCATCTCAAAAATTTGCCAATTAATAGAGGCATCAACAAGGTATAAGCCTACATCTCAATATTCGCCAATATAGGCCATCTCAACGGGCATAAGCTCCATCTCAAAATGCGATGTATGCGACACAATCATGAATGTAATAACAACACCACAATTAACAACATCTCAATACAACATCATCGCTGGCCAACAGCCGACATTTCAAAAGCATCTCAACATCTCTTCATTAAACATCTCATATCATTCATAATAATTGATCAAACATCATTTATTCATCAAACACAACTTCATTAATAACCTCTCATCTACAACTCAGTTGTACTTTAATACGACAGTAACTCATCAATTTCACAACGTTGGCCATAGGCCTATACTAGATATTTCCTATAATTAATTAACCAACTAAGGCTTACTTATGAATCACTAAATCTCTACTTACTAATATTCCATAATATTACATCATTATTATTATTATTAATCCTACTGTTACAAATTAAACAACAGCTTCTAACCATCTCATCGTCATTCTTCTCCACAAAACCAACATAACGATCATCACGGGAACTAATTCAAATCCTATGGTTATCCTTCCTATATTCATTTTAACCCTTAAGAATAAAGCTCATCGTGTTAGCTATTCAACGCTTTGAACGACACCTCAAACAGAGTCCAAAAACTCAAGTTACAGCATTCTCAAACTGATTCTGCCAAAAACCAGGCAACATGGATCGATGCATAATGTCTTGGATCGACGCGTACTTCACTGAACTCGCAACATGATTCGACGCACCCTCTCTTGTATCGACTCATACTGAGTCTACCACACAACATGTATCGACACATGTTCCTACGTATCGACTCATCCTGAGTCTCTAAACCTTCATGTATCGACGCAAAACCTCTTTGTGTCGAATCATCTTGAGTCTCTAAACCTTCATGTATCGACACATCATGTTTGGGGTCGACACATACTGCTTTATTCTGCATATTTCTGTGATTTTCTCTGAGATTTTATTACAGGTTCCATACTTTAAGCCCTAAAAATTTAATCTAATCATGTATAATCATCACTTACAATTATCCTATAATTCTACGTCAATTAAACAACATCGGAACATCATTATTCATCTAAAATTCATCAATTTCATCATACAACATTATATACATTCAATTCATGAACAAGACAACAATCACCTCTAACCCCACATACCAATTATCATGAACCAAATTATAGAGTCAGAACCCCACCCTTACCTTGGATTGAAGGTCGCTCTATAATCTCCAGTTGAACTCCCGTCCTGCCGTTTTTCCTCTTTTCCAACAGCTTCATGTTCTTCCTTTAACCCTTATTCTTCTTATTGCTTCTTCTTTCTTGTTATTTCCACAATAATAAAATAACCTATTATTCTTTATTTCTTATTGGGCTTAAAACTAATACACCCCCTTATTACTTTTATTTCTTTAAAACAAGCCCACGTCAAATAATATTATGCTTCTAATATTATTTCACCACTTAATAAAATAATTAAATCCCATTAATCATAACACGACTTCTCAAATATTCCAAAAATAATTTAATTAAATAATTAATTAAATTATGGGAGTTACACCTTATCCCTCCATTCTCCCGGTAATCATTAAGCATGTCATGGAAGGAGATGTTCCATATACTATCCTACATCCTGACATGCCCACCTCTCTTGAAGACCTACAAAGGGATTGGATACAACTCAAGGGGGAGCGAGATACTTTCGAAGCCCAATTCTACGCAAGAGAGGAGAAAGTTTTGGAACTCACTAGACTACTTCATGAGGAGCAGACCCTGAATGCCTATATTGCACCAAAGAGGATGCGTACTATCTTTTATCTTAGAGTTTTTGTATTATTTTTCCCAAGAAGGCATTGATGTACTCAAAGTTTTAATTTATTAATATAACATGTGTTTCCTTTTTGTCTAAAAAAAATTTGAATCTTAAAGATCCTTGAAATCATTTCATATGCATTTACCATTCATCATAACATAAGCAAGTTTCTTGCAACAAGTCTCCTCATCTCTCTACTAATTTTTTCAGTAAGATGGATCTCCAGCAAACGATGAAGGACCTCCAAGCTCAGAATGCACAGTTTCAACAGTTGTTCTTAACTCTGGCCAAAGGACAAGAAGAGTTGAAGACCTTGCTGGTTGAGGAGAAGAAAAAGAAGACGAAGAAAATAACCTGAATTCTGAACATGGGAAGAAGATTCCAAGGGCAAACAAGAAGGGCCTTAGACTTTGCAACGACATCTGGTGAGAAAGACAATCAAGATGGGAAGGGAAAGGAAACAATTGTTCAGTCTGATTCAGAAAAGGAAGAGGAAGAAGAAGACTATTCTGAAGAACAATACCCTCCAACCGACGACAAGTATAAGAATCTAGAATAGCGGTTGAGTGCAATGGAAATCCAAAAAGTGCCTGGATTGGACTTTGAGGAGTTGGGACTAGTATCTAGAATTATCATTCCTCCAAAATTCAAATCACCTGTGTTCATCAAATATGACAGAGTTTCATGCCCCAAAATGCATCTCCGGTCCTATGTGAGGAAAATTCTACCCCATACCGCTGACAAAGATTTATGGGTACACTTCTTCCAAGACAGTTTGTCTGGAACTCAACTTGATTGGTTTTATCAGTTAGAAAGAGCCAATGTTCATAACTGGGATGATCTTGCTACAACCTTTTACAAACAATACCAATACAATGCTGATCTTGCACCCACTTGTACTCAACTCCAGAGTATGACCATGGTTTCAAGTGAAGGCTTCAAGGACTATGCACAAAAATGGAGAGACTTGACCGGAAGAGTTCAACCTCCCCTATCTGAAAGAGAGTTGGTAGACATGTTTTTGGTCACCTTTTCTGGTCCATTTTTCAATCACTTAATTGGGAGTTCATCTGTAGGTTTTACTGAATTGATATTAACCGGAGAAAGGGTAGAAGTCGGGATAAAGAATGGAAAGATTCAAAAATATGCACCCTCCGCTGGTGTAAGGAAGCCATTCATTGGAAAGAAAGAAGTGGTTGCTGTATATCCTCATAGAAATCAAGATAGGGCCGAACTCCGTCTAATGGTGGGGGCTGTTATGATTCCTAAACCTGCGCCTGATCAACAAAGAAACAACCAACCAAGAATGGAAAGACCAGTCAGACAATTCACCAGATTTAATATGACACCATCTTAAGTATTGCCACATTTGTTAAGGTCCAACCTAGTGACTTTGAAAGAAGCTCCAAAGAACCCTAACACAACCTCTCCTCACTATCATCCTAATGCCTGCTGTGCATACCACTCTGAGAGTCCCGACCATGACACTAATAATTGTTGGGCTCTAAAGAACAAAGTACAAGACCTCCTTGAAGCAAAATAGGTTGAATTCGATGCGCTTGAAAAGCCCAATGTCATTTCTGCCCCTATGCTCAAACACGATCATAATACCAACGCCATTGAAGAAGTTATGTTTGTTACTTCTGTTGATGAACTTATGACCCCACTCCTGACTATCAAAAAGAACTTGTTGATTGCCGGTGTATTCCCGGGTTATGATGAAAGCTGTCATTTCTATTTGTCCTCACCAACCAGCTGTCCTTTGTTGAAAGCAGGTGTTCAGTGCCTAATAGATAACAAGGAAATTCTGTTCGAAAAGACTTCTGTTCCAACTGTTTCTTATAGTGATGTTTCCATCATGACCATTGCCGAAAATTCTTCTAGGGTCTCCACCAAAAGATCCATTAGAATTACATCATATCCAAAAGTAGCTCCTTTGATAATTACAATACCTGGACCAGTCCCGTATTCGTCAGACAAAACCGTACCATGGAATTATGGAGGGGATGTCTACTACCACGGTATCAAGCAAGATTGGCCAGCTGCCGAAGATTCAAGTTCTGAGAAAGTTTACTCCGATATCAGTAATATTACAGGGACCAGCAAGATTACCCGAAGCGGAAGGATTTTCTCTCCAAAAATTTCTCCCCCAAAGGTTATTTTTGGACCTGTAATCATTCATGTTGTTGTTGCTCCTCCAAAGGCTCTTCCCAGTCCTACAATCATCTCTGCTAATACTCCAACTGACAAAGTTGATACAACCCCTGTTATCACTCCTACTGACAATCCTGCTACCGAGTCAACTGAGACTTGAGGTAAAAGTATTATGATTGACCCTGTCCGGACGAAGGTGCAATCATTGGCTATCCCTGAGACCTCCCGGAAAGAGATGGAGGAAATTCTAAAGATCATAAAAATAAGCAACTAAGATGTAGTTGAGCAACTGGGGAAAACTCCATCTAAAATTTCCATGTTGGCTTTACTATTATGTTCCAAGGCGCATGCAAATGCCTTGGTAAAATTCCTGAAAACCGCCCATGTACCCCAAGAAACATCTGCCGATCAGTTCCAAGACTGCGTAGCCAGCTTGATTGCAGATAATGGTTTAGGTTTTTCAGATGCTAATTTAACGCCAAGAGGGAGGAAGCATAATGAGGCATTACATGTCTCAGTAGAATGCAGGGGCATAACCTTGGCTCATGTCTTGGTGGACATTGGCTCGTCTCTGAATGTATTGCCTAAAAAGGCTCTTGATAGGCTTGACTGTGAGGGATTGACATTGAAACCAAGAAACATTGAAATCAAAAAGGATGGTGCATGGGGAAGTGGATATCCCCATAAAGGTTGGAACCCAAACATTTGATTCAACTTTTTATGTAATGGATATTCGCCCTTCATATTCCTGCTTGCTAGGCCGGCCATGGATCCACAATGTTGGCGCTGTCACTTCTACGCTGCACCAAATGCTGAAATATCCGATTTAAGGGAAAATCATCACCGTTCATAGAGAAGAAGATTATATGATCGGCCATCTCAATTCCTTCAGATATGTGGAATTAGATGGTGAATTTGTTGAAAATCCATTCCAGCATTTTGAAGAAGTCCCGCAAGATGTGGCAGTAACCAAGGCTGTGTCTCAAGTTCCCAAGATCACAAGGCCTCCACTTAGGATGTCATCTTTGAAGGATTCCAAGGCAGTGATAGAAGAAGGTGGGTGCACTATTTGGGGACAACTCCCAGATATCCCATACCAGTCTGACAAGTTTGGCATAGGTTTCACTTCAGGTGCCCTGAAGGTTATACGATGTGCTCGTGCCGGAGGACCACCCTCGAAGATCAGCAGTCGCGAAGTCAATGCGGTGGAGGATGATGAAGACAGCTATAACATGGAGGATTGGATTTTCCCAACTGTCAATGGAGGGCTCAGCAATTGGGAAGCTAGATATTTCGTCCCGATAACTTTTATCCCACAATAATTTGTCTTTAAATTTTGTCGGATCTGTAATATTAAAACAATTCAGACTCTTAAAACCTTGTGCCTTACCCGAGGCACAATGGTCCATTTGCAAGGGTTATTATCTCATTTCCATATGACATCAACGAATCATGGACGTTTTTGCATACAAACTTTGTGCTCATTACATTTTTATTCCTTTCAAAGATAGCTATACTCTTATACACACTGACACTCACAATGCAGGTTTACATCCATTCAGGATCCCATGGGTAATGTTCTGTATGGCCTTCTGTGACTCTGAAAATATAATCTACCAAGCCGAAGACGAAGGTGAGGAAGATTGCGAAGTACCAGGAGAACTTGCCATGTTACTACTACAAGAAGAGAGAACATTCAGCCCCACGAGCAATTAGTGGATACAATCAACCTAGGTACCAAAGAAGACAAAAAAGAAGTCAAGGTGGGTGCTAATCTGGAACCCAGTGTTAAAGAGCGTCTGATTCAGTTACTACATGAATATGTTTAGGTTTTTGCCTGGTTGTATGAAGACATGCCAGGACTTGATGCAGATATTGTGGTACATCGTCTACCTGCAAAAGAGGACTGCCCACCAGTAAAACAAAAGGTCTGTCGAATGCGACCAGATATGTCAGAGAAGATTAAAGCTGAGGTCATGAAGCAATTCAATGCTGGATTCTTGGCCGTAACCTCCTACCCGCAGTGGGTTTCCAATGTTGTTCCCGTTCCCAAAAAAGATGGCAAGGTACAAATGTGCATGGACTACAGAGATTTGGATAGGGCAAGCCCTAAGGATGATTTTCCACTTCCCCACATTGACATCCTAGTTGATAATACAACACAACACAAAGTGTTTTCCTTCATGGAAGGTTTCTCAGGTTACAACCTAATCAAAATGGCGCTCGAGGACATGGAAAAGACAACCTTTGTCACACAATGGGGGACATTCTACAACAAGGTTATGCCGTTTAGACTGAAGAATGCTGGGGCAACCTATCAGCGTGCCATGGTAGCTCTATTTCACGACATGATACATCACGAAATAGAGGTCTATATGGACGACATGATAGCTAGATATCAAACAGAAGAAGAGCATGTTGGTCATTTACAGAAACTGTTTGAGAGACTAAAGAAGTACAAGCTGAGGTTGAACCCAAATAAATGCACGTTTGGAGTAAGGTCTGGTAAGCTCCTAGGTTTTGTCGTCAGCAATAAGGGTATTGAAGTAGATACGGCCAAGGTGAAAGCGATACAAGAGATGCCTGCTCCTCGTACTGAGAAGGAAGTCAGATGATTCTTGGGACATTTGAACTACATTGCCAGATTCATTTCTCACCTGACCGCTACTTGTGAACCAACCTTCAAACTACTGAAAAAAGATCAGGTAGTCAAATGGAATGATGAGTGCCAAATTGCTTTTGACAAAATCAAAGAGTATTTACAAGAGCCTTCTGTTTTAATGCCACCAGTTAAGGGAAGACCATTGATCATGTATCTGGCTGTTTTAGAAAATTCTATGGGGTGTGTGGTGGGGAAGCATGACGAGTCTGGCCAAAAAGAGCATGCTATTTATTACCTGAGCAAAAAGTTTACTGACTGTGAAACAAGATATTCACTGCTCGAGAAAACTTGCTGCGCTCTGGCATGGGCTGCTCGCCGGCTAAGACAGTATATGCTGACTCATACTACCTTGTTGATATCTAAAATGGATCCAATAAAGTACATCTTCGAGAAGCCTGCACTCTGTGGGAGAATAGCGAGATGGCAGATCATCCTAACAGAATATGACCTACAGTATACTACCCAGAAAGCAATAAAGGGCAGTGTACTAGCTGATAACCTTGCTCACCAAGCTGTAGAAGACTACAAGTCCATGAAGTTCGAATTCCCAGATGAAGACATCATGATGGTAAACAACTGTGAAGAACTCGGGCCATATGACAGACCTGAACAAGGATCCCGATGGACTTTGGTTTTTAATGGGGCTTCTAACGCACTCGGAAATGGTATTGGTGTTGTACTCATATCTTCTGAAGGGTGTCATACTCCCTTTACGACAAGACTCTGCTTCAATTGTACAAATAACATGGTGGAATACGAAGTGTGCATCTTTGGTCTCAAAGCTGCCATAGACTTGGGGATCAAATCTTTGAATGTGTTCAGAGATTCAGCTTTGGCTATTAGCCAGATCAAAGGGGAATGGGACACCAAACACCCTAACCTTATCCCTTACAAAGAACATGTTTTGACATTGCTCCCACATTTTGAGAAGATTACCTTCGAGCATTTCCCGCGAGAAGAAAATCAGCTAGCAGACGCACTAGCCACAATGTCATCTATGTTTAAACTTAAATGGGATAACGAGGCTCCCCAGATCACCATTGAACAAAGGGAAGAACCAACACACTGTCACGAGATTAATACTGAAGAATTAATGGACCAGCCTTGGTTTCACAAAGTCAAGAGGTATCTCGAAACTCAGGAATATCCAGAAGGAGCTTCAGTAAACTATAAGAAGTTCTTAAGGAGATTCTCTGCTAGATTCTTCCTTAGTAATGACATTCTTTACAAACACAACCATGAATCTGTGTTACTTCGGTGTGTAGACAAGGTCGAAGCTGAAAGGATCATGGCTGAATTACATGAAGGCACTTTTGGAACCCATTCTAGTGGGCATATGATGGCAAAGAAAATCCTACGGGCAAGCTATTACTGGTCTACCATGGAAGCAGATTGCTATCAACACTCTCGAACCTGCCATAAGTGTCAGTTTTATGCTGACAAGGTGCACGTACCCCTGGTTCCTCTGAATTTCTTGAAGGCTCATTGGCCCTTTGCTATGTGGGGGAGTGATATGATTGGGGAAATCAAGCCAACATAATCCAATGGACACTGCTTCATTTTAGTGGCCATTGACTTTTTACCAAGTGGGTGGAGGCAGCTTCTTTCGCTTCCATTACCAAGAATTTTGTCACCCGGTTCATCAAACAGAATCTCATCTGTCGTTACGGTATCCTGGAGAGGATCATTATAGACAATGGTACGAACTTGAACAATACTATGATCACCGCCTTGTGCGAACAATTCAAGATTCAACATCACAATTCTTCCCCTTACCGACCAAAGATGAATGGTGATGTTGAAGCCGCGAATAAGAACATTAAAAATATCATACAAAAAATGACAGTCACGTAGAAAGACTGGCATGAGATGCTACCATTCGCTCTCCACGGATATCGTACCATGGCGCGCACATCAACCGGGGCAATACCCTACTCTCTGGTTTACGGCATGGAAGCTGTCTTGCCTATTGAGGTCCAGATCCCCTCTCTGAGAATTATGAAGGATGCATGGCTGAATAAAGAAGATTGGATCCAGACTCGACTTGATCAACTAAACTTGATTGATGAGAAAAGACTTACTCCTGTCTGTCATGTTCTGATGTATCAAAAAAAGATGATCAAGGCTTTCAACAAAAAGGTCAGACGCCAAGTGTATCAAGTCGGGGATTTGGTGATCAAACGTATCATACTGCCGCAAGGTGATCCCAGGGGAAAATGGACTCCTACATATGAAGGAACATTTGTCATCAAAAACATATTCTCTGGTGGAGCAATGATTCTGACCACAATGGATGGCGACGACCTGCCGCACCCTATGAACACATACATAGTCAAAAGATACTACGCATAAGAGACCCGCTAGGTTGACACACCTAGGCAAAACAAGGGCATCCCAGCGAACCAAAGAGGTCCGGGAAAAAATTAGGGATAAAACAAAAAATAATTGTACACCCGGAAAGTTGAAAACCTGAAAGGGCGACTTGGGCAAAAAAGGGTATCCCGGTGGACTGAAAACCCGAAAGGGCAGTCCAGGTAAAAGTTAGGGAATTAAAGTGTATGACTATGTCTTGTTGGATCACCTTATGGACAACTTGACAAACTCAAAGGTTATGATTAATCCAATCAGCTTCGGACAAGGAAACAAACAGGAAATATGCTCAGAGACACGAAGGCTATAGTATAATGGGAACCCCATGAGATTATTACACATAGCTATCTTTTATTTATATCAAAATTATCATTTTTTACGATGACATTCTCTTACTAGAATGTTTGTCTCATTGTATAAAAATACTTACTCAAAAGTCAATGCAAAGATACCCCTTTGAAAGTGCAAAACTATATGTTTTTCTTTACTTTTGTGTTTTGTTTACAAAAACGTCCAAATGATTCATTTTTGAACATATGCATTTGAACATAATGACTGTTTACAAATGAACAAAATAAAAAGACAATCACTGATGGATTTAAGAGATAGGGCAATATCTTTGAGATATTCCATAAGAATCCCCCGCAGTGTGCAGTTTAATCCCCAGCGAAATAAAACTTCCAATTATTAATCCCCAGTAGAAGTCGTCCAATTTCTCAGATCTCTCCAACAAGATTTTACAAGCAGTACACGGCATTTCCATTACAACAGAATTTATTTCTCTAAGGGGAAATTCATCAGCGCTTCAACTTCACAACATGAAGACTTACATATCCTCAGCAGTGGCCAGGGATTTATTTTTCCCAATCCAACAACAGTATTGAAGATTAGCTCACATACGCATACATCGCATCCATATATCATAAACATTGATTACACAAATGCATCATACCATGCATTTCATACAACATGACTTCGCATTTTAGCTAACATTTTACCCTTTTCAGGATAAGGTTAACAACTACCATTAACAATGTTCAAAGTTTTCAGATACAGTTCGGATACGCTCCAGACATGGATGCCATTCTGATACTCATTCAGATTCAACTTTCAAATATAATTCAGATATGCTCCAGACACGGATGCCATTCTGATACTCATTCAGATTCAACTTTCAGATACAATTCAGATATGCTCCAAACACGAATGCCTTTTTGATACTCATTCAGTTTTCAACTTCCAGATACAGTTCAGATATGCTCTAGACACGGATGCCATTATGATACTCATTCAGATCCTTTCTCAGATACAATACAAATACGCTCAAGACACGGATGCCATTCTGATGCTCGTTCAAAATATCAACTTTCAGATACAGTTCAGATATGCTCTAGACACGGACGCCATTCTGATACTCATTCAGATTCTCTTTCAGATTCAACAATCACTTTTGGATGGCATCTACAAGCCCATGTCCAACAAATTTCTATCACTTCTCCAAAATGGCATCTTTAAGCCCATTCCCTCAACCATCACATCACCAAGTTGAAATTTCTGGGCACTCTAGTGTCCAATCATCTTCCACCTTCGAGTCACGAATGGCAAGACTCGCCAATCTAACTCTTCAGGCTTAATAAGATTGAACAGGGGAAGCTGTTTTACCCCAAAATTTTCCCTCTCATTCATCAAGAATTTTCTCACAAGATCTCCTTGGGCTCAAGACTGCACTAGGGTTTGATCAGCTCAAGACAACTCCTTATGCACTGATGACCAAAATTAGGGTTTGAGTTTGCACAAGGATTTTTGAACATCCAATGCCCCATATGACTTTCATGGATCATTATGGACCCCCAATATTATTCATGTCAAGTTTCAAGCCTTGGATCACACTTTTGCTCAGTCAATTGAGCAGTTGACCTAAAAATCAGTTGTATTGGGGAAAAAGTAAACTATGGCCAATTCACCGTCAAAATTCATAATTTTTGATCCACATAAATATTTTAAAATCATATGTATCATTTGATCAAGTTTGGACCATAATTCCTCAAGATTTTTGATCAAATCTCCAAAAGGGCAAAATGGTCAAAATTAGGGTTTTTACTGGGAAAGGGAAATTTCTGATTTTTGGCCTAGCAAATGGTTAATTGGTTTAAGGAATGATCTCAAGAGTACAATTGCATCATTTTGACCTAATGACATGGTTCAAAACATTGCAAGTCCATTGGATTGACAAATGAATTTTGCAGTCAACTAATCAAAAGTCAATTGTACACTAAAAAGTCAAACTTTGACTTTTTGGTCAAATTCAAAAGCCAAAGATCAAAATTCATCAAAATATGTCAAAATATGAAACTTATTCATCAATAAATCAAAAAGTCAAGATTTCATATTGGAAATTTCATGTTTTTTTCATAACTTTGAACAAAATTTTCACCATGATGCAAAATGATTCAAGAGAAACTTCCAACATGAAAGTTGTAGATCTCCATGAAATCTACAAATTTTCTTTACACAAATCCTTTCAAAACTGCTTGGATCTCAAGTTATAATTTTATGAACATGTGGTCATGAAACAAAACACTTAGTGAAATTTTGCCCTAATTTGGTCAGGATTTTGACCCAACTTCATGGCACTTTTTCATATAGTTCCAAGGGGAATCTTCAAAAGCAATTCAAAGATGGGTTGTAGGGAACATTACAAGTTTTCCAAAATGTCCAAGAACTCCTTGAGATTATGCTTGAGTAGGCAGAATCGAAGAGATGAAGTTAGGGTTTTATCACTTTAATTACAAGTCATTTTAGTGATGAACAAAATTCAAATTCAAACTATGATGCATTAACTCTAATTTGCAGGCCTCAAACTTGTTAGGAACTCCATAGTTAATGGTTTATACAACTGTTAGAGGTCTCACTTCAAGAATTCAATGCATGGACATGCTTTTTATCCATTTTTGGAAGAAAGGTTACATTGCCATTTTGATAAAGCAAATTTTTGTATAAAACTTGTTCTTGAGCCTTGCACTTGTTCTCTTCTGATCAAAACAGTCCTATAACTCATGAGAAATGTTTCAAACACTTATAATCACCCATCCCATGCTTGTACCTCATCTTGAAACTTGTTTCCCTCTTTTCTTCAAAATCAAGTAACCTAACCAAAAGCTAGAAACTTGTACTTCTGACTTGCCAATGCTTTCAAACACTTTTGTTTATACATACACAAACCATTTGACACAAACACACGGATGCTCAAGCCTTGAAAGAACCTAGAACTCATAATCACACTTCACACTTCCATTTTTACACAAACTGATAAAAAAATTGGAACTCATAATCCACTCGTGTGTTTCTTGGCCTTTTGGTTTCTAAAGTTTCTAAACATCACATAGAATCAATCTCACACCCTGTTTTAGAACTGTAACACCGTTAACACCATCCTCCATTTTCAAAAACTCAGCTCTGCACATTGACTTCTCCAGACCATTTCAGCCATCCATTGTTCAAGATAATCACTGCATTAGCTTCCTAGGACCTCAAGGAAGCTAACCTGATCATCACCATCACTTGAAACAAGCTCAAACTCAAAACACGATTTCCAGTTTTGAGGTAAGTTTTCTCAACTTGGAACTCTTCATGCCGGCATTATCAATAGTTTATTTGTGAACAAAACATGTAGGTATCATTTCCCTGAAGCTAACTATGTCCATAGTTTCCATTAATTTTGCTTGAGCTTAGAGAATTTTGAAACTGAAATTTCAGAGATTTTTTGGGTTCAGATTAGGGCCATTAAAATTCATGCTTATATTTGATCTATAGTTTTAATGCTTTACACTTCTGAAACCGTGAGAAAATTTGCTACAAGTTTCATGTTTACAATTTTCATTTTTGATGAGAAATGAGCAAGTTACAGTTGGTCTAGCTGGAGGTTGAAGATGAAGTCATCAGGGCGCGTTTTTCATTGTATATTTATTGTTTTGCTTATGTTAATAGATGTATAGCCACCCCAGTGGTAGAAGCGCACGCCTGTAACCTATGGGACCTGGGTTCGAGCCCCAGTGGTACCCTTCTGCACATTTTTTACATGTTTTCCATTCTGACTTTTTTTTAAGCCTTGGGCCTTATTGGGCTTGTGCTGTTTTTTTTGCTAGCTAACCCCCTGCAGGCTATTTGCATCCTTGGCCCAAGTTTATTTATTTTTTCTTTTTATTTTTATTCTCTTAAATATTTTTCCCAATATTAAAAAATCACAAAAATAGATTTTTATTTTAACTTAGTTTATTTTATTTTTCTCACAAAAATATTTTATTTAACTACACATTATTTATTTTTATGGAATAGTCTTATAAATTTAATTAAAACTAGGTTATTTACTTATTTTATTTCACACCAATTAAAATATATTATTTTAATATAAAAAAGGCCAAAAATACTTTATAATACTAGGTTTATTCATTTTATACTTTGTATATTTATTCATTTTATAATTTGTATATTTATTCAAATCTTTGTACAATTGATACCAATTCAATATGGTTGTAATAGACTAACTAGGTTTACATTCTTGCAATCTCCATTTAATTTGTTCACCCCCTCCCACAAATGTTGTAATAGCGTAGTAACTTTAAATTCCGCAATTTATCGCTTTATACATAACATGTTAGTAATTAGGATTTGTATGGAAAGACTAAAACTAATACTTAGAAAACCCTAATTCAAGATAAAAACAAGCATGAAAACAATAAATTTTCACACAAGCACCCCTATGGTTATTCCACTTGGTTGCCTTATACAAAATGGCCATATTACGTATGTAAGGTATCTTAGCAAAAATAAGCAAATACAAGATCATAGTCCCTCGATGATGCTATCTAAGTTTCCTTTCAAGTGATCTTAGTCCCTAAAAAAGAATGCTAATATACCTTGCAATATTGCTAATCATGGTTATATGATGACCCACGCCCGTCCCGTTTACATCCAAAGATAGGATTGCTTACCAAATCAATGGTAAGACAACAATGTCAAAGGAAAAGGAAAATGAACAAGAAAGACTTTTGAGTAGGTAGAATGCTCCTAATTACTTGCTCAATTTCAAAACAAGCATCCTTGCTATTTTCAAAACAATCACTTACACTTTCAAACATCTTACAAACTTGAAAACATTTTCAAAAGATCAACATCTTTGTATACATTCTTACAAATAAGAATCATTACAAAGATTGCCTAAACAATGCCCTCTTTACAAAATACTTTCAAAAACCACACCAAACACAATTTCAAAAAAAAAGCAAGTGATCTATAAGTAACTCAGAGCCCATGTAAAACCATGGATGAAAAGGGTGCTAATACCTTCCATTTTCATAATCTACCCCCCGAACTCAAGAAACAATCTCAAAGGTCTTTCCTGTGCTTTTTAACCTTTCCTTTTGGATAAAAGAAAAGTTGGTGGCGACTCTTGCTAACCGCAACATTTGCGATCAAACGCAAAATACTTAAGTCAGTTCTCCCACCGTATCACACACGCCTAGGTTGCTAACAATTATATACAAGCATATAACATAAAAGCGAGAAATAAAGGCCCTAAGCCATTTCAAGGCTTTGGTGTAGATACATAAAGAATGACTGAAAAATAAAATGTGGAAATAAAAAAAACCTACTTAGCTATTACAAACCAGGAACAGTTACATAATTAACAATAATGCGCGAGAATTGAAAATACGTCTAAAATCCTAAGGGAAAGGAATTCTTGTTTTGTTTTTCTTATGAAAATAAATTGAACTAAGAATCCTAAATCTATTCAATTTTAGTTTTCTAAGAAAATATTAAAATATTTAATTAATTAATTGACAAAATTAATTTAATGTAAAAAACTAGCCTAATGTATTTTTGGGGTTTTTCTTTTATGTTAATTAAAATTTTTAAAAAAAGTAAAGACAAATAGCCAAAAGAAAGGGAAACCAAATCGAAAGACCACTAGGATGGAAATGAAAAAGAAAGCATTCTGGGAAGCAAGGCCTGGATCGGAGACCTCATTCGAGGGTCTTGCGGGTGCTATATCTTCAAGCAAATTTGTTAGAAATTGAAAATGCAAGGCCTGGATCGAAGAAGCTTGGGTGTCCTTTCGATCCAGAGGGCTGATCGAAGAAGCTTGAGAGAATGCACGTCTGGGACATTCGATCTGGATGTGTCATCCTTCGATTTGGGATACTGGATCTGCAAGGAAGTCCGCTAGAAATTGAAAATGCAAGGCCTGGGCTCAAACTCTGGTCCCTTTGATTGCAAGAATCTCCTTTCACCACATGAGAATCCTGCTCATTCGACATATGTGACGCCTGCTTTTAGTCCTGCAAGTTGGTTAATTCGAAACTAAACAACAAAGAGAAATGTCCCAGTCAAAATTAATCCCTAAACTCAGATCTGGGTTGGTTTCGATTTGTCACAGTCAGGATCATGGATTTCTAAAGTAACCAACCTCGAAAAACTCTATCCATGGGGTTCAAACGCATGAATAATGCAGCTTGCATACACTTTGTTAAATCGTTCACAAATAATAACAAAAACTATGAATATGCAATTATGAGTCTAATTCAAGATTTAAATGGGATCAAATATTTTTACCACTGGAGGCACCTGGATCTGCAGTCCTGGGCATGAGATGGCTGGGGGCACGAATGAGTGTACGCCTGTTTGAATTCCAAGAACTCGATCGGAGTGTCAACCTGGACGGAAGGTGCCTACAATAGAGTCTGCAATTTCATGGGGCATGCTGGTGTTTTTCTTCTGAGGCAGCCTCCGTGCGTTTTTTCGTCTGGCCCATTGCGTGGATGCTCTGCGTGTATGAATGCCCTCTATCCGTCCCCCTTTTTTCTCTGAGAGCATGCGATTTATATAGACAAGGGAATTTAGGTCAACATTTATGTATCAAATCTTGGCCCATTATGATGAAGATATTTGATTTAATTTCTTCATAAAGACTTGCTATATTTGATTCAATCAAGTGGAAATCTATTTCATACGTTACTTCCAACCTGTTATGAGTTGTTTGAGCCTCCAACATGATGAAAATCGAAAGATGACCTGCCCCTGCAGATCCAACTTCCTTCGAATATGTTCTCTTCGATAACTTCAAAGTCCCAATTCGAATTACTTCTGCTTCAATTGCATAGCCCCTTCGATTGAGCCTCCCTCTGCTTCGATTGCTTGATTCGAAAAGGATCACACTGGTCGAATCAGCATGCCATTTTGAACTTGGGTGAATCTGGACAGGTTAGGATATTTGTTTTTGCTTAGTCATGCCAGCCTAGTTCATTCCTTCGAATCTTCCTTCTTTTCCAGTTTCACAGTCCAAGTCGAATCTATTCAGAACATTCCCTATTAGGAAACTTCGACTAGCCCTTGTCCTTGTGATGAGTCCAAGTTCTGATTCGCAGTATTCAAAACTTCCTTCTTCAGAGCATCTTATATTAGGACAAACTCTGCACTGAAATGCCATTCGAAGATCATTTCATTCTGATGTTCTGATTGAGGGAAACTCCAAAATTCCAGTCAAAGGGCCTTGCTGAAATACCAATCGAAGGATCTTGTTACAAAGATAAACGAAAGGATTTGTTGAAATGCCAAATGAAGGGTACTTATTAAAAGGCCAATCGAAGGACACTATTATAATGGCAATCAAAAAGTACTTGTTAAGATGCCAATCGAAGGGCTTTGTTAACAGGATAATCGAAGGACCTTTGTCCAGATACTAATTGAAGGGCGCTAGGTAGATGCCAATCGAAAGGCACTTTGGTGTTGCCAATCGAAAGGAAGTTTGGAGATTCCAATCGAAGGAAGCTTAGAAACATCACTCACAATTTTCCCTTTTCTTTAGGCAAAGGTTTGTGACCAACCATATAGGGGGAAATCTTGAAAAAAACCTGAGAGGGAAACTTTTGGGGTACAACAGTTGCCCCTGTTCAATCTTCTTAAACCTGAAGATGTAGATTGGCTTGTCTGCCTTTCGTGATCTGAAGGTGGAAGATGATTGAACACTAGAGTGCCCAGAAATTTTCACTCGCATGACATAACGTTGATGGTTGACGATGTTGGGAATGGGATTACAGGTTCCATTTGGAGAAGATGACAGAGAGTCGTCAGAGATAGGCTTAAAGATACCATCCAGAGAATATGATGGAGAGTCGTCGGAGATGGGCTTAAAGATAACATCCAGAACAATGATGATTTCATGAGATATCCCTTTGTGGGAATTCCTGCTCTTGCTGTTAAAGAGGACTCCGTTGAGGAATATTGGTCTCTATCTTGGAACATAGAATTTTAGGAGCTTCAGTTGTCCGTTGCTCTACTAGGGAGTCGTCACTTGATTGAAGAGATGGAAGTGAACTGTTGTTTTCTAGTTGAAATCCAGACTTCACAGTAATTTGCTGGGGAGAATGAAATTAACTACTATTTGGAAATGTATGAGAAGGAGCCCATGACGATTTCTACCTCAGCGGGATGATGAAGAAATATTTGACGATTTCTACCTCAACGAGATGATAAAGGAATCTTGGACAATTACTACCTCAATAGATGATGAAGGAATCTGAGATGATTACTACCTCCGCAAGATGATGAAGGAATCTTGGGCGATTACTACCTCAGCAGAATGATGAAGGAATCTGAGATGATTACTACCTTCGTAGGATGATGATGGAATCTGAGACGATTGCTACCTCCGCAGGATGATGAAGGAACCTTGGACGATTACTACCTCAGCAGGATGATGAAGAAATCTTGGATGATTACTACCTCAGCAGGATGATGAAGGAATCTTGGACGATTACTACCTTAGCAGGATGATGAAGGAATCTGAGATGATTACTACCTCCGTAGGATGATAAAGGAATTTGGGACGATTACTACCTCCGCAGGATGATGAAGGAATCTTAGAAGATTACTACCTTAGCAGGATGATGAAGGAATCTGAGATGATTGCTACTCCAAAAAGATGATGAAGGAATATTGGACGATTACTACCTCTGCAGGATGATGAAGGAATTTGAGATGATTACTACCTCTACAGGATGATGAAGGAATCTGAGACGATTACTACCTCTGAAGGATACTGAAGGAATCTTGGACGGTTACTACCTCAGCAGGATGATGAAGGAATCTGAGATGATTGCTACTCCAAAAAGATGATGAAGGAATCTTAGATGATTACTACCTCCGCAGGATGATGAAGGAATCTGAGGCGATTACTACCTCTACAGGATGATGAAGGAATCTTGGATGATTGCTACCTCAACAGGATACCAGAAATTTGTTTGATCATGTAGGTAGTTGATGATATTTGTTTGTTTATAGACTTTTACCTGAAAAGATACAAGGTTAGCTGTATGTAAAGTCATGATGCATGAAGTGTAAATGATGCTCTCAAAATAAATGATATTGTAATATATGTATTTGTACTGCGTGTGTTATGACATCTTAAAATGATGTATGAATGCAATGTATGAATGTATCAGTCATTCCATTGTTGTATTGTTAAACTAGGGAAAATGAATCCCTGATTGTTGCTGGAGAGTACCGGGAAGTTGAATCCCAGACTGTTGTTGGTGAGTGAAGAAAGTGATTCTTCAATTTCTGTTGGGATAAGGCTTTATAAACTACTTGAGATTTATAGAACCCTGTTGCGGAAGGTGAACTCTATAAACTACTTTGGGGATTTTGTTGAAAATCCCGCAGGGGAATCTTGAGAAGCTTGGCGACTTTATTGGGGGAAACCAAATGTCGGAGCAGTAGTTGGGAATTCCTGTTCTTCCAAGGATACGAGAACACCTGACATCACTAGGTTGTAAGCTGAAGATATGGCGGCGACTTTTTAGTAAGATTCCCCTGCCTCTGTACCTGTTGGAGAAAGTACATGTGGAGACTTTGTGGATGGTTTAAGTGTCATCCCAACTCCTGGGGTGCTTGGTAAATGCTGATCAGGATAATAAGTCTTCTACTGATAAACAAATGACAAGATGACGGGACATAGTCGTACATTTTTAATCCCTAACTTTTTCCCGGACCGCCCTTTCGGGTTTTCAGTCCACCGGGATACCCTTTTTTGCTCAAGCTGCCTTTTCAGGTCTTTGACTTACCGGGTGTACATATTTTGTTTTTATCCCTAACTTTTTCCCGAACCCTTTTGGTTCACCGGGATGCCCTTATTTTTGCCTAGGCCAGTCAACCTAGCGGGTCTTTGTTCATGCCTAGTATTTTCCGACTATGTCCATGTTCACTGGGTACGGAGAATTGTCACTGTCCATAGTAGTAAGTGTTGCCACACTGCCAGAAGATGCTTTTTTGATCGTAACAAGATTCGTTGCTGGAATTCATGTACAATGCCCCAAGTGATTCAGATGGAGATCTGCCCCTGGCTATTTGGCATCTTTGAGAGATTCCTTGAACCTTGACTTGACTGCCCCAGGTGAGTTGGCCACCATATCATGCCCCTTGATTATGAAAGGCCTATCATTGGAATGTCTTTCCATCTGAGGTGATTTCCTCATTGAGTGGAATCCTGTTCATTGAATATTCGTCCGTAAATTTCTCTGTTGTTGCACAAATAGTCTTATGCAAACAATGGTATTTTAGGTATGCAAAGCTTATGTCAGTCTTGAAAGTTTTTTGAAAATGCATTTTTTGTAGTAAAACAAAATTTTCAAGAATGTGATATCAACTCATGATTTATAGTAAACCTTACAGGAGTCAGGATACCTTTGTAACAGTATGATTTTGAACTAACCCATGCTTTAGCTAGGACTTTTAAGGGTTGTAACGTGGCCTGGCTCACGGTTTAAGAAACAAAGCATAAAGGCTCAAAGTTTATTTGTACGCACCCGTTCTCTGTGATGTTCTTCAGTTCTATACTCAGTTAATTATGCGTTTAAATCCCAATTGAGTATGGCATTTTGTCCTTGATATTACAGTGATGGTTCATAAACTAAAAATTTATTTTGAATGGGCAGTCAATTTTGTAACTTTTTATTTTGTTGAGGATTTGCAGTAACCTCTTTTTTTGTTTTCGTTATCCCTTCTTTTGCGTGAACTATTTCTTTTGTAATTACAGTCAGCGGGATGCCCCAGTTTTCTTAAGTCTCCTTCATAGGTTTTGACTTAGCGGGCTTTTATTTTGAGAGATAATGACTGTCTATTTTAATGATTATGAGGAACCATCACCATCATCGAATTTGGAAGGACGTCTTCGATGCCATTCATTGTGTACGAAGCAGAAGATTGCGACTGAATGCGCGTCTGAATTAACTGAGAAAACTACCCTGCTCCAGGTTATAATTAAGGGTTTTAATTTATGTGAAAAGAAAAGTCCTAATTCTTTGGTTAAAAGGGGTTTACTAGGATTATCTTCCTTATAACTCCACTGTTTGGGATTTGAAACAACGCCTGTAGATCGTCAGCAAGATCTGTTCAAAAGCACATTGTATGGATTGTGGTATCGTTTTCGTCATCCTCCCTCTAAAGGCTTAGAGCTTTCAATCAAGAGTTGAATATCACCAAAAGGAAGTAAGAAAGCGGTTTAAGCATAATGAAAACAAATTAATTCAAGACAAACATGTGTAATGCATTAATGAAATAACAAAGTTTGACATGACAATAATTATTTGAACAAACAAAGAAAATACAACTTGAGAATTCAAATGAACAAAAACACTCTAGATCCTGGCCATGATTTGGCATGGGAGCAGTGGTCACAATGGGGTCTTTGGAGAGTCAAATTCGATCTCCTTACTATCGATCAAATCCTGAATCTTGTTCTTCAAAGTCCAACAATTATCGGTGCCGTGCCCAGGGCTATCAGAATGGTAAGCACGTTTTACATTAGGATTGTACTTAGGAGAAGAGGTATCAGGTTTTTGAGGAGGATCCTTTAGTGTAATCAGCTCCGCTTTAAGAAATTGTTGTAATTCTTAAAACAAAGGCATATTAATATCAGTGTACTGCCTCTCTTGATATTTTATCCTACGCCTATTGCCCCGTTGATGTTGAACGGGTGTAGGATCAGACATTAACACTGCTCCCACGGACTGATGGTGGTTATTTGTATTATGGAGCCTTTGACCATACACAATATTAGTTTCTTTTCTACCACCAAATGGCTTCCTCTCAACATTAGAGGGTGCCGCCATTGGAATCTTCCCACTCTTGATACCACCTTCGATCCTTTCTCCAGTCAGAACCATTTCTGTGAACCCGGATGAGGAACTCCCGATCAACAGATTAAAGAATGGGTCTATCAGAGTGCCCATGAACATGTTTACCATTTCCCGATCATTCAGAGGAGGTTGTACCCTGCCATCTAGATCCTTCCATTTCTGGGCATATTCTTTGAAGCCTTCGCTAGAACCCATAGACATGCTTTGAAGTTGTGTACGAGTTGGAGCGAGGTCAGCATTGTATTGGTACTGCTTGTAGAAAGCAGTAGCAAAGTCTTCCCAGGTATGGATGTCAGTTCCTTGTAGTTGATAGAACCAATGCAGTTGAGTTCCAACTAAACTTTCTTGGAAGAAATAGACCCATAACTTCCAGTCAGCAGTGTGAGGCTGGATATTTCTTACATAAGATCAGAGGTGCATCTTGGGACATGAAACCCCATCGTACTTGGAAAAAACTGGAACTTTTAACTTTGTTGGAATGACAATCCCAGATACCAAACCCAACTCTTCAAAGTCCAGCCCAGGCACTTTCTGAATCTCCATTGCACTCAGACGCTCTTCTAGCTGTTTGTACTTTTCTTTGGCCGGAGGATACTGCTTTTCATTGTAATCAGTCTCAATATCAAATTCCACCACACTAGGGTCTTCCTCTCTTGTCTCACCCTCTTGGTTATCTCCTTCTTTGGATGAAGATGTCAGATCAACCACTTGCTTTAACGGTCCCTTGGATCTTCTTCCCAGATTTACCACACCAGCTGTCCTCCTTGGCTTCTTGGTCTTGTCTTTAATAATCAAGGATTTCAGTTCCTCTTGCCCTTTGGCTAGGGCCATGGTAATCTGTTGGAATTGTGCATTCTGAGTCTGTAAGTCTTTCATAGTTGGTTCCAGATCCATTTCTTTACAGCTGAAATAAACAGTGAAGAAGATGAGAACCCTGCTTTGGAACCTGTTTATGCAATAACATGTATGATATGCGTATGCAATGTTTTCAAGGACTCGCGGGGTAAACAAGAAGATGTCAGTTGTTGAAATTTGTAGCTTTGAAGAACTTTGTATTGTTGAGTGTCCTTCTACGAGAATCAAGCTCACCATATCAAGTGGGTCATAGCCCCTGACTCAAGTTGTCGTGTTTTAGTCTTTTGACGGCATTGGCTAGAGGAAAATAAATCCCCTTGCCCCTTGCTAGAGGTCTACTTTATCATAATCTGCATCATAAGCCCTTAAGATCCTTGAAATGGTTAAGGAAATGCTATGGTATGATGTTATGATGTGCATGCTATGCATCAAGCAAAAATGCAAGGTGACAAATACAACTCTGCAAAAGTTGTTAGACAATGAAGGCAAACAAGTCACACAAGCAGCCTTAGGTTTAGGCTTGCATGGGGTTGTAGGTAAGTACCCTCTTTAAGTTTAGTTGGCTTAACCTGTCTTAGAAATAGAGACCGGGTTCTAAGGAGTCTCAATATCATTGATCTTCTTTTATCGGTATTATCCCAGCTTAGCAATCTTTTCTTGCGGTTGAAACATCCTGAAAGTCTAATCTCAATGAGTGTAGTATCGAGTATAAACCAATTCCCATCTTTACACCAAGACCAACTATCTCACTACTTTCTAATGGCCAAATTTGTTAAACTAAGGTTCTAAGGTTTGTTAGTGCTTTACGACACCATACGGAGGCCCCGTATTCTCTTCGATTCGACACAAGGGATACCGGTACCAACCAGAGTGTCACACCAATACATCTATCGCTTCAACCATGTCGGTCTATGTCGTACAGTTTCCACAATCTATTGTTGTTTACCTAAAAAGTGTCCCCAGATCTGGGTGTAGGATCCTTATAAATAACTCCAACAAACCTTTAAAAGTAAAGCAATCAAAGCAAACAAAGAAAGCAATTTGAAAATGATCTAGACCGTAAGGTAAACCCCACTTTATAATTAACCCCATCAGAGTCGCCAGTTCTGTGATATGGTAGCAGAACCGACTGTTAATACTGGTTTTTCATTTTTTGTTCGCAAATGTCACGGTAAGCAAGAGTCGCCACCGACTTTTCTTTTATCCAACAAAGGAAAGGGTGAAAAGAACATAAAAAGACCTTTTTTCGAGATTTCTGAGTAAGGGGGTAGATTATGGAAAGGGAAGGTTTTAGCACTCTTTCCATCTGTAGTTTTCTACGGGCTCTTAGGTACTTGCTCATTTTCTAAAATTTCTTGTATTTGTGTGTTTGAAAAGCTTTGAAAATTGCCTTAGTGCGGCGATTCACTTTATGGTAACTCTTGAATCAGTCCTCAAGAGTGTGATAAAGTGTTTTTAAAACTTTGTTTGAAAGTGTGGTGTGAAAATTTATTTGAGCAAGTACCTAACAGTTATCCACCTACTCGAAAAAAGACTATTCTTTTCCTCCTATCCTTTAGACTGTGTTATCCTACTATTAGTGAGTAGGTAACCCTAGTCGTTGGATGTTGAGAGACTATCGAAAGGGACGTAATGGTCATTAAAGGAAACATTTAAGGATACCTTAGCATTTCTTAGGGACTATCATCATAAGATCATTTCTCGTAGGCAACTTGAGGGACATTTAGGGACTATGATCTTTATGACGACTTTAAATTGAGGGTCTTTGCTAAGGGTATCCCTATGTTCGAGGGACATGACCACTATTTCTGAGGCAACCAAAGTGGGAAATAACCTAGGGGTGCACGTGTGCAAAAGTGTGCTTTTTCAGATATATTTATCTTGAATTTTAGTGATATAAGATTGATTGATTAAGCATGAACGCCTAGGTTGCTAACAAATATATACAAGCATATAACATAAAAGCGATAAATAAAGACCCTAAGCTGTTACAAGGCTTTGGTTTAGATACATAAAGAATGACTAAAAAATAATGTGCGGAAATAAAAAAAAAACCTAATTACCTATTACAAATCGGGCATAGTTACATAATTAACAATAACGCGCGAGAATTTAAAATACGTCTAAAATCCTAAGTGAAAGGAATTTTTGTTTGTTTTTGTTATGAAAAGAAATTGAACTAAGAATCCTAAGTCTATTCAATTTTAGTTTTTTAAGAAAATATTAAAATAGTTAATTAATTAATTGAAAAATTAATTTAATGTAAAAAACTAGCCTAATGTCTTTTTGGGGTTTTTCTTTTATGTTAATTAAAATTTAGAAAAAAAGTAAAGACAAACAGCCAAAAGAAAGGGAAACCGAATCGAAAGACAACTAGGAAAGAAACGAAAAAGAAAGTGTTCTGGGAAGTAAGGCCTGGATCGAAGACCTCATTCGAGGGTCTTGGGGGTGCTATATCTGCAAGCAAATTTGTTAGAAATTGAAAACGCAAGGCCTGGATCGAAGAAGCTTGGATGGACTTTCGATCCAGAGGGCTGATCGAAGAAGCTTTAGAGAATGCACGTATGGGACATTCAATCTGGATGTGCCATCCTTCGATCTTGGATACTGGACCTGCAAGGAAGTCCGTTAGAAATTGAAATGCAAGGCATGGGCTCGAACCCTAGTCCCTTCGATTGCATGAATCCCCTTTCACCACCTGAGAATCCTGCTCATTCGACATATGTGATGCCTAGATTTAGTCTTGCAAGTTGGTTAATTCGAAACTAAACAACACAGAGAAACGTCCCAGTCGAAATCATCCCTGAACCCGGATCTGGGTTGGTTTCAATTTGTCACAGTCAAGATCATGGATTTCTAAAGTAACCAGCCTCGAAAAACTCTATCCATGGGGTTCATACGCATGAACAATGTAGCTTGCATACACCTTGTTAAATCGTTTACAAATAATAACAAAAACTATGAATATGCAATTATGAGTCAAATTCGAGATTTATGGGATCAAATATTTTTACCACTGGAGGCACCTGGATCTGCAGTCTTGGGCGTGATATGGCTAGGGGCACAAATGAGTGTATGCCTATATGAATTTCAAGAACTCGATCAGAGTGTCAACCTGGACGGAAGGTGCCTAAAACAAAGTATGGACTTTCGTGGGGCAGGCTGGTGTTTTTCTTCTGAGGCAGCCTCCGTGCATTTTTTTGTCTTTCCCTTTGCGTGGCTGCTGTGCGTGTAAGAATGCCCTCTATCCGCCCCCCTTTTTTCTCTGAGAGCATGAAGTTTATATAGACAAGGGGATTTAGGTCAACATTTGTGTATCAAATCTTGGCCCATTATGATGAAGAGATTTTATTTGATTTCTTCATAAAGACTTGCTATATTTGAGTCAATCAAGTGCCAATCTATTTCATAAATTACTACCACCTGTTCTGAGTTGTTTGGGCCTCCAACATGATGAAAATTGAAAGATAACCTGCCCCTGCAGATCCAACTTCCTTAGAATTTGTTCTCTTCAATAACTTCAAAGTCCTAATTCGAATTACTCCAACTTCAATTGCATAGCCCCTTCGATTGAGCCTCCCTCTACTTCAATTGCTTGATTCGAAAATGATCACCCTGGTCGAATCAGCATGCCATTTTGAACTTGGGTGAATCTGGATAGGTTAGGATATGTATTTTTTCTTAGTCATGCCATCCTAGTTCATTCCTTCTAATCTGCCTTCTTTGCCCGTTTTACAGTCCAAGTTGAATCTATTCAGAACATCCCCTATTAGGAAACTTTGACCAGCCCTTGGCCTTGTGATGAGTCCAAGTTATGATTTGAAGTATTCAGAACTTCCTTCACCATAGCAACTTATATTAAGACAAACTCTGCACTGAAATGCCATTCGAAGGTCATTTCATTATGATGTTCTGATTGAGGGAAACTCTGAAGTTCCCGTATAAGGGCCTTGTTGAAATGCCAATTGAAGGATCTTGTTGCAAAGACAATCGGAAGGATTTTTTAAAATGCCAATCAAAGGGTACTTACTAAAATTCCAATCTAAGGACACTATTACAATGCCAATCGAAAAGTACTTGTTAATATGCCAATCGAAGGGCTTTGTTAACAGGGTAATCAAAGGATCTTTATCCAGATACCAATCGAAGGGTGCTAGGTAGATGCCAACCAAAAGGCACTTTGGTGATGCCAATCGAAATGCATTTTGGAGATGCCAATCGAAGGAAACTTAGAAACATCACTCACAATTTTCCCTTTTCTTTAGGCAAACGTTTGTGACCAACCATGTAGGGGGGAATCTTGAAAAAAACCTGAGAGGGAGAATTTTGGGGTACAGCAGTTACTCTAGAAGAAAATTTCACTTAAATAAGAAGGAAAGACTCAAAGAGACAAGGAAAACTCAATCTTCTAGATAGCTAAAAAGTTTCTCAAAAATCTTTCTACATGTTTATATAGACAAATCCAATCAAATGGATTGATCAATGGTGAACCAACAATCATATGTCATCTTAGGAATGCAACTAAACTCAAGTGTACTCGAGTAGACAGAAAATTGTGTCACATCTCCTCAAGCCTTTTAAGGTCACACGTCAAATAATAACGAGAAAATGTTTCAATAATGGATTACATTAAATTCTCACATCCCCATCACGATTTGACAAAACCAAAGTGGCGCATTCAAGCTGACACCTGAACATAAATTCTCAATGGCCGACCACAACCACTAAAATACGCCCATGACAACTCGAGTGCCCAGTGAGTCTTGGAGGAAACTATTTTGTGTCGGCTAAAGGCTAGGGACCCACTGCTCTACGCTGACCAAAGGCCTATTACATGAGGCCCATCATCTAACCTGCTACGTCATACCCAAAGTATAAATACCTTCGTAAAGGATTTTCGGGTTCACAATATCTAATATCCACTTTCACTACCACTATTCTTGTACCCCAAAATTTTCCCTCCCATTATTCAGAACATTCTCCTAGGGTTCTCAATTGCTCAAGAATTGATCAGACAAATCTTCCTCCTAAGCAGTTGATCTACAACTAGGGTTTTGTTTTTCTCAAGGAAAATTGCGCTTTTAAGGACTCAAGTGAATTTCATGGTTTCTCATATGCTTCAATGTACCCTCATGTCAATTTTCAAGCCTTGCATCACAAGTTTGCTCAGTCAATTGCTCAGATGACTGAAAACTAACTATGTTGGACAAAAAGTCGACTATGGCCAATTTACAATCAAACCTCAGGATTTTTGGTCAGCATCAAGGTTTTGAAGTCATATTTATCATTTGATCAAGGGTTGATCATGCTTCATCAAGAAAACTCTCAATTCATCAAAAGTTACTAAATTAGGGGTTTCTTAAGGAGAAGTCAACTGAATTTTGACCAAGCATAACTTCCACATACTTCATCAGATTTCTCTCAACCAAAGCTCATTGTGAAGGAAATTAAATTCTCTACAACTTTGTATCTCTAAGCTCAAGTCCAAAAAATGCTTCATTTAAGAGACATGGGCCAAAACATTATATGTCATTTCAAAAATCAACAAAAAGACACGTTTTGTCAAAGCAATTTACTTCAATATAAAATCTTCAAATGGAAAAATGACCAACATAGAGATTGTAGGGGACACCTTAAGCTTTCCAAAAATGATGAAAATTGAGAGTGTTATGATTGGTGCAAGTTGGTCAATTTTGAGAAAATGCATGAAACTCAAAGTTAGCAAACTTGGAATTTTGGGCTAATATACTGATCTTTCAAAGTCCAATCATGCATAAGGCCTCATTGTGAACCTCTGAACTTATTCATACACCCATTGTATTTTTATTCTATTTATCTTTGATTTTATTTATTTAAAATTCAAAATAAATTAGATAAAATAAGAGGCTTTCTTACAAAGGTCCAAGCCCACACTTGTTTGACCTAATTCATCACTATATATTCCATATATTTCAGACAAGACAAATCACGAAAACCTTGCACAAGATCACTATTCCAAAGTTCCAAATTTTCTCAAAACTAGGGCAAATTATAAACCCTAGATACAACCTCTCTCAAAGAAAACCAACTATTCAATTTGATTCCAGAAGAATTATAGGGTAAGATTAGACTAATCTTGATGATCCAAATCACACAGAATCAACAATCCATGCATCTCCGGTTGCCACATATTTTGTAAATTCATATTTTTGTTTTCTTTGTGTTTTGATGCATACTAACCTTACTAATATGTTTTTAAGATATCAATGTGCAGGATAAAACCATTGCATGGCCCCCATAACGACTGAATCATGGGTGGCCATGTTTGCACCATTTGACGTTATCTTCATCGTATCTCACAACACAACGGGAATTAGCCAAAACTAAGGGTTCCATTGAAATCAGCAATTTTCAAACAGGTCAAAGATTAATTCCCGAAACAGGATGGGTCAATTATCTATACGACCAGGTGGTATAAATTTCCAAAATAGGATGGGTTTACCAACAAAAAGTAGTTCAAAGATTAATTCTTGAAACAGGATGGGGCAACTATCTATATGACCAGGCAAAAATTAATTCCTAAACATGACGAGGCAACTATCTATATGACCGGGCAAAGATTAATTCCCGAAACAGGACAGAGTAACTATCTATATGACCAGGAAAATATTAATTCTCAAAACAGGACGGGGCAACTATCTATATGGCCGTGTGGTATGAATTTCCTAAACAGTACGAGTTTACCAACAAAAACAGATTGTGGATCAATTCCCAAAACAGGAAGGGGCGACTATCTACGTGACCAAATCATTTCCCTCAAAGACTAAATCTGACAAGCATTTCCCTAAGAGACTAAATATGACAAGCATTTCCCTCAAAGACTAAATCTGACAAGCAGCTCCTTCAGGGCATCATTCTGAAAAGCACCTTCCTCCGAGGTTCATTCTGGAAAGCATTCTTCAGATACAGTCGATCGTAGACTCATTCTGACACTCCTATCAATTATCACTTTGGATGGAATCTATAATCTCATCTCCGACGACACTTTATCACCTCTCTGAATGGCATCTTTAATCCCATTCAAGCAATACTATCAACCAACAGTGTTACTACGTGCACACACGAGTGCAAATTCCTAGGCACTTAAATGTTCAATCCTCTTCCACCTTCAAATCACGAATGACGGAAATGCCAATCTAACTCTTCAGGTTTAAGAAGATTGAATAGGGGCAGCTATTGTACCCCAAAATATTCCCTCCCATTTTTATTCAAGACATGCTCCTAGGGTTCTCAATTTCTCAAGGTTGTTCAAGGTTTGATCAGACAAATTCTCCTCCTAAGCAATGGACCTACAACTAGGGTTTCACTTTTTTCAAGTAAGATTGGGTTTCTAAGGTCTCAGGTGGATTTCATGGTTCCTCATATGTCTCCTAGAATGCTCATTCCAAGTTTCAAGTCTTGCATCACAAGTTTGCTCAGTTAATTGCTCAGGTGACTAAAAATTAACTACATTGGGACAAAAAGTCAACTGTGGTTAACAGACAATCAAACTTCAAAATTTTTGGTCAACATCAAGGTTTTGAAGTCATATTCATCATTTGATCAAGGGTTAATCATGATCCATCAAGAAAACTCTCAATTCATCAAAAGTCAAAAGTTACCAAATTAGGGTTTTCTTAAGGAGAAGTCAAATGAACTTTGACCAAGCATAACTTCCACATGCTTCATCGGATTTTCCTTAATAAAAGCTCATTTTGAAGGAAATTCAATTCTCTACATCTATGACTCTCTAAGCTCAAGTCCAAAAAATGGCTCATTTGAGAGATATGGGCCAACACATTATAGGTCATTTCAAAAGTCAACAAAAAGACACTTTTTGTCAAGGAAACTTACATTAAGATAAAATCTTCAAATGCAAAAATGATCAAAATAGAGAGTGTAGAGGACATATTGAGCTTTCCAAAAAGTAAAATATCACATTAAAATGATAAAAATTTAGAGAGTTATTGTTGTACCCCAAAATTTTCCCTCCCATCTCTCAATGATTTCTCATCACAAAGCCCTTGAAGCTCAAGATCCAGTTAGGGTTTCATCTGCTCAAGACTTCTCCTTGCACTGTTGACCCAAATTAGGGTTTGTGTTTGCACAAAGATATTTTGACCTAAAATGCCTAAGATGACTTTCATGCTTCATATTGGACTCCCAAGTTTATCCACATCAAGTTTCAAGTCTTGATTCCAAATTTTGCCCAGTCAATTGGACAGTTGACCTAGAAATCAACTGTATTGGGGAAAAAGTCAACTGTGGTCAATTGACAGTCAAACCTCATGATTTTTTACCCACATCAACATTATGAACTCATATGAACCATTTGGTCAAGTTTGGATCACAATTCCACAAGAAATTTGATCAGATCACCAAAAGGGCAAAATGGTCATTTTTAGGGTTTTGACTGCACAAAGGCAATTTTTGACTGTTTGACCTAACCAATGGCAATTCAAGCTCACATATAGACTCAAGGACTCAATGGCATTGTCTTGACATGTTCAACAAGTTCAAAAGATCCCAAATGCACAAGATTGACAATTGAATTTCCCAGTCAATTGATTAATTTTGACTGTATACTGAAAAGTCAAACTTTAACTTTTTGGTCAAAATCAAGTGTCAAGATTCATTTTTCATCAAAACATGCCAAATCATGAAACTTGTTCATCAAGAAATCCAAAATTGCAAATTAGGATTTGAAATGAAGATTTTTCATAACTTAGAATTTTTCTAAGTTATGAAAAAACCCTAATTTTTTCCTAACTTTGTCCCACTTTCTCACCAAGATTCATTTGGATTCAAGCAAAAGTCAAAACATGAAAGTTGTAGCCTATTTAATAATTTACAACTTTGATTCACAAAGTTTTCCCAAAAGAAGCTTGTAGCTCAAGTTACAATTTTTGGAACAAGGGTACCAAACCGTTCTTAACTTAGAGAAAATTTGACCTATTTTAGGCAGGATTTTTGCCTAACTTCAAGACCATTTTTCACATACTTCCACTTGGAATTTCAATTTGAATTTCAAAGATGGATTTTAGTACATATTCCAAGATTTCCAAAATGTCCAAGAACTCATCAAACAACCTCATTGTTAGGGAGAATCGAATTTGGCAAGTTGGGAAAAACTCACTTTTGATTTGGCCAATTTACATGTCCATAACTTGTGCATTTTCAAACTCAGCATGTGCAAGCTACATTTCAGGCCTCTAATCCCATTTTTACTCAATAATTCAATGCTAAACCATTGTGCCAAGATGTTGTTCTATGCATTTGGACATTACATGGAGAATTAATCCTTATTTAGAAAAAGCAATATATCCATTTTGATAAAGTTGCACTTTATGTCAAATTTGCAATCCAAGTGGTACAGTTCAAATCTCTTTGGCACAAGTTTATGGACTAATTGCACTGATCAAGGCCAAGGTATGCAGCATATATTGGGGGCCTCTATCAGCCTAGAAACTCAAGTGGCCATCTCTTGCTTAAGTGTGAAGAAATATTGCATAACAGAACACAACTCTCATTTCCTGTAAACCAACCTTAAGCAAACTTGTTACACACATTCCAAACATCAAACACAAGCTGAAACACGAGCTATCCACCTCCATTTCCCTCTCAAACACAGAATCACCCTCAAACTGTCCAAACAGAGCACCTGCTGCAGATTGAATCCCACAACTCATTTCCATCGTGCATTCTTGCCCAAACCAGTTCAAACACCTTCCCTACCATCAAATCAAACTATCCAAAGCATTAGAAGTGGACTGTAACTCCTCTAATCAGTTTGGCCATTTTCATTTTTCTGATTTGCAGGTGGAGTTCTATAACTCGATTCAGCTAGTTTCAAAGCAAAGTAAAACTTGGAATAGCATCCCTGGACATCAAGGAAGCTGTACCAATCATCACCTTGCACTGAAAGTACCTCCATCACCAGATACAACTTCAACTGAACAGGTAAGTTCATGAACTCGTATCTCTCTATCCAGGAATTGTTAGCTTTAGGTTTGTGAAGAAAATATGTCACATTCATAGCCCTGAACATGCCCATGTAGTTAGTTTTCATTTATGTTATGTGTGCCATGAGAATTTGATGTCTGAACATTGATAAAAAATTAGGTTAAGATTTGGGAATGGAGAAATTCTCTCTCATTTTTTAGAGTTAGATCAAGTTTTTGGTATGTATGGATTCGTTGTTTGATGCTGAACATTTTTGATGTTGTGAGTTTTCATTAAAAAGCCAGGAATCAGGATGTTTGAATCAGGGTACAAAACGCGCGTTTTTTGAACAAGAATGGCTGGAGGTTGAAGAAGCTCCATGTGGGTTGGGCCTGTGTTGTTATTTCTGTTTACACCACTTGTTTGCTTTTACACCCCCTAGGCCCATTGAGCTTATTTTTATGATTTTTTGACTTTTTCTTTTTTGTTCTGACTTATTTATTTTTTCTCATAATATTAAAAATATAAAAAATATTTTTCAGACCATTTTTGTATTTATTAAGCATTTATTTGTTTAAATGGATATTTTTTACATAAATAAATATATTACTTCTTTTTTAAAATAATAAAAAATAATGTAAATACATTTATTTTTCTGATTTTATTTTATTTCATCTTTTGAAAACATTTTCTTAAAATACACTTTTTTTTATAAATAATAAATATTTTATTTTTATTTTTTTGTATATATTTAATATATTTGATATATAATATAAATGCTTATTTATTTATTACAATATTTAGGATAAAAACATGAAAATAATACATTTTTTCTTTTATTAATATTTGACCTCAAAAAATCACTTTGTCATAATATACTTCATTTTTATTTTATTTTTGTATATAATAAATAAATATGGTACATATTAAATAATTAATACTTTTATTTAAGAAATTAGGGTTTTGCCCTAAATACACAAAAACTCCAAAAATTAATACTTTTATTTTTGTTTCCTTTATACATATAAAAAACACTTTTTTTTCATACATATAAAAACATTTTTTACATCTTGCATATTTATTTTATTTATCTTATTTAATTTGTGCAATTAAATATCTTGTAAATAATTCCAAATTGATGTAATAGCTAGGTTTAAATTCCTTGTCAAATACCCCCCATTTGAACATTTGTACCCCCCTCCCCATATTGTGTTGTAATAGCTTAGGAATTTTAATTTTCGCACTTTAATGCTTTCTAAATATACCATGTTAGAATTAGGGTTTGTATGCGAATCAAAAACGACAAAAATAGTTTGACCTAATTTCAAGATAAACAAGCATGAAAATGGACAACACTAATGACACTTGCACCTCTAGGGCATTCCACTTGTTGCCTTCAATAAAGGGCCATATTGCATGTTAGGTCTCTTTGGGTAAAACAAACACAATTCAAATGATCATAGTCCCTCGATGACGCTTTCGAAAGTTGCCTAAAAAATGATCAAGTCCCTTAAAGGAAAATTGCCCAAAGATACTTGGCACCATTGCAATTATGGTCTAAACGATGACCCGCGCCCGTCCCTTTCACATCCTAACACAAGATTGTACACCAAATGCAATGGTGGAACAAAATTGTTAAAAGGGTTAAAACGTAGCAAAAATCTTTGAGAACTTTAGGGTAGATGACTCTTAAGTGCTTGTCAACTTGCAAAACAAAAACACTTGCCTATTTTTCAAACCACACTTCACAAACACTTTCAAAACAAACTTTCAAAAAAACCTTGAAACATCTTTTCAAAAAGACAAACACCTTTTGTAAAACATTCGAGTAAAGAATTGTTACAAGGGTAGCCTAGACAAGGCATCTTTTTCAAAACATTTTCAAAACACACACAAAGCACCATTTCAAACAATTGAAAACCAAGGCAAGTTGATCTAAGCAAGTACCTAAGAGCCCATGGATAACCATGGATAGAAAGGGTGCTAATACCTTCCCTTTCTATAATCTACTCCCCGAACCCAAGAAAACATCTCAAAGGTTTTTGCTGTGCTTTTTAAACCTTTCCTTAGGATAAAATAAAAAGTCGGTGGCGACTCTTGCTCAACCGAAACATTTGCGAAAACAAACGCAAAACCATAGTCAGTTCTCCCACCGTATCACAGAACTGGCAACTCTGCTGGGGACAATTTTAAAAGTGGAGTAACCTTAGGGCTTAGATCACCCTCTTGCATGATTAATTGTTTGTCTTGATTGCTTTATATCTTGGCTCTCTTGTTTGGGTTTGTAATCCTCCACCCGGATTTTGGGAAACATTTCATAGATAGCAATACGTTGTGGAAACTATGCGGGGTATACCGACACGGTCGAAGCAATAGCTATATTAGTGCGACATATTTGTGAGTACCGGTAACCCTTGAGTTCAATCAAGGAGAGTACGGGGCCGCTGAGTGATGTCACTAAGCACTAATGACCTAGAACCTTACTTGACCATCTTGGCCTTTCATTAGGGGTAGTGAGATGACCGGCTTTGGTGCAGTCTGAAGTTGGTAGATACTCGATACTACACTCATTGAGGGTTGTTTTCTTGGAATATTTTGGTCGCTAGTTAAGTGGCTAAACCAAAACAATGAACAATGAAAACAATCCAATGATATTGAGCTCCTTAGAACCCGATTACTATTTATAGGACAGGTTTTTAAGCCAACTACACTCAAGAGGGTACTTACCTATGAAACCTCATGCAAGCCTGAAACTAGGGTTTGGTGTGAATTGCTTGTACATATGTTTGTGCATACATCATGAACATCATAAAGCATCATATGCATTCACTAACCACTTCAAGGGTTCAGATCTTCATCTTTGTTCTTGTTTTGTAGGTCATGGAAATTCCTCGCAGAAAAACCATCCAAGTCAACCTTGTGAGAATCTCTCCTCAACTCAAGGAGCTCACCTCAAGAATTCCGGAAAGCTCATCCTTCAGTGAAAGACATGGTAGATTGCTCAGCTTAGTCAACACCAGCATTGAAGAAGACATGATGAAAGTGCTATTCCAGTTCTTTGACCCTCTTCACCACTGTTTCACTTTCCCCGATTACCAGTTGGTGCCCACTTTGGAGGAGTTTTCTCAACTCCTAAGAATCCCTATCCTTAATCAACTACCCTTCAACGGTACGGAAAAGGAACCAAAGCCGGAAGATGTTGCTCGAGCATTACATCTACAACCATCCGACATCAAGGGGCATTGGGAAACCAGAAGCAGCATTAAAGGATTCTTAGCAAAATTCTTGTTTGAGAAGGCACAAGAATGTTGGAATTCATTGGACCTACAAGCCTTTGAAGAAATTGTGGCACTCCTTATCTATGGGTTGGTCTTGTTCCCAAATTTTGACCAATTGGTAGATGTCAACGCCGTCAAAATCTTCTTGTCCAGAAATCCAATACCAACATTGCTTGGGGACATCCTTCACTCATTTTACACACGAACAATGAGAAAGAGGGGTGTTCTCATGTGTTGTACTCCTCTCCTTGCAAGGTGGTTTATTTCGCACCTTCCACAATCTGTCTTGAAGAATGACCAAGGCTCAAGGTGGTCCCAACGGTTGATGACTCTTACTCACTCTGATGTACATTGGTGTTCTCGGTCCAGAGAAAATGTCATCATCGTCGATCGTTGTGGAGAGTTTCCTAATGTTCCTTTACTTGGAATCAGAGGAGGTATCACCTACATCCCTTACCTAGCTTTGAGGCAATTTGGATATGCACGGAGGGATGGCCCTCATGACATGTTGATTCCTGACCTAGTTTTTGACTTCGACAACGATGTGCAAGGACTTCGCCAAAGATTCATCAGAGCTTGGGGGAGGCCCAACAAGGTTGATAGCAAGACTCTGTGACACAAGAACTCCATCCCTCTTGAGCCTTATCTCAAGTGGGTACGAGCCCGAGCCCAAAGTCTAATGATGCCTTATCCTCATGTTCTCCCTATGATTAAAGAGCCCGTCAAGGAAGGGGAGGTTACCTACACCATCCTATATCCTGACATGCCTACATCGTGGGAGGAAATGCAGAAGAGTTGGATTCAGCTCAAGGAGGAACGGAACACTTTTGAAGCTAGCTTCTACGCCAGTGAGAAGAAGGTTCTAGAGCTTACCCGCCGACTCCATGAGCAAGAGGCCCTCAACACCTACATTGCGCCAAAGAGGATGCACAACGTCTTTTTACCTTGAGAAGTTGTTTTTGTAATATTTGGCCCATGGGGCATTTATGTACTAACAAATTTCTTCTTATTAATATGACGTGCGTTCCTTTTTGTCTACAACAATTTTGAATGTTCTAAATCCTTGAATGCATTGCATACATAAGCATACCATTCATCATGTGCATAAGCAGGTCTCACGCCAGGTTTCCTTATCTGTCTGCTGTTTATTTCAGTAGGATGGATCTCGAGCAAATAGTCAAAGACCTGCAAGCTCAAAATGCACAGTTCCAGCAACTCCTGATGACCTTGGCTAAGGGTCAGGAGGATCTCAAGACCTTGCTGGGGAATAAAGACCCAGTGAAAAAGAAGAAAAAGAGACTCGGGGTGGCTACTTTAGGGAGAAGATTTGAAGGAGAGACCAGGAGAGTGCTTGAATTTCCTCCTACTTCTGATGAAGGGACCAGTAAAGGAGGTGGGGCTGCGGTACCTTCTGAGTCCGATGTGGAAGAAGAGGAGGTCGAAGAGGATGAAGACTACTCTGATCAACAATACCCTCCAGCTGATGATAAATACAAAGGTTTAGAAGACAGGTTGGCCGCCATGGAGCTACAAAGGGTGCCGGGTTTGGATTTCGAAGACTTGGGTTTGGTTGCGGGATTGTGATTCCCCCAAAGTTCAAAGTGCCAGTTTTTGTGAGGTATGATGGGCTGTCCTGTCCAAAAATGCATCTCAGGTCCTACGTAAGAAAGATCCAACCTTATACGGCAGATAAGAACCTTTGGATCCACTTCTTTCAAGAGAGCCTTTCTGGAGCTCAACTGGAGTGGTTCTATCAGCTAGAGGGAACCAGCGTCCGAAACTGGGAAGACTTGGCCACCGCCTTCTACAAACAATATCAGTATAATTCGGACCTTTCTCCTACGCGTACCCAACTTCAGGGTATGTCACTGGGAACAGGCGAAGGATTCAAAGAATATGCACAAAAATGGAGGGATTTGGCTGGCAGGGTGCAGCCTCCTTTAACCGACCGTGAACTTGTTGATATGTTTCTAGGGACCCTATCTGGGCCATTTTTCAATCATCTGATCGGTAACTCTTCCGCGGGGTTTACCGATTTGATCTTAACAGGCGAAAGAATAGAAGCTGGCATCAAGTCAGGGAAGATTCAGAAGGGTGTTGCTGCAAGTGTTGAGAAGAAACCTTTCAAGAAGGAAACGGCTGTTGTATACTCCCAGAGAAGAGCAGGGAAAACTGAGCGCCGGCCAACCGTGGGGGCCGTAATGATTCAAAATCCTTCAAGTGAGCAGCCTCACTATAACCAGTCCATACCAAATCAGCAACGGGTGGAACGGCCACAACGGCAGTTCACCCGCATTAATATAACGCCAGCGCAAGTGCTTCCCCATATGTTAAAGTTGAATCTCGCCACTATCAAAGAGGCACCAAAAAATGTGAATACGTCCTCTCCGCATTACCATCCTAATGCTAAATGCGCATACCATTCTGACAGTGTCGGGCACGACACCAACGATTGTTGGGCACTCAAGCATAAAATCCAAGACCTGATAGAGGCGAAGGAGGTAGAGTTCGACGCTCCAGAGAAGCCGAACGTGATATCTGCTCCCATGCCGAAGCACGGCTGAAATTTCAATGCCATTGAAGAAGATTTGTATGTTGTTGATGTCAATGATCTGATAACTCCGTTGCTAACCATCAAGTTGAATCTGTTAAAGGTCGGGATCTTCCCGGGATGTAAAGAAGATTGCTATTATTGTTACTCTCTGCCGTTTGATTGTTCGTTACTGAAGAAAGGCATCCAGGGCCTAATGGACAGTCGACAAATTTTGTTTGAAAAAGTTTCTGCCACTCCAACCCATACTGAAGATGTCTCAATCATAACCATTCACGCCAATCTTTCCAAGGCCGTCAGAAAGCCTGTTAAGATTACACCAGCTACGAAGTCTGTTCCTTTGAAGATAACAATGCCAGGGCTTGTCCCCTATGTTTCTGAGAAGTCAATACCATGGAACTACAGCGGTGACGTCTACTACCATGGTATTAAACAAATCGAAATAACTGAAGAAAGTTCGGATGATGAAGAAGCCAGCATTGGAAACATTGCAGGCACGAGCAAAATCACCCGGAGCGGGAGAATATTTTCTCCAGAGATTGCCCCTCCAAGAGCAATCTTTGGACCCTCATCTGCTGACAAGGTCATCCCTGCACCAATAAAACTCTCCGCTAGAACCCCATTGATTGAAGATGTTGTTGTTCCTAGTACTGTCCCTCCTACCGCTGCTGATAAAGGTAAGGGAATCTAAGATGAGCTCGTCAGGACGAGGGCTCAACCCTTGGTCATCCCGGAAACCTCCAAGAAAGAAATGGATGAGATCTTGAAGATAATCAAAAGGAGTGATTACGATGTGGTAGAACAACTGGGGCAAACCCCCTCAAAGATCTCCATGCTGGCACTACTACTTTGCTCAGAAGCGCACGCTAAAGCTTTGATAAAATTCCTGAAGGCAGCCCATGTGCCCCAGGAAACCTCTGCAGATCAATTCCAAAATTGCGTGGCTAGCCTTACTGCGGACAATGGATTAGGTTTCTCTGATGCCGACCTAACTCCTAAAGGTAGAAACCACAATGATGCTTTGCACATTTCAGTCGAGTTCCGAGGAACTACTCTCGCACATGTCTTGGTCGACACTGGTTCGTCGCTGAATGTACTGCCTAAGAAGGCCTTGGACCGACTAGATTGTGAAGGGTTGGAGTTGAAACCGAGTGATATTGTTGTCAGAGCTTTCGATGGTTCGAAGAGAATGGTCCATGGGGAGGTTGATATTCCCATCAAGGTGGGCACCGAGGTGTTTAAATCTACTTTCTATGTGATGGACATCCGTCCGTCATACTCTTGCTTGTTGGGTAGGCCTTGGATACACCATGCCGGGGCAGTCACCTCCTCCTTACATCAGATGTTGAAGTATCCTGTCAAGGGAAAGATTATAACCGTCCATGGCGAAGAGGAGTACATGATCAGCCACTTGAACTCCTTCTGGTATGTGGAGGTAGAGGGGGAGTTCATTGAGACGCCTTTCCAGCATTTCGAAGAAGTCCTTCCTGAAATAACAGTAGCAAAGTTGGCAGCTGAAGTACCGAGGCAGATGGCCAGGATGGCATCTCTGGAGGATGCAAAGGCCGCAATAAAGGAGGGGAAGAATTCAGCATGGGGGCAGTTGCCTGATATTCCACATAAGATAGACAAATTTGGATTAGGGTTCACTACCGCGGGCCAGAAAGCTATGCACCGTTCGAAGATTGAAAGAGCGCCAGTCAAAATTTCTCCCTACGGAATCAACGCTTTGGAGGACGAAGACAAAGAGAGCAGCATCGAAGAGTGGATTTACCCGACTGTCAAAGGAGGATTGTGCAACTGGGAGGAAAAAGACTTTGTCCCCATCACTTTTATTCATCAGTAATTTATCTGTCAAACATTTCCTATTGGTCTGTAATATTTATTTTCAAACAATCCGTACACTATCTTTTCACCTCATGCCTTGCCCGGGGCATGTAGGTCCATTTGTAAGGGTTTTGATTATTCTCATATCCATATGCCATGTTTAATGATTCACTGGACGTTTTTCATTTGATAAACTGTTGTGTTCATTTTCTTTCCTTTTGCATTTTTGTTTAAGGATGGCTATCCCTTACACACACCCACACTCACAAATGCAGGTACCCATCCACTCCGGATTCCATGGGTGACTATTCTGTTATATCCTTCAATAACTCTGAAGATCTGGTCAATCAAGCCGAGTATGAAGATGGCGAAGGTTGTGAAGTACCAGGGGAACTAGCCAGACTTCTACAGCAAGAGGAAAGGGCCATCTTACCGCACGAAGAGTCATTGGAAACTGTCAACTTAGGGACCGAGGAAGACCGGAAGGAGGTGCAAGTGGGTGCCAATCTGGAACCAAGTTTCAAGGAACGCTTGATACAGTTGTTGAATGAGTATGTTGAAATCTTTGCTTGGTCATATGAAGACATGCCGAGTTTAGACACAGACATCGTGGTTCACCGTCTCCCCACAAGAGAGGATTGTCCACCGATCAAGCAAAAAGTCCGCCGAATGAGGCCTGACATGTCTGAAAAGATCAAAGCAGAAGTGATGAAGCAATTCGACGCTGGCTTTCTGGCTGTTACGTCCTATCCTCAATGGGTCGCTAACATCGTGCCAGTACCTAAGAAAGATGGCAAAGTCAGGATGTGTGTGGACTACCGGGATTTGAATAGAGCCAGCCCCAAAGATGATTTTCCACTTCCACACATTGACATTTTGATCGACAATACAGCTCAGCACAAAGTGTTTTCCTTCATGGATGGATTCTCGGGCTACAATCAAATCAAAATGGCCCCCGAGGATATGGAGAAAACAACTTTTGTCACACAATGGGGCACTTTCTGTTACAAGGTAATGTCGTTCGGGCTGAAGAACGCTGGGGCAACTTATCAACGCGCCATGGTAGCTTTGTTTCATGATATGATACATCATGAGATTGAAGTTTACGTAGACGATATGATAGCTCGGTCACAAATAGAGGAGGAGCACCTTGAACATCTAGAAAAGTTGTTTGCCAGGTTGAAAGAATACAAACTCAGGCTGAATCCAAGTAAGTGCACTTTTGGAGTTAGGTCTGGTAAACTTCTAGGATTCATTGTAAGCAACAAAGGCATTGAAGTCGATCCAGCAAAAGTGAAAGCAATACAAGAGATGCCTGCTCCCCGTACTGAAAAGGAGGTTAGAGGGTTCTTGGGGCGCTTAAACTATATTGCTAGATTCATCTCTCATCTGACTTCTACCTGTGAGCCAATTTTCAAACTCTTGAAGAAAGATCAGGTAGTCGAATGGAACGACGATTGCCAAGCTGCTTTTGATAAAATCAAGGAGTATTTGCTAGAACCTCCTATTCTGATGCCACCCGTCGAAGGAAGACCATTGATCATGTATCTGACCGTGTTGGATAACTCAATAGGTTGTGTTTTGGGCCAGCATGACGAGTCTGGTCGAAAAGAGCATGCTATTTATTACCTTAGCAAAAAGTTTACCGACTGTGAGACTCGCTACTCACTACTCGAGAAAACTTACTGCGCTTTGGTATGGGCTGCTCGCCGACTAAGACAGTATATGTTGACTCATACTACCTTGTTGATTTCCAAAAAGGATCCTATCAAGTATACCTTCGAAAAGCCCGCTTTATTTGGAAGAATAGCCAGATGGCAGATGATCCTGACTGAGTATGACATCCAGTACACCACTCAAAAAGCTATAAAAGGGAGTGTACTAGCTGACCATCTGGCTCATCAAGCTATCGAAGATTATCAACCCATCAGATTTGACTTCCCAGATGAGGACATCATGAATTTGGACAGCATTAAAAGTGACGGACCGTATGACGGACCCGAAAAGGGATCCCGATGGACCCTGTACTTTGATGGTGCTTCAAATGCACTTGGAAACGGTATCGGTGCGGTACTCATCTCCCCGGAAGGTTGCCACACACCTTTCACGGCCCGACTTTGCTTCAGCTGCACAAACAACATGGCTGAATATGAAGCTTGCATCTTTGGTCTCAAGGCTGCTATAGACTTGGGGATCAAATCTTTGATCGTATTTGGGGACTCGGCTTTGGTTATCAGTCAAATCAAAGGAGAGTGGGATACCAAGCACCCTAATCTTATCCCATACAAAGAACATGTCTTGACATTGTTGCCTCATTTCGAGCAAATTACCTTCGAGCATTTCCCGCGAGAAGAGAATCAGCTAGCAGATGCTCTAGCTACAATGTCCTCCATGTTTAAACTCAATTGGGATAACGAGGCTCCCCAAATCACCATCGAGCGAATGGATGAACCCGCACATTGTCACGAGATTAATACCGAAGAAGTCGTGGAACAACCCTGGTTCCATGAAATCAAAAGGTATCTCCAGACTAGAGATTATCCCGAAGGAGCTTCCGTAAATGACAAGAAGTTCTTAAGGAAATTTGCTACCAAATTCTTCCTGAGCAACGACATCCTTTACAAACGAAGCCATGATTGTGTATTACTCCGATGCGTAGACAAAGCTGAAGCAGAGTTAATTATGACTGAGATACACAACGGCACATTTGGCACTCACTTGAGCGGGCATACAATGGCTAAGAAGATCCTAAGGGCAGGCTATTACTGGTCTACCATGGAAGCTGACTGTCATCAATATTCCCGTACTTGCCACAAATGTCAAGTCTACGCTGACAAAGTTCATATCCCTCTGGTTCCTCTCAACGTCCTGACTGCTCCGTGGCCATTTGCAATGTGGGGCATTGACATGATTGGAGAGATCAAGCCCACGGCTTCCAACGGACATCGCTTCATCCTGGTTGCCATTGACTATTTCACCAAATGGGTCGAAGCAGCTTCCTTCGCCTCTGTTACTAAAAATGTGGTTGCCCGCTTCATCAAGCAAAATCTCATATGCCGGTATGGTGTTCCAGACAGGATCATCACAGACAATGGTACGAATCTGAATAACACGATGATCACCGCTTTGTGCGAACAGTTCAAGATTTATCATCACAATTCATCTCCCTATCGGCCAAAGATGAACGGTGTTGTTGAAGCTGCGAACAAAAACATTAAGAAGATCATTCAGAAAATGACAGTCACTTACAAAGACTGGCATGAGATGTTACCGTTTTCTCTACATGGATATCGTACGACGGCACGTACTTCAATCGGGGCAACCCCATTTTCGTTGGTATATGGCATGGAAGTTGTCCTGCCTATGGAAGTTCAGATTCCTTCTCTAAGGATTATGAAGGACACAGGTTTGAATGAAGATGATTGGATTCAGACCCGACTTGATCAACTCAATTTGATCGACGAGAAGCGACTCGCTGCTATATGCCATGGTAAGACGTATCAAAAACGGATGAGCAAGGCCTTCAATAAGAAAGTCAGACGTCAAGTGTATCAAGCCGGAGATCTCGTAATCAAGCGGATTATCTTTCCGCAAAGTGATCCCAGGGGCAAATGGACTCCTACATATGAAGGACCATTTGTGATCAAGAGCATATTTTCTGGTGGTGCGATGATTCTAACCACCATGGACGACGACGATTTGCCGCACCCTGCGAACGCAGACATAGTCAAAAGATACTACACATAAAATAACCCGACAAGTCGAAAACCCGAAAGGGCGGCTTGGGCAAAAATGGGCATCCTGATGAACCGAAAACCCGAAAGAGCGGTTCAGGCAAAAATTAGGGATAAAAACAAAAAAATCTGTACACCCGGCAAGTTGAAAACACGAAAGGGAGGCTTGGGCAAAAAGGGGTTTCCCGGTGGATCGAAAACCCGAAAGGGCGATTCAGGCAAAAGTTAGGGAATTAAAGGGTATGACTATGTCTCGTCGGATCACTTCAAAGACAATCTCTTCATCAACCAGTTCCAGGTCTCTGATCAATCCAGTCATCGGCAAACGAACCATTGGATGGACAGATATTCAGAGTTGTGAAGGCTATAGCGGAATGGAATCCCATGGAATTATTTCACATAGCCATCTTTATTTTGTATAAATCTTTCAATATTTACGACAAAATCCTCTTACTAGGATGATTGTCATCTTTGTACAAATATACTCAGAGAAAGTTAATACAAATACTCTTCCCAGAAATTTGTGTCATTTCCTTTTTCTTTTTCTCTTGCACTAATTGTTTTATTTTGAGAAACGTCCAATGTTTTGTTAAATAGGCATATGCATTTGAACACAATCATTTCCTTATGAATCCAGAAAGAGGATTACTGATAGGTTGAAGGTGCAGTTGGATATCTTGATACCCTTTCAAAGGAAACCCCCGGGAGATTTGGAATCCATATCCCCAACAAGTCTTGAAGCTTATCCCCAGTAGATTCGGGAAGCTTATCCCCTGCAGAGTACAGACGTCTCTCCCGAGCTTTATTCAAAGTTACTCCCCACAAAGGCTTATAACTGGGTTATCCTCAGCTAATTGCCACGGAAGGTCGCACTCGGCAAGTTTCTTCCTATCCCCAGCGAAGTTCATCAGAGTTCCCCAACATGACTTATCAATACAATCCCCAGAGGAGTTTATCTTTGTTATCCCCAGCCAGAGAATCCTCCAGAACTCAATTCCCCTCAGAGTTTAAGTTTCAGTATCCCCAGCAGAGCTAAAACTTCAAACTATCAATCCCCAGCGGAGCCAGACTAGTGAACCTTCTCCCCAAAGAAATGCTTCTCACTAGACTAGAGATTCTCAGTCTTATCTCCCCAGCTTAAGTCTACCAGGTTCTAAAATCCCCAGTAGAAATCATCAGAAATTCTTTTACCCTGCAAGTCACCAAGGAAATTCCAAGTCCCCGCAAGTGGTTCTAAGGCCCCTCGACGTTTGAAGGACTGGTATTCCCCAAGAAAATTTGAAGACTTTCAGTTTTCAGCTCCTCATTGTATATTCAAGATTCTCCAATGAAGATCTCCTCAAGACAGGGATTCCCCAGAAGATTGGTATACAACCCAAGCTCCTTGTTCCCCAGCAACAACCAGGAATTATTCTTCCCGGCAACAGTCAAGATGCTTTTATCTTCAGCCATCTCGGATTCATCTATCCTTTGCAAGACAGCTCTCCAGCTTACATGCGCATTTACATTCATATCATATAACATACATTGCATCATGCATCATGACATTGCATATAACTAACTCTTTACCTTTTCAGGTAAGATCAGTCGGCAGACAAAAATCATTATCTTCCGAGATTCTTTCCAGGAATAGTTCAGATGTGACCCAGACATGGCAACATTATGATGCTTATTCCAGATTCATCCAGATACAGTTGTACACGAGCTCATCATCAGGAAACCCTACACCGGTTCCTCCTCAACTCCAAGATTTCTGAAAACAGTTCACGGGTTCTCCAAGTAACGGATGTTAACCTATCGCTTGTTCAGATTCTTCTTAAGACTTCTGAAAACAGTTTATGGATTCTTCCTAACAACGGATGTTAATCTATCGCTTGTTCAGATGCAACTTTTGAAAACAGTTTACGGACGCTTCCCAACAACGGATGCTGCTCTATTGCTTATTCAAGTTCAAGATTTCTGAAAATAGTTCACGGGTTCTCCAACTAACGGATGTTGACCTATCGCTTGTTCAGATTCTTCTCAAGACTTCTGAAAACAGTTTATGGATTCTTCCCAACAACGGATGTTAATCTATCGCTTGTTCAGATGCAACTTTTGAAAACAGCTTACGGACGCTTCCCAACAACGGATGATGCTCTATTGCTTATTCAACTTCAAGATTTCTGAAAACAGTTCACGGGTTCTCCAGTAACGGATGTTAACCTATCGCTTGTTCAGATTCTTCTCAAGACTTCTGAAAGCAGTTTATGGACTCTTCCCCACAACGGATGTTAATCTATCGCTTGTTCAGACTCTTCTCAAACTTCTGAAAACAGTTTACGGATGCCTCCAGATACGGATATCAATCTATTGCTTGTTCAGACCCCCAATTCAGATGTGGTTCAAAACATGGACACCTTTTTTATACTCATTCCAGATGGCATCTTTAAGCCCATCCCCGACAAGTTTCTGTCACTCTTCCAGATGGCATCGTTAAGCCCATCTCCAAATGGCATCTCTAAGCCCATTCCCGCATCCATTGCTTTGACGAGTGCAAATTTAAGGGCACTTTAGTGTCCAATCTCCTTTTACCCTCGAGTCGCGAAAGGCAAACTTGCCAATCTAACTCTTCAGGTTCAAGAAGATTGAACAGGGGAAATTGTTGTACCCCAAAATTTTCCCTCCCATCTCTCAATGATTTCTCATCACAAAGCCCTTGAAGCTCAAGATCCAGTTAGGGTTTAATCTGCTCAAGACTTCTCCTTGCACTGTTGACCCAAATTAGGGTTTGTGTTTGCACAAAGATATTTTGACCTAAAATGCCTAAGATGACTTTCATGCTTCATATTGGACTCCCAAGTTTATCCACATCAAGTTTCAAGTCTTGATTCCAAATTTTGCCCAGTCAATTGGACAGTTGACCTAGAAATCAACTATATTGGGGAAAAAGTCAACTGTGGTCAATTGACAGTCAAACCTCATGATTTTTGACCCACATCAACATTATGAACTCATATGAACCATTTGGTCAATTTTGGATCACAATTCCACAAGAAATTTGATCAGATCACCAAAAGGGCAAAATGGTCATTTTTAGGGTTTTGACTGCACAAAGGCAATTTTTGACTGTTTGACCTAACCAATGGCAATTCAAGCTCACATATAGACTCAAGGACTCAATGGCATTGCCTTGACATGTTCAACAAGTTCAAAAGATCCCAAATGCACAAGATTGACAATTGAATTTCCCAGTCAATTGATCAATTTTGACTGTATACTGAAAAGTCAAACTTTGACTTTTTGGTCAAAATCAAGTGTCAAGATTCATTTTTCATCAAAACATGCCAAATCATGAAACTTGTTCATCAAGAAATCCAAAAATTGCAAATTAGGATTTGAAATGAAGATTTTTCATAACTTAGAATTTTTCTAAGTTATGAAAAAACCCTAATTTTTTCCTAACTTTGTCCCACTTTCTCACCAAGATTCATTTGGATTCAAGAAAAAGTCAAAACATGAAAGTTGTAGCCTATTGCATAATCTACAACTTTGATTCAAAAAGTTTTCCCAAAAGAAGCTTGTAGCTCAAGTTACAATTTTTGGAACAAGGGTACCAAACCATTCTTAACTTAGAGAAAATTTGACCTATTTTAGGCAGGATTTTTGCCTAACTTCAAGACCATTTTTCACATACTTCCACTTGGAATTTCAATTTGCATTTCAAAGATGGATTGTAGTACATATTCCAAGCTTTCCAAAATTTCCAAGAACTCATCAAACAACCTCATTGTTAGGGAGAATCAAATTTGGCAAGTTGGGAAAAACTCACTTTTGATTTGGCCAATTTACATGTCCATAACTTGTGCATTTTCAAACTCAGCATGTGCAAGCTACATTTCAGGCCTCTAATCCCATTTTTACTCAATAATTCAATGCTAAACCATTGTGCCAAGATGTTGTTCTATGCATTTGGACATTACATGGAGAATTTATCCTTATTTAGAAAAAGCAATATATCCATTTTGATAAAGTTGCACTTTATGTCAAATTTGCAAGCCAAGTGGTACAGTTCAAATCTCTTTGGCACAAGTTTATGGACTAATTGCACTGATCAAGGCCAAGGTATGCAACATAGATTAGGGGCCTCTATCAGCCTAGAAACTCAAGTGGCCATCTCTTGCTTAAGTGTGAAGAAATATTGCATAACAGAACACAACTCTCATTTCCTGTAAACCAACCTTAAGCAAACTTGTTACACACATTCCAAACATCAAACACAAGCTGAAACACGAGCTATCCACCTCCATTTCCCTCTCAAACACAGAATCACCCTCAAACTGTCCAAACAGAGCACCTGCTGCAGATTGAATCCCACAACTCATTTCCATCGTGCATTCTTGCCCAAACCAGTTCAAACACCTTCCCTACCATCAATGCAAACTATCCAAAGAATTAGAAGTGGATTGTAACTCCTCTAATCAGTTTGGCCATTTTCATTTTTCTGATTTGCAGGTGGAGTTCTATAACTCGATTCAGCTAGTTTCAAAGCAAAGTAAAACTTGGAATAGCATCCCTGGACATCAAGGAAGCTGTACCAATCATCACCTTGCACTGAAAGTACCTCCATCACCAGATACAACTTCAACTGAACAGGTAAGTTCATGAACTCGTATCTCTCTATCCAGGAATTGTTAGCTTTAGGTTTGTGAAGAAAATATGTCACATTCATAGCCCTGAACATGCCCATGTAGTTAGTTTTCATTTATGTTATGTGTGCCATGAGAATTTGATGTCTGAACATTGATAAAAAATTAGGTTAAGATTTGGGAATGGAGAAATTCTCTCTCATTTTTGAGAGTTAGATCAAGTTTTTGGTATGTATGGATTCGTTGTTTGATGCTGAACATTTTTGATGTTGTGAGTTTTCATTAAAAAGCCAGGAATCAGGATGTTTGAATCAGGGTACAAAACGCGCGTTTTTTGAACAAGAATGGCTGGAGGTTGAAGAAGCTCCACGTGGGCTGGGCCTGTGTTGTTATTTCTGTTTACACCACTTGTTTGCTTTTACACCCCATAGGCCCATTGAGCTTATTTTTATGATTTTTTGACTTTTTCTTTTTTGTTCTGACTTATTTATTTTTTCTCATAATATTAAAAATATAAAAAATATTTTTCAGACCATTTTTGTATTTATTAAGCATTTATTTGTTTAAATGGATATTTTGTACATAAATAAATATATTACTTCTTTTTTAAAATACTAAAAAAATAATGTAAATACATTTATTTTTCTGATTTTATTTTATTTCATCTTTTGAAAACATTTTCTTAAAATACACTTTTTTTTATAAATAATAAATATTTTATTTTTATTTTTTTGTATATATTTAATATATTTGATATATAATATAAATGCTTATTTATTTATTACAATATTTAGGATAAAAACATGAAAATAATACATTTTTTCTTTTATTAATATTTGACCTCAAAAAATCACTTTGTCATAATATACTTCATTTTTATTTTATTTTTGTATATAATAAATAAATATGGTACATATTAAATAATTAATACTTTTATTTAAGAAATTAGGGTTTTGCCCTAAATATACAAAAACTCCAAAAATTAATATTTTTATTTTTGTTTCCTTTATACATATAAAAAAACTTTTTTTTCATACATATAAAAACATTTTTTACATCTTGCATATTTATTTTATTTATCTTATTTAATTTGTGCAATTAAATATCTTGTAAATAATTCCAAATTGATGTAATAGCTAGGTTTAAATTCCTTGTCAAATACCCCTCATTTGAACATTTGTACCCCCTCCCCATATTGTGTTGTAATAGCTTAGGAATTTTAATTTTCACACTTTAATGCTTTCTAAATATACCATGTTAGAATTAGGGTTTGTATGCGAATCAAAAACGATAAAAATAGTTTGACCTAATTTCAAGATAAACAAGCATGAAAATGGACAACACTAATCACACTTGCACCCCTAGGGCATTCCACTTGTTGCCTTCAATAAAGGGCCATATTGCATGTTAGGTCTCTTTGGGTAAAACAAACACAATTCAAATGATCATAGTCCCTCGATGACGCTTTCGAAAGTTGCCTAAAAAATGATCAAGTCCCTTAAAGGAAAATTGCCCAAAGATACTTGGCACCATTGCAATTATGGTCTAAACGATGACCCGCGCCCGTCCCTTTCACATCCTAACACAAGATTGTCCACCAAATGCAATGGTGGAACAAAATTGTTAAAAGGGTTAAAACGTAGCAAAAATCTTTGAGAACTTTAGGGTAGATGACTCTTAAGTGCTTGTCAACTTGCAAAACAAAAACACTTGCCTATTTTTCAAACCACACTTCACAAACACTTTCAAAACAAACTTTCAAAAAAACCTTGAAACATCTTTTCAAAAAGACAAACACCTTTTGTAAAACATTCGAGTAAAGAATTGTTACAAGGGTAGCCTAGACAAGGCATCTTTTTCAAAACATTTTCAAAACACACACAAAGCACCATTTCAAACAATTGAAAACCAAGGCAAGTTGATCTAAGCAAGTACCTAAGAGCCCATGGATAACCATGGATAGAAGGGGTGCTAATACCTTCCCTTTCTATAATCTACTCCCCGAACCCAAGAAAACATCTCAAAGGTTTTTGCTGTGCTTTTTAAACCTTTCCTTAGGATAAAATAAAAAGTCGATGGCGACTCTTGCTCAACCGAAACATTTGCAAAAACAAACGCAAAACCATAGTCAGTTCTCCCACCGTATCACAGTTATGATTAGTGCAGGTTTGGAAATTTTGAGAAAATGCATGAAACCTAAATTGACCAAACTTGAATTTTTGTGCTAGTGGTCTATTGTTTCAAGGTCCATGTGTGTTATATACTTCATATGAACCTCATAAATTGTTCATACACCCCTTGGGTTTTTATTCTATTTAAAATTAGAAATAAAATAAGATAAAGTCAAGCCTTTCTCACAAGGGTCCAAGCCCAACTTGATTGACCTAATTTCATCATTATATATTCCATACATTTTAGACAAGCATCACACAAAACCCTTGCACAAGAAGTCATCCCAAAACTTCCAAAATTCTCAAAACTAGGGCAAACTTCCAACCCTAGTTGCAGCCACTTTCAAAGCAAACTAGCCTTCCCAAACGACTTCTGAAGTGTTGTAGGGTAAAAATAGATCACCCCTGATGGTCCAAAAGGCCTGAAGCTGTCGTACTAAGAATCACTGATTTCCATCATTAAATAAATTTTATATTTCTGTTTTCTTTGTGTTTTAACGCATGCTAACTTTACTAATGTGTTCCTGATGTATCTTTGTGCAGGATAGACCCATCGTGTGAGCCTCATGATGATCGAACCATGAACCACCATGTTTATACCATTTCATGATATCTTTGCCATATCTCACAGTACATCATGAATCAGCCAAAAATAATACTTCTATTGAGTTTGCAAGGCCTAATTTAGGGGGGTAGGGTCCCTGGGAATCACTAACATCCATTATTTTGCAGGTTGAAAAAATATAGTCACCGGAGAAGACGATCAGAGCTAGGGCTCCGACGCCTCTCTGTTCCATGCCATAATGTTTATTTTATGTTTAATTGGTTTCTTTTATATCACCGGATGTACAGCCACCCCAGTGGTAAGGACGTGCGCGTTAAGGAATTACTATACAAGGGCGTGGGTTTGATCCCTGCCTTTTGGTTGGGATTTTATTTCATATTTTCATGTTCTATTGCGGGTTTAACATGTAACGTGTTTGTTCCTGTTCTAGTCACACGAACACGCGCCTGGCGCAATGGCAAATCTTGTTGGTGAAAAGGCTTAAGGCGTGGGTTCAACACCCACCCCTGGCTGTTTGTTGATTTTGCTTCCTACTTGTTGTTTTTCCCCTAATTTTTTCCCTTAAACCTTAATTCTTTTGGCAAAATCCTTTTTCACTTAACCTTACAACAAAACCTTTTTTTCACAAACCCTAAAAATAATTAGTTTTTAAGTTTTTATTAGTATTTTTAATTTCATCAATTAACCTTTTTTTTTAAAATTAAAATCATCTATGTTTTTAGGTTTAATTAATTAATTATCATCTAAATTTCTTTTCACAAAAAACATTAAAAAAACATTTCTTTTTCCTTCAACTTTAATTTTACGTTTTTAGATTGACTGTATAGGTCTCACAAATGTAATCTTTATTTGTTACTTTCTTTTGTTTCATTATCATGTAATTGCTCCTATATGTAATAACTTAGGATTTCTCTTTCGCACTGTCTATTATGTATCTTCCCCAAAGTGATGTGATAGTTTAGGTTTATATTTTATGCCTTTACTTTCCTCACCTTTACTATTTTATACTTACTATATTACTGCTTAGTAATTAGGGTTGCATGGAAAGATAAAAACCAATCGATATAAAACCCTAAGCTGTAAAGATAACATGATTTAATTGAATACATTTGCACACTTACACCTCTAGGGTAACCTCCCTTGTTGCCTTCGGAAAAACACTCATGTCCCTCGAAAGTGAGGACACTTTAGAAAAGTCCCTTGAATAAAATATCATAGTCCCTCGATGACCCTTCGACAGTGCCTTTAGATAAATAATCTAGTCTCTTAAAAAAATTTCTAAAGTGTCCTTCCTAGTTGCCTTTAATGATTGTATGACGACCCTACGCCTGTCCCTTCACATCCAACGATAGGGCTTCCTACTAACTAATGGTATGGATAACATTATCTTAAGGAGGAGAAAAAGTACAAGAATGACCTTGAGCGGGTAGAACTTTTAATCGCTTGCTCACAAAAACCTTTCAAAAACAAAACATTTCACAAACACTATCAAAGATATTTTCAAACACTTTGTACCCATTCTTGAGGACCGATACAAGAATCATTACAAAGTTCGCCTTACATTGGCTCTTCAAAAATATTTTTTAAATCACACACACAAAGAAAATTTCAAAAGTGAGCTAAGCGATTAAGAGCCGTAGATAACTACGGATGGAAAGGGTGCTAACACCTTCCCTTTTTATAACCTACCCCCCGAACTCAAAATCTATCAATGTATTTCGTGTTCTTTTCACCCTTTCCTTATTGGATAAAAGAAAAGTGGGTGGCGACTCTTGTTATCCGCAACATTTGCGATAAAACACAAAAACAAGTTAGTTATCCCATCATATTACACATTCTTATCATGTAAAGCCTTATAGTAAGCCGCATTATCTCGATTACCCTCATCATAGATCCTACTCTTGTTAACCAACTCAAAAAATCGTGTAATCTACTAATAATCCATAGCCTTATTGATCTCGGGCCTTAAACCATTCACAAACTAAAGACACTTAGATCTCTCAGCATTAACAGTGTTGTAATGACAACAAAAATTAATCAAGTCCTCAAACTTTGCAGCATACTCAGCCACGGTTCCATTACCATGCTTCAACTCAAGAAATTCAATCTCCTTTTTTCGACGCACATCCTCTGGAAAATACTTCTTTAGAAAATCATCTCTGAAAAGTGCCCAAGTAACCTCAATCGAATCTTGATCAAATTTTTGAACAGTATTGTTCCACCAATCCCCAACTTCCTTCTCAAGCATATGGGTGCCAAACTGCACCTTCTGCACATCCAAACAATTCATGACCCGAAAGATCTTCTCAATTTCTTTCATCGAAATCTGTGCCTTGTCAAATTCATGTGCTCCTACAAAGATTGGGGAATTATTCCTCTGGAACTTCACTAAAGAACGAAATTCATCATCATCTCTATTGCCAGCATTGACGTGCAATTGTTTCCTAATCGCACCGGCCAACTTTGTCAACGCCTCAGCAATAGCATCATCATTATTTCCTGCAACCATCATCCTGAGATTCCAAACAACCAACAACACTCATCAGATAAACAATACTGATTATTTATATGACATATTTGAATACAAAAAGGAAATAAACATATTAATAACCTAGCCAACTGATCGACCATGCTTTGATACCACTAATATAACACCCTATAAACCCATGCACAAATAATATATGGAATAATCAAAGTAAATTAGCATGTATATCAAAGAGGACACCATATTTACTTCACGACAACACCACAAATACATTGGTCATATTCATAACACACATTTAGAATCATGTTCCATACAATAACACATATGCATCTCGTAGCGGAATAATTCTCAACTTAAAATAATAATACTAATGATTGAAATACCATACTTAAAATCATAACATAAAGTATTAGGCACTAAAGTCCATCATCATATACATCTTAATCCAACATAAATATCCAGAGAGTATGACAACATCTCTCAAATAAACATGAATATAATAAAAATAACATGAATCCAAACGTTCCCTGTGTTACATAGACAAGAGCATGACTCACTACTTAGTAAAACAGATAAATAAAGGACTAACTCCTCCAACTACTCTTTTCTAGAAGCACCACCGCTATCCTTGGTACCTGAGCGATGTCGTATAAAATACCATTTCAACAGAAGGGTGAGAATTCATATCATTATAGAGATATATAATAATAAGTAATTACATCACATACATACATACAATTGAATTCATCACACTCTACATAATCATGTATTTAATATATTCCAACATAATTCACATATTCACATATACAACATTGCTCTACGATTCATGATATAAAGATAATCCATCATAAATACTACAAATGTAACATTCATACCCATATCACATATTGCACACCAATTCAATATTTCACATTGACACATGTGACTCCAATTCAACTTAATGTAATATACATGTGGTATCGACTGTTATCCTTACTGGTCCTGTCGGGTCCACAACTCCAAGAGATATAACCACCAAAAAGTCCATTCTCTAAGCTTTCAAATCCCCATCTCCAGGTTTGGGACAAGTCAATAATTCCCACGGAAAAATAAAACATTTTCTCTTGACACAAATGATGCATGTGCAATCTCAATATAAATATGCAATTAAGACCATCTCCATATCTTAATCATACAAGCATATTTCACATAATTAAACACATTTGAATTATCTTCACCAAATTGCACAACATACATATTTCATATCATCAATCACACCCAGTGAATTCTCATAGCATTAATCATCTCAATAAATCATTATAACATGTAGCAAACAGATTCTAATCATATTATTCACATTCATCATCATTTCACATCATTCTCAAACACAAAATCAAGTATCATGTTTCTCATCAAAAGTCATCCAAAATCAATCCAAAACATATAGAATAAACTATTAAAATTCATGTAAATAAATGATAAATCATAAGCATCCAGAATCCATAATAGTTTTAGAAAATAATAATTTTTGCATTCCAGACCGCGCTAAGCGATCTCACGCGCGCTAAGCGGCCTTTGCGAAATGCAGAAAGTTTCTTCTATAGACAGCTTCTGCCTCCTACGAATTCGTTCATCCAAATCTCATTCAAATACATATATTTCACCAATTAAATGTATTATAATATATATCTAATATATATTATCAAATACAAACATCAAAACATGATTACCAACATCAATTTCATGATTCTACATTCAAACCCTAACATGTCAAAATCTAGAAATTGAAAAACAAATCCCTAATTTCATGTTACTACCCATCACATACCATTACATACACCCATTAATCAATGAATAACCATCTTTACCTTGGATGTAGATACTCTAGGGTTCTATCCTCTTATCTTCTCATTTTCTCCTTTTTCTTCTCTTCTCTTGTTTTCTTCACTTTCTCTTTCTAATTTATATTTCCTTATTTTGTTCAACTCTTACTAACTCTTAATGGGCTTAACCCCACTCACCAATTCTAATAAAACATAAGGGCCAAATGTTTATTTTTCTATTCTCACACTCAATAACCTAATAACATATAATACTCACTTGTTCCAATTAAATCAATTATTCACTTAATCACACAAAATCAAATAATTAAATAATTACCAAACTAAATAATAATTAACATGGAAATTAAATAATAAAATAATTAATAAAGAAAATAGGGGTGTTACACATCTCATTCATTTCAACCTGGAGACTCATTGCAACCTTGGCCTGTTCTTCAGAATCACAAGACGACAAGACTGATTTCCCAACATCATTGTTATCATGGATAGTTACAGACAGATATGGTTGAGTGAGGACACAAATAGGGGACCAGATGGGTCAGCTCATGGAGGTTATTGAGAACATCTCCCGAGGACAAGAAGAGTTAAGACTGACTATTCTGAGGCCCACTGCTAATACCGTTTACCCAAGAGTTGTCCATCTAACAAGTGTTAATGTTACCCAAGGAGAGGTTCTTTTGAATCAAAATGTCATAAACAATATTGAGACTCATGTCAATGGAACCTTCCACCCTGAGGACAATTCTGAGTCATCATTTGACACCTTCAGGTTCTCGATTGATGATATTGAGACTAAGTAAAAGCTCCACCTCCTAGATGAAAGGATGAAGGCTTTAGAAGTTCATGACTCCTTTGGTTTAGATGATGCTGGTTTGTGCCTAGTGCATGGTATGAAGATCCCTCTTAAGTTCAAAGTCCTCAACTTTGAGAAGCACAAGGGTACCACTTGTCCAATGAATCACATCAAGGCATTTTACAACAAGATGGCTCCTTATGTAGAAAATGACAAGCTACTAATGCACTTCTTTCAGTATAGCTTCAATGGAGCATCTCTTGAATGGTATACACAGCTTGAACAAACCCACATTCGAACCTAGAGAGAACTAGTAAAGGCCTTTCTCAAGCACTACAAGTATAACAATGACATGGCTCCTACCAAAATCCAGCTTCAGAGATTGACTCCGAAGACCGATGAGTCTTTCAAAGAGTATGCTTACAGATGGAGAGAACTAGCTAGAAAAGTTCAACCTCCCCTTTTGGAATGAGAACTCGTGGACATGTTCATAGATACTCTGCAAAATCCTTATTTGAATATTATGGTTCGATGTGTTTCCTCTGAATTTTCATATTTGGTTATCATAGGAGAAAGAATTGAGAATGCTCTCAAGATTGGACACTACTACTTCCGGATTCTCAAAGCGAGAGGATGAAGAAACAAGTGCAGTCTCTGAGGACGAAGATGAAGTTCCCGCTTATCCTCAAGTTCAAGTTCCTTACTATCAGGAAACAACTATTCCTAATCAGTATGCTCCACAAATCTGCGTTGCAACTATCACCCAACCACCGGTTCAACACGTTCAACAAAAGCTAGTTTCATATGCTCCTCAACAGAAATATCAGCAAGCCCAAGACCGAGAACATCATAATCAGAACAAAACTTGCAGTAATCTGGAATAAAGGAATGCTCCTCTGGACCCAATTTCCATAACGCACAGTCAACTCTTACCCCACCTGATTCAAAGTTTCTTGGCACTTCCCAAGTCTCTGAAGCTTCCTCCACAACCATTTCTACTTGGGTATAATCCTAATGTACAATGCAGATATCATGCTGGATCGGAAGGACACTCGATTGAGGAATGTAACGCTTTCAAGGCTAAAGTATAGTAGTTGATTGACAAGAAGTACTTAACCCTTCAAGGAGGAAACTTGTGGGTAAATGGAAATCCATTTCCTGAGTAAGTAATAAGAATGCAGAAAGCATCATCTGAAGCAATCAGTCCATACAGAGTCAAGCCTCCTCAACATTGGAAATATTTAGTTTCTTTTTTGCATGCTCACTTGTAATCTTTATTATTTTGTTCAGTATTGATTGTATGCAAAATTTGTTTATTTTTGAATGATAATCGCAATGCATTGAATATGTTTGTCTTGAAGCAATCCATTCATTTCACTCTTATTGTTTTTTTCTTTGCTTTTTGATACTTAACTCTTGTTTAAATAAAGCAGACAACTCTGGAGGGAGGATGATGGAAATGTAATACCTAGAATCTCAGATGGTATACTTTTGAATAAAACTCTACTAACGATGTAAGTAATTGTTTCAAATCCCTATACACTAGAGATATAAGGGAGATATACCCTCGTTAGCCCCTTTAAACCTTGAAGTAGGAGTTTTTATTTCCATACACAAAAAACTTTAATCTTAACCTGGGACGAGATAGTCTTCAGTTAATTTGATCGAGCATTCAAATTTCAAAAAGGAGTGAACATCTGAGGATCAATCACACTTTATCACTCACACATTAAGAGGTCGAGAACAGTCAAAACCACAATGGTTATTCCTCTTCCATCAAGGAATGAGGCATTCATAACCCTTTCATAAGTAAAAACGACCCAAGGTCACGCGATTTGTTCAAATCAAAGAAGAAAAAGAAATAAAAAAAGCTCGCTAAGTCAACAACTTGAAAACAAGTGACTTAGGCAAAAATTAGAGCATCCCGCTGGAGTTCCAAAAATAAAGAGAATTAGTCCAGGAAAAAATTAGGGAAAACAAAAAAATGGAAAATGAAAATCAAATTAAGAACAAAGTCATGTGATCAAACACCAAGAACACAAGGTGAGTGACTGTCATGCCCAAAAAATCTCATTGATTCCTCAACCATATCGAACTCCTCTTGATAGATGAGTACTCGTATCGAGTTAACTAAATGTAGGATTTAAGAACATAAAGGAGAATGGGTGGGTACAAATAAAGTTTGAGCCTTAAATCATCTTTCATGGAAACTGTGAACCAGGCCACATTACAACCCTTACAAGTCCTAACTGAAGCATGGGTTATTTTGAAAGCATACTGTAACAAGAGTACGGTAACCTGACTCCTAGGAGACTTGCTAAAACATTTGAAAAATATCATTTCAATAAAAGTCTTTAAGCTTCAAGACAAATATAAACTTTGCGTTAGAACTATTCTCATAATAAACATTCTATGCATATAAGCAACTGTTTGACATCAAGAAAGCTTCCATAATGAGTATCAGATGAAGAATTTAATCATCTTGAGGGACAAGTCGTATTCATAACTCCATTGAGCAGGGGGAAAGAGTATCTTAAATATTGATTAACCCAAGGGACAAAGAAGCATTTGAATGCTCCGTTGAGTAAGAGTTCAGTCAATATGGGAAAATAACTTCGAGATTCGAAGAATCTAACAAAGTGTTGGGTAATCAGGGGCAATAACCCAAGTGTGGTTGAAAACCTATCCAACATTGGTCAATCAACGGAAGTTTTCCAAAGTTCATATCTGGGGCAGACTATCTCCGATGGCAAGATCTCAGGAAGTCCTTTCGAGGAAGATTTCTTCTAAGGCCCTACAATCTGGGGCAAGGAAATAAGAAGGGGTATTTCCTCCTCTTCAAGAGTTGGCCAGGTTAAGTTTAGGTGCAATCTAAACAACTTGTAGGTTCTAAGAAAATGTCAGGAAGTCAGGATCGTTATCCTCATTAGAAATCGGAGATTTAAGTCCATGTTATTGGCACTCCTCAGCATAAGTCAGAGCTCTGTCCTTTGAGCTCCTGTCGGATATCCAACTTTGCTTCGACACTTTGCATATAATCATCATTTCATTCACCCAAGAAATGCGTAGTATTTCCATTGATATGGAGCATTACACAATAGAAAAATACAAACATGCATCGAGCATAAGCTAAGTTAAGTCTTTCTAGAAAGCACAACCTAGTGATTATTTCCCCACAGTGTGCTTCAAATATCCTTTGATATTCCTAATAGGTTTTCTTCTAGTTTCTCCATTTTGGTGTTGTTGACCTCGTGTCATTTGTCATACTTTTCACGTATCAAGTGACTTGTCCTTTGGGAAGTTCCATTTTCTTCCCCAGCGGAGTCGTGAGAATTCCCATATCCCCAGTGGAGTCTTCATTCCTAAGCATTGCTTCATTAAATTTCTTTCCCCGATAGAGTCTGGTGGTGATTTTCTTTCCCTAGTGTGATACGGTGGGAGAACTGACTTGAGGGTTTTGCATTTTATCGCAAATGTTGCGGTTTAGCAAGAGTCGCCACCGACTTTTCTTTTATCCAAAAGGAAAGGTGAAAAAGCACAAGAAAGACCTTTGAGATTGTTTCTTGAGTTCGGGGGGTAGATTATGAAAAGGGAAGGTATTAGCACCCTTTTCATCCATGGTTTTACATGGGCTCTTAGTTACTTACTAGATCACTTGCTTTTGTTTGAATGTGCTTGTGGTGTGGTTTTTGAAAGTATTTTGAAAAAATGTAACGATGTAATGATTCTCGTCTCTATAAGAATGCGTACAAAGTGTTATTTTGAAAATAGTTCAAAGAGGTGTTTGTGAAATGTATTTTTTGAAAGTGATTTTGAAAAAGGGTTTCCTTTGTGATGATTCTCCTCTCTATAAGAATGCATATAAAGTGTTGTCTTTTGAAAATGTTTCAAATGAGAGTGTTGGTGTAAAAATGTTTTTGTTGTGAGCAAGCGAGTAACTAAGAGCGAACCTACCTACTCAAAATGTCTTAACTGTGCTTTTCCTCCTCCTTTAGATGTTGCTACCTTACCATTGTCTTGGTAAGAAGCCCCATCGTTGGATGTGAAGGGACGGGCGTTTGGGTCATAGTATGACCATGATAGCAATGTTGTGAGATGACTTAGCACTTTTTCCTTAGGGACTAAGATCATTTTGAAAGGCAACTTATATAGCGTCATCGAGGGACTATGATCTTGTATTTTTGATTTGTTTGTGCTAAGACATCCCACATGCATAGCATGGCCATTTTTGTAATGCAACAAGTGGAATTACCTTAAGAGTGCATGTGTGCAAGTGTGTTTGATTGCATGCATTTAGTCTTGATTAGGGTTGTCTATTTTGTTGTTTTTTATCTTGCCATACACGCCTAATTACTAGCATTTATATTTGAAAGCGATAAATTGCAGAAATGTAAAGTCCTATGCTATTACAATTTTTAGGGGATGTGGATACATATTTATGAATGGGGATTGCAAGTAAAAATAAAGTCCTAAATTACTATTACAACCATATTGAAATGCATAAGAATGTACAAGAAAATGTGAAAACGGACTTGTTTTGTTTTAAGAAAATATTTTTGATCTTTTGTTTTAAGAAACCAAAAATAAAGTGTGAAGGATGAATAGAACAGTTATAGCCGGTGTCATAGCGTTTCAGAAGATAAGAAATGTCAAAACTATAAATCAGAGGAAAGCATGAATTTTCTAATCCTAACTCTGAGTTCTAGTTTCTTGAAGAAGCTCTGAACTGATTTATTCCCTACTTAGGCAGACAGAATGTATGAAAGTTCAGAATATGTATGACAAAAAAAATTGATATCTACATTGTATCTGAGCACGTAAATATGGTAATTCTTAAGTAATATGGTGAGGGTCAGTAGAAACTTACCTTGCCGCTGGAAGAAGTTATGTGAACTGGAGTTAACCTCAACTATGATGATGCTCTGAACAGCTTCTTCACGTACTCAGCAAGTTGAAAGTTTTCAACTTTTGAGGATGGCAAGGAGATGATGTTCTGATTTCTTTGGATGGGTGGATGGAAAATGTATACCAATATGAACCCAGCAGCTTAGGCAGTTTCCAACGTGTGGATCAAAAACTGCGTGGATGTTTTTCAGTCAAGAAATGATTGGGAACAAATGGAGTTTTGAGTGCAGGGAATCAAAAGTTAACAAGGTTTTATGTGTTGTGTTTACAGTTCTTAGAACTCTTGGAATTTTGGCAAGGATTCAAGGCTTTTCTTTCTTAAAGTCTTTGACTTCTTTTTACAAAAAATTTCTGGGCCTCTTCTCAATGACCAATGGTGTACTATTTATAGGCAAAGTTTTGTGTTGTTTTAAATGTCAAGTAGCGCCAACATTATACACTAGATGTTGACTTACTCTTGAGCAAGTTCCAAAAAAAAAGGTGTGATAGTTGACAGTTTTTAGCTTAGGCTGGATTAGCAAGCAGGGATTAAGGAAAAGTGAACCTACAAGTGAAAAGTAGTGCATGGGCCCTTACCTAATTATGTACAAAAGTATTTCTACACTACACGTGGAGAGATCCTTTGGACAAAGACTCAAAAGTGGTTGTGGGCATTAATGAGTATTAAATGATGATGAGATTTGTCAAAATCAGAAATCCTGTAATGTGAGATTTTGATTCATTGCTTAAATCTGGGCCAGAAGTTCCATTTCAGCATGGTCCAAAACACCCAACTTCTGATCTTAGTATCCTGTTGTCTCAACATGTTCTGAAGGATTTCCTAGGCTTTCCAGTAACCTTCTTTGATTTGCCTCTGAAAACTCTGAATTAGAGGTTCTGCTTCAGTGTAGCATCCAATCTTCTGTTCCTCTTACCTTCTGGCTCCAGCATGTTCTAAAGGAGCTTTCAGGCTTCGTATTACACTTTATTGCCTTCTTTTCATTACTCTAGCAAACTCTGACTAAACTTGCGTAGATGCTGAAAAGCCATGTTCTGACTAAAGATTATATCCTGAACCATGTTTACAACTTCTGACTGCTCCTGCCTGGAGGCTGGCTCAGAAGTTCTGAGGTGTCATTTTTCTTAAATACTTTAGAGAAATTCTAAGTATTTAGAATTTGACTTTTCCAAGGTAAAATTTGACTTTTGAACTTCTTGATGAAACAAACTTCATATTCCAACATGTCTTGATGAAATATGATTTTTGAGATTTGATTTTGATCTAAAAGTCAAAGTTTGACTTCTCAGCGTGTAAATTCCCATTTTGCCCTTGTGAATGGCTTGCTTGGAAAGAAATGATAATTCAAGGCTTGGATTTGTATAAGAGAAAACTTGAGAATCCAGGGTGATTTCTTGAGAAATGAGAGGGGAAATTTTGGGGTACAACACCTAGCAAAGTCCAATTCCCGTCTGGAAAATGCTTTCAAGTCTAGTTTTCGTCTGGTAGTCAAATCTCGTCTGACACACTATATTTTTCACCAGTTCTCATCTGGTAGTCAATTCTCGCCTTACACATTATCCTTTTATACTAGTTCTCGTCTAGTAGTCAGTTCTCGTTTAACACTTTATCTTTTTCACTAGTTCTCATGTGGTAGTCAGTTCTCGTCCAACACATTATCTTTGGTAGTTAGTTCTCGTTTCGCGCATTACCTTGCTCTCATCTGGTAGTAAGTTCTCGACTGACAAAGTAATCCAAAATCCAGTTCCTCTCTGGTAGTCCCGTTCCCATCTGGAGAATCATTGCAATATCCAGTTGTCGGCTGGAAAATCTTTTCAAAGTCCATCTTAGATTGGCGTCTCTTCCAAAATCCATTATTTTCTTTGTAAGTCCGCCTTCGACCGCCATCCTTTTCTAAAGTCTACCTTCAGTTAGCATCCTTGTTACAATTCCTCTTTGTATGGTCTCTTTTCTTTATAAGTCCACCTTCGGTCGACGTGCTTTTCTCAAGTCCACCTTCGGCTGGCACTTTTTTCAATATTATTTCCCAGCCGAGTTCTATCTTAGAGTTCAATTTTGCAAGTTCGCTTGGTTAAGCATCCAATTTATCCTTCGTACCTTTTAAGAAAATCTTGTCGGGATATCACTTTCATCTTCCAAAAAAATCATTACAAAAAAGATATCAGTACATGTTTTCTTTCCCCCATAGTGCAAATTTTATGGTTCTTTTGGTATTTAATCCTCTTCTACATTGAATGCTTGAAAGTCTAGCGCCAATCTCACCTTCAAGTTTAAGATGATTAACTAGGGGCATCTGTTACACCCCAAAATTTTCCCTCCTGATTTCTCTTTTATCGAGCTTATATTTCTCATTTCATTTGCATCACTCTATTAGGTCATTTGCATATCATGCATTCATTCATAGAATAAATCACCCAAGGGTTCATTGGATCAATGTGCATGTCATGGTTCAAGGGTTCTACATCATGTAAGCCTGCTTTATATGGTTCTTCTTTAAGCATGGATTGTGGAATTAGGGTTGGGTTCATGGACATTATGATCTCTTCTTAATCAAGCTACAAAGGCTATTCCTCCATCAATATTCACAAAGGTCAAAGAATTAAGGTTTCTCGTCCATGTGCTTGAACTTGGCAAGATATTTCAATTGAGGGTCAATGAATTAGGGTTTCCTCTTCTCCAATATTTGGGTTGTGTGCATTATATGAAGTATGTGGTTCTACTGTTACTTGTGATGCAAGCCGGGTTACTTGACTTCTATTAAAGGATTTGAATTTGGACAATGAAGTCTTGTGGAATATAAATGGGGATGCATCTTCATTTTGCGGGAAATTACCATTGAAATTAAGGTTTATTTCCTTATTCATGCAGTAATCAATAAAGTTTTCTTATGCAATTGGTTCATTAGTGAAGGACATCACTCAAAGGAGTTTATTTCATTACTTGTGCCACAAATCTTCTTATCGGATCTTATGCATAGCTTTTTGTCCAAGAATCCACACCTCAATCCACAAATTTCATTTCATTCTTATCAATGGCCAAGAATCTATCCAAAAACTTCACAAGGATCCATCATTTTTTTTCTCCAAAACTCCCTCCAATTTCTTAACTTAATCCACCTATATAAAATCTCCTTCCCTCTACTCAAATGATCCATAAAAAAACCATCAAAACCTCTGCCCAACCCAACCTTCAAACCTCTAATTTCAACACCTCCAAATCATCCAAACCCTGATCAATCTTCTCTCGAAACTCTCCCAAAATTCTGCCATAACCTCAACACAAACACCCACAACATACCAATAAACTTGCAACATCAATGTAAAGCACTCACCTTTCGACAAACTTCAGCCTTTACCTCTTCAACCGACATCATCATAAACCTTCATCTTCACAACTATAACCTACAAACCTTAACAAAATCACTGCATAATCTGTATCCGCTCCCTTACTTCATCTCAACCTGCAATCATTCATTCCCCACAAACAACAACACCAACGCGTCAACGCTGAAACTGTTGAATTAGATGAAGATTTAGAACCACGGAAGAATTCAAAGAAGAGGGTGAGATCAAAATATAGTTTAAAGAAGGACCGATCATCATACCTGAACTAACCACTCAAATGGTGTTTCTAGGGTATTTTTAGAGAACCCGGTCCATGATGGGAAAGTCACGAATTTGGGTTACACCCGGTCCATATCAGGCCCATTATCCCCCTTTGACTTCTTTTTTGTTTGTGTTTATGGGCCTTCTAACCACTCGTTTTAACTATACATCTCAGTTTGGGTTTGTTATTTTATTTTGCATGTTTTAGATGACCAAAGTATAAAGAACTAATTACTTAGAAGTTTAAGCATTTTCGTTAAAAAAATCTTAGTTGGCTACTATTTAGTTTAATTAGAAAATCATGAAAAATATTGTATTATTTATTTTGTTTTTATTATATTTAATTTTTCAAAATAAAATATTAGATTAGGGTTTTATTATTTCTTTACTTGATAATTAGTGGCGTGATACTTGTGGGGTCTTGATTAATTTGACTTGGCATGTATGAATGTTTGAAGATTGTTTGACCTTTGATTACTTCTTTTTTCCAAGAGTTTGGTGTTTATCATTGATCTCGAATAGTCGACTTTGATCCTTATTTCTTGGTTTTTGTTCACTTGCTATGTTGTTGATCATTACTTAGCTGATTTCCATGTTCCCTTAGGACTTCTTAGTTCAACTTAATATTTGATTAAGATTGAATCAAGATAGACATTAGGTTGATATCAAAGCAAGACAACATAGTTAGGGTTTCCCTTTCATCCTTACTTTAGGAACATTGATGCATGATAACTTTAGGATAGAGATTCCCCTTTCAACTCAACCTTAAGTCCACGTTGCATGATAACATTAAGATCAAGTTTCCCTTAGACTTTGTTTCCCTTTTGCATTGCATTTTTGTGATATGGTGGCAGAACCGACTGTTTAATACTGGTTTGCGTTTTTTGTTCGTAAATGTCGCGGTAAGAAAGAGTCGCCATCGACTATTATTTTATCTAACAAAGGAAAGGGTGAAAAGAACAGAAAAAGAAATTTTTTCGAGATTTTCTGAGTAAGGGGGTAGATTATGGAATGGAAAGGTATTAAAACCCTTTCTATCTGTGGTTTTCCACGGGCTCTTAGGTACTTGCTCATTTTTTAATATTGTTTGTGTGTTTGTGGTTTTGAAAGTTTTTGTTTGCTTTATGGTAACTCTTGTATCAATCCTCAAGAGTGTGATAAAGCGTTTTTGAAAAGACTTTTTTGAAAGTGTGTAAGTGTGAAAATTTTAGGTTTGAGAAAGTACTTAAGAAAACTCTACCTACTCGAAAAAGAATGTTATTTTCCTCATTTCCTTTAGATAGTGTTATCCTACTATTAGTGAGTAGGTAGCCATATCGTCGAATGTTGAGAGACAATCGAAGGGACGTTTTACAATCACGAAGACAACTTGTGGAGAAGCTTTAGCAATTTCCTTTTAGGGACTAGATCATTTACCGAAAGGCAACTGTAGGGTCATCGAGGGACTATGATATTTTTTTATTTATGGGTCTTTACTAAAGCGTTCCTGTCTCATGACTGTTTTATTTAAAGACAACCAAAGTGGGAGATACATTAGAGGTGCGTATGTGCAAGTGTGTTATGTTCGGTTATTTTTGTCTTTTTGTTAAGTTTTCTAACATTTTAATTCAATCTTTCCATATACGCCTAGTTACTAGCAGTTAATATGTACAGAAAAATAAAGTGCAGGAGGTATAAATCTAGACTATTACATGGCTTTGGGGAGGGGGGCTTACACTGTACAATGCTTAGGGAAAAATAAAGAAAGCAGTAAAAAAAGTCCTACTTAATCTATTACATACCGGTATACAGTTATATTATTATAAAAAAAATGCGAGAACAAGAATAATGCGTGCGAAATGAATATTACGTCTAAAAGGAACCTAAGAAAATACTAAGTAAAAAATCTTTTTGATTGTTTTTTTATTTAAGAAAATGATTAAATTAATTATTCTGAAGTCTATTTAAAAAATTAACTTAAGAAAAAATAAACTAAACTCTTTTTTGTGGTTTTTTATATTTATGAAAAGAAATATTAAATCTAAATTAAGTCCTAAATTCTAGTTCATTTTAAATTAAGAAAATAGTTAAAATTTAATTAATTAATTAATTAAAGAAATTAATTATTTAATTAAAAAAATCTATTCCTAATTTTTTTGTGAGTTTATTATTATTATTATTATTATTATTATTATTATTATTATTATTATTATTAAAATGATTAAGAGACGAAATACTTAAAAAAGCAAAAAGAAAAGGAATTGAGTTTGACGGCTGAAGTAGAATAGGGGGTGCAATTGAAATTTCGCTAAGCCCGGATTGTGAAGCCCAGGTCCATCCATGGATCCAGTGTGGGCAGTACTTGATGGTACATGGTATCTCATGTTCTAGATGTCATGCATTCCATGTAATTCCCCTAACCTGCTCTAAGGATATCCAGGAACTCATATACACACATTAGAATATTCAACAATTAATAAAAATAGAGATTCAAATTTGAGATTATACCAAAATGATGATAGCTTGGATCCGTTGATCTGGGACCTTGCAAGCTTTGAGGATGGTTGGAACAAGTCCCTGGGAACCTCAAGAGCAATGTATGATTACTAGTTCAGACTAAAAGTACATGCAAAATGGGTTTCAAATTTTTACTGCTTTTGATAATTTTTCAAAAATGGTAGATCTCTCTCTAGGATATGTAGTTATGTTGAAATGCTTGCTATATTCTTGTTTATATAGAGAGGAATGAGGAGACAAGAAAACAAAGGTTTAAACAACCTTAAAGAAAATGTTTCAAAGCCATGAATGAAATTTGTAACTTCAGCCAAAACAAAGAAAATTTGTCCTTTTTTGAATTTGAATGAATGTGGACACCTTTGCACGAAATTTTATGGGCCTGGGCTGTCCAAAACATCAACCCAAAGCTCAAATCCCATTTCCAATTACTTTATAAATTTTATTTTATATTTATTTGAAATAAATTAAAATAAATATGAATAAAATAGTTAGCAAATGAAAGGTATGGCAAGAATAATTTTAGATGTCCTCTATAAACTTAGGAAGATGCTTTAAGTCCAAGAAATTGAGCCCTTGCCTTAAAACTTTAAATTTTCTAAATGCATAATTCTTGAAAATTTCCAAAATTTCCCAACTTGGGCAAGCCATAACTTGCTCAATTTTTATCTCATTATGATTATCTTGGACTTTTTGGAAATTCCAAGATGTCTATTTAAATCCCTCTTTTGATCAATTTTGCATTTGAAGATTTTATCTTGATGTAAAATGTCTTGGAAAAAAGTGGTTTTTGTTGACTTTCTGAAAATGACCTGTAATGTATGAGCTTGTATCTTTCAAATGGTACATTTCTTGGAATTTAGGGATGAAGAGAAGTTGTAGGGAATGATATTTTCTTCAATATGAGCTTTTGTTGGGGGAAAATGGATGAAGTATGTGAAAGTTATTCCTGGTCAAAGTCCAGTTGACTTTTCCTATAGAAACCCTATTTTAGCAATTTTGACTTTTGATGAATTAGGGGCATTTCTTGAGGAATCATGATCAAATCTTTATCAAATGATGGATATTACTTCAAAATGTTGAGGTCTACTAAAAACCTTGAAGTTTGACTGTATATAGGCCACAATTGACTTTTGAACCAATACAGTTGATTTTCAAGCATTTGAGTAATTGACTGAGCAAACTTGTAGTGCAAGGTATGAAATTTTTCATGGATAATCTTGAAGACATATTAGGACCATGGAAGACATTTTATATCTTTGGATCTCACACATCTTGGTGAAAAATGAAACCCTAGTTGGAAGGCCAATGCTTAGGAGGAGAATATGTCTGATCAATTCTTGGTCAACCTTGAGCAATTGAAGACCTCTAGGAGTATGTCTTGTGTGAAAATGGGAGGGAAAATTTTGGGGTACAAAAATCTTATTAAAACAAAAAAAATTTCTTAATAAAATATCCAAAAACACTTAATAAATATCTCAAATTTTTTCAAAACTAAAGGTTTGAAAGTAGCTAAGTGCCCTTGGATGGGGAACCACTTATTATTCTCCCCTAATAAAACACTTCAACCAATTCAAACCTTTTTGCCTTCGAGATTTTTTTCTTTAAAATTTTTTCAAAAAGAACATGTTAATTCCATTCTACCCCGAACAGGTAACGCGTGAGTCTCCAAAGGTAGGACGACAAACGCCTAACAGCTAGAATGCGAACTTAGCATCTCCACTAAAAAAACCAACAAACCAATATTTTTTTAGAAGAACTACAAAGTTATGATTCCCTTTGGGATACGTAGGCACTGAGTTGTAAAACTCGGACAAAATCAATAATAAAAACCTTTTGTTTTTCCCTTTAATAATTCATTCATATATTCTCTTAGAAAGTAAGTCTTTAGATATACATACCTTTTGATTAAAACAACAAGAGTGGATCTCGTTGAGTACAACGGACGTGAAGGGATGGTAATACTTTCCTCTTGCGTAATCGACTCCCTTACCTGGATATTGGTTGTGAGACCATGTTCTTTCCTCTCTTTGAGGTTTTCTTGATATTTTCCTTTCCATCTTTGGGATAAGTAAAGTTTATTGGCGACTTTATTATTTGTATTTTTTCACGGTTGTGACACTAAGTAATTTTGATTATAACAACATACAAGTACTAAAACTAGTCAAGCGATCAAAGATGCACAAAGTGGTTGATCAAACTATTTATCTGAATCATGCTAAATAATTATGGTTTGTGATCACCTTTAAGATCTCTACCCTCTGTTAATGATGAATAAAATAAAGATATTTCAAGACTTAAGAATATTCAAATGAAGTGCTTATTTTATTGGAATATTTTTCCAAAAGACTTGAAGCTGCAGAGTTTGAGAGAGAGAGAGAGAGAGAGAGAGAGAGAGAGAGAGAGAGAGAGAGAGAGAGAGAGAGAGAGAGAGAGAGAGAGAGAGAGCTTTGATGATCGTGTATGGTTGAGTGATTAGTGTTTTGTAAAAACACAAGGGTGTTTTTGTTAGTATGGATAAAACACACACATGCACACACACACTTAAAATTATTTTTGAAGCCTTTCTTTTTCAAATAAAATCACCAAAAATATTTTTGGAGCCTAGCCGCTTACTTTTGAAACTTTCAAATTGATTAAGACTAGTTTTTGAACTGTCTAACTAATTAGAATAAATACCTAATTGGTTAAAAGAGGGCGAATTAAGTCCATAGTAGATTATGATAGTGTCTTAATGAATGGTAATGACTCTCTATTAAAACCTTACAATTTGGGATACAATAACCAGTTCGAGATTAGCCTGGTATGAAATTTCACTTAGTTTCTCAGTTCAACGTGTATAAAAGGTCAGTAGGTCAGCCTGATAAAAATATTGATTCGGTTCATGGTAAGACCATACAAACCACAATTTAGTTCGGAGGATACCCAACTCAAAACTCTAACTTGGTTTGAGATTACCTTTGCAAAATCTCAGTTTGGCTTAGAGATTAACCACTCGAAGCTCTATTCATTGTCTTGTTGTGAAGACTATCCGCTTCATTTCACAGTTTTTTTTTTTGGTTGGAAGTTAATTTGAAACTTCATTTTTCATTGAATAAAGGAGTTTGTGGGTGTAACCTTATAAAAACTCTCAAGCATTATTAGAAACTCTCAAAATTAGTTATTGGGAGAGAGAAGTATGTCACTTCCTTAAGACTGAACCTTCATGAATATCTGGTGTTATCTCTCTTCCCTTAACTCTTTTATTTTCCGCTTTATTTCCACTGTATATACAAATTATTTTAATAAAATGTTTTCAAACTCTGTTTTAGTAGATAATTTTGTTTCAAACTATAATTTTTCAAACCTCCACAATTCACCCCATCTCTTATGTATGAGTTCACATGTTCAACAAAGATATCAACTATTATTTCATACAAGAAATACTAGAGAGACACATTCTCTCCATAAATATTATTGTGGTCCCTATTCCATAAAAAAATAGAATTGTCATGGATCACCTTGGTCATGGCTAAAGCCAACATAACTATTATGAAGTTAAACTTGTTAAAAGAAAAGCATGCTTGTACTCGGTTATAGGGAAAACAGTACATGAGAGGTCTCTTCACTTCAATTTTAAATTTTTAGAGCATGATGATGAAGCATGCGCTATCACAAAAGTCCATGAAGGTATGCCAAGGCAAACCTTAGATGAAGTGCATTACCTAAGAAATTTCCCAAAGCATGATACTAATGGCTTTTAATGGTTCAGGAACCCGACATAACCTCAGGTTTCATTAAATTCCCCTCTTTCTTCCCATAATGGATTTCTTGCGGTCATTTTTCTTCTCAAGTTAATCATTCTTCTCAGTGTCTACTAGATCTGAATTCAAATCCATGTCTACCTGTTTGGGGACTTTCTCCACGACCTCCCTGACACCAGATTTAAGTGGCACTTCCGACATCACAAATGGAGAAGGGGTGGCCTCCGTTATTTCTTCAAAGCCATTATCACATCAATGTTACTCATAGTACTTGTAAGAAGAAATAAACATATCATAACACAAGAAAAAAACGAACTTTACATAAAGTAGAAGAACAAAGTAAACATTGGGTTCAATCCTCATCAAAAAGCTTATTTCTTTTATCTAAGGTATGCACCTCAAAAGCATGCGAGTTTCAATGAATTTGTTTTTATTCTTGGGTGGTTTGACACCTTCAAGGTCGACCTCTTTAGTACACCCAAGATTTCCCATAACCTTACAAATGCCCTTTTCAATCTCACTTCCTCATTAGATAAATTAGCCTCCTTGTAAATATACTTCCCCGACCTTGGAGAAAATTGTCTCGTGTCAAAAACTTTGGGAACTTATTTGTACACCACAGAGGGGGAGGGGAGTATCTTGGATAAGAATATACCTATCTTTTTGTGTTCAATATCGTCGTGAGAAAGTTGTCTCAAATTGTAGCTTTATAGCTACGCTTCGCTTATTTATGGTTGGCTCCCCACTTCATCGTAACCAAAATCCTCTACATGAATCTCATCGAGACTTTTGCATGCGGTATAATTGAGGGATAAAAACAAAATAGTAATTGTCTTCAAGATTTTTGAAGCTATCCATTTACACTTAAAAGATCTTACGACCTTGCTTCAAGGAGATCAACCTTTAAGGGTGTTCATGATCGATATAATTTCTTAACACATGGAAAAAGTGGAAGAACAAGGTCAAAGGTGTTGGGTTGTACTTATACTCACACAAGTATTTAAACACCTTCATGCATGGCTATATTATGGGTTTTAGCTATGAAGGAGAAATTCCATGATGATTCAGAACTCCTACTTCCGAATCATTAAAAGGTAGTGCAAACTCCATCGTAGAGAAGAAACATTCATACACATAAAATCCACACACTTTAAAGCGACTGCAGATACACCTAACATTATCAGGGAAGGTTACTTGTCAGTGTGATAATAGATTCACTTGGTGAGCATATTTCAAATTATCTTCACGAGTGTAGAAGAAACATATTCCTATAAATTATTGATAAGTGCAAATTGTAGTTATTTGTTCATATACTTTTTTGTGCACTTATCGACTATTTGTTCTTACTTTCGGTTGAATAAACCTGACTTTTGTGTAAATATGTTTAGTTTGTATATATTTGTGTTTTTGATTCATTTGTGTAACGTTTGATAGATTTTACTTATTTTATAGGTATTTGTTGAACATTTGGAGCATCGAGGAATAAGGTTTTGAAGGCACGACTCCAGATGCGCGTTTTCGAAATAAAAGACCATTTTTGAGAAATTTATGTACAGGCATGCGTGCTAAGCGGAAGTTGCAGCGCACTACGAGAGATTTTATGAGTTTGGCAGAATCATATTTTTTGAGCGCACTTAGCACGGTTTAGGCAGTTTAGTATGTAAATATCGCGCATCCCACTTAGTGCGGTGAGCCCGTAAAGCGCAGTCTGCCGGGGTTTGTTTTATAACTTCATTTTAATTTCATTTTAGGTTATGGTTTTTGGAGTGTTTTTTATCCCAAATTCCATCAACCTTATTTTTGATAGATTAACTTAGAAAACAACACTAGGGCTTTGCTTATGGATGATTGGAGGTGGATTTCCCATTGACCGGTGTTGACAAACTAAAAGATTTTTGATTTATCTCTTTTCCTCTCTATGTATTTCTCTTTTGTTTGGTTTTGTATGTATTTTTACTTTGAACCCATGTATATTTGTCACCCATGGCGTTGTATAAAACTTGCTTTACAAATCTTTGTCGATTATTAACCTTGATTTTTGCTTTGTGCTAGGGATTTGAGTTGTTATAGACATATACTGCTCAGATTCTTATCTAGGATGATTATCTGTTAGTTTCTGGATTATAGAGATAGATTTAGATCTGACATTCATTGTGGGCATCTGATCTTAATGCCTCTGTGTTGTTTGTGTTACACTGAGAGATCACCGATGCAGGAATACAATTGTTCTTGCAATTTGGGTTAGACATAACCTTCGTTATGGGTACATATCCTGGTGTCTGTGATGAATTTGACGAGTAGAATAGGTTTAGTGCAAGTTGTCGATATTTTTAAGTTTGTGATGAGTAGAGTACATTCGAGTCGGATAAATTTATATTTCCTTTTTATACATTTATTTTCTGTTGATACATTTTACCTTTCCTTTCAACCCATTAAACCCCAAACTCATTAACGAGATATTTGTCGAACGTCAATTCAATACACCAATCTCAGTGGACACAATACGATATAACCTAAATATCACCCGTTAAATTGATACTTTACTTTTTGCTTGCCGCTTTACCGCTTCAGCAAAATGGCGTCGTTATCGGGAATTGGTGTTTATTGTTTCACATTGCGATATTTTCTTTGTTTTTGAGTTTTGTAATTAATGTATATGCTGTATAGGATTTTTAAATGAACTTGTTTATGTTTAATTATACATCTATTTGTATATGTTTATCAAACTTGTAAATAGTTATATGTTTTCTATACTTGTATATTTTTGTTTCTTTTCACGTTTGCCAAAATTGTGGTTAGATGTGTAGTTTCGATTAGAGCTCGAGGAGATGAGAGCAAAGGCAAGAGTGAAGCATTTGGCTCATCTGAAGCAACATGCTAGTTGTAAATAACATGTGTCGAGCTTACAACGTAAAACAAGCATGTTTTATTGTTTTTTAATTTTGTTAGTTTAGGTAGTATGTTGATTGTTGTTTAAACAAGTTGAAATTGGACTTGTTCTAAAATCTCAAATCTTCACTTTTCAACTTGTTTAAACTTTTGAAAGCTTGATTTTATTAACTTAAAGGAAGCGTGTATGTGTGTAATTATTTTTAGTTGTATAAATGAGATGTGTAGGTGTTAAGTGGAGTTGCATCAGAACTGCTATCTACTGGACTGGTTTTTCTGCATCTGGTGCGGTAGAGTCCTCTTAGCGCGGTATCATGTGTTGCGTCAATGAATTCTTTTTAATTTCACTTGGCCCTCCTTTTTCCAACTTTCACCAAGGCTTTGTATTAGTAAATAACAATAGTATTATTTTTCTAATTCTTTTGTTGTTGTTTGGACTCCAATTCTGGTCCGGTAACTTGAAGATTTTCGAGGTGATTTTCCAATTTTGATTGATTCAACTTGTAGATGTATGGTAATGATAGTTTTTGAAGTTGTTACATTCCAGGTACTCGATTATCATTTTTATAACATAACATGTTTAGGAAACTTATTATTTGTACAATTAACATGACATTCATTCTTTTTGCATTACTTGCTCATGACTTGTATCACTTTAGTTCCCTTTTTACCCCAATTGTGAGGAAGCTTTCCATTGTTCACATATGCTGGAGGCCACAATTCTTGTTTCAACTAGATTTCATTATGTTTAATATTTTGTTTGTGTTGATTGTATGAAAACATTAAAATGATCAATTCATTTTGTTTGATTTTAAGCACAACTACCTAGCCAAATAGTCAATTCACCTTGTGAATGTGTGAACTTTTGCTAAACACTTTCAGGTTTTTGTCGATGTCCATGTTGTTTTTGCTAAATTCTTGTCTATGAGTGTTTAGTTCATCTTTCTATATGGATATTGATTCTTTGTTTTCTTGAAATCTCAACTATGATTTTTAGTTGAATTTTTACCTTGCCTTAGAAAGTAGAGAGTATTTACTTTAATGTTGTTTGAATTCAAGTTGGGGAGAGAATTGTTCGCTTGCTCTCGTGTGTATTACTATGAGATTGAGAAAGAAAAAGAAAAAGAAGTGAAAAACAAAGAAAAAGAAAAAGAAAAAAATGTGAAAAGGAAAGAAAAGAAAAGAAAAAGAAAGAAAAAATTGAAAAAGCTTTGAAAAACAAAAACAAAAACAAAAAGAGTATGGAATAATGTTATTTTAATAAGTATTATGTTTTGGTTTGACAATTTAGTATTTGGAAGAAGTTTGATTGAAATTGTGTTGCTAGATTCTTTTTTGAATTGATCACTCCCTTAGGTTTATGCAAGTTTTTGTTTCGATTAGCTTTAGGAATTATCCCTTGTTTGTTAACCAATCCACATTACAACCTTGAAAATCCCTTGTGATTCTTGCCTTTGTATTTTCAATGTGAATTTTTGGATGAATGCATGATTTAGTCTTTTGTTTGCAAGATTGTGGATGAGTGTTTTTTGTCCCTTAATTTTATGTGTTCTTCATGTACCGATGAATTTTTACTTGGTGTGATTCATGGTTGAGCTTGTTTAGTTTTAGCATATTTTGTATGATTCTTGTACTTAGGAATCGTTTAGTTTACATGTTGTCGTTGTAGGATTATGGTAAGTATTTACCTTGCGTGTGCGTTTTTGTTTGAACTACACATTTGTTTTTGTTTTTCAAACTTGTTGATTCATGATTCTTTGGTTGATTACTTTTGTTCTTTGACTTGTTTGGCTTTGTTTGAGGACAAACAAGTTCAAGTTGGGGAGAGTTTGATAAGTGCAAATTGTAGTTATTTTTGTATATATTTTTTGGTGCACTTACTGACTCTTTGTTGTTACTTTCGGTTGAATAAACCCAACTTTTGTGTAAATACGTTTAGTTTGTATATATTTGTGTTTTTGATTCATTTGTGTAACGTTTGATAGATTTTACTTATTTTATAGGTATTTGTTGCACATTTGGAGCATCAAGGAATAAGGTGTCGAAGGAACGGCTCTGGATGCGTGTTTTTGGAATAAAAGACCACTTTTGAGAAAGTTCTGTCCAGGCAAGCGCGCTAGCGGAAGTTGTAGCGCGCTACGAGAGATTTTTGTGAAGTTTGGCATAATCATATTTTCTGAGCACGCTTAGCGCGGATAGCGCTTAGCGCGATTTAGGAGGTTTAATGTGTAAGTATCGTGCAACCCGCTTAGCACGGTCTGCTGGGACTTATTTTATAACTTCATTTATATTTCATTTTAGGTTATGGTTTTTGAGGTGTTTTTGTTACCAAATTCCATCAACCTTATTTTTGATAGATTAGCTTAGAAAACAACACTAGGGCTTTGCGTATGGATGATTAGAGGTGGATTTCTTATCGACTGACACTGACAAACCGAAAGATTTGTGGTTTATCTCTTCTCCTCTCTATGTATTTCTCTTTTATTGGGTTTTGTTTGTATTTTTACTTTGAAATCATGTATATTTTTCGCCCATGGCATTGTATAAAACTTACTTTTCAAATCTGTGTCGATTGTTATCCTTGATTTTTGCTTTGTGCTAGGGATTTGAGTTGTTATAAACATATACTGCTCAGATTCTTATCTAGGATGATTATCTGTTAGTTTCTGGATTCTAGAGATAGATTTAGATCTTACATTCACTGTGGGAATCAGATCTTAACGCCTCCGTGTTGTTTGTGTTGCGCTGAGAGACCGCCGATGCAGGAATATGATTGTTTTCGGAATTTTGGTTAGACATAACCTTTATTGTGGGTACATATCATGGTGTTCGTGATGATTTTGACGAGTAGAGTAGGTTAAGTGCAAGTGGTCGATATTATTAAGTTTGTGATGAGTAGAGTACATTTGAGCCAAATAAGTTTGTCCTTCCTTTTTATACATTTATTTTCTGTTGATACCTTTTACCTTTCTTTTCAACCAGTTAAACCCCAAACTCATTAACGAGAGATTTGTCGAACAAAATTCAATACGCCAATCTCTATGGAAACTATATGGTATAACCTAAATATCACTCAGTAAATTAATACTTTACTTTTTGTTTGCCGCTTTACCGTTTCAGCACTTATTCATCCACCTATGGATATTCATCAACATCATGAGGTAGTTATAGCTTTGGCGGTGGCGCCTTTTTCCATATTTTTTATTGTTCACAAAAAAATGCTTACCATAATAACTACATCTCAATCACTCTTTAAGCCACCATCTAACTTCATCCTCAGAAACCTCATGTTTGAACATACTACTAAACTTCTAGAAACACTTTTTGATCTATGATCGTCCATAAGGTTCATTACCGGAATGTGGCTAGTCATCTAGATTTCACCAAAGTTAAACCCAACGCCAACATGCCTTGTTTCCATCCTAATAGGGGCATGCTCCATATATTTAAGATTAAACACCTTTGGTTTATCATTGAAATCAGCTTCATTATTTTCTTAATTTCTAATGTCTAGAATGAGGATCCCTAAATTTGGATTCCCTAGGTTTTCCATACTCAAACAAGATTGAAATTGAATATATGAACGAAGGAAGAAGAAGATTATACCCTGTGTGATGCAGGTGGTTGGGGATTCGAAGAAAGAAGGAAGGATGGGCTCTGATGAGATGATCCAAAAGATAAAAGTTTCAACAATAATCAAGCAATTTGTTGGAAAAATTATCTTTGATGGTGCTTGAAAGATGAAGCAGAAGTCGAAAAGTAGAAATAAAGCTCAAGTTTCCGCTTTACAGACACAAGGGAACCAAGTTTGACGACCATAATTTGACAAAAGATCAAAGATCACATCTGACGACTCAGATGAAATTTTCAATCAATAACTGCACTTTAGTGCACTCAATTGGACCTATGCACATCACTTCCCCACCTTACGCATATAAGTGCACGTAGATGTATCCTTTATAATAAGTTTAATTTGCACAAGATGCATTAAATGTGCATGTTCCCAATTCAAACTACACCCACTTAATGCCACAACATAGCTCTCCTTTCCCAATACATATTCTTAATAGACTTGTTCTTGAATCAGTCTCATTGATGTTTACATGATCGCACTTCACTTTAAAGAGGATGGGATGAACTTGGAGGAGAACTATTTCGGGAAGGAAAAAGACCATTATGACCAACCCAATTCATAAGTCTTATTCAACAAGAGCACTCTAATGGTTGACGTAAAAGTGGACCTTCATTTACCAACACCGAATATGTACAAAACCTTCCCTTTATAGATAGTGGTACTCACATGGACATTGTGGTTGTCTCAAGAATTATGCCACTTGTCTCCTCTAAACACCTCCTCGTTAGGGTCGCCACTAGAGACACTGGCTCTGGCTCTGGAACTGGGTCCGAGGGCGTGGGCGTAGATGCACTAGTGGAGGCTTGTAGGTGACACATGAACCCTTAGGCACGAAACATCGGAGCAATCAGGCTATTCAAATTATTATAAGGTGGCACCGATGCCTGGCCTTCGGCCGGCATGTGGCGGCAAGCCGCCACAAAGGGAAAATGTTTTTTGCTTTTGATTTGTGATCGTTGCTTGAGTTTGAATTTTGAATTCAGAAAAGGAAACACTTTGTGAAATGTTGCATAATGAAAAAGTGCAACTCTTGAAAACCGTTGTTGTAGGTGAAATCATGCATCATTTTGTAAAAGTGTTGTTTAAAGAATGTCGTTTCATTAAGGGTCATAACCTTCTAAAACAACACCTACATGGCTTATAAATAAATCACTCTGAATTCAGAAAAAACACCCACTTCACAAACATAAATTCCAGACACTCTTCACTGTATTCGAGTTTTCGTCGGTCTTGTGCAAACTCAATATAAGGCTGAATTATCCTAGGTATTCCTTCATTCCAAATCTAAGACATATTTGAGAATGCTTGAAATACTTATAAGGAAAGTTATTTTGTTCACGATTCAAGCCTGGATCAATTCGATTTTCAAAAAGTTTTCTAACAGTCGTATAAGTATTATGATAATGGTTACCGAGGCTACAATTTCAAGCATCAAGGTCATGAACCAAGACCTTATCAAATTGGATATCTTTGATGGAACCAAATTCACCAGATGGTAAGATAAAATGACATTCCTATTGACTTCCCTTAAAGTTCACTGTGTCTTGGATCCTAACTTAACACCGATACTAGACCCAACCGAGAATGACTCTGGTGAAATCAAGAAGGAGCGCAAGAAACGTAAGGAGGACGAATTACTATGCCATGGACAAATCCTAAATACATTATATGATCATCTCTATGATCTCTATACGGATATTCAGTCTGCAACATAAATCTAGAAAGCACTCGAATTTTAATTCAAGGGTAAAGAGGAAGGTTCAAAGAAGTTTTTAATTTCTAGATATTTTTATTTTAAAATGATAGACTCCAAGCCCATTCTTCCCAAACTACAGTAGTTACAGGTTCTTATGAATAAAATAAAAGCTGTGAAAATAGACATTCCCGAGACTTTTCAAGTCGATGCAATCATTATAAAACTGCCACCGTCATGGAAAGGCTACATGAAGAAATTGCTTCATAATTCTAAGGACTTCTCTCTGGAGAAAATCCAAAAGCATCTTCGAATCGACAAGGAATTGAAGGGGAGGGAGAAGTAAAAAAACCCTTGGTTTTTCCAAAGACAATGATGTCACCACTAAAGGAAAAAAGAAACATTATGACATGAAGAACCATCTTCGACCTAAAAAGGAACATAACAAGTTCAAGGATTTCAACGGTAAAAAAGGTCCTAAAATGGTTATTACGTGTGAGGAAAACCCGACCATTATGCTCGAGATTGTAGGCCCAATAAGTCCAAAAATGATATCAACACAGTTCATGCAAATGATGACATAATTGCTACAGTGAGCGTAATAATGGCAATAAAAGGAAAAGTGCAAGGATGGTGGTACGACACAAGTGCTACCAAGCATGTCTCTTATGACAAGTCTGCTTTCAAAACCTATTTTGAGGAAAAATATGGACAAGAAGTACAAATGGGAAATGAAGTACGATCTAGAGTCGTTGCAACTGGACACTTCAAACAAAACTCCACTTCCAAAAATAAAGTCACCCTTCTTAATGTGCTTCATGTCCCTGACATGAATAGGAATATTGTTAGTGGGGATTTATTGGGAAAACCAGGTATTAAATATGTATATGAACCAGGAAAAGTTATATTGATTCGTAATTGTGTATTTGTAGGAAAAGGATATTCCACTGAGGGAAAGATTAAACTTTATACTACCAACAACATTATTAATGAAATTTGTAATACTGCTTACATGCTTGAGTCTGTTTCCTTATGGCATAATAAATTAGCACATAGAGGTGTTAGTTATATGAAGAGACCAATTTAATCTAGTTTGATCTTATGTAATATAAAACATTTTGGAAAATGTGAATTGTGTGTTAAATCAAATATGATTAAGAAACCTTTCTGTTTCACCCAAAAATTTACCCTCCCATTTTTTCTTCATGACATTCTTCTAGGGTCCTCATTTGCTTAAGATGGCTCAAGTGTTGATCAGACAAATTCTCCTCGTAAGCAATGGGTATACAACAAGGGTTTTGAGTTTCTCAAGGAAGATTTGGTTTCAATGGTCTTAAGTTGTTTCCATGGTTCTTCATATGTCTTCAAGGATACTCATATCAAGTTTCAAGCCTTGCATCACAAGTTTGCTCAATCAATGGCTCAGATGATTGAAGATCAATTGTATTTGGTAAAAGTCAACTTTGGTCAACATACAGTCAAACTTCAAGATTTTTGGTCAACATTAACATTTTTAAGTGATATTCATCATTTGATCAATGGTTGATCATGATTCCTCAAGGAAAGCCCTTAAATCATCAAAAGTCAAAAGTTGCAAAATTAGGGTTTCCTTAGGAGAAGTCAACTGAACATTGACAAAGCATAACTTTCATATGCTTCATCAACTTTTCCATAACCTAAGCCCATTTTGAAGGAAATTCAATTCTCTACAACTTTGTTTAATTATGCTCAAGTCCAAAAAGTGCTTCAGTTGAAAGATATGAGCCCATACATTATAGGCCATTTCAAAAGTCAACAAAAAAACACTTTTTGTCAAGGCAACTTACATCAAGATAAAGTCCCTGAATGCAAAAATGATTAAAATAGAGATTGTATAGGGCATCGTGAGCTTTCCAAAATTTCAAAGATCACTTTCAAAAGATGAAAATTGAGAGAGTTATTACCAGTGCAAGTTGGAAAATTTTGAGGAAATGCATGAAGTGCAAAGTGAGCAAACTTGAAATTTTGAACTAGTGGACCTAACTTTTAATGTTCAAAATGTGTTAGAGGACCTCTAAATCTGTGCACATATTTTTCATGATTTTTATTTATTTTATTTGAATTTTTATTCATTTAAATATAAATTAAATCAAATAAAATATGAAATAATGGTACAAGGGCATGGGCTTTTGGTTTCAATCATATGGAGGCCCGAGAATCATTGGAAAACTATGAAAAACTGTGTGAGCATGAGAATGTCAAGAAATCTCTCAAATTGGAAGTTTGTAAATGTGTTTTATTTTGTCTAAACATGGCTATGATTACATGATTTCTTGCCATGTTTGTTGATTCATTTTCTTTCTCTATATAAACATAAGAGATCAGATGCAAAAGGACATGATTCCTTACCTCAAAATTGAACAAATTATCCAAAATTTTCAAAAAACCCTCGAGCTTCAAAACTCTCTCTACAAGCTCTCTCATTCCAAAATTTTGATCCCATTCATTTCTTGGAACATTAAAAGGTGAGTTTGGATCAATTACAATGATCCAAAACGCATGAGAATGACATACCATACATCTCCGATCATATAATGTTGTGAAATCCATATTTTAAGTTTCACGTTGTTTTAAATAATGTTGTTATTACTAATGTGTTCCTGAATTTCCTCTGAATAGGTTTTGATCACTAGTATGATCCCATGCAGTCAAAATGGTATTACATCATGCTTGCTCCGATCTGTGTTATTTATGCAATAGTTACCAAACCATGGATTTTTAGCCTTCAAAAACATTTCCATTGGATTTGCAGCTCCCAATTTATGGGGGTAGGGTATAATTTTTTTCCTAACAGTGTTTGTCTCACAAGTTGAAAAAAAGGATAGTCGGAGAAGACGACCGAAGTTAGGACTCCGGCGCCTCTCCAATCAATAACATCATGTTTCATTTTTGTTTTTATTGATTGGTTTATATAAACGGATGTAAAGCTACCCCAGTGGCAAGCGAACATGCATTATGACATACCTGTCCCAGGGCGTGGGTTCGATCCTAGTGTTCATAACTTTTTTTTATAAATATTTTCTCTTTTACAGATTCAATACAAGCAGGCTTAGCGCGCACATCATGTGCCTCATATCATAACCATCAGATCTCAATAGATCCAGATCCAATGCTCCAGATGTGTCCTCCTCATGGTGAACCTCAAGGAATTGTCCTCACTAGATTTAGTATAGGCATTCTAGGCCTTATCACGTTTGGGCCTAACAAATTACTTTGCTATGCCCCTAAAACTTGCTTCTTCATGCCCACCTCTCCATTTCTTTTTTTTATTTCATTTTAATTTCTTTTTTTAATAATTAACCTTTTTTCTCTAATTAAATCAACTTAACCCTTTTTCAAAATCAAATTAACTTAATTAATTGTTTTTTATGGTCATTAAATTAAGTCTTTTTTAATTAAAATGCATTTAGTTTCTTTTAGGTTTATCATTAAATCCTCCCTTTTCTAATTGAAAATAATTTAGGTTTTTATTTTAGGTTTAATTTAATTCCTTTTTATCAATTCAAAAACAATTAGGTTAGATTAATCAGCACCTTTTTTTATCAAGACAATTTTTCCATATCTTTCCCGATTTACAATCTCCGCGCACTCTTTATTTTTCACATTAGTTGATTTATAATATTGTAACTGCTAAAGTTTGTAATAGATTAAATAGGGGTTTTATTTTTCTATTTCCCCTAATTTTGTGGTTTGTATTTCCCCTCCCGGAAGCTTTGTAATAGCATAAGAAATCTATTTTCTGTCTTTACTGTTTTCCTTATAACTGTTAGATGTATGTTAATAGGCTTGCATGGAAAGACTAAAAGCAAATGATAGCTAAACCTAATCAAAGATTAAAATCAACTGAAATCAAAGCACTTCTCACACATGCACCTCTAGGGTGATTCCACTTGTCGCCTTCGGATAAAAAACAGTCATGTCCCTCGAACATAGGGATACCATTAGCAAAGACCATCGATTAAAAATCATCATAAAGATCATAGTCCCTCGATGACCCTTCAAAGCTTCCTTCGTTAAATGATCTCGTCCATCGAAGTTGCCTACGAATATATTATGATAGTCCCTTTAAATTGTTAAAAGTACCCCTATATGTTGCCTCTATGACTGTACGGTGACCCGCGCCTGTCCCTCAAACATCCAACAATAGGGCTTCCTACTAACTAATGGTAGGATATCACTATCTAAAGGAGGAGGAAAAGAACAAAAGACTTTTGAGTAGGTAGATAGTTCTTAATCGCTTGCTCGCGACATTTCAATACATTTTTCAAACAATACACTTCTCTTCTGAAATATTTTCAAAAAATAATAAAAACTTTGTATGAATTCTCAATGATACGAAATCATCATAAAGTTTTCCTCATGTAATACAGTGGGAGACCTGACTTGGTGTGTTTTGCATTTTATCGCAAATGTTGCGGATAGCAAGAGTCTCCACTGACTTTTCTTTTATCCAATAAAGAAAAGGGTGAAAAGAACAGGAAAGACCTTTTGAGAATTTTCTTGAGTTTGGGGGGTAGGTTATGAAAAGGGAATGTGTTAGCACCCTTTTCATCCGTAGTTATCTACTGACTCTTAATTGCTAGCTCACTTTGAAATTCATTGTGTCTTTGTGTAAGTATGAAAATGTTTTGAAAATGGTAATTTTATAATGATTCTCGTATCGTTGACAATGTATACAAAATGTTTGTTTTGGAAATATTTTGAAAATGCCTTAGTACGACAATTTTGCAATGATTCCTGTATTGTTGAGAATGCATACAAAATGTTTGTTTTGAAAATATTTGTTTAAAAAGAGAGTGTTTGAAAAGATGTTTGTTTTTGAAAGTGTGATGTGTGAAAATGGTTTTAGTTTGTGAGCAAGCAATTACGAGCAATCTACCTACTCAAAAAGTCTATGTTCTTTTCCTCCTCCTTTAGATAGTGCTATTTTACCATTGGTTGGTAAGGATCCATATCATTGGATGTGAGGGACAGGCGTGAGTCATCGTACAGTCATAGAAGGCAACTTGTAAAATACTTTAGCAAATTGTCGTAAGGGACTAATATTGTTTACCGAAGGCAACATCGAAGGGTCATCGAGGGACTACGATCTTTTAATTGAGGGTCTTTGCTAAAGCATCTCACGTTCGAGGGACATGACTATTTTAATCCGAGGCAACAAGTGTGGGTTACCCTAGAGGTGCATGTGTGCAAAGTGCTTTATTTTCATGTATTTTATCTTGAATTAGGGTTTTGCTATGGTTAGTTTTAATCTTGTCATACAAACCCTAATTACTAACAATAATAAGGAAAGTGGTAAATTGCGGAATTTAAATGTCCTACACTATTACAATGCTTCGGGAATGGGGGTACAAGTTTATGAATGGGGAAGGAAAGCCATAAACCCTAATTATCTATTACAAACTATTTACCTAGATAATAATGTGAAATAATAAAATGCGCAAAGAAATGTAAAGATGAAGAGAGAAGGAATTGTTTTGTGATTTTTGATGGAAAAGGTTGGATGATTAACCTAACCAATTAATTGTTTCTTTATTAAAAAGGAAGTTAATTATTTAGTCAAACAAAAACCTAAAAAATCTATGTTAATTAACTTAATCAATTTACAAGGGAAATTAAATAAACGAAACCTAAGTCCAATTTAAATTTAATTGTTTAGAAAATAATTTTAATATCAATTTGAAAAGAAAATATTTTACAATCTAAAAGAAGTAATAAAATCCAATTCTAGAAATTTAATTAACAAAAAATAAAGTGTTTAAATCAAAATAATTTTTTAATTTAACCTAAAACTAAAATGTTTTATGATTTTTCTTATAAAATAAAATAAATAAAGAAAATGAAAAGAAAATCTAAGAAAATAGTGTAAAAAAAAAGGTGATAAAATCTAATTTAATTAACAAAAATAAAATAAAGTACTTAAATTAAAATATTTTTAATTTAATTACTTAAGGAAATATACTTTTGTATTTTTATTTAATTAATATAAGTCAAAATAAATAAACAAAGTAATATAATACAAATATAAAAGAAGAGTAGAGAATGGGCCTGAAATAAGTAAATCCAGGGGGTGATGGAAACAGAAATGTCCAAGGCCCAAAAGCTGGATCATGTGCGTCTGGGTTATGGTGGTGCATCATGTGGGAACGCTTCTGGGGTCGCCTGATCTAGATCCCGGGGCTGCAAACAGAGGTGCATGGTTGACTGCATGGAGGAGCGCTGCATAGGATCCACAAGTTCAACAAAACAGACAGTGACAAGTGTCACCGTAGTAGCATGCATAACATGATTATTGTGACAAAAAAAATTTAGTTATTCATAGGGTAAACATAAATCAAGGATAATTCTCTCTCTTCTCTTATCTCTCTCTGTCACGGTCTCTATGTCTCTCTCTATGTTTGTTCACCAAAAAAACAAATAAATTCCAAAAAAGGAAAACATAGTTGATTTGGGGTGGTGGTTGAGTATGAACACATGGTGACTCATATGAATCTCCATGGAGGCAAGGACGAACAGCACGCCGGCACCATGAGGCCTCACAGTGGCGCTGTTGTGATAGTCTCTGATTCTAATTATTTTATGTCTTTCGCTTTGTCTCTCTTTTCTGATTACACTTCTGGCCTTTGATTTTGCAAGAGGTGAGGGATTTACCCTAGATCTTGAAAGGGGTTTCTGAAAACCCTAGTTTCTGAAACAAGAAGATATTCACATGTTAAGAGGGAATATGCGCAAGTGAAAAAGAAAGCGTAAAGAGAGAAGAATGAAGGCGGGTGAGGGAGATGGATGAGTCCGTGATCTCGAATCTGTCTTAACTTTTTCTCCCATAAGGTTTTCTGGCTTCCTATACTCGTATATTCCTTCTCTCTTCTTCCGAGCTTGCGATTTATGCTTATTTACTCTAGCTATACACAACTTCTGAAGGGTTTGTTTAGGAAAGTGATGAAACAAAAATTTAGGGTTTTTGTTTCTGCGACTGTGTTTCTATCTCTTTTTGTGAATTATGGCCTTTTTTGATAACTTGTGCAGTGAACATTTTTGTACTGAAAAATTAGGATTTCTTATTGAACTTGATTTTGTGATAACAGGCCTTGAGAAACTCGTATTGGACTTACCATTTTCTTATATCTGATTATTTTTTGATATGTCAACTCTGTTGTGATTTGCACTTTTGCTATGCTATGCTCCCCTGTTACTGTCCCTGTTGCTTGCTTATTTTGTGTGAATTCTGATTTTCTGTGATGCTTTTTCAACTGAGTTTGTACTTTGTGCAGTACATTACTTTTTTGAGTTTTTAACTTTACTGTGAACCAAATGAGTCCCTTTTGTTTGAGATTTGTAGTAAAGGGATAGGCCTATGATTGATATTGTAGCTCTGAATTTTTTTGAAACAAAGCAATATGAGGCTTTTGATTGTTCTATGTTGGGCTTTGCAATTTTTGATATGTTATTAGTGTGGTCTTGGTGAATGAAACTCTTACTGCAGTGAATTCTTGGCTGGGCTGCGATACTTTACTTTGCTATTGGGCTGGAACTGTGATGAAATTCTATTTTGAACCTCTTTGAATTTGTCTTTTATGAACCATTTTGTTTGTGATTTGCAATAGACCTAGGCCTATGATTAAATCCAATTTTGTATAAGGCTTTTTGGCACATGAACATGATTGAGAAATAACCTAAAATCTGATTCCTTAAACAAAACCTAATGATGAAATTGAAGAGAAAACTTGCTTGAAAAATTTCTTTATTTGTGCTCAAATTTAATTGTTTTGATTGCTTGTTAACCATGCCTCTTTATTTTTTCATGTGTGAGAAAATTGATGGACAATAGAGCCATTTGATTAAGAGAATTAAATAGGCAAGAGCGACTTAAAGTGCTCGATGAAGACTTGAAGATGAAGAAAATTTTCCTTGTAGTTTAGAAAACCTTTTATTCAGTAGGAACTTTTGCAACATTATGGTTTCAATTTGTGATTTGAACTTTGAGATTTGAATACTTGTAAATGTATTAAAATTCACTTGTAAACTTAAATAACAATGATGCTTTGTTGTAATCTTGTATTCTTGAATGAACTTAGCTTTAGGACACCATGTAGAACTTATGAATTTTAAATTGGAAATTAAACTTCTTTAAGATTCATTTGAAATTTTAAATATTTGAATTGAAAACCACTTGAATCATTGCTTAGAATTAACTTTTGACATCATGAGCACATATGCTCTTGAACAAATTATTTTGGATGTATCAAATAATGAAACCAAATATTTAATTATCAAATCCAAGTTTAACTTGTACTTCCAAATAATCCAACTTCAACTTTTCTTCTTTCAAACTTCAAACAACTTGAATCATATACTGATGATAATGGAAGGCAAATGATGGTGAAATAATGTGATGTCACGAGCTTATAAAGATAAGGTATGGTGCGACATCGTACTAGAGATGGGATAAATAAATGATAAATTTGATGAATAAAATGAAGATTGGTCCATGGCATAAAGTCTTAGAGGGAAAGTTCAAAAAAATATGTAAAATCTTGCCATGAGCATCTCATAGGATAGATTAGATTAGGAAATCTCTCTTCTTTTCAAAGTATTCGACAAACAAATGAGGTTTTCTTCTGAAGCAGTGAAAGCAACAACGATACTTTTTCTACAATGAGTTTTCCTCTGAGTGAATATCTAAGTCAAAGGTTTGACTCTAACAATAACTCAAAATATCTCTTCTCTTAAATTTGCATCATAACTTTAACCCTTGAACTTAACAATTGAGTCAACAGATCAGCTTATAGATATCAGTGCTGTCTATGGTTTGGTGTTGTTCCCTAACCTAGATCAGCTTATAGATATCAGTGCTGTCCAGATCTTTATGTCCAGGAATCCTATACCTACGTTGTTGGGGGACATCCTTCACTCATGTTACACTCGAACCATGAGAAAAAGAGGTGTCCTTATGTGTTGCACTCCTCTCCTGGGAAGGTGGTTTATTTCGCACCTTCCACAATCAGTTTTGAAGAACGAGCGGGGTTTGAGATGGTCACAACGGTTGATGACTCTTACACATGCGGATATACATTGGTGCCCTAGGTCTAGAGAGGATGTCACTATCATTGATCGTTGCGGGGAGTACCCTAATGTTCCTTTACTGGGAATCAGAGGAGGTATTACTTACAGCCCATGCCTGGCTTGGAGATAGTTTGGTTATGCTCGGAGGGATGGTCCTCATGACATGTTAATTCCTGACATAGTCTTTGACTTCGACAACGATACTCAAGGACTTCGCCAGAGATTTATCAGAGCCTGGAGGATGCCAAGTAGGATAGACAGTAAGACACTGGGGCACAGGAACTCCATCCCATTGGAACCTTATCTCAAGTGGGTACGCGCCCGCTCCCAGAAGTTGGTAATGCCTTATCCTGATATGCTCCCTGTGATCAAAGAGCCAGTCTTGGAGGGATAAGTGTCCTACACCATTCAGCACCCTGATATGCCCACATCCTGGGAAGAGATGCAGAAGAGCTGGATCCAGCTTAAGGAAGAACGAAATTCTCTTGAGACCAGTCTACATGCTAGTGAAAAGAAGGTCTTGGAGCTCACCCGCCTGTTGCACGAGGAGAGGAATCTCAACACTTACATAGCTCCAAAGAGGATGCGTAGTATATTTTGGGATTGATTTGCTTTTGTATTATTTTGCCCATGAGGCTTTGATGTACTGAACAATTATTTTCTTAATGATAACGTGTGTTCCTTTTTGTCTAAAACGAATTTGAACTTTCGAACCCTTGAATGCATTGCATAAACACATATCATTCATCATGTGCATAGCAGGTTTTCCTCTTTTCAGGTTGCTTACAGTTCTTCGCTGTTTATTTCAGCATCATGAATCCTGACTCGTCATCAACTGAGATGTCCATCATAGCTCTTCAGGCGCAGAATGCGCAATTTCAGGAATTAATCATGGGTTTGGCTCAGGGCCAAGAAGAGCTGAAGGCTCTGCTCCTGAAGAAAGAGAAGAAGAAGAAGAGAAGGATTGTTCTGTTCAACTCGGGCCGATGGTTTGGCAATACTCTACAGAATGAAGAGGCTGGTTCTTCCATTGGCAAGAGTACCCCTCAAGCGGAAAAAGGTCCTAGTCCGGTAGTCTCCGACAACGAGACTGATTTTGATGAAGAGCAATATCCTCTTGCAGAAGACAGGTATAAGCAGTTGGAAGACAGGTTGAATGCTATGGAGATACAACAGGTACCTGGGCTGGATTTTGGAGATCTGGGTTTGTCAACTGGTGTGATTATTCCTCGTAAATTCAAAGCACCATCTTTCACTAAGTACGAAGGGGCGTCTTGTCCCAAGCTACATCTCAGGTCCTATGTTCGGAAGATTCAACCGTACTCAGCGGATAAGAATTTGTGGATCCACTTCTTCCAGGAGAGTCTTTCAGGGACTCATCTCGAATGGTTCTACCAACTGGATGGGACCAAGGTTAGTAACTGGGAGGAGTTGGCTACTGCTTTCTATAAGCAGTATCAATATAATGCCGACCTTGCCCCTACACGTACCCAACTCCAGGGTATGTCGTTAGGTTCAAGTGAAGGTTTTAAGGAGTACGCTCAGAAGTGGAGGGATCTGGCTGGCAGGGTGCAGCCTCTGTTGACTGATCGGGAGTTGGTAGACATGTTCTTGGGGACCCTATCTGGGCCATTTTTCAACCATCTTATCGGGAATTCATCTGCAGGGTTCACTGATCTTATTCTGACTGGAGAGAGAATTGAGGCTGGGTTGAAGTCTGGAAAGATTCCGAAGGGTGCATCGTCTAGTTCTGAGAAGAAACCCTTCAAGAAGGAGGCTAGTGCTGTATATGGTGCTAGACGACAAGAAAAATCTGAGCGCCGCCAATCTGTCAGTGCGGTGATGATTGCTAAGCCTGCTGCCGCTCCTCGACCAACCAATCCTCAAAGGGATGAAAGACCCGGAGAGAATTTACCCGTTTGAGCATGACCTTATCGCAGATCTTGCCACAGTTGCTATCCACCAATCTAGTGACTGTCAGAGAGGCCCCCAAGTGTGTAAACACTGCCTCTCCGAAATACAATCCAAATGCCCGCTGTGCGTACCATTCTGATAGCCCGGGGCACTCTACTGATGACTGTTGGGCATTAAGGAACAAGCTGCAGGACCTTATTGACGCCAAGGAGGTACAGTTTGAGGCATCTGAGAAGCCTAATGTAGTGACAGCTCCCCTGCCTGCTCATGGAGTGAATGCTATTGGGGACGAAGACGAAGTGGATGAAGCTGAGTTTGATAGCTGGATCTACCCGGCAACCAACAGTGGACATAACAATTGGAGTGCAAAGGACAATCTACCTGTTTCTCTTGTTACTGAGTAATGAATTCCTATGTTTTTGGCATTTGTAATAAACAATTAAAAACTTTATGGCCCGGTGTATTACCCGAGACATCGTTGGCTTTATTTGTAAGGGCATATAAATTGTCATTTCATATATCATAAATGAAAATCTTGGACGTTTTCTCGCATTTCAAATCTTATGCTCCTTTTCTGTCTTTCCTTCCTTTACATATTTTTCAAAACAGCTGTATTTACACACACACTCACTCATACAGGTTTCAATCCACTCTGGATCTCACTGGTAACGACTCTGCTACTGCCAGTTATGACTTCGAAAATCCGATCAACTTAGCCGAAGACGAAGGTGAAGATGATTGCGAAGTGCCTGGCGAGCTTGCAAGACTGTTACTTCAGGAAGAGAGGGCAATTCAACCACATGAAGAGCCAGTGGAAGTAATAAACTTGGGTACTGAAGCAGACAGGAAAGAGGTAAAGATTGGTGCCAACCTAGAGCTCAGCGTGAAGCAACGGTTGACTAAGATGCTACACGATTATGTAGAGATATTTGCCTGGTCCTACGAAGACATGCCCGGGTTGGATACCGATATTATGGTCCATCACTTGCCTACTAAGGAAGACTGCCCTCCAGTTAAGCAAAAGGTCCGCCGTATGCATCCAGAGATGTCTGAGAAGATCAAAGCCGAGGTAATGAAACAGTTTGATGCTGGGTTCCTTGCAGTGACCTCTTACCCTCAGTGGGTTGCTAATGTGGTGCCGGTACCGAAGAAGGACGGTAAGGTCAGAATGTGTGTCGACTACAGGGATCTGAACAGGGCCAGCCCAAAGGATGATTTCCCTTTACCTCACATTGATGTCCTTGTTGACAATACAGCTCAGCATAAGGTGTTCTCTTTCATGGATGGCTTTTCAGGTTACAATCAGATCAAGATGGCACCCGAAGACATGGAAAAGACTACATTTGTTACTCAGTGGGGCACCTTCTGTTACAAGGTCATGCCTTTTGGACTAAAGAACGCTGGGGCAACCTACCAACGTGCCATGGTTGCTTTATTTCATGACATGATCCATCATGAGATAGAAGTGTATGTTGACGACATGATCGCAAGGTCCCAGACTGAGGAAGAGCACCTAGATCATTTGTAGAAATTGTTTGACCGGTTGAAACTGTACAAGCTGAGGCTGAATCCGAACAAGTGCACCTTCGGGGTTAGATCTGGAAAGTTGCTAGGTTTCGTTGTAAGTGATAAGGGTATTCAAGTGGACCCTGCTAAGGTCAAAGCTATTCAAGAGATGCCAGTTCCTAGGACAGAGAAAGAGGTCAGAGGCTTTTTAGGACGCCTGAATTACATTGCTCGCTTCATCTCACACCTAACTGCTACCTGTGAGCCAATCTTCAAGCTGCTAAAGAAAGATCAGGTAGTACGTTGGAACGATGAATGTCAGGCTGCTTTTGACAGAATCAAGGAGTATCTCCAAGAACCACCCATCCTTATGCCACCGGTTGAGGGGAGACCTCTGATACTATACCTGACAGTGCTTGACAACTCAATGGGGTGTGTGCTGGGGCAGCATGACGAGTCTGGCCGAAAAGAGCATGCCATTTATTACCTTAGCAAAAAGTTTACCGACTGTGAGACCCGATACTCACTGCTTGAGAAAACTTGCTGCGCTTTGGTATGGGCTGCTCGCCGGCTGAGACAGTATATGCTGACTCACACTACCTTGTTGATCTCAAAGATGGATCCTATAAAGTACATATTCGAAAAGCCTGCTCTGTCTGGGAGAATTGCAAGATGGCAGATGATCTTGACGGAATACGACATTCAGTATACAACCCAGAAAGCCATCAAGGGAAGTGTATTGGCAGACCACTTGGCACATCAGGCCGTAGATGACTATCAGTCAATGAACTTCGAGTTTCCGGATGAAAGCATCATGATAGTAACTGATTGTGAAGTACCTGGACCGGATGAAGGACCTGAGGAAGGATCTCGATGGTCTATGCACTTTGACGGAGCCTCCAACGCTTTGGGAAACGATATCGGCGCTATAATCATATCACCGCAAGGCACTCATACTCCGCTCACTGCCCGACTATGTTTCAACTGTACCAACAACATGGCGGAGTATGAGGCATGCATCATGGGTCTTCAAGCTGCAATCGACTTAAGGATCAAGTTTCTGAGTGTCTTCGGAGATTCCTCTCTCGTGATCAATCAGATCAAAGGAGAGTGGGATACGAAACATCCGAATCTTATCCCTTACAAAGAATGTGTGTTGACCTTGATCCCCCACTTCACGAAGATAACCTTTGAACACTTTCCGAGAGAAGAGAATCAGTTGGCGGACGCGTTAGCTACAATGTCTTCTATGTTCAAGGTCAAATGGGACAATGAGGCTCCCCGGATCATCATCTGGAAACTGGACGAACCGGCATACTGTTGTGATCTCGAGACTGAATTGGTGACTGAGAAGCCTTGGTACCATGAGGTGAAGAGATACTTGGAAACTCAGGAATACCCTGAAGGTGCCTCTATCAATGATAAGAAGTTCCTGAGAAGGTTCGTGACAAAGTTCTTCCTTAGCAACGGCATCTTGTACAAGCGAAACCATGATTCAACCTTACTGCGTTGTGTGGATAAGACTGAAGCAGAAAGGATCATGGAAGAGCTACATGAAGGGACCTTTGGTACACACTCCAGTGGACACACAATGGCAAAGAAGATCCTTCGGGCAGGGTATTACTGGTCCACAATGGAAGCTGACTGCTATCAACATTCCCGGACATGCCATAAGTGCCAGATTTATGCAGACAAGGTGCATGTTCCTCCAGTTCCCCTGAATGTTCTGACTGCACCTTGGCCGTTTGCAATGTGGGGCATAGACATGATCGGTGAGATTAAACCTACGGCATCTAATGGGCATCGCTTCATCCTAGTGGCGATTGATTATTTTACAAAATGGGTTGAAGCAGCTTCCTACGCTACAGTAACCAAGACTGTTGTGGCACGGTTCATTCGGCATAACCTGATCTGTCGGTACGGCGTCCCAGAAAGAATTATTACAGACAACGGTACCAATCTGAATAATAAGATGATCACTGAGCTCTGCGAGAAGTTTAAAATACAGCACCACAATTCTTCTCCTTACAGACCGAAGATGAATGGGGCTGTAGAGGCAGCAAATAAAAATATCAAGAAAATCGCGCAGAAGATGACAGTGACTTATAAAGATTGGCACGAGGTGTTACCGTTCGCTCTACATGGGTACCGTACCTCAGCTAGGACGTCAACCGGGGCAACTCCTTTCTCTTTGGTTTATGGTATGGAGGCAGTCTTGCCGATCGAAGTGCAAATACCCTCTCTCCGGATAATGAAGGATGCAGATCTAAGTGAAGATGATTGGATTCAGACACGACTTGATCAGCTAAACCTTATTGATGAAAAGAGACTTGCTGCTATCTATCATGGTCAGACGTATCAGAAACGGATGATCAGGGCATTTAACAAAAAGGTCAGACCACAGGAATATCAAGTTGGGGATCTGGTAATCAAGCGAATCATTCTTCCTCAGAGTGATCCAAGGGGCAAATGGACCCCTACGTACGAAGGGCCATTTATGGTTAAACATGTGTTCTCAGGAGGAGCCATGATTCTAACCAATATGGATGGTGACGACCTTCCTCACCCCGCCAATGCAGACATAGTAAAAAGATACTACGCATAATAAAGACCCGCTAGGCTGACATGCCTAGGAAAAAATTAGGGCTTCCCGTCGAACCAAAAGGGTTCGGGCAAAATGAAGGGATGAAATGAAAAAAATCTGTACACCCGGCAAGTCGAAAACCTGAAAAGGCGGCTTGGGCAAAAATGGGTATCCCGGTGGACTGAAAACCCGAAAGGGCAGTCCAGACAAAAGTTAGGGATAAAGCGTAATACTATGTCTCATTGGATCACTTTGCATCCAGAATCCGGTATCTACATCAAGTTCAGACGGCATTGATCAGTCAGCTTCACCTTCGTTAAGGTCATCAAGTGATGAGACGCTCGGAGTTATAAAGGCAATAGCAGAGTTGAAACCCAGTGGGATCGTTCATTTCACACAGCTGTTTAGTTTCTCTTGTACAAATTTGTATAAACTCTTCTGTTCGGCGGCGTTCTCTTACTAGGACGTCAGCCTCTTGTACACAAAACGCCTATTTTCAGGCCATTCAAAAATCAATACAAATATATTTTTCAGTTAAAATTGCCAATCGTTTTTCCTTTTTCTGTTTTATTTTGCGAAGAACGTCCAAGGTTCAATTTGTGATATATGCATTGACCATAATTTGCTAACTCATGAATATTTGCATACGAAACAAAGGGTCAATTACAGGTAACATTAGAAACAGGGGCAATAAAGAGTTGTCTAAACAATCTAATTGTTCTGTCCTCCAAGGTATCAAGATAGGTTCAACTAAAGAACATAACCGGCATATCTTATTTCCCCAGAGAGTACGTCCGCAAATCAATACACTCTCCTCAAGCGAAGCTACTATCAAATCTTAAGGAAGTTGAGTATCCTCCAGCAGATCTCAACATTCCCCAACAGCATACATATTCATAACAAGCATCCCCGGCAGTCTTGGTCTAAATATTGTTCCCCGGCGGTATACCAGACATTCAAAGGAGTCACTTCCCCTGCAGCTAAAAAAAAAACTTCCCCAAGAGAGTCCAATCCAGTTCCCCAGGAAAGTTGGAATCCATCTCCCCAAGAAGTAAGCTTATCCCCAGTAGATTCTGGAAGCTTATCCACGCAGAGCACGAACGCGTCGCCCGGCTTTATTCAAAGAGTTATTTCCTTACCAGGATATAACTGGGTTATCCTCAGCCAAAAGCCACGGGAAGATCGTCGTCAACACAGTCTTCTTATCCCCAACGAAGTCTGTTAACACTTCCAACACAACAATGGTATCTCCAGCAAGTTATTATCAACAACTCAGCAAAGTATCTCTCTCCCCACAGAGTATTACTTCCCAGCAAGATCGCTAGAGTACTTGTCTCCCTGCAGAGTTATCCATTCGCCAAGTATATTCCTCAACAGAGTTATCTCCTCCTATTGGTATTCTTGCAACTATCATCCCCCAGCGGAGGCAAAAATCTATTCTTCAAACATCAGCCCAGGATATGATCTCCCGGCACCCGTCAAGGATTTACTCTCCTAAGACAAAAACATTCATGAACATCGCATTCCCATACATTATAGCATGCATATATGCATCATATCTTATAATCTCATTTATGTTGAGAACATCATTGCTTGATTCATATCATGCATTGCATATGACTGACCTTTACCTTTCAGGAAGGATCTAGTTAAGTTCTCAAGCTACATTCCAAGACCTAGACCGGTTCAGTTAATCGACTCCAAAGATTTCTTATCCAGTCCAAGGCCTTCTCTGGTCCAGTTAAATCGACCCCAAACAAATTTTTCTGATAAAGACCCAGTTGAAGACATTCCAAGACCTAGACCGGTTCAGTTAATCGACCCTAAGATTCTCTGTTTCTTATCCAGTCAAAGGCCTTCTCTAGTCCAGTTAAATCGACCCCAAACAGATTTTTCTGATGAAGACTCAGTAGAAGTTATCCAAGGTTTTTCTCAATGATTGCTATTGAGATTGTAATTGCCTATGGTTCTCTCCCCGATACTGCGGAGATGATAATTCCATCCAAGGTTTTCTCAATGATTGCTATTGAGATTGTAATTGCCTATGGTTCTCTCCCCGATACTACGGAGATGATAATTCCATCCAAGGTTTTCTCAATGATTGCTATTGAGATTGTAATTGCCTATGGTTCTCTCCCCGATACTGCGGAGATGATAATTCCATCCAAGGTTTTCTCAATGATTGCTATTGAGATTGTAATTGCCTATGGTTCTCTCCCCGATACTGCGGAGATGATAATTCCATCCAAGGTTTTCTCAATGATTGCTATTGAGATTGTAATTGCCTATGGTTCTCTCCCCGATACTGCGGAGATGATAATTCCATCTAAGGTTTTCTCAATGATTGCTATTGAGGTTGTAATCGCCTATGGTTCTCTCCCCGATACTGCGGAGATGATAATTCCATCCAAGGTTTTCTCAATGATTGCTATTGAGATTGTAATCACCTATGGTTCTCTCCCCGATACTGCGGAGATGATAATTCCATCCAAGATTTTCTCAACGATTGCTGTTGAGGTTAAAGTCACCCAAGGTTCTCTCACCGTTCCTGTTGAGGTAGTAACCATCCCTGGTTCATTCATCACCATTTGAAGCTCCAGATTCAGCTCCTGTAACCAGTCAGGACACATCCACACAAAGAATTTGAAAACCAGCTCCCGTAACAGGTCAGGTAATTATTTTTCTTTTGCAGGTATGCAAGTTCTCGCTAAGGAAGCTCTTACGCGATCAACATCCAGATGGCATCTATAAGCCCATCCACCTTCCATCATCTCTTAGCATGGCATCTATAAGCCCATCCACCTTCCATCATCTCTTAGCATGGCATCTATAAGCCCATCATCCTATCCATCAATCTCTAAATGGCATCTATAAGCCCATTCCACCATCACACTGCTACTATGTGAGCGCAAATTTCTGGGCACTCTAGTGTTCAATCATCTTCCACCTTCGGATTACGAAAGGCACGTCAGCCAATCTGCATCCTCAGGTCTAAGAAGATTGAACAGGGGCAACTGTTGTACCCCAAAATTTTCCCTCCCATATTCTTCAAGATTTGCCAAGTCAAAGCTTCAAAATCTCCCCAAGGGTTGCATAGTTCAAGGGCCTCCTAACAGTCAAAATTAGGGTTTTGGTTCTGACAAAGTAAATGAAGTTTCCAAGGGTCCAATCAAGTCCCACATGCCTACAAATATGGTCAAGCATCCTCATACCAAGTTTCAAGACTTTCAGCACAAAATTGCACAGTCAAAAACCCTAATTGCACTACAGTCAACTGTAGGGGTAAAATGGTCATTTGATAGTCAAAAGTTCAAATTTTTGGGCAACATCCCATTTTGAAGCCACAAACATCATTTGATCAATGATTGATCATGATTCTCAAAGCTTGGCTCAAAAATCATCAAGATGCAAAAGTTTCCTTATTTGGACAGTTGAAAAAGTCAACTGTAAATTGACCAGGGCATAAATTTCACATGGATTATCAGAAAAATTCCATCCAAAGCTCATTTTTAAGAGAAAGACATTTCCAACAACTCCTCTTCATACTTCAAGTCCAAGAAATGCTCTCACAAAAAGTTATCAATTTCAACATTATAGGTCATTTTCAAAAGTCAACAAAAAGGGACTTTAAGTTAAAGGCCATAACTTGAGATTGGTAAATCAAAATGACATGGGACCAAAGGCATTGGTTTTAGTACTCAAAGACCTTTCCAAAATGTCCAAGAACATGAGAAAAGATTAAAAATTGAGCAAGTTATGCCTTGTGGAAGTTGGGAAATTTTTGGATATTTTGAAAAGTCAACATTGATTCAAATGACCTAAAAATGCTAATGGGCCTCTTTTTCTTCCACAATCCATTATCCAAGGCATGTGCACGACCATTTGGCCCAAAGGGAAGTTTTTCTTCATTTTTATTTATTTATTTGGATTTTTATTATTAATAATTCATTTAAATTAATTAAAATACATGAAAAATACTAAACCTAATTTTCCAAATCTTTTTGTGCAAGGAATAAGCTTATGATTTCGTGCCTAACTAAATATAGAAAGAATCTTGCTAATTGGTCATGATTTGGTAGAAGTTTGCATGAAAAAGATTTGAAAATAATAGCTTGAAAATCAAATATATTTTTCATTAATTCATGGATTTTGGATCAATTTTCTTTGACCTAATCACTCATATACATATATGCAAGCAAACCCTCGTGCTCACAGACTGAGAAGCTGCATAACCAAGCCATACGAGAACTCAAGAAACTCACATATTTTTGAAATTCGATTTTGGTTTTACAGGTGAATTCAAGGTGCAAGAGCTGTTCAAACACCTTCCTTGAGGATCATAGAACGTTTTCCAATCATTCACTAAGTCCCATACTCAAGAGAACACGAAATCACCATTGAAGTTGGTGAGGAAAATTCCAAAATCGTTTTCCATCATTCATGCGTTTTTAACATATTTCATTGTTGTTTTTGTGTTTAGAATGATATTTGCAAGCTAACTGCATAATTTGATTGGAGTTTCATGCTAAAACGAAGGATCCACCATGAGAGCATATTAGGGTTTCGTGAAAATTGATTTAGGGGTTTCCAAACCTTGAACAATTAGACCACCACGATGCCATGACCATGCTCAGCGCACTTGGACGAAGAGAAACCCACCCTCGCGCTCAATTTATGAGCCTCCCTGGGCTAATCGCTATTTTCCAATAGGGTGTCTATGGGGACGTTTAAAAAACCGTTGCTGATTGTGTTTTGTTTCAGGAAAAAATAAAGCCATGAAGAAGATGACTAGGTGGCCACTAGTGATTGGGTCGTTTAAACTTTCGCGCGAAAAAAAAAGCATTAACGCGTGTTTGTTTTATTATGTTTATTAATTATATAATATACAAAGAATTCAAACAGCATGGATGGCAAAGCGCTTGGTTGGTAATCTTCAGGACCTGGGTTCGAGCCCCAGGTCCCCCATCCCTTTCATGATATTTTTCTTAACATGTTTGCATGCAGTTTCAACGCTGAAGACCACCGTACATCCTCAAAATCAAGCCTTTCACGCATATGATGAGATCAATCCAAGGGCTGTCGTTGGAAGCACATCATGGACATGAGTCAAAAACGTTGCACGCTAGTGAAAAAGTCTACGAGGCCTGAAGCTTATTGGGCCCAAATTGCTAAAGTCTCACCTCCAAATTAGGGGCAGAACCCCCTAGGTTTGAATTTTTTATTTCTTTTCTTTATTTTACTTATTTCAAATATTATTATTTTTAATTAGTTTCTTTAATTTAATTATTTTCATAAAAAACCAAAAAAATCAGAAAAATTAAATATATTTATTCAATTAGTATTTTTGTAAATAAAGTTTATTAATTAACTTAGTTTTTTTAATTTAGGTTTTAATCTTAACATTTTTTCACTAAAACTCAAAATTCGTAGAATTAGGGTTTGATTAATTTTTCATCTTTTTTTTTCTTTTCTTTCATAATAATTAAATATTTCCTATTATTTTTATAAATCAAGATTTGCATGTAAAGAATTAGGTTAATATTAGGTTAAAATTTAATTCTTTCTTAATAAACTAAAAACAATTAGAATTAGGGTTAATCTTTTAATTTCATTTAAATCTTTTTCATTAAAATCATAAAATACAAAAATACCAAAAAACAATTTCTTTTCATTTTAATTTTATTAATTTAATAATCGTTTAATTTAATTTAATTAAAAAGGGTCCAACGCCCTCGTTTCAACTTTAATTCGACTCGCATATTTATTTCTTTTTTCTCTTAATATTTATGTATCTCTCCCAAGGCCATGTAACATTCTAATCTTTTCTTTACTTCTTTATTTACTTTCTGTCAAATCGGGTTCTGGACATTTTGGCGATGTGGACCCGCGCCTTTTGTAATAGCTTAGAATCTTTACCTTTTCCGCACTCTTTTAACTGTGAATAAATGCATGCAAGAATGAATGGACAACAATAAAAACAAACGCTAGATCACCTATACCATGACTAGATAAATGCAAATGAATCTGACACACAAATCGCACACACCACCCCTAGGGTACGCCTCACTGTTGCCTTGCCTCGAAAGGTGATCGTCGAGTAGAGGATGTCTTAGTAAGTCCTCATGATCCGGGAACCTGGCATGAGGGTAGCTTCTAAGGTGTCTTCCTATTGCTCCGGTGATCACCATGCCCCGAACCTCGAATTGACCCGAACACCTCCAACGGTGGTGCTACCTACCTCTCAATGGTGGGATGGCACTACTTTAAAGGGCATCTACACAGACGAATTCCTTAGGGTAGGTAGACGACTCTAGATACTTGCTCTAATTTCAAAAACAAATTCAAAAATACTTTTCACACCGACACCTTTTCAAAAAGCTTTCGAAAGCAATTTTTCAAACACTCTTGAGGACCGATACAAGAGTCGAACTGGAATTTTCAAAGAAACTTTTTAAAACCCACATTGAAAAGCAAATAAACCTTTTTGAAAACACATTGAGCAAGTATCTAAGAGCCCATGGATAACCATGGATAGAAAGGGTGCTAACACCTTCCCTTTCTATAATCTACCTCCCGAACCGAGAGCAATCTCTTTAAGGAATTTTTCTGTGCTTTTGTCCTTTCCATTTGGAGAAAATAAAAGACGGTGGCGACTCTTGCTTCCGCGACATTTCGCGAACCAGCGTTAAACAGTCAGTTCCAGATCCACCGATCACAGAACTGGCGACTCTGCTGGGGACTTACTTAAAGTGAGGTGTACCTTAGGACTAAGATCACTGTGTTTTCAATTGCTTTCCTTGTGTGCTTTAAATTGTGGGTTGCTTGGGAGTTCTATAGATCCTAACCCGGATCTGGGGGATACCTTCTTAGAAAGTAGCAACAAGGCTGTGAGGGAACTGTGTGGGGTATACCGACATGGTTGAAACAGTCTGCTACGTTGATGTGGCACTTTGGTGTGTACCGGTAACCCTTGAGTTCAGTCAAGGAGAGTACGGGGCCTCCGCGTGGTGTCGTGAAGCATCAACAGACCTTAGGAACCTTAATTGAACTATCTTGGCCTCTTTAGGGTAGTGAGATAACTGACTTTGGTGCAGTCCAAGGTTGGTTGATACTCGATACTACACTCAATTGAGGGTTGCTTTCCTGGAATATTTCGGTCGCCAGTTCAGTGGCTAAATCGAAACGATGAACAATGAAAGCAATCCCGTGATATTGGGATCCTTAGAACCCGGTTACTTTGATAGGACAGGTATGAACCAACCAACTTCAAGAGGGTAATACCCAGACCCCATGCTGGCCTTAAACCCTAAGGACTTGTCTTGTGTGCCTTGTGTGCCTTACATGTTTGTCTTTGTAAATATCTGTAGTGTGTTTAATCATAGCATCATGACATCATCCAGCATCATATGCATTGACTAACCATTTCAGGGGTTCGAATTTTCATTTTTGTTCTTGTTTTGTAGGACATGGAAACTGTTCGTAGAAAGACAATTCAAATCAGTCTTGTAAGGGTCCCTCCTCAGCTTAAGGAACTTATACCCAGGATTCCCAAGAACTCTTCATTCAGTGAAAGACATGGAAGTCTCATCAGCTTGGTCAATACCAACATTGAGGAAGATATGATAAAGGTCCTGTTCCAGTTCTTTGACCCTCTGCATCACTGTTTCACCTTCTTGGACTATCAGTTGGTACCTACATTGGAGGAGTTCTCCCGGCTCCTGAAGATCCCTATCCTTGATCAACTACCCTACAACGGTACAGAAAAGGAACCCAAGCTTGAAGAGATTGCTAAAGCCTTGCACCTGCAGTCATCTGACCTCAAGGGACATTGGGAAATTAGAAGTGGTATCAAAGGGTTCTTAGCCAGGTTTCTGTTTGAAAAGGCCCATGAATGTTGGAACTCCCTTGACTTACAAGCTTTTGAAGAAGTTGTGGCCCTCCTTGTCTATGGTTTGGTGTTGCTCCCTAACCCAGATCAGCTTATAGATATCAGTGCTGTCCAGATCTTTATGTCCAGGAATCCTATACCTACGTTGTTGGGGGACATCCTTCACTCATGTTACACTCGAACCATGAGAAAAAGAGGTGTCCTTATGTGTTGCACTCCTCTCCTGGGAAGGTGGTTTATTTCGCACCTTCCACAATCAGTTTTGAAGAACGAGCGGGGTTTGAGATGGTCACAACGGTTGATGACTCTTACACATGCGGATATACATTGGTGCCCTAGGTCTAGAGAGGATGTCACTATCATTGATCGTTGCGGGGAGTACCCTAATGTTCCTTTACTGGGAATCAGAGGAGGTATTACTTACAGCCCATGCTTGGCTTGGAGACATTTTGGTTATGCTCGAAGGGATGATCCTCATGACATGTTGATTCCTGACATAGTCTTTGACTTCGACAACGATACTCAAGGACTTCGCCAGAGATTTATCAGAGCCTGGAGGATGCCAAGTAGGATAGACAGTAAGACACTGGGGCACAGGAACTCCATCCCATTGGAACCTTATCTCAAGTGGGTACGCGCCCGCTCCCAGAAGTTGGTAATGCCTTATCCTGATATGCTCCCTGTGATCAAAGAGCCAGTCTTGGAGGGATAAGTGTCCTACACCATTCAGCACCCTGATATGCCCACATCCTGGGAAGAGATGCAGAAGAGCTGGATCCAGCTTAAGGAAGAACGGAATTCTCTTGAGACCAGTCTACATGCTAGTGAAAAGAAGGTCTTGGAGCTCACCCTCCTGTTGCACGAGGAGAGGAATCTCAACACTTACATAGCTCCAAAGAGGATGCGTAGTATATTTTGGGATTGATTTTCTTTTGTATTATTTTGCCCATGAGGCTTTGATGTACTGAACAATTATTTCCTTAATGATAACGTGTGTTCCTTTTTGTCTACAACGAATTTGAACTTTCGAACCCTTGAATGCATTGCATAAACACATATCATTCATCATGTGCATAGCAGGTTTTCCTCTTTTCAGGTTGCTTACAGTTCTTCGCTGTTTATTTCAGCATCATGAATCCTGACTCGTCATCAACTGAGATGTCCATCAAAGCTCTTCAGGTGCAGAATGCGCAATTTCAGGAATTAATCATGGGTTTGGCTCAGGGCCAAGAAGAGCTGAAGGCTCTGCTCCTGAAGAAAGAGAAGAAGAAGAAGAGAAGGACTGTTCTGTTCAACTCGGGCCGAAGGTTTGGCAATACTCTACAGAATGAAGAGGCTGGTTCTTCCATTGGCAAGAGTACCCCTCAAGCGGATAAAGTTCCTAGTCCGGTAGTCTCCGACAACGAGACTGATTTTGATGAAGAGCAATATCCTCCTGCAGAAGACAGGTATAAGCAGTTGGAAGACAGGTTGAATGCTATGGAGATACAACAGGTACCTGGGCTGGATTTTGGAGATCTGGGTTTGTCAACTGGTGTGATTATTCCTCGTAAATTCAAAGCACCGTCTTTCACTAAGTACGACGGGGCGTCTTGTCCCAAGCTACATCTCAGGTCCTATGTTCAGAAGATTCAACCGTACTCAGCGGATAAGAATTTATGGATCCACTTCTTCCAGGAGAGTCTTTCAGGGACTCATCTCGAATGGTTCTACCAACTGGATGGGACCAAGGTTAGTAACTGGGAGGAGTTGGCTACTGCTTTCTATAAGCAGTATCAATATAATGCCGACCTTGCCCCTACACGTACCCAACTCCAGGGTATGTCGTTAGGTTCAAGTGAAGGTTTTAAGGAGTACGCTCAGAAGTGGAGGGATCTGGCTGGCAGGGTGCAGCCTCCGTTGACTGATCGGGAGTTGGTAGACATGTTCTTGGGGACCCTATCTGGGCCATTTTTCAACCATCTTATCGGGAATTCATCTGCAGGGTTCACTGATCTTATTCTGACTGGAGAGAATTGAGGCTGGGTTGAAGTCTGGAAAGATTCCGAAGGGTGCATCGTCTAGTTCTGAGAAGAAACCCTTCAAGAAGGAGGCTAGTGCTGTATATGGTGCTAGACAACAAGAAAAATCTGAGCGCCGCCAATCTGTCAGTGCGGTGATGATTGCTAAGCCTGCTGCCGCTCCTCGACCAACCAATCCTCAAAGGGATGAAAGACCCCGGAGAGAATTTACCCGTTTGAGCATGACCTTATCGCAGATCTTGCCACAGTTGCTATCCACCAATCTAGTGACTGTCAGAGAGGCCCCCAAGGGTGTAAACACTGCCTCTCCGAAATACAATCCAAATGCCCGCTGTGCGTACCATTCTGATAGCCCGGGGCACTCTACTGATGACTGTTGGGCATTAAGGAACAAGCTGCAGGACCTTATTGACGCCAAGGAGGTACAGTTTGAGGCATCTGAGAAGCCTAATGTAGTGACAGCTCCCCTGCCTGCTCATGGAGTGAATGCTATTGGGGACGAAGACGAAGTGGATGAAGCTGAGTTTGATAGCTGGATCTACCCGGCAACCGACAGTGGACATAACAATTGGAGTGCAAAGGACAATCTACCTGTTTCTCTTGTTACTGAGTAATGAATTCCTATGTTTTTGGCATTTGTAATAAACAATTAAAAACTTTATGGCCCGGTGTCTTACCCGAGGCATCGTTGGCTTTATTTGTGAGGGCATATAAATTGTCATTTCATATATCATAAATGAAAATCTTGGACGTTTTCTCGCATTTCAAATCTTATGCTCCTTTTCTGTCTTTCCTTCCTTTACATATTTTTCAAAACAGCTGTATTTACACACACACTCACTCATACAGGTTTCAATCCACTCTGGATCTCACTGGTAACGACTCTGCTACTGCCAGTTATGACTTCGAAAATCCGATCAACTTAGCCGAAGACGAAGGTGAAGATGATTGCGAAGTGCCTGGAGATCTTGCAAGACTGTTACTTCAGGAAGAGAGGGCAATTCAACCACATGAAGAGCCAGTGGAAGTAATAAACTTGGGTACTGAAGCAGACAGGAAAGAGGTAAAGATTGGTGCCAACCTAGAGCTCAGCGTGAAGCAACGGTTGACTAAGATGCTACACGATTATGTGGAGATATTTGCCTGGTCCTACGAAGACATGCCCGGGTTGGATACCGATATTGTGGTCCATCACTTGCCTACTAAGGAAGACTGCCCTCCAGTTAAGCAAAAGGTCCGCCGTATGCGTCCAGAGATGTCTGAGAAGATCAAAGCCGAGGTAATGAAACAGTTTGATGCTGGGTTCCTTGCAGTGACCTCTTACCCTCAGTGGGTTGCTAATGTGGTGCCGGTATCGAAGAAGGACGGTAAGGTCAGAATGTGTGTCGACTACAGGGATCTGAACAGGGCCAGCCCAAAGGATGATTTCCCTTTACCTCACATTGATGTCCTTGTTGACAATACAGCTCAGCATAAGGTGTTCTCTTTCATGGATGGCTTTTCAGGTTACAATCAGATCAAGATGGCACCCGAAGACATGGAAAAGACTACATTTGTTACTCAGTGGGGCACCTTCTGTTACAAGGTCATGCCTTTTGGACTAAAGAACGCTGGGGCAACCTACCAACGTGCCATGGTTGCTTTATTTCATGACATGATCCATCATGAGATAGAAGTGTATGTTGACGACATGATCGCAAGGTCCCAGACTGAGGAAGAGCACCTAGATCATTTGTAGAAATTGTTTGACCGGTTGAAACTGTACAAGCTGAGGCTGAATCCGAACAAGTGCACCTTCGGGGTTAGATCTGGAAAGTTGCTAGGTTTCGTTGTAAGTGATAAGGGTATTCAAGTGGACCCTGCTAAGGTCAAAGCTATTCAAGAGATGCCAGTTCCTAGGACAGAGAAAGAGGTCAGAGGCTTTTTAGGACGCCTGAATTACATTGCTCGCTTCATCTCACACCTAACTGCTACCTGTGAGCCAATCTTCAAGCTGCTAAAGAAAGATCAGGTAGTACGTTGGAACGATGAATGTCAGGCTGCTTTTGACAGAATCAAGGAGTATCTCCAAGAACCACCCATCCTTATGCCACCGGTTGAGGGGAGACCTCTGATATTATACCTGACAGTGCTTGACAACTCAATGGGGTGTGTGCTGGGGCAGCATGACGAGTCTGGCCGAAAAGAGCATGCCATTTATTACCTTAGCAAAAAGTTTACCGACTGTGAGACCCGATACTCACTGCTTGAGAAAACTTGCTGCGCTTTGGTATGGGCTGCTCGCCGGCTGAGACAGTATATGCTGACTCACACTACCTTGTTGATCTCAAAGATGGATCCTATAAAGTACATATTCGAAAAGCCTGCTCTGTCTGGGAGAATTGCAAGATGGCAGATGATCTTGACGGAATACGACATTCAGTATACAACCCAGAAAGCCATCAAGGGAAGTGTATTGGCAGACCACTTGGCACATCAGGCCGTAGATGACTATCAGTCAATGAACTTCGAGTTTCCGGATGAAAGCATCATGATAGTAACTGATTGTGAAGTACCTGGACCGGATGAAGGACCGAGGAAGGATCCCGATGGTCTATGCACTTTGACGGAGCCTCCAACGCTTTGGGAAACGGTATCGGTGCTATAATCATATCACCGCAAGGCACTCATACTCCGCTCACTGCCCGACTATGTTTCAACTGTACCAACAACATGGCGGAGTATGAGGCATGCATCATGGGTCTTCAAGCTGCGATCGACTTAAGGATCAAGTTTCTGAGTGTCTTCGGAGATTCCGCTCTCGTGATCAATCAGATCAAAGGAGAGTGGGATACGAAACATCCGAATCTTATCCCTTACAAAGAATGTGTGTTGACCTTGATCCCCCACTTCACGAAGATAACCTTTGAACACTTTCCGAGAGAAGAGAATCAGTTGGTGGACGCGTTAGCTACAATGTCTTCTATGTTCAAGGTCAAATGGGACAATGAGGCTCCCCGGATCATCATCTGGAAACTGGACGAACCGGCATACTGTTGTGATCTCGAGACTGAATTGGTGACTGAGAAGCCTTGGTACCATGAGGTGAAGAGATACTTGGAAACTCAGGAATACCCTGAAGGTGCCTCTATCAATGATAAGAAGTTCCTGAGAAGGTTCGTGACAAAGTTCTTCCTTAGCAACGACATCTTGTACAAGCGAAACCATGATTCAACCTTACTGCGTTGTGTGGATAAGACTGAAGCAGAAAGGATCATGGAAGAGATACATGAAGGGACCTTTGGTACACACTCCAGTGGACACACAATGGCAAAGAAGATCCTTCGGGCAGGGTATTACTGGTCCACAATGGAAGCTGACTGCTATCAACATTCCCGGACATGCCATAAGTGCCAGATTTATGCAGACAAGGTGCATGTTCCTCCAGTTCCCCTGAATGTTCTGACTGCGCCTTGGCCGTTTGCAATGTGGGGCATAGACATGATCGGTGAGATTAAACCTACGACATCTAATGGGCATCGCTTCATCCTAGTGGCGATTGATTATTTTACAAAATGGGTTGAAGCAGCTTCCTACGCTACAGTAACCAAGACTGTTGTGGCACGGTTCATTCGGCATAACCTGATCTGTCGGTACGGCGTCCCAGAAAGAATTATTACAGACAACGGTACCAATCTGAATAATAAGATGATCACTGAGCTCTGCGAGCAGTTTAAAATACAGCACCACAATTCTTCTCCTTACAGACCGAAGATGAATGGGGCTGTAGAGGCAGCAAATAAAAATATCAAGAAAATCGCGCAGAAGATGACAGTGACTTATAAAGATTGGCACGAGGTGTTACCGTTCGCTCTACATGGGTACCGTACCTCAGCTAGGACGTCAACCGGGGCAACTCCTTTCTCTTTGGTTTATGGTATGGAGGCAGTCTTGCCGATCGAAGTGCAAATACCCTCTCTCCGGATAATGAAGGATGCAGATCTAAGTGAAGATGATTGGATTCAGACACGACTTGATCAGCTAAACCTTATTGATGAAAAGAGACTTGCTGCTATCTATCATGGTCAGACGTATCAGAAACGGATGATCAGGGCATTTAACAAAAAGGTCAGACCACAGGAATATCAAGTTGGGGATCTGGTAATCAAGCGAATCATTCTTCCTCAGAGTGATCCAAGGGGCAAATGGACCCCTACGTACGAAGGGCCATTTATGGTTAAACATGTGTTCTCAGGAGGAGCCATGATTCTAACCAATATGGATGGTGACGACCTTCCTCACCCCGCCAATGCAGACATAGTAAAAAGATACTACGCATAATAAAGACCCGCTAGGCTGACATGCCTAGGCAAAAATTAGGGCTTCCCGTCGAACCAAAAGGGTTCGGGCAAAATGAAGGGATGAAATGAAAAAAATCTGTACACCCGGCAAGTCGAAAACCTGAAAAGGCGGCTTGGGCAAAAATGGGTATCCCGGTGGACTGAAAACCCGAAAGGGCAGTCCAGACAAAAGTTAGGGATAAAGCGTAATACTATGTCTCATTGGATCACTTTGCATCCAGAATCCGGTATCTACATCAAGTTCAGACGGCATTGATCAGTCAGCTTCACCTTCATTAAGGTCATCAAGTGATGAGACGCTCGGAGTTATAAAGGCAATAGCAGAGTTGAAACCCAGTGGGATCGTTCATTTCACACAGCTGTTTAGTTTCTCTTGTACAAATTTGTATAAACTCTTCTGTTCGGCGGCGTTCTCTTACTAGGACGTCAGCCTCTTGTACACAAAACGCCTATTTTCAGGCCATTCAAAAATCAATACAAATATATTTTTCAGTTAAAATTGCCAATCGTTTTTCCTTTTTCTGTTTTGTTTTGCGAAGAACGTCCAAGGTTCAATTTGTGATATATGCATTGACCATAATTTGCTAACTCATGAATATTTGCATACGAAACAAAGGGTCAATTACAGGTAACATTAGAAACAGGGGCAATAAAGAGTTGTCTAAACAATCTAATTGTTCTGTCCTCCAAGGTATCAAGATAGGTTCAGCTAAAGAACATAACCGGCATATCTTATTTCCCCAGAGAGTACGTCAGCAAATCAATACACTCTCCTCAAGCGAAGCTACTATCAAATCTTAAGGAAGTTGAGTATCCTCCAGCAGATCTCAACATTCCCCAACAGCATACATATTCATAACAAGCATCCCCGGCAGTCTTGGTCTAAAGATTGTTCCCCGGCGGTATACCAGACATTCAAAGGAGTCACTTCCCCTGCAGCTCAAAAAAAAACTTCCCCAAGAGAGTCCAATCCAGTTCCCCAGGAAAGTTGGAATCCATCTCCCCAAGCAGTAAGCTTATCCCCAGTAGATTCTGGAAGCTTATCCACGCAGAGCACGAACGCGTCGCCCGGCTTTATTCAAAGAGTTATTTCCTTACCAGGATATAACTGGGTTATCCTCAGCCAAAAGCCACGGGAAGATCGTCGTCAACACAGTCTTCTTATCCCCAGCGAAGTCTGTTAACACTTCCAACACAACAATGGTATCTCCAGCAAGTTATTATCAACAACTCAGCAAAGTATCTCTCTCCCCACAGAGTATTACTTCCCAGCAAGATCGCTAGAGTACTTGTCTCCCCGCAGAGTTATCCATTCGCCAAGTATATTCCTCAACGGAGTTATCTCCTCCTATTGGTATTCTTGCAACTATCATCCCCCAGCGGAGGCAAAAATCTATTCTTCAAACATCAGCCCAGGATATGATCTCCCGGCACCCGTCAAGGATTTACTCTCCTAAGACAAAAACATTCATGAACATCGCATTCCCATACATTATAGCATGCATATATGCATCATATCTTACAATCTCATTTATGTTGAGAACATCATTGCTTGATTCATATCATGCATTGCATATGACTGGCCTTTACCTTTCAGGAAGGATCTAGTTAAGTTCTCAAGCTACATTCCAAGACCTAGACCGGTTCAGTTAATCGACTCCAAAGATTTCTTATCCAGTCCAAGGCCTTCTCTGGTCCAGTTAAATCGACCCCAAACAAATTTTTCTGATAAAGACCCAGTTGAAGACATTCCAAGACCTAGACCGGTTCAGTTAATCGACCCTAAGATTCTCTGTTTCTTATCCAGTCAAAGGCCTTCTCTAGTCCAGTTAAATCGACCCCAAGCAGATTTTTCTGATGAAGACTCAGTAGAAGTTATCCAAGGTTTTTCTCAATGATTGCTATTGAGATTGTAATTGCCTATGGTTCTCTCCCCGATACTGCGGAGATGATAATTCCATCCAAGGTTTTCTCAATGATTGCTATTGAGATTGTAATTGCCTATGGTTCTCTCCCCGATACTACGGAGATGATAATTCCATCCAAGGTTTTCTCAATGATTGCTATTGAGATTGTAATTGCCTATGGTTCTCTCCCCGATACTGCGGAGATGATAATTCCATCCAAGGTTTTCTCAATGATTGCTATTGAGATTGTAATTGCCTATGGTTCTCTCCCCGATACTGCGGAGATGATAATTCCATCCAAGGTTTTCTCAATGATTGTTATTGAGATTGTAATTGCCTATGGTTCTCTCCCCGATACTGCGGAGATGATAATTCCATCTAAGGTTTTCTCAATGATTGCTATTGAGGTTGTAATCGCCTATGGTTCTCTCCCCGATACTGCGGAGATGATAATTCCATCCAAGGTTTTCTCAATGATTGCTATTGAGATTGTAATCACCTATGGTTCTCTCCCCGATACTGCGGAGATGATAATTCCATCCAAGATTTTCTCAACGATTGCTGTTGAGGTTAAAGTCACCCAAGGTTCTCTCACCGTTCCTGTTGAGGTAGTAACCATCCCTGGTTCATTCATCACCATTTGAAGCTCCAGATTCAGCTCCTGTAACCAGTCAGGACACATCCACACAAAGAATTTGAAAACCAGCTCCCGTAACAGGTCAGGTAATTATTTTTCTTTTGTAGGTATGCAAGTTCTCGCTAAGGAAGCTCTTACGCGATCAACATCCAGATGGCATCTATAAGCCCATCCACCTTCCATCATCTCTTAGCATGGCATCTATAAGCCCATCCACCTTCCATCATCTCTTAGCATGGCATCTATAAGCCCATCATCCTATCCATCAATCTCTAAATGGCATCTATAAGCCCATTCCACCATCACACTGCTACTATGTGAGCGCAAATTTCTGGGCACTCTAGTGTTCAATCATCTTCCACCTTCGGATTACAAAAGGCACGTCAGCCAATCTGCATCCTCAGGTCTAAGAAGATTGAACAGGGGCAACTGTTGTACCCCAAAATTTTCCCTCCCATATTCTTCAAGATTTGCCAAGTCAAAGCTTCAAAATCTCCCCAAGGGTTGCATAGTTCAAGGGCCTCCTAACAGTCAAAATTAGGGTTTTGGTTCTGACAAAGTAAATGAAGTTTCCAAGGGTCTAATCAAGTCCCACATGCCTACAAATATGGTCAAGCATCCTCATACCAAGTTTCAAGACTTTCAGCACAAAATTGCACAGTCAAAAACCCTAATTGCACTACAGTCAACTGTAGGGGTAAAATGGTCATTTGATAATCAAAAGTTCAAATTTTTGGGCAACATCCCATTTTGAAGCCACAAACATCATTTGATCAATGATTGATCATGATTCTCAAAGCTTGGCTCAAAAATCATCAAGATGCAAAAGTTTCCTTATTTGGACAGTTGAAAAAGTCAACTGTAAATTGACCAGGTCATAAATTTCACATGGATTATCAGAAAAATTCCATCCAAAGCTCATTTTTAAGAGAAAGACATTTCCAACAACTCCTCTTCATACTTCAAGTCCAAGAAATGCTCTCACAAAAAGTTATCAATTTCAACATTATAGGTCATTTTCAAAAGTCAACAAAAAGGGACTTTAAGTCAAAGGCCATAACTTGAGATTGGTAAATCAAAATGACATGGGACCAAAGGCATTGGTTAGAGGACTCAAAGACCTTTCCAAAATGTCCAAGAACATGAGAAAAGATTAAAAATTGAGCAAGTTATGCCTTGTGGAAGTTGGGAAAGTTTTGGATATTTTGAAAAGTCAACATTGATTCAAATGACCTAAAAATGCTAATGGGCCTCTTTTTCTTCCACAATCCATTATCCAAGGCATGTGCACGACCATTCGGCCCAAAGGGAAGTTTTTCTTCATTTTTATTTATTTATTTGGATTTTTATTATTAATAATTCATTTAAATTAATTAAAATACATGAAAAATACTAAACCTAATTTTCCAAATCTTTTTGTGCAAGGAATAAGCTTATGATTTCGTGCCTAACTAAATATAGAAAGAATCTTGCTAATTGGTCATGATTTGGTAGAAGTTTGCATGAAAAAGATTTGAAAATAATAGCTTGAAAATCAAATATATTTTTCATTAATTCATGGATTTTGGATCAATTTTCTTTGACCTAATCACTCATATACATATATGCAAGCAAACCCTCGTGCTCACAGACTGAGAAGCTGCATAACCAAGCCATACGAGAACTCAAGAAACTCACATATTTTTGAAATTCGATTTTGGTTTTACAGGTGAATTCAAGGTGCAAGAGCTGTTCAAACACCTTCCTTGAGGATCATAGAACGTTTTCCAATCATTCACTAAGTCCCATACTCAAGAGAACACGAAATCACCATTGAAGTTGGTGAGGAAAATTCCAAAATCGTTTTCCATCATTCATGCGTTTTAAACATATTTCATTGTTGTTTTTGTGTTTAGAAAGATATTTGCAAGCTAACTGCATAATTTGATTGGAGTTTCATGCTAAAACGAAGGATCCACCATGAGAGCATATTAGGGTTTCGTGAAAATTGATTTAGGGGTTTCCAAACCTTGAACAATTAGACCACCACGATGCCATGACCATGCTCAGCACACTTGGACGAAGAGAAACCCACCCTCGCGCTCAATTTATGAGCCTCCTTGGGCTAATCGCTATTTTCCAATAGGGTGTCTATGGGGACGTTTAAAAAACCGTTGCTGATTGTGTTTTGTTTCAGGAAAAAATAAAGCCATGAAGAAGATGACTAGGTGGCCACTGGTGATTGGGTCGTTTAAACTTTCGCGCGAAAAAAAAAGCATTAACGCGTGTTTGTTTTATTATGTTTATTAATTATATAATATACAAAGAATTCAAACAGCATGGATGGCAAAGCGCTTGGTTGGTAATCTTCAGGACCTGGGTTCGAGCCCCAGGTCCCCCATCCCTTTCATGATATTTTTCTTAACATGTTTGCATGCAGTTTCAACGCTGAAGACCACCGTACATCCTCAAAATCAAGCCTTTCACGCATATGATGAGATCAATCCAAGGGCTGTCGTTGGAAGCACATCATGGACATGAGTCAAAAACGTTGCACGCTAGTGAAAAAGTCTATGAGGCCTGAAGCATATTGGGCCCAAATTGCTAAAGTCTCACCTCCAAATTAGGGGCAGAACCCCCTAGGTTTGAATTTTTTATTTCTTTTCTTTATTTTACTTATTTCAAATATTATTATTTTTAATTAGTTTCTTTAATTTAATTATTTTCATAAAAAACCAAAAAAACCAGAAAAATTAAATATATTTATTCAATTAGTATTTTTGTAAATAAAGTTCATTAATTAACTTAGTTTTTTTAATTTAGGTTTTAATCTTAACATTTTTTCACTAAAACTCAAAATTGGTAGAATTATGGTTTGATTAATTTTTCATCTTTTTTTTTTCTTTTCTTTCATAATAATTAAATATTTCCTATTATTTTTATAAATCAAGATTTGCATGTAAAGAATTAGGTTAATATTAGGTTAAAATTTAATTCTTTCTTAATAAACTAAAAACAATTAGAATTAGGGTTAATCTTTTAATTTCATTTAAATCTTTTTCATTAAAATCATAAAATACAAAAATACCAAAAAACAATTTCTTTTCATTTTAATTTTATTAATTTAATAATCGTTTAATTTAATTTAATTAAAAAGGGTCCAACGCCCTCGTTTCAACTTTAATTCGACTCGCATATTTATTTCTTTTTTCTCTTAATATTTATGTATCTCTCCCAAGGCCATGTAACATTCTAATCTTTTCTTTACTTCTTTATTTACTTTCTGTCAAATCGGGTTCTGGACATTTTGGCGATGTGGACCCGCGCCTTTTGTAATAGCTTAGAATCTTTACCTTTTCAGCACTCTTTTAACTGTGAATAAATGCATGCAAGAATGAATGGACAACAATAAAAACAAACGCTAGATCACCTATACCATGACCAGATAAATGCAAATGAATCTGACACACAAATCGCACACACCACCCCTAGGGTACGCCTCACTGTTGCCTTGCCTCGAAAGGTGATCGTCGAGTAGAGGATGTCTTAGTAAGTCCTCATGATCCGGGAACCTGGCATGAGGGTAGCTTCTAAGGTGTCTTCCTATTGCTCCGGTGATCACCACGCCTCGAACCTCGAATTGACCCGAACACCTCCAACGGTGGTGCTACCTACCTCTCAATGGTGGGATGGCACTACTTTAAAGGGCATCTACACAGACGAATTCCTTAGGGTAGGTAGACGACTCTAGATACTTGCTCTAATTTCAAAAACAAATTCAAAAATACTTTTCACACCGACACCTTTTCAAAAAGCTTTCGAAAGCAATTTTTCAAACACTCTTGAGGACCGATACAAGAGTCGAACTGGAATTTTCAAAGAAATTTTTTAAACCCACATTGAAAAGCAAATAAACCTTTTTGAAAACACATTGAGCAAGTATCTAAGAGCCCATGGATAACCATGGATAGAAAGGGTGCTAACACCTTCCCTTTCTATAATCTACCTCCCGAACCGAGAGCAATCTCTTTAAGGAATTTTTCTGTGCTTTTGTCCTTTCCATTTGGAGAAAATAAAAGACGGTGGCGACTCTTGCTTCCGCGACATTTCGCGAACCAGCGTTAAACAGTCAGTTCCAGATCCACCGATCACATTGTGCACTGGATGTTTTTGTACTAAAAAATTAGGGTTTCTTGTTGAACTTGATTTTGTGATAACATTCCTCGAGAAACTCGTATTGGACTTGTCATTTTCTGATATTTGATTATTTTCTGATATGTTAACTCTGTTGTGATTTGCACTTTTGCTATGCTATGTTGCCCCAGTTACTGTCCTTGTTGCTTGCTGGTTTTATGTGAATTTTGATTTTCTGCGATGCATTTTCAATTTAGTTTATACTTTGTGATGTACATTACTTTTTTAAGTTTTTAACTTTACTGTGAACCAAACAAGTCCATTTTGTTTGAGATTTGTAGTATAGGGCTAGGCCTATTATTAATATTGTAGCTCTGACTTTTGTTGAAACAAAGCAATATGAGGCTTTTGATTGTTCTATGTTGGGCTTTGGAATTTTTGATATGTTATTATTGTGGCCTTGGTGAATGAAACTCTTACTGCAGTGAATTCTTGGTTGGGATGTGACATTTTACTTTGCTATTGGGATGGAACTGTGATGGAATTCTATTTTGAACCTCTTTGAATTTGTCTTTTGCGAACCAATTTGTTTGTGATTTGCAATAGACCTAGGCCTATGATTAAATCTGATTTTGTATGAGGCTTTTTGGAACATGAACATGATTGAGAAACAAACTAAAATATGATTCTTTAAACAAAACCCTAATGATAAAATTGAAGAGAAGACTTGCTTGAAAACTTTCTTTGTTTGTGCTCAACTTTAATTGTTTTAATTGCTTTCTAACCATGCCACTTTCTTGTTTCATGCGTGAGCAAATTGATGGACAATAGAGCAATTTAATGAAGAGAATGAAATAGGCGAGAGAAACTTGAAGTGCTCTATGAAGACTTGAAGATGAAGAAAAATTTCCTTGTAGTTTATAAAACCTTTTATCCGTTAGGAACTTTTGTAACACTGTGATTTCAATTTGTGATTTGAACTTTGAGATTTGAAGACTTGTAAATGTATTCAAATTCACTTGTAAACTTAAATAAAAATGATGCTTTGTTGTAATATTTGATTCTTGAATGAACTTAGCTTTAGGACACCATGTAGAACCTATGAATTTTGAATTGGAAATTAAACTTCTTTAAGATTAATTTGAAATTTGAAAGATTTGATTAAAAACCACTTGAATCCTTTCTTAGAATTAACTTTTACCATCATGAGCACATATGCTCTTGACCAAATTATTTTGGATGTATCAAATAATGAAACCAAATCTTTAATCATCAAATTTGAGTTTAACTTGTACTTCCAAATAATCCAACTTCAACCTTTCTTCTTTAAAACTTTAAACAGCTTGAATCATATACTGATGATAATGAAAGGCAAATGATGGTGAAATAATGTGATGTCACAAGCTTATAAAGATAAGGTATGGTGCGACATGGTACTAGAGATGGGATAAATAAATGATAAATTTGATGAATAAAATGAAGATTGGTCCATGGAATGAAGTCTTGGAGGGAAAGTTCAAAAAAAGATGTGAAATCTTGCCATTAGCATCTCATAGGATAAATTAGATTAGGAATTCTCTCTTCATTTCAAAGTATTCGACAAACAAATGAGCTTTTCTTCTGAAGTAGTGAAAGCAACAACAATACTCTTTTTCTACAATGAGTTTTCCTCCGAGTGAACATCTAATTCAAAGGTTTGACTCTAGCAATAACTCAAAAGATCTCTTCTCTTAAATTTGCATCATAACTTCAACCCTTGAACTCAACAATTGAATCAACAAGTAACCAAATATTCACTTAGTCTAAGAAGCCAGATAAAATTCCTTCTAAATGAAAACCCACATAGAAAACCCTGTTGATAATTGAAGGTGTACTTCATAATGATAATGATTCAAGAATTTAGTCAAGAAAGACGCCACACACTTCAGTAACCAAAACCCTAGCACAAGAGCCAATATATAAGAGAAAATGTGATTCAACTTTTGAAACACTTGCAACCCTGAATCCTTGATGAAACAAAAAAAATCATTTGACATGTCTTGGAGTCTGAGAAGCCTTGGTAACCTTGAGTAGTTGGAAACCCTAAGAGAATGCCTTAAAGAAAAGGGAGGGAAAATTTTGGGGTACAACACCATACTTAGGCATTTTTCAAAATATTTTCAAAACACACAAACACAAAGCATTTTTAAAAGTGAATTAGCGATTAAGTGCCCGTAGATAACTATGGATGAAAAGGGTGCTAACACCTTCCCTTTTCATAACCTACCCCCTGAACTCAGAAAATTCTCAAAAGGTCTTTCCTATTATTTTCACCCTTTCCTTTATTGGATAAAATGAAAGTCGGTGGCAACTCTTGCTATCCGCAATACTTGCGATAAAACACAAAAACCAAAAGTCAGTTCTCCCACCGTATTACATAACTAGAGACTCAGCTGTGGAAACACTTAAAGCGGGGTTATCTTAGAGCTAGATCACATTTAAAATGCTTTACTTGCTTGATTTTTATGCGTTATATTTCGGGGTTTTGCTAGTTTTATTTTTGTAAAGATCAAATACCTAGATTTGGGGCATTTTAGGTAAGTAGCAATAGATCGTGAAAATTGTATGGCGTATACCGATACGGTTGAAGGGATGGCTACGTTAGTGTGACACATTGGTTGGTGTCAGTGTCCCTTGAGTTAAGTCAAGAAGAATGTTGGGCTGCCGCATTGTGTCATAAAGCACTAACTGACTGTAGAACCTTAGTTGACACAACTTATCTATTAGAAAGTAGTGAGATGGCCAACTTTGGTGCAAACTAAAGTTGGTAGATACTCAATACTACAATCATTGAGATCAGACTATCGGGATATTTTGGTTGCAAATCAGATGCTGGTGCTGAAATAATGCCCGGGCGAAAAATCAATGATATTGAGGCTCCTAGAACCCGATTACTTCTTTTAGAACAAGTTGAGACAACTAATACTTCAAGAGGGTACTTACCTACAAACTCCATGAAAGCTTAAAAATAAAGCCTTGTGTGTTTTGTTTGTGTATGATTAATTGTTCAAACATGACATCATAACATCATGACATCATACCATATCATTTTCACTAACCATTTCAAGGACCAAGGGATTTATCTTTGTTCTTTGTTGTAGGTTATGGCCTCCGCTCACAGAAACACTATCCAGATCAACTTTGTAAGGGTGCCCCCTCAGCTTAAGGAGTTAGTTTCAAGGGTTCCCGAAAGTTCTCCATTCATCAAAAGCCATGGTCGACTACTCAATCTAGTTACCCCAGGGTTTGACGAAGACATGATGAGTGTTCTATTCCAGTTCTTTGACCCTGCACATCACTGCTTCACCTTTCCAGATTATCAGTTAGTACCCATAATGGAGGAGTTCTCTCAATTATTGGGAGTACTTGTTCTTGATCAGACACCCTTCACTCGTTTAGAGGAAGCTTTGAAACCATAAGATATTGCAGCAGCCTTACATCTGAAATGGTCCAACATTGTATCTAATTGGGAGACGATAAGTGGAGTCAAAGGTTTTCTTGCTAAATTTTTGATAGAGAAGGCTCAATTGTTTCTGGATGCTATGAGTTTTCAGGCTTTCGAGGATATATTGGCCCTGTTAATATATGGATTGGTGTTATTCCCTAATCCAGACCAACTCATAGATGTGAATGCCATCAAAATATTTCTTTCTCGTAATCATGTGCCTACCTTGCTTGGAGATGTCTTGCATTCTCTTCACACTCATACTATGAAGAGGCGAGGAACTCTCATTTTTTGAATACCTCTGCTATCTAGGTGGTTTATTTTTCTCTTTCCCCACTCAATAATGAAGAATGAACAAGGTTTGAGGTGGTCTCATAATAATGTCACTCTCATACATACATCTACTGGTATTTCCGATCTCATGAGGATGTCACTATCATTGACTGCTATGGGGAATTCCCTAATGTTCCACTCCTTGGCATTAAGGGAGGTATTACTTACAACCCTTCTCTGGCTTTACGTCAATTTGGTTATGCTCAAAGAGAAGGTCCTCATGACACACTTATCTAGGGTATTATATTCGATTACGAGAATGATCCTCAAGGTTATCGTCAAAGGTTTATACATGCTTGGGGCATGGTGAGCAAGATTGATAGCAAGGTATTAGGACATAAGAACTTCATTCCTCTGGAGCCCTACCTCAAATGGGTACAAGCTCATGCTTAAAACCTTATGATGCTATATCTTGTTGTCCTACCGGTAATCATGGAGCCTGTTGTTGAAGGAGTCGTTTCTCGCACCATCCTTCATCCAGACATGCCTACTAACCTTAAAGAATTGCAGAAGTCCTGGATTCAACTCAAGGAAGAACGGGACACCTTCGAGACTCAGTTTTATGCAAGTGAAAAGAAAGTGTTGGAGCTCACAAAGCAAATTCACAAGGAACATAGTCTTAACGCATATGTAAACACGAAGAGGAGGTGTCCATGGGAAACTTAGAGTTTTAGGAGTTTTTTAATTTATTTATTTGTAATCTTTTGTATTCACTTAAACTTATTAATAAAAATCTTTGTTTATGTTTCCTTTTGGTTAGCGAATTTAAATCTCATAAGGTCCTTGAAAACATTGCATATACATATCATGCATATCACTACATGACAGGTGTTTCAAGACAGCTTTCTTATCTTTTTGCTGTTTATTTCAGCAGAAAGAATGGCTCTTGAACAAACAGTTAAGGATCTCCAGACTCAGAACGCCCATTTCCAGCAGATGTTCCTAAGTCTAGCCAAGGGGCGGGAATAGCTGAAGGCTCTCATCACTAAAGAGAAGAAGGAGAAAGTCAAGAAACCAGCTGGCGTCCTCAACATGGGTAGGAGGCTCAAAGGTCCGGTAAGGCGAGCTTTGGAGTTTGAAGAAGAAAATAATGACCTAAAGGAAGATGAAAAAAGTATAAAGGCTGACAACCAGGGTTCTGACGAAGAAGAAGCGAATTATTCAGATGAACAATATCCTTCGGCTGAAGACAAGTACAAGCAATTGGAAGACCGTCTCAATGCTATGGAGATCCAGAGGGTTCCTGGGTTGGATTTCTAAGATCTGGGTCTTATATCATGGGTTATCATCCCCCACAAGTTCAAGCCCCCATCTTTTCTAAATACGACGGTGTGTCTTTCCCTAAGCTTCATCTGAGATCGTATGTCCGAAAGATCCAACCCTATACTGCTGACAGGAAGTTATGGGTCCACTTCTTTCAAGAAAGCTTGTCGGGGATGCAACTCAAATGGTTCTATCATCTAGAAGGAACCAACATCCATATATGGGAAGATTTGGCTGATGTTTTTATAAACATTATCAATATAATGCTGACCTTGCACCGACTCGAGTGCAATTGCAAAACATGTCTATGGGCTCAAATGAAGGGTTTAAGGAATATGACCAGAAGTGGAGAGACTTAGCTGGAAGGGTGAAACCTCCCTTTTCTGATTGGGAGCTTGTTGATATGTTCGTGGGCACTCTAATAGGTCCATTCTTTAATCTACTGATTGGGAGTTCTTCATCTGGTTTTACTGGAATGAGTTGAAAGTGGTATTAAGAGTGGAAAAATTCCAATGGTTGCGTCTTCTAGTGTTGTAAAGAAGGAGTTCAAAAATAAGAAACAAACCAATGCAGTTTATGGCCAGAAGGGCCGTAGTAAAAATTACTGCCATCAGTATGTGAGAGTAGTGTTGATCTCTAGTCAGGCGTCTGTTCAATAACAACAATAGGGAAATCAGCATAGGTCAGACGCTCCGAGAAGGCAGTTCACCAAGATTAGTATGCCATTGTCTCAGACATTACAACATTTGTTGAAAGCATAATTGATAACACTGCGGGATCCTTCTCCTAATCTCAACACCTCCTCTCCTAAGTACAATTCGAATGTGAAGTGTGCCTATCATTCTAATAGTCATGGGCATGACACCAACAACTGATGGACTCTGAAAAACAAAATCCAGGATATGATCGATGCAAAAGAAATTGAATTTGATCCTCCTGAGACCCCTAATGTGATTAATACACCTATGCCTAGTCATGGTAAAGGTGTTAATGCTATTGATGATGTTTCCTATGTCTCCACCATAAGTGACTTGACCACTCCCTTGATGATCGTTAAGAAGAATCTGTTGCGAGCCGGTTTATCTCTGGGTTATCCTAAAAGTTGTTACCAATGTGCGTCTAAAACTGATGGTTATATGTGGCTGAAGAAGGGTATTCAACGTTTGATTGATAGCCATGAAATTATGTTCGAGAAGACTCCATCCATGAAGAGTTTGCGTGAAAGTATGTATCAAGAGTTGAGACTTGAAGATGTTTCTATAATCACAATTTCTAATACTCCTATAAGGATCACCTCTAAAGGTCCTATAAGGATTCATGCCGAGCTTAGGGTGGCTCCCCTAGTCATCACTGCATCGAGGCCAGTCCTCTATTCCACTGACAAGTTTGTTCACTTGAATTATGGAGCTGAAATTTATTACCATGGTGTTAAGCAAGAACCATGGATTGTCGAAAATGGAGATTCTGAAGTTACCAACCTCAAAGTTGAAAATATAGTTGAAACTAGTAAAATTACCAGGACATGTAGGTTTTTCTCTCCATAAATATCTTCTCTAAAAACTATCACAACACATGTTCACATCCCTGCTACTGAGTCGACTACTAGCACTCAGGGTAAAGAAAAGATGACTAAGCCTGCCCGGACGGAGGCGCCATCAAAAGATGTTACTATTGAAGACTCTTCCAACTAAGAGATGGAAGAGATACTAAAAATCATCCTCAAAAGTTACTACAATATAGTTGAACAACTCGGGAAAACGTCCTCCAAAATATCCATGATGTCCTTGTTATTATGCTCCAAAGCCCATGCTTAGGCTTTGGTAAAATTTCTGAAGAATGCTCATGTACCACAAGAGACTTCTGTTGATTAGTTTCAGAATTGTATAGCAAGCCTAACGGCTGATAATGGGTTAGGATTTTCTGATTTTGACCTAACTCTGACAGGAAAGAATCATAACAAGACCCTGCACATCTCTATTGCGTGTAGGGCACTACCTTGGTGCATGTGTTGGTAGATACAGGTTCTTCCCTGAATGTATTACCCAAAGGTGCTATGGATAGACTGGAATGTGAAGGGCTGGTGTTGAAACCCAGCGATATTATGGTAAGAGCCTTTGATGGGTCAAGGAGAATGGTATACAGAGAGGTTGATCTTCCGATCAAGGTGGAATCTCAGGTCTTCAACTCCACTTTCTATGTAATGGATATTCGTCCATCCTATTCCTATTTTCTCAGACGCCCCTGGATTCATGGGACAGGTGTTGTTACTTCTACCTTGCATCAAAAATTGAAGTATCTGGTGAAAGGGAAAATCGTTACAGTTTGTGGAGAACAAGAATATATGGTTAGCCATTTGAATTCTTTCAAATATGTTGAGATGGATGGTGAATTCATTGAAACTCCCTGCCATACATTTGAAGTAATCCCTCCGATGATTGTCGTTGCTAAAGCTACTCATGCCACTCCTAAGATCACCAAGGATCCACCCAGAATGGCTTCTCTGAAGGATTCTAGGGCTGTGGTAGAAGAGGGCAGTTGCACTATCTAGGGTCAGCTTCCTGATATTCCTTATAAGCCCAACAAATTTGGTTTGGTTTTCACCTCATAAGCTCAAAAGGCGGTTCTTCGTGCTCGTGCTGGGATACAACCTTTTAGCATCAATAATAATGAAGTCAATGCTATAGAAGACACTGATAGTTATTGTGACTTGGATAACTGGATATTCCCTACCTTTGGCGGTGGGCTCAACAACTGGAAGGCTAAAGACTCTTTACCAATCGCCTTTAGTCAGGAGTAATTATTATTTCCTGTTTTATTGTCTTCAAGTTTTTGGGATATGTAATTTTAAAACAACGACTTTAAGCCTTGTGCCTTACCCTGGGCACAACGGTCCATTTGTTAGGGTTGTTATCATTCATCTGCATATGCTCATCTAATAAAACATTGGATGTTTTGTATTCAAATTTTGCACTCTTTGTATTTTCATTATTTTATTACCTTCAAATATAACTATGTGTTTCTTACACACACTCACACACTACATTGCAGATCCACATCCACTCCGGATCTCGTCGATATTGATTTTTCTATTGCCACTCATGACTTTGAAAATCTGATCTACCAAGCCGAGGAGAAGGCGAGGAAGATTGTGAAATACCGAGAGAACTTGATACAAGTAGAAAAGGTTATCCAACCACATGAAGAGCCATTCGAAGTTGTAAACTTGGGTTCCGAGACAGACCGGAAAGAAGTCAAGATGGGTGCTAATTTAGAGAGAAGTGTCAAGAACAGGTTAATTCAGATGCTGCATGACTATGTTGAGATCTTTGCTTGTTCGTACGAAGACATGCCAGGGATCAACACAGATATCATGGTCCATCGCCTGCCAATGAAAGAGGGTTATTCTTCGATTAAACAGAAGGTTTGTCGCATGCGTCCCAAGATGTCAGAGAAGATCAAAGTTGAGGTTATGAAGCAGTTCAATGCGGGCTTCTTAGCCGTGACATCATATCCTTAATGGGTTGCTAATATTGTACCGGTACCAAAGAAAGACGACAAGGTGCGTATGTGTGTAGACTATAGGGATCTGAACAGGGCGATCCCTAAAGATGATTTCCCACTTCCTCATATTGATGTTCTGGTCGACAACACCTCTTAGCATATAGTATTCTCTTTCATGGATGGATTCCCGGGTTATAATCAGATCAAGATGGCGCCTGAAGATATGGAGAAAACTACTTTCGTTACATAGTGGGGCACTTTCTACTACAATGTTATGCCTTTTGGGCTGAAGAACACCGATGCAACTTATCAGTGTGCCATAGTAGCTTTATTCCATGACATGATTCATCACGAGATAGAGGTCTACGTTAACAACATGATAGAAAGGTCACAGAATGAAGAAGAGCATCTTGATTATCTGCATAAAATGTTTGAAAGACTGAGGAAGTATAAGCGAAGGTTAAACCCGAACAAGTGCACCTTTGGGGTGAGATCTGGTAAACTCTTGGGCTTCATCGTCAGTGGTAAAGGTATTGAAGTTGATAACGCCAAAGTCAAATCCATTCAAGAAAGGACGACTCCTTGTACCAAGAAGGAAGTTAAAGGTTTCTTGGGGCGACCAAATTACATTACCCGATTCATTTCTCATTTGACTTCTACCTATGAACCAATCTTCAAGCTGCTGAAGAAAGATCAAGTAGTAAGGTGAAATGAAAATTGTCAGAGAGCCTTTGACAAAATTAAGGAGTATCTACAAGAACCTCTGATTATGATGCCATCAGTTGAAGCAAGGCCTCTAATCATTTACCTAACAGTGCTAGAGAACTCAATGGGGTGTGTATTGGGGAAGCATGATGAGTCTGGTCGAAAAGAGCATGCAATATACTACCTTAGCAAAAAGTTTAATGACTGTGAAACAAGATATTCATTGCTCAAGAAAACTTGTTGCGCTTTGGCATGGGCTGCTCACTGACTAAGACAGTATATGTTTACTCATACTACTCTGTTGATTTCTAAGATGGATCCCAACAAGTACATATTCGAGAAGCCCGCCCTCTCCGGAAGAATAGCCCGGTGGAAAATGGTCTTGATAGAGTATGACATCCAGTACACCACTCAAAAGGTAATAAAGGGAAGTGTACTGGCAGAACATTTGGCACATTAAGCCATAGACGACTATCGGTCTATGAATTTTGAATTCTCGGACGAGAACATTATGCTAGTTACAAATTATGAAGAACCTGGACCATATGAAGGACCTGAGCCAGGATCCCGATGGACTATGGTTTTCGAAGGAGCTTCCAACACACTTGGAAACGGAGTTGGTGCTGTAATTATCTCTCCTCAAGGTTTCCATACGCCCTTCACCTCCAGATTATGCTTTGATTGTACTAACAACATGGCCAAATGTGGAGTGTGCAATATGGGTATTAAAGTTGCTATTGACCTAAGAATCAAATTTTTGGATGTATATGGGGACTCAGCCCTGGTGATCAGTCAGATCAAGGGAGAATGAGATATGAAGCATACAAATCTCATTCCTTATAAAGAGCATGTGTTAACCTTGATACTGTACTTCGAAGAAATCAATTTTAAGCACATCCCGTGAGAAGATAATCAGTTGGCGGACGCGTTGGCTACAATGTCGTATATGTTCAAGGTCAGATGGGATAACGAGGCACCAAGAATCAATTGAAAGATTAGACGAACTAGCACACTGTTACGAAGTTGATACCAACGAAGAAGAAGACAAACCTTGGTTTTATGAAGTGAAGAGGTATCTTAAGGCTCAAGAGTACCCTGAAGGAGCATCAATCAATGACAAGAAATTCCTACAGAGGTTCTCAGCTAAGTTCTTCTTGAGCAACAAAATTTTATACAAGCTCAATCATGATTCGACTCTGCTTCGTTGTGTGGTCAAGAAAGAAGCATAAAAGATTATGGAGGATATGCATGAAGGCATCTTTGGCACTCATGCCAGTGGGCATACTATGGCTAAGAAGATTTTGAGAGCAGGTTACTATTAGTCGACTATGGAAACCGATTGTCACCGCCACTTGAGAACATGTCACAAGTGCTCCTTGGACATTTATGATGTGGGGCATTGATATGATTGGAGAGATTAAGCCTACCTCTTCTAACGGACATCGATTCAACATCGTCGCTATTGATTACTTCACAAAGTGGGTTGAAGCCGCCTCGTTCGCCTCTATTACCAAGAACGTCATGGGCCGGTTCATTAGGCATAACCTTATCTGTCAGTATGACACCCCCGAGAGGATTATTGCAGACAATGGTACTAATCTCAACAATACTATGATCATTGAACTTTGCACACAGTTCAAGATCAAGCACCACAAATCTTCTCTGTATTGACCAAAGATGAATGGCACAGTGAAATCTACCAATAAGAACATAAAGAAGATTGTGCAAAAGATGGTTCTGACCTAAAAATACTGGAATGAGATGTTACCATTCACTCTCCACGGTTATCGCACTTCATCTTGGACATCAACTAGGGCAACCCCATTTTCTCTGGTTTATGGTATAGAAGTCGTCCTACCCGTAGAAGTTCAGATTCCTTCTCTAAGAATTATGAAAGATACAGACTTAGAAGAAGACAAATGGATTCAGACTAGGTTGGATCAGTTAAATCTAATTGACGAGAAAAGGCTTGCAGTTATCTGTTACGGTCAGATGTATCAGAAGCGCATGATCAAGGCATTCAAGAAGAAAATCGGGCATCCGGTATATCAGGCTGGTGACTTGGTAATCAAATGCATCATTCTACTGCAGGGTGATCCCAGGGGAAAATCGACTCCCACTTATGAAGGAACATTTGTAGTCAAGAAGATATTTTCTGGCGGTGCTATGATATTGACCACCATGGGCGGTGAAGATTTCCCGCACCCTAACACGGACATAGTCAAAAAATACTACGCAAGAAAAAGTGACCCGCTAGGTTGATTGGCCTAGGAAAAAATAAGGGCATCCGGCGAACCAAAAGGGTTCGGGAAAAAATTAGGGATAAGAATATAAACAGATTGTACATCCAGCAAGTCGAAAACCTGAAAAGGTGGCTTGGGCAAAAAGGGGTATCCCGGTGGACTGAAAACCCAAAATGGCACTACAGGCAAAAGTTAGGGATTAAAGCATATGACTATGTCTCGTTGGATCACTCACAACAATCCTTGTTACCAACATCAGGTTCAAATGGTATAGACCAATTCAATCAACTTCTTTCAATAGCGAGGGATGAGATGCTCAAAGACATAGGGGAAATACCAGAGTTGAATCACAACGAGATTATTTTCACATATCTATATGTTTTCACTTTTGTAATCTTTCTTCATTTTCGCGACGATTTTCTCTTACTAGGATTTATGTCTCTTTGTACAAAATCGCCCGTTTATAGGCAAACTGTCAATACAAAAACTATTTAAAAAATTCAACGTTTTGTTCCTTCTGTTTTGTTTGCGAAAACATCCAATAACTAAATTGAATGAACATATGCATATGAATATGATTACTGTTAACAAATATATGCATAAAAATAGGAATAAGCATTTGCTCAAGATTCTAGGAGTTGGGATAATGTTCAAGTCGCCTATAAATCCTCATAGGATTATCCCCACAGAGTCATATTCGCAAGCTCATTTTCAATAAAGATACACTCCCTGCAAGGCTGAAATAACTTAATTCGCCGACATGTTTCCCTAGCGGATAAGGGAATATGATATTTTCCCGACAACATCGCTAACCAACGGAGTCCCAATCCTTGACAGAGATTATAACGTCAGCACATTTCATAGGAATTCTCTTCCCTAGCTGAGATTATTCCTCCGAAACTGTAAAATCCCCTACAGAATTCTTTTCTCCAGCATAGCTTAATTCCTCAACAGGAGTATTCCTCATCAAAGTGTTTCTCCAACAAGTTTAGGGTTTATTTTCCCAACAGGGTTTATTTCCCCAATCGGGTTTATTCCCCCAACAGAAAACACTCTCCCCAGCTTAAGCCTATTTCTCTGACTACTACAAATCACTGGCAAAATCCATTTCTCCAACAAAGGGTAGTCCAGGTTGCTATCCCCCGAAAGTTGCTGCTGAATCTGAAATTGGACCAGATATCGTTCAAACGTATCCTCTCCAGACGAATAAGTGTCCATATCAGAAACTCGGTTAGACAACCTCGAAAGGTTATCCATCTATTTTATCCCCAGTCAGGTTATATAAGAATTAATTCTCCAGTAGAGCGATGAACGACCAATGATATTGAACTCTTCTCCCCAAGCAGAAATTAATATTCCCCAGCAGAGTTTCCTTAAATAGAGAGTAGGAGTCCCTAACGGCAACATTCCAAACGAGACTGAAGATTACACATATTTTTCATCCCCAACACCATTCAGGGATTTATTTTCCCCAGCGAGATGTTATACGGAGCTACACTTCAACGACATTTCACATTCATCCATCATTTACAAACATCATAGCATATGCATACGAAACACATATGGCACAATCTCATTTACTTTGAGAACATCATTACACAATGCATTTCATACATCATGATATTGCATACAGTTAACTCTTTATCCTTTCAGGTAAAGTCTACCAGCAGATGAACATCATCAACAATTTTCAGACATGTTAAAGATTAATTCCCGAAACAGGATAGGGAAACTATCTATACAACCGAGCAAAGATTAACTCCTAAAACAGGACTGGGAAACTATATTTATTTCTTTATGGTCAGGTAAAGATCAATTCCTAAAATAGGATGGGGCAACTATCTTTATCACCAATGGTATGAACTCCCGAAACAGGACGGGTTTACCAACAAACTGATTGTAGATCAATTCCTAAAACAGGACGAGGCGACTATCTACATGAACAAATCGAAGAATAACTCCAGAAATAGGATGGAGAAACTATCCTTCTTTCTTTATGATCAGATAAAGATCAATTCCCGAAATAGGATGGGGCGACTATCTTTATCACCAATGGTATGAACTCCCGAAACAAGACGGGTTTACCAACAAACTGATTGTAGATCAATTTCTAAAACAGGACGGGGCGACTATCTACATTGCCCCTGTTCAATCTTCTTAAACTTTAAGATTATGATTGGCTTGTCCAATATTCGTGACTTGAAGGTATAATATGATTGAACACTTAAGTGCGCAGAAATTTGCACTCGCTTGTGCAAGAAGTGATGTTGTTGGTTGATTGTACCAGGAATGGGCTTATAGATGGCATTTGGAGAGATGACATAGAGTCTTCAAAGATGGGCTTATATATGCCATCCAACGTAACTTATTGACTTCAATTGGAATAAGTATAAGAATAAATCTATGTTCGATTTAATCTGAGCCAGAAGATGTATGTGTTTGTATACAACTGGAAGGAGTATCAGAATAAATTTATGGTTTATCTAATCTTAGCCAGAAGCTATCTACGATCGTCTTCCACTAGAAGAAGTATCAGAATAAATCTTTGGTCGATTTAATCTGAGCCAGGAAAGGTCTATATTTGTCTTTATCTGGAGGAGGTATTAGACTAAACCTATGCTCGGTTTCATCTCAGACAGAAAATATCTACTAGAAGGAGTATTAGAATAAATACACGCTTGATTTAAATTGAGCCAGGAAATTTTTATAACTGATTTCCACTGGGATAAGTATCAGAATAAATCTTTGGTCGACCCATCTGAGCAGGAAGACATATATGTTTTACTTTAACTAGAAGAAGTATCAGAAAAAAAATCTTTGGTCGATTTAATCTGAGCCAGGAAAGGTCTATATTTGTCTTTATCTGGAAGAGGTATCAGACTAAACCTATGCTCGATTTCATCAGAGCCAGAAAATATCTACTGGAAGGAGTATTAGAATAAATACACAATTGATTTAAACCGAGCCAGGAGATTTTTACGACTTATTTCCACTGGGAGAAGTATCAGAATAAATCTTTGGTCGATCCATCTGAGCCAGAAGACGTATATGTTTGAATTTAAATGGAAGAAGTATCAGAATAAATTTTTGGTCGATTTAATCTGAGCCAGAAGCTATCTGTGACCGTCTTCAACTGGAAGACGTATCTGAATAAATATTTGGTCGGTTTAATCTGAGCCAGAAGAGGTCTCTTTGTCTTTAACTGAAAGAAGTATCAGAATAAATCTTTGGTCGATTTAATCTGAGCCAAAAGAAGATCCACTGGAGGAAGTATCAGAATCAATTTTTGGTCGATTTAATTTGAGTCAAAGGATGCTTGTGTCCGAGTTCGACTAGAAGAAATATCAGAATAAATCTTTGGTCGATCTAATCTGAGCCAGAAGAAGGTCCGTTGGAGGAAGTATCAGAATAAATCTTTGGTCGATTTAATCTGAGCCAGAGTATGCTTGTGCTTGTTTTTATCTGGAAGAATTATCAGTATAAATCTTTGGTCGATTTAATCTGAGCCAGAAAAGTGTCTACTGGAAGAAGTATCGGAATAAATCTTATGGTTGATTTAAAATGAGCCAGCAAATATTTATGCTTAACTTAATATGGAAGAAGTATCAGAATAAATCCATGCTTGATTTAATCTGAGCCAAAAAAATTCTACGACCTTCTTCAATTGGAAGAAGTATCAGAATAAATATATGATTGATTTAATCTAATCCAGAAGATATCCACGCTTGTCTTCAATTGGGAGAAGTATCAGAATAGATCTACGCTCGATCTAAGCTGAGCCAGAAGATGTTATCTTTGAGACAATTGTCTTGTTATACAAGTATTTGATGATGTTTGTCTGTTGATTAACCTTTCCTGAAAAGGTAAAGAGTTAGATGTATGCAATATCATGATGCATGAAATGCATTGCGTAATGATGTTCTCAAAATAAATGAGATTATGTTATATGTGTTTTGTAGGCATATGCTATGACATTCGTAAATGATGTATGAATATGAAATGTATGTCGAAGTGTTTTTTGTAAACTCAAGCAACATTTTTATCTGGAGAAAATAAATCCATGAATGTTGCGGGGGATGAAGAGTATGTGTATCTTCGATCTTCTGGGGATTGTTTTCGTCGTGGATTCCTGCTCTCTATTTGAGGAAACTCCACTGGGGAATGTTTATTTCTTCTTGGGAAGAAGAGTTCAAAACTTTGGTTGTTCCTTGCTCTAATGGGGATTATAATTATTTTATACCCTTACTGGGGATAAAAGAGATGGATAACATTTCGAATCGTCCGGGGAGGATAAAGTTGACTAATATCTGGTTTGGTTTCAATTTTAATAGCAACTCCTTGGGGATAGGAATATGGGCTGTCCTTTGTCGGAGACAGGAATTCTGCCGGTAATCTATGGTAAAAATAGATTTAAGCTGGGGAGATTCAACTTTGTTGGGGAAATAAACCCTGTTGGGGAAATAAACTCTATTGATGGAAATCTGAACTCCACTGGGGAAGTAAACCCTGTTGACGGAGGAATACTCTGCTGAGGGAAACGCTTTGCTAAGGAGAATGAACTATGCTGGAGAGAATTAGTTTGTAGGGGATTTTACAATTTTGAAAACTCAGTTGGGGTGAAGAATTTCCATAAACTATAATGATTGAGATTTCGTAGATGGGTGATATTACTGGGAAGAAGACTATACTCCTTTGTATGCCAGAGCGACCTGCCGGGGAAATCGCGGAGAATGTATGAACTTATGAAGATTACTTTTTAAGGATAATCTCATGGAAGTGGCTCTGTGGGGATTTGCGGATGGCTTGGACGTTATCCCAACTCCTAGAGTCTTGAGTAAATTCTTATTCCTGTTTTTGCGCATATATTTGTTAACAGTCAATTGTATTCATATGCAAATGCTCATTCATTTTTTAGTCATTGGACATCTTGCAAACAAAACAGAAAAAGTAAAAAATGGAAAAGTTTGAATTTTGAATTTGTATTTTATTGATAATTTTCCCATAAACAGGCAATCTTGTACAAAGATACAGAGATCCCAATAAGGGGAAATTACCGTGAAATGGAAAGAGTACAAAGTGTAAAAAAGATAATAGTTATGTGGAAATGATCTCGTCGGGTTCCAACTCTTCTATTGCCCCTATGTCTTCAAGCATCTCATCTCTTGCTGTCAGAAGAAGCTAATTGAATTGGTCGGTATCGTTTAAACTCTAACTTTGGTAATAAAGCTTGCGGTTGGTTATCCAATGGGTACATAGTCGTACGCTTTTATCCCTAATTTTTGCCTGGACCGCCTTTTCGGGTTTTTAGTCCATCGGGATACCCTTTTTTGCCCAAGCCGCCTTTTCAGGTTTTCGACTTACCGGGTGTACAGTCTTTTCATATATATCCCTAATTTTTGCCCGAACCTTTTTGGTTCGTCGGGATGCCCTTATTTTTGCCTAGGCCAGTCAACCTAGCGGGTCATTTTTATGCGTAGTATTTTTTTACTATGTCTGCATTCACAGGGTGCGGGAAATCTTCATCGTCCATGGTGGTCAGTATCATAGCTTCGTCAGAAAATATTTTCTTTATTATAAATGGCCCTTCGTAAGTTGGAGTCCGTTTTCCCCTGGGATCACCCTGCGATAGAATGATACGCTTTATTACCAAGTCACCAACCTGATATACCCGATGCTTGATATTCTTGTTGAATGCTTTGATCATGCATTTCTGATACATCTGACCGTGACAGACAGCCGCAAGCCTTTTCTTGTCAATTAGATTTAACTGATCCAACCTGGTCTGTATCCACTAGTCTTCATCTAAGTCTGCATATTTCATGATCCTTAGAGAAGGAATCTGGACCTCAACATGTAGGACAACTTCCATACCATATATCAGAGAGAATGTGGTTGCCCCAGTTGATGTTCAAGCCGAAGTGCGGTAGCTGTGAATAGCGAACAATAACATCTCGTGCCAATATTTGTATGTTACAACCATCTTCTGTATGATCTTCTTTATGTTTTTATTGGTAGCTTCCACTATGCCATTCATCTTAGGTCGATACACAAAAGATTTGTGATGCTTGATCTTGAACTGCGTGTAGAGTTCATTGATCGTGGTATTATTGAGATTGGTACCATTGTCTATGATGATCCTTTCAGTAATTCCATATCGACATATCAGGTTATGTTTGATGAACCATGCGACCACATTCTTGGTAAAAGAGGCAAATGAGGCTGCTTCAACCCATTTTGTAAAGTAATCAATGGCAACGAGGATGAAGCGATGTCCGTTAGAGGCTGTGGGCTTGATTTCTCTGATCATATCAATGCCCCACATTACGAATGCCCAAGGAGCAGACATGATTTTTAAAGGTACTGGAGGCACATGAACTTAATCAACATAAATTTGGCACTTATGACAAGTTCTTAAGTGATGGTGACAGTCAGTTTCCATAGTCGACCAATAGAAACCAGCTCTCAAAATATTTTTAGCCATAGTATGCCCACTGGAATGAGTACCAAAGACGCCTTCGTGCATATCTTGCATAATCTCTTTTTCTTCTTTCTTGTCCACACAATGAAGTAGAGGCGAATCATGATTGCGCTTGTATATAATTCCATTGCTCAAGAAGAACTTAGTCGAGACCCCCCGTAGGAATTTCTTGTCATTGATGGATACCCCTTTAGGGTATTATTGAGCCTCAAGGTGTCTTTTCACTTCATGAAACCAAGGTTTTCCTCTACTTCATCAGTGTCAATTTCACAGCAGTGTGCTGGTTCATCGAATTTTTAAATGGTAATTCTGGAAGCCTCGTTGTCCCATCTGACCTTGAACCTGGACGACATGGTAGCCAATGCGTCTACCAGCTGATTATCTTCTCTTGGCATGTGTTCAAAGGTAATCTCCTCGAATTACATAATCAAGGTTAACACATGCTCTTCATAAGGAATGAGATTCATGTGTTTCGTATCCCAATCTCCCTTAACCTGACTGATCACTAGAGCATAGTCTTCATACACGCTTAAGAACTTGATTCTCAGGTCAATAGCAGCCCTAAGACCCATGATGCATGCTTCATATTCTGCCATATTATTGGTGCAGTCAAAGCAAAGTCTGGCAGTAAAGGGCGTATGGAAACCTGCAAGAGAGATGATCATAACACTGATTCTATTGCCTAGTGCATTGGAATCTCCATCAAAAACCATAGTCCACCGGGATCCTGGCTCAGGTCCTTCATCCGGTCCATGTTCTTTACAATCTGCTACTAGCATAATGTTCTCGTCCGGGAATTTGAAATTCATAGACTAATAGTCGTCTACAGTCTGATGCGCCAAATGGTTAGCCAATACACTTCCTTTGATGGCTTTTTGAGTTATGTAATGAATGCCATACTCTATTAAGACCATTTTCCATCGAGCTATTCTTCCAGAGAGAGTTGGCTTCTCGAATATGTACTTGATGGGATCCATTTTAGAGATCAACAAGGTAGTACCGGTAAACATATATTGTCTCAGTCGGCGAGCAACCCATGCCAAAGCGCAACAAGTTTTCTCGAGCAGTGAATATCTTGTTTCACAGTCGATAAACTGTTTGCTAAGGTAGTATATTGCATGCTCTTTTCGACCAGACTCATCATGTTGCCCCAGTACACACCCTATTGAATTCTCTAGCACTTTTAAGTACATGATTAGAGGTCATCCTTCAACTGGTGGCATCAGGATAAGATGTTCTTGTAGGTACTCCTTAATTTTATCAAAGGCTATTTGACAGTCATCATTCCATTTTACCACTTGATCTTTCTTCAACGGCTTGAAGATTGGTTCACAAGTAGCATTCAGATGAGAAATGGAACGGGAAATTTAATTAAGACGTCCTAAGAAACCTCTTACTTCCTTCTTGGTACAAGGAGTCAGAATTTCTTGAATGGCTTTAACTTTTGCTCAATCAACCTTAATACCCTTACCACTGACGATGAAACCCAAGAGTTTATCGGATCTCACCACAAAGGTGCACTTGTTCGAGTTTAACCTCATCTTATACTTCCTCACTCTGTCAAACAGTTTATGCAAATAATCAAGGTGCTATTTTTCAGTTTGTGTCCTTGCTATCATGTCGTCAATATAGACCTCTATTTCATGGTGAATCATGTCATGAAATAAGGCTACCATGGCACGCTGATAAGTTACCCCGATGTTCTTCAATCCAAAAGGCATAACCTTGTAGTAGAAAGTGCCCTACTGTGTGATGAAGGTAGTTGTCTTCATGTCTTTAGGCTCCATCTTGATCTGATTGTAACCTAAGAATCCATCCATGAAGGATAATACTTTGTGCTGAGTGGTGTTGTCGACCAAAACATTGATATGAGGTAGTGGGAAGTCATCTTTGGGGCTTTCCCTGTTCATATCCCTGTAATCTATGCACATTCGTACCTTGTCATCTTTCTTTGGTACAGGAACAACATTAGAAACCCATTGAGGATATGACATCACTGCTAAGAACCCTGCGTTGAATTGTTTCATAACCTCGACTTTGATCTTTTCTGACATTTCAGGATGCATGCGATAAACCTTCTGCTTAATTGGAGCACAACCCTCTTTCATTGGCAGACGGTGAACCACAATATCGGTATCGAGCCCTGGCATGTCTTCGTATGACCAATCAAAGATTTCAACATACTCATGCAGCATTTAGATTAACCTTCTCTTGACACTGCTCTCTAAGTTGGCGTCGATCTTGACTTCTTTCTTGTCTGTATCAGTACCCAAGTTTACCACTTCGACCGACTCTTTGTAACACCCCTTCTAAAATACCCCGAATAATATTAATTATATCAATAATTAAAGACATATTCCATCTGAGTTAACACGGAACAAGGGATGTCACAATTATGAAATAAATAAAACTTCCAATAAAACAGTAGTCATGCTACACTGAGGGTCATTATTCAAATAATTCAATCAAAATAAGACCATGTCTTACACAACGGAAAAATACCATAACCAAAATGGAATAAACCAAAACATAATTATTCCCAATGAAATTCAAAGAAACAATTGAATAATAACTAATTCCTCGACTAAACGTTCCCCAGTGTTACAACCTATCAGAGCACGACACTGACACGCAGACTTAAAGTAACATAGCTCTAGAGCCATCCTCACCAACTCCTGAGCTGCTAACTTTAATCTGAAATTGTTAAAGTAAGGGTGAGATTTCTCATAATTAACATGCATTATAAGCTTCTCAATCAACATTATATCACAAGAATATTATTTCACCCATTTTAGCATAAATTTAGATTCAACACGCAGTTCCAATCATACAAGTCATTATGCACAAATCAATAATCAACCAAAGAATTGTAACACTGGAAGACATCTTAACATGTTACAATTCCATGCAAACACAAATGCAGACATAATGCATGTGGTACCAACACGTGACCAAGTCACCCAACACTGATCCATCATCAACCGGATACATCAACCATTGATTTGTCCATAAACACCCGGACACGAATCCAGCCTAACCACCCATCATCACCCGGGTATCGGTTAACGGTAATACAAGTCAAATTCCACACAATGGGAATTAACTTCACCAAAACAATGCATATGCACGCACATCACTAGCATGCAACATCAAATCAGTCTATGAAATACATCAATTTATCATAACTGAACCAAAACCAAAAACATGATATCTCAATGATCATGCACACCATCATTAGCAACATAAACATGCCTTTCATTCACACAATACTAATACATCCATCCATCACAGGTTCACTGCTACATACACACCCATGTGCGTTAGCTAATAATCACTTATTCCGGGATTTGACTCATTTTCAAAATAATTTCAGGTTTTAGGAAATCTTTTCATTTTATAAAATAGAGCATTAAATTTAAGAAATAACGTCCAAAATGGCACTCAAAACGGACTTACGGTTTGAAAGTTATGAATTTTCAAAGTTTAATATTTTTCAAAAAGTTACAGCAGAACCCGATTCCTACATATGCAGGAACCAGTTTCTGCGAAGTTCAAAAATCACGCTTCTGGAAAAATGTATGGGAACCCGGTTCCTACCTATACAGGAACCGGTTCCTACGTGAATTTTTGCCAGTTTTTATAAATTCACACAGTGGAACCCGGTTCCTCCCCACTAGGAACCGGTTCCCACAACCCGTGGAGTCAAATTCTGCACTTTTGACAGCATTTATTCATTCTAAACCAATTCCAAACATACCCATACGAATTGCAACATGAGAAACACCAAAACACATCCATTTTGCACCATTATAACATCAAACAACATTATTTCATCATTCCTTTTTATCATCTGACACCCTAATGGTTTTCAACCTACAATTCGACGCAATAGGGATAATTCTACGGAACCCTAGAATTCCAAACCGGGATTCCCTAACATACTATGATCCATACTATTGAATATCTAAATCGATAATACGAATTAACTAATCGAAATCACCCCTTACCTTGTGGGTTCTTCGAATTCTGGCGCTTCCGGTTTTCTCCTTCTTTTTCCTCTTCTCAAATGCACGTATGATGAATATTCCAAAATAACTCTCTTTCTCTTCTTTTTCCTTTTAATACTCCTTTTATTATTCTAATAAAATAATTAAATTAGTAATTAGTAAGAGTAGAGTATTTTACCCCTCACACCCTCTAACCACTCTTCACACCACCAATACTTCTTTCCTTTAATTAATTAAATTAATTCCAATAATCCAAAAATACCAATAATTAAATTTCCAATTAAATTAATAATTAAAAATTCTAATTATTTAATAATCAGATTATTTGGGGTGTCACAACTCTCCCCAACTAAAAGAGTTTTCGTCCTCGAAAACATACCTTAGACGAACAGTTCGGGATACGAGTCCTTCATCTGACTCTCCAGCTCCCAAGTGACATTTCCATTTGCTGGTCCTCCCCAAGCCACTCTTACCAACGCGATCTCCTTGCCTCGCAACTGTTTCAACTTCCGATCCTCAATTCTCGCAGGTACCGCTTCCACAGTCAAATTCTCTCGTACCTGTATATCGTCTACCCGAATCTCATGAGACGGATCAGCAATGTACTTCCTTAGCTGAGATACATGAAAAACATCATGCAAATTTGCAAGTGACGGCGGCAAATCAATCTGATAAGCAACTTTCCCAACTCTCTTGGTAATCTGAAATGGACCAATAAAACGTAGAGTCAACTTCTTTGACTTCAAAGCTCGACCAATACCAGTCACTGGAGTAACTCGCATAAAAACATGTTCTCCTTCTCTAAACTCAAGATCTTTCCTCCTCTTATCGTGATAACTTTTCTGACGACTCTGAGAAGTCCTCATCTTCTCCTGAATCATCTTAATCTTTTCTGAAGTCTGTTGGACAATTTCCGGTCCAATCACAGCACTCTCTCCAGATTCATACCAACACAACGGTGTCCGACACCTCCTACCATACAATGCCTCAAACGAAGCCATACCAATGCTCGAATGAAAACTATTGTTGTAGGTAAACTCAATCAATGGTAGATAACTATCCCAAGCTCCACCTTTCTCCAACACACAAGCTCTTAACAAATCTTCCAACGACTGAATCGTTCTCTCCGTCTGACCATCTGTCTGTGGATGATAAGCGGAACTCAAACGCAACTTAGTACCCAAAGCTTCTTGCAATCCCGTCCAGAATTTAGATGTAAACCTCGGATCTCGATCCGACACAATACTAGAAGGAATACCGTGCAAACTCACAATCTTCTCAACATACAATTCTGCCAACCTTTCCATCGGATAATCCATTCTTATCGGAATAAAGTGAGCAGATTTCGTCAACCGATCAACAATAACCCAGATAGAATCACAATTCTTCGATGTCCTTGGCAAACCAGACACAAAATCCATAGAGATTCCATCCCCTTTCCATTCCGGAACAAACAACGGTTCCATCAATCCTGACGGTTTCTGATGCTCAATCTTCGACTTATGACAAACCAAACAAGCATACACAAACTCAGTAGTTTCCTTTTTCATTCCCGGCCACCAAAACAACTTCTTCAAATCATGGTACATTTTAGTAGCACCAGGATGAATACTCAATCCACTACGATGTCCTTCTTCCAAAATACTCTTCCTAATCTCTGCAACATCCGGAACACACACCCTATTACCAAATCTCATAACACCATTCTCATCAATCCGGAACTCGCCTCCTTGACCTTGGTTGATCAATGTCAATTTATCAACTAACCCAACATCGGACTTCTGTCCATTCCGAATTTCTTCCAGAATACCACTAGTCAGTTTCAACATACCCAATTTCACACTATTCGGAGTAGTTTCACATACCAAACTTAAATCTCTGAACTGCTCAACCAAATCTAACTCACGGACCATTAACATCGACATATGCAAGGACTTCCTACTCAAGGCATCCGCAACAACGTTTGCCTTACCAGGATGGTAATTCAAACCGAAATCATAATCCTTTAGAAATTCTAACCATCTCCTCTGCCTCATTTTCAACTCTTTCTGATCAAAGAGATACCTCATACTTTTGTGATCACTGGACACCTCAAACCGAGAACCATATAAATAATGCCTCCACAACTTCAAAACAAACACAACAGCTGCCAACTCCAAATCATGAGTCGGATAATTCCTTTCATGTACTTTCAATAGTCTCGAAGCATAAGCCACCACCTGCTTATCTTGCATCAACACACCACCTAATCCCATTAATGATGCGTCACAATACACAACAAAAGACTTAGTCGGATTTGGAAAAATCAAGATCGGAGCACTTGTCAACCTCCTCTTCAGCTCTTGAAATCCTTTCTCACATTCAACATCCCAAACAAACATCTGACCCTTCCTGGTCAACTTAGTCAACGGTAACGCTAATTTGGAAAATCCTTCTATAAACTTCCTGTAATAACCTGCAAGACCCAGAAAACTATGGATCTCAGAAGCATTCTTCGGCGCTTCCCACTGAGATACTGCTTCTACCTTCGTAGGATCCACAGCAATTCCATTCTTGGAAATTACATGGCCAAGAAAACTTACTTCACTTAACCAGAATTCACACTTGGACAACTTCGCATAAAGCTTCTTCTCTTTCAACAATTCCAACACAACTCTGAGATGTTCTGCATGCTCTTCATCACTCTTCGAATAAATTAGAATATCATCAATGAACACCACCACAAACTTATCAAGATACAGATGAAATATCCTGTTCATATACTCCATGAAAACACCAGGTGCATTAGTAACTCCAAACGGCATAACAGAATACTCCTAATGTCCATACTCGTTCTAAATGCATTTTTCTGAATATCTTCCGACTTCACACGAATATGATGATATCCAGATCTCAGATAAATCTTACTAAATACACAAGCTCCAACTAGTTGATCCATCAAATCATCGATCCTCGGCAAAGGATACCAATTCTTGATTGTAACTTTATTCAGCTATCTGTAATCAACACATAATCTCATTGAACCTTCTTTCTTCTTAACCAACAACACCGGAGCACCCCACGGCGAAACACTCGGACGAATAAACTTCTTCTCAAGTAACTTCTCCAACTGTTTCTTTAACTTCTCTAATTCAGATGCCGACATACAGTATGGCGCCATCGACACTGGACTAGTCCCAGGAATCAAATCTATAGTAAATTCTACCTCCCTCTCAGGTGGCAATTCACTAACGTCTTCCAGAAACACCTCTGGAAATTCATTCACCACTGGAAATCCATCACTCTTTTCTTTTCCCTCCGCTTCTATTGCAGAATACAACATAAATACCACAACACCATCTTTCACAGCTAGGTTCATCTGTTTAACCGACATAGTCACATCTTCGACACCAACCTCTTCAGGAAAAATAATCGTCTTTGCAAAATAGTTGATATGGACCTGGTTGAATTCCAACCAGTTCATTCCAAGGATGATATCAAGTTGTTCTAACGGTAGGCACACTAAATCCATACTGAAACCCCTACCAAATATCTAAATATGACAATTCCTACAAACATACGAAGTAGTCACTGAACCCGACGCAGGAGTATCAATAACCATACTTCCATCCATATTAGAAATTTCCAAATTCAATCTTTTAGCACAATCCAAAGCAATAAAAGAATGCGTAGCTCCAGTATCAATAATCGCAATCAAAGGTATGTCATTAATAAAACATGTACCTTTAATCAACCGATCATCTGGCTTAGTCTCTGACCCAGACAATGCAAACACTTTACCACCAGCTTGCTCCTTCTTGGGTTTTGTACACTGAGGACGAGTATGACCTTCTTCACCACAGTTGTAACAAGTCACCACTCTTACTCTGCAATCATTGGCCACATGGCCGAGTTTCCCACACTTGAAACACTTCTTATCATTACTTTTGCAATCCACCATACGATGTCCTGTCTCACCACACTTGTAGCACTTAATGGAAGAACTAGAATCTCCTCCACCAAACTTCTTCCAACCACCGGGTCTCTGATTACTTCTATCATAAGGCTTACCACGATCCATCTGTTGCTTACCCTTCCTATCAACATACCCTCGAGCATTCGACTTAGTGCTAGCAAGATCCTCCTCTAAAATCCTACTACAGTCAACCAGATCAGGAAATCTTCAGATACGCTGATATCGAATACCCTGCTTAATCTCATCACGAAGACCATTCTCAAACTTGATACATTTGGAAAGATCTCCATCTGCATCGTTAGTATAATGAGCATAATACTTCGCTAACTCAGTAAACTTCGAAGCATACTCACTGACAGTCTTGTTACCCTGCTTGAGTTCCAGAAACTCAATCTCCTTCTTGCCTCTGATGTCCTCAGGAAAGTACCTCCTCAGAAAAGCCCTCCTGAACACAACCTAAGTCAACACAATACCATCTTCTTCCATTTCAGTTCTGGTAGCAACCCACCAGTCATCAGCTTCCTCTGCTAACATGTGAGTTCTGTATCTCACCTTCAGCCCTTCAGCACAGTCAATTACTCTGAAGATCCTCTCGATCTCCTTCAACCACTTCTGAGCACCTTCGGGATCATGTGCACCCTTGAACAACGGAGGATTATTCCTCTGAAAATTCCCCAATTGTCGGTCAGCACCAATCACATCTCCCTGCTGGTTCCCTCCGAGTACTCCAGCCAACATTCCCAATGCTTCAGCAATAGCATCGTCGTTTCTTCCGTTACCTCTTCCGGCCATTGTTCTGTAACATTACAAAACAACCTCATCAGCACACAAGTATCGACAGTGTCATCTTACACTAGTCGCATACAAAAGGGATAACGACACAAGACAAGACCGACTATGCTCTGATACCACTATTGTAACACCCCTTCTAAAATACCCCGAATAATATTAATTATATCAATGATTAAAGACATATTCCATCCGAGTTAACACGGAACAAGGGATGTCACAATTATGAAATAAATAAAACTTCCAATAAAACAGTAGTCATGTTACACTGAGGGTCATTATTCAAATAATTCAATCAAATTAAGACCATGTCTTACACAGCGGAAAAATACCGTAACCAAAACGGAATAAACCAAAACATAATTATTCCCAATGAAATTCAAAGAAACAATTGAATAATAACTAATTCCTCGACTAAACGTTCCCTAGTGTTACAACCTATCAGAGCACGACACTGACACGCGGACTTAAAGTAACATAGCTCTAGAGCCATCCTCACCAACTCCTGAGCTGCTAACTTTAATCTAAAATTGTTAAAGTAAGGGTGAGATTTCTCATAATTAACATGCATTATAAGCTTCTCAATCAACATTATATCACAAGCATATTATTTCACCCATTTTAGCATAAATTCAGATTCAACACGCAGTTCCAATCATACAAGTCATTATACACAAATCAATAACCAACCAAATAATTGTAACACTAGAAGACATCCTAACATGTTACAATTCCATGCAAACACAAATGCAGACACAATGCATGTGGTACCAACACGTGACCAAGTCACCCAACACTGATCCATCATCAACCGAATACAGCAACCATCGATTCATCCATAAACACCCGGACACGAATCCAGCCTAACCACCCATCATCACCCGGGTATCGGTTAACGGTAATACAAGTCAAATTCCACACAATGGGAATTAACTTCACCAAAACAATGCATATGCACGCACATCACTAGCATGCAACATCAAATCAGTCTATGAAATACATCAATTTATCATAACTGAACCAAAACCAAAAACATGATATCTCAATGATCATGCACACCATCATTAGCAACATAAACATGCCTTTCATTCACACAATACTAATACATCCATCCATCACAGGTTCACTGCTACATACACACCCATGTGCGTTAGCTAATAATCACTTATTCCGGGATTTGACTCATTTTCAAAATAATTTCAGGTTTTAGGAAATCTTTTCATTTTATAAAATAGAGCATTAAATTTAAGAAATAACGTCCAAAACGGCACTCAAAACGGACTTACGGTTTGAAAGTTATGAATTTTCAAAGTTTAATATTTTTCAAAAAGTTACAGCAGAACCCGGTTCCTACATATGCAGGAACCGGTTCCTGCGAAGTTCAAAAATCACACTTCTGGAAAAATGTATGGGAACCCGGTTCCTACCTATACAGGAACCGGTTCCTACGTGCATTTTTGCCAGTTTTTATAAATTCACACAGTGGAACCCGGTTCCTCCCCACTGGGAACCGGTTCCCACGACCTGCGGAGTCAAATTCTGCACTTTTGACAGCATTTATTCATTCTAAACCAATTCCAAACATACCCATACGAATTGCAACATGAGAAACACCAAAACACATCCATTTTGCAGCATTATAACATCAAACAACATTATTTCATCATTCCTTTTTATCATCTGACACCCTAATGGTTTTCAACCTACAATTCGACGCAATAGGGACAATTCTACGGAACCCTAGAATTCCAAACCGGGATTCCCTAACATACTATGATCCATACTATTGAATATCTAAACCGATAATACGAATTAACTAATCGAAATCACCCCTTACCTTATGGGTTCTTCGAATTCTGACGCTTCCGGTTTTCTCCTTCTTTTTCCTCTTCTCAAATGCACGTATGATGAATATTCCAAAATAACTCTCTTTCTCTTCTTTTTCCTTTTAATACTCCTTTTATTATTCCAATAAAATAATTAAATTAGTAATTAGTAAGAGTAGAGTATTTTACCCCTCACACCCTCTAATCACTCTTCACACCACCAATACTTCTTTCCTTTAATTAATTAAATTAATTCCAATAATCCAAAAATACCAATAATTAAATTTCCAATTAAATTAATAATTAAAAATTCTAATTATTTAATAATCGGATTATTTGGGGTGTCACACTCTTCATGTGGTTGGATAGCCTTTTCTTGTTGTATTAAGAGTCTGGAAAGTTCTCCAGGTATTTCACAATCTTCCTCACCTTCGTCCTCGTCTTGGTAGATTGGATTTTCGAAGTCATATGTGGCAATAACTGAATCGTTATCGACGAGATCCAGTGTGGATGAGGATCTGCAATGTAGTGTGTCGGTGTGTGTAAAGACACATAGCTGTTTGAAAATGTAATAAGATAACAGAAAGGCAGAGATCACAAAATTTGCATGCAAAACGTCCAATGTTTTTATTGAATGAACAAATGTTTATGAATTATCGACCCTTTAACAAATGAACCATTGTGCCTCGGGTAAGACACATGGATTTAAAGTCATTGTTTATTACATAACCAAAAACTTTTGAACATAATAATACAGGAACATAGTTATTACTTTTGACTAAAGGAGATGGGAAAAATGTCTTCTGCCTTTTAGTTATCCAATCGATCACCAACGGTAGGGAATATCCAATTGTTAAAGTCATAATCACTATATGCGTCCTCTATAGAATTGACCCCATTGTTTCTAATGCGGAATGGAGGTCTCCTATCACGAGTGTGATGAACAACCCTCTGACCTTCTGCAGTAAAGCCCAGAAAAAACTTATTAGATTTATAAGGAATATCAGGAAGCTGACCTTAAATAGTATTACCACCTTTTCAATAGCAGCATTAGCATCTTTCAAGGAGGCCATCTTGTGTGGAGTTTTGGTGATCTTCGGAATGGAAGAAATGTCTTTGACAATAATAGGAGATATCACTTCAAAGGTTTGACAAGGTGTTTCAATAAATTCTCCTTCCATCTCCATGTATCGGAATGAATTAAGGTGGCTGACCATGTATTCCTCCTCTCTACAGACAATGACAACTTTCCCTTTTATCAGATATTTCAGTTTTTGGTGCAAGGTGGAGGTGACAACACCTACCCCATGGATACAAAGGTGTCCCAATAAACAAGAGTAAGTCGGCCGGATGTCCATCACATAGAAGGTGGACTCAAAAATTTGTGAACCCACCTTGATCGGGAGGTCTACCTATCCATGCACCATTCTCTCTGATTTGTCAAAGGCTCGAACTATGATATTGTTGAGCTTCACCACAACCGCTTCACAGTCTAGTCGGTCAAGAGCGCCTTTGGGAAGAACATTCAAAGAAGATCTAGTATCAATTAACACATGGGCCAATGTAGTGCCCCTACATTCAATGCAGACATACATGTCCCTATTGTGATTTCTCCCCTCTAGAGTTAAGTCAGCATCGGAGAAACCCAAACCATTATCAATTGTCAGACTAGCCACGTAGCTTCAAAATTGATCATCCGAAATCTCTTGCAGCACATGGGCAGTCTTCAAGAACTTAACTAAAGCCTACGCATGGGCCTTAGAACACAGCAGTAATGACAACATAAAAGTTTTGGATGGGGTCTGACCCAACTATTCAACAATTTTATAATCACTTTGATGAATGATCTTCAAAACCTCTTCCAAATCCTGTCCAGAGGTATCTTTTACCGGAGCTTCCTTTGGCGCTTTTTTTCGGGCAAGCTCTATTACTAGCTCTTTACCCCGAGCCTAATTAGTTGTCTTGGTGGTTGTAACTTAAGCAAGCAGAGAGATTTCCGGAGAGAAAATCCTTCCACTTCTTGTAATTTTACTGGTCCCTGCAATATTGACAATATTGGGATCAACTTATTCACTTTCTTCATCGGACAACTCTTGCTTAACGCCATGGTAATATATGTCAAACCCATAATGCCACGGAATAGCCTTCTCCGAGGAATATGGGACAGGTCCGGGTGTTGTAATAACCAAAGGAGCAGCTTTCATATTGGAAGTAATCCTTATAGGACCTTTGGAAAGGATCCTAAAAGGATTACCGAAGATAACTGACAAATCTTGGCATAAATTCAGAATCTTCTCAATCAAAATCACATATTCATCCATCAGACATTGAACACCTTTCTTCAACAACCGTAGTCGTTTGGTGGGACCGCGCAGTAATAACATCCTTCAACACAGCCCATAAATAAATCAGCATGTAAGAGATTATTCTCGATTGTAGAGAGGGGAGTAACCATATCATTGACAAAGGTAATGTACATCACATCTTCAACAGCACGTATGTCCTTGTCATGCTTGGGCATAGGTGCGATAATCACATTTGGAGTCTCTGGAGGATCAAACTCAATTTCTTTATTATCGATCATGTCCTGAATCTTGCTCTTCAGAGCCCACCAATTGTTGGTTTCATGACCAGGACTATTTGAATGATAAGCACAGCTCACCTTAGGATTATACTTTGGAGAAGAGGTGTTGGGATTCTGAGGAGGATCCCGCAGTGAAATGAGTTTAGCCTTCAACAAATGTTGTAACGCATGAGATAAAGGCATGCCAATTTTAGTAAACGGCCTCGGTGGAGTATCTGGTCTTCGTCGGTTAACCTGCTGTTGTTGTTGAATAGGCACCAGATTGGAAATTAACACTGCTCCCACAGATTGATGGCAACTACTTTTACTATGGCTCTTTTGGACATAGACAACATTGACTTCCTTTTTACCTCCAAATGGCTTCTTCACAGCACTAGAAGATGCAGCCATCGGGATCTTCCCACTTTTAATACCACTTTCTATTCTTTCCCTAGTCAAAATCATCTCTGTAAACCTATACGACGAGCTTCCGATCAATAGATTAAAGAACAGGCATGTCAGAGTGCCCATGAACATATCCACCATTTATCGATCAGTCAAGGGAGGTTGCACCCTTCCAGCCAAGTCCCTCCATTTATGTGCATATTTCTTGAACCTTCATTAGAGCCCATGGACATATTCTGCAGTTGCACTCGGGTTGGTTCCAGGTCAGTGTTATATTGATACTGCTTATAAAAAGCAGCAGCCAAGTCTTCCCGGGTGTGAATGTTGGTTCCCTCTAGCTGATAAACCCATTCCAAATTAGTGCCAGCCAAACTTTCTTGGAAGAAATGGGCCCACAATTTCTGGTTAACAGTGCGAGGTTGTATCTTCCGAACATATGACCTCAAATAGAGCTTAGGACCAGAGACCCCATTGTACTTAGCAAAGACAGGGACCTTGAACTTATGTGGGATGACCACCCCCAGAACCAGACCTAAATCACCAAAATCAAATCCAGGCACCTTCTGGACTTCCATAGCCTCGACTATGTCCTCCAACTGCTTATATCTGTCATCCGTAGGAGGAAACTGTTCGTCAAAAAAGTATTCATTTTCAGGAGTATTCTCATAACCCTGATTGTTCTTGCCTTCATTCTGGATGATTTTACCATCTTCACCATGGTTGTCATCTTCTTCAGAGGAGATATCTTCAACTTGGACAGGTTGAGCAGGACCTTTGAACCTTCTTCCCATATTGAGGACAGCAGTCGGCTTCTTGGTCTTCTTTTTTTGGCGACGAAAGCCAACAACTCTTTATGTCCCTGTTCCAAATTCATGAGAGTTTCTTGGAATTGGGCATGTTGAGCCTGGATATCCTTAACAGTTTGTTCGGGGCCATTTTTCTGCTGAAATAAACAGCGAGAAAATGAGAAACCTGTACGAAAAACCTATTATGCGATGATGCATGCTATGTAAATGCAATGATTTCAAGGACTTCATGATATTTAAATTTACTAACTAGGAGGAAACAAGAAACAAAGATTTTATTAGCAAAGTTCAAATTACAACTTCATTTTAGGCTTATAATGACAACAAAAGCTCTTAAAGAGACAATAAAATGAACTCCTAAAATCTAAGAATAAAGTCTCCCATGGACGCTTCCTCTTTGTGCTGATGTAAGCATTAAGACTCTGCTCCTTGTGCAGTTTCTTTTTGAGCTCTAAAACTTTCTTCTCACTTGCATAGAATTGAGTCTCAAAGTTGTCCCGCTCTTTCTTCAGTTGAATCCAAGACTTCTTCAATTCTTCAAGGTCAGTAGGCATGTTTAGATGGAGGATGGTGCGAGAAAAGTCTCCTTCGACAAGAGGCTCTATTGTTCCCTAAAATTTTCCCTCCCTCTTCATCAAGATATCTCTCACAAAAGTTCTCAAATGCCCAAAGATTCTCAAGAGCTGATCAGATAAGCTCACCTCCTAATCACTGGTGTTAGAACATAGTTTGATTCTACAACCCTTGATTAGAGTTTTGATGATAACAAATACAAAGAATAAATAAATAAAAAATAGATATACAAAGAAAAAATATGCACCTTAAAAATATGTTTTATGTATGCAGAAGTTCTGATGGGAACAACATCAGAAGATAAGCTAAAGTATTACACGCTGAAGCAAAACAGTTTTTACGCTGAAGATTGATGACCAGAATCTGCACTTAAATAAGTAAACTCTGACTCTGAACAAAGACATATCAACCAAGTCATTAACATTCTGAAGTATCATCAGCAGTTAAAGCAAAGAAGACTCTGAAGTGTTACTGTACATTCAAGACAGAATTAATGCCAACGGCTTTCTTCAGACAAGATCTTCTACAAAAGGAAAGTGTGTTATTAACATTAAACTTGCTTTATAGACAACGTCATTATTTTGTCTATATAAACAAGTCTGCTTGCAAAGAAGCACATACATACGCACACATCAATTTGTAGAGAATTCCAAATAACGCATATTCAAGCTCTAGCAAATTTATTCTTCATTCTAAGCTTAACCTGTGTAATTATCACAATTGTGATAAACTGTTTTGTTAGAAAACAACAACACATTCTTGTTCAATTATTTGTAAAAGATTTCCTAGAGATTAACCGGTTTGTGGTTGTACTCAAGAAGACTTTAACAGTTGTTAAAGTAGCTCTTGTAATCTTTTGAGATTAGTGGATTAAGACCTCGTTGGAGAGAGGCGAAATCACCTTGACGGGTGGACTGGAGTAGTTTGAGATCAAACGAACCAGGATAAAAATACTCTGTCATTAAGCTGTTTTCGATCCAAGTTTTCAATTCAACCCCCCTTCTTGTGTTTTTCACATCTTCAATTGGTATCAAAGCGCCTGGTTCTGAGCTTAAACACTTAACCGTGTCAGTACAAGATCCAGGGTAATAAAAACACTATGGAAGGACCAAGTCAAAACATCAGCAATGACAACAATGAATAAAGGGACAGATTCAGTGGCAAACCTACAGTCTTTGATGGAGAGAACTTTGACTACTGGAAAGATAAAATTGAGAGTTTCTTTCTGGCCCATGATGCTGATCTGTGGGACATGGTGACTAATGGATACACACACCCAGTGGATGGACGTGGTCAGAAGATAGACAGGAAAATGATGTCTGATCAGCAAAAGCGTGAATTCATAAATCACCACAAGGCCAGAACAATTCTTCTCAGCGCCATCTCATATTCAGAATATGAGAAAATATCAAACAGAGAAATTGCCAAGAATATGTTTGAATCTCTGAGAATGACGCATGAAGGCAACATTCAAGTCAAAGAAACCAAAGCCCTTGCGCTCATTCAGAAGTATGAGGCATTCAAGATGGAAGATAGTGAGTCAACATAAACTATGTTTTCAAGATTTCAAATTCTTGTTGCTGGTCTAAAAGTTCTTAACAAAGGGTATTCCACTGCTGATCATGTTAAGAAGATCATCAGAAGCTTGCCAAAACAATGGAGCCCAATGGTCACAACGCTTAAACTAGCCAAGGATCTCAAAAAAATCTCTCTGGAGGAACTTGTCAGCTCCCTCAGAAGTCACGAGATAGAGCTAGAAGAAGACGAACCTCAAAAGCAAGGTAAGCCATTAGCTTTAAAATCTAACAGAAAATATGACTCCAAAGTTTTGCAGGCTGTAGAAGAATCCTCTGATGGATCCTCATCAGAACAAGATGAACTGTCACTCCTCTCCAGAAGGGTGAATCAACTACGGAAGCAGAGGCAAAGAAAGTTAAGGAATCCCAGAAGATCATAAAATCAGAATGAATCTTCATCCAGATACAGAAGATCATAAAATCAGAATGAATCTTCATCCAGATACAAAAGGTCAGAATCCTCCTATGGACACATAAGATCTGAAGGCTCTTCAGGATACAAAAAGCCAAACAACAAAGACATCATCTTCTATGAATGTAATGAGAAAGGGCACTACAAAAGTGACTACCCAAAGCTTCAGAAGGAGAAGCCCAAGAAGAAGTTTATCTAGGAAAAGAAGAAAAGCCTCATGGCTACATGGGATGATTCTGACACATCTGAAGCTGACTCAGAATCAGAAGATGAAAGAGAAAACATAGCTCTCATGGCAAACGTATCAGAAGACAGTGAAGCTTCTGGCTCAGACTCAGAATCAGACACTGAAGAGGTATTCCCTGACTTTACTATAAACTTTACTAAGGTTGAACTTGCTGAAAGCCTTAATGAAATTCTGGAAAGATATCAGCAGATCAGAGTCTAATTCAGAAACCTGAAAAGGAATCTTTCTTCTGACTCTGATAAGACTGAGAGTCTCAGATTGGAGAATTCTGAGTTAAAAGAAAAAATTTCAAAATTAGAAAACCAGTTGAAAAACTCCCAGAAGGAAACAATCCCTGAAACTCCCAACAATGCTGATGAGATCATCAAAGAGTATGATCACAACTTTCAGAAGTTTCTAGCTAAAAACATAGACAGAAGTGTTGTACCCCAAAATTTTCCCTCCCATATTTCTCAAGACATGTTAAGAATAATCTCCAAGTGGCTCAAATTGCTCAAGAGTTGGACAGTCAAATCACCTCCTAAGGCAGTCAATTCAAAATTAGGGTTTTGTGTTGCTTCAAGGTCCTTGCATCCAAATGACCTCAAGTGCTTACCAATGTCCTAATATGTTCTTAAGTTCATCCATGTCAAATTTCAAGCCTTGCAGAGGAATTTTGGTCAGTCAATTGCTCAAGAGGTCCAAAAATCGATTGTGCTAGGGCAAAAGTCAACTGTGACCTACAAATAGTCAAACCTCAAGATTTTTTTGTCAACATTCTCATTTTGAAGGATAATTCATCATTTGATCAAGGGTTGATCATGATTCATCAAGGATTGCTCAAGATTCATCAAGATTCAAAAGTTTCTAAATTAAGGTTTTGCAGGAAAAGTCAACTCAACTTTGACCAAGCATAACTTTCTCATACTTTATGAGAAATGACCCATACAAAGCTCATTTTTAATAGGATGAAATTTCCTAAAATCCATCTTCATAAAAAGTTACAAATTTGGACATTATAGGTTATTTTTGAAAGTCAACAAAAACACATTTTTTTCCAAAGCTTATAACTTGAGCATGGAATATCAAAATGATATGAGGGAGATTCTTTCCATGATTTCTTGTCTCCTCATTCTCCTCTATAAATAGAGAGCCACACAAGCTTGAAAGACACGAAAATCCTCTCTAAACAGCTCTCAAAAAGCTCTTCAAAAAGTTCTCTAAAAGCTCTTCAAAAAGCTCTCCAGAAATCAAAGAATTGATGCAAGTCATATCTCGAGGTTTCGGCCTCTCGCCATTGACATCAAGCCTCAAACCATCCTCTTGAAGTCCTCATGAGTCTTACAAGGCCCAAGAGAAATCCATCACACGCCTAGCACGCCCACCGGTTTGGTAAAGTTTTAAATTTCGAATCTCTAATTTTAATCATATTTTATGGTATGCTAACGTTTGTTTGAGTTTATATAGAATAGTTATGGATGGTTGAATCATAGGTTCCACACAAGAATAAAAAAACACCATAGTTAGAGCATGAAGCTTTCGAAGATCCGAGCTCAGGGATGCTTTCTGCACCCTCCAAAAAAAGGCCCAATTTCTCTACTTTCTCATATTTTATTTATTTGGTTTAGTTACTTTATTTTTACTTAATTAATTTACTAACCAATAACAAACTTTATTTTTATCAAAAAAATCACGAAAATATCATTTTGTCCAATTAAAATTAAGAACTTTATTTTTCTTTAATAAATTCCAATTAATTAATTAGGTTTTTAATTCTAGGAAACTTTAATTTCTTTTTGTAAATAAATAAGACTAATTAGAATTTAATAGGTTTAATCACTAATTTAACCATTCAATTTTCTTTATCAAATTAAATTATAACTTTTATTTTTGTTAATAAACATTAATTAATTGATTTAGAATTTTAATTAGAATAACTTTCACATTTTTGTAAATAATTAAAATTCAATTAGAATTAATCTAGGTTTTAATTACTAACATTAATTTTGATTTCTTTCTTAAAATACCAAAAGACCAAAAATAATTTATTTTTATTCATCAATTTAATTAATTTAATTTAGTAATTAATTTAGGCTTTAATTAGACAATAACTTTAATATATTTTTGTAAATAATAAAATTAATTTAGACATAATTAGGATTTATTAACATTGATCAATTTTATTTTCTTTCTTTAAATATCAAAAAACCAAAAAATATTTATTTTCATTAATTAATTAGTTTAATGTAGTTTAATAATTAACTTAGATAATTTATTTCTTAAAATTCAAAAGCAAACAAAAAAATCTTTTCTTTAACAAAAAGGGTCAAAACCCTAGAACTTTGCGCTCGATTTAATTTCCCGCACGCGTTTATTTATTTTTATCATATTAATGTACTTGCCTCTGGTTTGTAATAGCTTTTAATTAGGACATTGTTATCGCTTTATTTTATTTTCCACAATTTAAATTTCAAGGGTTGTTTTTGGCGATGTAAATACCCGACGCCTTGTAATAGTTTAGATTTAATTTCCGCAATTTAAATTCCTCAACTATACACTGTTAGATGTTTGATAATAGGGAATGCATGACAAGATCAAATGTATGAAATTAAAATCAACATAGCTCACCCATGACATGTATAAAGATAAAATTAACCGAAATAAAACACTCGCACATGCGCACTCTTAGGGTACACCTCACTTGGTTGCCTTCGAACGTGGTCATTAAGTATAGGAAGTTTTAGAGGTCGCCCTCTTGTCCAAAGATCATAAGTTGCCTCGAAACGGTTGCCTCAAAAAAATTATCTAAGACATTAGGGTTACCGCTAAGGCGTCCTAACATTGCTTTAGTGACCACACGTCCCTTAATCGAATTGACCCGAAAACTCCAACGACGATGCTACCTACTCCTCAATAGTGGGATAGCATTGCCTAAAGGACATTTGTACAGATTAATTCCTTTTTCGAGTAGGTAGATGGTTCTTAAAGTTCTTGCTCATTTTAAAACAAAACAAAACTTTTCGCACTTACACTCCTTTCAAACAAAAAATTCTTTCAAACCCACAAACACAAAGAAAAGCAAATTTTGAAAACACTTTGAGCAAGTACCTAAGAGCCCGTGGATAACCACGGATAGAAAGGGTGCTAACACCTTCCCTTTCTATAATCTACCTCCCGAACCCGAGAAACATCTCGAAAAAAGGAATTTTTCTATGCTTTTTTTCTTTCCTTGTTGGATAAAATAAAAGATGGTGGCGACTCTTGCTTACCGCGCCATTTTGCGAAAGAAACGCAAAACGCAAACTAGCATATCCAAAACAGTCAGTTCTCTCCCACCGTATCACAGAACTGGCGACTCTGCTGGAGAAATCTATAAGTGAGGTGTACCTTAGGATTAGATCACTGTTGTTTTCAATTGTTTGCTTTGTATGATTTATCTTTGTGGGCTTGTATCGGAGTTTCTATAGATCCTAACCCGGATCTGGGGGATACCCTTTAGGTAAGTAGCAATAAACTGTGAGGGAACTGTCCGGCATAGACCGACACGGTTGAAGCAGTAGCTACATTGGTGTGGCACTTTAGTCTGTACCGATATCCCTTGTGTTGGAACGAGGAGAATATGGGTCTTCTAAGGGGTCATTAAGCACCAACTGACCTTAGAACCTTAAATTGACCAACTTGGCCATAGAACAGTAGCAATATGCTACACTCATTGAGACTAAACTCTCGCGATGATTCCGACCGCAAGAAAAGGGTGCTAAAATGGAATTATGACCGATTGAGGGTAGTCAGTGATATTGAGATCCTCTAGAACACGGTTACTATTTTTAGGACAGGTTTGAACCAACTAAACTGAAAGAGGGTAATACCTAAACTCCATGCCAACCTAAACTTAAGGCTATTTGTGTGACTTGTGTGCCTTCAAACTTGAACTACTTGCACATTCTTGTTATCTGACAACATGAGTTCCTTGCAGGTTTTGTTTACAGTCCTTATCCAATAATTTGGATTTATTGCAGGGTTTACTTACATCACTTCACACTTTTCTTAAACGCATAGCATACACATCATAACATCATGCCTTAACATTTCCTTAACCATTTCAAGGATCTCAAGGGTTTGTGATGCAGGTTATGGTAAATCAAATATCTAGCAAAGGGAAAAGGGGATTTATTTTCCTCTAGCCAAGGTTGTCTAGAAATCAAAACATAATAACTTGAGTCAGGGGCTATGATCCACTCGATATGGTGAGCTTGACTCTTGAAGAAGGACTCTTAACAACACGAAGTTTCTTCAATCAAAGCTGCGAAATTCAAATTCTAACAAGTTTCTTGTTTACCCCACGAGATCCTTGAAAAACATTGCATACATATATCATACATATCATTGCATAACAGGTCTCCCAATACAGGTCTCATGTTCTCGCTGTTTATTTCAGCAATGGCTTTCCAACCAGACAACCAAGATCTTCAAACTCGAGAAGCTCAGTTCAGGGACGTATTCCTAAACCTATCCAAGGGGCAGGAAGAGTTGAAAACACTCCTCGTGGGGAACTTGGTCAAGAAAAGTCCTGAAGACAATAAGGACGATTGGCTGGAACAACTGCAAGCTGAGTTAAGTACCATGAAAACCCAGATTCTGGGGCAGATGGCTCTTATCCAAGCCTTAGCTCGGGAGCAAGAAGAGCTGAGAGCCATTATCAACCAGCTTCATCAAGACAGATACAACAACATGAAGCAAATAGTCAAGGCCGGGGATCAAGTCATTAATCAACTTTCGAGAAGTCAAAGGTTTGGTTTGATGAAGAATAGACCTCTCCAAGTTGCTACTACCTCACGGGTCCAACAACAACCTTGCCATAACCAACGGGTTGATCAGAGTAAGCCAAATATGCCCAGGAGGCAATTTACCAAGCTCAACATGTCGCTGTCTCAAGATTTACAACACCTGTTGAGATTGAATCTGGTGAAGTTAAGGGACTCTCCTAAGAATCCCAACATAGCCTCCCCAAGGTACAATCCTGATGCAAGGTGTGCATATCATTCCAACAGCCCGGGGCATGATACTAACATCTGTTGGGCGTTGAGCAACAAAATTTAAGACCTGATTGATGAAGGAGTATTGGAACTCACACAAGACGGTCAGATTGAATTCTTTTGCCATCCCCCCAAGGTTCTCCATTTGAAGTGACAAGTACTGAGACGAGAAGACTTTTTGTTCATTAGAATTTTCAAGTTGTAATTTTATTTTGATTGTTCGAACATTTATTCATGTCAGAATTTATTACTTTATTAATGAATTGCATATGTCTGTTTTGAATCAATCCATTTGTGTTCACTATATTCAAATTGAATTCATTTTTTGTGATGATCAACTCTCGAAAAAAAAATTCTAAGCCTTTAGAGGGAGGATGATGAAAATGATACCAAAATCTCTACAGTATGCTTTTGAACAGACCCTGCTGACGATGTACAGGCATTGTTTCAAATCCTAAACAGTGGAGTTATAAGGAAGATAATCCCTAGTCAACCCTTTTGAGCCAAAGAAGTTGGAGTTTTTCTTTTCACAAATTAAAACCCTTAATCACAACCTGGGGCAGGTTAGTTTCTCAGTTAATTCAGGTGCACAATAAATGGCTTTGAAGACGGCTTTTCAAAATAAAAGACAATGATGGTTCCCTATAATCATCAAGACAGGAAGTCATTATCTCTCGAAATAAAAAGCCCATTAAGTCAAAACCTTTGAAGGAGACTCAAGAAAAAAACTAGGTCATCCCGCTGGTTATAGTCACAAAAACGAACAGTTCAGGAAAAAGACAGGGATAATAAAATCAAAAAGAAAGAGACCCTACAAACTCTCAACAAAAAATGACCGCCTGTTCAAAATAAACTGTCAGTATCCGAACCATCACTGGTATATCAGAGCAAAGACTCAAACAAGATCTAATGCACGATTAGCTGAGTTTAGGATCGAAGAACATCACGAAGAACGGGTGGGTACAAATAAAATTTAAGCCTTTATCCTTTGTTTCTTAAACCGTGAACCAGACCGCGTTATAACCCTTAAAAAGTCCTAGCTGAAGCATGGGTTAGTTCGAAAGCATACCGTTACAAAAGGTATCCGGACTCCTGTAGGGGTTGCTGTAAATCCTGAGTTGACATCACCTTTTACAAAAAAATTCGCTTGTTTTACTGAAAACTGCATTTTCAAAGAACTTCAAAATAGACATAAGCTTTGCATTCTTAAAATAACATTGTTTGCATATGACTATTTGTTCAAACAACAGAGAAATTCGCACGAGGAATATCTAGGGAACAAAAAACCTTCTCAATAAAAGGATCACCTCAAGTGGAAAAAACACTTCCAACCAAAGGGCACGACATGATCATTGTCCATCATCTGGGGCAGTCAAGTCAAGATTCAAGGAATCTCTCAAAGATGCCGAATAGCCAGGGGAAAATATTCATCTGAATTACTTGAGGCATTGGACATAAATTCCAGCAACGAACCTTGCATGATTAAACAAAGATCTTCTGGTAGTGTGGCAACACAACACTACCGACAGTGACACCTCCCTACATCCTGAGAGCGTGGACATAGTCAAAAAGTACTACGCATAATCAAAGAACCGCTAGGTTGACTGGCCTAGGCAAAAATAAGGGCTTCCCAGCGAACCAAAAGGGTTCGGGAAAAAAAATTAGGGATAAAAATGGAAAAAATCTATACACCCGGCAAGTCGAAAACCTGAAAAGGCGGCTTGGGCAAAAAAGGATATCCCGATGGACTGAAAACCCGAAAGGGCGGTCCAGGCAAAAATTAGGGATCAAAGCGTATGACTATGTCCCATCACCTCGTCACTTTCCTACCAGAAGAATACTTGTCATTTCGATCGAGATACCAAGCACTTCATAGGTGGGGATAATACTCGATCCACAGGGCCTCTGCATGCACCTTCTCCCGCATAAACAGGGGCAATAAGAATTGTCCGAGTTGTATGGTTGCTTGTTCACCAGGTACAAAGGTAGATTCAGCTGAAGAATATGGCTAAGATACTTTCACTCCCCTCAAAGTAAGACAGTAATGGTAGTTCTCTCAGTTGAGACTTACAACCATGAACGAATACGCAATACTCTCCCCAAGAAGAGTTAATCTACCATCAGCCCTAAAAAGGCTTGGTATCCCCAGAAGGTCTTAATATTCCCCAGCGAAGTATAAGAATATTCCTCAGCAAGTATAAGAGTGTCCCCGACAGTCTTAATATTCCTCAACGGAAGTATAAGAGTGTTCCCCGGCAGAATACAAGATACCCCCCAGTGGAGTCAATATTTCCCCAACATGGTCGGAAAAAGCTTCCCCAACGAGTTAAAGCATCATCCCCAGTAGACTCTGGAAATTTATCCCCAGCGGAGTACAAAAATAAATCTCCCCAACCAAGTTCAAAGGATCATTCCCAGCAGAACTCAGAAGTTTATCCCCACAAAAATCTAACAGGGTTATCCCCAGCAAGTTGCAATTGAAAGATCATCCCCAACGGAGTTCTTTCCTTTGACAAGCAGGAATTTAATCCTCAACATATTTAATATCACCAGCAACGGTAATCCATCACCAGCGGAGTTTATCGTTGAAATCCCCAGCGGAGCTTATCAGCAGAATCCCCAGCGGAGTTTATCGTTAAAATCCTCAGCAGGACATCTCTCCCCCATAGAGTAATTCCCCTTGGAGTAATCTCTTCATCAGTTTATTCCCCAACGAAGTTCTTCTCTCCTGCAAGTTTATCATCTTCGTTCATCATCCCCAGCGGAAACGAAGAATTCAACTCTATTCTCCAGCAGCTATCCGGGATTTATTTTCCCCAGCTAAAACATTACATTTCCATACATCATGATACATGCATATACGCATCATATCACACAATCTCATTTATTTTGAGAACATCATTTCCTGATCCATATCATGCATTGCATATGACTGACCTTTACCTTTCAGGAAAGATACAGTTAAAGTTCTCAGTTACATCGAAGACCTGACCGGTTCTTAAATCTAAATTGAATTATCCTCGGTTGAATTTTAGATAAGGTTTTCAATCTCGACAGTTTCCCTACGTCAAAGCGTGGACGACTGTTATAACCTCAACGGTATACTACGTTGAACACTAGCCAGTTCCTAGATCTTGATGTTTTCCTCCGTCAAAGTGTGGACGAGTTCTACAATCTCAACGGTATACTACGTTGAAGACCAGACAGTTCCTAGATCTTGATGAAGATGTTTCCCTATGTCATAGTGTGGACGAGTGCTATAACCTTAACAGTATACTATGTTGAGCACTAGTCAGTTCCTAGATCTTGATGTTTTCCTCCGTCAAAGTGTGGACGAGTTCTACAATCTCAACGGTATACTACGTTGAAGACCAGACAGTTCCTAGATCTTGATGAAGATGTTTCCCTATGTCATAGTGTGGACGAGTGCTATAATCTCAACGATATACTATGTTGAATACTAGTCAGTTCCTAGATCTTGATGTTTTCCTCCGTCAAAGTGTGGACGAGTTCTACAATCTCAACGGTATACTACGTTGAAGACCAGACAATTCCTAGATCTTGATGAAGATGTTTCCCTACGTCAAAGTGTGGACGAGTGTTATAACCTCAACGGTATACTACGTTGAGCACTAGTCAGTTCCTATATCTTTATGTTTTCCTCCGTCAAAGTGTGGACGAGTTCTACAATCTCAATGGTATATTACGTTGAAGACCAGACAGTTCCTAGATCTTGATGAAGATGTTTCCCTACGTCAAAGTGAGGACGAGTGCTATAACCTCAACGGTATACTACGTTGAGCACTAGTCAGTTCCTAGATCTTGATGTTTTCCTCCGTCAAAGTGTGGACGAGTTCTACAATCTCAACGGTATACTACGTTGAAGACCAGACAGTTCCTAGATCTTGATGAAGATGTTTCCCTACGTCATAGTGTGGACGGGTGCTATAACCTCAACGGTATACTACGTTGAGCACTAGTCAGTTCCTAGATCTTGATGTTTTCCTCCGTCATAGTGTGGACGAGTTTTGTAATTTCAACAGTATACTACGTTGAAGACGAGACACTTCCTAGATCTTGATGAAGATGTTTCCCTACGTCATAGTGTGGACGAGTGCTATAACCTCAACGGTATACTACGTTGAACACTAGTCAGTTCTTAGATCTTGATGTTTTCCTCCGTCAAAGTGTGGACGAGTTCTACAATCTCAATGGTATACTACGTTGAAGACCAGACAGTTCCTAGATCTTGATGAAGATGTTTTCCCCCAATTGAATTATGGACAGGTTCTTAAGACTCAACCGAGGCATTCTCTCAGTTGAAGTACAGGCAAGTTCCTAAATCTCAACAAAAGTTAGGCTTCCCCAGCGGAATCTTCTACAACAACAGGTATGCAAGTTCTCGCTAAAGAATATCTTATGCGATCGACACTCTTTCAGATGGCATCTGTAAGCCCATCCTCCTACCAACAATCTCCAAATGGCATCTATAAGCCTATTCCCGACATCATAATGCTGATACTACACCATGCGAGTGCAAATTTCTGGGCACTCTAGTGTTCAATTATCTTCCACCTTCGGATCACGAAAGGCTCGAAAGCCAATCTATATCGTCAGGTTTAAGAAAATTGAACAGGGGCAACTGTTGTACCCCAAAATTTTCCCTCCCATATTTCTCAAGACATGTCAAGAATAATCTCCAAGTGGCTCAAATTGCTCAAGAGTTGGTCAGTCAAATCACCTCCTAAGGCAGTCAATTCAAAATTAGGGTTTTGTGTTGCTTCAAGGTCCTTGCATCCAAATGACCTCAAGTGCTTCCCAATGTCCTAATATGTTCTTAAGTTCATCTATGTCAAATTTCAAGCCTTGCAGAGGAAGTTTGGTAAGTCAATTGCTCAAGAGGTCCAAAAATCGAATGTGCTAGGGCAAAAGTCAACTGTGACCTACAAATAGTCAAACCTCAAGATTTTTTGTCAACATTATAATTTTGAAGGATAATTCATCATTTGATCAAGGGTTGATCATTATTCATCAAGGATTGCTCAAGATTCATCAAGATTCAAAAGTTGCTAAATTAGGGTTTTACAGGAAAAGTCAACTCAACTTTGACCAAGCATAACTTTCTCATACTTTATGAGAAATGACCCATCCAAATATCATTTTGAAAAGGATGCAATTTCCTAAAATCCATCTGCATACCCCAAGATCAAGAAATGCACTCACAAAAAGTTACAAATTTGGACATTATAGGTCATTTTTGAAAGTTAACAAAAACACCTTTTTTGCCAAACCTTATAACTTGAGCATGGAATATCAAAATGCGATGACACCAAAATGGTTGGTTATATGACATCTCAAGGTTTCTAAAAAGTCCAAGAACACATCCAAACGTTCAAAATTGAAGAAGTTATGCATTGTTGAAGTTGGGCATTTTTCCAAAATTGCCAAAAGTCAACTATCCCCAAAACTTCAAATTTTGACAAAAGGGCCCACTTTTTTCCACTTGATTTGATCTTTTCACACTACAAACGTGTCATATCTTCAGTCTTGTGTCCATTCATTAATTTTTCTATTTTATTTGATTTTTATTGAATTAATTCATTTTAAATCAATTTAAATCCAAATAAAACCTAAATATTGATAACTTGGTATCTTTTTTATTGATACGGGTCTTTATTATCATCATGGACAAAATCAAAATCGAATCAAGCCATATCATGCATAAAATATTGGATTTGGAATGAAATTGGAAGGTTTAATAATGGAGAATCATTAAATATGGTATTTTTTTCAAATCTTGATCATGGTCTTAAAACACAACATTATGAGGGAGATTCTTTCCATGATTTCTTGTCTCCTCATTCTCCTCTATAAATAGAGAGCCACACAAGCTTGAAAGACACGAAAATCCTCTCTAAACAGCTCTCAAAAAGCTCTTCAAAAAGTTCTCTAAAAGCTCTTCAAAAAGCTCTCCAGAAATCAAAGAATTGGTGCAAGTCATATCTCGAGGTTTCGGCCTCTCGCCATTGACATCAAGCCTCAAACCATCCTCTTGAAGTCCTCATGAGTCTTACAAGGCCCAAGAGCAATCCATCACACGCCTAGCACGCCCACCGGTTTGGTAAAGTTTTAAATTTCGAATCTCTAATTTTAATCATATTTTATGGTATGCTAACGTTTGTTTGAGTTTATATAGAACAGTTATGGATGGTTGAATCATAGGTTCCACACAAGAATCAAAAAACACCATAGGTAGAGCATGAAGCTTTCGAAGATCCGAGCTCAGGGATGCTTTCTGCACCCTCCAAAAAAAGGCCCAATTTCTCTACTTTCTCATATTTTATTTATTTGGTTTAGTTACTTTATTTTTACTTAATTAATTTACTAACCAATAACAAACTTTCTTTTTATCAAAAAAATCACAAAAATATCATTTTGTCCAATTAAAATTAAGAACTTTATTTTTCTTTAATAAATTCCGATTAATTAATTAGGTTTTTAATTCTAGGAAACTTTAATTTCTTTTTGTAAATAAATAAGACTAATTAGAATTTAATAGGTTTAATCACTAATTTAACCATTCCATTTTCTTTCTTTAAATAACTAAAAATCCAAAAATAACCTTTTTTTTTTCATTTAATTAATTAATTTAATTTAATGTAGTGATTAATTTAGATTTATTTCTTTCTTAAAATATAAAAAAAAAACACAAAACATTTTCTTTATCAAATTAAATTCTAACTTTTATTTTTGTTAATAAACATTAATTAATTGATTTAGAATTTTAATTAGAATAACTTTCACATTTTTGTAAATAATTAAAATTCAATTAGAATTAATCTAGGTTTTAATTACTAACATTAATTTTGATTTCTTTCTTAAAATACCAAAAGACCAAAAATAATTTATTTTTATTCATCAATTTAATTAATTTAATTTAGTAATTAATTTAGGCTTTAATTAGACAATAACTTTAATATATTTTTGTAAATAATAAAATTAATTTAGACATAATTAGGATTTATTAACATTGATCAATTTTATTTTCTTTCTTTAAATATCAAAAAACCAAAAAATATTTATTTTCATTAATTAATTAGTTTAATGTAGTTTAATAATTAACTTAGATAATTTATTTCTTAAAATTCAAAAGCAAACAAAAAAATCTTTTCTTTAACAAAAAGGGTCAAAACCCTAGAACTTTGCGCTCGATTTAATTTCCCGCATGCGTTTGTTTATTTTTATCATATTAATGTACTTGCCTCCGGTTTGTAATAGCTTTTAATTAGGACATTGTTATCGCTTTATTTTATTTTCCGCAATTTAAATTTCAAGGGTTGTTTTTGGCGATGTAAATACCCGACACCTTGTAATAGTTTAGATTTAATTTCCGCAACTATACACTGTTAGATGTTTGATAATAGGGAATTCATGACAAGATCAAATGTATGAACTTAAAATCAACATAGCTCACCCATGACATGTATAAAGATAAAATTAACCGAAATAAAACACTCTCACATGCGCACTCTTAGGGTACACCTCACTTGGTTGCCTTCGAATGTGGTCATTAAGTATAGGAAGTTTTAGAGGTCGCCCTCTTGTCCAAAGATCATAAGTTGCCTCGAAACGGTTGCCTCGGAAAAATGATCTAAGACATTAGGGTTACCGCTAAGGTGTCCTAACATTGCTTTAGTGACCACACGTCCCTTAATCGAATTGACCCGAAAACTCCAACGACGATGCTACCTACTCCTCAATAGTGGGATAGCATTGCCTAAAGGACATTTGTACAGATTAATTCCTTTTTCGAGTAGGTAGATGGTTCTTAAAGTACTTGCTCATTTTAAAACAAAACAAAACTTTTCGCACTTACACTCCTTTCAAACAAAAACTTCTTTCAAACCCACAAACACAAAGAAAAGCAAATTTTGAAAACACTTTGAGCAAGTACCTAAGAGCCCGTGGATAACCACGGATAGAAAGGGTACTAACACCTTCCCTTTCTATAATCTACCTCCCAAACCCGAGAAACATCTCGAAAAAAGGAATTTTTCTGTGCTTTTTTCCTTTCCTTGTTGGATAAAATAAAAGACGGTGGCGACTCTTGCTTACCGCGACATTTTGCGAAAACAAACGCAAAACGCAAACCAGCATATCCAAAATAGTCAGTTCTCTCCCACCGTATCACAAGAAGCAAGATGGCTTCAATGATCTATGGAGTTATCAGAAATGGAAGAAAAGGGATAGGATATCAAGGTATAGTACCTACACCAAAAACTGCCACAGATTTAGTTATAAAACGCACTCCACTTGATTCACACTTTATATATGGGCACACACATAACATAAAATACACGAGTAGTGACTATTATGTCAAACCAAAATTCAATCAGAATTTTGGTAAAACTAACAAATCAGGACCCAAGAAAATGTGGGTACCTAAGGATAAAATCATACATGTGGCAGATATCTTTAGCAGCAAAGCAAAGACACCAATCATGGTACCTGGACTCTGGCTGCTCACGACACATGACGGGAAGAAGGCATATGTTCCAAAGCCTGGAACTTAAGCCTGGAGGCCACGTGGGCTTTGGAGGCAATCAGAGAGGAAAGATCATTGGCTCTGGAACAGTAGGTAATGGAAATCTTCCCTCTATAAGTAATGTTTTATTAGTTGATGGATTAATGCATAACCTGTTATCCATAAGTCAATTAAGTGATAACGATTATGATATAATCTTCAATCAAAATTCATGCAAAGCTGTTAGTCAGAAAGATGGGACTATCCTATTTAATCGAAAGAGGAAAAACAACATTTATAAAATCAAACTTTCTGAACTGAAAAGTCAGAATGTAAAATGTCTACTGTCTGTTAACAACGAGCAATGGATCTCGCACAGAAGATTGGGGCATGTTAGTATGATAAGAATATCTCAAATTAACAAACTCAATCTGGTCATAGAACTTCCTAACTTGAAGTTCAATTCAGATGCTTTGGGTGAAGCATGTCAGAAAGGCAAGTTTGCAAAACCTGCTTTCAAATCCAAAAATGTTGTTTCCACCTCTAAGCCATTAGAACTTCGGCATATTGACTTATTTGGACCAGTAAAAACTGCTCCAGTCAGTGGCAAGAAGTATGGGTTAGTAATCGTAGATGACTATAGCAGGTGGACATGGGTAAAGTTCTTAAGACACAAGGACGAGTCACACTCTGTGTTTGTTACCTTCTGCAACCAAGTACAGAATGAAAAGGATCTTAGATCATCAAAGTCAGAAGTGATCATGGTGGAGAATTTGAAAATAAATATTTTGAAATATTCTTTAATGAAAAAGGCATTTTGCATGATTTCTTTTGTCCTAGAACTCCCCAGCAAAATGGAGTTGTAGAACGAAAGAACAGAACATTGCAAGAAATGGCTAGAACCATGATCAACGAGACTAACGTTGCTAAGATCTTCTGGGTAGAGGCAATAAACACAACGTGTTACATTCAAAATAGAATCTCCACAAGACCTATTCTAGAAAAGACTCCATATGAATTGTGGAAGAACAGAAAGCCCAACATTTCTTATTTTCACCCATTTGGATGTACATGTTTTATTTTGAATACAAAAAATTATTTGAACAAGTTTGACTCTAAAGCACAACAGTGTATTATGTTAGGTACTCAGAACGCTCAAGAGGGTACAGAGTATACAATACAGAAACACTGATTGTTGAAGAGTCAATCAGTGTTAGGTTTGATGATAAACTTGACTCTCAAAAGTCAAAGCAGAATAAATTCCTTACAGGTATGGAAGTTGAACTCACAGGTTCTGAAGACAACTCATCATAGGCTCTCAATAGAGACACTCCCTCAACATCAGAAAGAGCCACTACAAGCAATCCAGCACCTTCTGTTGATCAACTCCAGAAAAGACCATCCAGAAGCAGCATTGATCACCCAGAAGAGACAATTTTGGGAAGGAAGGAAGATCCAATCACCACAAGATCAACCTTCAGAAACTCTGAAGAATCTCTCATGGGATTAATTTCTCTGATTGAACCAACAACAATTGATGAAGCACTTCTGGACAATGACTGGATTCTGGCAATGCAAGAGGAGCTAAATCAATTCACCAGAAATGACGTATGGGATCTGGTTCCCAAACCAAAAGGATTCAATGTCATTGGTACAAAATGGGTGTTCAGAAACAAACTGAACAAACAAGGTGAAATCATCAGAAACAAAGCACGACTGGTAGCACAAGGTTATAGTCAACAAGAGGGGATAGACTATACAGAAACCTTTGCTCCAGTCGCCAGGTTAGAATATATCATACTTTTAATATCATTTGCTGTCAATAAAGGCATCACTCTGTATCAGATGGATGTCAAAAGTGCATTCTTAAATGGCTATATAGAAGAAGAGGTATATGTGCACCAACCCCCTGGTTTTGAATGTTCCAAAAATCCATAATATGTTTTCAAACTAAAGAAGTCACTCTATGGTCTGAAACAAGCTCCCAGAGCTTGGTATGAAAGACTAAGTAACTTCCTGTTAGAAAAGGAATTCACCAGAGAGAAAGTGGACACAACTTTGTTCTGTAAGACAGTTAAGAATGACATATTAGTGTGTCAAATTTATGTTGATGACATCATATTTGCTAAATGTATGCAGGCAGAATTTGAGATGAGCCTGATGGGGGAACTAAAATTCTTTCTGGGCATTCAAATAAATCAAACTCCAGAAGGAACTTACATTCATCAGAGCAAATATGTCAGAGAACTTCTGAAGAAATTTGATCTCTCAGAATGTAAGCCCTCAAGGATTCCAATGCATCCCATGTGCATTCTGGAAAACGAAGAGGTAAGTAAAAAGGTAGAACAGAAGGTCTACAGAGGTATAATTGGTTCTCTTCTGTATCTGACGGCTTCAAGGCCTGAAATTCTATTCAGTGTTTGTATTTGTGCTAGATTCCAATCAGATCTTAGAGAATCTCACTAAATAGCAGTTAAGCAAATTTTCAAGTATCTGAAAGGTACTGCTAATCTGGGTTTGTTTTATAGAAAATCAAATGATTACAGCTTAGTAGGATACTGTGATGCTGATTTTGCTGGAGACAAAGTAGAACGTAAAAGCACTTCTGGAAGCTGCCAGTTTCTGGGAGAAAATATGATCTCATGGTCCAGCAAAAGACAATCCACAATAGCTCTATCAACAACAGAAGCTGAATACATAACAAGAGCTGGATGTAGCACGCAAATGCTCTGGATGAAAAGTCAACTTGAGGACTTCAATATATTTGAGAGTAACATCCCTATCCTCTGTGACAATACTTCTTCTATTTGTCTCAGTAAAAACCCTATTTTGAATTCTAGGGTTAAGCATATAGAAATAAAACATCATTTTATTAGGGACTATATTCAGAAAGGGATCCTTAATTTAAGATTCATTGAGACAGACCATCAATGGGCTGATGTATTTACAAAACCTCTTTCTGAAGATAGGTTTAACTTCATTCTGAAACATCTCAGCATGAAGCTCTGCCCAGAATAAACTGTTTTATTTACATATCTTAACCTTCAGACTTTTTGTTATTTTCTTTGAACTGCTGATCAACCTACTTTCAGAACTTTAGAAGTACAAATTGTATCAGAATCTATCCATGAAGATCTAAGCGTTTCATTTCAAGGATAGATGTGTGCTGTTCACGTAAGCAAACATTTGTCATCCATTCATCAGCTACCTTCTGAGGCTGAACACGCGTTCACTTTTCTGAAAGGTCAAAAGCACTGATTGGGTGCATTGAGACACATGTCATGGGTAACCGTTCCAATATCTTTCTGAATCCCCTAAAATCAACTGTCATTAATGCTTATAATCATTACTATTTATTTCTCTCTCTTGCAGTTTATGTTTTCAAAAATCTATTTAAACACAAATTTCACTCTTTACACTCTTTCACTTTTACTCTCTTAATACACTCTAATTGTTTTCTGTTTGCACTTTCAAAACCCTTTCAATTTCTTCTCAAATTTCTTGTGTGAACATGGCTTCCTCAAGCGTCCCAAATACCAGTACTCAGAGAACAAAATCTATGGAAAAATATGAAGAACCGTTCAGAACTCTTCTCACGCCCATTGACAACCTAGAAGTTCTTTCATAACTAATTATGGATTTTGAAAGTCTTCAAGAAAATGGATTCAATCTCTCTGAAGAGGTAAATGCTCAAGGATGGAACATGTATTTTGATCGTCTTCTAGGTCCAACGTTTCCAATTCTTATGAAAGAATTCTGGATTCATGCTTCATCCTCCAACCATCAAGTCACTTAGTATGTAATGGGGAAGAAGATAGTAATTATTGAAGACCTAATTACAAGACTGATAGGTTACAATGGTGGTGGGGTAAGGTGTATAGACATGGCTGAAAGATGTGCTGATGTTGCTTCAATTGCAAGCGAAATTTTCACTCTGGGTTTTCCCTCCAGCAAGATAAGGGATCTGAAGGATCATCACAAAATATGGGCTAAGATAATTCTGGGATGCATCAACCACAGGAAGCCAACCGACTCTCCTGATTACATAAACATTGATCAGTAATTTCTGATCTATTTTATCTCCAAGAAAACTAAGGTAAATCTTGCTCACTTTCTATTCAATCATCTGAGGACCAGTGTTAAAGAGACCAGAGAAGATGAGCGTACCAAAAGGGGCTGGATACCCCTTGGAAGACTCATATCAGATATTTTGACAGAGAATAGGCTGATAGAGCATCTAACAGAAGCACATGAAATCATCTCTCTAGAGGCAACTGCTGGGAAGCCTTTGAATGCAAAGAATATGAAAAAGATGAAAATTATTGAGAACATCAAGAAGGAACCCAACGTTACTTCCTTTGCAACCATTACTTCCAGAATAATTCCTCTGGATGATTTTCCTATGTTCTCAGATATTGATTCCAAGCTTGAGATTATTGTCAAATATTTGGATGCGTGCAAGGCAGATGGCACTGCACCAGGGTTAAATATCCAGTACTTGCAACAGGAAGCTCCAGAAGTTGTGTTGAAGAAGAACAAGAAAATAAAGGCAGCAGCAGAAGGATCACCCCAACGGACTCCAAAAGCTGCTAAAAAGAAAGGTAATCCTTATTCTGTTAATGTTTTAGAATCAATATCTTTATCAACATCTGGACCCTTACCTACCCAATCAGAAATTCCCACCCCACAAACATTTGATGATTTTGACATAGGGTTTGACCCCTCAGAAACTCTAAGTCTTAGAGAAACTCACTCCCTTCCTATCAATCCAAATACTGAATCAACTCAACCAGAACTTGCAAAAGTTCCGTCAGACATTGAATCTTTTGACCAAAATATTTCTGCTCCCACACCAAAAAATCCAAACTCTGAAACCACCTCAGAATCTCAACAACCAGATATTCCCCTATCTCCAAAACCAGAAATACAACTACCTCTATTTCCTCAACCAGATATTCCTCATCCACCATCTCCACAACCTGAACAATCACAACCAGAAGTTCAAACTTCTGAGATTCAACCTTCTGAGACCTGTGAACCAGAACCTCACCATCTTACATCCAACCAATCTGAAGAACCTACTTCAGATTCAGATACAATTCCTATTCCAGGAATCACTGAACCTCTGGCCATCCGTATGCCCCTCACCATCCTGGACATTCCATAAATTCCCTCTTCACTAGAATCAACTCCACCAAATTCCCCAACAAGTCCAATAATTATACCAGACTCTCCCACTCCCTCACCAAAGAGCAATCCAAATGATAACGATAAATTTGTCATTGACCTAACTGTTTTTTAACGTCTAGCTGCTATAACTCACAAAACTGCCATTCCAAAACCAAAACCATCTGAACCCTCACCAGATGTTGGTACTAGTTTATTGATGTTTGAAACAGAAATGCAGAAATGGATAACTCCCTTGAAGCAAGCTAGTCTTGAGATGACCAATTGATGACACACAAATATGTGATATTTCTGGCCTGATATACACCAAATATTTCTCATACTTTAGTTTAAATTAAATTATTTTATAAGTATTATGCAGGTATTTTTCTATTTTTGCAGATATGCACTGAGCCGAACACTTTTGAAGAAATGAAGAAAAAAGGGTGCAAAAAGTAGTAAAAGAGCCTAAGGAGAAGAAACCAGCCCAAAAGCCCATTACAAGTGTGAGCACGTGGCCCACAAGCATTAACGCCCTGACGACCGTCAAGAGGACGTGACGAACGTCACGCTCCTTGAAGACCAAGTGACGATAGTCACTTGCGTGTGACGAACATCACAGCTTACAACTCCACTTTTTCCTCATCCAACAGACAGAAACACGTTCAAAGCACAATCCAACAGTTCCTACATTCTCTCACCCACTCAGTCAAAAGAGCAAGGAACGTGACAAGTTAATGGCCCTATTATTTCTCAAAGGAAGAATTCAACTCTTCCTACATTCTCGAAAGCAAGGAATCAAGCAAGCACTATAAATAGAGCAAGAGACCACAGTAGAAAGGGTTCTTCTTTTTGGGCGAGAAAGTTTAGAGATTTCATTAAGCAAATATTATTTTCAGCAGAATATTATTTTTCAGCATTATTTTCTTTTCAGTATTATTTCATTTTCCGAGTTATTTCTTTCCAGCATTATTCTTCCAGCATTATTTTCATTCTGTACCGTTAAATATATTCTCCGATCGAAGCAAAGCCTACAATTTGTGCAGGAGTGCTTCTATATTCAGAGTTATTACCAGGTTTATGTTTAGAAATTCTTATTGCTTAATAATTAATATAATTATGTTTATCTGTCCTTTATATTATTCTGCAATTTGGTTTAATATTATGTCAGGCTAGAAATCTTATACCGGTATGTAAAGTCAATCAACCGAGGGAACGAGTAACTTAGTCGGGACTATTTTTACTACGAAACTTTCTTTTCTGGCCTAAGTTACTATTTTTCAAATCATTAAATTGTTTTGTTACGGAAGTAAAAAACAGATAGAGGTTAGGGTCAACAAAGCGGAAATTTGAGATCTTTTAACTGGATAGTAGTAATTAGGCATTGGCTTAAAATACAGCGGAAGCACTTTAAAGTTAATTAAGATTTTGTTTAGTTTCCAAAAAGTGTTTTTAACTCCTGCGGGATGGCGGAAGCGTACGTTAGGACTTAACTTCATAGCCTAGATCAACAAAACGACAGTGTGAGACGAGGGTTTTTAAACTAGATAGGTTTTTACTGAAAACTGTTTTGAAAATATAAAGACGCCCGACAGGTCGCTAGTTCCCGAGGTAAGACTAATGCATACTGGTAATTTAGTTCATTGATTATTAAAATACAACTTAATTTAGTGATTAGTTTCCCTACAACCCAAATCAAATATTCATTAGCTTTAGATTTACATAGTAACAATAGAAAATGGTAGATCGATTCATCAGTCTCTGTGGTTCGATATCTTTTAAAACTACTCGACAAGACTGTGCACTTGCAGTCCGAATCATTGGATACATAAGTACAAATCCCACGATCAAGTTTTTGGCGCCGTTTCCGGGGACTGATTTAAGTCGATATCGCTACTCTTTTGTTACGCAGTAGAGACTAGAGCAAAAACTTCTTTCTTTCTTTTCTATCTCTATTTCTTTTCTTTTATTTTCTAATTTTGTATGCCAAACACTCGTTCGCAAGACGAGCCGTTATACATACAAATTAACGATATCGAGCGTTATCTCAGACTTAGACGCCGCATTCAAGAGTACCATCTCTTGCATAACACTCAACCTCGTCAATCACTCAAACCTCCTATTTCTCCACCAACCGAAGAAATGGCTGTAAATCCTGCTCCGCGCCCACTCAAATCCTATGCCATACCCTCACAAGATGAACCACATAATAGCATTGTTGCCCCTCCGATCGAGGCTAACAACTTTGAACTGAAACCCTCTTTGTTATCCGCTGTGCAACAAAACCAGTTCTCTGGTGGGTCGATGGAAGACCCTAATCTTCATCTATCAATATTTCTACAGTACGCGGATACAATTAAGAATAATGGGGTCAGTCAAGAAGCAATAAGACTTCGTCTTTCCCCCTTCTCTCTAAGAGACAGAGCAAGAGCTTGGCTCCAATCTCTACCCGCAAACTCAGTCACTACATGGGATGAGCTGAAGAAAGTTTTTCTTGCGAGATATTTTCCACCAAGCAAAACAGCTATGCTAAGATCTCAGATAAGCGATTTTAGACAAAAGGAGAACGAATCCCTTTTCGATGCTTGGGAAAGATACAAAGATCTGATGAGACTATGCCCACATCATGGTCTGGAAGAATGGTTGATTATCCACACCTTCTATAATGGTCTCCTCTATAATACAAGATTAACAATAGACGCTGCCGCAGGTGGTGCACTTATGGACAAATCCTACACCGCTGCCTATGCTCTAATTGAAAGTATGGCCCAAAACCACTATCAGTGGGGAAGTGAAAGAGGACACGCAGACAAAGGTACTATAGAGAAAGCACCGACAAAAGGAGGAATGTATGAGATAAGCGACCTAGACAGTGTCCACGCTAAGGTAGATGCCCTCACCCTAAAAATTGATAATTTGACCGCAATACCTCCAGCCACCGTGGCTGCTGTAACTCCCAATTGCGAAATATGCAGAGTACCTGGACATATAGTCACATAATGTAAGATCTTGGCAGGAACTCCAGCTGACCAAGTGAATTATGCTCAAGGAAACCCTTACTCAAACACATACAACCCTGGATGGAAAAATCACCCAAATTTCTCATATAAAAACCCCAATGCGTTGTATGCTCCAAACCAAGCACCTGCCGTACCACCTGGATATCAGAAAGCTCCTGTAAATGCTCCTAGTGCACCTAAAAAATCAAACTTAGAACTGATGATGGAGAACTTCATAGCTACTCAAGCGCAAACAAATAAAGACGTCCAAAATCAAAACATACACACTAATGAGCAGATAAAACAATTAGAAAACAAAATAGATGCTTTGGCCACCCACAATAAAATGTTAGAAACCCAAATATCTCAAGTGGCTCAACAACAAGCACCTACAGCCGCACCGGCCGATACGTTTCCCGGTCAACCACAACCTAACCCAAAGGGGCATGCTCATGCCATCATATTAAGAAGTGGAACCGAGTTAGATGGACCGCCTGACCCAAGACTATCAAATCAAAGTATGTATCAAAAGGCTGAAACGTCAACTGAGAAGGAGAATCAATCAGAGAAACCGAAGGTAGACGAAGAAGATGAAGGAGGAGAGGCCAAAGAAAAAGAAAAACCTTATGTGCCTCCACCGCCTTATAAACCCCAAATCCCTTTTCCTGGTAGATTAGCCTAACCCAAGAACGTAGGGAAATTTAAAAAATTTGTAGAACTTCTGAAACAACTCAATATAACAATTCCTTTCACAGAAGCTATAACTCAAATGCCCTCCTATGCCAAATTCCTCAAGGAAATCTTATCTAACAAGAAAAAGCTAGAAGATAACGAAACGGTAACGCTTACAGCAGAATGTAGCGCGATTATCCAGAACAAGATGCCTCCTAAGCTGAAAGACCCTGGAAGTTTCTCTATACCATGCCATATATGTAAGTTTGTCATAGACAAAGCCCTGTGTGATCTAGGCGCTAGTATTAGCGTTATGCCTTTATCCATATGCAACAAACTGGAAATGGGTGAACTAAGACCGACAAAGATGTCAGTTCAATTAGCGGATCGCTCCGTCAAATACCCAGTGGGAATCTTAGAAAATGTTCCTGTACGAATAGGCCAATTTTACATCCCTACAGATTTCATAATCATGGACATTAGAGAAGACGAAAGCACACCTATCATCTTAGGAAGACCATTCTTAGCCACAACTGGAGCTATCATAGATGTAAAAAAGGGCAAACTAACCTTTGAAGTAGGTGGAGAGAAAGTCGAGTTTATTCTAACACAATTCTTACAAGTGCCCTCCATAGATGACACATGTTATCTGGTGGACATCGTTGACGAATGCGTAAGAGAAATTGAATGGGAACAAATACCTTGTTCCGAAACCATGAATATTCCCACACCTCTTATATTCAAAGATAACGAATGGTGTTCTGAATACCGAGACAACAATCTGAGTGAATGCTTAGCTCTGACACCCGATCACATGCCTTGTCCAAGAAAACTGGCATTGGATCTTAAGCCATTACCTAAGACCCTCAGATATGAATTCCTTGACACCAAGTTAAAGCGACCTGTAATTGTCAACGCGGACTTATGATAACAAGAAACAAACAAATTATTACAAGTCCTAAGAAAATATCCCTCCGCCTTAGGATACAACATTACATATCTCAAAGGAATAAGCCCTTCCATATGCATGCATCGTATTATGCTAGAGAACGACTGCAAATCTTCTAGAGAACATCAACGAAGAATTAACCCAATATGGAGCACCGTGGTTAAAGATGAATTTAAAAAAAAATTGAACGCTGGAATCATATACCCCATCTCCGATAGTCAATGGGTAAGCCCAGTCCACTGTGTACCAAAGAAAGGTGGTATAACGGTAACAACAAACAAAGCATGCGAAGCTGTAGCGGAACGAACTATAAGTGGAGCTAGAATGTGTATTGACTATAGGAAGCTAAACAAGGCCACCCGAAAGGACCATTTCCCTCTACCATTCATCGATCAAATGCTTGAATGATTAGCTAAGCACTCACATTACTGTTATCTAGACGGTTACTCCGGATTCTTTTAAATCCCTATTCACCCCGATGACCAAGAGAAAACAACATTCACATGTCCTTATGGAACTTTCGCCTACCGACGAATGCCGTTTGGGTTATGTAATGCTCCCGCCACGTTTCAGAGATGCATGATGGCAATCTTTGCTGATTTCATAGACAACATCACGGAGGTCTTTATGGACGACTTCTCTGTATGTGGAGAGAGTTTTGAAGATTGTCTGGTGAATTTGGAGAAAGTTTTGGAGAGATGCGTAAAAGTTAACCTCGTTCTGAATTGGGAAAAGTGCCACTTTATGGTCAAACAAGGAATCGTACTAGGACACGTTGTGTCCGAAAAGGGGATTAAAGTCGATAAAGCTAAGATCGAAGTCATAGAAAACTTGCAACCCCCTAAAACAGTAACAGAAATACGCAGTTTCTTAGGACACGCCGGTTTCTACCGACGATTCATCAAAGATTTCTCGCAAATATCAAAACCTCTAACCACCCTCCTTATGAAAGACGTTGAATTTGATTTTGATGACAAATGCCTAAAGGCATTTAACCAACTAAAAACAGCTCTTGTATCTGCACCAATCATGCAACCACCCGATTGGAGACTTCCATTTGAAATCATGTGTGATGCAAGTGATTACGCCGTAGGTGCAGTCCTGGGACAACAAAGAGATAAGAAGCTTCATGCGATATATTATGCTAGTAGAACCTTGGACCCTGCCCAGATGAATTATGCAACAACGGAAAAAGAACTTTTAGCCGTAGTCTTCGCACTAGACAAATTTCTCTCCTACCTCGTAGGCGCTAAAATAATCATCTATACAGACCACGCAGCTATTAGATATCTCTTAACCAAGCAAGACTCGAAGACGAGACTTTTGAGATGGATTCTGCTTCTACAAGAGTTCGATCTAGAAATTAAAGACAAAAAAGGTACCGAAAACGTGGTAGCCGACCATTTATCTCGAATGGAACAGCTGACACCAGAAGAAGTACCTATTAACGATGACTTCCCGTATGAACGTCTGATGGCTCAAATGGACGTAGGAGAAGCCAGACAAGAACCGCCTGAATCAAATCCAAATCAACTGATCTTAGGACTTGACATGCAAACTGCTAACCGCGACTCACGAGAACCACAAGACCAAATAAATAATGCTATACAAGAAGCCGTGGTCTCTATCCAAACCATACCATGGTATGCGGACATAGCAAATTACTTAGCTGCCAAAATCTTTCCCCCTGATATGACTTATCAACAGAAGAAGAAATTCTTTCACAATTTGAAACATTACTTTTGGGATGAACCTTTATTATTTAAGAGGAGTGCAGACGGTACTTTCCGAAGATGCGTCCCGGAAAACGAAATAGAAAGAATTATTTCTCATTGTCATGATGCCCCTTATGGAGGTCATGCAAACACATCAAAGACATGCGCCAAAATTTTGCAGTTTGGCTTCTACTGGCCAAATTTGTGGAAAGATGTGCACATAGCCATCCTAAACTGCGACCGATGCCAACGCACCGGAAATATATCCAGACGCGATGAGATGCCTCAGACTGGCATCCTACAAGTGGAAGTCTTTGATGTATGGGGAATCGACTTCATGGGACCATTTCCATCCTCATTCGAAAACAATTATATACTCGTGGCTGTAGATTACATTTCAAAATGGATTGAAGCAATAGCTTCTCCTACAAACGATACTAGAGTCGTGATTAAACTCTTCAAAACCATCATATTCCCAAGGTTTGGTGTACCCAAACAAGTTATTAGCGACGGTGGCTCCCACTTCATATCACGGATCTTTGATAAACTCCTAACCAAATATGGGGTGAGGCACCGCGTCGCAACACCATACCACCCCCAAACAAGCGGACAGGTGGAAGTCTCAAATCGAGAAATAAAACAAATACTGGAAAAAACGGTTGCCACCTCAAGGAAGGATTGGTCGGCTAAGTTACCTAACGCATTATGGGCCTGCAGAATGGCATTCAAGACACCGATAGGTACAACACCCTTTAAACTCATATATGGAAAATCATGCCACCTGCCAGTGGAAATTGAACACAAAGCTTACTGGGCGATTAAAACTTTAAACCTAAGCTACACTGTGGCAGGAGAGAAAAGGATCCTCGACATAAATGAATTAGAAGAACTAAGACTGGATGCATATGAAAATGCAAGGATCTATAAAGAAAGGACGAAAAAATGGCATGACAAACGTATCTCAAGGAAAAAATTCAATGAAGGAGATTTCGTACTCCTATTCAACTCTCGTCTGAAACTGTTCCCTGGAAAACTCCGTTCACGATGGTCTGGACCATTCGAAGTAACCAAAGTTTTCCCGAGTGGTGCCATAGAAATCAAAGGAAAATCCATGAATCCATTCTTAGTGAACGGCCAACGCCTAAAGCATTATTACAGCGTCGAAAATAAGGATTACACCGCGGGCTTAATGCTATTAGAGTTACCGCACCAACTTGAAAACTAATTCACGTCTAACAACTATGTCAAGCTAACGACATTAAACAAGCACTGTGTGGGAGGCAACCCACAATTTTTTATTTATTATCTCTCAAATATCTTTATCTTTTATTTTTATTTTTATTTTTTCATTTCTGCATTCTGATTTTTACTTTCAGATTTTCTCCTTTTCTTTCTTTCTCCCACAACATATTTTACTTATTTGCATTTTTATTTTCCAAATTTTAGTACCGATTCACAGGAACCTACAAGCTATAATTCATGGATACTATCATTTTTTCCTCGGAGACTCAGCAGAGACGATATGAGATTCTGGCTCAGCGCCAGATGAGTATGACCACGTATGTGCATGATCCCACCTTGACAGCCTTAGGAATCAGGGAAAGTGTCTATTTCATGTTTAACCAGATAGGATGGGAGGGGTTCCTAGCCCATAAACACCCTACACACCAACGCCTCACCTTGGAGTTCTTGAGTACCCTCATCTATAAACCCACACAAGGCTTAGGGCGTAGTAGAGGTCAGATGTCCTTTAGATTGTTCGGTTTCACCCACCAGTTTACAGTTTGCAGTCTAGCTCAGCTGCTAGGATTCCCTAGCTCTTTAGACGCCCACATGGAAACCCAGGCGGATGAGTACCTCAACTTTGAGCTTAATCACTTTTGGAGAGACATAGCAGGCCAATATCCCGAGGACCCCGACCACCTTGATGCCACCGAGATTCATAACCCGACTATTAGGTATTTCCATCACATTTTAGCTTTCACATTTTTTGGAAAACCTATTAATCAACTCTCGGTTTCTAGGGATGAGCTGTTTATCATTTACTGTGCTTTTCAGACCAGACCAGTCATTGGCGCATCATTGATGATAGCCAACATGTCAGCCATAGCTCAGTGTACCCATGGCCCCATCTGTGTCGGCGGGCTAGTCACTATGATAGCCGAGGCCCTATCCCTACGGTCATATCTGTCGCGTCTTACACCGTACACCAAATTTTATACCATGGACATCACTTTTTGCTTTAACATTTCTTTGATTGGTAACCTCAGCCCACCTCACTTTCATTTGCTTGTCCAACGTATCCCTGTCTATAGCTTCAAATTGCCTATCCCCGAGCATACCAGTGTCTATACCAAGTCAAATTGGCTATATCCCCTAGAGAAGACAGACGAACACGACCCTGAGAGGGAGGAGAGCGACCCATCTACACCCACAGGTTACCACGATTATACACCCTTAGATTATCCTACACTACCCCTTGTTCCTACAGCTGATGACATACCCATGCCTGATCATGCACATACGATCAAGACTCTGCAGACAGATGTTACCACACTCCGCGGAGAGCTGGACACTGTTAAAGAAAATGTTAGCACACTTCGGCGTGACTTCTTTCATTTCATGGACGTCGTCACGGAGCAGTTTGACCATATTTATCAACATCTGCACGCTTCTGCACCACCTCCCGGAGGCCCTCATGCTTGATAGTTTTTATGCACCGCCCCAGTGAGGACACTGTTTGTTCTTAGTATGGGGGGGTTTTCATTGTTTTTAATTATTATTATTCTCAAACTCATTATGGTTTTAATTATTTTCGAATAATATATTACTTTTCGGTCCTAAAATTTTTATTTATTTCTATTTACAAAGTATGCATTCATTTTTTACAATTTCTGTTATTATTTTCATTTGTTCTTAATGTCTATTATAATTATCATGTTTTATTTTTGTTACTATTATAATGTTTTGTTTTATTTTTTCTACCATCTTTATTTGCTTCATATTTACATATCATTCTTCCAACTATACCATATGCTACTAATCCCTTGCAATACACTTCTCAAAAAATTAAAATTAATTACTTTAGTGGAGCATGCGTTCAAAGCAGTCAAAGAGACATGACCTGACCCTGACGAACGTCAGATTGCATGTGACGAACATCAGGGAGTATCTTTGACTCTGACGAGCGTCAGAGGGAACGTGGCGGGCGGAAGGCATTGTCCCCCACGCCTTTCAAAACCGTGACATTGAACAACATTGAAAAAGGAAAAATTTGTTATAAAATCCCACCACCCCATTTACTCCACTCACCCATAACTTCCATAACCTCTCAAATTTCAAAAATTCTCCCATAAACACCATTAAATTTCTTACTCCATACAACCATCTATATAAACCCTCCCCTTCCATCCTTAGTTTTCATCACTACCACTTCCTTTCCATCTCTCTACCACATATACATTTTTTTTCTTTCTATCAAGTTCGATACTCATGGCCAACCAACCCGAACCCGACATGCGACATCTCGTGCTCCGACAAGGAGAAGCTGGTGAGCTTCAAAAAGAGAGGTACACAAAATTCCATCACCGAGGGCTAACACCCACACGGTTCGTCGACAACACTTGCTTACAAGAATTAGGCCTGCTACCTCATATGGAAGGCTTGCTGAATAAAGCTGGCCTAAGCTTTATTAGCACGATGAACACGCCAACTTACGAAGCTCTCACGTTGGAATTCTTGAGTTCCTACGCATATCACACCCGAGAAGATGCAGACGCACACCTAACGGGAGCCGCTCATTTTCGGATGTTCAACCGAGAGTACCAACTCAACCATGAGATTTTGAGCGACATATTTCATTTTCCCCGAGGGAATAATGTGCAATACCGCATACCCCCAGAATTGGATTGGAATGGAAGTGCATACTCACCATGGGAGAGAATAACCGGCGAACCAAATGTCACACCAGAAGCACGGTACGCCTCTCACATCCACAACCCGAACATCCGCTTCTTACACCGTGTTATGGAAAACACAATATTCGGAAGAGCAAACAACAACAAGGTAAACACTAAAGAATTATATGCTCTCCATTGTACCTTTTCGCAAAACATCCGTCTTAATCCCGTAACTTTAATGATGGCCCATATTCAAAACCTCGTTGCAAGAGAAGGGACCACACCTTTTTGCATCGGAGGCATCGTCATCGCCATCGCAGTTCACTTGAACTGGGGGGAAAGGATCCAACTCCTACCTCCGCTGCCAGCAGTTTTTATGGACATTGATAACTGTAGAGCTGGCTGCCTGATTAAAGTACGAGAAGCTGGAGGATATTATCTCATGGTTAAGAATGCAAGAGTTCGCAGTGTGATCATGCCAAATCATAATCGTACTTACTTGGGTAATCCGGATAACTGGCTTTACAACCTGAACGCCCCTGAACCCGGAGAAAATGTGAAAGGAAATCAAGGTCAGGCTAACAACGCTGCCGCTGACGAAATTGAAGAAGAATTAGAGCAACAAGAGCCTCAACAACAGCAAGCCAACAATCCCGCCATTATCGATGCAATATATGCCGCGATAATGCAACAAAACCAGCTATCCACTCAATGCCACCAGAGTATCAAGACGCGCCAAATCGAGATGATGACTCTCATGCAACAAATGCAGAGAGACCAAAATGACTACGCTCGCAGGCACGATCAAAGTATGCTGGAATTCACCACAGGAATAACGGCGGATATGCGAGCCTTAACACTCCGTGTTGACGACTTGCATAATATCATATCCCAAAGAGATGGCGGCGAATCTTCCAGACATGGCGGGCAAGCACGTAGAAGAGAAAGGACACGTGGCCGATACCAAAGACAAGAGGAAGAAGAATGATTATGTTGTTATCTTTCCCCTTTCCCGCTTCTTTCAATACATTGAGGACAATGTATGATTCAAGTATGGGGGAGGAAGTATTTCCCTTTTTCTAGTAATTTTTATCTTTATAATTTCCCTTCTGTTATCTTAAATTCAATAATTTTTTTTTCAAGTCATCTATTGCAGCAATTTGTGTTGTTCTTTTAGACTCCCCTCTATTTTTGAGCCCATAATTTTTTTTTACACTCGACAAGTAAATAGACTGCAAAATCTTTAATCATCAGAAATTGGGGCGAGATTAAGCGAAATTTCTACCGTTCAGACACTCTACAACCCCAGAGTATGATAGATCAGTTCAAGTACCCGTTGTTTCCAACACCTTGAGTTTAGTCTTTATAGTAACCTTGAGTAGTTTATATTAGCAGTCAGCACCGTCTTAAACACAAACTACGCAGAAAGTCGATGAATATAAGTGGATGATAGAATATTTCAGCAAAATGTTGCAAGGAAAAACACTGATTAAATTGGACGATCCTCACCCGATCGCCTAATCCAAAGGATGTAAACCTTACAAAGTAACATGAAAATTCATTTGATGGATGGTTCAGGAGCATCTGGTACTGAACTCGGTAGGGAAGATTACGGTCTGATCCCCAGCATCCAACATTTGAATTAAAGGTTGCCACATTAATGTGCCAGAAACCTCTAAAAGTTTAAAAGGATCATAACCACTAACCGACTGTTCTGCTATGTGCGTGTGAAGATAAAGGGCTTAATGTGATTGCGCTAGAATGAAAAAGGCAAAACAAGACAAATACTCGAGGTAGGCTATGATAGGACCTGTAACTAGTTTACGTAAAATGGGATTGTCTAGCGTCGCCGACGTAGTTATGGAGCACGAATCAAACCACTGATTTTCTGACAAAAACACAACGCAGCTATGTATCAGTCGATCCAAGTCATAACCATGTTTAGAAAAACATCGTACTTGGCATTTTCTTGAGGACAAGCAAAGTATAAGTATGGGGGAGTTTGATGACACACAAATATGTGATATTTCTGGCCTGATATACACCAAATATTTCTCATACTTAAGTTTAAATTAAATTATTTTATAAGTATTATGCAGGTATTTTTCTATTTTTGCAGATATGCACTGAGCCGAACACTTTTGAAGAAATGAAGAAAAAAGGGTGCAAAAAGTAGTAAAAGAGCCTAAGGAGAAGAAACCAGCCCAAAAGCCCATTACAAGTGTGAGCACGTGGCCCACAAGCATTAACGCCCTGACGACTGTCAAGAGGACGTGACGAACGTCACGCTCCTTGAAGACCAAGTGACGATAGTCACTTGCGTGTGACGAACGTCACAGCTTACAACTCCACTTTTTCCTCATCCAACAGACAGAAACATGTTCAAAGCACAATCCAACAGTTCCTACATTCTCTCACCCACTCAGTCAAAAGAGCAAGGAACGTGAAAAGTTAATGGCCCTATTATTTCTCAAAGGAAGAATTCAACTGTTCCTACATTCTCAAAAGCAAGGAATCAAGCAAGCACTATAAATAGAGCAAGAGACCACAGTAGAAAGGTTTCTTCTTTTTGGGCGAGAAAGTTTAGAGATTTCATTAAGCAAATATTATTTTCAGCAGAATATTATTTTTCAACATTATTTTCTTTTCAGTATTATTTTCTTTTCCGAGTTATTTCTTTCCAGCATTATTCTTCCAGCATTATTTTCATTCTGTACCGTTAAATATATTCTCCGATCGAAGCAAAGCCTACAATTTGTGCAGGAGTGCTTCTATCTTCAGAGTTATTACCAGGTTTATGTTTACAAATTCTTATTGCTTAATAATTAATATAATTATGTTTATCTGTCCTTTATATTATTCTGCAATTTGTTTTAATATTATGTCAGGCTAGAAATCTTATACTGGTATGTAAAGTCAATCAACCGAGGGAACGCGTAACTTAGTCGGGACTATTTTTACTACGAAACTTTCTTTTCTGGCCTAAGTTACTATTTTTCAAATCATTAAATTGTATTGTTACGGAAGTAAAAAACAGATAGAGGTTAGGGTCAACAAAGCGGAAGTTTGAGATCTTTTAACTGGACAGTAGTAATTAGGCATTGGCTTAAAATACAGCGGAAGCACTTTAAAGTTAATTAAGATTTTGTTTAGTTTCCAAAAAGTGTTTTTAACTCCTGCGGGATGGCGGAAGCGTACGTTAGGACTTAACTGCATAGCCTAGATCAACAAAACGACAGTGTGAGACGAGGGTTTTTAAACTAGATAGGTTTTACTGAAAACTGTTTTGAAAATATAAAGACGCCCGACAGGTCGCTAGTTCCCGAGGTAAGACTAATGCATACTGGTAATTTAGTTCATTGATTATTAAAATACAACTTAATTTAGTGATTAGTTTCCCTACAACCCAAATCAAATATTCATTAGCTTTAGATTTACATAGTAACAATAGAAAACGGTAGATCGATTCATCAGTCTCTGTGGTTCGATATCTTTTAAAACTACTCGACAAGACTGTGCACTTGCAGTCCGAATCATTGGATACATAAGTACAAATCCCACGATCACCAATCCTGCTGCCTCAGATTATCTTTGGATAAGTTTCAGAAAATGGATAAGTTTTGAAACACATAAGATGCAAGAATAGAGCTACGGACAGGTGCAACAAAATTTCAGTAATCTGCTAAAGGTTTTTGAAGACCAAGTTCTGAGTTAACTGCTCAAGGAAGATATTCTCCCTCTGGATGATGCTCCCTGGTCAGAATATCGTCCCTCAGACAATGTTCTATCAGAATCAGAAGGTCTCACTCTGATTGCTGATCCAAATGAGATGATTTCTGCAGAGGAATTGGTTCAAAATGATCAAGTTGCAGAATGCTTTGAGAAGCATCCAGTTACTGAAGATTCTCCAGCTCCCTCCTATGAAAGGCAAACTCTGGAAGAACTGAAGAGAGCAAATATTGTTATTCAGGAAAGGTTTGATAAACAGGATGATATAAACAAGGAAATCAAGAGCATTTTTAGCAAACAAGAGGAAACCAACACTCAGATCAAGGGCTTGCTGGAAGCTCTGTTCACACGCCTTCCTCCTCCCTCTTAGATTTTCTTTTGTTTTTAAAATCTATTTATCTGTAATATTTGTTCTACATTGCTGCTGTTCTGAAATTCTTATCATTGCTTCTTATTTTTAATATAAATCCTTTTTAGCTCTGATTATATAACTTTTTTGATAACTGACAAAAAGGGGGAGAAAGAATAAGATATTTTCAAAAACGGATTACTGAGACAGAAGTCTCAAACATTCTGAACTACTTAAATTCTTTCTTCTGAAAAGCTTGAACAGGTACGAAACTCTGTTGAGAGACGTAGTCAAATTCTAATGCTCAAAGACTCAAGGAATTTAAGGGAAGTAATCAACCTAGGGGGAGTTTTTCTTCTTAATTCTATACCTTTTATTCTTTATTTTTAATTGAAAAATCTGGTTTTTGTCATCATCAAAAAGGGGGAGATTGTTAGAACATAGTTTGATTCTACAACCCTTGATTAGAGTTTTGATGATAACAAATACAAAGAATAAAAAAATACAAAATAGATATACAAAGAACAAATATGCACCTTAAAAATATGTTTTATGTGTGAGAAGTTCTGATGGGAACAACATCAGAAGATAAGCTAAAGTATTACACGCTGAAGCAAAACAGTTTTTACGCTGAAGATTGATGACCAGAATCTACGCTTAAACAAGTAAACTCTGACTCTGAACAAAGACATATCAACCAAGTCATCAACATTCTGAAGCGTCATCAGCAGTTAAAGCAAACAAGACTCTGAAGCGTTACTGTACATTCAAGACAGAATTAATGCCAACGACTTTCTTCAGACAAGATCTTCTATAAAAGGAAAGTGTGTTATTAACATTAAACTTGCTTTATAGACAACGTCATTATTTTGTCTATATAAACAAGTTTGCTTGCAAAGAAGCACGTACGTACGCACACATCAATTTGTAGAGAATTCCAAATCACACATATTCAAGCTCTAACAAATTTATTCTTCATTCTAAGCTTAACCTGTGTAATTATCACAGTTGTGATAAACTGTTTTGTTAGAAAACAACAACACATTCTTGTTCAATTATTTGTAAAAGATTTCCTTGAGATTAATCGGTTTGTGGTTGTACTAAAGAAGACTTTAACAGTTGTTAAAGTAGCTGTTGTAATCTTTTGAGATTAGTGGATTAAGACCTCGTTGGAGAGAGGAGAAATCACCTTGACGGGTGGACTGGAGTAGTTTGAGATCAAACGAACCAGGATAAAAATACTGTGTCATTAAGCTATTTTTTATCCAAGTTTTCAATTCAACCCCCCATTCTTGTGTTTTTCACATCTTCAACTGGGTCCACAATTAGGGTTTTAGTTTTCTCTAGGAAAATTAGAATTCTAATGCCCCAAGTGACTTTCATGGTTCATCATAAGACTCCAAGAATGCTTATACCAAGTTTCAAGTTTTGCATCACAAATTTGCTCAGTCAATTGCTCAGATGACTGAAAATCAACTCTATTGGGTAAAAAGTCAATTGTGCCAACATACAGTCAAACTTCAAGATTTTTGGTCAACATCAACATTTTGAAGTCATATTCATCATTTTATTAATGGTTGATCATAATTCCTCAAGAAAAGCATTCAAATCATCAAAGGGTCAAAATTGACCAAATTAGGGTTTTGACTAAGAAGGACTGATCATTGACTTTTGACCTAGTACATGACCTAATGACTTAAATCATGATCTTAAGGACTCAAACACAATATCTGACCTAATTTCATTGCTCAAATCATTTCTAAAGATCAAGGGATTGATAGTTGAAATTTGGATCAATTGATGAAAAGTCAACAATCACACAAAAAGTCAAACTTTGACTTTTTGTCAACATTGAATTTCAAAGATCAAGAATCATCAATACATTCAAAAATATCAAACTTGATCAACAAGAATCAACAAAGTCAACAGAAAAAGTCAAGATTTCCAATACTTAGAAAAATTCTAAGTGTTTTGACCTTGATAAATTCACTACTTCATGACCATTTTTCACTAAGATGCAAGATGATTCAAGGAAAACTTTCAACATGAAAGTTGTAGAGCATGATGAATTCTACATCTTTGTCCTTGAGGGTTAATGTCAAAAAAATGTTTGGATTAGGAGATATAGGCCCATGGAGTCATGACATTTTTATCAAAACACTTAGTTAAATTTTCAACAAGTTTGGTCAGATTTTTGTCCCAACTTCTTGGCAATTTTTCACCAAGTTCTAAGTTAATTTAGCTAAAGTGGTCAACATGAAGGTTGTATAAAATGTTTAAAGCTTTCCTAAATGTCCAAGAACTTGAAGAGATCATTTTTTAGCTAAGAGATTTGAAGACTTGAAGTTGGCATGATAAACTTGAATTACAAGTCATTTTGGTGAAGAACACATAATCCAATCTTCATGCTATGCTGCATAATCTTGCTTTGCAGGACTTTTAACTTGAAAATCACTCCATAATTTAATGTTTACATAATTTATTGAGCCATTATCCAAGTGTTTGAGCCATTTTACAAGACACTTTGCCATTTTTTGGAAGAAAGGCACCATTACAATTCTTGAAAAGCAAGCTTTATACATAATGTCAACTTCTTGAGCCTCTAACTTTTTCCCTCTGATCACACTCCATTTAAAAAGTATAAAGCATTGTGTTTAAAGCCTCTAACTACTCTATATTTCCTTGTACTTAACATTGGAACTATGATCTTCAAGCTTGCTTCATTTACAATCCAACCTAGCCATAACATGTGATCTTGGAAATCTGACCAGCTCCTTCTCTCCAAACTTTTTCTATAAATAGAGAGGTCCATTTGAAATCTAGACACATATTGACAAGCCCTCTAAACTCCCCATACTTCCTCAAACCAGAATTTGCATCAAAACCCATTTTGTGGCAACTTCTGACCTTGAACACCAAACTCATAATCTACTCGTGCATTTTCCATTTCAATCATTCAAACATCATCTATATACCATATAGAAGTGATCCAAACACTTGAACCTCTTCTTTAATCCCTCCATCACCATCCACCATTTTCAAAAATCACCTCTACAACTTGACTTCTCTAGAAGAATCTACTCAATCAAAAGTATGCATTGTAATAACTTCCTGGGAGTTCAGTGAAGCTATCCATATCATCACAACATCTCTAGGAGTGCTCCAACTTCAAACACGACTCTAACTTTTGAGGTAAGTTTTCTAAACTTTGAAATTTCTGTACAAGCATCATTAATTTACTTTGTGAATAAAAAATGTAGACATCATTTCCCTAAAGCTAACCATGTGCTTACACTTCATTTATCTTGTTTGAGTGATGAGAATTTTGAAGTTGAACTTTCTGAAAAATTAGGTTTCAATTTGGTACCAAAAAAAATTCATGCTCATCTTTAAGTTATAGCTTTTATAATTTACACATTTGAATTCATGGTGCAATTCTAAGCAAGTTTGGTTCGGAAAGTTTTAAAAAAGGATGACAAATGGGAGAGTTCAAAGATTAAAAAATGGTGTTTTTGTTGTTCTGATTCGCGCGCAGGGATGAAGAAGAAGATGAAAATTTGAAAATGGGTTCAAAATATATTTATTGGGGGGTGTTTCATAACTGGATGAAATAGCCACCCCAGTGGTAAAACAAATGTGCGCTAACCACAGGGACATGGGTTCGAGCTCCAGTGGTACCCTTTTATTTTTCACTTATTATATTCTTTCAGATCCCATGCCTTGCAATCATACACGCCTACCATGAGCCTCACATTAACACCATTAGATCTGTAAGCAATCAAGATCCAATGCTTCACACACATACCCCATGATGCATCTCAAAAGGATGGCCATACTAGATAACAAATAGGCACTGGGCTCTCCCTGATGGGCATAGGATTTTTGATACTTTTCACCCCCTCCCCCCTCCGCCCCGTTTTACTGGTTAAACTCAGGCCCATTACTTTTGTTTTTTTATTATTGTCTGTTTGAAACAAAAAAAAAAGACCTTCTTGGGCCAGGACATTTATTAACACCCCCTGATTTCTTTTAAAATACTGACCCAATTAATTTCTTTTTTTTTATTATTTTCTTTTTAATCATTTTATTTTTTTAAAAATCAAAACAATATTAAACCATAAAATCATAAAAAATAGGTTTAGGTTTTAATCAATCATTTTTAATTTTCATAAATAAAATTAATTATTTTATTTTATTTTTAAACATGTAAAAAATGATTAGAATTAGGATTTTATTATTTATTTTATATCACAAAATATTTTTCTAAATAAAACCTCAAAAATATTTTCTAACAATTAATTTCTCTTTTAACTAATATAGATTTAGGTTTTTCTATATTTAAATTATTTTTCCTTTTGATTAATGAAATTAATTTTTATCTTAATTCAATTTATTTAGGTTTACTAATTTCTTTTAAATATAAAGTCAATCAATTAGGTTAAAATACTAAACCTTTTTCTCTACCAAAACCACAAAACAATTCCTTTTCTCTTTTCTTCATCTTTACATTTTTGTGTATTTTATTATTTCAGATTATTATTTGTGTACATGGTCTGTAATAGATAAATTAGGGTTTATTGCTTTCGTCCCCATTCACAAATTTATACCCCCAATTCCCAAAGCATTGTAATAACGTAGGACATTTAAATTCCGTAATTTATCGCTTTCCATATTTTTGTTAGTAATTAGGGTTGTATGGAAAGACTAAAAGAAATCATAGCAAAACCCTAATTCAAGACCAATTAAATGAAATAAAAACACTTCGCACACATGTAACTCTAAGGTAAACCTGACTTGTTTCCTCGGATGTAAACAATCATGTCCCTTGAACGTGAGATGCTTTAGCAAAGACCCTTGATTAAAAAGATCGTAGTCCCTCGATGACCCTTCGATGTTGCATTCGGTAAATGATTTTAGTCCCTTACAACAATTTTTAAAGTGTCTTACAAATTGCCTTCTATGACTGTACAATGACCCACATCTGTCCCTAACATCCAATGATAGGGCTTCCTACTAACTAATGATAGGATAGCACTATCTAAAGAAGGAGGAAAAGAACAAAGAATTTTTTAGTAGGTAGATCGCTCGTAATCGCTTGCTCACAAACTAAAACAATCTCCACACTTAAGACTTTCAAAAACAACTATTTTTCAAAACACTTTTCAAAAAAAACATTTTGTACACATTCTTAACGATACGAGAATCATTACAAAATTGCCTTACATTGGCATTTTCAGAACATCTTTCTAAACACTCCTTTTCGAGAAATATTTTCAAAACAAATATTTTGTATACATTCTCAACGATACGAGAATCATTACAAAATTGCTGCACTTAGGCATTTTCAAAATGTTTTCAAACATACACAAACACAAAGCATTTTCAAATTGAGCTAGAAATTAAGAGTTCGAAGATAACTATGGATGAAAAGGGTGCTAACACCTTCCCTTTTCATAACCTAACCCCCGAACTCAAGGAAATTATCAAAATGTCTTTCTTGTTCTTTTCACCCTTTCCTTTATTGGATAAAAGAAAAATCGGTGGCGACTCTTGCTATCCGCAACATTTTCAATAAAACGCAAAAAACCAAGTCAATTCTCCAACCGTATTACAGAACTGGCGACTCTGCTGGGGAAGATAAAAACTAAAAGTGGGGTTAACTTAAGATCTAGATCACCTTTATTGCTTTACTTTCTTGATTTGTATGCTTTACATTTTGGGTTATGCTTGTGTTTATGTCTTGTACATATCATATACCCGGATCTGGGGCATTTTAGGTAAGTAGTAATAGATCATGGAGATTGTACGGCATAGACCGATATGGTTGAAAGGATGGCTACATTAGTGTGATACATTTTTTGGTACTGGTGTCCCTTGAGTTAAGTAAAGTAGAATATGGGGTTGTTATATGGTGTCATAAAACACTAACTGACCGTAGAACCTTAGTCGAACGACTTGGCCATTAGAAAGTAGTGAGATAGTTGGCTTTGGTGCAGACTGAAGTTGGTTAATACTCGATACTATACTCATTGAGATTGGACTTTCGGGATATTTTGGTCGCAGTTTTGATGCTTGTGCTGAAACAATGCCCGATGAAGAAAGATTAATGATATTGAGATTCCTAGAACCCGGTTACTTCTTTTAGGACATGTTGATCCAACTAAAACTTCAATAGGGTACTTACCTATAAACTCCGCACAAGCTTAAACCTAAGGCCTTGTGTGCTTTGTTTACGTATGATTAATTGTTCGAATATGACATCATAACATCGTGACATCATGCCATAGCATTTTCACTAACCATTTCAAGGACCTAGGGATTTATCTTTGTTCTGTTTTGTAGGTTATGGCTTCTGCTCGCAGAAACACTATCCAAATCAGCTTTGTGAAGATACCTTCTCAACTTAAGGAGTTAGTTTCGAGAGCTCCTGAAAGTTATCCATTCATCAAAAGTCATGGTCGACTACTCAGTTTGGTTACCTTGAGTTTTGAAGAAGATATGATGAGTGTTCTGTTCTAGTTCTTTGACCCAGTGCATCATTGCTTTATCTTTCCCGATTATCAGTTAGTGCCCATAATGGAGGAGTTTTCTCAATTATTGGAAGCACTTATTCTCAATCAAATACCTTTCACTGGTTTAGATAAGGATCCATAACCTGAAGAAATTGCATCATTCTTGCGTTTGAAGTGGTTCAACATTGTAGCTAATTGGGAAATAAGGAGTGGAGTCAAGGGTTTTCTAGTTAAATTTCTGTTGGAGAAGGCTCGACTATTTTAGGATGCTATGCATTTTCAAGCTTTCGAAGAAGTTTTGGCTCTTCTAATCTATGGTTTAGTAGTATTCCATAATCTGGACCAACTCATAGATGTGAATGCTGTAAAAAATTTCCTTTCTCTTAACACTGTACCTACTTTGCTTGGGGATATTCTGCATTCCCTTCACACTCGTACTACAAGGAAGAGAGGGGCTCCTATGTGTTGTATACCATTGTGTCATACGGTGGGAGAACTGACTTGAGGTTTTGCGTTTGTGTTTGCAAATGTTTCGGTTTAGCAAGAGTCGCCACCGACTTTTTATTTTATCCAAAGGAAAGGTCAAAAAGCACAGGAAAGACCTTTGAGATGTTTTCTTGGGTTCGGGGGGTAGATTATGAAAAGGGAAGGTGCTAGAACCCTTTTCATACATGGTTTTCCATGGGCTCTTAGTTACTTGTTTAGATCACTTGCTTTTGCTTTTCAATTGTTTGAAATGGTGCTTTTGTGTGTGGTTTTGAAAGTATTTTGAAAAGAGGCCTTTGTTTAGGCAACCATTGTAATGATTCTTGTTTGAATATATACAAAGGTGTTTGTCTTTTGAAAAATGTTAAAATGTTTGAAAGTTTGTTTTGGGAAATTGTTTTGAAATTGTGTGTGTGTTTGAAAATAGCAAGGATGTTTGCAAGTTTGATCAAGTAACCAGGAGTTGTCTACCCTACTCAAAGATATTTCCTACACATTTTTAACCCTTTTACATTGTTGTTTTACCATTGTATTTGGTAAACAACCTTGTACTTGGATGTTAAACGGGACAGGCGTGGGTCATCGTATGGCCATGATAACAATATTACCAAGTATCTTAGCAAGTTTTGAGGGACTAGATCATTTTTGTATAGGCAACCAAGATAGCGTCATCGAGGGACTATGATTTTTTTTTTGTTTTTTTTTGCCAAGATACCTAACATGCATACCATGGCCATGTTTTTTAAGGCAACAAGTGGATGAAACCCTAGGGGTGCTTGTGTGCATTGTGTTGTCATTTTACATGCATTTTTGTCTTGTGTTTAGTCAAGGTATTTGTTTTGATTTTGATTATCATACAAACCCTAATCTTACTATCATGCATATTTGAAAGCAATAAAGTGCCTAAAAGTAAATCTAATACTATTACAACATTATTATGGGAAGGGGGATACAAGTTTTGAATAGGGGGTATTGCACAAAATTAAACCCTAAAACTATTATTACAACCATATTGAATTTATTTGTACAAATAAATAAATAAGCAAATATTTAAATGGACAATTAAATATAAATATGCAAAATGTTTTTTTGTATTTACTTTTATGTATGTTAAATAAATTATTTTTGTCTAAAAATAAGAAAAATATTAATGATTATTTTGGAAAGGGTAGAAAACCATAGTTTTTGTTTTAAGAAAATATATATTCTATATTATTTATTTATGTACAAGAAAAATAAATAAAAATATATACAAAAGTGTTAAAAAATTAAAATGTATGACAATATTATTTTTAAGTGTATAAATACTAAAATGAAAAAAAAAATAATATTTTTTGTATTATTTATAAATTTATTTAAGAAAATAAAAGTAATATTATTTAATAAACTATTCTTATGCCAAAAAAATAATAAAAAATAATAAAATAAAATGTGAAAATATAAGAAAATATTTTTGGTGAATTTTAATATTTAGAAAATAAATAAAAGTCAGGAATGTAAAAGAAATGGAAAAATAATACAAAATATAATAAATGGGCCAAGGGGGTGCAGAAAGCAAGCTAGAGGGTGTCAAAAGTAGGACAAAGCCAGGCCCAACCCACATTCCTCTTCATCCCTGTCCTTGAGACAGAAACACGCGCGCACCATGTTCAAATTGGTAACTACTGCATACGTGCTCAAAAACAAAAACTTGCAACATGAAAGTTATAACTCATGATCACACGGTTCTAACCATGTAAAAAACTTGATCTAACTCTCAAAGACCAGAGAGAATTTCATTGGCCCTAAATCTTGACCTAGTTTTTTCAGTAACTTCAACTATCAAATATTCCTAGCTCAGTTAACATAAATGAATTCTATGCATATGTACAGTTCAAGGACATTAAGGGCTACATTTTTGCTTCACAAACCTAAGCCTAATGCAGCAACTTTTGATGAGGCCTGAAGGACTTTTGAGCTTGCTTGATGCTCCCTTGACCTTTCCCAATGCTTAGCTTGCTTTGAAATGGTCTGAAACTTCTTGTAGAACTCAACCTGCAAACTCAGAATTTGAAAATGGTGAAGCTTGAAAATGAAGCTACAGTTACTGAACAATAGCTTGGACAGTTCAGGTGGGTTGTATAGAATGTGTTTGAAGTGGTTTGGGACAAAACGCACGAGTGGAAATTGTTTTGGAAGTGAATCTGCATAACTTGCCCTGTTTTGGGCAGAAATGGAGTGTTTGTGTATTTGAATGTTTGAGAGGTTGTGAGCTCGTGTTTTTGTCTTTCTACAATGTTTTGAACCTATTTGAAATGTGCACAAGACTTGGTTTTATCAGATTACCAAGTTATGTGGACTTTTGCAAGTTACTTGCTTTTTAAGCAAAAGTTGAATTGACAATGCTCAAAGGTTGTACTTGCTATCTCAAGGCCTGCACATAGTTGGTACCAATTTCCTGATATTAGTGAACTTTGTTTGCTGCAAGAACTTTGGTCCATGGCTCAAGAAATACAATTTGACATAAAGCATGCTTTATGAAAGTGGCAATGCTACATTTTTGCCAAAAATGGATTAATTCAATGTACAATGCCCTAAAGCTCAGAATAAAGTCTTAATCCAATGTGTTTACATTTAATTTATGAGTGTAGAAAGGATTAGAACCTGTAAACTAAGTACAAGCAAGGTTTGGAAAGAATTGCAAGTTGTAACATGGTGTAAAATGCCTTGGCCAAAAGTGATAAATTGCCATTTTCAATCCTTTCATTCTCCCTAACCACAAATGATCTTGGAGATTTCTTGGACATTTTGGAAATCTTGTAACATTCTATACAATCCATCTTTGAAATGCATTTTGAGAATCCACTTGGAACTATGTGAAAATTTGCCATGAAGATAGGTCAAAATCCTACCTAAACTAGGGCAAAATTTCACTAAGTTAAAAGTTTCATGGACCCTTGTTCACAAAATCATAACTTGAGATCCAAGAAGCTTTTGGAAAAACTTTGTGAATCAAAGTTGTATATTTTGTGGAGGACTACAACTTTCAAGTTTGAAGTTTTCTTTGAATCCAATTGCATCATGGTGAAAAAGTTGGGCAAAGTTAGGAAAAAATAAGAAATTTTCATAACTTAGAAAAATTCTAAGTTATGAAAATTTTCCATTTTAAACCCTAATCTTCAAAATTAGGTTTCTTGGTGAACAAGTTTCATGTTTTGACACATCTTGATGATAAATGACCCTTGGCACTTGATTTTGACCAAAAAGTCAAAGTTTGACTTTTTAGTGACAGTTGATTTCTGATCAATTGATTGGAAAATTCATCTGTAAATCCAATGTATTTGATATCTTTTGAACCTTGTGATTAGGTCAAGATGATGCCATTGAGTCCTTGAGACCATGTTTGAACCTAATTTTCCATTGGCTAGGTGAAAAATCAGAAATTACCCTTCTATAGTCAAAACCCTAATTTTGACCATTTTGCCCTTTTGATGATCTGATCAAATTTCTTGAGGAGTTGTGATCCAAACTTGATCAAATGATTCATATGAATTTATAATGTTGATGTGGATCAAAAATTATGGGGTTTGACTGTAAATTGGCCACAATTGACATTTTCCCCAATACAATTGATTTTTGAGGTCAACTGTCCAATTGACTGGGCAAAAATTTGATGCAAGGCTTGAAACTTGATATGAGCAATCTTATAGGTCCAACATGAAGTATGAAAGTCACATTAGGCATTGGAAACCCAAAAATCCTTGAGCAATCTCAAACCCTAATTTCAGGCTATCAGTGCAAGGTGAGGTCTTGAGCTGAGCAAACCCTAGTCCTGTCTGGAGTCCAAAGAGTCTTGTGAGGGGAAATCCTGATAAAATGATGAGGGAAAATTTTGGGGTACAACAACTTCCCCTGTTCAATCTTCTTGAACCTGAAGAGTTAGATTGGCTAGTTTGTCGTTCGTGACTCAAAGGTAAAAGATGATTGGACACTAGAGTGCCCGTAAATTTGCACTCGTCAAAGTATAGTTGAGGGAATGGGCTTAAAGATGCCATTTGGAGAGGTGACAAAATCTTGTCGGAGATGGGCTTAAGGATGCCATCCAAGAATGTTTGTTGAATTGTATGTTGTAAGTCGAAAGAATGAGTATCAGAATGGTATCTGTGTCTGGAACATATCTGAACTAGGGAACATCAGCATCAGTGATCAGCATGGCTACCGTGTATGGAGCGTATTTGGACTGTATCTGAATTTTGAAAACTTGAATAAGCAACAGAAGGGCATAAGTGTCTGGAGCATCTATGAGCTGGGGAAAAAGTCAGAATAAGTGACAAAATGACTTCCGTGGCGACTGCACTGGGGAGAATCGAACTTCTGTTGTAAGGGCCAGAATGGAATCCGTGTTTAGAGCGTATCTGAAATAGAATCTGAATCTTGTATTTGAATAAGCAATAGAATATCATCTGTGTTTGAAGCGTATCTAAAATAGAATCTGAATCTTGTATTTGAATAAGCAATAGAATAACATCCGTGTCTGGAGCATCTCTAAGCTGTTTTCTGAGCTTTGAATCTGAATAAGCAATAGAATAGCATCCGTGTCTGGAGCATCTCTAAGCTGTTTTCATGATTGCATCTGAATAAGCAATAGAATAGAATCCGTGTCTGGAGCATCTCTAAGCTGTTTTCTGATTGTACATTGGTAGCTTGTTAATCTTATCCTGAAAAGAGTAAAATGTTAGCTGAAACACAAAGTTATGTTGCATGTAATGTATGATGTAATATATGTGTTTTATCAATGTTTATGATATATGAATGTATTGTATGCGTATGTAAGCTGATTAGCTATAATGCTGAGGAAAATAAATCCTTGGTAGTTGGAGATAATAAAATCCTTGACTGCTGCCGGGGAAAATAAATCCTTGACTGCTGCTGGAGATTAAAAATCTTTGATTGCTGAGGATGAGAAATCCTTGCTGACTGCTTGGGGATTAAAGATTCTTGACAAACTTCTGTGGGAATGTGAGAATACTTCATGACTTTCCTGGGGATTACACAATGGGAATCCTTACTCGGCTGGGGAATAGGGAAAACTCTGGCGATCTCTACCGGGGATCAAACAAAGGAAAACCTTGATCTGCTAGAAAATAAGGAAGGCTTTGATGGCTTTTACGGGGAACTGAGAATGAGAATCTTCATTTTCCTGGGGAATCTGAATCCTTGGGGAGTTAAGAATGAGAATCTTCGACCTGAGGGGGACTAAAAATTCTGACAAATTCATGTTGGAGAGCAATGAAGATTCTGGCAACTTTACTGGAGAATCAAGAATGAGAATCTTCATTCTGTTGGGGATGAAAAACTCTGTGGGGAGTAGCTATACTGTTGGGGGGTAGTTATCCTGCTGGAGAGTAAGCTCAGGACTCTGGGGGAAAAGCTTATTCCTGTTTGGAAGACGTTCAGGAGTTTGGGTTGTATGCCAATCTTCTGGGGAATCATCCTAGGTTGTCGTTTGGTTAGCTGTCAAGCTTTATAGCAACTTGCTGTAAAATTCAGGTTTTAAGATAACTCTCTGGGGAATTATCGTGTTTTAAAATGACTCTCCGGGGAAATTGGAGGAAACTGGATGGTTTCCACTAGGGTTTAAAGGTTGAAGATTTGACTCAGTTGGGGAAGAAAGTTTCATCTTCGCTGAGGATCTGTAGTTCAAAGTTTTGGCTCCACTGGGATTGGGAGTTTGAAGACTTAACTATGATGGGGATTTTGAAATTTAACTCCACTGGGGATATGTATTTCAAGGTTTTAGTTCCACTGGGGATCTAGATGATGTATTGTAGGGGATTTCTCTTGGAATAGCCTAAAGACGTTTTCCTATACTTTCAACCTGTCAATAATTATTCTTTCCCATTTCGTTTATTTGTAAATAGGTGATTATATTCAAATGCATATGCTCATTTAATAATTCATTGGACGTTTTCAAATAAAACACATGTGTAAAAGGAAAAGACAAATAGTTTTTTGCACTTTGAAGTATCTTTGTATTAACTTTGTGTAAGTATTTTGTACAAAGGAGACAGACATCCTAGTAAGAGAATGTTATCATAAAAATTGAGAAACATTTATACAAAGAAAGATGGCTATGTGTAAAAATTCCATGGGGTTCCCATTCTGCTATAGCCTTCGTAACTCTCAATATCTTGTCCATTCGTTGCTTCATCCGAAGATGATCGAGTTGATCAGAAACCTGGAGTTTTCCTGTGAAGAGATTGTCCTTAAAGTGATCTGACGAGACATAGTCATATGCTTTAATTCCCTAGTTTTTGCCTGGACCTCCCTTTCGGGTTTTCGATCCACCGGGAAACCCTTTTTTGCCCAAGTCGCCCTTTCAGGTTTTCAACTTGCCGGGTGTACAAATTTTTTTGTGTTTATCCCTAACTTTTTCCTGAACCGTCCTTTCGGGTTTTCGATTCACCGGGATGCCCTCTTTTTTCCCCTAGGTGTGTCAACCTAGCGGGTCATTTATGCATAGTATCTTTTAACTATGTCTGTGTTCGCAGGGTGCGGCAGGTCATCGCCGTCCATGGTGGTTAATATCATTGCCCCACCAGAAAAGATGTTTTTGATCACAAATGGTCCTTCGTAAGTAGGAGTCCATTTGCCCCTGGGATCACTCTACGGCAAGATGATCCGCTTTATTACAAGATCTCTGACTTGATATACCTGGCACCTGACTTTCTTGTTGAAAGCCTTGATCATCCGTTTTTGATATGTATGACCATGGAAAACAACAATAAGTCTCTTTTCATCAATCAAGTTAAGTTGATCAAGCCGGGTCTGAATCCAATCGTCTTCACTCAAACCAGCATCCTTCATGATTCTCAAGGAGGGAATATGAACCTCAATAGGCAAAACAGCTTCCATGTTGTATACCAAAGAATAGGGTGTTACCCCAGTTGATGTACGCGCCGTGGTACGATACCCGTGGAGAGCAAACGGTAACATCTCATACCAGTCCTTGTAGGTGACTGTCATCTTTTGTATGATCTTCTTGATATTTTTGTTCGCAGCTTCGACAACACCATTCATCTTTGGCTGATAGGGAGATGAATTGTGATGTTGAATCTGGAACTGCTCGCACAAAGCGGTGATCATACTGTTGTTAAGGTTTGTACCGTTGTCCGTGATGATCCTGTCAGGGATACCATACCGGAAAATGAGGTTCTGCTTGATGAAGCGGGCAACAACATTCTTTGTGACGGATGCGAAGGAAGCTGCTTCGACCCATTTAGTAAAGTAATCAATGGAAACCAGGATGAAACGGTGTCCATTTGATGTTGTAGGCTTGATCTCTCCAATCATGTCGATTCCCCGCATTGTGAATGGCCAAGGAGCTGTTAGGACATTGATAGGAACTGGAGGTATGTGTACCTTGTCCGCATAGATTTGACATTTGTGACAAGTACGGGAATGTTGATGACAATCAGCTTCCATGGTAGACCAGTAATAGCCTGCCCTTAGAATCTTCTTAGCCATCGTATGACCGCTCGAGTGGGTGCCGAATGTACCATTGTGCAGTTCAGCCATGATCTGCTCAGCTTCAACCTTGTCCATACAACGGAGCAAAATGCAATCATGATTGCATTTATATAGGATACCATTGCTCAGGAAGAACTTGGAAGAAAATCTCCTCAAGAACTTTTTGTCGTTGACTGAAGCTCCTTCAGGGTATTCTTGAGCCTCGAGATACCTTTTGAATTCGTGAAACCAAGGTCGGTCCACTACTTCTTCGGTATTAATCTCATGACAATGTGAAGGTTCGTCCATCTGCTCGATGGTGAGTTTGGGAGCCTCATTATCCTAGTTAAGTTTAAACATGGATGACATTGTAGCTAGAGCATCTGCTAGCTGGTTTTCTTCTCGCAGGAAGTGCTCGAAGATAATCTGCTCGAAATGAGGTAGCAATGTCAAGACATGTTCTTTGTAAGGGATGAGATTGGGATGTTTGGTGTCCCACTCTCCTTTGATCTGACTGATGACCAAAGCTGAGTCTCCAAACACAACCAATGATTTGATTCCCAGATCTATTGCAGCTTTGAGCCCAAAGATACAAGCTTCATACTCGGCCATGTTGTTGGTGCAGTTAAAGAAAAGTCTGGCGATGAAAGGTGTATGGCAACCTTCTGGAGAAATAAGCACAACACCAATACCTTTACCAAGTGCATTGGAGGCACCATCAAAGTACAGAGTCCATCAGGGTCCTTGTTCAGGTCCGTCATACGGTCTGAAATCTTCAATGTTGTCCAATGTCATAATATCCTCGTCAGGGAAGTCAAACTTCATGGATTGGTAATCTTCGACAGCTTGATGAGCCAGATGGTCAGCTAGTACACTCCCCTTTATAGATTTTTGGGTCGTGTATTGGATATCATATTCAGTCAAGATCATTTGCCATCTAGCTATCCTTCCAGATAAAGCAGGCTTTTCGAAGATGTACTTGATCAGATCCATCTTAGATATCAGTAGAGTGGTATGAGTCAACATGTACTGCCTTAGCCGGCGAGCAGCCCATACCAAATCGCAACAAGTTTTCTCGAGCAGTGAGCATCGGGTCATAGTCGGTAAACTTTTTGCTAAGGTAATAAATGGCATGCTCTTTTCGGCTAGACTAGTCATGTTGGCCCAGTACGCACCCTCTTGAATTATCCAAAACAGTCAGATACATGATTAGTGGTCTTCCTTCAACGAGAGGCATCAAGATAGGAGGTTCTAGCAAATACTCCTTGATTTTATCGAAAGCAACTTGACAATCATCATTCCATTTAACCACCTGATCTTTCTTCAACAACTTGAAGATTGGCTCACAGGTAGATGTTAGGTGAGAAATGAACCTTGCAATGTAGTTTAGGCATCCCAAGAAACCTCTGACCTCCTTCTCAGTGCGAGGGGCAGGCATTTCTTGTATAGCTTTGACTTTGGCAGGATCAACCTCGATGCCTTTGTTACTGACAATGAAACCAAGAGTTTACCGGACCTGACTCCGAAAGTGCACTTGTTAGGGTTCAGTCTGAGCTTGTACTCCTTCAACCTGACAAACAGCTTTTGCAAATGGTCGAGGTGTTCTTCTTCTGTCTGTGAACAGGCTATCATGTCGTCTACGTAGACTTCAATCTCATGATGTATCATGTCATGAAATAAAGCTACCATGGCGCGCTGATAGGTTGCCCCGGCATTCTTCAGTCCGAATGGCATCACTTTATAGCAGAACGTACCCCACTGTGTAACAAAAGTATTTTTCTCCATGTCTTCAGGGGCCATTTTGATTTGGTTGTACCCTGAAAATCCGTCCATGAAAGAAAATACCTTGTGCTGAGCTGTATTGTCAACCAATATGTCAATGTGCGGTAGTGGAAAGTCATCTTTAGGGCTAGCCCTGTTTAAGTCTCTGTAATCCACGTACATTCTCACTTTGCCGTCCTTCTTAGGCACGAGCACAATGTTAGCAACCCATTGTGGATAGGAAGTAACAACAAGAAACCCAGCGTTGAACTGCTTCATTATTTCTGCTTTGATCTTTTCAGACATGTCGGGCCTTATTCGGCGGACTTTTTGTTTAATTGGTGGATAGTCTTCTCTTGTAGGGAGACGGTGCACCACAATATCTGTATCGAGTTCCGACATGTATTCGCAGGACCAGGCGAAGATCTCAACATATTCATTCAACAGCTGAACTAAGCACTCTTTGACACTTGGCTCTAGGTTGGCACCCACTCTGACTTCTTTTCTGTCTTCAATAGTACCCAAGTTGATTGTCTCTAACAACTCCTCATGTGGTAGAATAGCCCTTTCTTCCTGTTGCAGTAGTCTAGCCAACTCTCCAGGCACTTCACAGTCTTCATCACCTTCGTATTCGACATGATTGACCAAATCTTCAGAGTCACTGAAGGCCATAGAAGAATTGTTACCCGTGGAATACGGAATGGAAGGGTACCTGCATTTGTAAGTGTGGGTGTGTGTAAGGGATAACCACCTTTAAACAAATGATATGTAAATAGAAAGAAAATGAACACAAAAGTTTATATGTGAAAACGTCCATGATTCATTAAAATGGCATATGAAGATGAAAAATCAAACCCTTACAAATGGACCTATATGCCTCGGGTAAGGCACAGGGCAAAAAGTGTACGAATTGTTTAAGAATTATTACAGACCAACAGAAATGTTTGAAAGATAAATTATTGATTTATGAAAGTAATGGGAACAAAGTCCTTTGCCTCCCAATTGCACAACCCTCCGTCAACAGTAGGGAAAATCCAGTCTTCCAAGTTGCTCTCCTCTTCACCATCCTCCAAAGCATGAACTCCATGATGGGTGATCTTCAATGGTGGCCCTCCAGCCAGGAATCAGCGTACAACCTTTTAAGCAGAAGTAGTGAACCCCAAGCCAAATTTATCAGATTTGAAAGGAAAGTCGGGTAGCTGGCCCTAGATCGTGCTTCCTCCTTCTTCAATCACAACCTTTGCATCTTTGAGGGATGACATCCGAGAAACAGGTTTGGTAATGATGGGTACAGAAGACACTGTCTTGGCTGCTGCAACCTCCTGAGCTACCTCTTCAAAGTGTTGGAAAGGGGTCTCGATGAATTCAACATCCAATTCAACATAACAGAAAGAATTTAGATGGCTTATCATGTACTCCTCTTCGCCATGAACTGTTATAATTTTCCCCTGGACTGGGTACTTGAGCATTTGATGTAGAGAAGAAGTGACGGCTCCAGCGTTATGAATCCAGGGTCTTCCCAACAAGCAAGAATATGAAAGAAGGATGTCCATCACATAGAATGTGGAGTTGAAGGTTTCAGTTCCCACTTTTATCGGGATGTCCACCTCCCCTTGGAACATCCTTTTAGAACCTTCAAAGGCTCTGACAATGATATTGCTGGGCTTCAGGGTTAGCCATTCATAGTCCAATCTGTCCAAGGCCTTCTTCGGCAAGACATTTAAAGACGACCCAGTATCAACTAGAACGTGTGCTAGAGTAGTCCCTCTGCATTCTACCGAGACATGTAAAGCGTCATTATGCTTTCTCCCTTTAGATGTTAAATCATCATCGGAGAATCCAAGACCATTGTCAGCTGTTAGGCTAGCTACGCATTCCTGGAACTGATCCGCGAAGGTTTCCTGTGGCACATGGGCCGTCTTCAAGAATCTGATCAAAGCTTTGGCATGAACCTCTGAACAGAGCAACAGGGCCAGCATAGAGATTTTTAAGGGGGTTTGCCCCAATTGTTCCACAACATCATAGTCGCTTTTCTTAATTATTTTCAAAATCTCCTCCATTTATTTTTGAGTGGTCTCAGGGATGACCAAAGGCTGAGCCCTCGTCCTGACGGCCGCTTCTTGGATCCTTTTCCCTTTATCATCAGCAACAGCAGAGGGGACAACCACTAGAGTTACAACTTCTTCAATAACTGGAGTTCTCGCAGATATGTTGACCGGTACAGGAGTAACCTTAGGAGAATTTGAGGGTCCGAAGATTGCCCTTGGAGGAGCAATCTCCAGAGAGAAAATTCTTCCGCTGCGGGTGATTTTACTCGTTCCAGCAATATTTCCAATGTTGGAAGTCTCTTCATCAGAACTTTCTTCAGTTGATTCAATCTGTTTAATACCGTGGTAGAAGATCTCTCCCCCATAGTTCCACGGTATTGATTTATTGGACTTGTACGGGATGGGCCCCGACATGGTCATCTTCAGAGGTGTAATCTTTGGATCGGATGTAATCTTAACAGGTCTTTTGGAGACCTTGGAAAGATTGGCGGATATGGTAATTATAGAAACATCATTGACAGGAGTCGGTGTAACAGGAGTCTTTTCAAAAAGGATTTATTGATTATCCATTAGGCGTTGGATGCCTAACTTCAACAACGGACAGTCGGACGGTAAGGATGAACAAAGGCAACAATATTTTTCATAGCCTGGGAAGATCCCGACTTTCAGCAAATTCATTTTGATTATCAGTAACGGAGTCATCAAATCATCAACAGTAGCAACAAAAAGATCTTCTCAATAGCATGGCCATTGTGGCCATGCTTTGGCATTGGAGCAGAGATCACATTCGGCTTTTCAGGGGCATCGAATTCCACTCCCTTGGCGTCTATTAAATTCTGAATCTTATTCTTGAGGGCCCAACAATTATTGGTGTCGTGCCCCAGGCTGTCTGAATGATAAGCACACTTGGCGTTGGGATGGTAGTGTGATGATGAAGTGTTAGGGTTTTTCGGTGCCTCTTTCAAGGTTGTAAGGTTTAACTTCAAGAGATGGGGTAGAACCTGAGCGGGAGTCATGTTTATTCGGGTGTATTGCTGTGCAGGCCTTTCCACCCTTTGCTGGTTGGTTCTAGGTTGATTGTTCCTGGGCTGATCAGCTGCAGACTTTTGAATCATTATGGCCCCCATTGCTGGCCGGCGCTCAACTCTTCCTTGGCTTCTTTGAGAGTAGACAGCTGATACTTCTTTCTTTGCTGGAAAAGGCTTCTTTGACAGTAGACAGCAGCGGAAGCAGATGTATCTTTTTGAATTTTACCGCTCTTGATTCCGGCTTCAACTCTTTCACCAGTTAGAATCAACTCGGTGAACCCCGCAGACGAACTTCCAATCAGGTGATTGAAAAAGGGGCCCGACAGTGTACCTAAGAACATGTCTATAAGCTCTCTCTCGGATAGAGGTGGTTGTATTCGTCCCGCCAAGTCTCTCCATTTCTGGGCATACTGCTTAAAGCCTTCATTAGAGACCATGCCCATACTCTGTAGTTGAGTACGGGTTGGTGCTAAGTCCGCATTATATTGATACTACTTGTAGAAGGCAGCAGCCAAATCCTCCAAATTGTGCACATCAGACCTCTCTAGCTGGTAGAACCAATCTAACTGCATCCCTGACAAATTGTCCTGAAAAAAGTGGACCCACAGGTCCTTGTCAGAAGAATGAGGTTGAATTTTTCTGACGTAAGACCGTAGGTGCATCTTTGGGCAAGACACCTCATCGTACTTAGCAAACAGAGGCACTTTAAACTTAGGAGGGATAACAATTCCAGAAACTAACCCTAACTCTTCGAAGTCCAGCCCAGGCACTCTCTGCACCTCCATGGCAGCTAGACGTTCCTCCAGATTTTTGTATTTCTCATCTGCAGGAGGATACTGCTGTTCAGAATAGTCTTCATCCTCCTCCTCTTTAGCCTCTAATTCAGATGGCACCTCGACTCCTTTACCCTTTCCTTCACCCTCTTCAGATGTTGATGGGAAATCAAGGACCCTTCTGGCGTGACCTTCAAATCTTCTACCCAAAGTAGCCACACCAACTCTCTTCTTCTTCTTTTTCTCTTTTTCCTTTTCCAGTAGAGTTTTGAGCTCCTCTTGACCCTTTGCCAAGGTCATGAGTAACTGTTGGAACTATGAATTTTGCGCTTACAAATCTTTGACCGTCTGCTCTATATCCATCTTGCTGAAATGAACAGCAGAGAGATAAGGAAACCTGGTGTGAAGACCTGTTTATGCATATGATGAATGAGATGTATTCATGTAATGCATTCAAGGATTCAGAAAATTCAAATTTGTTTTAAACAAAAAGGAACAAACGTCATATTAATAAGATAGAATTGTTAGTACATAAATGCCCCATGGGCAAAATAATACAAAATTCTAAGGTAAAAAGACATTGCGCATCCTCTTTGGTGTGATGTAGGTGTTGAGAGTTTGAACTTCATGGAGTCGACGAGTAAGTTCCAAAACCTTCTTCTCACTGGCGTAGAATTGGGCTTCAAAAGTGTCGCGTTCTCCCTTGAGCTGTATCTAACTCCTTTATAAATCTTCTAGTGATGTTGGCATGTTAGGATGTAGGAGGGTGTATGGAACCTCTCCTTCCATAACAGGCTCTTTGATCACAGGGAGAATGTAGGGGTAAGGCATCATAAGACTCTGGGCGCGGGTTCGTACCCACTTGAGGTAAGGCTCAAGGGGGATGGAATTCTTATGTCCCAGGGTCTTACTGTCCACCTTGTTGGGCATCCTCCAGGCTCGGATAAACCTTTGTCGAAGTCCTTGAGCGTTGTTGTCGAAGTCAAAAACCAAGTCTGGAATCAGCATGTCATGTGGGCCATCCCTTCGGGCATACCCAAACTGTCTCAGAGCCAAGCAAGGGTTGTAGGTAATGCCTCCCCTAATGCCAAGTAGTGGGACATTAGGGAATTCCCCACAATGATCAATGATGATAACATTTTCTCTGGACCGAGAACACCAATGAACATCTGAATGTGTAAGAGTCATCAATCGTTTTGACCACCTCAAGCCTTGCTCATTCTTCAAGACTGACTGGGGAAGGTGAGAAATAAACCACCTTTCTAGAAGAGGAGTACAGCTCATGAGAACACCTCTTTTCCTCATTGTTCGTGTGTGAAATGAGTGCAGGATGTCCCCAAGCAATGTAGGAACAAGATTCTGAGATATGAAAATCTTGACAGCATTCACATCTATAAGCTGGTCATGGTTTGGGAACAAGACCAACCCACATATGAGAAGTGCTACAATCTCCTCAAAAGCTTGCAGATCTAGAGAATTCCAGCATTCTTGAGCTTTCTCAAACAAAAACTTTACCAAGAAACCCTTGACACCACTTCTGGTTTCCCAATGACCTATGATATCAGATGGTTGCAAATGTAGGGCTTGAGCAACATCTTCAAGCTTTGGCTCTCTCTCCGTACCGTTGAAAGGTAGTTGGTGGAGAATAGGAATCCTCAGGAGTTGAGAAAATTCCTCCAAAGTAGGCACTAACTGGTAGTTAGGAAATGTGAAGCAGTGGTGTAGGGGGTCAAAGAACTGGAAGAGAACTTTCACCATGTTTTCTTCAATGTTGGAGTTGACCAAGTTGGGAAGTCGACCATGTCTCTCAGTGAATGGAGAATACTCTGGAATCTTGGAAGCAAGCTCCTTGAGTTGAGGAGGAATTCTCACAAGGTTGACTTGGATTGTTTTCCTGCGGAGTGATTCCATAACCTACAAAACAGGAACAAAGATGAAGATCCAAACCCTTGAAATGGTTAGTGGATGCATATGATTTTTCATGATGCTCATGATGTTATGCACAAGTAAATATGTACAAACAAATCACACAAGTTCCTAGTTTCAGGCTTGCATGGGTTTTCATAGGTAAGTACCCTCTTGAAGTTTAGTTGGCTCAAACTGTCCTATAAATAGTAACCGGGTTCTAAGGAGCTCAATATCACTGGATTATTTTCTGTGTTCATTGTTTCAGTTTAGCCATTTTACTGGCGACCAAAATATTCCAAGAAAACAACCCTTAATGAGTGTAGTATCGAGTATCTACCAACTTCAGACTGCACCAAAGCCAGTCATCTCACTACCCCTAAAAAGGCCAAGATGGTCAAGTAAAGGTTCTAAAAGTCCATTAGTGCTTCATGACATCACTCAGCGGCCCCGTATTCTCTTTGATTGACTCAAAGGCTACCGGTACCCACAAATATGTCGCACTAATATAGCTATTTCTTAGACCGTGTCAGTATACCCAGCACAGTTTCCACAACGTATTGCTATTTACCTATGAATGTTTCCCAAATCCGGGTAGAGGATTCAAACCCAAACAATAGAACCAAATGTAATGCAATCAAAGCAAACAAGGTAAGCATGTAAAGGTGATCTAAACCCTAAGGTAACCCCACTTTTAGATCTTTCTCCCCAGCAGAGTCTCCAGTTCTATGATACGGTGGGAGAACTGACTTGAGGTTTTGCGTTTGTGTTCGCAAATGTTTCAGTTTAGCAAGAGTCGCCACCGACTTTTTATTTTATCCAAAGGAAAGGTCAAAAAGCACAGGAAAGACCTTTGAGATGTTTTCTTGGGTTCGGGGGGTAGATTATGAAAAGGGAAGGTGCTAGCACCCTTTTCATCCATGGTTTTCCATGGGCTCTTTGTTACTTGTTTAGATCACTTGCTTTTTCTTTTCAATTGTTTGAAATGGTACTTTTGTGTGTGGTTTTGAAAGTATTTTGAAAAGAGGCCTTTGTTTAGGCAACCTTTGTAATGATTCTTGTTTGAATATATACAAAGGTGTTTGTCTTTTGAAAAATGTTTCAATGTTTGAAAGTTTATTTTGGGAAATTGTTTTGAAATTGTGTGTGTGTTTGAAAATAGCAAGGATGTTTGCAAGTTTGATCAAGTAACTAGGAGTTATCTACCCTACTCAAAGATCTTTCCTACACATTTTTAACCCTCTTACATTATTGTTTTACCGTAGTATTTGGTAAACAACCATGTACTTGGATGTTAAACGGGACAGGCGTGGGTCATCGTATAGCCATGATAACAATATTGCCAAGTATCTTAGCATGTTTTTGAGGGACTAGATCATTTTTGTATAGGCAACCAAGATAGCGTCATCGAGGGACTATGATCTTTTTGTTTTGTTTTTATTTTGCCAAGATACATAGCATGCATACCATGGCCATGTTTTTTAAGGCAACAAGTGGATGAAACCCTAGGGGTGCTTGTGTGCATTGTGTTGTCATTTTACATGCATTTTTGTCTTGTGTTTAGTCAAGGTATTTGTTTTGATTTTGATTATCATACAAACCCTAATCTTACTATCATGCATATTTGAAAGCAATGAAGTGCGTAAAAGTAAATCTAATACTATTGCACAAAAATAAACCCTAAAACTATTATTACAACCATATTGAATTTATTTGTACAAATAAATAAATAAGCAAATATTTAAATGGACAATTAAATATAAATATGCAAAATATTTTTTTGTATTTACTTTTATGTATGTTAAATAAATTATTTTTGCCTAAAAATAAGAAAAATATTAATGATTATTTTGGAAAGGGTAGAAAACCCTAGTTTTTGTTTAAAAAAAATATATATTCTATATTATTTATTTATGTACAAGAAAAATAAATAAAAATATATACAAAAGTGTTAAAAAATTAAAATGTATGACAATATTATTTTTAATTGTATAAATACTAAAATGAAAAAAAATATAATATTTTTTGTATTATTTATAAATTTATTTAAGAAAATAAAAGTATATATTATTTAATAAACTATTCTTATGCCAAAAAAATAATAAAAAATAATAAAATAAAATGTGAAAATATAAGAAAATATTTTTGGTGATTTTTAATATTTAGAAAAATAAATAAAAGTCAAGAATGTAAAAGAAATGAAAAAATAATACAAAATATAATAAATGGGCCAAGGGGGTGCAGAAAGCAAGCTAGGGGGTGTCAAAAGTAGGACAAAGCCATGCCCAGCCCACGTTCCTCTTCATCCTTGTCCTTGAGACAGAAACACGCGTGCGCCATGTTCAAATTGGTAGTGTTTTTGGCTAGTGTTTTTGGCTTGCTACAATGTGTTGAACCTGTTTGAAATGTGCACAAGACATGGTTTTATCAGATTACCAAGTTATGTGGACTTTTGCAAGTTACTTGCTTTTTAAGCAAAAGTTGAATTGACAATGCTAAAAGGTTGTACTTGCTATCTCAAGGCCTGCACATAGTTGGTACCAATTTCCTGATATTAGTGAACTTTGTTTGCTACAAGAACTTTGGTCCATGGCTCAAGAAATACAATTTGACATAAAGCATGCTTTATCAAAGTGGCAATGCTACCTTTTTTCCAAAAATGGATTAATTCAATGTACAATGCCCTAAAGCTCAAAATAAAGCCTTAATCCAATGTGTTTGCATTTAATTTATGAGTGTATAAAGGATTAGAACCTGTAAACTAAGTACAAGCAAGGTTTGGACAGAATTGCAAGTTGTAACATGGTGTAAAATGCCTTGGCCAAAAGTGACAAATTTCCATTTTAAATCCTTCGATTCTCCCTAACCACAAATGATCTTGGAGAGTTCTTGAACATTTTGGAAAGCTTGTAACATGCTCTACAATCCATATTTGAAATGAATTTTGAGATTCCACTTTGAACTATGTGAAACGTTGCCATGAAGATAGGTCAAAATCCTGCCTAAACTAGGGCAAAATTTCACTAAGTTAAAAGTTTCATGGACCCTTGTTCACAAAATCATAACTTGAGATCCAAGCATCTTTTGGGAAAACTTTGTGAATAAAAGTTGTAGATTTTGTGGAGGACTATAACTTTAATGTTGGAAGTTTTCTTTGAATCCAATTGCATCATGATAAAAAAGTTGGGCAAAGTTAGGAAAAAAAAAAGAAATTTTCATAACTTAGAAAAATTCTAAGTTATGAAAATTTTCCATTTTAAACCCTAATCTTCAAAATTAGGTTTCTTGGTGAACAAGTTTCATGTTTTGACACATCTTGATGAAAAATGACCCTTGGCACTTGATTTTGACCAAAAAGTCAAAGTTTAACTTTTCAGTGTAAAGTTGATTTCTGATCAGTTGACTGGAAAATTCATCTGTCAATCCAATGCATTTGAGATCTTTTTAACCTTGTGATTAGGTCAAGATGATAACATTTAGTCCTTGAGACCATGTTTGAACCCAATTTTCCATTGGCTTGGTGAAAAATCAGAAATTGCCCTTCTATAGTCAAAACCCTAATTTTGACCATTTTGCCCTTTTAATGATCTGATCAAATTTCTTGAGGAGTTGTGGTCAAAACTTGATCAAATGATTCATATGAGTTTATAATGTTGATGTGGATCAAAAATTATGGTGTTTGACTGTAAATTGGCCACAGTTGACTTTTTCCCCAATACAACTGATTTTTAGGTCAACTGTCCAATTGACTGGGCAAAAATTTGATTCAAGGCTTGAAACTTGATATGAGCAATCTTATAGGTCCAACATGAAATATGAAAGTCACATTAGGCATTGGAAACCCAAAAATCCTTGAGCAATCTCAAACCCTAATTTCAGGCTATTAGTGCAAGGTGAGGTCTTGAGCTAAGCAAACCCTAGTCTTGTCTGGAGTCCAAAGAGTCTTGTGAGGGGAAATCTTGATAAAATGATAAGGGAAAATTTTGGATTACAACACATTGCAATCTAGGGGGTTTTATTTTGCACCTTCCTCGATCAGTGTTGAAGAATGAACAAGGTTTGAGGTGATATCAAAGGATGATGTCGCTCTCTCATTTAGATATTCATTGGTGTTCTCGATCTCTGGAAGATGTTACTATCATTAACTGCTATGGGTAAATCCCTAATGTTACGCTCATTTGCATTAGGGGAGGAATTACTTACAACCCTTCTCTAGATCTAAGGAAATTTGGTTATGCTCGAAGAGATGGTCCTCATGACGCGCTTATCCAGGGTATTATGTTCGACTACGAGAACGATGTTCAAGGTTATCATCGGAGGTTTATACCTCCTTGGGGCATGGTAAGCAAGATTGATAGCAATACTTTGGGGCATAAGAATTCTATTCCTCTGGAGCCTTATCTCAAATGGGTACGAGATCGTGCTCAAAACCTTATGATGCCATATCCCGTTATCCTACTAGTGATTATGGAGCCCATTGTAGAAGGGGATATTCCTTATACAATTCTCCATTCAGACATGCCTACTAACCTCTAAGAATTGCAGAAGTCTTGGATTCAACTAAATGGAGAACGAGACACCTTTGAGGCTCAATTCTATTGAAGCGAGAAGAAAGTGTTAGAGCTCACGAAACGACTTCACGAGGAGTAACGCCTTAACGCATACATCGACACGAAGAGGAAGCGTCCGTGGGAAACTTGGGTCTTAGGTTTTAGGAGTTCATTTTGTCATCTCTTTGAAACCTTTTTGCTTTTTCATTGTAAGCCCAAGGGGAAGTTGTAATCTTGAACTTATTAATACAATCTTTGTTTCCGTTTCCTTTTTGGCTAGCAAACTTAAATCTCTTAAGGTCCTTTGTAATACGCTGGGAGAACTGACTTTACTCGTTTTGCATTTTATTGCAAATGTTTCGGTTAGCAAGAGTCGTCACCGAATTTTATTTCATCCAATAAAGGAAAGGGTGAAAAGAACAGGAAAGACCTTTTTAAAGATTTTGAGTTTGGGGGGTAGATTATTGAAAGGGAAGGTATTATCACCCTTTCCATCTGTAGTTATCTACAGGCTCTTAGTTGCTAGCTCACGTTGAAAATGCTTTTTTTGTGTAAGTGTATTTTAAAAATATTTTTGAAAAGATTCCTTAGTACGGCGAACTTTGTAATATTCCTTGTATCGTTGAGAACATATACAAAGTGTTTTATCTTTGAAAATATTTTAGAGAAAAGATTGTGTATGTGTGCAAATTTGTTTTGTTTATTTTTATGAGCAAACAACTATAAGTGGTCTACCTACTCGAATGGCCTTTGTTCTTTTCCTCTTTTCCTTTAGATAGTTCTATCCCACCATTAGATGGTGGGTAGCCCTACCATTGGATATTTTGAGGGACATGCGCGGGTCATCATACAGTCATATAGGCAACTCATAGGGTACGTTAGCAATTTTATCGTAAGGGACTAGATCGTATACCAAAAGCATCAAAGGGTCATAAAAGGACTACGATCTTTTTAATCGATGGTATTTTCTAAAGTGTCCCACGTTCGAGGGACATGACTGCTTTTCCGAAGGCAACAAGTGGAGGTACCTTAGAGGTGCGCGTGTGCGAGTGTGTTGTGTTTCAGTTATGTTTATCTTAAGTGTTAGGTTTGCTAACGTTTGTTTTTAAGTCTTTCTATACAAGCCTATTAGCATACATCTAGTAGTTAATTGTATATAAGTACAGAAAATTAAGTGCAGAAAATTTAATCTACGCTATTACAAAGCTTCGGGATGGGGGAAATTACAAACCAAAAATGGGGAAAGAAAAAATGTAAAGGATCCTAAATTAAGCTATTACAACCTTTGGACAATTACATAATTTATGAAAATAATACGAATAAAAATAGATGAACGCGCGAAGAAGAAAAGAGGGAAGAGATGTAAAACCTAAAAATAATCTAAGTGATAAAAAGAAATATTTTTTGTTGTTTTTGTATTAGGAAAAATAATAATTGAATTAATGGAAACTTAATGCTAATTAGTTTATTTAATTAAGAAAAATATGATTAAATAATTAATTAAAATTTACAATAGTTAAATTAATTAGAAAAAATTAAGTCTAATATTTTTTGTGATTTTATAAATTTTTTTATGTTTATAAAAAGAAAAAAAAGATTTAAAGAAAATTAAATAAATAAAACAACAAAAAAAGGATAATAAAATGGGCCAGGCACTGCAAAAAGTAGTTAGAGGGTGTGAAATAGAAAAAAAAATCCCAGGCCCATTAGCAATAGGGCCCAGACGCCTGGAGATCCAGTGAGGGACGCTTCATGGGGATGCGCCTTTGAGGCTTTAGATCTAGCCTGATGAAATCTGGTGGACAGGAACTGGAGGTGCATCATGCGCATATTTGGTCCCACTCATACCTGATCTATAGATTCATATAAACTCAAACAAATGTTAGCATGCCACGAACTGTGATTAAAATCAGAGATTCAAAATTTTAAACTTTACCAAACCGGTGTGATCAAATAGGGGCGTTCTAGGCCTGTGATAGACTGATCTTAGGCCTTGTAAAAAATCCGGGGGACTTCAAGAGGATGGCTTGAGGCTTGGTTTCAATCGAGAGAGGCTGGAACTTTGAGATATGACTTGCACCAATTTTTTGATTTTTTTGGAGAGCTTTTGGAGAGCTTTTGCATGTAGAAATTTCGTGCTCCCTTGATCTACTTTGGCTTGCCTTTATATAGAGAGAGTGAGTGGCTTACTAACATGACAAGGAATCAAGCTTTGATGGCCTTAACAAAGCAAGATAAAACACATTCAAAACTTGCCAAAAATGAGATATCTTTTTCCATTTTCGAATTTGCATGAACCTAGATAGCTTATATGTATCTTGCACGAATTAATGGGCTCCAAAGTGGATCAAATCCAGCCCATATGCATAGCCCATGATTTTTGTGATTTTATTTAATTTATTTTGTATTTATTTGAATAAAAGCAAAATAAATATAAATAAAATAATAAGAAAATACAAGACAAGGTAAGAGTGAGTTTATGAGTCTTTTTCAAGGTCATGGACATGTTTGAACTCCAAAAAGTTAGGTCACAAGTCCAAAATTTCAAGTTTGCACATTTAGTATTTCATGCATTTCTTAAAAATTGCCCAACTTATGAAACTTATAACTTGTGCAATTGTCATCTTTAGAAGATGATCTTGGACTTTTTGGAAATCCAAAGATGTCCTATACAATCTCTATGTTGATGATTTTTGCTTTTGAAGACATAATCTTGATGTAAGTTGCCTTGACAAAAAGTGTCTTTTGTTGACTTTGGAAAATGACCTATAATGTCTGAGCTCATATCTTCCAAATGAAGCATATTTTGGACTTGGGAATAAAAGAAAATTTGTAGAGAATTGAAGTTTCTTCAAAATGGGCTTTGGTTGGGGAAAATTTTATGAAACATGTGAAAGTTATGCCTGGTCAAAGTTCAGTTGACTTCTCCTAAGGAAATCCTAATTTGGCTATTTTTGACTTTTGATGATATGAGGGCATTCCTTGAGGAATCATGATAAACCCTTGATCAAATGATTAATATCACTTAAAAATGTTGATGTTGACCAAAAATCTTGAAGTTTGACTATACGTTGACCACAGTTGACTTTTTAACCAATATAGTTGATTTTCAAACATTTGAGTAATTGACTGAGCAAACTTGTGATGTAGGACTTGAAACTTGACATGAACCTTGTTGAGGACCTATGAAGAACCATGTAAGCCACTTTATACCTTTTCAAACCAAATTTCTTTGAGAAACTCCAAACTCTAGTTTTGGGCCTTTGGCTTAGGAGGTGCATCTTGACTAGTCAACCCTTGAGTGTCTTGGGTATTTGAGAAGCCTTGAAAGAATGTCTTGAGAAAAATAAGAGGACACATTTTGGGGTACAAAATCCTTGAAAACATTATATTCACATATCATGCATCATTTCATAAACAAGTTTTCTGATACAAGTTTCCTCATCTATTTATTGTTTATTTCAATATAAGATGGATCTCGAGCAAACCGCCAAAGATATGCAAACTCAACATGCATAGTTTCAAGAGACTCTCCTGAACCTAGCCAAAGGTCAACAGGAGATGATGGAACTCCTCGTCACAAAAAATAAGACTAAGAAACAGGCTGTTATCCTCAACATGGGAAGAAGGTTCAAAGGTCCCGCACGACTGCAACAAGTAGAAGAGGATTCCGCTAAGGAAGAAGAAAAACAAGAAGAGGATGTTAGAAGAACCAGGGATTGAGGTGGAAATAACTAGATTTATGAAGATGAAGACTACTCCAACGAGAAATACCCTCTCACGGATGACAAATACAAGCAGTTGGAAGACCGACTCAAAGACGTGGAAATTCAAAAGGTGCTCGGATTGGACTTTGGAGACTTAGGTTTGATCCCATGAGTAGTCATCCCCCATAAATTCAAGGTCCATGTCTTCGCAAAATATGAGGGGGTCTTTTGTCCTAAACTACATTTGAGGTCATACGTCCGAAATATTTAACCCCATACTACTGATAAAAAATTGTGGGTTCATTTCTTTCTAGAGAGCCTATCTGGAACACAGTTGGAATGGTTCTATCAACTTGAAGGAACTAATATTCACACATAGGAGGATTTGGCTGCTGGCTTCTACAGACAATATGAATACAATGCTGACCTTGCACCAACTCGCGTGCAATTACAGAGTATGAATATGGGCTCAAACGAAGGCTTTAAGGAGTATGCTTAAAAATGGAGGGACCTGGCTGGAATGGTGAAACCCCCTTTGAATTACCAAGAATTGGTGGACATGTTCATGGGCACTCTAACGGGTCCATTCTTTAATTTGCTGATTTAGAGTTCTTCGTTAGGGTTTACTGAGCTTATTTTGAATGGCGAACAAGTTGAAAGCGGTATCAAAAGTGGGAATATTCAGATGGCTACATCCTCTTGTATTGTGAAGAAACCATTCATTAGAAAGAAAGAAACCAACACTGTCTATGGCCAGAGGAGTCGTAGTAAGAATGATCGTCACCAGTCTGTAGGGGCCGTGTTAATCTCTAATCCAACACCTACTCGACCACAACAACTAGGCAATCAACGTAGGTCAGACGCTCTGAGGATACAATTCACTAGAATTAATATGCCACCAACTCAAGCGCTATAACATCTGTTGAAAGAATAGTTGATAACACTGCAGGTCCTCCTCAAAATCTCAACACATCATCTCCGAAGTATAACCCAAATGCAAGATGTGCATACCATTCTAATAGTCCTGGACACGACACTAATGATTCCCGGGCCCTAAAGATCAAAATCCAAGACATGATTGATGCAAAGGAAATTGAGTTTGACCCTCCAGAGACCCCTAATGTGATTACTGCGTGCATGCCCGATCATGGTAAAGGTGTTAATGCTATTGACGATGTTTCATATGTCTCCATCATAAGTGAATTGACCACTCCCTTGATGACCGTTAAGAAGAATCTATTGAAATCTAGTTTATTTCCGGGTTGTCCTAAAAATTGTTACCATTGTGCTTCCCAAACTAATGGTTGTATGTGGCTGAAGAAGGGTATTCAATGCCTGGTTGATAGCCATGAAATTATGTTTGAGAAAACTCTATCCATGAAAAGTTTACATGAAATTATATCTCAAGAACTAAGACTTGAAGATGTTTCTATAATCACAATTTCAAATAAACCTATAAGGATCACCTTTAAGGCCCTATAAGGATTCTTGTTGAGCCAATAGTGGCTCCCATGATCATCACCGCACTGGGGCCAATCCCCCTATTCCCCTGACAAATCTGTTCCCTAGAACTATGGAGCAGAAGTTTATTATCATGGCGTCAAGCAAGATCCATGGATTACCGAAGATGAAGATTTTGAAGTTACCAATCTCAATAATATTGCCGAAACTAGTAACTTTACCCGAGCGGGAAGGATCTTCTCCCAATAGATCTCTCCTCCAATCACAACACTTGTTCATATTCCTGTTGTTGGGTCAACTACTGATGCCCCAGGCAAAGAGAAAGTGACTAAGCCTGCCCAGGCGGAGGCACCCTCAAAAGATGTTACAATTGAAGACCTTTCTAAACAAGAGATGGAAGAAATTCTGAAGATCATTCGTAAAATTGAATACAAAATAGTTGAACAACTGGGGTATACACCCTCAAAAATATCCATGTTATCCTTGTTATTATGCTTCGAAGCACATGCCAAGGCTTTGTTGAAATTCCTGAAGAATGCTCATGTACCACAAGAGACCCCTACTGATCAATTTGAGAATTGTGTTGCAAGCCTAACTGCTGATAATGGTTTAAGCTTTTCTGATGCTGACTTAATTCTGGCGGGGAAGAATCATAACAAGGCTATGTACATCTCTATTGAGTGTAAGGTGTTGCACCCCAAAATTTCCCTCTTTGTTTTAACTTTGATTGGATTATACTCTGTTTGCATATACACATGCATGCATATCATTGGCTCCGTGTTCACGGGTTCAAGGTATTTGATCAACACAAAAAATATCTCATTATTTTTCAACGCATGTTTGAGTTGTGGAAGATTTGGGTGTTTTCGGTGAATTTAAAATAGTGCGAATTGGAAACAGTGTTTTGACTTATCTGAGTTTGAAAATTCACATCTCTAGCCTGGAATGGTTTTTTGGGTTGATTCTTGAGGTTTTGAAACTTTCTCGATGTTCTCTTCAAATTTCATGTTCGGACCAAAATCTAATTCTCAATGGAAAGTCTCCGAATACACGGTTCTTTTGGAAGTTAAATGGTGAAAAATACAAAGAAAAAGGTGTTGAAAGTGCAGTTTCCGCACACTAAATAATTCATGACTCAAAGACCGTTCATCATTTTGATCCCGTTCCAATGGCCAAAATTCCGTCTTGATGTCATATACATTTCGTATCTCACGGATGGAAGCCAATTCTACTCAGAGAGTCTTCGAATATATGAATTTATCAAATATGTTCGGACAAGAAAATTGTGACAAATGTTCACCTGCTTCATCTTTAGAAAATCATAACTCGATCGATTCTAATCGTATCGAGCTGGTTCCGTTGGCATTGGTTTACAAATTGAGTTGGTTGAATATTAATTTCATCTTTCAAATTCGAACGGTATCCCAAAGGCCTTGGTTTTTTGTCCAAAACGCGCGTAATTCATTTGAAAATCCTGAACCGAGAAATATTTTTATTTGAGACAAAACTTCAAAAAATCATAACTAAATCACTTTTTATCCGATTGAGCTCATCTTCAGATACGATGCTTTCATCAATGTTGGCTACATTTTAGTTTCACATTTCAACTTTGAAAGTCTTGCCGAGAGACTTGCGAATTTTACCTTAAGGTCTCAGACTCTGATGAACTAAATATTTGCACATTTGCTTGTGTTTATTGGAGGCTGATTCATTTAAAAAAGGGAACACTATATATTCTTATTCACTCCAATTTTCAAGGGGACTCTCATAATTGATCAATTCTCAAAAACACTTAAAAACTTTCTCTCACCTTGCTTAAGGATCAAAGAGCAACTTTCTCTCATTTTCATCAAGAACACCAACAACTTTTCCAACAACTTTTTAAAGATCCAAAAGTCAAAGAAGCTCAATTCTTCTCCAATCTCGAATCCGATTATTGCGATCTCTATACTTAAGCTTCCTCTTCAATTCTACGATAATTTTTCTTGATTTAAGCACTTTTCAAATAAGTGATTCTTAAATAAGCACTTTTGTGGATCAATAAATTGAACCTTGATCTAATTTGAATTATGGAAGTGATTTCGATTATAAAAATGTGAATTGATCTTGAATCATGATGTGAAAATCTGGAATTGGATGATTAAGTAAGTGCTTATTCAATTAATTGATTTTCATGAAAGTGCTTATTTGTGAAAACAAAATGTTGAAGTTGTTTCAAGTTTAATTGATGATTCTTGATTGATTATGTATGGTATAATTTGGATCTCTAATTGTTCAAAAATCATGAGTTGAATTTCAGAGATTATATATTTGACAAAATGGTTGAGCCATTGTGCCTTAATCTTACCGCGTGATTCAATTGATTTTCGGTTGCATACAAAATTCCTTGTGCTATGCTATGGTCATAGCATAATCGATGTGAATTTGATTTTTGATCCGGTAAAAATGCGTCAAAACTCATGAAATCAGATCATGAATTCACATGTCGATCGTGCTAAGATCACAGAATTTTTCGTATAATTTTTGTTGTTTTGGTTTCCGTTTCGTGCCGTGGATATTCTATGATTTTCAAGCTTTCCAACTATTCGAACCATGCGCGAAATGGATACTCGATGCAAAAGTTATGTTGCTTCAAAGTTTCAATTGAACAAGACTGCAGTTGAGTCGACGCATAGTCTTTTTGAGTCAACGCAAATAGTTTGGACCACACACGGGAAGTGTTGCATCGACCCTATGGTCAATGCAAACTAAGAAAAATCCCATGCATGAATCGACTCAAGCCCTGTTGTGGTCGACGCAAACATTCTGGTCACCTGCGGGAAGTGTTGCGCTGACCCTCCAGTCGATGCAAACTGAAAATTTCAGGCATGAGTCGACTCATGCCATGTTGCGGTCGATGCATCTTTTCCAAATTTTTGCTTTTTGCTTCTTTTGCCTTGCTTTGGCTATTGTTTGCTCCAAATTTCATTCTAATTGTTTATACTTTAACTTTCCTTGTTATTTTTAACATGTGTGTTGATTGTGCAAGGTACATTTGGATGGTTTCCGATCATGTAATTATTACTCGATTATTTGATCGGAAGACTTATTTGGACTTTTGATTTATGGTCCGATTTTACATTCGACACGCATGCCATTATTTTGTGCCCCGTATCTTGTATAATTGTATTTTGTGTAGGAAGTTTGTGATACAGATGTATCCGCTACACATTCTGATCTTGCTTATTAATGCCTCGACGCATATTCTCACTAAATTTCTTTGTTGATGTAGCTTGCTCGAGGTTTTCTGGGTTTCTTATTTTTGCTTGCTTGATACGAATTGTTATCCGTTTGGTATTTCAACTTTTCCTTTTTACTATTTTCGCACTTTACCGCTTTCCTTTCCATGAGAAGTAGGACTAGAGATGTAAGACGGGGATTTCCGTTACTGATCATGTCAGGAACTCCTCTGGTTTATTTAAAGACCCGCTTAGGGAAATTTTGCATTGTGTGCTACTTGTGCTTTTCTAAAATCCTACCTTTGAAGTAGGTATTTCGCATATGTGTTTACATTTGTGCCTGTATTATATTACAGATAATAAGTCCTCAAAAGCAGGAAAGCGGAGAGGGTCTGCAATCAACCCCCGCACATTCTAGTTTGTGTCATCCTTAGCTCACGTTTTATGTAGATGCTTCGGAGTTGTGCAGATCATGGTTATCGAGTCGTCAAGTGGAAAAAGGACCTGTAATCAATCCCCCATATTTTGTCTTGAGCTCGCGTTGGTCGACGTTGATGCTTTGTGCTATTTTCTTCTATCCTCTCCCCGCTTGTTTGCCTCGATTGATATGACCCCTTGGCTAAAGCATCCCTACTTGATTTTATACCTACCTTGATCGTCTATATCATGGTTAGGCATTTTACTTGAGTTAGCATGGCTGTTCATGACATATTGTTTGTGCTCTCTTGAGCTTGTTGGCTTTCTTGCTTGATTTCGTCTTTGTGTGCATGTTTTGAGATGATATACCCTCGGCATGTTCCCTTAGGAGCTCTCGTTTCAACTATAGATGATGATTCGAGATAGACATAGTTTTAGGTTATAGACCCTTACTATTCTCCTTTAGGACTTCTTGATTCATCTATAGACGATGATTTGAGATGGACATTAGGATTGTTATCCATGCATGTCAACATAGGTTAGAGTTTCCCCTTCAAAACTCAACTTTAGAATCAATCATTTGTGTGATAACATTAGGGGTAGATTTAGGTTAGTCTCTCTTAGATATTTTATTTTCTTTTGCATCCTTTTCATAATAAAATAAAAAATATTTCTTTTTTTTTTTTTTTTGCAAATCATAAAACACTTAAAACCTTCAAATCCTTTCTCAAGGTAAAAAAGACAAACCAACACCTTTCTTTATTCCAATCGGCATTTCTTTTCTAATAACATGTTAGTTCCCTTCCGCTGCAGGTCGTGAGTCTCCAAAGGTCGAGCCGCGATAGATTGATTCGAACCTAACATTGATTAATTAAAAAACACAAAACAAACTGAAACATGTGAGCTGAACTACGACTGCTCTGACTCCTTAAAAGGGATACGTAGGCATTGGGGTAAGGCCTGAACTAGCACAACTTTCATTTTCCCTACATTATTTTCTCTTTTATTTTGCATGCATACCCTCTTTTAATTTTCTTTCAGTCCTTAAGCCTAGATATAGATACTAACACACCCATTAGTTAGACAACAAGAGTGGATACCATAGAGTACTACGGGCGTGTGGGGTGCTAATACCTTCCCCTCGCGTAATAGACTTCCTTACCCAATCTCTCGATTTTTGATCATGATTTCTCCCTTCTTAGGTTTACTTGATGTTTACCTTTCCATTCATATGGGATAAAAGACGTTCGATGGCGACTTCATTTATATTTTATCAGATGACTGTTTAGTTGGTTGTTTCATAAGGGAACTACTTTTACGCATGTGTTAGTTGATACAAGTTCCTCCCTGAATGTATTACCAAAAGGTGCTCTAGATAGATTGGACTGTGAAGGGATGGTGCTGAAACCCAATGATATTGTGGTAAGAGCCTTTGACGGGTCAAAAAGGATGGTACACAGAGAGGTTGATCTTCCGATCAAGGTGGGATCCCAGGTTTTCAACTCCACTTTTTATGTAATGGATATCCGCCCGGCCTATTCCTGCTTTCTCGGACGCCCCTAGATTCATAAGGCATGTGCTGTTACCTCTACCCTACATAAAAAATTTAAGTATCCAGTGAAAGGAAAGATTGTCACAGTATGCAGAGAAGAAGAATATATGGTCAGTCATTTTAATTCTTTCAAATATGTTAAAATGGATGGAGAATTCATTGAAACCCCCTTCCAAGCATTTGAAGTAATCCCTCTGACGATTGACATTGCTAAATCTACTCTTGCTACTCCTAAGATCATCAAGGATTCACCAAGAATGGCTTCCCTGAAGGATGCTAGAGATATGGTAGAAGAATGTGGTTGCACTATTTGGGGTCAACTTTCTGATATCCCCTACAAATCCAACAAATTTGGTGTATGTTTCACCTCAAAGGCTCAAAAGGAGGTTCGTCGTGTTCGTGCTGGAGGACCACCTTTCCATATTAGCAACAAAGAAGTCAATTCTCTAGAAGACACTGATAGTGATGGTGACTTTGACAACTGCATCTTTCCCACTAACAACAACATGCTCATCAATTGGATGGCTAAGGACTTTGTACCAATCTCCTTTTTTCAGGAGTAATTGCTATTTCGTATTTTTATTGCTTTAAGAAGTCTGTCTGTATAATTTCTTTTAAAACAATGACTTTAAACCTTGTGCCTTGCCCGGGGCACAATGGTCCATTTGTTAAGGGTTGTCATTTCAAATCTCATATGCTCATTTAATGAAAACATTAGATGATTTTACATACAAATTTTGTGCTCCTTGTCTTTCTTTTACTTTACGATATTTTCAAATAGCCATGTGACCTTACACGCACGCACACACACACACACACACATTTGCATATCCACATTCACTCCTGATCTCATTGACAACAATTCTGCTATTGTCATTTATGACTTCGAAAATCCAATCTATTAAGTCAAAGACGAAGGTGAAGAAGATTTTGAGATACCTGGAGAGCTCTCCAGACTCCTGATACAAGAGGAAAAGGCTATCCAACCGCATGAAGAGCCAGTCGAGGTGATAAACTTGGGTACCTAGGCAGATAAGAAAGAAGTTAATATTGGTGCCAACTTGGGAAATAGTATCAAGAGCAGATTGATTTAGATGTTGCACGAATATGTTGAGGTCTTTGCTTGGTCATACGAAGACATTCCAGGGCTCGATACTAATATTGTAGTTCACTGTCCACCGATGAAAGAGGGTTATTCTCCAATTAAACAGAAAGTTTGTCGCATGCGTCCATAGATGTCTGAGAAGATCAAAGCCGAGGTCATGAAACAATTTAATGCATGGTTCTTAGAAGTGACGCCGTATCCTCAATGGGTTGCCAACGTTGTTCCAATGCCAAAGAAGGATGGTAAGGTACGTATGTGTGTAGATTACAGGGATCTGAACAAGGCAAGCCCCAAAGATGACTTCCCACTTCCACATATTGATGTCTTGGTCGACAAAACTGCTCAGCACAAGGTATTCTCCTTCATGGATGGTTTCTCGGGCTATAATCAGATCAAGATGGCGCCTGAAGACATGGAGAAAACTACCTTTGTTACACAATGAGGCACATTTTGTTACAAGGCCATGCCCTTTGGGTTGAAGAACGCAGGGGAAACTTATTAGCAGCCATGGTAGCTTTATTCCATGACATGATTCATCATGATATAGAAGTCTATGTTGAAGACATGATAGCCAGATCACAAACTGAGAAAGAACATCTTGACCATCTACACAAGCTGTTTGAGAGGCTGAAGAAGTACAAGTTAAGGTTGAATCCAAACAAATGCGCCTTTGGGGTAAGGTCTGGGAAACTTTCAGGTTTCATCGTTAGTGGTAAAGGAATTGATGTTGACCCTATAAAAGTTAAATCCATTCAAGAAATTCCGGCTCCCCGTACTGAGAAGGAGGTCAGAGGTTTCTTAGGACAACTAAACTACATTGCCTGATTCATCTCTCATTTGACTGCTACTTGTGAGCCAATCTTAAAACTGCTGATGAAAGATCAAGTAGTCAGATGGAACAACGACTGTGAAAAATATTTTGATAAAATCAAAGAGTACTTACAAGAATCTCTGGTTCTTATGACACCAGTTGAAGGGAGACCTCTAATCATGTACCTAACAATGCTAGAGAACTCAATGGGGTGTGTATTGGGGAAACATGACGAGTATGGTTAAAAAGAGCATGCAATATACTACCTTAGAAAAATGTTTACCGACTGTGAAACAAGATATTCACTGCTCGAGAAAACTTGTTGCGCTTTGGCATGCACTGCTCACCGACTAAGACAATATATGTTAACTCATACCACTCTATTGATCTCTAAGATGGATCACATCAAGTACATATTTGATAAGCCAACTCTCTCCGGAAGAATAGCTCGATGGAAAATGATCTTGATTGAATATGACATTCGGTACACCATACAAAAAGAAATCAAAGGAAGTGTACTGGCAGATCATTTGGCACATCAAGTTGTAGACGACTATCAGTCTATGCACTTCGAATTCCCGAATGAGAACATCATGCTAACAATGGACGATGAAGAACCTGGACCATATGAAGAACCTGAGCTAGGGTCCCGATGGACTATGGTTTTTGATGGATCTTCTAATGAGCTTGGCAATGGAATCGGTGCTGTAATTATCTTCCCTCAAGGTTTCTATACACCCTTCACTTCCATACTTTACTTTGATTGTACCAACAACATGGTTGAGTACAAAGCGTGCATCTTAGGTCTTAAAGCTGTTATTGACTTAAGAATAAAATTCCCGAGCCTATATGGGAATTCAACATTGGTAATCAGTTAGGTAAAGAGAGATTAGGACACGGGACATCTGAATCTTATCCCCTACCGAGAACATGTGCTAACCTTGATCCCATACTTTGAAGATATTACCTTTGAGCACATCCCAAGGGAAGAAAATCAGCTGGCGGACGCCCTAGCTACCATGTCATCCATGTTTAAGCTCAAATGGGACAACGAGGCTCCTAGAATTACCATTGAAAGGTTCGACGAACCGGCACACATCTACGAAATGGATACCGATGGAGTAGAAGAGAAGCCTTGGTTTCATGAAGTAAAAAGATATCTTGAGGGTCAAGAATACCCTGAAGGAGCATCTATCAATTACAAGAAAATCCTACGGAGTTTCTTAGCTGAGCAATGGAATTCTGTACAGACACAACCATGATTCAACTCTGCTTCGTTGTATGGACAAGAAGGAAGCAGAGAAAATTATGGAGGATATGCACGAAGGCATCTTTGATATTCATTCCAGTGGACATACTATGGCTAAGAAAATCTTGAGAGTAGGTTACTATTGGTCGACCATGTAAACCGACTATCATCATCATTCAAGAACTTGTCATAAGTGCCAGATCTATGCTGATAAAGTTCATGTTCCTCTAGTTCCTTTAAATGTCATGAATTCTCCTTGGCCATTCACAATGTGGGGCATTGACATGATTGGAGAAATCAAGCCTAATGCATCTAATGGACGTCTCTTCATTCTTGTCGCCATTGACTACTTCATAAAATGGGTTGAAGCAGCTTAATTTGCTTCAGTTACTAAGAGTGTTGTGGCTCGTTTCATTAAGCATAACCCCATCTGTCAGTATGGTATCCCTGAGAGAATCATCACCGACAATGGTACCAATCTTAACAACACTATGGTCACTAAACTCTACATGCAGTTCAAGATCAAACACCACAACTCTTCTCCATACAGACCAAAAATGAATGGTGCAGTGGAAGCCGCCAACAAAAACAAAAAGAAGATTGTCCAAAAGATGGTTGTGACCTACAAGTACTGGCACGAGATGTTTCCATTTGCTCTCCATGGCTATCACACTTCAGTGCAGACATCAACTAGGGCAACCCCATTCTCTCTGGTCTATGGAATGGAAGTTATCCTTCCTGTCGAAGTTCAGATTCCTTCTATAAGGATTATGAATGACGCAGACTTAGGCGAAGACGATTGGATTCATACTAGGTTGGATCATTTGAATTTTATTTATGAAAAAAGGCTTGTGTCTATCTATCACGGTCATATGTATCAGAAATGTATGATCAAAGCTTTCAACAAGAAGATCAAACATCGGGTATATCAGGCTGGTGACTTGGTAATAAATGGAATCTTTCTACCACAAGGTGATCCCAGGGGCAAATGGACTCCCACCTAGGAAGGTCTATTTGTTGTCAAGAAAGTATATTCAGGCGGTGTTATGATGTTAACCACCATGGACGATGAGGATTTCCAACACCCTATGAATGCCGACATAGTCAAAAGATACTACGCATAAAAATGACCCGCTACGTTGACTGGCCTAGGCAGAAATAACGGTATCCTGACGAACCAAAAAGGTTCGGGCAAAAATTAGGGATATATATGAAAGATTGTACATCCGACAAGTCGAAAACCTGAAAGGGAGGCTTGAGCAAAAAAGGGTATCCTGGTGGACTGAAAACTCGAAAGGGAGATCCAGGAAAAAGTTAGGGATTAAAGCGTACGACTATGTCCCGTTAGATCACTTACAACAAGCTTTATTCCCAACGTCAAGTTCAAACGGTGCAAAATAATTCAAACAACGTTTTCTGACAGTAATGGACGAGATGTTCGAAGACATAGGGGCAATAGCAGATTTGGAACCTAACGTGATCATTTCCACATAACTATATATTTTACTTTCACTTTGTACTCTTACATTTCACAACGACTTCCTCTTACTAGGATTTTCTTCTCTTTGTACAAAATCGTCTATTTATGGGAAAATTCTCAATACAAGTACGCCTTAAAGTTCAAACTTTTTTTTGTTTTGCTTGCAAAAACGTCCAATGACTAAAATTGAATGAACATATGCATATGGACATGACTAACCGTTAACAAATATATGCATAAGAACATGAATAAGCATTTACTCAAGATTCTAGGAGTTGGGATAACGTTCAAGTTATCCATGAACTTCCACAGAGCCACTTCTATGAGATTATCCCCACAGAGTAATCTTCACAAATTCTCTTCCCCAGCTGAGTTTGGAAACTATAAAAACAATATAGATTTTTTCTCTTTAAAAAAATTCAATATTCCCCAAGAGAGTTTGTTTCCTCAACAGTATATTTCTCTGTCAATAGGGTTTATTTCCCCAACAATATTACAGTCTCCCCAGTAAAGCCACCATTATCCCCGAAGAGTCGCTACAAAACCTGGAACCAGACCGGATACCAGTTAAATTTATCCTCCCCAGACAAGTCGGAAGATTATCCAAATCTTTTATCCCTAGTCAGGGTATATAAGAATTCAATTCCCCAGTAGAGAAATGAACAACCAATGTTCCTAAAACTCTTCTCCCCAAAAGCAGGAGTCAACATTCCGCAGCGGAGTTTCCTCAAACAAAAGACAGGAATCCCCAGACGAAGCATTCTATATAAGATTGAAGATACACATACTCTTCATCCCCATTAATAGTCAGGGTTTTATTTTCCTAGACAAAATACAACACGGGCTTACAAATACATTTCACAATATTTTACATTCACACATCAAACCATATACATACGAAACACATATAGCACGGTCTCATTTATTTTGAGAATATCATTACACAATGCATTTTATACATCATGACATTGCATAAAGCTAACTACTTACCTTTTCAGGAAAGATCAATTAGCAGACGAATATCATCAACAATTCTCAAAGAAGATTGTAGATTAATTCCCGAAACAAGAGAGGGCGAATATCTACATGATAAACACTTCCTTCAAACATCTGCTGGCTCAGATTAAATCGACCAAAGATTTATTCTGATACTTCTCCCAGTAGACCATTTTCTGGCTCAGATTAAATCGACAAAAGATTTATTCTGATACTTCTTCCAGTTAAAGATAAAAGACCTCTTCTGGCTTAGATTAAATCGGCCAAATATTTATTCTGATACTTCTCTCAGTAGACCTTTTATGGCTCCGATTAAATCGACCAAAGATTTATTCTGATACTTCTCCCAGTTAAAGATTTAAAGACCTATGTTGGCTCAGATTAAATCAACCAAAGATTTATTCTGATACTTCTCTCAGTAGACCTTTTCTGGCTCGGGTTAAATCGACCAAATATTTATTCTGATACTTCTTCCAGTAGACATTTCCTGGCTCAGATTAAATCGACCAAAGATTTAATCTAATACTTCTCCCGGTAGCCATTTTCTGGCTCAGATTAAATAGGCCAAAGATTTATTCTGATACTTCTCCCGATTAAAGTTGAGCGTAGACTTAGTCTAATTTCTCTATCAACAGTTACTTTGGATGCTGTGATACGGTGGGAGAACTGACTTGAGGGTTTTGCGTTTTATCACAAATGTTGCGGTTAGCAAGAGTCGCCACTGACTTTTCTTTTATCCAAAAGGAAAGGTGAAAAAGCACAAGAAAGACCTTTGAGATTGTTTCTTGAGTTCGGGGGGTAGATTATGAAAAGGGAAGGTATCAACACCCTTTTCATCCATGGTTTTCCATGGGCTCTTGGTTACTTGTTAGATCACTTGCTTCTGTTGTTTGAAAATGTGTTCGGTGTGGTTTTGAAAGTAATTTGTAAAAGAGGCCATTGTTTTGGCAATCTTTGTAATGATTCTCGTTCGTAAGAATGTATACAAAGATGTTTGTCTTTTTGAAAATGTTTTCAATGTTTGTAAAATGTTTTTGAAATGTATGTGTTTATTTTGGAAAATAGCAAGGGTAGTTGTTTGAAAATAGAGCAAGTAACTAGAAGTAATATACCTACTCAAATGTCTTATGCATTTTTTATTCCTTTGACATTGTTGTCTTACCATTGATTTGGTAAGCAACCCTATCTTTGGATGTAAACGGGAAGGGCGTGGGTCATCTTATAACCATGATTAGCAATGTTACAAAGTATCTTAGCATTTTGAGGGACCAAGATCATTTTGTAAGGCAACTTTGAATAGCGTCATTGAGGGACCATGATCTTATACTGGTTGGTTTTGCAAAGATACTTCGCATGCATAATATGGCCATTTTTGTATAAGGCAACCAAGTGGAGAAACCCTAAGGATGCTTGTGTCCAAGTGTATTATTTTCATGCTTTGGTTTTGTCTTGGATTAGGGTCTTCTATTTGATTTGTTTTTATCTTTCCATTCAAACCCTAATTACTAGCATGGCATGTAAAAGCGGTAAATTGTGTAATGTAAAGATTACTAAGCTATTACAACAATTTATGGGAGGGGGGAATACAAATTTGAATGGGGATTTGCAAGAATGTAAATCTAAATAAGCTTATTACAACCAAATCGAATTTGTACAAGTAATGGAATAAATAATGTTCAAGACAATTTAAATATGTAAAGATACATAAAAATGCAAAGATACATAAAAATGCAAGAAAAGGATTTTTGTTTTATATGCAAATTAATTTTGACCTAATCCTAAGAATTTAAGAGGAGGAAATTAATTCTTCAAAAGGGGTTAACCCTAATTTCTAAATTAAAATAAATCTCTTTAAATATTATCTTTTTGTGTATTTTTTTGTATTAAATAATAAATAATATTTTATGAAAAAATACTTAGTTTTTGTATGTTACAATAAATATTTACAAGTATGAATAAAATAAAATAAAATATAAGAATATATCTAAATTTATTTTTACAAATTTATTTAAGAAAGATAATTAGTATATATTGAAGATAAAATATACTTTTTATGTGAAATATAAAAATAAAATAAAATAAAAATGCAATATTATCATATTTATTTTTCATGATTTTTATGTATTAAAGAAAATATTTAATAAACAAAAATGAAAACAAAAACAAATAAATAAAATATATGAAAATAGTTGGGCCAGGGGGTATCCTGAGCAATCAAGTGGTGAATGTTAGAAAAAAAATAAGGCCCAGCGTTGAGGCCCAAACCTGCAAAACAACAAAAAGTGAAAATGGAAAAATGTGAAAAAACAAAAGGTAGCGCCAAAGTTCGAACCCAGGACATGGGCCTCACCAGCGCGCTACCTTGCCACTGGGGTGGCTATACATCCGTTGATTTATGTGAAACAAAAACAACATAACTTAAAATAAAGTCCTTGCCCTGTACTTCATCTTCTTCCTAAAGCTAGCTAGAAGCTCTGTAACTTTCTCATCTCTCAATAAAAATGGAAACTGATAACATGAATGTTGTAGCATTTTGTCTCACGATTCTAACCATGTAAATCATGTAAGCTAATAATCAAAGATCAAAACGAATTTTAAAATCCCTAAATTTAAACCTAATTTTTCGAAGAACTTCAAGTTTAAAATTCTCTCAACTCAGGCCAAATAAATACAAGTTATAGATATGTACAGCTTCGTAGCAATGAGGTCTACATTGTTTATTCACAAATCATGGCCAATGGATGCCTGTATGAAGAGATAGAAGTTGAGATTTTTACCTCTTTCAGTTGAAATCGTGAATGGAGTTTGAGTGAGTTTTATGAAGGCCTGATGATCGCTTGAGCTTGCTTGAACCTTCCTGAGTGTGTTCCAATCCTTGCCTTGCTTTGGAAGTGCTTGGAACTCTCTATCCAAGTCAACATGCAAGCTTTGAAAACAAAAATGGAAGATGATGGAGAAGGAGTTACAGTTCGGGGATGATGGTCTGGATCACTTAGATATCAAGTAGGTAAAGTGTTTGGATGATTAAAATTTGAAACGCACGAGCCAAATGATGGATTGCTATGCTTATGCAAAAACTGCAAGTTTTGACAGTTTTTTGGTGATATGGAGTTTGGGAGATTTTCAGGACTTTAGCAAGCGTGTTCTCAACTGTAATGTGTTTGTGTATTAGTATGGAAAAGATTTCAAGTCAACTCTCTAACAAATTTGTGAGTTCTAGCCTTTTGGCACACTTTCTTGCTTTTGAAGCAAAGTGAAGAGACAAGTCTTCACATGCTTGTAATGGCTTGCTTAGGGTTGGTATATGCTCTATACAAGTTTCCTTAGGCATGGAGGATTTGTGTGTGCAGAGAAGACAGGTCCAATGCTCAAGAATTGGAAAGTTGCAAAAGTGAAGCTTTTTTCAAAATGGCAATGGCCACTTTATGCCATTTATGGAATTACAACTTGGACAAAGGCCCTTGAGCTTGAATTAAAGCTTTGTCAACTGAGTAAGCATTAAATAATGAAGTGAGAAACAAATTAGGGACCTATAAAGCATGAATTAGGAAGAATAGGTTCAAATTTGAATTTTGTTCTTCATGAAATGGCTTGAATTCAAAGTGAGAAATTGCCAACTTCATCTCTTTGATTCTCCCTACTAAAAAATGATCTTGAGGAGTTCTTGGACATTTTGGAAAGCTTGAAATGTTATTTATAACTCTTATTTGAAATGAATTTCAAGAATCCTCTAGGAACTAGGTGAAAAAGTTCCTTGAAGTTGGGTCCAAAACCTGCCTAAATTAGGGCAAAATTTCACTAAGTTATCTAGTTCATGAGCATGTATTCATAAAATTATATCTTGAGATACAAGAATCTTTAGGGAAAAGTGTGTGAATCAAAGTTGTTTATTTCATGGAGATCTACAACTTTCATGTTGGGAACTTTCTTTGAATCATCTTGTATCATGGTGAAAAAATGGCTTAAATTTGAGAAAATATAAGAAATTTTCTATACTTAGAAAAATTTCTAAGTTAAGAAAATTTCCAATTTTAAAACCTAAACTTCAATACTTGATTTCTTGATGAACAAGTTTCAAATTTTGACATGTTTTGATGAATTGTGACCCTTGGCACTTGATTTTGACAAAAAAAAAATCAAAGTTTGACTTTTCAGTGCACAATTGATTTTGATCATTTGACTGCAAATTTCATCTGTCTATCCCATGGATTTGCAATATTTTGAACCATGTAATTAGGTCAAGATGATACAAATGAACCCTTGAAATCATGCTTCAAATCAATTGGTCATTTGCTAGGTCAAAAATCAGAAATTGCCCTTCCTCAGTCAAACCCCTAATTTTGACCATTTTGCCCTTTTAATGATTTTATCAAATTTCTTGAGGAATTGTGATCCAAACTTGATCAAATGATACATATGAGTCTAGAATGTTGATGTTGATAAAAAATTATTAAGTTTGACTGTAAATTGGCCATGGTTGACTTTTCCCCCAATACAGTTGATTTTTAGGTCAACTGTCCAATTGACTGATCAAAATGTGGTTCAAAGCTTGAAACTTGTCATGAGTAATATTAGGGGTCCATAATGATGTTTGAAATTCATATGAAGCATTGATATTCCAAGAATCCTTGTGCAAACTCAAACCTTAATTTTGGGATAATAGTGTAAGATGAGATGTCTTGAGCTGACCAAACCCTAATCCAGTCTTGAGTCAAAGAAGTATTGTGAGAATAATCTTGATAAATGAGAGGGAAAATTTTGGGGTACAACAGCTTCCCCTGTTCAATCTTCTTAAACCTGAAGAGTTAGATTGGCGAGTTTTTTCATTCGTGACTCGAAGGTGAAAGATGATTAGACATTAGAATGCCCATAAATTGGCACTCGACGATGTGAAGTTGAGGGACTGGGCTTAAAGATTCCATTTGGAGAAGTGATAGAATCTTGTTGGAGATGGGTTTGTAGATGCCATCCAAAAATGTTTGTTGAACTGTAAGTTGTAAGTCGACAGAATAAGTATCAGAATGGTGTCCGTGTCTGGAACGTATCTGAGCTGTATCTGGAGACTGAATCTGTACGAGCATCAAAATAGCATCCGCGTTTGGAGCGTATCCGTGTTGTATTGTATCTGAAAGGTTGTATCTGAATGAGTATCATAATGGAATCCGTGTCTGGAACGTATCTGAACTGTATCTGAACTTGAAATCTGAATGAGTAACAGAATGGCATCTGTGTCTGGAGCGTATTTGCACTGTATTCTGATTGCATATTGTTAATGGGAGTTGTTTAATCTTATCCTGGAAAGGGTAAAATGTTAGCTGAAACACAAAGTTATGTTGCATGAAATGTATGATGCAATGTATTTGCTTTATAAATTTTTATGATATATGGATGTAATGTATGCACGTGTAAGTTGATTTGCTGTATTGATGTTTGATTAAGGAAAATAAATCCTTGAATGCTGTTGAGGATAAGTTGAATTTCCATGTCTTGAAGTTGAAGTACTGATGAACTTTTGTTGAGAGAAGTAAATTCCTTTGCGAGGGAAATTCCATGTACTGCTTGTAAGATCTGCCTGGGGAATCATGAGAAATTTGACGATTTCTACTGGAAATTAATAATTTGAAATTTTAGTTCCGCTGGGGATCTAAATGACGTACTATGGGGGATTGCTTATGGAATGGCCTAGAGACGTTTTCCTATCCTTTCAACCTATCAGTAATTATCTTTCTCACTTTGTTTATTTGTAAACAATAATTATGTTCAAATGCATATGTTCATTAATGAATCATTGGACGTTTTTGCAAACAAAACACAAGAGTAAAGAATAAGACAAATAGCTTTTGCACTTTCAAAGGGATATCTTTGTATTGACTTTGAATAAATATTTTGTACAAAGGAGGCAATCATTCTAGTAAGATAATGGTGCCACAAAAATAATAAAAATTTATACAAAGAAAGATAGCTATGTGTAATAATCCCATGGGGTTCCCATTCTGCTATAGCCTTCGTTTCTCTGAGCATGTTGTCTATTTATTGCTTTGTCCAAAGATGATTGAATTTATCAGGACCTCCGAGTTTGTCCGTGGAAATCAAAGGTTGTCCGTAAAGTGATCCGACGAGGCATAGTCATACGCTTTAATTCCCTAACTTTTGCCTGGACCGCCCTTTCGGGTTTTCAGTCCACCGGGAAACCCGTTTTTGCCCAAGTCTCCCTTTCGGGTTTTCAACTTGTCAGGTGTACAGATTTTTTTTATTTTATCCCTAATTTTTTCCCGAACCTTTTTGGTTCACTGGGATGCCCTTGTTTTGCCTAGGTGTGTCAACCTAGCGGGTCTCTTATGCGTAGTATCTTTTGATTATGTCCGTGTTCGCCGGGTGTGGCAGGTCATCGCCATCCATGGTGGTCAAGATCATCTCCCCACCAGAGAATATATTTTTGATTACAAATGGTCCTTCATAGGTAGGAGTCCATTTTCCCCTGGGATCACTTTGTGGCAAGATGATACGTTTGATCACTAGATTCCCAACTTGATATTCTATGCATCTGACTTTCTTGTTGAAAGCCTTAAACATCCGTTTTTGATACATTTTACCATGGCAGACAACAGTAAGTCTCTTTTCATCAATTAAGTTCAGTTTATCAAGTCGCGTCTGGATCCAATCATCTTCATTCAAACCTGCATCCTTCATAATCCTCAAAGAGGGGATCTGAACCTCAATAGGTAAAACAGCCTCCATGCTGTAAACCAAAGAATAGGGTGTTTCCTCGATTTATGTGCGAGTCGTGGTACGATACCCGTGGATAGAGAATGGTAGCATCTCATGCCAGTCTTTGTATGTGACTGTCATCTTTTGTATGATATTTTTAATGTTTTTATTTGCAGCCTCGACAACACCATTCATCTTTGGCTGATAGGGGGAAGAATTGTGATGCTGAATCTTGAATTGCTCGCACTAGGCCGTGATCATAGTATTGTTAAGATTTGTACCATTGTCAGTGATGATCCTTTCTGGGATACCGTACCGGCATATGAGGTTTTGCTTGATGAAGCGGGCAACAACATTCTTAGTGACAAATGCGAAGGAAGCTGCTTCAACCCATTTGGTAAAATAGTCAATGGCCACTAGGATGAAGCGGTGTCCATTGGAGGTTGTAGGCTTGATCTCCCCAATCATATCAATTCCCCACATAGCAAAGGGCCAAGGGGCCGTCAAGACATTCAGAGGAATCGGAGGTACGTGCACCTTGTCAGCATAAATTTGGCACTTATGACAGGTCCGAGAGTGTTGATAGCAATCTGCTTCCATGGTAGACCAATAATAGCCTGCCCATAGGATTTTCTTCGCCATCGTTGCCCACTGGAGTGAGTGTCAAAAGTACCTTCATGTAATTCAGCCATGATCTTTTCCGCCTCAATCTTATCCACACACCGAAGCAGAATGGAGTCATGATTGCGTTTGTACAGGATGCCATTACTCAGGAAGAACTTAGCAGAGAATCTCCTTAAGAACTTTTTATCATTGATTGAAGCTCCTTATGGATATTCTTGAGCCTCGAGATACCTCTTGACTTCAAGAAACCAAGGCTGGTCCACTACCTCTTCAGTGTTAATCTCGTGACAGTGTGCTGGTTCATCCATTCGTTCGATGGTGATCTGGGGAGCCTCGTTATCCCAATTAAGTTTAAACATGGATGAAATTGTGGCTAGAGCGTCTGCTAGCTGATTTTCTTCTCGCAGGAAATGCTCGAAGGTAATCTCCTCAAAATGTGGTAGTAATGTCAAAAACATGTTCTTTGTAAGGGATGAGATTTGGGTGTTTAGTGTCATATTCCCCTTTGATCTGACTAATGACCAAAGCTGAATCTCCAAAAACATCTAAATATTTGATTCCCAAGTCTATGGCAGCTCTGAGACCAAAGATGCATGCTTCGTACTCCGCCATGTTGTTTGTACAGTTGAAGCAAAGTCTGGCAGTAAAGGGAGTATGACGCCCTTCTGGAGATATGAGTACAACGCCAATACCATTACCAAGTGCATTTGAGGCCCCATCAAAGAACAGGGTCCATCGGGATCTTTGTTCAGGTCCGTCATATGGTCTGATTTCTTCACAGTTGTCTAATGTCATGATGTCTTCATCCGGGAATTCAAACTTCATGGACTGATAATCTTCTACATCTTGATGAGCAATATGATCATCTAACACACTGCCCTTTATAGATTTCTGGGTAGTATACTGTATGTCATATTCTGTTAGGATCATCTACCATCTAGCTATCCTCCCAGATAGAGCAGGCTTTTCGAAGATGTATTTTATAGGATCCATATTAGATATCAACAAAGTAGTATGAGTCAGCATATACTGTCTTAGCCGGCGAGCAGCCCATGCCAGAGCGCAGCAAGTTTTCTCGAGCAGTGAATATCTGGTTTCACAGTCGGTAAACTTTTTTCTCAGGTAGTGAATAGCGTGCTCTTTTCGGCCAGACTCGTCATGCTTCCCCAATACACACCCCATTGAGTTCTCTAAAACGGTCAGATACATGATCAGTGGTCTTCCCTCGACTGGTGGCATCAAAATAGGAGGCTCTTGTAAGTACTCTTTGATTTTGTCGAAAGTAGTCTGGCATTCATCATTCCATTTGACTACTTGATCTTTCTTCAATAGTTTGAAGATTGGGTCACAAGTAGCTGTTAGGTCAGAAATGAATCGGGAAATATAGTTCAGGCATCCCAAGAATCCCCTGACTTCCTTCTCAGTACGAGGAGCAGGCATTTCTTGAATTTCTTTAACCTTGGCGGGATCGACCTTAATACCTTTGTTGTTGACGAAAAAGCCTAAGAGTTTACCAGACCGTACTCTGAATGTGCACTTGTTTGGGTTCAACCTTAGTTTATACTTCTTCAACCTCTCAAACAACTTTTGCAAGTGATCAAGGTGCTCTTCTTATGTTTGTGATTGGGCTATCATATCGTCTATGTAGACCTCTATTTCATGATGTATCATGTCGTGAAATAAGGCTACCATGGCACGTTGATAGGTTGCCCCAGCATTCTTCAGTCCGAATGGCATCACTTTGTAGCAGAATGTGCCCCACTGTGTGACAAATGTAGTTTTCTCCATGTCCTCAGGTGCCATTTTGATTTGGTTATAACCTGAGAATCTGTCCATGAAGGAAAACACTTTGTGATGGGCCGTATTGTCAACCAGGATATCGATGTGGGGAAGTGGAAAATCATCTTTAGGGCTGGCCCTATTCAAATATCTATATTCCACGCACATTCTTACTTTGCCATCCTTTTTAGGCACGGGAACAATGTTGGTAACCCATTGAGGATAGGAAGTGACCGACAAGAATCCAGCATTGAATTGTTTCATGACTTCCGCTTTGATCTTCTCCGACATGTCAGGCCTCATGCGGCAAACTTTTTGTTTTACTGGTGGACAGTCTTCTCTTGTGGGTAGATGATGTACCACGATGTCTGCATCAAGTCCTGGCATGTCTTCATATGACCAGGAAAAGATCTCAACATAATCATGCAACAGTTGAATTAGACGCTCCTTGACACTAGGCTCCAGATTGGCACCCACCTTGATTTCTTTTTTATCCTCCTCGGTACCCAAGTTGATTGTATCCACCGGTTCCTCATGAGGCTGAATAACTCTTTCCTCTTGTTGTAGTAGTCTGGCCAATTCCCCTGGTACTTCAAAATCTTCCTCGCCTTCTTCTTCGGCTTGGTAGATTAGATCCTCAGAATCACAAAAGGCCATAGCAGTATCGTTACCAATGGGATTCGGAATGGAGGGGTACCTGCATTTGTGAGTGTGGGTGTGTGTAAGGGTATATCCATCTTTAAACAATAAGATGTAAAAGAAAGACAATGAGCACAAAAGTTTGTATGTGAAAAACGTCCATGATTCATTGAATGTCATATGAAGATGAAATAAAAACCCTTACAAATGGACCATTGTTCCTCGGGTAAGACACAAGGTTTTAAATGTGAGAATTGTTTGTGAATATTACAAGTCCAACAGAAATGTAAAAGATAAATTACTGAGGGATGAAAGTTATTGGGACAAAGTCTCTGGCTTCCCAATTGCGAAGTCTTCCGTTGACAGTAGGAAATATCCAATCTTCCAAGCTGCAATCCTCTTCACCATCTTCCACTGCATTGACCTCTCGGTTGCTAATCTTCAAGGGTGGCCCTCCAGCACGGGCACGGCGCACAGCCTTATGAGCACTTGAAGTAAACCATAAGCCAAACTTGTCAGATTTGTATGGAATATCTGAAAGTTGCCCCCAGATGGTGCATCCACCCTCCTCTACTACTGCCTTGGCGTCCTTCAGAGATGACATCTGAAGCGGAGTCCTTGTGATCTTGGGGATCTGGGACACCGTCTTGGTTACTGCTACCTCTTGAGAGACTTCTTCGAAATGTTGAAAAGGAGTTTCAATGAACTCGCCGTCCAAATCCATATACCGTAAAGAATTGAGGTGGCTAATCATATACTCTTCCTCTCTGTGGACAATGATAATCTTTCCATGGACCGGATATTTCAGCATCTGATGCAGTGTGGAGGTGACATCACCGGCATTATGGATCCATGGCCGTCCTAGCAGACAAGAGTAAGAGGGGCAAATGTCCATTACATAGAAGGTTGAGTTGAAAGTTTGAGTTCCAACCTTTATGGGGATGTCCATCTCCCCGTGGATCATCCTCTTTGAACCATCAAATGCTCTTACCACTATGTTACTGGGTTTCAACGTCAGTCCTTCGCAGTCTAGTCTGTCGAGAGCTTTCTTCGGTAAAACATTCAAAGATGAGCCGGTGTCCACCAAGACATGGGCCAGATTTGTTCCTCTACATTCCATAGAGACATGCAATGCCTTGTTGTGCTTTCTTCCCCATGGTGTCAGATCAGCATCCGAGAAGCCTAGGTCGTTGTCCGCCGTCAAACTGGCCACACAATCTTGAAATTGGTCAGCCGATGTCTCTTGAGGAACATGGGTTGTCTTCAGAAATTTTACTAGAGCTTTCGCATATGCCTCCGAGCACAGTAACAATGCCAGCATGGAGATTTTGGAGGGAGTTTTCCCCAACTGTTCAACCGCGTTATAATCTCTCTTCTTTATTATTCTCAGGATCTCCTCCATTTCCTTCTTGAAGGTTTCGGGGATAGTCAGTGGTTGAGCCTTTGTCTGTACAGGCTCTTCTTGAATACTTTTTCCTCGAGTTTCAGCAGTAGGAGTGTTGGTAGGGATAACAACAGAGGTTGTGTTGTCTTTGTCAATAGGAGTACTTGCAGATATGATTATTGGTACAGATGTAACCTTTGGAACAGCCACGGGTCCAAAAACTGCCTTTGGAGGGGCAATTTCTGGAGAGAAGATTCTACCGCTACGGGTAATCTTATTGGTTCAGGAAATATTGCTAATGTCGGAGTCTTCTTCTTCGGAGCTCATCTCTTCGGAGGCCAACCCATCTTGTTTGATACCATGGTAGTAGATGTCTCCACCGTAATTCCACGACACTGTTTTGTCTGATTCATACGGGACCAGACCGGGCATTGTGATTATAAGAGGAGTAGTTTTTGGAACCGATGTAATCCTAACGGGTCTTTTGGGGACCCTGGAAGAATTGGTGGAGATGGTTATGATTGAAACGTCTTCAACAGGAACAGGTCAAACTGAAGCACTTTCAAACATAATCTCTTGGTTGTCTATTAAGCGTTGAATGTCTGTTTTCAACAAAAGGCAATCAGTTGGTAAGGATAAGCAAAGATGGAAGTTTTCATTACAACCTGGGAATACACCGGCTTTCAACAAGTTTATCTTAATGATTGGGAGTGGAGTCAAAAGTTCATCAACTGTGGTAACAAACAAATCTTCCTCAATTGCATTGGTGTTGTGACCATGCCTAGGAATAGGAGCAGAAATGACGTTTGGCTTCTCGGGCGCATCAAACTTAATCTCTTTTTCATCTATAAGGTCTTGAATTTTGTTTTTGAAGGACCAACAGTTGTTAGTGTCATGACCCGGACTTTCGGAATGATATGCACATCTGGCATTTGGGTGATAATTAGGGGACGCTGTGTTGGGGTTCTTTGGAGCTTCTTTTAAAGTTACCAGATTGGATTTCAGAAGATGCGGTAAAACCTGGGCTAGAGTCATATTGATTCTGGTGAATTTCCAGACTGACCTTTCCACCCTTGGTTGGTTACTTCTTGGTTGATCAGATGTAGCCTTTGGGATCATAACGGCCCCTACCATTGGTCGGTGTTCAGCTCTCCCTTGGTTCCTTTATGGATAAACAACATATACCTCCTTCTTTCCAGTGAAAGGCTTTCTCACAGCTGTAGAGGCAGAAGAATCTTTCTGAATCTTTCCACTTTTTATGCCAACTTCCACCCTCTCTCCGGTTAGTATTAACTCAGTAAATCCTACGGATGAACTTCCAATCAGATGGTTGAAGAAAGGGCCTGATGGAGTGCCTAAGAACATATCCACCAACTCCCTTTCAGACAGAGGGGGTTGTACTCTCCCAGCTAGATCTCTCCATTTATGCACGTAATCCTTGAAACCCTCATTTGAGGCCATAGCCATACTCTGAAGTTGAGTACGGGTAGGCGCCAAATCTGCATTATATTGGTATTGCTTATAGAAAGCTGCGGCAAGATCTTCCCAATTATGGACGTCATCCCTTTCCAATTGGTAAAACCAATCGAGTTGTGTTCCCGATAGGCTATCTTGGAAAAAATGTACCCACAAGTCTTTATTGACAGAGTGCGGTTGGATCTTTCTTACATATGATCGGAGGTGCATCTTAGGACATGACACCCTATCATGTTTTGTAAACAACAGAACTTTGAACTTCGGTGGGATCACAATTCCAGACACTAGTCCCAATTCTTCAAAGTCTATACCTGGTACCTTTTGTATTTCCATAGCGTTCAAACGCTCTTCAAGATTTCTGTACTTATCATCTGCTGGAGGATATTGTTCCTCGGAGTAGTCTTCCTCTTCTTCCTCCACTTCAGATTCTGACTGAACCGCTGTTTCCTTTCCTTTTCCTTCTCCTTCATCAGATGTTGTTGCGAAATTCAAGGTTCTTCTATTTTGTCCTTGAAACCTTCTCCCCGTGATTACAACACCGGTTGGTTTCTTCTCTTTCTTTTTCTTCTCTTTGGCCAACAGAGTCTTCAACTCCTCTTGTCCTTTGGCCAGGGTTGTGAGTAACTGTTGAAACTGCATGTTTTGAACTTGAAGATCTTTGACTGTCTATTCGAGATCCATCTTACTGAAATAAACAATAAAGAGATGAGGAAACTCGTTGCAAAAGACCTGTTTATGTTATGCTGAATGATATGTACACATGCAATGTTCTCAAGGATTTTTAAAGATTCAAGTTCGTTTTAGACAAAAAGAAACACACGTTATATTAATAAAATAGAGTTTGAGTACATCAATTCCCCTTGGGCAAAATAATACAGAACTCTAAGATAAAAAAGTAGTGTGCATCCTCTTTAGTGCTATGTAGGCATTTAGAGTCTGCTCCTCATGAAGTAGCCTAGTGAGTTCCAAAACCTTCTTCTCGCTTGCATAGAATTGGGCTTATCTCGCTCTCCTTTGAGTTGTATCCAATCCCTTTGTAGGTCTTCAAGAGATATGGGCATGTTGGGATGTAGGATAGTGTATGGAACTTCTCCTTCCTTAACAGGCTCAATGATCACCGGGAGAATGGAAGGATAAGGCATCATAAGACTTTGAGCGCGGGTTCGTACCCACTTGAGGTAAGGCTCAAGAGGGATGAAATTCTTGTGTCCCAAATTATTTTTATCCACCTTGTTTAGCATCCTCCAAGCTTGGGTGAATCTCTGGCGAAGACCTTGATCGTCGTTGTCGTAGTCGAATACCAAGCCTTGAATCAACATCTCATGTGGGCCATCCCTTCGGGCATAACCAAATTGTCTTAGAGCTAAGCATGGGTTGTAGGTGATGCATCCCCTAATGCGAAGTAGAGGGACATTAGGGAATTCCCCACAACGGTCAACAATGATAACATTCTCTTTGGATCGAGAACACCAATGAATATTTGAATGCTTGAGCGTCATTAACCTTTGTAACCACCTTAATCCTTTCTCATTCTTTAAGACTGATTGGGGAAGAGGATAAATAAACCATCTTTCCAGGAGAGGAGTGAAACACATAAGGATACTTCTTTTCCTCATTATGCGAGTGTGAAAAGAGGGTAGGATATCCCCTAGCAATGTAGGCACCAGATTGCGTGACATGAAGATTTTGACGGCACTCACATCTATGAGTTGGTCAGGATTGGGAAACAAAACCATCCCATAGATGAGGAGAGCCACAATTTCCTCAGAAGCTTGCAAGTCTAAGGAATTCCAACAGCTTTGGGCTTTCTCAAACAGGAACTTTGCTAAGAAGCCTTTGACACCACTTCTAGTTTCCTAATGAGTTGTGATATCAGATGAGTGCAAGTGTAGAGCTTGAGAAATCTCTTCTGGCTTTGGGTCTCTTTCCGTACCGTTGAAAGGTAGTTGATTGAGAATTGTAATCCTCAAGAGTTGAGAGAATTCTTCCAAAGTAGGCACAAGCTGATAGTCGGGAAATGTGAACCAATGGTGCAAAGGATCAAAGAACTGGAAGAGCACCTTCATCATATCTTCATTTGTATTAGAGGTGACCAAGTTGAGTAGACGGCCATGTCTCTCGGTGAATGGAGAGTTCTAAGGGATCCTTGAAGCTAGCTCCTTGAGTTGTGGATGAATTCTTACAAGGTTGACTTGGATAGTTTTCCTGCGAAGTGAATCCATACCCTACAAAACAAGAACAAAGATGAATCTCCAAAATCCTTGAAATGGTTAGTGAATGCATATGATGTCCATGATGTCCATGATGTTATGTACAAGTATGTATATACAAGCAAAGAAAACAAATTATTAGTTTAGGCTTCCATGGGGTTTTATAGGTAAGTACCCTCTTGAAGTTTAGTTGGCTTAAACCTATCCTAATAATAGTAACCAGGTTCTAAGGAGCTCAATATCACTGGATTGTTTCCTTGGTCATTGTTTTAGCTCAAGCCTCTTTAATGTCGACCGAAATATCCCAAGAAACCAACCCTCAATGAGTGTAGTATCGAGTATCTACCAACCTCGGACTGTACCAAAGCCGGTCATCTCACTACATCCTAAAGGCCAAGTTGGTCAAGTAAAGGGTTCTAGAAGTTCATTAGTGCTTCATGACATCACTCAGCGGCCCTGTATTCTCTTTGATTGACTCAAAGGCTACCGGTACCCACAAATATGTCACTCTGACATAGCTATTGCTTAGACCATGTCGGTATACCCCGCACAGTTTCCACAACGTATTGCTATTTACCTATAATGTATCCCAAATCCGGGTAGAGGATTTCAAACCAAAACAAAGAACCATAATGTAAAGCAAACAAGTCAAAAAATATAAGCAAATAAATGTGATCTAGCCCTAAGGTAACCCCACTTTCAAAATTGTCCCCAACAGAGTCGCCAGTTCTGGCGATACGGTGGGAGAACTGACTTGAGGATTTTGCGTTTTATCGCAAATGTTGCGGTTAGCAAGAGTCGCCACCAACTTTTCTTTTATCCAAAAGGAAAGGTGAAAAAGCACAGGAAAGACCTTTGAGATTATTTCTTGAGTTCGGGGGGTAGATTATGAAAAGGGAAGGTATTAGCACCCTTTTCATCCATGGTTTTCCATGGGCTCTTAGTTACTTGCTAGATCACTTGCTTTTGTTGTTTGAAAATGTGTTTGGTGTGGTTTTGAAAGTAATTTGTAAAAGATACCATTGTTTTGACACTCTTTGTAATGATTCTCGTTCGTAAGAATGTATACAAAGATATTTGTCTTTTTGAAAATGTTTTCAATGTTTGTAAAATATTTTTGAAATGTATGTGTTTGTTTTGGAAAATAGCAAGGATAGTTGTTTGAAAATAGAGCAAGTAACTAGAAGTAATCTACCTACTCAAATGTATTTCTTATGCATTTTTTATTCCTTTGACATTGTTGTCTTACCATTGATTTGGTAAGCAACCCTATCTTTGGATGTAAACGGGACGACCGTGGGTCATCGTATAACCATGATTAGCAATGTTGCAAAGTATCTTAGCATTTTGAGGGACCAAGATAATTTTGTAAGCAACTTTGAATAGCATCATCGAGGGACCATGATCTTATACTTGTTTGTTTTGCCAAGATACTTCGCATGCATAATATGGCCATTTTTGTATAAGGCAACCAAGTGGAGAAACCCTAAGGATGCTTGTGTGCAAGTGTATTATTTTCATGCTTTGGTTTTGTCTTGGATTAGGGTTTTCTATTTGATTTCTTTTTATCTTGCCATTCAAAATCTAATTACTAGCATGGCATGTAAAAGCGGTAAATTGCGTAATGTAAAGATTACTAAGATATTACAACAATTAATGGGAGGGGGGAATACAAATTTGAATGGGGTTTTGCAAGAATGTAAATATAAATAAGCTTATTACAACCAAATCGAATTCGTACAAGTAATGGAATAAATAATGTTCAAGACAATTTAAATATGCAAAGATATATAAAAATGCAAATATACATAAAAATGCAAGAAAAGGATTTTTGTTTTATATGCAAATTAATTTTGACCTAATCCTAAGAATTTAAGAGGAGGAAATTAATTCTTCAAAAAGGGTTAACCCTAATTTCTAAATTAAAGTAAAGCTCTTTAAATATTATCTTTTTGTGTATTTTTTTTTATTAAATAATAAATAATATTTTATGAAAAAATACTTAGCTTTTGTATGTCACAATAAATATTTACAAGTATGAATAAAATAAAAGAAAAGATAAGAATATATCTAAATTTATTTTTACAAATTTATTTAAGAAAGATAATTAGTATATATTGAAGATAAAATATATTTTTTATGTGAAAAATAAAAATAAAATAAAATAAAAATGCAATATTATCATATTTATTTTTCATGATTTTTATGTATTAAAGAAAATATTTAATAAACAAAAATGAAAACAAAAACAAATAAATAAAATATATGAAAATAGTTGGGCCAGGGGGTATCCTAAGCAATCGAGTGGTGAATGTTAGAAAAAAAATAAGGCCCAGCATTGAGGCCCAAACCTGCAAAACAGCAAAAACTGAAAATGGAAAAATGTGAAAAAACAAAAGGTAGCGCCAAGGTTCGAACCCAGGACATGGGCCTCACCAGCGCGCTACCTTGCCACTGGGTGGCTATACACCCGCTGATTTATGTGAAACAAAAACAACATAACACAAACAAAGTCCTTGCCCTGTACTTCATCTTCTTCCTTAAGCTGGCCAGAAGCTCTGTAACTTTCTCATCTCTCAATAAAAATGGAAACTGATAACATGAATGTTGTAGCATTTTGTCTCACGATTCTAACCATGTAAATCATGTAAGCTAACAATCAAAGATCAAAATGAATTTTAAAAGCCCTAAATTTAAACCTAATTTTTCAAAGAACTTCAAGTTCAAAATTCTCTCAACTCAGGCCAAATAAATACAAGTTATAGATATGTATAGCTTCGTAGCAATGAGGTCTACATTGTTTATTCACAAATCATGGCCAATGGTTGCCTGTATGAAGAGATAGAAGTTGAGATTTTTACCTCTTTCAGTTGAAATCGTGAATGGAGTTTGAGTGAGTTTTATGAAGGCCTGGTGATTGCTTGAGGTTTCTTGAACCTCCCTGAGTGTGTTCCAATCCTTGCCTTGATTTTGAAGTGCCTCAAACTCTCTATCCAATTCAACCTGCAAGCTTTGAAAACAAAAATGGAAGATGATGGAGAATGAGTTACAGTGAAGGGATGATGGTCTGGATCACTTAGATATCAAGTAGGTAAAATGTTTGGATGATTGAAACATGAAACACACGAGCCAAATGATGGATTGCTATGCTTATGCAAAAACTGCAAGTTTTGACAGTTTTTTGGTGATATGGAGTTTGGGAGTTTTTCAGTACTTTAGTAAGCGTGTTCTCAACTTTAATGTGTTTGTGTATTAGTATGGAAAAGATTTCAAGTCAACTTTCCAACATATTTGTGAGTTCTAGCCTTTTGGCACACTTTCTTGCTTTTGAAGCAAAGTGAAGAGACAAGTCTTCACATGCTTGTACTGGCTTTCTTAGGGTTGGTATATGCCCTATACAAGTTTCCTTAGGCCTGGAGGATTTATGTGTGCGGAGAAGACATGTCCAATGCTCAAGAATTGGAAAGTTGCAAAAGTGAAGCTTTTTCAAAATGGCAATGGCCACTTTATGACATTTATGGAATTACAACTTGGACAAAGGCTCTTGAGATTGAATTAAAGCTTTGTCAACTGAGTAAGCATTAAATTATGAAGTGAGAAACAAGTTAGGGACCTGTAAAGCTGAATTAGTCAGCATAGGTTCAAATTTGAATTTTGTTCTTCATGAAATGGCTTGAATTCAAAGTGAGAAATTGCCAACTTCATCTCTTTGATTCTCCCTACTCAAAAATGATCTTGAGGAGTTCTGGGACATTTTGGAAATCTTGCAATTTTCTCTATAACTCATCTTTGAAATGAATTTCAATAATCCTCTAGGAACTAGGTGAAAAATTGCCATGAAGTTGGGTCCAAAACTTGCCTAAATTAGGGCAAAATTTCACTAAGTTATCTAGTTCATGAGCATGTATTCAAAAAATTATATCTTGAGATCCAAGAATCTTTAGGGAAAAGTGTGTGAAGAAAAGTTGTTGATTTCATGGAGATCTACAACTTTCATGTTGGGAACTTTCTTTGAATCATCTTGTATCATGGTGAAAAAATGGCTTAAAGTTGAGAAAAAATAAGAAATTTTCTATACTTAGAAAAATTTCTAAGTTAAGAAAATTTCCAATTTTAAAACCTAAACTTCAATCCTTGATTTCTTGATGAACAAGTTTTACATTTTGACATGTTTTGATGAATTGTGACCCTTGGCACTTGATTTTGACAAAAAAGTCAAAGTTTGACTTTTTAGTGCACAATTGATTTTGATTATTTGACTGCAAATTTCATCTGTATATCCCATGGATTTGCAATATTTTGAACCATGTAATTAGGTCAAGATGATACAAATGAACCCTTGAATCATGCTTCAAATCAATTGGTCATTTGCTAGGTCAAAAATTAGAAATTGCCCTTTTTGTGATTTGACCAAATTTCTTGAGGAATTGTGATCCAAACTTGACCAAATGACACATGTAAGTTTAAAATGTTGACGTGGATAAAAAATTATGAATTTTGACTGTAAATTGGCCATGGTTGACTTTTTCCCCAATACAGCTTATTTTTAGGTCAACTGTCCAATTGACTGATCAAAATATGGTTCAAAGCTTGAAACTTGTCATGAGTAATCTTAGGGGTCCATAATGATGTTTGAAATTCATATGAAGCATTGATAGTCCAATAATCCTTGTTCAAACTCAAACCCTAATTTTGGGTCAACAGTGTAAGATGAGATGTCTTGAGGTGACCAAACCCTAATCCAGTCTTGAGTCAAAGAAGTCTTGTAAGAATAATCTTGATAAATGAGAGGGAAAATTTTGGGGTACAACAGATGCCATCTATAAGCCCATCTCCAATAACTATTCATCACCTCTCCAAATGACATCTTTAAGCCTACTCCCGGCATACTCAACCAACAACATTACTTTGTGCACAAGCGAGTGCAAATTTCTGGGCACTTAAGTATTCAATCATCTTTCACCTTCAAGTCACGAATGGCGGACAAGCCAATCTAACTCTTCAGGTTTAAGAAGATTGAATAGGGGTAGCTTTTGTACCCTAAAATTTTCCCTCCCTTTTCTTCAAGATATCTCTCACAAAAGTTCTCAAATGCCCAAAGATTCTCAAGAGTTGATTAAACAAGCTCACCTCCTAAGCATTGGGTCCATAATTAGGGTTTTGGTTTTCTCAAGGAAAATTGGACTTCTAATTCCCCAAGTGACTTTCATGGTTCATCATAAGACTCCAATAATGCTCATACCAAGTTTCAAATTTTGCATCACAAATTTGCTCAATCAATTACTCAGACGATTAAAAATCAATTGTATTGGGTAAAAACTCAATTATGGTCAACATACAGTCAAACTTCAAGATTTTTGGTCAAAATCAACATTTATAAGTCACATTCATCATTTGATCATAATTCCTCAAGAAAAGCATTCAAATCATTAAAGGGGAAAAATTAACCAAATTAGGGTTTTGACTAAGAATGACTGATTATTGACTTTTGATCTAGTACATGACCTAATGACTTGAAGCATGATATTAAGGAATCAAACACGGTATCTTGGCCTAATTTAATGGCTCAAATAATTTTTAAAGATCAAGGGATTGATATTTGAAATTTGGCTCAATTGATGAAAAGTCAACAGTCACACAAAAAGTCAAACTTTGATTTTTTGGTCAACATTGAATTTCAAAGATCAAGAATCATCAAGACATTCAAAAATATCAAACTTGATAAACAAGAATCAACAAAGTCAACAAAAAAAATCAAGATTTCCAATATTTCGGAAAATTCTAAGTGTTTTGACCTTGATAAATTCACTACTTCATGACCATTTTTCACTAAGATGCAAGATGATTCAAGAAAAACTTTCAACATGAAAGTTGTAGAGCATGATGAATTATAAAACTTTGTCCTTGAGGGTTGATGTCCAAAAATTTCTTGGGTTAGGAGATATAGTCCCATGAAGTCATGGCATTTTTATCAAAACCCTTAGTGAAATTTTCAACAAGTTTGGTCAGATTTTTGTCCCAACTTCTTGGCAATTTTTCACCAAGTTCCAAGTTAATTTAGCCAAGTCTGATTCACACGCATGGATGAAGAAGAAGATGAAAATTTGAAAATGGGTTCATAATATATTTACTAGGGGCGTTTCATAACCGGATGAAACAGCCACCCCAGTGGTAAAACAAACGCGCGCTAACCATAGGGACCTGAGTTCCAGCCTTAATGGTACCCTTTTATTTTTCACTTGTTATGTTCTTTCAGATCCCATGCCTTGCTATCATACGCGCCTACCATGAGCCTCACATTAACACCATCATATCTGTAAGCAATCAAGATCCAATGCTCCACACGCATATCCCATGATGCATCTCAAAAGGCTGACCATACTGGATAGCAAATAGGCGTTGGGCTCTCCCTGATGGGATTGGAATTTTTGATACTTTTCACCCCCCCCTATTTTACTGGTTATACTCGGGCCCATTACTTTTGTTTTTTTTTATTATTGTCTGTTTGAAACAAAAAAAAAAGATCTTCTTGGGCCTGGACATTTATTAACACCCCCATGATTTCTTTTACAACACTGACCCAATTAATTTCTTTTTTTGATTATTTTATTTTTAATCATTTTCTTTTTTTAAATCAAAACAACATTAAATCATAAAGTCATAAAAAATAGGTTTAGGTTTTAATCAATCATTTTTAATTTTCATAAATAAAATTAATTACTTTATTTTATTTTTAAACTTGTAAAAAATGATTACAATTAGGATTTTATTATTTATTTTACATCAAAAAATATTTTTCTAAATAAAAACTCAAAAATATTTTCTAACAATTAATTTATCTTTTAATTAATTTAGGTTTAGGTTTTTCTATATTTAAATTATTTTTCCTTTTGATTAATGAAATTAATTTTTATCTTAATTCAATTTATTTAGGTTTACTAATTTCTTTTAAATATAAAGTCACTCAATTAGGTTAAAATACTAAACCTTTTTCTCTACCAAAACCACAAAACAATTTCTTTTCTCTTTTCTTCATCTTTACATTTTTGTGCATTTTATTATTTCGCATTATTATTTATGTACATGGTATGTAATAGATAAATTAGGGTTTATTTCTTTCCTCCCCATTCACAAATTTGTATCCCCCATTCCCAAAGCATTATAATAGCGTAGGACACTTAAATTCTACAATTTATCGCTTTCCATATTTTTGTTAGTAATTAGGGTTGTATGGCAAGACTAAAAGCAATCATAGAAAAACCCTAATTCAAGACCAATTAAATGAAATAAAAACACTTCGCACACATGCACCTCTAGGGTAAACCTCACTTGTTTCCTCGGATATAAACAGTCATGTCTCTCGAACGTGAGATGCTTTAGCAAAGACCCTTGATTAAAAATATCATAGTCCCTCGATGACCCTTCGATGTTGCCTTCGGTAAACTATCTTAGTCCCTTACGACAATGGCTAAAGTGTCTTACACATTGCCTTCTATGATTGTACAATGACCCACGCCTGTCCCTAACATTCAATGATAGGGCTTCCTACTAACTAATGATAGGATAGAACTATCTAAAGGAGGAGGAAAAAAACAAAGACTTTCTGATTAGGTAGATCACTCGTAATTGTTTGCTCACAAACTAAAACAATCTCCACACTTCACACTTTCAAAAACAACTATTTTTAAAAATAAACATTTTATACACATTCCCAATAATACGAGAATCATTACAAAATTGAATTACATTGGCATTTTCAAAACATCTTTCCAAACACTCCCTTTCAACAAATATTTTCAAAATAAATATTTTGTATACATTCTCAATGATACGAGAATAATTACAAAATTGTCGCACTTAGGCCTTTTCAAAATGTTTTCAAACATACATAAACACAAAGCATTTTCAAAGTGAGCTAGCAATTAATATCCCGTAGATAACTACAGATGAAAAGAGTGCTAACACCTTCCCTTTTCATAACCTACCCCCAGAACTCAAGAAAATTCTCAAAAGGTCTTTCCTGTTCTTTTCACCCTTTCCTTTATTGAATAAAAGAAAAGTCGGTGGCGACTCTTGCTATTCGTAACATTTGCAATAAAACGTAAAACACCAAGTCAGTTCTCCCACTGTATTTCAGGCTCCATGATCACTGGAAAGATAGCTGGATATGGCATTATAAGATTTTGAGCGTGAGCTCACACCCATTTGAGATAAGGCTCCAGATGGATGGAATTTTCTTGCCCTAAAGCCTTACTTTCAAGCTTGCTCACCATGCCCTAGGAACGTATAAACATCCAATGATAACCTTGAAGATCACTTTCATAATCGAACATGATACCCTGGATAAGTGTGTGATGAGGACCATCTCTTCGAGTATAACCAAACTGACGTAGAGCCAAAGAATGGTTGTAAGTAATACCTCCCCTAATTCCAAGGAGTGGAACATTAGGTAATTCCCCACAGTGATCAATGATAGTGATATCCTCGTGAGATCGGGAACACCAGTAAATATCTGCATGAGAAAGGGATATTATTCTTTGTGACCACCTCAAACCTTGTTCATTCTTTATTACCGAATGGGGAAGGTGCCAAATAAACCACTTGGATAACAGTGGAGTACAACACGTAAGATTTCCTCACCTCTTCATAGTACGAGTGTGAAACGAATGCAGAATGTCTCCGAGCAAGGTAGGCACAAGATTATGAGCGAGAAAAATATTGACAGTGTTCACATCTATGAGTTGGTCTGAATTAGGGAATAGTACGAACCCATAGATTAGAAGAGCCAAAATATCTTTAAAGGCTTGGAAACTCATAGACTCTATGAATAGTTGAGCTTTCTCCAACAGAAATTTAACCAAAAAACTTTTGACTCCGCTTCTTGTTTCCCAGTTGGATATAATGCCGAACCACTTCAGATGTAAGGTTGATGCAATAATTTCTAGCTTCAAAGCTTCCTCTAAACCGGTGAAGGGAATCTGATCAAGAATAAGCACTCCTAGTAGTTGAGAGAACTCTTTTATAGGGGTACCAACTGATAGCCGGGAAAGGTGAAGCAGTGATGTGTAGGGTCAAAGAACTAGAAGAAAATCCTCACCATGTCTTCATTAAAACATGGAGTAACCAAACTGAGCAGTAAACCATGCCTTATGATAAATGAAAAACTATCGGGAACCCTTGAGACTAACTCTTTGAGTTGAGGGGGTACCCTTACAAAGCTGACCCAGATAGTGTTTCTGCGAGCGGAGGTCATAGTCTACAAAACAGAACAAAGATAATTCCCTGATCCTTGAAATGGTTAGTAGAAATGTAATGGTATGAATGTTATGATGCCTGATGTCATGTTCGAACAATTAAATCATACACAAGAAAAACACACAAGGCCTTAGGTTAAAGCTTGCATGGAGTTGTAGGTAAGTACCCTCTAGAAGTTTAGTTGGCTCAACTTGTCCTAAAAGAAAATAACTGGATTCTAGAAGTCTCAATATCACCGATCTTTCTCTCGGACATTGTTTCAGCTCAAGCATTTATTTTTGCAACCAAAATATCCTGAGAGTCCGACCTCAATGAGTGTAGCATTGAGTATCAACCAACTTCAGTCTGCACCAAAGCCGACTATCTCTCTACTTTCTAATGGCTTAAGTTGTGTAAACTAAGGTTCTACGGTCAGTTAGTGCTTTATGACACCACATGGTAGCCCAACATTCTCCTTGACTTAACTCAAGGGACACCGATACTAACCAATGTATCGCACTAATGTAGCCATCTCTTTAACAGTATCGGTGTACACCGTACAGTTTCCACGATCTATTTCTACTTACCTAAATGCCCTAGATCCAGGTATAAGATCTATACAAGAATAACCCAAACACCCTTAAACATAAATCAAGCAAGTCAAAAAATGAAAGCATTTAAATATTAACTATCCCTAAGATAACCCCACTTTAAGTGTTTCCCCAGCAGAGTCGCCAGTTCTGTAATATAGTGGGAGAACTGACTTTACTAGTTTTGCATTTTTATCGTAAATGTTGCGGTTAGCAAGAGTCCCACCGAATTTTATTTTATCCAATAAAGGAAAGGGTGAAAAGAACAGGAAAGACCTTTCGAGAATTTTTCTGAGTAAGGGGGTAGGTTATGGAAAGGGAAGGTGTTAGCACCCTTTCCATCCATAGTTATCTACAGGCTCTTAGTTTCTAGCTCACTTTGAAAATGCTTTTTTATGTAAGTGTATCTGAAAATATTTTTGAAAAATAAACCTTAGCACAGTGAACTTTGTAATGATTCTCGTATCATTGAGAATGCATACAAAGTGTTTGTCTTTGAAAATATTTAGAAAGGAGAGTGTATGTGTGAGAAATTTGTTTTGTTTTGTGAGCAAGCAACTACAAGTTGTCTACCTACTCGAAAGATCTTTGTTCTTTTCCTCTTTTCCTTTAGACAGTGTTATCCTACTATTAGTTAGTTGGTAGCCCTATCATTGGATGTTTTGAGGGACTGGCGCAGGTCATGATACAGTCACAAAGGCAACTCGTAGGATATTTTAACAATTACCCTAAGGTACAAAGACCATTTACCGAGGCAACATTGACGGGTCATCGAGGGACTATGATATTTTAACCAAAGGGTCTCTGCTAAAACATCCCACGTTCGAGAGACGTGATTGTTTGTTTTCCGAAGGCAACAAGTGGGGGTACCTTAGAGGTGTGCGTGTGTGAAGTGTGTTGTTTTCAGTTATATTTATCTTAGATGTTAGGTTTTCTAGTGTTCGCTTTTTAGTCTTATCATGAAAACCTATTAGCATACATCTAGCAGTTAAATATATACATAAGGGCAGAAAATAAAAATTCGGGAAGTAAAGTCTAAGCTATTACATCGCTTCGGGGATGGGGGAGTACAAACCAAAAATTGGGGGATAAAAGTAAAGGTCCTAATTAGCTATTACAAACTATGGAAAACTACAAAATTATGGAAAATAATAATGCAAAAGTAAATAAATACGCATAGATGGAAGAGAGAAAAAATATCTAGAAAACCCTGAAAAAATTCTAATTAGAAAAAATGTTTTTGGTATTTTTGTTTAGAAAGATAATTGAATTATAAATTTAATTCTAATTAAATTTTAATTAACAAAATAAACTTGAAGTGATTAAATTAATTAATTTTGAAAAATTAAATTAATCAAGAAAAACCTAAATCTAATATTTTTTTATTTTTATGGTTTTATGATTAAATGAAGAAAAGAAAAAGATTAATAAGTAATTAAAAAAGAAATTCAGATGGGCCTGATTTAAAGTAAATAGGGGGTCTATTTCAGAAATTTTCTAGGCCCAAAACGAATGGCCCAGGAGTCTATTTTGGATCCAGTGAGAAGCATGGGTGTACATCATGGTCCTGATGATTTTGGAGCGCTGAATCTGAGACTTTGAGATCTGATGGCCCAGATGGGAGACATATCGTGTGCGCACTGGCCTTACAATCACAGGATCTGCAAGAATAACATGGAAAAATAAAAATGTCTCACACCTGGATAGAACCTAGGAAGAGGCGCATGAATGCCTTATGTGCATGTGTGTTGCCACTAGGGTGGTGTGATTCATCCGGTATATAAACATAAATGATTAAATATAATATTAAATAAATTGTATTTTTATTTTTTAAAATACATGTGCTGATGGATTTGAGTGGACCACTTAAAAGATGACATCCAGGCCACCAGAGTCAGCCCACCAGAGTCTAATTTCTGGTTGTCTTCTCTAGTTGGCTTAAAACCTAAACCTGCAAAACAAAAAAGATTAAAGACTCAAATCAATCCTAACCCCCTTAAAAAATCCCCCTGAATCTGAATCAAGGCTTATTTTTGGCTAAAACACCCTGAATCATACACTTTGAATCAAAACGTACGATCAGAGATAAAAATGGCATCCAACCATTATGCGTGCGTGGGAATGTGCTAAAGGTTAAAATGTATTCATCAAGTACTCAGGAACATGTTAATAATAATCATTAAGCTCAAAACAATGTAAAATAAAAGAACATGAACCTCAAAAAAGTTATGCGATCGAAAATGCATGTTATGCCCTTCTCATGTGTTTTGGACCATGGTAAATGGTCCAAACTTACCCTTTCACGTCCAGGAAGAGAGTAAGACTGAATTTATGGAACGAGAAGGTCTTTCGAAAGAGCTTTGAGGCACGAGGGTTTTTGAAATTTTTTTGATAACTTTCCTAGCTTCTTGTGCAGTGATCTCCTCCCCTTTTAGTTGTTATGTTGGTCTTTATATAGAAGGATGAAGTGAGATGACAAACATGGTAATGAATCAAGCCATGAAGGCTCTCATCAAACAATATCAAAATTTTAAAATATTTCCAAATTTGCATTATTTCTTGCCATTTTCATCTTTGCACGAATTTGACAGGCTTTTACAGGCTGTAATGAGCTACATCGGCCTGAAAAATGGCTCATCACATGCTTGGCCCATTTATTTTCTATTTTATTTATTTTGAGTTTATTTGAATAAAAATAAAACAAAATAAAATAAAAATAAAATGATGATAAAATATAGGGCAAGGTGTGAGTGGATTTAAGTGTCTCTTATAAGGTCATGGATGTGTTTGAGTATCAATGAATAGGTCCACAAGTTCAAAATTGCAAGTTTGCTCAATGTGCATTTCATAAATTTCCTCAAAGTTTCCCAACATGTGCAACTCATAACTTGCTCAATTTTCATCTTTTGAAGATGATCTTTGACTTTTTGAAAATATCAAGATATATTCTACACTTTCTCTTTTAATAATTTTTGCATTTGGATACATTATCTTAATGTAAGTTGTCTTGACAAAAAGTGTCTTTTGTTGACTTTTGAAAATGACCTATAATGTATTAGTTCATATCTTTCAAATGAAGTATTTTTTGGACTTGAGCATAAAAGAAAAGTTGTAGAGAATTAAATTTTCTTCAAAATAGGATTTGTTTAGGGAAAAGTAGATGAAGTATGTGAAATTTATGACTGGTCAAAGTTCAGTTGACTTCTCCTAATGAAACCCTAATTTGACAATTCTTGACTTTTAATGATTTGAGGGCTTTCCTTGGGGAATCATGATCAACCCTTGATCAAATGATGAATATCAATTCAAAATATTAATGTTGACCAAAAATCTTGAAGTTTAAATGTATGTTGACCACATTTGACTTTTTACCCAATACAGTTGATTTTCAATCATCTGAGCAATTGACTGAGCAAAATTGTGTTACAAGGCTTGAAACTTGACATGAACATTGTGGAAGACCTATGATGAATCATGGAAACCACTTTAGACCTTTTAAATCCAAATTTATTTGAGAAACTCCAAACCCTAGTTTGTATACCTTGGCTTACGAGGTGAGTTGACTGATCATCCCTTGAGATTCTTGAGCATTTGAGAAGTCTTGAATGAATGTCTTGAGAAAAATGGGAGGGAAAATTTTGGGGTACAACATACATGAAATATCGAAGATTAACTCCTGAAACATGACGGGGAAACTATCTTTCTTTCTTTATGATCAGATAAAGATCAATTCCCAAAATAGGACGGGACGACTATCTCTATCACCAGCGATATGAATTCCCAAAACAGGATGGGTTTACCAACAAACGGACTATAGATCAATTCACAAAATAGGATGGGCCGACTATCTACATGAATAACACTTCCCTTCAGGATATTCATTCTGAAAATCACTTTCCTTCAGAAATTCACTCTGAAAAAGCATTTCCTTCAGACAGAATCGAATAGGTTCATTCTGAAAAGAATCCTCAGATACAGTCAAGCGTAGACTCCTTCTAATACTTCTATCAACATTTACTCTGACGAATCTTTGTCACCTCTCCAAATGTCATCTTTAAGCCCATTCCTGATATTATCAACCTACAACGTTATCTTCTGCACATGCGAGTGCAAATTTCTGGGCACTTAAGTGTTCAATCATCTTCTACCTTCAAGTTACAAATGGCGGACATGCCAATCTAACTCTTCAAGTTTAAGAAGACTGAACAGGGGCAGATATTGCAACCCAAAATTTACCCTCCCATTTTTTCTTCATGATATTCTTCTAGGGTCCTCATTTTCTCAAGATGGCTCAAGAGTTTATCAGACACCTGCTCCTCCTAAGCAATGGGTCTACAACTAGGGTTTTTAGTTTCTCAAGGAAGATTGGGTTTCAAAGTTCTTAATTGGTTTCCATTGTTCTTAATATGTCTTCAAGGATACTCATATTAAGTTTCAAGCCTTGCATCACAAGTTCTTAAGTGGCTTAGATGATTGAAGATCAACTGTATTGGGTAAAAAGTCAATTATGGTCACCGTACAGTCAAACTTCAATATTTTAGGTCAAAATCAACATTTTGAAGTTATATTCATCATTTGATAAAGGGTTGATCATGATTCCTCAAGGAAATCCGTCAAATCATCAAAAGTCAAAAGTTGCCAAATTAGGGTTTCCTTAGGAGAAGTCAACTAAACTTTGACCAAGCATAACTTTCACATGCTTCATCAACTTTTCGCAAACCAAATCCCATTTTGAAGGAAATTCAGTTCTCTACAACTTTGTATATTTATGCTCAAGTCTAAAAAGTGCTTCAGTTGAGATATATGAGCCCATACATTATAGGTCATTTCAAAAGTCAACAAAAAGACACTTTTTGTCAAGGTAACTTACATCAAGATAAAGTCTTCAAATGTAAAAATGATCAAAAGAGGGATTCTAAAGGACATCTTAAGAGTTCCAAAAATTCCCATATCACCTTCAAAAGATGAAACTTAAGAGAGTTATGACTAGTGCAAGTTGGGAAATTTTGAGGACATGCATGAAGTGCAAAGTGAGCAAACTTGAAATTTTGAACTAGTGGACCTGACTTTTGATGTTCAAACATGTTCATAATGTGTTAGAAGACCTATAAATCCATGCACATATTTTTCATGAATTTTATTTATTTTATTTGAATTTTTAGTTATTTAAATATAAATTAAATCAAATAAAATATGAAATAATGGTAAAAGGGCATGGGATTTTGTTTCAATCATATGGAGGCCCAAGAATCATTGGACAAATATGAAAAACCATGTGAGCATGAAAATGGCAAGAAATCTCTCAAGTTGGAAGTTTGTAAATGTGTTTGATTTTGTCTAAACATGGCTATGATTGCATGATTTCTTGCCATGTTTATTGATCCATTTTCTTTCTCTATATAAACACAATAGATCAGATGCAAAAGGACACAATTTCTCACCTCAAAATTGAATAAATTATCCAAGCTTTTCAAAAAACCCTCGAGCTTCAAAACTCTCTCTACAAGCTCCCTCATTCCAAAATTCTGATCCCATTCATTTCCTGGAACATTGAAAGGTGAGTTTGGATTAGTTACCATGATCTAAAATGCATGAGAATGACATACCATGCATCTCCGATCATATAATATTGTGAAATCTATATCTTAAGTTTCACGTTGTTTTAAATATTATTATTATTACTAATGTGTTCCTGAGTTTCCTCTAAATAGGTTTTGATCACTAGTATGACCCCATGCATTCAAAATGGTATTACACCATGCTTGCTTCGATCTGTGTTATTCATGTAATAGTGGCTAAATCATGGATTTTTAGCCTTCAAAAACATTTCCATTGGATTCGCAACGCCCAATTTAGGGAGGTAGGGTATAATTTGTTGCGTAATAGTATTTATCTCGCAGGTTGAAAAAAAGGATAGTCGGAGAAGACGATCGGAGCTAGGACTCTGGCGCCTCTCCTGTCAGTAACATCATGTTTCATTTTTGTTTTTATTGATTGGTTTATATAAATGGATGTACAACCACTCCAGTGGCAAGCGAGCATGCATTAAGGCATACCTTTCCCAGGGCGTGGGTTTGATCCCGGCGTTCACAATTTTTTATACATATTTTCTATTTTACATATTCAATACAAGCAGACTAAGTGCGCGCATCATGTGCCTCATGTGATAACCATCAGATCTCAATAGATCCAGATCCAGCGCTCCAAATGTGACCTCCTCAGGGTGAATGTAGCGCCCCATATTTAATTATTCATTTAATTAAATATTTTTAAATATTTTATATTAATTCAAATTTTTATCATCAAAGTCTGAATTATTTTTATTAAGTTGGTATGATAAATAATAGAATTTAACTTTATGGAATTAAGTTGAAGTATTATTTTATTATTAAGCTTAAATATGATATTGGGCTTAATTTATGGTGTTGTAAAGTAATAAAGAGTATGTCACTTAGGCCCATTTAGATTTATTAAGAAAGTAAGTGAAATAATACTATTATATTAGATAATAGAATTAGAGGAGAAAGAGACAAGTAGAGTTATCAGGAAAAGAAAAAGAAAAGAAAGAGGAAATAGGGTTTGTGAGAGGAGAAGTGGAACAAGAGAAAGTTGCTTCTAGTTCCAAATTCCCCAAATATTCGGTCAAAGTTTTTAGAGTTGCACTCAATCCAAGGTAAGGGTGGGGTTCTTTCTAAATAAATGGAAGTATATTTAATTTTATATGGGATTTAGGGTATTATTTTCGCTATTATATTGTGTAGAAATTAGTTGTGTTGCTGCTGAAAATTGATAATAGATTTAGTTATGTTGAAATTGTTGATGAATTTGTTAATAGTATGATATCCCTTAACAATTCCATTGGATAGCATATATAAGTACCACCTTGTAGTTTAATAGTAGTAGTATTTTGATGAATATAATAGATAGTATCACTTTTATTTTTACGTAGTAACATTACTTTGATTCTTTCCATCCTCTTCTTTCCACGTGTAGAAATGTGTGGGAATTATTTGGTTATTTCTTTTGAAACATGTAAGATAATCTTTATTTTATTAAGTAGTAACTAGTACATGTTAGTACATCTTAGAATGAATTAAAATAATGCAATGGTGTATGTATTATATGAAATAGTATTATTAGGTACAGTAGAATAACAATAACAGACTAATTCACTTACCCTGTTGTATCAGTAGCAGTAGCTGAATAACAGTAGAAGTAGAAACAATATTTTGTACATGTGCTATTAGTAAATGATAAAAATTAGTAGCTTGTAATAAATTGGAAGTAGTCTAATTAAGTTAATAAATATTGATATCGAGTTGGTTAATTCGGTAAGTTGAAAATGGTCCCGTTTGATCAAATTAGCCGAATTAGGCGGTATAATTAGCTGTCCGGAATTGAACGAAATTTTACCGGGTAACTAAGTTTAATTAGTAGGTAAATGTGGATATGTCATTTTTTTGAAATCATGTCGATTACGCCGACTTGCCGGTACAACTGGTTAAGTTGTTTTGTCCGGTTTATGGACATTGTTGTTTGATAAAATTGATAGATAATTAATTAGCAGAAAGTGTTAATGTGACAAGATGTTGAAAGTTAAAAATAGTCCCGTTTTGATCGAATTAGCCGATTTAGGAGGTATAATTAGTTGTCCGGAACTTAACGAAATTTGACCGGGTAACTAACTTTAATTAGTAGGTGAATATGGATATGTCTTTTTATTGAAATTATGTCAATTACGCCGACTTGCCGGTGCAACTGGATAAGTTGTTCCATCGGTTTTATGGACATTGTTGATTATAGGTCTTTTTGCCAATGTTGTGATATTTTGTGTTGATCGATGAATGTGTTTTTGTTGCGAGATATTATTGAGTACATGTGGAATTCGCTATTGATAATTTGAGTATGAATTATTTCTGTGGGTAGCCTTATGGCGTGAATCCTAGCGAATATACGGTGAATATGTTGTTGCCATGAAAGGTTGTTGATTTCGTTGATATGTTGTGTTGTAGGCCTTTGGCCAATGTTAAACGGTGTGATTTGTTGTTATGTAGACCGTTGTTATATTATTGTTGTCGAGTTGTGGTTGTTTATATCGTCGTATAGCATAGCATAGCATTAAAGTTGGCCTGGATTGGCATGTTCTAAGTTGAAGGCTTTGCCTTATGCCTCGCTAAACTGGCATTTTCTAAGTTGAGAGTTCTGCTCCAATGGTACCACATGCATTTGCACAGTTGAGGCGCATTTGGAGTCGTTGATTTGTTGCTTATTTGAAGTCTTGTTTATGCATGGTGATGTTATAAGTTGAATTGATGTGTTGGTGAATTGTGTTGCTTTATGTTGTTGTTGCGTGAAGTGGTGAATCGTATATTCTTTACCTAATATATTGTTTATCATAACCCTATTTATATAGTTTGATATCTCACCCTTTCTGTTTGAATGTTGCCCTTTATCGGCAACGTGCAGATAACCAAGATGAGTAGCTGATAGCATTGTTAGTTCGACTTCGGTGTCATTTGCTCTGATACGTAGCACTCGGGGGGAAATGAACGCTTGTCTTATTTTGTTGTTTATTTATTGAACCTTATGTTGTTATTTGAGGAGTTTATTGTATTGATGTTGTTTTATGATTCAAAAGATGATATGTCTTATTTAGAGAACTATTAAGAATCTGCTGCGTGATTAATCAAAGTTTGATTTATGTTATGAAGACTATTTTCACGTTTTGTGTTCATTCCTCTTCTTTAAGTGTTATGTATCTGTTCTAAAAGCATGACAGAATTATGTGTCTTTATTGAACATGTGACATCCTGATTATGTTGGAAATTTTTATACTCTGATTTTCCGCTAATTGCTTGGGGTAGATTTGGGGTGTTACATTAGTGGTATCAGAGCAGGTTGGTCCGTCCCGTCAAGTTATTGAGTCGTAGTTGTTTAACGATCAAGTATTGTTAGTTTTTCTTAACCAATGTTTGTATTGTAGTGATAAGATAAGATGGATAGAAGGAAAGATGATGTGATTGTTGCTGCTCTACAAGTGATGGTGTTGTACCCCAAAATTTTCCCTCTCACTTATCAAGAATTTTCCCACAAGATCTCCTTTGGCTCAAGACTGCACTAGGGTTGATTGGCTCAAGACACCTCCTTAAGCACTGATGACCAAAATTAGGGTTTGAGATTTCACAAGGATATTTGAAATTCTAATGCCCCGTGTGACTTTCATAGATCATATGGACCCTCAAGATTACTCATGTCAAGTTTCAAGCTTTGGATCACACTTTTGCTCAATCAATTGAGCAGTTGACCTAAAAATCAACTGTATTGAGGAAAAAGTCAACTGTGGCCAATTTACAGTCAAACTTCATAATTTTTTATCCACATCAACATTTTAAACTCATATGTATAATTTGATCAAGTTTGGACCATAATTCCTCAAGAAATTTGATTAAATCTTCAAAAGGGCAAAATGGTCAAAATTAGGGTTTTGACTAGGAAAGGACAATTTTTTATTTTTGACCTAGAAAATGATCAATTGGTCTAAGGAATGATATCAAGATTCCAATTGCATCATTTTTACCTAATGACATGGCTCAAAACATTGCTCAAGTCCAATGGATTGATAGATGTATTTTTAGTCAACTGATCAAAAGTCAACTATATACTAAAAAGTCAAACTTTGACTTTTTTGGTCAAAATCAAATGTCAAAGATCACAATTCATCAAAGCATGTCAAAATATGAAACTTATTCATCAAGAAATAAAATATTTAAGATTCCATTTTGAAAAGTTAAAATTTCTAAACTTAGAAATTTTCCTAAGTGTTAGAAATTTCTTATTTTTTCACAACTTTGAGCAAAATTTTCACCATGATGCAAGATGATTCAAAAGAAACTTTCAACATGAAAGTTGTATATCTCCATGAAATCTACAACATTTATTTACACAACTCCTTCCAAAAGTTCTTGTATTTCAAGTTATAATTTTAAGAACACATGGTCATGAATAAAACACTTAGTGAAATTTTGCCCTAATTTGGTCAGGATTTTGACCTAACTTCATGGAAATTTTTCATATAGTTCCAATGGGAATTTTCAAAATTGATTCAAAGAGGGGTTGTAGAGCGCACTACAAGTTTAAAAAATGTCAAAGAACTCCTTGAGATCATTTTTTAGTAGGGAGAATCAAAGAGATGAAGTTAGGGTTTACACACTTGAATTACAAGTCATTTTGTGATGAACAAGATTCAAAATTAAAACTTATGCTGCATAACCTATACTTTGCAGGCCTCAAACTTGTTAGGCAATCCATAATTAATTGCTTGCACAACTGTTAGAGGTCTCAATTCAAGCATCCAATGCAAGGCCATGCTTTATATCCATTTTGGGAAGAAAGTGCACAATGCCATTTTGATAAAGTAGCTTTTTGCACAAAACTTATTCTTGAGCCTTGAAATTGCTTTCTTCTGATCATACAAGTTCCATAACTTAAGAGAAGATTGTCTAGACACTTACAATCACTCAGCCCATGCTTGTACTTCCTATTGAAACTTGTTTTCCCACTTTTCTTAAAAATCAAGTAACATAGCAATTAGCTTGTAACTTGTACTTCTGACTCTCCAAAGCACTCAAGATTTTTGCATATACATACACAAGTATTTTGTCACAAATCCCATGCATGCTTGAGCCCTGAAAACACCAAGAACACATAATCACCAAAAACACCTAAAAACTTTCCATTTTTGAGTTTTGAATCCAATCTCCAAATTTGCTCGTGCATTTCTTGGCCTTTTACTTTCAAAAGCTTCTAAATAACATGCACAAACAATCCCAACACCTGCAACACCACTGTAACACCTCCATCATCATCCACCATTTTCAAAAACAGCACCTTGCACCTTGACTTCTCAAGAACTCCTCAGGCACTTTCAGCTCAAGCTAAGCATCACATTAGCTTCCTGGGAACTTGTGGAAGATAATCCAATCATTGGAACTCACTAAAAGCTACTCAAACTCAAAACACGATACCCTCTTGCAAGGTAAGTTATCTCAACTTTTAACTCTTCATATAAGCATCATTAATGGTTTATTTGTGAATGAAAAATGTAGATATCATTGCCCTAAAGATAACTATGTCCATAGTTTTCATTTATGTTGCTTAAGCTTAGAGAATTTTATGATTGAAGTTTCTGAAATTTTTAGGGTTCAGATTAGGGCCATTAAAATTCATGTTTATCTTTGATCTATAATTTTATTGCTTTGCATTTCTGAAATCGTGAGGAAATTTGCCACAAGTTTCCTATTTACATTTTTCATTTTGGTTGAGAATTAAATAAGATACAAAGGTTCAGGCTGGGCATGAGGTTGAAGATAAAGTTGGCCTTAGGAACGTGTTTACCATATATATTTATGGTTTGATATTAATAAACGGATGTATAGCCACCCCAATGGTAGAAGCACGCGTTTGTGACTATATGGACCTGGGTTCGAGCCCTAGTGGTACCCTTTTGGTTTTTTCCATATTTTTCACATATTCTGACTTTTTTGGCAGCGCTGGGCCTCATCCCCTTGGGCCTTATTTTTTTTCTTACTGCTGACCACCCCCCCCCCCCCCCCCCCCCCCTTGCTGGCTATTCACACCCTGGCCCATTTTATTTGTTTTTTCTCAAATTTTATTTATTTGTTTTCTTAAATATTTTATCTAATACTAAAAAATAAAAATAAAATATAAAAACACTAGATTTATATTTTGATATAGTTTATTTATTTTTTACTCAAAAAAATTATTTTATTTAATCATACTTTATTTATTTTACTAATTGATTTGTAAATTTAATTAGAAACTAGGTTTTTTTTAGTTATTTTCTTTTACACAATTTAAATATATTATTTTAATATATAAAAAGACCAAAAATATTTTATAATACTGTAATTTATTTTTAAGACAAAAATACCAAAAATATTCTTCTTATAACTTAATTTCTTTTTTAATTAATTAATATATTAGAGTTTTATTTGAATTCTTTTCCTAGTAAATTTAGGTTTTACTTTTTACTATTTTAATTAATTATTTTTTCTTTTAGTTAATTAGGTTAAAACAAAACCCCTTTTCCCTAAAAAATCCAAATAAAAATCCATTTTCTTTACATTTACATTCTTGCATATTTATTCATTTTGTACATTATTTATTCAATTCTTGCACAAATTCAATATGGTTGTAATAGATAATTAGGTTTATTTTCTAGCAATCCCCATTTGTAAATTGTACACCCCCTCCCACAAGTATTTTAATAGCGTACTAATTTTAAATTCCGCAATTTATCGCTTTATATACAAATGCTAGTAATTAGGGTTTGTATGGAAAGACTAAAACCAATCAATTAGAAAACCCTAATGAAAGACAAAACCAATCATGAAAAAAAATACACTTGCACACAAGCACCCTTAGGGTAAGATCCACTTGGTTGCCTTATAAAATGGCCATATTATGCATGTGAGGTATCTTAGCAAAAGCAAACAAAATATAAGATCATAGTCCCTCAATGACGCTATCTATGTTGCCTTTCAAATGATCTTAGCCCCTAAAAGAGAAAGCTAAGATACCTTGCAACATTGTTAATCGTGGTTATACGATGACCCACGCCCGTCCTGTTTACATCCAAAGATAGGGTTACTTACCAAATCAAAGGTAAGATAACAATGTCAAAAGAAAGAGGAAATGAACATGAAAGACTTTTGAGTATGTAAAACGCTCCTAATTAATTCCTCCATTTCAAAATAAAACATCCTTGCTATTTTAAAAAAAAAAAAAACACCTACACTTTCAAAACATCTTAGAAACTTGAAAACATTTTCAAAAGATCAACATCTTTGTATACATTCTTACGAATGAGAATCATTACAAAGTTTTCCTAAACAATGGCCTCTTTACAAAATACTTTCAAAAACCACACAAGGCACAATTTCAAACAAAAGCAAGTGATCTAGCAAGTAACTAAGAACCCATCGAAAACCATGGATGAAAAGGGTGCTAATACCTTCCCTTTTCATAATCTACCCCACGAACTCAAGAAATAATCTCAACGGTCTTTCCTGTGCTTTTTCACCTTTCCTTTTGGATAAAATAAAATTCGGTGGCGACTCTTGCTAACCGCAACATTTGTAATCAAACGCAAAACCTTCAAGTCAGTTCTCCCACCGTATCACAGAACTGGCGACTCTGTTGGGGAAAATTTTAAAAGTGGGGTTACCTTAGGGTTAGATCACATTTACTTGATTTATTTATTTGACTTGTATGCTTTACATTATGGTTCTTTGTTTGGGTTTGAATCCTCTACCCTGATTTGGGATACCTTATAGGTAAGTAGCAGTATGTTGTGGAAACTGTGCGGGGTATACCAACATGGTCTAAGAAAATGCTATGTTAGTGAGAAATATTTGTGGGTACCGGTAGCCCTTGAGTTAATCAAGGAGAATACGGGGCCGCTGAGTGATGTCATGAAGCACTAATGAACTTTTAGAACCTTTACTTGACCAACTTGGCCATTAGGACATAGTGAGATGATCGACTTTGGTGCAGTCCGAAGTTGGTAGATACTCGATACTACACTCATTGAGGTTTTGTTTTTTGGGATATATCGGTCGCCATTAAAGAGACTTGTGCTGAAACAATGGCCAAGGAAACAAACCAGTGATATTGAGCTCCTTAGAACCCGGTTACTATTGCTAGGACAGGTTTGAGCCAACTAAACTTCAAGAGGGTACTTACCTATAAGACTCCATACAAGCCTAAACCTAAGGACTTGTTTTCTTTGTTTGTGTATATTTACTTGTACATAACATCATGAACATCATAACATCATATTCATACTCACTAACCATTTAAAGGATATTGGGATTTATCTTTGTTCTCTTTTATAGGACATGGATTCTGTTGTACCCCAAAATTTTCCCTCTCACTTATCAATAATTTGCTCACAAGATCTCCTTGGGCTCAAGACTGCACTAGGGTTTGATCAGCTCAAGACACCTCCTTAGGTACTGATGACCAAAATTAAGGTTTGAGTTTGCACAAGGATTTTTGAACTATCAATTCTACATATGACTTTCATGGACCATTATGGACCCCCAATATTTCTCATGTCAAGTTTCAAGCCTTGGATCACACTTTTGATCAGTCAATTGAACAGTGGGCCTAAAAATCGACTGTATTGGGGAAAAAGTAAACCATGGCCAATTTACAGTCAAATCTCATAATTTTTTATCCACATCAACATTTTAAATTCATATGTATCATTTGATCAAGTTTGGACCAAATCCCTCAAGAAATTGGATCAAATCTCCAAAAGGGCAAAATGGTCAAAATTAGGGTTTTGACTAGGAAAGGGCAATTTCTGATTTTTTACCCAGAAAAGGGTCAATTGGTTTAATTCATGATCTCAAGAGTCCAATTGCATCATTTTTACCTATTGACATGGTTCAAAACATTGCAAATCCATTAGGTTGATAGGTGAATTTTGCAGTCAATTGATCAAAAGTCAACTATATACTGAAAAGTCAAACTTTGACTTTTTGGTCAAATTCAAGTGCCAAAAACCATAATTCATAAAAACATGTCAAAATATGAAACTTATTCATCAAGAAATCAAAAAGTCAATATTTCATTTTGAAAAGTCAATATTTCTAAACTTAGAAATTTTTCTAAGTGTTGGAAATTTCATGTTTTTTCATAACTTTAAGCCAAATTTTCACCATGATGAAAGATGATTCAAGAGAAACTTCCAACATGAAAGTTGAATATCTCCATGAAATCTACAACTTTTATTCACACAACTTCTTCCAAAAGTGCTTGGATCTCAAGTTATAATTTCAAGAACATAGGATCATAAAATTAAACACTTAGTGAAATTTTGCCCTAATTTGGTCAGGATTTTGACTCAACTTCATGGAAATTTTTCATATAGTTACAAGGTGAATCTTCAAAATAAATTCAAATATGGGTTGTAGAGCACATTTCAAGCTTTCCAAAATGTCCAAGAACTCCTTGGGATCATTCTTGAGTAGGGAGAATCAAAGAGATGCAGTTGGTGTTTTGTCACTTGAATTACAAGGCATTTTGTGATGAACAAGAATCCAGTTTCAAACCTAGGCTGCATAATCGTGCTTTGAAGGCCTCCTAACTTGTGTATCTATCCATCATTAATGGATTACACAAATGTTTGAGCTTTAATCCAAGTGGTTTAAGCTTTATCCAATCCACATTTCCATTAATGGCACAAAGTGAACACTTCTATTTTAGAAAAAAAAGCTCTTGTGTAAAGTCAACAATTGAGCCTCTAACTTGTTCCCTCTGATCACACTCCATCCACAAAGTCAAAAACAATCTTGTTTAAAGCATAACCACTCTATCTTAGCAAGTACACAATGCTTGGAAACTTGAAATTCTCAAAAATCACATGTTATGCATAAACTTGTGATTTTGAATTCTGATCAACAACAAGTCTCCAAACTTGTTGATTATAATTAGAGGCACTATTTGTGAGCTAGAGGACGAGCTTGAGCACCCTGAAATACACCAAAACTCTCTCAATTCAAAAATTGCCCAAAAACTCCATTGTTGCACAGTTTCTGACCTTGAACCTCAAACTCACATTTCCCTCGTGCGTTTCTTGGCCTTTTAGTTTCTAAAGCTTCCTTGCATCAAGGGTAACTCATCCTTGTACTTGTTTCACTTCTGTAACACCATTTTCTCTATATTCCATAACCAAAAAAGAGCATCACAGTTAGACTTCTCCAGACCATTCCAGCCACCCTCAGCTCAAGCCAGCCATTGCATTAGCTTCCTAGAGGTCCAAGGAAGCTAACCTGATCATCATCACTGCCTGAAACAAGCTCAAATCCATTTCATGATTTCCAGTTTTGAGGTATTTTTCTTGAACTTCTATCTCATTACTTAGGCATTGTTAGGCTTGCATTTGTGAAGATAAAATGTAGACATCATTGCCCTGAAGTTGTACATGTCCATAGATTTCATTTATTTTTATTGAGCTAGGAGAATTTTGAGTTTGAACTTTCTGAAATATTTAGGTCAGAATTTGGTACTTTTAAAAATTCTCATTCATCTTTGATTTATAGTTTATGATATTTATATGGTTGGATTCGTGTGACAAAATGGAGCAATTTTCATGTTTATATTTTTGCAAATGGTTGAGAAATGAGCAAGTTACAGATCCTTTGGCTGGAGGTGGAAGATGAAGTACAGTCAGGGTGTGTTTTGTGTTATGTATTTATCATTTCATACAAGTTAACGGATGTATAGCCACCCCAGTGGTAAAGCACGCGCCTGTTCACCCCATGGTCCTGGATTCAAGCCCCAGCGTGACCATTTTATTATTTTTACATTTTCTGACTCTTTTTTTGTTCTTTTTTGGCAGCATTTGGGCTCTTCATTGGGCTTAGTTTATTTTTGCTCATGAATACTCTTTTGTTTACTAATGAACCCCCTGACTTTTTATTTATTTTATTTTCTTTTTCTTTTTATTTATTAATATTAATATTAATATTAATATTTATTTTATTGATAAAAAAAAGATTAAAAAAAAGATATTTTTATTTATACTATATACATTTATTTTATTTTCTATACTAAAACATCAAAAATATTTTTGTTACAAACTTAACTTTTTTTAATTAAATAGATTTAGGCTTATTTTATTTTCTTAAAATAAACATAGAATTTATACTTTTCCTAATTTAATTAATTTTCATACTATTTAGTTTAATGTTAAAATCTTCTTCATAAAACTTAAAAATATTTTCTCTTTTAAATTAAATTAGTTTTTTTTTTATTAAGCTTTTTTTAGTTCATTAGGTTAAGAAATAAAAACTTTTTTTAACAAGGACAAAACCAAATAAAATCCATTCTTTTTTTTATTCATTACTTTGTATATTATTCATTTTCATATTTTGTACATTTATTTACTCAATTCAATATGGTTGTAATAGATTAATTAGGGTTTAATTTCTTGCAACCCCCATTTATACTTTGTACACCCCCTTTCCACAAATCATGTAATAGCTTAGTATTTTTATCTTCCGCAATTTAAATGCTTCATATTCACATGCTAGTAATTAGGGTTTGTATGGAAAGAATAAAATCAATCAAATAGAAAATCCTAATTCAAGACAAAAACAAGCATGAAAACAATACACTTGCACACAAGCACCCCTAGGATAAAATCCACTTGGTTGCCTTACAAAATGGTCATATTACGCATGTGAGGTATCTTAGCAAAAACAAACGAATACAAGATCATAGTCCCTCGATGATGATATCTAAATTGCCTTACAAATTATCTTAGTCCCTAAAAGAGAATACTAAGATACCTTGCAACATTTCTAATCATGGTTATACGATGACACACGCCCGTCCCGTTTACATCCAAAGATAGGGTTGCTTACGAAATCAATGGTAAGACAACAATGTCAAAGGAAAAGAAAATGAACAAGACAGACATTTGAGTAGGTAGATTGCTCCTAATTACTTGCTCCATTTCAAAACAACCCTCCTTGATATTTTCAAAACAACAACTACACATTTCAAAACATCTTACAAACTTGAAAACATTTTCAAAATACCAACATCTTTGTATACATTCTTACGAACGAGAATCATTACAAAGATTTACTAAACAATGGCCTCTTTACAAAATACTTTCAAAAACCACACTAAGCACAATTTCCAACAAAAGCAAGTGATCTAGCGAGTAACTAAGAGCCCATGGAAAACCATGGATGAAAAGGGTGCTAATACCTTTCCTTTTCATAATCTACCCCCCGAACTCAAGAAACAATCTCAAAGGTATTTCCTGTGCTTTTTCACCTTTCCTTTTGGATAAAATAAAAGTCGGTGGCGACTCTTGCTAACCGCAACATTTGCGATCAAACGCAAAACACCCAAGTCAGTTCTCTCACCGTATCACAGAACTGGCGACTCTGCTGGGGAAAATTCTAAAAGTGGGGTTACCTTAGGGTTAGATCACATTTACTTGCTTACTTTGTTTGACTTGTATGCTTTACATTATGGTTCTTTGTTTGGGTTTGAATCCTCTACCCGAATTTGGGATACATTATAGGTAAGTAGCAATACATTGTGGAAACTGTGCGGGGTATACCGACATGGTCTAAGCAATAGCTACATTAGTGCGAAATATTTGTGGGTACCAGTAGCCTTTGAGTTAATCAAAGAGAATACGGGGCCGCTGAGTGATGTCATGAAGCACTAATGAACTTTTAGCGCCTTTACTTGACCAACTTGGCCTTAAGGATGTACTGAGATGACTGGTGTTGCACCCCAAAATTTGCCCTCTCATTTAACAAGGGATCATCCTGGATACCAGGTTTGCTTCTATCAAGTTTCCAAGCCTTGAACTACAAATTTTCCAAGAAAATCACTCACAAGGGAAAAATGGTCATTTGCATGCTGAAAAGTCAAACTTTGACTTTTGGATCAAAATCAAGCTTCAAGAATCATATTTCATCAAGACACGTTGAATTATGAAGTTTTGTTTCATCAAAATCCAAAAAGTCAAAGTTCTAAATACTTAGAATTTTTTCTAAGTGTTTAAGAAAATATGACAATTTCAGAACTTCTGACCAGATTATCACCATAACACTCAGCAAATTCTGGACACTCTCAAGGCAGAGTTTGGTCAGAACTTCTGGGCAAGTTTTCATAAAAAGCTTCAGTCAGAGGTTGCAAACATGATTCAGAACATGATGCTTCAATCCGAATATATGGAAGCAATGTTCTCCGGTTCAGAACATGACACTTTAATCAGAACATGTGGAAGCAATGTTCTCCTTCAGAACATGTTGAAGTCAGAAGATACAAATATTAGAGGTTGGATGCTACGCTAAAGCAGAACTTCTGATCCAAAACTAAGCTTTGGTGTAGAATCTCACGTGGCAGGATTTCTGGTTGTGATAAGTCTCATCGTCATTAATGCTCACAACCACTTTCTGAGTCTTTATCCAAAGGATTTTCACCACGTGTACCCCTACTGCCTTGGGAAGACAAAATTTTATGCAAAAGTATGATAAGCCCATGCGCTTCTTCTACTTTTCCTTAATTCATGCTGACAAGTCCAGCTTAGGTGCTGCTAACTATCCTACTTGGTGCATTGAACCACGCTTGTTTAAGCTTACTTCAAGAGGAAGTCAGCGTCTAGCATATGACGTTGGTGCCACTTGACATCTCCAAACTACAAAACCTTTGCCTATAAATAGAACTCCATTGGCAAATGGAAAGGGGGGGGGGGAATTTAAGAAAGAAAAGAGTTGAACCCTTGCCAAAATTCCAAGAGTCCAAAAGAGAGAAGAGGAAACATGGACAACCTTTGCAAACCCAAAACAAAACATTTTGCTCCCCACCTTTGAATCAAAGAACACAACCACTCTTCCATTACTCTTGCTAATTCCAGAACATCCAAAGGTAGCAGCTCAAAGCTCCAAGCCCACGCTCCAGGTCTAAGGTAAGTCTTTCTGACTTTGCTTGTTTTTCATTTTGAACATCAATAACATGTAAATATCATAGTATTGATGTTGTCCATATCATTGCATAAATAGAAAAACTGTGGATCAGAGTTTCTTGATTAGGGCTAGATTCAGATTTAGGATTAGAACTTCTATAAACTGTTGTGTTGTTATCCTTCTGACTTCCTGATTGTTGAAAACTGAATAGATTGCTGATGTACTGATTAAGAGTTGAAATATGGCATAAAATTTCTGATGTTCATTCATAGTTTTAACATACATAACTTGTATGATTTCCCTCACTGTTAAACACACACAAAACTTTTGAGTTCTCTTCATTGTTTTAACACACAGAACTTCTATGATTTTCCTCACTGTTAACACACACTAAACTTCTGATTCTTACATGCTGATAACGCACTGAACTGATGATGCTCACTCACTGGCTCAGCACAATACATAACTTCTGATGATTCACTCACTGTTTCCACACAGCACAAAACTTATGAGTTCTCCTTACATGTTAAATACACTGAACACTCAGAGTTTCTGATTTTTACATGATGATAACGCACTAAACTGCTGACGTTTGCTCACTGTTTTAGTGTAATACATAACTTCTGACTTATGGCCCATTTTCTGGATACCACCCAGAATTTCTGTGTTTGTCCTCTAACATTTTTTGCAGGACCTCAGAGTGTACCAATCCAGAACTTTTAATTCTGACGCTTCCTTCTGAGTCACCATGCGCCTGACTTCAGAACTTCTGATCCTTATTGTTTTTCTTGCAGCATCACGCTATTTCTATCTTGCATTTACTTTCCTTTTCATCATTTTTAATATTAACATAAAAAAAAACATAAAAAATATTTTTCTTTTAATTTATTTCCTTAAGACAAAAACATTTTCTAAACAAGTTCATTTCTTTCTTATATTATGCATTTCAATATGGTTGTAATAGATAATTAGGACTTAAATTCCTTGCAATCCCCATTCATAAATATGTACCCCCATCCCCTAAAATATTGTAATAGCGTAGGACTTTACATTTCTGCAATTTATCGCTTTTGAATGTAAATGCTAGTAATTAGGGTGTGTATGGCAAGAGATAAAATCAACAAGTAAATAACCCCAATCAAAGATTAAATGCATGCAAATCAAACACACTTGCACACTAGCACCCTTAAGGTTAACTCTATTTGTTGCCTAAAAATGGCCATGTTATGCATGTGGGATGTCTTAGCACAAACAAAAATATAAGATCATAGTCCCTCGGTGACGCTATCAAAGTTGCTTTTCGAAATGATCTTAGTCCCTAAAAGAAAAATGCTAAGTCATCTCACAACATTGCTATCATGGTCATACGATGACCCAACGCCCGTCCCTTCACATCCAACGATGGGGCTTCTTACCAAATCAATGGTAAGATAGCAACATCTAAAGGAGAAGGAAAAGCACATTTAAGACCTTTCGAGTAGGTAGATTTGCTCCTAGTTACTCGCTTGCTCACAACAAAAACATTTTATACACCAACACTTTCTTGAAAACTATTTTCGAAACAAACACTTTGTATGCATTCTTATGGAAACGAGAATCTTTACAAAGTTACATTTTTAAAATACTTTCAAAAACCACACCACAAGCACATTCAAACAAAAGCAAGTGATCTAGCAAGTAACTAAGAGCCCATGGAAGAAAATGGATGAAAAGGGTGCTAACACCTTCCCTTTTCATAATCTACCCCCCGAACTCAAGAAAACATATCTAAAGGTCTTTCCTGTGCTTTTTCACCTTTCCTTATTGGATAAAAGAAAAGTCGGTGGCGACTCTTGCTAAACCGCAACATTTACGAACACAGATACAAAACACCTCAAGTCAGTTCTCCCACCGTATCACAGAACTGGCGATTCTGCTGGGGAAATACTTAAAAGTGAGGTTACCTTAGGGTTAGATCATATTTACTTGCTTTCTTTGTTTAATTTGTATACTTTACATTACGTCTCTCTGCTTGGGCTTGCTTTGATCCTCTACCCAGATCTGGGGCACCTTTTTAGGTAAGTAGCAATAGATTGTGGAAACTGTACGGCGTAGACCGATATGGTTGAAACAATGGCTACGTTAGTGAGAAGCATTTTTTGGTACCGGTATCCCTTGTGTTGAAACGAAGAGAATACGGGGCCGCTGAGCAGCGTCATGAAGCACTAATTGACCTTAGAACCTTACTTGACCAACTTAGCCATTAGGACATAGTGAGATAACCAGTTTCGGTGTAGAGATGAAAATTGGTTGATACTCGATGCTACACTCATTGAGGCTGGACTTTTGGGATATCTCGGCTGCAAGAAAAGATTGATTGAGCTGAGACAATGCCTAAAAGAAAGGTAAGTGATATTGAGATCCCTTAGAACCCGGTTACTATTAACTAGGATAGGTTGAGCCAACTAAACTTCAAGAGGGTACTTACCTACAAACTCCATGCAAGCCTAAAACTAAGGATTTGTTTGTTTTGTGTGAATATGATTATTTGTATATAAGCTTGCTTACCTTGCATATTTTTACATAACATCATAACATCATACCATAGCATTTTCAATAACCATTTCAAGGATCTCGAGGGTCTTTGATACAGGGTCACGTTGAACCAGACGTCTACCAAAGGGCAAGAGGATTTATTTTCCTCTAACCAAACATCGTCAAAGATCAAGTACAATAACTTGAGTTAAGGGCTATGTCCCACTCGATATGGTGAGCTTGACTCTTGAAGAAGGACTCTCAATGAAACGAAGTTTCTTCAATCAAGCTGCAATCAAATTCTAACAGTTTCTTGTTAACCCCGCGAGATCCTTGAAAATATGCATCCACATATCATGCATCATATCATGACAGGTTTCTCCCATACAGGTGTCCTTATATTCCTACTGTTTATTTCAGTAAGATGGATATGGAACAAACGGTAAAAGGCATCCAGGCTCAAAACGCTCAACTTCAAGAGATGTTCTTGAACCTGTCCAAGGGGCAAGAAGAGGTGAAAGATCTCCTCACAAGGGGCATGATCATAGGGAATCCGGAGGGCACCAAGGATGATCAGTTGGAAAGGCTACAAACTGAAATAGCCATAATGAGGGTCCAAACGATGGGACAGCTGGTGGGTCAGATGGCTCATATCCAAAATCTGGCTCAAGGACAAGAAGAGATGAAAGTTCTTGTCAACCAACTTCGTCAAGACGGTTGCAACCGTATGTGGAAAACAATCAGGATTGGAAATCAAGTCGCTGCTCAGCCTCCCATGAGACAAGAAGCCGGAAGACCTCCCCAATTTACTACTACCTCACAGGTCCAACAACAACCTCGCCAACAACAGAGCAATCAGCGTAAGCGGAATACAGCTGAAAGACACTTTACCGAAATCAACATGTCATTGTCTTAAGCACTGCAACACATGTTGGAGGCCAAACTGGTTACGTTAAAAGACCCCCCTTGGAATCCCAACGCAGCCTCCCCAAGGTACAATCCAAATGCAAGATGTGCGTACCACTCCAATAGTCCTGGGCATGACACCAATAGTTGTTGGACATTGAGAAATAAAATTCAAGATCTGATTGAAGAAGGAATGCTAGAATTTGCACCAGATGGTCAACTGGAATTCTTCTGCCAAAGGCTCACCACCTAAAGTGACAAGTTCAAACAAAGAGGCTTCTGTTCATTTTGAATTTTCAAGTTGTAATTTCTCTTTTTTATTCAAACAATTATCTATTAATGTCAAACTTTGTTTCATTAATGCATTTCATATGTTTGTCTTGAATTCATCCATTCGTTTTCACTATATTTAAACTATGCTTTCTACTTTATTTATGACATTTAACTCTTGCTAAAAGTTACAAGCTTTTAGAGGGAGGATGATGAAAACAATGCCATAATCTCATACAATATGCTTTTGAACAGACCTTGCTGACGATGTACAAGCATTTTTTTTCAAATCCTAAACACTGGAGTTATAAGGAAGATAATCCCTAGTCAACCCCTTCGAGCCAAAGAAGTAGAAGTTTTCTGTTTTAACACAAATTGAAACCTTTAATCAAAACCTGGGGCAGAGTAGTCTCTCAGTTAATTCAAACGCGCGTTTAGCCGCAAACTCTCATCTCGTAATACAACGAATAACGTCAATAAAAATTCCCCTGGAATCAAAATACGGTGATGGTTCCTTATCACATAGGCAGTCATTATCTCTCGAAAAGAAAAGCCCACTAAGTCAAAACCTACAAAGGAGACTTGAGAAAAACTGGGGCATCTCGCTGACTGTAATCTCAAAACAAGAACATTCAGGCAAAAATCAGGGATAACAAATCAAAAAGAGGTCACTATAAATCCTCAACAACATGAAAAAGGTTGCAAAAAAAAATAATTGCCTTCCGATAAACTTAACTTGTCTGATCTATCACCAAAACGTCATTCCAGACTCAATTGGAGTTCAAATGCACAATTGACTGAGTTTAGGATTGAAGAACATCACGAAGAGCAGGTGGGTACAAATATACTTTGAGCCTTTATCCTTTGTTTCTTAAACCGTGAACCAAGCCACGTTACAACCCTTCAAAAGTCCTAATTGAAGCATGGGTTAGTTCGAAAGCATACTGTTACAAAAGGTATCCTGACTCCTGTAAGGCTTTACTCAAAATCCAGAGTTGAATTACAAACTTCTTTACTTGCTAAAAACGAATTTTTCAAAACTTCAAGACAAGCATAAACTTTGCATTACTTGAATATCACTGTTTTCATATGGCTATTTGTTTGACAGCAGAGAAATTCACACAACGAATATCCAATTGACGAAAGCTCTCTCAGTGAACAAAATCAATTCAAGAAGGATGACACTTCCATTGACAAATCTCCTATCGACAAGGGGGTACGACATGTCACTATCCAGCACACTTGGGGCAGTCCAGTCAAGATTCCAAGAAATCTATCAAAAAGTGCAGAGTAACCAGGGGCAAGTCTCCATCTCCGTCACTTGGGGCATTGAACGTCAATCTCAGCGAAGGGTTACGTACAATCAAACATTTTATGGCAATGCCACAAACACTTGCTACTAGGGGCAATGACAAATCTCCCCAAAATCCTTCTGAAATTCTAGCAACAGATACTTAATGTCACAGTGAATGTTATAACACCGTAACTGACAAATTGTACACAAACCAAATAGTAATTTAACAGACAGTAAAGAACACAATCAATTGTTAACCCAGTTCAGTGTATAACAACACCTACATCTGGGGGCTACCAAGCCAGGGAGGAAATTCACTATAAGAGGTATTAATTTAGGAATAAACCAACCAGTTTATCTCCTTCACTTAAGACCTACCCAATGCAACTTCAATCTAAGTCCTACTTAAACCTGAGTTCCTACTCACTCCCCCTCAATCACAGCAGTGATACTAATCTACTGATTAATAAGATTATGAAGACATTCTTCAATACACATGCTTGATTTTGCTTCAAAGCTTTAATCAAGAGACACAACACTCGTGCTTCAAAGCTTTGAGTGATAAACAACCCTTACAACCAAATCCTACTCCAAGTCACTTATCAAGTGATAATTGCTTGGCTCACAGTAATTACTAAAACTATCACAACTACAAAATGCCTTATTGATCTTCTCTAAAAAGCGCTCCACACCATTAGGATTCGTGAGAAATATATATGCAGTCTATTCTTCATTTTGGGCTTCCATAAAACTAGCTAGAGTTAACCAAAGTTAACCTAAAGACTTGGTCTTGGGCTTTCATCATAACAGATTAGGGTTAAGCAAGGTTAACCTAATATCCACGTGAGCATCTGATCTAGTCAATATACTTCAACTCAGAATAGCACACCAGATTCCTGAAAATTCTCAAGAACAATAAATCTGCACAATAACTTGATCAGTACAGGATGTCTTAACATTGATTATCACATCATGTATCTTGCTCACTGATTTTTGTAGAATTCAGTACATATGATCATAGCTTAATCATCATGATATTCACTCATACTGAGTTGTTCTTGTAGAACATTCCTTCTGCATAATTTGTCTTTATCCCAGAATGTTATGACATCAGTCATGACAAATCTGGTTTTACCAAAAATTAATGCCAACAAGCAAACACTTACAAACTCCCCCTTTGGCAAATTTTTGGCTAAAACCCCTAAACAATCATAGATTAGAATGCAGAAGCAACATGCAGTAGAACCATAATTACTTCTCCCCCTTTTTAGCCATAAAGAGGCCAAAGGATCTAGTAATTCAAGTTATACAGTCATCAAAAGGAAATCCAAAATACACAGAAACAGAGAGAAGGTATCAAATAGCAGCAGCAAGTTCCAGCATCAATCTTTACAACTCAGCAAACACAGACCTTCAGGTACTGTCATCCCCTGAGGAAGCACTATTTTCAGCAGCATCTTCTGGTGAGCTTCTTGCAGAACCATCATGTTGTTCTTTATCAGCATCCTCTTCCCTCATTTGTTCTTCATTCTCCTCCTGTTCCAGACTAGTAATCAGCTCTTCAAGAGTCCTTTTTCTTGCATCAAGTTCTCTGCAGATTTCTTTTAGAACAACTATAACATCACCTTTCTTGGAATGAGCTTTGACATTTGATGTCTCAGCAGATGTCATAACAATGTCAGGTACATGTGTTCTCTGAAACAGCTTATAGTGAAAACTAAGTGCAGGGGCTCTTTTGCATACAAAGTCCTTTTCAACCAGAATATCAGGATACTGATCAATGATTATACCACACAGGAGAGAGGGAAAAGCAATAGGGCCTTTAATAGCACAGCTCTCAGCATGTTTCATTGTTTGATCAAAGATGTAGTTGCCATAATCAAAGTTTGTTCTGGTTCCAACAGCATAGATAAATCTTCTTGCATGTCTGGTTCGCAGCTTCTTGACCTTAGTAGGATCAGCTGCCATTGCATGAAGTGGGGTTACCTCAAGAACATCAGCATCCATGGGGTTTACGTTTGCCCTAGGTTCGGTGTCAGTGGGTGAGGAAGATGCAGTTGCCTTTGATGAAGATGATGACACCGATTATTGAGACATCTTGAGAGATTGAGAATACAAGTGACAGCGAGTGTGAAATTTTCTTTTGAGGGAATGGAGAGTGATGCAGAAAACTAAGTAGAGGGAGATATAAATATGTCTATTCCTCTTCTTAAACTTTTGGAAAGAAAGAGGGAAACAAATGATTAGCCCAATCAGAATAAACTTGATTAAAATATCTCTTTCAAACCTTGTATTAAGCAAAATTAATTGCTACATCTCTTCATATTGGCAAATACCCAGCTTGCCCCTTAAATTCTCAAACTGACTAGCATCAAGTGCCTTGGTAAAAATATCAGCCAGTTGTAGTTCAGTGACGACATGTTCCAGCTTAATCACTTTCTCCTCCACAAGATCTCTGATGAAGTGATGTCTAATGTTAATATGCTTAGTCCTGCTGTGCTGTATAGGATTCTTGGATATGTTAATAGTACTCAAATTGTCACAATACAATGTCATGACATCTTGTGTGACATTATACTCAGTCAGCATCTGTTTCATCCAGATCATTTGAGAACAGCTGCTACCAGCTTCTATGTATTCAGCTTCAGCAGTAGATAGAGACACACAATTTTGTTTCTTGTTGAACCAAGAAACAAGATTATTTCCCAAAAAGAAGCATCCTCCAGAGGTGCTCTTTCTATCATCAGCACTACCGGCCCAATCAGCATCACAATAACCAGACAGAATTGGTTCACATCCATGAGAGTACAGCATGCCATAATTGTAAGTTCCACTCACATACTTCAGAATTCTTTTCACCTGGTTGATGTGACTTACTTTGGGTTCAGCCTGGTATCTTGCACATACTCCAACTGCAAAGGCTATGTCAGGTCTGCTAGCTGTTAAGTATAGCAGACTTCCTATCATGCTTCTGTACAAGCTTTATTCCATATTTGCCCCACTTGTGTCTTTGGACAACTTTAAATGAGTAGGTGCAGGAGTCCTTTTATGACTGGCATTCTCCATCCCAAACTTCTTGACAATATTCTTTGCATACTTGCTTTGAGACAGAAAAATTGAGTCTTCCATCTGTGTGACTTGTAGTCCAAGAAAGTAGGTCAATTCTCCCATGAGGCTCATTTCAAATTCAGCTTGCGTCTGGTTAGCAAAATGTTTAACCATTTTATCTGACATTCCTCCAAACACTATGTCATCAACATAAATTTGAGCTACCATTATCTTTCCTCCTTCATCCTTGACAAAAAGAGTTTTATCCAAACCTCCTTTCATGTATCCTTTGTCAGTGAGGAACTTTGTCAACCTTTCATACCAAGCTCTAGAAGCTTTTTTCAGACCATATAATGCTTTCCTCAATTTGTAGACATGATCAGGACAATTTGGATCCACAAATCCTTTAGGATGTTCCACATACACTTCCTCATTTAAGTACCCATTTAGGAAGGCACTCTTCACATCCATCTGAAACAGCTTGAACTTAAGGAGACAAGCAACTCCCAAGAGAAGTCTGATTGATTCTAGTCTAGCTACAGGAGAAAAAGTCTCATCAAAATCAACCCCTTCAACTTGAGTGTATCCTTGAGCAACAAGCCTTGCCTTATTCCTGGTGATAACTCCTTCAGCATCTGACTTGTTCTTGTAGATCCACTTTGTGCCAATGATGTTTGTTCCTTCTGGTCTAGGAACTAACTCCCATACTTCATGTTGCTTGATCTGGTTCAATTCATCTTGCATTGCTCCAATCCAGTATTCATCAGTCAAAGCCTCTTTAACATTTTTTGGTTCAATCTTAGACACAAAACAAGAGTTTGTGATGATTTCTCTAGATCTTGTAGTGACTCCACTGTAAGGATCTCCTATGATGAGTTCCTTAGGATGATCTTTCTGAATTCTGATGGAAGGATCTTTGTTAGCTTCCTTTGATTCAGACTCTGATGGAGTAGGATTAGGCACATCATCCTTTTTAAACACTTGTGTTGAAGTCTCAAAGAATGTCTCAACATCACATGGGACATTTGTTTCCTCATGGTGATCATCAACTATGACATTTATAGACTCCATCATAACTTTGGTCCTGGAATTGAACACCCTATATGCTCTGCTGTTGGTAGAGTATCATAGGAATATTCCTTCATCACTTTTAGGGTCCATCTTTCTCCTTTGTTCACGATCTGTCAGAATATAGCATTTGCTCCCAAAGACATGGAAGTACTTCACTATAGGCTTTCTTCCTTTCCATAGTTCATAAAGGGTGGATGATGTTCCCTTTCTCAAGGTGACCCTGTTGTGGACATAACAGGCTGTATTCATAGCTTCAGCCCAAAAATGAATAAGAAGCTTCTTGGCATGTATCATTGCTCTGGCAGATTCCTGTATAGTCCTGTTTTTCCTTTCCACAACTCCATTTTGTTGAGGAGTTATAGGTGAAGAGAACTCATGATTGATTCCTTCTGAGGAACAGAACTCATCAAACTTACTATTTTCAAATTCCTTACCATGATCACTTCTGATTCTGACAATGCATCCTTCTTTTTCTCTTTGAATTCTTTTGCACAATTCCTTAAATACATCAAATACATCAGACTTTTCCCTAATGAAGTTTATCCAGGTGAATCTGGAAAAATCATCCACAACAACATAGGCATATCTCTTTCCACCAAGACTTTCCAACTGCATGGGACCCATTAGATCCATATGTAGAAGTTCTAGCACCTTAGAGGTGGTCAGATGTCTTTTCTTTGGATGTGACATTCTAGTTTGCTTTCCAACCTGACATTCACCACAGACTCTCCCTTCATCAATCTGAAGCCTTGGAATCCCTCTGAAAGCCTCCATGGATATGATCTTTTTCATCCCTCTAAGATGTAAATGACCAAGTTTTTGGTGCCACAGTTTCACTTCCTTTTCTTCTTTGGCTATAGAGCACACAAAAGAGTAGTTAGTGTTCTCAGACTCCCATAAGTAACAGTTGTCTTTTGATCTGACTCCTCTCATTACAACTTCTTGTTTTTCATTAGTTACAAGACATTCAGACTTGGTGAAGTTGACCTTGAATCCTAGATCACATAATTGACTGATACTTATGAGATTAGCATTCAAACTATTTACCAGCAACACTTCATTTAGGTTTGGTACTCCAGGGCAGTCCAAGTTTCCAACTCCTTTGATTTCTCCTCTAGAACCATCTCCAAAAGTGACATAACTAGTAGTATGAGGTTTGACATCATTCAGCAGATTCTTGATTCCAGTCATGTGTTTAGAGCATCCACTGTCAAAGTACCAGTCTTCCTTGGCAGAAACTCTAAGGGAGGTGTGAGCTATCAGGGCTGCAATCTTTTTCTTCCACTGTTGAGTATATGGTGCCTTGTTAGTCTTAGGTTTGACATATGGGGTCTGATTAGGATATCCATATAATCTGAAGCAGAATGGCTTTATGTGACCAAACCTCCCATAATAATGACATCTCCATCTTTGATACTTTTTCTTCATATTTCTCTGTTCTTGATGTTGAGTCCTATGTTGTGACATCTGCTTTGACATTTGTTTATCAAGCCTGGTCTTCTTCTTGTCAACAGCAGATTTCTTTGCAGCCACAAATCCTAGACCAGACATGTTTCCTGCATTTTGTCCAGCCTGAAGGATTTCTTCCAACTTGTCAGTTCCAGTTGTTAACATCTTGACAGACTTAGTCATCTGATCAAGTTTGGAGTTCAACATTAGAACTTCACCTTTGAGATGGCTTATAGTAGCAGTGTCTGCCTTCTTCTCAGCCTCCAACTTCACTATGAGCTTTTTTTGTTTCTCATTTTGCTGACAGACTTCAGCACTTCTGATACATAGCTTCTTGTAGGAGTCAGCAAGTTCTTCAAATGTCACTTCCTCATCACTAGAATCATTATCAGAGTTACAAACACCAGATAGTGCAGTAACTAGTTCAGCAGATTCTTCTTCAGAGTCACTTTCTGAGTCACCATCAGACCAAGTAATAGACATTCCTTTCTTTTGTTTCTTTAGAAAGGTAGGACATTCAGCTCGAATGTGCCCATATCCTTCACATCCATGGCATTGGATTCCTCTGCTTTGATTTCCCTTTTCTTAAGACTTAGTTCTTCTGCTGGAGTCATAGGATCTGCTAATGTCAGAGGAAATTTTCTTGACATTTGACCTTGACTTTGGGTCCATTCTCTTGATGAGTTTGTTGAACTTCCTTCCAAGCATAGCTATAGCTTTTGATATATTCTCTTCATCACTCTCCTTGCTTTCATCTTCAGTATTGGATACAAGGGCTGTGCTCTTGTTTTTCTTGTCAACATTGTCACTGATCCCCATCTCAAATGTCTGAAGTGACCCAATGAGTTCATCAACCTTCAAGTTGCAGATATCCTGAGCTTCCTCTATAGCAGTCACTTTCATTTCAAACCTTTTAGGCAAGGATCTGAGAATCTTTCTCACCAGCTTTTCTTCTGACATCTTTTCTCCCAATGCTCCTGAGGTGTTGGCAATTTCCAAGATGTTCATGTGAAACTCATGAATGGTCTCATCTTCCTTCATCCTTAGATTCTCAAATTTGGTAGTGAGCATCTGAAGTCTTGACATTTTTACTTTGGATGTACCCTCATGGGTGGTTTTGAGAGTGTCCCAAACATCCTTGGCCAGTTCACATTGATGTACTAGTCTGAATATGTTTCTATCAATTCCATTGAACAAGGCATTCAATGCTTTAGAGTTACCCAGGGCTAACTCTTCTTCTTCTTTGCTCCATTCTTCCTCAGGTTTCAGCCTAGTCGTCCCATCTTTCCCAGTTATGGTGGGATGGTTCCATCCTTTGTCAGAAGCTCTCCAAGATTTATTGTCCAGTGACTTCAAGAATGCAATCATACGAGGTTTCCATTAGTCATAGTTTGATCCATCCAGAATAGGTGGTTTGTTCCCAAATCCTCCTTCCTTGTCCATAGCGCCAGAAAATAATATCCCTAGATCTCACCCAGAAAGACAGGCAGGGTGCCTGCTCTGATACCAATTGAAATTCTGGCAACAGATACTTAATGTCACAGTGAATGTTATGACACTGTATCTGACAAATTGTACACAAACCAAACAGTAATTTAACAGACAGTAAAGAACACAATCAATTGTTAACCCAGTTCAGTGTATAACAACACCTACATCTGGGGGCTACCAAGCCAGGGAGGAAATTTACTATAAGAGTTATTAATTTAGGAATAAACCAACCAGTTTATCTCCTTCACTTAAGACCTACCCAATGCAACTTCAATCAAAGTCCTACTTAAACCTGAGTTCCTACTCACTCCCCCTCAATCACAGCAGTGATACTAATCTACTGATTAATAAGATTATGAAGACATTCTTCAATACACAAGCTTGATTTTGCTTCAAAGTTTTAATCAAGAGACACGACACTCGTGCTTCAAAGCTTTGAGTGATAAACAACCCTTACAACCAAATCCTACTCCAAGTCACTTATCAAGTGATAATTGCTTGGCTCACAGTAATTACTAAAACTATCACAACTACAAAATGCCTTATTGATCTTCTCTAAAAAGCGCTCCACACCATTAGGATTCGTGAGAAATATATATGCAGTCTATTCTTCATTTTGGGCTTCCATAAAACTAGCTAGGGTTAACCAAAGTTAACCTAAAGACTTGGTCTTGGGCTTTCATCATAACAGATTAGGGTTAAGCAAGGTTAACCTAATATCCACGTGAGCATCTGATCTAGTCAATATACTTCAACTCAGAATAGCACACCAGATTCCTGAAAATTCTCAGGAACAATAAATCTGCACAACAACTTGATCAGTACAGGATGTCTTAACATTGGTTATGACATCATGTATCCTGCTCATTGATTTTGGTAGAATTCAGTACATATGATCATAGCTTAATCATCATGATATTCACTCATACTGAGTTGTTCCTGTAGAACATTCCTTCTGCAGAATTTGTCTTTATCCCAGAATGTTATGACATCAGTCATGACATTCGCAAATCTGGTTTTACCAAAAATTAATGCCAACAAGCAAACACTTACACCTTCTCATAGGATGACTCCCAGCAAGAGTTTAATCTCTTAAAACCTTTCCCCAACTGAGTCGACCTCAAGAATACTCGAGGACTTTCCCCCAATGAAGTCGTCACCTCTCAAGCAGACCGGCAACAGGGTTTATTTCCCCAACAAACGGCAGCATTCCCCAACTTGAGGTGGCCTCTCCAACTACTACAAATCAAAGGACCACAACTCCCTTTCCCCAGTAGAGTACTCTACAATCCCCAATAATATACTGTGAAACCTGGACCCGACCAAATATCAGTTCAACTTCGACCCCACTAAAACAACGGACAACCGAGACTCCAGAACTCTTTTCCCAAGCAAGAATCGACACTCTCTACAGAGTTTTCAACTTTCCCCAACGGAGTTCTCCTCAACAAAACAGGAATCCCCGGCGGAAATATTCTAAGCAAAGTTTGAAGACGCGCCTACTCTTCAACAGAAGTCCGGGATTTAACGACTCCCCAGCATTTGTCAAGGATTTATTTTCCCAGACAAAAATACATTCATTAAGATTTCACATTTCATACATCCTATTTACAAACATGATAAATGCATACGACACAATCACATCTATTTTTTAAAACATCGTGACATCATGCATTTCATACATCATGACATTGCATACAACTAACGTTTACCTTTTTCAGGAAAAGGTCAATCAACAGATGGATACCATCAACCTTTTCAAGTTCCAGATTAATACTTGTAGCAAGCCAGGAAAACTATTTGTAAACGACTGATTATAGATTAATACCTTAACAAGCCAGGAAAACTATCTATATGAAGAGATTGAAGATTAATACCCGTAGCAAGCCAGGAAAACTATCTTTCTTTATTAGGTCAAAGATTAATACCTGAAACTAAACAGGACAACTATATCATCGACCAACATTTTCAAGTTCCATATTAATACCTGTAACAAGCCAGGAAAACTATCTATGGACGACTAATTGTAGATTAATACCTGTAACAATCCAGGAAAACTATCTACATGAAGAGATTGAAGATTAATACATGTAGCAAGCCAGGAAAACTATCTTTCTTTCTCAGGTCAGGGATTAATACATGAAACCAGACAGGACAACTATCTCGTCGACCAACCTTTTTCAAGTTCCAGATTATACCTGTAACAAGCCAGGAAAACTATATGTGGACGACTGATTTAGATTAATACCTGTAACAAGCCAGGAAAACTATCTACATGAAGATATTAAATATTAATACCTGTAGCAAGCCAAGAAAACTATCTTTCTTTCTCAGGTCAGAGATTAATACCTGTAATAAGCCAGGAAAACTATCTACATGAAGAGATTGAAGATTAATACCTGTAGCAAGCCAGGAAAACTATCTTTTTTCCTCAGGTCAGAGATTAATACCTGAAACCAGACATGATAACTATCTCATCGACTAACCTTTTCAAGTTCCAGATTAATACCTATAACAAGCCAGGAAAACTATCTGTGGACGACTGATTGTAGATTAATACCTGTAACAAGCCAGGAAAACTATCTACATGAAGAGATTGAAGATTAATACCTGTAGCCACCCAGGAAAACTATCTTTCTTTCTCAGGTCCGAGATTAATACATGAAACCAGAAAGGACAACAATCTCGTCGACCAACCTTTTTCAAGTTCCAGATTAATACCTATAACAACCCATGAAATCTATCTGTGGACGACTGATTGTAGATTAATACGTGTAACAAGCCAGAAAAACTATCTACATGAAGAGATTGAAGATTAATACATGTAGCAAGCCAGGAAAACTATCTTTCTTTATCAGGTCATAGATTAATACCTGAAACCAGACAGGACAACTATCTCATCGACCAACCTTTTCAAGTTCCAGATTAATACCTGTAGCAAGCCAGGAAAACTATCTGTGGGCGACTGATTGTAGATTAATACCTGTAACAAGCCAGGAAACCTATCTACATGAAGAGATTGAAGATTAATACCTGTAGCAAGCCAGGAAAACTATCTTTTTTCCTCAGGTCAGAGATTAATACCTGAAACCAGACATGATAACTATCTCATCGACCAACCTTTTCAAGTTCTAGATTAATACCTATAACAAGCCAAGAAAACTATCTGTGGACGACTGATTGTAGATTAATACCTGTAACAAGCAAGGAAAACTATCTACATGAAGAGATTGAAGATTAATACCTGTATCAACCCAGGAAAACTATCTTTCTTTCTCAGGTTCGAGTTTAATACATGAAAACAGACAGGAGAACAATCTCGTCGACCAACCTTTTTCAAGTTCCAAATTAATACTTATAACAATCCAGGAAAACTATCTGTGGACGACTGATTGTAGATTAATACCTGTAACAAGCCAGAAAAACTATCTACATGCAGAGATTGAAGATTAATACATGTAGCAAGCCAGGAAAACTATCTTTCTTTCTCAAGTCATAGGAAAACTATCTGTGGACGACTGATTGTAGATTAATACCTGTAACAAGCCAGAAAAACTATCTACATAAAGAGATTGAAGATTAATACCTGTAGCAAGCCAAGAAAACTATCTTTTTTTCTCAGGTTAGAGATTAATACCTGAAATCAGACAGGACAGCTATCTCATCGAATAACCTTTTGAAGTTCCAGATTAATACATGTAGCAAGCCAGGAAAACGATATGTGGATGACTGATTGTATATTAATACCTGTAACAAGCCATGAAAAGTATCTACATGAAGAGATTGAAGATTAATACCTGTAGCAAGCTAGGAAAACTATATTTCTTTCTCAGGTCAGAGATTAATACGTGAAACTAGACAGGACAACTATCTCATCGACCAACCTTTTCAAATTCCATATTAATACCTATAACAAGCCAGGACAACTATCTGTGGACGACTGATTGTAGATTAATACTTGTAACAAGCCAGAAAAACTATCTACATGAAGAGATTGAAGATTAATACCTGTAGCAAGCCAAGAAAACTATCTTTTTTTCTCAGGTCAGAGATTAATACCTGAAACCAGATAGGACAACTATCTCATAGACCAACCTTTTGAAGTTCCAGATTAATACATGTAGCAAGCCAGGAAAACTATCTGTGGACGACTGATTGTAGATTAATACCTGTAACAAGCCAGGAAAACTATCTACATGAAGAGATTGAAGATTAATACATGTAGCAAGCCAGGAAAACTATCTTTCTTTCTCATGTCAAAGATTAATACCTGAAACCAGACAGGACAACTATCTCATCGACCATCCTTTTCAAGTTCTAGATTAATACCTGTAGCAAGCAAGGAAAACTATCTGTGGACAACTGATTGTAGATTAATACCTGTAATAAGCCAGGAAAACTATCTACGTGAAGAGATTGAAGATTAATACCCGTAGCAAGCCAGGAAATCTATCTTTCCTTCTCAGGTCAGAGATTAATATCTGAAACCAGACAGGACAACTATCTCATCGACCAACCTTTTCAAGTTCCAGATTAATACCTATAACAAGCTAGGAAAACTATCTGTGGATGACTGATTGTAGATTAATACCTGTAACAAGCCAGAAAAACTATCTACATGAAGAGATTGAAGATTAATACCTGTAGCAAGCCATGAAAACTATCTTTTTTTCTCAGGTCAGAGATTAATACCTGAAATCAGACAGGACAACTATCTCATCGACAAACCTTTTGAAGTTCCAGATTATACATGTAACAAGCAAGGAAAACTATCTGTGGACGACTGATTGTAGATTAATACCTGTAACAATCCAGGAAAACTATCTACATGAAGAGATTGAAGATTAATACCTGTAGCAAGCCAGGAAAACTATCTTTCTTTCTCAGGTCAGAGATTAATACCTGAAACTAGACAGGACAACTATCTCATCGACCAACCTTTTCAAGTTCCAGATTAATACCTGTAGAAAGCCAGGAAAACTATTTGTGAATGAATGATTAGAGATTAATACCTATAACAAGCCAGGAAAACTATCTACATGAAGAGATTGAAGATTACTACCTGTAGCAAGCCAGAAAAACTATCTTTCTGTCCCAGGTCAGAGATTAATACCTGAAACCAGACAAGACAACTATCTCATCGACCAACCATTTCAAGTTCCAAATTAATACTTGTTGCAAGCCAGGAAAACTATTTGTGGACGACTGATTGTAGATTAATACCTGTAACAAGCACGAAGAACTATCTACATGAAGAGATTGAAGATTAATACCTGTAGCAAGCCACGAAAACTATCTTTCTTTCTCAGGTCATAGATTAATTCCTGAAACTAGAAAGGACAACTATCTCATCGACCAACCTTTTCAAATTCCAGATTAATACCTGTAGCAAGCCAGGAAAACTATTTGTGGTCGACTAATTGTAGATTAATACCTTTAACAAGCCAGGAAAACTATCTACATGAAGAGATTGAAGATTAATACTTGTAGCAATCCAGGAAAACTATCTTTCTTTATCAGGTCAGGGATTAATACCCTAAACCAGACAGGACAATTATCTCATCGACCAACCTTTTTCAAGTTCCAGATAATACCGGTAACAAGGCAGGAAAACTATCTGTGGACGACTGATTTAGATTAATACCTGTAACAAGCCAGGAAAACTATCTACATGGAGAAATTAAAGATTAATACCTGTAGCAAGCCAAGAAAACTATCTTTCTTTCTCAGGTCAAAGATTAATACCTGTAACAAGCCAGGAAAACTATCTACATGAAGAGATTGAAGATTAATACCTGTAGCAAGCCAGGAAAACTATCTTTTTTCCTCAAGTAAGAGATTAATACCTGAAACCAGACATGATAACTATCTCATCAATCAACCTTTTCTAGTTCCGGATTAATACCTATAACAAGCCAGGAAAACTATCTGTGGACGACTGATTGTAGATTAATACCTGTAACAAGCCAGGAAAACTATCTACATGAAGAGATTGAAGATTAATACCTGTAGCAACCCAAGAAAACTATCTTTCTTTCTCAGGTCCGAGATTAATACATGAAACCAGACAGGACAACAATCTCGTCGACCAACCTTTTTCAAGTTCCAAATTAATACCTATAACAACCCAGGAAAATTATTTGTGGACGACTGATTGTAGATTAATACCTGTAACAAGCTAAAAAAACTATCTTAATGAAGAGATTGAAGATTAATACCTGTAGCAAGCAAAGAAAACTATCTTTTTTTCTTAGGTCAGAGATTAATACCTGAAATCAGACAGGACAGCTATCTCATCGACCCACCTTTTGAAGTTCCAGATTAATACATGTAGCAAGCCAGGAAAACTATCTGTGGACGACTGATTGTATATTAATACCTGTAACAAGCCAGGAAAACTATCTACATGAAGAGATTGAAGATTAATACCTATAGCAAGCCAGGAAAACTATATTTCTTTCTCAGGTCAGAGATTAATACCTGAAACCAGACAGGACAACTATCTCATCGACCATCCTTTTCAAGTTCTATATTAATACCTGTAGCAAGCCAGGAAAACTATCTGTGGACGACTGATTGTAGATTAATACCGGTAATAAGCCAGGAAAACTATCTACAAGAAGAGATTGAAGATTAATACCTATAGCAATCCAGGAAAACTATCTTTCTGTCCCAGGTCACAGATTAATACCTGAAACCAGACAAGACAACTATCTCATCGACCATCCTTTTCAACTCCCATATTAATACCTGTAGCAAGCCAGGAAAACTATATGTGGACGACTGATTGCAGATTAATACATGTAACAAGCCAGGAAAACTATCTACATGAAGAGATTGAAGATTAATACATGTAGCAAGCCAGGAAAACTATCTGTGGCCGACTGATTGTAGATTTATACCTGTAACAAGCCAAAAAAACTATCTACATGAAGAGATTGAAGATTAATACCGGTAGCAAGCCAGGAAAACTATCTTTCTTTCTCAGGTCAGAGATTAATACCTGAAACCAGACAAGACAACTATCTCATCGACCAACCATTTCAAGTTCCAGATTAATACCTGTTGCAAGCCAGGAAAACTATTTGTGGACGACTGATTGTATATTAATACTTGTAACAAGCACGGAAAACTATCTACATGAAGAGATTGAAGATTAATACATGTAGCAAGCCACAAAAACTATCTTTCTTTCTCTAGTCATAGATTAATACCTGAAACCAGACAGGACAACTATCTAATCGACCAACCTTTTACAATTCCAGATTAATACCTGTAGCAAGCCAGGAAAACTATTTATGGACGATTGATTGTAGATTAATACCTTTAACAAGCCAGGAAAACTATCTACATGAAGAGATTGAAGCTTAATACTTGTAGCAAGCCAGGAAAACTATCTTTCCTTCTCAGGTCAGGGATTAATACCTGAAACCAGATAGGACAACTATCTCGTCGACCAACCTTTTTCAAGTTCCAGATTATACATGTAAAAAGCCAGGAATACTATCTGTGGACGACTTATTTAGACTAATACCTGTAACAAGCCAGGAAAACTATCTACCTGAAGATATTAAAGATTAATACCTGTAGCAAGCCAAGAAAACTATCTTTCTTTCTCAGGTCAGAGATTAATACCTGTAACAAGCCAGGAAAACTATCTATATGAAGAGATTGAAGATTAATACGTGTAGCAAGCCAGGAAAACTATCTTTTTTCCTCAGGTCAGAGATTAATACCTGAAACCAGACATGATAACTATCTCATCGACCAACCTTTTCTAGTTCCAGATTAATACCTATAACAAGCCAGGAAAACTATCTGTGGAAGACTGATTGTAGATTAATACCTGTAACAAGCCAGGAAAACTATCTACATGAAGAGATTGAAGATTACTACCTGTAGCAACCCAGGAAAACTATCTTTCTTTCTCAGGTCCGAGATTAATACATGAAACCAGATAGGACAACAATCTCGTCGACCAACCTTTTTCAAGTTCTAGATTAATACCTATAAAAACCCAGGAAAACTATCTGTGGACGACTGATTGTAGATTAATACCTTTAACAAGCCAGAAAAACTATCTACATGAAGAGATTGAAGATTAGTACATGTAGAAACCCAGGAAAACTATATTTCTTTATCAGGTCATAGATTAATACCTGAAACCAGACAGGACAACTATCTCATTGACCAAGCTTTTCAAGTTCTAGATTAATACCTGTAGCAAGCCAGGAAAACTCTCTGTGGGCGACTGATTGTAGATTAATACCTCTAACAAGCCAGGAAATCTATCTACATGAAGATATTAAAGATTAATACATGTAGCAAGCCAGGAAAATTATCTTTCTTTCTCAGGTCAGGGATTAATACCTGAAACCAGACAGGACAATTATCTCATCGACCAACGTTTTCAAGTTCCTGATTAATACCTGTAGCAAGCCAGGAAAACTACCTGTGGACGACTGATTGTAGATTAATACATGTAACAAGCCAGGAAAACTATCTACATGAAGAGATTGAAGATTAATACCTGTAGCAAGCCAGGAAAACTATCTTTCTTTCTCAGGTAAAAGATTAATACCTGAAACCAGACAGGACAACTATCTCATCGACCATCCTTTTCAAGTTCTAGATTAATACCTGTAGCAAGCCAGGAAAACTATCTGTGGACGACTGATTGTAGATTAATACTGGTAATAAGCCAGGAAAACTATCTATATGAAGAGATTGAAGATTAATACCTGTAGCAAGCCAGGAAAACTATATTTCCTTCTCAGGTCATAGATTAATATCTGAAACCAGACATGACAACTATCTCATCGACCAACCTTTTCAAGTTCCAGATTAATACCTATAACAAGCCAGGAAAACTACTGTGGACGACTGAATGTAGATTAATACCTGTAACAAGCCAGAAAAACTATCTACATGAAGAGATTGAAGATTAATACCTGTATCAAGCCAAGAAAACTATCTTTTTTTCTCAGGTCAGATATTAATACCTGAAACCAGACAAGACAACTATCTCATCGACCATCCTTTTTAAGTTCCATATTAATACCTGTAGCAAGCCAGGAAAACTATCTGTGGACCACTTATTGCAGATTAATACATGTAAAAGGCCAGGAAAACTATCTACATGAAGAGATTGAAGATTAATACTTGTAGCAAGCCAGGAAAACTATCTTTCTTTTTCAGGTCATAGATTAATACCTGAAACCAGACAGGACAACTATCTCATCAACCAACCTTTTCAAGTTCCAGATTAATACATTTAGCAAGCCAGGAAAATTATCTGTGGCCGACTGATTGTAGATTTATACCTGTAATAAGCCAAAAAAACTATCTACATGAAGAGATTGAATATTAATACCTGTAGCAAGCCACGAAAACTATCTTTCTTTCTCAGGTCATAGATTAATACCTGAAACCAGACAAGACAACTATCTCAACTACCAACCTTTTCAAATTCCAGATTAATACCTGTAGCAAGCCAAGAAAACTATTTGTGGACGACTGATTGTAGATTAATACCTGTAACAAGCCAGGAAAACTATCTACATGAAGAGATTGAAGATTAATACTTGTAGCAAGCCAGGAAAACTATCTTTCTTTCTCAAGTCAGGGATTAATACCTGAAACCAGACAGGACAACTATCTCATCGACCAACCTTTTTCAAGTTTCATATTATACCTGTAACAAGCCAGGAAAACTATCTGTGGACGACTGATTTAGATTAATACCTGTAACAAGCCAGGAAAACTGTCTACATGAAGATATTAAAGATTAATACCTGTAGCAAGCCAAGAAAACTATCTTTCTTTCTCAGGTCATAAATTAATACCTGTAACAAGCAAGGAAAACTATCTACGTGAAGAGATTGAAGATTAAAACCTATAGCAAGCCAGGAAAATTATCTTTTTTCCTCAGGTCAGAGATTAATACCTGAAACCAGACATGATAACTATCTCATCGACCAACATTTTCAAGTTCCAGATTAATACCTATAACAAGTCAGGAAAACTATCTGTGGACGACTGATTGTAGATTAATACCTGTAACAAGCCAGAAAACTATCTACATGAAGAGATTGAAGATTAATACATGTAACAAGCTAGGAAAACTATCTTTCTTTCTCAGATCATAGATTAATACCTGAAACTAGACAGGACAACTATGTCATCGACCAACCTTTTCAAGTTCCATATTAATACCTGTAGCAAGCCAGGAAAACTATCTGTGGGCGACTGATTATAGATTAATACCTGTAACAAGCCAGAAAAACTATCTACATGAAGATATTGAAGATTAATACCTGTAGCAAGCCTGGAAAACTATCTTTCTTTCTTAGGTCAAAGATTAATACCTGAAACCAGACAGGACAACTATCTCATCGACCATCCTTTTCAAGTTCTAGATTAATACCTGTAGCAAGCCAGGAAAACTATCTATGGATGACTGATTGTAGATTAATACCTGTAATAAGCCAGGAAAACTATCTACATGAAGAGATTGAAGATTAATACATGTAGCAAGCCAGGAAAACTATCTTTCCTTCTCAGGTCAGATTAATATCTAAAATCAGACAGGATAACCATCTCATCGACCAACCTTTTCAAGTTCCAGATTAATACCTATAACAAGCCAGGAAAACTATCTACATGAAGAGATTGAAGATTAATACCTTTAGCAAGCCAAGAAAACTATCTTTTTTTCTCAGGTCAGAGATTAATACCTGAAACCAGACAGGACAACTATCTCATCGACCAACCTTTTGAAGTTCCAGATTAATACATGTAGAAAGCCAGGAAAACTATCTGTGGACGACTGATTGTAGATTAATACCTGTAACAAGCCAGGAAAACTATCTACATGAAGAGATTGAAGATTAATACATGTAGCAAGCCAGGAAAGTTATCTTTCTTTCTCAGGTCAAAGATTAATACCATAAACCAGACAGGACAACTATCTCAACGACCATCCTTTTCAAGTTCTAGATTAATGCCTGTAGCAAGCCAGGAAAACTATCTGTGGACGACTTATTGTAGATTAATACCTGTAATAAGCCAGGAAAACTATCTACATGAAGAGATTGAAGATTAATACCTGTAGCAAGCTAGGAAAACTATCTTTCCTTCTCAGGTCAGAGATTAATATCTGAAACCAGACAGGACAACTATCTCATCGACCAACCTTTCCAAGTTCCAGATTAATACCTATAATAAGCCAGGAAAACTATCTGTGGACGACTGATTATAGATTAATACCTGTAACAAGCCAGAAAAACTATCTACATGAAGAGATTGAAGATTAATACTTGTAGCAAGCCAAGAAAACTATCTTTTTTTCTCAGGTCAGAGATTAATACCTGAAACCAGATAGGACAACTATCTCATCGACCAACCTTTTGAAGTTTCAGATTAATACATGTAGTAAGCCAGGAAAACTATCTGTGGACGACTGATTGTAGATTAATACCTGTAACAAGCCAGGAAAACTATATACATGAAGAGATTGAAGATTAATACCTGTAGCAAGCCAAGAAAACTATCTTTCTTTCTCAGTTCAGAGATTAATACCTGAAACTAGACAGGACAACTATCTCATCGACCACCCTTTTCAAGTTCCAGATTAATACCTGTAGCAAGCCAGGAAAACTATTTGTGGACGACTGATTTTAGATTAATACCTATAACAAGCAAGGAAAACTATCTACATGAAGAGATTGAAGATTAATACCTGTAGCAGGACAGGAAAACTATCTTTCTGTCCCAGGTCAGAGATTAATACCTGAAACCAGACAAGACAACTATCTCATCGACCATCCTTTTCAAGTTCCATATTAATACCTGTAGCGAGCTAGGAAAACTATCTGTGGACGACTGATTGTAGATTAATACATGTAACAAGCCAGGAAAACTATCTACATGAAGAGATTGAAGATTAATACTTGTAGCAAGGCAGGAAAACTATCTTTCTTTCTCAGGTCAGAGATTAATACCTGAAACCAGAAAGGATAACTATCTCATCGACCAACCTTTTCAAGTTCCAGATTAATACATGTAGCAATCCAGGAAAACTATATGTGGCCGACTGATTGTAGATTTATACATGTAACAAGCCAAAAAAACTATCTACATGAAGAGTTTGAAGATTAATACCTGTAGCAAGCTAGGAAAACTATCTTTCTTTCTCAGGTCAGAGATTAATACCTGAAACCAGACAAGATAACTATCTCATCGACCAACCATTTCAAGTTCATGATTAATACCTGTTGCAAACCAGGAAAACTATCTATGGACGATTGATTGTAGATTAATACCTGTAACAAGCACGGAAAACTATCTACATGAAGAGATTGAAGATTAATACCTGTAGCAAGCCACAAAAACCATCTTTCTTTCTCAGGTCATAAATTAATACCTGAAACCAGACAGGACAATTATCTCATCGACCAACCTTTTCAAATTCCAGATTAATACCTGTAGCAAGCCAGGAAAACTATTTATGGACGACTGATTGTAGATTAATACCTGTAACAAGCCAGGAAAACTATCTACATGAAGAGATTGAAGATTAATACTTGTAGCAAGCCAGGAAAACAATCTTTCTTTCTCAGGTCATAAATTAATACCTGAAACCAGACAGGACAACTGTCTCATCGACCATCCTTTTCAAGTTCCAGATTAATACCTGTAGCAAGCAAGGAAAACTATCTGTGGACGATTGATGGTAGATTAATAGATGTAACAAGCCAGGAAAACTATCTACATGAAGAGATTGAAGATTAATACCTCTAGCAAGCCAGGAAAACTATCTTTCTTTCTGAGGTCAGAGATTAATACCTGAAACCAGAAAGGACAACTATCTCATCGACCAACCTTTTCAAGTTCCAGATTAATACCTGTAGCAAGCCAGGAAAACTATCTGGGGACGACTGATTATAGATTAATACCTGTAACAAGCCAGGAAAACTATCTATATTAAGAGATTGAAGATTAATACTTGTAGAAAGCCAGGAAACCTATCTTTCTTTCTCTAGTTAGAGATTAATACCTGAAACCAGACAGGACAACTATCTCATCGACCAACCTTTTCAAGTTCCAGATTAACACCTGTAGCAAGCCAGAAAAACTATCTGTGGACGACTGATTGTAGATTAATACCTGTAACAAGCACGGAAAACTATCTACATGAAGAGATTGAAGATTAATACCTGTAGCAAGCCACGAAAACTATCTTTCTTTCTCAAGTCATCAATTAATACCTGAAACCAGACAGGACAATTATCTCATCGACCGAAATTTTCAAATTCCAGATTAATACCTGTAGCAAGCCAGGAAAACTATTTATGGACGACTGATTGTAGATTAATACCTGTAACAAGCCAGGAAAAGAATCTACATGAAGAGATTGAAGATTAATACTTGTAGCAAGCCAGGAAAACAATCTTTCTTTCTCAGGTCAGAGATTAATACCTGAAACCAGACAGGACAACTGTCTCATCGACCATCCTTGTTAAGTTCCAGATTAATACCTGTAGCAAGCAAGGAAAACTATATGTGGACGACTGATGGTAGATTAATAGATGTAACAAGCCAGGAAAACTATCTACATGAAGAGATTGAAGATTAATACATGTAGCAAGCTAGGAAAACTATCTTTCTTTCTGAGGTCAGAGATTAATACCTGAAACCAGAAAGGACAACTATCTCATCGACCAACCTTTTCAAGTTCCAGATTAATACCTGTAGCAAGCTAGGAAAACTATCTGGGGACGACTGATTGTAGATTAATACTTGTAACAAGCCAGGAAAACTATCTATATGAAGAGATTGAAGATTAATACTTATAGAAAGCCAGGAAACCTATCTTTCTTTCTCTGGTCAGAGATTAATACCTTAAACCAGACAGGACAACTATCTCATCGACCAACATTTTCAAGTTCCAGATTAATACCTGTAGCAAGCCAGAAAAACTATCTGTGGACGATTGATTGTAGATTAATACCTGAAACAAGTCAAGAAAACTATCTACATGAAGATATTAAAGATTAATACTTGTAGCAAGCCAAGAAAACTATCTTTCTTTCTCAGGTCATAGATTAATACTTGTAACAAGCTAGGAAAACTATCTACATGAAGAGATTGAAGATTAATACCTGTAGCAAGCCAGGAAAACTATCTTTCTTTCTGAGGTCAGAGATTAATACCTGAAACTAGACAGGACAACTATCCCATCGACAAACCTTTTCAAGTTCCAGATTAATACCTGTAGCAAGCCAGGAAAAACTATTTGTGGATGACTGATTTTAGATTAATACCTGTAACAAGCCATGAAAACTATCTACATGAAGAGATTGAAGATTAATACCTGTAGAAAGACAAGAAAACTATCTTTCTTTCTCAGGTCAGAGATTAATACATGAAACCAGACAGGACAACTATCTCATCGACCAACCTTTTCAAGTTCCAGATTAATACATGTAGCAAGCCAGGAAAACTATCTGTGGCCGACTGATTGTAGATTTATACCTGTAACAAGCCAAAAAAACTATCTACATGAAGAGATTGAAGATTAATACCTGTAGCAAGCCAAGAAAACTATCTTTCTTTCTCAGGTCAGAGATTAATACCTGAAACCAGACAAGACAACTATCTCATCGACCAACCATTTCAAGTTCCAGATTAATACATGTTGCCAGCCAGGAAAACTATCTGTGGACGACTGATTGTAGATTAATACTTGTAACAAGCACGGAAAACTATCAACATGAAGAGATTGGAGATTAATAACTGTAGCAAGCCACGAAAACTATCTTTCCTTCTCAGGTCATAAATTAATACCTGAAACCAAACAGGACAACTATCTCATCGACCAACCTTTTCAAATTCCTGATTAATACTTGTAGCAAGCCAGGAAAACTATTTATGGACGACTGATTGTAGATTAATACCTGTAACAAGCCAGGAAAACTATCTACATGAAGAGATTGAAGATTAATACTTGTAGCAAGCCAGGAAAACTATCTTTCTTTCTCAGGTCAGAGATTAATACCGGAACCCAGACAGGACAACTATCTCATCGACCATCCTTTCCAAGCTCCAGATTAATACATGTAGCAAGCTAGGAAAACTATCTGTGGACGACTGATGGTAGATTAATATATGTAACAAGCCAGGAAAACAATCTACATAAAGAGATTGAAGATTAATACCTGTAGCAAGCCAAGAAAACTATCCTTCTTTCTCAGGTCAGAGATTAATACCTGAAACCAGACAGGACAACTATCTCATCGACCAACCTTTTGAAGTTTTAGATTAATACATGTACCAAGACAGGAAAACTATCTTTCTTTCTCAGGTCAGAGATTAATACCTGAACCCAGACAGGACAACTATCTCATCGACCATCCTTTCCAAGCTCCAGATTAATACATGTAGCAAGCTAGGAAAACTATCTGTGGACGACTGATGGTAGATTAATACATGTAACAAGCCAGGAAAACAATCTACATGAAGAGATTGAAGATTAATACCTGTAGCAAGCCAAGAAAACTATCCTTCTTTCTCAGGTCAGAGATTAATACCTGAAACCAGACAGGACAACTATCTCATCGACCAACCTTTTGAAGTTTTAAATTAATACATGTACCAAGACAGGAAAACTATTTGTGGACGACTGATTGTAGATTAATACTTGTAACAAACCAGTAAAACTATCTACATGAAGAGATTGAAACTTAATACTTGTAGCAAGCCAGGAAAACTATCTTTCTTTCTCAGGTCAGATATTAATATCTGAAACCAGACAGGACAACTATCTCATCGACCAACCTTTTCAAGTTCCAGGTTAATACCTGTAGCGAGCCAGGAAAACTATTTGTGGACGACTGATTGTAGATTAATACCTGTAACAAGCCAGGAAAGCTATCTACATGAAGAGATTGAAGATTAATACCTGTAGCAAGCCAGGAAAACTATCTTTCTTTCTCAGGTCAGAGATTAATACCTGAAACCAGACAAGACAACTATCTCATCGACCAACCATTTCAAGTTCCAGATTAATACCTGTAGCAAGCCAGGAAAAATATCTGTGGACGACTGATTATAGATTAATACCTGTAACAAGCACGGAAAACTATCTACATGAAGAGATTGAAGATTAATACCTGTAGCAAGCCACGAAAACTATCTTTCTTTCTAAGGTCATAGATTAATACCTGAAACCAGACAGGACAACTATCTCATCGACCAACCTTTTCAAATTCCAGATTAATACTTGTAGCAAGCCAGGAAAACTTTTTATGGACGACTGATTATAGATTAATACCTGTAACAAGCCAGGAAAACTATCTACATGAAGAGATTGAAGATTAATACCTGTAGCAAGCCCGAAAAACTATCTTTCTTTCTCAGGTCAAAGATTAATACCTGAAACCAGACAGGACAACTATCTCATCGACCATCCTTTTCAAGTTCCAGATTAATACCTGTAGCAAGCCAAGAAAACTATCTATGGATGACTGATTGTAGATTAATACCCGTAACAAGCCAGGAAAACTATCTACATGAAGAGATTGAAGATTAATACTTGTAGCAAGCCAGGAAAACTATCTTTCTTTCTGAGGTCAGAGATAAATACCAGAAACAAGACAGGACAACTATCTCATTGACCAACCTTTTCAAGTTCCAGATTAATACCTGTAGCATGCCAGGAAAACTATCTGTGGACGACTGATTATAGATTAATACCTGTAACAAGCCAAGAAAACTATCTACATGAAGAGATTGAAGATTAATACTTGTAGTAAGCCAGGAAAACTATCTTTTTTTCTCAGGTCAGAGATTAATACCTGAAACCAGACAGGAAAACTATCTCATGGACCAACCTTTTCAAGTTCCATATTAATACCTGTAGCAAGCGAGGAAAACTATCTTTGGACGACTGATTGTAGATTAATACCTGTAACAAGCCAGGAAAACTATCTACATGAAGAGATTAAAGATTAATACCTGTAGCAAGCCAGGAAAACTATCTTTCTTTCTCAGGTCAAAGATTAATACCTGAAACCAGACAGGACAACTATCTCATCGACCAACCTTTTTCAATTTCTAGATTAATACCTATAACAAGCCAGGAAAACTATATATGGACGACTGATTGTTGATTAATACCTGTAACAAGCCTGAAAAACTATCTATATGAAGAGATTGAAGATTAATACCTATAGCAAGCCAGGAAAACTATGTTTCTTTCTCAGGTCATAGATTAATACCTGAAACCAGACATGACAACTATCTCATCGACCAACCTTTTCAAGTTCCAGATTAATATATGTAGCAAGCCAGGAAAACTTTCTATGGACGACTGATTATAGATTAATACCTGCAACAAGCCAGGAAAACTATCTATATGAAGATATTGAAGTATAATACCTGTAGCAAGCCAGGAAAACTATCTTTCTTTCCCAGGTTAGAGATTAATACCTGAAACCAGACAGGACAACTATCTCATCGACCAACCTTTTCATGTTCCAGATTAATACCTGTTGCAAGGCAGGAAAACTATATGTGGACGACTAATTGTAGATTAATACCTGTAACAAGCCAGGAAAACTATCTACATGAAGAGATTGAAGATTAATACCTGTAGCAAGCCCGGAAAACTATCTTTCTTTCTTAGGTCAAAAATTAATACCTGAAACCAAACAGGACAACTATCTCATCAACAATCCTTTTCAAGTTCTAGATTAATACCTGTAGCAAGCCAGGAAAACTATCTTTGGACGACTGATTGTAGATTAATACCCGTAACAAGCCAGGAAAACTATCTACATGAAGATATTGAAGATTAATACCTGTAGCAAGCCAAGAAAACTATCCTTCTTTCTCAGGTCAGAGATTAATACCTGAAACCAGACAGGACAACTATCTCATTGACCAACCTTTTGAAGTTCTAGATTAATACATGTACCAAGCCAGGAAAACTATCTGTGGACGACTGATTGTAGATTAATACCTGTAACAAGCCAGGAAAACTATCTACATGAAGAGATTGAAACTTAATACTTGTAGCAAGCCAGGAAAACTATCTTTCTTTCTCAGGTCAGAGATTAATACCTGAAACCAGACAGGACAACTATCTCATCAACCAACCTTTTCAAGTTCCAGGTTAATACCTGTAGCGAGCCAGGAAAACTATTTGTGGACGACTGATTATAGATTAATACCTGTAACAAGCCAAGAAAACTATCTACATGAAGAGATTGAAGAATAATACATGTAGCAAGCCAGGAAAACTATCTTTCTTTCTCAGGTCAGAGATTAATACCTTAAACCAGACAGGATAACTATCTCATCGACCATCCTTTTCAAGTTCCAGATTAATACCTGTAGCAAGCCAGGAAAACTATTTGTGGACGACTATTTGTAGATTAATACATGTAACAAGCCAGGAAAACTATCTACTTGAAGAGATTGAATATTAATGCTTGTAGCAAGCCAGGAAAACTATCTTTCGTTCTTAGGTCAGAGATTAATACCTGAAAACAAACAGGACAACTATCTAATCGACCATCCTTTTCAAGTTCCAGATTAATACCTGTAGCAAGCCAGGAAAACTATTTGTGGCTGACTGATTGTAGATTAATACCTGTAACAAGCCAGGAAAACTATCTACATGAAGAGATTGAAGATTAATACCTGTAGCAAGCAAGGAAAACTATCTTTCTTTCTTAGGTCAAAGATTAATACCTGAAACCAGACAGGACAACTCTCTCATCGACAATCCTTTTCAAGTTCTAGATTAATGCATGTAGCATGCCAGGAAAACTATCTGTGGACGACTTATTGTAGATTAATACCTGTAATAAGCCAGGAAAACTATCTACATGAAGAGATTGAAGATTAATACCTGTAGCAAGCCAGGAAAACTATCTTTCCTTCTCAGGTCAGAGATTAATATCTGAAACCAGACAGGACAACTATCTCATTGACCAACCTTTCCAAGATCCAGATTAATACCTATAACAAGCCAGGAAAACTATCTGTGGACGACTAATTGTAGATTAATACCTGTAACAAGCCAAGAAAACTATCTACATGAAGAGATTGAAGATTAATACTTGTAGAAAGCCAGTAAAACTATCTTTCTTTCTCCGGTCAGAGATTAATACCTGAAACCAGACAGGACAACTATCTCATCAACCAACCTTTTCAAGTTCCAGATTAATACCTGTAGCAAGCCAGAAAAACTATCTTTTGACGATTGATTGTAGATTAATAGCTGTAACAAGCCAGGAAAACTATCTACATGAAGATATTAAAGATTAATACCTGTAGCAAGCCAAGAAAACTATCTTTCTTTCTCAGGTCAGAGATTAATACTTTTAACAAGCTAGGAAAACTATCTACATGAAGAGATTGAAGATTAATACCTGTAGTAAGCCAGGAAAACTATCTTTTTTTCTCAGGTCAGAGATTAATACCTGAAACCATACAGGATAACTATCTCATCGACCAACCTTTTCAAGTTCCAGATTAAACCTATAACAAGCCAGGAAAACTATCTGTGGACGACTGATTGTAGATTAAAACCTGTAACAAGCCAGGAAAACTATCTACATGAAGAGATTAAAGATTAATACCTGTAGCAAGCCAGGAAAACTATCTTTCTTTCTCAGGTCAAAGATTAATACCTGAAACCAGACAGGACAACTATCTCATCGACCAACCTTTTTCAAGTTCCAGATTAATACCTATAACAAGCCAGGAAAAATATATATGGACGACTGATTGTAGATTAATACCTGTAACAAGCCAGAAAAACTATCTATATGAAGAGATTGAAGATTAATACCTATAGAAAGCCAGGAAAACTATGTTTCTTTCTCAGGTCATAGATTAATACCTGAAACCAGACATTACAACTATCTCATCGACCAACCTTTTCAAGTTCCAGATTAATATATGTAGCAAGCCAGGAAAACTATCTGTGGACGACTGATTTTAGATTAATACCTGCAACAAGCCAGGAAAACTATCTATATGAAGATATTGAAGATTAATACCTGTAGCAAGCCAGGAAAACTATCTTTCTTTCCTAGGTCAGAGATTAATACCTGAAACCAGACATGACAACTATCTCATTGACCAACCTTTTCAAGTTCCAGATTAATACCTGTTGCAAGGCAGGAAAACTATATGTGGACGAATGATTGTAGATTAATACCTGTAACAAGGCAGGAAAACTATCTACATGAAGAGATTGAAGATTAATACCTGTAGCAAGCCCGGAAAACTATCTTTCTTTCTCAGGTCAAAGATTAATACCTGAAACCAGACAGGACAACTATCTCATCAACCATCCTTTTCAAGTTCTAGATTAATACCTGTAGCAAGCCAGGAAAACTATCTATGGACGACTGATTGTAGATTAATACCCGTAACAAGCCAGGAAAACTATCTACATGAAGATATTGAAAATTAATACCTGTAGCAAGCCAAGAAAACTATCCTTCTTTCTCAGGTCAGAGATTAATACCTGAAACCAGACAGGACAACTATCTCATCGACTAACCTTTTGAAGTTCTAGATTAATACATGTACCAAGCCAGGAAAACTATCTGTGGACGACTGATTGTAGATTAATACCTGTAACAAGCCAGGAAAACTATCTACGTGACGAGATTGAAACTTAATACTTGTAGCAAGCCAGGAAAACTATCTTTCTTTCTCAGGTCAGAGATTAATACCTGAAACCAGACAGGACAACTATCTCATCGATCAACCTTTTCAAGTTCCAGGTTAATACCTGTAGCGAGCCAGGAAAACTATTTGTGGACGACTGATTATAGATTAATACCTGTAAAAAGCCAGGAAAACTATCTACATGAAGAGATTGAAGAATAATACATGTAGCAAGCCAGGAAAACTATCTTTCTTTCTCAGGTCAGAGATTAATACCTGAAACCAGACAGGACAACTATCTCATCAACCATCCTTTTCAAGTTCCAGATTAATACCTGTAGCAAGCCAGGAAAACTATTTGTGGAAGACTATTTGTAGATTAATACATGTAACAAGCCAGGAAAACTATCTAGATGAAGAGATTGAAGATTAATGCTTGTAGCAAGCCAGGAAAACTATCTTTCTTTCTTAGGTCAGAGATTAATACCTGAAACCAAACAGGATAACTATCTCATCGACCATCCTTTTCAAGTTCCAGATTAATACCTGTAGCAAGCCATGAAAACTATCTGTGGACGACTGATTGTAGATTAATACATGTAACAAGCCAGGAAAACTATCTACATGAAGAGATTGAAGATTAATACCTGTAGCAAGCTAGGAAAACTATCTTTCTTTCTCAGGTCAAAGATTAATACCTGAAACCAGACAGGACAACTATCTCATCAACCATCCTTTTCATGTTCTAGATTAATGCATGTAGCAAGCCAGGAAAACTATCTGTGGACGACTTGTTGTAATTAATACCTGTAATAAGCCAGGAAAACTATCTACATGAAGAGATTGAAGATTAATACCTGTAGCAAGCCAGGAAAACTATCTTTCCTTCTCAGGTCAGAGATTAATATCTAAAACCAGATAGGACAACTATCTCATCGACCAACCTTTCCAAGATCCAGATTAATACCTATAACAAGCTAGGAAAACTATATGTGGATGACTGATTGTAGATTAATACCTGTAACATGCCAAGAAAACTATCTACATGAAGAGATTTAAGATTAATACTTGTAGAAAGCCAGGAAAACTATCTTTCTTTCTCCGGTCAGAAATTAATACCTGAAACCAGACATGACAACTATCTCATCAACCAACCTTTTCAAGTTCCAGATTAATACCTGTAGCAAGCCAGAAAAACTATCTGTGGACGACTGATTGTAGATTAATACCTGTAACAAGCCAGGAAAACTATCTACATGAAGATATTAAAGATTAATACCTGTAGCAAGCCAAGAAAACTATCTTTCTTTCTCAGGTCAGAGATTAATACTTTTAACAAGCTAGGAAAACTATCTACATGAAGAGATTGAAGATTAATACATGTAGTAAGCCAGGAAAACTATCTTTTTTTCTCAGGTCAGAGATTAATACCTGAAACCATACAGGATAACTATCTCATCGACCAACCTTTTCAAGTTCCAGATTAATACCTATAACAAGCCAGGAAAACTATCTTTGGACGACTGATTGTAGATTAATACCTGTAGCAAGCCAGGAAAACTATCTACATGAAGAGATTAAAGATTAATACCTGTAGCAAGCCAGGAAAACTATCTTTCTTTCTCAGGTCAAAGATTAATACCTGAAACCAGACATGACAACTATCTCATTGACCAACCTTTTTCAAGTTCCAGATAAATACCTATAACAAGCCAAGAAAACTATATATGGACGACTGATTGTAGATTAATACCTGTAACAAGCCAGAAAAACTATCTATATGAAGAGATTGAAGATTAATACCTATAGCAAGCCAGGAAAACTATGTTTCTTTCTCAGGTCATAGATTAATATCTGAAACCAAACATGACAACTATCTCATCGACCAACCTTTTCAAGTTCCAGATTAATATATGTAGCAAGCTAGGAAAACTATCCGTGGACGACTGATTATAGATTAATACCTGCAACAAGCCAGGAAAACTATCTATATGAAGATATTGAAGATTAATACCTGTAGCAAGCCAGGAAAACTATCTTTCTTTCCTAGGTCAGAGATTAATACCTGAAACCAGACAGGACAACTATCTCATCGACCAACCTTTTCAAGTTCCAGATTAATACCTGTTGCAAGGCAGGAAAACTATATGTGGACGACTGATTATAGATTAATACCTGTAACAAGCCAGGAAAACTATCTACATGAAGAGATTGAAGATTAATACCTGTAGCAAGCCCGAAAAACTATCTTTCTTTCTCAGGTCAAAGATTAATACCTGAAACCAGACAGGACAACTATCTCATCAACCATCCTTTTCAAGTTCTAGATTAATACCTGTAGCAAGCCAGGAAAACTATCTATGGACGAATGATTGTAGATTAAAACCCATAAAAAGCCAGGAAAACTATCTACATGAAGATATTGAAGATTAATACCTGTAGCAAGCCAAGAAAACTATCCTTCTTTCTCAGGTCAGAGATTAATACCTGAAACCAGACAGGACAACTATCTCATCGACCAACCTTTTGATGTTCTTGATTAATACATGTACCAAGCCAGGAAAACTATCTGTGGACGACTGATTGTAGATTAATACATGTAACAAGCCAGGAAAACTATCTACATGAAGAGATTGAAGATTAATGCTTGTAGCAAGCCAGGAAAACTATCTTTCTTTCTTAGGTCAGAGATTAATACCTGAAACCACACAGGACAACTATCTCATCGACCATCCTTTTCAAGTTCCAGATTAATACCTGTAGCAAGCCAGGAAAACTATCTGTGGACGACTGATTGTAGATTAATACCTGTAACAAGCCAGGAAAACTATCTACATGAAGAGATTGAAGATTAATACCTGTAGCAAGCTAGGAAAACTATCTTTCTTTCTCAGGTCAGAGATTAATACCTGAAACCAGACAAGACAACTATCTCATCGACCAACCTTTTCAAGTTCCAGATTAATACCTGTAGCAAGCCAGGAAAACTATCTGTGGACGACTGATTGTAGATTAATACCTGTAACAAGCCAGGAAAACTATCTACATGAAGAGATTGAAGATTAATACTTGTAGCAAGCCAGGAAAACTATCTTTCTTTCTCAGGTCAGAGATTAATACCTAAAACCAGACAAGACAACTATGTCATCGACCAACCTTTTCAAATTCCAGATTAATACATGTAGCAAGCCAGGAAAACTATTTATCGACGACTGACTGTAGATTAATACCTTTAACAAGCCAGGAAAACTATCTACATGAAGAGATTGTAGATTAATACTTGTAGCAAGCCAGGAAAACTATCTTTCTTTCTCAGGTCAGAGATTAATACCTGAAACCAGACAGGACAACTATCTCATCGACCAACCTTTTTCAAGTTCCAGATTAATACCTTTAACAAGCCAGGAAAACTATCTGTGGACGACTGATTGTAGATTAATACCTGTAACAAGCCGGAAAAACTATCTACATGAAGAGATTGAAGATTAATACCTCTAGCAAGCTAGGAAAACTATGTTTCTTTCTCAGGTCATAGATTAATACCTGAAACCAGACATGACCACTATCTCATCGACTAACCTTTTCAAGTTCCAGATTAATATATGTAGCAAGCCAGGAAAACTATCTGTGGACGACTGATTATAGATTAATACCTGTAACAAGCCAGGAAAACTATCTACATGAAGAGATTAAAGATTAATACCTGTAGAAAGCCAGGAAAACTATCTTTCTTTCTCAGGTCAGAGATTAATACCTAAAACCAGACAGGATAACTATCTCATCGACCAACCTTTTCAAGTTCCAGATTAATACCTGTAGCAAGCCAGGAAAACTATCTGTGGACGACTGATTGTTTATTAATACCTATAACAAGCTAGGAAAACTATATACATGAAGAGATTGAAGATTAATACCTGTAGCAAGTCAGGAAAACTATCTTTATTTCTCAGGTCAGAGATTAATACCTAAAAATAGATAGGATAACTATCTCATCGACCAACCTTTTCAAGTTCCAGATTAATACCTGTAACAAGACAGGAAGAATATCTGTTGACGGCTGATTGTAGATTAATACCTCTAACAAGCTAAGAAAACTCTCTACATGAAGAGATTGAAGATTAACACCTGTAACAAGCCAGAAAAACCATCTTTCTTTCTCAGGTCAAAGATTAATAGCTTAAACCAGATAGGACAACTATCTACTCGACCAACTCAAACAACCCAACCTTCAAATAAAGTCCAGATGCGATCCAGATTCGGATGTCATTCTGTCACTCATTCAAATACAGTCCAGATATGATCCAAATTCGGATGTCATTCTGTCACTCATTCAAATTCCCTCTCAAATACAGTTCAACAATCACCTCTGGATGGAATCTTTAAGTCCATCTCCAACAACTATATATTATCTCTCCAAATGGCATCTTTAAGCCCATTCCCTACATAATCAACTAACACATCTTTGAGTGTATATTTTCTGGGCACTCTAGTGTCCAATCATCTTCCACCTTCAAGTCACGAATGGCAGAATTACCAATCTAACTCTTCAGGTGTAAGAAGATTGAACAGGGGCAGCTGTTGCACCCCAAAATTTTCACCCTCATTTCACAAGGGATCACCCTGGATCCTAGGTTTTCTTCTATCATGTTTCCAAGCCTTGAACTAGAAATTTTCCCTGAAAATCACTCACAAGGGATAAATGGTCATTTGCACGCTGAAAAGTCAAACTTTGACTTCTGGATCAAAATCAAGTTTCAAGAATCATATTTCATCAAGACACGTTAAAATATGAAGTTTTGTTTCATCAAAATCCAAAAAGTCAAAGTTCTAAATACTTAGAATTTTTTCTAAGTGTTTAAGAAAATATGATAATTTCAGAACTTCTGACCAGATTATCACCATAACACTCAACAAATTCTGGACACTCTCAAGGAAGAGTTTGGTCAGAACTTCTGGGCAACTTTTCACAAAAGCTTCAGTTAGAGGTTGCAAACATGGTTCAGAACATGATGCTTCAATCAGAATATATGGAAGCAATGTTCTGCGGTTTAGAACATGACACTTTAATCAGAACATGTGGAAGCAATGCTCTCCTTCAGAACATGCTCGAGTCAGAAGATACAAAGATCAGAGGTTGGATGCTACGCTGAAGCAGAACTTCTGATCAAGAACTAAGCCTTGGTGTAGAATCTCACGTGGCAGGATTTCTGGTTGTGATAAGTCTCATCGTCATTAATGCTCACAACCACTTTCTGAGTCTTTATCCAAAGGATTTTCACCACGTGTACCCCTACTGCCTTGGGAAGACAAACTTTTGTGCAAAAGTATGCTAAGCCCATGTGCTGCTTCTAGTTTTCCTTAATTCATGCTGACAAATCCAGCTTAGGCGCTGCTAACTATCCTACTTGGTGCATTGAACCACGCTTGTTTAAGCTTACTTCAAGAGTAATTCAGCGTCTAGCGTATGACGTTGGTGACACTTGACATCTCCAAACTAAAAAACTTTTTCCTATAAATAGAACTCCATTGGCAACTGGAAAGGGGGGGGGGGGGGATTTGAGAAAGAAAAGAGCTGAACCCCTGCTAAAATTCCAAGAGTCCAAAAGAGAGAAGAGGAAATAGGGAAAACCTTCGCAAATCCTAAACAAAACCTTTTGCTCCCCCCCTTTGAATCAAAGAACACAACCACTCTTTTGTTACTCTTGCTGATTCCAAAACATCCAAAGGTAGCAGCTCAAAGCTCCAAGCCCACGCTCCAGGTCCAAGGTAAGTCTTTCTGACTTTGCTTGTTTTTCATTTTGAACATCATTAACATGTAAATATCATAGTATTGATGTTGTCCATATCATTGCATAAATAGAAAAACTATGGATCAGAGTTTCTTGATTAGGGCTAGGTTCAGATTTAGGATTAGAATTTCTATAAACTATTGTGATGTTATCCTTCTAACTTGATGATTGTTGAAAACTGAATTGATTGCTGATGTGCTGATTAAGAGTTGAAATATGGCATAAAACTTATGATGTTCATTCATAGTTTTAACATACAGAACTTCTATGATTTTCCTCACTATTAAACACACACAGAACTTCTGAGTTCTCTTTACTGTTTTAACACACAGAACTTCTATGATTTTCCTCACTGTTAACACACACTGAACTTCTGATTCTTACATGCTGATAACGCACTGAACTGCTGATATTCATTCACTGGCTCGACACAATACAGAACTTGTGATGATTCACTCACTGTTTTCACACAACACAGAACTTCTGAGTTCTCCTTACATGTTAAATACACTGAACACTCAGATTTTGAGTTTTACATGCTGATAACACACTGAACTGCTGACATTTGCTCACTGTTTTAGTGTAATACAGAACTTCTGACTTGTGGCCCACTGTCTGAATACCACCCAAAATTTATGTGTTTGTCCTCTAACATTTCTTGCAAGACCTTAGAGTGTACCAATCTAGAACTTCTGATTCTGACGCTTCTTTCTGAGTCACCACGCGCCTGGCTTCAGAACTTATGATCCTTGTTGTTTTGCTTGCAGCAGAACGCTATTTCTATCTTGCATTTATTTTCCTTTTCATCATTTTTAATATTAAAATAAAAAAAATATATTTTTCTTTTAATTTATTTCCTTAAGACAAAAACATTTTCTAAACAAGTCCATTTCTTTCTTATATTATGCATTTCAATATGGTTGTAATAGATAATTAGGACTTAAATTCCTTGCAATCCCCATTCATAAATATCTACCCCCATCCCCTAAAATTTTGTAATAGCGTAGGACTTTACATTTCTGCAATTTATTGCTTTCGAATGTAAATGCTAGTAATTAGGGTGTGTATGGCAAGAGATAAAATCAACAAGTAGATAACCCTAATCAAAGATTAAATGCATGCAAATCAAACACACTTACACACTAGCACCCTTAAGGTTAACTCTATTTGTTGCCTAAAAATGGCCATGTTATGCATGTGAGATGTCTTAGCACAAACAAAAATATAAGATCATAGTCCCTCGGTGACACTATCAATGTTGCCTTTCGAAATGATATTAGTCCCTAAAAGAAAAATGCTAAGTCATCTCACAACATTGCTATCATGGTCATACGATGACCCAACGCCCGTCCCTTCACATCCAACGATGGGGCTTCTTACGAAATCAATGGTAAGATAGCAACATCTAAAGGAGAAGAAAAGCACATTTAAGACCTTTCGAGTAGGTAGATTCTCTCCTAGTTACTCGCTTGCTCACAACAAAAACATTTTATACACCAACACTTTCTTGAAAACTATTTTCGAAACAAACACTTTGTATGCATTCTTATGGAAACGAGAATCATTACAAAGTTACATTTTTAAAATACTTTCAAAAACCACACCACAAGCACATTCAAACAAAAGCAAGTGATCTAGCAAGTAACTAAGAGCCCATGGAAAAACATGGATGAAAAGGGTGCTAACACCTTCCCTTTTCATAATCTACCCCCCGAACTCAAGAAAACATCTCTAAAGGTCTTTCCTATGCTTTTCACCTTTCCTTATTGGATAAAAGAAAAGTCGGTGGCGACTCTTGCTAAACCATAATATTTGCAAACACAAACGCAAAACACCTCAAGTCAGTTCTCCCACCGTATCACAACCGGCTTTGGTGCAGTCCGAAGTTGATAGATACTCGATACTACACTCATTGAGGTTTGGTTTCTTGGGATATTTCGGTCTCCATTAAAGAGGCTTATGCTAAAACAATAACCAAGGAAAAAAACCAGTGATATTGAGCTCCTTAGAACCCGGTTACTATTACTAGGACAGGTTTGAGCCAACTAAACTTCAAGAGGGTACTTACCTATAAAACTCCATGCAAGCCTAAACCTAAGGATCTGTTTGCTTTGTTTGTATGTGCATACTTGTACATAACATCATGAAAATCATATACATCCACTAACCATTTCAAGCATTTTGGGATTCATATTTGTTCTTGTTTTGTAGGATATGGATTCACTTCGCAGGAAAACTATTCAAGTCAATCTTCTAAGGATCCCTCCACAACTCAGGGAGCTAGCTTCAAGGGTTCATGAAAACTCTCCATTCACCGAGAGACATGGTCGCCTACTCAACTTGGTCACCTCCAACACCGATGAGGACATGATGAAGATGCTCTTTCAGTTCTTTGATCCTTTACACCGTTGCTTCACATTTCCCGACTATCAATTTGTGCCTACTTTGGAAGAATTCTCCCGACTCTTGAGAATTTCCATTCTCAACTACCTTTCAACGGTACGGAAAGAGACCCAAAGCCAGAAGAGACTACTCAAGCTCTACACTTGCACTCATCTGATGTCACAACTCATTGGGAAACAAGGAGTGGTGTCAAGGGTTTCCTAGCAAAGTTCCTGTTTGAGAAAGCCCAAAGTTGTTGGAATTCCTTGGATCTTCAAGCCTTTGAGGAAATTATGGCTCTCCTCGTCTATGGGATGGTGTTGTTTCCAAATCCTGATCAACTCATAGATGTGAACACTATCAAAATCTTCATATCCCGCAACCCGATGCCTACATTACTAGGGGATATCCTACACTCTTTTCACACTCGCACAATGAGGAAAAGAGGTGTCCTTATGTGTTGCACTCCTCTCTTGGCAAGATGGTTTATTTCGCATCTTCCCCAATCTGTATTAAAGAATGAGCAAGGTTCAAGGTGGTCACAAAGGTTGATGACACTCAAACATTCAGACATTCATTGGTGCTCTTGATCCATATAGAATGTTACTATTGTCGACCGTTGTGGAGAATTTCCTAATGTCCCTTTACTTGTTATTAGGGGAGGTATCACCTACAACCCCTGCTTAGCCTTAAGACAGTTTGGTTACGCCCGAAGGGATGGCCCGCACGAGATGCTGATTCAAGGTTTGGTATTTGACTACGACAATAACGATCAAGGTCTTCGCCAAAGATTTATCCGAGCTTTAAGGATTTTAAACAAGGTAGATAGCAAGACTTTGGGGAATAAAAATTCCATCCCTCTTGAGCCTTACCTCAAATGGGTACGAACTCGTGCTCAGAGTCTGATGATTCCTTACCCCTCCATTCTCCCAGTAATCATTGAGCCTGTCATGGAAGGAGATGTTCCATACACTATCTTACATCCTGACATGCCTACCTCTCTTGAAGACCTACAAAGGGATTTGATACAACTTAAGGGAGATCGAGACACCTTCGAAGCCCAATTCTATGCAAGCGAGAAGAAGGTTTTGGAACTCACTAGGCTACTTCATGAGGAGCATACTCTGAATGCCTACATTGCACAAAGAGGATGCGCACTACCTTTTTATCTTAGAGTTTCTTGTATTTGTTTTGCCCAAGAATGCATTAATGTACTCAAAAGCTTTAATTTATTAATATAACATGTGTTTCCTTTTTTGTCTAAAACGAATTTGAATCTTAAAATCCTGAAATCATTACATACACATTTATCGTTCATCATAACATAAGCAGGTTTCTTGCAACAAGTCTCCTCATCTCTCTACTATTTATTTCAGTGAGATGGATCTCGAGCAAACAGTGAAGGACCTCCAAGCTCAGAATGCACAGTTTCAACAAATGTTCTTAACCCTGGCCAAAGGACAAGAAGAGTTGAAAACTTTGCTAGCTGAGGAAAAGAAAAATAAGACAAAGAAGGTAACCAGAGTCCTAAATATGGGAAGAAGATTTCATGGGAAGACAAGAAGGACCCTAGACTTTTCAACGACATCCGGTGAGAGAGACAATCAAGATATGAAAGGCAAGGAAACAGTTGTCCCGTCAGAATCACAAGAGGAAGAGGAAGAAGAAGACTATTCTGAAGAACAATACCCTCCAGCAGATGAAAAGTATAAACATCTCAAAGAGCGGTTGAGTGCGATGGAAATCCAAAAAGTGCCTGACTTGGACTTTGAGGAATTGGGGTTAGTGTCAGGGATTGTCATTTCTCCCAAATTCAAAGCACCTATGTTCGCTAAATATGACGGAGTCTCATGCCCCAAAATGCATCTCCAGTCCTACGTGAGGAAAATCCAGCCCCATACCGCTGACAAAGATTTATGGGTACACTTCTTCCAAGACAGTCTGTCTAGAACTCAACTTGATTGGTTTTATCAGCTAGAAAGAGCCAATGTTCATAACTGGGAAGATCTTGTTGCAACCTTTTACAAACAATACCAATACAATGTTGATCTTGCGCCTACCTGTACTCAACTCCAGAGTATGGCCATGGTTTCCAATGAAGGTTTCAAGGATTATGCGTAAAAATAGAGAGACTTGGCTGGAAAAGTTCAACCTCCCCTATCTAAAAGAGAATTAGTAGACATGTTTTTGGGCTACTTTTCTGGTCCCTTCTTCAATCACATAATTGGGAGTTCATCGGCATGTTTTACTGAACTGATATTGACCGGAGAAAGGGTAGAAGCCGGGATAAAGAGTGGAAAGATTCAAAAGGATACATCCTTTGCTGCTATAAGAAAGCCATTTATCAGAAAGAAAGAAAGAAGTGGTTGTTGTTTATCCTCAGACAAATTAAGATAGGGCTGAACAACGTCCAATGGTGGGTGATGTTATGATTCCTAAACCTGCGCCCGATCAGCAGAGAAACAACCAACCAGGGATGGAAAGGCTAGTAAGACAATTCACCAGAATTAACATGACCTTATCTCAAGTATTGCCACATCTGTTAAGATCCATCCTAGTGACCTTGAAAGAAGCTCCAAAGAATCCTAATACAACATATCCTCACTATCATCCTAATACCCGTTGTGCATACCACTCTGAGAGTCCCGACCATGACACTAATAACTGTTGGGCTCTAAAGAACAAAATACAAGACCTCATCGAAGCAAAAGAGATTGAATTCGATGCGCCCGAAAAGCCAAATGTCATTTCTGCCCCTATGCCCAAACATGGCCATAATACCAATGCCATTGAAGAAGAAATGTTTGTTACTTCAGTTGATGAACTTATGACCCCACTCCTGACTATTAAAGTGAACTTGTTGAATGTCAGTGTGTTCCCGGGCTGTGATGAAGGTTGTCATTTCTGTTTGTCCTCACCATCCAGCTTTCCTTTGTTGAAAAGACTTTTGTTCCACCTGTTCCTTTTAAATATGTTTCTATCATTACCATTTCCGCCAATTCTTCCAGGGTCTCCACTAAAAGACCCGTTAGAATTACATCAGTTTCGAAAGTAACTCCTTTGATAATTACAATTCCTGGACCAGTCCCATATTCGTCAGACAAAACCATACCATGGTGTGATACGGTGGGAGAAGTGACATTTTGTTTTGTGTTTTGATAAAAAATGTTGCGGATAGAAAGAGTCGCCACCGACTTTTCTTTTATCCAATAAGGAAAGGTGAAAAAGCACAGGAAAGACCTTTTAGAGATGTTTTCTTGATTTCAAGGGGTAGATTATGAAAAGGGAAGTTGTTAGCACCCTTTTCATCCATGGTTTTCCATGGTGTTGTACCCCAAAATTTTCCATCTCACTTATCAAATATTTCCTCACATGATCTCTTGAACTCAAGACTGCATTAGGGTTTGACCAACTCAAACAACCCCTCACGCACTGATGACCAAAATTAGGGTTTGAGTTTGCACAAGGATTTTTGGACTATCAATGCTTCATATGACTTTCAAGGATCATTATGGACCCCCAAGATCACTCATGTCAAGTTTAAAGCCTTAAATCATATTTTTGATCAGTCAATTGGACAGTTGACCTAAAAATCAGCTGTATTGGGGAAAAAGTCAACCATGGCCAATTTACAGTCAAACTTCATAATTTTTTATCCACATCAACATGTTAGACTAATATGTATCATTTGAGCAAGTTTGGACCACAATTCCTCAAGAAATTTGGTCAAATCATCAAAAGGATAAAATGGTCAAAATTAGGGTTTTGACTGAGAAAGGGCAATTTCTGATTTTTAACCTAGAAAAGGATCAATTGGTTTGAAGTATGATCTCAAGAGTTCAATTGCATAATCTTGACCCAAAAATATGATCAAAACATTACAAATCCAATGGATTGACAGATGAATTTTTCAGTCAACTGATCAAAAGTCAATTGTATACTGAAAAGTCAAACTTTCACTTTTTGGTCAAATTCAAGTGCCAAGGATCACAATTCATAAAAACATGTCAAAATGTGAAACTTGTTCATCAAGATCAAATATTTAAGATTTGGATTTGAAAAGTTGAAAAATTTTAACTTGGAAATTTTTCTAAGTATATAAAATTTCTTATTTTTTCTCAAATTTGAGCCAAATTTTCACCATGATGCAAGATGATTCAAAGGAAACTTCCAACATGAAAGTTGTAGATCTCTATGAAATATACAACTTTTCTTCACACAATTTCTCCTAAAAATGCTTGGATCTCAAGATATAATTTTGTGAATACATGCTCATGAACTAAAATAACATAGTGAAATTTTGCCCTAATTAGGCAGATTTTTTACCTAACTTCATGCCAATTTTTCACATCGTTCCAAGGGGAATATTCAAAAGCAATTCCAAGATTGGTTGTAAAAAACATTGAAAGCTTTCCAAAATGTCCAAGAACTCTTTGAGATCATTCTTGAGTAGGGAGAATCGAAGAGATGAAGTTAGCAATTTATCACTTTGATTTCAAGCCATTTCATGAAGAACAAAAATTCAAATCCAAGCCTAGACTGCATAATCCTTGATTTATAGGCCTCAAACTTATTTATCACTCCATAATTAAATTTTTTCACTGATGTTGGAGGCTTTAAGCCAAGCATTAAATGCATTGTACAAGAACAATTCCATTTTTGGCACAAAGGTGCCATTTCCATTTTGATAAAGCACAACTTTTGCAATTTTCCACTCCTTGATCCTTGCACTTGTTTTCTCTGCACACAAGCAAATCCAAAACCAAAAGTAACTTTCCTGAAACCTCTACCAAACCAGACCATGCTTTTACAAACTTAGGGACTTGTCTCCTCACTTTTCTTCAAAAGCAAGTAATAGAGCCAAAAGGCTATAACTCAAATCTTCAGAAAGCTTGATGTCTAACTTCTTCCATACTAATATACAAGGGTATTGGAACCTAAGGCACGGATGCTAAGACTCAGAAACACTCCCAAACATTTTTCCATTGAAAATCAGCTATAGCTTGATAGTTTTGAACATTATTCATCCATCTCAAAATCCACTCGTGCATTTTGAGTTTTAACCACATAAACACTTAATATACTTCATATCTAAGTGATCCAGGCCCTTGTTCCCTCACTGTAACTCCTCCACCTCCATCCACCATTTTCAAATATCAAGCTTGCAGGTTGACTTGAGTAGGGAGATTGAAGTGGTTTCAAGACAAAGTGAGGATTGGAATACACTCAGGGAGGTCCAGGAAAGCTAAACAGATCCTCAGGCCTTCTCAAAACTTGCCCAAACTCCATTCACAATCTCAACTGAAAGAGGTAAAAACTCAAACTTCTATCTCTTCATACAAGCATCCTTTGGTCCTGATTTGTGAAAGAAAAATGTAGATATCCTTGCACTAAAGCTAACCATGTTCATAGATTTCATTTATATTAACTGCGTATAGAGAATTTTTTATTTGAATTTTCTGTAAAACTTAGGTTTCAAATTAGGGCAAGTAAAATTAGCTTTGATCTTTGATTGTTAGTTTACATAAATCATATGGTTGAACTCATGGGAAGAAACCCCATAATTTTCATGTTTGGACTTTCCATTTTCATGGAGAAATGAGAGAGAGAGATACAGGTGGTCCGGTCATGGCTCAAGGTTGAAGATGAAGTTGCCTTCAGGGGGAATTTTCTAATATATATTTATGCCTATCTTTATATGAACGGATGTACAGCCACCCCAGTGGTAAGGAAGCGCGCAAAAATTCCATAGGTCATGGGTTCGAGCTTTGACGCCTGCCTTTTGCAAATTTTCTCACATTTTGCCATTTTTTGTCCCTTTGCAGCGTGGGCCTCTGAACTTTGGGCCTTGTGTTTTTTTCTAACACTCATCTCCTGTTTGCTTGCAGCACCCCTGGCCCAAATATTTTTATTTACTTATTTTATTTTATAAAATATATTTTTCTTAATATTAAAAATCACAAAAAACATAAAAATGATAGATTTACATTTTGGTTCATTTTATTTTATTTTTTCTCATAAAAAATATTTTTATTTAAGTTATATACTATCTTTTTTATAATAAACTTGTAAATTAAATTATAACTATTCTAATATTATTTTTTTCTTCACACCTATTAAATATATTATTTTAGTATAAAAAAAAGGACCAAAGATACCTCATAAATACCATATATTATTTTTCAAGACAAAAATGCAAAAATACTTACCTTTTCTTAAAGAAATTTATTTTCTTTTAATCAAATGGAATTAGGGTTTATAAAAAATATTTTCTAAAAATAATAATTTCTTTTCCTAATTAATTTGAGATAATCTTGATTTATTTATTAGGTTTAGGTTAAAACTTTTTCCACATAAAAAACCAAACAAAATCTTCTTTGCATTCATACATATTTGCATATTTAATTTATCTTGTATATTCTATATTTGTACATATTCAATTTGGTTGTAATAGCTTAATTAGGTTTATATTATTGCAAATACCCATTCATAAATTGTATTCCCCCCTCCCACAAATGTTGTAATAGTGTAGGACATTTAAATTTTGCAATTTATCGCTTTTATATAACATGCTAGTAATTAGGGTTTGTATGGCAAGATAAAACCAATCAAATAGAAAACGCTAATCTAAGACAAAATCAAGCATGAAAATGACACACTTGCATACAAGAACCCCTAGGTTTACTCCACTTGGTTGCCTTATACAAAATGTTCATATTACGCATGTAAAGTGTCTTAGCAAAAACAAACAAATACAAGATCATAGACCCTCAATGATGCTATTCAAAGTTGCCTTACAAAAATGATCTTAGTCCTTCAAAAAATGCTAAGATACTTTGCAACATTGCTAATCATGGTTATACGATGACCCACGCCCGTCCTGTTTACATCCAAAGATAGGGTTGCTTACTGTGATACGGTGGCAGAACCGAACTATTTTGGAAAATGCTGGTTTGCGTTTTGCGTTTTTGTTCGCGAAATGTCGTGGTAAGCAAGAGTCGCCACCGACTTTTATTTTATCCAACTGGAAAGAAAAAAAGCACAGAAAAATTCCTTTTTCGAGATTTTGAGTACGGGGGGTAGATTATAGAAAGGGAAGGTGTTAGAACCCTTTCTATCTGTAGTTATCTAAGGGCTCTTAGGTACTTTCTCATCATTTTAAAATTGCTTGTGTGTTTGTGTTTTGAAAAGTTTTTGTTTTACTTCGTTTTACCCCTTGCTTTTTTCTTCAAGAGTGTTATGAAGTTGTTTTGAAAACTTTGTTTGAAAAAAGTGTAAGTGTGAAAATTTGATTTTGAGCAAGTACCTACTAGCATCTACCTACTCAAAAAAGGATTATTTATGTTCTTGTTTCCTTTAGACAGTGCTATCCTACTATTGAGAAATAGGAAGCACCGTCGTTGGAGTTGTAAGGGTCAATTTGAAAGGGATGTACGATCACTAAACCAATGTTAGGGCTTCTTAGTAATAACCCTAATGTCTTAGATCATATTCGAGGAAACATTTCCAAGGCAACCTTTCCGAGGCAACATTTCTGAACGGAACATTTGATCTTTGTTTAGACAAAAGAGTGACCACTAAAACACCCTAAACTTAATAACCGTTTACCGAAGGCAACCGAAGTGAGAGTATACCCTAGGAGTGTGCATGTGCGAGTGATTTGATTTCAGGTTATTATCTTTGCACATTTAGGGTTTGCTAACCATTTTAAAATTAACATACATTCTTGTCATGCAATCCTATTGTCATACATCTAACAGTTAGTATTTGTGAAATTTAAAATGCCAGAAATAAAGCTACGCTATTACAAGGCTTAGGGGAGGGGGATTAATTACATAGCCAAAAACCCGTAAAACAATAAATAAAGGAAAATCCTAATTAAACTATTACATCCCATGAGCAGTTACATTAATAGCGTAAAAATATATAATCAACGTGCGGCGAGTTAAATACGAAGTGACTAGGGTTTTGACCCTTGACTGAACCTAATTGTAATTGATTAAAGTAAACATATTTTTTTGTCATTTTTTATTATTATTTAGGAAAGTAATGAAATAATTGAATTAAAAAAGAAAATCCTAAATTTTAATTAATTTTAATTGTAAAATAAATTAGAATTGCCTTAAACTAATTTAAACTAATTTAAACTAATTCACTAAAAAAACGCTTATCAAGAAAACAAGTCCTCTTTTTTGTGATTTTTTGTTGGTTATTAAAAAAAGGTAATTTTGGTGTTGATAAAAAAACAGAATAACTAAAGAAAGATAAATTAAAGAAAAATAAGAAGTAACCCAAGGGCCTGCTGTCAGCGGCTCTGATCAGAGGATGGTGGTCCAGAGGATGGTGGTCCAGAGGATGGTAGTCCAGAGGATGGTGGTCTAGAGGATGATGATACTGGGCCTGCTCCTGGATGGTGGATCCAGCGGATTATGATCATCAGAAGATGGGGTGCGCTGGATCTGGCTAAGATTGATAGATCTAGAGGATAATGCCCAGAGGATGCTTGATTTGGTCCTGGTTGATGGGTCCAGAAGACGGCCAGAGGATATTTGACCTGGTCTTGGTTGATGAAACCACAAGATGACCCTCAAAAGATGTAGGCGCTGGATCTGGTGAAAACAAAGGGGGAAAATGCCAAAAGGTCACGCTTGGGATCAAACCTAGAATCATGAAGTTCTTACTTCCTTCTTCTGACCAACTGCGTTGGGTGTTAGTTTATCAATACAACAGAAACAAACAAATAGATCAGAATTATAGGATTCTAATAAGAATAAACGCGCCAGTATTTAAACCAGCCAGTAAAGTTGTGACACACCATCGTCTTCTTCCCTGGATCCGTCGTTTAAAACTCTGAACCTTTACCTACAGACATGGCGCTGTAGTTATAACCCTGTGCATTTCATAAATTGCACACAAGCAATATAAATAAAATTCAAGATCATAGATCAACTGGGTTTGACCCGCTGATCACAATGGTCTCCTCCATTTGGGCCAATTGTTCCTGTATGAAAAATCCCTAAAACAAACCTAAACCCTAATCATGGAAAATCTCTGTATGGATAACAAAAACGCAATTGAATATTATCATTAGCTTGAAAATCTTCCCCTGAACAAGAATATATAAAGAATTCATGCTACAAATGCCAGAATAGTGATATTGAATTTCAAGAAAGTAAGGATATCGTGAGGTGCTTACAGTGCGTGTCTGGGCATCAAAATGCTTGTTGATGATTGGGATAGACTCCTTGAATGTCCAGCAAGTGAATGGTGTGCTTGGAATAGCTTGAATACGCTTGGAACTATGAAATCCGATTGCCACTTTTCTTGAGTTTTTGCAAGTCTTTCCTCAGCTTCTCACGCCTCTAATCCTTGTGCTTTTGGTCTGGATTTGTTCTATATGTACCCTTGAGTGAATTAGGTTTACCAATTTGCTCCAAATTTTTTTCAATTAAGGTGATTGAATCATGATTTGATTCTTATTCAAATCTTCTTAAATCAAGAAAAACTCAATCTTTTTGTGTACAAACAAGCCTTGCACGATTTGATCTCATTTCCAGCTATTCATGGACCTGAAATATGCACAAAATCTCAAGGTTTAAATGATTTTGATATTTTCATGATTTTATTTTGATTTAATTTGTTTTAATTGAAATAAAAATCAAAATAAATGACAAAAATAAAATAAAAGCAAGTGCGAAGGATCATGGTCGTGGATCATGTTACAAATTCAATACAAGCACAAAAAGTTGGGCTCATTTGACAAAAATTGCAAATTGAGACACATTTGACTTTTGGCAATTTTGCAAAAAGGGTCAATTTCACCCATGCATAACTTCCTCAATTTTGACCCTAGAGATGTGTTCTTGGACTTTTTAGAAAGCTCAAGATGTCCTCTCATAAACCCTTTTGGTCTCGTCTCAATTGTGTCTTCCATGTTCATGTATGAAGCTTTGACAAAAAATGTGTTTTTGTTTACTTTTCAAAGTGACCTATAATGTCCAAATTCATAAGTTCTTGTGAATGCATATTTTGATTTTGGGAGATGCAGATGGATTGTAAGGCATTGCATCCTCTTCAAAATGAGCTTTGTATGGGTCATTCTTGATAAAGTATGCGGAAGTTATGCTTGGTCAAAGTTGGGTTGACTTTTCCTGCAAAACCCTAATTTAGCAACTTTTGGGTTTTGAAGAATTGTGAGCAATCCTTGAGTAATCATGATCAACCCTTGATCAAATGATGAATAATGCTTAAAAATGATAATGTTGACCAAAAATCTTGAAGTTTGACTGTATGTGGGACCTAGTTGACTTTTGCCCTAGCACAGTTGATTTCTAGGCCTTTGAGCAATTGACTGAGCAAAATTCCTCTGTAGGGATTGAAACTTGAAATGGATGATCTTGAGAACATTTTAGGACAATGGTGAGCATTTGAGACCCTTTGTACTCAAGTATCTTGATGCAACATGAAACCCTAATTTGAGGTAGACTACCTTAAGAGAGAGTTTGTCTGGTCAACACTTGGACTTCCTTGAGCAATTCGAAGATCTTTCTTGAAGTGCATTGAGAAATATGAGAGGGAAAATTTTGGGGTACAACAGTTGTCCCTGTTCAATCTTCTTAAACCTGAGGATGTAGATTGGCTTGTCTGCCTTTCGTGATCCAAAGGTTGAAAGTGATTGAACACTAGAGTGCCCAGAAATTTGCACTCGCATGAAGTGGTACTTATCTTGTGATGTCGAGAATGGGCTTATAGATGCCATTTGGAGATTGACGATGAAAGATGGGCTTAAAGATGCCATCCGAAGGAGTTTCGATCTCATAAGAGATTCCTTAGCGAAAGCCCGTATACTTGTTATTTGAGGAATATTTCACTGGGGAATGCTGATCTCTGTCTTGAGGAAAGTTGAATTTTAGGATCTTCGGTCATCTGTTATTCTACTGGGGAATCGTCTCTTGGTCGAAGAGGTGAAGATGAACTACTATCTGGTCGTGATCCAGGCTTCATAGTGATAAGATCGACTGCTATCTGGTCGTGCTCCAGGCTTTACAGTGACTTACTGCGGAGATGAGATTGAACTTGCTATCTGGTTGCATCTGGGCTTCAACTTGAATTTAGGGCACACTAATATCTGGTCGACTTTGGGCTTCTTAGTAATTGTCCAGGTAAACTGCTATTTGGTCGAAATCCAAGCTTCGCAGTGTCTTGTACCGTTATCTGGTCGTAATCCAGGCTTCACGATGTATTATACCATTATCTGGTCGAATCCAGGCTTCATGGTGTCCTGTACTGCTATCTGGTCGATTCCAGGCTTCACAATACCTTACTTCTTATTTTGTCATATTCCAGGCTTCAGAAGAAAATTAAGTGGTTATCCAGTCGCATCCGGGCTTCCATTTGATTTTAAGGCTTTACTAATATCCAGTCGATTCCGGGCTTCATAGTAATTGGCCGGGTAGACTGCTATTTGGTCGAAATCTAAGCTTCGCAGTGTCCCTCACTGTTATCTGGTCGTAATCCCAGGCTTCAGTGTCTTTACCGCTATCTGGTCGTAATCCAGGCTTCAGGATGTATTATACCATTATATGGTCGAATCCAAGCTTCATGGCGTTTGGAGAAATCAAGATATTTTCCGGTCGACTCCAGGCTTCATAACTTGCATTAAAGATATACCACTATCTGGTCGACTCCAGGCTTCATAGTATTCTTGGCTGCTATCTGGTCGTAATCCAAGCTTCACAACGTCTTGTACCATTATCTGGTCGAGTCCAGGTTTCATGGTGTCTTATATTGCTATATGGTTGTAATCCAGGCTTCACAATAACTTGTTAAGCTGCTATCCGGTCGATTTCTGGGCTTCACAGCTTGTGTTTATGATATACCACTATCTGGTCGGTTCCAGGCTTCATGGTGTCTTTGTACTGTTATCTGGTCGTAATCTAGGCTTCACAATAACTTGCTGGGGATTAAACTATTATCTGGTCGAATTCGGGCTTCATAGCTTGTTTTTAAGAGATACCACTATCTGGTCGATTCCAGGCTTCGCGGTATTTTTATACTGTTATCCGGTCATTCTCCGGGCTTTACAATACGATGGAGAAATCAAGATATTATCCGGTCGGATCCGGGCTTCATAACTTGAACTGGAATAGAAATCTTGGCACCAATTTGACTGAACCGGAGAAACTTGTGAGAATTTTGATTGCATCTTTCCATGAAAGGTAAGGAATTAGTCGTATGTAATATCATGATGTATGAAATGTATTGAGCAATGATGTTCTTAAAATAAATGAGGTCGTGCCGTATGATGCGTATGCGCATGCCATGATGTATGGATATGCAATGTTTTTATGATATTCTTTAGTTGGGGAAAATAAATCCCGGACTGCTGCTGGAGAATATAAAGAGTTTTTCTCGCTGGGGATAACGACCGAAGATGATTTGAGAATAAATTGGCGGGAGAATAACTCAGCTGGAGAATAAACTGGCGAGAGGATGACTCTGTGGGGAAGAGATACTCTGTCAGAAGATCTGCTGATTTGGAGAAACAACTTCGGCTGGGGATGAATTACTGTTGCTGGTGATGATGAACTCTGTCGAGGATTGAATTTCTTCACGTGGAAGAAATAAACTCCACTGGGGATAGTCTTCCATTGTTGGTGATAGATGAACTCTGGTTGGGGAGAATTAACACCATTGTCTTCAGATACCTTTTTTACTCTGCGGGGAGTTCATGCACTTTTAGTCATATTCTCAAGCTGACTCTGCCCCCGTACCTGGTGGGTAGAGCAACTGTGAGGTTTGGACATATCTTGTTTGCCCCTGTTCCTGGAATTACGAGTAATTGTCTTTTGTTTCGCATGTAAATACTTACGAGCAACAATTATTTTCAAATGCATATATCAAAAATGAATCATTGGACGTTGTTGCAAAACAAAATAGCAAAATAAAAACAATTTTGAAATTTATTGTAAAATGAATTGTATTTATTTTGAAGTTGGCCTGTAATAGGCGTTTTGTACAAGAGGCTGACGTCCCAATAAGAGAACACCTTCGAAAGATATAAAATATACAATTTGCGAAAAACAAAGAAAAACAGCTGTGTGAACAATCCCACTGGGTTCCAACTCTGCTATTGCTTTTATATCTCCGAGCATCTCATCACTTTGCTACTTGGTTGAAGGTAGATCTGATTGATTGGTGCCATCCAAGCTTGATATTCGCTAACTAAGTTTGATTGCAAGATGAACCAATGAGACATAGTGTTACGCTTTGATCCCTAATTTTTTCCTGGACCGCCCTTGCGGGTTTTCAGTCCACCAGGATACCCTTTTTTGCCCAAGCCGCCTTTTCAGATTTTCGACTTGCCGGGTGTACACTTTTTCCGTTTCCATCCCTTACTTTTTCCCGAACCCTTTTGGTTCGCCGAGAAGCCCTTATTTTTTCCTAGGCCAGTCAACCTAGCGGGTCTTTAATTATGCGTAGTATTTTTTCACTATGTCTGCATTGACAGGGTGAGGAAGGTCATCACCATCCATGGTGGTTAGAATCATAGCTCCTCCTAAGAAAATATTCTTAACCACAAATGACCCTTCATACGTAGGGGTCCATTTGCCCCTGGGACCACCTTGCGGAAGTATGATGCGTTTGATCACCAGATCCCCGACCTGATACTCTTGTCGTATGACTTTCTTGTTAAAAGCCTTGATCATCCGCTTTTGATACGTCTGGCCATGACAAATAGCACTAAGTCTCTTTTCGTTGATTAAATTTAGCTGATCAAGCCGGGTCTGGATCCAGTCATCTTCGCTCAAACTTGAATCCTTCATAATCCCCTGATACTCTTGTCGTCTGACTTTCTTGTTAAAAGCCTTGATCATCCGCTTTTGATACGTCTAACCATGACAAATAGCAGTAAGTCTCTTTTCGTCGATTGAACTCAACTGATCAAGTCGGGTCTGGATCCAGTCATCTTCGCTCAAACCTGCATCCTTCATAATCCGGAGAGAGGGTATCTGGACCTTAATTGGTAAGACTGCCTCCATGCCATACACCAAAGAATAGGGTGTTGCCCTTGTTAACGTCTGCGCTGAGGTACGGTACCCATGAAGAGCGAATGGTAACATCTCATGCCAGTCTTTGTATGTCACCGTCATCTTCTGCACAATCTTCTTGATATTCTTATTAGATGCTTCAACAACCCTATTCATCTTCGGCCGGTAAGGAGAAGAGTTGTGATGTTGTATCTTAAACTATTTGCAGACCTCGGTGATCATCTTATTGTTGATATTTGTACCATTGTCCGTAATGATCCTCTCTGGTACACCGTATCGACAGATCAGATTGTGTCGGATGAACCGCGCCACGACATTCTTGGTTACTGTAGCAAAGGAAGCTGCCTCAACCCACTTTGTGAAATAATCAATAGCTACTAGAATGAAACGATGCCAGTTAGATACCGTAGGTCTGATCTCACCGATCATATCGATGCCCATATTGCAAAAGGCCAAGGCGCCATCAAAACATTCAGAGGAACTGGAGGTACATGCACCTTATCAGTATAGACTTGGCACTTATGACAAGTCTGAGAATGCTGATAACAATCGGCTTCCATAGTAGACCAATAATATCCTGCCCGTAGGATTTTCTTTACCATGGTATGTCCACTGGAATGAGTTCTGAAAGTTCCTTCATGTAACTCTGTCATAATCCTTTCTGCCTCGTTCTTGTCCACACATCACAGTAAGGTTGAATCATGGCTACGCTTATAAAGAATCCCATTGCTAATGAATAACTTCGCAGTGAACCTTCTCAAAAACTTCTTGTCATTAACAGATGCACCTTCGGGGTACTCTTGAGCCTCAAGATACCTTTTTATCTCGTGAAACCAGGGTTTATCTGCTACCTCTTTAGTCTCAATATCATAGTAATGTGCGGGCTCGTCCAACCTCTCAATGGTAATCTGGGTAGCTTCATTGTCCCATCTGACCTTGAACATAGAAGACATGGTAGCTAACGTGTCCGCTAACTGATTCTCCTCTTTTGGGAAGTGTTCAAAGGTTATCTCCTCAAAGTGTGGGAGCAACGTTAGTACATATTATTTGTAAGGAATAAGATTTGGGTGCTTCATATCCCACTCTCCTTTGATCTGACTGATCACTAGAGTGGAATATCCGAATACACTCAAGAACTTAATCCTCAAGTCAATAGCTGCTCGAAGACCCATGATACATGCTTCATACTCCGCCATATTATTGGTGCAGTTGAAACATAATCGGGCGGTGAACGGAGTATAAAATCCCTCAGGAGATATGATCACTGCGCCAATACCATTACCCAATGCATTTGAGGCTCCGTCAAAATACATAGACCATCGGGATCCCTCCTCGGGTCCTTTATCCGGTCCAGGTTCTTCACAGTCGGTCACCAACATGATGTTCTCACCTGGGAACTCAAAATTCATGGATTGGTAATCATCCACGACCTGACGCGCCAAATGATCTGCCAACACACTCCCCTTCATTGCTTTTTGGGTTGTGTATTGGATGTCATACTCAATTAAGATCATCTGCCATCTTGTTATTCTTCCGGACAAGGCAGGCTTCTCGAAGATATACTTGATTGGGTCCATCTTTGATATCAATAAGGTGGTGTGAGTCAGCATATACTGTCTCAGCCGGCGAGCAACCCATGCCAAAGTGCATCAAGTTTTCTCGAGCAGTGTGTATCGGGTCTCACAGTCGGTAAACTTTTTGCTAAGTTAGTAAATAGCGTGCTCTTTTCAGCCAGACTCGTCATGCTGCCCCAACACGCACCCCATTGAATTATTCAACACTGTCAAGTATAAGATCAAAGGTCTTCCTTCAACTGGAGGCATCATAATAGGTGGCTCTTGGAGGTATTCCTTGATCCTTTCGAAAGCGGTCTGACATTCATCATTCCATTTTACTACTTGATCTTTCTTCAGCAGCTTGAAGATCGACTCACAAGTAGCAGTCAGATGTGAGATGAATTGGGCATTGTAATTCAGACGTCCCAAAAAGCCTCTAACTTCCTTTTCCGTTCGGGGAGCTAGCATCTCCCGTATAGCCTTCACCTTTGCAGGATCCACTTGAATATCTTTATCACTAACGAAGAAACCCAGCAGCTTACTAGACCTCACCCCGAAGGTGCACTTGTTCGGGTTTAACCTCAGCTTGTACATCTTCAACCTGTCGAACAGTTTTTGGAGATGGTCAAGGTGTTCTTCTTCAGTCTGGGAGCTTGCAATCATATCATCAATGTAAACCTCAATCTCATGGTGAATCATGTCGTGGAACAAAGCGACCATGGCGCGCTGATAAGTTGCCCCAGCATTCTTCAACCCGAAAGGCATTACCTTGTAATAGAAAGTGCCCCACTGTGTAACGAAGATTGTCTTCTCCATGTCCTCGGGAGCCATCTTAATATGATTGTAACCAGAAAAACCATCCATAAAGGAGAAGACCTTAAGATGTGTGGTGTTGTTGACCAAAACATCGATGTGAGGCATTGGGAAATCGTCTTTGGGGCTCGCCCTGTTCATATCTCTATAGTCCACACACATCCGTACCTTACCATCTTTCTTGGGTACTGGAAAAACGTTGGCAACCCACTGTGGGTAAGAAGTGATAGCTAGAAATCCAGCGTCAAACTGTTTCAGGACCTCAGCTTTGATTTTCTCAGACATCTCAGGATGCATACGGCGAACCTTCTGCTTTACCGGAGGACAGTCTTCTTTAGTTGGCAGGCGATGAAACATAATGTCAGTGTCTAAACTAGGCATATCTTCATAAGACCAAGCGAAGATCTCAACATCATCGCGTAGCATTTGTATCAACCGTTGTTTGACACTAGGTTCCAGATTTGCACCTATCTTGACCTCTTTCTTGTCTTCCTCTGTACCAAATTCACTGATTCCACTGGCTCTTCATGCGGCTGTATGGCCCTCTCTTCCTGTAGTAACAGTCTAGCAAGTTCCCCAGGAACTTCACAATCATCCTCACCTTCGTCCTCGGCTTGGTTGATCGTATTTTCGAAGTCATAACTGGAAGTAGCAGAGTTGTTATCAATGGGATCCAGAGTGGATGTAGATCTGCATTATGATACGTGAGTGTGTGTAAGACAATAGTTGTTTTATAAAGTGAGAGATAGAAAGGAAAAACAAGGAGCGAAAAATTTGTAATGCAAGAAAATGTCTAATGCTTTATTGATGATATATGAAAATGAAAAATAGTAAGCCCTCACAAACAAAGCCAAAGTGCCTCGGGAAAGGCACCGGGCCGCAAAGTTTCAAACTGTCTGTTACAAATCTCAAAACAAAAGTCAATTACTATGTAATAAAAGAAACGGGAACGAAGTCCTTCACCGTCCAGTTGTTCAATCCACTGTTGGCAGTCGGGTAGATCTAGATGTCGATATCTGACTCTTCTTCATCATCTTCGATTGCATTCACTCCTTGATTACTGATATGCAGAGGAGGTCTTCCAATCCGGGCGCGCCGAACAGCCCTTTGAGCCTCTGCAGTAAAGCCCAAACAAAACTTGTCAGTTTTGTGTGCGAAGTTAGGGAGCTGACCCCAATTTGCAAACCCACCTTTTTCAATTACAGCCCTGGCATCTTTAAGGGAAGCCATCTTCATCAGAGGTTTTTCAGCAGCAACTTCAGTCGACGCCAAAGTTTGGGGGACCTCTTCAAAGTTCTGACATGGGGTTTCGATGAACTCCCCATCCATATCCACATAGAGAAAGGAATTAAGATGACTCACCATGTACTCCTCATCACCTTGTACCGTAACAATCTTCCCCTTTACTGGATATTTCAACATTTGATGGAGCGTAGAAGTCACTGCCCCATCCTTATGAATCCAAGGGCGACCCAGCAAGAAAGAATATGATGGTCTGATATCCATAACATAGAACGTAGATGCAAAAGTCTGAGAGCCAACCTTAACAGGGACGTCCACTTCCCCGTACACCATCCTTTTTTACCCGTCAAAAGCCCTAACCACAATATTGCTCGGTGTTGTACCCCAAAATTTGCCCTCTCCTGTCTCGAGGATTCTTAGAATTACTTCAGTCAAGTTTCAAGCCTCAGACCATATTTTCTAAGAAGAATCATTCAAATTATCAAAAGGGGGAAAAATGAGCAAACTTGGAGTTTCTGCTGGAAAAGTCAACCGGACGCTAAAAAGTCAAACTTTGACTTTTTGATCAAATTTGAGTCCCAAAAATCACATTATGTCAAAGCATCCAAAAATGAAGTTTGATAATCAAAAATCAAAAGAATCAAAAATCCAACTTGGCAAGACTTTGAAAGTTTTCTAAGTATTTTTTATACTTGGTTAATTTCATTTACTTCATGACATTTTTTTACTACAAATCCAAAAAATTCAAAATGATGCAAGTAATTCAAGTTATTACAAAGTGATATTTTTGCAAAATTACAAATTCTAAAACTATCTTGATTAAAACCTTGTCACAATATTTTTGCCTTTGACATAATGTGCACAAGACCAAATTTGCGACATGCTACAAACTATGCTGTCCAAAATTGAAGAAAATATGATATATCACATTGCCACAACACCCTATGCTGCCCTGCAAGAAAGCTTGTGCCATGCTACACCCTAAGTATGCATGCTTCCCAATACAGTCCAAAACTGCTCTATGCAGTCTGCCCAAGCCTGCACCATAACAGCCCCAAAATTGCACCAAAATAGCAAAGGAAAATTGTGTGCAGAAAGTATCAAAGAAGTAGGCAAAAACAATTCAAAATGACTTATTTCCCCCCCCCCCCCCTAAACCATAGTCAAGGGGTCTACAAAAAGAGGGTTGTCTCATAAGACAAGGAGGTTAGATTTTGAAGAGAGGTTAAAAATTTTCTAGAGAGAAGATAGAGAGTTTTGTTGAGCAGAAAAACAATATTTTGTGCAACTTTGACTCATTTTTCAAAACCAAAAATGCTCTTGTTCAAAACAGAAATCCAACCCATTGCTCCACCATACAAACTCTTCCTCAAAGACTGTCCAAACATAACCCAAAAAAAACAGTCCTTGTAGTTCTGTTCATCCCTATCCTCAAAACACCAAAAACATTACAGTACAGTCCAGCTTAGTTTTAACAGTCCGAAGTAGCTTTCTGGAGATTCATTGAGGTCCTCATCACATTTGGAAAAACATTCAGATTTAAAACAGACAGTGCGGTCCAGAGGTAAGTCTTCTTGACTTGATATCTCTTCATACATCATTAATGATTTGTTTATTTTGAAAACAAGATGTAGTACTTTAATAACTTTTTTGAACTAGTCATCTGCACCTTGTTTAGGCTTATTCAATCATTTTTTGTTCATGTTTATCCATCATATGCCATAAGCTAACCTGTACATTCAGTAAAATAATGTTTAAGGCAGGAAAATGCAGCATGTATCGACACATATCATCATGTATCGACCCATCAAAAACAGGGTATGAGTCGACACATAATCCTCATGCGCCGACCCATACTGAGTTCAGGTCACAAAATAGAAGCTGGAAGAGCTTATGAGTCGATACATACGCGTTTCGCGTCGACACAAGAAGGGTGCATGAGTCGACACATCCCATTATGTGTCGACTCATACTGAGCTATTTTGTTTTGCAGGAGCAGGGAAAAGCTATGTGTCGATGCATAGCAGCATGGGTCGACACATAGTGGTTCAAAATGAATTTCTTCCTATATTTTGCACTGTTTTTACATTACCTTTGTTGTTGTTCGATATGGTTGTAATATTTTAGTTTCTACTTCATCCCCATTATTAATTTGTACCCCCATCCCCCTAAAATGATGTAATAGCTTAGATTTTACTTTCCGCATTTTACTTGCTTTTCATGTATTGCTAGTAAATAGGATGCATGGCAAGATAAAATCAACAAATAGACGACTTTCCAATACAAAATAAAATGTATGCAAACTAACACACTTGCACACTAACACCTCTAGGGAAATCTCACTTTGTCGCCTTTCAGAAAATAGTCATGTCCCTCGAATATGAAGCGTTTTTTAGCAAAGACCCTTCGATAAAAAGATCGTAGTCCCTCGATGACCCTCGATGTTGCCTTCGGTAAACGATCTAGTCCTAAAACGACATTGCTGAAACGTCTCATAAGTTGCCTTCTATGACTATACAAACGTCCCACACCCGTCCCTTAACATCCAACGTTGGGGCTTCTTACCAAAACAATGGTAAGATAGCAACATCTAAAGGAGGAGGAAAAGCACATCTAAGACCTTTTGAGTAGGTAGGTTCGCTCTCAGTTACTCGCTTGCTCACAACAAAAACATTTTATACACCAACACTCTCATTTTAAAACACTTTTGAAAACAACACTTTGTACACGTTCTTATAGAAATGCGAGCCATTACAAAGAAAACCATTTTCAAAATACTTTCAAAAATACATCTCACAAACACTTTCTTGAAAACATTTTTGAAACAAACACTTTGTACGCATTCTTATAGAAACGAGAATCATTACAAAGTCACATTTTCAAAATACTTTCAAAACCCACACCAGAAACACATTCAAACAAAAGCAAGTGATCTAGCGAGTAACTAAGAGCCCATGGAAAACCATGGATGAAAAGGGTGCTAATACCTTCCCTTTTCATAATATACCCCCTGAACTCAAGAAAATATCTCTAAAGGTCTTTCATGTGCTTTTTCACCTTTCCTTTTTGGATAAAAGAAAAGTCGGTAGTGACTCTTGCTAAACCGCAACATTTGCGAATACAAAACGCAGAACCTCAAGTCAATTCTCCCACCGTATCACAGAACTGGCGACTCTGCTGGGGAATCTCTCCTAAAAAGTGGGGTTAACTTAGGGTTAGATCACATTTACTTTCTTAAATTATTTGATTTGTATGCTTTACATTTTGGTTCTCTGTTTGGGCTTGCTTTGATCCTCTACCCGGATCTGGGGCACCTTTTTAGGTAAGTAGTAATAGATTATGGAAACTGTATGGCGTAGACCGATATGGTTGAAACAATGGCTACGTTAGTGTGACGCATTTGTTGGTACCGGTAACCCTTGAGTCGAATCAAGGAGAGTAAGGGGCTGATGAGTGGCATCATAAAGCATTAACTGACTTTAGAACCCTAATTGAAAAAACTTGGCCATTAGGACGTAGTGAGATAACCGGTTTCGGTGTAGAGCTGAAAATTGGTTGATACTCGATGTTGCACTCATTGAGACCAGACTTTTGGGATATCTCGGCCGCAAGAAAAGATTGATTGAGCTGAGAAAATGCCTAAAAGAAACGTCAGTGATATTGAGATCCCTTAGAACCCGGTTACTATTAACTAGGACAGGTTGAGCCAGCTAAAACTTCAAGAGGGTACTTACCTACAAACTCCACGCAAGCCTAAACCTAAGAACTTGTCTACTTTGTGTGAATATGATTATTTGTATATACACTTGCTTACCTCGCATATTTGTACATAACATCATAACATCATACCATCGCATTTTCAATAACATTGAACCATAGCATTTCAAGGATCTCGAGGGTCTTTGATGCAGGGTCGCGTTGAACCAGACGTCTACCAAAAGGGCAAGAGAATTTATTTTCTTCTAGCCAAACACCGTCAAAGATCAAGTACAACAACTTGAGTCAAGCGCTATGACCCACTTGACATGGTGAGCTTAATTCTCGTGTAAAGACATCCACCGATACAAAGTTCTCCAACCAAAGTTGTAAGTGACTACTAACATTTACCCTGCGAGATCCTTGAAAACATGCATATCATGCATCATATCATGACAGGTTTCTCCCACACAGGTCTCCTTATCTTCCTACTTTTTATTTCAGTAGAGATGGCTCTAGAGCGGACTATCAAGGACATTCAGGCTCAAAACGCTCAACTTCAAGACTTATTCTTGAACGTATCCAAGGGGCAAGAAGAGGTGAAGGCTCTCCTCACAATGGGCATGGTCATGGGGAATCCAGAGGGAACCAGAGATGACCAATTGGAGCAGCTACAAACTGAGATAACCATAATGAAGGTCCAAATGATGGGACAACTGGTGGGCCAGATGGCTCTTATCCAAAACTTGGCTCAAGGACAAGAAGAGTTGAAAGTTCTTGTCAACCAACTTCATCGAGACGGTTGCAATCGTATGGGGAAAACAACCAGAATTGGAAATCAAGTCACTGCTCAGCGTCCCATGAGACAAGAAGACGAAAGACCTTCCCATTTTGCGGCCACATCACGAGCCCAACAATGACTTCATCAACATCAACCGGAAAATCAGCAAAGGTAAAGCAAGCCCAAAAGACAGTTTACCAACATCAACATACCACTGTCTCAAGCTTTGCAACACATGATGAGGATGAATTTGATTACACCAATAAGACCTTATCCAAATCCCAAAACTTTTTCTCCCAGCTACAATCCTGATGCCAGGTGTGCCTATCATTCTGATAGTCCTGGACATGATACAAATGATTGTTGGGCGTTGAAGTACAAGATTCAAAACCTGATCGACGAAGGAATGCTGGAGTTCACACAAGATGGCCATACTGAATTCTTCTGCTAAAGGCTTACCACCTAAAGTGACAAGTTCAAACAAAGAGGCTTTTGTTTCATTTGAATTTTCAGGTTGTAATTTCTTTTGTTATTCAAACAATTATCTATTAATGTCAAACTCTGTTTCATTAATGCATTGCATATATTTGTCTTGATTTGATCCACTCATTTTCATTACATTTAAACTATGCTTTTTTTTACTCTCTTTATGACATTCAACTCTTGCTAAAAGTTACAAGCCTTTAGAGGGAGGATGATGAAAACAATGCCATAATCTCATACAGTATGCCTTTGAACAGACCTTGTTGACAATGTACATGCATTTTTTTCAAATACTAAACACTGGAGTTATAAGGAAGATAATCCCTAGTCAACCCCTTTGAGCCAAAGAAGTAGAAGTTTTATGTTTTAAACATAAATTGAAACCTTTAAACAAAAACCTGGGGCAGGGTAGTCTCTTAGTTAATTCAAACGCGCCGCAAACTCTCATCTCGTAATACAACGAATGACATTAAAAAACATTCCTCTGGAATCAAAAGACGGTGATGGTTCCCTATCACATAGGAAGTCATTATCTCTCAAAAGGAAAAACCCACTAAGTCAAAACCTACGAGGAGACTTAAGAAAAAACTGGGGCATCCCGCTGACTGTAAACTCAAAACCAGAACAGTCAGGCAAAAATCAGGGATAACAAATCAAAAAGAGGTCACTAAAAATCCTCAACAACACGAAAAGTGTTGCAAGAAATGACTGATGTACGATAAACTTAACTTGTCTGAACCATCACCAAAACGTCATTCCAGACTCAATTGGAATTCGAACGCATAATTAACTGAGCTTAGGACCGAAGAACGTCATGAAGAATGGGTGGGTACAAATACACTTTGAGCCTTCATCCTTTGTTTCTTAAACCGTGAACCAAGCCACATTACAACCCTTCAAAAGTCCTAATTGAAGCATGGGTTAGTTCAAAAGAATACTGTTACAAAAGGTATCCTGACTCCTGTAAGGCTTTACTCAAAATCCAAAGTTGAATTACAAACTTCTTTACTTGCTGAAAACGCATTTTTCAAAACTTCAAGACAAACATAAACTTTGCATTACTTGAATATCACTGTTTGCATATGGCTATTTGTTTGACAACAGAGAAATTCACACAATGAATATCCAGTGAACGAAAGCTCTCTCAGTGGACAAAATCAATTCAAGAAGGATGACACTTCCATTGACAAATCTCCTATCAACAGGGGGACATGACATGTCACTATCCAGCACACCTGGGGCAGTCCAGTCAAGATTCCAAGAAATCTCTCAAGAATTGCAGAGTAACCAGGGGCAAGTCTCCATCTCCGTCACTTGGGGCATTGAACGTCAATCCCGACAAAGGGTTATGTACAATCAAACATTTCCATACAGTGTCACAAACACTTGCTACTATGGGCAATGACAAATTCCCCCAAAATCCTTCTCATAGGATGATTCCCCAGCAAAAGTTTAATCTCTGAAAACCTTTCCCCAGCTGAGACAACCTCAAGAGTCCTCGAGGACTTTCCCCAACGTAATCGTCACCTCTTTAACAGACCGCCAACAGGGTTTATTTCCCCAACAAACGACAGGATTCCCCAGCTTGAGTTTGCCTCTCCGACTATTACAACTCAAAGGACCACAACTCCTCTTCCCCAGTAGACTACTCTACAATCCCCAACAAGTTACTGTGAAACCTGGACCCCGCCAGATATCAGTTCAACTTCGACTCCCCAGTAGAGCAACGGACGACTAAGACTCTTGAACTCTTTTCCCCAAGCAGGAATCAACACTCTCCACAGAGTTTTCAACTTTCCCCAACGGAGTTCTCCTCAACCAAACATGGATCCTCAGTGGAAACATTCCAAGCAAAGTTTGAAGACATACCTACTCTTCAACAGCAATCCAGGATTTAATAACTCCCCAAAACTTGTCAAGGATTTATTCTCCAAGACAAAATTACATTTCAACAACATTCATAGCATATGCATACAAAATACATATAACATAAATCTCATTTATTTTGAGAACATCATTACGCAATGCATACATCATGACATTGTATACAACTAACTCTTTACCTTTTTAGGAAAGATCGATCGACAAATAGAGGTAGTAATCATCCAAGATTCCTTCATCATCCTACTGAGGTAGTAATCGTCCAAGATTCCTTCATCATTCTGCTGAGATACAGTTCAGATATGCACCAGATATGGATGTCATCCTGATACTCATTCAAAGACAACTTTCAGATGCAGTTCAGATACGCTCCAATTACGGATGCCACCCTGATACTCATTCAAAGACAGCTTTCAGATACAGTTCAGATACGCACCAGATACGGATGCCATCCTGATACTCATTCAGATCCAGCTTTCAGATACAGTTTAGATACGCACTAGATACGGATGCCATCCTGATACTCATTCAAAGATAGCTTTCAGATACAATTCAGATACACACCAGATACGGATGCCATCCTGATACTCATTCAAAGACAGCTTTCAGATACAGTTCAGATATGCACCAGATACGGATGCCATCCTGATACTCATTCAGATTCAGCTTTCAGATACAGCTCAGATACGCTCCAGATACGGATGCCACCTTGATACTCAGTCAAAGACAGCTTTCAGATACAGTTCAGATACGCACCAGATACGGATGCCATCCTGATTCTCATTCAAAGACAGCTTTCAGATATAGTTTAGATACGCTCCAATTACGGATGCCACCCTGATACTAATTCAAAGATAGCTTTCAGATAAAGTTCAGATACACACCATATACGGATGCCATCCTGATACTCATTTAAAGACAGCTTTCAGATACAATTCAGATACGCACCAGATACAGATGCCATCCTGATACTCATTCAAAGAAACCTTTCAGATACAGTTCAGATACGCACCAGATATGGATGCCATCCTAATACTCATTCAGATTCAGCTTTCAGATACAGTTCAGATAAGCAACAGATACGGATGCCATCCTGATACTCATTCAAAGAAAGCTTTCAAATACAGTTCAGATACGCACCAGATACGGATGCCATCCTAATACTCATTCAAAGACAGCTTTCAGATACAGTTCAGATACGCACCAGATACGGATGCCATCCTGATACTCATTTAGATTCAGCTTTCAGATACAGTTCAGATACGCACCAGATACGAATGCCATCATGATACTCATTCAAAGACAACTTTCAGATACACTTCAGATATGCACCAGATACGGATGCCATCCTGATACTCATTCAAATACAACTTTCAGATACAGTTCAGATATGCTCCAGATACGGATGCCATCCTAATACTCATTCAGATCCAGCTTTTAGATACAGTTCATATACGCTCCTGACGCGGATGCCATTCTGATACTCATTCTTTCAGCTTACAAATTACATTGCCAGCAATCACTTTTAGATGGCATCTTTAAGCCCATCTCCAACAACTTTCTATCATCTCTCCAAATGGCATCTCTAAGCCCATTCCCCCAACCATCACATCACCGAGTGCAAATTTCTGGGCACTCTAGTGTCCAATCAACTTCCACCTTCGAGTCACGATTGGCAAAACATGCCAATCTAAATTTTCAGGTTTAAGAAGATTGAATAGGGGTAGTTGTTGTACCCCAAAATTTTCCCTCTCCTGTCTCGAGGATTCTTAGAATTACTTCAGTCAAGTTTCAAGCCTCAGACCACATTTTCTAAGAAGAATCATTCAAATTATCAAAAGGGGGCAAAATTAGCAAAATTGGAGTTTCTGCTTAAAAAGTCAATCGGGCACTAAAAAGTCAAACTTTGACTTTTTGATCAAATTTGAGTCCCAAAAATCACATTATGTCAAAGCATCCAAAAATGAAGTTTGATCATCAAAAATCAAAAGAATCAAAAATCCAACTTGGCAAGACTTTGAAATTTTTCTAAGTATTTTTTATACTTGGTTAATTTCATTTACTTCATGACATTTTTTTACTACAAATCCGAAAAATTCAAAATGATGCAAGTAATTCAAGTTATTACAAAGTGACATTTTTTCAAAATTACAAATTCTAAAACTATGTCTTGATTAAAACCTTGTCACAATATTTTTGCCTTTGACCTAATATGCACAAGACCAAATTTGTGACATGCTACAAACTATGTTGTCCAAAATTGAAGAAAATATGATATATCACATTGCCACAACACCCTATGCTGCCCTGCAAGAAAGCTTGTGCCATGCTACATCCTAAGTATGCATGCTTCCCAATACAGTCCAAAACTGCTCTATGCAGTCTGCCCAAGCTTGCACCACAACAGCCCCAAAATTGCACCAAAATGGCAAAGGAAAATTGTGTGTAGAAAGTATCAAAGCATTAGGCAAAAATAATTCAAAATGGCTTATTTGTTTTCCCCCCTAAACCACAGTCTAGGGGTCTACAAAAAGAGGACTGTCTCATAAGGCAAGGAGGTTAGATTTTGAAGAGAGGTTAAAAATTTTCTAGAGAGAAGATAGAGAGTTTTATTGAGCAGAAAAACAATATTCTGTGCAACTTTGACTCATTTTTAAAAACCAAAACTGCTCTTGTTCAAAACAGAAACCCAACCCATTGCTCCACCATACAAAATCTTCCTCAAAGACTGTCCAAACAAAACAAAAAAAAAACAGTCCTTGTAGTGATGTTCATCCCTATCCTCAAAACACCAAAAACATTACAGTACAGTCCATCATATTTTCAATAGTCCGGAGTAGCTTTCTGGAGATTCATTGAGGTCCTCATCACATTTGGAAAAACATTCAGATTTAAAACAGACAGTGCAGTCCAGAGGTAAGTCTTCTTGACTTGATATCTATTCATACATCATTAATGATTTGTTTATTTTGAAAACAAGATGTAGTACTTTAATATCTTTTTTGAACTAGTCATCTGCACCTTGTTTAGGCTTATTCAATCATTTGTTGTTCATGTTTATCCATCATATGCCATAAGCTAACTTGTACATTCAATAAAATAATGTTTAAGGAAGGAAAATGCAGCATGTATCGACACATATCATTATGTATCGACCCATCCTAGTGAAAAAAACAGGGTATGAGTCGACACATAATCCTCATGCGTCAACCCATACTGAGTTCAGGTCACAAAAAAGAAGCTGGAAGAGCTTATGTATCGATACATACGTGTTTCGCGTCGACAAAAGAAGGGTGCATGAGTCAACATATCCCATTATGTGTCGACTCATACTGAGCTATTTTGTTTTGTAGGAGCAGGGGAAAGCTGTGTCGATGCATAGCCGCATGGGTCGACACATAGTGGTTCAAAATGCATTTCTTCCTATATTTTGCACTGTTTTTACATTGCCTTTGTTGTTGTTTGATATGGTTGTAATATTTTAGTTTCTACTTCATCCCCATTATTAATTTGTACCCCATCCCCCTAAAATGATGTAATAGCTTAGATTTTACTTTCCGCATTTTACTTGCTTTTCATGTATTGCTAGTAAATAGGATGCATGGCAAGATAAAATCAACAAATAGACGACTTTCTAATACAAAATAAAACGTATTCAAACTAACACACTTGCACACTAACACCTCTAGGGAAATCTCACTTTGTCACCTTTCAGAAAATAGTCATGTCCCTCGAATATGAAGCGTTTTTAGCAAATACCCTTCGATAAAAAGATCGTAGTCCCTCGATGACCCTCGATGTTGACTTCGGTAAACGATCTAGTCCTAAAACAACATTTCTGAAATGTCTCATAAGTTGCCTTCTATGACTGTACAAACGTCCCACACCCGTCCCTTCACATCCAACGATAGGGCTTCTTACCAAAACAATGGTAAGATAGCAACATCTAAAGGAGGAGGAAAAGCACATCTAAAACCTTTTGAGTAGGTAGGTTCGCTCTCAGTTACTCGCTTTCTCACAACAAAAACATTTTATACACCAACACTCTCATTTTGAAACACTTTTGAAAACAACACTTTGTACGTGTTCTTATAGAAACGAGAGCCATTACAAAGAAAACCATTTTCAAAATACTTTCAAAAACACATCTCACAAACACTTTCTTGAAAACATTTTTGAAACAAACACTTTGTACGCATTCTTAAAGAAATGATAATCATTACAAAGTCACATTTTCAAAATACTTTCAAAACCCACACCACAAACACATTCAAACAAAAGCAAGTGATCTAGCGAGTAACTAAGAGCCCATGGAAAACCATGGATGAAAAGGATGCTAATACCTTCCCTTTTCATAATCTACCCCCCGAACTCAAGAAAACATCTCTAAAGGTCTTTCCTGTGCTTTTTCACCTTTCCTTTTTGGATAAAAGAAAAGTCGATGGCGACTCTTACTAAACCGCAACATTTGCAAATACAAAATGCAAAACCTCAAGTCAGTTCTCCCACCATATCACACTCGGCTTCAGAACCAAACCTTCACTGTCTAGACGGTCTAATGCTTTCTTTGGCAAAACATTCAATGAGGACCCAGTATCTACCAGTACATGGGCCAAAGTAGTGCCCCTACACTCGATAGAGACGTGCGGAGCATCATTGTGATTTCTTCCTTTAGCAGTCAGATCTGTGTTTGAGAAACCCAACCCGTTGTCGGCAGTCAAACTAGCTACACAGTCTTTGAATTGATCAGCAGAAGTTTCCTGCGGCACATGTGCAGTTTTGAGGAAAGCAATTAAAGCCTTTGCATGGGCTTCGGAAAATAATAACAAGGATAACAAGGAGATTTTTGACGGGGTCTGCCCCAGCTGCTCAACTATGTTGTAGTCGCTCTTCTTGATAATTTTCAGAATTTCCTCTATCTCCTACTTAGAGGTTTCTACAATGATCTTCTTAGGCGTCTTCGTCCGGGCAGGCTCACCTGTGATTTCTTTTCCCCGAGTGCAAGATGGATCGGCAACAGGGGTGATAAATGGGATAAGAACTGGGAAAATAGCTGATGTACTAGCAGATGGAATAACAACAGGTTTGTGAACAATCGGAGGGGAAATCTCAGGAGAGAAGAGCCTTCCACTTCTGGTGACCTTGCTAGCCCCGACAATATTGCTGATATCAGCATCAGCTTCTTGAATCTTCAAGTCTTGCTTAACTCCATGGTAATACACATCGGCACCATAATGCCAAGGGGCAGCTTTATCCGAAGTGTATGCGATAGGACCAGGGACAGTAATGATTAACGGAGCGATTCTTGGAACGTGTGTAATCCTAACAGGCTTTCTCGAGGAAGCCTTGGAAGGATTGGCGGAAATGGTTATAATGGAAACATCTTGAATTAGAACCAACAGAATCATAGTCTTCTCGATCAGGATCTCTCTATCATCCATCAGGCGTTGAACACCTGATTTCTATAAGTGGCAACCAGCAGGCAGAATTGAACACATGTGGTAACTTTCGCCATAGCCCGGAAATAAACCGGCCAACAATAGATTCTTCTTAACTGTCATCAAAGGAGTAGAAATGTCTTCCACAGAGTTCACAAATAAATCATCGTCCACATCATTTACTCCATGACCATGTTTAGGCATAAGAGCAGTTATGACGTTGGGTTTCTCCGGAGCGTCAAACTCAATCTCTTTAGCTTCGATCAAATCTTTCACTTTATTCTTCAAGGCCCAACAGTTGTTTGTATCATGACCTGGGCTATCGGAGTGATAGGCACAACGGGCGTTCGGGTTATATAGCGGAGATGTGGTGCTGGGATTCTTCGGGGCATCCCTCAGAGTTACCAGGTTGGTCTTCAATAATTATGGTAGAATTTGAAACAAGGTCATATTGAGCCGAGTGTACTGTCTCTGCGGTCTCTCCATTCTTTGTTGATTGTTGCATTATGGGGAAACGGTGGTTCTTGATATTACTACCGCATTTACTGCTTGACGGTGTTCAGGTCTACTTTGGCTCCTTGGGCCATAAACTGCACTAGCTTCTTTCTTACCGGTGAAAGGCTTCTTTTCTGCACTTGATGAAGTACCTTTCTGTATCTTACCACTTCGGATACCAGCTTCTACTCTCTCTCCAGTCAAGATTAACTCATTAAACCCAGATGACGAACTGCCGATCAAATGATTGAAAAATGGACCAGACAACGTCCCTAGAAACATGTCAACCAACTCCCTCTCAGACAAAGGGGGTTGGACTCTTCCAGCCAAGTCTCTCCACTTCTGAGCATAGTCCTTAAAACCTTCACTTGCACCCATAGACATACCCTGAAGCTGAGTACGAGTGGGACCAAGGTCGGCGTTATACTAATACTGCTTGTAGAAAGCAGCAGCAAGGTCCTCCCAGTTTTGGACATTAGCTTCTTCCAATTGATAAAACCATTCAAGCTGAGTCCCTGACAGACTATCTTGAAAGAAATGCACCCACAAATTTCTATGAGCAGTGTAAGGTTGAATTTTTATGACGTACGAGCGGAGATGGAGTTTTGGACAGGATACCCCATCGTACTTGGCAAAAACAGGTGCTTTGAACTTATGAGGGATCACCACTCCAGATGCCAGTCCCAAATCTATGAAATCCAAACCAGGGATCTTCTGAATCTTCATAGCACTCAGACGGTCTTCAAGTTGTTTGTACCTATCCTCAGCAGGAGGATACTGCTCATCATCAAAATCAGTATCATTATCAGAGACTACAGGACTAGGGCCCTTTTCTTCCTCTTGGTCCTCCCCTTCCTTGGATGAAAAGGATAGATCAACTTGCTGTTTCAACCTATCCCCAAACCTTTTGCCCATAATCAGAAGGACAACCTTCTTCTTCTTCTTCTTGTTCTTATCTTTCTCTTTCAAAATGAGAGCTTTAAAGCCAAGCTCAAGAACATCTCCTGGAATTGGGCATTTTGTGCCCAAAGATCTTTGATAGCTTGATCAGAAGACATTACTGCTGAAATAAACAGCGAAGGAGATGAGAAACCTGTAATGGTACCTGTAATGGTGTGCATGATAATGGGATGCGTATGTAATGATTTCAAAGACTTCGGGAGATTTAAATTTGCAAACCAAGAAATAAATAAACTTAATTAGATTAAACTTGTAATAATGTTTAATAATGCCTTTGAGGCGTTACAAAAGAAATAAATGGAAAACAAATCTAAACGGGAAAAAGCAAAAATCAGAAATCCCATGGACGCTTCCCCTTGGTGATGACGTAGTCATTGATCGTTCTTTCATTCTCAAGTTTCCTAGTGAGCTTCAAGATCTTCCTTTCTTGCTCATGGTACTTTTCCCGGTAGGTATCCCTCTCTTCTTTTAGCTGAATCCAGGATCTCTTCAATGCCCCAAGATCAGTGGGCATGTAGGGATAAAGAATTGTATAAGGAATTCCCTCTTCATTGGTAGGTTCCACAATCATTGGCAACACAGATTCATCAGGAATCCCAAGCTTCTGGGCTCGAGCTCGGACCCATTGGAGGTAAGGCTGCATAGGGAGAGAAGTCCTTGGTCCTAACTCTTGAGGGTCATACCTGTTCACCATGCCCCAAGCTCGTATAAACCTTCGGCAATGCTCGTCAACGTCCTCCTTGTAGCCAAATACAATGTCTGTAAGGAGTAGCTCATGGGGACCGTCTCTCCGAGCATGACCAAATTGTCGCAAAGCCAAGCAAGGACTGTAGGTTATTCCCCCTCTTATTCCAAGCAATGGGACATTAGGGTATACCCCGCAACGATCAATGACAGTAGTGCTTTCCATAACCCTAGAACTCCAAAGAATGTCTGTATGGGCCAGTGACATTATCCTGTGAGACCATCCCAAACCTTCTTTATTCTTCAATACGGACTTGGGGAGGTGTGAAATAAACATCCTCTCCAGCAAAGGAATACAACACATAAGAGTCCCTCTTCTACGCACAATACGAGTATAGAGGGCATGCAAGATATCACCCAGAAGAATAGGTACAGGATTGCGAGATAGGAAGATTTTAACCGTATTCACATCTATGAAGGAATCTGGATTCGGGAAGAGAACCAAACCGTAGATAAGGAGAGACAAGATGTCTTCAAAAGCCTAAAAGTCCAAGTTATCCCAGAATAGTTGAGCTTGATCTATCAGAAACTTGGTTAAGAAACCTTCAACCCCGCTTCATGTTTCCCAATTAGATACTACATCAGCCCGTTTCAAATGTAGAGTTGAAGCAATGTCTTCTGGTCTAGGAGCCTCTTCCAAACCTGTGAAGGGCATCTGCTGAAGGATGGATATTCCCAATAAGTGAGAAAACTCTTCCATAGTGGGAACTAGTTGATAATCCAGGAAAGTGAAGCAATGATGCACCGGATCGAAGAACTGGAAAAGCACACTCATCATCTGCTCATCCAACTTTGAGGTAACCAAGCTAAGAAGTTGACCATGTCTCCTAATGAATGAATAAGTATCAGGAACTCTTGAGACTAACTCTTTGAGTTGAGCAGGTATTTGCACAAAGTTAACTCGGATGGTGTTTCTGCGCACGGAAGCCATAATCTTCAAAACATAACAAAGATAAATCCCCTCGGTCTTTGAAATGGTTAGTATGATAAAGTATGCATGTTATGTTATGATGCATGATGTCATGATAAAACACACAACAGGTATAGCAGATAACAGACATGGTAAAGGAAAACAAGTCACACAAGAGCCCTTAAGTTTAAGGCTCGCATGGGGTCTAGGTACTACCCTCTTGAAGTTCAGTTGGTTTCAACCTGTCCTACTAGTAGTAACTAGGTTCTAGAGGTTCTCAATATCACTGGCCATCCTCCATCGGTCATGGTTTCATCTCACACAGTCTTTTCTTGCGACCGGAACTATCTCGAGAGTGTGGTCTCAATGAGTGTAGCATCGAGTATCAACCAGTTCTAAGCTTTATACCGAGGCCAGCTATCTCACTACTTCCTATGGCCAAGTTGGTCAATTATAGGTTCTAAGGTCAGTTGATGCTTAACGACACACATAGCAGTCCCGTATTCTCCTCGTTTCTCCACAAGGGATACTGGTACCAACCAATGTGCCACATCAATGTAGCTACTGCTTCAACAGTATCGATCTACGCCATACAGTTCCCTCACAGTTTATTGCTACTTACCTAAAAGGTGTTCCCTAGATCCAAGTTAGGATCTATAGTAACTCCCAATACAAACCCTCAAAAGTAAAGCAATCAACTCAAACAAGAGAAGCAATTTATGATGAACTAATCCTAAGGTATACCCCACTTAAAAATCCCCAGCAGAGTCGCCAGTTCTGTGATACGGTGGCAGAACCGGACTCTTTTGCAAAATGCTGGTTTGCGTTCTGCGTTTGTGTTTGCAAAATTTCGCGGTAAGCAAGAGTTGCCACTGACTTTTATTTTATCCAACTGGAAAGGAAAAAAGCACAGAAAAATTCCTTTTTCGATATTTTGAGTACGGGGGGTAGATTATAGAAAGGGAAGGTGTTATCACCCTTTCTATCCGTAGTTATCTACGGGTTCTTAGGTACTTGCTCATCATTTTAAAATTGCTTGTGAGTTTGTGTTTTGAAAAGTTTTTGTTTTACTTCGTTTTACCCCTTGCTTCTGTCTTCAAGAGTGTTACGAAGTTGTTTTGAAAACATTGTTTGAAAAAAAGTGTAAGTGTGAAAAGTTTGATTTTAAGCAAGTACCTACTAGCATCTACCTACTCAAAAAAGGATTGTTTCTATTCTTGTTTCCTTTAGACAGTGCTATCCTACTATTGAGAAATAGGAAGCACCATCGTTGGAGTTGTAAGGGTCAATTCGAAAGGGACGTACGATCACTAAAGCAATGTTAGGGCGTCTTAGTAATAACCCTAATGTCTTAAGATCATATTCAAGGCAACATTTCTGAGGCAACCTTTCAGAGGCAACATTTCCGAACGGGACATTTGATCTTTGTTTAGACAAAAGATCGACCACTAAAACACCCTAAACTTAATAAACGTTTACCGAAGGCAACCAAAGTGAGAGTATACCCTAGGAGTGCGCATGTGCGAGTGATTTGATTTCAGGTTATTATCTTTTCACATTTAGGTTTGCTAACCATTTTAAAATTAACATACATTCTTGTCATGTAATCCTATTGTCATACATCTAACAGTTAGTATTTGCGAAATTTAAAATGCGAGAAATAAAGCTACGCTATTACAAGGCTTCGGGGATGGGGATTAATTACATAGCCAAAAATCCATAAAACGATAAATAAAGGAAAATCCTAATTAAACTATTACATCCCATGAGAAGTTACATTAATAGCGTAAAAATATATAATCAACGCGCGGCGAGTTAAATACGAAGTGACTAGGGTTTTGACCCTTGACTGAACCTAATTGTAATTGATTAAAGTAAACATATTTTTTGTCATTTTTATTATTATTTAGGAAAGTAATGAAATAATTGAATTAAAAAAGAAAATCCTAAATTTTAATTGTGAAAGAAATTAGAATTGCCTTAAACTAAGTTAACCTAATTCATTAAAAAAACGCTTATCAAGAAAACAAGTCCTCTTTTTTGTGATTTTTTGTTGGTTATTAAAAAAAGGTAATTTTGGTGTTGATAAAAAAAACAGAATAACTAAAGAAAGATAAATTAAAGAAAAATAAGAAGTAACCCAAGGGCCTGCTGTCAGCGGCTCTGATCAGAGGATGGTGGTCTAGAGGATGGTGGTCCAGAGGATGGTAGTCCAAAGGATGATGGTCCATAGGATGGTGATACTGGGCCTGCTCCTGGCTGGTGGATCCAGCGGATTATGATCATCATAAGATGGGGTGCGTTGGATCTGGCTCAGACTGATGGATCCAGAGGATAATGCCCAGAGGATGCTTGATTCGGTCCTGGTTGATGGGTCCAGAAGACGGCCATAGGATACTTGACCTGGTCTTGGTTGATGAAACCAGAAGATGACCCTCAGAAGATGTAGGCGCTGGATCTGGTGAAAACAAAGGGGAAAAATGCCAAAAGGTCACTGTTGTACCCCAAAATTTGCCCTCCCATTTCCACAACATTTTCTCATCACAAGACCTTTGAAGATCAAGATCCAGTTAGGGTTCCCTCTGCTCAAGACTTCTCCTTGCACTGTGGACTCAAATTAGGGTTTGTGTTTGCCTAAGGATGTTTTGACCTAAAATGCCTAAGATGACTTTCATGCTTCATATTGGACTCCCAAGTTTACCTATACCAAGTTTCAAGTCTTGATTCCAAGTTTTGCCCAGTCAATTGGACAGTTGACCTAAAAATCAGCTGTATTGGGGAAAAAGTCAACTGTGGCCAATTGACAGTCAAACCTCATGAAATTTGATCCACATCAACATTATGAACTCACATGAACCATTTGATCAAGTTTGGACCACAATTCCACAAGAAATTTGATCAGATCACCAAAAGGGAAAAATGGTCATTTTTAGGGTTTTGACTGCACAAAGGCAATTTTTGACTGTTTGACCTAGCCAATGGCAAACCAAGCTCACATATAGCCTCAAGGACTCAATGAATTGGTCTTGACACATTCATCAAGCTCAAAAGATCCCAAGTACACAAGATTGATAGTTGAATTTCCCAGTCAATTGATCAATTTTGACTGTATACTGAAAAGTCAAACTTTGACTTTTTGGTCAAAATCAAGAGTCAAGATTCATTTTTCATCAAAAATTTCCAAATCATGAAACTTGTTCACCAAGAAATCACAAAATGAAAATTAGGGTTTGAAAATGGAATTTTTCATAACTTAGAATTTTTCTAAGTTATGAAAAACCCTAATTTTTTCCCAACTTTGCCCCATCTTTTCACCAAGATCCATTTGGATTCAAACAAAAGTCAAAACATGAAAGTTGTAGCTTGTTGCATAATCTACAACTTTGATTCACAAAGTTTTCTCATTTGAAGCTTGTATCTCAAGTTACAATTTTTTGAATAAGGGCACTAAACCATTTTTAACTTAGTGAAATTTTAACCTATTTTGACAAGGTTTTCTACCCCACTTCAAGGCCATTTTTCATACCCTTCCACTTGGAATTTCAATTTTCATTTCAAATATGGATTGTAGTACACATTCCAAGCTTTCCAAAATGTCCAAGAACTTCTCAAACAACCTCATGGTTAGAGAGAATCGAATTTCACAATATAGCAAAAAACCACTTTGTTCATGACCAAGTTCCATATCCATAACTTTGCAAATTTGAACTCAGCATAGTTTGTGCTACTTTACAGGTCCTTAAACCAAATTATACTCCTTAATTTAATGCTTGTTCATTGTGCCAAAGTGTTGTTCCATGAGTTCAAGCATTGTACACAAGATTGATCCATTTTTAGATAAAGTAAACTTTCCATTCTTGAAAAGGTTAGCTTTATGTCCAATTGAAAATCAAGAAGGTACAGGCAAAATCCTTTTGGCACAAGATTATGGACAAGTTGCTCTGATCAAGAGAAGATTATGCAGCACATTAGGAGGTCCCCTACTGACCTAAAACCTCAACTTGCTTTTGTTTGCTTCAAGTTCAAGAAAAGTCCATAACTTATGCCATATCTCATCTCAGCTTAGAAACACAAGAGAGAAGTTATCAAACACATTCCATAGAACATATCCAAGCTTCTACACGAGCCATTGACCTCCCAAACATCCTCAAACCAAAAAACACCATCAAACTGCAAAAACAGAGTTGTCTCTGCAGTTTGATTGCTAACTCCTATTTCCCTCAAGTTCTTGTGCAAAAACCAGTTCACACACATTCCCTAGTGCTTATGCAAGCTAACCATGTCCTGAAACCTGACCTGTAACACCTCCAAGCCACTTCACCATTTTTAATTTTTTGTTTTGCAGTTGGAGTTCACTAGCTCGATTCAGGGAGTTTCAAGACAAAGTAGGACTTGGAAAAGTATCCTTACACTTCAAGGAAGCTATACCAATCATCATTTTACTCTGAAACATCCTCCATTGCAAAGCACGATTCCAACTGAACAGGTACATTCATGGAGTTCTATCTCTCTTGTTAGGCATTGTTAGCTTTAGGTTTGTGAAGAAAATATGTCACAATCATAGCCCTGAACATGCTCATATGTTTAGATTTCATTTATATTTCGTGTGCTTAGAGAATTTTATGTCTGAACATGGTTAAAAAATTAGGTCAGGATTTGGGAGAGAAGAAATTCTCTCTCATTTCTGAGAGTTAGCTTGACTTCTTTATATGTCTAGAACCGTGGTTTCAAGCTCTACAGGTTTCATGTTGGAAGATTTGGCAAAAGATCAAGGAATGAGAAGTTAGAAAACGCGTGTTTTTGAACAAGGAAGTGTTCTGAGGTTGAAGATGAAGCTACATGGGCTGGGCCTGTGTGGTTTCTTCTTTTTTGCACCATATTTCCATTTTCTCACCCCCCTGAGCCCATTTGTTCATTTTTTAACATTTTTGACTTTTTCCTTTTTTGTTTGACTTGTTTATTTTTTTCCAGCACATTAAAATTTTAAAAATATTTTTTCCATCATTTTTTGTATTTATTGCATATTTATTTGTTTATTACCTTTGTTTATACATAAACATTATATATATACTATTATTAGAATAAATATATAAATAGTGTAAATACATTTTTATTATTTTTTTACCTTCTGAAAACATTTCACATAAAAAATACTTTTTTATTTATTTTATTAAAATATTAAATATATATATTATTTTGTATATAATGTATATTTAAGAAATTAATATATATATGGATATATGTTTATTAATATATTTAAGCTAAAATATAAAATACTTGAATTTTTTCATTTTTTTATTAATTTTTGATACAAAATACTTTTTTTCATAATATACTTCATTATTTTTATTTTTTGTACATAATAAATAAATGTTTGTATTAAATTAAACAATAATACATTTTTCCTAATAAAATTAGGGTTTTTGCCCTAAATTCAAAATACTCCAAAAAAATAATATAATTTTTATTTTCTTTTCTCTTTTACATAAATAATATTTTTTCATACATATACAAAACATTTCTTTTGCATCTTGCATTCTTATTTAATTTTTGTACATTATTTACATTGCAAATATTCAAAATGATGTAATAATTTAGATTTAAATTCTTGTCAATATCCCCATTTGAACATTTGTACCCCCCTTCCCATATTTGGTTTTGTAATAGCTTAGTAATTTTAATTTCGCACTTTATTGCTTTCTAATGATAACATGTTAGAATTAGGGTTTGTATGCGAAAAAAACGATAAAAAATAGTTTGACCTAATACAAGATAAACAAGCATGAGAATGGACACACAAATCACACTTGCACCCCCCTAGGGTATTCCACTTGTTGCCTTCAAATAAATGGGCCATATTGTATGTTGAACTTCTTTGGGCAAAGCAAACAATTTGAATGATCATAGTCCCTCGACAAAAACTTTTCAAAACAAACAAAAACAAATGATCAAGTCCCTTAAAGAAAATTGCCCAAAGACATTCAACGCCGTTGCAATTATGGTCTAAACGATGACCCGCGCCTGTCCCTTTCACATCCTAACATAAGGTTGTCCACCAAATTCAATGGTGGAACAAACTTGTTAAAAGGGTTAAAACATAGCAATAATCTTTTGAGAAATTTAGGAGTAGATAACCTCTTAGTTGCTTGAATCAAACTTGCAAAACAAAACACTTGCCTAATTTCAAAATCACACATCACTACACTTTCAAAACAACTCTCAAAAACAAATGAAAACTTTTTCAAAAGACATACATCTTTGTATACATCCCCACATGGATCATTACAAAGGTTGCCACCACATTGGCATCTTTTCAAAACATTTTCAAAACCCACACACTCAAGCACCATTTAAAACAATTGAAAACACAAGGCAAGTGATCTAAGCAAGTAACTAAGAGCCCATGGATAACCATGGATAGAAAGGGTGCTAACACCTTCCCTTTCTATAATCTATTCCCCGAACCCAAGAAAACATCTCAAAAGGTTTTTGCTGTGCTTTTTAACCTTTCCTTAGGATAAAATAAAAAGTCGGTGGCGACTCTTGCTAACCGCAACATTTGCGAATACAAACGCAAAACCTCAAGTCAGTTCTCCCACCGTATCACAGTCACGCCTGGGATCGAACCCAGAATCATGAACTTCTGACTTCCTTCTTCTGACCAACTGCGATGGGTGTTAGTTTATCAATACAACAGAAACAAATAAATAGATCAGAATTATAGGCTTCTAATCAGAATAAACTCGCCAGTATTTAAACCATCCAGTAAAGTTGTGACACGCCATCATCTTCTTCCCTGGATCCGTCGTTTAAAACTCTGAACCTTTACCTACAGACATGGCATTGTAGCTATAACCCTATGCATTTCAGAAATTGCATACAAACAATATAAATAAAATTCAAGATCATAGATCAACTAGGATTGACCCGCTGGTCATAATGGTCTCCTCCATTTGGGCCAATTGTTCCTGTATGAAAAATCCCTAAAACAAACCTAAACCCTAATCATGGCAAATCTCTGTATGGCTAACAAAAACGCAATTGAATATTATCATTAGCTTGCAAATGTTTCACTGAACAAGAATATATAAAGAATTCATGCTACAAATGCCAGAATAGTGATATTGAATTTCAAGAATGTAAGGATATCGTGAGGTGCTTACAGTGCGTGTCTGGGCACAAAAATGCTTGTTGATGATTGGGATAGACTCCTTGAATGTCCAGCAAGTGAATGGTGTGCTTGGAATTGCTTGAAAATGCTTGGAACTATGAAATTTGATTGCCACCTTGAGTTTTTGCAAGTTTTTCCTCAGCTTCTCACGCCTCTAATCCTTGTGCTTTTGGTCTGGATTTGTTCCATATGTACCCTTGAGTGAATTAGGTTTACCAATTTGCTCCAAATCTTTTTCAATTAAGGTGATTGAATCATGATTTGATTCTTATTCAAATCTTTCTAAATCAAGCAAAACTCAATCTTTTTGTGTACAAACAAGCCTTGCACGATTTGATCTCATTGCCAACTATTCATGGACCTGAAATATGCACAAAATCTCAAGGTTTAAATGATTTTGATATTTTCATGATTTTATTTTGATTTAATTTGTTTTAATTGAAATAAAAATCAAAATAAATGACAAAAATAAAATAAAATCAAGTGGGAAGGATCATGGGTCGTGGATCATGTTACAAACTCAATATAAGCACAAAAAGTTGGGCCCATTTGATAAAAATTGCAAATTGAGACACATTTGACTTTTGGCAATTTTGCAAAAAAGGGTCAATTTCACCCATGCATAACTTCCTCAATTTTTACCCTAGAGATGTGTTCTTGGACTTTTTAGAAAGCTCAAGATGTCCTCTAAGCAACCCTTTTGGTCTCATCTCAATTGAGTCTTCCATGTTCATGTATAAAGCTTTGACAAAAAACTGCATATTCTTGATAAAGTATGAGAAAGTTATGCTTGTTCAAAGTTGGGTTGACTTTTCCTACAAAACCCTAATTTAGCAACTTTTGGGTTTTGATGAATTGTGAGCAATCCTTGAGGAATCATGATAAACCCTTGATAAAATGATGAATAATACTTCAAAATGAGAATGTTGACAAAAAATATTGAAGTTTGACTGTATGTGGGACCCAGTTGACTTTTGCCCTAGCACAGTCGATTTTCAGGCCTTTGAGCAATTGACTGAGCAAAATTCCTCTGTAGGGCTTGAAACCTGACATGGATGATCTTGAGAACATTTTAGGACAATGGTGAGAATTTGAGACCCTTTGTACTCAAGTATCTTGATTCAACATGAAACCCTAATTTGAGGTAGACTGCCTTAGGAGAGAGTTTGTCTGGTCAACTCTTGGACTTCCTTGAGCAATTTGAAGATCTTTCTTGAAGTGCATTGAGAAATATGAGAGGGGAAATTTTGGGGTACAACACTTACCAAATCAATGGTAAGACAACAATGTAAAAGGAAAAAAAATGAACAAGAAAGACATTTTGAGTAGGTAGATTGCTCCTATTTACTTGCTCCATTTCCAACAAAACATCCTTGCTATTTCCAAAAACAAACACTTACACTTTCAAAACATCTTACAAAACCTGAAAACATTTTCAAAAGATCAAACATCTTTGTATACATTCTTACGAACGAGAATCATTACAAAGATTGCCTAAACAATGGCCTCTTTTACAAAATACTTTCAAAACCACACAAAACACAATTTCAAACAAAAGCAAGTGATCTAGCAAGTAACTAAGAGCCTATGGGAAACCATGGATGAAAAGAGTGTTAATAACTTCCTTTTTCATAATCTACCCCCCGAACTCAAGAAACAATCTCAAAGGTCTTTCCTGTGCTTTTTCACCTTTCCTTTTGGATAAAAGAAAAGTCGATGGCAACTCTTGCTAACCGCAACATTTGCAATAAAATGCAATAAAATGCAAAACCAAAAGTTAGTTCTCCCACCGCATCATAGAACTGGCGAATCTGCTGGGGAATGTCCTAAAAGTGGGGTTACCTTAGGGTTTAGATCACATTTACTTGCTTACATTGTTTGACTTGTATGCTTTACATTATGGTTCTTTGTTTGGGTTTAAATCCTCTACCCGGATTTGGGATACATTATAGGTAAGTAGCAATACATTGTGGAAACTGTGCAGGGTATACCGACACGGTCTAAGAAATAGCTATGTTAGTGCGATATATTTGTGGGTACCGGTAGCCTTTGAGTTAATCAAAGAGAATACGGGACCGCTGAGTGATGTCATGAAGCACTAATGAACTTCTAGAACATTTACTTGAAAAACATGGCCTTTAGGATTTAGTGAGATAACCGGCTTTGGTGCAGTCCGAAGTTGGTAGATACTCGATACTACACTCATTGAGGTTTGTTTTCTTGGGATATTTCGGTCGCCATTAAAGAGGCTTGTGCTGAAACAATGACCAAGGAAACAAACCAGTGATATTGAGCTCCTTAGAACCCAATTACTATTACTAGGACAGGTTTGAGCCAACTAAACTTCAAGAGGGTACTTACCTATAAAACTCCATGCAAGCCTAAAACTAGGACTTGTTTGCTTTGTTTGTATATGCATACTTGTACATAAAATAATGGACATCATGCATATCATATGCATCCACTGACCATTTCAAGGATTTTGGGATTCATCTTTGTTCTTGTTTTGTAGGATATAGACTCACTTCGCAGGAAAACTATTCAAGTCAACCTTGTGAGAATCCCTCCACAACTTAAGGAACTAGCTTCAAGGATTCCTGAAAACTCTCCATTCACCGAGAGACATGGTCGTCTACTCAACTTGGTCACCTCCAACACAAATGAGGATATGATGAAGGTGCTCTTTCAGTTCTTTGATCCTTTACACCATTGCTTCACATTTCCCGACTATCAACTTGTGCCTGCTTTGGAAGAATTCTCCCAACTCTTGAGGATTCCCATTCTCAATCAACTACCTTTCAACGGTACAGAAAGAGACCCAAAGCCAGAAGAGATTGCTCAAGCTCTGCACTTGCTTTCATCTAATGTCACACCCCATTGGGAAACAAGGAGTGGTGTCAAAGGTTTCTTAGCAAAGTTCCTGTTTGAGAAAGTCCAAAGTTGTTTGAATTACTTAGATTTGAAAGCCTTTGACGAAATTGTGGCTCTCCTCATCTATGGGATGGTTTTGTTTCCAAATCCTGACCAACTCATAAATGTCAACACCGTCAAAATCTTCATATCATGCAACATGGTGCCTACATTGCTAGGGGATATCCTACACTCTTTTCACACTCGCACAATGAGGAAAAGAGATGTACTCATGTGTTTCACTCCTCTCTTAGAAAGATTGTTTATTTCTCATCTTCCCCAATCAGTCTTAAAGAATGAGCAAGGTTCAAGGTGGTCACAAAGGTTGATGATGCTTAAACATTCAGACATTCATTGGTGCTCCCGATCCAAAGAGAATGTTATCATTGTTGACCGTTGTGGAGAATTTCCTAATGTACCTTTACTTGGAATTAGGGGAATAATCACCTACAACCCATGTTTAGCCTTAAGACAGTTTGGTTACGCCCGAAGGGATGGCCCGCACAAGATGCTGATTCAAGGTTTGGTATTCGACTACGACAACAACGATCAAGGTCTTCGCCAGAGATTTATCCGAGCTTGGAGGATGCTAAAAAAGGTAGATAGCAAGACTTTAGGACACAAGAATTCCATCCCTCTTGAGCCTTACCTCAAATGGGTACGAACTCGCGCTCAGAGTCTTACGATGCCTTACCCCTCCCTTCTCCCGGTAATCATTGAGCCTGTCATAAAGGAGATGTTCCATACACTATCCTACATCCTAACATGCCCATATCTCTTGAAGACTTCCAAATGGATTGGATACAACTCAAAGGAGAGCGAGATACTTTCGAAGCCCAATTCTACGCAAGCGAGAAGAAGGTGTTGGAGCTCACTAGGATACTTCATGAGGAGTAGACTCTGAATGCCTACATTGCACCGAAGAGGATGAGCACTACTTTTCTATCTTAGAGTTTTGTATTATTTTGCCCAAGGGGCATTGATGTACTCAAACTTTATCTTATTAATATAACGTGTGTTTCTTTTTTGTCTAAAACAAATCTGAATCTTTGAAGTCCTTGAAAACATTGCATATGCATATACCATTCATCATAACATAAACATGTCTTTTGCAACAAGTCTCCTCATCTCTCTACTGTTTATTTCAGTAAGATTGATCTCGAGCAAATAGTGAAAGATCTTCAAGCTCAGAATACGCAGTTTCAATAGTTGCTCATGACCCTAGCCAAGGGGCAAGAAGAGTTGAAGACTCTGTTGGCTGAAGAGAGGAAAAAGAAAACAAAGAAGGTAACCAGAGTCCTAAACATGGGAAGAAGATTTCATGGGAAGACAAGAAGGACTTTGAACTTTGCAATAACATCCGGTGAAGGAGAGGGGAAAGGCAAGGAAACAGTTGTCCCATCAGAATCGGAAGAGGAAGAAGAAGAAGAGGACTACTCTGAGGAACAATACCCTCCAGCTGATGATAAGTATAAACACCTCGAAGAGCGATTGAGCGCGATGGAAATCCAAAAGGTACCAGGCTTGGACTTTGAGTAATTAGGGCTAGTGTCGGGGATTGTGATTCCTCCGAAATTTAAAGCATTTGTATTTTCCAAATATGATGGAGTGTCATGCCCTAAGATGCATCTCCGGTCATATGTGAGAAAGATTCAACCCCATACCGATGATAAAGATTTATGGGTGCACTTCTTCCAAGACAGACGGTTTGGGACTCAACTTGACTGGTTCTACCAACTAGAAAGAGCTAATGTTCACAATTGGGAAGATCTTGTTGTAGCTTTCTACAAGCAATATCAATACAATGCTGATTTGGCGCCTACCCGTACTCAACTCCAGAGTATGGACATGGTGTCCAATGAAGGTTTCAAGGACTATGCACAAAAACGGAGAGATTTGGCTGGAAGAGTTCAACCCCCTCTGTCTGAGAGAGAATTGGTAGACATGTTCTTAGGCACCTTGTCTGGTCCCTTCTTCAATCATTTAATCGGAAGTTCATCGGCTAGCTTCACTAAACTAATATTGACTGGAGAGAGGATAGAAGTCGGTATTAAGAATGGAAAGATCCATAAAGACACATCTTCTTCAACAGTTGTAAGGAAGCCCTTTATCAGAAAGAAAGAGGTGGTCGTAGTATATCCGCAAAGAAACCAAGATTGGGCCGAACGCAGACCAATGATGGGGGCCGTTATGATTCCTAAGCCTACATCTGATCAACAAAGAAATAATCAACCAAGAGTGGAAAGGCCAGTCAGGAAGTTTACCAGAATCAACATGACTCCGTCTCAAGTTTTACCTCATCTGCTAAGATCCAATTTGGTGACCTTGAAAGAAGCTCCGAAAAACCCCAATACAACATCTCCACATTATCATCCCAATGCCCGTTGCGCATATCACTCTGAAAGTCCTGGTCACGATACTAATAATTGTTGGGCCTTGAAGAACAAAATACAAGACCTCATTGAAGTGAAAGAAATTGAGTTCGATGCGCCCGAGAAGCCAAATGTCATTTCTGCTCCTATGCCCAGACATGGTCACAATACCAATGTCATTGAAGAAGATTTGTTTGTTACCTCAGTTGACGAGCTCATGACCCCACTTTCGACTATTAAGATAAACTTGTTAAAAGCCGGTGTGTTCCCAAGCTGTAATAAAATTTGCCATCTCTTCTTATCCTGACCAATTGGCTGTCCTTTGTTGAAGGCAGTCATTCATTGCCTGATAGATAACAAAGAGATTTTGTTTAAAAAGACTCGTGTTCCTCCTATTCCTGTTGAAGATGTTTCTATCATTACCATTTCCTCCAATTCTTCCAGGGTCTCCATCAAAAGACCCATTAGAATTACATCATTTCCGAAAGCAGCTCCCTTAATAATCACAATGCCTGGGCCAGTCCCATATACATCAGACAAAACCATACCATGGATTTATGGAGGGAATGTCTATTACCATGGTATTAAGCAAGACTGGCCGGCCGCCGAAGATATAAATTCCAAGAAAGAAGATTCTGAAATTAGTAATATTGCCGGAACTAGCAAAATTACCCGAAGTGGTAGGATATTTTCTCCAGAAATTGCTCCCCCAAAAGCAGTTTCTAAACCCGTAATTATTCCTGTGGATGCTCCAAAGGTTGCTCCTACACCCGTAATCATCTCTGCAAGTACTCCAATTGACAAAGCCGTTACAACCCATGTAATCATTCTTACTGACACTCCTGCTGCTGAGTTAACCGAGGCTCAAGGAAAAGGTGTTATGGTTGAGCCTGTCCGGACAAGGCTCAGTCATTGACTATCCCTGAGACCTCCAAGAAGGAAATGGAGGAGATCTTAAAAATTATAAATAAAAGCGACTACGATGTAGTTGAACAAATGGGGCAAACTCCCTCTAAGATCTCCATGTTGGCATTACTACTGTGTTCCGAGGCGCATGCAAAAGCCTTGGTGAAGTTCCTAAAAATAACCCATGTACCTCAAGAGACATCTGCTGATCAATTTCAAGACTGTGTGGCCAGCCTAACTGCGGACAATTGTTTAGGTTTTTCAGATGCTGATCTAACTCCAAGGGGAAGAAAGAATAATGATGCATTGCATGTCTCAATGGAATATAGGGGAACCACTCTGGCACATGTTTTGGTGAACACTGGCTCATCTTTGAATGTATTACCCAAAAAATCTCTTGATAGACTTGACTATGAGGGGTTGACTTTGAAGCCAAGCAACATAGTGGTAAAGGCTTTTGACGGTTCTAAGAGGATGGTACATGGGGAGGTAGACATTCCCATAAAGGTTGGAACCCAAACTTTCAATTCAAATTTTTATGTGATGCACATCCGCCCTTCATACTCCTGCCTGCTAGGCCGACCATGGATCCATAATGCTAGCGCTGTTACCTCTACACTGCACCAGATGCTGAAGTATCCAGTTCAAGGGAAGATTATCACCGTACATGGAGAGGAAGAATACATGATCAGCCATCTCAATTCCTTTAGATATGTGGAATTGGACGGCGAATTCATTGAAACTCCATTTCAACACTTTGAAGAGGTCCCCCAAGAGGTGGCAGTGACCAAGACTGATCCCAAGATTACAAGGCCTCCACTCCGGATGTCATCTCTGAAGGATGCCAAAGCAGTGGTAGAAGAAGGTGGGTGCACTATTTGGGGACAACTCCCAGATATCCCATATAAGTCTGACAAGTTTGGCCTAGGTTTCACTTCAAATGCTCAAAAGGCTGTTCGTCGTGCCCGTGCTGGAGGGCCACCATTAAAGATCAGTAATCGTGAGGTCAACGTGGTAGAAGATGGTGAAGATGGCTGTAACCTGGAGGAATGAATCTTCCCGACTGTAAATGGAGGGCTCAGTAATTGGGAGGCCAGAGACTTCATCCCAATCACTTTCATCCCTCAGTAATTTATCTTTACATTTTGTTGGATCTCTAATATTCAAAACAATTCGCACTCTTAAAACCTTGTGTCTAACCCGAGGCACAATGGTCCCTTTGTAAGGGTTATTATCTCATTTTTCATATGACATCAATGAATCATGGATGTTTTCGCATTCAAACTTTTGTGCTCATTGTTTTTCTTTTACATTTTACTTTCTTTCAAAGATAGCTATACCCTTACACACACTCACACTCACAATGCAGGTATACATCCATTCGGGATCCCATGGGTAACGATACTGCTATGGCCTTTTGTGACTCTGAGAATCTGATCTACCAAGCCGAAGACGAACATGAGGAAGATTGTGAAATACCAGGGGAACTTTCCAGACTGCTACAACAAGAAGATAAAACCATTCAGCCTCATGAGGAACCCATGGATACGATCCACCTAGGTACCAAAGAAGATAAAAAGGAGGTAAAAGTGGGTGCCAATCTGGAACCCAGTATCAAGAAGCTTCTGATTCAGTTGTTGCATGATTATGTCGAAGTCTTCGCCTGGTCATATGAAGACATTCCAGGACTTTATGAAGATATTGTGGTACATCGTCTTCCTACAAGAGAAGATTGTCCGCCAGTAATGAAAAAGGTACGTCGAATGAGGCCTGATATGTCAGAAAAGATTAAAGAAGAGGTCATGAGGAAATTCAACGTTGGATTCTTGGCTGTCACCTCTTACCCCCAATAGGTTGCCAACATTGTTCCCGTGCCCAAAAAAAAGACGGAAAAGTGCAAATTTGTGTGGACTACAGAGATTTGAATAGGGTAAGCCCTAAAGATGACTTTCCACTCCCCCACATTGATATCCTAGTTGATAATACGGCACAACATAAAGTGTTTTCCTTCATCGATGGATTCTTAGGTTACAACCAAATCAAAATGGCACCTGAAGACATGGAGAAAACAACATTTGTCACGCAGTGGAGCATATTCAGTTACAAGGTGATGCCATTCGGACTGAAGAACGTTGGGGCAACTGATCAGTGCATTTTGATGCACATCCTTCCAAGATTGTACTAATGCATTTCTTTAGTTTATTGTGTTTATTTTTATGTTTTAATATATTTTTCTAATTTATTTTATTTTTGCATTTAATTAATTTTCGTATTTTATTTTTAGCAACTGCAGCTTTCGCGGAAAAATTCATAACTAATTCTACAAAAATCAGATCGAGGCGTTTAACCATGCATTGGAAAGCTAAGAAAATGGCCTACAACTTTCTAGTTTTGGCCAGAAACTGATTCGAAGTGCAGAAAGGTTGAAAAAGTCGTTGAAGTTGCAGCTTTAGACTTTTAAGTTTTGGGTTAGTAGTTTTGGGCCTGGGTTATGTTTTCAACCCAGTTGGTTTGTAAACCGAATGGATTGTTCCTCTTTAACCGGGGGGTAGCCGCATAACGGCGGATTGAATCACGTTTTTACTGTAGACAAAGGGAGAAAACAATTTTGTACGAATGGGAATGGAGAACTAATCCGTTAGAGTTGATCTGCTGTAACTTGGTTTCCAAAACTTGAGGTTAATATAATTTACAATTCAATTTCTATTCATATCAATTTTGCCTTTTATATTCGTTTTCTTAATTTGAATTATCTTAGAGTAATCTTGTTGGTTCGATTGAATTATGTTTCCCAATTATAATTGCATTATATCATATGCTTAATTCGTTATTTCGTTTGTTGATTAACCGTTTGCTTAATTCGGTGAAAAGGGAACATAATTCTTATTTTTTTCATTCTCGCTTGTTGGATGAAATTGTGATCGAATTTGAATAGGAATCCGCTTAGGGAAGTTAAATTGTATTAATTGATGATAGTAGGAACCCGAAACAGTAGATCGACTTATTTCATAATCACTTATTTTAAGCGCTTATTTTCTGTTTTTTTAATAAATCGTCCTTAAAACCAACCCCCCCCCCCCCCTCCCCAATTCAATTTCTATTAGTTAATAATAAAATCAAGAATCCTTGCGATACGACTCGAGTCATTATTGTTATATTTCATTTTACAAAATACTCATTTTTGATCTGTGTGCGACAACGGATCAAAATTGGCACCGTTGCCGGGGATTCTTGTTGTTATTAATTAATATTTTAGTCATACGTGTAGTGTTCTTGCTATTTTTTGTCTTGTTTTTTTGTCTTGTTTTTTTGTTGTTGTTGTGTTTGTTGATTTTCAGGGTTATAATTTTGGTTGCAGTATAATTTTTCAGCCTAGCAGGTATGTTTGAAACCTACTGTTTCGATTTGCTCCAAATTTTTTTCCCGAAGTTCGGAAAAAAATCGACAAACAGTACTCCTTTAGAATTCCTCTTTTTTCTATTTTTAAATAATTTTTTACTGTTTTCATGGAGTCGAAAAAAATCTCAAAATTGTTATTTTGGCTAATTAGATTAAATCTGGTGTTATTTTTTTTTTTTTGAATTTATTTTAATCGTTTTCCTTCTTTCTATTTGTTTCTGCCTGTTTGAGACATAGTTGATATTTATGTGTTTTTTGATAACATGGCTGAACAAAGAATTTTGAGGCAGTTGGCTGACCCTGATATGAATTATAATAGTTTATGTAGTAATTATCCTACTGCTGATGTACCTTCTGAATTAAAATCTGATTTAATACACTTGTTGCCAAAGTTTAATGGTCTTGCAGGTGAGGATCCACATAAGCATCTGAAGAAATTTTAGGTTGTGTGCTCGGAACCTTCTGAGCCTTCTCTAGAGGAAATTGTCAAACAAATGGCTGCAAATAATCTCTAGTATGAATAACAAATAGATTCTACTCTCCAGACTTTGCAAACACAGATTGAACAACTTGCCTCTTTGATGAATATCATGCAACAAGCTCAAGGATCTAACCAACAAACCTTGGAAGAGAATTATGTTTTTCCAATAGAGTTGCTTTCTGAGATTGTTGATGATACTTGTACTGATTTATTTGCAGCTGATTTTCTATCATTATCTGATTTTGAGGATGTTTAGTCTTGTGATGTTTGTACTGATATTAAAATTTGCTCTGTTTGTGCTGAAATTGAGGCCGCCTTGCAAGTTGATATTCTTACTGCAGATGAGGTTGCAAATGAAGTTGTTCATGTGGATGAAGCTCTCGACACTTCCGCTGCCCAAAATAAACCATCCATCGAACAACCACCTTCCCGAGAGCTGAAACCAATTCCTGAAAATCTTAAATATGCTTATTTAGAGATGAATGAAAAACTTCTGGTTATAATTTCTTCTAAACTTTATTTTGATCAAGAAAGTAAATTTTTGTAGGTTTTGAAGAAGCATAAGAAAGGAATTGGATGGACCTTGGATGATATTTATGATATTAGTCTGTCCATGTGTATGCATAGGATCTCACTTGAAGATGTAGCAAAAGAAGTGAGGCAGCCCCGTAACCTTTTGATCCTTGATATTGGGAAAGATGATATCATGTTCACGTGTCCATTTGACACTTTTACTTTTAAAAGAACATTCTTTGATCCAAGAATAAAAAGTGAAGGTACTGATAAAAATTGCAAAGTCAAAGGACACCTCCTCAAGCTATTCCATGAGAGTCCCACGTTGGAAGAGGAAACTATAAAAGTGCTCTCGTTGGGAAAGGCTACTTATGCGATCATCTATCCGCCTGGACTTCTCGGGTGTGTTCTTTCCTCTCTCTCCTCTCTCTTAATTTATTCTTGTTTCTTTCAATGAGGACAATGTGTGTTTTAAGTGTGGGGGAGAGAATTATTTATTTGTTTTGTTTTCTTTGCTTTTGTTCGTTGTTTTATTTTCAGTTATAAAAAAAATATAAAAAATGCATCTTTTTGAAAACTTTGGGTCATAGATTAATATGAGGTTAGTTGTAGAGACTTGGGAAAAGTTCACAAGATCGGTATCGTCTTAACACTGTAAGTCTCATGCATATGGAAGTTAATTTGAATTTTTATTATGACGTAGCCTTGAATTCTCATCTTTTAATAACTTTTGAGTAGTTTATTTCAGCAGTCAGCACCATCTCACACGCACTCTACACAGGGAAGCCGATGAAAATAAGTGAGTGATCCAAGTTTTATTTGAAAAAAAAAGAAAAAGGAATGCGCCTTCTAAGTTTGGTGACCCTCACCCGGTCACTTAACCCAACGGTCGTAGAACCTACAAAAAAAGTTGATAATAAGACTCGTTGTTAGTTGGTTCAGCGGTTTCTGGTGCTGAACTTGGTAGGGCGGATTACGGTCCGATCCTCCACAACTGCAACTGAGTAAGCAAAGGGTTATGCCATGTAAGTACCAGAACCCCGTGCAAAAAAGGATCAGAGTCACTAACCGGTCGCTTTGCTATGAGTGTGTGGAGATAACGGGCTTAATGTGATTGTGCCGGAATGAAAAAGAAAAAAAATGAGGATGAGTAAGTTAGACTTTTGCATAATAATATGATTCATATTGGTTTGTATATTCAGGAGGCAAGACTAGTGTTCCTACGATATCCTTAGTGTACAAGACTAGTACATGTTGATGCAATCTTGACCGAAGATGAATTTGTAGCCTAGGATGAGTAATTGATGATGCTTTTGCGTTTCTTTGAATTGCATTTTGCTCGGAGTGCAAAAGTTCAAGTGTGGGGGAATTTGATCAGTGCATTTTGATGTACATCCTTCCACGATTGTACTAATGCATTTCTTTAGTTTATTGTGTTTATTTTTATGTTTTAATATGTTTTTCTATTTTATTTTATTTTTGCATTTAATTAATTTTCGTATTTTATTTTCAGCAACTGCAACTTTCGCGGAAAAATTTATAACTAATTCTACAAAACTCAGATCGAGGCGTTTGACCATGCATTGGAAAGCTAAGAAAATGGCCTACAACTTTCTAGTTTTGGCCAGAAGCTGATTCAAAGTGCAGAAATGTTGAAAAAGTCGTTGAAGTTGCAGCTTTAGACTTTTAAGTTTAGGGTTAGCTGTTTTGGGTCTGGGTTATGTTTTCAACTCAATTGGTTTGTAAAACGAATGGATTGCTCCTATTTAATCGGGGGGAAGCCGCATAACGGCGGATTGGATCACGTTTTTACTGTAGACAAAGGGAGAAAACAATTTTGTACGAATGGGAATGGAGAACTAATCCGTTAGAGTTGATCTACTGTAACTTGGTTTCCAAAACTTGAGGTTAATATAATTTACAATTCAATTTTTATTCATATCAATTTTGCCTTTTATATTCGTTTGCTTAATTCGAATTATCTTAGAGTAATCTTGTTGGTTCGATTGAATTATGTTTCCCAATTATAATTGCGTTATATCATATGCTTAATTCGTTATTCCGTTTGTTGATTAACCGTTTGCTTAATTCGGTGAAAAGGGAATATAATTCTTATTTTTTTTCATTCTCGCTTGTTGGATGAAATTGTGATCGAATTTGAATAGGAATCCGCTTAGGGAAGTTAAATTGTATTAATCGATGATAGTAGGAACCCGAAATAGTAGATCGACTTATTTCATAATCACTTATTTTAAGCGATTATTTTCTGTTTTTTTTATAAATCGTCCTTAAAACCACCCCCCCCCCCAATTCAATTTCTATTAGTTAATAATAAAATCAAGAATCCTTGTGATACGACTCGAGTCATTATTGCTATACTGCATTTTACAAAATACTCATTTTTGATCCGTGTGCGACAGCGGATCAACAACCTATCAGTGTGCCATGGTAGCTTTATTTCACGACATGCTACATCGTGAAATAGAAGTCTACGTGGATGATATGATAGCCAGATCCCAAACAGAAGAAGAGCATCTTGATCCCTTACAAAAGTTGTTTGAGAGATTGAAGAAGTACAAACTGAGGTTGAATCCCAACAAGTGTACATTCGGGGTACGATCTGGTAAGCTCCTAGGCTTTATTGTCAGTGACAAAGGTATCAAGGTAGATCCTAACAAAGTTAAAGCAATACAAGAGATGTCTGCTCCTCGTACTGAGAAGGAAGTTAGAGGATTCTTGGGGCGTCTGAATTATATTTCCAGATTCATCTCTCACCTAACAGCAACTTGTGAACCAATCTTTAAACTATTGAAGAAAGATCAAGTGGTCAGGTGGAATGATGAATTCCAATTTTATTTTGACAAAATCAAATAATACTTACAAGAGCCTCCTGTGTTGATTACACCAGTCGAGGGAACACCGTTGATTATATATCTGACTGTTTTAGAAAACTCAATGCGGTGTGTATTGGGGCAGCATGACGAGTTTGGCCGAAAAGAGCACGCTATTTACTACCTGAGCAAAAAGTTTACCGACTGTGAAACCAGTTATTCACTTCTCGAGAAAACTTGTTGCGCTCTGGCATGGGCTGCTCGCCGGCTAAGACAGTATATGCTGACTCATACTACCTTGTTGATATCTAAGATGGATCTGATAAAGTACATCTTCGAGAAGCCTGCTCTTTCTAGGAGAATAGCGAGATGGCAGATGATCCTAACAGAATATGACATACAGTATACTACCCAGAGAACTATAAATGGTAGTGTACTAGCCGATAACCTTGCTCACCAAGTTGTGGAAGACTACCAGTCCATGAAGTTCGATTTTACAGACGAAGACATCATGACATTAGACAACTGCGAAGAATTCAGGCCATATGATGGACCTGAACAAGGATCCCGATGGGCCCTGTTCTTTGATGGAGCCTCCAATTCAATCGGAAATGGTATTGGTGTTGTACTCATATCTCCGGAAGGGTGTCATACTCCCTTTACTGCCAGACTTTGCTTCAATTGTATAAACAACATGGTGTAATACGAAGCGTGTATCTTTGGTCTCAGAGCTGCCATAGACTTGGGGATCAAATCCTTGGATGTATTTGGAGATTCATCTTTGGTCATCAGTCAGATCAAAGGGGAATGGGACACCAAACACCCAAACCTTATCCCTTACAAAGAACATGTTTTGACATTGCTACCATATTTTGAGAAGATTACCTTTGAGCATTTCCCGCGAGAAGAAAATCAGCTAGCAGACGCTCTAGCCACAATTTCATCTATGTTTACAATTAAATGGGATAACGAGGCTCCCCAGATCACCATTGAACGAATGGATGAACCAGCACACTGTCACGAGATTAATACTGAAGAAGTAGTGGACCAGTCGTGGTTTCACGAAGTTAATAGGTATCTTGAGGCTCAAGAATATCCAGAAGGAGCTTCAGTCAATGATAAGAAGTTCTTAAGAATATTTTCTACTAAGTTCTTCCTTAGTAATGGGATCCTGTAAAAATGCAATCATGACTATGTGTTACTTCGGTGCATAGATAAGGTTGAAGCTGAAAGGATCATGGCTGAATTACATGGAGGCACTTTTGGCACCCATTCTAGTGGGCATACGATGGCAAAGAAAACCCTATGGGTAGGATATTACTGTTCTACCATGGAAGCAGATTGCTATCAACACTCTCGAACCTACCATAAGTGTCAAATTTATGCTGACAAGGTGCATGTACCTCCGGTTCCTCTGAATGTCTTGACGGCTCCTTGGCCCTTTGCTATCTGGGGAATAGATATGATAGGGTAAATTAAGCCGACAACCTCCAATGGACACCGCTTCATCCTAGTGGCCATTGACTATTTTACAAAGTGGGTGGAAGCAGCCTCCTTCGCTTCTGTCACTAAGAACGTTGTTGCCCATTTCATCAAGCAAAATCTCATTTTCCGGTACGGTATCCCAGAGAGGATCATCACTGACAACGATACAAATCTCAACAACACTATGATCACCGCCTTGTGCGAGAAATTCAAGATTCAACATCACAATTCTTCTCCCTATCGGCCGAAGATGAATGGTGTTGTAGAAGCTGCAAATAAAAACATTAAAAAGATCGTACAGAAAATGACAGTCACATACATAGACTAGCATGAGATGTTACCATTCGCTCTCCATGGGTATCGTACCACGACTCGCGCATCAACCGGGGCAACACCTTATTCTATGGTTTACGACATGGAAGTTGTCTTGCCTATCGAGGTTCAGATCCCCTCTCTAAGGATTATGAAGGATGCAGGGTTGAACGAAGACGATTGGATCCAGAATCGACTTGATCAACTGAATTTGATTGATGAGAAGAGACTTACTGCTGTTTGCCATGGTCAAATGTATCAAAAACAAATGATCAAGGCTTTCAACAAGAAAGTCAGACGCCAAGTGTATCAAGTTGGGGATCTAGTGATCAAACGCATCATCTTTCCACAAGGTGATCCCAGGGGAAAATGGACTCCTATCTATGAAGGACCATTTGTAATAAAAAACATTTTCTCTGGTGGGGAAATGATCTTGACCACCATGGATGGTGACGACCTGCCGCACCCTGCGAACGCGGACATAGTCAAAAGATACTACGCATAAGAGACCCGCTAGGTTGACATACCTAGGCAAAATAAGGGCATCCCGGCGAACCAAAAAGGTTCGGGCAAAAATTAGGGATAAAACAAAAAAAATTGTACACCCGACAAGTTGAAAACCCGAAATGGCAACTTGGGCAAAAAAGGGTTTCCCAGTGGACTGAAAACCCGAAAGGGCGGTCCAGGCAAAAGTTAGGGAATTAAAGCGTATGACTATGTCCCATTGGATCACTTTATGGACAAACTTTGGCTTCCACTGACAAACTCAGGGTTTCTGATCAATTCAATTAGCTTCAGACAAGGCAACAAATAGACAAGACGCTCGGAGATACGAAGACTATAGCAGAATGGAAACCCCATGGGATTTACACTTGTGTTTTGTTTACAAAAACGTCCAATGATTCATTGTTGAGCATATGCATTTGAACATTATTACTGTTTACAAATAAATGAAATGAAAAGAGACAATTACTGATAGATTGAAAGGATAGGAAAATATCTATAAGGTATTCCATAAGTAAACCCCTACAGTACCTCATTTAAATCCTTAGTGGAGAAAAGTTTCAAATTGTGAATCCCTAGTAGAAGTCGTCAAACTTCTCAGGATTCCCCATTAGGATTTTACAAGCAGTACATGGCATTGCCCTTACAACAGAGTTTATTTCTCTCGACATAAATTCATCAATATTTAGACTTCACAACATGAAGACTTATACGCCATATCCTCAACAGCAGCCAGGGATTTATTTTCCCCAATCTAATAGCAATGCAGCAAACTAGCTCATATACGCATACATTACATCCATATATCATAAACATTGATAACACGAATGCATTATACTATGCATTTCATACAACATAAACATTATGTTTTAGATAAAAATTTACCCTTTTCACGATAAGATTAACAGTTACCATTAATAATATTTAAAAACTGATACAATTCAGATACGCTCCAGACACGGATGCCATCCTGATACTCATTCAGATTCAACTTTTGATACAGTTCAGAGACGCTCCAGACACGGATGCCATTCTGATACTCATTCAAAATCAACTCTCAACTACAATTCAGATACGCTCCAGACACGGATTCTATTCTGATACTCATTCAAAGTCAACTCTTTGATACAGTTCAGATACGCTCCAGACACGGACGCCATTCTGATACTCATTCTTTCAGCTTACAAATTACAATTCAACAATCACCTTTGATGGAATCTTTAAGACTATCTCCTACAACTTTATGTCACCTCTCCAAATGGCATCTTTAAGCCCATTCCTTTTATCATCACATCATCGAGTGCAATTTTATGGGCACTCTAGTGTCCAATCATCTTCCACCTTCGAGTCACGAATGGCAAAACTTGCCAGTCTAACTCTTCAGGTTTAAGAAGATTGAACAGGGGCAGCTGTTGTACCCCAAAATTTTCCCTCTCACTTAATAAAGATTTCCTCACAAGATCTCTTGAACTCAATACCGCATTAGGGTTTGACCAGCTCAAGACAACCCCTCATGCACTGATGACCAAAATTAGGGTTTGAGTTTGCATAAGGATTTTTGGACTATCAATGCTTCATATGACTTTCAAGGATCATTATGGACCCCCAAGATTACTCATGTCAAGTTTCAAGCCTTGAATCACATTTTTGATCAGTCAATTGGACAGTTGACCTAAAAATCAACTATATTGGGGAAAAAGTTAACCATGACAAATTTACAGTCAAACTTCATAATTTTTTATCCACATCAACACCTTAGACTCATATGTATCATTTGATCAAGTTTGGACCATAATTCCTCAAGAAATTTGATCAAATCATCAAAAGGGCAAAATGATCAAAATTAGGGTTTTGATTGAGAAACGGCAATTTCTAATTTTTGACCTAGAAAAGGATAAATTAGTTTGAAGTATGATCTCAAGAGTTAAATTGCATCATCTTGACCCAAAAACATGATTCAAAACATTACAAATCCATTGGATTGATAGATGAATTTTTCAGTCAACTAATCAAAAGTCAACTGTATACTAAAAAGTCAAACTTTGACTTTTTGGTCAAATTCAAGTGCCAAGGATCACAATTCATCAAAACATATCAAAATGTGAAACTTGTTCATCAAGAAACCAAAGATTTAAGATTTGGATTTGAAAAGTTGAAAAATTTTAACTTAGAAATTTTTCTAAGTATAGAAAATTTCTTATTTTTTCTCAACTTTGAGCCAAAATTTCACCATGATGTAAGATGATTCAAAGGAAACTTCCAACATGAAAGTTGTATATCTCCATGAAATATACAACTTTTCTTCACAAAATTTCTCCTAAAAATGCTTGGATCTCAAGATATAATTTTGTGAATACATGCTCATGAACTTAAATAACTTAGTGAAATTTTGCCCTAATTAGGCATATTTTTGACCTAACTTCATGCCAATTTTTCACATTGTTCCAAGGGGAATATTTAAAATCAATTCAAAGATGGGTTGTATAACACATTGCAAGCTTTCCAAAATGTCCAATAACTCTTTGAGATCATTCTTGAGTAGGGAGAATCAAAGAGATAAAGTTAGAAATTTATCAATTTGATTTCAAGCCATTTCATGAAGAACAAAAATTCAAATCCAAGCCTAGACTGCATAATGCTTGCTTTACAGGCCTCAAACTTGTTTCTCACTCCATAATTAAATGTTTTCACAGATGTTGGAAGCTTTAAGCCAAGCATTAAATGCATTGTACAAGAACAATTCCATTTTTGGCACAAAGGTGCCATTTCCATTTTGATAAAGCACAACTTTTGCAATTTTCCACTCCTTGAGCATTGCACTTGTTTTCTCTGCACACAAGAAAAGCCAAAAACAAAAGCAACTTGCCTGAAACCTCTACCAAACCAGACCATTCTTGTACAAACTTAGGGACTTGTCTCCTCACTTATCTTCAAAAGCAAGTAATAGAGCCAAAAGGATATAACTCAGAAATCTTGAGAAAGCTTGATGTCTAACATCTTCCATACTAATACACAAGGGTATTGGAACCTAAGGCATGGATGCCAAGACTCAGAAACACTCCCAAAAACTTTTCCATTGAAAATCTGCCATAGCTTGACATTTTTGAACATTATTCAGCCATCTCAAAATCCACTCGTGCGTTTTGAGTTTTAACCACCTAAACACTTAATATACTTCATACCTAAGTGATCCAGGCCCTTGTTCCCTCACTATAAATCCTCCTCCTCCGTCCACCATTTTCAAAGATCAAGCTTGCAGGTTGACTTGAGTAGGGAGATTCAAGGGGTTTCAAGACAAAATAAGGATTGGAATACACTCAGGGAGGTCCAGGAAAGCTAAACAGATCCTCGGGCCTTCTCAAAACTTGCCCAAACTCCATTCACGATCTCAACTGAAAGAGGTAAAAACTCAAACTTCTATCTCTTCATAAAAGCATCCTTCGGTCCTGATTTGTGAAAGAAAAATGTAGATATCATTGCACTAAAGCTAAACATGTTCATAGATTTCATTTATATTCACTATGTATAAAGAATTTTGGATTTGAATTTTCTGTAAAAATTAGGTTTCAAATTAGGGCAAGTAAAACGCAAAACCTTAAGTCAGTTCTCCCATCACATCACACATGGGCTCTTAGTTTACTCGCTAGATCACTTGCTTTTGTTTTGAAATATGCTTTGTAATGTGGGTTTTGAAAGTATTTTGAAAATGTGACTTTGTAATGATTATCGTCTCTATAAGAATGCGTACAAATTGTTGGTTTTGAAAATAGTTCAAATAGATGTGTTGGTGTATAAATTGTTTTTGTTGTGAGCAAGCGAGCAACTAGGAGAGAATATACCTACTCAAAAGGTCTTAGATGTTCTTTTCCTCCTCCTCTAGATGTTGCTATCTTACCATTGATTTGGTAAGAAGCCCCATCGTTGGATGTGAAGGGACGGGCGCGGGACGTTTTTGTATAGTCATAGAAGGAAACCCATGGAATGTTTTAGCAATGTCGTGTGAGGGACTAGATCATTTATCGAAGGCAACATCGAGGGTCATCGAGGGACTACGATCTTTTATGGAGGGTCTTTTGCTAAAACGCTCATGTTCAAGGGACATTACTATTTTTTCCGAAAGGCAACAAGGTGGGATTACCCTAAGGGTGCTAGTGTGAAAGTGTGTTTGATTGCATGCATGCATTTATTATTGATTAGGGTGATCTATTCGTTGATTCCATATCTTGCCATACACATCCTAATTACTAGCATTTTATATTTGGAAAAAGCATTAAATTGTGGTAATATAAAAGTCTTACGCTATTACAATATTTTATGGATGGGGTACATATTTACAAATGGGGGTTGTAAGAATTTAAAACATATTTAACTATTAAAACCATATTGAAATATACAATGCAAGAGAGAAAAAAGGACTTGTTTAGAAAAGGGTTTTTTGTGTCTTAATGAATTAAAAAAAAGAAATAAATTAATCAATAAAAGAAAATATTTTTATGTCTTTTTTATATTAATAAAAAAAGGGGATTGGTATTGAAAAAGATAAAAAGGAAAATAAATGAAAGATAGAAACAGCGCACTGCTGCAAGCAAAACGACAAGGATCAGAAGTTCTGAAGCCAAGCACGTTGTAACTCAGAAAGGAACGTCGGTGGAATCAGAAGTTCTAGATTGATACACTCTAAGACCCTACAAGAAACGTCAGAGGGAAAGGAAACATAGGTTCTGGGTGGTATTCAGACAGTGAACCATAAGTCAGAAGTTCTGTGTTGTGCTAAAACAGTGAGTGAACATCAGAAATTCAGTGTGTTATCAGCGTGTGAAAAATCAGAAATTCTGAGTGTTAAAACAGCAAGTGAAAGCATCAGAGGTTCAGTGTGTTTAACGTGTAGGGTGAACTCATAAGTTTTGTGCTATGCTAAAACAGTGAATGGGCATCAGAAGTTCTGTGTGTTAAAATGGTAAAGAGAACTCAGAAGTTTTGCGTGCTTAAACAGTGAGAAAATCCTAAAAACTATGTGTGTTAAAATGGTGAATGAAAAACAGAAGTTCTGTGTTACATTTCAACTCTTTCATCATATTAATCAGCACATCAGAAATTTATTCAATCCTTAACATCAAATCAGGAGGATAAAAGCACAGTAGAATATAGAAGTTCTAATCCTAGATCTGAGCCTATGATATAGACAATCTCAACACTATGATATTTACATATTTAATGATGTTCTGAATGAAAAGATGCAAAGTCAGAAAGACTTACCTTGAATTTGGAGTGTGTGTTTGGAACTTAAAATGCTGCCTTCAGATGTTTTGGAGTCAGCAAGAGCAACGGAAAAGAAAATGCCAAGTTCTTTGATTCAAATGGAAGAACAAAGGTTTTGTTTTCTGTTTGGGAATTCTTGATTTTTTATGAAGGTTTCACAGTTTTGTTTTCTCTCTTTTGACAATTTTCTCTCTCAAACCACCAGCCTCTTGAAAGTGTGAAGGAGCAACTTATTTATAGGTGAATTTTCTGTGGTTTTGAAGGGAAAAACAAATGGGATTTAAACTATTTTGGTACACTATTCCGTTGCTTTTTTATCACAACTTTTTGTATTTGGTGCAAATATGGGATTTGGGAAAATGCAGGCGTGGATTAGATTAGCTACTGGTTAGAGTGTTGTGTTGTAGCAGCGCAACAGGTTGTTTAAACGAGGTCTTAGGATTTGGTGATGTTCTGATCATAGAATACCAGAATGAGACTCGAAGGGTGATGTACTGACTGAAGCGTTGAACATAGCCTTCATATGTTGAAGAATCATGTTCTGACCAAAGAGCGTCGCTTCTACATGTTCTGATTTAAGCATCATGTTCTGAACCGTGTTTGCAACTTCTGACTGCACTTGCGTTGAGGCCGGCTCAGAAGTTCTGAAGTATCATATTCTCTTGACACTTAGAAAATTTTCTAAATGTTTAGAAATTTGATTTTTTCAAAGTAACTTCTGACTTCAGATTTTTTGATGAACCAATTTCATGTCTTGATGAAATATAATTGTTGAAACTTGATTTTTGATCTAAAAGTCCAAGTTTGACTTTTCAATGTGCTTTTGACCATTTTTCCCTTGTGGATGATTTTCTTGAAGAGTTGTAATTCAAGACTTGGAACCTGATAGAAGCAAACCTGAGAGTCCAAAATGATCTTTTGAGAAATGAGAGGGAAAATTTTGGGGTACAACAGCTGCCCCTGTTCAATCTTCTTACGCCTGAAGAGTAGATTGGCCGGTCTGCCTTTCGTGATCTGAAGGTGGAAGATGATTGAACACTAGAGTGCCCAGAAATTTGCACTCTCATGAAGTAATGCTGATTGGTGATATCGGGAATGGGCTTACAGATGCCATTTGGAAGGCGACAGAGAATCGTCGGAGATGGGCTTAAAGATGTCATCTCGAAAAGATCGGTTTCATAAGAGATTCCTTGGCGAGAATTCCTGTACCTGCTGTTGAGGAGGACTTTTCCGAGGAATGTTGATTTATGCTCTGGGAAGTAAAATCTAGGAGCTTCGGTTGTCCATTACTCTACTGGGGAATTAACTCTTGATTGAGGGAGTGAAAGTAGAATGTATATCTGGTTAGGGTCCAGGCTGTACAACGACTTACTGGGGAAATGTTAAACCGATAGTATCTGGTCGGGTCTGGGCCTTAGTGTTGTAAACTGTTGCCTGGAGATAAGGGAGAAGGAACCTGGATAGCAGGACTACTTCGAGATGAAATCCTGGATAGTAGGGCTTATGGGAAAGAACCTGGGTAGTGGGGTTACTTCGAAATGAAAGCCTGGATAGTAGGGCTTTGAGAAGGAACCTGGGTAGTAGGGTTACTTCGAGATGAAAGCCTGGATAGTAGGGCTATGAGAAGGAACCTGGGTAGTAGGGTTACTTTGAACTGAAAGCCTGGATAGTAGGGCTATGAGAAGGAACCTGGGTAGTAGGATTACCTCGAGATGAAAGCCTGGATAGTAGGGCTATGAGAAGGAACCTGGGTAGTAGGGTTACTTCGAAATGAAAGTCTGGGTAGTAGGGCTTATGGGAAGGAACCTGGGTAGTAGGGTTACTTCGAAATGAAAGCCTGGATAGTAGGGCTATGAGAAGGAACCTGGGTAGTAGGGTTACTTCGAGATGAAAGCCTGGATAGTAGGGCTATGAGAAGGAACCTGGGTAGTAGGGTTACTTCGAAATGAAAGCCTGGATAGTAGGGCTATGAGAAGGAACTTGGGTAGTAGGGTTACTTCGAGATGAAAGCCTGGATAGTAGGGCTATAAGAAGGAACCTGGGTAGTAGGGTTACTTCGAAATGAAAGCCTGGATAGTAGGGCTTATGGGAAGGAACCTAGGTAGTAGGGTTACTTCGAAATGAAAGCCTGGATAGTAGGGATTATGGGAAGGAACCTGGGTAGTAGGGTTACTTTTCTTGATCATGTAGATTAGTTGACCCGCTTAGTTTCGGGCACTGATTTTTTCATTAGCTGTCTGCATATATGATATGTATAATTGCTGGAATTGTTGGTGATAATTGTCTTTCCTGAAAAGACAACAGGGTTAATCATATGTGATGCATGAAATGCATTGTGAGATGATGTTCTCAAAATAAATGAGATTATATTGTATGTGATATGTGTGTGCATGTCATGATGTATGAACATGAGATGTTATTTGTGACATATCTGAGTCTAGAAAAATAAATCCCTGACTGTTGCTGGAGAATATAGCATTTCTGACTGTTGTAGAGAATTGTGGTTCTTCTACTTCCGTTGGAGATGGTGAACGGAAATGACTGTGCCGGAGATTTGCTCTTTGTTGTTGGTGAATATTCTGCCAGGGAGAGACTTTGTTCGAGAATAGCTCTGCGGGGGAATAACTCTTGTTAAGCTCTGTTGGGGATTGAGCTTCTATATCTAGAGAGACGAACTCTTCTTGGGGAGATGATAATATATGATGATCTGCTTGCGATCATGCAATTCGGCTGGGGGATATAGATGTCAGGTTTCTGGATGACCCTGGCTAGGGAGATTACTTCCCGTTTCGAGAGAACTGATATCAATGCTTTGATTACCTTTGCTCTATGGGGAATACAGGTGTTACAAGGTCGCATGTATTGATGATTGTTCTCCAAAGTCGTTTCTGCCCTGGTACCTGCTGGATAGAGTAACTGGCGGGTTTGCCCCTGTTTTTGGAATTACGAGTTATTGTCTTTTGTTTCCTTATGTAAATATTTATGAGCAGCGACCATATTTAAATGCATATGTCAAAAATAAATCATTGTACGTTATTGCAAAACAAAACAGAAAAAGAAAAACTCGAAGTTTCTTATGAAAATGATTTTGTATTGATTTTTTGAAGTTGGCCTGTAATAGGCGTTTTCGTACAAGGAGGCTGACATTCTAGTAAGAGAACGCCGCTGTAAAAATAGAAGTTATACAATATTGTGTAAAAAGAAAACAACTATGTAAAACAATCCCATTGGGTTCAAATTCTGCTTTCGCCGCTATGTCTTCGAGTGTCTCATCACTTTGCTGCTTGTCTGAAGCTGATTAGGTTGATCGATGCTGTTTGAGCTTGATAATTGATACTGAGGTCAGATCGCAAGGTGATCCAGTGGGACATAGTGATATGCTTTTCATCCCTAACTTTTGCCTGGATCTCCCTTTCTGGTTTTCAGTCCACCGAGATACCCTTTTTTTCCCAAGTCGCCTTTTCAGGTTTTCGACTTGTCGGGTGTACAGATTTTTCATTTTCATCCCTTATTTTTTCCCGAACCCTTTTGGTTCACCGGGAAGCCCTTATTTTTGCCTAGGCCAGTCGACCTAGCGGGTCTTTTATCATGCGTAGTATCTTTTCACTATGTCTGCGTTGACAGGGTGAGGAAGGTCGTCACCGTCCATGGTGGTCAGTATCATGGCTCCACCCGAGAAAATATTTTTAACCACAAATGGCCCTTCATATGTGGGAGTCCATTTTCCCCTGGGGTCACCTTGCGGCAGTATGATACACTTGATCACTAGCTCCCCGACTTGATATTCTTGACGCCTGACTTTCTTGTTAAAAGCCTTCATCATTTGCTTTTGATACGTTTGACCATGACAGACAGCAGTAAGCCTCTTCTCATTAATCAGATTCAGTTGATCAAGTCGAGTCTGGATCCAATCATCTTCATTCAGACCTGCATCCTTCATGATTCTCAGAGAAGGGATCTGGACCTCAATGGGTAGGATTGCCTCCATGCCATATACCAGATAGTAGGGTGTTACCCCTATCGACGTTCGTGCTGAGGTACGACACCTATACAGAGTAAATGATAACATCTCATGCCAGTCTTTGTATGTCACTGTCATCTTCTGTACAATTTTCTTGATTTTCTTGTTAGCCGCTTCAACAACACCATTCATCTTTGGCCGGTAGGGAGAAGAGTTATGATGTTGTATCTTGAACTGCTTACAGAGTTTAGTGATCATCGTGTTATTGAGATTCGTACCATTATCGGTGATAATTCTCTCTGGCACACCATAGCGACATATCAGGTTATGCTTGATAAATCGTGCCACAACATTCTTGGTAACAGTAGCAAAGGAGGTTGCCTTAACCCATTTCGTGAAGTAATCGATGGCCACCAGGATGAAGCGATGCCCATTGGAGGCGGTGGGCCTGATTTCTCCTATCATGTCATTGCCCCACATTGCAAAGGGCCACGGAGTTGTCAAGACATTCAAAGGAACCGGAGGCACATGCACCTTATCAGCATAAATTTGGCATTTATGACAAGTTCGGGAGTGCTGATAATAATCTGCTTCCATAGTGGACCAATAGTATCCTTCCCGTAGGATCTTCTTAGCCATGGTATGTCCACTGGAATGGGTCCCGAAGGTACCTTCATGTAGATCTATCATGATTCTCTCTGCTTCGCTCTTGTCTACACACCGTAGTAAGGTAGAGTCATGGTTGCGCTTGTAGAGGATTCCATTACCGAGGAAGAATTTCGCAGCAAACCTTCTCAGAAACTTCTTATCATTGACAGATGCCCCCTCGGGATACTCTTGAGTCTCGAGATACTTCTTTACCTCATGAAACCAGGGTTTGACTTCCACCTCTTTAGTATCAATCTCACAGCAATGAGCTGGTTCATCCAACCTTTCAATGGTGATTCGGGGAGATTCGTTGTCCCACCTAACTTTGAACATAGAAGACATGGTAGCTAGCACGTCCACAAACTGACTCTCGTCTCGTGGGAAATGTTCAAAAGTTACCTCCTCAAAGTGTGGGAGCAATGTCAGTACATGCTCTTTGTATGGGATGTGATTCGGATGCTTTGTATCCCATTTGCCTTTGATTTGACTTATCACCAAGGCTGAATCACCGAAGACATTTAGGAACTTTATTCTGAGGTCAATAGCGGCTTTGAGACCCATGATGCAGGCTTCATACTCCGCCATGTTGTTAGTGGAGTTGAAACATAATCGGGCAGTGAAAGGAGTGTGACAGCCCTCAGAGGATAAGATTACAGCGCCGATTCCATTACCAAGCACGTTCGAAGCTCCATCAAAGACCATAGTCCATCGGGATCCTTCTTCAGGTGCTTCATCTGGTCTCGGTTCTTCGTAGTCAGTCACCAGCATAATGTTCTCGTCCGGGAACTCAAAATTCATGGACTGGTAGTCATCCACGGCCTGATGAGCCAAATGATCAACCAATACACTCCCCTTGATTGCTTTTTGGGTTGTATATTATATATCGTATTCGGTTAAGATCATCTGCCATCTCACTATTCTTCCGGAGAGTGTCGGCTTATCGAAGATGTATTTGATTGGATCCATCTTAGATATCAACAGAGTAGCGTGGGTCAACATATACTGTCTTAGCCGGCGAGCAGCCCATTCCAAAGCGCAGCAAGTTTATCGAGCAGTGAGTATCTTGTCTCACAGTCGGTAAACTTTTTGCTAAGGTAGTATATTGCATGCTCTTTTCGACCAGACTCGTCATGCTGCCCCAACACACACCCCATTAAATTGTCTAGCACTGTTAAGTACAATATCAAAGGTCTTCTCTCAACCGGAGGCATCAGAATTGGCAGTTCTTGAAGATATTATTTGATCCTTTCGAAAGCAGTATGGCATTCGTCATTCCACTTTACCACTTGATCTTTCTTCATAAGCTTGAAGATGGGCTCATAAGTAGCAGTCAGATGTGAAATGAACCTGGCGATATAATTCAATTGTCCCAAGAAACCTCTAACTTCCTTCTCAGTACGGGGAGCCGACATCTCTTGTATGGCCTTTACCTTTGTGGGGTCTACTTGAATACCTTTGTCACTGACGATGAAACCTAGAAGCTTACCAGATCTTACCCCGAAGGTGCACTTGTTCGGATTCAACCTCAGCTTGTATGTCTTTAACCTGTCGAACAAATTTTGTAGATGATTGAGATGTTCCTCTCCGGTTTGAGACCTGGCTATCATGTCATCGACATAAACCTTGATCTCATGGTGAATCATATCATGGAACAAAGTGACCATGGCTCGCTGATAGGTTGCACCATCATTCTTCAACCCAAAAGGAATTACCTTGTAACAGAAGATGCCCCACTGTGTGACGAAGGTCGTCTTCTCCATGTCTTCAGGAGCTATCTTGATCTGGTTGTAGCCAGATAAACCATCCATGAAGGAGAAGATTTTATGTTGCACGGTGTTGTCAACCAGAACATCAATGTTGGGAAGTGGGAAGTCATCCTTGGGGCTTGCCCTGTTCAGATCTCTGTAATCCACACACATCTGTACCTTGCCGTCCTTCTTAGATACCGGAACGACGTTAGTAACCCACTGCAGATAAAAGGTGACAACTAAGAACCCCGTGTCGAACTACTTCATGACCTCTGCCTTGATCTTCTCTGACATTTCAGGGTGCATACGACGGACCTTCTGTTTAACCGGAGGACAGTCCTCTTTAGTTGGCAGACGGTGTACCATGATGTTAATGTCTAACCCAGGCATGTCTTCATATGACCAGAAAAAAATCCCAACATAGTCGTGCAACATCTGTATCAACCGCTGTTTGATCTTAGCTTCCAGATTTGCACCTATCTTGACTTCTTTTCTGTCCATCTTTGTGCCCAAGTTTATTGTCTCAACTGGCTCTTCATGAGGTTGTATAGTCCTCTCTTCCTGTTGTAATATTCTAGCCAGTTCTCCAGGCACCTCACAATCATTCTCACCTTCTTCCTTAGCTCGGTTGATCGGATTTTTGAAGTCATAGCTGGTAATAGAAGGATTGTTATCAATGGGATCCAGAGTGGATATGGATTTGTAGTTTGATACGTGCGTGTGTGTAAGAGCATAGCTGAATTGATTAAGTAAAAACAGAAAAGCAAAAAAAAAACAGAGAGGGCAAAATTTGTATGCAAAGAACGTCCAATGCTTCATTAATGATATATGAAATGACATATAATAACCCTCACAGATAGAACCATTGTGCCTCGGGTAAGACACAAGGCCAAAAAATTTTAAAAATAGTTCATTACAAATTCAGAACATAAGTAAGACAATTACTGCAGAATAAAAGAAACTAGAATAAAATATCTATCCGTCCAGTTATCCGGTCCACCGTTGGTAGTCAGGTAGATCCAGCTGTCAATGTCAAGGTCTTCCTCACTGTCTTCAATAATGTTGACCCCACGATTGCTGATGCATAGGGGAGGTCCTCCAGCCCGAGCGAGTCAAACAGCCCTTTGAGCCTCTGAAGTAAAGCCCAAACCAAATTTGTCAGTTTTGTGAGTAAAATCACAGAGTTGTCCCCAATTGGTACACCCATCTTCCTTAACCACTGTTCTGGAGTCCTTGAGAGAATCCATCTTCAAAGGAAGTTTGGTACTGGTGGTAGTCTCGGTCGACGCTAAAATCTGGGGAACCTCTTCAAAGTTTTGACAAGGGGTCTCTATGAATTCCCCGTCCATCTCCATATACCTGAAGGAGTTCAGGTGGCTCACCGTGTACTCCTCTTCACCATGCACAATGACTATCTTCCCCTTCACCGTATACTTAAACATTTGGTGTAATGTAGAAGTAACAACCCCAGCTTCATGGATCCAAGGACGACCCAACAAACAAGAGTACGATGGCCTGATGTCCATCACGTAGAAGGTGGACTTAAAAGTTTGAGAGCCTATCTTGACAGGGATGTCTACCTCACCATGCACCATTCTCTTCGATCCGTCAAAAACCCTTACCACAATGTTACTGGGTTTTGGGGTCAAGCCTTCACAATCCAAACGATCAAGAGCCTTCTTAGGCAGCACATTCAGGGAAGACCCAGTATCCACCAGCACATGAGCCATGGTAGTGCCCCTGTATTCGATCGAGACATGCAAAGCATCATTGTGTTTTCTCCCTTTCGGAGTTAAGTCAGCATCCAAAAACCCAGCCCATTGTTGGCAGTCAAACTGGCTACACAATCTTTGAATTGATCGGCTGAGGTTTCTTGCGGCACATGCGCGGTCTTGAGGAATGCAATCAAAGCCTTCGCATGGGCCTCGGAACATAACAGCAAAGACAACATTGATATCTTTGAGGGGGTCTACCCCAACTGCTCGACCACATTGTAGTCGCTTTTTTTTTAATTATTCTTAAAATTTCCTCTATGTCTTGCTTAGAGGTTTCCACGAAAATCTTTCTAGGTGCATCCGTCCGGGCAGGCTCACCTATAGCTTCTTTGCCTCGAGTCCCAGATGACTCTATGACAAGAGTAACAATTGGAGTAAGAACAGGAGTAGCGACGGAAGTACTGGTAGGAACAACAGATGAAATAACAACATGCTTAGTGACAGTCTTTGGGGAGATCTCAGGAGAAAAAACCCTTCCACTTCTAGTAATCCTACTGGTCCCGACAATGTTACTAACATCGGGATCAGCCTCTTCATTCTTCAGGTCTTGTTTAACACCATGATAGTAGATATCAGCGCCATAATGCCAAGGGACATCTTTGTCTGAGGTGTACGAGACAGGACCAAGACAGGTGATTATTAACGGAGCAACTCTCGGAGCGGGTGTAATCCTAATAGGTCTTGTCGAGGAGTCCTTGGAAGGATTGGCGAAAATGGTTATAATAGCAACATCTTCGGATGGAACAGCAGGAGTCAAAAAAATTTCGAACAAAATTTCTATGCTACCCATCAGGCGCTGGACACCTATCTTTAGCAGATAGAAACCAGAAGGCAGAGATGAACACATGTGGCAACCTTCACCATAACCTGGAAATAAAACGGCCAGCAACAAATTCTTCTTAACAGTCATAAGGGGAGTATAAACTTCATCAACTGAGGTCACAAATAGATCGGTATCAACGGCATTAACTCCACGGTTGTGCCAAGGCATGGGAGCAATTATGACATTGGGCTTCTTCAGAGCGTCGAACTCGATCTCCTTGGCTTCAATCAGATCTTGTACTTTATTTCTTAGAGCCCAACAGTCATTTGTATCGTGACCAGGACTCTCAGAATGGTAGGCATGCCGAGCGTTAGGATTGTACTGAGTAGACGAGGTATTAGGATTATTGGGAGCCTCTTTCAAAGTTATCAAGTTGGATCTCAGCAGATGGGGTAGAACCTCTGTCAATGTCATGTTAATCTGGGTAAACTTCCTTTGTGGTCTTTCTACCCTTTGCTGATTGTTGCATTGTGGGGCAGCCGCATGCATAGGTATCATTACAGAACTTACCGTTGGACGGTATTCCGTTTTTCTCTGACCTCTCGAACTATAAACGGCACTGGCCTCCTACTTACCGGTGAAGGGCCTCTTTACTGAACTCGAAGAGGTGCGTTTTTGTATTTTTCCACTATGGATTCCAGCTTCTACCCTTTCTCCAGTTAATATCAGCTCCGTAAAACCAGTCGATGAGCTACCGATTAAATGGTTGAAGAATGCACTAGACAACATCCTAAGAAACATGTCGACCAACTCCCTATCAGACAAAGGGGGTTGGACTCTATCGGCAAAATCTCTCCACTTCTGCGCATAGGCCTTAAAGCCTTCACCTGCACCCATGGACATACTCTGGAGTTGAGTACGAGTAAGGGCTAGGTCGGCATTATATTGATACTGCTTGTAAAAAGCAATAGCCAAATCCTCCCAGTTTTGGACATTGTTTCCCTCCAATTGGTAGAACCATTCGAGCTGAGTCCCTGACAGGCTGTCTTGAAAGAAGTGAACCCACAAGTTTCTATCAGCGGTGTGGGGCTGGATCTTCCTTACGTAGGAACGGAGATGAAGCTTTGGGCAAGACACCCCGTCATATTTTGCAAAAAGCGGAGCTTTAAACTTTTGTGGGATGACCACTCCCGACACCAATCCCAGTTCTTCGAAGTCCAACCCAAGTATTCTTTGGACTTCCATGGTGCTCAGCCGATCCTCTAACTGCTTGTATTTATCCTCAATGGGAGGATATTGCTCATCATTGTAGTCTGCATCATTGTTAAAAGCTTCAGGACTGGGGTCATCTTCTCTTGTCGTCCTCTCTTGATTCTCCCCTTCTTTGGACGAGGAGGTCAGATCGACTGATTGCTTTAGTGTCCCCCCGAATCTTCTGCCCATATTAAGGATACCAGCGGGTTTCTTCTTCTTCTTTTTCTTCTTCTTCTTCTCTTTCAGGATGAGGGCCTTTAGATCTTCCTGCCCTTTCGCCAGAGTTATGAACATTTGTTGAAATTAGGCATTTTGTGCCTGAAGATCTTTTATGCTTTGTTCAGAAGACATATTTGCTGAAATAAACAGCAAAGAAGATGAGAAACCTATAATGGTACCTGTTTATGCAATGCTATGGATGGGATGCGTATGCGATGATTTCAAGGACTTTGGGAAATTCAAATTTGCAAACCAAAATGAAACAAATATTTTATTAGTAGAATTCAAGGTACAATTGCCTCTCAGGCGTTACAATTAAAAATTCTAAAAACTAAAAAAAATCAAGTTTCCCATGGATGCTTCCTCTTCGTGCCAAGATAGAAATTAAGGCTTATTTCCTCATGAAGCTGCTTTGTGAGCTCTAAAACCTTCTTCTCTTAGGCATAGAACTGGTCCCTATAAGTATCATGTTCCTTCTTCAACTGGATCCAAGACCTCTGTAGTTCTTCAAGATCAGCGGGCATTTCAGGATGAAGAACCATGTAGGGAATATCCCCTTCAGTAATGGGCTCCACAATCACTGGTGAGACGGCTATGTAGGGCATCATAAGTTTCTGAGCGCGAGCTCGTACCCATTAGAGATAATCTTCCATAGGAATGGAATTCTTTGTCCCCAAAGTCTTGGCGTCAGATCTGTTTATCATGCCCCAAGTTCGTATGAACCTCTGGCGATACCCTTGAACATCCCCCTCATAGTTAAATATAATGCCCTGGATAAGTAACTCCTGAGGACCATCCCTTTGAGCATAACCAAATTGTTGCAGAGACAAACAAGGATTTTAAGTTATACCTCCCCTAAGGCCAAGTAGTGGGACATTAGGGAACTCCCTGCAACGGTCAATAATAGAAACATCTCCCATAAATCGGGAATACCAGAGAATATCCGCGTGAGAAAGTGACATTATCCTTTGCGACCAACCCAAACCTTCTTCATTTTTCAACACTGACTTAGGGAGGTGAGAAATAAACCACCTCGACAGTAATGACATGCAGCACATAAGGACCCCTCTTCTCTTCATGGTACGAGTATGGAGAGCGTGCAAGATATCTTTGAGCAAGGTAGGCACAGGGTTGCGAGAGAGGAAAACCTTGATAACATTCACATCTATGAGTAAGTCCGGATTAGGGAAAAGTACTAACCCATAGATTAGAAGGGCCAAGACCTCCTCAAAGGCCTGAGAATCCAAATCATCCCAAAACAGCCGAACCCTGTCTATTAGGAACCTGGCTAGAAAACCCTTGACCCCGCTCCTTATTTCCCAATTGGGTACCACGTCGGCCCGTTTTAGATGCAAAGCTGAGGCGATAACTTCTGGCTTCGGAACTTCTTTTAAACTTGTGAAAGGTACCAGGTCAAGAATGGGTATATTCAATAACTGAGAGAACTCTTCCATGGTAGGCACCAACTGATAGTCTGGAAAGGTGAAGCAGTGGTGCTCGGGATCAAAGAACTGAAAGAGTACACCCATTATCTTCTCATCAATGCTTGAAGTAACCAGGTTAAGAAGTTGACCATGTCTCTTGGTGAACGCAGAAGTTTCAGGAACCCTTGATATTATTTCTTTGAGCTTGGGAGGTGTTCTCACAAAGCTGATTCAGATAGTGTTTCTACAAGCGGAAGCCATGATCTGCAAAACAGAACAAAGATAAACTCCCTTGGTCCTTGAAATGGTTAGTGTAATAAGAATGGATGCTATGTTATGATGCATAATGTTATGTTCAAACAGAGTAAATCACACACAATCCAAACACATAATAGTCCTTAGGTTCAAAGGCTTGATGAGGTTAAAGGTAAGTACTCTCTTGAAGTTTAGTTGGTTTCAAACCTGTCTTAGAAAAGTAATTGGGTTCTAAGGATTCTCAATATCACTGATCATCCTCTATCAAACATTGTTTCAGCTCAGGCAATCTTTTATTGCCGCCGAAATATCTCGAAAGTCTGATCTCAATGAGTGTAGCACAGAGTATCAACCAATCCTCAGCTTTATACCGAGGCCGGCTATCTCACTACTTTCTAATGGCCAAGTTTGTTTAACTAAGGTTCTAAGGTCCTTTATTTCTTCACGACACCACACGGCGGCCCCGTATTCTCTTCGTTTCCACACGAAGGATACCGACACCAACCAAAGTGTCATACCAACACAACCATCACTTAAACCATATCGGTTTACACTGTACAGTCTCCACGATCTTTTTTGTTTACCTAATAAGTGTCCCCTAGATCCGGGTGTAGGATCTTTTAACAATACCCAAGCAGAAAAACCCTTAAATGTAAAGCAAACAAGTCAAAAAAAGCAATTAAAGGTGATCTAACCCTAAGGTAACCCCACTTATATATTCCGCAGCAGAGTCGCGAGTTCTTTGATACGGTGGGAGAACTGACTTTTTGTTTTGCGTCTTGATCACAAATGTTGCGGATAGCAAGAGTCGCCACCGACTTGTCTTTTATCCAATAAGGAAAGGTGAAAAAGCAAAGGAAACACCTTTTAGAGATGTTTTCTTGAGTTCGGGGGGTAGATTTAGAAAAGGGAAGGTGTTAGCACCCTTTTCATCCATGGTTTTCCATGGGCTCTTAGTTTACTCGCTAGATCACTTGCTTTTGTTTGGAAATGTGCTTTCTGATGTGGGTTTTAAAAGTATTTTGAAAATGTGACTTTGTAATGATTCTCGTCTCTATAAGAATGCGTACGAAGTGTTGGTTTTGAAAATAGTTCAAAGAGATGTGTTAGTGTATAATATGTTTTTGTTGTGAGAAAGCGAGCAACTAGGAGCGAATCTACCTACTCAAAAGGTCTTAAATATTTTTTTCCTCCTCCTCTAGATGTTGTTATCTTACCATTGATTTGGTAAGAAGCCCCATCGTTTGATGTGAAGGGACGGGCGCGGGACATTTTTGTATAATCATAGAAGGCAACCCATGGAACGTTTTAGCAATGTCGTGTGAGGGACTAGATCGTTTATCGAAGGCAACATCGAGGAACTACAATCTTTTATCGAGGGTCTTTTTCTAAAATGCTCATGTTTGAGGGACATGACTATTTTTTCCGATAGGCAACAAGGTGGGATTACCCTATGGGTGCTAGTGTGCAAGTGCGTTTGATTGCATGAATTTAGTCTTGATTAGGATGATCTATTCGTTGATTTCATATCTTGCCATACACATCCTAATTACTAGCATTTCATACTTGGAAAAAGCGTTAAATTGCGGAAATATAAAAGTCCTACGCTATTACAATATTTTAGGGATGGGGTACATATTTACAAATGGGGGTTGCAAGAATTTAAATCCTATTTAACTATTACAACCATATTGGAATGTACAATGCAAGAGAGACAAAATGACTTGTTTAGAAAAGGATTTTTGTGTCTTAATGAATTAAAAAAAAAGATATAAATTAACCAATAAAAGAAAATATTTTTATGTATTTTTTATATTAATAAAAAAGGGGATTGGTATTGAAAATGATAAAAAGGAAAATAAATGAAAGATAGAAACAGCACGCTGCTGCAAGCAAAATGACAAGGATCAGAAGTTCTGAAGCCAGGCGTGTTGTAACTCAGAAAGGAACGTCAGTGGAATCAAAAGTTCTGGATTGATACACTCTAAGACCCTACAAGAAACGTCAGAGGGAAAGGAAACAGAGGTTTTAGGTGGTATTCAGACAGTGAACCATAAGTCAGAAGTTTTGTGTTGTGATAAAATAGTGAGTGAACATCAGAAATTCAGTGTGTTGTCAGCGTGTGAAAAATCAGAAATTCTGAGTGTTAAATTAGCGATTGGAAGAATCAGAGGTTCAGTGTGTTTAACGTGGAGGGTGAACTCAGAAGTTATGTGTTGTGCTAAAACAGTGAATGAGCATCAGAAGTTTTGTGTGTTAAAATGGTAAAGAGAACTCAGAAGTTCTGCATGCTTAAACAGTGAGAAAATCCTAGAAACTCTGTGTGTTAAAATGGTGAATGAAAAACAGAAGTTTTATGTTACATTTCAACTCTTTCATCATATTAATCAGCACATCGGCAATTTATTAAATCCTTAACAGACAATCAGGAGGATAAAAGACATGCTGGGACTTGATGCATATATTGTGGTACATCGTCTGTCTACAAAAGAGGATTACCCACCAGTAAAACAAAAGGTTCGTCGAATGCGAACAAATATGTTAGAGAAGATTAAAGCAGAAGTCATGAAACAATTTAATGTTGGATTCTTGGCGGTCACCTCCTATCCATAATGGGTTTCCAATGTTGTTCCCGTACCCAAGAAAGACGGCAATGTACGAATGTGCATGGACTACAGAGATTTGAATAGGGCAAGCCCTAAGGATGATTTCCCACTTCCCTACATTGACATCCTAGTTGACAATACGGCACAACACAAAGTGTTTCCTTCATGGACAAATTATCAGGTTACAACCAAATCAAAATGGCGCCTGAGGACATGGAGAAAACAACGTTTATCACGCAGTGGGGTACTTTCTTCTATAAGGTGATGCCATTCGGACTAAAGAATGTTGGGGCAACCTATCAGCATGCCATGTTAGCTTTATTTCATGACATGATACATCATGAAATAGAGGTCTACGTGGATGATATGATAGCCAGATCTCAAACATAAGAAGAGCATCTTGATCACTTACAACAATTGTTTGAGAGACTGAAGAAGTACAAGTTGAGGTTGAATCCAAACAAGTGCACGTTTGGAGTAAGGTCTGGTAAACTCCTAGGCTTTGTTGTCAGCAACAAAGGTATCGAGGTCGATCCTGCCAAAGTTAAAGCGATACAAGAGATGCCTGCTCCTCATACTGAGAAGGAAGTCAGAGGATTCTTAGGGCGTTTGAACTACATTGCCAGATTCATCTCTCACCTGACAGCTACTTGTGAGCCAATCTTCAAATTGTTGAAGAAAGATCAGGTAGTCAAATGGAATGACGAGTGCCAAGTTTCTTTTGACAAAATCAAAGAATACTTACAAGAGCCTCCTGTGTTGATGCCACCAGTCGAGGGAAGACCATTGATCATGTATCTGACTTTTTTAGAAAACTCAATGGGGTGTGTAATGGGGCAGCATGACGAGTCTGGCCGAAAAGAGCATGCTATTTACTACCCGAGCAAAAAATTTACCGACTGTGAAACCAGATATTCACTTCTTGAGAAAACTTGATGCGATCTGGCATGGGCTGCTCGCCAGCTAAGACAGTATATGCAGACTCATACTACTTTGTTGATATCTAAAATGGATCTGATAAAATACATCTTCGAGAAACCTGCTCTCTTCGGGAGAATAGCGAGATGGCAGATGATCCTAACAGAGTATGACATACAATATACCACCCAGAAGGCAATAAAGGGCAGTGTATTAGTTGATCACCTTGCTCACCAAGCCGTGGAAGACTACCAATCCATGAAGTTCGAATTTCCGGATGAAGACATCATGACGTTAGAAAACTGTAAAGAATTCAGGCCACATGACGGACCTGAACAAGGATCCCGATGGACCCTGTTCTTTGATGGGGCATCCAACGCACTTGGAAATGGTATTGGTGCTGTACTCATATCTCCGGAAGGGTGTCATACTCCCTTTACTGCCAGACCCTGCTTCAATTGTACAAATAACATGGCGGAATACGAAGCGTGCATCTTTGGTCTCAGAGCTGCCATAGACTTAGGGATCAGATCTTTGAGTGTGTTCGGAGATTCAGCTTTGGTCATCAGTCAGATCAAAGGGGAATGGGACACCAAACACCCTAACCGTATCCCTTACAAAGAACATGTTTTGACGTTGCTACCACATTTTGAGAAGATTACCTTCGAGCATTTCCCGCGAGAAGAAAATCAGCTAGCAGACGCACTAGCCACAATGTCATCCATGTTTAAACTTAAATGGGATAACCAGGCTCCCCAAATCACCATCGACCGAATGGATGAACCAGCACATTGTCACGAGATTAATACTGAAGAAGTAGGGGACCATCCCTGGTTTCACGAAGTCAAGAGGTATCTCGAGGCTCAAGAATATCCAGAAGGAGCTTCAGTTAATGACAATAAGTTCTTAAGGAGATTCTCCGCTAAGTTCTTCCTTAGTAACGACATCCTGTACAAACGCAATCATGACTCTGTGTTACTTCGATGCATAGATAAGGTTGAAGCTGAAAGGATCATGGCCGAATTGCATGAAGCACTTCTGGCACCCATTCCAGTCGGCATACAATGGCGAAGAAAATTCTACGGGCAGACTATTACTAGTCTACCATGGAAGTAGATTATTATCAACACTCTCGAACCTGTCATAAGTGTCAGATTTATGCTGATAAGGTGCACGTACCTTCGGTTCCTCTGAATGTCTTAACTGCTCCTTGGCCCTTTGCTATGTGGGGAATTTATATGATTGGGTAAATCAAGCCAACAACCTCCAAAGGACTCCGCTTCATCCTAGTGGCCATTGACTATTTTACAAAGTGGGTTGAGGCAGCCTCCTTCGCTTCCGTCACCAAGAATGTTGTTGCATGGTTCATCAAGCAGAACCTCATTTGTCGGTACGATATCCCGGAGAGGATCATTACTGACAATGGTACAAATCTGAACAATACTATAATCACTGCCCTATGCGAGCAGTTCAAGATCCAGCATCACAATTCTTCCCCTTACCGGGCGAAGATGAATGGTGTTGTCGAAGCTGCGAATAAGAACATTAAAAAGATCATACAGAAAATGACAATCACATACAAATACTGGCATGAGATGTTACCATTCACTCTCCATGGGTATCGTACTACAACTCGCACATCAACCGGGGCAACACCCTATTCTTTGGTATACAACATGGAAGTTGTCTTGCCTATTGATGTTCAGATCCCCTCTCTAAGAATTATGAAGGATGCAGGTCTAAATGAGGATGATTGGATCCAGACTCGACTTGATCAACTGAACTTAATTGATGAGAAAATACTTATTGTTGTCTTCCATGGTCAAATGTATTAAAAACGGATGATCAAGGCTTTCAACAAAAATGTCAGACGCCAAGTGTATCAAGTTGGATATCTAGTTATCAAACACATCATACTGCAACAAGGAGATCCCAGGGGAAAATGGACTCCTGCCTATGAAGGACCATTTATGATCAAAAACATATTCTCTGGTGGGGCAATGATCTTGACCACCATGGATGGCGATGACCTGCCGCACCTTGCGAACACGAACATAGTCAAAAGATACTACGCATAAGAGACCCGCTAGGTTGACATACCTAGGCAAAACAAGGGCATCCCAGTGAACCAAAAAGGTTAGGGCAAAAATTAGGGATAAAACAAAAAAAATCTGTACACCCGGCAAGTTGAAAACCCGAAAGGGCGACTTAGGAAAAAAAGGGTATCCCGTTGGACTGAAAACCCGAAAGGGCGGTCCAGGAAAAAGTTAGGGAATTAAAGCGTATGACTATGTCTGGTTGGATCACCTTACGGAAAACTTGCAAACTCGATAGTTCTGACCAATTCAATCATCTTCAGACAAGGCAACAGATACACAAGATGCTCAGAGATACAAAGGCTATAGCAGAATGGGAACCCCATGGGATGATTACACATAGCTATCTTTTCTTTGTATTAAAATTTTCCTTTTTTACGACGACATTCTCCTACTAGAATGTTTGTCTCACTGTACAAAAATACTTACTCAAAGTCAATACAAAGATATTCCTTTGAAACTGCAAAACTATCTGTTTCTCTTTACTCTTGGTTTTATTTACAAAAACGTCCAATAATTCATTGTTGAACATATGCATTTGAACATAATTACTGTTTACAAATAAATAAAATAAAATACAACTACTAATGGCTTTAAGGGATAGGGAAATCTCTCCAAGTTATTTTCCATAAAAAAAAATCCCCGTCGTGTATAGTTTAATCTCCAGCGGAACAAAACTTCCAATTATCAATCCCCGGTAGAAATCATCCAATTTCTCCATATTCCCCAAACAGATTTTTTAAGCAGTACCTGGAATTTCCCTTACAACAGAGTTTATTTCTCTAAACGTAAATTCATCAACACTTCGAATTCAAGAAATGAAGACTTACATATCCTCAACAACATTCAGGGATTTATTTTCCCCAATCCAACAAATAGCGCAATAGACTAGCTCACATACGCATACATTGCATCTGTATATCATAAACATCGATAAAACGAATGCATTATATCATACATTTCATACAACATGAACCTGCATTTTAGCTAACATTTTACCCTTTTCAGGATAAGATTAACAGCTAACATTAACAATGTTCAGAGTTCTCAGATACATTTCAGATACGCTCCAGACACGGATGCCATTCTGATACTCATTCAGATTCAACTCTCAGATACAGTTCAGATACGCTCCAGACGCAGATGCCATTCTGATACTCACTCAAATTCAACTCTCAGATACAGTTCAGATACGCTCCAGACACGGATGCCATTCTGACACTCATTCAAAACTAGCTTTCAGATACAGTTCAGATACGCTCCAGACATGAATGCCATTCTAATAATCATTCAAAATCATCTCCCAGATACAATTTAGATACGCTCCAGACATGGACTCCATTCTGATACTCATTCTTTCAGCTTACAAATTACAATACAAACAATCACTTTTATATGGCATATTTAAGCCCATATCCTACAACTTCCTATCACCTCTCCAAATGGCATCTTTAAGCCCATTCCCTCTACCATCACATCGCCGACTGAAAATTTCTGGGCACTCTAGTGTCCAATTATCTTCCACCTTCGAGTCACGAATGGCAAGACATGCCCATCTAACTCTTCAAGTTTAAGAATATTGAACAGGGGCAGTTGTTGTACCCAAAAATTTTCCCTCTCACTTATCAAGAATTTTCTCACAAGATCTCCTTGGGCTCAAGAATGCACTAGGGTTTGATCAGCTCAAGACACCTCATTAGGTACTGATGACCAAAATTAGGGTTTGAGTTTTCACAAGGATTTTTGAACTATCAATTCTACATATGAATTTAATGGACCATTATGGACCCCCAAGATTACTCATGTCGAGTTTCAAGCCTTGGATCACACTTTTCATCAGTCAATTGAACAGTGGACCTAAAAATCAACTATATTAGGGAAAAAGTCAACTATGGCCAATTTACAGTCAAATCTCATAATTTTTTATCCACGTCAACATTTTAAACTCATATGTATCATTTTATCAAGTTTGGACGACAATCCCTCAAGAAATTTGATCAAATCTCCAAAAGGGCAAAATGGTCAATATTAGGGTTTTGACTGGGAAAGTGCAATTTCTGATTTTTTTTACCCAGCAAAGGTTCAATTGGTTTAAGGCATGATATCAATAGTCCAATTGCATCATTTTAACCTACTGACATGGTTCAAAACATTGCAAATCCATTGGGTTGACAGATGAATTTTGCAGTCAATTGATTAAAAGTCAATTGTATACTGAAAAGTCAAACTTTGACTTTTTGGTCAAATTCAAGTGCCAAAAATCATAATTCATCAAAACATGTCAAAAATATGAAACTTATTCATCAAGAAATCAAAAATTCAATATTTCATTTTGAAAAGTCAAAATTTCTAAACTTAGAAATTTTTCTAAGTGTTGGAAATTTCATGTTTTTTCATAACTTTAAGCCAAATTTTCACCATGATGAAAGATGATTGAAGAGAAACTTCCAACATGAAAGTTGAAGATCTCCATGAAATATACAATTTTTCTTCACACAACTTCTTCCAAAAAGTGCTTGGATCTCAAGTTATAATTTCAAGAACATAGGATCATAAAACTAAACACTTAGTGAAATTTTGCCCTAATTTGGTCAGGATTTTGACTCAACTTTATGGCACTTTTTCATATAGTTCCAAGGTGAATCTTAAAAAGAAATTCAAAGATGAGTTGTAGATCACATTTCAAACTTTCCAAAATGTCCAACAACTCCTTGAGATCATTCTTCAGTAGGGAGAATCGAAGAGATGCAGTTGGTGTTTTGTCACTTGAATTACAAGGCATTTTGTGATGAACAAGAATCCAATTTCAAACCTAGGCTGCATAATCTTGCTTTGCAAGCCTCCTAACTTGTGTATCTATCCATCATTAATGGATTACACAAACTTTTGAGCTTTAATCCAAGTGTTTTAAGCTTTATCCAATCCACATTTCCATTAATGGCACAAAGTGAACACTTCCATTTTAGAAAAAGAAAGCTTTTGTGTAAAGTCAATTCTTGAGCCTCTAACTTGTTCCCTCTGATCACACTCCATCCACAAAGTCAGAAGCAAGCTTGTTTAAAGCATAACCACTCTATCTTAGCAAGTACACAATGCTTGGAAACTTGAAATTCTCAAAAATCACATGTTATGCATAAACTTGTGATTTTGAATTCTGATCAAAACCAAGTCTCCAAACTTGTTGCTTATAAATAGAGGCACTATTTGTGAGCTAGAGGACGAGCTTGAGCACCCTGGAATACACCAAAAATCTCTCAAATTAGAAATTGCCCAAAAACTCCATTGTTGCACAGTTTCTGACCTTGAACCTCAAACTCACATTTCCCTCGTGCGTTTCTTGGCCTTTTAGTTTCTAAAGCTTCCTTGCATCAAGGGTAACTCATCCTTGTACCTGTTTCACTTCTATAACACCATTTTCCATGTCTTCCATAACCAAAAATATAGCATCACAGTTGGACTTCTCCAAACCATTCCAGCCACCCTCAGTTCAAGCCAGCCATTGCATTAGCTTCCTAGAGGTCCAAGGAAGCTGATCTGGTCATCAACACTGCCTGAAACAAGCTCAAATCCATTTCACGATTTCCAGTTTTGAGGTATTTTTCTTAAACTTCTATCTCATTACTTAGGCATTGTTAGGCTTGAATTTGTGAAGATAAAATGTAGACATCATTGCCCTGAAGTTGTACATGTCCATAGATTTCATTTATTTTGATTGAGCTAGGAGAATTTTGAGTTTGAACTTTCTGAAATATTTAGGTCAGAATTTGGTACTTTTAAAAATTCTCATTCATCTTTGATTTATAGTTTATGATATTTATATGGTTGGATTCATGTGACAAAATGGAGCAATTTTCATGTTTACATTTTTGCAAATGGTTGAGAAATGAGCAAGTTACAGATCTTTTGGCTGGAGGTTGAAGATGAAGTACAGTCAGGGTGTGTTTTGTGTTATGTATTTATCATTTCATACAAGTTAACAGATATATAGCCACCCCAGTGGTAAAGCGCGCGCTTGTTCACCCCATGGTCCTGGGTTCAAGCCCCAGCATGACCATTTTGTTATTTTTACGTTTTCTGACTCTTCATTGGGCTCAGTTTATTTTTGCTCATGAATACTCTTTTGTTTACTAATGAACCCCCCAGACTTTTTATTTATTTTCTTTTCTTTTTCTTTTTATTTATTAATATTAATATTAATATTTATTTTATTGAAGAAAAAAAAGATAAAAAAAGATATTTTTATTTATACTATATACATTTATTTTATTTTCTAGACTAAAACATCAAAAATATTTTTGTTACAAACTTAACTTTTTTTAATTAAATAGATTTAGGCTTGTTTTATTTTCCTAAAATAAACATGGAATTTATACTTTTCCTAATTTAATTAATTTTCATACTATTTATTTTAATGTTAAAATCTTCTTCATAAAACTTAAAAATATTTTCTCTTTTAATTTTAATTTTTTTTTATTAAGCATTTTTTTTAGTTCATTAGGTTAAGAAATAAAAACTTTTTTTTAACAGGGACAAAACCAAGTAGAATCCATTATTTATTTTATTCATTACTTTGTACATTATTCCTTTTCATATTTTGTACATTTATTTATTCAATTCAATATGGTTGTAATAGATTAATTAGGGTTTAATTTCTTGCAACCCCCATTTATACTTTGTACACCCCCTTCCCACAAATCATGTAATAGCTTAGTATTTTTATCTTCCGCAATTTAAATGCTTCATATTCACATGCTAGTAATTAGGGTTTGTATGGAAAGAATAAAATCAATCAAATAGAAAACCCTAATTCAAAACAAAAACAAGCATGAAAACAATACACTTGCGCACAAGCACCCCTAGGGTAAAATCCACTTGGTTGCCTTACAAAATGGCCATATTACGCATGTGAGGTATCTTAGCAAAAACAAACGAATACAAGATCATAGTCCCTCGATGACGCTATCTAAGTTGCCTTACAAATGATTTTAGTCCCTTAAAGAGAATGCTAAGATACCTTGTAACATTGCTAATCATGGTTATACGATGATCCACGTCCGTCCCGTTTACATCCTAAGATAGGGTTGCTTACCAAATCAATGGTAAGACAACAATGTCAAAGGAAAATAAAATGAACAAGAAAGACATTTGAGTAGGTAGATTACTCCTAATTACTTGCTCCATTTTAAACCAAACCTCCTTGCTATTTTCAAAAAAACACCTACACATTTCAAAACATCTTACAAACTTGAAAACATTTTCAAAAGACCAACATCTTTGTATACATTCTTACGAACGAGAATCATTACAAATATTGCCTAAACAATAGCCTCTTTACAAAATACTTTCAAAAATCACACTAAGCACAATTTCAAACAAAAGCAAGTGATCTAGCGAGTAACTAAGATCCCATGGAAAACCATGGATATAAAGGGTCATAATAACTTCCCTTTTCATAATCTACCCCCCGAACTCAAGAAACAGTCTCAAAGGTATTTCCTGTGCTTTTTCACCTTTCCTTTTGGGTAAAAGAAAAGTCAGTGGCCACTCTTGCTAACCGCAACATTTGCGATCAAACGCAAAACACCCAAGTCAGTTCTCCCACCGTATCACAAATTCTATTCGCAGGAAAACCATTTAAGTCAATCTTGTAAGGATCCCTCCACAACTTAAAGAGCTAGCATCAAGGATTCCTGAAAATTCTCCATTTACCGAGAGACATGGTTGCCTACTAAACTTGGTTACCTCCAACAATGATGAGGACATGATGAATGTGCTCTTTCAGTTCTTTGATCCTTTACACCATTGCTTCAGATTTCCTGATTATCAACTTGTGCCAACTTTGGAAGAATTCTCCCAACTCTTGAGTATTCCCATTCTCAATCAACTACCTTTCAATGGTACGGAAAGAGATCCAAAGCCAGAAGAGATTGCTCAAGCTCTACACTTGCAACCATCTGATATCACAACCCATTGGGAAACAAGGAGTGGTGTCAAGGGTTTCCTAGGAAAGTTCTTGTTTGAGAAAGCCCAAAACTGTTGGAACTCTTTGGATTTGCAAGCTTTTGAGGAAATTGTGGCTCTCCTCATCTATGGGATGATTTTGTTTCCGAATCCTGAACAACTCATAGATGTGAACACCGTCAAAATCTTCATATCTCGCAACCTGGTGCCTACTTTTCTAGGGGACATCCTACATTATTTTCATACTCGCACTATGAGGAAAAGAGGTATCCTTATGTGTTGTACTCCTCTCTTGGAAAGATGGTTTATTTCCCATCTTCCCAAATCTGTATTGAAGAACGATCAAGGTTCAAGGTGGTCACAAAGGTTGATGACGCTCAGACATTCAGACACTTATTGGTGTTCCCGCTCTTTGGAGAATGTTACCATCATCGACCGTTGTGGAGAATCTATAATGTCCCTTTACTTGGTATTAGGGGAGGTATCACCTACAACCCTTGCTTAGCTTTAAGACAGTTTGTTTATGGCCGAAGGGATGGTCCACATGCGATGTTGATTCATGGTTTGGTATTTGACTACGAGAATAATGTTCAAGGTCATCGCCAGAGGTTTATCCGAGCTTGGAGGATGTTGAACAAGGTAGATAGCAAGAAATTGGGGCATAAGAATTTCATCCCTCTTGAGCCTTACCTCAAATGGGTACAAGCTCGTTCTCAGAGTCTTATGACGCCTTATCCCTCCATTCTCCCGGTAATCATTGAGCCTGTTATGGAAGGAGATGTTCCATACACTATCCTACATCCTAACATACCCACCTCTCTTGAAGACTTACAAAGAGATTGGATACAACTCAAGGGGGAACGAGATACTTTCGAGACCCAATTCTATGCTAGCGAGAAAAAGGTTTTGGAACTCACTAAGCAACTTCATGAGGAACGAAGCCTGAATGCCTACATCGCACCAAAATGGATGCGTACAACTTTTTTATCTTAGAGTTTTTGTATTTCTTTGTAAGCCCAAAAGAGGCATGATTTACTCAAGTTTTGATTTATTAATATGACGTGTGTTCCTTTTTGGTCTAAAGCAATTTTAAATCTCTAAGTTCCTTGAAATCATTACATATACATTTACCATTCATCATAGCATAAGTAGGTTTCTTATGACAAGTTTCCTCGTCTTTCTACTGTTTATTTCAGTAAGATGGATCTCGAACAGACGGTGAAGGACCTCCAAGCACAAAATGCTCAGTTTCAATAGACGTTCTTAACTCTAGCCAAAGGACAAGAAGAGTTGAAGACCTTGCTGGTTGAAGAGAAAAAGAAGAAAACAAAGAAAATAACCGGAGTTCTAAATATGGGAATAAGGTTTCAAGGACAAGCTAGACAGACCTTAGACTATGCAACGTCATCTGGTGAGAAAGATAATCAAGATGGGAAAGGCAAGGAAGCAGTTGCCCAGCCAGATTCAGAAGAGGAAGAGGAAGAAGAAGATTATTCTGAAGAACAATATCCTCTGGTCGACGACAAGTATAAGCATCTAGAAGAACGGTTAAGTGCAATGGAAATTCAAAAAGTGTATGGACTGGACTTTGAGGAGTTAGGTTTAGTGTATGGGATTGTCATTCCTCCAATATTCAAGGCACTAGTGTTCACCAAATACAACGGAGTTTCATGTCCCAAAATGCATCTTCGGTCCTATGTGAGGAAAATACAGCCTCATACTGCTGACAAGGATTTATTAGTACACTTCTTTCAAGACAGTCTGTCCGGAACTCAACTTGATTGGTTTTATCAACTAGAAAGAGCCAATTTTCATAATTGGGAATATCTTTCCGCTGCCTTTTACAAACAATACCAATATAATGCAGACCTTGCTCCCACCCGTACTCAACTCCAGAGTATGGCCATGGTTTCAAGTGAAGGCTTCAAAGACTACGCTAAAAAATGGAGGGATTTAGCAGGAAGAGTCCAGCCTCCCCTATCTGAAAGAGAGTTAGTAGATATGTTTTTGGGTACACTGTTCGGTCCTTTCTTTAATCACTTAATTGGGAGTTCCTCGACAGGTTTTACCGAATTGATTTTGATCGGAGAAAGAGTGCAATCCGGGATAAAGAATGGGAATATTCAAAAAGACGCATCCTCTGCTGCTGTAAGAAAACCATTTATTGGAAGAAAAGAAGTTGTTGCTGTATGTCCACAGAGAAATCAAGATAGGACTGAACACCGTCTAATGGTGGGGGCTGTCATGATTCCTAAACCCGTACCTTCTCAGCAAAGAAGCAACCAGCCAAGAACGGAAAGACCAGTCAGACAGTTCACCCGAATTAATATGACACTATCTCAAGTATTGCCGCATTTGTTAAGATCCAATCTAGTGACTTTGAAAGAAGCTCCAAAGAATCCTAACACAACCTCTCCTCATTATCATCCTAATGCCCGCTGTGCATACCATTCTGAGAGTCCCAGCCATGACACTAACAACGGTTGGGCTCTGAAAAACAAGGTACAAGACCTTCTTGAAGCCAGAGAGATTGAATTCGATGCGCCAGAAATTCCCAATGTTATCACTGCCCCTATGCCCAAACACGACTGTGATGTTAATGTCGTTGAGGAAGATATGTTTGTTACTTTGGTTGATGAACTTGTGACCTCACTCCTGACTATCAAAAAGAACTTGTTGAATGTCGGTGTATTCCCAGACTACGATGAAAGCTGTCATTTTTGTTTGTCCTCACCAACCAACTATCATTTGTTAAAAGCAAGCGTCGAATGCCTAATAGATGACAAGGAGATTTTGTTCGAGAAGACTTCTATTCCAACTGTTTCTTATAATAATGTTTCCATAGTGACCATTTCCGCCAATTCTTCCAGGGTCTCCACTAAAAGACCCGTTAGAATTACATCAGTTCCTAAAGTAGCTCCATTGATAATTACAATGCCTGGACCAATACCGTATTTGTCATACAAAATCGTCCCATGGAATTATGGAGGTGATGTCTACTATCATGGTATCAAGCAATATTGGCCAACTGCTGAAAATTCAAGTTCTAAGAAAGTTGACTCTGATATCAGTAACATCGCATGGACTAGAAAGATAACCCGGAGTGGAAGGGTATTCTCTCCAGAAATTGCTCCTCCAAAAGTTGTTTCCGGACCTGTAATCATTCATGTTGTTATTTCTCCTCCAAAGGCTATTCCCAGTCCTGCAATCATCTTTGTTGATACTCCTGTTAGGAAAACTGTTGCAGTCCCTGTTATCACCCCTACTGACATTCCCACTGCCGAGTCAACCTCGAGGAAAAGGTATTCTGGTTGAGCCTGTCCGGATGAAGGCACAATCAGTACTAACCCTGAGACCTCCCGAAAAGAGATGGAGGAAATTCTAAAGATTATAAAAAGGAGCGACTACAACATAGTTGAACAATTGGGGAAAACTCCATCAAAAATTTCCATGTTGGCTTTATTGTTATGTTCTGAGGCTCATGCCAAGGCCTTGGTAAAATTCCTTAAAACTGCCCATGTACCCCAAGAAACATCTACCGATCAGTTCCAAGACTGCGTAGCCAGCTTAACCGCAGATAATGGTTTAGGTTTTTCGGATACTGATTTAACGCCAAGGGGGGAAGCATAACGAGGCATTGCATGTCTCAGTCGAATGCAGGGGCACGACCTTGGCTCATGTCTTGGTTGATTCCGGTTCCTCTCTGAATGTGTTGCCTAAAAAGGCTCTTGATAGGCTTGACTATGAAGGATTAACCTTGAAACCTAGAAACATAGTGGTGAAGGCCTTTGGCGGCTCAAAAAGGATAGTGCATGGGGAAGCGGACATCCCCATAAAAGTTGGAACCCAAACATTTGATTCAACTTTTTATGTAATGGATATTCTCCCTTCATATTCCTGCTTATTAGGCCGACCGTGGATTCACAATGCTGGTGTCGTTACCTCTACTTTGCATCAAATGCTAAAATATCCAATTCAGGGGAAAATCGTCATTGTTCATGGAGATGAAGAGTATATGGTCAGTCATCTAAATTCCTTCAGATATGTGGAATTAGATGGTGAATCTATTGAAACTCCATTCCAGCACTTTGAAGAAGTCCCGTAAACTGTGGCAGTAACCAAGGCTATTTCGCAAGTCCCAAATATTACAAGGCCTCCGCTCAAGATGTCGTCTTTGAAAATGCCAAGGAAGTGATCGAAGAAGATGGGTGCACTATTTAGGGCCAACTCTCAGATATCCCATACAAATCTGAAAATTTTGGTTTGGGTTTCACTTTAGGAGTCCAGAAAGTTGTACGTTGTGCTCGTGCCGGAGGACCACCCTTGAAGATCAGCAACCGAGAAGTCAACAAAGTTCAGGATGATGAAGACGGCTATAACCTGGAGGATTGGATTTTACCAACTGTCAGTGGAGGGCTCAGCAACTGGGAAGCTAGAGATTTTGTCCCAATCACTTTTATCCAACAATAATTTGTCTTTAAATTTTGTCGGATCTGTAATATTAAACAATTCAGACTCTTAAAACCTTGTGTCTTACCTGAGGCACAATGGTCCATTTGTAAGGGTTATCATCTCATTTCCATATGACATCAATGAATCATGGAAGTTTTTGCATACAAACTTTGTGCTCGTTGTTTTTCTTTTTACATTTTCATTTCTTTCAAAGATAGCTATACTCTTACACACACTCACATTCAAAATGCAGATCTACTTCCATTCGGGATCCCATGGGTGACAATTCTGCTATGGCCTTTTGTGACTCTGAAAATCTAGTCTACCAAGCCGAAGGGGAGGATGATTGTGAAGTGCCAGGGGAACTCGTCAGGTTACTACAACAAGAAGAGAGGACCATACAGCCCCACGAAGAACCAGTGGACACAATTAACCTAGGTACCGAAGAAGACAAGAAAGAAGTCAAAGTGGGTGCCAATCTGGAACCCAGTGTCAAAGAGTGTTTGATTTAGTTGCTACATGATTATGTTGAGGTCTTTTCCTGGTCGTACGAAGACATGCCAGGACTTGATGCAGATATCGTAGTACATCGTCTACCTACAAAAGAGGACTACCCTCCGGTAAAACAAAAGGTCCATCGTATGCGACCAGACATGTCAGAGAAGATTAAGGCGGAAGTCATGAAACAATTCAATGCCAGATTCTTGGTCGTCGCCTTCTATCCATAATGGGTTGCCAATGTTGTTCCCGTGCCTAAAAAGGACGGAAAGATACGAATGTGCGTGGACTACAGAGATTTGAATAGGGCAAGCCCTAAGGATGATTTCCCACTTCCCCACATTGATATTTTGGTTGACAATACAGCACAACATAAGGTGTTTTCCTTCATGGATGGTTTCTCAGGCTATAACCAAATCAAAATGGCGCTTGAGGACATGGAGAAAACAACCTTTGTCACACAATGGGGCACATTATGCTACAAGGTTATGCCATTTGGGTTGAAGAACGCTGGGGCATCCTATCAGCGTGCCATGGTATCTCTATTTCACGACATGATACATCACGAAATAGAGGTTTATGTGGACAACATGATAGCCAGATATCAAACAGAAGAAGATCATCTTGGTCATTTGCAGAAATTATTTGAGAGGCTAAAGAAATACAAACTGAGGTTGAACCCAAATAAGTGCACATTTGGAGTGAGGTCCGGTAAACTCTTAGGCTTTGTCGTCAGCGGTAAAGGTATTGAAGTAGATCCTGCCAAGGTGAAAGAAATACAAGAAATGCCTGCTCCTCGTACCGAGAAGGAAGTCAGAGGATTCTTGGGACGGTTAAACTTCATTTCCAAAGTCATTTCTCACCTAACAGCTACTTGTGAACCGATCTTCAAATTACTGAAGAAAGATCAAGTAGTCAAATGGAATAATGAGTGCCAAACTGCCTTCGACAAAATCAAAGAGTACCTGCAAGAACCTCCGGTTTTGATGCCACCAGTCGAGGGAAGACCCTTGATCATGTATCTAACCGCTTTGGAAAATTTAATGGGGTGTGTGCTGGGGCAGCATGACGAGTCTGGCCAAAAAGAGCATGCTATTTATTACCTGAGCAAAAAGTTTACCGACTTTGAAATAAGATATTCACTGCTCGAGAAAACTTGTTACGCTCTGGAATGGGCTTCTCACCGGCTAAGACAGTATATGCTGACCTATACTACCTTATTGATATCTAAAATGGATCCAGTAAAATACATCTTCGGGAAACCTGCCCTCTCTGGGAGAATAGCGAGATGGCAGATGATCCTGACAGAATATGACATACAGTATACTACCCAAAAAGCAATAAATGGTAGTGTACTAGTTGATCACCTGGCTCACCGAGATGTGGAGGACTACCAGTCCATGAAGTTAGAATTCCAAGATGAAGACATCATGATGGTAAACAACTGTGAAGAATTCAGACCATATGACGGACCTGAACAAGGATCCCGATGGACCCTGGTTTTTGATGGGGCGTCCAACGCACTCGGCAATGGTATAGGTGTTGTACTCATATCTCCTGAAGGATGTCATACTCCCTTTACGGCAAGACTCTACTTCAATTGTACCAATAACATGGAAAAATACGAAGCGTGCATTTTGGGTCTCAAAGCTGCCGTAGATTTGGGGATCAAATCCTTAAATGTATTCAGAGATTCAGCTTTGGTCATCAGCCAGATCAAAGGGGAATGGGACACCAAACACCCTAACCTTATCCCTTACAAAGAACATGTGTTGACATTGATCCCACATTTTGAGAAGATTACCTTCGAGCATTTCTCGTGAGAAGAAGATCAGCTAGCAGACACACTAGCCACAATGTCATCCATGTTTAAACTTAAATTGGATGACGAGGCTCCCTAGATAACCATTGAACGAATGGATGAACCAGCTCACTGTCACGAGATTAATACTAAGGAAGTAGTGGACCGGCCTTGGTTTCACGAAGTCAAAAGGTATCTCGAGGCTCAATAATATCCGAAAGGAGCTTCAGTATATGATAAGAAGTTCTTAAGGAGATTCTCCGCTAAGTTCTTCCTTAGTAATGGCGTTCTCTACTAACGCAACCATGACATTATTTTGCTCCGTTGCATAGACAAGGTTGAGGCAGAAAAGATCATGGTTGATCTACATGAGGGAACTTTTGGCACCCATTCCAGTGGACATACGATGGCAAAGAAAATCCTACAGGCAGGTTATTACTGGTCTACCATGGAAGCAGATTGCTATCAACACTCTCAAACCTGCCACAAGTGTCAGATTTATGCTGACAAGGTGCATGTACCTCCGGTTCCTTTGAATGTCTTGATGGCTCCTTGGCCCTTTGCTATGTAGGGTATCGACATGATTAGGGAAATCAAACTAACAGCCTCTAATGGACACCGTTTCATCTTAGTGGCCATTGACTATTTTATAAAATGGGTTGAGGTGGCCTCTTTTGCTTCTGTTACCAAGAATGTTGTAGCCCGATTCATTAAGCAAAATCTCATTTGTCGGTACGGTATCCCGGAGAGAATCATCACAGACAATGGTACGAATATAAACAATATTATGATCACCGCCCTGTGCGAGCAATTCAAGATTCAGCATCATAATTCTTCCCATTACCGACCAAAGATGAATGGTGTTGTGGAAGCCACAAATAAGAACATTAAAAATATCATACCGAAAATGACAGTCACATACAAAGACTGGAATGAGATGCTACCATTCACTTTCCACGGTTATCGTACCACGACACACACATCAATCGGGGAAACACCCTACTCTCTGGTATACGGCATGGAGGTTGTCTTGCTTATTGAGGTCCAGATCCCCTCTATTAGAATTATGAAGGATGAAGGTTTGAATGAAGATGACTGGATCCAAACTCGACTTGATCAACTAAACTGGATTGATGAGAAAAGACTTACTATTATCTGTCATGGTCAAATGTATCAAAAATAGATGATCTAGGCTTTCAACAAAAAGGTCAGACGCCGAGTGTATCAAGTCGGGGATTTGGTGATCAAACGTATCATACTACCGCAGGGTAATCCCATGGTAAAATGGACTCCTACATACGAAGGATCACTTGTAATCAAAAGCATATTCTCTGGTGGAGCAATGATCTTGACTACCATGGATGGCGATGACTTTCCGCATCCTGTGAACACAGACATAGTCAAAAGATACTACGCATAAGAGACCCGCTAGGTTGGCACACTTGGGCAAAACAAGGGCATCCCGGCGAACCAAAAAGGTTCAGGAAAAAATTAGGGATAAAACAAAAAAAATCTGTACACCTGGCAAGCTGAAAACCCGAAAGGACGGCTTAGGCAAAAAAGGGTATCCCGGTGGACTGAAAACCCGAAAGGGAGTTCCAGGCAAAAGTTGGGGAGTTAAAGCGTATAACTATGTCCTGTTGGATCACCTTACAAACAACCTTTGGCTTCAACCTGCAAACTCGACAGTTCTGATCAATTTAATCAGCTCCGGACAAGGCAACAAATAGATAAGATGCTCAGAGACACGAAGTCTATAGCAGAATGGGAACCCCATGGGATTATTTCACATAGCTATCTTTTCTTTGTATCAAATTTTCATTTTTTATGACGGAATTCTCTTACTAGAATGTTTGTCTCATTGTACAAAAATACTTACTCAAAGTCAATACAAAAATATCCCTTTGAAAGTGCCAAACTATATGTTTTTCTTTACTCTTGTGTTTTGTTTACAAAAACGTCCATTGATTTATTTTTGAACATATGCATTTGAACGTAACTACCATTTACAAATGAACAAAATAGAAAGAAAATCACTAATGGCTTTAAGAAATAGGGGAATCTCTCTAAGCTATCTCCATAAAATCCCCTGCAATATGCAGTTGAATCCCCAGCGGAACAAAACTTCCAGTTATCACTCCCCGGTAGAAGTCGCCAAAATTCTCAGGATTTCCCAACAGGATTTTACAAGCAGTACACGGCATTTCCCTTACAACAAGGTTTATTTCTCTAAGTGGAAATTCATCAACACTTCAAAACATGAAGACTTGCACTCCGTATCCTCAGCAACAGTCAGAGATCTATTTTCCCTAAATCCAATAAGCAGTGCAGTAGATTAGCTCACATACGCATACATCGCATCCATATATCATAAACATCGATAACATGAATGCATGTATCAAAATCTAATTACACCATGCATTTCATACAACATGACATTGCATATTAGCTAAACATTTTACCCTTTTCAGGATAAGGTTAATCAATAGCTACCATTTTCAAAGGCTTTCCAGATACAGTTCAGATACGCTCCAGATACGGATGCCATCCTGATACTCATTCGGATTCAGCTTTCAGATACAGTTCAGATACGCTCCAAATATGGATGCCATCCTGATACTCATTCAGATTCAGCTTTCAGATACAGTTCAGATACACTCCAGATACGGATGTCATCCTGATACTCATCCAGATTCAGCTTTCAGATACAATTTAGATACGCTTCGGATGTGGATGCCATCTTGACACTCATTCATATTCGGCTCTCAACAATCATTTTTTAATGGCATCTTTAAGCCCATTCCCTATATCATCAACCATCACATCACCAAATGCAAATTTCTGGGCACTCTAATGTCTAATCATCTTCCACCTTCGAGTCACGAATGGCAAAACTCGCCAATCTAACTCTTTAGGCTTAAGAAGATTGAACAGGGGCAGATGTTGTATCCCAAAATTTTCCCTCTCACTTATCAATAATTTTCCCACAAGATCTCCTTTGGCTCAAGACTGGACTAAGGTGGATCAGCTCAAGACACCTCCTTAAGCACTGATGACCAAAATTAGGGTTTGAGATTGCACAAGGATATTTGAACTTCCAATGCCCCATGTGACTTTAATAAATCATTATGGACCCTCAAGAATACTCATGTCAAGTTTCAAGCTTTGGATCACACTTTTGTTCAGTCAATTGAGCAGTTGACCTAAAAATCAGCTGTATTGGGGAAAAAGTCAATTGTGGCCAATTTACAGTCAAACTTCATAACTATTGATCCACATAAACATTTTAAACTCATATGTATCATTTGATAAAGTTTGGACCACAATTCCTCAATAAATTTGATCAAATCTTCAAAAGGGCAAAATGGTCAAAATTAGGGTTTTGACTAGGAAAGGACAATTTCTGATTTTTGACCTAGAAAATGATCAATTGGTTTAAGGCATGATCTCAAGAGTCAAATTGCATAATTTTTACCTAATGACATGGCTCAAAACATTGCTCAAGTCCAATGGATTGACAGATGTATTTTCAGTCAACTGATCAAAAGTCAATTGTATACAAAAAAGTCAAACTTTGACTTTTTTGGTCAAAATCAAATGTCAAAGATCTCAATTCATCAAAGCATGTCAAAATATGAAACTTATTCATCAAGAAATCAAAAATTCAAGATTTCATTTTGAAAAGTTAAAATTTCTAAACTTAGAAATTTTTCTAAGTGTTGGAAATTTCTTATTTTTTCACAACTTTGAGCAAAATTTTCACCATGATGCAAGATGATTCAAAATAAACTTTAAACATGAAAGTTGTAGATCTCCATTAAATATACAACATTTATTTACACAACTCCTTCTAAAAGTGCTTGGATTTCAAGTTATAATTTTAAGAACACATGGTCATGAAATAAAACACTTAGTGAAATTTTGCCCTAATTTGGTCAGGATTTTGACCTAACTTCTTAGAACTTTTTCATATAGTTCCAAGGGGAATTTTCAAAATTGATTCAAATAGGGGTTGTAGAGCATATTACAAGCTTTACAAAATGTCAAATAACTCTTTGAGATCATTTTTGAGTAGGGAGAATCGAAGAGATGAAGTTAGGGTTTTCACACTTGAATTATAAGTCATTTTGTGATGAACAAGATTCAAAATTCAAACTTATGCTGCATAACCTCTACTTTGCAGGCCTCAAACTTGTTAGGCACTCCATAATTAATTTCTTGCACAGTTGTTAGAGGTCTCAATTCAAGCATCAAATGCAAGGTCATGCTTTATATCCATTTTGGGAAGAAAGTGCACAATGCCATTTTGATAAAGTAGCTTTTTGCACAAAACTTGTTCTTGAGCCTTGCAATTGCTTTCTTCTAATCATAAAAGTCCCATAACTCAAGAGAAGCTTTTCTAGACACTTATAATCACTCATCCCATGCTTGTACTTCCTCTTGAAACTTGTTTTCCCACTTTTCTTGAAAAACAAGTAACATAGCCATTAGCTTATAACTTGTACTCCTGACTCTCCAAAGCACTCAAGATTTTTGCATATACATACACAAGTATTTTGTCACAAATCCCACGCATGCTTGAGCCCTGAAAACACCAAGAACACAGAATCACCAAAAACACCTCAAAACTTTCCATTTCTGAGTTTTGAATCCAATCTCCAAATTTGGTCGAGCGTTTATTGGCCTTTTACTTTCAAAAGCTTTTAAATAACATACACAAACAATCCCAACACCTGCAACACCACTGTAAAACCTCCATCATCGTCCACCATTTTCAAAAACAGCACTTTGACTTCTCCAGAACTCCTCAGACACTTTCAGCTCAAGCTAAGCATCACATTAGATTCCTGGGAACTTGAGGAAGCTAATCAAATCATTGGAACAAACTAAAAGCTACTCAAACTCAAAACACGATACCCTCTTGCAAGGTAAGTTATCTCAACTTTGAACTCTTCATACAAGCATCATTAATGGTTTATTTTTGAATGAAAAATGTAGATATCATTGCCCTAAAGCTAACCATGTCCATAGTTTTCATTTATGTTGCTTAAGCTTAGAGAATTTTATGATTGAAGTTTCTGAAATTTTTAGGGTTCAGATTAGGGCCATTAAAACTCATGTTTGTCTTTGATCTATAATTTTATTGCTTTGCATTTCTGAAATCGTGAGGAAATTTGCCACAAGTTTCTTGTTTACATTTTTCATTTTGGTTGACAATTAAATAAGATACAGAGGTTCGGGCTGGGCGTGAGGTTGAAGATGAAGTTGGCCTCAGGAACGTGTTTTTTCATATATATTTATGGTTTCATATTAATAAACGGATGTATAGCCACCCTAGTGGTAGAAGCGCGCGTATGTGACTATATGGACCTAGGTTCGAGCCCCAGTTGTACCCTTTTGGTTTTTTTCCATATTTTTCATATATTCTGACTTTTTTGGTAGCGGTGGGCCTCATCCCTTTGGGCCTCATCCCGTAATTTATCACTTTATATACAAATGCTAGTAATTAGGGTTTGTATGGAAAGACTAAAACCAATCAATTAGAAAACCCTAATCAAAGACAAAACCAAGCATGGAAAACAATACACTTGCACACAACCACCCTTAGGGTAAGATCCACTTGGTTGCCTTATAAAATGGCCATATTATGCATGTGAGGTATCTTAGCAAAAGCAAGCAAAATATAAGATCATAGTCCCTCGATGACGCTATCTATGTTTCCTTTCAAATGATCTTAGTCCCTAAAAGAGAATGTTAAGATACCTTGCAACATTGCTAATCATGATTATACGATGACCCACGCCCGTCCCGTTTACATCCAAAGATATGGTTGCTTATCAAATCAATGGTAAGATAACAATGTCAAAGGAAAGAGGAAATTGTAGCGGTAGAAATGTTCAAGACTAAGCCATTGGATTGACTAGACTTTATACAAATCAAAAATAAAAATCGTCACCGCGCTTTATTGTTTCCAAAGGAATGGGAAAAGAGCGAATAACCCAAAAAAAGGGGGGAAAGATTCAAGGTAAGGGGGTTGGTTATGCAAAGGGAAGGTATTAGCATCCTAAACATCTACGGTACTCCATAGGAACCTCTTTGAAAAAAAATTTATATTTTGGCTATAAAAATGTGTTGTATATAAAATGGATGGTGGAGGTGAGAAAAGAAATATATTTTTTATGATTTTTGCACCCGTCGCGGTTGCGAACCTTTGGTGCCTACGTACCACCTTTAGTGCAATAGTGGGTCAGGGTACACGTAGTTCCTCTTTTAAAAATTTGAAACACAAATGCGTTGGTCAATTTTATGAGATAAAACACCATCCTCATTGTCTGTGTGGAAAACATACTTACTACCCATAATTACGAGAAAGGAGAATTTGCATCATCTCAAAGTGGAGGATATGGCTTGGATTTTAAAATCAACAATGCCTCACTCAACACCCAAGTGGAAAATATCTCTCTTCACTACATATTGTAGAAGTATAGTTATTTGCATCACTACAAGGATTGACAAGAGTTTAATATTTTGAGAAATGTTTAAGGTAAAATCCAAAGTGGAAAAATGGTTTGAAATGAGATTGATTGACTTTTAGTCTTCTCACAAAAAGAATGTCAAGGTATTATTAAATTGATTGAAGTTTATTTATGAAAAGGTTTTGAAAATGCATGGACCTAAGTCCAAGTTTATTATGAAAGTAGCTTAAGTTTCAAAACAAGAAGAGTTCACAAAAGGAGGGAGAAGATTTTTAAATTAAAGAAGATGGGAGGAGAAGAAGAGATTATCCTAAAGCATAAGGTAAAAGCTAGGGATAAGATCCATCTAACCAACAAGAATCCAAATCTAGACATTATGAGCCAAGGTATAATTCCCATTCTTTGGATTGAAACCAAGCAAGCAAAGATACTAGACCTCTTCAAGTGTATTAAGTCTTCACAAAAATTGGGCAGAGTAACGGTTGTATACAGATGAATTCCAGATTACAAACAGAGAATGTAATCACAAAAACTTGCACACAAAAACAAAAAAACAACCCAATGTCTTGAGGTAAACCTCAAGAACTCCAGACAAAATAATCAGATAAAATCACAAGGTCTCCAAGATAGGCCAAGGTTTCTAATCCTAAGTCCAAGAAATAGTCCCATGCTCCATAATACCAAGGATACTAACCAGATAGTCCAAATACCATTAAGAGTTTTTTAGGGTTTATGTTGATTATTAAGTATTTTAAGAAAAGAGAAGAAAAGCTCAAGTGAGCAAAGTAAAAAAGTGACAAGAAAATAAATTCTCAAATGAGCAAAGATGAAAATGGCATGAAATGTAAAAATGCTAAAAAATAAATAGTACATAAAGCATAAAAAGAATAAAAGCATAAGATAAACAAGTCAATAATTAGTGGTTAGTTGGATGACCATCTTGAAACTTGCATTTGGAACTCATTATAGGATTGGTAGAACCAAAGCCTCCACACAACAAGTTTCATTTGCGTTTTGTCAAGTATATCATCCATTTGGAATTCTCACAAGTACCGTTTAATGATCAACGATGTTTAAGTGATCCGCGTTGACCAAAGGTGTTGTAGATCCATTAGAGGATTGGTAGAACCAAAGCCTCCACACAATGAATCTCAAAGTTATTGGATCAAAGAGATCAAATTAACATACTTGGGCTTGCAATCATAAGTTTGGGCCACGAATGATCATTTATTCGAATCGAGACGAAATTTAGTGCTATGTTAAGCAATCGTAAGTGGACTTATATAGAAGTCGCACCTATTTTGAGGCCGGTCAATAGCAATCTATGAACCATTTGTTTTGAGACATGATATTGAGATCATGCTCTAATAACATTTAGTGCAATGAGAAGGGGATGAGATGAAGAGGATTAGGGCAAAAAGATGAATAAACCACTTTTGAATTAAAAATTTAATCAAATTATTATTAAAAGCATTCATCCATTTTGGTGGAGTTGAACTCAACACCTAAGATCCAATGATGTTAATAAAGCCATGATCAAAAAATCAACCCAAGACAAGCCAGAAAATAATCACAAAATAATATCATATTTAATATATACATTAAAAGGTTTAAAAATGTTTTAAAAAAATGGAAAATAATGAGGAAAAATACCAATTATGTTCAAATTAATCAAGAAATGAAACATAAGGCCATAGAAAAATCAGAAATGGATCCAAATATTTTTGTAAAAATTTTGGTAATTTTTAAAAGTCAGAAAATATTTTTAAAAATTGAAATAAATGGATAAAATGAACAAAAATAATAAAAAAATAGTAAAGTCAGAAACAAAAACAAAATAAGGTCACCAATATTTGTCACAATATCATTGGATCATTCCATAATTTTTCCAGAATTTAAAAATGTATAAAAGTATTTTTAAACATTTTAAACAAATCAAATAAGTGCAAAATTTATAAAAAATACCAAAATACAAAATTAAATTGTGAAAAAATAAAAATCAGAAAGAGAATAATCAAAAATATTTTTCATAATTTTTTCAAATTTTTTGGACTAAAAATGAATTTTCTATGATTTTTTGAAATTCAAAACAATTAAAATATAAAAATCAGAAAAAGAAAATAAAAGTAAAATATGTGGACCATTGGATGAGAGTCAAAACGCATTAGTAATCAAATCCAAGGGATCTGGCGCGCTGTGCATATCATGGTCATTAGTGAATAATGTACAGAATCATTAATAAATCAGATTTTTGAAAATAACAAGTGGCGTGCCATCATTGGTTGGAAGATGACACGTATGTCATCTTCAACCTCCAGCCAACGTGATTTACAAGTCTCTCAAACTGTAAAATCAGAAACTCAGACCTATGACAATTGCTCCGTCTCTTCAAGACGAAAACAACCACACCCTTGCGCCAAATTTATGTAAACTGTAGCTCAAGCAATTTGGAAGGAAAGTTTTGAAAAGGGATTTGAAAATTCATGGTCAAAACGTGTTTCCAGTGAAATATAAGTGTTGCGGCTAGAACCAGAGCAATGAGAGAAACATAATGATATCAGAGTTTTGAAGAATTGATGAAGGAATCTACCTATTGAAGTTGAGTTGCAGAGCTCTGAAACTGGACTTCTATGGAACAGTATAGGGCACGATTCTTGAATGTAACTATATGGTTAGCTTCAGGGAAGATCAAGGAAGGTGAATTGAGGGAAAAAAATGGATTGAAAAAGGCTTAAGAATGGATTTCGAAGTTGCTGAATTTTGGGTTGTGAAACAAGTTTGGCAGGGTGATTCTGGCTATCCAAGCTTGGGAAATTGAATGGGGGATGACCCTCTATTTATAGGAAAGCAAATGGGATCAAAAGTTATAGCAAATGATGCGTTTTGGAGGGAATTCATATGGGTCTGAATCACAAATAAAGTGTGACTAAAACTTGATCAAAACTCAGCCAAATCGTGTGTTTCATGATGGTAATCAATTCTGGTAAGTTGCTAAACATGATTAGAAGTAGAAACGCGTGGAAAAATTGTGATTAGAAGCCAAAACAAAGATTTCAAAATCCTTCCTTTGTGAAAAAATCAGTTTCAAACTACCAAATTCAAATCCATGGCATTTCCAACTCAAGGGGTCTTAGGGCATAATTCTTGATACTTTGGAAAGATGAGGTTACAAGCTTTGCAATGGAAAAATAATTGAATCAAATGTATGCTTGAGCTGAAAGTTACATGGAGTCAAAGTTGAAGAAAAAGAGTTGACTTTCCATACTTAGAAATATTTCAAATTCTTCTTTAAAAATGACCTATAATCTTTTGTATCCAAACATGGCCTTCCACTTTGAATTTTCTCTTGACCAAAAAAGATGGAATGCAGTATATCTCTTGAATGACATTTTGAAATTTGAACCACTCAAAATCTCCAAAAATTGATCAAGTTATGACTTGTTGAAGTTGGCCAAAAATCATGGAATGACCTATAATCTTTTGCATTATTAAGACAACTTCCACCCATTTTCTCACTTTGCACATAAAAGAAGGCATGAAGTACACATTCTTAAGATCATCATGGAAAAAGAATGGGCTCAAGGTGATAAAAATTGACTAAGTTATGACCATTTTAAGTCACATATGGAAAATTAGGGATTCATCTGGATGACTTGTGACCAATAGGAACAAGACCTTGTCCAATCATGACAACTTATTCCCTCAACCCCTTGTACTTTTGAATCAATTTTGATAACTTTGAGATATGTTGAACCAAAATAAGCCTTGTCATGCCATTTCTTCCAAAATCACTCCAATAGTGAAGTTTGAATTTCTCAAGCTATTGAATAGGGCATGGAAATAAACTCATGAACCCATGAAGCAACATGCTACACCTCATTGCCTTTACCTACATTATTAACAAGTAAGACAAACCAATATTGCATATCATTAATTAGAGAGAAAATCAAAGCAAAATATTCATGATCACAAAAGAGAACAAGTCAAGGTGCTTGGTAATTCCTCAAAAGAGCAAAGCTAAAGATAGGGAGAAAAACCAAAAGCCTTAATGTGATCTTGTTGTGATTGAAACAATATGGTATGATGAAGGAATCTTAGGAGAAAAAATTAGGGTACAACAGCTGCCCTTATTTAAGTTTCTTCTATCCGGAGATACGAAGGTTAAAAATCTTCGTGTCGACATGATCGAAGATACTTAAATATAAAACAAACCCTATTTTTGGCCCTAAGATGCCATGAAAATGCTTATGCATATGAACATTACCAAAGAGACGCAAAGTATCACTGGGGATGCAACAAAAAATGAAGAAACAAAGGAGCAACCCCACTAGGAAAATAAATCACTGGTGAACCAAAACAATTGAATCAGAGAGGAAGATAACAAGCATCGACGTTCACTGCCGATGGTCTACCAACATTCACTGAAGGTAGAAAGATAAAATATCATATCATCACCGTTCACTGACGATGAACAATCAACGTTCACTGAAGATAGCAAAAAGATAACAAACACCGACGTTCACTGCCGATGTCCTACCAACATTCACTGAAGGTAGAAAGCGAAAATATCATATCACTATCGTTCACTGACGATGAACTATCAACGTTCATTGAAGATAGCAAAAAGATAACAAACACCAACGTTCACTGTTGATGGTCTACCAGCATTCACTGAAGGTAGAAAGAGAAAATATCATATCATCGCTGTTCACTGACGATGAACTATCAAAGTTCACTGAAGATAGCAAAAAGATAAAAAACACCGACGTTCACTGCCAATGTCCTACCAACGTTCACTGAAGGTAGAAAGAGAAAATATCATATCACCGCCGTTCACTGACGATGAACTATCAACATTCACTGAAAATAGCAAAAAGATAACAAACACAAACGTTCACTGCCGATGTCCTACCAACGTTCACTGAAGGTAGAAAGAGAAAATATATCATATCACCGCTGTTCACTGACGATGAACTATCAACGTTCACTGAAGATAGCAAAAATATAACAAACACCGACGTTCACAGCCGATGTCCTACCAACATTCACTGAAGGTAGAAAGAGAAAATATCATATCACTGCCGTTCACTGACGATGAACTATCAACATTCACTGAAGATAGCAAAAGATAATAAACACCGACGTTCACTGCCGATGTCCTACCAACGTTCACTGAAGGTAGAAAGAGAAAATATATCATACCACCGCCGTTCACTGACGATGAACTATCAACATTCACTGAAGATAGAAAAAAGATAACAAACACCGACGTTCACTGCCGATGTCCTACCAACATTCACTGAAGGTAGAAAGAGAAAATATTATCAAGTTTTCCCCGAAATTCTGGTGTTTCACCTAGAACGGGTCTCAACTTCTTCTTTAACCAAGGAAATCTGCCTGGAAAAGATCAAACATAAGTTGTCTCAAATAAAGACACTTGTTACTTGTTGTCATGGAGAATTTCAAAGAGAAATGACTTTCTGGGGATAGAAATATGACTTCCCGGGGAAATGCCACGATATTCCTGCTGAGGAGATAAAGTCTTCCTGTGCAAAATAAATGCACAAACCAAAACTCAAAGTTTTCAGAAATCCAAAGAAAATAATATTTTCATGCAACCACAGATCCAAATCAGAAATAAATTGGAGCAAGACGGCCAATGGAGATACATCCTTTGAGAAATAAAACTCAAGAGGGAAAAACAAATTTAACTAAGCAAAGAGCGTTGTAGGAAGGTTAGAACACAATGTCAATGAACGATGATTTTTAGCTATGCATGATGTATGTATGAATGTATGAGTGATATCATGCATATGCTGGTAAAAAGGATACACAATTAGTACAAAGAAACAGAACTTCCTCAGGTACTAACAACATCGGGCTAAACTTTAACCAGAAAGATCAATCCAAGAAAGGTAAAATCCAACTGCGGAAACCAAACCTATTGCTGGCCTTAACTTTACTGAGGAGAAACATAATCCAGAGGTAGCCAAATCAAACAGATAACGGGATAGAACATCCTTCTTCCGGCTTCATCGGAACAACCAGTTTTCCAAAAGTAACATGCCTATTGGAGATTGCAAGACCAACCTCAAATAAAGCAGACTGACGTCGAAACAATCAAACCTCACTGGGGAATTCAAGCCTACCTCCCTGGAGAAAAGTGCGGATTGAAACTTTACATCATAAAAACTTAATCCAACAAAAGATGCCCTGGGATAGCCTCTTTGGGAATCAAGAAGTCAACATTACAGAAAGAGGTCAAACCCATGGGGATTTTAAATCAAACCCAGCAATCGGTGGGTGAAAACCCAAAGGTTGATAAATCATTTCAACACTTCTCGGAAGAGATATTGCCCTGGTCTAGTTGCCTGGGAACTAAGTACCAATAATAATGCCAATACTGCATAAAGAGCGACATCTCAGGACACCAAGGGAATAAAACCTTTCATCATATGAGGGAAAACTTCGCTGGGGAATCTGGGACAGAGGTTTCTGACCATGCAAACCCAAAATCAAAAGTGAACCAAGACCTGACTGGGGATAATGGGATCACGAACCCAATACTGCACCTTATACCCACTGGTATCGTCATTAACTATCTGAGAAACACACAAAGATTGCGCACATACCAGCAAAATAACCTAAGAAAACCTTCATGAAGGAATTAAATCTTCTTAAAATAACCAGAGTCTGTTCATTCTTGGGATCACCATTTTTGTTGTCATTGTTTCATCATAAATCCCAAAGTAAATTGAATTGTAAAGATCTCTTTTTTTGAAAAGTCAATTTTGCTTTTTAATCTTTTTGCTTTAAAAGTTATTATCAGTAATAAATGGAGTCTTTGCAAGCTAAATAAAATAAGAACACACAGAATTGGGTAAAAGCTTGAATTTCATTAATAGAATGGTAGTCCGCGAATGGCGAGACTCCATAGATGATTACAAAGTTTGGGAAATGGTAATGAAGAAGTGAAAAACACAAGAAGGGGGGGTTGAATTGTAAAACTGAAAATCAATGCAATGAACAAGATATTTTTATCCTGGTTCGTTTGATCTCAAACTACTCCAGTCCACCCGTCAAGGTGATTTCGCCTCTCTCCAACGAGGTCTTAATCCACTATATTCAACTGAATATTACAAACTGCTTTAACAACTGCTAAAGCCTTCTTGATGCAAACCACAACCCGGTTTGTCAAGGAAACACTTTCTTACAAAGAAGATAAATCTAGGTGTGTGAGTGTTTTCTACAAAACTGTATCACAACTGTGATGTATACACAACTTAAGCTTATGAAACTAGATTGCTAAACAATGATTGAATAGAGAGATATGTAGCATTTAGCAAACTGAGAGAAGGAAGATTATGATCAGCTTTTAGGCGTGTAAAATGTTGGAGAGCATTAGCCAATTCAATCTTCATAGTCTTGTTTATATAGCACTGAGATTGTTGAACGTTGGAGCAATATTCTTGATTCAATGCTAATAACAAACTTTCCTTATTGAGCAGATCTTGTCTGGAATGAGGTCGTTGGTAATAATACACTTTCAATGCGCAGTACCGTTGCTACTTAATGCATGTTCTGGCTTGGCTCATTCTGACTCTGCTTAACTGCTGATGAACTGTTGTTTTATTTATCAGAGTGTTGAGCGCAGTTCTGTTCATCAAGCTTCAGCATACACGTGAGTTGATCTTCTGATTCTGGTATTCTGATATAGCAACTTCTGATGCTGATGTCAAGAACCAATATTCTGATGCTGATTAAGTGTGCTCTTGTTTATACCTATCAGAGTTTCTGCAAAGCAGAACGTAATATTTTTAGGTAGCAAATAGTTCATACATGAATCATATAAATAATATATCTTTTCATTTTGTTATCATCAAAACTTAAACATAGGGTAGTAGATTCAAACTTTGTTCTAACAATCTCCCCCTTTTTGATGATGACAAAAACTAGATATTTTTAATTGAAAATAACGTGAAAAAGTATCAGAGGTAACTAAATGATAAGATGTATCAGAGTAAGAGGTTATCAAAGATAAGGGATAAGAATTGAGAGATACTCCCCCTGAATTTATTACTTCCCTTTTTGATTCCAAGAGTTCTTCAGGATCAGATCTTTTTGCCTTTCTTTGAACATCAGAGTATCCGAGTCTTTGACTATCAGAGGCTTTAGATCAGCATATCAGAGTAGAGCTTTAGATCAGCGTATCAGAGCTTTTCTTGTCAGAGCTTTGCTTTGGGTCAGAGTATCAGAGCGGGTCAGAGTATCAGAGCTTTAGTCTTCAGAGTATCATGGAGCTTTCTTGTACCTGTAGACTTAAGCAAAACAGAGAACATATTCAAGTATATCAAAGTTAGAATGTTCGAGAATTTCTGTCTTTAGTAATTCGTTATTATTTAAAATATCATTCTTGTTCTCCCCCTTTTTGTCAGCAATCAAAAAGTGTAAGTGATGTGCTAAAACATTTAAGGCCGAAAAACTTGTCATATTAAAAGGTTCAGAATCAAACAAAACAGTACAACAGATAATCAAGGAAAACATGAAAATGATATGAATGAAAAACTAAGGTTGGGGAGGAAAGCGTGTGAACAGGTTCTCCAGCATGGCTTTGATCTGATCAGCAGTCTCATTCTGCTTGTGTACCATGCTGACAACAGTGTCAATCTTGCTATCCTGCACATCCATCCTTTCTTTCATCTTCTGGTCGTTTTCATCCATCCTCTGCTGCAGACGCATGTCATTCAGCTTCAGCTCTTCCAGAGTTTGCCTGTCCAAGGCAGCTTGAGAAACATCAGAAGCAGGGAGCTTCTGAGAGCTTTCAGCAACATCTTCTGCTTGACTTGCTTCAGCTTGAATGGTCTTGTCTTCTTCTGGTTGCACCTTTGAAGCTAGCTGTTTCTCAGACCATGGCTCACTATCCAGAGGGAGCACGTCTTCCCGTGGCAGCTGACTTTCAATTTCCTTCAGCAGCTTGCTGAAGTTCTGTTCTGCCTGCTCATAGTTGATATCCTGCAACTTGAGGGCTTCAGCACGTACCCAAATTCTGAATTGTGACCAGAGCTGGTCAGAGGCAGCTGGGTCAATCATTCCAGAACAGACTTGCTTCAGAGAAGCAATCCACTGCTGCAAACCTGTTTCAAAATTCATAATACCAGAGCCAACATCTGGTTGTTTTGGTTTTGGAATGGCAATTTTATGTTTCAGATCAGCAAGACGGTCAAAGATTGTTAAGTCTATGAAGGTCCTGCTGGGGTTTTCGGTGGTTTGCTTGGGAGCTGTTTGTTTTGGAGATGGAGTGGGAGAATCAGAGATAATGATTGGACTGTTTGGTGTTTTGGGAGTATTTGGTGGTGTAGATTCTGGTGAGGATGGCAACTGGGCCATTGTGACTGTTGTTCCACATGGCAGCTGGATTGCCAGAGGTGATGGTTGAGGTGAATGAGGTTCAGAAGGTGGAGGAGTTGGAGTTTCAGAGTGATGAAACTCAGGTTGAGGTGATGGTGGATGAATTTCTGGTTGAGGAGAGGGAGAAGGAATTGCTGGTTGTGGAGAAGTTGTTGGAATTTCTGGTTGTTCAGGGATAAGAGGTTCTTCTGGAATGGATGAGAGAGGTTGTTGTTGTTCTGGTTCTTCAGCAGATTGCTGTTGTTCTGGTTGTGGAGAAGGAACAATTTGTGGTTCAGAGTTTGGATTGATGGAGGAGTGATCAGAAGTGTGTTGATCAATGTCAGACAGCACTTTGTCAATTGCTGATGTTGTTGATATTGTTGGTTTGGGATGCTTGGTTCTGGGTCTTCTGAGTTGTAATGCCTCAGAAGGGTCATCTTCTGGTTCAGTTTCATCTATTGTTGGGATGGGGATTGAGATTCTATGAGAGGTTGGAGGTGGAATTGATGCTGGAATAGTAGAAGAATTTAAAACAGAAGCAGTAGATAAATTACCTCTTTTCTTGGGTGTCTGCTGGGATGATCCTTCTGAAGGTGCCTTCCTTTTCTTCGTCTTCTTCAGTGTAACTTCTGGTTGAGGTTTGTGCAGATCTTTGATCTTCAGATTGGGATCTGTACCATCAGCTTTGCACGCGTCCAGATATCTGAGAACTACCACTGGCTTGGATTCTATCTCAGAAAATAAAGGAAAGTCACTAAGTGGAACTCTTCTGCTGGAGATATCAGCAATAGGAGTAGCGCTAGGTTCCTTTTTGATATTCTCTATCAACTTCATTTTCTTCAAGTTCTTCGCGTTCAGAGGCTTCCCAACCATTGGTTCAATGGTGCTTAACTCTTGAGCTTCTATCAGATGCTCTATCAGCCTATTCTCAGTCAGAATATCTGATATCAACCTTCCAAAGGGTATCCAATCCCTCTTTGTTCTTTCTTCTTCCCTGGTTTCCTTCACGCTTGTTCTGAGGTGATTGAACAGAAGATGAGCCAAGTTGATTTTTACCTTCTGATTGATAAAGTAGATCAGAAACTACTGATCTACATTTATGTAATCAGGGGAACTAGTTGGCTTCCTATGGTTAAAACACCCCAGAATTATCTTCTCCCAAACTCTGTGATGATCCTTCAGATCTTTGATCTTGCTGCTGGGCACCCCATGGGTGAAAATCCTTTCTGCTATGACGCCCACGTCAGCACATCTCTCAGCCATATCAATACAGCGGACGCCACCGCCACTGTAACCGATTAACCTTGCTATGTGATCCTCAGTGATCACAATCTTCTTCCCCATAATGTAGGAGGTGACTTGATGCGTTGAAGTCGTCGCATGAATCCAGAACTCCTTGACTAACATAGGGAATGTTGGTCCAACCAACCTGTCAAAATACCTTTCCCATTTTTGTGCCCTAACTTCTTCTGTTAAGTCAAAACTATTTTCCTTCAGACTTCCAAAATCAATGATTAATTCAGATAACACTTCAAGATTCTTCACAGGAGTGAGGAGTGTTCTGAATGGCACTTGATACTGTTCAGATGATGCTTTCTTCTGAGAACCTGCAGAAGCACTGCTGGAGGTTGCCATGTTCACACTTAGGGATTTTGAGAAAACTGAGAAAAAGAGTTTGCAAGAGATGAACACAGAAAAATGCAGAGAATACTTTGGGAAATAATGAGAAACTGTAAAAGATTAAAATGAGAGGTTAACGTGTTTAAATAGGGTTCGGAATATTTTGAAATTGTAAACGTTTTTAAGAAAGAGAAATAAAATCATGATTACGTTTTAAACACATGATTACTTTCATTTAATGCTTGCTGATTTTGGGGGATTTGAGAAAGATACTTAAAAACGGTTACCAAACATGTGTCTCAATGCACCCAATCAGCGTTTTGCCTTCTAAGAAGCGTGCACGTGTTCTGCTTCAGAGATTTGCTGATGATTGGATGACACTTGTTTGATGTAGTGATCAACATGTCTGTCTTTGAGCTTAGACTCTCAGATCTTTAGACTTGCATCTGATACAATCTGCATGTTCTATATTTCTGAAAAGAGATTGATTAGAAGTTCACAGTAACATAAATACATTCTGAAGATAAATATATGGAATTAAAACATTTTCACTCTGGGCAGATTTTCATGCTGAGATGTTTCAGAATGAAATTAAACCTATCTTCAGAAAGGGGTTTAGTGAAGATATCAGCCCATTGATGGTCTGTATCTATAAATTTTAAATTCAAAATTCCTTTCTGAATATAGTCCCTAATGAAGTGATGTTTTATTTCTATATGCTTAGCTCTAGAATGTAAAATAAGATTCTTACTTAAGCAAATAGCAGAAGTATTATCAGAGTATAGGAATGTTACTCTCAAAAATCTGGAAGTCTTCAAGCTGACTTTTCATCCAGAGTATTTGTGTGCTACATCCTGCTGCTGCTATGTACTCAGCTTCTGTTGTTGATAATGCAATTGTTGATTGCCTTTTGCTGGACCAAGAGATCAGATTTTCTCCCAGAAACTGGCAGCTTCCAGAAGTACTTTTACGCTCCACTCTGTCTCCAGCAAAGTCAGCATCGCAGTAGCCTACTAAACTGTAATCACTGGATTTTCTATAAAACAAACCCAGATTAGTAGTACCTTTCAGATACTTGAAAATTCGCTTAACAGCTGTTAAGTGAGATTCTCTAGGATCTGATTGGAATCTAGCACAAATACAAACGCTGAATAATATATCAGGTCTTGAAGCAGTCAGATAAAGGAGAGAACCAATCATACCTATGTAGACTTTCTGTTCTACATTTTTGCTTACCTCTTCTCTTTCCAGAATGCACGTGGGATGCATTGGAATCTTTGATGGCTTACATTCTGAGAGGTCAAATTTCTTCAGAAGATCTCTGATGTATTTGCTCTGATGAATGTAAGTTCCCTCTGGAGTTTGATTGATCTGAATTCCTAGAAAGAATTTCAGTTCCCCCATGAGGCTCATCTCAAATTCTGCCTGCATACACTTAGCAAATTTTCTTCCAAGAGAAGGATTAGTAGAACCAAAAATAATATCATCAACATAAATTTGACAGACTAAGATGTCATTCTTAACTAATTTACAGAATAAGGTAGTGTCCACCTTCCCTCTGGTGAATTCATTTTCTAACAGAAAGTTACTTAGCCTTTCATACCAAGCTCTGGGAGCTTGTTTCAGACCATATAGTGACTTCTTTAGTTTGAAAACATGTTCTGGATGTTTTGTATTTTTAAAACCAGGGGGTTGGTGCACATAAACCTCTTCTTCTATATAACCATTTAAGAATGCACTTTTGACATCCATCTGATACAGAGTGATGCCTCTGTTAACAGCAAATGAAATTAAAAGTCTGATAGATTCTAACCTGGCGACTGGAGCAAAGGTTTCTGTATAGTCTATCCCCTCTTGATGACTATAACCTTGTGCAACCAGTCGTGCCTTGTTTCTGATGACTTCACCTTGTTCATTTAGCTTGTTTCTGAACACCCATCTTGTTTCAATGACGTTGAATCCTTTTGGTCTGGGAACAAGATCCCATACGTCATTTCTGGTGAATTGATTCAGCTCTTCTTGCATTGCCAGAATCCAGTCATTATCCAGAAGTGCTTCATCAATAGAAGAAGGTTCAATCAGAGACACAAGTCCCATGAGTGTTTCTTCAGAGTTTCTGAAGCTTGCTCTTGTTCTGATTGGATCTTCCTTTCTTCCTAAGATAGTCTCTTCTGGGTGATCCAAGCTGCTTCTGGGTAATCTCTTCTGAGGTTGATCAGCAGCTGTTGTAGGATTGCTAGCAGTTCTCCTTTCAGATGTTGAAGGAGTGTCTGTGTTGAGAGCTTCTGATGACTTGTCTTCAGAACCTGTAAATTCAATTTCCATACCTGCAAAAACTTCATTCTGCTTTGACTTTTCAGAGTCAAGCTTATCATCAAAACAAACACTGATTGATTCTTCCACAATCTGTGTTTCTGTATTGTATACTCTGTACCCTGTTGAGCGTTCAGAGTATCCTAACATAATACACTTCTGTGCTTTAGAGTCAAACTTGTTCAAGTAATTCTTTGTATTTAACATAAAACAGGTACATCCAAATGGATGAAAATATGAAATGTTGGGCTTTCTGTTCTTCCACAATTCATATGGAGTCTTTTCCAGAATAGGTCTTATTGAGATTCTATTTTGAATGTAACACGCTGTGTTTATTGCCTCTTCCCAGAAGATCTTAGCAACGTTTGTCTCATTGATCATGGTTCTGGCCATTTCTTGCAATGTTCTGTTCTTTCGTTCTACAACTCCATTTTGTTGGGGAGTTCTAGGACAAGAGAAATCATGCAGAATGCCTCTATCATTAAAGAATGACTCAAAATCTTTGTTTTCAAATTCTCCACCATGATCACTTCTGACTTTAACGATTCTAAGATCCTTTTCATTCTGAACTTGGTTACAGAAGGTAACAAACAGAGTGTGACTCGTCCTTGTGTCTTAAGAACTTTACCCATGTCCATCTGCTATAGTCATCTACGATTACTAACCCATACTTCTTACCACTTACTGAAGCAGTTTTAACTGGTCCAAATAAGTCAATGTGCAGAAGTTCTAATGGCTTAGAGGTAGAAACAACATTTTTAGATTTAAAAGAAGGTTTTGCAAACTTGCCTTTCTGACATGCTTCACACAGAGCATCTGAATTGAACTTCAAATTAGGAAGTCCTCTGACCAGATTGAGTTTGTTAATCTGAGATATTCTTCTAATACTAACATGCCCCAATCTTCTGTGCCAGATCCACTGCTCGTTGTTAACAGACAGAAGGCACTTTACATTCTGACTTTTTAGTTCAGAAAGTTAGATTTTGTAAATGTTGTTTTTCCTCTTACCATTAAACAGGATAGTCCCATCTTTCTGACTAACAGCTTTACATGATTTTTGATTAAAGATTATATCATAACCGTTATCACTTAATTGACTTATGGATAACAGATTATGCATTAATCCATCTACTAGCAGAACATTATTAATAGAGGGAAGATTTCCATTACCTACAGTTCCAGGGCCAATTATCTTTCCCCTCTGATTTCCTCCAAAGCCAACGTGGCCTCCAGGCTTAAGTTCCAGGCTTTGGAACATATGCCTTCTTCCCGTCATGTGTCGCGAGCAGCCAGAGTCCAGGTACCATGATTGGTGTTTCTGACTTGCTGCTAAAGATATCTGCAACATGTATTATTTTATCCTTAGGTACCCAGATTTTCTTGGGTCCTGATTTGTTAGTTTTACCAAAACTCTGGTTGAATTTTGGTTTCACAGAGTACTTACTGCTAGTGTATTTAATATCATGTGTGTGACCATACACAAAATGTGAATTTAGAGGAGTGTGTTTAATGGTTAAGTCCATGACATTCTTTGGTGTAGGAACCTTACCTTGGTATCCTATTCCTTTCCTGCCGTTTCTGCTAACTCCATAGATCATTGAAGCCATTTTGCTTCTATCTATGCTTTTAGCAAGGAACTTCTGGAAACTGTGATCATACTCCTTGATGATCTTATCAGCGTTGCTGGGAGTTTCAGAAATTGGTTCCTTCTGAGAGTTTTGTAAAGTGTTTTCTAATTTTGAAATCTTATTCCTCAGCTCAGAATTCTCCAATTTGAGACTCTCAGTCTTATTAGAGTCAGATTCAAGATTCCTTTTCAGGTTCTGAATTTAACTCTAATTTGCTGATACCTTTCCAGGATTTCATTAAGGCTTTCAGCAAGTTCAGCCTTGGTAAAATTAACAGCAAAGTTAGGAAATACCTCTTCAGTGTCTGATTCAGAGTCTGATTCAGAAGCTTCACTATCTTCTGAAATGTTAGCCATGAGAGCTATGTTTGCCCTCTCATCATCTGATTCTGAGTCAGCTTCAGACGAGTCAGAGTCATCCCATGTAGCCATGAGACTTTTCTTCTTTTCTCTTCCAAACTTCTTTTTGGGCTTTTCCCTCTGAAGCTTTGGGCAGTCACTCTTGTAGTGTCCTTGCTCATTGCACTCATAGCAGATGATGTCCTTGGTGTTTGGCTTTTTGCTACTTGAGGAGCCTTCAGATCTTCTGTATCCAGAGGAGGAATCTGTCCTTCTGTATCTGGAAGAGGACTCGTTCTGATCAGATCTTCTGGGATTCCTGAACTTCCTTTGTCTTTGCTTCCACAGTTGATTTACTCTTCTGGAGAGGAGGGAGAGTTTGTCTTCTTCTGATGAGGATCCATCAGATGTTTCTTCAACTGCCTGCAAAACTTTAGACTCAGATTTTTTGTTAGATTTTAATGCTAAAGGCTTACCTTGCTTCTGAGGCTCGTCAGCTTCTAGCTCTATCTCATGACTTCTGAGGGGGCTGATAAGTTCCTCCAGAGTGATTTTGTTGAGATCTTTTGCTAGCTTCAGAGCTGTAACCATTGGTCTCCACTGCTTGGGTAAACTTCTGATGATTTTCTTGACATGGTCAGCAGTAGAGTATCCTTTGTCCAGAACCTTGAGACCAGCTACCAGAATCTGGAATCTTGAGAACATTGTTTCAATGGATTCAGATTCTTCCATTTTGAATGCCTTATACTTCTGAATGAGCGCCAGAGCTTTAGTTTCTTTGACCTGAACGTTGCCCTCATGCGTCATTCTGAGTGAGTCAAAAATGTTCTTTGATGTGTCTCTGTTGGAGATCTTTTCATATTCAGTATAGGAGATGGCGCTGAGAAGGATGGTTCTGGCCTTGTGGTGATTCTTGAAGTCACGCTTTTGTTGATCAGTCATTGTTTTTCTATCAATCTTCTGACCGCTTGCATTCACGGGGTGCGTGTATCCATCTGTCACCATATCCCACAGATCAGCATCATGTGCCAGAAAGAAGCTTTCAATTCTGTCTTTCTAGTAATCAAAGTTTTCTCCATCAAAGACTGGAGATTTGCCACTGAATTTGTCTCTGTCCTCATGGTTGTCATTGCTGGTGTGAGAATAGTTTCCTGCCATTGTGTTTTTCTGACGCTGGATCTTGTACTGACACGGTTAAGTGTTTTAGCTCAGAACCAGACGCTCTGATGCCAATTGAAGAAGTGAAAAACACAAGAAGGGGGGGTTGAATTGTAAAACTGAAAATCAATGCAATGAACAAGATATTTTTATCCTGGTTCGTTTGATCTCAAACTACTCCAGTCCACCCGTCAAGGTGATTTCGCCTCTCTCCAACGAGGTCTTAATCCACTATATTCAACTGAATATTACAAACTGCTTTAACAACTTCTAAAGCCTTCTTGATGCAAACCACAACCCGGTTTGTCAAGGAAACACTTTCTTACAAAAAAGATAAATCTAGGTGTGTGAGTGTTTTCTACAAAACTGTATCACAACTGTGATGTATACACAACTTAAGCTTATGAAACTAGATTGCTAAACAATGATTGAATAGAGAGATATGTAGCGTTTATCAAACTGAGAGAAGGAAGATTATGATCAGCTTTTAGGCGTGTAAAATGTTGGAGAGCATTAGCCAATTCAATCTTCATAGTCTTGTTTATATAGCACTGAGATTGTTGAACGTTGGAGCAATATTCTTGATTCAATGCTAATAACAAACTTTCCTTATTGAGCAGATCTTGTCTGGAATAAGGCCGTTGGTAATAATACGCTTTCAATGCGCAGTACCGTTGCTACTTAATGCATGTTCTGGCTTGGCTCATTCCGACTCTGCTTAACTGCTGATGAACTGTTGTTTTATTTATCAGAGTGTTGAGCGCAGTTCTGTTCATCAAGCTTCAGCATACACGTGAGTTGATCTTCTGATTCTGGTATTCTGATATAGCAACTTCTGATGCTGATGTCAAGAACTAATATTCTGATGCTGATTAAGTGTGCTCTTGTTTATACCTATCAGAGTTTCTACAAAGCAGAACGTAATATTTTTAGGTAGCAAATAGTTCATACATGAATCATATAAATAATATATCTTTTCATTTTGTTATCATCAAAACTTAAACATAGGGTAGTAGATTCAAACTTTGTTCTAACAGGTAATATATAATGGAAAAGATACATTGAGATACAATGACCACTATTCCCCCTATCAACTTTTGAAATCCTGAGTTGCAGCTTTTGTTGAAGTATGGTGATGATCCAAGAAGATTGTTGCTTCATCGATCAAGTCTTGTCTGACGTAGTTACTTGCCAAGAAAATCCCTAACTTTTTCCTAACCTGCCCTTGTGGGTTTTCAACTTAGCGAGAACTTTATTTTGTTTACGTCTCTAATTTTTGCCTAGACCGCCCTTTCGGGTTTTCGGCCTACCGAGACGCTCCTTTTTGCCTAAACCGCCCTTTCGGGTTTTCAACTTAGCGAGTTGTTCTTTTATTTCTTTAGGCGAAGTATTTTCTTGACTACGTCAGCATTCATGGGACGTGGGAACTCCTCGCCATCCATAATTTCAAGAATTAATGCACCACCAGAGAAGGCTTTCTTGACACATACGGGCCTTCAAAATTGGGAGTCCACTTGCCCCTAGAATTAGTGTTGAAAGACATGATCTTCCTGAGCACGAGGTCGCCTTCTCTAAATTCACGAGGTTTGACCTTTTTATCAAATGCTTTCTTCATTATTTTCTGATATAACTGCCCATGACATAAAATTGTCATTCTCTTCTCTTCAATCAAATTCAATTAGTCAAACCTTTTCTGGACACATTCAGCCTCTGTCAATTTGGCTTCCATTATCACACGTAACGAGGGAATCTCTACTTTGACAGGGAGTACTGTTTCCATTCCATACACCAGGGAGAATGGGGTTGCTCCTGTTGAAGTGCGAACAGATGTTTGATATCCATGCAGAGTAAAAGGGAGTTTTTCATGCCAATCCTTATATGTGACAACCATCTTCTGGATGATTCTCTTGATATTCTTATAAGCATCTTCAACAACCTCATTCATCTTTGGCATGTATGGAGATGAATTGTGATGGACAATCTTGAATTCTTCGCACAGTTCTGTCATCATCTTGTTGTTCAAATTCAAGCCATTGTCAATGATGATTCTGCTCGGCACACCATACCGGTATATAAGATTATATATGAAGTATCCTCTACCCATTTGGTAAAGTAATCAATTGCTACCAAGATAAAACGGTTTCCATTCGAAGCTTTGGGTTCTATAATCCCGATCATGTCTATACCCCACATAGAGAAAGGCCATGGGGAGGAAATCACATTGAGAAGTGTCGGAGGCACATGGAATTTATCTGCATAAACTTGGCATTTATGGAACTTCTTTGCAAATTTGTAACAGTCAGATTCCATTGTCAACCAATAGTAACCTGCCCTTAGCATATTTTTAGCCATCGAATGTCCATTAGCATGAGTGCCAAATGAACCTTCATGAATCTCATGCATCAACATGTCTACTTCGTGTTTATCCACGCATCTGAGCAAGACCATGTCATAATTTCTCTTGTATAACACATTTTCACTGAGGAAGAAACTGCCTGCCAATCTTCTCAGTGTCTTTTTATCTTTCCTCGTCGCACCAATCGGGTATTCCTGAGTCTGAAGAAAATTCTTGATATCATAATACCAAGGTTTCTCATCTGCTACTTCCTCTGTTGCAAACACATGAGCAGGCATATCCAGCCGTCGAACTGTAATTTGGGGTATATCATTCCAAGTAGTCACTTGGTACATGGAAGCCATAGTTGCCAGAGCATCCTCCATTTGATTTTCATCTTTAGGAATGTGATGGAATTCAACTTTATTGAAGAAGGGTAATAATCTTCTAGCATAATCTTTGTAAGGGGTCAAGCTAGGGTGACGAGTGTCCCATTCTCCTTTAATCTGATTTATCACCAAAGCTGAATCACCATACACATCTAGAATTTTGATTCTGAGATCAATAGCTTCTTCAAGACCCATGATGCAAGCCTCATATTCTGCCATATTATTAGTGCAATCAAATGTTAACCTCGCAGTAAAAGGAATGTGTGATCCATGAGGAGTGATAATCACAGCACCAATTCCTTTACCATAAGCATTCACCGCTCCATCAAATACCATACTCCAACGAGATTCAGGGTCAGGGCCCTCCTCAGGCAATGGTTCATCATAATCTTTCACTTTTAGGAACATCACATCCTCATCGGGGAAATCATATTTTGCAGACTGATGATCTTCCATCGGCTGGTGAGCAAGGTAATCTGCCAACACACTACTTTTAATAACCTTTTGAGTGCGGTACTCGATATCATATTCAGATAACAACATCTGCCAGCAGGCAATTCTCCCAGTAAGAGCAGGCTTTTCAAAAATATACTTGATTGGATACATTTTGGAGATCAACCAAGTGGTATGATTCAACATATACTGCCGCAAACGCTTTGCCTCCCAGGCCAAAGCACAACATATCTTTTCTAGCATGGAATACCGCGACTCATAATCAGTGAACTTTTTGCTGAGATAATAAACGGTGAACTCCTTCTTCCCTGTTTCATCCTGTTGTCCCAGAATACAACCCATGGATTTATCTAACACTGTTAGATACATAATCAACGGTCTTCCTTCTACGGGAGGGAGCAAAATAGGAGGTTCGAGCAGATATTCTTTAATACTCTCAAATGCCCTTTGGCAGTCATCCATCCACACAGAACCTTGATCTTTCTTTAACAACTTAAAGATCGATTCACATGTTGCAGTCATGTGGGAAATAAATCTGGAAATATAATTCAAGCGCCCGAGGAAGCCCCTAACTTGATTTTCAGTTCTTGGTGCTGGCATTTCTTGAATTACTTTGACTTTATCAGGGTCAACTTCAATTCCTTTCTGGCTAACAATAAAACCCAACAATTTCCCAGATCTAACACCGAAGGTGCATTTATTTGGATTCAAGCGGAGACGATATTTCCTCAAACGCTGAAACAACTTCAACAAACCTTCTATATGCCCTTCTTCAGTTTGGGATTTGGAAATCATATCATCAACATATACTTCGATTTCTTTGTGCATCAGATCATGGAATAGGGTTGTCATAGCCCTCTCGTACGTTACACCAGTGTTCTTCAACCGAAGGGCATCACTCTGTAACAGAATATTCCCCAGGGTGTGATAAACGTTGTTTTTTCCATGTCCTATGGAGCCATTCTTATTTGATTATACCCGGAAAAGCCATCCACGAACGAGAATACTTTGAATTTTGCAGTGCTGTCCACTAACATGTCGATGTGAGGCAATGGAAAATCATCTTTTGGACTAGCTTTATTTAGATCTCTGTAATCTATGCACATGCGGACTTTTCCGTCTTTTTTCGGTACTGGGACAATATTTTCAATCCTTTGAGGATACACTGACGTCACAAGAAAACCAGCATTAATTTGCTTCAAGACCTCTTCTTTGATCTTTACTGCCATATCTGGGTGGGTTCTTCTCAACTTTTGTTTAACTGGCAGACACTCTGGCTTCAACGGTAAACGATGATCGACAATGTCTGTATCTAAACCAGGCATATCTTGATAAGACCAAGAAAAAATATCCACATACTCTTTCCACAGCTCAATCAACCCGCTCTTTACATCAGGATGCAACGATGCTTTAATCTTGACTTCCTTCAGATCTTCTTCTGAACCCAAATTAATCACTTCCAAAGGCTCCTTATATGGCTGAATGGTATTTTCCTCATGCTCAAGCAACCGTGAGACTTCTTCCAGAATCTCATCATAATCTTCTTCTTCAGCCCCAAACACCGGACATTCAAAGTTGGGAGAGGGGGCAGGGTCATTGTATTCAATGGGTTTTTTAATTAATCTGCACATATGATTTATGATTGCTTTTAGAAACTGACACATATAACAAGTGATCATGCAGATTAATTTAGAGTTATTATTTATTTTGAAAGGGTTTTTTTTATTACCATTTCCCAAGAAAGAGCAGAAAATAAAGACATTTTTTTGGAAGCAAAGATAACTTTTATTAATGATCTTAAAAGTCATAGCAAACAGATAAGCCCTACAACATTAATACTTCCACCTTGGACAGAATGGAAGCTTTTCAAAAGAAAGAAACAGATTAACAAAACAAATTACTTTGAAACATGTATTCAAGAAGGAACATCAATGGTGACCCAGTTCTGAACTCGGACTCCATGGGTCACATAATTCGGTACTTCCTACTCTGCTTCATCCTTTTCAACAAGATTAATTCCAGAACCAATTGAATGGAAGTAACCTCCACTGCGGAAAACATCATGATAACTGTTCACAAAAGACTTTGACTTAAAACTTTTTCCTTTTCCATTCCTCAAAGAGAAACCCAAACCAGTTATGTTCTTGTTCACGGGTGGATCCACAAGTCGTCCCCAAACTGCGTTATGACCATTGTGCACAACCTGTTGTGCGTCCTTCAGGGAAACCACAGAATTCTCATTCCTCCTTATGTTGTCAATGGATAAGGCTTGGAACTGGGTTCCAACAGCTACCTCATCAGCTTCATAATACTGAAAGAGGATAGATGGGATATCAACAACGCCTGCTCCCCATTTATGATCACTACCTTCCCTTCACGCACGAATTTTAGCTTTTGATGCAGAGTTGAAGTGACAGCCCCTGCTTCGTGTATCCATGGCCGTCCTAGCAAACAACTATATGCGGGAATAATGTACATGACCTGGAAGGTTATCAAGAACAAATGTGGTCCTATATGGATGGGCAAGTCCACTTCACCGATGACAGATTTTCTTGACCCATCAAAAGCATTCACAATGATTCCACTCGGGCGCATAGGTGTTCCCTGATACTTTAACTTCATGAGAGTACTCCTCAGTATAACATTCAACGCGGATCCATTATCAATTTTCACATTGGACAACGAATCATTCTTGCAGTTCATAGATATGTGGAGGGCCAGGTTGTGATTCCTCCCTTCATCTGGTAACTCATCATCACAGAAACTCAAGTTGTTACATGACGTAATGTTTCCAATTACGCTGCTGAATTGATCTAATGGCATGTTACTCTCCACAAAATCTTGGTCAAGTACTCTCATCAGTGATTCTCTATGAGCAGAGGAATTCATCAATAAAGCTAGGATAGATATCTTTGAAGGAGTCTGCAATAGCATATCTATAATTTTGTAGTCGCTCATCTTGATTATCTTCAAAATATCATCCATTTCTTTCTCTAATGTAGCTCCATTAGTCTCTCCTGAAGCCTTCTTAGGCTCATCATTCTCAACAATTTTCCTTCCAGCAACAAAATCTCTTCGTACAACCGGCACAAACACAGGACCGCTACGGGTCACCCTGGTATTATCAGTTATATTTCCAACATCAGGCATTGGCTGGATGGTAACTTCCACCCCATCTTCTAAGATTGTAGCATTGTATTTGTAAGGCATAGCCTTATCTGATTTATAGGGAATAGGACCTGGCAAACTAATTACCAATGGGGTTACAGCTGGTTTGCTATGGTACTCCACCTCAAGATGAGCGGGTGCACCAAAACAAGGTACAATAACGTTTACCCCTTCCTTAACAAAATCAGTCATCAAAAAGTCATTTCTGGCAAACAAATCTCCGTCTGAAGAGAAATACTCATCTGCGGAGGCATACTCTTCCTCTGACTCTCCTTCCATTAAACAAACTTCAACCATATCAATCTCATGATAATCATATCTCTGACCTGTGATCTTGATAGTTCCATTGTATAACAGCAACTGAACACCCTCTCTCACAATAGAACATCCTCGGGGGTCTCGACAACAAACTATGCAAGACCTATATTGGTGTTCCACTTGACCAGTAGTACGGCAGAAGGTAGCATGCAACTGCACGAGATCTTCATTCAAATACTTCACATAAAAAATTATGAATTCACCAGGACATCCAGAAACCATATTCACCTCCTCTTCATACTCTGCCCTAGGCCTGATTATATGGATTAAACCCTCATCCATCATTTCTTGTAAATCAGCTTTTATCTTCTTGCAACCCTGTATGTCTGTACTGCAAACAGTACAATCGACGTGGTCATGCGTATAGTAGCTGAATTCACAGAAGTCTGTGTGCATCTTCACCAAATCACCTCTAACTAGATTAATGTCAAAAATCAGAAATTCACCTGGATAACCGGCCACCTTATTCACAGGATTCACCCCCCCTCCCCCCCCCCCCCCCCCCCCCCCCCCCCCGTGCTTGGGTAAAGGATTGTGTTTCACATTAGGTCCCATGTCTTTGAAAGATAGAATTCCCGACTTCACCAACCTTTGCACTTTAGTCCTCAAAGGATAACAATTCTCAACACTATGCCCTAGTGTTCCCTGATGGAAGGCACATGTCTAGTCTGCTTTGTAATACCAAGGCAATGGTGATAGTACGGCGGGAGGTGGTCGTGTCTGGACCAACTTCTTCTGAATCAATGCCGGTAATAACTCTGCATTGCTCATGGGAATAGGGTCATAGTTCTCCCTTCTCTGATTATTCCCTTGGTTCCCTTGTTGGGACAGTCTTTGATAAGAAACGGTAGTCGGAGCAGCATTCATTACAGGAGTAACTGAGGCGACTTGCTGGTGACACTGATAATTCCTTCTAGGAGCTTTTACCCTCTTCTCTTGTATGACAGCATTTGTAACCCCCTCTTTCTTCTTGGTAAACCCATAAGATGACTTCTTCACACCTTCGGATCCTTCCCCCTTCGTCAAACGACCTTCTCTTACTGCCTCTTCTAGGCGGACACCCATTCCTACCATCTCTGTAAAATCACTTAGGGCACTTGCAACCATTCTTTCGTAGTAGAAAGCGCCCAGCGTCTTCAGAAAATTTTTAGTCATTTCCTTCTCATCCATGGGAGGAATCACTTGGGCAGCCACTTCGTGCCATCTTTGTGCATACTCTTTGAACGACTGCCTGTATTTCTGAACCATGGCCCTAAGTTGGTCACGGTCGGGCGCCATGTCCATATTGTATTTGTACTATTTGATGAATGCTTCTCCCAAATCATTAAAAGTATGGATGTTGGTGATGTCTAAACTCATGTACCATTTCAACGATGCGCTAGTCAGACTATCCTGGAAAAAGTGAATCACCAGACGCTGATCATTGGTGTGGGTAGAAATTATCCTCAAGTACATCACCAAGTGAGCACGAGGGCAAGTGTTTTCCTTATACTTCTCAAATTCTGGGACCTTGAACTTAGCAAGCACTTTTACATTCGGGACCAAACACAGCTCATTCACATTCTTCCCAAATAGCTCTTTTCCCCTAAGAGCCTTCATCTATCTTTGCATTTTATCAAACTGCTCTTGAAAATCATCCATTATGTCATAAAGACCCAAGTCTTCACTCGACGAAGGGAAAGGACGACACACATCTTCATTAACAAACCGAACCAAATTCACCGAAGGAGGTGCAGCAGAAATAGTATGCACCACAGGAGGTGCTGGAGTAAAAATAGTCTGAACCACCAGAGCATCTTGGGGCCAAGATTGAAACCTTCAGGTGAAAAATTCTCTGGCATTCCCCACGGATAACCTTGAGGCATATGGTTTTGAACAACAGTCGGAGTAGCGGATACAGGAACAGTCGGAACTTCAGTATTTGCCCTTGTTGGTTGAGGTTGAACACTCAGTGGCTGATTCTGAGCAACCAACAGAGCTTCCATCAGAGTAGTCAAGTTGGCCAAGCCAGCCTTCAAAGTAGAAACTTCTTCGCGTAGCTCGCGATTCTCCTGTTCTAAGTTGTCCATCTTCTTTTTAAAATTAGCCCGAGTGTTGTAGCGATGAGTCAGCTTGCTGAATGAAGTAAAAAGCTGGGTAAGGCACCTGGATATGCATAACAAATGCAAGAAATATGTGCAATATGATGCATGATATGCAATGCATATGATTATTTTTACGTCATTATTTAATATTTCAAGGGATTTAAGGTTTATAGACATATTGCAAACATCAAAATAATAACGCATTTGAAATACTGAAATTTTTTATTATAATAACTTCAAAATGGATTACAATTTTCAATAATCCCAAGTACAAGATGAAAATACAATCTAAAATCCTGAGAAAAAGAACTGATAGAGATCATTCTGTATGTCGGCGCTTTCCTGTGAGCCTGGAAATCTGAGCCCTCAACCTCTGGTTTTCTTCCGCATGTCTGATGGTAACCTCTCTCCAATTATCTAGATCAGGAAGTGAGTAATCATCACCTGTTTGAGGCTTAGGAGAAAATAAATCCCCTTGCCTCTCCATAGACTCTACCGCCCGACTCTCAAAAATCTCGATCAAATCGTCTTTCTCCTTCAGGTCTGCTCTGTAGGAACTCTCTAAAGTTTGGAACTTGTTCTTCCAAGCATCCCTTTCCTGTTGCATCCTAACCAAAGCGAGTTGCAGCTCTTCTAGATCATCTAATAAGGGAGGAGTGCTCTTCATAAATAGATCAGGCATGGGTGTCTCCCGAGTATACGACATCTTCAACTGAATGGCTCTCGATCGGACCCACTGAAGATATGGCTGCAAAGAAACAACACCCCTAGGTCCCAAATCCTTCCTACTCTTCTTATGAATGTGACGCCAGGCCTTCACAATCTGCTCCCTAGCTTCCCCGTGGTCTTCTCCTTCCTTCAGAAAGAAACTACTCAAATGAATACTATTCGGTTTATCCCTCATCGAATAACCAAGCTGTCGCCGTGCAAGAACAGGGTTATAGTTAATTCCTCCCTTTGTACCAAGAAGCGTTACATTGGGGAAACTACCACAACTATCAATAATCTTTATATCCTGATAAGCTCTATGTTATCAATCAATATCCAAGTGAGTAAGTGCCATGATCTTAGGAGCCTAATGGGGTTCCTTCTTAACATCCCAAAAAGCATCATACTAAGGCATATGAGAAATGAACCAGCGGTACAACAGAGGCGTGCAACAGCTAATCATTCACCCATGATATGAACTCCGAAGATGAACAGAGTAATAAGCATCACCCAATAGTGTAGGAACCGGGTTTCCAATCATGAAAATCCTGATAGCGTTAATGTCGACAAACTTGTCCACATTAGGAAACAAGAATAATCCATAAGCAAGTAAAGCAAAGATGGCCTCAAAAGCAACCGTACTCTTCATTCTGGAAAAGTAACGAGCTTTCTCCACTAAGAAATGAGTTGGTAATCCTCTAATCCCTCCTTTAGTAGTCATATGGGCTTCCACCTTAGACTTTCCCAGATGAATCAAAGCAGCAATCTCATGTGGTTTTGGCTCACCCTCCAAACCAGTAAAAGGAACACGATCGGTAACAGGTAAATCCAATAGATAGGAATACTCCTTCAGTGTAGGCATCAACTGATAATCAGGAAAAGTAAAGCAGTGATACATCGGATCATAGAACTGGATCAAGGTCGAGAGAATACCCTCCTTCATCTTCAGCTTCATGAGAGGAATGATGGATCCATACTTCTTCCGAAAGTCTACAGAATACTCGATCTCTGGAATTAGACTGATCAACTCATCTATCTTAGGATCCTTAAAACTGTATTTCCCAGTCTTTCTCTTTCCATAATCCATGGTTAACAGTACCTGAGATATTCACAAATAGTAAACCTTTAAATCCCTTGAAATTTTATTTTCTTCAAAAGATGCTTATGAGTGCATGGATGCATGATGCAGCAATCACACATAAGATCACACATATAGGGTTCATAGGTTCAACGTCACGAGCATGAGGTCGAAGGTACTACCCATAAGGTGTTGGTCTAAGAGTTATCACCTGCCGAACAAGGTTCTAGAGGTTCCCAGAGACTACATCCTTCCTTCGAATATTACCAACTTCTCGATTAACTCGGTAATTAGTAATATTCTCAAGAAAGACTTGTCCGAGCGTAGTATCGCGTGATAACTATTTCCAGATTACTCAGTCATAGCTTCCGCACTACACCTAAAAGGCTAAGATGGGTTTTGTATTCTACGGTCCTCAGTTTCAGCAGGCTCCCAAGTTGAAAGCAGTACGTCTTCCCGATTACTCGGTAAACGACACTACAGTCAAAGGGGCCTCCACTAAGTGGGGGATCTCATGCCTCATTTTTTGGGATTATTCCCTCAAAGTTAACATGACTATACCACCCGTCCTATCTTAATGTTTGCCCAAGTCCGGGTATAGGACTTATGAGTAATCACCAAGCACCCTGAAAACCAGGAAAATCCAAACAAACATATATACAACATATAACACATAAACAACAATAGCACATATACAGATATAAACAAAGATAGGCTCAACCCACTTAGGGATGGACCAGCAAGAGGTCAATTTGTCCCCAGTGAAGTCGCCATTTTTCTGTAGCAGTAGAAATGTTCAAGACTAAGCCATTGGATTGACAAGACTATATACAAATCAAAAATAAAAATCGCCACCACACTTTATTATTTCCAAAGGAATGGGAAAAGAGCGAATAAACCAAAAAAGGGGGGGAAAGATTCAAGGTAAGGGGGTTGGTTATGCAAAGGGAAGGTATTAGCACCCTAAACATCTACGGTACTCCACAGGAACCTCTTTGAAAAAATCTGTATATTCTGGCTATAAAAATGTGTTGTATATAAATTGGATGGTGGAGGTTAGAAAAGAAATATATTTTTTTTATGATTTTTGCACCCGCCGCGGTTGCGAACCTTTAGTACCTACGTACCACCTTTCCTGTAATAGGGGATCAGGGTACACGTAGTACCTCTTTTAAAAATTTGAAACAGAAATGCGTTGGTTAATTTTATGAAATAAAACATCATCATCATTGTCCGTGTGGAAAACATACTTACTACCCACAATTATGAGAAAGGAGAATTTGCATCATCTCAAAGTGGAGGATATGACTTGGATTTTAAAATCAGCAATGCCTCACTCAACACCCAAGTGGAAAATATCTCTCTTCACTATATATTGTAGAAGTATAGTTGTTTGTATCACTACAAGGATTGACAAGAGTTTAATCTTTTGAGAAAAGTTTAAGGTAAAAGCCAAAGTGGAAAAATAGTTTGAAATGAGATTGATTGACTTTTAGTCTTCTCACAAAAAGAATGTCAAGGTATTATTAAATTGATTGAAGTTTATTTATGAAAAGGTTTAGAAAATGCATGGACCTAAGTCCAAGTTTATTATGAAAGTAGCTTAAGTTTCAAAACAAGAAGAGTTCACAAAAGGAGGGAGAAGATTTTGAAATTAAAGAAGATGAGAGGAGAAGAAGAGACTATCCTAAAGCATAAGGTAAAAGCTAGGGATAAGATCCATCTAACAAACAAGAAGCCAAAGCTTGACATTAAGAGCCAAGGTAGAATTCCCATTATTTGGATTGAAACCAAGAAATCAAAGATACTAGACCTCTTCAAGTGTATTAAGTCTTCACAAAAATTGGGCAGAGTAACGGCTGTATACGGGTGAATTCCAGATTACAAATAGAGAATGTAATCACAAAAACCTGCACACAAAAACAAACAAGCAACCCAATGTCTTGAGGTAAACCTCAAGAACTCCAGACAAAATAATCAAATAAAATCACAAGGTCTCCAAGATAGGCCAAGGTTTCTAATCCTAAGTCCAAGAAATAGTCCCATGCTCCATAATGCCAAGGATAGTAACCAAATAGTCCAAATACCATTAAGGGTTTTTTAGGGTTTATGTTGATTATTAAGTATCTTAAGAAAAGAGAAGAAAAGCTCAAGTGAGCAAAGTAAAAAAGTGACAAGAAAATAAATGCTCAAATGAGAAAAGATGAAAATGGCATGAAATGTAAAAATGCTAAAAAATAAATAGTACATAAGCATAAAAAGAATAAAAGAATAAGATAAACAAGTCAATAATTAGTGGTTAGTTGGATGACCATCTTGAAACTTGTATTTGGAACTCATTAGAGGATTGGTAGAACCAAAGCCTCCACACAACAAGTTGCATTTTCTTTTTGTCAAGTATATCATCCATTTGGAATTCTCACAAGTACCATTTAATGATCAACAATGTTTAAGTGATCCGCGTTGACCAAAGGTGTTGTAGATCCATTAGAGGATTGGTAGAACCAAAGCCTCCACACAATGAATCTCAAGGTTATTGGATCAAAGAGACCAAATTAACATACTTGGGCTTGCAATCATAAGTTTGGGCCACGAATGATCATTTATTCGAATTGGGACAAAATTTAGCGCTATGTTAAGCAATCGTAAGTGGACTTATATAGAAGTCGCACCTATTTTGAGGCCGGTCAATAGCAATCTATGCACCATTTGTTTTTAGACATGATATTGAGATCATGCTCCAACAATATTTAGTGCAATGAGAAGGAGATGTGATGAAGAGGATTAGGGAAAAAAGATGAATAAACCACTTTTGAATTAAAAATTTAATCAAACTATTATTAAAATCATTCATCCATTTCGGTGGAGTTGAACTCAACTCCTAAGATCCAATGATGTTAATAAAGCCATGATCAAAAAATCAACCCAAGACAGCCAGAAAATAATCACAAAATAATATCATATTTAATATATACATTAAAAGGTTTAAAAATGTTTTTAAAAAATGGAAAATAATGAGGAAAATACCAATTATGTTCAAATTAATCAATAAATGAAAAATAAGGCCATAGAAAAATCAGAAATGGATCCAAATATTTTTGTAAAAATTTTGGTAATTTTTCAAAGTCAGAAACTATTTTTAAAAATTAAAATAAATGGATAAAATGAAAAAAGATAATAAAAAATAGTAAATTCATAAACAAAAACAAAATAAGGTCACCAATATTTGTCATAATATCATTGGATCATTCCATAATTTTTTCAGAATTTTAAAATATATAAAAGTATTTTTAAACATTTTAAACAAATCAAATAAGTGCAAAATTTATAAAAAATACAAAAACACAAAATTAAATTGTGAAAAAATAAAAATTAGAAAGACAATAATCAAAAATATTTTTCATAATTTTTTCAGATTTTTTGGACTAAAAATGAATTTTCTATGATTCTTTGAAAATCAAAACAATTAAAATATAAAAATCAGAAAAAGAAAATAAAATTAGAATATGTGGAACATGGGATGAGAGTCAAAATGCGTTAGTAATCAAATCCAAGGGATCTAACACGCTGTGCATATCGTGGTCATTAGTGAATAATGTACATAATCATTAATAAATCAGATTTTTTAAAATAACAAGTGGCGTGCAATCATTGGTTGGAAGATGACACGTAGGCCATCTTCAAACTCTAGCCAACATGATTTGCAGGTCTCTCAAACTGTAAAATCAGAAGCTCAGACCTATGCCAATCGCTTCGTCTCTTCAAGGCGAAAACAACCACACCCTCGCGCCAAATTTTTGTAAACTGTAGCTCAAGCAATTTGGAAGGAAAGTTTTGAAAAGGGATTTGAAAATTCATGGTCAAAACGTGTTTCCAGTGAAATATAAGTGTTGCGACTAGAACCAGGGAAATGAGAGCAACATAATGATATCAGAGTTTTGAAGAATTGATGAAGGAATCTACCTATTGAAGTTTAGTTGCAGAGCTCTGAAACTAGACTTCTATGGAACAGTATAGGGCATGATTCTTGAATGTAAATATATGGTTAGCTTCAGGGAAGATCAAGGAAGGTGAATTAAGGGGAAAATGGATTGAAAAAGGCTTAAGAATGGATTTCGAAGTTGCTGAATTCTGGGTTGTGAAACATGTTTGGCAGGGTGATTCTGGCTATCCAAGCTTGGGAAATTGAATGGGGGATGACCCTCTATTTATAGGAAAGAAAATGGGATCAAAAGGAATAGTAAATTATGCGTTTTGGAGGGAATTTGTGTGGGTCTGCATCACGAAGAAAGTGTGACTCAAACTTGATTAAAACTCGGCCAAATCATGCGTTTCATGATGCTAATCAATTATGGCAAGTTGCTAAACATGATTATAAGCAAAAACGCATGGAAAACTTGTGATTAGAAGCCAAAACAAAGATTTCAAAATCCTGACTTTGTGAAAAAATCAGTTTCAAACTACCAAATTCAAATCCATGGCATTTCCAACTCAAGGGGTCTTAGGGCATAATTCTTGATGCTTTGGAAAGATGGGGTTACAAGCTTTGCAATGGAAAAATAATTTAATCAAATGGCTGCTTGAGCTGAAAGTTACATGGAGTCAAAGTTGAAGAAAAAGAGTTGACTTTCCATACTTAGAAATATTTCAAATTCTTCTTTAAAAATGACCTATAATCTTTTGTATCCAAACATGGCCTTCCACTTAGAACTTTCTCTTGAACAAAAAAGATGGAATGAATTAGATCTCTTGATTTACATTTTGCAATTTGAACCACTCAAAATCTCCAAAAATTGAGCAAGTTATGACTTGTTGAAGTTGGCCAAAAATCATGAAATGACATATAATCTTTTGCATTATTAAGACAACTTCCACCCATTTTATCACTTTGCACATAAAATAAGGCATGAAGTACACATCCTTAAGATCATCATGGAAAATGAATGGGCTCAATGTGATAAACATTGACCAAGTTATGACCATTTTAAGTCACATATGGAAAATTGGGGATTCATTTAGATGACTTGTATTCTTTCTTCTTCACCAAGTTCCTTCCACATGAAAACTCCTTGGAACTTTTGAAGTGATTTATTGATAACCATTTTAAGATAAGGATGTCCTTGGAATAACTCAAAAATACCAAAATATGAGCAAGATATGCTCCTTTGAAGTTCAAAACCCTAGCCTCTAGATCAAGAGAATGCTTTGAGGAAATTTGACAAGTTTGAACAAACTTCTTGTGCCAATATTCTTCCTTTATGAATAGAAGTTGTTGAGGATGATGATGAGGCCTCATAACCACCAAAACCACTTCCATATCTTGAAATTTGAGAGAAATATACTCTTGTGACCAATAGGAACAAGACCTTGTCCAATTATGACAACTTATTCCCTCAACCCCTTGTACTTTTGAATCAATTTTGATAACTTTGAGATATGTTGAACCAAAATAAGCCTTGTCATTCCATTTCTTACAAAATATCTCCAATAGTGAACTTTGAATTTCTTAAGCTATTGACTAGGGCATGGAAATAAACTCACGAACCCATGAAGCAACTTGCTACACCTCATTGCCTTTACCTACATTATTAACAAGTAAGACAAACAAACATTGCATATCATTAATTAGAGAGAAAATCAAAGCAAAATATTAATGATCACAAAAGAAAACAAGTCAAGGTGCTTGGTAATTCCTCAAAAGAGCAAAGCTAAAGATAGGGAGAAAAACCAAAAGCCTTAATGTGATCTTGTTGTGATTGAAACAATATGGTATGATGAAGGAATCTTAGGGGGAAAAATTGGGGTACAACAGAAATGAACATGAAATAATTTTGAGTGGGTAGAATGTTCCTAATTACTTTCTCTATTTCAAAACAAAACATCCTCGCTATTTTCAAAAAAACAAACACCTACACTTTCAAAACATCTTACAAACTTGAAAACATTTTCAAAAGATTAACATATTTGTATACATTCTTACGAACGAGAATCATTACAAATTTTGTCTAAACAATGGCCTCTTTACAGAATACTTTCAAAAACCACACAAGGCATAATTTCAAAAAAAAAAGCAAGTGATCTAGCAAGTAACTAAGAGCCCATGGAAAACCATGGATGAAAAGGGTTCTAATACCTTCCCTTTTCATAATCTACCCCCCGAACTCAAGAAATAATCTCAAAGGTCTTTCCTGTGTGTTGTACCCCAAAATTTGCCTTCCCGTATTTCTCAAGACATGTCAAGAAAAATCTCAAAGTGTTCAAGATGGCTCAAGAATTGGACAGTCAAATCATCTCCTAAGGCAGTCAATTCAAAATTAGGGTTTTGTGTTGCATCAAGGTCCTTACATCCAAATGACCTCAAGTGCTTCCCAATGTCCTAATATGCTCTCAAGTTCATCCATGTCAAATTTCAAGCCTTGCAGAGGAAGTTTGGTCAGTCAATTGCTCAAGAGGTCCAAAAGTCGATTGTGCTAGGGCAAAAGTCAACTATGACCTATGAATAGTCAAACCTCAAGATTTTTTGTCAAAATTATCATTTTGAAGGATAATTCATAATTTTATCAAGGTTTGATCATGATTCATCAAGGATTGCTCAAGATTCATCAAGATTTAAAAGTTGCTAAATTAGGGTTTTGTAGGAAAAGTCAACTCAACTTTGACCAAGCATAACTTTCTTATACTTTATTAGAAATGACCCATCCAAATCTCATTTTGCATAGGATGAAATTTACTATAATCCATCTTCACACCCCAATATCAAGAAATGCTCTCACAAAAAGTTACAAATTTGGACATTATAGGTCATTTTTGAAAGTCAACAAAAACACCTTTTTTTCCAAAGCATATAACTTGAGCATGGAATATCAAAATGATATGAGACAAAACGGGTTGGTTAGAGGACATCTCAAGGTTTCTAAAAAGTCCAAGAACACTTCCAAAAGTTCAAAATTGAAGAAGTTATGCATTGTGGAAGTTGGGCATTTTTCCAAAAGTGCCAAAAGTCAACCATCCTCAAAACTCCAATTTTTGACAAAAGGGTCCACTTTTTTCCACTTGATTTGGTCTTATCACACCACAAACGTGTCCCATCTTCAGTTTCATGTCCATTCATTAAATTTTCTATTTTATTTAATTTTTATTTAATTAATTCATTTTAAATCAATATTAATTCAAATAAAATCCAAAAATTGATGGAATGATATCTTTTTGATCATTACAGCTTTCAATTAACATGATACACCAAATCAAATTCGAATCATGCAATGTAGTGTACAAAAATATTTGATTTGGTACAATTTTGGAAACTTTATCAATGGTGATCAAATCATATCTCAAAATCTTCAACGCACATGGATTAAAGCCCAATTCTTGACCTAATGCAATCCCTTATACACACACAAGCTAGGCATATCAAGGACACGACCTAAGAAGTGCAGAAACGGCAAAACAAAAACTGAAAAAAGCTTGGAAAATTGAAAACTGAAATCCACCCTAGAGGCAAATTGGAGGCCAAAGCTCAACGTGGTGTTCTTGCCTGACATCTAACGAAGCTAAAGCAATCATAATCAAGCCCTGAGACAGCCCCAAACTCACTGTAAGTCGTCCTAAACACGACCCTGTGCACGGATTCATAACCTCTGAATCTTGCATCTTTTTGCCAAAATCTTCACACTATCATGTTAGTCGATTCATTTAGAGTATTTCTGCATTATTTAATTTTGTTTTTGTAGCCTATATCACCTTGCCCGAATCTAGGGTTTTGGAGGTTTGCATTTGGGGTTTTGTTTTGCAGGAATAATCAAGACAAACCATGGACATGGTTGTCTTCAGGGAAGGGAGACGAACACAGTGATGTTCTCCATTTGCATTTATATGGCCTATAACTCATGTTATGATGGCTCTAGGGATTTTGCTACGGACTCAAATCCGCAGGAAATAAACCAGGGCCATTGGAGAAGATGAAGACGTGGCTTGTCTTCATTGGCCCGTTCAAATAAATTTAGCGCTTTTTTTTATTTTCCAGTATATTATTGGCTTTTCTCTTATAATTTTATTTGTCCATAATAATAACAAGCAAACGCATTGGTTGAGTTGGCAAGCAGGTGAGTGGAAAAACCAATGGGACCTGGGTTCGAATCCCAGGTCCCCCAAAAGTTTGTTACATTTTATTTCCAGGCAATTCTATGCAGCATCATAAGCGTGGTCCACCATATTCCTCCAGATCTCAAACGCCAAGTGGCCTCCAGGCCAAATCCAATGGCCTAGATTGGACATCCACCATGGTCTCTGGTCAACAAGCGCATATGGAATTACAGAAGTCAAACAAGGCTGGAAACTATTGGGCTTGGAATTTTCTCTTCTCACCTTCAAATTAGGCCCACACCCCCTGGGTTATTTCTTTTACTCTTTATATTTTCATTTATTTATTTTGTTCTAATTTTTATTTTATTGTTAATTAACTAATTAATAATTTTCCTAATAAAATCAAAAAACCAAAAAATATTATTTTTATTTATTAAAACTAATTTCATTATTTTATTTTTGTAAATAAATATTAATCAACTAATTTAGTTTTAAATAGGTTTAACTTTTAACATTTTTTGCAATAAATTAAAACTAATGTAGAATTAGGTTTTTAATTAACTTTTAATCATTTTTATTTTATTTCCTTAAATATTAAAAAATATTTAAAAATATTTTCATTTAATTAATTAATTCAATTATTAACTTAGATTTAATTTTTTAATTCAAAAATAAGCAAAAATCTTTTCTTTAATAAAAAAGGGTCAAAACCCTAAAAAATGCGCCGATTTAATTTTCTCGCATGCGTATCATTCTTATCCAATATTGTAATTGCTTCCAGTGTGTAATAGCTTTTAAATAGGACTTTAATTTATTTATCACTTTCTTTTATTTTCCGCAATTTAAATTAAAGGGTTGTTTTTGGCGATGTGAATACCTGACGCCTTGTAATAGTTTAGATTTAATTTCCGCAATTTAAATTCCGCAACTATTAATTGTTAGATGTTTGATAAATAGGGAATGCATGACAAGATTAAATCTTTAACCTAAAATCAACGTAGCTCACCCATAACATGTACAAAGATAATATAATCGAACTAACACACTTGCACATGCCACTCTTAGGGTACACCTCACTTGGTTGCCTCGAACATGGTCATTGAGTATAGGAAGTTTTAGAGGTCGCCCTCTTGTCCGAAGATCATAGTTGCCTCGAAACGGTTGCCTCGGAAAAATGATCTAAGACATTAGGGTTACCGCTAAGGCGTCCTAACATTGCTTTAGTGACCACACGTCCCTTAATCGAATTGACCCGAAAACTCCAACGACAATGCTACCTACTCCTCAATAGTGGGATAGCATTGTCTAAAGGACATTTGTACAGATTAATTCCTTTTTTGAGTAGGTAGATGGTTCTTAAGTACTTTCTCCTTTTAAAAACAAAACAAAACTTTTCGCACTTACACTCTCTTCAAAACAAAAACTCTTTCAAACCCACAAACACAAAGAAAAGCAAAATTTTGAAAACACAATGAGCAAGTACCTAAGAGCCCGTGGATAACCACGGAGAGAAAGGGTGCTAACACATTCCCTTTCTATAATCTACCTCCCGAACCCGAGAAACATCTCAAAAAGGAATTTTTCTGTGCTTTTGTCCTTTCCTTGTTGGATAAAATAAAAGACGGTGGCGACTCTTGCTTACCGCGACATTTTGCAAAAACAAACGCAAAACGCGAACCAATATTCCAAAACAGTCAGTTCTCATTCCCACCGATCACAGAACTGGCGACTCTGCTAGGGATATATTAATAAGTGAGGTGTACCTTAGGATTAGATCATTGTGTTTTCAATTGTATGCTTTGTATGCTTTAATTTTGTGGGCTTGTATCGGAGTTTCTATAGATCCTAACCCGGATCTGGGGGTACCCTTTAGGTAAGTAGCAATAAACTGTGAGGGAACTGTCCGGCATAGACCGACACGGTTGAAGCAGTAGCTACGTTGGTGTGGCACTTTAGTCTGTACCGATATCCCTTGTGTTAGAACGAGGAGAATATGGGTCTTCTAAGGGGTCATTAAGCACCAACTGACCTTAGAACCTTAAATTGACCAACTTGGCCATAGAACAGTAGCAGTATGCTACACTCATTGAGACTAAACTCTCGCGATGATTTCGGCTGCAAGAAAAGGTTGCTAAACTGGAATTATGACCGATTGAGGGTAGTCAGTGATATTGAGATCCTCTAGAACCCGGTTACTATTTTTAGGACAGGTTTAAACCAACTGAAAGAGGGTAGTACCTAAGCTCCTTGCCAGCCTGAAATCTAAAGGGCTCTCTGTGTGACTTGTGTGCCTTTACCATGTTTGCTTTTTGTGGATACTTGTGGTGTGCTTACCATCATGACATCATGACATCATAACATTGCATACATCTTGCATAAGGACTAACCTATTTCAAAGACAGGAGGGATTCATCTTTGTTCTATTTTGTAGGTCATCATGATGCCCATGCGTAAGAATACCATCCGGATCAACTTTGTCCAAGTACCTACCTTGCTTAAAGAGTTGGTTGCCAAGATGCCTGACACTACTTCCTTCATCATGAGGCATGGTTCTCTTCTCAGTTTGGTCACCTATAAATTGGACGAGCAGATGATAAGTGTCCTGGTCCAGTTCTATGATCCGTTGTACCATTGTTTTACTTTTCAAGACTATCAGCTGGTTCCTACCCTAGAAGAGTTCTCTGAGCTGCTCGGTATCTCTGTTCTGGAGCAGACCCCGTTTGCTGGTTGGGAGAAGACCCTTAGGCCCGAAGAGATCGCTGCAGCCCTTCATTTTACCAAAGAGGAGGTAATGGCTAATTGGGAGACTAGAAGTGGAGCTAAGGCTTTTCTGACTAAGTTCTTGGTTGGCAAGGCTAACTACTTCTGGGATGGTCTAGACTTCAAGGCCTTCGAAGATATTCTGGCTCTTCTGATTTATGGCTTGGTATTGTTTCTAAATCCTGACACTTTTGTTGATGTGAATGCCATAAAGATCTTCATCTCTCAGAAACCTGTACCCACTCTCTTGGGTGACATTCTTCATCAGCTATATGCTCGTACTGCCCGAAAGCGGGGAACCTTGATGTGTTGTGCTCCTTTATTGTCGAGGTGTTTTATTTCACACCTCCCCAAGTCAGTGCTGAAGAACAAAGAAGGAATGGGCTGGGCTTATAAGGTGATGTCTCTTTCTCATAATGACATTATTTGGACTCTCAAAGGTTTGGATGAGGTGACTATCATTGATCGTTGTGGAGAGTATCCTAATGTTCCATTGATAGGAACCCATGGAGGAATTTCTTACAACCCATGCTTAGCTCTCCGTCAATTTGGAAGAGCCAGAAGAGAAGGACCTCATGAGATGTTAATGCCTCATATCATCTTTGATTTTCAAGGGGATAGCAACGAGAAACATCGTAGATTCATAAGGGCTTGGGACAGAGTTCACCAATCTGATCCACATGAGCTGGGCCCAAAGACTTCCTTGCCAATGAAGCCATATCTCAGATGGGTCTGCATCCGTGCCCAGAAGCTAGGTATGCCATATGAAGCTGTCCGGCCTGTCACTCTTGAAATTTCTAATGAAGAAGGGGTTCTTCCAACCATTCTCCATCCTTATATGCCCACTGACATTGGGGCACTAAAGAGGTCTTTGATGCAGTTGAGGGATGAACGGGATTCTTACTGAGAGAAGTTCAACGAGCAAGAGCAAAAGATCCAGAAGCTGACTAGGCAACTGGAGAACGAGCAGATTCTTAATGAATATGTCTGCACTGATAAGAAGATACCATGGGAGCATTGATATGCCTTTGATGATTTCCTTTCCAGTTTTTATTTACTTTTCTGTATTTCCATTCTTGTAACGCCTTAGGGGAAATTTGTTGAACAATTTGAATTACAAAGTTATCTAATAAAGTGTGTTTCCTTTCTTGTTTACAAATTTGAATCTCAATTGTCTTTGAAATCATAATCATACGCATTTCATCCCATACACTTCATAAACAGGTACCCATTATAGGTCTCTTATCTTCTTCGCTGTTTATTTCAGCAATCATCATGTCTGTTGAACCTTCAACTGAGCAAGCTATCAAGGCCATCCAGGCCTAGAATGCCCAATTTCAAGAGCTGGTCATGAGTCTAGCTAAGGATCATCAAGACCTGAAGACCTTGATCCTGAAGGAGAAGAAGAAGAAGAGGAGGACAATCATGTTCAACACTGGTCCTAGGTTTGGAAACAGGCTACGGGATGAAGTTGATTTGACTACCTCATATGGAGGGAAAGATAGTCCACAAGAAAGGAGGGTTCCTAGCCATGTGGTCTCCGACAACGAGACGGACTATGATGAAGAACAATATCCCCCTGCCAAGGATAGATACAAGCAGCTGGAAGACCGATTGAGTGCTATGGAGGTTCAAAAGGTGCCTGGTCTGGTCTTCGGTGATCTAGGTCTATCATCTGGGGTAGTCATTGAAGATGTGAAAAACACAAGAAGGGGGGTTGAATTGTAAAACTTAAAACAAATGCTTTGACAACACAGTATTTTTATCCTGGTTCGTTTGATCTCAAACTACTCTAGTCCACCCGTCAAGGTGATTTCGCCTCTCTCCAACGAGGTCTTAATCCACTATTTTCAAAGGATTACAACAGCTACTTTAACAACTGTTAAAGTCTTCTTGAGTATAACCACGGACTAGTTTATCTCAAGGAAATATTTTACAAATAATTGAACAAGGATGTGTTAACATTTTCTAACAAAACAATATATCACAACTGTGATAATTACACAACTTAAGCTTGGAAAAAACTGAATTTGCTAAAGCGTTTGAATGAGCGTGGTTTTTGAGGGCTTGGCAAATTATGTGAGTGCATGCGTGCGTCTTTTCTCAAGAAGACTTGTTTATATAGGCAAGGCAAAGATACGTTGTCCATAAAGCCATTTTATTGATAATAACGCACTTTCCTTTTGAAGAAGATCTTGTCTGAAGAGAGCCGTTAGCATTTAATTTTGTCTTGAATAATTAATAACGCTTCAGATTCTTCTTTGCTTTAACTTATGATAACGCTTCAGAGTGTTGATGACTTGGTAAAGATCTTTGATCAGAGTCAGAGTGTATTATTTATGCGTAGATTCTGGTCATCAAGCTTCAGCGTATAATCTGGTAGCTTCAGCGTGTAGCACATATTATTGATCTTCTGATGCTGATTCCATCAGAACTTCTGTATATACAAAACATAATTTTAAGAAGCATATTTGTTTTATATATATATCTTTGAATTTATTTATTCTTTGTATTTTGTTATCATCAAAACTCTAATTAAGGGTTGTAGAATCAAACTATGTTCTAACAATCTCCCCCTTTTTGATGATGACAAAAACCAGATTTTTCAATTAAAAATAAAGAATAACAAGTATAGAATTAAGAAGAGAAACTCCCCCTGAGTTGATTACTTCCCTTTAATTCCATGAGTCTTTGAGCATCAGAACCTTAATGTATCTTTCATCAGAGTTTTGTACCTGTTCAAGCTTTTTAGAAGAGAGAAATTTAAATAGATCAGAATGTCTGAGACTTATGTCTCAGTAATCCGTTATTGAAAAATATCATTCTTTCTCCCCCTTTTTGTCAGTTATCAAAAAGAACATATAATCAGAGCCAAAATGCATTTATATTAAAAATCAGAAACAGTGAAAAGTTTAGAACAGCAGCAATGTAAGAATATTACAGATAAACATGTTTTGAAAACGAGGAAATTCTAAGAGGGAGGAGGTAGACGCGTGAACAAAGCTTCCAACATGCTCTTGATCTGGATGTTGGTTTCCTGTTGCTGGGTTAACATGCTCGTGATTTCATCAATTTTGTTGTCCTATTTATCCATTCTTTCCTTCATCAACATATCAGATCTTTTCAGGTCTTCTAGAGTATGCCTTTCATAGGAGGAAGCTTGAGGATCTTCAGAAACTGGATGCTTCTCAGAGCATTCTGCAATATCCTCTCTTTGACCCAGTTCTTCAGCAGGAATCATCTGCTCTGGAGTATCAGTCAGATTGAGATCTTCTAACTCTGGTTGAACTTTGTATGTTGGACGATGTTCAGACCAGGGAGCATTGTCCAGAGGGAGAACTTCTTCCTTGAGCAGCTGGCTCAGAACTTGATCTTCAATTACTTTCAGTAGATCACTGAATTTCTGTTGAACTTGTCCGTAGCTCTGTTCTTGCATCTTATGAGTTTCAGAACATACCCATCTTCTGAACCTTGTCCAAAGGTTGTCTGATGCAGCAGGATCAATCAGCTCAAGACTAGCTTGCTTCAGAGAAGTGATACACTTCTGTACTTCTGTTTCAAACATCAATAAGGTGGTACCAACATCTGGAGAGGGTTCAGATGGTTTTGGTTTTGGAATAGCAGTTTTGTGGGTTATAGCAGCAAGACGTTCAAAAATCGTTAAATTAATTACAGTCTTGATGTTGTCATCTGGATTGTTCTTTGGGGAGGGAGTGGGAGAGTCTGGAATAATTATTGGACTGGTTGGGGAGTTTGGTGGAGTTGATTCTAGTGAGGAGGGAATTTGGGGAATATCCAGAATAGTTAGGGGCATACGTATGGCTAGAGGTTCAGTGATTCCAGTAATGGGAATGGTATCAAAATCAACAGTTTGGTTTGATTGATCGTTATGAGGTTCTGGTTCATAGGATTCAGAGGGTTGAGCCTCAGAAGTTTGAACTTTTGGTTGAAATAGTTCAGGTTGTGGAGAAAATGGATGAATTTATGGTTGAGGAGATGGAGGTAGTGGTATTTCTGGTTGTGGAGAGAGGGGAATATCTGGTTGTGGTGCTTCTGTGGTGGTTTTAGGGTTTGGATTTTCTGGCATGGGAGCAGAAGTATGTTGGTCAAAGGTTTCTATATCTGATAGAACTTTTGCAAGTTCTTGTTGGGTTGCTTCAATATTTGGATTTGGAGGTTGGGAGCGAGATCTTCTAAGAGTTAAGGTTTCTGAGGGGTCGAATTCAATGTTAAAGTCATCAAATGTTTGTGGTGTGGGGTTTTCTGATTGAGTGAGAATTGGTATAGATGTTGATACAGAAATTGAGTTTAAAACAGTTACAGAGGAAGGATTACCTCTCTTTTTAGGAGTCTGCTGGGATGATCCTTCTGCTACAGCTTTCCTTTTCTTAGTTTTCTTTAACACAACTTCTGGAGCCTTCTACTGTAGATCCTAAATGTTCAAATCTGGTGATGTACCTTCCGCCTTGCATGCATCCAGATATCTGACTATTATATCAGGTTTAGAATCAATCTCTGAGAACAGAGGAAAGTTATCCAGAGGGATTCTTCTACTGGAGATTGCTACAAAAGAAGTGACATTGGGTTCTTTTTTTACGTTCTCAATTAACTTCATTTTCTTCAGATTCTTTGCATTCAGCTGTTTGCCAACAGTAGCTTCCAAAGAGCTGATTTCCTGAGCTTCTGTAAGATGATCAATCAGCTTATTCTCTGTTAGAATATCGGATATAAGCCTTCCTAGGGGTATCCAGTCCCTTTTTGTGCGCTCCTCTTCTCTGGTTTCCTTGACACTAGTCCTTAGATGGTTAAACAGCAGATGAGCCAGATTCACCTTGATCTTCTGGGAGATGAAGTAGATCAGAAATTTCTGATCAAAATTAATGTAGTCAGGAGAGGTGGTAGGCTTCCTGTGGTTTATGCATCCCAGAATAATCTTGGCCCATATTCTGTGATGGTCTTTTAGATCCCTTATCTTGCTGGAGGGAAGACCCAGAGTGAAGATTTCTCTAGCAATTAGGGCGACATCAGCGCATCTTTCATCCATGTCAATGCATCGTACACCACCACCATTGTAGCCTATTAATCTTGCAATGAGGTCCTCTGTTATGACAATCTTCTTCCCCATTATGTATGAAGTAACTTGATGGTTGGAAGATGAAGCATGAATCCAAAATTCCTTCACAAGAATTGGGAATGTTGGACCCACCAGTCGGTCAAAATATCTGTCCCAGCCTTGAGCCTTTACTTCTTCCAAGAGATTAAACTCGTTTTCTTGAAGACTGTTAAAGTCCACAATCAATTCTGAAATAACTTCTAGATTTTTGATGGGTGTGAGAAGATTTCTGTAGGGTTCTTCGTATTGTTCGGAGGAATCTGTTTTCTGAGAACTGGAAGTAGGGTTGCTTGAGGAAGCCATGTTCACATGAAGGTTTTGTGAAGAAATTGAAAGGGTTTTGAGAAAGGTTCCAAACTGAAATCAATAAGATTGTAGAGAAAATGAAACCAAACTGAGGATAGGGATGTTACTCTCAAATATTTTGAAGTCCTCAAGTTGACTTTTCATCCAGAGCATTTGTGTGCTGCATCCAGCTCCTGCTATGTATTCAGCTTCTGTTGTTGATAGAGCTATTGTGGATTGTCTTTTGCTGGACCATGAGATCAGATTTTCTCCCAGAAACTGGCAGCTTCCAGAAGTGCTTTTACATTCTACTCTGTCTCCAACGAAATCAGCATCACAGTATCCTATCAAGCTGTAATCACTTGTTTTTCTATAAAACAAACCCATATTAGTAGTACCTTTCAGATACTTGAAAATTCGCTTAACTGCTGTTAAGTGAGATTCTCTAGGATCTGATTGGAATCTAGCACAAATGCAAACACTGAATAGAATGTCATGCCTTGAAGCCGTCAGATAGAGAAGAGAAACAATCATACCTCTGTAGACCTTCTGTTCTACCTTTTTACTTACCTCTTCTCTTTCCAGAATGCACGTGGGATGCATTGGAATCTTTGATGGCTTACATTCTGAGAGATCAAATTTCTTCAGAAGTTCTCTGACATATTTGCTCTGATGAATGTAAGTTCCTTCTGGGGTTTGATTAATCTGAATGCCCAGAAAGAATTTGAGTTCCCCCATTAGGCTCATCTCAAATTCTGCCTGCATACATTTAGAAAACTTTCTTCCCATAGAGGGTTTAGTGGATCCAAATATGATGTCATCAACATAAATCTGACATACTAAAATGTCATTCTTAACTGTCTTACAGAATAAGGTTGTGTCCACTTTCCCTCTGGTGAATTCCTTTTCTAGCAGGAAGTTACTTAGTCTTTCATACCAAGCTCTGGGAGCTTGTTTCAGACCATAGAGTGACTTCTTTAGTTTGAAAACATATTCTGGATTTTTGGAACTTTCAAAACCAGGGGTTGGTGCATATATACCTCTTCTTCTATATAGCCATTTAAGAATGCACTCTTAACATCCATCTGATACAGAGTGATGCCTTTATTAACAACAAATGAAATTAAGAGTCTGATAGATTCTAACCTGGCGACTGGAGCAAAGGTTTTTGTATAGTCTATCCCCTCTTGCTGACTATAACCTTGTGCTACCATTCGTGCTTTGTTTCTGATGACTTCACCTTGTTCGTTCAGTTTGTTTCTGAACACCCATTTTGTACCAATGACGTTGAATCCTTTTGGTTTGGGAACTAGATCCCATACGTCATTTCTTGTGAATTGATTTAGCTCCTCTTGCATTGCTAGAATTCAGTCATTGTCTAGAAGTGCTTCATCAATTGTAGTTGGTTCAATTAGAGAAACCAGTCCCAAGAGGGATTCTTCAGAGTTTCTGAAGCAAGATCTTGTTCTGATTGGATCTTCCTTCCTTCCTAAGATTGTTTCTTCTGGGTGATCCATGCTGCTTCTGGATGGTCTTTTATGGAGTTGATCAACAGAAGGTGTTGGATTTCTTGCAGTTACTCTTTCTGATGTTGAGGGAGTGTCTCTGTTGAGATCTTCTGATGATTTGTCTTCAGTACCTGTGAGTTCAACTTCCATACCTGCAAGGAATTCATTCTGCTTTGACTTTTGAGAGTCAAGCTTATCATCAAAGCGAACACTGATTGACTCCTCCACAATTTGTGTTTCTGTATTGTATACTCTGTACCCTCTTGAGCGTTCAAAATATCCTAACATAATACACTTTTGTGCTTTAGAGTCAAACTTGTTCAAATAATTTTTTGTATTCAGGATAAAACATGTACATCCAAATGGGTGAAAATAGGAAATGTTGGGCTTTCTGTTCTTCCACAATTCATATGGAGTCTTTTCCAGAATAGGTCTTATGGAGATTCTATTCTGAATGTAACACGCTGTGTTTATTGCCTCTGCCCAGAAGATCTTAGCAACGTTAGTCTCGTTGATCATGGTTCTGGCCATTTCTTGCAATGTTCTGTTCTTTCGTTCTACAACTCCATTTTGCTGGGGAGTTCTAGGACAAGAGAAATCATGCAGAATGCCTTTATCATTAAAGAATAACTCAAAATCTTTGTTTTCAAATTCTCCACCATGATCACTTCTGACTTTGACGATTCTAAGATCCTTTTCATTCTGAACTTGGTTGCAGAAGGTAACAAACACAGAGTGTGACTCGTCCTTGTGCCTTAAGAACTTTACCCATGTCCATCTGCTATAGTCATCTACGATTACTAACCCGTACTTCTTGCCACTGACTGAAGCAGTTTTAACTGGTCCAAATAAATGAATGTGCAGAAGTTCTAATGGCTTGTAGGTGGAAACAACGTTTTTGGATTTGAAAGCTGGTTTTGCAAACTTGCCTTTCTGACATGCTTCACACAGAGCATCTGAATTGAACTTTAGGTTAGGAAGTCCTCTGACCAGATTGAGTTTGTTAATCTGAGATATTCTTCTCATACTAACATGTCCCAATCTTCTGTGCCAGATCCATTGCTCATTGTTAACAGACAGTAGACATTTTACATTCTGACTTTTTAGTTCAGAAAGTTTTATTTTATAAATGTTCTTTTTCCTCTTTCCATTAAATAGGATAGTCCCATCTTTCTGACTAACAGCTTTGCATGAATTTTGATTGAAGATTATATCATAACCGTTATCACTTAATTGACTTATGGATAACAGGTTATGCATTAATCCATCAACTAATAAAACATTACTTATAGAGGGAAGATTTCCATTACCTACTGTTCCAGAGCCAATGATCTTTCCTCTCTGATTGCCTCCAAAACCTACGTGGCCTCCAGGCTTAAGTTCCAGGCTTTGGAACATATGCCTTCTTCCCGTCATGGGTCGTGAGCAGCCAGAGTCCAGGTACCATGATTGGTGTTTTTGCTTTGTTGCTAAAGATATATGCCACATGTATTATTTTATCCTTAGGTACCCACATTTTCTTGGGTCCTGATTTTTTAGTTTTACCAAAACTCTGGTTGAATTTTGGTTTGACAGAGTAATCACTACTTGTATATTTTATGTCATGTGTGTGCCCATATATAAAGTGTGAATCAAGTGGAGTACGTTTTATAACTAAATCCATGGCATTTTTTGGTGTAGGTACCTTACCTTGATATCCTATCCCTTTTCTGCCATTTCTGCTAACTCCATAGATCATTGAAGCCATTTTTCTTCTGTCTATGTTTTTAGCTAGAAACTTCTGAAAGTTGTGATCATACTCCTTGATGATCTCATCAGCATTGCTGTAAGTTTCAGGGATTGTTTCATTCTGAGAGTTTTGCAATTGGTTTTCTAATTTTGAAATTTTATCTTTTAACTCAGAATTCTCCAATTTGAGACTCTCAGTCTTATCAGAGTCAGAAGCAAGATTCCTTTTCAGGTTTCTGAGTTTGACTCTGATCTGCTGATATCTTTCCAGAATTTCATTAAGGCTTTCAGCTAGTTCAACCTTAGTAAAGTTTATAGTAACGTCAGGGAATACCTCTTCTGTATCTGATTCAGAGTCTGACTCAGAAGCTTCACTGTCTTCTGTTATGTTTGCCATGAGATCTATGTTTGCTCTTTCATCGTCTGATTCTGAGTCAGCTTCAGATGTGTCAGAGTCATCCCATGTAGCCATGAGACTTTTCTTCTTTTCCTTTCCAAACTTCTTTTTGGGCTTCTCCTTCTGAAGCTTTGGGCAATCATTTTTGTAGTGCCCTTGCTCGTTACATTCATAGCAGATGATGTCTTTGTTGTTTGGCTTTCTGTTTCCTGAAGAACCTTCAGATCTTCTGTGTCCAGAGAAGGATTCTAACCTTCTGTATCTGGAGAAAGATTCATTCTGATTTTCTGATCTTCTAGGATTCCTGAACTTCCTTTGCCTCTGCTTCCACAATTGGTTCACCCTTCTGGAGAGGAGAGACAGTTAATCTTCTTCTGACAAGGACCCGTCAGAGGTTTCTTCCATAGCCTGCAAACTTTGGAGTCAGATTTTCTGTTAGATTTTAAAGCTAATGGCTTACCTTGCTTTTGAGGTTCATCTGCTTCTAGCTCTATCTCGTGACTTCTGAGGGAGCTGATAAGTTCCTCCAGAGAGATTTTGTTGAGATCCTTGGCTAGCTTAAGCGCTGTGACCATTGGCCTCCATTGTTTTGGCAAGCTTCTGATGATCTTCTTAACGTGATCAGCAGTGGAATACCCTTTGTCAAGAACTTTTAGACCAGCAACAAGAATTTGAAATCTTGAAAACATAGTTTCTATTGATTCACTCTCTTCCATCTTGAATGCCTCATACTTTTGAATAAGTGCAAGGGCTTTGGTTTCTTTGACTTGAATGTTGCCTTCATGCGTCATTCTCAGAGAGTCAAACATATTCTTTGCAGTGTCTCTGTTTGATATCTTCTCATATTCTGAATAAGAGATGGCGCTGAGAAGAATTGTTATGGCCTTGTGATGATTTATGAATTCACGCTTTTGCTTATCAGACATCATTTTCCTGTCAATCTTCTGAATAAGTCCATCCACTAGGTGCGTGTATCCATCAGTCACCATGTCCCACAGATCAGTATCATGGTCCAGAGAGAAACTCTCAATTCTGTCTTTCCAGTAGTCAAAGTTCTCTCCATCAAAGACTGGAGGTTTGCCACTGAATCTGTCCCTTTCTTCATTGTTGTCATTGCTGATATTTTGACTTGGTCCTGAAATTGTGTTTTTCTGACGCTGGATCTTGTACTGACACGGTTAAGTGTTATAAGCTCAGAACCAGGCGCTCTGATGCCAATTGAAGATGTGAAAAACACAAGAAGGGGGGTTGAATTGTAAAACTTAAAACAAATGCTTTGACAACACAATATTTTTATCCTGGTTCGTTTGATCTCAAACTACTCCAGTCCACCCGTCAAGGTGATTTCTCCTCTCTCCAACGAGGTCTTAATCCACTATTTTCAAAGGATTACAACAGCTACTTTAACAACTGTTAAAGTCTTCTTGAGTATAACCACAAACTGGTTTATCTCAAGGAAATCTTTTACAAATAATTGAACAAGGATGTGTTAACATTTTCTAACAAAACAATATATCACAACTGTGATAATTACACAACTTAAGCTTGGAATAAACTGGATTTGCTAAAGCGTTTGAATGAGCGTGGTTTTTGAGGGCTTGGCAAATTATGTGAGTGCATGCGTGTGTCTTTTCTCAAGAAGACTTATTTATATAGGCAAGGAAAAGATATGTTGTCCATAAAGCCATTTTAATGATATTAACGCACTTTCCTTTTGAAGAAGATCTTGTCTGAAGAGAGCCGTTACCATTTAATTCTGTCTTGAATAATTAATAACGCTTCAGAGTCTTCTTTGCTTTAACTTATGATAACGCTTCAGAGTGTTGATGACTTGGTAAAGATCTTTGATCAGAGTCAGTGTATTATTTATGCGCAGATTCTGGTCATCAAGCTTCAGCGTATAATCTGGTAGCTTCAGCGTGTAGCACATATTACTGATCTTCTGATGTTGATTCCATCAGAACTTCTGTATATACAAAACATAATTTTAAGAAGCATATTTGTTTTATATATATATATATATATATATATATATATATATATATATATATATATATATATATATATATATATATATATATATATATATATATATATATATATATATATATATATATATATATATATATATATATATCTTTGAATTTATTTATTCTTTGTATTTTGTTATCATCAAAACTCTAATCAAGGGTTGTAGAATCAAACTATGTTCTAACAGTCATTCCCCACAAATTCAAGGCACCAGCCTTTGCTAAGCATGACGGAGTTTCTTGTCCGAAGTTGCACCTCCGGTCATATGTGAGGAAGATCCAGCCTTACACTGCTGATAAAAATCTATGGATCCACTTCTTCCAAGACAGTCTCTCAGGGACTCAGCTTGAGTGGTTCTATCAGTTGGACGCATCCAATATTCGCAGTTGGGAAGATTTGGCTACTACATTCTACAGGCAGTATCAGTACAACTCCGACCTCGCTCCTACGCATACCCAACTCCAGGGTATGTCAATGGGAACAGGTGAAGGATTCAAAGATTATGCTCAAAAGTGGAGAAACCTCGCTGGAAGGGTACAACCACCCTTAGCTGATCGGGAACTTGTTGACATGTTTTTGGGGACCCTGTCTGGTCCATTTTTCAACCACTTGATTGGAAGCTCTTCATCTGGGTTTACAGATCTTATTTTGACTGGTGAGAGGATTGAGGCTGGTATTAAGGCTAGGAAGATACATAAGGATGCCTCATTAAGCACCGAGAAGAAGCCGTTTAAGAAAGAGTCTAGTGTTGTCTACAGTTCGAGAAGACAGAATAGACCTGAACACCGCCAAGCTGTCAATGCGCTTGTTATTTCAAAACCTGTTGGTGCTCCTCAGCACAACAATCAATAGAAGGATGAGAGACCTAAGAGGCAATTCACTCGTCTCAACATGACCTTATCTTAGATTTTGCCACAGTTGCTGAAGACTAATCTGGTGACTCTAAGGGAAGCCCCAAAGAATTCAAATACAACGTCACCAAGGTACAACCCTAACGCCCGTTGTGCTTATCACTCCGATAGCCCGGGGCATAATACATATGATTGTTGGAGTCTTAAAAACAAGGTACAAGACTTGATTGATGCGAAGGAGATTGAGTTCGAAGCACCAGAAAAGCCCAAACAAGATACAGGGGTGAATGCTACCAGGGATGACGATGATGAAGAGTTTGATATCGACAATTGGATCTACCCGACTGCCAATGGTGGATTAAGCAACTGGACAGCGAAGGATTCTATGTCTATTTCTGTGATTACCCAGTAATGAAACTTCTTGTTTTGAATTTGTAACAGACAATGTTTTAAACTTTACGGCCCGGTGTCTTACCCGGGGCACTATGGCTTCATTTGTGAGGGCTTTTGTGTGTCATTTTCATATATCATTAATAAAAGCATTGGACGTTTTCTGCATTTCAAATTTTGCGCTCCTTGTTTTTCTTTATTATATATTGCAAAACAGCTATTTTACACACACTCACATATACAGGTCCACATCCACTCTAGATCTAGTAACGACTCTGCTACTGCCGGTTATGACTTCGAAAATCCGATCAACTTAGCCGAAGACGAAGGTGAAGATGATTGCGAAGTGCCTGGTGAACTTGCAAGACTGTTACTTCAAGAAGAGAGGGCCATTCAGCCACATGAAGAGCCGGTGGAATCAGTGAATCTGGGTACCGAGACAGATAAGAAAGAGGTCAAGATCGGTGCAAATCTGGAAGCTAGTGTGAAACAACGGTTGATTCAGATGCTGCGTGACTACGTTGAGATCTTTTCCTGGTCTTACAAAGATATACCGGGGTTGGATACTGATATTGGGGTTCATCGCCTGCCTACCAAGGAAGACTGTCCTCCAAAGAAACAGAAGGTTCGCCGTATGCGCCCAGAGATGTCTGAGAAAATCAAGGCTGAAGTTATGAAACAGTTTGATGCCGGTTTTCTAGCAGTTACTTCTTACCCTCAGTGGGTGGCCAATGTGGTTCCAGTTCCGAAGAAAGATGGTAAGGTCCAAATGTGTGTTGACTACAGGGATTTGAACAGGGCAAGCCCTAAGGATGACTTCCCTCTACCTCATATCGACGTTATGGTTGAAAACACTACTCAGCACAAAGTATTATCCTTCATGGATGGTTTCTCCGGTTATAATCAGATAAAAATGGCACCCAAAAACATGGAGAAGACGACCTTTGTTACTCAGTGGGGTACCTTTTGCTACAAGGTCATGCCTTTTAGACTGAAGAATGTTGGGGCAACGTATCAGCATGCCATGGTTGCTTTGTTTCATGACATGATCCATCATGAGATTGAAGTATACGTCAACGATATGATTGCAAGGTCTCAAAATGAGGAAGAACATCTTGACCATCTGCAAAAGTTGTTTGACAGGCTGAAGTTGTACAAGCTGAGGTTAAACCCGAACAAGTGCACCTTCAGGGTGAGATCTGGTAAGCTGCTGGGTTTCGTTGTAAGCGACAAAGGTATCCAAGTAGATCCTGCCAAGGTGAAAGCTATACAAGAGATGCCAACTCCCAAAATAGAGAAAGAAGTCAGAGGCTTTCTGGGACGTCTGAATTACATTTCCCGATTCATCTCGCACCTAACTGCTACTTGTGAGCCAATCTTCAAGTTACTGAAGAAAGATCAGGTAGTACGTTGGAACGATGAATGCCAGGCCGCTTTCGAAAGATCAAAGGGTATCTCTAAGAGCCACCTATTCTGATGCCACCTGTTGAAGGGAGACCTCTGATCTTATACTTGACAGTACTCGACAACTCAATGGGGTGTGTGTTGGGGCAGCATGACGAGTCTGGCCGAAAAGAGCATGCTATTTATTACCTTAGCAAAAAGTTTACCGACTGTGAGACCCGATACTCACTGCTCGAGAAAAATTTTTGCGCTTTCGCATGGGCTGCTCGCCGGCTGAGACAGTATATGTTGACTCACACTACTCTATTGATATCAAACATGGAACCAATCAAGTATATCTTCGAAAAGCCTGCCTTATCCGGAAGAATAGCAAGATGGCAGATGATCTTGACTGAGTATGACATCCAGTACACGACTCAAAAGGCAATCAAGGGAAGTGTATTGGCAGACCATTTGGCACATCAGGCAGTGGATGATTACCAATCTATGAACTTTGAATTCTCGGACGAGAATATCATGTTCATAACTGATTACGAGACACCTGGACCAGATGAAGGACCTGAGGAAGGATCCCGATGGTCTATGTACTTTGATGGAGCTTCAAACGCTTTGGATAATGGCATTGGCGCCGTGATCATATCTCCTAAAGGCTCTCATACTCCGTTTACCGCCCGACTATGTTTCAATTGCACCAACAACATGGCGGAGTATGAAGCATGCATTATGGGTCTTCGAGCAGCAATTGACCTAAGGATTAAGTTTCTAAGTGTCTTCGGAGATTCCGCTCTCATGATCAGTCAGATCAAAGGCGAGTGGGATACGAAACACCCAAATCTTATTACTTACAAGGAGTATGTGTTGACATTGCTTCCCCATTTCGAGGAGATAACCTTTGAACACTTCCCTAGAGAGGAGAATCAGTTGGCGGATGCGCTAGCTACGATGTCTTCTATGATCAAAGTCAATTGGGACAACGAAGCTCCCCGAATCATCATTGAAAGATTGGACGAACCTGCACATTATTGTGATCTTGAGACTGAAGAAGTAACAGAAAAGCCCTGGTATCATGAATTGAAGAGGTATCTTGAAGCTCAAGAATACCCTGAGGGTGCATCTGTTAATGACAAGAAGTTTCTGAGGAGGTTCGCGGCGAAGTTCTTCATCAGCAATGGCATTCTCTACAAGCGTAACCATGATTCAACCTTACTGTGTTGTGTGGATAAGACTGAAGCAGAAAGGATCATGACAGAGTTACATAAAGGTACTTTCGGAACTCATTCCAGTGGACATACCATGGCAAAGAAAATCCTTCGGGCAGGATATTATTGGTCCACAATGGAAGCTGACTGTTATCATCATTCTCGGACATGTCACAAGTGTCAAGTCTATGCTGATAAGGTGCATATACCTCCAGTTCCTATGAATGTCTTGACAGCACCTTGGCCTTTTGCAATGTGGGGCATTGATATGATCGGCGAGATCAGACCGACGGCATCCAACGGGCATCATTTCATCTTGGTAGCAATTGATTACTTTACGAAGTGGGTTGAAGCGGCTTCCTTTGCTACTGTAACCAAGAAAGTCGTGGCACGGTTTATTCGGCACAATCTGATATGTCGATACGGTGTACCAGAGAGGATCATCACGGACAATAGTACCAATCTCAACAACAAGAAGATCACTGAGCTCTGCGAGCAATTCAAGATACAGTATCACAACTCTTCTCCCTACCGGCCGAAGATGAATGGGGTTGTTGAAGCGGCTAATAAGAACATTAAGAAGATTGTGCAGAAGATGACAGTGACATACAAAGACTGGCACGAGATGTTACCGTTCGCTCTTCATGGGTACCGTACCTCAGCACGGACGTCAACAGGGGCAACACCTTATTCCTTGGTATATGGCATGGAGGCAGTCTTGCCCATTGAAGTTCAGATACCCTCTCTTCGAATCATGAAGGATGCAGGTTTGAGTGAAGATGACTGGATTCAGACCCGGCTTGATCAACTGAACCTAATCGACGAAAAGAGACTTACTGCTATTTGTCATGGTCAGACGTACCAAAAACGGATGATCAAGGCATTTAACAAGAAAGTTAGACGACAAGGGTATCAAGTTGGGGACCTGGTAATCAAGCGCATTATTCTACCTCAAGGTGATCCCAGGGGAAAATGGACCCCTACTTACGAAGGTCCATTTGTGGTTAAGAACATTTTCTCAGGAGGAGCCATGATTCTAACCACCATGGATGGTGACGACCTTCCTCACCCTGTCAATGCAGACCTAGTGAAAAGATACTACGCATAATCAAAGACCCGCCAGGTTGACTGGCCTAGGCAAAAATAAGGGCTTCCCGGCGAACCAAAAGGGTTCGGGAAAAAATAAGGGATGAAAATGAAAAAATCTGTACACCCGGAAAGTCAAAAACCTGAAAAGGCGGCTTGGGCAAAAAAGGGTATCCCGGTGGACTGAAAACCCGAAAGGACGGTCCAGGCAAAAATTAGGGATTAAAGCGTAACATTGTGTCTCATTGGATCACCTTGCATCCAGACTTCGGTATCAACTATCAAGCTCAGACGGCACTAATCAATCAGATTCATCTTCAACCAAGCAACAAAGTGATGAGATGCTCGAAGACATAAGGGAAATAGCAGAGTTGGAACCCAGTGGGATTATTCACATAGCTGTTTTGTTTTCTTTTCACAAATTGTATAAATTCTATTTGTTCGGAGGCGTTCTCTTACGAGGACGTCAGCCTCTTGTACAAAAACGCCTATTTACAGGCCAAACTTCAAAAATCAATACAATTTCATTTTCAGACAAATTTCAAACTGTTTTTCCTTTATCTGTTTTGTTTTGCAAAGAACGTCCAATGTTCATTTTTGATATATGCATTTGACATTAATTGCTGCTCATAAATTTTTACATGCAAAACAAAAGATGAATTACGGGTAATATCAAAAGCAGGGGAATAAGAATTGTCTGAACTGTCTAGTTTCTCTGTCCACCAGGTATAAAGGTAGATTCAGCCGAAGAATATGGCTAAGATACCTTCACTCCCCGCAGAATAAGACAGTCATAGTAGCTCTCCCAGCTGGGACTTGTAACTATGAACAAATCAGCAATACTCTCCCCAAGCAGAGTTAGTTTACCATCAGCGTTAAAAAGGTTTGGTATCCCCAAAAGGTTTTAATATTCCCCAGAGGAGTATAAAGATATTCCCCAACAAGTATAAGAGTATCCCCGGCAGTCTTAGTATCCCTCAACGGAGTATAAGAATGTTCCCCGGTGGAATACAAGATACCCCAGTGGAGCCATTTCCCCAGTAGTCTAAAAGAGCTTCCCCAACGGAGTTGAGGCATCATCCCCAGTAGACTTTGGAAGCTTATCCCCTGCAGAGCGCAAATAAATCTCCCCAGCCAAATTCAGAGGGTTATCCCCACAAGAGTCTAACTGGTTTATCCTCAACAAGTTGCAACTGAAAGATCATCCCCAGCGAAGTTCTTTCTTTCCCCAAACAGGAATTCAATCCTCAACATATTCAGTATCACCAGCAACGGTAATCCATCCCCAGCGGAGTTCATCATTGAAATCCCCAACAGAGTTTATCAGCGGAATCCCCAACGGAGTTTATCGTTAAAATCCTCAGTAGAGCATCTCTTCCCCACAGAGTAATTCCCCTCGGAGTAATCTCTTCATCGGTTTATTCCCCAATGGAGTCATCTTCTCTTGCAGGTTTATTCTCACAATCATCTCCGTTCATCATCCCCAGCGGAAACGAAGAACTCAACTCTATTCTCCAACAGCTCCGAGATTTATTTTCCCCAGCTAAAACATTACATGATCATACATCATGATACATGCATATACAATTCATACCATACAATCTCATTTATGTTGAGAACATCATTGCTTGATCCATATCATGCATTGCATATGACTGGCCTTTACCTTTCAGGAAGGATGCAGTTAAACTCTCAACCATGTCAATGGAGACAAAATCAGTTAAATCGATTCCTAAAGATTTTTCTGAGGCGAAGCCAGTCAATGGAGACAAAATCAGTTAAATCGATTCATAAAGATTTTTCTGAGGCGAATCCAGTCAATGGAGACAAAATCAGTTAAATCGATTCCTAAAGATTTTTCTGAGGCAAACCGTCAATGGAGACAACCCGTCAATAGAGACAACTCATCAATAGAGACAACCCGTCAATGGAGACAACCCGTCAATGGAGACAACCCGTCAATAGAGACAACTCGTCAATAGAGACAACCCGCCAATGGAGACAACCCGTCAATAGAGACAACTCGTCAATAGAGACAACCTGTCAATGGAGACAACCCGTCAATGGAGACAACCCGTCAATAGAGACAACCCGTCAATGGAGACAACCCGTCAATGGAGACAACCCGTCAATGGAGACAACCCGTCAATAGAGACAACCCGTCAATGGAGACAACCCGTCAATAGAGACAACCCGTCAATAGAGACAACTCGTCAAAGGAGACACCCCGTTAAAAGAGACAACCCGTCAACGAAGACAAAACCACCTACCAACAATCTCCAAATGGCATTTGTAAGCCCATTCCCGACATCACAATGCTGATACTACTTCATGCGAGTGCAAATTTCTGGGCACTCTAGTGTTCAATCATCTTCCACCTTCGGATCACGAAAGGCCCGAACGCCAATCTATATCCTCAGGTTTAAGAAGATTGAACAGGGGCAACTGTTGTACCCCAAAATTTTCCCTCCCATATTTCTCAAGACATGTCAAGAATAATCTCCAAGTGTTCAAGATGGCTCAAGAATTGGACAGTCAAATCATCTCCTAAGGCAGTCAATTCAAAATTAGGGTTTTGTGTTGCATCAAGGTCCTTACATACAAATGAACTAAAGTGCTTCCCAATGTCCTAATATGCTCTCAAGTTCATCCATGTCAAATTTCAAGCCTTGCAGAGGAAGTTTGGCCAGTCAATTGCCTAAGAGGTCCAAAAGTCGATTGTGTTAGGGCAAAAGTCAACTATGACCTATGAACAGTCAAACCTCAAGATTTTTTGTCAACATTCTCATTTTGAAGGATAATTCATCATTTGATCAAGGGTTTATCATGATTCATCAAGGATTGCTCAAGATTCATCAAGATTCAAAAGTTGCTAAATTAGGGTTTTGCAGGAAAAGTCAACTCAACTTTGACCAAGCATAACTTTCTCATACTTTATGAGAAATGGCCCATCCAAAGCTCATTTTGAAGAGTATGAAATTTTCTAAAATCCATCTTCACACCTCAATATCAAGAAATTCTCTCTCAAGGTTTCTAAAAAGTCCAAGAACACTTCCAAAAGTTCAAAATTGAAGAAGTTATGCATTGTGGAAGTTGGGCATTTTTCCAAAAGTGCCAAAAGTCAACCATCCTCAAAACTCCAATTTTTGACAAAAGGGACCACTTTTTTCCACTTGATTTGGTCTTATCACACCACACACGTGTCCCATCTTCAGTTTCATGTCCATTCATTAAATTTTCTATTTTATTTAATTTTTATTGAATTAATTCATTTTAAATCAATATTAATTCAAATAAAATCCAAAAATTGATGGAATGATATCTTTTTGATCATTACAACTTTCAATTAACATGATACACCAAATAAAATTTGAATCATGCTATGTTGTGTACAAAATATTTGATTTGGTACAATTTTGGAAACTTTATCAATGGTGATCAAATCATATCTTAAAATCTTCAATGCACATGGATTAAAGCCCAATTCTTGACCTAATGAAATCCCTTATACACACACAAGCTAGGAATATCAAGGACACGACCTAAGAAGTGCAGAAACGGCAAAAAAAACTGAAAAAAGCTTGGAAAATTAAAAACTGAAATCCACCCTAGAGGCAAATTGGAGGCCAAAGCTCAACGTGGTGTTCTTGCCTGACATCCAACGAAGCTAAACAGTCATAATCAATCCCTGAGACAGCCCCAAACTCACTGTAAGTCGTCCTAAACACGACCCTGTGCACGAATTCATAACCTCTGAATCTTGCATCTTTTTTCCAAAATCTTGACACTATCATGTTAGTCGACTCATTTAGAGTATTTCTGCATTATTTAATTTTGTTTTTGTAGCTTATATCACCTTGCCTGAATCTAGGGTTTTGGAGGTTTGCATTTGGGGTTTTGTTTTGCAGGAATAATCAAGACAAACCATGGACATGGTTGTCTTCAGGGAAGGGAGACGAACACAGTGATGTTCTCCATTTGCATTTATATGGCCCGTAACTCATGTTAGGATGGCCCTAGGGATTTTGCTACGGACTCAAATTCGCAAGAAATAAAACAGGGCCATTGGAGAAGATGAAGACGTTGCTTGTCTTCATTGGCCCGTTCAAATAAATTTAGCGCTTTTTTTTATTTTCCAGTATATTATTGGCTTTTCTCTTATAATTTTATTTGTCCATAATAATAACAAGCAAACACGTTGGTTGAGTTGGCAAGCAGGTGAGTGGAAAAACCAATGGGATCTGGGTTCGAATCCCAGGTCCCCCAAAACTTTGTTACATTTTATTTCCAGGCAATTCTATGCAGCATCATAAGCGTGGTCCACCATATTCCTCCAGATCTCAAACGCCAAGTGGCCTCCAGGCCAAATCCAATGGCCTAGATTGGACATCCACCATGGTCTCTGGTCAACAAGCGCATATGGAATTACAGAAGTCAAACAAGGCTGACAACTATTGGGCTTGGAATTTTCTCTTCTCACCTTCAAATTAGGCCCACACCCCTTGGGTTATTTCTTTTACTCTTTATATTTTCATTTATTTATTTTGTTCTAATTTTTATTTTATTGTTAATTAACTAATTAATAATTTTCCTAATAAAATCAAAAAACCAAAAAATATTATTTTTATTTATTAAAACTAATTTCATTATTTTATTTTTGTAAATAAATATTAATTAATTAATTTAGTTTTAAATAGGTTTAACTTTTAACATTTTTTGCAATAAATTAAAACTAATGTAGAATTAGGTTTTTAATTAACTTTTAATCATTTTTATTTTATTTCCTTAAATATTAAAAAAAAATCCAAAAATATTTTCATTTAATTAATTAATTCAATTATTAACTTAGATTTAATTTTTTAATTCAAAAATAAGCAAAAATCTTTTCTTTAATAAAAAAGGGTCAAAACCCTAAAAAAATTGTCGATTTAATTTTCTCGCAGGCGTATCATTCTTATCCAATATTGTAATTGCTTCCAGTGTGTAATAGCTTTTAAATAGGACTTTAATTTATTTATCACTTTCTTTTATTTTCCGCAATTTAAATTAAAGGATTGTTTTTGGCGATGTAAATACCCGACGCCTTGTAATAGTTTAGATTTAATTTCCACAATTTAAATTCCACAACTATTAATTGTTAGATGTTTGATAAATAGGGAATGCATGACAAGATTAAATCTTTAACCTAAAATCAACGTAGCTCACCCATAACATGTACAAAGATAATATAATCGAACTAACACACTTGCACATGCCACTCTTAGGGTACACCTCACTTGGTTGCCTCGAACGTGGTCATTGAGTATAGGAAGTTTTAGAGGTCTCCCTCTTGTCCGAAGATCATAGTTGCCTCAAAACGGTTGCCTCGGAAAAATGATCTAAGACATTAGGGTTACCGCTAAGGCGTCCTAATATTGCTTTAGTGACCACACGTCCCTTAATCGAATTGACCCGAAAACTCCAACGTTGATGCTACCTACTCCTCAATAGTGGGATAGCATTGTCTAAAGGACATTTGTACAGATTAATTCCTTTTTTGAGTAGGTAGATGGTTCTTAAGTACTTGCTCCTTTTAAAAATAAAACAAAACTTTACGCACTTACACTCTCTTCAAAATAAAAACTCTTTCAAACCCACAAACACAAAGAAAATCAAACTTTTGAAAACACAATGAGCAAGTACCTAAGATCCCGTGGATAACCACGGATAGAAAGGGTGCTAACACCTTCCCTTTCTATAATCTACCTCCCGAACCCGAGAAACATCTCAAAAAGGAATTTTTCTGTGCTTTTGTCCTTTCCTTGTTGGATAAAATAAAATACAGTGGCGACTCTTGCTTACCGCGACATTTTGCAAAAACAAACGCAAAACGCGAACCAGCATTCCAAAACAGTCAGTTCTCATTCCCACCGATCACACTGTGCTTTTTCACTTTTCATTTTGGATAAAATAAAATTCGATGGTGACTCTTGCTAACCGCAACGTTTGCGATCAAATGCAAAACCTTCAAGTCAGTTCTCTCACCGTATCAGAGATGGCTCAGGCTATGCAGAATCAGCCTAATACTAACGAGAATGATGGATCTCATAGTTTTGTGACTTTCTAAAGGGAGAAACCGCCGGTGTTCAAGGGTAAGCATGATCCTGATGGAGCACTAGATTGGTTGAAGGAGATTGAGAGGATCTTCCGTATGATGGATTTCAATCCAGCATAAAAGGTTCAGTATGACACTCATATGCTAGCAGTTGAAGCTGATGACTGGTGGCTAGAGATGCATGCAAGGTTGGAAGCTGCAGGTGAGGAAATCACTTGGATTATGTTCCGTAGGGAGTTTATGAGGAAGTATTATCCTGAAGATGTTAGGGGTAAGAAAGAGATTGATTTTGTTGAGTTGAAGCAAGGGAACAAGTCTGTCAATGAGTATGCTACTAAGTTCATTGAACTAGCTAAGTTCTATCCATATTTTGATGGTGAAGGTGCTGAATTTTCTAAGTGTGTCAAGTTTGAGAACGGGTTGCACTCGGAAATTAAGAAAGTTATTGGGTATCAGAATATTCGTGTATTTTCTGATTTGGTTGATAGTTACAGGATCTTTGAAGAGGACAACAATGCTCATCACAAGATTGTTAGTGATAAGAGAGGCAAGAATCAACAGAACCGTGGAAAGCCTTATGATGCTGGTAGGGGTAAACAAAGAGTTGCTCATGGTCAGAGGACTAGTGGGGGAGATGCTCCTGCTAGAGTGGTATATTTCAAATGTGGGCAACATGGTCACAAGAGTAATGTTTTCAATACTGATGTGAAGAAGTGTTTCCATTATGGTAAGATTGGGCATACGATATCTGACTGCAAGCATAAGGATATGATTTGTTTCAACTATGGTGAAGAAGGACACATTGGTAGTCATTGTCTGAAATCAAAGAAGGCACAAACTAGTGGTAATGTGTTTTCTTTGATGGGATTTCTACAGCTAGTGAGGACAGACTCATCAGAGCTACATGTTTCATTAATAGTACTCCTTTAATTACTATCATTGATATTGGTTCTACTCATTGTTTTATTGTTGTTGATTATGTTGAAAGATTGGGTCTTGTGTTGTCTTCTATGAATGGATAAATGGTCGTCGAGATTCCGACTAAGGGATCGGTGACTACTTCTCATGTGTGTTTGAGTTACCCTTTGTCAATCTTCGATAAATACTTTGGTGTTGATTTGATTTATTTTCCTTTAAGCGGGTTAGATGTGATCTTGAGTATGAATTGGTTAGAGTATAACTATGTTCACATCAATTGTTATAACAAGTCTTTGAGGTTTTCTACTCCTGAAGATGAAGAAGTTGGTTTGTTGACTGGTAAATAATTGAGGCAATTGATGCAAGGCGAAGCACAGATGTTCTCGTTAATGGCGTCGCTATCTATTGAGAACCAAGTTAGGATTGATGAGTTGCAGGTGGTGCGAGAATTTCCTGAAATGTTTCCTGATGAAATTCCTGATGTACCTCCAGAAAGAGAAGTTGATTTTGCGATTGGTCTTGTACTTGGTACCAGACTTATTTCTATGGTACCGTACAGGATATCTGCATCTGAGTTGTCTGAATTGAAGCAGAAATTAGAAGAGTTGCTTGAGAAAAAGTTTGTAAGACCATGTTTATCACTGTGGGGAGCGTCTGTGTTGTTAGTAAAGAAGAAAGATGGAAGTATGAGACTTTGTGTTGATTACAGGTAGTTGAATAAAGTGAAGATTAAGAACAAGTATCTGCTTCCTAGAATTGAAGACTTGATGGACCAATTGGTGGGTGCAAGTGTGTTTTTTAAGATTGATTTGAGGTCAGGATATCACCAGATTAGAGTGAAACAAGATGATATTCATAAGACCGTGTTCAGAACTCAGTATGGGCACTACGAGTATTCGGTGATGCCTTTCGGTGTGACCAATGCGCCGGGAGTATTCATGGAGTACATGAATCGTATCTTTCATACTTATTTGGATCAGTTTGTGGTGGTATTCATTGATGACATTCTGATTTACTCTAAATCGGAAGAAGAACATGAAGAGCAGCTAAGAGTTATATTGCAAGTTTTGAAAGAGAAGAAGTTGTATGCGAAGTTGTCCAAGTGTGAATTCTGTTTGCAAGAGGCTAGTTTCCTTGGTCATGTCATTTCTGGTGGTGGAATTATCGTGGATCCTTCTAAAGTTGATGTTGTGTTGTAATGGGAAGCTATGAAGTCAGTTACTGAGATTAGAAGCTTCTTAGGATTATCCGGTTACTATAGACAGTTTATCGAAGGTTTTTCTAAGTTGGCACTTCCGTTGACTAAGTTGACTTGTAAGGGTAAAGCTTTTGTGTGGGATATTCAATGTGAAGAAAGTTTTACCGAGTTGAAGAAGAGGTTGACGTTGGCTCCAGTTTTGACTTTGCCTAATCCGGGAGAACCTTTTGTTGTGTATTGCGATGCTTGTCTGATGGGGTTAGGTGGTGTTCTCATGCAGAATAGTAAGGTGCTTGCTTATGTGTCGAGGCAATTGAGGAGTCATGCAAAGAATTATCTTACGCATGATTTAGAATTGGTTGCAATTGTCTTTGTGTTAAAAATCTTGGGCATTATCTTTATGGTTCTAGATTCGAAGTGTTTAGTGACCATAAGAGTTTGAAGTATATTTTTTATCAGGAAGATTTGAATATGAGGCAGTGAAGGTGGTTAGAATTGTTGAAGGATTATGATTTTGATTTGAATTATCATCCAGGAAAAGCTAATATTATGGACGATGCTTTAAGCCGAAAGACATTGCACATGTCGGCAATGATGGTTAAAGAGTTGGAGTTGACTGAGCAATTCCGAGATTTGAGTTTGGTTTGTGAAGTGACACCGTAGTGTGTTATATTGGGAATGTTAAAGATTAAAATGACTTTCTCAATAGTGTTAGTGAGGCTCAAAAGATAGATGTGAAGTTGGTGGATATGATGATGGGAAACGATCGATCTGAGAATGATGATTTCAAGATAGATGCGCAAGGTGTGTTGAGATTCTGAGATTGTATTTGCATTCCTGATGATGAAGAGATTAAGAAAGTGATTCTTGAGGAAAATCATAGAAGCAGTTTGAGTATTTATCCAGGAGCTACTAAAATGTATCAAGATTTAAACGGTTTATTTTGGTGGCCTGGTATGAAAGGTGATGTGGCACAGTTTGTGTATTCTTGTTTGACTTATTAGAAGTCGAAGATTGAGCACCAGAAGCCTACAAGGTTGATGCAACCGTTAGATATTCCATAATGGAAATGGGATATCATTTCAATGGACTTTGTAACGGGATTACGTAGTACCTTGAGAGGACATGATTCAATATGGGTGATTGTTGATAGGCTTACAAAGTCGGCACATTTTATACCTATTAACATCACATATCCGATTTCAAAGTTGGCGGAGATTTATACCAGAGTAATTGTGAAGTTGCATGGTGTTCCTTTGTGTATTGTGTCGGATAGAGATTCAAGGTTTACTTCTGATTTCTGGAAAAGTTTGCAAGAGGCGTTGGGATCTAAGTTGAGGCGTTGGTGTTCATGCAACTAAATCAGGATGCCACAAATTCAACTTTTAAAATACATTGCATTCAACGTGGATACATAACACTTTAAAACTTAGGATGAACCATAAGCATAATAATTTAATCTCTTAATTCAACAACTTGAACATCTACGCAGCGGAATCATAATAACATCTTTGTCCAACAATTACAACATCTTCAAAATAATGCATACTTAGCAACAAACAAATTAAAGTTCAACAACTGAAATAATCAATAACTAAAAGCAACAAGCGTTCATCCCCCCGAGTGTTACGTATCAGAGCAATGACACCGACTCGAACTACTGAAGGTATACTGCCTTCACTCTGGATTACCTGCACATTACCAACATAAGGGTAACATTCAAACAGAAGGGGTGAGATATCTAACAATATAATAAAACGTATGATACATAATATATTAAATCAGATCACATAACATCACCATTTCTCATCGCATAAACAACAATAATCACAACAGAATACCAACAATATACACATTTACCGCATCAATATACAACTTCTTTATGCAATCATATAATGCGACTCAATACTATGAAAATGCATGTGGTACCATTGGAGCAGAACTCCCATCTCAAAATAATTGCCAATAAATAGAGGCATTAACAAGGCATAAGCCTTCATCTTAATATTCTCCAATACAGGTCATCTTAACGAGCATCAGCTCCATCTTGAAATGCAATGTATGCGACACAATCATGAATGTAATGACAACACCATAAATAACAACATCTCAACACAACATCATCTTTGGCTAGGAGCCTACATCTTAATAACTGCCAATTATTAGAGGCATCTCAACATCATTCATCAACAACATTTGTCAACATAATTCATCAACACAATTTACCAACATAACTCCTCAACATCATTTATCATCATAATTCATCAACATCATTTATCATCATAATTCACAGCAACTCAACCATAACAACAATACAACGGCATATCGACAATCCTTCAACGTTGGCCATAGGCCTATAACATGATATTGCCTATAATTAATTAATCATTGAAGGCTTACCTCTAGTAATAACTTCTACCTATTATTAATTTTGTAATACTACATCATTATCATCATTAATCTTATTGTTATGAACCAAATAATAATCTATAATCATCTCATCCTCATCATACTTCACAAAATCATCATAGTGATTAACGCGGGAAGCTAACTCTAATCCTAATTTGGATTACTAGAATTATCCTTCCTATTCTTCATTTTAATCCTTAAGAATGAATTTAATCGCGTCATTTATTCAACACTTCGAACGGTACCTCAAACGGAGTCCGAAAACTCAAGTTACAGCCTTTGGAAACGAATCTGTCAAAAATCAGGCGACATGAGTCGACGCGTAATGTCTTGAGTCGACATGTACTGGGCTTAACACGCTGCATGAGTTGATGCGTAATCCTCTTGGGTCGACTCAAACTGAGTCTGCAACACTGCATGCATCGATACATAGTCATATGTATCAACCCAACCTGAGTCTAAAAGCATGTATGTATCGACGCATGGCTTCTTCCTATCGACTCATCCTGAGTCCAGAAACCCGCATGTATCTTCGCATGGCCTTTGAGGTCAACGCATACTGTTCTGTCATGAATATTTTCTATGATTTCACTGTGTTTTCACTACGGTTTCCCTGCCTTAGGCCTTAAAAACATCCTCTAATCATAGGTAATCATCAATTATAATTATCCTATATTTCTAAATCAATTATACAACATTAGGGCATCATTGTTCATCTCAAAATCAATAATTTTCATCAAACAACAATGTATATAATTCAATCATAAACCAAACAATCTTTCACATCAAATCCCACATACTAATCATCATAAACCCTATTATAGAGTCAGAACCCCACTCTTACCTTGGATTGAAGGTTGCTTTACAACTTTTCCAATTGAATTTCATTTTGCCTCTTTTCCTCCTTTTCTGCAACTTTCACATTCTCTTTCTCTTCTTCCAACCCTTATTTACTTCTCTTCTTACAGCTTCTTCTTTTTCCTTATTATTCCTAAAAACTAATATAATAACCCTATCATTCTTATTATGCCTTAATGGGCTTAAGACTCCTACACCCCACTTCTACTACTCCTATTCTTTAAAACAAGCTCACATCAAATAATGTTATCATTCTAATATTATTCCACACTTAATAGAATAAATAAATCCAATAACAACAACACATCGACTATCATCATAACACAACTTCAAAAACAATCCAAGAATAATTTAATTAAATAATTAATTAAATTACGGGCGTTACAACTCTCCCCCACTTAGAATATTTTCGTCCTCGAAAATTTACCTTAATCAAACAACTCAGGATAGGAGTCTCGCATCTTGCTCTCCAACTCCCAAGTCATGCTTTCTCCGGCAGCTCCTAGCCAAACCACTTTAACCAAAACAATCTATTTTCCCCTCAGAGCCTTTATTTCATGATCCGCGATCCGTACAGGCATCGTCTCCACTGTAAGATTATCCCGTACTTGCACATCATCCATATGAATCACATGAGATGGATCTGAGATATACTTCCGGAGTTGTGACACATGAAACACATCATGCAAATTAGAAAGATTAGGCGGTAAAGCCACTCTATAAGCAACATTCCCAACTCTCTCTGAAATCTGATATGGTCCAATAAAAAGAGAAATGAGCTTCTTAGAGTTTAATGCTCGCCCAACACCAGTCACAGGTGTGACTCTCAAAAACACATGGTCACCCGCTTGAAATTCTAAATCTTTCCTTCGCTTGTCATGATAACTCTTCTGTCTACTTTGGGAAGCTTTCATCTTTTCTCGAATCAACTTCACCTTCTCAGTAGTCTCACGAACAAGTTCAGGCCCAAGTACTACACTTTCTCCAGATTCATGCCAACATAAAGGAGTTCTACATCTTCGACCATACAATGCTTCAAAAGATGCCATACCAATACTGGAATGGTAATTGTTATTATAAGTGAACTCTATCAACAGAAGATAAGTATCCCACGAACCCCCCTGCTCAAGAACACATGCCCTCGACAAGTCTTCCAACGATTGGATAGTCCATTCGGTCTGACCATCTGTCTGAGGATGATACGCTGAACTCAACCTCAACTTAGAAACCAACGCTTCTTGCGAACTCTTCAAAAAATCAGAAGTAAATCTTGGATCTCTTTCTGACATAATGTACAAAGGAACACCATGCAGCTTCACAACCACACTAGTGTAAATCTCAGCCAACTTCGACACTGGAAAACTGATGTTAATAGGAATAAAATGAGCCGACTTTGTAAGCCTATCAACAATCACCCAAATTGAGTCATGTCCTCTTAAAGTATTAGGTAACCCCGTCAGAAAGTCCATTGAAATGCTATCCCATTTCCATTCTAGAACTTCTAACGGTTGCATCAACCCTGCAAGCTTCTGATGTTCAACTTTCGACTTCTGACAAGTCAAACATGCATACACAAACCGAGCAACATCACTCTTCATTCCAGGCCACCAAAACAAACCTTTCAAATCTTGATACATCTTGGTAGCTCCTGGATGAATACTCAACTTACTTCTATGACTCTCTTCAAGTATCACTTTCTTCATCTCAACATCATCAAGAATACAAATCCGGTTACGAAATCTCAACACACCTTGTGCATCTAGCTTAAAATCACTATTCTCAGACTGATCGATCCCAACCATCGAATCTACCAGTTTCACATCCAACTTCTGAGCTTCTCTGATACTGTCTAGAAATTCATTATTAATCTTTAACATACCCAACATAACAATTTGTGGTGTAACCTCTCAAACTAAGCTCATATCTCTGAACTGTTCAATTAATTCCAACTCTTTAACCATCATTGTCGACATATGTAAAGTCTTTTGACTCAATGCATCAGCTACCACATTCGCTTTTCCTGGATGATAATTTAAACTGAAATCATAATCCTTCAACAATTCCAACCATCTTCGTTGCCTCATATTCAAATCCTTCTGATCAAATAAATACTTTAAGTTCTTATGGTTACTAAACACTTCAAATCTAGAACCATAAAGATAATGCCTCCAAATCTTCAACACAAAGACAACTGCAGCAAGCTCTAAATCATGCATAGGATAGTTCTTCTCATGATTCCTCAACTGCCTTGATGCATAAAAAACTACCTTATCATTCTGCATAAGCACACCTCCTAAACCCATCTTAGAAGCATCATAGTATACCACAAAAGGCTCTCCTGGATTTGGCAACGTCAAAATCAGAGTCGATGTCAACCTCTTCTTCAATTCTGTAAAACTTTCTTCGCACTAAACATCCCATACAAAAGCTCTACCTTAACAAGTCAATTTAGTCAACGGAAGTACCAACTTAGAAAAACCTTCGATAAACCTTTTATGGTAACCAACTAATCCCAAAAAGCTTTTAATCTCAGTAGCTGACTTTGGAGTTTTCCATTGCAACACCACATCAACCTTCAATGGATCTACAACAATGCCACTACCTGAGATCACATGACCAAGAAAACTAACCTCCTTTAATCAGAACTCACACTTGGACAACTTTGTATACAACTTCTTCTCTTTCAAAACTTGCAATACTACTCTTAAGTGTTCCGCATGCTCTTCTTCTGACTTAGAGTAAATCAAAATATCATCAATAAACACCACCACGAACTGATCCAAATAAGTATGAAAGATGTGATTCATGTATTCCATGAATACTCCTGGCGCATTAGTAAAACCGAAAGGCATCACTAAATACTCGTAATGTCCATAGTGCATTCTGAAAGTCGTCTTCTAGATATCTTCATTCTTCACTTTAATCTGATGGTAACCCGACCTCAAATCAATCTTACTAAACACACGAGCATCCACCAATTGGTCCATCAAGTCATCTATTCTTGGAAGCGGATACTTGTTCTTAATTGTCACTTTATTCAACTGTCTATAATCAACACAGAGCCTCATACTTCCATCTTTCTTCTTTACTAGCAACACTGGAGCTCCCCACGGCGATACACTTGGTCTTGCAAACTTCTTTTCAAGTAACTCCTCTAATTCCTTCTTTAACTCTGACAATTCGGATGCAGACATCCAGTATGGTGCCATAGACACAGGTCTAGTACCAGGTACAAGATCAATTGCAAATTCAACTTCCCTCTTCGGCGGTACATCGGGAATTTCATCAGGGAAAACTTCAGGAAATTCACACACCACCTGCAATTCCTTAATTATAGCTCGAGTCTCTAGAGATAGCGACGCCATCAACGAGAACATATGTGCTTCTTCTTGTATAAACTTCCTCAACTGTCTAGCAGACAACAGGCTATCTTCCTCCTCCTCAGGAGTAGAAAACCTCACATACTTGTCATAACAGTTAATATGAACACAATTATGCTCTAACCAGTTCATACCCAAAATCACATCCAACCCTCTTAATGGTAAACAAATCAAATCAACAACAAAGTCTATGTCAAAGATTGACAAGGTAAAATTTAAGCATATAAAATACGTAGTCACCAACCCCTTGGCTGGAGTATCGACGACCATTTATCCATTCATAAAAGATAACATAAGACCCAATCTTTCAACACAATCAGCAGCAATAAAGCAATGAGTAGCACCAGTATCAATAATAGTAATTAAAGGAGTACTATTAATGAAACATGTACCTCTGATAAGTCTGTCCTCAGCAACTGTCTGATCCTCAACCAAAGCAAACACTTTACCACCTGTTTGCCCTCGTTGTTTTCTGAAACTGACTACCAATGTGACCTTCTTCACTACAATTTAAACAAATCACATCCTTATGCTTGCACTCAGATACAACATGTTCGTTCTTACCACAACAGAAACACCGCTTTACTTCAGCAGTACACATATTACTCGTATGCCCAGGTTTCCCACATTTAAAACAAACTACACCAGCAGGAGCATCTCCCCCACTAGTCCTCTGACCCTGAGCAGCTTTCTGTTTACCTTTACCAGTCGGGGTATCATAAGGCTTACCACGATTCTGTTGGTACTTACCCCTCTTCTCACTGATAATCTTGTAATGAGCATTATTATCCTCTTCATAAATTCTACAACTATCAATTAAATCAGCAAAGACATGGATCTTCGGGTATCCAACTTCCTTTTTGATCTCTGGGTGCAACCTGTTCTCAAACTTGATGCACTTCGAAAACTCAGCATCTTCCTCAGTGTAGTGCGGATAAAACTTAGCCAACTCAGAAAACTTTGCAGCATACTCAATAACCGACATATTCCCCATCTTCAGCTTAAGGAATTCAGTTTCCTTCTTACCACGAACATCTTCAGGAAAGTACTTCCTCAAAAATTCCCTACGAAACACAGCCCAAGTGACATTTTCACCTGCAGCTTCCAATCTCTGACAAGTCTCTAACCACCAGTCATCAGCCTCGACTGCTAGCATATGAGTACAATACTGAAACTTCTGCGTTGGAGTGCAGTCCATCACACAGAAGATTCTATCAATATCTTTCATCCAATCCAATGCTCCGTCAGGATCATACTTTCCCTTGAAGGTAGGCAGATTCTCTCTCTGGAAAGTCACCAAACTACGAGATCCAGCATTCCCATCAGTATTTGGCTGATTCTCCATCACACACGCCATTGCTTCTAAAGCAGCAGCAAGTGCAACATCATTCCTTCAAGCCATCTCAACTTATCACTACAACATAAAAAATGGTTAGAACTCAAATTAACGATACTCGATTGTTAGACAACTACGACTCGACAACAAGGTCGGACGGACCAACCTTTGCTCTGATACCAACTTTGTAACACCCCAATTCTACCCGGAAATTATAAATGTAAATCAGAGTTATAAAATTCATGCAACTGAATCAGGATGCCACAAATTCAACTTTAAAAACACATTGCATTCAATGTGGATACATAACACTTGAAAACTTTGGATAAACCATCAGCATAATAACTTAATCTCCTAGTTCAACAACTTGAACATCTACGCAGCAGAATCATAATAACATCTTTGTCCAACAATTATAACATCTTCAAAATAATGCATACTTAGAAACAAACAAATTAAATTTCAACAACTAAAATAATCAATAACTAAAAGCAACAAGCGTTCATCCCCCCGAGTGTTACGTATCAGAGCAATGACACTGACTCGAACTACTGAAGATATACTACCTTCATTCTGGATTACCTGCACGTTACCAACATAAGGGTAACATTCAAATAGAAGGGGTGAGATATCTAACAATATAATAAAACATATGATAAATAATATATTAAATCAGATCACATAACATCACCACTTCTCATCGCATAAAAAACAATAATCACAACAAAATACCAACAATATACACATTTACCGCATCAATACACAACTTCTTTATGCAATCATATAATGCGACTAAATACTATGAAAATGCATGTGGTACCATTGTAGCAGAACTCCCATCTCAAAATAATTGCCAATAAATAAAGGCATCAACAAGGCATAATCCTTCATCTTAATATTCGCGAACACAGGCCATCTTAACGAGCATCAGCTCCATCTTGAAATGCAATGTATGCGACACAATCATGAATGTAATGACAACACCATAAATAACAACATCTTAACACAACATCATCGTTGGCCAGGAGCCTACATCTTAATAGCTATCAATTATTAGAAGCATCTCAACATCATTCATCAACATCATTTATCAACATAATTTATCAACATAATTTACCAACATAATTCCTCAACATCATTTATCATCATAATTCACCAACATCATTTATCATCATAATTCACAGCAACTCAGCCATAACAACAATACAACGGCAAGTCGACAATCCTTCAACGTTAGCCATAGGCCTACAACATGATATTGCCTATAATTAATTAATCATCTAAGGCTTAACTCTAGTAACAACCTCTACATATTATTAATTATGTAATACTACATCATTATCATCATTAATCTTATTGTTATAAACCAAACAATAATCTACAATCATCTCATCCTCATCATACTTCACAAAATCATCAGAGTGATTAACGCGGGAAGCTAACTCTAGTCCTAATTTGGGTTACTAGAATTATTCATCCTATTCTTCTTTTAACCCTTAAGAATTAAGTTCATCGCGTCATCTATTCAACGCTTCGAACGACACCTCAAACAGAGTTTGGAAACTCAAGTTACAGCCTTTGGAAATGAATTTGTCAAAAATCAGGCTACATGAGGCGACGCGTAATGTCTTGAGTCGACGCGTACTGGGCTTAACATACTGCATGAGTCGATGTGTAATCCTCTTGGGTCGACTCATACTGAGTCTGCAACACTACATGTATCGATACATAGTCCTATGTATCGACCCATCCTGAGTCTAAAAGCCTGTATGTATTGACGCATGGCTTCTTCGTATTGACTCATCCTGAGTCAAGAAACCCGCATGTATCGACGCATGGCCTTTGTGGTCGACGCATACTATTCTGTCATGAATATTTTCTGCGATTTCTTTGTGTTTTCACTATGGTTTCCCTGCCTTAGGCCCTAAAAACATCCTCTAATCATAGATAATCATCAATTATAATCATCTTATATTTCTACATCAATTATACAACATTAGCGCATCATTATTCATCTCTAAATCATTGATTTTCATCAAACAACAATGTATATAATTCAATCATAAACCAAACAATCTTTCACATCAAATCCCACATACTAATCATCATAAACCCTATTATAGAGTCAGAACCCCACCCTTACCTTGTATTGAATGTTGCTCTACAACTTTACCGATTGAATTTCCTTCTGCCTCTTTTCCTCCTTTTCTGCAACTTTCACGTTCTCTTTCTCTTCTTTCAACCTTTATTTCCTTCTCTTCTTACAACTTATTCTTTTTCCTTATTATTCCTAAAAACTAATATAATAACCCTATAATTATTATTATGCCTTAATGGGCTTAAGACTCCTACACCCCCCTTCTATTACTCTTATTCTTTAAAACAAGCCCACATCAAATAATACTATCATTCTAATATTATTCCACACTTAATAAAATAAATAAATCCAATAACAACAACACATCGACTATCATCATAACACAACTTCACAAATAATCCAATAATAATTTAATTAAATAATTAATTAAATTACGGGCGTTACATGATTGTTGATAGGCTTACAAAGTCGACACATTTTATACCTATTAACATCACATATCCGATTTCGAAGTTGGCGGAGATTTATACCAGAGTATGATATCCCTTAACAATTCCATTGGATAGCATATATAAGTATCACCTTGTAGTTTAATAGTAGTAGTATTTTGATAAATATAATAGATAGTATCACTTGTATTTTTATGTAGTAGCATTACTTTGATTCTTTCCATCCTCTTCTTTCCACGTGTAGCAATGTGTGGGCATTAGTTGGTTATTTCTTTTGAAATACGTAAAATAATCTCTATTTTATTAAGTAGTAACTAGTACATGTTAGTACATCTTAGAATGAATTAAAATAATGCAATGGTATATGTATTATGTGAAGTAGTATTATTAGGTACAGTAGGATAACAATAACAGACTAATTCACTTGCCATGTTGTATCAGTAGCAGTAGCTGAATAACAGTAGAAGTAGAAGCAACATTTTGTACAGGTACTATTAGTAAATGTTGCTGAAAGTTAATAAATATTGATATCGAGTTGGTTAATTCGATAAGTTGAAATCTGCTCCGTTTGGTCGAATTAGCCGAATTAGGCGGTATAATTAGTTGTCCGGAATTTAATGAAATTTGACCGAGTAACTAAGTTTAATTAGTAGGTATATATGGATATGTCGTTTTGTTGAAATCATGTTGATTAAACCAACTTACCAGTACAGTTGGTTAAGTTGTTCCGTCTGGTTTATGGATATTGTTGATTGATAAAATTGATAGAAATAATTAATTAGCAGAAAAGTATTATTGTGGCAAGATGCTGAAAGTTAAAAACAGTCCCGTTTTGGTCGAATTAGCCGATTTAGGCGGTATAATTAATTGTCCGAAATTTAACGAAATTTAACTGGTTAACTAAGTTTTATTAGTAGGTGAATATGGATATGTATTTTGGTTGAAATTAAATCGATTACGCCGACTTTCTGGTACAGCTAGATAAGTTGTTCCGTCCGGTTTATGGACATTGTTGATTATAGGTTTTATGGCCAATGTTGTGTTATTTTGTGTTGATCGATGAATATGTTGTTGTTGCGAGATATCATTGTTTATGTGGGTAGCCTTATGGCGTGAATCCTAGCAAATATGTGGTGAATATGTTGTTGCCATGAAAAGTTGTTGATTTCATTGATATGTTTTGTTGTAGGCCTTTGGCCAATGTTGAACGGTGTGATTTGTTATTATGTCGACCGTTGTTATGTTGTTGTTGTTGTTGTGTTGTCGAGTTGTGGTTGTTTATATCGTCGCATAACATAGCATTAAAGTTGGCTTGGATTGGCATGTTCTAAGTTGGAGCGAATGCTCACCTATGTTGGCCTGGATTGGCATGTTCTAAGTTGAAGGATTTTCCTTATGCCTCGGTGTTGTATCCAAAAAAATTCCCTCTCATTTTACTCAACACATGCAAATTGAGATCCTCAACTTGCTCAAGGATGCCCAAGAATTGACCAGACAAACTCTCTCCTAAGGCAATGTATCTTAAATTAGGGATTCCATTTTCATCAATATAGGTGAACTCCAAAGACCTCATATGCTCTCCATGGTCATAATATGTTCTTAATACCCTCAATGTCAAATTTCAAGCCTTGCACAAGAAGTTTGCTCACTCAACTGCTCAGATGCTTGAGAATCGACTATATTAGATCAAAAGTCAAATGTGGCCCACATACAGTCAAACTTCAAGATTTTTGGTCAACATCAAGATTTTGATGTTATATCCATCATTTGATCAAGGTTTGATCATGATTCCTCAAGGAATGCCCCAAATCCATCAAAATTCAAAAGTTGCTAAATTAGGGTTTCTTAGGAAAAGTCAACCAAATTTGACAAAGCATAACTTCCTCATACATTATTAGAAATTTTCGATCAAAGGCTCATTTTGAAGAGGATGTAATTCCGTACAATTCATCTTCATCCTGCAAGTTCAAAATATGTACTCACAAAAAGATATGAATTTCTACATTATAGGTCCTTTTGAAAAGTCAACAGAAACACTTTTTGGGTCAAAGCCTCTTACATGAACATGGAAGACCCAATTGAGATGAGACCAAAAGGGTTGTTTAGGGGACATCCTAAGATTTCTAAAAAGTCCAAGAACACCTCTCTAGGGTTAAAATTGGATGAGATATGTTTTGTCAAAGTTTACCTTTTTTGCAAAATTTCCAAAAGTCAAATGTGCTCAAAAATGCATTTTTTGCCAAATGGGCCTAACTTTTTATGCTTGCACCTCACTTATGACATGGTACACGACCCAAATATTCAATCACGTGTTATTTGCTTCATTATTTATTTTATTTTGATTTTTTATTAATTAAAAAATGAATTAAATCAAATAAATGGTAAATAATAGCAAAGATTTGTTTTGATTGGATTTTTGGACAAAATCACGAGCTCATTATGCTAGCATATCAAGATCAAATCGAATCAAAGTTAATTGGCACAAGAATCACATGATTAGGCTAAATTTGTAAGGATATCATACAACATGAAAACCAAATCAAATCTTCAAAAATTGCAAAGATCCCAGCTATTTTTATAACCCTAATTCACTTAGGGATATATAATGAACAAGGCCAAGCACAAAAAATGGAGCTAGCAGTCGTGGAAAGCACAAGAACAAACTCAATTTTTTTGCAAAAAAGAAGGGAATTGGTTTCAATCTTGGAGGCCAATTCAAGCCATTCTAACGTTGCCAATAGATTGTTGGACATCTCAGGAACGTAACTGGATCAATTGCAAGCATGTTCAAGCCCAGAAACGCACGCTACAGACCCACGATTTGCCTTCCCTAGCTTGAATCGTATTTTACAATTTACGCATGATTAATCATTCTTAAACATTGCATTTTGTTTATATTGTCATTTGCAACATTTTAGTTTATTTGATTTTGCATTTTGATGCTTATATCCAGAGTTGCCATTATTATGGTTTGAGAGGCCGTTTTAGGGCTTCTCCATACAGGTTAAATTGGCCAACGAAAAGGGTACTAGGATGATCGTGGAATCAAGACCAGTCGAATCATGCTCTTTAATTTCATTTATCATGCGTATTTCTTGATGTTTGAAGCACACAGGTTATGGCTACAGACGTTTATCTGTAGGTAAAAAGCAGGGACCTAAGACGACGGAGGAGGAAGAAGATGATGAGGTGCTCAGTGACCATTGGGTTGTTTGAATGTTGGCGCGCGTTTTTCTTTTGATTCATTAATCCATTCTTTTTTCATATAATACCTATTGTTTCTATTATACTAACAAAAAGAGCAAGTGGTTCAGTTGGTAAAGCGCGCATGATTTGAGTGGAGGGACCTGGGTTCGATCCCAGGTCCCAGCAATTTTCTTTTTTTATTTCTCCTTTACAGATCCTATGCATCACCATCCCAAGCGTCTGCCATGTGCCATCAATATCCAGCCATGGGATTCACCATCAGTCCAATCCAACGCCCCACTTGCCAGAGACTATAGTACACCATCAGGAGAGAGCACCACTGGATCCAACATTGACTGGGCTTCAGCTTGGTGGGCCTAAGAAAATTTCACAATACACCCCCCTGATTTCTTCAGCAAGCAGACCCATTTTAATGTTTTTTTTATTTCTTTTATTTATTTTATTTGTTTAATTATTTATTTTTACAAATTGATCATTTTTTTAATTAATCATAAAAAACAATAAATCACAAAAAAACACCAAAAATCTTTTTTCATAAAAAATATTTTGTTTCCTTGAATTAATTACTTTAATTTAATTAGGGAAATTAAATCTTATTTTTCATGATTAAAAATAATTATAAATTAGGGTTGTATATAATTAATTTTTTTCTTCAAAATTAACTTAAATATTTTTCTCAATTAGATTTTTAGGTTTTATAATTATCCTCGCAATTAATTCGTCACGCGTATTTTAATTGTTTTTTTTTATTATTTTTGTAATTACTCTGAGGTTGTAATAGTTTTAATTAGCTTTTAATTTCGCATTTTATTTTCAGTCAAAATAATTTTGTATCTACGAAAGCCATGTAATAGTTAGGATTTCTATTCCTGCACTTTAATTTCCGCAATTATAAACTGTTAGATGTATTCTAATAGGATTGTATGGTAAGAATATTTGAAAATTAAAACAGTAGAAAACCCTAAATGTTCAAAGACAAATTAACTAAAAAAGTTCACTCGCACATGCTCACTCCTAGGGTTTAATCCACTTCGATTGCCTTCGGTTAAGCGATCATGAAGTATAGGGTTTGTTAGTGGTCGTCCTCTAGCTCCGAAAGATCTCAAATGACCCATACGGATGTTGCCTCGGAAAAAGATCTTTAAGGCTTTAGGATGATTAAGAACACTTCCGAACATTGCTTTTGTGACCGTATATGTCCCTTTGAATGTCCCTTAAAACTCCAATGACGGTTCTACCTATTCCTTAATAATGGGATAGCGTTGTCTAAAGGAAAATGAATAGTCTTTTTCGAGTAGGTAGATAGTTCCTAGGTACTTGCTCAAACAAACAAACTTCACACCAACACTTTTCAAACAATTTTCAAAACAACTTCGTCACATCCTTAAGTACTGGTACAAGGGTTATCACGAAGTAAACTATTTTTCAAAACAAGCACACACACAAGCTATTTTAAAATAAGCAAGTACCTAAGAGCCCGTGGAAAACCACGGATAGAAAGGGTGCTAACACCTTCCCTTTCTATAATTTATCCCCCGTACTCGGAAATATTCTCGAAAAAGGTTTTTTCTATTCTTTTTCCTTTTCCTTAGTTGGATGAAATAAAAGTCGGTGGCGACACTTGCTTACCGCGACATTTTGCGAACAAAAAACATAAAACGCAAACCAGTATAATAGTTGGTTCTTCCACTGTATCACAGAACTGGCGACTCTGCTGGGGAAAATAAAATAAAAGTGGGGTTTACCTTAGGATCTAGGTCATTTCAAAATTGCTTTCTTGTTTGTTTTCTTTGTTCTTAAAAGGTTTTTGCTTTGGTTACTATAGATCCTACACCCGGATCTGGGGGAACTTTTTAGGTAAACAGCAATAGATCGTGGAGACTGTACGGCGTAGACCGATATGGTTTAAGCGATGGCTATGTTGGTGTGGCACTTTGGTTGGTACCGGTACCCTTCGTGGGGAAACGAGGAGAGTACGGGGCCGCCGTGTGGTGTCGTGAAGCACTAACGAACCTTAGAACCTTAGTTGAACAAACTTGGCCATTAGAAAGTAGTGAGATAGCCGGCCTCGGTATAGAGCTGAGGATTGGTTGATACTCGATGCTACACTCATTGAGATCGGACTTTCGGGATATTTTGGCTGCAAGAAAAGATTGCTTGAGCTGAGACAATGCCTGATAAAGGATGGTTAGTGATATTGAGATCCCTTAGAAGCCGGTTACTTTTTAAGACAGTTTTGAAACCAACTAAACTTCAAGAGGGTATGACCTTTAACCTCATGCAAGCCTTAAACCTAAGAACTTGGTGTGATTTATTTGTGTTTGCTATACCTGTGGTTTATCATGACATCATGCATCATAACATAGCATCCATTCTTATTGCACTAACCATTTCAAAGACCAAGGGAATTTATCTTTGTTCTGTTTTGCATATCATGGCTTCTGTTCGTAGAAACACTATCCGAATCAGCCAACTCAAAGAGCTAGTATCAAATGTTTTCGAAAATTCTGCATTCACTAAGAGACATGGTCGACTTCTCAACCTGGTTACTTCAAACTTTGATGAAAATATGATGAGTGTACTCTTTCAGTTCTTTGATCCCAAGCACAACTGCTTCACCTTTCTAGACTATCAGTTGGTGCCTACCATGGAAGAATTCTCTCAGCTGTTGGATATACCCATTCTTGAATAGTTACCCTTCATAGGTCTGGAAGAAGTTCCCAAGCCAGAAGTCATTGTTGTAGCTTTGCATCTGAAACGGGCTGACGTGGTATCCAATTGGGAAACGAGAAGCGGAGTCAAGGGTTTTCTAGCCAAGTTTCTGATAGACAAGGCCCAGCTGTTTTGGGATGATATGGATTTTCAGGCTTTTGAGGAGGTCTTGGCTCTTATAATCTATGGGTTAGTTCTATTCTCTAATCTAGACTCATTCATAGATGTGAATTCTATCAAGATCTTCCTCTCTCGGAACCCTGTGCCTACCTTGCTCAGAGATATTTTGCACACTCTCCATACTCGTACCATGAAGAGAAGATGGGTTCTTATGTGTTGCATGCCATTGCTATTTAGGTGGTTTATTTCTCACCTCCCTAAGTCCATATTGAAGAATGAATAAGGTTTGGGTTGGTCACAAAGGATAATGTCACTCGCTCACAAGGATATCCTTTAGTGTTCCCGAATTATGGAAAACACTGCTATTATTGACCGCTGCGCTGAGTACCCTAATATTCTGTTACTTGGCATCAGAGGGGTATAACCTACAATCCTTGTTTAGCTCTGTGAAAATTTTGTTACGCTCTAAGAGATGGTCCCCATGAGTTAGTTATCGAGGGCATTGTATTCAACTATGAGGATGATGTTCAAGAGTATCGTCGGAGGTTCATACGAGCTTGGGGCATGGTAAACAGATCTGGCGCCAGGGCTTTGGGGCCAAAGGCTTCCATTCCTATGGAACCTTATCTCCAATGGGTACAAGCTCGCGCCCAGAAGCTTATGATGCCCTATATGGCCGTTTTATCAGTGATTATAGAACCCACTACTAAAGGGGGTATTCCTTACATGGTTCTCTATCCTGATATGCCCATTAATCTTGGAGAATTACAGAGGTCTTGGATTCAGTTGAAGAAGGAGAGGGATACTTACAGGGCTCAGTTCTATGCTCAGGAGAGGAAGGTTTTAGAGCTCACAAAGCAGCTCCATGAGGAAAGAGGACTCAATGCTTATCTCGGCACGAAGAGGAAGTATCCATGGGAATTTTGATTCTTTTTATAGTTATAGATTTGTTTTTTGTAACGCCTAAAAAGCATTTAAACTTTTAATTCAGCTAATAAAATCTTTGTTTTATTTTGGTTCGCAAATTTAAATTTCCCAAAGTCTTTGAAATCATTGCATGCGCATCCCATTCATAGCATTGCATGTACAGGTACCATTACAGGTTTCTCATCTTCTTCGTTGTTTATTTCAGAAGAAATTTCTTCCGAACAAAGCATCAAGGACCTTCAGGCACAAAACGCCCAATTCCAGCAAATGTTCATAAATCTGGCAAAAGGGCAGGAGGATCTGAAAGCCCTCGTCCTGAAAGAGAGAAAGAAAAAGAAGATGGCTTCCGGTATTCTGAATATGGGCAGAAGGTTTGGAGGGTCGTTGAAGCGACAAGTCGATCTGACCTCTTCGTCCAAAGAAGGGGAGAATCAAGAAGAAGAAACAAGGGAGAAGGATCCTAGTCCTGAAGTTTCTGACAATGATACCGACTACAATGATGAGCAGTATCCTCCTACTGAGGATAGATACAAGCAGTTGGAAGATCGTTTGAGTGCCATGGAAGTCCAGAGGATACCTGCCCAAAACTCCATCTCCTCTCTTATGTCAGAAAGATTTATCCCCACACCGCTGATAGAAATTTGTGGGTTCATTTCTTTCAAGATAGTTTGTCATGGACTTAGCTTGAATGGTTCTACCAACTGGAGGGAGCCAATGTCCGAAATTGGGAAGATCTGGCTGCTGCTTTCTATAAGCAGTATCAATATAACACTGACCTTGCTCCTACTCGTACTCAACTCCAGAGTATGTCCATTAGTGAAAGTGAAGGCTTTAAAGACTATGAACAAAATTGAAGAGACTTGGCTGGAAGAGTTCAACCCCCGTTGTCTGATAGGGAGTTGGTTGATATGTTTCTAGGGACGCTATCTGGTCCATTCTTTAATCATTTGATCGGAAACTCGTCAGATGGTTTCACCGAGCTGATTCTGACTAGAGAGAGAGTAGAAGCTGGGATTCGGAGCGGCAAGATACAGAAGGATGCGTCTTCGAGTTCAGTACAAAAGCCTTTTGCTGGTAAGAAAGAAGCCATTGCCATCTACAGCCCGAGGGGACAAAACAGAGTTAAACATCGTCAGACAGTAAGTGCCATAATGATACATAGGCCTGCGGCCGCTCCACAATGCAATAATCAGCCAAGGGTGGAAAGGCCATAACGGCAGTTTACCCAAATCAATATGATATTGGCTGAAGTTCTACCTCATCTGCTGAGATCCTACTTGGCAACCTTGAAAGAGGCTCCCAAAAATCCAAATACCACATCTCCCCGATATAATCCAAATTCTCGGTGTACCTATCATTCTGAGAGTCCTGGCCACAATACCAATGACTGTTGGGCTCTAAGAAATAAGGTACAAGATCTGATCAAAGCCAAGGAAATTGAGTTCGATGCGCCGGAAAAGCCCAATGTCATAATTGTGCCCATGCCTAAGCACGCTCATGGAGTTAATGTTATTGATACCGACTTGTTTGTAACCTGGGTGGATGAAGTTTCTACTCCTCTCATGATTGTGAAGAAGAATTTCCTGATGGCTGGTTTGTTTCTGGGTTGTGGTGAAGGTTGCCACATGTGTTTATTTCTACCTTCTGGTTGCCATTTGCTGAAGTCAGGTGTTCAAAGCCAGATGGATAGCAAAGAAATTTTGTTCGAAAAAACTTTGGTTCCTGTTGTACCATCTGAAGACATTGCTATTATAACCATTTCCGCCAATCCTTCCAAGGTCCCCTCGAGAAGACCTGTTAGGATTACATTTCCTCCAAGAATCGCTCTGCTAATAATCACTGTTCCTGGTCCTGTCCCGTATGTCTCAGACAAAGATGTCCCCTGGCATTATGGTGCTGATGTGTACTATCATGGCATCAAACAAGATTTGAAAAATGAAGAGGCTGATCCTGATATTTGTAACATTTTCGGAACCATCAAGGTTACCCGAAGTGGAAGGGTTTTCTCTCCCGAGATTTCCCCTAAGACTGTCAACAAGCCTATTGTCATTCCATTTGCTGTTCCTGCTGGTAAATCAATTATGGCTCCTTTTCTTACTCCAGTTATTACCCCTGTCAGCGAGTCGTCTGATACCCACGGCAAAGAAGTTATAGGTGAGCCTGCCCGAACGGAGGCACCTAGAAAAATTGTTGTGGAAGCCTCTAAGCAAGAGATAGAGGAAATACTGAAAATAATTAAGAAGAAAGACTACAACGTGGTCGAGCAGCTAGGGAAGACCCCCTCAAAGATATCCATGTTATCCTTGCTATTATGCTCTGAGGCCCATGCAAAGGATTTGATTGCATTCCTCAAAACTACGCATGTGTCGCAGGAGACTTCAGCTAATCAATTTAAAGATTGCATGGCTAGCCTGACTGCTGACAATGGGCTGGGTTTTTCAGATGCAGATTTGACACCAAAGGGAAGGAAGTATAATGATGCTCTTCATCTCTCGATTGAATTCAGGGGCACCACTATGGCTCATATGTTGGTAGATACTGGGTCTTCGCTGAATGTTCTGCCCAAGAAGGCATTGGACCGGTTGGATTGCGAGGGCTTGACTTTAAAGCCTAGTAAAATTATGGTAAGGGCTTTTGATGGGTCAAAAAGAATGGTGCACGGGGAGGTGGACATCCCTGTCAAAGTGGGTTCTCAGACCTTTCAGTCTACCTTCTATGTGATGGATATCAGGTCGTCGTATTCTTGTTTGTTGGGTCTTCCTTGAATCCACAAGGCTGGGGCAGTTACTTCCACACTACAGCAAATGCTGAAGTATCCAGTAAAAAGGAAGATTGTCACTGTGCAGGGTGAAAAGGAGTATATGGTGAGCCACATCAATTCTTTCTGGTACATAGAGATGGACGGGGAATTCATAGAAACTCCTTGTCAGAACTTCGAAGAGGTCCCTCAGATCTTGGCACCGGCTGAAACTATTACTAGCAAAAAACCTCCTCTGAAGATAGCTTCTCTCAAGGACGCCAAGGCCGTATTTGAAGAAGGTGGGTGTACCAATTGGGGTCAGCTCCATGATTTCACTCACAAAACTGACAAATTTGGTTTGGGCTTTACTATAGGGGCTCAAAGGGCTGTTCGGCGCGCTCGGGCTGGAGGAATTCCCTTACGCATCAGCAATCTTGGGGTTAATGTCATTGAAGACAATGAGGAAGACTCAGACATCGACAGCTGGATCTACCCAACTGCCAACGATGGACCGAGTAACTGGACGGCTAGGGACTTTATACCAGTTTCTTTTATTTCATAGTAATTGTCTTACTTGTTTCGAGATTTGTAATAAATAATTTAAAACTTTACGGCCTTGTGCCTTGCCCGAGGAACATTGGCTTTGCTTGTGAGGGATATTATTTGTCATTTCATATATCATTAATAAAGCATTGGACGTTTCTTGCATACAAATTTTGCGCTCTCTGTTTTTTATTTTATTTTTTGTTATCACTTTATCAAAACAGCTAGTCTCTTACACACAATCACGTATCATACTGCATGTCCATATCCACTCTGGATCCCATTGATAACAGCTCTGCTATTGTCAGTTATGACTTTGAAAATCCGATCAACCAAGTCGAAGACGAAGGTGAGGATGATTGTGAGGTGCCTGGAGAACTTGCTAGACTATTACAGCAGGAAGAAAGGGCCATACAACCTCATGAAGAGCCGGTTGAGACAGTGAACTTGGGTACTGAGGAAGACAGAAAAGAGGTTAAAATAGGTGCAAATTTGGAGCTTAGAGTCAAACAGAGGTTGATACAGATGTTGCACAACTATGTTGAGATCTTCGCCTGGTCCTATGAAGACATGCCTGGTTTGGACACTGATATTGTGGTACATCACCTGCCGACTAAAGAAGATTGTCCTCCGGTTAAACAGAAGGTTCGTCGTATGCGCCCAGAAATGTCAGAGAGGATCAAGGCAAAGGTCATGAAGCAGTTCGACGCATGATTCTTAGTTGTCACTTATTATCCACAGTGGGTTGCTAACATTGTTCTGGTACCTAAGAAGGATGGTAAGGTACAGATGTGTGTGGATTACAGAGATCTGAACAGGGCTAGCCACAATAATGACTTCCCACTTCCTCACATTGATGTTATGGTTGATAACACTATGCAACACAAAATATTCTCCTTCATGGATGGTTTCTCTGGCTACAACCAGATCAAGATGGCTCCTGAAGACATGAAGAAGACAACCTCTGTTACACAGTGGAGCACCTTCTGCTACAAGGTGATGCCTTTTGGGTTGAAGAATGATGGGGCAACTTATCAGCGCGCCATGGTCTCTTTGTTCCATGATATGATTCACCACGAGATCGAAGTCTATGTTGAGGACATGATAGCCAGGTCTCAGACCGAGGAAGAGCACCTTGATCGTCTCCAAAAGTTATTCGACAGGTTGAAGATATATAAGCTGAGGTTAAATTCGAACAAGTGCACCTTCGAGGTAAGGTCTGGTAAACTTCTGGGTTTCATTGTCAGCGACAAAGGCATCCAAGTAGATCATGCAAAGGTAAAGGCTATACAAGAAATTCCAGCTCCCCGTACAGAGAAGGAAGTTAGAGGTTTCTTGGGACGCCTGAATTATATCGCCAGGTTCATTTCACATTTGACTGCTACTTGTGAGCCAATCTTGAAGCTTCTGAAAAAAGATCAAGTGGTAAAGTGGAATGATGAATTCCAGATCGCTTTCAAAAGAATCAAAATACCTTCAAGAACCACCAATTTTGATGCCTCCAGTTGAAGGAAGACCTTTGATATTGTACTTGACAGTGCTAGACAATTCAATGGGGTGTGTGTTGGGGCAGCATGACGAGTCTGGTCGAAAAGAGCATGCAATATTCTACCTTAGCAAAAAATTTACCGACTGTGAGACAAGATACTCATTGCTCGAGAAAACTTGATGCGCTTTGGCATGGGCTGCTCGCCGACTGAGACAGTATATGCTGACTCACGCTACCTTGTTGATATCAAAGATGGATCTGATCAAGTATATTTTCGAGAAACCTGCCCTCTCTGGAAGAATAGCAAGATGGCAGATGATCTTAACCGAATACGACATCTAATACACAACCCAAAAAGCAATCAAGGGAAGTGTATTGGCTGATCATTTGGCTCATCAGGTCGTGGATGACTACCAGTCCATGAATTTTGAGTTCCCGGATGAGAATATTATGTTGGTGACTGACTATGAAGAACCTGGACCGGATGAAGGACCTGGGGAGGGATCCCAATGGTCTATTTATTTTGATGGAGCCTCAAACTCACTGGGTAACGACATTGGCGCTGTAATCATATCTCCCGAGGGCTGTCATACTTCGTTCACTGCCCGATTATGTTTCAACTACACCAATAACATGGCGGAGTATGAAGCGTGCATCATGGGTCTTATGGATGCTATTGACCTAAGGATCAAGTTTTTGAATGTATTCGGGGATTCCACTTTGGTAATAAGTCAGATCAAAGGCGAGTGGGATACAAAGAATCTGAACCTTATTCCCTACAAAGAGTATGTACTAACACTGCTCCCACACTTTGAGGAAGTAACTTTTAAACATTTCCCACGAGAGGAGAACCAGTTAGCGGACGCGCTAGCTACTATGTCGTTAATGTTCAAGGTCAGGTGGGACAATGAATCTCCCCAAATCACCATTGAGAGGTTGGATGAACTAGCACACTGCTGTGAAATTGATACCAAAGAAGTGTCAGGCAAACCCTGGTTTCACGAAGTCAAAAGGTATCTCGAGGCTCTAGATTATCCCGAAGGGGAATCTGTCAATGATAAGAATTTTCTGAGAAGGTTCGCTGCAAAGTTCTTCCTCAGTAATGGAATCCTCTATAAACACAACCATGACTCCACACTACTACGGTGTGTAGACAAGAGTGAAGCAGAGAGGATCATGACATATCTACATGAAGGCACCTTCGGAACCCATTCTAGTGGATACATCATGGCTAAAAAGATCCTACGAGCAGGATACTACTGGTCCACTATGGAAGCCAATTGTTATCAGCATTCTCGAACTTGTCATAAGTTCCAAATCTACGCTGATAAGGTGCATGTGCCTCCGGTCCCCTTAAACGTCTTGACAGCTCTGTGGCCCTTTGTAATGTGGGGCATCGACATGATCGGAGAAATCAGGCCCACCGCTTCCAATGGACATCGCTTCATCCTAGTAGCCATTGATTACTTCACGAAGTGGGTTGAGGAATCCTTTTTTGCTACAGTAACCAAGAACATCATGGCGCGGTCTACCCGACATAATCTGATATGTCGATATGGTGTGCCATAGAGAATTATGACTGACAATGGTACGAATCTCAACAACACAATGATCACTGAGCTCTGTAAAGAGTTCAAGATACAGCACCATAATTCTTCCCCCTACCGGCCAAGGATGAATGGCGTTGTTGAAGAAGCAAACAAGAACATCAAGAAGATTGTACAGAAGATGACGGAGACATACAAAGACTAGCATGAGATGTTACCATTTGCTCTTCATGGGTACCGTACCTCAGCACGGACGTCGACAGGGGAAACACCCTACTCTCTGGTGTATGGTATGGAGGAAGTCCTACCTATCAAGGTCCATATACCTTCTCTCAGGATTATGAAGGATGTGGGTTTGAACGAGAACGACTGGATCCGAACCCAACTTGATCAGTTAAATCTAATCGATGAAAAGAGAATTATTGCTATCTGCCATGGTCATACGTATCAAAAGCGAATGATCAAGGCTTTTAACAAGAAAGTCAGACGTCAAGAATATCAAGTATGGGATCTAGTGATCAAGCGCATCATACTTCCGCAAGGTGATCCCAGGAGAAAATGGACCCCCACGTATGAAGGTCCATTTGTGGTTAACATTTTTTCGGGTGGAGCTATAATTCTAACCACCATGGACGGTGACGACCTTCCTCACCCTACCAATGCAGACATAGTGAAAAAATATTAAGCCTAATTAAAAGACCCACTAGGTGGACTGGCCTAGACAAAAATAAGGGCTTCCCGGCGAACCAAAAGGGTTCGGGAAAAAGTAAGGGATGAAAATGAAAAAATTTGTACACCCGGAAAGTTAAAAACCCGAAAGGGCGACTTGGGCAAAAAAGGGTATCCCGGTGGACTGAAAACCCGAAAGGGCGGTCCAGGAAAAAGTTAGGGATATAAAGTGTATCACTATGTCTCATTGGATCATCTTGCGACCAGACTTCAGTATCGACTATCAAGCTCAGACGGCACCAATCAATCTGATTAACTTTCGGCCAATAAGCAAAGTGATGAGACGCTTGAAGATATAAAGGCAATAGCAGAGTTGGATTCCAATGGGGTTGTTTCACATAGCTGTTTTTTCTTTATTTTACACAAATTGTATAGCTTCTATTTTTATGGCGGCATTCTCTTACTAGAGCGTCGGCCTCTCTGTACAAAAACGCTTGTTATAGGCCAACCTCAAAAATCAATACAAATCATTTTCGCAAGAAACTTTGATTCATTTTTCTTTTTCTATTTTGTTTCGCAAGAACGTACAATGACTTATTTTTTATATATGCATTTGAAAATGATTGCTGCTCATAAATATTTACATAAGAAACAAAAGACAATTACTCGTAATTCCAAAAACAGGGGCAAAAACAAGAAGTGCCAAACCCGACAGTTACTCTGCCCAGCAGGTACCGAGATAGAGTCAACTTTGGAGCATAATCATTAGTACACACACTCCCCACAAAGTAAAACTATTCAAAAACATTGATGTCAGCCTTCCCGAAACAGGACGTAACCTCCCCAGCCAAGGTCATTCTGAAACCTGACAACTATATCCTCCAGTCGATTTCCGTAATCGTGGGCGGGTCAGTAAATTTTATCCCCCAAGCAGAGTCTATTTCTCTAGATACAGAGGCTCAAACACCGACAGAGTTCATCACTTCAGCTACAAAAATTCACTTCCTAAGTTTGTTCTCCGCAGAGTTATTCTCAAGTAGCATCTCTTCTCGACAGAATATTTATAAATCTCCAGCATTAGTCAGGGATTTATTTTCCCAAACGCGAGCATACCCCGATAGCATTTCGTGAACATACATCATGACATACACATACGTATCATATACAACATAATCTCATTTATTTTGAGAACATCATCTAACCCTGCATTTCATGCATCGCATATAATTAACCCTGATATCTTTTCAGGAAAAGACGTTTAGCTTTAACAAATCCAGCAATTATACAGGTCATGTCTGCAGACGACTAATGGAAACTCAGTTCCCGAAACCAAACGGGTCAACTAATCTACACTATCGCTTTGAAGTAACCCTATGATCCGGGTTCCTTCTTACAGCCCTATTATCCAGGCTTTCATTTCGAAGAAACCCTACGACCCAGGTTCCTTCTCGTAGCCCTACTATCCAAGCTTTCATTTCAAAGTAACCCTACTATCTAGGTTCCTTCTCACAACCCTACTATCCAGACTTTCATTTCGAAGTAACCCTACGACCCAGGTTCCTTCTCATAGCCCTACTATCCAGGCTTTCATTTCGAAGTAACCCTACTATCCAGGTTCCTTCTCACAACCCTACTATCCAAGCTTTCATTTCGAAGTAACCCTATGACCCAGGTTTCTTCTCACAGCCCTACTATCCAGGATTTCATTTCGAAGTAACCCTACGACCCAGGTTCCTTCTCACAGCCCTATTATCCAGGCTTTCATTTCGAAGTAACCCTACTATCCAGGTTCCTTCTCACAACCCTACTATCCAGGCTTTCATTTCGAAGTAACCCTACGACCCAGGTTCCTTCTCACAACCCTACTATCTAAGCTTTCATTTGGAAGTAACCCTACGACCCAGGTTCCTTCTCATAGCCCTACTATCCAGGCTTTCATTTCGAAGTAACCCTACGACCCAGGTTCCTTCTCATAGCCCTACTATCTAGGCTTTCATCTCGAAGTAACCCTACGACCCAGGTTCCTTCTCACAGCCCTACTATCCAGGCATTCATTTCGAAGTAACCCTATGACCCAGGTTCCTTCTCACAGCCCTACTATCCAAGCTTTCATTTCGAAGTAACGCTACTATCCAGGTTCCTTCTCATAGCCTTACTATTCAGGCTTTCATTTCGAAGTAACCCTACGGCCCAGGTTCCTTCTCATAACCTTACTGTCCAGGTTTCTTCTCTCTTATCTCCAGACAACAGTTCACAACACGGTCAAATTGAGACCCGACCAGTTTCGGTCGATTTCATCTTTCCCCAGTAAGTCGCTATGCAACCTGTACCCTGACCAGATATACAGTTCACTTTTGCTTCCTCAAGCAGGAGTTATTTCCCCAGTAGAGTAACGGACAACTGAAGCTCCTAAAATTCTATTTCTCCCAAGACAGATACTAACATTCCTCAGCAGATTCCTCTTCAATAATAGGAACAGGAATTATCATCAAAGGAACATCTCAGGAAATCAACATCCTCTAGATGGAATCTTTAAGCCCATCTCTGACGATTCTCTGTCACATCCTCTAGATGGCATCTTTAAGCCCATCTCCGACAATTCTCTAGAAACTTCCAAATGGAATTTGTAAGCCCATTCCCGATATCACCAAATCAAGTGTCACTCCATACGAGTGCAAAGTTTTGGGCACTCTAGTGTTCAATCATCTTCCACCTTCAGATCACGAAAGGCAAACAAGTCAATCTACATCCTCAGGTTTAAGAAGGTTGAACAGGGGAATCTGTTGTACCCCAAAATTTTCGCTCTCATTTTACTCATCACATGCCCATTGATATCATTAACTTGCTCAAGGATTCCCAAGAATTTACCAGACAAACTCTCTCCTAAGGCAATGTATCTTAAACTAGGGTTTCCATTTTCATCAAGATGGGTGAACTACAAAGACCTCATATGATCTCCATGGTCCTAATATGTTCTCAAGACCCTCCATGTCAAAATTCAAGCCTTGCACAAGAAGTTTGCTCAGTCAACTGCTCAGATGCTTGAGAATCGACTATATTAGGTCAAAAGTCAATTGTGGCCCACATACAGTCAAACTTCAAGATTTTTGGTCAACATCAACATTTTGAAGTTATATCCATAATTTGATCAAGGTTTGATCATGATTCCTCAAGGAATGCCCCAAATTCATCAAAACCCAAAAGTTGCTAAATTAAGGTTTCTTAGGAAAAGTCAGCCAAACTTTGACCAAGCATAACTTCCTCATAATTAATAAGAAATTTTCCATCCAAGGCTCATTTTAAATAAGATACAATTAACTACAATTAATCTTCAACCCTCAAGTTCAAAATATGCACTCATAAAAAGATATGAATTTATACATTATAGATCCTTTTGAAAAGTCAACAAAAACACTTTTTGGGTCAAAGCTTCTTACATGAATATGGAAGACCCAATTGAGATGAGACCAAAAGGGTTGTTTAGGGGACATCCTAAGATTTCTAAAAAGTCCAAGAATACCTCTCTAGGGTTAAAATTGGAAGAGATATGCTTTGTCAAAGTTGACCTTTTTTGTAAAATTGCCAAAAGTCAAATGTGCGCAAAAATGCATTTTTTGCCAAATGGGCCTAACTTTTTATGCTTGTACCTCACCCATAACATGGTCCACGACCCAAATATTCACTCACATGTTATTTTCTTCATTATTTATTTTATTTTGATTTTTTATTAATTAAAAATTGAATTAAAACAAATAAATGGTAAATAATAGCAAAGATTTGTTTTGATTGGATTTTTGGACAGAATCACAAGCTCATTATGCTAGCATATTAAGATAAAATCGAATCAAAGTTAATTGGCACAAGAATGGCATGATTAGGCCAAATTTGGAAGGATATCATACAACATGAAAACCAAATCAAATCTTCAAAAATTACAATACCAGCTATTTTTATAACCCTAATTCACTTAGGGATATGTAATGAACAAGGCCAAGCATAAAAAAGGGAGCTAGCAGTCGTGGATAGCACAAGAACAAACTCAATTTTTTTGCAAAAAAGAAGGGAATCGGTTTCAAGCATGGAAGCCAATTCAAGCCATTCTAACGTTTACAAATTGATCATTTTTTTAATTAATCATAAAAAACAATAAATCATAAAAAACACCAAAAATATTATTTCATAAAAAATATTTTGTTTCCTTGAATTAATTAATTTAATTTAATTAGGGTAATTAAATCTTATTTTTCATGATTAAAAATAATTAGAAATTAGGGTTGTATATAATTAATTTTTTTCTTCAAAACTAACTTAAATATTTTTCTCGATTAGATTTTTAGGTTTTATAATTATTCTCGCATTTAATTCGTCGCGCGTATTTTAATTTTTTTTGTAATTGCTCTGAGATTGTTAGTTTTAATTTCACATTTTATTTTCAGTCAAAATAATTCAGTATATGCGAAAGCCATGTAATGGTTAGGATTTATACTCCCGCACTTTAATTTCCGCAATTATAAATTGTTAGATGTATGCTAGTAGGATTGTATGGCAAGAATATTTGAAAATTAAAATGGTAGAAAACCCAAAATGTGCAAAGACAGATTAACTGAAAAAGTTCACTCGCACATGCTCACTCCTAGGGTTTACTCCACTTCGGTTGCCTTCGGTTAAGCGGTCATGAAGTATAGGGTTTGTTAGTGGTCGTCCTCTAGCTCCGAAAGATCTCAAATGACCCATACAGATGTTTTCTCGGAAAAAGATCTTTAAGTCTTTAGGATGATTACCAACACCTCCTAACATTGCTTTTGTGACAGTATCTGTCCCTTCGAATGTCCCTTAAAACTCCAACAACGGTGCTACCTATTCCTTAATAATGGGATAGCGTTGTCTAAAGGAAAACGAATAATCTTTTTCGAGTAGGTAGATAGTTCCTAGGTACTTGCTCAAATAAACAAATTTCACACCAACACTTTTCAAACAATTTTCAAAACAACTTTGTCACATCCTTGAGGACTAATACAAGGGTTATCACGAAGTAAACTTTTTTTCAAAACAAGCACACACACAAGCTATTTTAAAATGAACAAGTACCTAAGAGCCCGTGGAAAACCACGGATAGAAAGGGTGATAACACCTTCCCTTTCTATAATCTACCCCCCGTACTTAGAAATATTCTCGAAAAAGGTTTTTTCTGTTCTTTTTCCTTTTCCTTAGTTGGATGAAATAAAATTCGGTGGCGACTCTTGCTTACCGCGACATTTTGCAAACATAAAACGCAAAATGCAAACCAGTATAACAGTCGATTCTGCCACCGTATCACACTCGGTAAAATGGCATTTTCTAAGTTGGGAGTTCTGCTCCAATGGTACCACATGCATTTGCATAGTTGAGTCGCATTTGGAGTCGTTGATTTATTGCTTATTTGAAGTGTTGTTTATGTCTGGTGATGTTATAAGTTGAATTGATGTGTTGGTGAATTGTGTTACTTTATGTTATTGTTGTGTGAAGTGGTGAATCGTATATTCTTTACCTAATATATTGTTTATAATAAACCTATTTATATAGTTTTATATCTCACCCTTTCAATTTGAATGTTGCCCTTTGTTGGTAACGTGAAGGTAACCAAGATGAGTAGCCGATAGTATTGTTAGTTCGAGTTCGGTGTCATTTGCTCTGATACGTAGCACTCGGGGGGAATGAACGCTTGTCTTATTTTGTTGTTTATTTATTGAAACTTATGTTGTTATTTGAGGAGTTTATTGTATTGATGTTGTTTTATGATTCAAAAGATGTCATGTCTTATTTAGAGAACTATTATAAATCTGCTGCATGATTAATCAAAGTTTGATTTATGTTATGAAGACTATTTTCACGTGTTGTGTTCATTCCGCTTCTTTAAGTGTTATATATATGTTCTAAAAGCATGACAGGTTTATGTGTCTTTGTTGAATATGTGACATCCTGATTATGTTGGAAAGGGAAGGTGTTAGCACCCTTTCCATCCGCGGTTTCTCACGGGCTCTTAGAGGTTTGCTCATTTTAAAATACCTTTGTGATTTGTGTTTGAAAATGTTTTGAAAATGCCTTAGTATGGCGAACTTTGTAATGTTTCTCGGGCTAGTGGAGAAAGTATACAAAGTGTTTTGAAATTGTTTTTGAAAAGTAGTTTTTTGTGTAAGTGCAAAATGTTTGAGAAAACTTCTAACAGCTGTCTACTTTTTTACTCAAAAAAGGTCATTCTTTTCCTCTTTTCCTCTAGACAGTGCTATACTACTATTAGTGAGTAGGTATCCCTATCGTTGGATGTTTCGGGGTTAATCAAAGGGACGTTTTACAGTCACGAAGGCAACTTGTGAAGACGCTTTAGCAATTTTCTTTTAGGGATTAGATCATTTACCGAAAGGAAACTGTAAGGATCATCGAGGGACTATGATCTTTTTTTATTTATGGGTCTTTGCTAAAGCTTTTCTGCCTCATGACTGTTTTATTTCTTAAAGGCAACCAAAGTGGGATACCTTAGAGGTGCTTGTGTGCAATTGTGTTCAATTCAGTTATTTATCTTTTTGTTAAGTTTGCTAGCATTTGACTATTAGTCTTATCATATACGCCTAATTACTAGCAGTTAATATATAATGCAGAATATTAAAGTGTAGAAATTTAAATCTACGCTATTATAATGCTTTAAGGAGGGGATTTACATTGTACAAGAATGAGGGGGATAAAGCAGTAAATGTCCTAGTTTTAATCTATTACATCCAGTGGGCAGGTACATCAATAATAAAAATATGGAATTAAATAAACGCGCGTGAAATTGAAAATAACGTCTAACAATATCCAAAGAAATAAAAATCTTTTTGGTTGTTTTTTATTATGAAAAGAAAATTAAATCTGAATTAAGTCCTAAGTTCTAATTTGTTTTAAGTTAAGAAAATGGTTTAAATTTAATTAATAAATTAATTAAGAAATTAATTATTTAATTAAAATGTCTAAGCCTAATTTTTTGTGATTTTTTTGATTTAATGTCAAGTTGAATAGAAAAAGAGTCAATAAAGAAATGAAACAAAGAATAAAGTACAAAAAGAAAATGGGATTCCTTCTATTGCAAGGAGAACGGACTTTTCGACCCATAGGGAGAATGGATCTTTCGATCAAGAGGGAGAACGGACTTTTCGATCCAGAGGGGATGTTGTCCTTCGATTCTGTGAAGGGGATGGGATTTTTGATCTAGGAGGGATGTTGCCTTTTTCGATCCAAGGAGGGAGTTGTTCTTCAAATTGAACCTGCAAGGCAAATGCTGGCAAAAAATAAAGATGCGGGACCTGGGTATCAAACCCAGGTCCTTCTCCCTAATACGAATCTTTTTCCCTCAGAACTAAGCTTGTTTTGACTTGAAACGGGCTATGTCATGAGTTTCGAAAGGCAGATCATGTCATGCCTTTCGATGGCGTGATTTTATTCCTGCATGTTATCTTGTGTATGATATGCTCATATAAACATAAATTGTATTAGCAGCACATATATACCAATAATAGGTATTTAAAAGGCTTAGAAATGCAGTTTTGATTTGGGTAAGTCCTTACCAACTAGAGATGCTTCGATCTGAGTGTGGCTTAGCTTGGAACAGATTCTTGGGAATCTCAATAACACAAATATAGCCTTCGTCTGGATTGAGGGTTCCTGCAAAGAAAACTAGTTAGAATTTTGATCATGTCTATGGTGGTGTGAGTATTCTATTTTTCTATGCAATCCCCGTGTGTGATGCAACACTTGTGATCTCTTTATATAGAGGGGGTAGAGGGGACAAGAAAGAAAAGGTTTAAACAGCCTTGATTATGTGTTTGAAAGCCATGAATGAGAATTTGTAACGTTGGCTAAAAACATGGGATCTTGTCCTTTTTTTAATTTGAATGGATCTGGATATTTTACTTTTGAATGCTCTCCTTCGAATGGCTTTGATGGCCTCCTTCGAATGGCTATGATGGCCTCCTTCGAATGGCTCTGATTTCCTCATTCAAATGGCTCTGATTCAGCTCTTTCGAATGGCTCTGATGGCCTCCTTCGAATGGCTCTGATTTCCTCCTTCGAATGGGCCACCAATGTGTGCCCTTCGAATGGGCCTTTGGAATACTCTTTCGAAGGGGTCATATTAGGTGTCATAGTGCAAAAACTGCATTGAGGGGTCTTGGCCCTGTTCATTGAAAGCAAACACAAAGGAAGTCTTTGCCTTGTGCATTGAAGGCAATTATAGAAGAAACCTTTTCCCTTATGAATCCAAGACAAGTCTGAGGAAGCCTCTACCTTGTGGATCGAAGGTAAGCCTGAAGTAGCTAATGTGCAGTTGAAGCCTTGTGAACCAAGCTTGGTCAAAGGGGGTCCAATGCCTGATCGAAGGGTTTTAGATGCCTAATTGAATCTCCTTGTCCAGATGTCAATCGAAAGACATCCTATTCAGATGCCAATCGAAGGACCTTTTTAAAATGCCAATCAAAAGACCTTGTCCCAAGTCCAATTGAAGACTCTTGTTCATATGCCAATCGAAGGCACCTTGCCCCAATTCCAATCGAAGACTCCTTTATCCTCAAAATCCTTATTTTTCTTTAATCAAGTGTTTATGACCACCCATGTAAGAGAAAACCTTCGAAAACATTAGAGGGGAAATTTTGGGGTACAACAGCTACCCCTGTTCAATCTTCTTAAACCTGAAGATGTAGATTGGCTTGTTAGCCTTTCATGATCTGAAGGTGAAAGATGATTGAACACTAGAGTGCCCAGAAATTTGCACTCGCATGAAGTAACATTGATTGTTGATGACGGCGGGAATAGGCTTATAGATGCCATTTGGATAAGATGACAGAGAGTCGTCGGAGATGGGCTTAAAGATGCCATCCAAAGTAGATGCTTATTTCACACATGGTCCCTTTGGTTGTTCCTATTCCTACTGTTTGAGGAGGAATTCGCTGGGGAATGTGGGTTTTTCTTTTTCTCCTACTTGAGGAAAAATTTGTGGGGGAATAGAGTCTAGGAACTTCGGTTTTCCATTACTCTATTGGGGAGTTATCTCTTGAAATCTAGCTGTTATCTGGTCAGGATCCAGGCTTCATGGCGACTTGTTGAGGAAAATAAGACTGACTGCTATATGGTCGTATTCCAGGCTTCACATCAACTTATTGGGGAATATGAAATTAACTGCGATCTGGTCGGTTCCAGGCTTTGCAGTAATTATAGACATTAAATTGTTATCTGGTTGTATCCAGGCTTCAGTGATTTAAAGAAATTGAGCTGTTATCTAGTCGGGTCCAGGCTTCAACTTGAATCTGAGGTATACCGTTATCTGGTCGAGTCCAGGCTTCGGTGTCATAGGTTATACTATCATATGATCGGGTCCAGGCTTCATAGTAATTAATAAACTGCTATCTGGTCAAACTCCAGGCTTTACAGTATCCTTAACTAGATAAGAATCAGAAAATCTTAGGGTCGATTTAACTGAACCAGAGAAAGTATCTACCGGAAAAGAATCAGTAATAAATCAATGGTCAATTTGAACTAAACCAGCAGAGGTCTTGATTTATCTTTGACTGGATAAGAATCAGAAAATCTTAGGGTTGAATTAACTGGAGCAGAGAAAGTATCTACTAGAAAAGAATCAGAATAAATCATTGGTAGACATAACTGAACCAGCAGAGGTCTTGATTTATCTTTGACTGGATAAGAATCATAAAATCTTAGGGTCGATTTAACTGAACCAGACAAAAGTATCTATCGGAAAAGAATCAGAATAAATCATTGGTCGATTTAAACTGAACCAGCGGAGGTCTTGAGTTAACTTTGACTGGATAAGAATCAGAAAATCTTAGGGTCGATTTAAATGAACCAGACAAAAGTCTTGGATTATCTTCAACTGGAATAGAAATCAGAGAGATCTTAGTATCGATCTAACTGAACCAGAGAAGGTGTTGAATTAACTTTGACTGGAATGGAAATCAAAAAAATCTTAGTGTTGATTTAACTGAACCAGACAAAAGTCTTGGAATATCTTCAACTGGAATAGAAATCAGAGAGATCTTAGCATCGATCTAACTGAACCAGAGAAGGTCTTGTGAGAACATATTTTTGAGGAAAATGCTGAAATAGCCCTTCATCATACGTAGCTTTTGAGAAGACTACCAGGTCACGTAAGTAGTCAGCAGTGTTTGTTGATTTGATCTTTCCTAAAAATAGTAAAGAGTTAGTCGTATGCAATGTCATGACATATGAAATTCATTGTGATGATGGTCTCAAAATAAATGAGATTATTCTATATGAAATGTGTATGCGCATGCCATAATGTATGAATATGGGATGCTGTGGAGATATTTCTTAGTCTGGGAAAGTAAATCCCTGACTGCTGTTGAAGAGTATTGGGAAGCTGAATCCTTCATTTCCGTTGGGGATGATGAATGGAGATGATTCTCCGGGGATTTCCTCTTTCCGTTTGAGAGTATTCTGCTGGGGATCTTTGACTCCTGCTTGAGAAGGACTCTGTGGAGAGAGATGATGTTTTGTCGGAATATTCTACCGATGTAGAGAAATAAACGATGTTGGGGGATAAACTTCCGCAGTTAGAGAAATAAACTCTACCGGGTATAAGGATTTATAAACTGTTCGAGATTATAAAACTCAGCTGGGGAGTACAGATTTCAATTCTCTGAGGGAACTTTTACTGGAGGAGGTGATTCCTGCTTGGGGAAGAAGAGATCAGAACCTTGGTTGTTTCTACTCTGTGAGGAATATAGATGTCACTGGTTCGTATGCTAAGGATGTAGTGGTGACTTTGTCCCAAGACGTCTCTGCTCCTGTACCTACTGGAAAGAGTAATTGTTGGGACTACAAATTGCTTTTTTAGACTTTTCCCCATTTCTTAAAGTCATTAGTAACTGTCTTTCTGTTTTTTATGCAAGTATTTGTGAATAATAAGCATATTCAAATTCACATTTCAAAAATAATCACTGGACGTTTTTGCATAACAAAATAGAAAAATGGAAAACAAAATAGTTTTGTACATTCAAAGAAATGACTTGCATTAATTTTTGAACTTTGTCTATAACATGCATTTTTGTACAAAGAGACTGACGTTCTAGTAGGAGAACGCCACCGGGAAAATGAAAACCTTAAAAAATAGTGTACAAAGAGAAAACAACTATATGTAATAATCCCATTGAGCTTCTATTCTTCTACTGCCCCTATGTCCTTGAGTGTCTCATCACTTTTCTACTTGTCTGAAGCTGACTAGATTGATCGGTACCGTTTGAGATTAATAGTTAATGCAGAAGTCTGGTCATAAGGTGATTAAATGGGACATAGTTATACGCTTCAAATCCCTAACTTTTTCCTGGACTACCCCTTCGGTTTTTCAGTCCACCGGGATACCCTTTTTTGCCCAAGCCGCCTTTTCAGGTTTTCGACTTGTCGGGTGTATAGATTTTTTTTGTATTTTATCCCTAACTTTTGCCCAAACCCTTTTGGTTCGCCGGGATGCCCTTATTTTTGCCTAGGCCAGTCAACCTAGCGGGTCTTTATTCATGCGTAGTATCTTTTCACTATGTCCGCGTTCACAGGGTGAGGAAGGTCATCACCATCCATGGTGGTTAGAATCATGGCTCCACCGGAAAATATGCTTTTGATTACAAATGGCCCTTCGTACGTGGGAGTCCATTTTCCCCTGGGATCACCTTGTGGCAGTATGATGCGTTTGATTACTAGATCACCAACTTGATATACCTGACGTCTGACCTTTTTGTTGAAAGCCTTGATCATTCACTTTTGGTACATTTGACCATGACAGACAGCAGCAAGCCTTTTCTCATCAATCAGATTCAGTTGGTCAAGTCAAGTCTGGATCAAATCATCTTCGTTCAAACATGCATCCTTCATGATTCTCAAAGAATGGATATGGACCTCAATAGGCAGGACAACCTCCATACCATACACCAGAGAATAAGGTGTTTCCCCCTGTTGATGTACGTGCTGAGGTGCGGTAACCATGAAAAGCAAATGGTAACATCTCATGTCAGTCTTTGTATGTCACCGTCATCTTCTATATGGTCTTTTTAATGTTCTTATTAGCAGCTTCTACAGCGCCATTCATCTTCGGCCGGTAAGGAGAAGAGTTATGATGTTGGATCTTGAATTGCTTACAGAGTTCGGTGATCATAGTATTGTTGAGATTTGTACCATTATCTGTGATGATTCTCTTTGGAATGCCATACTGACAAATAAGGTTATGCTTGATGAACCGCGCCACAACATTCTTGGTAACAGTAGCAAAAGAGGCAGCCTCAACCCACTTCGTGAAGTAATTAATAGCCACTAGGATGAAGCGATGTCCATTGGAAGTGGTAGGTCTAATATATCCGATCATTTCAATTCCCCCACATTGCAAAGGGCCAGGGATCCGTCAAGACGTTCAAGAGAACTGGAGGTATATGTACTTTATCAGCGTAGATCTGGAATTTGTGACAAGTTTGGGAATGCTGATAATAGTCTGCTTCCATAGTGGACCAGTAATATCCTGCCCGTAGGATCTTTTTAGCCATGGTGTGTCCACTAGAGTGGGTGCCAAAGGTACCTTCGTGTAAATCTACCATAATCCTCTCTACTTCACTTTTGTCTACACACCGAAGTAAAGTAGAGTCATGGTTGCGCTTGTAGAGGATTCCATTACTGAGGAAGAACTTTGCGGAGAACCTTCTCATAAACTTTTTATCATTGAAAAATGTCCCCTCAGGATATTCTTGAGCTTCGAGATACCTTTTCACTTCATGGAACCAAGTTTTCTCAGCTACTTCTTCGGTATCAATCTCATAGCAGTATGTTGGTTCATCCAATCTCTCAATAGTGATCTGAGGAGCGTGGGTGTCCCACCCGACTTTGAACATAGATGACATAGTAGCTAGCGCGCCCGCTAATTGATTCTCTTCTCGTGGAAAATGTTCAAAGGTGACTTCTTCAAAGTGTGGAAGCAATGTCAGCACATGTTCTTTATAAGGGATGAGATTAGGGTGCTTCGTGTCCCAATCCCCTTTGATTTGACTTATTACCAAGGCTGAATCCCCAAAAATTCTCAAGGACTTGATCCTTAGGTCAATAGCAGCTTTGAGACCCATGATGCATGCTTCATACTCAACCATATTGTTGGTGCAGTTGAAACATAATTTGGCGGTGAAAGGAGTATGACAGCCCTCAGGAGATATGATTACAACCAATACCATTGCCGAGTGCATTAGAGGCTCCATCAAAAACCATAGTCCATCAGGATCCTTCCTCGTGTCCTTCATCCGGTCCAGGTTCTTCACAGTCAGTTAATAACATAATATTCTCATCCGGGAATTCAAAGTTCATGGATTGGTAGTCATCCATGGTCTGATGAGCCAAATGATCAGCTAATACACTTCCCTTGATTGCTTTTGGGGTTGTGTATTGGATGCCATATTCAGTTAGGACCATTTTCCATCTTGCTATCCTTCCGGAGAGAGCGGGCTTCTCGAAGATATACTTGATGGGATCCATCTTATATATCAACAAGGTAGTGTGAGTCAACATATATTGTCTTAGTCAGCGAGCAGCTCATGCCAAAGCACAACAAGTTTTCTCGAGTAGTGAGTATCTTGTTTCACAGTCGGTAAACTTTTTGCTAAGGTAGTATATTGCATGCTCTTTTCGACCAGACTCGTCATGCTGCCCCAACACGGACCCCATTGAATTATCTAACACCTTTAAGTACATTATCAAAGGTCTTCCTTCAATCGGAGGCATCATAATTGGAGGCTCTTGAAGGTATTCCTTGATTCTGTCAAAGGCAGTCTGGCGTTTGTCATTCCATTTTACCACTTGATCTTTCTTCAGGAGTTTGAAGATTGGCTCATAAGTAGCAGTTAGATGGGAAATGAACCTGACAATGTAATTTTGGCGTCCCAAGAAACCTCTAACCTCCTTCTCAGTGCGAGGAGCCGGCATCTCTTGTATAGCTTTCACCTTCGCAGGGTCTACCTGAATACCCTTGTCACTGACAATGAAACCTAGGAGTTTATCATACCTTACCCCAAAGGTGCATTTGTTCGGATTTAATCTCAACTTATACGTCTTCAACCTATCGAACATCTTTTACAAGTGATCAAGGTGCTCTTCTTCCGTTTGAGATATGGCTATCATATTGTTAACATGGACCTCTATCTCATGGTGAATCATATCATGGAACAAAGATACCATAGCTCGCTGATAGGTTGCCCCAGCATTCTTCAACCCAAATGGCATCACTTTGTAATAGAAAGTGACCCATTGTATGAAAAAAGGTTGTCTTCTCCATGTCTTCGGGTACCATCTTGATCTGGTTGTAGCCGTAGAAACCGTCCATAAAGGAAAAGACTTTATGATGTACGGTGTTGTCAACCAGAACGTCGATGTGGGGAAGCGGGAAGTCATCCTTGGGGCTTGCCCTGTTCAAATATCTATAGTCCACACACATTCGTACTTTGTCGTCCTTTTTAGGCACCGGGACTACGTTAGCAACCCATTATGGATAAGAGGTGACATCTAAGAACCCAGTGTTGAATTGTTTCATAACTTTTGCTTTGATCTTCTCCGACATTTCAGGGCGCATACGACGAACCTTCTACTTTACTGGAGGGAAATCTTCTTTAGTCGGAAGGCGATGAACCACAATATCAGTGTCAAGTCCTGGCATGTCTTTGTATGACCAGGCAAAGACCTCTACATAATCATGCAACATCTAAATCAACCGTTGTTTGACACTAAGCTCCAAATTTGCATCTATCTTGACTTCTTTTTTGTCCTCTTTTGTGCCCAAGTTCACTATCTCAACTGGCTCTTCATGAGGCTGTATAGCCCTTTCTTCCTGCTGTAACAGCCTGGCAAGTTTTCCGGGTACCTCACAATCTTCCTCACCTTCTTCTTTGGCTTGGTTGATCGGATTTTCAAAGTCATAACCGGTAATAGCAGAACTGTTATCAATGGGATCCAGAGTGGATATGGATCTACAGTTTGATACGTGAGTGTGTGTAAGAGCATAATTGTATTGACAAAGTAAAAAGCATAAAACAAAAACAGAGAGCATAAAATTTGTACGCAAAACGTCCAATGCTTTATTAATGACATATGAGATTAAAACATGATAACCCTCACAAATAAACCATTGTGCCCCGGGTAAGACATATGGCCATAGAGTTTATATTGTTTAATTATTACATATCCAGAAAAACAAAAGACAATTACTCCTGAATAAAAGTAATTGGCACAGAGTCTTTAGCTGTCCAGTTACTGGGTCCACCGTTGGTAGTAGGGAAGATCCAGTTGTCCGTGTCAAAGCTACTGTCAGCATCTTCTGTGGCAGAGACAACATCAATAGCATTGATTCCCAGGCCATGCATGGTCATGGGTGCAATTATAACATTGGGAGTTTCCGGAGCATCAAATTTAATCTCCTTTGCCTCGATCAAATCCTGCACTTTGTTCTTCAAAGCCCAACAGTCATTCGTGTCATGTCCTGGACTTTCTGAGTGGTAAGCACAACGAGCATTTGGGTTGTAGCGAGGAGATGCGGTGTTGGGATTCTTGGGAGCTTCCCTCAAGGTAACCAAATTGGATTTTAGTAGGTGGTGCAACACTTGAGACAATGTCATATTTATCCGAGTGAATTATCTTATAGGTCTTTCTGCTCGGGGCTGATTGTTTCATTGTTGAGCAGTTATAGGCTTGGGTATCATAACAGCCCCTATCGTTGGACAGTGTTCGGTTCTACATTGATTCTTTGACTGTAAACAAAACTGACCTCTTTCTTTCCCACAAAAGGTCTCTTTCCTGTGCTTGAAGAGGCCTCCCTTTGAATCTTGCCACTTCTAATACCAGTTTCCACTCTTTCTCCAGTTAGGATCAGCTCAGTAAAACTAGTTGAGGAGCTTCCAATCAAATGGTTGAAAAACAGACAAGATAGAGTACCCAAGAACATATCCACCAACTCCCTATCAGGCAAAGGGGGTTGGACTCTTCCGGCTAGGTCTCTCCATTTTTGGGCATAGTCTTTAAAACCCTCTCTCGAACCCATAAACATACTTTGGAGTTATGTACGGGTGGGAGCAAGGTCTGCATTATACTGATACTGCTTGTAGAAGGCAGAAACCAGGTCTTCCCAGTTACGAATATTGGTGCCCTCCAGCTGATAGAACCACTCTAGCTGAGTCCCAGATAGACTGTCTTGGAATAAGTGGACCCATAAATCCCTGTCGACAGTGTGGGGCTGAATCTTCCTCACATAATATTGAAGATGCATCTTGGGACATGAGACTGCATCATATTTAGCAAACATCGGAACCTTGAACTTCTACAGGATGACATTCTCATAAACCAAGCCCAGCTCCTCAAAATCTAGCACAGGTACTTTCTGGATTTCTATTGCATTCAGACGATCCTCCAGCTTTTTGTATTTATCATCAGCAGGAGGATACTGCTCCTCATCATAGTCAGATTCATCATCAGATTCCTTCGGGCTAAGGTCTTCCTCTCTCGTCTCCCCTTCATGATTGTCTCCTTCTTTTGATGAAGTTGCTACTTCTGACGCTCGCCGCACTGGTCCTCTGATCCTTCTTCCCAGATTCACTAACCCAGTTGGCTTCTTTGGCCTATTCTTTTTATCCTTCAGTATGAGAGCCTTCAGATCTTCTTGCCCTTTAGCTAGAGCCACGATTATTTGCTGGAACTGGGTGTTTTGTGCCTGGAGATCTTTGATGTTTTGTTCAAAAGCCATTTATTTACTTGCTGAAATAAACAGCGAAGAAGATGAGAAACCTGCTTTGAAACCTGGTTATGCAATGATATGTATGATATATGTATGCGATGATTTTAATGATTTCTAAGACTTAAATTTGCTTAAACAAAAAGAGAACAAACGTTAATTGCATTAAGAAGCTTTAACGATCACAATGATGCCTCTTGGGCTTACAAAGGAAGTAACAAAGCAAAAGTAAAATCTCCAAGCAAAGAAAGACTCAGGCTTCCCACAGGCGCATCCTCTTTGGTGCAATGTAAGCATTTATACTCTTCTCTTCGTGAAGTAACCTGGTGAGCTCTAAAACCTTCTTCTCGCTGGCGTAGAATTGGGTTTCAAAGGTATCCCGCTCTTCTTTGAGTTGGATCTAGGATTTCTGTAGCTCCTCAAAATCAGTTGGCATGTCAAGATGAAGAACACTGTAAGGAGTGTCTCCCTCAGCAATTGGCTCCATAATCACAGGTAAGATGGCGGGGTAAGGCATCATAAGACATTGAGCATGGGCTCACACCCATCTGAGGTAAGGCTCAAGAGGGATGGAATTCTTGTGCCCCGGTGTCTTGCTATCAACTCTGTTTACCATTCCCCAAGCTCGAATGAACCTCTTACGGTAACCCTGAGCATCATTCTCATAGTCAAAGATGATTCCTTTGAAGAGTGCATCATGAGGACCATCCCTTCTAGCATAACAAAACTTTTTTAATGCCAAACAAGGATTATAAGTGATTCCTCCCCTAATTCCTAAGAGAGGGACATTAGGAAATTCCCCACAGCGATCAATGATGGTAACATTCTCCAAGGATCGAGAACACCAATGAATATCCGAATGTGTGAGGGACATCAACCTATGAGACCATCTCGTACCCTTCCCATTCTTCAAAATAGACCAAGGTAGGTGCGAAATAAACCACCTAGCCAATAGAGGAGTTCAATACAAAAGGGTCCCTCTTCTCTTTAGAGTGCGAGTATGTAGAGAGTGTAGAATATCTTCAAGTAAAGTAGGCACCGGATTATGAGACAGAAAAACCTTGACCGCATTCACATCTATGATTTGGTCCGGATTAGGAAATAGCACCATCCTATAGATGAGAAGATCCAACACTTATTCAAAATCTTGTAAATCCAGGGTATCCCAAAAATGGTGAGCTTTCTCAAACAGAAACTTAGCTAGAAATCCCTTGATTCCTCTTCTAGTTTCCCAATTTGCCACTACATCTTCCCGTTGTAAAGACAGAGCTTGAGCAATCTCTTAAGGCTTTGGGTCTCTTTCCATACCGTTGAATGGTAACTGATTAAGGATAGGTGCCCCCAATAATTGAGAAAACTCCTCCATAGTAGGCACTAACTGGTAATCAGGAAAAGTGAAGCAGTGATGTAGCGGGTCAAAGAACTGAAAGAGCACTTTTATCATTTCTTCATCAGGGTTTGAGGTGACAAAGTTGAGAAGTCGACCATGTATTTCATTGAATGGAGAGCTTTCAGGGACCCTTGATGCCAAGTCCTTGACTTGAGGAAGTACCATCACAAGGTTGACTTGGATAGTGTTCCTGCAGCGGATGTCATGTCCTACAAAACAAAACAAAGATAAGCCCTAGAAAATCCTTGAAATGGTTAGTATGATATGCCATGTTATGATATCTGGAACGTATCTGAGTTGTATCTGGAGACTGAATCTATATGAGCAATGGAATAGCGTCTGTGTCTAGAGCATATCCGAGTTGTGTCTATACTTGAATCTGAATGAGTAACAGGATGACTTCCGTGTCTGGAGTGTATCTATACTGTATCTTGAAGTTGAATCTGAATAAGTGACAGAATGGCAACTGTGTCTGGAGCGTATCTGGACTAGAATCTGAATGAGGGACAGAATGGCCACCGTGTCTGGAGCGTATCTGGACTGTATCTTGAAGTTGATGTCTGAATGAGTAACAAAATGGCTTCCGTGTCTGGAGCGTATATGTACCATATCTGAAAGTTGAGATCTGAACGAGTAACATAATGGCTTACGTGTCTGGAGCGTATCTGTACTGTATCTGAAATCTTTGAACATCGTTAATGGTAGTTGTTAATCTTATCCTGAAAAGGGTAAAATGTTAGCTGAAACACAAAGTTATGTCGCATGAAATGTATGATGCAATATATGTGCTTTGTCAATGCTTATGATATATGTAATGTATGTGCATGTAAGCTGATTTGTTGTATTGTTGAGGAAAATAAATCCTTGATTGTTGAGGATATGTAGATTCTTCATGTCTTGAAGTTGGAGTATTGACAAAAATTCCATTGTGAGAGTAATGCCAAATACTGTTTGAGTAATATGCTTGGTGGAATCCAGAGAATTTTGATGACTTTTGTTGGGAATTAAACAAAGGGAATCCTTGTTCTGTTGGGGAACAAAGAAAACTCTGTGGGGAAGAAAACTTATTCCTGTTTGGAAAAAAGTTCGGGAGTTTCGGTCGTCTGCCACTCTACTGGGGAGTTATCCGAAGTTGTTGTCCAGTTGGTTTTCAAGCTTCAAGATAACTTGCTGGGGAGTTTGGAGAAACTGAATGGTCTCCACTGAGGATTAATAGTCTGAAGTTTCAGTTCCGCTGGGGAATCTTAATGACATACTGTATGGATTGCTCATGGAATAGCCCAAAGACGTTTTCCTATTCTTTCAACCTGTCAGTAATTGTTCTTTTCCATTTTGTTTATTTGTAAATAGTAATTATGTTCAAATGCATATGTTCATTAATGAATCATTGGACGTTTTTGCAAATAAAACACAAGTGTAAAAAGAAAAGGGCAAATGGTTTTCTGTACATTAAAGAGATATCTTTGTATTTACTTTGAATAAGTATTTTGTACAAAGGAGACAAACATCCTAGTAAGAGGATGGTGTCATAAAAATAAGAAAAATTTATACAAAGAAAGATAGTTATGTGTAAAAATCCCATGGGGTTCCCATTCTGCTATAGCCTTCGTATCTCCGAATATCTTGTCCATTTGTTGCTTCGTCCAAAGATGATTGAATTGATCAGAAGCTCCGGGTTTGTCTGTGAAGAGATCGTCCTTAAAGTGATCCGACAAGACATAGTCATACGCTTTAATTCCCTAACTTTTGCCTGAACCTCCCTTTCGGGTTTTCGATCCACCGGGAAACCCTTTTTTCCCAAGTCGCCCTTTTGGGTTTTCAACTTGCCGGGTGTACAGATTTTTTTTATGTTATCCCTAATTTTTGCCCGAACCTTTTGGTTCACCGGGATGCCCTTGTTTTGCCTAGGTGTGTCAACCTAGCGGGTCTCTTATGCATAGTATCTTTTGACTATGTCTGCGTTCACAGGATGTGGCTGGTCGTCGCCGTCCATGGTAGTCAAGATCATTACTCCACCAGAAAAGATGTTCTTGATTGCAAATGGTCCTTCATAAGTAGGAGTCCATTTGCCCCTGGGATCACTTTGTGGCAAGATGATGCGCTTGATCACTAGATCTCCAACTTGATATACCTGGCGTCTGACTTTCTTGCTGAAAGCTTTGATCATTCGTTTTTGATACGTCTAACCATGGCAAACAGCTGTAAGTCTTTTTTCATCAATTAAGTTCAATTGATCAAGTCGGGTTTGGATCCAATCGTCTTCACTCAAACCTGCATCCTTCATGATTCTTAAAGAGGGGATCTGAACCTCAATAGGTAAAACAACCTCCATGCCATAAACCAAAGAATAGGGTGTTGCCCCAGTTGATGTGCGAGCCATGGTATGGTACCCATGGAGAGTAAACGGTAGCATCACATGCCAGTCCTTGTAGGTGATTGTCATTTTCTGTATGATCTTTTTAATGTTTTTATTAGCAACTTCAACTGCACCATTCATCTTTGGCCGATAGGGGGATGAATTGTGATGTTGAATCTTGAACTGCTCGCACAAAGCAGTGATCATAGTATTGTTAAGGTTCGTACAATTATCAGTGATGATACTTTCTGGGATACCATACCGGCAAATGAGATTCTGCTTGATGAAGCGGACAACAACATTCTTAGTAACAGATGCGAAGGAAGCTGCTTCGACCCATTTTGTGAAATAATCAATGGCCACTAGAATGAAGTGGTGTCCATTGGAGGCTGTAGGCTTGATCTCCCCAATCATATCGATTCCCCACATAGCAAAGGTCCAAGGAGCTGTTAAGACATTTAGAGGAACCAGAGGTACGTGTACCTTATCTGCATAGATTTGGAACTTATGACAGGTCCGGGAGTGCTGATAACAGTCTGCTTCCATGGTAGACCAATAATACCCTGCCCGTAGGATTTTCTTCGCCATCGTATGTCCACTAGAGTCAGTGCCAAAGGTACCTTCATGTAATTCAGCCATGATCTTTTCAGCTTCAATCTTATCCGCACAACGGAGCAGAATAGAATCATGATTACGTTTGTACAGGATGCCATTACTTAGGAAGAACTTAGCGGAGAATCTCCTAAGGAACATTTTATCATTGATGGAAGCTCCTTCAGGATATTCTTGAGCCTCGAGATACCTTTTGACTTCATGAAACCAAGGCTGGTCCACTACTTCTTCGGTATTAATCTCGTGACAGTGTGCTGGTTAATCCATTTGTTCAATGGTGATCTGGGGAGCCTCGTTATCCCAATTAAGTTTAAACATAGATGACATTATGGTTAGAGCATCTGCTAGCTGATTTTCTTCTCGCGGGAAATTCTCGAAGGTAATCTGCTTGAAATGTGGTAGCAATGTCAAAACATGTTCTTTGTAAGGGATAAGGTTAGGATGCTTAGTGTCCCACTCTCATTTGATCTGACTGATAACCAAAGCTGAATCCCCAAACACATCTAAGGATTTGATTCCCAAGTCTATGGCAGCCTTAAGACTAAAGATGCATGCTTCATATTCTGCCATGTTGTTTGTATAGTTGAAGCAAAGTCTGGCAGTAAAAGGAGTATGGAATCCCTCTGGAGATATGAGTACAGCTCCGATACCATTACCAAGTGCATTGGATGCCCCATCAAAGAACAGGGTCCATCGGGATCCTTGTCCAGGTCCGTCATAAGGTCTGATTCCTTCATAGTTGTCTAATATCATGATGTCTTCATCCGGGAATTCAAACTTCATGGACTGATAATCCTCTACAGCTTGGTGAGCAAGATGATCAGCTAGCACACTTCCCTTTATAGCTTTTTGGGTTGTGTACTGTATGTCATATTCTGTTAGGATCATCTGCCATCTAGCTGTCCTCCCGGACAAAGCAGGCTTCTCAAAGATGTATTTTATCGGATCCATCTTAGATATCAGCAAAGTGGTATGAGTCAACATATATTGTCTTAGCCGGCGAGCAACCCATACCAGAGCGCAGCAAGTTTTCTCGAGCAGTGAATATCTGGTTTCACAGTCGGTAAACTTTTTGCTCAGGTAATAAATAGTGTGCTCTTTTCGGCCAGACTCGTCATGCTGCCCCAATACACACCCCATTGAGTTTTCTAAAACGGTCAGATACATGATTAGCGGTCTTCCCTCGATTGGTGGCATCAAGACAGGAGGCTCTTGTAAATACTCCTTGATTTTATCGAAAGCAATCTGACATTCATCATTCCATCTGACTACTTGATCTTTCTTCAACAACTTGAAGATTGGTTCACAAGTAGATGTTAGGTGAGAAATGAATCTGGAAATATAGTTCAGGCGTCCCAAGTATCCTCTGACTTCCTTCTCAATGCGAGGAGTAGGCATTTCTTGTATCGCTTTGACTTTGGCTGGATCAACCTCGATGCCTTTGTTATTGACAATGAAACCTAAGAGTTTACCGGACCGGACTCCAAATGTGCACTTGTTTGGGTTCAACCTTAGTTTGTACTCCTTCAACCTGACAAACAGCTTTTGCAAGTGATCAAGGTGTTCTTCTTCAGTTTGCGATCGGGCTATCATGTCATCTACGTAGACCTCTATCTCATGATGTATCATATCATGAAACAAATCTACCATGGCGCATTGGTAGGTTGCCCCGACATTCTTCAGTCCGAATGGCATCACTTTGTAGCAGAATGTACCCCACTGTGTGACAAATTTAGTTTTCTCCATGTCCTCAGGTGCCATTTTGATCTGGTTATAGCCTGAGAATTCGTCCATGAAAGAAAATACTGTGTGCTGGGCTGTATTGTCAACCAGGATGTCAATGTGTGGAAGTGGAAAATCACCTTCAGAGTTGGCCCTATTTAAATCTCTATAGTCCATGCACATTCTTACTTTGCCGTCCTTTTTAGGCATGAGAACAATGTTAGCAACCCATTATGGATAGGAAGTAACAGCCAGAAATCCAGCATTGAACTGTTTCATGACTTCCGCTTTGATCTTCTCTGACATGTCAGGTCTCATGCGGCGGACCTTTTGCTTCACTGGTGGACAGTCTTCTCTTGTGGGTAGACGGTTTACCACGATGTCTATATCAAGTCCCGACATGTCTTCGTATGACCAGGAAAAGATCTCCACATAATCATGCAATAGCTGAATTAGGCGCTCCTTGACACTCGGCTCTAGATTGGCACCCACTCTGATTTCCTTTTTATCTTCCTCGGTACCCAGATTGATTGTATCCAACAGCTCCTCATGAGGCTGAATAGCTCTTTCCTCTTATTGTAGTAGTCTGGCCAATTCCCCTGGCAAATCACAATCTTCCTCACGTTCATATTCGGCTTGGTAGATCAGATCTTCAGAGTCACTGAAGGCTATAGCAATATTGTTACCCATGGGATCTGGAATGGAAGGGTGCTTGCATTTGTGAGTGTGGGTGTGTGTAAGGGTATAGCCATCTTAAAACAATAAAATGTAAAAGAAAGACAATGAGCACAAAAGGTTTATATATGAAAAAGCGTCCATGATTCATTGAATGTCATATGAAAATGAAATAAAAACCCTTACAAATGGACCAATGTGTCTCGGGTAAGACACAAGGTTGGAAATGTACGAATTGTTTGTGAATATTACAAGTCCAATAGAAATTTAAAAGATAAATTACTGAGATATGAAAGTTATATGGACAAAGTCTTTGGCTTCCCAGTTGCGAAGTCCTCCGCTGACAGTAGGAAATATCCAATCTTCTAAGCTGCCATCTTCTTCACTGTCCTCTACTGCATTTACATTGTGACCATGCCTAGGCATTGGAGCGGAAATAACATTTGGTTTCTCATGCGCTTCAAACTCAACTTCCTTTGCGTCTATCAAGTTTTGAATTTTGTTCTTCAGAGCCCAACAGTTGTTGGTGTCGTGCCCTGGACTTTCAGAATGGTATGCGCATCTGGAATTGGGATGGTAATAAGGAGATGCAGTATTAGGATTCTTTGGGGGCCTCTTTTAAATTTTCCAGATTCAATTTCAGAAGATGTGGTAGAACCTGAGCTGGAGTCATGTTAATCTTGGTGAATTGCCTGACTGGCCTTTCCACCCTTGGTTGGTTATTTCTTGGCTGGTCTGATGCAGGCTTTGGAATCATAACGGCCCCCACCGTTGGTCGGTGTTCCGTTCTTCCTTGATTTCTATGTGAATAGATAGTAGACACTTCCTTCTTCCCAGTGAAGGTCTTTTTCACAGCAGTAGAGGCAGACGCATCTTTCTGAATTTTCCCACTTCTTATACCGGCTTCCACCCTCTCGCCGGTTAAAATTAATTCAGTAAACCCTACAGAAGAGCTCCCAATCAGATGATTGAAGAAAGGGCCTGATAGAGTTCCCAAGAACATGTCCACCAACTCCATATCAGATAAAGAGGGTTACACCCTTCTGGCCAAATCTCTCCACTTTTGTGCGTAGTCTTTGAAGCCCTCATTTGAAACCATAGCCATACTCTGGAGTTGAGTATGGGTAGGCGCCAAATCAGCGTTGTACTGATACTATTTATAGAAAGCTCCTGCCAGGTCTTCCCAATTATGGACGTCAGCCCTTTCCAACTGGTAGAACCAATCAAGTTGCGTTCCTGATAAACTGTCTTGGAAAAAGTGGACCCACAAGTCTTTGTCAGCAGAGTGCGGCTGAATCTTCCTGACATACGACCGGAGGTGCATTTCAGGACAAGACACCCCATCATACTTGGAAAATAAAGGCACTTTAAACTTTGGTGGGATTACAATTCCTGACACCAACCCTAACTCCTCAAAATCCAGACCCGGTACCCTCTGTATTTCCATAGCAGTTAGACGCTCTTCCAGGTGTTTGTACTTGTCATCAGCCAGAGGGTATTGTTGTTCAGAGTAGTCCTCTTCTTCCTCAGAATCTGATGGTACTGCCGTCTCTTTTCCTTTTCTTTCCCCTTCATCAAATGTTGTTGGAAATTTCTAGGTCCTTATGGCTTGTCCCTGAAACCTTCTGCCCATGATAACCACACCAGTTGGCTTCTTCTTCTTTTTCTCTTTCTCTTTTTCTAGCAGAGCCTTTAGCTCCTCTTTCCCATTGGCTAAGGTCAAGAGTAACTGTTGAAATTGTGTATTTTGAGCTTGAAGGTCTTTAACCGTCTGTTCGAGATCCATCTTGCTGAAATAAACAGTAGAAGGATGAGGAAACTTGTTGCAAAGACCTATTTATGTTTTATGATGAATGATATGTATTCATGTAATGCTTTCAAGGATTTAAAAAACTCAAATTTTTTTCAAACAAAAAGTAACACACGTTATATTAATAAGATAGAATTTAAGTACATCAATTCCCCTAGGGCAAAATAATACAAAATTCTAAGATAAAAAGACATTGCGCATCCTCTTTGGTGCAATATATGTATTGAGAGTCTTCTCTTCATGAAGTAGCTGAGTGAGTTCCAAAACCTTCTTCTCGCTTGCGTAGAATTGGGCTTCGAAAGTATCGCGCTCTCCCTTGAGCTGTATCACTGGGAGAATGTAGGGGTAAGGCATCATAAGACTTTGAGCGTGGGTTCGTACCCACTTGAGATAAGGCTCAAGAGGGATGGAATTCTTGTGTCCCAAAGTCTTGCTATCTACCTTGTTTGGCATCCTCCAAGCTTGAATGAATCTCTGACGAAGACCTTGATCGTCGTTGTCGTAGTCGAAAACCAAGCCTTGAATCAGCATATCATGTAGGCCATCCCTTCGGGCATAACCAAACTGTCTTAGAGCCAAGCACGGGTTGTAGGTGATGCCTCCCCTAATGCCAAGTAGAGGGACATTAGAGAATTCCCCACAACGGTCGACAATGGTATCATTCTCTTTGGATTGAGAACACCAATGAATATCTGAATGTTTAAGTGTCATCAACCTTTGTGACCACCTCAAACCTTGCTCATTCTTCAAGACTGATTGGGGAAGATGAGAAATAAACCATCTTTCCAAGAGAGGAGTGCAACACATAATAACACCTCTTTTCCTCATTGTACGAGTGTGAAAAGAGTGTAAGATACCTCCAAGCAATGTAGGCACCGGATTGCGTGACATGAAGATTTTGACAGCACTCACATCTATGAGTTGGTCAGGATTGGGAAACAAGACCATCCCATAGATGAGAAGAGCTACAATCTCTTCAAAAGCTTGCAAGTCCAAGGAGTTCCAACAGCTTTGGGCCTTCTCAAACAAGAACTTTTCCAAGAAGCCTTTGACACCACTTCTAGTTTCCCAATGGGTTGTGACATCAGATGAGTGCAAGTGTAGGGCTTAAGCAATCTCTTCTGGCTTTGGATCTCTTTCCGTACCATTGAAAGGTAGTTGATTGAGAATAGGAATCCTCAAGAGTTGAGAGAATTCTTCCAAAGTAGGCACAAGCTGGTAGTCAGGAAATGTGAAGCAGTGATGCAAAGGGTCAAAGAACTGGAAGAGAACCTTCATCATGTCTTCCTCTGTGTTGGAGGTGACCAAGTTGAGTAGACGACCATGCCTCTCGGTGAATGGAGAATTCTCAGGAATCCTTGAAGCTAGCTCCTTGAGTTGAGGAGGAATTCTTACAAGGTTGACTTGGATAGTTTTCCTGCAAAGTGAATCCATATCCTACAAAACAAGAACAAAGATGAATTTCCAAAATCCTTGAAATGGTTAGTGGATGCATATGATGCTTCATGATGTCCATGATGTTATGCACAAGTATATATGTACAAGCAAATCAAACAAGTTCCTAGTTTAGGCTTGCATGGGGTTTCATAGGTAAATACTCTCTTGAAGTTTAGTTGGCTCAACCTGTCCTAGTAATAGTAACCGGGTCCTAAGGAGCTCAATATCATTGGATTGTTTCCTTGTTCATTGTTTCAGTTTAAGCCTCTTTACTGGCGACCGAAATATTCCAAGAAACCAACCCTCAATGAGTGTAGTATCGAGTATCTACCAACTTCGGACTGCACCAAAGTCGGTCATCTCACTACATCCTAAAAGGCCAAGTTGGTCAAGTAAAGGTTCTAGAAGTTCGTTAGTGCTTCATGACATCACTCAGCGGCCCCGTATTCTCTTTGATTGACTCAAAGGCTACCGGTACCCACAAATATGTCACACTAACATAGCTATTGCTTAGACCGTGTCGGTATACCCTGCACAGTTTCCACAATGTAATGCTATTTACCTATAATGTTTCCCAAATCTGGTAAGCAAATAAGGTAAGCAAATAAATGTGATCTAAACCCTAAGGTAACCCCACTTTTATATTTCCCCAGCAGAGTCGCCAGTTCTGTGATACGGTGGGAGAACTGACTTGAGGTTTTTCATTTTATCACAAATGTCGCGGTTAGCAAGAGTCGCCACCGACTTTTCTTTTATCAAAAAGGAAAGGTAAAAAAGCACCGAAAATACCTTTGAGATGTTTTCTTGAGTTCAGGGGGTAGATTATGAAAAGGGAAGGTGCTAGCACCCTTTTCATCCATGGTTTTCCATGGGCTCTTAGTTACTTGCTTAGATCACTTGCTTTGTTTTTTTTTAAATGGTGTTTGGTGTTTGGTGTGGTTTTGAAAGTATTTTGAAAAGAGGCCATTCGTTTAGGCAATGTTTGTAATGATTCTCATTCGTAAGAATGTATACAAAGATGTTTGTCTTTTGAAAAATGTTTCAATGTTTTGTAAGATGTTTTTGAAATGTGTGTGTTTGTTTTTGAAAATAGCAAAGATTGTTTGAAATGGAGCAAGTAACTTAGAAGCTATCTACCTACTCAAATGTCTTTCTTGTGCATTTTTATTCCTTTGACATTGTTGACTTACCATTGATTTGGTAAACAACCCTATCTTTGGATGTAAACGGAACGGGCGTGGGTCATCGTATGACCATGATAGCAATGTTGCCAAGTATCCTAGCATTTTTTGAGGGACCAAGATCATTTTGTTTAGGCAACCTTTGAATAGCGTCATCGGGGGACTATGATCTTATATTTATTTTATTTTGCCAAGATACTTCGCATGCGTGACATGGCCATTTTATTTTAGGCAACTAAGTGGGAGAAACCCTAAGGGTGCTTGTGTGCAAAGTGTGTCATTTTCATGCTTTTGTCTTGTATTTAGGGTTTTCTATTTGTTTTGTTTTTTATTCTTGTCATGCAAACCCTAATTACTAATCATAGTATATAAAGCGATAAATTGCGTAAAATAAACTAAGCTATTACAACGATTATTATGGGAGGGGGGATACAAGTTTGAATGGGGATTTTGCACAAATATAAACCTAAATATATTATTACAACCAAATCGAATATTGTGTGAATTAAATAAATATAAGACAAATATTTAAAATGCAATGGAATGTTTATATTAAAAAATGTTTTTGTGTTTGTATGAGAAAATAATTAATTTAAACCCTAGAAAAAGGAAAAAATAAATATTATTTTTGGAGGGGTTTAAAACCCTAGCTTTTTTCAATTAAAAGAAAATAATATTCTATATTTACTAACTTGTATATTTTTGTATAAAAAATAATAAATAATATTATGTTTAAATATTAAAAATTAAATATGTATAAAAAATAAGTATTTATGAGTATAAATAGTATAATAAAAATATTAAGTATTTTTAAATATATTTACAAGTTATTTAAGAAACTAAATTCTATTTATCAAAATAAGCTATTTTTCATGTAAAAAAAATTGCAAAAATAAAGAAATTATTTTTAGGATTTTTTATTATTCAGAAAAATAATCAAAAGCAATAAATATAAAAATATGAAAAAAAATATGAAAAATATAAAAATCAGCCAGGAGGGGTGTAATAGTAAGCCAGGGGGTGTGAATAACAAAAACAAAAAGGCCCAAGCGCCAAAAAGCCCAATGCTTATCTTGAGGATTGTTTGAGCTTCCTTGAACTTCCCTGAAGCTATTCCAATGCTTATCTTGCTTTGAGGATGGCTGGAACTCTCTGAACAAGTCAAGCTACAAGCTTCCAAAGTGAAAATGGTGGATGCTGAAACAGGGGTTACAGAACCAGGGTGATGGCTTGGATTGATTAGTTATCAAGTGTATGAGATGTTTGAAGTGATTAAACACAAAACGCACGATCCAAATGAGGGTTGGCTGTGATTTTGCAGAATTTCTCTATTTTGGCAGTTTTGTGGAGTTTTTGAGTTTCATAGAGTTTCAAGTGCAAACCAATCGTGTTATGCCTTGTGATAAGTTTGTATATTTGTATAGAAATGATACAAAGTCAGCCCTTACTAGTTGTGCAAGCTTTGGACCTTTTTGCAACTTTTCTTGCATTTGAAGTAAAGTGAAGTGACTAATCTCACATGCTTGTACTTGCTTGCTTGAGAGCTGAAAATAGCTTGTACAATTTTCTTGAGATCTGTGTAGTTTGCATGTACCAAAGGGACAGGTTCAATGCTCAAGATTGACAAAGTTGCAAAAGCTTCTCTTTATGAAAATGGCATTGTGAACTTTTTGCCTAAAATGGAATTACAACTTGTGTAAAGCTCCAAAAGCAAAGATAAAGCCTTTGTCAACTAAGTTTGCATTTAATTATGGAGTGTATAGCAAGCTTAGGACCTGTAAAGCAAGATACAACCAGCATGGATTGGATTTGCAACTTGATGCTATGTGAAAATGGCTTGAACAAAAGTAAGAAAATGCCAACTTCCCTTCTTCGATTCTCCCTACTCAAAAATGATCTTGGAGAGTTATTGGAAATTTTGGAAAGCTTGCAATGTGCTCTATAATCCATATTTGAAATGAATTTTGAGATACCTCTTGGAACTAGGTGAAAAATGTCCATGAAGTTCGGTCCAAAACCTGCCTAAATTAGGGCAAAATTTCACTAAGTTAAGAAGTTCATGGACCTATATTCACAAATTTATAACTTGAGATCCAAGCATCTTTTGGGAAAAGTTTGTGAAGAAAAGTTGTAGATTTCATGGAGGACTACAACTTTCATGTTGGGAACTTTTCTTGAATCAAAATGCATTATGGTGAAAAAGTGGTGAAAAGTTGGGAAAAATAAGAAAATTTGTATACTTAGAAAAATTCTAAGTTATGAAAATTTTCAAATTAAAACCCTAATTTTCAAATTTGGTTTTCTTGGTGAACAAGTTTCATATTTTTACATATCTTGATGGATTATTACCCTTGGCACTTGATTTTGACCAAAAAGTCAAAGTTTGACTTTTTAGTGTACAGTTGACTTTTGATTAGTTGGCTGTAAAATTCATATGTCAATCCAATGAACTTGAGATCTTTTGAACCATGTAATTAGGTAAAGATGATGTCATTGAACCCTTGAAATCATGCTTGAACTCAATTGGTCATTGGCTAGGTTAAAAATCAGAAATAACCATTTCTCAATCAAAACCCTAATTTTGACCATTTTGCCCTTTTGATGATTTGATCAAATTTCTTGAGGAGTTGTGATCCAAACATGATCAAATGATACATATGAGTCTAGAATGTTTATGTGGATAAAAAATTATGAAGTTTGACTATGAATTGGCCATAGTTTACTTTTTCCCAATACAACTGATTTTTAGGTCAATTGTCCAATTGACTGATCAAAAATGTGGTTCAAGGCTTGAAACTTATCATGAGCAATCTTAGGGGTCCAAAATGGTGTATTAAAGTCACATGAAGCATTGGTGGTCCAAAAATCCTTGTGCAAACTCAAACCCTAATTTTAGGTTATCAGTGCAAGATGAGGTGTCCTGAGCTGACCAAACCCTAATCTTGTCTTGAGTCTAAGAAGTCTTGTGAGAAAAGTCTTGATAAATGAGAGGGAAAATTTTGGGGTACAACATAGGCCAATGTTCACAACACTTAAGCTAGCCAAAGATCTCAACAAAATATCTCTGGAGGAACTTGTCAGCTCCCTCAGAAGTCACAAGATAGAGCTAGAAGAAGATGAGCCTCAAAAGCAAGGTAAGCCACTAGCTTTAAAATCTAACAGAAAATCTGATTCTAAGGTTTTGCAGGTTGTGGAAGAAACTTCTAATGGATCCTCATCAGAAGAAGATGAACTGTCTCTCCTCTCCAGAAGGGTGAACCAACTGTGGAAGCAGAGACAAAGGAAATTTAGAACTCCTAGAAGATCAGAAAATCAGAATGAATCCTCCTCCAGATACAGAAAGTCTGAGTCTTCGTCTAGACACAGAAGATATGAAGGTTCTTCAGGATACAAAAAGCCAAATAACAAGGACATCATCTTCTATGAGTGTAACGAGCAAGGGCACTACAAAAGTGACTACCCAAGGCTTCAGAAGGAGAAGTCCAAAAAGAAGTTCTTCAAGGAAAATAAGAAAAGCCTCATGTCTAAATGGGATGATTCTGACACCTCTGAAGCTGACTTAGAATCAGATGATGAAAGAGCAAACATAGCTCTCATGGAAAATGTATCAGAAGAGAGTGAAGCTTCTGGTTCAGACTCAGAATCAGACACTAAAGAGGTATTTCCTGATTTTACCATAAATTTTACTAAGGCTGAACTTGCAGAAAGCCTAAATGAAATTATGGAAAGGTATCAGCAAATCAGAGTCAAATTCAGGAACCTGAAAAGGAATCTTACCTCTGACTCTGAAAAGTCTGAGAGTCTCAGATTAGAGAATTCTGAGTTAAAAGAAAAAATTTCAAAATTAGAAAATGATTTGCAAAACTCTCAAAAGGAAATAATCTCTGAAACTCCCAGTAATGCTGATGAGATCATCAAAGAGTATGATCACAACTTTCAGAAGTTTCTAGCTAAAAACATAGACAGAAGCAAGATGGCTTCAATGATCTATGGAGTTAGCAGAAATGGCAAAAAGGGGATAGGATATCAAGGTAAGGTATCTACACCAAAAAATTCCATGGACTTAGTTATAAAACGCACACCACTAAATTCACATTTTATATATGGGCACACACATGACATAAAATACACAAGTAGTGATTATTCTGTCAAACCAAAATTCAATCAGAATTTTGGTAAAACTAACAAATCAGGACCCAAGAAAATGTGGGTACCTAAGGATAAAATTATACATGTAGCAGATATCTTTAGCAGCAAGGCTAAGACACCAATCATGGTACCTGGACTCTGGCTGCTCGCGACACATGACGGGAAGAAGGCATATGTTCCAAAGCCTGGAACTTAAGCCTGGAGGCTACGTGGGCTTTGGAGGTAATCAAATAGGAAAGATCATTGGCTCTGGAACAGTAGGTAATGGAAATCTTCCCTCTATAAATAATGTATTATTAGTTGATGGATTAATGCATAACCTGTTATCCATAAGTCAATTAAGTGATAATGGTTATGATATAATCTTCAATCAAAATGCATGCAAAGCTGTTAGTCAGAAAGATAGGACTATCCTATTTACTAGAAAGAGGAAAAACAACATTTATAAAATAAAACTTTCTGAACTAAAGAGTCAGAATGTAAAATGCCTACTTTCTGTTAACAACCAGCAATGGGTCTGGCACAGAAGATTGGGGCATGTTTGTATGAGAAGAATATCTCAGATTAACAAACTCAATCTGGTCAGAGGACTTCCAAAATTGAAGTTCAGCTTAGATGCTCTGTGTGAAGCATGTTAGAAAGGAAAATTTGCAAAACCTGCTTCCAAATCCAAAAATGTTGTTTCCACCTCTAAGCCATTAGAACTTCTGCACATTGACTTATTTGGACCAGTAAAAAACTGCTTCAGTCAGTGGCAAGAAGTATGGGTTAGTAATCGTAGATGACTATAGAAAATGGACATGGGTAAAGTTCTTAAGACACAAGGACGAGTCACACTCTGTGTTTGTTACCTTCTGCAACCAAGTTCATGATGAAAAAGATATTAGAATTTTCAAAGTCAAAAGTGATCATGGTGGAGAATTTGAAAATAAAAATTTTGAATTATTTTTTAATGAAAAAGGCATTTTGCATGACTTCTCTTGTCCTAGAACTCCCCAACAAAATGGAGTTGTAGAACGAAAGAACAGAACATTGCAAGAAATGGCCAGAACCATGATCAATGAGACTAACATTGCTAAGATCTTCTGGGCAGAGGCAATTAACACAGCGTGTTACATTCAGAATAGAATCTCCATAAGACCTATTCTGGAAAAGACTCCATATGAATTGTGGAAGAACAGAAAGCCCAATATTTCTTATTTTCATCCATTTGGATGCACTTACTTTATTCTGAATACAAAAAATTATTTGAACAAGTTTGAGTCTAAAGCACAAAAGCGTATTATGTTAGGATACTCTGAACGCTCAAGAGGGTACAAAGTATATAATACAGAAACACAAATTGTTGAAGAGTCAATCAGTGTTAGGTATGATGATAAGCTTGACTCTCAAAAGTCAAAGCAGAATGAATTCCTTGCAGGTATGGAAGTTGAACTCATAGGTTCTGAAGACAACTCATCAGAAGTTCTCAACAGAGATGCTCCCTCAACATCAGAAAGAGTTACTGCAAGCAATCCAACATATTCTGTTAATCAACTTCAGAAAAGGCTATCCAGAAGCAGCATTGATCACCCAGAAGATACAATACTGGGAAAGAAAGATGATCCAATCAGAACCAGATCATCATTCAGAAACTCTGAAGAATCCCTCATGGGACTGGTCTCTCTGATTGAACCAATAACTATTGATGAAGCACTTCTGGACAATGACTGGATTCTGGCAATGCAAGAGGAACTGTATCAATTCACCAGAAATGACGTATGGGATCTGGTTCCCAAACCAAAAGGATTCAACGTCATTGGAACAAAGTGGGTGTTCAGAAACAAACTGAACGAGCAAGGAGAAGTCATCAGAAACAAAGCACGACTGGTAGCACAAGGTTATAGTCAGCAAGAGGGGATAGACTATACAGAAACCTTTGCTCCAGTCGCCAGGTGAGAATATATCAGACTTTTAATATCATTTGTTGTAAATAAAGGCATCACTCTATATCAGATGGATGTCAAAAGTGCATTCTTAAATGGCTATATAGATGAAGAGGTATATATGCACCAACCCCATGGGTTTGAGAATTCCAAATATCCAGAATATGTTTTCAAACTAAAGAAGCCACTCTATGGTCTAAAACAAGCTCCCAGAGCTTGGTATGAAAGACTAAGTAACTTCCTGTTAGAAAAGGAACTCACCAGAGGGAAAGTGGACACAACCTTATTCTGTAAGACAGTTAAGAATGACATGTTAGTATGTCAGATTTATGTTGATGACATCATCTTTGGATCTACTAAACCCTCTCTGGGAAGAGAGTTTGCTAAATGTATGCAGGCAGAGTTTGAGATGAGCTTGATGGGGGAACTCAAAATCTTTTTGGGAATTCAGATAAACCAAACTCCATAAGGAACTTACATTCATCAGAGCAAATATGTCAGAGAACTTCTGAAGAAATTTGATCTCTCAGAATGTAAGCCCTCAAAGATTCCAATGCATCACACATGCATTCTGGAAAAGGAAGAGGTAAGTAAAAAGGTAGAACAGAAGGTCTACAGAGGTATGATTGGTTCTCTTCTCTATCTGACGGCTTCAAGGCCTGACATTTTATTTCGTGTTTGCTTATGTGCTAGATTCCAATCAGATCCTAGAGAAACTCACTTAACAGTTATTGTACCCCAAAATTTTCCCTCTCATATCTCTCAATACATTTCAAGTAAGGTCTTCAAATTGCTCAAGGAAGTCCAAGGGTTGACCAGACAAGCTCTCTCCTAAGGCAGTCTACCCCAAATTAGGGTTCCATGTTGCATCAAGATATTTGAGTCCAATGGATCCCAAATGTTCACCATTGTCCTAATATGTTCTCAAGATCATTCATGTCAAGTTTCAAGCCTTACAGAGGAAGTTTGCTCAGTCAATTGCTCAAAGGCCTGAAAATCGATTGTGCTAGGGCAAAAGTCAAATGTTGCCTACATACAGTCAAACTTCAAGATTTTTGGTCAACATCCTCATTTTGAAGTATTGTTCATCATTTGATCAAGGGTTGATCATGATTCATCAAGGATTACTCACAATTCATCAAAATCAAAAAGTTGCTAAATTAGGGTTTTGCAGGAAAAGTTAACTCAACTTTGACCAAGCATACCTTTCTCATACTTTATGATAAATGACACATCCAAATCTCATTTTGAAGAGGATGAAATTCTATACAATTCATCTTCAGCTCCCAAGTTCAAAATATGCACTCACAAGAAGTTATGAATTTTGACATTATAGGTCATTTTGAAAAGTCAACAAAAACACCTTTTTTGTCAAAGCTTCATACATGAACATGGAATACCAAATTGATATGAGACCAAAAGGGTTGCTTAGAGGACATCTCAATATTTCTAAAAAGTCCAAGAACACCTTCAAAGAGTCAAAATTGAGGAAGTTATGCATTGGTGAAGTTGAACTTTTTGCAAAATTGTCAAAAGTCAACTATGCCTCAAATTGCAATTTTTGCTAAATGGGCCTAATCTTTTGCACTTGTTTTGAGTTGGTAGAATCGTCCACGAGACCTAGCTCTTTCCACTTGTATTTATCTTATTTTTATTATTTATTTTGATTTTTATTGCAATTAAATCAATTTAAATCAAAACAAATCATGAAAAAAAATCAAATCATTGAAACCTCGAGATATTTTGCATATTTCAGGTCCTATATCCAGCTAGCAAGTGAACCAATTCGTGCAAGGCATAGGTGGGCACAAAAAGATTGATTTTGGCCTATTTTGGAAAGATCTTCAAGTGAATCAAATCAAGATCAAAAGCCATAATTGATAAAGATTGAGAGCATAATTTCAACCCTAATCCAATCCTTGGTATATAGTGAATATTTGAAGACCTAAAACACAAGGATAGAGAGGCGTTGGCGCCATGATCATATCTCCTGAAGGCTGTCATACTCCATTCACCGCCCGATTATGTTTTAACTGCACCAACAACATGGCGGAGTATGAAGCGTGCATCATGGGCCTTCGAGCAGCTATTGATCTAAGGATTAAGTTCTTTAGTGTATTCGGAGATTCCGCTCTAGTGACCAGTCAGATCAAAGGTGAATGGGATACAAAACACCCAAACCTTATTCCTTACAAAGAGTATGTACTGACATTGCTTCCACACTTCGAGGAGATAACCTTTGAATACTTCCCAAGAGAGGAGAATCAGTTAGCGGACGCGCAAGCTACCATGTCTTCTATGTTCAAGATCAGGTGGGACAATGAGGCTCCCCGGATTACCATTGACAGGTTGGACGAACCCGCACATTGCTAGGACATCGAGACTGAAGAGGTAACAGATAAACCCTGGTTTCACGAGGTAAAAAGGTATATTGAGGCTCAAGAATACCCCGAGGGTGCATCTGTTAATGATAAGAAGTTCTTGAGAAGGTTGGCTACGAAGTTCTCATCAGTAATGGTATCCTTTACAAGCGTAACCATGATTCAACCTTACTGCGATGTGTGGACAAGAACGAGGCAGTAAGGATTATGGCAGAGTTACATGAAGGTACTTTCGAAACTCATTCCAGTGGACATACCATGGCGAAGAAAATCCTACGGGCAGGATATTATTGGTCTACTATGGACGTTGATTGTTATCAGCATTCTCGGACCTGTCATAAGTGCCAAGTCTATGCTGATAAGATGCACATACCTCTCGTTCCTCTGAATGTCTTGACAGCTCCTTGGCCTTTTGCAATGTGGGGCATCGATATGATCGGTGAGATCAGACCTACTGCGTCCAACGGGCATCATTTCATCCGGGTGGCTATTGATTACTTTACAAAGTGGGTTGAAGAGGCTTCCTTTGCTACAGTAACCAAGAACGTCGTGGCACGGTTTATCCGACACAATCTGATATGTCGATACAGTGTACCAAAGAGGATCATTACGGACAATTGTACAAATCTCAATAATACAATGATCACCGAGCTCTACAAACAGCTCAAGATACAGCATCACAAATCTTCTCCCTACCGGCCGAAGATGAATGGGGCTGTTGAAGTAGCTAATAAGAACATCAAGAAGATTGTGCAGAAGATGACGGTGACATACAAAGATTGGCATGAGATGTTACCATTTGCTCTTCATGGGTACCGCACCTCAGCACAAACGTCAACAGGGGAAACACCCTACTCTCTGGTGTATGGCATGGAGGCAGTTCTACCCATTGAAGTCCAGATACCATCTCTTCGGATTATGAAGGATGCAGGTTTGAGTGAAGACGATTGGATCCAGACCCGGCTTGATCAGTTGAACTTAATCGACGAAAAGAGGCTTACTGCTATTTGTCATGGTCAGACGAATCAAAAGCGAATGATCAATGCATTTAACAAGAAAGTTAGACGACAAGATTATCAAGTCGAGGATCTTGTGATCAAGCGCATCATATTACCTCAAGGTGATCCCAGGGGCAAATGGACCCCTACGTACGAAGGGCCATTTGTGGTTAAGAACATTTTCTCAGGAGGAGCTATGATTCTAACCACCATGGATGGTGACGATCTTCCTCACCCTGTCAATGCAGACATAGTGAAAAAATACTACGCATAATCAAATACCCGCTAGGTCGACTAGCCTAGGCAAAAATAAGGGCTTCCCTGCGAACCAAAAGGGTTCGGGCAAAAATAAGGGATGAAAATGAAAAAAAATTGTACACTCGGCAAGTCGAAAACCTGAAAAGGAGGCTTGGGCAAAAAAGGGTATCCCGGTGGACTGAAAACCCGAAAGGGCGGTCCAGGCAAAAATTAGGGATCAAAGCGTAACACTATGTCTCATTGGATCATCTTGCAACCAGACTTTGGTATCGACTATCAAGCTCGGACGGCGCCAATCAATCTGATCTACCTTCAACCAAGTAGCAAAGTGATGAGACGCTCAAAGATATAAAGGCAATAGCAGAGTTGGAACCCAGTGGGATTGTTCACATAGCTGTTTTTCTTTGTTTTTCACAAATTGTATAAATTATATCTTTCGGAGGCATCCTCTTACTAGGACGCCAGCCTCTTGTACAAAAACGCCTATTTACAAGCCAAACTTCAAAATTAATACAATTCATTTTCACAAAGAAATTTCAAATTATTTTCCTTTTTCTGTTTTGTTTCACAAGAACGTCCAATGGTTCATTTTTTATATATGCATTTGACAATAATTGCTGCTCATAAATATTTACATGCGAAACAAAAGACGATTACTCGTAATTCCAGAAACAGGGGAAAACAAGAAATGTCTTAGCCTTACAGTTGCTATGTTCACCAGGTACAGGGATAGACCCAGTTTGAGAAAAAAGGCTAAAAATGCATACACTCCCCGCAGAGTAGGAAGTACCAGAATACAGTATTATCAACTCTCCCCAGCTAAGGTTCACAATCGCGAGTGAGTCGGTAAGATTCTCCCCAAGCAGAGTTCATTTATCACCAACAATGGAAGACCATCCCCAGTGGAGTTTATTTCTTCCACAAACAGAAAGCTTATCCCCGACAGAGTTCATCATCACCAGCAACAGTAATTCATCCCCAGCCGAAGTTATCACTCCAAATCAGCAGATCTTATGGCAAAGCATCTCTTCCCCACAGAGTAATTTCTCTCGCCAGTTTATTCTCCAGCAAAATTATTCTCCTGCCAATGTATTCTCAATCATCTTCGGTCGTTATCCTCAGCGAGCGAAACTCTTTTATTCTCCAGCAGAAGTCCGGGATTTATTTTCCCCAGTTAGAGAACATCATAAAAACATTACACGTCCATACATCATGACATGCATATACGCATCACATAACACAATCTCATTTATTTTGAGAACATCATTGCTCGATACATGTCATGCATCATCACATTACATCCGACTAACCCTTTTACTTTTCAGGAAAATATACAATCAAATTCTCACAAAGTTCAAGCTATGAAGCCCGGGTACGACCGGATAATATCTTGATTTCTCCATCATATTGTGAAGCCCGGAGAACGACCGGATAACAGTATCACAACACTGCGAAGCCTGGAATCGACCAGATAATGGTTTATCTTAAATTTAAGCTATGAAGCCCGGGTTTAACCGGATAATAGTTTAACACCCAACAAGTTACTGTGAAGCCTGGATTACGACCAGATAGAAGTACAAAGACACCACGAAGCCTGGATTCGACCAGATAGTGGCATATCATAAACACAAGCCGTGAATCCCGGATAATAGCTCAGCAAGTTATTATGAAGCCTGGATTTCGACCAGATAGCAATGCAAGTTTCTGTGAAGCCTGGATTACGACCAGATAGCAGTCAAGAATACTACGAAGCCTAGATTACGACCAGATAGTAGTATATCTTTAATACAAGCTATGAAGCCCAGATTCGACCGGATAATATCTTGATTTCCCCGAACACCATGAAGCCTGGATTCGACCGGATAATGGTATAAGACATCGTGAAGCCTGGATTACGAACAGATAGCGGTATGACACATCGTGAGGCCTGGATTACGACCAGATAGCGGTAAAAAGACACTGAAGCCTGGATTATGACCAGATAACAGTGAGGGACGCTGTGAAGCTTGGATTTCGACCAAATAGCAGTTCACCCGGCCAATTACTATGAAACCCGGAGTCGACCAGATATCAGTAGGCCTTAAAATCAAATGAAAGCCCGGATGCGACTGGATAACCACTTGATTTTATTCTGAAGCCTGGATTTCGACCAGATAAGAAGTGAGGTATCGTGAAGCCTGGATTCGACCAGATAATAGTACAAGACACCATAAAGCCTGGATTCGACCAGATAATGGTATGAAACATCGTGAAGCCTGGGTTACGACCAGATAGCGGTATAAGACACTGTGAAGCTTGGATTTCGACCAAATAACAATTTTACTTGGACAATTACTAAGAAGCCCGGAGTCGACCGGATATTAGTGTGCCCTAAAGTTAAGTTGAAGCCCGGATGCGACCGGATAATAACTAAATCCCTTCTGAAGCCTGAATTACGACCAGATAAGAATTGAGAAATTTCGAAGCCTGGATTACGACCGGATAGCAAGATTGATCTCATCTCCCCAGTAAGTCACTATAAAGCCTGGATTACGACCAGATAACAGCCGATCTTATCACTATGAAGCCTGGATCACGACCAGATAGTAGTTCATTTTCACCTCTTCGACCAAGAGATGATTCCCCAGTAGAATAACGAACGACTGAAGCTCCTAAAATTCAACTTTTTCTCAAGACAAAGAACAACATTCCCCAGCAGAATCTTCCTCAACAACAGGTATACAGGCTCTCGCTAAGGAATCTCTTATGCGATCGACACTCCTTCGGATGGCATCTTTAAGCCCATCTTCCGTCATCAATCTCCAAATGGAATCTATAAGCCCATTCCCGACATCACAAGACAAGTACCACTTTATGCGTGTGCAAATTTTGGGACACTCTAGTGTTCAATCATCTTCCACCTTCGGATCACGAATAGCAGGAAAGCTAATCTACATCCTCAGGTTTAAGAATATTGAACAGGGGCAGCTGTTGTACCCCAAAATTTTCCCTCTCATATTTCTCAATACATTTCAAGTAAGGTCTTCAAATTGCTCAAGGAAGTCCAAGGGTTGACCAGACAAGCTCCCTCTTAAGGCAGTCTACCCCAAATTAGGGTTCCATGTTGCATCAAGATATTTGAGTCCAAGGGATCCAAAATTCTCACCATTGTCCTAATATGTTCTCAAGATCATTCATGTCAAGTTTCAAGCCTTACAGAGGAAGTTAGCTCAGGCAATTGCTTAAAGGCCTGAAAATCGACTATGTTAGGGCAAAAGTCAATTGTGGCCTACATACAGTCAAACTTCAAGGTTTTTGGTCAACATCCTCATTTTGAAGTATTATTCATCATTTGATCAAGGTTTGATCATGATTCATCAAGGATTGCTCACAATTCATCAAAATCAAAAAGTTGCTAAATTAGGGTTTTGTAGGAAAAGTCAACTCAACTTTGACCAAGCATAACTTTCTCATACTTTATGAGAAATGACCCATCTAAAGCTCATTTTGAATAGGATGCAATTCTATACAATTCATCTTCATCTCCCAAGTTCAAAATATGCACTCACAAAAAGTTATGAAATTGTACATTATAGGTCATTTTGAAAAGTCAACAAAAACACATTTTTTTCAAAGCTTCATACATGAACATGGAATAGAAAATTGAGATGAGACTAAAATGGTTGCTTAGAGGACATCTCAAGCTTTCTAAAAAGTCCAAGAACACCTTCAAAGAGTCAAAATTGAGGAAGTTATGCATTGGTAAAGTTGACCTTTTTGCAAAATTGTCAAAAGTCAACAATGCCTCAAATTGCAATTTTTGCTAAATGGGCCTAATCTTTTGCACTTGTTTTGAGTTGGTAGCATGGTCCAAGAGCCCTACCTCTTTCCACTTGTCTTTATCTTATTTTTATTATTTATTTTTATTTTTATTGCAATTAAATCAATTTAAATCAAAACAAATCATGAAAAAAATCAAATCATTGAAACCTCAAGATATTGTGCATATTTCAGGTCCTATATCCAGCTAGCAAGTGAACCAATTCGTGCAAGGCATAGGTGGGCACAAAAAGATTGATTTTGGCCTATTTTGGAAAGATCTTCAAGTGAATCAAATCAAGATCAAAAGCCATAATTGATAAAGATTGGGAGCATAATTTCAACCCTAATCCAATCCTTGGTATATAATAAACATTTACAGACCTAAAACACAAGGCTAGAGAGGCGTGAAAAGGCAGAAAAAACATGGAAAAATCACAAAAAAGTGCTGAGTTGATTTCATAGTTCCAGGCGATTAGAAGGCTCCCTGGCCATCTCATTCACTTCCTAGGATCACAAGCAAGCTATACCAATCAAGAACAAGGACTTTCCAGCGCTAGAACTCACTGTAAGTCAGCCACAACCATGGCTTCTTATTGAAATCGAATTGCATGATTCTGGCATCTATAGCATGAAATACTTATATATTCTTTCTCCTTGAAACATTTTCAAACTATCTATAACATTCAATTGCATTTTTGTGGACTATATCAGGATTTGCCATTGTTAGGGTTTTTTGCTTCGATTTAGGATCTTTGTGTACAGGTAAAATTGGCCCCCAAGAATGGTACCATGACGCTCAGCAAGCCAAGATGAATTGATTCATGGCATTAGGTTTCATTTTAAATGCATGTGTGTGATTTTGAGATATGCAGGGTGTATAGCTACAAGCATTTGTCCGTAGGTAAAAGTCTATGACTTTTACCAATGAAGCAAGGAGGAAGATGACTGGCGTGGCACATTCCTATTCGTCCGTTTAAAATCTCGCGCGCAGGAAGTTAACAAAATTGTTTCTTTTTTATATTATTTGTCTGTTTCTTTACATACAACAAAAGCGTGTGGCTCCGTTGGTAGTGAAGCAGTTGGAAAAGGCCTTAGGACCTGGGTTCGAATCCCAGGTCCCCCCATTATTTCATATTGTTTTTCATTGTTTGATCAGGCGCATGCATAGATAAGAAGTCTACCATGTAACCTCAAGGATCCTCCATTGGATCTCCAGATGGCCAAATCTCAAGGCCATCAAATGAAGGAGCATCACAGACCTTGTTCAACATGCAGCATGGGAACCTTGAAGGTCAACGTGGACCTTTGGTTTTGGGCCAGAATTGCTAGCAACACACCCCTCCAAATTACTTTCTCAGGCCCATTTTCTTCTTCTTTTCATTTATATTTTCTTTTATTTAATTTATTTAATTATTTTTACTAACACAAATTAATTTTTCTTTTTATCAAAAAATCATAAAAATAACATTTTCATCCAATTAGATTTAGAATTTATTTTTTATAAAAATATTAATTTAATTAGTTTATTTAATCTTAGGGTAACTTTAATTATTTTGTAAATAAATTAAAATTAATTAGAACAATTAGGGTTTTGTTTCTAATTTAATTCTATTTTCTTTTTCTTAAAAATAACCAAAAATACAAAAAATAGGCCATGTAAATTATTTTTATTTAATTTAATTTAATTACTAATTAGATTTATATTTAATTTAAAAAAACCTTATTCTTCTTCTTAAAAGTAATTAAAAACAACAAAAATAATTTTTCCTTTTAATTAGGTTAGACGGGGTCAAAACCCTAATTTCCTTTCGTCTCTATTCGTGCACGCTTTATTTATTTTTTTACCATATTGATGTAATTGCTCACAAGTTGTAATAGATTAATTAGGACTTTTTACTTTCATTTATCGTTTTTTTGACGGGTTGTTTTTGGCTATGTAATTAATACCCGAAGCCTTGTAATAGCGTAGCTTTACCTTCCGCACTTTAATTTCCGCAAAATATTAACTGTTAGATGTATGAATATTAGGGTTGCATGACAAGAATGTATGATTAACTTTAAAACGGTTAGTAAACCCTAAATGTGCAAAGATAATAAGCTTGAAATTGAATCACTCGCACATGTGCACTCCTAGGGTATACTCTCACTTCGGTTGCCTTCGGTAAAAGATCATTAAGTATAGAGTATTTTAGTGGTCGCTCTTTTGTCTCAAAGATCAAAGTTGCCTCGGAAAGGTTGCCTCGGAATTGTTGCCTCGAATACGATCTTAAGACATTAGAGTTATTACTAAGACGTCCTAACATTGCTTTAGTGATCGTACGTCCCTTTTGAATTGACCCTTACAACTCCAACGACGGTTCTACCTACTCACTAATAGTGGGATAGCGTTGTCTAAAGGAAACGAACATAGAAAAATTCTTTTTTTCGAGTAGGTAGATGCTAGAAGGTACTTGCTCAAAATAATCAAACTTTTCACACTTACACTCTTTTCAAACAAAGTTTCAAAAACACTTCGTAACACTCTTGAAGACAGAAGCAAGGGTTAAATCAAAGTCAAACAAAACTTTTTTTCAAATCAAACACACACACAGAAGTAATTTTAAAATGATGAGCAAGTACCTAAGAGCCCGTGGAAAACCACGGATAGAAAGGGTGATAATACCTTCCCTTTCTATAATCTACCCCCCGTACTCAGTATATCTCGAAAAAGGAATTTTTCTGTGCTTTTTTTCCTTTCCTGTTGGATAAAATAAAAGTCGGTGGAGACTCTTGCTTACCACGACATTTTGCAAACACAAACGCAAAACATAAACCAGCATTTTCCTAAAACAGTCTGGTTCTGCCACCGTATCACAGAATTGGCGACTCTGCTGGGGATATTAATAAGTGGGGTATACCTTAGGATTAGTTCATCATATTACTTCTATTGTTTGATTTGATTTCTTTATCTTTGTGGGCTTTGTATCAGAGTTACTATAAATCCTAACCCAGAGTTACCTTAGAACCTATAATTGACCAACTTGGCCATAGGAAGTAGTGAGATAGCCGGCCTCGGTGTATAGCTAAGAACTGGTTGATACTCGATACTACACTCATTGAGACCATACTCTCGAGATAGTTTCGGCCGTAAGAAAAGATTGTGTGAGATGAAACCATGACCGATGGAGGATGGTCAGTGATATTGAGAACCTCTAGAACTCGGTTACTATTATTAGGACAGGTTAAAACCAACTGAACTTCATGAGGGTAGTACCTAGACCCCATGCAAGCCTGAAACTTGAGGGATCTTGTGTGACTTATGTACCTTTGCCATGTTTGTTACCTGCTATACTTGTTGTGTGTTTTTATCATGACATCATGCATCATGACATAGCATGCATACTTCATTGTACTAACCATTTCAAAGACCGAGGGGATTTATCTTTGTTCTGTTTTACAGATTATGGCTTTCGTATGCAGAAATACCGTTCAAGTCAACTTCGTGCAGATACGTGCTCAGCTCAGAGAGTTAGTCTCAAAAGTTCCTGATACTTCTTCGTTTGTTAGAAGACATGGTCATCTCCTTAGCCTGGTCACTTCAAAGTTGGATGAGCAGATGATGAGCGTGCTTTTCCAGTTCTTTGATCTGGTGCATCATTTCTTCACTTTCCCAGATTATCAGCTAGTTCCCACTTTGGATGAGTTTTCTGACTTACTAGGCATATCTATCCTTGAGAAGACACCCTTCACAGGTTTAGAAGAGGCTCCTAGGCCTGAGGACATTGCTTCAGCCTTACATCTAAAAAGGGCTGATGTAGTATCTAACTGGGAGACGCGGAGCGGGGTTAAAGGTTTATTGGCTAAGTTTCTGATCGATCAAGCTCAATTGTTCTGGGATAACTTGGACTTTCAAGCTTTCGAAGACATCTTGGCTCTCCTCATATACGGCTTGGTTCTTTTCCCGAATCCAGATTCCTTCATAGATGTGAATGCGGTCAAGATCTTCTTGTCTCGTAATCCAGTGCCTACTCTTCTGGGTGATATTCTGCATGCTCTCTATACTCGTATTGTATGAAGAAGAGGGACTCTCATGTGTTGCACGCCGCTGATGGCAAGGTGGTTTATTTCGCACCTCCCCAAGTCTGTATTGAAGAATGAAGAAGGGTTAGGTTGGGCTTACAGAATCATGTCCCTTGCCCATTTGGACATTCTTTGGAGTTCTAAGGATATGGAAAGAGTAGTTGTCATTGATCGATGTGGGGAATACCCTAATGTCCCATTGCTTGGAATTAGATGGGGAATAACCTACAGTCCTTACTTAGCTCTACGAAAGTTTGGTCACGCTGGGAGAGACGGTCCTCATGAGCTGCTGCTTACAGATATTGTATTTGACTACAAGGGGGACATGGATGAGCATCACCGAAGGTTTATACGAGCCTGGGGAAGGGTGAACAGGTCTGACCCTCATGAGCTAGGACCAAAGACTTCTCTCCTAATGCAACCTTATCTCCAGTGGGTTCGAGCCCGTGCTCAAAAGCTGGGGATGCCTTATGAAGTTGTTTTGCCAGTGGTTGTGGAGCATACCAATGAAGAAGGTGTTCCTTATACGGTCCTTTATCCCTATATGCCTACTGATCTTGGGGCATTGAAGAGATATTGGATCCAGTTGAAGGAAGAAAGGGATACCTACCGAGAGAAGTATCATGAGCAGGAACGAAAGATCTTGAAGCTCACGAGGCAGCTTGAGAATGAAAGGACAATCAATGATTATGTCAGCACGAAGGGGAAACGACCATGGGATTTCTGATGTCTTTTATTATTTCTAGTTTAGATTTTATTTTCAGTTATTTCTTTTGTAACGCCTTAAAGGCATTGTTAAACAATGTTATAAGTTTAATCTAATAAAGTTTGTTTCATTTTTTGTTTTACAAATTTAAATCTCCCAAAGTCTTTGAAATCATTTCATACGCATTCCATTACCATGCACCTCATTACAGGTACCATTACAGGTTTCTTATCTTCTTCGCTATTTATTTCAGCACAAAATGTCTTCTGAAACACCTACCGATCAAGCCATCAAACCTCTTCAAGCACAAAATGCTCAATTCCAGGAGATGTTCTTGAACTTGGCCAAAGGACAACAGGATTTGAAGACTCTCATCTTGAAAGAGAAGAAGAAGAAGAAGAAGAAGAAGAAGAAGAAGAAGACGAAGAAGAAGGTGGTTCTGCTGAATACGGGTCATAGGTTTGGGAATAGGTTGCGACAGGAAGCTGGTATGTCTCATTCATCTGGAGGACGAGAGAATCAAGAGGAAGGAAAGGGTCCTAGTCCTGTGGTCTCTGACAATGACACTGATTTTGATGATGAACAATACCCTCCTGCTGAGGATAGGTACAAACAACTTAAGGACCGTCTAAGTGCTATGGAGATTCAGAAGGTTCATGGGTTGGACTTCGGAGATTTGGGGCTAGCATCAGGGGTGGTGATCCCTCATAAGTTTAAAGCTTTGGTTTTTGCTAAGTATGATGGAGTGTCCTATCCAAAACTCCATATCCATTCTTACATCAGAAAAATTCAACCTTACACTGCTGATAGGAACCTGTGGGTCCATTTCTTTCAAGATAGTCTATCAGGGACTCAGCTTGAATGGTTTTATCAATTGGAAGGAGCTAATGTCTGAAACTGGGAGGACCTTGTTGCTGCTTTCTACAAGCAATACCAGTATAACGCCGACCTTGCTCCCACTCGTACTCAGCTTCAGAGTATGTCCATGGGTGCAAGCGAAGGTTTTAAGGACTATACTTAGAAGTGGAGAGATCTAGCTGGAAGAGTCTAACCCCCTCTGTCTGATATAGAGTTGGTTGATATGTTTCTGGGGACCTTGTCCGGTCCATTCTTTAATCATCTGATCGGTAGTTCATCATCTGGGTTTACTGAATTGATAATGACTGGGGAAAGAGTAGAAGCTGGTATTAGAAGTGGTAAGATACAGAAAGGTGCTTCGTCAAGTACAGAAAAGAGGTCTTTCATTGGCAAGAAAGAAGCTAGTGCAGTTTACGCCTCAAGGAGCCAAAATCAACCTGAACACCGTCAGGCAGTGAATGTGGTGGTAATATCAAGACCTACGGTTGCCCCGCAGCGCAACAATCAGCAGAGGGTGGAGAGGCCGCAGAGACAATATACTCGACTCAATATGACTTTGTCTCAAATTCTACCACAATTATTGAAGACCAACCTGGTAACTCTGAGGGAAGCCCCGAAGAATCCAAGCACCACATCTCCGTTATATAATCCAAATGCCTGTTGTGCCTATCACTCTGATAGCCCGGGTCATGATACGAACAACTGCTGGTCTTTGAAGAATAAGGTGTAAGATTTGATTGAAGCTAAAGAGATTGAATTTGACGCTCCAGAGAAACCCAACGTCATAACTGCTCCTATACCCAAGCATGGTAATGGAGTAAACGTTGTGGACGATGATTCATTTGTGACCTCCGTGGAAGACATTTCTACTCTGTTAATGACAGTTAAGAAGAATCTATTGTTGGCCGGTTTATTTCCGGGTTGTGGTGAAGGTTGCCACCTATGTTCCATCCTGCCTGCTGGTTGCTATTTACTGAAATCAGGTGTTCAGCGCCTGATGGATAACAAAGAGATCTTGTTCGAGAAAACTTTGATTCCGTTGATTCCTGTTGAAGATATTTCCATCATAACCATTTCCGCCAATCCTTCCAAGGCTTACTCGAGAAAGCCTGTTAGGATTACATCTGTTCCAAGAGTTGCTCCATTAATCATTATTATTCTGGTCATATCCCATACACTTCAGATAAGGCTGTCCCATGGCATTATGGGGCCGATGTGTATTATCATGGGATCAAACAAGACTTGAAGGTTGAAGAGGCTGATGCTGATGTCAGCAATATTATCGGGTCTAGAAAGGTCACCAGAAGTGGAAGACTTTTCTCTCCTGATATTTCCCCTCTGACGGTTCAAAAACCTGTTGTCATTCCATCCACCAGTACATAAGCTATTGTTCCAATTCTTACTCTAGTTATCACCCCTGTCATCGAGTCATATGACACTCGGGGCAAAGAAGTTACAGGTGGGCCTGCCCGGATGGAGGCGCCTAAGAAGATCATCATAGAAACCTCTAAACAGGAGATAATGGAAAATTTGAAGATTATCAAGAAAAGCGACTACAAGATAGTCGAACAGCTGGGGCAAACCCCGTCGAAGATCTCCATGTTATCCTTATTGTTGTGCTCGGAAGCCCATGCAAAGGCTTTAATCGCTTTCCTTAAAACTGCACACGTGCCGCAGGAAACCTCCGCTGATCAATTCAAAGACTGTGTAGCTAGTTTGACTGCCGACAACGGGTTGGGTTTCTTCGATGCAGATCTGACTGCCAAAGGAAGAAATCATAATGATGCTCTGCATGTCTCGATCGAGTGCAGGGGCACTACTCTGGCCCATGTACTGGTGGATACTGGGTCCTCATTAAATGTTTTACCCAAGAAAGCTTTAGACCGTCTGGACTGTGAAGGGTTGGTTCTGAAGCCGAGTAATATTGTGGTTAGAGCTTTTGATGGGTCAAAAAGGATGGTGCATGGGGAGGTAGACGTCCCTATTAAATTTGACTCTCAGACTTTCGCATCGACCTTCTATGTGATGGATATCCGACCATCAAATTCTTGCTTGTTGGGTCGCCCATGGATTCATAAGGTTAGGGAAGTGACTTCTACGCTCCATCAGATGTTGAAATATCCAGTAAAAGGGAATATTGTTACGGTACAAGGTGAGGAGGAGTACATGGTAAGTCATCTTAATTCCTTTCGGTATGTGGAGATGGATAGAGAGTTCATCAAAACCCCGTGTCAGAACTTTGAAGAGATCCCCCAGACTTTTGCGTCGACTGAAATTGCCGCTGACAAACCTCCGATGAAGATGGCTTCCCTCAAGGATGCCAGGGCTGTAATTGAAAAAGGTGGGTGTGCAAATTGGGGTCAGCTCCCTGACTTTGCACACAAGACTGACAAGTTTGGTTTGGGTTTTACTGCAGAAACTCAAAGGGTTGTTCGGCGTACGCGAATTGGAAGACCTCCTCTGCACATCAGTAATCCGGGAGTGAATGCAATTGAAGATAATGAAGAAGAGTCAGAGTTCGACAGCTGGATTTACCCGACTACCAACGGTGGCTTGAACAATTGGACGGCGAAGGACTTCGTGCCCGTTTCTTTTATTACACAGTAATAGACTTTTGTTTTGAGAACTTGTAACAGACAATTTGAAACTTTGCGGCCCGGTGCCTTGCCCGAGGCACCCTGGCTTTGTTTGTGAGGGCTTATTATTTTTCATTTTCATATATCATCAATAAAGCATTGGACATTTTCTTGCATTACAAATTTTGCGCTTCCTGTTTTTCTTTTCTATATTGCACTTTATCAAAACAGCTATTTATCTTACACACACTCACATATCATAATACAGGTCCACATCCACTCTGGATCCCATTGATAACGACTGTGCTACTGCCAATTATGACTTCAAAAATCCGATCAACCAAGCCAAGGATGAAGGTGAGGATGATTGTTAAGTGCCTGGAGAACTTGCTAGACTGTTACTTCAGGAAGAGAGGACCATACAGCCACATGAAGAGCCAGTGGAATCAGTGAATTTGGGTATAGAAGAAGACAGGAAAGAGGTCAAGATAGGTGCGAATCTGGAGCCTAGTGTCAAGCAACGGTTGATACATATGCTACGTGACTATGTTGAGATATTCGATTGGTCTTATGAAGATATGTCGGGTTTAGACACTGATATTGTGGTTCATCGTCTGCCAACCAAAGAAGACTGTCCTCCGATAAAACAGAAGGTTCATCGTATGCGCCCTGAGATGTCTGAGAAAATCAAAGATGAGGTCATGAAACAGTTCGACGCCGGATTTCTAGCTGTTACTTCTTACCAACAGTGGGTTGCCAACGTTGTTCCGGTGCTGAAGAAAGATGGAAAGGTACGAATGTGTGTGGACTATAGATATTTGAACAGGGCGAGTCCCAAGGATGATTTCCCTCTGCCTCATATCGATGTTCTGGTTGACAACACCATACAGCATAAGGTCTTCTCCTTTATGGATGGTTTTTCTTGTTATAATCAGATTAAGATGGATCCCGAAGACATGGAAAAGACAACTTTTGTTACACAGTGGGCCCCTTTTGTTACAAAGTAATGCCTTTCGGGTTGAAGAATGCTGGGGCAACTTATCAGTGCGCCATGGTTGCTTTGTTTCATGACATGATTCACCATGAAATTCAGGTTTACGTTGATGACATGATTGCAAGGTCCCCGACTGAGTAAGAACACCTTGACCATCTGCAGAAGCTATTTGACAGGTTGAAAACGTACAAGCTGAGGTTAAACCCGAACAAGTGCACCTTCGGGGTAAGGTCTGGTAAGCTGCTGGGTTTCGTCGTTATTAATAAAGGTATTCAAGTGGATCCTGCAAAGGTGAAGTCTATACAGGAGATGCCAGCTCCCCGAACAGAAAAGGAAGTTAGAGGCTTTTTGGGACGGTTGAATTACATTTCCCGATTCATTTCACATTTAACTGCTACTTGTGAGCCAATCTTCAAGCTACTGAAGAAAGATCAAGTGGTAAAATGGAATAATGAATGTCAGGCCGCTTTCGAAAGGATCAAGGAATACCTCTAAGAGACACCAATTCTGATGCCTCCAGTTGAAGGAAGACCTTTGATCTTATACTTGACAGTAGTGGATAATTCAATGGGGTGCATGCTAGGGCAGCATGACGAGTCTGGCCAAAAAGAGCATGCTATTTACTACCTTAGCAAAAAGTTTACCAACTGCGAGACCCGATACTCGTTGCTTGAGAAAACTTGCTACGCTTTGGCATGGGCTGCTCGCCGGATGAGACAGTATATGCTGACTCACACTACTCTATTGATATCAAAGATGGATCCAATCAAGTATATCTTCGAAAAGCCTGCCTTGTCCGGAAGAATAGCAAGATGGCAGATGATCTTAACTGAGTATGATATCTAATACACAACCCAAAAAGAAATCAAGGGGAGTGTGTTGGCGGATCATTTGGCACATCAGTCCGTGGATGATTACCAGTCCATGAATTTCGAGTTCCCGGATGAGAACATCATGTTGGTGACCGACTGTGAAGAACCTGGACCGGATGAAGGACCTGAGGAAGGATCCCGATGGTATATGTATTTTGATGGAGCCTCAAATGCGTTGGGTAATGGCTCTCCTAAAGGCTCTCATACTCCATTTACCGCCCGACTTTGTTTCAACTGCACCAAAAACATGGCGGAGTATGAAGCGTGCACCATGGGTCTTCGAGCAGCAATTGACCTAAGGATTAAATTTCTAAGTGTTTTCGGAGATTCCGCTCTCGTGATCAGCCAGATCAAAGTCGAGTGGGATATGAAACACCCTAATCTTATTCCTTACAAGGAGTATGTTTTGACGTTGCTTCCCCATTTCGAGGAGATAACTTTTGAACACTTCCCTAGAGAGGAGAATCAGTTAGCGGACGCGCTGGCTATGATGTCTTCCATGTTCAAAGTTAATTGGGACAACGAGGCTCCCCAGATTACTATTGAAAGGTTGGATGAACCTGCACATTGCTGTGACATTGAGACTGAAGAGGTAGCAAATAAACTCTGGTTTCATGAGGTGAAGAGGTACCTTGAGGCTCAGGAGTACCCCGAGGTTGCATCTGTTAATGACAAGAAGTTTCTGAGGAGGTTCGCGGAAAACTTCTTCATTAGTAATGACATCCTTTACAAGCGTAACCATGATTCAACCTTATTGTGATGTGTGGATAAGAACGAGGCAGAAAGGATCATGTTAGATTTACATGAAGGTACTTTCAGAACTCATTCCAGTGGACACACCATTGCAAAGAAAATCCTTCGGGCAGGATATTATTGGTCCACAATGGAAGCCGACTATTATCAGCATTCTCGGACCTGTCACAAGTGCCAAGTCTATGCTGATAAGGTGCACATACCTCCAGTACCTCTGAACGTCTTGACAGCCCTGTGGCCTTTCGCAATGTGGGGCATTAATATGATTTATGAGGTAGACCTACGGCATCCAACGGGCATCGTTTCATCTTGGTAGCAATTGATTACTTTACGAAGTGGGTTGAAGCAGCTTCCTTTTCTACTGTAACCAAGAACGTCGTGGCACGTTTCGTTCGGCACAATCTGATATGTCGATACGGTGTACCAAAGAGGATCATAACGGACAATGGTACAAATCTCAATAATTAGATGATTATTGAGCTCTGCAAGAAGTTTAAGATACAGCATCACAACTCTTCTCCCTACCGGCCGAAGATGAATGGGGTTGTTGAAGCGGCTAATAAGAACATTAAGAAGATTGTGCAGAAGATGACGGTGACATACAAATATTGGCACGAGATGCTACCGTTTGCTCTTCATGGGTACCGTACCTCAGTGCGGACGTCAACAGGGGAAACACCCTATTCCTTGGTATTTGGCATGGAGGCATTCTTGCCCATTGAAGTTCAGATACCCTCTCTTCGGATTATGAAGGATGCAGGTTTAAGCAAAGATGACTGGATTCAGACCCGGCTTGATCAGCTGAACTTAATCAACAAAAAGAGACTTACTGCAATTTGTCATGGTCAAACGTACCAAAAACGGATGATCAAGGCATTTAACAAGAGAGTCAGACGACAAGAGTATCAAGTTGGGGACCTGGTCATCAAGCGCATCATATTACCTCAAGGTGATCCCAGGGGAAAATGGACCCCTACTTACGAAGGGCCATTTGTGGTTAAGAACATTTTCTCAGGAGGAGGTATGATTCTGACCACCATGGATGGTGACGACCTCCCTCACCCCGTCAATGCAGACATAGTGAAAAGATACTACGCATAATCAAAGACCCGTTAGGTTGACTGGCCTGGGAAAAAATAAGGGCTTCCCGGCGAACCAAAAGGGTTCGGGCAAAAATAAGGGATGAAAATGAAAAGATCTGTACACCCGGCAAGTCAAAAACCTGAAAAGGAAGCTTGGGCAAAAAAAGGGTATCCCGGTGGACTGAAAACCCGAAAGGGCGGTCCAGGCAAAAATTAAGGATCAAAGCGTAACACTATGTCTCGTTGGATTACCTTGTGACAAGACTTCGATATCGACTATCAAGCTCGGACGGTACTCATAAATCTGATTTACCTTCAACCAAGTAGCAAAGTGATGAGATGTTTGAGGACATAAAGGCAATAGCAGAGTTGGAACCTAGTGGGATTATTCACATAGCTGTTTTGTTTAGTTTTCCACAAATTGTGTAAATTCTATTTGCTCGGCGGTGTTCTCTTACTAGGACGTCAGCCTCTTGTACAAAAACACCTATTTACAGGCCAAACTTCAAAATCAATACAATTCATTTTCAGAGAAAATTCAAACTGTTTTTCCTTTTTCTGTTTTGTTTTGCAAAGAATGTCCAATGTTCATTTTTGATATATACATTTGACATTAATTGCCGCTCATAAAAATTTACATGCAAAACAAAAGACGGTTACTTGTAATATCAGAAACAGGGGCAATAAGAATCGTCCAAGCTTTACTGATGCTTTATCCCCCAGGTACAAAGGTAGATTCAGCTGAAGAATATAGCTAAGGTACTTTCACTCCCCGCAGAGTAAGAAAAAGACAATAATGATAGCTCTCCCCAGCTGAGACTTGCAACTGTAAATGAATCGGTAATATCCTCCCCAAGCAGAGTTTATTCACCATCAACACTGAAAAATCTTAATATTCCCCAGCAGAGTATAAGAATATTCCCCGGCAGAATACAAAATATCCCCAGTGGAGTTTGAAATTTTTACCAGTGCAGTCTGAAAAAGCTTCCCCAGTGGAGTTGAAGAATCATCCCCGGTAGACTTTGGAAGATTGTCCCCAGCAGAGCTCAAAGGATTATCCCCATTAGAGTCTAAAAGGTTATCCCCAGTGAAGTTGCAACTGAAAGATCATCCCCAGCGGAGTTCTTTCCTTTCACAAATAAGGATTTAATCCCCAACAGGATTCGGTATCACCAGCAACGGTAATTCATCCCCAGCAGAACTTATCAGTGGAATCCTCAGCAAAGCATCTCTTCCCCACAGAGTAATCTCCTCATCAGTTTATTCCCCAAAGGAGTTATCCTCTCCTACAGGTTTATTCTCACAGTCATCTTCGTTCGCCATCCCCAGCAGAAACGAAGAATTCAACTCTTTTCTCCAGCAGCTATACGGGATTTATTTTCCCCAGCTAAAATATTACATTTCCATACATCATGACACATACATATACGCATCATACAACATAATCTCATTTATTTTGAGAACATCATTGCTTGACATATATCATGCATTGCATACGACTGACCTTTACCTTTCAGGAAGGATGCAGTTAAGTTCTTAGCTATGAAGCTTTTACCCAAGTCGAAGTACTGACCAGTTCTTAAATCTCAACTGAATTATCCTCGGTTGAATTACAGATAAGGTTCTAAATCTCGACAAGTTCCTCCGTCGAAGTATGGGCGAGTTCTTAAATCTCAATAGAATTATCCTCCGTTGAATTACAGACAAGTCCTAAATCTCGATGAAGATGTTTCCCTCAGTCGAAGTACTGACCGGTTCTTAAATCTCAACTGAATTATCCTCGGTTGAATTACAGATAAGGTTCTAAATCTCAGAAATTCTCCTCCGTCGAAGTACTGACAGTTCTTAAATCTCAACAAAATTATCCTCTGTTGAATTACAGACAAGTCCTAAATCTCGATGAAGATGTTTCCCTCAGTCGAAGTACTGACTGGTTCTTAAATCTCAACTGAATTATCCTCGGTTAAATCACATATAAGGTTCTAAATCTCGGCAATTCTCCTCCGTCGAAGTACTGACAGTTCTTAAATCTCAACAGAATTATCCTCCGTTGAATTATAGACAAGTCCTAAATCTCGATGAAGATGTTTCCCTCAGTCGAAGTACTGACCGGTTCTTAAATCTCAACTGAATTATCCTTGGTTGAATTACAGATAAGGTTTTAAATCTCGACAATTCTCCTCCGTCGAAGTACTGATAGTTCTTAAATCTCAACAGAATTATCCTCCGTTCAATTACAGACAAGTCCTAAATCTCGATGAAGATGTTTCCCTCAGTCAAAGTACTGACCGGTTCTTAAATCTCAACTGAATTATCCTCGGTTGAATTACAGATAAGGTTCTAAATCTCGGCAATTCTCCTCCGTCAAAGTACAGACAGTTCTTAAATCTCAACAGAATTATCCTCCGTTGAATTACAGACAAGTCCTAAATCTCGATGAAGATGTTTCCCTCAGTCGAACTACTGACTAGTTCTTAAATCTCAACAGAATCATCCTCAGTTGAATTACAGATAAGGTTCTAAATCTCGCCAAAGTTTCTCCGTCGAATTACAGACAGTTCTTCAATCTCAACAGAGTTTTCTCAGTTAAATTACAGGAAAGTTCTTAAATCTTGACGAATATGTTTCCCCCTAGTGGAATTACGGACAAGTTCTTAAAATTCAGCAGAGATGTTCTCTCAGTTGAAGTACAGGCAAGTTCCTAAATCTCAACAAAAGTTAGACTTCCCCAGCGGAATCTTCTACAACAATATGTATGCAAGTTCTCGCTAAGGAATCTCTTATGCGATCGACACTCCTGCAGATGGTATCTTTAAGCCCATCCTCCTGCCAACAATCTCCAAATGGCATTTGTAAGCCCATTCCCGACATCACAAGGTTGATACCCCTTCATGCGAGTGCAAATTTTTGGGCACTCTAGTGTTCAATCATCTTCTACCTTCGGATCACGAAAGGCACGAAAGCCAATCTACATCCTCAGGTTTAAGAAGATTGAACAGGGGCAGCTGTTGTACCCCAAAATTTTCCCTCTCATATTTCTCAAAACATTGCAAGAAAAATCTCCAAGTTGCTCAACTTTGCTCAAGAGTTGGACAGACAGGCTATTTCCTAAGGCAGATAACCCCAAATTAGGGTTTTGTGTTGCATAAAGATCCTTGAGTCCAAATGACATCAAGTTCTCCCCAATGTCCTAATATGCTCTCAAGATCATCCATGTCAAGTTTCAAGCCTTGCAGAGGAAGTTTGCTCAGTCAATTGCTCAAAGGATCCAAAAATCGACTGTGCTAGGGCAAAAGTCAACTGTGACCTATAAATAGTCAAACTTCAAGATTTTTTGTCAACATTCTCATTTTGAATGATATTTCATCATTTGATCAAGTTTTTATCATGATTCATCAAGGATTGCTCAAAATTCATCAAGACTCAAAAGTTGCTAAATTAGGGTTTTGTAGGGAAAGTCAACTCAACTTTTACCAAGCATAACTTTCTCATACTTTATGATAAATGACCCATCCAAAGATAATTTTTAAGAGGATGAAATTTCCTACAATCCATATTCACACCCCGAGATCAAAAAATGCACTCACAAGAAGTTATAAATTTGGACATTATAGGTCATTTTTGAAAGTCAACAAAAACACCTTTTTTGCCAAAGCTTATAACTTGAGCATGGAATATAAAAATGAGATGAGACCAAAACGGTTGGTTAGAGGACATCTAAAGCTTTCTACAAAGTCCAAGAACACTTCCAAATGTTCAAAATTGAAGAAGTTATGCATTGTTGAAGTTGGACTTTTTTGCAAAATTGCCAAAAGTCAACTATCCCCAAAACTTCAAATTTTGTCAAATGGGCCCATTCTTTTCCACTTGATTTGAGTTTTCATAGTTGCCCAGGTGTCCTAGCTTCAGCCATGAGCCCATATTTTATTTTTATTATTTAATTTGATTTTTAATTGAATTTATTTATTTTAAATCAAATAAAATAATGGAAAATCCAAAGAATTAATAACTCATGATTTTCTTATTGTTTTAGGCTTTGTTTACATCTAGCATCACCATGGAATTCGTATCAAATCAAATCATGGGCAAAAAGATTGAATTGAGTCAAATTTGGAAAGGTTTAATAATGGAGATCAAATCACATTCATGTGCATTGATATGAAGGGATTCAGTCCATGATTCTTACCCTAATACAAAGCACATTACATAAGCAAGCAAAGGCATACGAAATCAGGGTTGGAAAGTGCAGAGAGAGGCAGAACCAGAATTGGAAAATTCACAAAAAAGTGAGAGATCAAAGTCCAAGCTAGAGGCGTTTTCAGGACTTGTCTCAATCGATTGCTGATCATCTCCAAAAGCTTTTACAATCCAGACCACACGTTTTCAAGCACTTTAAAGCACTGTAAGTACCTCGCGGATCTACTTCCTTCTTGAAATCGTAAATCATTATTCTGGCATCATTTGAACAAAGTAATTGCATATTTGTGATCACAAGAACATTTGCAAGCTTTTTGTATTAGTGAATTTCATTTATATGATCTGTAACAAGAATCACCATAGTTAGGGTTCTTGGAGCTTTTTTGGGGTTTTCTATTTCAGGAACAATTGATCCACGTGAAGAACATGGCTTTGATCAGGAGGCCATAATGAATCCAACCACGTTCTTGAAATGGATTTATATGGCCTGGAGAGAGTTTTAGCATAAGCATGTGTTTTTAGTTGCGGATTCAAATCCGCAGGTATTTTTGTTACAGGTCTGAGGACAGGGATGAGTTCGTGTCATCCTCCGGTTGGCCAATTCAAATAATTTTTGCGAGTTTTATTTTTGCTGGAATTTATTTTGTTTTACTATATTATGATTAATATGTATTATAACAACAAATGAAACAGCGTGGCGTAGTGGCAAACGTGCAATGCATTATCCTTCAGGACCTGGGTTCGAATCCCAGGTCCCCCACTTTCTCAATATTTTTTCTCTTCAGGTATTCCTATACGCACATAAGCCTGCAGTACACCATGATCCTCCATCCGCTCAAGTTCCAGATGGCCAAAGGCCAGATCTAGTGGTCCATGATTGGAGGTCCACCATAGGCCAAGTCCAGGCGTGCATACCAGATCCCAAAAAGTCAAAGAAGGCCAGCAATGTTGATACGGTGTACCAAAGAGGATCATAACGGACAATGGTACAAATCTCAATAATTAGATGATTATTGAGCTCTGCAAGAAGTTTAAGATACATCATCACAACTCTTCTCCCTACCGGCCGAAGATGAATGGGGTTGTTGAAGCGGCTAATAAGAACATTAAGAAGATTGTGCAGAAGATGACAGTGACATATAAATATTGGCACGAGATGCTACCGTTTGCTCTTCATGGGTACCGTACCTCAGTGCGGACGTCAATAGGGGAAACACCCTATTCCTTGGTATTTGGCATGGAGGCATTCTTGCCCATTGAAGTTCAGATACCCTCTCTTCGGATTATGAAGGATGCAGGTTTAAGCAAAGATGACTGGATTCAGACCCGGCTTGATCAGCTGAACTTAATCAACAAAAAGAGACTTACTGCTATTTGTCATGGTCAAACGTACCAAAAATGGATGATCAAGGCATTTAACAAGAGAGTCAGACGACAAGAGTATCAAGTTGGGGACCTGGTCATCAAGCGCATCATATTACCTCAAGGTGATCCCAGGGGAAAATGGACCCCTACTTACGAAGGGCCATTTGTGGTTAAGAACATTTTCTCAGGAGGAGGTATGATTCTGACCACCATGGATGGTGACGACCTCCCTCACCCCGTCAATGCAGACATAGTGAAAAGATACTACGCATAATCAAAGACCCGTTAGGTTGACTGGCCTGGGCAAAAATAAGGGCTTCCCGGCGAACCAAAAGGGTTCGGGCAAAAATAAGGGATGAAAATGAAAAGATCTGTACACCCGGCAAGTCGAAAACCTGAAAAGGCAGCTTGGGCAAAAAAGGGTATCCTGGTGGACTGAAAACCCGAAAGGGCGGTCCAGGCAAAAATTAAGGATCAAAGCGTAACACTATGTCTCGTTGGATTACCTTGTGACAAGACTTCGGTATCGACTATCAAGCTCGGAAGGTACTCATAAATCTGGTTTACCTTCAACCAAGTAGCAAAGTGATGAGATGTTTGAGGACATAAAGGCAATAGCAGAGTTGGAACCCAGTGGGATTATTCACATAGCTGTTTTGTTTAGTTTTCCACAAATTGTGTAAATTCTATTTGCTCGGCGGTGTTCTCTTACTAGGACGTCAGCCTCTTGTACAAAAACACCTATTTACAGGCCAAACTTCAAAATCAATACAATTCATTTTCAGAGAAAATTCAAACTGTTTTTCCTTTTTCTGTTTTGTTTTGCAAAGAATGTCCAATGTTCATTTTTGATATATACATTTGACATTAATTGCTGCTCATAAAAATTTACATGCAAAACAAAAGAAGGTTACTTGTAATATCAGAAACAGGGGCAATAAGAATCGTCCAAGCTTTACTGATGCTTTATCCCCCAGGTACAAAGGTAGATTCAGCTGAAGAATATGGCTAAGGTACTTTCACTCCCTGCAGAGTAAGAAAAAGACAATAATGATAGCTCTCCCCAGTTGAGACTTGCAACTGTAAATGAATCGGTAATATCCTCCCCAAGCAGAGTTTATTTACCATCAACACTGAAAAATCTTAATATTCCCAAGCGGAGTATAAGAATATTCCCCGACAGAATACAAAATATCCCCAGTGGAGTTTGAAATTTTTACCAGTGCAGTTTGAAAAAGCTTCCCCAGTGGAGTTGAAGAATCATCCCCGGTAGACTTTGGAAGATTGTCCCCAGCAGAGCTCAAAGGATTATCCCCATTAGAGTCTAAAAGGTTATCCCCAGTGAAGTTGCAACTGAAAGATCATCCCCAGCGGAGTTCTTTCCTTTCACAAACAAGGATTTAATCCCCAACAGGATTCGGTATCACCAGCAACGGTAATTCATCCCCAGCGGAACTTATCAGTGGAATCCTCAGCAAAGCATCTCTTCCCCACAGAGTAATCTCCTCATCAGTTTATTCCCCAACGGAGTTATCCTCTCCTACAGGTTTATTCTTACAGTCATCTTCGTTCGCCATCCCCAGCAGAAACGAAGAATTCAACTCTTTTCTCCAGCAGCTATACGGGATTTATTTTCCCCAGCTAAAATATTACATTTCCATACATCATGACACATACATATACGCATCATACAACATAATCTCATTTATTTTGAGAACATCATTGCTTGACATAAATCCCGTATTTTGAGAACATCATTGCTTCACAAAAAATATTTTTTATTTCAAATCAAATTTTAAACTTTTATTTTTCTTAATAAATTTATTAATTAATTAGGTTTTAATTAGAAAACTTTAATTCCTTTTGTAAAATAAATAAAATCAATTAGACTTAATTAGTTTTTAACCATCAATTTAATAATTATTATTTCTTTCCTAAATAATCAAAACTCCAAAAATAATTTATTTTTCATTTAATTAATTCATTAATTTAATTTAGTAATTAATTTAGGTTTAATTTCTTTCCCTTAAATAAAAACAACAAAAAACCTAAAAAAGATTTCTTCTTTAACCAAAAGGGTCAAAACCCTAATCATGCGCTCGATTTAATTTCCCGCACGCGTTACTTATTTTTATACAATAATGTACTTACTCCCGGATTGTAATAGTTAAATAGGATGTTTAATTATTTTTATTTTTATCGCTTTATTTTATTTTCAAAAAAGGGTTTGTCTTTGGCGATGTAAATACCCGACGCCTTGTAATTTAAATTCTGCATTTTATTTCCGCAAATTATAACTGTTAGATGTTTGATAATAGGGTTGCATGACAAGACTGAATGTTTTAACCTAAAATCAAATTAGATCACCCTTAACATGTACAAAGATAAAAATAAATTGAAAATGACACACTCGCACATGTGCACTCTTAGGGTACACCCCACTTGGTTGCCTTCGTACACGGTCATTGAGTATAGGTTGTTTTAGAGGTCGCTCTCTTGTCTAAAAGATCATAGTCACCTCGAAACGGTTGCCTCGGATATTGTTGCCTCAAACAAATGATCTAAGACATTAGGGTTACTGCTAAGGCGTCCTAACATTCTTTGGTGACCGTAAGTCCCTCATTTGAATTGACCCTTAAACTCCAACGACGGTGCTACCTACTCATTAATAGTGGGATAGCATCGTCTAAAGGACATTAATATAGAACGATTCCTTTTTTGAGTAGGTAGATGGTTCTTAGACATTTCCTCTTTCAAAACAAAACAAACTTTTACACTTACACTCCTTTTCAAATAAAGTTTTCAAAAAACACTTCATACGCTCTTGAGGACAGAAGCAAGAGTTAAATCGAAGTTTTCAAATAAAAACTTTTTTTCAAAACCCACAAGCACAAAGAAAGCAATTTTGAAAACAATTGAGCAAGTACCTAAGAGCCCGTGGATAACCACGGATAGAAAGGGTGCTAATACCTTCCCTTTCTATAATCTACCCCCGTACTCAAAAATATCTCGAAAAAGGAATTTTTCTGTGCTTTTTTCCTTTCCTTGTTGGATAAAATAAAAGTCGGTGGCGACTCTTGATTACCGCGACATTTTGCAAACAGAAAACGCAAAACGCAAACCAGCATTCCAAAAACAATCAGTTTTTCCCACCGTATCACAACTTCATTGGTAGTGAAGCAGTTGGAGAAGGCCTTAGGACCTGGGTTCGAATCCTAGGTCCCCCCATTATTTCATATTGTTTTTCATTGTTTGATCAGGCGCATGCATAGATAAGAAGTCTACCATGTAACCTCAAGGATCCTCCATTGGATCTCTAGATGGCCAGATCTAAAGGCCATCAGATGAAGGAGCATCATATGCCTTGGTCAACATGCAGCATGGGAACCTTTAAGGTCAACGTGGACCTTTGGTTTTGGGCCAGAATTGCTAGCAACACACCCCTCCAAATTACTTTCTCAGGCCCATTTTCTTCTTCTTTTCATTTATATTTTCTTTTATTTAATTTATTTAATTATTTTTACTAACACAAATTAATTTTTCTTTTTATCAAAAAATCATAAAAATAACATTTTCATCCAATTAGATTTAGAATTTATTTTTTATACAAATATTAATTTAATTAGTTTATTTAATCTTAGGGTAGCTTTAATTATTTTGTAAATAAATTAAAATTAATTAGAACAATTAGGGTTTTGTTTCTAATTTAATTCTTTTTTCTTTTTTCTTAAAAATAACCAAAAATACAAAAAATATGCCATGTAAATTATTTTCTTTAATTTAATTTTATTACTAATTAGATTTATATTTAATTTAAAAAACCTTATTCTTCTTCTTGAAAGTAATTAAAAACAACAAAAATAATTTTTCCTTTTAATTAGGTTAGACAGGGTCAAAACCCTAATTTCCTTTCGTCTCTATTCGTGCGCGCTTTATTTTATTTTTTTACCATATTGATGTAATTGCTCACAAGTTGTAATAGATTAATTAGGACTTTTTACTTTCATCTATCGTTTTTTTGACAGGTTGTTTTTGGCTATGTAATTAATACCCGAAGCCTTATAATAGCGTAGCTTTACCTTCCGCACTTTAAATTTCCGCAAAATATTAACTGTTAGATGTATGAATATTAGGGTTGCATGACAAGAATGTATGATTAACTTTAAAACGGTTAGAAAACCCTAAATGTGCAAAGATAATAATCTTGAAATTGAATCACTCGCACATGCGCACTCCTAGGGTATACTCTCACTTCGGTTGCCTTCGGTAAAAGATCATTAAGTATAGGGTATTTTAGTGGTCGCTCTTTTGTCTCAAAGATCAAAGTTGCCTCGGAAAGGTTGCCTCAGAATTGTTGCCTCGAATACGATCTTAAGACATTAGAGTTATTACTAAGACGTCCTAACATTGCTTTAGTGATCGTACGTCCCTTTTGAATTGACCCTTACAACTCCAACGACGGTGTTACCTACTCACTAACAGTGGGATAGCATTGTCTAAAGGAAACGAACATAGAACAATTCTTTTTTTCGAGTAGGCAGATGCTAGTAGGTACTTGCTCAAAATAATCAAACTTTTCACACTTACACTCTTTTTAAATAAAGTTTCAAAAACACTTCGTAACACTCTTGAAGACAGAAGCAAGGGTTAAATCGAAGTCAAACAAAACTTTTTTTCAAATCAAACACACACACAGAAGCAATTTTAAAATGATGAGCAAGTACCTAAGAGCCCGTGGAAAACCACGAATAGAAAGGGTGCTAATACCTTCCCTTTCTATAATCTATCCCCCCGTACTCAGTATATCTCGAAAAAGGAATTTTTCTGTGTTTTTTTTTCTTTCTTGTTGGATAAAATAAAAGTCGGTGGCGACTCTTGCTTACCGCGACATTTTCCAAACACAAACGCAAAACGCAAACCAGCATTTTCCTAAAATAGTCCGGTTCTGCCACCGTAGCACAACAGCAGTTAAGCGAATTTTCAAGTATCTGAAAGGTACTACTCATTTGAGTTTGTTTTATAGAAAGTCAAATGATTACAGCTTAGTAGGATATTGTGACGCTAACTTCGCTAGAGACAGAGTAGAACGTAAAAGCACTTCTGGAAGCTGCCAGTTTCTGGGAGAAAATATGATCTCATGGATCAGCAAGAGACAGTCCACAATAGCACTATCAACAGCAGAAGCTAAATACATAGCAGCTGCAGGATGTAGCACGCAAATTCTCTGGATGAAAAGTCAACTTGAAGACTTCAACATATTTGAGAGTAACATTTCTATCCTCTGTGACAATACTTCTGCTATTTGTCTCAGTAAAAATCCAATTTTTCATTCTAGGGCTAAGCATATAGAAATAAAACATCATTTTATTAGGGACTATATTCAGAAAGGGATTCTTAGCTTAAAATATATTGACATATACCATCAATGGGCTGATGTCTTTACAAAACCTCTTTCTGAATATAGGTTTAACTTCATTCTAAAACATCTCAGCATGAAGCTATGCCCATAATAAATTGTTTTATTTACATATCTTAACCATCAGAACTTTATTATTTTCTGTGAACTACTGATCAACCTGTCTTCAGAGTTTAGAAGTACAGATTGCATCAGAATCTATCCATGAAGATCTGAACGTTTCATTTCAAGGATAGAAGTGTGTTGTTCACATAATCAAACAGTTGTCATCCATTCATCAGATACTTTATGAGGCTGAACAAGCGTTCACTTTTCTGAAAGGTCAAAAGCACTGATTGGGTGCATTGAGACACATGTCATGGGTAACCGTTCCAATATCTTTCTGAATCCCCTAATTTCAGCTGTCATTAATGCTTATAATCATGACTAATTATTTCTCTCTCTTAATGTTTACGCTTTCAAGAAAAACTATTTAAACTCAAATTTCACTCTTTACATTCTTTCACTTTTACTCTCTCAATATTTTCTATCGTTTCAAGCTCTCGTTTTCAAAAACCCCTTTCATCATCCTCAAAATCCCGTGTGAACAATGGCTTCTTCAAGTGTCACAAATGTCAGTGCTCAGGAATCTGCTTCAATGGAACATTATGAAGTACCCTACAGAACGCTCCTCACTCCTCTTAATAATCTGGAATTTCTCTCTGAACTGATTGTTAATTTTGGGAGTCTTCAAGAAAATGGCTTCAATGTGTATGAAGACGTTACTGGTCAAGGATGGAACAGGTACTTTGACCGTCTGGTTGGTCCAAAATTTCCCATTCTTGTCAAAGAATTCTGGATACATGCTTCTTCTTCAAATCATCAGGTTACTTCTTATGTCATGGGGAAGAAAATTGTTATTACAGAAGACCTAATTTCAAAGCTTATTGGTTACAATGGTGGAGACGTCAGATGCATTGACATGGCTGAGAGATGCTCTGATGTGAGTTCTATTGCAAAGGAAATATTTACTAATGGACTACCCTCCAACAAAATCAGAGATCTGAAGGATCACCACCGAATTTGGGCAAGAAATATTCTGGGGTGTATCAACCACAGGAAGCCAACTAGCTCTCCTGATTATATCAACATTGATCAGCAGTTTCTGATCTATTTCATTGCCAAGAAGACTAAGGTAAACCTCCCACACTTGTTGTTTAATCATCTTAGAACTAGTGTGAAGGAAACAAGAGAAGATAAACGAACCAAGAGGGACTGGATACCCTTAGGAAGACTCATATCAGATATTCTGACAGAGAATAGGCTGATAGAACATTTGACTGAAGCCCAGGAAATCAGCACTTTGGAAGCAACCACTGGGAAGCCCCTGAACGCTAAAAATATGAAGAAGATGAAAATCATTGAGAATATCAAGAAGGAACCTACTATTACTTCTCATGCAACCATCACTTCAAGAAGAATACCTCTGGATGATTTTCCTCTATTTTCTGATATTGACTCCAAGCCAGAAATAATAGTCAGATATTTGGACGCTTGCAAGGAAGATGGTACTGCACCAGAAATCAATATCCAGGACTTACACAAGGCTGCTCCAGAAGTTTCTTTAAAGAAGACCAAGAAGAGGAAAGCTGCAGCAGAAGGACCATCTCAGAGGACTCCAAAAGCTTCCAAAAAGAAAGGTAATCCTTCCTCTGTTTCTATTATAGAATCAATAAATGTATCAATATTTGAAGCCATGCCTACTCAACCAGAACATCCAACTCCACAAATATTTAAAGACTTTGACATAGGGTTTGATCCATCAGAAACTCTAGGTATGAATGAAACTCACTCCCTTTCTCATAATCCAAATCCTGAACAAACCCAACCAGAACTTGCCAAAGTTCTGTCTGATATTAATTCATTTGACCAAGACTTTTCATCTCCCGTACCATAAAATCCAAATTCTCAACTCCCTGAAAATCCAAACTCTGATACCACACCAGAAATTCCGCAACCTCACTCTCCACAACAAGAAATTCCTCATCCAAAATCACCTCAACCAAAAATTTCTCAACCATAAATTTCACAACCACAATCACCTCAACCTAAAATACAACAACCAAAAGCTCATCCTTCTGAGAATCAATCTTCTGATATCCATGAACCAGAACCTCACCATGTTTCAAAAAACTAATATGAAGAACCGTATTTAGATTTTGATACAATCCCAATACCTGGAATCAAAGAACCACTTTGTGGTACGGTGGGAGAACTGACTGTGAGTTTTGCGTTCGTATTCTCACTTGTGCGGTTGAGCAAGAGTCGCCACCTACTTTTTATTTTATCCTAAAGGAAAGGTTGAAAAAAGCACAGCAAAAACCTTTTGAGATATTTCGTGGGTCCGGGGGGTAGATTATGAAAAGGGAAGGTATTAGCACCCTTTTCATCCATGGTTATCCATGGGCTCTTAGTTTCTTGGTTTTTAGATCACTTGCCTTGATTTATGATTGCTTAAAAATGGTGTGTGTGTGAGTGTTTTTGAAAATGTTTTGGAAGAAGATGACTTGTCTTAGGCTAACCTTGTAACAATTCTTTACTCGAATGTTTTACAAAGGCGTGTATCTTTTCGAAAAGATGTTTCAAATGTTTTTGAGAGTTTGTTTTTGAAAGTGTTGTGGATTGTGATTTTTGAAAAGAAGGCAAGTGTTTTTGCAAGTTGATCTCAAGTAACTAAGAGTTTTATCTACCCTATTGTACTCAAAGGTTTTCTCTATGTTTTCAACCCCTTTTAACAATTTTGTTCCACCATTGAATTTGGTGGACAATCTTGCGTTTAGGAAGTTTGTTCGGGACGGGCGCGGGTCATCGTATGGACCATGAATGCAATGGTGCCAAGTATCTTTGGCAATTTGCTTTGAAGGGACTATGATCATTCCATTTAGGCAACTTTCGAAAGCGTCATCGAGGGACTTATGATCATTTGAATTTGTTTTGCCAAAGATACTCGACGTGTAAGCATGTCCCATTTTGGAAGGCAACATGTGGGATTACCCTAGAGGGTGCAAGTGTGATTGTGTATTGATTTCATGTATTTGTCTTTGTATTAGGTTATCTAGTGTTTGGTTTTATGTACATGCAAACCCTAGGTCTAACCATGGTATAATTCGAAAGCGGTAAATTGCGGAAATGTAAAATCTACGCTATTACAAAATAAGTATCCGGGAGTGGGGGTACAAATTTACAAATGGGGATGAGACTTAGGAATGTAGCGTCCAATAAGTTACAACCAAATCGAATTTGCGATCAAATGTAAATGTAACGAATATGCAAAATAAACAAATGTATAATGTATCAAATGTAGGTATACCGTGTAAGTGTAAGTGTATAAGTGTAAGTATATTTGTATATGTAATTATTTACAGGTGCGACAATGTGATTTAATGTATTAAGTATTGTTTTGACTTGAAGAAAAATTGAATGTTTATTTACTTAATAATCTTGTATCTCCTTTAATATGTACAAAAAGAAATGTTTTAATGAGAAGAAAAATGTTTTCAATTTAATTATATTGTGTATAAAAATGTATCTTTATTTGTTTGTGTTTAAAAATGTACAAAGAGTATTTAAATTGAATGTTTTAAATTAATTAGAAAATATATTTTTATGTATGTACAAATTAGGTATTTTAAGTTAGAGAGAAAAATATAAAAGGTTTGGTGTTAATTTATTAACAAAATAATTTGTTCTATATATATATAAAAAGTTGATTAATTAACAAGAGTGATGTTTGTTTAAAAAAGGTAAACATTTTTAATGGGCCTTAGGCATTCAGAAACGGGCAAGGCCCACGTTTGGGCTCAAGAACGTTTTAGGGTTTTTCTTGTGTTTTCATTTGGGAACGTGTTTTAGGGTTTGCAGCGAGCAGAAGCTCCGTTCATGGAGGTTTCGTTCATTACTTCGTCTTTCTCCAACCGTTCCTTGAATGCCATCTCTTCCGCCTAGCCACCAGTGCCACCTCGTCCTTCCCCTCGCGTTCGTTCAGGAAACGGTGAAACAAGGTAACGGAATGTCTCAAACTCGTTAAACGTTTTAGATTTGCATGTTAAGATTTTTTTTGATTGGTGAAACCGATTCTGTGTTTTATTGATTAATGCGTTTTGGTTTGTCTTGTGTGAGGTATGAAAGGAAAGGGGAAAAAGAAAACTACCTTGACAGAGGGGAGGAAGAAGATGGAGGTGCTTAGGAGGCTTGATGGCGAAGAGGAAAAGTGTGTGATGATGGACTCTTTGAGCTTCCTGGTATCTCTGTACTACCTTTTTTAGGCTTTATGATGTCAATCTGAAAGCTTGATACACGTCTTCTTTTCTTCTTCTCTTTCTTGGCTTGCCTTTGTTGCCTCTGAGTTGCCTCTTCTGTATGCTTGTTTAATGTGATGCTTTTGATGCTTCTCTGACTTTCTTCTTCTCTTTCGCCTCGAATTTGCCTTTGAAACTTTTTCTAACTCAGTTGCCTTGAACTTGCCTTTGAAATTGTTGAGCTTGATAGTTGCCTTTGAACGTTTCCCCCGCTTATGTTGGCTTGTGCATGCTTTTTGCCCAATGATGTATTCACTGAGGGTTTTCGTTGCCTTTGTGTTGCCTTATTCTGCTTGCTTCTCTAATGGCCAGTGATGATATATTCTGAGGCCTCGATGCTTGGGTTTGGTGGTATCATGCAGTAGGTTGTATGATACGATGGTTTTTGAGTGGTTTGATGCAGTATGCTATGGCAGGCCTGAGGCTTTTTGGTGAGATAGGTTTATGGTATTGGACATGGTTTCATTGTTTTTGACAGTAGGCAGGTTTTATGGTTTTGTTAGGCCATTGCAGGTTATGTGCTTGGAGGTGTTTATGGTTATGAGGTTTTTTATGGTTATTGGCTTGTTGATGGGTACAAGGTTTTTGACAGGTTCGTGAGGCTAAAAGGCTAATGGTTTTAGCAGGTTTAAGCTAATGCAGGCTTGAGGCTCTTTGAGGCTTGACTTGCCTTAGGTTGGTTTGATCTTTTGTTTTGGCTTCAGGTTGTTATGGTTTAGCTGGTTTGATGCTTTAGCTGGTATGGCTAATGCAGGTATGGGCCTTAACAGGTTTGATGCTTTAGCTGGTGTGGCTGATGCAGGTTTAATGTTTGGCTGGTAAGGCTTGGCCTTGAACTTGTTTTTTTGGACAGGGTGAGGCTCCTGACTTGCTTCAGGCAGGTTTGGCATATGCAGGTTGTATATTTTTTGGCCTTGTATTGCTTGTGAAGTTTTAAGGCTTCTGCTTCAGTAGCTTGATGGTTATGTCTTTGTATCTTTTGCTCCCTGTCTTTTCTACTGTGTTTTTTTTCTCTTGTATCTGTTTCTTCCTGCCTAAAAGCCTAAAAAACCTGCTTACTTTCCTCTTCTTTTTCTCTCTCTTTTGTACAAAAACATTAAAAAATTGTTTATATTTGTACTTCTCTGAAAAAGTAGACAGCTGGGAAATGATGAAATTGATTTTGTTTGCTTGCAATACAATGTTTCCTCTGCATTCTTATCTCTTCCTTTGACAGCTTTTGTGCTTGCTTGATATCTTGCCATATCTTCTTATTTGACAGCTTTTGGCAGAAAGTTTGAGTTTGGACTTGGTTGGCAATTCAGTTTGGACCTTTAGTTGGGTTTGAATTTGTGCAGTACTATTTGAGATTTGAACTTATGCAATTTTGACAATTTTTGAATTGTGCATTTTTTAAACTTGTGCATTCAATTAATTTGCAAACATTTTCACTCTTCTTTGGGAACCGGGAGAAATCCCGTGATTTGCAAAGAGGACTAACTGATCCCAGTTGTTGCTTTTAATGATGAGTCTAATTTAAATTGTCTTTCTCTTTAATTCAATTTATCTGTTTCTAACTTTTCTTCCTTTCTTTTGCAGATGAATAATTAGGACGGAGGGGAGCAAAGGATGAAGATTTTGAAGAATAGAAGACTTAGAAAAATAGGATAGTTTCATTTTTTATTTAAATTTAAATTAGTGTAAAATCATTGTTTGTAAATAAATTGTAAACAATAATTGTACAATTAATTTAAGAATAAATAAAAGTTTTCATTATCCAATTAATTCTATTTTCTCTTTTATTGTTTATTCATTTATTTAAAATTCTTCGAATTAAAATAATTGAAAAATAAATTCCAATTACTTAATTTTAGAATAATAAATAATTTAAATAAACAAAGCTTTGAAAAATTGATCAGTTAAACCTGGTACCTCTAATATCCAAAGCAAAGTAACAGTTAACCAAAACAAACTAATCAGGCGCATTCCCTCTTTACTGATTTTCAACAAACACTGTAAATCCAAACTGCGTATATCTTTTGACTGGTTCAATCAAGCGAACGTGAATTCAAACCAACTGCCTTCTTTTACTGATTAAATCAAAACAATGCGAATTCAACCCGAATCTCGGAATAACTTGCAAAGTGCTGTGGAATTTAAATCCTTCTGAGAATATGCCCACAAAAACCTTAATTCCTGATTAAATGCCAAAGAACGTTCACCTGATCAAAATTGATTCAAAGTCAACCAAAACCCTAAGCCAACTGTGTGAAACAATCCAGAGCCCTGAAAGATCAATAAAAAACCCTAATTGCGTCTGACTGACGAGAAAAGTCTGTTTGACCGATTCTTGAGCCAGTTTGAAAGATCATGGAAAGCCTGAAGTTGTTATTTCTTGTGGAAGAGTGCGAGGGCAAATTTTGGGGTACAACAGTTGCCCCTGTTCAATCTTCTTGAACCTGAAGAGTTAGATTGGCAAGTTTGCCTTTCGCAACTTGAAGGTAAAAGAAGATTGGACACTAAAGTGCCCAGAAAATTTGCACTCGGCGATGTGATGGTAGAGGTGAATGGGCTTGAAGATGCCATTTGGTGATGGGCTTAGAGATGCCATCTGATAATGGGCTTAAAGATGCCATTTAGCGACTGTTCGTATGAGGATGGGCTTAAAGATTCCATCTAGACATGTTGAATATGTATGTCAGTGGTGAGTGGACAAGTATCAGAAAGGCATCCGTGTTTTGGAACATCTCTGAATTGGTGGTCCGAATAAGCAATAGATTGACATCCATGTCTGGAGAATCCGTAAACTAATTTCAGGAGTTGAGATTGAATAAGTAATAGAGCAACATCCGTTGTTGGGAAGCGTCTGTAAACTATTTTCAAAAATTGGCATCTGAACAAGTTGGTAGATTAACATCCGTTGTTGGGAAGAATCCGTAAACTATTTTCAAAAATTGCATCTGAACAAGCTGATAGGTTAACATCCGTTGTTGGGAAGAATCCATAAACTGTTTTCATAAGTCTTGAAGTTGAAGAGGAACCGGTGTAGGGTTTCCTGATGATGCGTCTGAATGGATCCGGAATAAGTATCAGAATGTCGCCGTGTCCGGGTCACATCTGAACTATTTTTGGATGAATCTCGGGAGGTGATCTTTGTCTGTCGACTGATCTTACCTGAAAAAGTAAAGGGTTAGTTGTATGCAATGTCATGATGCATGATGCAATGTATGTGACATCAATGTTTATGACATGAATGTGATGAATGCGCATGTAAGCTGATGAGCTATCTTGCTGAGGATAAATGAATCTTGGACGGCTGAAGATAAAAGAATCTTGACCGCTGCCGGGAAAATAATTCCTTGGCTGCTGCTGGGGAAGAGAATTCCTGATGACCTCTATTGGGGAGTTCCAAACTAGTAGACTCATGCTGGGGACGTAAGATTGAGAATCTTCAGCTCGGTGGGAAGTAACTCTGGCGACTTCACTGGGGAACTCAAGATTTGCCCTCCCAAAACTCTGTGGGGAGAAGGTTCATTAGTCTGGCTCCGCTGGGGGATAATGAGGCTTGACTCTGAATGGAGTTAGCTTGAGAAGAATCTGAACAAGCGATAGGTTAACATCCGTTGTTGGGAAGAATCCATAACTGTTTTCAGAAGTCTTGAGATTGAATAAGCAATAGAGCAACATCCGTTGTTGGGAAGCGTCCGTAAACTGTTTTCAAAGGTTGCATCTGAACAAGCTGATAGATTAACATCCGTTGTTAGGAAGAATCCATAAACTGTTTTCAGAAGTCTTGAGAAGAATCTGAACAAGTGATAGGTTAACATCCGTTACTTGGAGAACCCGTGAACTATTTTCAGAAATCTTAAGATTGAATAAGCAATAGAGCAGCGTCCGTTGTTGGGAAGCGTCCGTAAACTGTTTTCAATGGTTGCATCTAAACAAGCTGATAGATTAACATCCGTTGTTGGGAAGAATCCATAAACTGTTTTCAGAAGTCTTGAAGAGGAACTGGTGTAGAGCTTCCTGAGGATGAGCTTGTGTAAAACTGCATCGGGTTTTTGAACACTTTTGACATTCGAATGCCCCAAGTGGTGATGTAGATAATTTCCTGGCTTGTTACAGGTGTTGATCCACAATCAGTCGTTCATAGATATCTTCCTGGCTTGTTACAAGTGTTGATCTGGAACTCTTCAGACGTGCCCTGGCTAGATACAGGAATCGAGTTTGGAAATAGTCGTCAACAGATATGCCCTGGCTGGATACAGGAATCGAATCTGGAAATGTGATAGTTAACAGATATGCCCTGGCTGGATACAGGAATCGAATCTTCAAACTCTTCAGACGTGCCCTGGCTAGATACAGGAATCGAGTCTGGAAATGGTTGTCAACAGATATGCCCTGGCTGGATACAGGAATCGAATCTGGAAATAGTCGTCAACAGATATGCCCTGGCTGGATACAGGAATCGAATCTGGAAAGGTGATAGTTAACAGATATGCCCTGGCTGGATATAGGAATCGAGTCTGGAAATGTGATAGTTAACAGATATGCCCTGGCTGGATACAGGAGTCGAATCCTCAAACTCTTCAGACGTGCCCTGGCTAGATACAGGAATCGAGTCTGGAAATGTGATAGTTGATTTGTTGAACACTTTTGACATTCGAATGCCCCAAGTGGTGATGAAGGAATCTTGAATCAGATTACTCTGCATATTGAGAGATTTCTTGAAATCTTGACTGGACTTCCCCAGGTTAACTGAACTTTTGAAAGATATGTTGGACCTTGACTGGACTGCCCCAGGTTAATTGAATTGCGACATGTCATGCCCCTTGTTGATAGGAGATTTGTAATGGAAGTGTTATCCTCTTGAAGTGATTTTTACTTACTGAGAGAGTTTTCGTTCCTCTGAACATTCGCTGTATGAATTTCTTCGCTGTCAAACAAAAAGCCAAATGCAGACAGTGATATTCAAGCAATGCAAAGTTTATGTTTGTCTCGAAGTTTCGAAAAATGCGTTTTTAGCAGAAAACTTTTTATAAGACAGATCAACACAAGATTTAGAGCAACTCCCTACAGGATTCAGGATACCTTTTGTAACAGTATGCTTTCGAACTAACCCATGCTTCAATTAGGACTTTTGAAGGGTTGTAACGTGGCCTGGTTCACGGTTTAAGAAACAAAGGATAAAGGCTCAAAATATATTCGTACCCACCCGCTCTTCGTGATGTCCTTCATACATATGCTCAGTTAATTGTGTGTCACACTCTGTTTTGAGTTTGGAATGACTTTGGGCGATGGTTCACCAGTTGAATTTGGGGAGACAGTCATCCTTTCCTTTTCTTTTTCAACATTTTTCATGTTGTCGAGGATTTTGTAATGACCTCACTATTTTGATTTTGATTTGTTATCCCTGACTTTTGCCTGACTGTTACCGTTTTCCGGGATTACCGTCAGCGGGATGCCCCAGCTTTCTTAAGCCTCCTTTATAGGTTTTGGCTCAGTGGGTTTTTTCTCCTTTTGATAGATTGACTGTCTATGTGATAGGGAACCACCCTTGTCTTTTGATTCCAAAGGAATGCTCTTTTTTTTTCAACGTCGTTCGTTGTGTTACGAACTGAGAGTTTGCGACTTCAATGCGCATTTCCTTTTGAATTAACTGAGAGACTACCCTGCCCCAGGTTTATATCAAAGGTTTCGATTGTAGAAAACTCCTACTTCTTTGGTTCGAAGGGGTTGACTAGGGATTAACTTCCTTATAACTCCAGTGTTTAGGAATTGAAAGAAATGCCTGTACATCATCAGCAAGGTCTGTTCAAAAGCATACTGTATAAGATCATGGTATTGTTTCGTCATCCTCCCGCTAAAGGCTTATAGCTTTTTATCAAGAGTCAAATATCATAAAGAAAAGCATAAGAGTAGTGAAACGAATGGATGAATTCAAGACAAACATATGCAATGCTTTAATGAAAACAGAGTTTAACATCAACAGATATTTGTTTGACAGCAAAAGAAATTACAACTTTGAAAATTCAAAAAAAAAGAAGCAAAAGTCTTTCAGCTCGAGCTTCGTCGCTTCAAGTGGAGAACCCTTCAACGGAAGATTTTCATCTCTCCGTCTGGCATGAATTCCAGCACCCCAATGTCGATCAGATCTTGAATCTTGTTCTTCAAGGCCCAACAGTCGTTGGTGTCGTGTCCCGGGCTGTAGGAGTGGTAAACACAAAATGCGTCGGGATGATAGTGAGGAGAGGAGGTATTGGGCTTCTGAGGAGGGTCCTTTAAGGTAAGCAGGTTGACCTCCATCAGGCGCTTCAGTATGAAGAATGATGGTATTTCAGTCTCCGTGAACTGTCTTCCCGACGTTTCTTGCTTACGCTGATTACCCCTTTGATGCTGGCGAGGTTGTTGATGGCCTTGTGACCCTGAAGCGAGCAAAGGAGCTTTCCCCTTGTCTTCTTGAGTTGATGGAGGCTGAGCGGTGACTTGCTCTTCAACCTCAGATGTTTTCCCCAGTTGGTTGTTTGGAAGAAGTTGGCGGACCAGAACTCTGAGTTCCTCTTGTCTTTGAGATAGGTCTTGGATGAGAGCCATCTGGCCCACTAACTGCCCCATCACTTGGATCTTAAATGTTGCCAGATCCAACTGCAGTGCTTCCAACTGGTCACTCCTGGCATTGTTGGAATTCTCCAAGCCCTTGGTGAGGATAGCTTTCATCTCTTCTTTCCCCAGAGACAAGTTCAGGAACATCTCCTGCAGCTGAGCAGTCCGGTCTTGAATGTCTTTGACAGACCTTTCTAGAGCCATCTCTTACTGAAATAAACAGCAGGAGAGTAAGGAAACCTGAAAAAGGAAAGACTGTCAAAATGTAATGCATGATATGCAGATGCATGCTTTCAAGGATCTCTTGGGGTAAACGCAAGAAAATGTTAGAGGTTGAACTTTGCTCTTGGATTGGAGATCTCTGCACCGGTGGACGTCCTTCCACGAGAATCAAGCTCATCATGTCAAGTGGGTCATAGCCACTGATTCAAGTTGTTGTACTTGAAATTTGACTGGAGAACTTTATTTAGAGGAGAAAACCTCTTGCCCCTTGGTAGATGTCTGGTTCAACGTAACCCTGCATCAAAAGAACCCTCGAGATCCTTGAAATGGTTATTGAAAATGCTATGGTATAATGTCATGATGTTATGTACATGTATGCACAAGCAAGTGAGTGTATATACAGGCAAACATATTCACACAAAGCAAACAAGTCCTTAGGTTTAGGCTTGCATGAGGTTTAGGTAAGTACCCTCTTGAAGTTAGTTGGCTCATCCTGTCCTAAAATAGAAACCGGGTTCTAAGGAGCTCAATATCATTGGATTGTTTTCTGTGTTCATTGTTTCGGTTTAGCCACTTACTGGCGACCAAGATATTCCAAGAAAACAATCCTCCAAAGAGTGTAGTATCGAGGATCTACCAACTTCGGACTGCACCAAAGTCGGTCATCTCACTACCCCTAAAAAGGCTAACATGGTCAATTAAGGTTCTAAGAGTTCGTTAGTGCTTCATGACATCACACAGCGGCCCCGTACTCTCCTTGACTACTCAAGGGTTACCGGTACTCACAAATATGTCACACTAACATAGCTTACTGCTTCAACCGTGTCGGTATACCCCGCACAGTTCCCTCGCAGTTTTTTGCTATTTACCTAAAAAGGTGCCCCAAATCCGGGTGGAGGATTTAAAAAAAACCCAAACAAGAACCCAAAAGATAAAGCAATCAAGTCAATCAAAGCAAGAAAGTAAAGGTGATCTAAACCCTAAGGTAACCCCACTTCTAAACTTATCCCCAGCAGAGTCGCCAGTTCTGTGGTACGGTGGGAGAACTGACTGTGAGTTTTGCGTTCGTATTCGCACTTGTGCGGTTGAGCAAGAGTCGCCACCGACTTTTTATTTTATCCTAAAGGAAAGGTTGAAAAAAGCACAGCAAAAACCTTTTGAGATATTTCGTGGGTCCGGGGGGTAGATTATGAAAAGGGAAGGTATTAGCACCCTTTTCATCCATGGTTATCCATGGGCTCTTAGTTTCTTGGTTTTTAGATCACTTGCCTTGATTTATGATTGCTTAAAAATGGTGTGTGTGTGTGTGTGTGTGAGTGTTTTTGAAAATGTTTTGGAAGAAGATGCCTTGTCTTAGGCTAACCTTGTAACAATTCTTTACTCGAATATTTTACAAAGGCGTGTATCTTTTCGAAAAGATGTTTCAAATGTTTTTGAGAGTTTGTTTTTGAAAGTGTTGTGGATTGTGATTTTTGAAAAGAAGGAAAGTGTTTTTGCAAGTTGATCTCAAGTAACTAAGAGTTTTATCTACCCTATTGTACTCAAAGGTTTTCTCTATGTTTTCAACCCCTTTTAACAATTTTGTTCCACCATTGAATTTGGTGGACAATCTTGCGTTTAGGAAGTTTGTTCGGGACGGGCGCGGGTCATCGTATGGACCATGAATGCAATGGTGCCAAGTATCTTTGGCAATTTGCTTTGAAGGGACTATGATCATTCCATTTAGGCAACTTTCGAAAGCGTCATCGAGGGACTTATGATCATTTGAATTTGTTTTGCCAAAGATACTCGACGTGCAAGCATGGCCCATTTTGGAAGGCAACATGTGGGATTACCCTAGAGGGTGCAAGTGTGATTGTGTATTGATTTCATGTATTTGTCTTTGTATTAGGTTATCTAGCGTTTGGTTTTATGTACATGCAAACCCTAGGTCTAACCATGGTATAATTCGAAAGCGGTAAATTGCGGAAATGTAAAATCTACGCTATTACAAAATAAGTATCCGGGAGTGGGGGTACAAATTTACGAATGGGGATGAGACTTAGGAATGTAGCGTCCAATAAGTTACAACCAAATCGAATTTGCGATCAAATGTAAATGTAACGAATATGCAAAATAAACAAATGTATAATGTATCAAATGTAGGTATACCGTGTAAGTGTACGTGTATAAGTGTAAGTATATTTGTATATGTAATTATTTACAGGTGCGACAATGTGATTTAATGTATTAAGTATTGTTTTGACTTGAAGAAAAATTGAATGTTTATTTACTTAATAATCTTGTATCTCCTTTAACATGTACAAAAAGAAATGTTTTAATGAGAAGAAAAATGTTTTCAATTTAATTATATTGTGTATAAAAATGTATCTTTATTTGTTTGTGTTTAAAAATGTACAAAGAGTATTTAAATTGAATGTTTTAAATTAATTAGAAAATATATTTTTATGTATGTACAAATTAGGTATTTTAAGTTAGAGAGAAAAATATAAAAGGTTTGGTGTTAATTTATTAACAAAATAATTTGTTCTATATATATATATATATATAAAAAGTTGATTAATTAACAAGAGTGATGTTTGTTTAAAAAAGGTAAACATTTTTAATGGGCCTTAGGCATTCAGAAACGGGCAAGGCCCACGTTTGGGCTCAAGAACGTTTTAGGGTTTTGCTTGTGTTTTCATTTGGGAACGTGTTTTAGGGTTTGCAGCAAGCAGAAGCGCCGTTCATGGAGGTTTCGTTCATTACTTCGTCTTTCTCCAACCGTTCCTTGAATGCCATCTCTTCCGCCTAGCCACCAGTGCCACCTCGTCCTTCCCCTCGCGTTCGTTCAGGCAACGGTGAAACAAGGTAATGGAATGTCTCAAACTCGTTAAACGTTTTAGATTTGCATGTTAAGATTTTTTTTGATTGGTGAATCTGATTCTGTGTTTTATTGATTAATGCGTTTTGGTTTGTCTTGTGTGAGGTATGAAAGGAAAGGGGAAAAAGAAAACTACCTTGACAGAGGGGAGGAAGAAGATTGAGGTGCTTAGGAGGCTTGATGGCGAAGAGGAAAAGTGTGTGATGATGGACTCTTTGAGCTTCCTGGTATCACTGTACTACCTTTTTTAGGCTTTATGATGTCAATCTGAAAGCTTGATACACGTCTTCTTTTCTTCTTCTCTTTCTTGGCTTGCCTTTGTTGCCTCTGAGTTGCCTCTTCTGTATGCTTGTTTAATGTGATGCTTTTGATGCTTCTCTGACTTTCTTCTTCTCTTTCGCCTCGAATTTGCCTTTGAAACTTTTTCTAACTCAGTTGCCTTGAACTTGCCTTTGAAATTGTTGAGCTTGATAGTTGCCTTTGAACGTTTCCCCCGCTTATGTTGGCTTGTGCATGCTTTTTGCCCAATGATGTATTCACTGAGGGTTTTCGTTGCCTTTGTGTTGCCTTATTCTGCTTGCTTCTCTAATGGCCAGTGATGATATATTCTGAGGCCTCGATGCTTGGGTTTGGTGGTATCATGCAGTAGGTTGTATGATACGATGGTTTTTGAGTGGTTTGATGCAGTATGCTATGGCAGGCCTGAGGCTTTTTGGTGAGATAGGTTTATGGTATTGGACATGGTTTCATTGTTTTTGACAGTAGGCAGGTTTTATGGTTTTGTTAGGCCATTGCAGGTTATGTGCTTGGAGGTGTTTATGGTTATGAGGTTTTTTATGGTTATTGGCTTGTTGATGGGTACAAGGTTTTTGACAGGTTCGTGAGGCTAACAGGCTAATGGTTTTAACAGGTTTAAGCTAATGCAGGCCTGAGGCTCTTTGAGGCTTGACTTGCCTTAGGTTGGTTTGATCTTTTGTTTTGGCTTCAGGTTGTTATGGTTTAGCTGGTTTGATGCTTTAGCTGGTATGGCTAATGCAGGTATGGGCCTTAACAGGTTTGATGCTTTAGCTGGTGTGGCTGATGCAGGTTTAATGTTTGGCTGGTAAGGCTTGGCCTTGAACTTGTTTTTTTGGACAGGGTGAGGCTCCTGACTTGCTTCAGACAGGTTTGGCATATGCAGGTTGTATATTTTTTGGCATTGTATTGCTTGTGAAGTTTTAAGGCTTCTGCTTCAGTAGCTTGATGGTTATGTCTTTGTATCTTTTGCTCCCTGTCTTTTCTACTGTGTTTTTTTTCTCTTGTATCTGTTTCTTCCTGCCTAAAAGCCTAAAAAACCTGCTTACTTTCCTCTTCTTTTTCTCTCTCTTTTGTACAAAAACATTAAAAAATTGTTTATATTTGTACTTCTCTGAAAAAGTAGACAGCTGGGAAATGATGAAATTGATTTTGTTTGCTTGCAATACAATGTTTCTTCTGCATTCTTATCTCTTCCTTTGACAGCTTTTGTGCTTGCTTGATATCTTGCCATATCTTCTTATTTGACAGCTTTTGGCAGAAAGTTTGAGTTTGGACTTGGTTGGCAATTCAGTTTGGACCTTTAGTTGGGTTTGAATTTGTGCAGTACTATTTGAGATTTGAACTTATGCAATTTTGACAATTTTTGAATTGTGCATTTTTTAAACTTGTGCATTCAATTAATTTGCAAACATTTTCACTCTTCTTTGTGAACCGGGAGAAATCCCGTGATTTGCAAAGAGGACTAACTGATCCCAGTTGTTGCTTTTAATGATGAGTCTAATTTAAACTGTCTGTCTCTTTAATTCAATTTATCTGTTTCTAACTTTTCTTCCTTTCTTTTGCAGATGAATAATTAGGACGGAGGGGAGCAAAGGATGAAGATTTTGAAGAATAGAAGACTTAGAAAAATAGGATAGTTTCATTTTTTATTTAAATTTAAATTAGTGTAAAATCATTGTTTGTAAATAAATTGTAAACAATAATTGTACAATTAATTTAAGAATAAATAAAAGTTTCCATTATCCAATTAATTCTATTTTCTCTTTTATTGTTTATTCATTTATTTAAAATTCTTCGAATTAAAATAATTGAAAAATAAATTCCAATTACTTAATTTTAGAATAATAAATAATTTAAATAAACAAAGCTTTGACAAATTGATCAGTTAAACCTGGTACCTCTAATATCCAAAGCAAAGTAACAGTTAACCAAAACAAACTAATCAGGCGCATTCCCTCTTTACTGATTTTCAACAAACACTGTAAATCCAAACTGCGTATATCTTTTGACTGGTTCAATCAAGCGAACGTGAATTCAAACCAACTGCCTTCTTTTACTGATTAAATCAAAACAATGCGAATTCAACCCGAATCTCGGAATAACTTGCAAAGTGCTGTGGAATTTAAATCCTTCTGAGAATATGCCCACAAAAACCTTAATTCCTGATTAAATGCCAAAGAACGTTCACCTGATCAAAATTGAGTCAAAGTCAACCAAAACCCTAAGCCAACTGTGTGAAACAATCCAGAGCCCTGAAAGATCAATAAAAAACCCTAATTGCGTCTGACTGACGAGAAAAGTCTGTTTGACCGATTCTTGAGCCAGTTTGAAAGATCATGGAAAGCCTGAAGTTGTTATTTCTTGTGGAAGAGTGCGAGGGCAAATTTTGGGGTACAACACACTTGTTATTCGCATGCCCTCACCATCCACGACATTCCAGAAATCCCTTCATCTCTGGAATCCACACCACCAAACTCCCCTACCAGTCCAATCATCATACCTGACTCTCCCACTCCTTCACCCACTAACAGTCCAGCTGACAACGTAAGACTTGTCATTGATCCAATTGTGCTGGAAAGACTAGCTTCTATCTCTCACAAAACTGCCATTCCCAAACCTAAACCAACTGAAACCACATCAGATGTTGGTACAATTTTGTTGATTTTTGAAACAGGAATACAAGAATGGATAAATTCTTTGAAGAATGCTAGTAAAGAGATGACTAATCATGCTGCTTCTGATTATATGTGGACAAAATTCAGAAACAGGCTTAGTTCTGAAACGCTGAAGCTGAAGGAACAGAGTTATGAACAGGTTCAGCAGAAATTTAGTGCTAAGCTGAAGGCTTTTCAAGACCAAGTTCTGAGCCAACTGCTCAAGAAAGATATCCTCTCTCTGGATAATGGTCCCTAGACAAAGCATCATCCCTCAGATGAAGTTCAACTAGAATCAGAAAGTCTCTCCCTGACTGCTGCTCCAGAAGACATGATCACAACAGAAGAAATGGTTCACTCTGAAAAAGCTGCAGAATGCTCTAAGAAACGTCCAAATCCTGAAGAAACTCCAACACCTTCCTTAGTCATGCAAACTCTGGAAGAGTTGAAGAAAGAAAATGCTCTAATCCATGCAAGGTTGGATAAGCAGGAGGACACGAACAAAGAGATTAAAATCATTTTGGGCAAGCAAGAAGAGTCTAATACTCAGATCAAGAGCTTGCTGGAAGCTTTGTTCACACGTCTTCCCCCTCCTTCTTAGATTTTTGTTTTAAATTTGTTTATTTGTAACGCTTAATTTTTTACCTCTTCTGTTCTGGAACTTATCATTACATCATGTTTTTTAATATGATTTAACTATTTTGGCTCTGATTATATTTCCTTTTTGATAACTGACAAAAAGGGGGAGAAAGTAAGATATTTTCAATAATGGTTTACCGAGACATAAGTCTCAAACATTCTGAATTACTTAACCTCTATCTTCTGAAAAATTTGAACAAGTACAAATTCTGATGAAAGATGCAGCTAAACTCTGATGCTCAAGGAACTTAAGGAAAGTAATCAACTCAGGGGGAGTTTCTCTTAAACCTTTTGTTCTTTATTTTTTAATTGAAAAATCTAGTTTTTGTCATCATCAAAAAAGGGGAGATTGTTAGAACATAGTTTGATTCTACAACCCTTAGTTAGAGTTTTGATGATAATAAATAAAAAGAACTAATGACAAATACAAAGAACAAATATGCACCATAAAAATTATGTTTTATGTATGCAGAAGTTTTGACCAAAGCAACATCAGAAGATAAGCCATAAGAGCTACACGCTGAAGCAATCAGAACATGCGCTGAAGATTGATGACCAGAACCTGCGCTTAAGCAAAGTAAACTCTGATTCTGAACAAGAACATGTTAGTCCAAGTCATCAATATTCTGAAGCATCATCAGCAAGTAAGGAGATAAGATTCTGAAGCGTTACTGATCATTCAAGATAACATCAATTCCAACAGCTTCTTTCAGACAGGATCTTCTCTAAATGGAAAGTGTGTTAATGACATTAAACATGCTTAATGATCAACGTTATTCCACTGCCTATATAAACAAAGTCAGCATTCAAAATCAATGATGATTTTTCTACATAACCACTCACGCATATTCAAAGCTGCAAGAAATATTCTTTACATTTCCAAGCTATAATCTTGTGTAAATTAACATAGTTGTGATAAACAGTTTTTGTAAGAAAAACAACAACACACATCTTGTATAATAGTTTTGAAACAGTGTTCCTTGAGATTAACCGGATTGTGGTTGTACTCAAGAAGACTTTAACAATTGTTAAAGGAGTGATTGTAATCCTTTTGAGATTAGTGGATTAAGACCTCGTTGGAGAGAGGCGAAATCACCTTGACTGGTGGACTGGAGTAGTTTGAGATCAAACGAACCAGGATAAAAATACTGTGTTATTGAGCTTTTAATTTCAAGTTTTCAATTCAACCCCCCTTCTTCTTGTGTTTTTCACATCTTCACATTCAACATAATTAATTCATCCGCACGACAACTCAGAATGCAACATGAAATGTAACTCGTTTTTTTGCACATGCATATGGTACCAATGGAGCATAACTCCCAACATTGAGATCTGCCAATAAATAGAGGCATCGACAAGGCATAAGCCTTCAACTTTATATTTGCCAATCCAGGCCAACTTGACGAGCATCAGCTCCAACATAATATGCTATGAATGTATCAACGACATGAACGTAATAACAACAATAATTCAACTTAATTCAACATTGGCCATAAGCCAACAACTTAATATTTTCCCCATAAATAGAGGCAATGAATTCACCTGCAAAATCACATTTTTCAACAAAAATGTCACCCAACAGATCAACCAAAATTACTACAATAAACCACATAATTATTTGGACTATTTTGCTTAAAATCGGTTAATTAATTATCGACCAAAAATTCTATTATTTCTACTTTATAAAATCCTACAAAATTATTTATTAAAGAATATTAAATCATTATTAATAAATATTTTGTATTTGTAAACCAGAACGTAATTACTTCTTAAATTCGCTACAGTATTGCAAAACAAATCTCTCTAATTACTACTTCAAAGTCTGCGCTACGGTGAGTAAAACAAATGCTTTTTAATATTACTTAATTTCATTCTATGCTACAGGATTGCAAACGCCTTTAAGTACTAATCCATCGCTACAGTAAGCATGTTCATACTCCAAGTATTACTCTATCCTATGCGCTACACTATTTCAAGCATGTGCCTTTAAGTATTATTTCATACATTTCGCTACAGTACATGCAAGCAAGTGCCATGCAATATTGATTCATTAACTGCTACAGAATGCAAGCAGGTTCCATACATACTACTCCATTTCCATGCTACATCAAACAAGTCATATACGTATTAAATGTTCAAAATGCTACTTTAATCATGCGCTACAGTAGCAGGCCATTTTCTTCTATATACTACTTCTTTTCATGTGCTAAAGCAAGCAAGCTAAATGCCAAATGCTACTTTATTTTCTATTGTTGCAGCAAGCTTAACAAGTTCCTATTAAATATTACTACATAGTGTCGCTACAGTAACAAATAACCACTTCTAAGTGCTACCGTATTAAAAACAAAAGCCATTAAGTATTACTTTTAATACTACTTCATCTATACCGCTACGGTGTTGCAAGGCAATGTGTCTCCAAAATGCTACTTAATTTTTCATTACAGCAAGCCAACTTATTGCTCAAAATGCCACTTCATTCTTATATGCAATCTAATTCCTTTAATTGTTATTTCAATAATTACGCTACAATAGTAATCATTTGCTTCTCCTACATACCATTTCATCTTACGTTACAACATTGCAAGCATAACTCCTAAGTGCTACTTCTAAGCGCTACTGTAGCAACATATATCTCCAAGTACCAATTCTTTCCAACACCACGGTAGAAAGTATAAACTCCAAATACCATTCCATTTCATGCAACAGTAGCGAGTTAATTGGAATTTTTGCAAAGAAAATACTAAGGTATTTAAATATAGGTATATCTAATTATATTGGGTCCTAAATCATCTCTCAATTTCATCGGTATACCAATTTAAAACACAACTAGAATTAATTTTCATAACCCAAATTCACATATTATTAATTATACACCCTATTATAGAGTCAGAACCCCACCCTTACCTTGGATTAAGAGCAGCTTTAAGAGACTTCAACCAAATTTTTTGGGGAATTTTGGCACTAGAAGCCATTTTTCCTCTTCTTCTTCTTCTCCCCTCACAAACCCTATTTTCCTCTTTTTCTTCTCTTTCCTGATAACAACACTCTCTCCTATTTCCTCTACTTCTATTCTAATATAATAGTTATATTATATTTAATCTTAAAAAAACTCAATAGGGCCTAAAAAGACATACCCCTCTATTACTACCCAATACCGCCAATTAAGCCCAAATTCATATTTAAGTTTAATAATAAAATAACACTTTAACTTAATTCCACCAAATTAAATCCGATTAATTATTATTCTAACTTAATAAAATAATTCTGACTTCGACGATAAAAATTGAATTAATAAAAAAAATATTAAAAAATATTTAATTAAATAAATAATTAAATATCAGGCGTTACAGTAATCACTGCTCCCATGCCAAATCATGGCCAGGATTGAGAGTATTTTTGTTCATTTGAATTCTCAAGTTGTATTTCTTTGTTTGTTCAAACAATCATTGTCATGTCAAACTTTGTTATTTCATTAATGCATTGCACATGTTTGTCTTGAATTAATTTGTTTTCATTATGCTTAAACTTCTTTCTTACTTCCTTTTTATGATATTCAACTTTTGATTAAAAGCTCTAAGCCTTTAGAGGGAGGATGACGAGAACGATACCATAATCTCTACAGTATGCTTTTGAATAGACCCTGTTGACGATGTACAGACGTTGTTTCAAATCCTAAATAATGGAGTTATAAGGAAGATAATCCCTAGTCAACCCCTTTAAGCCTAAGAAGTAGGAGTTTTATTTTCACACAAATTAAAACCCTTAATCATAACCTGGGGCAGGGTAGTTTTCTTCATTAATTTAGATGTGCATTCAGTCGCAAGCTTTCCCTTCATACACGATAAATAGTGTAGAAGATGCTATCCAAAAGATGGTGATGGTTCCACATAATCATTAAGAATAGACAGTCATTATCTCTCAAAATAAAAGCCCATTAAGTCAAAAACCTATGAAAAAGACTTAAGAAAAAACGGGGGCATCCCGCTGGCTGTAATCACAAAAGAAACAGTTCAGGCAAAAGACAGGGATAGCAAAAACAAAAAAGAAAGAGGTCCTACAAATCCTAAACAAAAAGAAAAGGTCACAAAAATGACTGCCTTCTCAAACAAACGTTCAATTTCTGAACCATCACCAGAATATCGGGGCCAACATTCCAGAACTCAACTGGGATTCGAAATGCATAATTAACTGAGCATAGGACTGAAGAACATCATGAAGAACATCATGAAGAATGGGTGGGTACAAATAAATTTTGAGCCTTTATCCTTTGTTTCTTAAACCGTGAACCAGGCTACATTATAACCCTTAAAAGTCCTAGTTGAAGCATGGGTTAGTTCGAGAGCATACTGTTACAAAGGTATCCTGACTCCTGTAAGGTTTGCTATAAATCATGAGTTGATATCACATTCTTGCAAATTTTGTTTTACTACAAAAAAAAACATTTTCAAAAAATTTCAAGACAGACATAAGCTTTGCATTCTTTAAATGACATTGTTTGCATATGGTTAATTGTTCAAATGGTAGAGAAATTCACACAACAAATATTCAGTGAACGAAGACCCCCTCAATGAACAAAATCACCTCAGACGGAAAAAACATTTACCAAGGACTATGTCCCGTCATCTTGTCATTTGTTTATCAGTAGAAGACTTATCATCCTGATCAGCATTTACCAAGCACCCCAAGAGTTGGGATGACACTCAAACCATCCACAAAGTCTTCGCAGGTACTTTCTCCATCAGGTACAGAGGCAGAGGCATCTTACTAAAAAGTTTCCGCCATATCCTCAGTTTACAACCTAGTGATGTCAGGTGTTCTCGTATCCCCGGCAGAACAGGAATTTCCAACTACTGCTCCGACATCAGGTTTTCCCCAGTAAAGTCGTCAAACTTCTCAGTATTCCCCAATAGGATTTCACAAAATCCTCAGGCAGTGCAGAGAGATTTCCTTCCCCAACAGAGTTCATTTCTCTAACAACAGAAGATCATCTCCCAGCAGTTCAGCTTCAACAAAATCTGAATACCTACACTCTTCATCGCCAACTGCAATCATGGATTTATTTTCCCAAATTCAACAGTGCTGCAATAGAACAACTAATACATTCACATATTGCATTCATACATCATTCTACAAATGTCATAGAATCCGCAGTACAAATGCATACATCCCAATCTCATTTATTTTGAGAACACCATTACACAATGCATTTCATACATCATGACATTGCATACAGCTAACGCTTTACCTTTTCGGGAAAGATTAATCAACAGATATTTATCATCAACAATTTTCAATAGGTCCAAGATTAGCTCCTGAAACAAAAGAGTAATTACCTGTGCGACTAAATACAGCTTTACACGGGCTCATCATTAAGCAATCTTACACGGGTTTCTTATGACTTCCAAATACAGCTTCACATGGGCTCAACATGATGCAATCTTACACGGGTTTCTTCTGACTTCCAAATATAGCTTTACACGGGCTCATCATGAAGCAATCTTACATAGGTTTCTTCTGACTTCCAAATACATCTTTACACGGGCTCAACATGAAGCAATCTTACACGGATTTCTTTTGACTTCCAAATACAGCTTTACACAGGCTCAACATGAAGCAATCTTACACGGGTTTCTTCTTACTTCCAAATACAGCTTTACACGGGTTTCTTATGACTTCCAAATACAGCTTTATACGGGCTCTTCATGAAGCAATCTTACACGGGTTCCTTCTCCCTCCTTCTGAAGTTTTACACTGACTCATCCTGAAGCAACCCTACCCAGGTTCCTTCTCACAATCTCCAGATGCAGTTTTACATGGACTCATCCTGAGGCAACCCTACCCAGGTTCCTTCACTTGAACTTCTAGATGTAGTTTTACACGAACTCATCCTGAAGCAACCCTACCCAGGTTCCTTCTCACAATCTCCATATGCAGTTTTACACTGACTCATCCTGAAGCAACCCTACCCAGGTTCCTTCTCACAATCTCCATATGCAGTTTTACACGGAATCATCCTGAGGCAAACCTACCCAGGTTCCTTCTCTTGAATTTCCAGATGCAGTTTTACATGGACTCATCCTGAAGCAACCCTATCCAGGTTCCTTCTCACAATCTCCAGATGCAGTTTTACATTGACTCATCCTGAGGAAACCTTACACAGGTTCCTTCTCTTGAATTTCCAGATGCAGTTTTACACAAACTCATCTTGAAGCAACCCTACCCAGGTTCCTTCTCACAATATCCAAATGCAGTTTTACACTGACTCATCCTGAAGCAACCCTGCCCAGGTTCCTTCTCACAATCTCCAGATGCAGTTTTAGATGGACTCATCCTGAGGCAACTCTACCCAGGTTCTTTCTCTTGAATTTCAAGTTTTACACGAACTCATCTTGAGGCAACCCTACCCAGGTTCCTTCTCATACACTTCCAGATGAAGTCTTACCTAGACTTATCCTGAAATAGCCTTACACAGGTTTCTTATGATATATTTCCAGATAGCAGTTAATTTCATTCTCCCCAGCAAATTACTGCGAAGCCTGAATTTCAACCAAAAATAAACAAACTTTCATCTCTCTAATCCAGAGATAACCCCTCAGTAGAGCCATGGACAACTGAAGTTCCTAGACTCTATTCCCCACAGAGTTTTCCTTAAATAGGAAAATAACAGAAATCAACATCCCCCAGTGGACTCCTCCTCAGACAACAGGAACAGGAATCCCCACAAAGAGACCTCTTATGAAGTCAGCATCTACTCTGGATGGCATCTTTAAGCCCATCTCCGACGAATCTTTGTTATTTTCCCTCGATGGAATCTTTAAGCCCATCTCCGAAAACCTTTGGTCATCTATTCCAAATGGCATCTTTAAGACCATTCCTTACACAATCAACCATCACATCATCAAGTGCAAATTTCTGGGCACTCTAGTTTTCAATCATCTTCTACCTTCAGATCACGAAAGGCAGACGAGCCAATCTACATCTTAAGGTTTAAGAAGATTGAACAGGGGCATTTGTTGTACCCCAAAATTTTCCCTCCCATTTTACTCAAGACATGCTCATTGAAGTTCCCAATTGCTCAAGGATAACCAAGAATTGACCAGACAAATTCTCCTCCTAAGGCAATGAACCTCTAATTAGGGTTTCAATTTTCATCAAGATGTTTGAGCTTCAAAGGTACCAAATGTTTTCCAGGGTCCTAATATGTCTTAAAGATTTTCCATGCCAAATTTCATGCCTTGAACTACAAGTTTGCTCAGTCAATTGCCCAAATGTTTGAAAATCAACTGTACTAGGTCAAAAGTCAATTGTGGCTTATATATAGTCAAACTTCAAGGATTTTGGTCAAACTCAAAATTTTGAAGTGATATCCATAATTTGATCAAGGGTTGATCATGATTCCTCAAGAAATGTTCCTGATTCATCAAAAGTCAAGAATTGCTAATTAGGGTTTCCATAGGAAAAGTCAACTGAACTTTGACCATGCATAACTTTCACATACTTCGTCCATTTTCCCCCCAACCAAAGCTCATATTGAATAGAATCTAATTCCCTACAACTTCTCTTCAGCTATGAAGTCCAAGAAATGCACCATTTGAAAGATACAAGCTAATACATTACAGGTCATTTTCAAAAAGTCAACAAAATCCACTTTTTCCCAAGACCTTTTACATCAAGATAAAATCTTCAAATGCAAAATTGATCAAAAGAGGGATTGAAGCAGATATCTTGGGCTTTCCAAAAAGTCCAATATAACCATCATGAGATGAAAATTGAGCAAGTTACGGCTTTCCTAAGTTGGGGAAATTTGGGAAATTTCAAGAATTATGCATTGAGCAAATTTGAAAGTTTAAGGCAAGGGCTCAATTTATTGGATTTCAAACATCTTCCTAACATTATAGAGTACCTCCAAAAACACTCTTACAATGCCTTACATTTTTTACTTATTTTGTACACATTTATTTTAATTCATTTCAAATAAATATAAAATAAAGTGTATAAAATAATTGGAAATAGGTTTTGGCATTTGGGCTGGTGTTTTAGCTTGCCTTGAAGCCCAAGATTTCGTGCAGCCATATCCACATTCATTAAAATTTAAAAAATGACAAGTTTCCTTGTTTTTGGCCAAAGTTACAAATTTCACTCACGACTTTGAAACGTTTTCTTTAAGGTTGTTTAAACCTTTGTTTTCTTGTCTCCTCATTCCTCTCTATATAAACAAGTATCTAGCAAGCATTTCAACACACCTACACATCCTAGAGAGAGCTCTACCATTTTTGCAAAATTAACAAAAGCGGTAAAAATTTGAAACCCACTTTGCAGGTACTTTTGGTCCGAACTAGTAATCATACATTGCTCTTGAGTTTCCCAAGGACTTGTTCCAACCATCCTCAAAGCTTGCAAGGTCCCAAATCATCGGATCCAAGATATCACCATTTTGGTATAATCTTAAATTCAAATCTCTATTTTTATTAATTATTGAATGTTCTAATGTGTGTATATGAGTTCCTGGATATCCTTAGAGAAGGTTATGGGAATTACATGGAATGCATGACATCTAGAACATGAGATACCATGTACCATCAAGTACTGCCCACACTGGATCCAAGGATGGACCTGGGCTTCACAATTTGGGCTTAGCGAAATTTCAATTGCAACCCCCATTCTACTTCAGCCATCAAGTCCAATCTCTTTTCTTTTTGTTTTATTTAGTTATTTCATTTCTTAATCTTTTTTAATAATAATAATAAAAAACTCACAAAAAAGTTAGGCATATATTTTTTTAATTAAATAATTAATTTCTTTAATTAATTAATTAATTAATTAAATTTTAATTATTTTCTTAATTTAAAATGAACTAGAACTTAGGACTTAATTTAGATTTAATATTTCTTTTCATAAATATAAAAAACCACAAAAAGAGTTTAGTTTATTTTTCTTAAGTTAATTTTCTAAATAGACTTTAGAATAATTAATTTAGTTATTTTCTTAAATTAAAGACAACACAAAAAAGATTTTTCTCACTTGGTTTTAGAACGTATTTTCATTCTTTCGAGCATTATTCATTTTTCGCATTTTTTTATATATGCATGTAACTGTTATTTGGGATGTAATAGCTTTAAATAGGACTTTTCATTGCTTTCTTTATTTTTTCCCCCAATTGTTTGTACATTGTAAATACCTCATCCCCGAAGCCATATAATAGTGTAGGTTTATATTTTCGCACTTTATTTTTCTGTACAATATTACTGCTAGTAATTAGGCATGTATGACAAGACTGAAATTAAAACGCTAGCAAACCTTAATGCAAAAGATAAATAACTGAACTGAACACAATTGCACACAAGCACCTCTAGGGTATCCCACTTTGGTTACCTTCGGAAAACGGTCACAATTCTCGAAACATGAGAATCTTTAGTGGTTGTCCTTTAGTTTGAAATATCACAAGTCTCTCGATGACCCTTTCGACGTTGCCTCGGTTAAATGTGATCTTAAGACTTTAGGACAATTACTAAAATTTCTTGCCAAGTTGCCTTCGTGATCGTAACGTCCCTTCGATTGTCCCTCAACATCCAACGACAAGGCTACCTACTCACTAATAGTAGGATAGCATTATCTAAAGGAAAAGAGGAAAAGAACGACCCTTTTCGAGTAATAAAATAGATAGCTGTTAGAAGTTTTCTCAAACATTTAGCACTTACACAAAAAACTACTTTTCAAAAACAATTTCAAAACACTTTGTATACTTTCTCCACTATCCCGAGAAACATTACAAAGGTCTCCGTACTAAGGAGTTTTCAAAACATTTTCAAACGCACAAAGAACAAATGTATTTTAAAATGAGCAAACCTCTAAGAGCCCGTAGAAAACTACGGATGGAAAGGATGCTAACACCTTCCCTTTCCATAATCTACCCCCGTTACTCATTAAAATCTTGAAAAGGTATTTTTCTGTTCTTTTCACCATTCCCTTAATTTGGATAAAAGAAGAGTCGGTGGCGACTCTTGCTTACCGCAACATTTGCAAACACAAACGTAAAACTAGTATAGTATATAACAGTCGGTTCTGCCACCGTATCACAATACCTTTTGTAAATCACCAAGTTCCCAAGTGTGATTTAACATAATTGAATCCATTTCATCTTGGATAGTGTCCTTCCAAAAGTAAGAGTCCCTTGAAGCCACTGATTCCTTGTAGGTTTTGTATCATCCTCTACTTGAAGAATAATAGGAATGCCTCAAACATAATTCTCATAATTTCCTTCAACTAGATAAAAGGAAATAAGTTGAGGATTGATTTTGTTCGGTCCTAGATCCTTTATTTTCCAAACTCTCTTGCTTATCCTAGGCTTGGGTTGTGTTTCAATAATCCGAGAAGAATCTTCTTCATAAGATTCTTTATTTGCGGGAAACTCAAATTCTTTATCCTTAGTAATAAGATTTTCAAAGAATTCTGCATCCCGAGATTCTACAATTGCATTAGATTCTAAGTTTAAAAGTATATATGTTTTTATTGTTTTGTGCATATCCTACAAAGGCACATTTTATCCCTCGAGGACCCAATTTAGTTTTTTTAGGATCCATGTTTTTATAGTAGGTTACACACCCCACACTCTAAAGTAATTGATATTTGGTGATATACCTTTCCATACTTCATATAGAGATATACCAGTTTTCTTCAAATGAACTCTGTTAATTATGTGACAAGTGGACAGTAAGGCCTCACCCCACAAATTTAATCGTAATTCAGAATTCATTAACATGGAATCTCTTGACATATTTGATTCTTTCTTGCAGCTATACCATCTTGTTGTGGAGTGCGAGGTGCGGAACATTCATGTATAATGCCATGTTATTCATAAAGTACATCAAATTCAGTACAAAAGTATCCACCTCCCCTATCACTCGTAAGGCCTTTGATACTTTTACTTAATTGATTTTCCACTTATTCTTTGTAAATTTTAAAAACATTAAAAACATCATCTTTATGCTTTAAAAGATATACATGTGTGTATCTATAATAATCATCGATAAATGTAATAAAATATATATTTCCATCACGAGTTAACATGTCGTTAAATTCACACAAATCTGAGTGTACAAGATCAAGTGGATTTGTACCCCAAAATTTGCCCTCTCATATTTTCCAAGGTTTTCTCTTAAATGGGTGGTCACAAACACTTGATTAAATAAAAATAAGGATTTTGAGGATAAAGGAGTCTTCGATTGGCATTGGGGCAAGGTTCCTTCGATTGGCATATGGACAAGAGTCTTCGATTGGCCTTGGGACAAGGTCTTTCGATTGGCATTTTAACAATGTCCTTCGATTGGCATCTGAACAGGATGTCTTTCGATTGACATCTGGATAAGGAGATTCAATTGGGCATCTAAAACCATTCGATCAGGCACTAGACCCCCTTTGTCCAAGCTTGGTTCACAAGGCTTCGACTGCGCATTAGCTTTTTTCAGGCCTGCCTTCAATCCACAAGGAAAAGGCTTCCTCAGACTTGTCTTGGATTCACTAAGGCAAAGGTTTCTTCTATAATTGCCTTCAATGCACAAGGAAAAGACTTCCTCTATGTTTGCTTTCAATGCACAGGGCCAAGACCCCTCAACACAGTTTTTGCACTATGACACCCAATATGACCCCTTCGAAAGAGTATTCCAAAGGCCCATTTGAAGGGCACACATTGGTGGCCCATTCCAAGGAGGCAATCAGATCCATTCGAAGGAGGCCATCAGAGCCATTCAAAGGAGCTGAATCAGAACCATTCGAAGGAGGTAATCAGAGCCATTCGAAGGAGGCCATCAGAGCCATTCGAAGGAGGAAATCAGAGCCATTTGAAGGAGGTTATTATAGCCATTCGAAGGAGATCATTTGAAAGTCAAATGTCCAGGTCCATTCAAATTCAAAAAAGAACAAGATCCCATGTTTTTGGCCAACGTTACAAATTCTCATTCATGGCTTTCAAACACGTAATCAAGAATGTTTAAACCTTTGCCTTCTTGTCCCCTCTACCCCCTTTATATAAAGAGATCACAAGTGTTGCATCACACACGAGGATTGCCTAGAAAAAGAGAATACTCACACCACCATAGACAGGATCAAAATTCTAACTAGTTTTCTTTGTAGGCACCCTCAATCCAGACGAAGGCTATATTTGTGTTATTGAGATTCCCAAGAATCTGTTCCAAGCCAAGCCACGCTCAGATCAAAGCATCTCCAGTTGGTAAGGACTTACCCAAATTGAAAATGCATTTATAAGCCTTTTAAATGCCTATTATTGGTATATATGTGCTACTAATACCATTTATGTTTATAGGAGCATATCATACACAAGATAACATGTAGGAATAAAATCACGCCATCGAAAGGCATGACATGATTTGCCTTTCGAAACTCATGACATAGCCCATTTCAAGTAAAAATAAGCTTAGGCTTGAGGACAAAAGATTCGAATTAGGGAGAAGGACCTGGGTTCGATACCCAGGTCCTGCATCTTTATTTTTTGCCAGCATTTGCCTTGCAGGTTCAATTCGAAGAACAACTCCCTCCTTGGATCGAAAAAGGCAACACCCTACTGGATCAAAAATCCCATCCCCTTCCTAGAATCGAAGGACAATATCCCCTCTGAATCGAAAAGTATGTTCTCCCTCTGGATCAAAAGATCCATTCTCCCTCTGGGTCAAAAAGTCCATTCTCCTTGCAATCGAAGGAATCCCTTTTTCTTTTTGTATTTTATTCTTTGTTTCATTTCTTTATTGACTCTTTTTCTATTAAACTTGACATTAAATAAAAAAAATCACAAAAAATTAGGCTTAGACATTTTAATTAAATAATTAATTTCTTAATTAATTGATTAATTAAATTTTAACCATTTTCTTAACTTAAAACAAATTAGAATTTAGGACTTAATTCAGATTTAATTTTCTTTTCATAATAAAAAACAACCAAAAAGTTTTTTATTTCTTAGGATATTGTTAGACGTTATTTTCAATTTCACGCGCGTTTATTTAATTCCATATTTTTATTATTGATGTACCTGCCCACTGGATGTAATTGATTAAAACTAGGACATTTACAACTTTATCCCCCTCATTCTTGTACAGTGTAAATCCCCTCCCCAAAGCATTGTAATAGCATATATTTAAATTCCTGCACTTTAATATTCTGCAATATATATTAACTGCTAGTAATTAGGCGTATATGATAAGACTAATAATCAAACGCTAGCAAACTTAACAAAAATATAAATAACTGAATTGAACACAATTGCACACAAGCACCTCTAGGGTATCCCACTTTGGTTTCCTTTAAGAAATAAAACAGTCATGAGGCATGAACGCTTTAGAAAAGACCCATAAATAAAAAAAGATCATAGTCCCTCGATGACCCTTACAGTTGCCTTTCAGTAAATGATCTAGTCCCTAAAAGAAAATTGCTAAAGCGTCTCCACAAGTTGCCTTCGTGACTGTGAAACGTCCCTTCGATTGTCCCTCAAACATCCAATGATTGGGCTACCTACTCACTAATAGTAGGATAGCATTGTCTAGAGGAAAAGAGGAAAAGAATGACCCTTTTCGAGTAACAAAGTAGATAGCTGTTAGAAGTTTGCTCAAACATTTTGCACTTACACAAAAAACTACTTTTCAAAAACAATTTCAAAACACTTTGTATACGTTCTCCACTAGCCCGAGAAACATTACAAAGTTCTCCGTACTAAGGCGTTTTCAAAACACTTTCAAACACAAAGCATAAAGGTATTTTAAAATCAGTAAACCTCTAAGAGCCCGTGGAAAACCACGGATGGAAAGGGTGCTAAAACCTTCCCTTTCCATAATATACCCCCTTACTCAGAAAATTCTCGAAAAGGTCTTTTTCTGTTCTTTTCACCCTTTCCTTTGTTGGATAAAAGAAAAGACGGTGACGACTCTTGCTTACCGCATATTTGCGAATACAAAATGTAAAACCAGTATATAACAGTCTGTTCTACCACCATATCACAGACTTGGCGACTCTGCTGGGGATAATTAAAAAAGCAGGGTTACCTTAGAGTTTTAGTTCATCATTTTATTGATTTTTTTGTGCTTCGTATGCTTTACCTTTGGAGGGTATGTTTGGGTTAATATATTTCCTACACCCGGATATAGGACACCTTGTAGGTAAGTAGAAATAAATCGTGGGAACTGTGCGAGGTATACCGACACAGTTGAAGCAATAGCTACGTTGATGTAACACTTTGGTTGGTACCGGTAGCCCTTGAGTAATCAAGGAGAATACGGGGCCGCTGCGTGGTGTCATAAAGCATCAACTGGCCTTAGAATATTTAATTTACCAACTTGGCTATTAGGACGTAGTGAGATAGCCATCCTTAGTGTATCCCCAATGTTGGTTGATACTCGATGCTACACTCATTGAGATCCGACTCCCGAGTTTTGTTTGGTGGCAAGTCAGTTGTCTATCGGAACGAAACTTGTGGGGAGGATCAGTGATATTGAGATCCCTTAGAATCTGGTTACTATTTATAGGACAGGTTGAACCAATCAAAACTTCAAGAGGGTATTACCTTAAAACCCATGCAAGCATTTCCATTCTGATACTCATTCTTCTGACTTACAACTTACAATTCAACAAACATTCTTGGATGGCATCTACAATCCCATCTCCAACAAGACTCTATCACCTCTCCAAATGGCATCTTTAAGCCCATTCCCTCAGCAACACTTCGTCGAGCGCAAATTTATGGGCACTCTAGTGTCCAGTCATCTTTTACCTTCGAGTCACGAACGGAAAAACTCGCCAATCTAACTCTTCAGGTTCAAGAAGATTGAACAGGCTCAGATGTTGTACCCCAAAATTTGCCCTCTCATTTATCAAGACTTTTCTCACAAGACTTCTTGGACTCAAGACAAGATTAGGGTTTGGTCAGCTCAGGACACCTCATCTTGCACTGATAACCTAAAATTAGGGTTTGAGTTTGCACAAGGATTTTTGGACCACCAATGCTTCATGTGACTTTCATACACCATTTTGGACCCCTAAGATTGCTCATGATAAGTTTCAAGCCGTGAACCACATTTTTTATCAGTCAATTGGACAGTTGACCTAAAAATCAGTTGTATTGGGAAAAAGTCAACTATGGCCAATTCACAGTCAAACTTCATAATTTTTTATCCACATCAACATTCTAGACTCATATGTATCATTTGATCAAGTTTGGATCACAACTCCTCAAGAAATTTGATCAAATCATCAAAAGGGCAAAATGGTCAAAATTAGGGTTTTTTATTGAGAAAGGGCAATTTCTGATTTTTAACCTAGCCAATGACCAATTTAGTTCAAGCATGATTTCAAGGGTTCAATGGAATCATCTTAACCTAATTACATTGTTCAAAAGATCTCAAGTTCATTGGATTGACAGATGAATTTTACAGCCAACTGATCAAAAGTCAACTGTACACTGAAAAGTCAAACTTTGACTTTTTGGTCAAAATCAAGTGCCAAGGGTCATAATCCATCAAGATATGTCAAAATATGAAAATTTTTCACCAAGAAAACCAAATTAGAAAATTAGGGTTTTAATTTGAAAATTTTCATAACTTGGAATTTTTCTAAGTATAAAAATTTTCTTATTTTTTCCCAACTTTTCACCACTTTTTCACCATGATGCATTTTGATTCAAGAAAAGTTTCCGACATGAAAGTTGTAGTCCTCCATGAAATCTACAACTTTTCTTCACAAACATTTCCCAAAATATGCTTGGATCTCAAGTTATGAATTTGTGAATATAGGTCCATGAACTTCTTAACTTAGTGAAATTTTGCCCTAATTTAGACAGGTTTTGGACCCAACTTCATGGACATTTTTCACCTAGTTCCAAGAGGTATCTCAAAATGCATTTCAAAGATGGATTATAGAGAACATTGTAAGCTTTAAAAAATTTCCAAGAACTCTCCAAGATCATTTTTTAGTAGGGAGAATCGAAGAAGAGAAGTTGGCATTTTCTCACTTTTGTTCATGCCATTTTCACATAGCATCAAGTTGCAAATCCAATCCATGCTGGTTGTATCTTGCTTTACAGGTCCTAAGCTTGCTATACACTCCATAATTAAATGAAAACTCAGTTGACAAAGGCTTTATCTTTGCTTTTGGAGCTTTACACAAGTTGTAATTCCATTTTAGGCAAAAAGTTCACAATGTCATTTTCATAAAGAGAAGCTTTTGCAACTTTGTCAATCTTGAGCATTGAACCTGTCCCTTTGGTACATACAAACTACACAGCTCTCAAGCAAATTGTACAAGATCTTTGTAGCTCTCAAGAAAGCAAATACAAGCATGTGAGATTAGTCACTTCACTTTACTTCAAATGCAAGAAAAGTTGCAAAAAGGTCCAAAGCTTGCACAGCTAGTAAGGGCTTACTTTGTATCATTTTTATACAAATATACAAACTTATCACAAGGCATAGCACGATTGGTTTGCACTTGAAACTCTCTGACACTCAAAAACTCCACAAAACTGCCAAAATAGAGAACTTCTACAAAATCACAGCCAACCCTCATTTGGCTCGTGCGTTTTGTGTTTAATCACTTCAAACATCTCAAACACTTGATAACTAATCAATCCAAGCCATCACCCTGGTTCTGTAACCCCTGTTTCAGCATCCACCATTTTCACTTTGGAAGCTTGCAGCTTGACTTGTTCAGAGAGTTCCAGCCATCCTCAAAGTAAGATAAGCATTGGAATAGCTTCAGCGAAGTTCAAGGAAGCTCAAACAATCCTCGGGCCTCCATTAAAGTCCCTACATTGCTCTACTCAAATTCAGCTGAAGGAGATATTTTCTTAAAATCTATCTCTATGAATAGGCAACCTCAAGCCAAGATTTGTGAAGGAAAAATGTAGTCCTTATCATAACAAAGATGTACATATCTTTACTTTTCATTTATATTACTGTGCTGAGAGAATTTCAAGATTGAAAACTCTGGAATTTTTAGGTCACGAATTAGGGGTTCCAAAATTCTCCTTGATCTTTTAGAGTTGGGTTACATAATTTATATGGTTGGAATCGTGAACTCAAATGCCACATGTTTCGTGTTATGAGTTTTTGTTTTTATGCAAGCATGAGCAAGATCCAGGTTTGAACTAAAACGCGCGCAGGGAAGAGAACGAAGGATAGGGATGAAGTGTTCTGGGCTTTTTGGCGCTTGGGCCTTTTTGTTTTTGTTATTCACACCCCCCCTGACTTACTATTACACCCCCCTGGCTGATTTTTATATTTTTCATATTTTTATATTTATTGCTTTTGATTATTTTTTCTGAATAATAAAAAATCCTAAAAATAATTTCTTTATTTTTGCAATTTTTTGTACATGAAAAATAGCTTATTTTGATAAATAGAACTTATTTTCTTAAATAACTTGTAAATATATTTAAAAATACTTAATATTTTTATTATACTATTTATACTCATAAATACTTATTTTTTATACATATTTAATTTTTAATATTTAAACATAATATTATTTTTTATTTTTTATACAAAAATATACAAGTTAGTAAATATAGAATATTATTTTCTTTTAATTGAAAAAAACTAGGGTTTTAAACCCCTCCAAAAATAATATTTATTTTTTCCTTTTTCTAGGGTTTAAATTAATTATTTTCTCATACAAACACAAAAACATTTTTTAATATAAACATTACATTGCATTTTAAATATTTGTCTTATATTTATTTAATTCGCGCAATATTCGATTTGGTTGTAATAATATATTTGGGTTTATATTTGTGCAAAATCCTCATTCAAACTTGTATCCCCCTCCCATAATAATTGTTGTAATAGCTTAGTTTATTTTACGCAATTTATCGCTTTATATACTATGATTAGTAATTAGGGTTTGCATGACAAGAACAAAAAACAAAACAAATAGAAAACCCTAAATACAAGACAAAAGCATGAAAATGACACACTTTGCACACAAGCACCCTTAGGGTTTCTCCCACTTAGTTGCCTAAAATAAAATGGCCATGTCACGCATGCGAAGTATCTTGGCAAAACAAAACAAATATAAGATCCTAGTCCCTTAATGACGCTATTCAAAGGTTTCCTAAACAAAATGATCTTGGTCCCTCAAAAAATGCTAGGATACTTGGCAACATTGCTATCATGGTCATACGATGACCCACGCCCGTCCCGTTTACATCCAAAGATAGGGTTATTTACCAAATCAATGGTAAGTCAACAATGTCAAAGGAATAAAAATGCACAAGAAAGACATTTGAGTAGGTAGATAGCTTCTAAGTTACTTGCTCCATTTCAAACAATCCTTGATATTTTCAAAAACAAACACACACATTTCAAAAACATCTTACAAAAAATTGAAACATTTTTCAAAAGACAAACATCTTTGTATACATTCTTACGAACGAGAATCATTACAAAGATTGCCTAAACGAATGGCCTCTTTTCAAAATACTTTCAAAACCACACCAAACACCATTTCAAACAAAACAAAGCAAGTGATCTAAGCAAGTAACTAAGAGCCCATGGAAAACCATGGATGAAAAGGGTGCTAGCACCTTCCCTTTTCATAATCTACCCCCCGAACTCAAAAAAACATCTCAAAGGTCTGTTATGTGCTTTTTTACCTTTCCTTTTTGGATAAAAGAAAAGTCGGTGGTGACTCTTGCTAACCGCGACATTTGGGATAAAACGCAAAACCTCAAGTCAGTTCTCCCACCGTATCACAACCTCCATTGCTTGGGCAAGCTTCTGATGATCTTCTTAACGTGATCAGCAGTAGAATATCCTTTGTCAAGAACCTTCAGTCCAGCAACAAGGATTTGGAATCTTGAAAACATAGTTTCTATTGATTCACTATCTTCCATCTTGAATGCCTCATACTTCTGAATGAGCACAATGGACTTGGTTTCTTTCACTTGAATGTTGCCTTCATGTGTCATTCTCAGAGAGTCAAACATGTTCTTGACAGTCTCTCTGTTTGATATTTTCTCATATTCTGAGTATGAGATGGCGCTGAGGAGTATTGTTCTGGCCTTGTGGTGGTTTCTGAATTCACGCTTTTGCTGATCAAACATCATTTTTCTATCTATCCTCTGACCACGTCCATCCACTGGGTACGCGTATCCATCAGTCACCATGTCCCACAGTCAGCATCATGGTCCAGAAAGAAAGTCTCAATTCTGTGTTTCCAGTAGTCAAAGTTTTCTCCATCAAAGACTGAAGGTTTTCCACTGAATTTGTCCTTGTCTTCATGGTTGTCATTGCTGATGTTTTGACTTGTTCCCACCATAGTGTTTTTCTGAAGCTTGGATCTTGTACTGACACGGTTAAGTGTTTAAGCTCAGAACCAGGCGCTCTGATACCAATTGAATATGTGAAAAACACAAGATGGGGGGGGTGAATTGAAAACTTGAAATTAAAAGCTCAATGACACAGTATTTTTTATCCCGGTTCGTTTGATCTCAAACTACTCCAGTCCACCCGTCAAGGTGATTTCTCCTCTCTCCAACGAGGTCTTAATCCACTAGTCTCAAAAGGATTACAATCACTACTTTAACAACTGTTAAAGTCTTCTTGAGTACAACCACAATCCGGTTAATCTCAAGGAACACTGTTTCAAAACTATTATACAAGATGTGTGTTGTTGTTTTTCTTACAAAAACTGTTTATCATAACTGTGATAATTTACACAAGATTATAGCTTGGAAATGTAAAGAATATTTCTTGCAGCTTTGAATATGCGTGAGTGGTTATGTAGCAAAATCGTCATTGATTTTGAATGTTGACTTTGTTTATATAGGCATTGGAATAACGTTGATCGTCAAGCATGTTTAATGTCATTAACACACTTTCCATTTGGAGAAGATCCTGTCTGAAAGAAGTCGTTGGAATTGATGATGTCTTGAATGATCAGTAACGCTTCAGAATCTTATCTCCTTACTTGCTGATGACACTTCAGAATATTGATGACTTGGATTAACATGTTCTTGTTCAGAATCAGAGTTTACTTTTCTTAAGCGTTGGTTCTGGTCATCAATCTTCAGCGCATGTTCTGATTGCTTCAGCGTGTAGCTCTTATGGCTTATCTTCTGATGCTGCTTTGGTCAGAACTTCTGCATACATAAAACATAATTTTTATGGTGCATATTTGTTATTTGTATTTGTCATTAGTTCTTTTTATTTGTTATCATCAAAACTCTAACTAAGGGTTATAGAATCAAATTATGTTCTAACAGAATGTTGATAAAAAATTGTGAAGTGGTGAATTGTATAATCTAATACCAATATATTATTTATTGTATATCTGATTATATGGTTTAATATCTCACCCCTTCTGTTTGAATGTTTCCCTTTGTTGGTAACGTGCAGGTAATCAAGAAGGTTAGCTGTCACACTCGTTAGTCCGAGTCAGTGTTGTCGCTCTGATACGTAGCACTCGAGGGGATGAACGCATGTTTTCTTTATTGTTGATTTTCATTATGTTGCTGAATTTTTAAGTTGTTTTCATTAAAGACTTGTTGTCTTAAAGTTGTTTTGAGTTGGATAAGATGTTACGGTTTGTCCAGTTGAATTTTGTGAACCCGCTGCATAGTAATGAAAGTTGTTTTTATTTTTAAAATTTAAGCAGGTTGTTATCGGTTCATCCGAAATTCAAGTGTTATGCATCTGAACTATAGATGATTAAATGTCATAGTTTTAAGTTGAAAGTGTAGCATTCCATTTGTTTGTTGTAAATTTTTATAACTCTGATTTTATTTAACTCGTTAGGTAGAAATGGGGTGTTACAATAGTGGTATCAGAGCAGGTCGGTCCGTCCGGCCAAGTTGTCTAATGTTGTTTATTCCTTAGTACGCGACAAGTGTGTGAAACACTGTCGGTGCTTATTGTTTTTCTAATCGAGTTTTATGCAGAAGTTGGTTTGGAGATAAGCGGGGGAGAAACTTTGTTTCTCTGATACATTTTGGTTGTAAGATGTTAGTTATGTATGTTGTTGATGGCGACAGTGCAAGTATTACTGAAGTTTTGTTGTTTCCCGAATATGAAGGTGACATGGATTAAAGACTTTGTTTGTTAATCAAGTTGGAACATCTTGAAGGAGGATGATCATACATTATTAATGTTTACTTGTCGAAAGATGAGGAGCAATGTAACGATTATTGGTATACGAGTAAATTGTAAATCTCTAATATTTCTGAAGGTGATTTCTAAGTAACAAGGACAATTTTTGGAAGATGGAATTTGGAAAGTTGCGATGTCTCAGCGCTGCTGGTGGACTGTGAAGTTATCGGTTTGAGTAGCCATGCGTAAGATATTGACGTTTGAACGGTGATAGAGTGACAGATTTATGTAGACCTTGTTGTGGGATCCTTGTAAGTGATTGTAAAAGATGTTGAAGTTGTTGGAATATTTTTGAATCACGAGTCAGAGTCGGAAATGTGAGGAGATGAGTATGATTTCAAGAATGGTAAGTGTTGGTACTGATACAAAGAAATTTTGTTCTGATGTTATCATAAAGTGTGTGAATGTATGTCGCTACATGACGTCGGTGTTCGCATTTTCAGATAACTTTGGAAATTCATATCTTGTGTTCCGAGTATCGAAATAGTGTTTTGTTTGAACCTATGAGGAGATAGAAATGTATTCTATCATATGAGAGTGTTTTCAAATATGGTTGATGCATTCCCATATGGGGGGACTTTGAAGTCGTTTATGGAACTAGAGTTTTTTTGGGCATGATTGGTTATTATCGCGGTTGTTCGAGACGAGGTCAAGCGTAATATGTTGTTGGCGAATAAGTTGAGAAATGAGATGTTCAGCATTAAAAGGGATAGTCATTCGTCATTTCAAGTATAAGATGTTGCATGTGAAGAAATTTTTGTAGAACTAAAGAAAAGATTGACGACTGCTCCGGTATTGGTTTTGCCTAATCCGAGCGAGTCATTTGTAGTGTATTATGAACGCGTCTAAGATGGGACTTAGTGGTGTCTATGTTGAAGGTTTGGAGACATTGTCTTTTTGGTTCTAGATTTGAAGTATTTAGCGACCGTAAGAGTTTAAAGTATTTATTTGATCAGAAGAATTGAATAGGAGACAACGGAGATGGTTGGAGTTATTGGAAGATTATGATTTCGGTTTGAATTATCATCTAAGGTAAAGCTAATGTGGTGGTTGATGCGTTAAGTCAAAGGACTTTACATATGTCGGTAATGATGGTTAAATGGTTGGAATTAATCGAACAGTTTAGAGATGTGAGCTTAGTTTGCAAAGTGATCCCGAAGAGTGTTATGTTGGAGATGTTGAAGATTAACAATGATTTTCTGGACAGTGTCAAAGAAGCTCAAAAGTTAGATGTGAAATTGGTAGATTCGATGGTTGGACTCGATCAGTCTGAGAATGATGATTTCGAGTTAGATATGCAGGGTGTGTTGAGATTCTGTAATCGAAGTATATTCCTAATGATGCGGAGATGAAGAAAGTAATTCTTGAGTTGGAGGATACTTAACCTTCGTGTGAGGCTAAGTGAGTGTAATATGGACCGTGTAATATGTTAAGCGTTGGTGTCTCATCGACAAAATCGAATGAGAGGGAAATTGTGGGAGTATTTGCAAATCTCATTGGAAATTATTGGATTATAGTGCATTAGGTGACTTGATTACAAGTTCTAAAGGAACACTATTATAGTTTAGTAACGATGGTTTATACTCCATTACGATTGTCGGCTATCTATTGACAATTTGAGGAATTGATCACCCTTAATCTCTTGTTGATAGTAGACGAGATCATGTTGGATGGTATAAACGTGTCTTGCCATCTTAATGGTGAGTGAAGTGGTTAATGTTATATCAAAAGGTAGTCGCTCACCAGTTTGTGTGAAGTAATAGAGGAATTGCTAGGAAAGAGTTGTGATGTATTGAACAATTTGAAGTAGCGGGTTTACATGCGAGATAACATCGCAAAGTGAAAGATTGAGAATTTCAAGTGAACAATGGTTTTATGATGGATGTTGAGGAAAGCTTGGAACTGGAATGAGGATTGTAAACTGTATAGTTGGTAGAAAATTTTATGAGGACGGTGACTTAAGATGGTTTATCAGAGTTGCGCAGCTGAAGCGTATATGGAACAATTTCTATGAGTATAGATTTTATGTCCTTGATTTGGTAGATTGTTGATGTAGGGATGATGTACCAAGGTGTTGTGATATCTTGGAGATATTTGTTGATCCTATAAGGAATTTATTGTAGTTGTTAGTGGGTGGTGAGTTGTGTGTATATTTGTTTAGTTATATTGTTAAGTTGATGTTATAATAATTTTGTCCCCATTGTTGTGATGTTGTTGTTAGTTACTGTAAATGATGGATAATACTCCATAATATGATGAAGTTGATTATGTTGGATATGTTGATGTCACTATAAGAATGATACGAAGATATGAATGGAGTTGTTGATATTGTGTTGATAATTGACATACATATGTATATATGGGAATTAAATTGTGTATGTGTTTTTGATGTTGAAAATGTTGTTAAGATACTAACGTAATGTTGTATATCCAAGTATAAGTGTGTTACCAATTTAAATGTTGATATGTCAAAATATTGTTGAAGTGGTTGATAAGTTATTAACGATTATGTCACGAACATGTTGAATGATTAGCACGTGTGGATTTGAATTATATCATATTGAGCGTTGTTATGTCGAGAAAGTAGTGATCGAAGTGTTGCCAAACGCGAATTGAAGATCAGAGAGTTAGATGCAAAATTCGCATTAAGAGTGACTGTATCAAGTAGATTTTCGAAGACAAAAATATTCTAAGTGGGGGAGAGTTGTAACGCCCGGTATTTAATTATTTATTTAACTAAATATTTTTGATTTTTTTTTATTAATTCAATTTTTATCGTCGAAGTCAGAATTATTTTATTAAGTCAGAATAATAATTAATCGGATTTAAGTTGGTGGAATTAAGTTAAAGTGTCATTTATTATTAAGCTTAAATATGAATTTGGGCTTAATTGGCGGTATTGTGTAGTAATAGAGGGGTATGTCTTTTTAGGCCCAATTGAGTTTTTTTAAGATTAAATATAATATAACTATTATATTAGAATAGAAGTAGAGGAAATAGGAGAGAGTGTTGTTATCAGGAAAGAGAAGAAAAAGAGGAAAATAGGGTTTGTGAGGGGAGAAGAAGAAGAAGAGAAAAAATTTCTTCTAGTGCCAAAATTCCCCAAAAAATTCGGTTGAAGTCTCTTAAAGCTGCTCTTAATCCAAGGTAAGGGTGGGGTTCTGACTCTATAATAGGGTGTATAATTAATAGTATGTGAATTTGGGTTATGAAAATTAATTCTAGTTGTATTTGAAATTGGTATACTGATGAAATTGAGAGATGATTTAGGACCCAATATAATTAGATATACCTATATTTAAATACCTTAGTATTTTCTTTGCAAAAATTCCAATTAACTTGCTACTGTTGCGTGAAATAGAATGGTATTTGGAGTTTATACTTGCTATTGTGGTGTTGGAAAGAATTGGTACTTGGAGATATATGTTGCTACAGTAGCGCTTAGAAGTAGCACTTAGGAGTTATGCTTGCAATGTTGTAACGTAAGATGAAATGGTATGTAGGAGAAGCAAATGATTACTACTGTAGTGTAATTATTGAAATAACAATTAAAGGCATTAGATTTCATATAGTAGCAAGAACGAAGTGGCATTTTGAGCAATGAATTGGCTTGCTGTAATGAAAAATGAAGTAGCATTTTAGAGATACATTGCCTTGCAACACTGTAGCGGTATAGATGAAGTAGTATTAAAAGAAATACTTAATGGCTTTTGTTTTTAATACGGTAGCACTTAGAAGTGGTTATTTGTTACTGTAGCGGCACTATGTAGTAATATTTAATAGGCACTTGTTAAGTTTGCTGCAATGATAGAAAATAAAGTAGCATTTGGCATTTAGCTTGCTTGCTTTAGCGCATGAAAAGAAGTAGTATATAGAAGAAAATGGCCTGCTACTGTAGCGTATAATTAAAGTAGCATTTTGAACATTTAATAAGTATATGACTTGTTTGTTGTAGCATAGAAATGGAGTAGTATGTATGGCACCTGCTTGCATTCTGTAGCAATTAATGAATCAATATTGGATGGCACTTGCTTACATGTATTGTAGCGAAATGTATGAAATAATACTTAAAGGCGCATGCTTGCAATAGTGTAGCGCATAGGATAGAGTAATACTTGGAGTATGAACATGCTCACTGTAGCGATGGATTAGTACTTAAAGGAGTTTGCAATCCTGTAGCATAGAATGAAATTAAGTAATATTAAAAAGCATTTGTTTTACTCACCGTAGCGCAGACTTTGAAGTAGTAATTAGAGGGAATTGTTTTACAATACTGTAGCGAATTTAAGAAGTAATTACGTTCCGGTTTACAAATACAAAATATTTATTAATAATGATTTAATATTCTTTAATAAATAATTTTGTAGGATTTTATAAAGTAGAAATAATAGAATTTTTGGCCGATAATTAATTAATCGATTTTAACCAAAATAGTCCGAATAATTATGCGGTTTATTATAGTAATTTTGGTTGATCTGTTGGGTGACATTTTTGTTGAAAAATGTGAATTTGCAGGTGAATTCATTGCCTCTATTTATGGGTAAAATATTAAGTTGCAGGCTTATGGCCAATGTTGAATTAAATTGAATTATTGTTGTTATTACGTTCATGTCGTTGATGCATACATAGCATGTCATGTTGGAGATGATGCTCGTCAAGTTGGCCTGAATTGGCAAATATAAAGTTGAAGGCTTATGCCTTGTCGATGCCTCTATTTATTGGCAGATTTCTAAGTTGGGAGTTCTGCTCCATTGGTACCACATGCATGTGCATAAAAACGAGTTGCATTTCATGTTTCATTCTGAGTTGTCGTGCGGATGAATTAATTATGTTGAATGTTGATAAAAAACTGTGAAGTGGTGAATTGTATAATCTAATACCAATATATTATTTATTGTATATCCGATTATATGGTTCGATATCTTGCCCCTTCTGTTTGAATGTTGCCCTCTGTTGGTAATGTGCAGGTAATCAAGAAGGTTAGTTGTCACCCTCGTTAGTCCGAGTGGGTGTTGTTGCTCTAATACGTAGCACTCGAGGGGATGAATGCATGTTTTCTTTATTGTTGATTTTCATTATGTTGCTGAATTTTTAAGTTGTTTTCATTAAAGACTTGTTGTCTTAAAGTTGTTTTGAGTTGGATAAGATTTTACGGTATGTCCAGTTGAATTTTGTGAATTCGCTGCGTAGTAATGAAAGTTGTTTTTTTTTATAAATTTAAGCAGGTTGTTATCGGTTCATCCGAAATTCATGTGTTATGTATCTGAACTATAGATGATTGAATGTCATAGTTTTAAGTTGAAAGTGTAGCATTCCATTTGTTTGTTGGAAATTTTTATAACTCTGATTTTATTTAACTCGTTGGGTAGAAATGGGGTGTTACAATTACGTTGGGAGTCTCAAGAGGGTCGAACTCAATCTCCTTGGCGTCAATCATATTTTGAATATTGTATTTCAGTGCCCAACAATCGTTAGTATCGTGCCCAGGATTTCCAGAATGATAGGCACGCCTTGCATCAGGATTGTAGTTAGGAGAAGAAGTCTTAGGGTTTGGATGAGGTCCTATCAACATAATCAAATTCATCCTCAACATATATTGTAATGCTTGTGACAACGGCATATTGATCTTGGTAAACTGTCTCTTAGGCTCGTCTTGCCTTCGTTGATTACCCTGTTGTTATGGTCGTTGCACACGTGCCGAATTAGAGACCAGCACTGCCCCTACAGATTGGTGGTAGTCTGTCTTATTACGATCCTTTTGGCCATACAGAGTATTGGCTTCCCTCTTACCAGAAAATGGCTTCTTCTCAGCATTAAAAGATGCAGCCATCAGGATCTTCCCACTCTTGATACCACTTTCGATCCTTTCTTCAGTCAGAACCATCTCTGTGAATCCGGATGAGGAACTCCCAATCATCAGATTAAAGAACGAGGCTGTCAGAGTTCCCATGAACACGTCTACCATTTCCAGATCATTCAGAGGAGGTTGTACCCTTCCAGCTAGATCCCTCCATTTCTGGGCATATTCCTTGAAGCCTTCGCTAGAACCCATAGACATGCTTTGAAGTTATGTACAAGTTGGAGCAAGGTCAACATTATATTGGTACTACTTGTAGAAAGCAGCAACCAAGTCTTCCCAGGTATGGATGTCAGTTCCTTCTAGCTTATAGAACCAATCCAGTTGAGTGCCAGCCAAACTTTCTTGGAAGAAATGGACCCATAACTTTCGGTCAGCAGTGTAAGGTTGGATCTTTCTGACATATGACCTCAAGTGAAGCTTGGGACAGGAAACACCGTCTTATTTTGCAAAGATAGGTACCTTGAACTTAGGTGGGATGACCATACTTGGAACCAAACCTAATTCTTCAAAATCCAGACCGGGAACCCTTTGGATCTCCATGGCATTGAGCCGATCCTTCATCCGTTTGTATTTATTGTCACCAGGAGGATATTGCTCCTCAGAAAAGTCAGGTTCATCTTCTTCAGACGCTGGATTGTTGTCTCCTTCCTCTGATTCCTCATCATCTTCCTCTTGATTATTCCCTCTCTTTGATGGGGTTGTGAAATCTAGAGCCCGGTTAGCTGGTCTTCTCTTCCCACACTCAAAACACGAACTGGTTTCTTTTCCTTCTTAGTCTTCTTTTTGACAATCAGAGCTTTCAGGTCTTCTTGCCCCTGGGTCAGAGTCAGGAACATTTGTTGGAATTGTGTGTTTTGAGCCTGAAGGTCTTTGATTGTTTGTTCAAGAGCCATTTCTTCTTGTTGAAATAAACAGCAAAGGGATAAGAAGCTTGTACCTGGAGTACCTGTTATGAAATGGCATGCATGCAATGTTTATGCAATGTTTTCAAGGATCTTGCGGGGTAAACACAAGAAAATGTTTTAAGTTGCTGCGACTTTGATTGAAGAACTTCGCATTGTTGAATGTCCTTCTTTGAAAATCAAGCTCACCATATCAAGTGGGTCATAGCCTCTAACTCAAGTTGTCATACCTTGGTCTTTTGACGACATTGGCTAGAGGAAAATAAATCCCCTTGCCCTTTACTAGACGTCTGGTTCATCATAACTTGCATCACATACCCTTGAGATCCTCGAAATGGTTAAGGAAATGATATGGTATGATGTTATGATGTATATTCTATGCATCAAGAAAAAATGTAGGGTGATGAAGACAAGTATGTCTTGTATGAAATCTAAGTTATTAGACATAAGCAGAACCCTATAAGGTATTTAAGTTGTTAGATAATAAGAGAAAACAAGTCACACAAGCAGCCTTAGGTCCAGGCTTGCATGGGGTTTGTAGGTAAGTACCCTCTTGAAATTTAGTTGGCTCAAACTGTCCTAGTAATAGTAACCGGGTTCTAAGGGATCTTAATATCACTGGTCTTTCTCATAAGTTTCGTTCCGATCGACAACTGAGTTGCCACCAAACAAAACTCGGGAGTCAAATCTCAATGAGTGTAGTATCGAGTATCAACCGACTTAGGACTACACCAAAGACGGCTACCTCACTACTTCCTAATGGTCAAGTTGGTCAATTAAAGGTTATAAGGTCAGTTGATGATTTATGACACCACGCAGCAGCCCTGTATTCTCCTTGATTACTCAAGGGCTACCGGTACCAACCTAAGTGTCATATCAACGTAGCTATCGCTTCAACCGCGTCGGTATACCCCGCAAAATTTCTATGATCTATTGCTACTTACCTAAAAGGTGTCCTAGATCCAGGTGTAGGATCTATAGTAACCCAAACAAAGCCCTCAAAAGTAAAGCAATCAAAGCACACAAAGCAGTTAAATAATTAACTAACTCTAAGGTAACCCCACTTTTTGTAGTTCCCAGCAGAGTCGCAAGTTCTACGAAACGGTGGCAGAACCAACTGTTATATACTATACTAGTTTTACTTTTGTGTTTGCAAATGTTGTGGTAAGCAAGTGCCGCCACCAAATTTTCTTTTATCCAAGTTTAGGAAAGGGTGAAAAGAATAAAAAAAGACATTTTCGAGATTTTTCTGAGTAAGGGGGGTAGATTATGGAAAGGGGAGGTGTTAGCACCCTTTCCATCTGTAATTTTCTATGAGCTCTTAGAGGTTTGCTCATTTTAAAATACCTTTGTGCTTTGTACGTTTGAAAATGTTTTGAAAATGTTTGAAAATGGATTAAAACAAGCACAAAAACAATGGCATCAAAAATTAGATTTTGTCATACTTTCAAATGGATTTACTCCCAATTCTTGCGACAAGTGTTTATATGATAAGTTCTAAAAAAATTTGAACTTTAGTGTGAATAATTAGCACTCGTCGGCTTAATCCGTTTGCTTTTTGTCAATAAACCTCAACTTTAGTGTATATTCGGTATAGTTTATGTTATAGTGTATTTTTTGCATTATTGTGTAAATATCATTGAGTTTAATTGATTTTGTCTCATTTTTTAGGTATTCAAGCATTGATATTTAGGCATTGTTAGATAGAGCATTGAATAAGCTTTACAACGCTTCCGACCGTGCGCGAATCAGAGTTATGGTTCAAAGCTTATGGCTGAATCTATGCTAGTTTTTCAACTTTCTGTCATCTGTCGTCGGGCAACGCTTTTTGGTCGCTGGGAGATTCTGGAGTGACCTGAAGCGTGGAAAAAACACAGTTTTGGTTGTCGGGCGACACTTTTTGGTCGTCGGGCGATGTAGGACAGTCAGAAATGCATATTTAGGGGTAAAAACACATTTTTTGTGTATGGTTTTGGGTATTTTTTATCCCAACTCCATCAACCTTCATTTTTTATAGGATTAGCTTAGAAAACAACATTGAAGCTTGCATACGAATGATTCGGGGTGGATTACTCTTTGATCGGTGTTGATAAATCGATGGGTTTGTGGTTCATTTTCTCTTCTTTTTTATGTATTATTTGTGTGTTGACTTTGTATATGTATTTACTTGGAACTCATGTATATTTGTCGCCCATGGTGTTATATTAAACTTGCTTTACAAATCTTTGTTGATTATTGTCTTAAATTTTTGCTTTGTGTTAAGGATTTGAGTTGTTATAGACATATACTGCTTAAATTTTTATCTAGGATGATTATCTGTTAGTTTCTGAACTCTAAAGATAAATTTAGAGCTGACATCTACTTGGGTATCAGAGCTTAATGCCTCTGTGTGGTTGTGTTGTACTAAGAGATCGTCAGTGCGATTACATAGTTGCCTTCTGTGTTGTTGAGGAGGTAGAGAGAGATCATTTCCTTGGTGATACATCCAGTCTCTCAATTTGGGTTAGAAATGACTTAGGTTGTGAGTGATACATAGTGACATTGATGAGTACTGTTAGGTTGAATGTAAATGGTCGGTAGATTTAAGTCTGTGATGAGTAGATTATATACAGGCTTGATAAGTTCTTCCTTAGTTTTTACTTTTGTTTACATTTATTTTCTGTTGATAACATTTTCTTTACAAACTAATTCAAACCAAACTCATAAACGCAAGAATTTATCGAATGACAATTCAATAACCAATCTTTATGGACACGATACGATATAACCTATATCACCCGATAAAATAATACTTTACTTTTTTCTTGCGGCTATATTACCGCACCAACACTATACACAAAGGTGCATAAAAACATTGTAATATTCCTTTGTCTCTATGTTGATGACATGTTGATAATTAGCAACGATATAAATGGAATTTTAAAGACAAAAAGGTTTCTAACTTTCACATTCAAGATGAAAGATCTTGGGCTAGTTGACATAATTTTAGGGATCAAAGTAAAGAAAAATAGTAGGGTTATGAACTTAGTCAAACACATTACATTGAAAAAAATGCTTGATAATTTCAAACACCTAGACTTTAAGGAAGTAACTACTCCATTTGATCATGTCGTCAAACTTCAAAAGAACAATGGAAGAGCAGTGGCTCAATTGGAGTATGCAAATGCAATTGGGTGTCTTATGTATTTAATGCAATCTACCATACTTGATATATCATTTGCAATTAGTAAAATGAGTAGATTTACTAGTAATCCAAATAATGAACATTGGAAGGCAATCACAAGAATTTTTTGCTATCTACTAAAAACCAAAAATCTTAGCCTTCATTATGGTAGGTTTCTTGTTGTACTAGATGAATATACCGATGCAAGTTGGATATCGACCATTGGAGATCATAAATCTACAAATGGGTAAATATTTACATTAGCCGGAGGTACAATTTCTTGGAAGAGCAAAAAACAAACATGCATTACTCTTTCGACCATGGAATCAGAATGTGTGGCTCTTGCTTCCACATGTCAAGAAGCTGGATGGTTAAGGGACCTTTTGTTGGAAGTCCCATTGGATAAAGAAAATGTTTCAAAGGTGTTAATACATTGTGATAGTCAAGCCACCCTAACCAGAGCATTCATTGAAGTATACAATGGAAATTCTAGACACATGGGTCTTAAACATTCTTTAGTGAGAAAACTGATTAAGAATGAAATCATTTCACTGACATATATACGAACAAGCTATAATTTGGCTGATCCATTTACTAAGCTATTAACCAGAGATGTAGTAAAGACAACCTCTAGAGGTATGGGGTTGAAACTCCTTGAATAAGAGTTCCATCAGAGGAGACAACCCAATCTTATGTTAATAGAACATTAACCTCAAGATTTAATGGGGAATAACAAGTCGTTGATTTGGATGTTTGTCGGATATTTGATAATAATGTTGACTATCTTAAATTGAGGGTTGAGTTTTTTCAAACTCTTAATGAAGTTCAATATTGATGATAAGTATCTCATGGAAAAGAGTACAATATGAATTCATGAAACATTCATAAAACATAGCCCATAAATAAGTGCTAGGCGAGAAATGTAGGTGAAGAACACCTAAAGAGTGTGTATAAGGGAATGCCGATCTAATCACATAGATTAACAATTTAAAAGCATTTCTACCTAAACGTCTGATTAGACTTTATGTTGTCCTTACTAAGGTTAAGTTTTAAATCGAAAAATACTTAACTGTATTGACATTTTTTTTTATTTTTTTAAAATTGGTCTTGTCATTATTAGAGCAAGTGAAGGATAGTTGTAAATTATGAACAATAATGTCCATGGGTGTCTTCCAAAATGACAAGAATAGTAGAAGTGAGTAAATGACAATAAATGCATAGGAAATAGTCTCACATAGAAAGTGGTATTCACATTAAAAGCCTTTTTAAAGAGTTATGTTCATTAACTCAACAAAATGACAAAAGAAGATAAAGTGTCACATGGACATGTATGATGGTCTCAAGCATTATCCTACTTGTCTCCTTCGTACACCCCTTTGGCGGTGTCGCTGTTACCACCGGCAACACCGAATCTGGAACTAAGTCCGAGGGTGTGGGTGTAGAGACACTAGTGGTGTCTTGTAGGCGACACTTAAGCACTTAGGCACGACACATCAAACAATCGGGCTATTCGCGACAATATAAGGTGGCGTCAGCGGTGTTTTGGCGGCCGACATGTGGCAGCAAGCCACCACATAGGGCAAATGGTCGTTGTTTTTTATTTTTGATTGTTACTTGTTTGAATTTTGAATTTTCAGAAAAAGGAAATACTTCGTGAAGTTTTGCATTGAAAGTCGTTGTTGTAGGCGAAACCATGCATTCTTTTGTAAAAGTATTGTTGAAAGGATGTTATTTCATCAAGAGTCGCAATCTTGTGAAACAACACCTACATGACCTATAAATAAATCACTTTGAATTCAGAAACAACATCCTCTTTACAAACATAAATTCAGACACTCTTCGCTGCATTCAAGTTTTCCTCGGTCTTGCGCAAACTAGATATAAGGTTGAATTATCCTGAGTATTCATATATTTTAACTCTAAGATATACTTGAGAGTGCTTGAAATACTTATAAAAAATTGATTTCGTACGATTCAAACTTAGATCCATTCGATTTTCAAAGTTTTTTAACAATTAAATCAATCATATTTTAATTGTAAATAAAATTAATTATTTATACAACTAAATTGACTATATTTTAAATCCATTAACTAAATATAAAAATTGTTTGTTACTATCATTATTTTTATCGATATTCTTCGTATGGAGAAGAAACCACCTGGCTGTGGTTCACTACAATGCGAGGAAAGTTATGAATCAGATGGACACCTATCTCTAATTGCTTTTGTGTCCATCCATGCACATTCCAAGTTGCAGCAACACATTAAGATGCATTCAAATTTGATGACAGAACTCTAACTTTATTGTATTTTATAATAATGACCTCTTTATGTTTCTGTAATGTTTCAATTTAAATGAACTTTGACCTCAAATCAAATATTACAATTCATTATTTATGGAGGTAGTATATGATTTTTGTAGTGTAATTATGGGATATAACTAAAGTGTGTATAAAATTTATGTTATCTAGCATAAATTAAACTCATAAATAAATATTTATTAGAATTTAATTTATATACATCAATAATATATATTATTTAGAATATTAGTGTATTATAGCTGTTTGATTTTTAAAAAATTGCTTTAAAAGATTAATTTTTACATTTGTATGCATAAATATTTTATCCATAGCAAAATAATAATAATAATAATAATAATAATAATAATAATAATAATAATAATAATAATAATAATAATAATAATAATAATAATTATTATTATTATTATTATTATTATTATTATTATTATTATTATTATTATTATTATTATTATTATAATTTATATTAAAAGTTCATTATACATGCATCAAACGAAATCACTCTAAATAAATATATTTAAATGAATTATTATACATTAACTATATACTTTTTTTTACAATAAATATCATTTTTTTAATATTAATTTATAATTTTTTTTTGAATAAAATTGAATATTCTAAAAATATATTTTTGAAAAAAGTAATAATTAAGAATGAAAGTGAAAATATTTTTTAATTAATCAAATCAGATCAATAAAATATTTATGAAAATATTTTTAAAAAAATAATCAATAAAAATAACACTTTCATGTAATTTGATTGGATGAGTTCATATAAAACAAAAATTAACACATTAAAGTAGTATAAGTGTTAATTGAGTGAAGTATAAGTATTAATTGAGTAAGTAGAAAACTCATTTATTGAGTTAAATAAATATAAATTGATCTAAAATTTAATCCATGATGATATTATTTATTTATATTTATATATTTAATAAATTAATAATTTAAAAAAAAATCAACTCATTTGCAAAAGAGTTAACTCACACGATAAGAGATTGATGAGTTAGGTTATTATTGTAGATGTGAATTCATCTTTAATAAATAAATTATAAATATTTACGAGATTTACCGTGACTTTGATGATGTTTCAAAACTCAACCCATCTAAATTTTTAAAATATAATAATTAATTTAATAATATATTAATATTATTTAATTGAATGAATATACATATTATTAAATCTTATATATAAAATAATTAACAAAAAATTAAACAAAACTTTTATAAATCAAATAGTTAGTTTAATAATTTAACATATGAACACACGTCAACAGCTAAAAACAGTGGTCGCAGATAACCGCTGGTTTTTAAACAATCTATGGGAAGCTCATCAAAATACTGCTTTTCCATTTCCTTTTCTTTGTAATTTTTCCTTCTCATCAAATTTCATAGTTATCCATCTTCATATCACAACAAAGTCTATTCAAAACTCAACTAGCACTAATAATTAAAATCATTATTTTATAAGGTATGAATAGTAACCTACCTCTTAGAATTATTTTTAGTAGAGTTATATCATAAAACAAATTATAAAATAATAATAAATATATTGAGTTTGATATCTAAAGTTTAATTCCTAACAAAATTTTATTAATGTAAATAAGTTATTTATATTTATAAATTATTAATATTAATATTGTTATTAGAGATTGAACTTAGACTAATAATTTGTAAATTTATTTAATTTAATTAATATTTATTAGTTGAATTATCTCATTCACCTAATAAAAATAAATTTATAATTTAAATTTAAATTTTTTCTTCAATAAATTTTTTTATTATTTTTTTATTATTTATAAAAAAAATCTTTAAACTCACTTGTATTAAACTCTATTGAGCTTTATTCCTTCTAATTATTTACTAATATATTTAACACTTCTAATGACACTTGCCATTTGTCAATAAAAAGCACTATTCCATGATAAATAGCCCATGGTTTTCAACATTTGATATCATTTTTATCTCTTCTAAATATATAAAAAATATATATCAGAATAACTCATCATCTTTCTCCCAAACCTCTCTACCATTACACCTTCAAAATTCTCACTCTTCCTTCTTGCATGTTACTCTAAAAATTTCATTTTGAAATAGTAATATTTTGATCTTTTGAAGTGAAAAAAAAAAGCTTATTCATTTGGGAGATATAAGATTTTGTGTTAGTGAAAATGGAGGATGGATTAGTAGAAAAAAATGAAAAAGTTGGTTGTATGAAAAAGGTGATTATAAAAAAGAAGAAAAATTATCATAGTAGCAAAGTTAAGAAGCCAATTTCAAATAAAACACTTCAGAAGCTATTTGTCTCATGCATGGAAACGTTCAAAGGACCTGGCACTGTTCCTTCAACAAAACATGTTCACAAACTATGCCACATTCTTGGTATGATTAATTAATTTCTTTTTTATTGTTTTTTCTTAATTTCTATGTTTCGAATTGTGTGAGTAATTGGATAAAAAAGTGTGATATTAATTTAACTTTTTTGTTAGTTTTTTGTTGCAAATTTGTGTCATGTTTTTTTTGGATTTGGAGACTATTTCCATTTGCATGTTGTTGATGTTGATTTTAATGTATGAGTTTAATTAGAAAACATATTAATTATAAAGTTAGACCAATTAATTTGATTTTAATGATGTTTTAATATTAGCTTTTGCATTTCTTCAAAGGTTCATTTAATTTTCTTTATATCAACTTGCTTATTTATTTACTTACCTTTTCAAATTGAAGATTTTTTGTTAATGCATGTTATTTTTTTGTTAATTAATATTTTATTCTAGTTAAGTTGAGTATCTGACTGATTGATATTTTTTGTTAATGCATGCTATTTTAAATTTCTATAGAAAACAAACATTTAAACCTATTTTATTTTTCAAGTGAATATTTTTGAATAAATTAAAATGTATCATTTTTTTTCTATCAAAATTCAAAGCACTAAATTTTTTTTAATAATCAGATAACATGAAGCCAGAAGATGTTGGACTAAGTAAAGATATACAGTTCTTCAAAGCAGAAAACAATGTGAAAGAAAATCCAAGAGTCACATACACAACCATATACAAATGTGACAATTTTTCAGTAAGTTTGCTAGCTAGATATTCTATAATATATATGTATTTTTTTTTAGGGTATAATAGTTTTTTTTGTTTTGTTTGATGCAGCTATGTATATTTTTCCTACCTACAAATGGTGTGATTCCACTTCATAATCATCCAGGAATGACTGTTTTTAGTAAGCTTCTATTGGGAAAAATGCACATCAAGTCTTATGATTGGGTTGATCCTGATGTCTCTCACAATTTGTTGAACCAACCATCTCAATGTATGTATTCAAATCTCTATTCATACAATCACCAAACTATACTAACCCTAATTCATGGGATGACAACATGGTATCAACATTAGATTTTAGACCTAATTATTGATTTTGATACCAAGATTGAATGACCTATTTAGCGAGTCCAACTTCATATTTATTCGGGTGCAAATTTGAACTTATATCGACACTCTGATATTTATCGTCTTCATTGTTAGTATAAATTTAATCTTGTATTTTTTGCAGTGAGGTTGGCAAAGTTAAAAGCTAATAAAGTGTTCACATCACCCTGTGACACTTCGGTGTTGTATCCAAAAAGTGGAGGAAACATCCATGAGTTTACATCGATAACTCCATGTGCTGTTCTTGATGTCATTGGACCTCCTTATTCTAAAGATGATGACAGAGATTGCTCTTACTATAAAGATCACCTTTACACTGCTTTTCCAAGTAAGTAACAACTTCATTCTTATGCTATAAGAATTGCCACCAACACACAATTGATCCAAATTAGTAAGTAAAAATAAAACTGACATCATTGACTTCATAGTACATTAGTCATGACTCATTTTTCATTGACTTCATTGACATTTTGATGCATTCAAAATGAATTCTTATCATTGACTTCATTAATGCTTTCCTGACGCATTTCGTGTCGGTGTTTAATATTGATACTATCTTATTTAATTTGAATTTTTCAAAGAAGAACTTACACGTGTCAGTCTAATATTGACACTGAAAAGAAGAGTTGAACTTACACGTGTCAGTGTCTAATATTAACACTATCTTACTTAATTTGAATTTCTTAAAGAAGAACTTACACGTGTCGGTGTCTAATATTGATAATATCTTGTTTAATTTGAATTTTTCATAGAAGAGTCTACACATGTCACTCTCTAATATTGATAATATCTTATTTAATTTGAATTTTTCATAGAACCTACACACGTGTCAGTGTCTAATATTGATAATATCTTATTTAATTTGAATTCTTCAAAAAAGAGTCTATATGTGTCGGTGTCTAATATTGACAATATCTTATTTAATTTGAATTTTTCATAAAGTTTACACGTGTCGGTGTCTAATATTGACACTATCTTATTTAATTTGAATTTTTCAAAAAAGAACCTACACAAGTCGGTGTTTAATATTAACAATATCTTATTTAATTTGAATTTTTCGTAGAGCTTACATGTATCATATATATATATATATATATATATATATATATATATATATATATATATATATATATATATATATATATATATATATATATATATATATATATATATATATATATATATATATATATATATATATAATATCGACACTATCTTATTTAATTTGAATTTTTTAAAGAACACATTTCTTTCGTATGAAGGTGATAGGGGGACATTAATTGTGAATCCTTACTTGGTTTTACTTGGACTTTTAAAGATAAAACATGTTAAACTATTAGAACACACTAAATATGATTTAAGCAATTCTATCATATATTAGTCCTTAATTAACACTAATGCTAGTATTATTGAATTTTACAATTAGTGGTTTTAAATTAAATTCGCAGATGGAGAGATTGCTGAGTTGAAAGAAGAAAATGATAGCTATGCATGGTTAGAAGAAATTGAGATGCCTGAAAACTCTCAAATGGATGGAATTGAATATTTGGGTCCTCAAATTATAGAGACTTAATTCCCTATAAAATCATATCAATGTTTTTAATTGCATGTATTTCAATGTATTTCATAGCTAGCAAACCCTCTTAGATCAATGTTCTTTCTTAATGTGCATTTAACAAATTTGTTGGTTTCTCTTGTCTAATGTTTAATAGTTTAATAATCATAATAATATGCTTTGAGTATACACATGTTTTATACAAATTTCAAATTATATTTCATCATCTTATTTTAGTATAATATAAACTTGACTAGAATTTGAAAACATTTCATGATGAAAGTAGTAAAGGTCTGCATTTCTTGGGATGTATGGGTTATTTCCTATTTAAAATTTGATTTATTTTTATTTAGAGAGTATTAATAATACATTCTCTAACACACTTTTATAAATTATTATTTATTAATTAAAATTTATAAATATTGTAATAAATAATGTGGATTTTATATAAATTTGAATTTTAACGAATAAAAAAGAGTGATGAAGAGTGTGCCGTTAGTTTTTATTCTTTTTCTTTATATGAGTTGTAAACAATATATTGTTGTTCACTTCAGAACAAAATGATAGGTGAAATAATGAGTTGTTAGGCTCATAAAATCTTCATTTTTTCTTAAATATGTATCAAATCCAAAAATTAAGGTTGAATCAATTATCTAAAAACCCCACCTTAAAATTAGAAGAACTTGAACACGAATTTGAGGTCTAAACATGTATCAACCCCAAAATCAAGGTTGAATCAACTATCTAAAAGCTCCACCTCAAAATCAGAAGAGCCTGGACACGAATTTGAGGTGAAAGTGCTGATTTTTTTTCACTCTTTATGGTGCATGCAAGCTCTCTTTTTCTTTTTCTTCTTCTTCCCTCTCTATTTTTTATTTTGGTTGAAAAAGAAATGAGAGAAATGTTGAGAGGTTACTAGTAAATCACTTCATGGAAAGGATTAAGTTGCCCCTTCAATTTGTACAAATTTTCAAATTTTGCCACTAGTTTCAAAATTACCATTAAGTTCTAATGTCTATTATTTATCTTAGCAATTAAGATACATTAAACACTTTAGGTAAATTTGGATATTACAATCAAAGTCACTTTTTGTTAGACTCTGAATTTTATGTTTACAAGATGAATGACTTGTCTCAAGAAGAAGTATTCTTGAAGAGGCGGTTGGTGTCCTTCTTCAAAGATTTAGGTCACGCTGAGGGTGTTTTCCCTCCAGATGCAATGTTGAAGAAGAAACTAAAATAGTTCATAGAGATAAGCCTACTGGAGGATCTCGGTTCGAAAGAGGCCAAGAATGTCTCTTTTTTAAATATTCTTTGTTTGTTCGTAACATGCGTATTATTGTCATGTAGATAAAATGAAATGATAGTAAACAATGAAACTAATGAATAGGACTCCTCGGGTTATCCCCGTCTTAGTCGGTGCTACTAATATTGTGATCACTAGTGGGGTTCCAGTGACGGGAGTCCCTACTATTTTAGTGACCAGGGGCACACATACTTTGGCATAGATGGACATGTGAGATTATTTGACCGGGTTATGGTGGAAGATGCTCTGTGTTCATCATAAATCGATGATGGAGAAATTTCATACCTTAATCTTGAACTTGAAGAGCCATAAGTTAAGTGATCATTTGTAAAGTGTCCCCAGCTGAAGTATGAATTTCTCCATATAGAACCCGGTGAAACTGTGAAATCCATACAAACTCGTTTTCTCCATTTAATCAACAAATTATATAATTTAGGAAAGATTATGCTAACAAAATGTTAAGATCTATGTGCAGGGAATGGCAACCGAAGGTTACAACCATTAGAGAATCAAATGATTTGAACAATATGGATATCACAAAACTATTTGAAAAACTAACTAAACATAAAAATGAACTAAAACAGCTTGCTGCAAACAAAGTAATCTCAAAAAAGAAAGAGAAGGTCAAATAATAGAATCGATGTATTTCCTTGAAAGCTTCATCGTCAAAAACAAAGAAAGTTGCGGATGATAGTGATAGTTCTGATGAAGACTCTTCCAAAGAAGAAGAGACGAGGTTATTCGTCAAGCGCAACAATTAATATATAAAGAAGCACAAGCTCAAACGTTCTGACAAAAAATTGATCAACTTCAAGAAGTCACATCCTTATAATAAGGAAAATAAGAAAACAGAAGAAGATGACACATGCTACGAATGCGGAAAGTTAGTTCATTACCGAACAATGTATTCGAGTATTAACAAGCGCAATAAAAAGAAGGATAAAATCTACTACAAGACGAAGGGTAACTGTGCCAAAGATCGTAGGACCTATGTTGCTTGGAAAAAAGAAGATGAGAGATCCTCTTCATTTTCCAGTTCTAGCTCAGATGATGAATGTGCAAATTTGTAGTTGATGGCACACAAGAAAAGTAAAGCCTCAGTGGTATATGATTTTGATCCTAAATTTAAATCTTCTTACAAACAATTACTGAAAGTATTTAGATAAATGCATGCATACACATTAGGTGCTTTTTAGAAAATTTATTTCCAAAAGAAAATTTATTTCAAAACTTGAAAAGGAGATTAATGATCTTAACAATGTTTTAGATTCCTTAAAAGAAGAACATGCATCTCTAGTTAGTGAGAACTTAAATGTTTCTAATACTTTAGCTGAAAAGGTAGTAAAAATATATTTTGGTACTTATCCAATTTTGAAACTTGAATATGAAAACCTTAAATGACAACTAGCACAAGATATTTCATTATCTACTATTATTTCCACTTCTTCAAGTGAAAGAGGGATTAGTCTTAAGAAAAACCCTCAGATAGAAAGAATATTCCATCTAAAGCAACATGTTATTATTGTGGTGATAAAGGTCTCATTAGGCCTATTTTCCATATTAGGAATGTCAAAGTTGCAAATGGTACCATGGTTTGGATACCTAAGTTTTCTTTAACTAAGCCTCCAAGACCCTCTAGTTAGGCACCTAAATTACCTTCTCTTTTTTTTTCTGTAGGAATGTCTTGTCTCCACAAAAAGGTTATAGTTCCTGGATAGCTAATGTTCAAGAAACATGACAGAAGATGCTTAGATGTTTATTAACTTCAATCACAAATAAAGCGTCTAAGTCACTTATGGAGACAACACAAAATATAAAATTATAGGATAATGTATTGTGGTAAATCTCTCCATAATACCATAGAGTTTTTTATTAGTTAAAGGGCTTAACCATTATTTACTTATCATTAGTCAATTATGTGACAATGGGTATTTTGTTTTTTTTATACCTTGAGTTTCATATTAAACATAAGGAAAGTAAACGTCTTGTGTTTAAGGGTTTGAGAGTTGATAACATATATTTGATTTATTTGTATCATGTGTCAATGTATGATACTAAATATTTAATAACTAAGAATGAATATTCTTGGTTATGGTACATACGTTTAAGACATATACATTTTGACTTAATAAATAAGATAGAATCCAAAAATATAGTAGTTGGTCTAACAAAAATAAAGTTTTCTAAAAATAAACTATGTGATGCTTGTCAAATGAGAAATCAGACGAGATTGTCTTTTAAATTGAAAAACATTATTTCAACTTTAAAATCTATCGAGCTTCTCCATCTAGACTTGTTTGTCCCTTCATGGACAAGTAGTTTAGGTGGTAATTATTACGGGTTTGTAATTGTGGATGACTATTATAGGTTTACTTGGATGCTCATATTCAAAAAATTTACAATTTTAAAATTGTCACACTCTGTAGTGATTATGGTGGTGAATTTGTAAACAATTAATTTGAAAATTTTTGTAGCAAAAACGAGACTACTTATAACTTCTAATGTTTGATAACTCCAAAACAAAATGACATTGTTGAGCGTAAAAATTGTGCTTTAGAATAATTGGATTGGATAATGATAAGCGAAATGAGTATGCATAAATATTTTTGGCCGGATGCAATCAATACCACATTAGGGATGAAAAACGGGTCGCCGGCCCCGCCCCGCCTTAAGTCCGCCGAAAAAGAGGCAGAACGGGAAAGTCCACCAAGTAAAATTTGGCTTAAAAATCTAATATGCTCCGCCAATGTGACGTGTTGGCGGATGTCGGACTTGCCTGTCTATTATTTATTTATTTTTTTCTTCATTTTTTAATAAATTAATAAAAAAAATTTACATATCAATTAATTTTTTTTTGTTGCTTATCTTTATAAAATTCATGGCATACATTTTCATCATTTCCTATAAAATTCAGTTTATCTAATACTAACATAGTAACTCGCAAACTTAATCATTGCTGATACATTATATACTAACATAGGCCCATGAGAAAAATATATATTGATACACTATATTGGTATAATAGCATGCCATTTTGAAGAATTTTCAAGAATATGATATATATATATATATATATATATATATATATATATATATATATATATATATATATATATATATATATATATATATATATATATATATATATATATATATATATATATATATATATATATATATATATATATATATATATATATATATATATATATATATATATATATATATATATATATATATATATATATATATATATATATATATATATATATATATATATATATATATATATATATATAAGGTTAGGTATATAATCTTTATTAAAATATAAGGCATGGAGTATTTATAAAAGCTATAAAAGTGTGTTGATACAATAAAATTTTTGGTTTTGTCGTATTAGTTGTTCATTCACCACATATTAATTTGACAACTCAACGGGATAATCCAACATGTTAGTATGTGTGACAAAACGGGTTGTGGCTCGCGGGTTGACCCAGAGGTTGAGCGGGGCGAGCTGTGGCTGGTAGGCGGAGTTGAAATCCCAACCCATGATTTTTTGGCGGATGTGCAGACCGGTCTGACAGACCATAACCTATTTTGCCACCGTTATACTGCATGCCATGTCTTAAACAGGTTGATCATTCTATCTATTCTAGAGAAGATGCCATATGATATACTAAAAGGCCGGAAACCTAATATTTCTTATTTTTGTGTTTTCAGTTGCAAATGCTTTATTTTAACTAACGGAAAGGACAATCTTGGTAAATTTTATGCAAAGTATGATGAAGGTATTTTCTAGGGTACTCGTCTTCGATTAAAGCATATATGGTTTACAACCATAAAACTACATCTGTAGAAGAGTATACTCAAGTAACTTTTGATGAGACCAAATCCTAAAAGTTGGGGGAAAATAGTTCTTCTGATGTTTCAGGTCTGATAAAGAAAAATTTGGTCAACAAAGAAATTATCAAAAAGGGTCTTCCTCCACAAATAGAAGATGAAATTTTTTAAGACAAAGAGGAAGCAAACAAGAGGAAGACAAACAAGAGACCACACCTCAGCTACCTTCGTGAGAGATCATTGGTTGGATCAGATACTTGGCATATAAGATCTCAAGTTAACAATTTCAGTAAGTATTATGCTTTCATCTCCCAAATTGGACCTAAAAATATATTTGATGCTATACTTGATAAAGGGTGTCTTCTTGTTATGCAAAGAGCTCATTAAATTTAAAGGAAATAACGTTTGGGACCTTGTTCCACGTCTTAAAGGTAAAACTGTCATTGGCACTTGATGAGTGTTTATGAACAAATTAGATGAAGGAATTGACTATAAGGAGAATTGTGCTCCTTTAGCACGTCTTGAAGTGATATGACTCCTTTTAACGTTTACATGCTTCATGGGTTTTAAGTTGTATCAGATGAATCTTAAACCAGCTTTTCTTAACGGCTTTATAATCGAAGAAGTCTATGTATCTCAACCTCCTGGATTTGAGGACCATGAAAAACCTAATTATATTTTTAAACTTAAACAATACCTCTATGGTCTCAAACAAGCTCCTAGAGCTTGGTATAAGCCCCTTAGTGGATTTTTGATAAAAATAAGGATTTAATCATGGTAAAGTATAAGCTTCTTTGTTTATTAGAGGTAAATCAAAGCATATTCTTGTAGTTCAAATTTACTTTGATGATATTATATTTAGATTTATTGATGAATCTATTTTCAAGGAATTTGTGAGTTTGATGTAGGGGGAGTACAAAATGTCTCTAACGGGAGAGCCTACTTACTTCTTAAGATATTAGATAAAGCAAATTGAAGTTGGAATGTTCATCATCCAGACAAAGTATTTCTTAGAGCTCCTAAATAAATTTGATATGAAAGATTCAAAAAGCATATTAAGTCTCATGGCTTCAAATTTCCTGAAAGATAAAGATGAAAAAGGTGTACATATTGACATTACCAAGTATAGAGGTATAATATGATCTTTACTCTATCTAACTGCGAGCAGACCAGATATCATGTTTAGTGTGTGTGTGTGTGCTCTATTTCAAGCGTCACCTAGGATATCCCACTTTAAGATCATAAAAATAATTTTGAGGTATATTAACAGAACCTTGCATCACGACCTTTGGCTTCCCAAAAGTAGGAAATGTGGCTTAGTAGATTTGTCTGATTCTTAATTCGATGGTTGTAAGTCGGATAGGAAAAGCACTAGTGAAACTTGTCATTTGTTAGGAAATTATTTATTTTCTTGGCATAATAAGAAACAGCATAATGTTGCTTTTTTTACTGCTGAGGCAGAATATGTAGTCGATGGTAATTGTTGTGCACGAGTCTTATGGATAAAGTATCAATGATTAGATTGCGATTTAAAACTCATTTATATTACAATCAAATGCGATAATACTAGTGCGATAAATCTTACTATGAATTATGTGATACATTCATGCACTAAACACATAAAAATCCGGCATCACATCCTGAGGGATCATGTTGAAAAGAGTGATGTTATTTTTGAATATGTGGATACAAAAAAATCCATTGGCTATTATTTCTACAAAATCATTATAACCATAATCTTTTTACAAGATACGTAGGAAATTGAGAATCTTAAATTCTTCGTGTTTTAAATAGACTTAGACTTCTCTTTCATTTCATTGGCTATTTATATTATATTGTAAAGTAACATTTCATTATAGCAAATTATATTTTAGCCAATCATATTATTATGATTCTACAACTCTTATCTCTAGCAATATCATTGTTGTATTTTGTTCTTTTTGTCTATTTGTTTACTTATTACATTATTTACTTCATTCATTCATTTCTAAGATGTTGTATGATTGTTCGTTTATGAATTTAAGCATTTTTTTATGTACATAATGTTATTTATGTCCATTTGAGTATTCTTTTGTTTTGTTCGTGCAACATTTAATATTCCACTCGTGTATGTTTTAATCATGTAGTTGTGTTGTTGTGTAAACTTGTGTCTAATTATGCATATTTGTTGTATTTGGCAATGTCTATCTTCATATATAAAAAGTATATTTGCATGTGTTGTATATCCTTATTAGCCTTTATCTCACTTGTTTCTCTAGATTATCATTTGTCTTGCTGGTTGTTTTGTGTTTAGACTCATTAACATCTATCTCTTTTTGATCTTGTCAAAGGGGGACAAGTTGCAATGTGAGTCTATATTTGATTTATATGTTTTATGATCTTCATTATTTTGTGCAATGTTTCAAGGAGAGCACATTAAAATGAAGGAAGATATTGATCACGCTTTGTGTCTGCTTAAATTTAACTTAATTCCAATTGCAAGCTCGTTAAGCATAAAAAAGAGGGAGACTAAAGTTGCATGTTGCATGTCTCTGCCTCACAGGTTAAATGTTTTGCTTACTTGTCTTTTAAGATTTTGGTTTTGTTTATATATTTATTAAGTCTCCTCACTGATTGCACATCTCATGGTTGATTTTTTAAATCCATTTTTAGCATGCATAAATCAAAGTGTGTGATTATAGCTAAAGCAATATGCTTTTAGTCAATTTATTGAGTTCTTGGATCATGAACTATATTTGAGAATGTATAAGTCATGACATTTTTAGAATCTCTAAATCACTTTAAATTCAAATCACATTATTCACATGACTCAAATCAGGGTTATAGGGTCCTCAAGGACTGATTTCATGTTTCCATGATTCAAATCACATGATTGTCTAATTGAAATTACATCACTTTGATTCGAATCACAAGAATACCTGATTCGAATGACACTAAACTAGAATTTCCTTGATTCAAATCACCAAACACCATGACTTGAATCATGTGATTCAAATCATAGTGTGACTCGAATCACACAAATGGATTCTCACATATTTACAGTTTTTGCATCCGTCGTGGTTGCAAACCTTTAGTGCCTACGTACCACCTTTCGTGCAATAGGGGATCAGGGTACTCGTAGTTCACCTTAAAAACTTTAAAACACATGTGTGTTGGTTAATTTTAAGAGAAGAAACATCATCGTCATATTTTAGTGGAAAATATACTTACTACCCATGATTATGAGAAAGAAGAATTTGCATCATCTCAAAGTGGAAGATATAGCTTGGATTTTAAAATCAACAAAGCCTCACTCAACACCCAAGTGGAAAATATCTCACTTCACTACATATCGTAGAAGTATAATAGCTTGCATCACTACAAGAATCGACAAGAGTCCAATCTTTTGACAAAAAATTTAAAGTAAAAAGCCAAAGTGGATAAATGGTTTGAATGAGGTTAATGACTTTTAGTTTTGGAGAAAGATGTCAAAGTATGATTAAATTGGTTAAAGTTTGATTAAGAAAAGATTTTGAAAATACATGGACCTAAGTCCAAGTTTATTATGAAAGCGGCTTAAGTTAGAAAACAAGAAGAGTTTTGAAAATGAGGGAGAAGATTTTTGAAATTAAAGAAGATAGGAGGAGATGAAGGGACTATCCTAAAGCATAAGATAAAAGCTAAGGAAAAGAACGATCTAACCAACAAGAAGCCAACACTTCACATAAAGAAGTCAATGTAGATTTCTCATCCTTTGATTTGAAACCAAGCAAGCAAAAATACTAAACCTATGAGAAATACTAAGCTTTAGATGAATTAAGTCTTCACAAAAATTGGACAGAGTAACGGCTGAATACAGAAGAATTCTCAATCACAGATAAAGCATAAAATTAGAATAACATGTACACAAAGAAAATCAACCCAATGCCTTAGAGTAAACTCCAAGAACTTCAGACAAAATAACAACAGAGCAACAAGGTCCCCAAGTATCAAGACTTATAATCCTAAGTCCGAGAGATCCACAACTCCATATGCCAAGGATGGTAACCAAATAGTTCAAGTAACCTTAAGGCTTTTTTATGTTCAATTTGATTATTAAGTTTTTTCAAAAGAAAAGAAAGCTCAAGTGAGCAAAGAAAAATGATGAAGAAGAAATATATAAGAATTAAATTCAACATTTGAGTGAAAGAATTTAATCAAACTATCATTAAAATCATTCATCCATTTTGATGGAGTTTAAGACTAGCAATAAAATATATACAAAATATCATTGCAATTAACAAAAACAAAAAAAAAAATATGTTTAATTAATTGGAATTTATTGATGAAATACACATAGTGTATAAAAAACACCAAATAAAAACTCCAAGAAATTACCATAAGCCAAATACCAGAAAAGAAATATTGACAATTTTTTTCCAGAATTTTTTAATATGCAAAACCAATAAAAAATCACTCAAATAAGTGAAAAAAAGATTAAAATAGTAAAAATCAAAATAAAATTCCATAAAAATTCCAAAGAGTCAAAAATGAAGAAAATGATTTTTATGAATTTTTTCAGAATTTTCAGACGAAAATCGAATTTAAAATAAATTTTTAAAGATAAAAATAAAATAAAACTAAAATAGCAAAAATAAAATAAAACAAATAAATTTGTAGCCATCACATTAAGTCAACATGCTATTTTATATAGGATCAAGGATCCAGAACGAGAGGTGCACAATAACAGAATGAACAGGCACACAGAGAATTAAAACTCGTATCATCTTCTCAGACGAGGACAAGGGGCAGAGGGATCACTTGTCTTCCATACACATGGTGGTGCGGTTCCCGAGGTGAAGTGATAAGAAAAAAAATGAAATTGTAACGTTACAACTTACAGTGTTGTTTCTTTTAAAATTCACAACAATACTTCTTCTCTCTTATAACTTCTTCTTTTTTTCGTTTCATAAATCATCATCATCTTTTTTCTTAATAAATAAAATGTTAATTCTGGAATAAGCTCATTGTATTATTATGCTTTTGGAATGTACAAGACAATACTATATATACTCTTAAGTAACAAATCACCAAAGTTAACTAAACTGAATTATTTGCATCATGTAATAGCCCCCCACAAGTTGGACTATGGATGTCTAATAGACCAAGCTTGGAAACAATAGAATCGAAAGAGGGAGCTGCCAAAGGCTTGGTGAGAACATCTGCCAATTGAGCAACAGAAGAAACTGGTAAAAGGTGGATGAGACCAGTTTGGATTTTCTCACGAATGACGTGGCAGTCAATTTCGATATGTTTTGTCCGTTCATGGAAGGTGGGGTTGTGAGCAAGGTAGATAGCACTTTTGTTGTCACAATAGACTGAGCTAGGTTGATCAAAGGAGATGTGGAGATCCTTGAACAAATACTGCAGCCATTGCAATTCACAAGTCAAGCTTGCCAAGGCCCTGTATTCCGCTTCTGAACTTGATTTGGATACTGTAGACTGCTTTTTGGATTTCCAGGATATGAGGGAATTGCCAAGGAACACACATTATCCAGTTACGGATCTGCAGGTAGCAGGGCAACTTGCCCAATCTGAGTCTGCGAAGCCAGAGAGTTTGAGTGGAGAGGAAGATGAATAGAACAAACCCTTGGCAGGAGCACCTTTGAGATACTTGAGGACTCGAATTGTTGCAGAATGATGAACTTGCATAGGATGTGAGATGAATTGGCTGAGCTGTTGAACGATGAATGCAAGGTCAGGTCTGGTGGTAGTCAGATATAGAAGTTTTCCAACAAGCCTTCGATAAGTTGTGACATCTTCGAAAGGTGGTGAGTTATCATCATGAAGCTTCAAGGAGGAATCGAAGGGAGTAGAGCAAGGTTTAGTAGCCAATAAGCCACTGTCTTCGAGCAATTCCAAAGCTTACTTTCTCTGATTGAGAAAAATGTCGTGAGTTGATCTGGCAACTTCTAGACCAAGAAAATATTTTAGCCTACCAAGGTCCTTGATTTTGAAAGTGGAATCAAGGAAGCATTTTACATATTGGATTTCCTGCAAATCATTACCGGCTAAGACAATATCATTAACATAGGCTAATAAGGCAGTAAAAGAAGAGTCATGTGATTTTGTGAAAAAAGAATGATCAGCAGAAGAATATGAGTAGCCAAGAGAAATAAGAGCAGTGGACAATTTCGAAAACCACTGTCTGCTATCCTGCTTCAGGCCATATAATGACTTATGCAGTTTGCAAACTTTGTTGGTCGAAGAAGTGCAAACTTCGTTGGTCGAAGAAGTGCAAACTTTGTTGGTCGAAGAAGTGAAAACTTTGTTGGTCGAAGAAGTGCAAACTTTGTTGGTCGAAGAAGCAGGGGGCAGAAATCCAGGGGGAAGATCCATATACACTTCCTCATGTAGATCACCATGAAGGAAGGCATTGTTGACGTCGAGTTGTTCCAAGTGCCAATTCTTAATGGCAGCCACTGAGAGAAGGGTTCAAATAGAAGTAAGCTTCGCAACAGGTGAGAAAGTGTCGAAATAATCCACACCCTCTAGCTGAGTATATCCTTTTGCTACCAAACGGGCTTTGTATCGTTCGATGGATCCATCAGCATGATGCTTGATTTTGTAGACCCATTTGCAACCAATCAATTGTTTGCCTGCAGGTAAATCAATAACAGACCAAGTATTTGTAGATTCAAGAGCATCTAACTCAGATTTCATAGCATTGTTCCAACAATCAAACTTGCAGACTTGTTTATAGGTTTTGGGTTCTGTGAAAGAGCTTATGGACAGACAAAATAATTTGTGATCAGGACTACATTGGCTATAAGATAATACAGAAGAGAGAGGGTAGTTAGAGGAACCTGAGTCAGATGCTGGCAGCATGAGGGATAGCAAATTGCAGTGATAATCAGATAGATAAGCTGGAGGTTTAATATTTCGATTGGATTTTCTGGTTGGCACATGAGGGGAGGGGCAAGGGGAGTTGTTAGTGTCATTTGAGGAAGAAGAGAGGTTAGTGGGAGAATCTGGCTGGGGGAGAGAAGTAGGAGAGGAAGGTTCATTTGATGATGGAGGTGAGATGGGTGGAATGTTGGTGAAAATATCAGGTGAATCAAGGGGAGGAGGGTCAGGAGTAGGAATTATAGGATTAGGTGCAGGTGGGATGGATGCAAAAGGGAACACAGTTTCATAAAAGAATACATTCCTTGAAATGTAAAATTCATGTGTGATAGGATCATAGAAAAGGTAGCCTTTTGTGCCTTCCCTGTAGCCAAGAAAAATAGATTTCCTTGCTCTTGGTTCGAATTTAGTGCGATGGTTAAGCAAGGTCGAAGAATAGGCAAGACAACCAAAAACTCTCATATGGTTAAGGCTGGGAGGAGTAGAATGGAGTTTTTGGTAGGGAGAGTGATTGTTTAAAAGAGGAGCGGGAAGACGGTTTATAATATGAATGGCCTGTTGTATGGAAAGGTGCCAAAGGTTGTGAGAGTGGAAAGGGAGGGCACGGGAAACATTCAAAATGCGCTGATGTTTTCTTTCCACGATACCGTTCTGTTGAGGCGTTTCCACACAAGACCTTTGATGAATGATTCCTTTAGAAAGGTAGAAAGTGGTCATGAGAAACTCAGGACCATTATCACTACGAATGCACTTGAGTTTCTTGTTAAATTGAGTTTCGATAAAAGATATGAAGTGAATTAAATGGTTTCTAGTTTCACTTTTGTTGGCCATAAAAATTGTCCAAGTAAACCTGCTGTAATCGTCTACGAGGGTTAAAAAATACTTGTGGCCACATATGGAAGGTGTGGAAAGAGGGCCCCAAATATCGACATGAAGTAAATCGAAGATGGCAACAGACTTAGTATTACTGTGAGTAAATGGAAAATGTTTTTACTTAGCCAAATGGCAAGTATTACAGGGCTTATGATTGTCATTGTAGGTGACAAAAGGAAATTGAGAGGAAATACATTTTTGTATGTAAGGACTTAAGTGTCCAAGCCTAAGATGCCAAATAGTAGCAGGATCGTGTTTAGCAGGTTCTAATTGGGGAGAAGAGGAGGTGTTGACAGAGCCAGATGTGGGAGAGATGGCCTTAGGTGGGGTGGCATCAAGAACATACAATTTGCCAATACTCCTAGCTGTAAATCCAGTCATCTTGGATTGGGACAACTGCATAATTTGACAGCAATTAGGGGAAAATTTCACATCATATAAAGTGGAGTCAAAAAGAGTGGTGACAGAGATAATATTGACATGAAATGAAGGAAAGTAATAAACATTATGAAGGACAAGTGAATCACATAGTAAAACTGAACCAACAATAGTTGTAGTGATAGAGTCACCATTAGGCATTGTCATAGATTTAGGTGCAATGTGGTATGTGGAAAGGAAACTGGCAAAGATATGGGTGATGTGATCAGTGGCACCTGTGCCAATGATCCACCAGTTATGACAAGGAAGATTTGAGGAATTCTTACCAGAGGAAGTATGAGGAGAGGTATGGGACACAAAATTAGCAGTATAAATTGAATTAATCGAGGAAGGTGAAGGAGATTGAAAATTAGACTGTTGGAGGAGCTGCAGAATCTGAGTGTATTGCTCTTGAATCGTAGACAAAGCACTTGGACTGGTGTTTGATGTGGAAGCAGAGGAAGATAATGCCTCAAGTTGAGGAGAAGTAGCATCTTGAATCGAGTTCACTGTAGAATCAATAGAATTCCCCACAGATGTAGTAGGCTTGCGTTGTTGAAATCCAGGGGGATAGCCATGTTTCATGAAACAAGTCTCAATGGTGTGATTGGTGCGGTTGCAATGAGTACAGAGTCGGTTTCCACGTCCACCACGGCCATGACCACGACCAGGGTTGTGAGAAGAACGAGTAGGTGCTTGAGAAAGGTGATTCACAAACGATTGAGACTCAATTGAAGAAGCAGAAGGTGAAAGAAGGTTGAATTGACGTTCTTGTTGAAGAACCAGATTAAACACATTATCAAGAGTTGGTAGTGGGGTCATCAACATAATCTGTGAGCGAACATGAGCGTATTGGTCACCAAGGCCCTTCAAGAACTTGATAACTTTATCTTGTTCTTTGAATTTGCGTAAGTCTGAAGCAGCACCACAGGAGCACGGTATGGCGCAAGTACAATCACGAATTGGTCGGAAGTTCTCAATTTCTTCCCAAAGCGTCATCAATTTCATGAAGAACGAAGAGATATCGAGAGTTCCTTGTTGAAGACGAGCAACAGTTTCTTGAATGTCAGCAATGCGAAAAATGTCTCCCTGAGAAAAATGATTTTCCAAACTTTTCCATACAAGAGAAGCACGATCATACTAGAGAAGAGACTTTGCAATTTCCTCAGAAATCGAGCGTTGAAGCCATGAGAGGACGAGATTGTTGCATCGCAGCCAAGGTTCGTATAGAGAGTCGGAGATAGGCGGAGGAGAAAGAGTGCCATCAACGAACTTGATCTTGTTCTTGGAGATAAGAGTCACTTTCATCAATCTAGACCAGATCTGGTAGTTCTTGGTATCAAGAACTGGTTGAACAAGAACAAGAGAGGGATTTTCGTTAGGATGCATATAATAAGGATTGGAAGGGTTTGTAGCGAAATCGGAGTAAGGAAGCTCCATAGTCAATGCTGAAGCATTCAAAGGAAAAGGAAGAGGCGAATACGCGAAGAAGAAGGAGAAGGCGCGAAGAAAGAAAAGGGAGGCGCAGAAAGGAATTTTCAAACTGATACCATGTTAATTTTGGAATAAGCTCATTGTATTATTATGCTTTTGGAATGTACAAGACAGTACTATATATACTGTTAAGTAACAAATCACCAAAGTTAACTAAACTGAATTATTTGCATCATGTAATATAAAAACAGAATAATGAAGAAGAAGAACAACCGGTGGCCGGAGGAGAGTTTCATGGTGGTGGCTTGTCGGAGCTCACAGAGGCACCAATGTGAAACGTCTGGATTCATTTTTTTTATATATTTTCTAAATCATTTTTTCGTCTTTATTTAAAATCTCAAATTAGTTTTTGAAAATCAACAACCAAAAAATATAGATCAGAAAATGAAGTTTGAGAAATAAAGTTGGAAAACTCAACAACAACAACAACAACAACAAAGAAGCAACAAATTAATGAAGAATTGATTTTAGAAGATGATTCTCAACCTTTTGTAGTGAAGAAAGTGTGAAGATGGTGGTGGAAGAAGAATTCCGGTGAGTTTTCCGACGAGTTAGAGGTTGCTCCGGTGAGGTATTCTTCTATTCCTTCTCTACTATTTATTGCTATTGTTTTTGTGGTGGTAAGAATGAAAAACAAAAATATTCTCGCAATCTTGAAATGATCTATTTATTTAGACTTTAGGATGATTAGAAATGAGGTTTTTCTTGTGAACAACTTTGTGTTGAGTTTTTTGGATTGGGTTGAAGAAATGAGAAAAACTGAGTGTCCAAATTTCTCTTTGAAGCACAAATACGAAAATCACATATTGGTCCATTAATCACACTATTTTTGTAGTTATTTTGTGACTAATTTTTATGTTGAATAGGCTTGAAGTGTATGGATGAATTTTATTTGGATTTTTTAGAATGAATTTATTTGTTGAATTTTTGTTGGCATGAAAGAAATTGAAATTTATTGATGTTGTTGGAAATTTGGAATGAGAGAAAAATGTTGGAATTAATTGTTGTTGGAAATTTGGAATGAGATCAAGAAGAGTTTTGAAAAGGAGGGAGAAGATTTTTGAAATTAAAGAAGATATTAGGAGATGAAGGGATTATCCTAAAGCATAAGGTAAAAGCTAAGGAAAAGAACGATCTAACCAACAAGAAGCTAACACTTGACATAAAGAAGTCAATGTAGAATTCTCATCCTTTAAATTGAAACATAGCAAGCAAAAATACTAAACCTCTGAGAAATATCAAGCTTTAGATGAATTAGGTCTTCACGAAAATTGAGCAGAGTAACGACTGAATACAGAAGAATTCTCAATCACAAATAAAGTATAAAATCAAAATAACCCGCACACAAAGAAAATCAACCCAATGCCTTGGAGTAAACCCCAAGAACTTCAGACAAAATAATAATAGAGCAACAAGGTCCCCAAATGTCAAGGCTTTTAGTCCTAAGTCTGAGAGATCCATAACTCCATAATGCCAAAGATAACAACCAAATAGTCCAAGTAACTTTAAAACTTTTTTTTGTTCAAGTTGATTATTAAGTTTTTTCAAAAGAAAAGAAAGCTCAAGTGAGCAAAGAAAAATAACATAAAGTTAAATGCTCAAGTGGGCAAAAGAAAAAATTGCATGAAATGTAAATACTAAAGTAAATGGTACATAAAAATAAAGGCACAAAATAAAGACATAAAGTAAAGTTAATTGTTAGTGAATAAGAAGTTAGAGATTAGTTGATTGACCATTTTGACGTTGACTTTTGAAAACTCATTAAAAGATTGATAAAATCAAAACTTCTCAACAACAAGTTTCATTTGTTTTTTATCAAGTATATCATTCATTTCAAGTGCTCAAAGCGACCACATATGATCAATGATGTTCAAATGATTCAGTTAGACCAAAATTCATGAAATCCATTAGAGGACTGATGGAATCAAAGCCTCTTAACAATGAACTTCAAAGCTATTGGATCCAAGGTTTCAAATTAAACATACTTGGGCTTGCAAACATAGGTTTGAGCAATGAATGATCTTTTTTTTTTAAATCGGGACAAATTTAACGTTATGATAAGCAATCATAAATGAACTTATGTAAAAGTCACGCCTATTTTGAGGTCGGTCAATAGTAATGTATGTACTATAAAAGTTAGAGATATGATAGAAACCACACTCATGAAACTTATAGCACAAGAAAAGTAAAAAAGAAATAAGATGAAGAAGAAATAGATAAGAATTAAATTCCATATTTAATTAAAAAATTTAATTAAACTATCATTAAAATCATTAATCTATTTTAGTGGAGTTCAACTCAACACTCAAGATCCAATGATATTAATGAAACTTATGACCAAAAATCTATGGTCCAAGACCAGCAATAAAATATATACAAAATATCATTGCAATTAACAAAAACAAAAAGAAAAATATGGTTAATTAATTGGAATTTAATAATGAAATACACATAGTATATCAAAAACACCAAATAAAAACTCCAAGAAATTACCATAAGTCAAATACCATAAAAGAAGTATAGACAATTTTTTTCAGAATTTTTTAATATGCAAAAATATTTTTAAACCAATAAAAATAACTCAAATAAGTGAAAAAAAAAGATTAAAATAATAAAAATCAAAATAAAATTTCAAAAAAAATCCAGAAAATCAGAAAGAAAAAAAAAAGAAAATAATTTTTGTGAGTTTTTTCAGAATTTTCAGACGAAAATCGAATTTAAAATAAGTTTTTAAAGATAAAAACAAAATAAAATAAAAATAATAAAAATAAAATAAAACAGATAAATCTGTAGTCATATCAAGTCAACATACTATTTTATGTAGGATCAAGAATCCAGAACGAGAGGTGCACTGTAACAGAATGAACAGACACACAAAAAATTAAAACTTGTATCATCTTCTAAGACAAGTGGCGGAGGGACCCCTTGTCCTCATTACACATGGTGGCACAGTTCCCGAGGTGAAGTGATAAGAAAAAAAAAACAAAATAAATAAAGTTGTAATGTTATAACTTACAATGTTATTTATTTTAAAATTCATAACAATACTTCTTCTCTCTCTTATAACTTCTTCTTTTTTTTTTCTTTTCATAAATCATCATCATCTTTTTTCTTAAGAAATAAAAACAGAATAATGAAGAAGAAGAAAATGTGGTGGTCGGAGGAGAGTTTCACGGTGGTGGTTTGTCGGAGCTCACGGTGGCGCCACCGTGAAACGTCCGAATTCAATTTTTTTTTTTATATTTTCTAAATCATTTTTTCGTCTTTATTTTAAATATCAAATTAGTTTTTGAAAATCAACAACCAAAAAATATAGATCGAAAAATGAAGTTTGAGAAATAAAGTTGGAAAACTCAACAACAACAATAACAAAGAAGCAACAAATTAATGGAGAATTGATTTTATTCTCAACCTTTTGGAGTGAAGAAAGTGTGAAGATGGTGGTGGAAGAAGAATTCTGGCGAGTTTTCCGACGAATTAGAGGTTGCTCCGGTGAGGTATTCTTCTCTTCCATCTCTACTATTTTTTGCTATTGTTTTTGTGGTGGTAAGAATGAAAAATGAAAAATCCTCTTGCAAGCTTAAAATGATCTCTTTATATAGACTTTAGGATGATTAGAAATGAGACTTTTCTTGTGAACAACTTTGTGTTGAGTTTTTTTGGATTGGGTTGAAGAAATGAGAAAAATAGAGTGTCCAAATTTTCCCTTGAAGCACAAATCTGAAGATCACGTATCGGTCCACTATTCACACTATTTTTATTGTTATTTTGTGACTAATTTTTATGTTGAATGGACTTGAAGTGTATGGATGAATTTTGTTTGGATTTTTTGGAATGAATTTATTTGTTGGATTTTTGTTTGCATGAAAGAAATTGAAATTTATTGATGTTGTTGGAAATTTGGAATGAGAGAAAAATGTTAGAATTAATTGTTGTTGGAAATTTGGAATGAGAACAATGTTGGAATTGTTTTTGAATGATGACTTGCTAAATACACCCTTTGTTGATTCTTGTTTTATTTGGAATTGAGACATGAACACTTGCTAATATTCTTTAATTTTCTTGTTTTCATGAGTGGAATGGATGATAAATCCTTGAAGATGAAGAAGGACAATTTGGAAGCTTGCAAAGATATGAGCTCAAACATACTTGAAATAGGAATTTTACATGTTTAGAATCCTTGGTCATGTACTTAGAATTTTCTTGGAAATTCACATGTAGATAATGCCAACTTTCAATTTGTTTGTAGATAAACACAACTTGAAGAAGTCTTGATTTAATTTGAGAAAATAATGTGAATGTGGTTCATGGAACTTGAATTCCTCTTGAATAAATGTTAACTTTGAAACCTTGTAGAACTTTGAAATTTCTTGAAATATTGTTGAAACATCATACTTGAAAGAATTATAATTTAGAAAAATCATGAATCCAAAGTGTAATTTATCATGAATGATATTTCTAAATTATTTTGGATTCTTGACTTCTAGAACCAAGTCACATTAAATTCCCACTTTCCATTCTTTTTTCAACTCATGAAAGTTTTGAAACAATCTTGAGCCAAAGCTTGCTAAATCATGACTTTATCTTCAACTTTCAATCTCTTGTCAAATTGAATATTTCCTTGCAAAAATCTCAAAGAATAAATCCACATGAACCATAAAAAGAATTCTCACTTTTACTCAAAAGTCATTCTTCAAGTAATAGAAACAAAAGAAATTTCCTTTCATTCAAATTCGAATTTAAAAATTAAAGCCTTGAATAATCCATGAATCTTGAATCTCCAAATTTAAAAATTGAAGCCTTGAATAATCCATGAATCTTGAATCTCCAAATTTGACAAAATGGTCTTGAATGATAAAAGAAATTCTTCTTTAATTCCATGAATCAATGAATTCTCAAACTAAAAAATCTTGTACCATGACTCAAGATTTACAATCCAATTCACAAGATATCTTGACACAAGAGTCATCGCCTTAAGGAAAAAATCATGACATAAATTGAAGTTAGAGGTCAAGAAAGTACTAAGCTCAAAATGACTTGTAATATTTCAATAAATTTCATGGTCTTCCAAGCGCAATTGACTATTGATCCTTGAAGCAAACTTGTAGATGGTATCATTTGTGATACCGTGCAAAAAGAATCATTCAAAAACGATAAAAATTGAAAAATTATGATCCTCGAAAGTTGGACGAAAGTCACTTAAAAATAAGTCAAAGTCTACAAAGCAACATCTAATATACTCAAATTTTTTATGGTCTTCTACACATAATTAGCTCTCGACTTGTAAAGAGAAGTAGGAGATGTTGTCAAGGAGATTCATATGCTCAAAGAATCGATCAAAAATACTGAATAATGAAGAAGTTGTGACCATTTGAATTTGAACTTGCAAATGTTGACTTTTGGTCAATCAACTTTGAATCAATTTGTGAACTTAATTGTTCTCCACAACCCAAGGCACTCTTAATCACAAAGGAACTTGAGATGATGAAATTATGATTAAACCATGTCCACACTTGTTAGAAATTGAGATTACCCATCGAATAAGGCATGAAAATAAACACATGAACCTATCTCGAAGAGTCTCGAGAATTAAGAAACCAAACTCGCCTTAACCATACCGAATGAAGCTTCAAAATAGCGTGACCTAAGATTACAAATCACAACTCTAAAAAATAGGTCTTTGAGAACCAACCATTGACCTGAACAAAGCCACAACCTTAATCAGAGAACCATCGCCTGAACTCCTTGATCTGAAACCCTGTCTTCTAAAAGAAACAAAATAAACAAGACATTTTTTATTATTTTGGTTAGAGGTCAGTAAAAATATAAAACACATATACATAATTATACAAAATCAGGGTGCTTAGTGATCCCTTAGGGACGAACTTAAAGATAAGAAACAGTAGAAGTGATAATCAAACCCTTAATGTGTGATCTTGATGCATTGTGATGGTATGAGATGGTATAGGGATCTTAGTATAGCGGTTGAAATGTTTTAAGACTAAGCCATTGGATTGACATGACTTATACAGATCAAAATAAAAATCGCCACCGCGCTTTATTGTATCCGAAAGAATGGGAAAAGAGTGAATAACCCAAAAAGAGGGGGAAAGATTCAAGGTAAGGGGGATTGGTTATGCAAAGGGAAGGTATTAACACCATAAACATCTACGGTACTCCGTAGGAACCTCTTTGTAAAATCTGTATATTTTGGCTATAAAAAATGTTGTATAAAAATGGATGGTGGAGGTGAGAAAAGAAATATATTTATTTTATGATTTTTGCACCCGCCACGGTTGCGAACCTTTAGTGCCTACGTACCACCTTTTCGTGCAATAGGGGATCAGGGTACACGTAGTTCCTCTTTTAAGAATTTAAAACACAAATGTGTTGGTTAATTTAATGAGGTAAAACATCATCGTCATTGTCCGTGTGGAAAACATACCTACTACCCACAATTATGAGAAAGGAGAATTTGTATCATCTCAAAGTGGAGGATATGGCTTGGATTCTAAAATCAACAATGCCTCACTCAACACCCAAGTGGAAAATATCTCTCTTCACTACATATTATAGAAGTATAGTTATTTGCATCACTACAAGGATTGACAAGAGTTCAATCTTTTTTTGAGAAAAGTTTAAAGATGAAAGCCAAAGTGGCAAAATGGTTTGAAATGAGATTTGATTGACTTTTAGTCTTCTCACAAAAAATGTTAAAGTATTATTAAATTGATTAGGGTTTATTTATAAAAATATTTTAAAATGCATGGACCTAAGTCCAAGTTTATTATGAAAGTGGTTCAAGTTTAAAATAAGAAGAGTTTTCAAAAGGAGGGAGATAATTTTTGAAATTAAAGAAGATGGGAGGAGAAGAAGAGGCTATCTAAAGCATAAGGTAAAAGCTAGGGATAAGAACCATCTAACCAACAAGAAGCCAATACTTGACATTATGAGCCAAGATAGAACTCTAATTAAGTGGATTAAAATGAATCAAGCAAAAAAATACTAGACCTCTTGAGAGAACCAAACTTCAAGTGTATTAAGTCTTCACAAAAATTGGGCAGAGTAATAGCTGTATACGAGTGAATTCCAGATTACAAACAAAGGGTGTAATCACAAAAAACTTGCACACAAAAACAAACAAGCAACTCAATGTCTTGAGGTAAACCTCATGAACTCAAGACAAAATAATTAGATAAGATCACAAGGTCTCCAAGATAAGCCAATGTTTCTAATCCTAAATCCAAGAAAAGTACCATGCTCCATAATGCCAAGGATAGTAACCAAATAGTCTGAGTACCATTAAAGATTTTTAGGGTTTATGTTTATTATTAAGTATCTTAAAAAGGAAAAGAAAAGCTCAAGTGAGCAAAGTAAAAATGAAAAGAAAGTAAATGCTCAAATGAGCAAAGATGAAAATGACATGAAATGTAAATGCTAAAAGTAAATGATACATAAAGCATAAAAAATAAAAGCATAAAGTAAAACAAGTAAATAATTAGTGGTTAGTTGGATGACCATCTTGAAGCTTGCATTTGGAACTCATTAGAGGATTAGTAGAACCAAAGCCTCCACACAAAAAGTTGCATTTTCTTTTTATCAAGTATATAATCTATTTGGAATTCTCACAAGTACCATTTAATGATCAATGATGTTTAATTGATCCGCGTTGACCAAAGGTGTTGTAGATCCATTAGAGGATTGGTAAAACCAAAGCCTCCACACAATGAATCTCAAGGTTATTGGATCAAAGAGATCAAATTAACATACTTGAGCTTGCAAACATAAGTTTGGGCCACGAATGATCATTTATTCGAATCGGGACGAAATTTAGAGCTATGTTAAGCAATCGTAAGTGGATTTATATAGAATTCACACCTATTTTGAGGTCGGTTACTAGCAATCTATGCACCACTTGTTTTGAGACATGATATAGAGATCATGCTCCAACAACATTTAGTGCAATAAGAAGGGGATGAGAAGAAGAGGGGTGAGAGAGAAAATACAAACCACTTTTGAATTAAATTTAATCAAACTATTATTAAAATCATTCATCCATTTTTGTGGAGTTAAACTCAACACCATGGATCCAATGATATTAATAAAGTTCATGATCCAAAATTTAACCTAAGATCATCCAGAGAATAGTCACAAAATAATATTACACTTTAATATATACAAAAGAGTTTAAAAATTATTGTTTAAAAATAGAAAATAAAGAGAAAAATATCAACTATATTCAAATTAATCAAAGAATAAAAAGTAAGACCATAGAAAAATCAGAAAAGGGCTTAAATGATTTTTATAATTTTTTGTTGTTGTAATTTTTGAAGTCAGAAACTATTTTTAAAATTAAAAGAAATAGGTAAAATAAACCAAAAGTTATAAAAAAAATAGCAAAGTCAGAAACAAAAATAAAATAAGGTCACCAATATTTGTCACAATGTCATTGGATCATTCTATAATTTTTTTAGAATTTAAAAATGTATAAAAGTATTTTTAAACATTTAAAACAATTCAAATAAAGTATAAATTTATAAAAAATACCAAAACACAAAATTAAATTGTGAAAAAATAAAAATCAGAAAGAGAATAATCAAAAATATTTTTCATAATTTTTTCAGATTTTTTGGACTTGAAATGAATTTTCTATGATTTTTTGAAATTTAAAACAATTAAAATATAAAAATCAGAAAAGAAAAGAAAAGTAAAAATATGTGGACCATTGGATGAGAGTCAAAACGCGTTAGTAATCAAATTCAAGGGATTTGGCGTGTTGTGCATATCATGGTCATTAGTGAATAAAGTACATAATCAAATATAAATCCGATTTTCAAAAATAACAAGTGGCGTGCCATCACTGTTTAGAAGGTGACACGTAGGTCATCTTCAACCTCCAGCCAACGTGATTTGCAGGTCTCTCAAATTGTAAAATCAGAAGCTCAGACCTATGCCAAACGCTTCTTCTCTTTAAGACGAAGACAACCACACCCTCCCGCCAAATTTATATAAACTGTAGCTCAAGCAATTTGGAAAGAAAGTTTTGAAAAGGGATTTGAAATTTCATGGTCAAAACGTGTTTCCAGCAAAAGGTAAGTGTTGCGACTAGAATAAGGGCAATGAGAGCATCACAATGATATCAGAGTTTTGAAGAATTGATGAAGGAATCTACCTATTGAAGTTAAGTTGTAGAGCTCTGAAACTAGACTTCTATGGAGCAGTATAGGGTACGATTCTTGAATGTAATTATATGGTTAGCTTCAGGGAAGATCAGGGAAGGTGAATTGATGGAAAAATTGGATTGAAAAAGGCTTGGGAATGGATTTTGAAGTTACTGAATTCTGTGTTGTGGAACAAGTTTGGCAGGGTGATTCTGGATATCCAAGCTTGAGAAAATTAATGGGGAATGACCCTCTATTTATAGGGAATCAAATGGAATGTTCAAGCGTGTGAAATGATGAAGTTTGGAGGGAAATCGTGTGAAGTTGCAAACAAGAAAAGTGTGACTTCAAACTTGATTAAAACTCATCTAAAACGCGTGTTTTGCTATGCTAATCACTTATGGAAGTTCACTAAACATGTTTAGAAGCAAAAGCGCGCAGAAACAAAGTATTTAGAAGCAAAATCAAGGATTTCAAACTTCTGACTTGGTGAAAAATTCAGTTTCAAATTGCCAACTTCTGACCAATGGAATTCTCAGCTCAAGGGGTCTTAGGACATGATTCTTGATGCTTTGGAAAGATGAGGTTACAAGCTTTGCAATAGAAAAAGAATGGAGTTAAATGGATGCTTGAGCTGAAAGTTGTGTTGAGTCAAAGTTGGAGAAAAAGAGTTGACTTTCCATACTTAGAAATATTTCAAGTTCTTCTTCAAAAATGACCTATAATGTCTTGCATCCAAACATGGTCTTCCACTTGGAATTTGATTTTGACAAAAAAATATGGCATAAAGTAGATATCTTGAATGAAATTTTGAAACATGAACCATTCAAAATCTCCAAAATTTGAGAGAGTTATGAATTGTTGAAGTTGGCAAAAAATCATGAAATGACCTATAATCTTTTACATCTTTAAGGTAACTTCCATCCATTTTCTCACTTTGCACATAAAAGAAGGCATAAAGTTCACACCTTCAAGATCATTATGGAAAAATAATGGGCTCAAGATGATAAACATTGACCAGGTTATGATCATTTGAAGTCACACATGGAAAATTGGAGATTCATCTAGAGGACTTGTAATCTTTCTTCCTCATGGAAACTCCTTGGAACTTTTAAAGTGATTTATTGATAACCCTTTAAAGAGAAGGATGTATTTGTAATCACTCAAAAATACCAAAATATGAGCAAGATACATTTCTTTGAAGTTGAAAACCCTAGCTCCTTAGATCAAGAGAATGCTTTGAGGAACTTTGACAATTTTGAACAAACTTCTTGTACCAACACAAATGATTTGTAAATAGAAGTTGTTGAGGATGATAATGAGAACTCATAGCCACCAAAACCACTTCCATATATTGAAAATTGAGAGAAATATGCACTTGTGACCAATGGGAACAAAGCCTTGTCCAAGCATGACAACTTCTTCAATCAACCCCTTGTACTTTTCAACCAAATTTGATAACCTTGAAATATGGTGAACCAAAATAACGTTGCAATGCCATTTCTTACAAACAAATCCAATGGTGAGTTTTGAACTTCTCAAGATTTATTGACTAGGGCATGGAAATAAACTCATGAACCCATGGGGTAGCTTATTAAATCTCATTGCCTTTACCTACATGGATAACAAGCAAGACAAACCAACATTGCATTTTATTAGTTAAAAGAAGAAATCAAGACAAAAAATATTCATGATCACAAAAGAACATAAGTCAAGGTGCTCGGTGATTCCTCAAAATGGCAAAGCTAAATATAGGGAGGGGAACCAAGAATCCTAGTATGATCTTGTTGTGAATGAATCAACATGGTATGATGAAGGGATATTAGGGGCAAAAATTGGGGTACAACAACTGCCCTTATTTAAGTTTCTTCTATCCAGAGATACGAAGGTTAAAAATCTTCGTGTCGACGCGATCGAATATACTTAAATATAAAAATAACCCCTATTTTTGGCCCTAAGATGCCATGTAAATGTTTATGATCATGAATGTATATGAACAAGACCAAAGAGATGCAAAACACCACTGGGGATGTAATAATAATAATAAAGAAACAAGAGAGCGACCCTACCAGGAAAATAAATCACTGGTGGATCAAAAGACCTGAATCAAAGAGGATGGTAGAATGGTCAAAGGATACACCAACTTCTACCAAATGAGAAGCTACCGACGTTCACTGAAGGTAGAGGGAAAAAATAAAAATAACACCAACGTTCACTGACGATGAACTACCAACTTTCACTGAAGGTAGAGAGAAAAAATAAAAATAACACCGACGTTCACTGACGATGAACTACCAACTTTCACTGAAGGTAGAGAGAAAATAAATATCATAACACCTCCGTTCACTGACGATGAACTACCAACTTTCACTGAGGGCAGCAAAAAGATAACAAACATCGATGTTCACTTCCGATGTCCTACCGACTTTCACTGAATGTAGAGAGAAAGGAAATATCATAACACCACCGTTCACTGACGATGAACTACCAACATTCACTGAGGGTAGAAAAAAGATGACAAACATCAACGTTCACTACCGATGTCCTACCAACTTTCACTGAAGGTAGAGAGAAAGGAAATATCATAACACTGTCGTTCACTGACGATGAACTACCAACATTCACCGAGGGTAGCAAAAAGATAACAAACATCGACGTTCATTGTCGATGTCCTACCAACTTTCACTGAAGGCAGAAAGAGAATATATCATAACACCTCCGTTCACTGACGATGAACTACCAACATTCAGAGGGTAGCAAAAAGATAACAAACATCGACGTTCACTGTTGATGTCCTACCAACTTTCATTGAAGGTAGAAAGAGAATATATCATAACACCTCCATTCACTGACGGTGAACTACCAACATTCACTGAGGGTAGAAAAAAGATAAAAAACATCGATGTTCACTGCCGATGTCCTACCAACTTTCACTGAAGGTAGAAAGAGTATTATCATAACACCATTGTTCACTGACGATGAACTACCAATGTTCACTGAGGGTAGCAAAAAGATAACAAACATCGACGTTCACTGCCGATGTCCTACCAACTTTCACTGAAGGTAGAAAGACAATATATCATAACATCGTCGTTCACTGACGATGAACTACCAACATTCACTGAGGGTAGCAAAAAGATAACAAACATCGACGTTCACTGCCGATGTCCTACCAACTTTCACTGAAGGTAGAAAAAGAATATATCATAACACTGTCGTTCATTGACGATGAACTATCAACGTTCACTGAGGGTAGCAAAAAGATAACAAACATCAATGTAAAGAGGTCAAGAAAGTACTAAGCTCAAAATGACCTGTAATATTTCAATAAATTTCATGGTCTTCCAAGCGCAATTGACTATTATTCCTTGAAGAAAACTTGTAGATGGAATCATTTGTGATACCATGCAAAAAGAATCTTCCAAAAACGATGAAAATTGAAAAATTAAGATCCTCGAAAATTGGACGAAAGTCACTTGAAAATAAGTCAAAGTCCACAAAGCAACATCTAATATACTGAAATCTTTTATGGTCTTCTACACATAATTAGCTCTCGACTTGTAAAGAGAAGTATGAGATGTTGTCGAGGAGATTCATATGCTTAAAGAATCGATCAAAAATACTGAATAATAAAGAAGTTGTGACCATTTGAACTTGAACTTGCAAATGTTGACTTTTGGTCAACCAACTTTGAATCAATTTGTGAACTTAATTGTTCTCCATAACCCAAGTCACTCTTAATCACATAGGAACTTGAGATGATAAAATTATGATTAAACCATGTCCACACTTGTTAGAAATTGAGATTACCCATCGAAGAAGGCATGGAAATAAACACATGAACCTATCTCGAAGAGTCTCGAGAATTAAGAAACCAAACTCGCCTTAACCATGCCGAATGAAGCTTCAAAATAGCGTGACCTAAGATTATAAATCACCACTCTAAAAAATAGGTCTTTGAGAACTAACCATTGGCCTGAACAAAACCACAACCTTAATCAGAGAAGCATTACCTGAACTCCTTGATCTGAAACCTTGTCTTCTAAAAGAAACAAAATAAACAAGACATATTTTTATTTTGGTTAGAGGTCAGTAAAAATAGAAAACACATATACACAATTATACAAAATCAGGGTGCTTGGTGATCCCTCAGGGACGAACTTAAAGATAAGAAACAGTAGAAGTGATAACCAAACCCTTAATGTGCGATCTTGATGCATTGTGATGGTATGAGATGATATAGGGATCTTAGTGTAGCGGTTGAAATGTTTTAAGACTAAGCCATTGGATTGACTTGACTTATACAGATCAAAATAAAAATCACCACCACGCTTTATTGTATTCGAAGGAATGGGAAAAGAGTGAATAACCCAAAAAGAGGGGGAAAGATTCAAGGTAAGGGGGTTGGTTATGCAAAGGGAAGGTATTAGCACCCTAAACATCTACAGTACTCCGCAGGAACCTCTTTGTAAAATCTATATATTTTGGCTATAAAAAATGTTGTATAAAAATGGATAGTGGAGGTGAGAAAAGAAATATATTTATTTTATGATTTTTACACCTGCCACAGTTGCGAACCTTTAGTGCATACGTAGGGGATCAGGGTACACGTAGTTCCTCTTTTTAAAATTTAGGCAAAATACTCATTTTGGTCCCTTAACTATACCCTTGGGTTCACATTGGTTCCTTAATTTTTTTTTCGGGTCATTTTGGTCCCTTAACTTTCAAAATGTTTCATTTTAGTCCTTTTTGTCTATTTAGCGACGTATTTCAAAGTTTTTCCGTCGCTAATTAGACAAAAAAGGACTAAAATGAAACTTTTTGAAAGTTAAGGGACCAAAATGGCACGAAAAAAAGTTAAGGGACCAATGTGAACCCAAGGGTATAGTTAAGGGACCAAAATGAGTATTTTGCCTAAAATTTAAAACACAAATGTGTTGGTTAATTTTATGAGGTAAAACATCATCGTCATTGTCCATGTGGAAAACATACCTACTACCCACAATTATGAGAAAGGAGAGTTTGCATCATCTCAAAGTGGAGGATATGGCTTGGATTTTAAAATCAACAATGCCTCACTCAACACCCAAGTGGAAAATATCTTTCTTCACTACATATTGTAGAAGTATAATTTTTTGCATCACTACAAGGATTGACAAGAGTTCAATATTTTTTTGAGAAAAGTTTAAAGATGAAATCCAAAGGGGCAAAATGGTTTGAAATGAGATTTGATTGACTTTTAGTCTTCTCACAAAAAATGTTAAAGTATTATTAAGTTGATTAGGGTTTATTTATAAAAATGTTTGAAAATGCATGGACCTAAGTCCAAGTTTATTATGAAAGTGATTCAAGTTTAAAATAAAAAGAGTTTTCAAAAGGAGGGAGATAATTTTTGAAATTAAAGAAGATGGGAGGATAAGAAGAGGCTATCTAAAGCATAAGGTAAAAGCTAGAGATAAGAACCATCTAACCAACAAGAAGCCAATACTTGACATTATGAGCCAAGATATAACTCCCATTCCTTGGATTGAAATTGTTGTACCCCAAAATTTTCCCTCTCACTTATCTAGAATTTTCTCACAAGATCTCCTTGGGCTCAAAACTGCACTAGGGTTTGATCAGCTCAAGACACCTCCTTATGCACTGATGACCAAAATTAGGGTTTGAGTTTGCACAAGGATTTTTGAACTATCAATGCTTCATATGAATTTCATGGACCATTATGGACCCACAAGATTACTCATGTCAAGTTTCAAGCCTTGGATCACACTTTTGACCAGTCAATTGAATAGTTGACCTAAAAATCAACTGTATTAGGGAAAAAGTCAATTATGGCCAATTTACAGTCAAACTTCATAATTTTTTATCCACATCAACATTTTAAACTTATATGTATCATTTTATCAATTTTGGACCATAATTATGTTGGTGTAAGCCCTAGAGGCCAATACTTTTGGTACTTGTATCGAATTATTTATTAATAATAAAAGGCATTTCTTTATTATGTTTGCTTTCCAAAATAATAAAGTCCCTAGAATGGTTTATTTGTTTAATGAAATGTTAAGTGTGACTTGATCATGAGATCCCATTAAACATAAGACACTATTCTTAAAGTATCCGTAGTCAAGCTTTAATGTGAAGTGGGATAACATTAAAGCATTAAGATTATTATGAAGATAGATTGATGATCACATCTTATGGATCATAGATAAGGAGTTATCAAGTCTTGACATAGGTATGAATATTAGGAGTAATATTTATACTGGATTGAACCGCTATGAGAATACTACATAGAATGTTATGCAAAGTGTCATAAGTTATTCTCATGATGATAATGGTGTATACCACCCTTCAACCTGAAACCACTATGGACCCTAGATCTAGAGTCAAGTACTTTATTGCTGATCAAACGTCATCCGTAACTGGATGACTATAAAGACGGTTGATGGGTACTTCACAAAGCATGCTAACTGACATGAGTGACCTAGATGGAATTTTCTCATCCTGCATAATAGGATAAATGTCTAAGGGCCCAATATTGAACTGGACAAGGGTGACACAGTGTATGCCTTGTGTTCAATATAGACATGAGGGCAAAAGGGTAATTGTACAACACAAATATTATCACGGAAAAGGTTTGGTCAGATTACATGACATTTTCGTGACTTGGGTAACAGTGATGTGTTTCTAGATACCGCTCACTGTTTATTATATTAAATGTGTGATTTAATATAATTACCAACGTCGCGAAAACCTACAGGGTCACACACATAAGGACAGGTTGATGAGAGATAGAATAAATAAGGAACACCGTAAGGTACGGTGCACTTAAGTGCAATACGGAAAGTGGTAAGGTACCACGTGGATAAGTGATATATGGTACATCATAAGGTATGATGTCCATAAGCTTAATTGGGCTTTTAGCTTATAGCCTTAATTGGGCTTTTAGCTTGTAGCCCACACGAGTGATTCTATAAATAGATCCCTTGTGATGAAGCAATTTCACTTAATGCAATTTCGTTTTTGATTCTCTCTCTCACTCAAGGTTTCCGTTCGTGATCAGCTAGCACTGTGACCGGAAGCGATCTGTTCGTGTGGACTGAGTAGAGGCGTTGTTCTTCATTAACGCTCGTGATCACAACATCAAAGGTCTGAATCGCCAAAAGAGGTAAATATTTCTATCACTGGCCATGTTCATTCGTAAGGATCGCCAAAGGAAAAATTTTAAATTCCGCTGCGCTTTTGATCGCAATTTTCCTTCAGTGGTATCAGAGCCACTTACGAAACCATGGATCTGATAGTTGTTTATGTTCTATATTTTCTGTTTTGATTCGATTAAAACCAGAATGAATTGAATAATAAACGAGTAATTAAATTTGGCATCTGTTGTGTATGATTTGGATGATTGATGTTGACTATGCTTCGGAATCTGACATTAGTATGGTGAAGCAGCGATACATCGATCGTCCATAGGTTACACAAATAAGATTGATCACTTTTATATATGATATAAGTAAATCTGATGCAATGATGGTATATGGGATATACTGTTTCTGTTTCGTTCATTCAAACACTTGATGATTGTTATTCCTTTGACCGATCACTGTTCATATGCTTCGAAATCCGACATTAGTATGGTGAAGCAATGGCATGTGATTAATCATATTGAATTATCAATCGAAATGTGTTTGACAGCATAAAACTGTTGCATTAGGGTTCATAACGGCACAAGGGTTATGTTGTTGCAGAGTTATGCGATTAAGGTTGTGAATGCACAAGAGTTGTGCGAAAATGATGCCGATTTCAAATGAATTGTTCATTAAAATTTTGCGTCGGGGCGCTGCCCCTAACAACCCTGCAAAGGGGCGCTGCCCCGACGCAATTGATCAATTGGTTTAAAGCATGATCTCAAGAGTCTAATTGCATCATTTTTATCTAATGATAGGTTTCAAAACATTGCAAGTCCATTGGATTGACACATGAATTTTGCAGTCAACTGATCAAAAGTCAACTGTATACTGAAAAGTCAAACTTTGACTTTTTGGTCAAATTCAAGTGCCAAAGTTCATAACTCATCAAAACATGTTAAAATAGGAAACTTATTCATCAAGAAATCAAGATTTCATTTTGAAAAGTCAAAATTTCTAAACTTAGAAATTTTTCTAAGTGTCAAACATTTCTTATTTTTTCATAACTTTGAGCAATTGTTTCATTATGATGAAAGATGATTCAAAGGAAACTTCCATCATGAAAGTTGTATATCTCCATGAAATATACAACTTTACTTCACACAAATTCTTCCAAAAGTTCTTGGATCTCAAGTTATAATTTTATGAATACATGCTCATGAACTAAAAAAGACTTAGTGAAATTTTGCCCTAGTTAGGCAGATTTGTTTACCTAACTTCATGGAAATTTTTAACATAGTTCCAAGGGTAATATTCAAAAGCAATTCAAAAATGGGTTGTAGATCACATTGCAAGCTTTCTAAAATGTCCAAGAACTCCTTGAGATCATTCTTGAGTAGGGATAATCAAAGAGATGAAGTTGGTGTTTTGTCACTTGAATTACAAGGCATTTTGTGATGAACAAAAATCCAATTTCAAACCTATGCTGCACAATCTTGTTTTGCAGGCTTCTAAACCTCAAGATCTCTCCATAATAAGAAAATTACACTTTCTTTTGAGCTATTATCCAAGTGTTCCAAACATTGTCCAAGCCAATTTTCCAGTTTTGGAAGAAAGCTACCATTCCATTCTTGAAAAGTTGCTTTAGTCACAAAGTCAACTTGTCTTGAGCTTCTAACTTGTTCTTTCTTCACACATAACTCCTATAAACCAAAATAAATGTGTCTAAGACCTAATAAAGCTCAGGACATGCTTGTACAATACTTGAGATTTGTCTTTTCACTTTTCTTCAAAAGCAAGTTATAGAGACATAACCCTATAACTCAGAAACCTGGAGTGATTTTGTGCTCTAATATTTTCCATACATATTAACAAGTTTATTGAAAGATAAGGCACGATTTCAAGTATCCTAAAACTCTCCCAAACACCCTTGCTGCATAAGACGGCTCAACTTGACAGTTTTGAGCCAAAACTCTCTGTCTCCATTTCCACTCGTGCGTTTTGATTCTTAATCATTCAAACACCTTACATACATCATACACAAGTGATCCAGGCCCCTGTTTCAAGATTGTAACCCCTCCATTACTATCCACCATTTTCAAATATCAAGCTTGCAGGTTGACTTGAGTAGGGAGGTTTAGGGACTTCCAAAGCAAAGTAAGAGTTGGAATATGTGATTGGTGGGAACGAGAACTGACTGTTTTTTAATGCTGGTTCGCGTTTGCGTTTGTTTTCGCAAAGTGTCGCGGTAAGCAAGAGTCGCCACCGTCTTTTATTTTATCCAACAAGGAAAGGACAAAAGCACAGAAAAATTCCTTTTCGAGATTGTTTCTCGGGTTCGGGAGGTAGATTATAGAAAGGGAAGGTGTTAGCACCCTTTCTATCCGTGGTTATCCACGGGCTCTTAGGTACTTGCTCACTATGTTTTCAAAAGTTTGCTTTTCTTTGTGATTGTGGGTTTTGAAAAGAGTTTTGTTTTTGAAGAAAGTGTAAGTGCGAAAAGTTTTGTTTTGTTTTTAAAATGAGCAAGTACTTAAGAACCTCTACCTACTCAAAAAGGAATTAAATTGTGCTAAAGTCCTTTAGACAATGCTATCCCACTATTGAGGAGTAGGTAGCATCGTCGTTGGAGTTTTCGGGTCAATTCGATTTATGGGACTTGTGGTCACTAAAGCAACGTTAGGACGCTTTAGTGGTAATCCTAATGTCTTAGATCATTTTTATCGAGGCAACCATTTCGAGGCAACTTATGATCTTGGGACAGAAGGATGACCTCTAAAACATCCTATACTTAATGACCACATTTGAGGCAACCAAGTGAGGTGTACCCTAGGAGTGGCATGTGCAAGTGTCAATTTTTAGTTTATATTATCTTTGTATTTTTAGGTGTTCTACCATTTGTTTTTAGATCTTGCCATACAATCCTAGTTAGTATACATCTAAGCAGTTAATATATATATATATATATATATATATATATATATATATATATATATATATATATATATATATATATATATATATATATATATATATATATATATATATATATATATATATATATATATATATATATATATATATATATATATATATATATATATATATATATATATATATATATACATGAATTTAAAGTGCGAGAATTGTAAATCCTACGCTATTACAAGGCTTCGGGGAGGGGGATTATTTACATGTCCAAAAATTGTGGGAATCAAAAGCAGTAAAGTATAAAAAGTCTTAGCTAAGCTATTACAAACCAATAGACAGTTACAATAAAATAAGCGCGCGCGAATCTGAAAATAACCTCTAAAAATCTAAGAATAAAATCTTTTTTGTTGTTTTATTTTATTTTGAGAAAATGACCTAAATCTATTTAATTTTAGTTTTTTTTTTGAGAAAATGTTAAGATAATTAAAATATTGATTGACAAAGTTAATTTAATAGAAAAAGAACTATCCTAATTTTTTTTGTGGTTTTTTGATTTTAATGTTAATTAAAAGATAAAAAGAAGTCTATGAAAAAAAAACAAAAAAAAAACAAAGTACAAGGGGGATCCTTCGATCCAGGCAAAAAAAGGGAGTTTCGACCCAGGGAGGGAATGGAAGCTTCGATCCAGAGAGGGTCCTGGTCCTTTCGATTGGGCCAGACAGTAAGGCGTGAGTGGCCTTCGATCCAGGGAAGAGGATTGTCTTTTTATCATGGAGGTCATGGCTTTCGATCCAGGAATGAGATGCCTCCTTCGATCCAACATGCTGATGGGTTCGATCCAGAGAAGGTGTCTCCTTCGATCTGGGATGTTATACCTGCAAAAGTATGTTAACGAAATAAAATGTAGGGCCTAGGTATTGAACCCCAGGCCCTTCGATCCTGCGCTTGCTGGGTCTCTTCAGGCTATGTCTGCAGCAAATGTTAGCAAACGAAAAACATGACCCGGGTGCCAAACCCAGGCCTTTCGATCCTGTCTAGGATGGAAAATCAAGGTAACAACAAGTAATAATGTGTTATGCAAAATGAAAAGTTTTTTGACAATTTACCCTCTCTTACAGTAGTTGGGACCTTCGATTTGGCACTGGCTGGATGGGAGCACTTTCAATCTGGGGGCTTCTGGGCGTGGGCACCTTCGATCTGAAGGACTGCTTTGGCTTGGAAAATTCTGACAACCTTTGATGGATTGTATGGGCAGCGTCTCTCTAATGCTTCTCCCTGTATATTTTTCGTCCTCTTCTTGCAGAGTTTTTGTGTGTGTTTCGTGTGTGTTGTTCACCCTTTGAAATGTGCCACTGACCCTTGTATTTATAGGAGTGGGGTGGAGGGGACAGGAAGACAAAGGTTTAAATGACCTTGATTATGTGTTTGACAGCCATGAATGAGGATTTGTAACATTAATTATGTGTTTGAAAGCCATGAATAAGAGTTTGTAACGTTGGCTAAACACATGGGATCCTGTCCCTTTTTGAATTTTGAATGACATGTAACTGGCCTTCGAATGCTCCCTTTCGAACGGGCTGATGGCCTCCTTCGAATGCTTTCCAAAGCTTCTTCGAATGGACCCTTTGAATGCTTCTTCAAATGGACCTTTTTGGAATTCTAATCGAAGGACACTGTTATAATGCCAATCGAAGTACTTGTCCATAATGCCAATCGAAGGGCTTGTCCAGAATGCCAATCGAAAGGCTCCTTCAAAACACCAATCAAATGGTCTTTCAGAATGAAAATCGAAACGCTTATCCAGAATGCCAATCGAAAGAGCTTAACAGAATGCCCATCGAAGGGTCTTTCAGAATGCCAATCGAAGTGCTCCTTCAGAATGCCAATCGAAATGCTCCTTCAGAGTGCCAATCGAAATGCTCCTTCAGAATGCCAATCGAAGGGTCTTTCAGAATGCCAATCGAAGGGTCTTTCAAAATGCCAATCGAAATGTAGTTAAAGCACCACTCAAAAATTTTCCTTTTCCTTAGGCAAGAGTTTGTGATCAACCATGCAGGGGGAAGACTTTGGAAAACATGAGAGGGAAAATTTTGGGGTACAACAGTTGCCCCTGTTCAATTTTCTTAAACCTGAGGATATAGATTGGCTTTCGAGCCTTTCGTGATCCGAAGGTGGAAGATAATTGAACACTAGAGTGCCCAGAAATTTGCACTCGCATGGTGAAGTATCAGCATTGTGATGTCGGGAATGGGCTTACAGATGCCATTTGGAGATTGTTGGTAGGAGGATGGGCTTATAGATGCCATCTGGAGATTGTTGGTAGGAGGATGGGCTTATAGATGCCATCTGGAGATTGTTGGTAGGAGGAGGGGCTTATAGATGCCATCTGCAGGAGTGTCGATTGCATAAGAGATTCCTTAGCGAAAACTTGCATACCTGTTGAAAGAAAGATGGTCTTCCTGGCTTGTTGCAGGTGTTAATCTTCAATCTCTTCATGTAGATACTTTTCCTGGCTTGTTACAGGTATTAATCTACAATCAGTCGTCCACAGATATTTTCCTGGCTTGCTACAGGTATTGATCTGGAACTTGAAAAGGTTGGTCGAGGAGATATCTGTCCTGGCTGGTTTCAGGTATTAATCTCTGACCTGAGAAAGAAAGATAGTTTTCCTGGCTTGTTACAGGTATTAACCTTCAATCTCTTCATGTAGATAATTTTCCTGGCTTGTTACAGGTATTAATCTACAATCAGTCGTCCACAGATATTTTCCTGGCTTGCTACAGGTATTAAACTGGGACCTGAAAAGGTTGGTCGAGGAGATATCTGTCCTGGCTAGTTTCAGGTATTAATCTCTGACCTGAGAAAGAAAGGTCTTCCTAGCTTGTTACAGGTATTAACCTTCAATCTCTTCATGTAGATAATTTTCCTGGCTTGTTACAGGTATTAATCTATAATCAGTCGTCCACAAATATTTTCCTGGCTTGCTACAGGTATTGATCTGGAACTTGAAAAGGTTGGTCGAGGAGATATCTGTCCTGGCTGGTTTCAGGTATTAATCTCTAACCTGAGAAAGAAAGGTCTTCCTGGCTTGTTACAGGTATTAATATTCAATCTCTTCATGTAGATAATTTCCCTGGCTTGTTACAGGTATCAATCTACAATCAGTCGTCCACAAATATTTTCCTGGCTTGCTACATGTATTAAACTGGGACCTGAAAAGGTTGGTCGAGGAGATATCTGTCCTGGATGGTTTCAGGTATTAATCTCTGACCTGAGAAAGAAAGGTCTTCCTGGCTTGTTACAGGTATTAATCTTCAATCTCTTCATGTAGATAATTTTCCTGGCTTGTTACAGGTATTAATCTACAATCAGTTGCCCACAGATATTTTCCTGGCTTGCTACAGGTATTGATCTGGAACTTGAAAAGGTTGGTCGAGGAGATATCTATCCTGGCTGGTTTCAGGTATTAATCTCTGACCTGAGAAAGAAAGGTCTTCCTGGCTTGTTACAGGTATTAATCTTCAATCTCTTCATGTAGATAATTTTCCTGGCTTGTTACAGGTATCAATCTACAATCAGTCGTCCACATATATTTTCCTGGCTTGCTACAGGTATTAAACTGGGACCTGAAAAGGTTGGTTGAGGAGATATCTGTCCTGGCTGGTTTCAGGTATTAATCTCTGACCTGAGAAAGAAAGGTCTTCCTGGCTTGTTACAGGTATTAATCTTCAATCTCTTCATGTAGATAATTTTCCTGGCTTGTTACAGGTATCAATCTACAATCAGTCGTCCACAGATATTTTCCTGGCTTGCTACAGGTATTAAACTGGGACCTGAAAAGGTTGATGGTAGCCATCTTTTGATTGCCCTTTTCCTGAAAGAGGTAAAATGTTAGCTGCATGCAATATCATGATGTATGAAATGCATGATGTCATGATGTTCTCAAAATAAATGAGATTTGTGTTGTATGATGCGTATGCATGTCATGATGTATGAAGATGTGATGTTTCTAGCTGGGGAACATAAATCCTGGAGCTACTGGAGAATAGAGTTGAGTTCTTCGTTTCTGCTGGGGATGATGAACGAAGATGGTTGTGAGAATAAACCTGCAGGAGAGAGGAACTCCGTTGGGGAATAAACATGGTGAAGAGATTACTCTGTGGGGAAATACTCTGTGGGGGAGAGATGTTATTCTGATGATTTTAACAATAAACTCCGCTAGGGATTCCGTTGATAAGCTCTGTTGGGGATTTTGATGATGAACTCTGCTGGGGATTGATTACCATTGCTGGTGATATTGAATCTGTTGAGGATAGAAGTCCTGCTTGGGGAAAGAAAGAACTTCGCTGGGGATGATCTTTCAGTTGCAACTTGCTGAGGATAACCCAGTTAGACTCTTGTAAGGATAACCTTCTGAATTTGGCTGGGGAGATACATTTGTATTCTGCAGGGGACAACCTTCCAGAATCTACTGGGTAAGATGATTCAACTCTGGCGGGGAAGCCTTTTTAGACTGCGCTGGGGAAATGGCTCCACTAGGGGTATCTTGTATTCCTCCGGGGAACATTCTTATATTCTGTTGAGGAATATTAAGACTTCCGGGGATGCTCTTATGTTTGCTGGAGAATGCCTTTATACTCTGTTGGGGAAGATTAAGATCTTCTAGGGATACCAAGCCTTTTTAGGGCTGATGGTAGCCCAACTCTGCTTGGGGGAGAGTATGGCTGATTCATCCATGGTTGCAAGTCTCAGTGGGGAGAGCTACCATTACTGTCTTACTCTGCGGGGAGTGAAGGTATCTTAGCCATATTCTTCAACTGAATCTACCTTGTATCTGGTGGACAGAGCAACTGTACAGTTCGGACAATTCTTATTGCCCCTGTTTCTGCAGGAGAAGGTGCCTGCGGAGGCTTTGTGGATCGAGTATTATCCCAACCTATGAGGTGCTTGGTCTCCTTTGATTGAAACGACAAGTATTCTTCTGGTAAGTAAGTGACGAGATGACGGGACATAGTCATACACTTTGATCCCTAATTTTTGCCTGGACTGCCCTTTCGGGTTTTCAGTCCATCGGGATACCCTTTTTTGCCCAAGCCGCCTTTTCAGGTTTTCGACTTGCCGGGTGTACAAAATTTTCATTTTTATCCCTAATTTTTGCCCGAACCCTTTTGGTTAGTCGGGAAGCCCTTATTTTTGCCTAGGCCAGTTGACCTAGCGGGTCTTTGATTATGCGTAGTACTTTTTTTTTGACTATGTCCACGCTCTCAGAGTGTAGGGAGTTGTCACTGTCGGTAGTGTTGTGTTGCCATACTACCAGAAGATGTTTGATCATGCAAGATTCGTTGCCAGAATTCATGTCCAATGCCCCAAGTGATTCAGATGGAGATCTACCCCTAGCTATTTGGCATCTTGAGAGATTTCTTGAACCTTGACTTGACTGCCCCAGGCGTGCTGGATAGTGCCGTGTCATGCCCCATTGTTGATAGGAGATTTGTCAATGGAAGTGTCATCCTTTTTGAAGTGATTTTGTTCACTGAGAGGGCTTTTGTTCATCGGATATTCTTTGTGTGAATTTCTCCGCTGTTGTTGTACCCCAAAATTTGCCCTCCCATATTCTTCAAAGTTTTGACAAGCATCACCTCAAATTGCTCAAGTCTACTCAAGGGCTACACAGTCAACCACTCTCCTAAAGCCAGTCAAATTAGGGTTTTGATTCTTTCAAGGAAGTTGAGGTTTTCAAGGGCTCAATCAAGTTCCACATGCCTATAGACATTGTCAAGCACCTACATGTCAAGTTTCAAGGCTCACAAGGTCAAGTTGCACAGTCAAAAACCCTAATTGCTTCACAGTCAACTGTAGGGGCAAAATGGTCATTTGGCAGTCAAAAGTCAAAATTTTTGGTCAACATCTTATTTTGAAGCCACAATCATCATTTGATCAAGTCTTGATCATGATTCCACAAGAATGGCTCAAAAATCATCAAGATGCAAAAGTTTCTATTTTTGGACAGTTGAAAAGTCAACTGTAACTTGACCAAGGCATAACTTTTTCATGGTTCATCATAAAAATCCCATCCAATGCTTATTTTGAAGGGGAGGACATTTCCTACAATTCATCTTCACATTCCAAGTCCAAGAAATGCTCTCACAAAAAGTTATCAATTTCAACATTATAGGTCATTTTCAAAAGTCAACAAAAAAGCACTTTAAGTCAAAGACCATAACTTGATATTGGTAAATCAAAATGACATGGGACCAAAGGCATTGGTTAGAGGACTTCAAGACCTTTCCAAAATGTCCAAGAACATGTTCATATGATTAAAATTGAGCAAGATATGAATTGGAGAAGTTGGGAAATTTTTGTGAAATGGCCAAAGTCAATTATCCTTGAAACTTCAATTTTTGACAAAAGGGCCCACTTTTTTCACTTGATTCATCCTTGTCACGCCATCCACGTGTCCCATGATTTATTTCAAGATTAAAAATTAATTTTTCCATATTTATTTGATTTTATTTGGTTTAATTCATTTTAAATCTTTAAAATTCAAATAAAAATCAAAAAAATTAATTAAGGGATATCTTTGAGTTTGAATGACCTTGATGTATCATGAAACACATACCAAATTTGTGTACAGCCTATTTCAAGCATAAAATTCAAATTTGGACAAGAATGGCAAGTTTCTTTAATGGAGGTTATGGCAAAATCCAAAACATAATTGCATTGGTTTAAGGCTCATGATATTGATTGATTCTCATTCAGAACCATATATGCAAGCCTCCCACACATGATTCAGGACCTAGAACTCTCTCAAACGGCCAAACAAATTTCCAAAATTCCAAGGAAAAGTGTGAAACTGAAAACCACTTTGCAGCATAATTCAAACCTCCCTTTTGATCCAAACACGTTCCTTACATCCCCAGGAATCGTTTGCAGCCAAGAACAAGCCAAAAACCTCAAGAACTCGTGCCACACAAGTCACACGGTTTACATTCTTTCTCAAAATCACAATCATCCATTCATACGTTTTTAACACTTTTTATTGATTGCATTGTGCTCACAGGATCCATACGAAGCTTTCCATATGACTTAATTGGATTATGGTGCCTTAAAACGCAAAATACCATTGTTGAGTTCTAGGTTTTCAAAACTTATGATTTGGGGTTTTTCTTATACTGCAAAATTAAGCCCCCAGACATACATGGTTGAAATCAGCAGGGTGAGACGAATCCAAAGCATACCTCGCGCCCAATTTATATTGCACGAGCGCCTAATCGCTATTTTCAAATGCTTGCATTTTGTGGGGGTTTAAAACCCCCGCTATGTGTTTTATATTTTACAGGAAAAGGTTGAAGACGAAGGGCGTGGCAACAAGGGATTGGTCAATTCAAATCACGCGCGCTCTTTTTCATTTTCCAGCATATAACGCATTTTTTTATATAATGTTTAGTTCTCAGTTTACTAACAAATGCGCATGATTGGTGTAGTGGTTGGCAGTGTATTTGGTGATCTCTGGGACCTGGGTTCGATTCCCAGGTCCCCCATAATTCCAATATTATTTTTTCAAATGCATTCTTGTGTAGATTCCCAAATGATGAGCACCATAAGCCTCACATCTCAGCCTGCCAAATGTCCATCAGTGCAAATCCAAGGGCCAAGCATGAGGACCATGGTGCTCTGGAGTCAACATGGGCGTAGGCAACCAGAAAGAGTCAACGTGGCTGAAGATTCAAATGGGCCTCAAATTCCAATCACACCCTCCAATCTGGCCCAAACCCCCCCCCCCTCCCCTTGGGTTTGCTTTTCCTTTTTTTTTATTATTTTGTCATTTGCTTATTTATTTTTCTTTCTTATTCCTTTTAATTAACCATTAGCATAATTTATATTTTCATTAAAAAAAAATAGAATTAATATTATTATTATTATTAAGTTCACATTATTTTTTTTTGTAAATAAAATATTAACAACTAAAATAGTTTAATTAGGTCAACTTTAATTTCTTTTTCTTTACAATCAATAAAAATAATTTAGAATTAGGTTAACTTAGAATTTTAATTCTTTTATTTTATTTCATTAAAAAACATAAAAACACAAAAAATATTTTCTTTTAATAAATTAATTAATTAGATTAGGTTTTATTTAATTAATTGCATTTAATTCAAAAAAGACAAAAAATTCAATTTCTTTTCTAAAAAGGGTCAAAACCCTTAGAATATTCTCGATTAATTTTTATTCGCGCGCATTTACTTTATTTTGATTATTATGTAATTGCTTTCAAGAATGTAATAGTAAATAGGTTTACCGCTTTATTTAATTTCTCGTACTTATTTACCAAAACGGGTCTTTGTATTTTTGGCGATGTATAGACCCGCGCCTTGTAATAGTGTAGAACTTATATTTCCGCAATTTACTTTCCTCACCTCTAACTGTTAAATGCATGAAAGAATGTATGTAAATTAAAAACAACCCGTAGCTCACAAATAACATATACAAGACAAACATTAACTGAAAAACAACACACAAAGCACATGCCACTCCTAGGGTACGCTTCACTCGTTGCCTCGAAACGTGGTCATCAAGTATAGGACGTCTTAGAGGTCACCCTTTGTCTAAAGATCCAGTTGCCTCGAAACGGTTGCCTCGGATAAAAGGATCTAGGACGTTAGGGTTACTTCTAAGCTGTCCTACCATTGCTTTGGTGACGACACTGTCCCGATAATCGAATTGATCCGAATACCTCCAACGATGGTGCTACCTACCTCTCAATGGTGGGATAGCACTATCTAAAGGACTCTTACACAGCTTAATTCCTTAGGGTAGGTAGATGACTCATGGGTACTTGCTCTTTTCAAAACAAACAAAATACTTTTCACACCTCACACTTTCTAAAAGTTTTCAAACAAATTTTTCATACACTCTTGAGGACGGATACAAGAGTTACTTAGAAATTTTTCAAACGAAACTTTTTTCAAAACCCACACCCACTTGAAAAGCAAACAAATTTTGAAAACATAAGAGCAAGTACCTAAGAGCCTGTGGATAACCACAGATAGAAAGGGTGCTAACACCTTCCCTTTCTATAAATCTACCTCCCGAACCGAGAAACATTCTCGAATAAGGAATTTTGTTGTGCTTTTGTCCTTTCCATGTTGGAGAACATAAAAGGCGGTGACGACTCTTGCTTACCGCGGCATTTCACGAACCAACTTAAAAAACAGTCAGTTCTATTTCCACCGATCACAGAACTGGAGACTCTGCTGGGGATTATAAAAGTGAGGTGTACCTTAGGAATAGTTCATACTTATGTTTTCAACTGAATGTTTTGTTTGCTTTATATTTGTGGGCATTGCATCGGAGTTTCATAGATCCTAACCTGGATCTGGGGATACCCTTTTAGGTAGCATAAGCTGTGAGGGACCTGTCCGGCGTAGACCGACACGGGTGAAGCAGTGGCTACGTTGGTGTGGCACCTTGGTCTGTACCGATATCCCTTGTGTTGCAACGAGGAGAATATGGGTCTTCTGAGGAGTCATTAAGCACCAACCGACCTTAGAACCCTAATGTGACCCAACTTGGCCATAGAACAGTAGCAGTATGCTACACCCATTGAGGCTAAACTCTCGCGATGGTTCTGGCCGCAAGAAAAGATTGCGATGCTGGAGTTATGACCGATTGAGGGTAGTCAGTGATATTGGGATCCTCTAGAACCCGATTACTTTTGATAGGATAGGTCTTAACCAACGAAACTGAAAAAGGGTAGTACCTGAACTTCATGCTGGCCTAAACCCTAAGGGCTGTCTTGTGTGACTTGTGTGCCTTATCATGTTTTCCTTTGTAAATATTTGTGGTATGCTTTATCATGACATCATAACATCATACCATTGCATGCATCCTGCATAAGGACTGACCTATTTCAAAGACAAGAAGGTTTCACCTTTGCTCTGTTTTGTAGGACATCATGATGCCTGTGCGAAGGAATACTATCCGGCTCAACTTTGTTCACCTACCTGATTTGCTTAAAGAGTTGGTTGACAGAATTCCAAACACTGCTTCCTTCATCCAGAGGCATGGTTCTCTTCTCGGTTTAGTCACTTCAAAGTGGGACCAACAACTGATGAGTGTCTTGACCCAGTTTTATGATCCCTTGTACAGTTGCTTCACCTTTCAAGACTTCCAGCTGGTCCCTACCCTGGAAGAATTCTCTGATTTGCTTGGTATGCCTGTCTTGGATCAGACTCCCTTCACTGGCTGGGAAAAGGCTCTTAGACCTGAGGAGATTGCAGCAGCCCTTCCTTTGACCAACAAGGAGGTAATGGACAATTGGGTGACTAGAAGCGGAGTTAAGGGCTTCTTGGCTAAGTTTCTGATTGGTAAAGCTAACTGTTTCTGGAATGACTTAGACTTCAGGGCGTACGAGGACATTCTGGCTCTCTTAATTTATGGTCTAGTATTGTTTCCAAATCCTGATAACTTTGTCAATATCAATGCCATAAGGATCTTCATGTCTCGGAACCCTGTACCCACTCTCTTGGGTGATATCCTGCAACAACTCTATGCTCGTACTTCCCGAAGACGAGGAACTCTGTGGTGTTGTACTCCTTTGTTAGTGAGGTGGTTTATTTCACACCTCCCCAACATCGTGCTGAAGAACCAAGAAGGAAGAGGATGGGCTCATAGGTTAATGTCTCTCACTGATAATAACATCATTCGGACTCTCAGAGGTTTAGATGAGGTGGCTGTTATTGATCGTTGCGGAGAATATCCTAATGTTCCATTGATCGGTACCCAGGGCGGAATCTCTTATAATCCATGTTTAGCTCTCCGTCAATTTGGAAGAGCCAGAAGAGCAGGGCCCCATGAGATGTTGGTACCTCACATCAGTTTTGAGTTTCAGGTAGATAGTGACGAACTGCGCCGTAGATTCATCAAAGCTTGGGACGAAATTCACAAAGCTGACCCACATGAGTTGGGACCGAAGACTTCTCTACCAATGTAACCCTATTACAGATGGGTCCGCATCCGTGCTCAGAAGTTAGGTATGCCATAAGAAGCTGTCAGGCCTATCATTCTTGAAATTCCTGATGGAGATGGGGTTCCTCCAACCATACTCCCTCCTCAGATACCTACTGATGTTGATACACTAAAGAGGTCTTGGGCGCAACTACAGGAAGAGCGGGATTATTATCGGGAAAAGTTCAACGAACAGGAACAGAAGATCTAGAAGCTGACCAAGCAATTGGAGAACAAGCGGATCATGAATGACTATATCCGTACTGAGAAGAGGAGGCCATGGGAGCACTGATGGGCTTTGGATGTTTCCTTTACAACTTTTATTTCCTTTTCAGTATTTTTTCATTCCTGTAATGCCTAAGGGCAATTTGTTGAACAATCTAAATTCCAAAGTTTAAATCTAATAAAGTGTGTTCCTTTTGTCTACAAAGTTGATTCCCGATTGTCTTTGAAAACATAATTCATACGCATTTTCATTCATCATATGCATCACAAGTACCCTTTTTCTACAGGTTGCTTAATCTTCTTCGCTGTTTATTTCAGCACTCAGTCATCATGAATCCTGAACCAACTACCGAGCAAGCTATCAAGGCCCTCCAGGCCCAGAACGCCCAATTTCAGGAGATGGTCATGAACTTGGCCCAAGGACAACAAGAGTTGAAGGCTTTGCTCCTGAAGAAGAAGAAGAAGAGGACTGTGCTGTTCAACACTGGGTGCAGACTCGGGAATACATTGCAGAATGAAGCTGAGAGGACTACTCCATCCGTGGGGGAGGGTAGTCACCAAGGGAGAGAGGTTCCTAGCCCCGTGGTCTCTGACACTGAGACAGACTTCAATGATGAACAGTACCCTCCTGCTGAGGACCGGTACAAACAACTGGAGGACATGTTAAATGCTATGGAGATTCAACGTGTGCCTGGGTTGGATTTTGGAGACTTGGGGTTATCTTCTGGGGTGGTGATCCCACACAAGTTCAAGGCGCCTGCCTTTGTGAAGTATGACGGGGCTTCCTGTCCTAAAATGCACCTCCGCTCTTATGTAAGGAAGATCCAGCCTTACACTGCAAACAAGAACTTATGGATCCATTTCTTCTAGGAGAGTCTTTCAGGGACTCATCTCGAATGGTTCTATCAACTGGATAGAACCAACATTCGTAACTGGGAGGATTTGGCCACTGCTTTTTTCAAGCAGTATCAATACAATTCCGACCTCGCTCCTACGCGTACCCAACTCCAGGGTATGTCGCTAGGATCGGGAGAAGGTTTTAAGGAGCACGCACAGAAATGGAGAGACCTGGCTGGAAGGGTGCAGCCACCGTTGACGGATCGTGAACTGGTAGACATGTTCTTGGGAACCCTATCTGGTCCATTCTTCAACCATCTCATTGGTAATTCCTCAGCTGGGTTTACAGACCTGATCCTGACTGGTGAGAGGATCGAAGCTGGTATCAAATCGGGGAAGATACAGAAGGGTGCCTCCTCAAATACTGAAAAGAAGCCCTTCAAGAAGGAAGCTAGTGCTGTGTATGGTCCCAGGAGACAGAACAAACCAGAACACCGCCAAGCTGTTAACGCGGTGGTAATTTCTAAGCCTGCTGCTGCTCCTCAACAGTACAACCAGCTAAGAGTTGAGAGGCCTAAAAGACAGTATACTCGGCTCAACATGACTCTCTCTCAGATATTACCGCAACTGCTGTCAACTAGCCTGGTAACTGTCAAGGAAGCTCCGAAGGTGGTAAACACAGCATCTCCGAAGTACAATCCCAACGCCCGCTGCACTTATCACTCTGATAGCCCAGGGCATTCTACTGATGATTGTTGGGCCCTAAGGAATAAGGTTCAGGACCTTATTGATGCTAAGGAAATACAGTTCGAGGCGCCCGAAAGGCCAAATGTTGTGACCGCTCCCATGCCCCAACATGGAGTGAATGCTGTTGAGGAGGATCTGTATGTAGCTTCTGTGGATGATGTTGCTACTCCGCTGCTGACCATCAAGAGGAACCTGTTGCTAGCCGGTTTATTTCCGGGATATAGTAAAGGTTGCCATTTATGTGCTAATTCACCTGCCGGTTGCCCTTTGCTGAAATCAGGCGTCCGAAACCTGATGAATAGTAAAGAGATCTTGTTTAAGAAGATTGCCGTTCCTGCTGCCCCTGTTGAAGAAGTTTCAATTCTCACCATTTTCAACAACCCTTCCAAGGCTCCTTCAAAGAGCCTGTCAAAATTATGCCTGTTCACAAGATTGCTCCTATAACCATTACTGTTCCGAGGCCCATCCCCTACAAGTCTGATAAAGCTGTCCCGTGGCACTATGGGGCAGATGTTTATGTTCTGGGAGTGAAACAAGAGTTCAATACTAGTACCGGTGTCACCAACATCACCGGGCCTGGTAAGGTCACTCGTAGTGGAAGACTGTTCTCACCAGACATTGCACCTCCAGCAATTCAGAGGCCTCTTGTCATCACACCTGCCAGTGTGCCTGTTTCCCCCCCTGATCAAGTTTCTACCCCCGCTGCCGAGTCATATGACACTCGGGGCAAGGGGATTGCTACTGATGTGCCTGCCCGGACGGAGGCACCGAAGACCACTGTTGAGGCTTCCAAGCAAGAGATGGAAGAGATCCTCAAAATTATCAAGAAAAGTGATTTCAACGTCGTTGAACAGCTGAGGCACACCCCCTCCAAAATCTCCATGCTATCACTGTTGCTGTGTTCAGAGGCCCATGCCAAGGCCCTGATTGCTTTCCTGAAGACGGCTCACGTGCCACAAGAAACGTCTGCTGATCAATTCACCGACTGTGTGGCCAACTTAACTGCTGATAATGGTATGGGTTTCTCTGACGCTGATCTGACGGCCAAGGGGAAGAACCATAATGATGCCCTGCATGTCTCCATTGAATGCAGGGGCACTACTCTTGCTCATGTGCTGGTTGACACTAGTTCTTCATTAAACGTGCTACCCAAGAAAGCTCTAGACAGGCTGGACTGTGAGGGTTTAGAGCTGAAACCAAGTAACATTGTCGTCCGAGCCTTTGACGGGTCCAAAAGGATGGTACATGGTGAGGTTGACATCCCGATCAGGGTTGGTTCACAAGTCTTTGATTCAAAATTCTATGTGATGGACATTCATCCATCCTATTCTTGTTTGCTGGGTCGCCCATGGATCCACAAGGCTGGAGCTGTGACTTCAACTTTACATCAGAAGCTTAAGTACCCGGTCAGGGGGAAGATCGTAACAGTGCAAGGGGAGGAGGAATACATGGTCAGCCACCTCAACTCGTTCTGATACGTAGAAATGGATGGGGAGTTCATTGAGACCCCCTTTCAACACTTTGAAGAGGTGCCTCAAACGTTGGCAGCAGCAGAGACAGTGACTGAAGAAGACTCTCCTTTGAAGATGGCTTCCTTGAAGGATGCCCGGGCTGTGATTGAGAAGGGTGAGTGTGCAAATTGGGGCAGACTTCCTGATTTCACTCCAAAGACTGACAAATTTGGCTTGGGTTTCACTGCAGAAGCTCAGAAGGCTGTGCGCAAGGCAAGGATTGGAAGACCTCCTGTGCTCATCACCAACCCGGGAGTGAATGCTATTGAGGACGAAGCGGACGAATCTGAATTCGACAGTTGGATCTACCCGACGACCAACGGTGGACCTAGCAACTGGACTGCAAAAGACTTTACACCTATTACTTTTGTCACCCAGTAATGAAATTCTTTGTTTTAAAGTTGTAACAAACAATATCACTAAACTCTATGGCCCGGTGTCTTACCCGGGGCACCGTGGTTTCATTTGTGAGGGCTTATTATTTGTCACTTCCATATATCATGAATAAAAGCATTGGACGTTTTCCACATTTCAAATCTTGTGCTCCCTTTCTTTCTTTATATATTGCAAAACAACTATATTTACACACACTCACTTATACAGGTTCCAATCCACTCTGGATCTCACTAGTAACGACTCTGCTACTGCCAGTTATGACTTCGAAAATCCGATCAACTTAGCCGAAGACGAAGGTGAAGATGATTGCGAAGTGCCTGGTGAGCTTGCAAGACTGTTACTCCAGGAAGAGAAGGCCATTCAGCCACATGAAGAGCCCGTGGAAACGATAAATCTGGGTACTGAGACAGACAGAAAGGAAGTCAAGATTGGTGCCAATCTGGAGGCTAGTGTGAAACAACAGTTGATTCAGATGCTGCATGACTACGTGAAAATCTTTGCCTGGTCTTACGAAGACATGCCTGGGTTGGATACTGACACTGTGGTTCATCACCTACCTACCAAGGAAGGCTGCCCGCCAGTAAAACAGAAGGTCCGCCGTATGCGTCCAGAGATGTCCGAGAAAATCAAGGCTGAGGTTATGAAACAATTTGATGCCGGGTTTCTAGCAGTGACTTCTTACCCTCAGTGGGTTGCTAATGTGGTTCCAGTACCAAAGAAAGATGGTAAGGTCAGAATGTGTGTTGATTACATGAATTTGAACAGGGCCAGCCCTAAGGATGATTTCCCTTTGCCTCATATCGATGTTCTGGTTGACAATACTGCTCAACATAAGGTATTCTCCTTCATGGACGGATTCTCCGGTTATAATCAAATCAAGATGGCTCCTGAAGACATGGAGAAGACCACTTTTGTTACTCAGTGGGGCACCTTTTGCTACAAGGTCATGCCTTTTGGGTTGAAAAATGCTGGGGCAACCTACCAACGTGCCATGGTTGCCTTGTTTCATGACATGATCCATCATGAAATCGAAGTATATGTCGACAATATGATTGCAAGGTCCCAAACTGAGGAAGAACACCTTGACCATCTGCAGAAGCTGTTTGACCGTCTGAAGTTGTACAAGCTGAGGTTGAACCCAAATAAGTGCACCTTTGGGGTAAGATCTGGAAAACTGCTAGGCTTCGTCGTAAGCGACAAAGGTATTCAAGTGGACCCTGCCAAGGTGAAAGACATACAAGAAATTCCAACTCCCAAGACAGAGAAAGAGGTCAGAGGCTTTCTAGGACGGCTGAACTACATTGCCCGATTCATCTCGCACCTAACTGCTACCTGTGAACCAATCTTCAAACTACTGAAGAAAGATCAAGTAGTACGTTGGAACGACGAATGTCAGGCTGCTTTCGACAAAATCAAAGAGTATCTCCAAGAGCCACCCATTCTTATGCCACCGGTTGAAGGGAGACCTCTAATACTATACTTGACAGTACTTGACAACTCAATGGGGTGTGTGCTGGGGCAGCATGACGAGTATGGCCGAAAAGAGCACGCTATTTATTACCTTAGCAAAAAGTTTACCGACTGTGAGACCCGATACTCACTGCTCGAGAAAACTTGCTGCGCTTTGGTATGGGCTGCTCGCCGGCTGAGACAGTATATGTTGACTCACACCACTCTGTTGATTTCTAAAATGGATCCAATAAAGTACATATTTGAAAAGCCTGCTCTGTCCGGAAGAATAGCAAGATGGCAGATGATCTTGACAGAATACGACATCCAGTACACGACTCAGAAAGCAATCAAGGGAAGTGTATTGGCAGACCATTTGGCACACCAAGCAGTGGATGACTACCAGTCGATGAACTTTGAATTTCCAGACGAGAACATCATGGTAGTGACTGATTGTGAAGTACCTGGACCGGATGAAGGACCTGAGGAAGGATCCCGATGGTCTATGCACTTTGACGGAGCCTCGAACGCTTTGGGTAATGGTATCGGCGCTGTGATCATATCCCCTAAAGGCACTTATACTCCACTCACCGCCCGACTATGTTTCAACTGCACCAACAACATGGCAGAGTATGAGGCATGTATCATGGGTCTTCAAGCTGCAATTGACCTAAGGATCAAGTTTCTGAGTGTCTTCGGAGATTCCTCTCTCGTGATCAATCAGGTCAAAGGCGAGTGGGATACGAAACACCCAAATCTTATTCCTTACAAAGAGTATGTGTTGACATTGATTCCCCATTTCGAGGAGATAACTTTTGAACACTTCCCAAGAGAGGAGAATCAGTTGGCGAACGTGTTGGCTACGATGTCTTCTATGTTCAAAGTCAAATGGGACAACGAGGCTCCCCGGATCATTATCTGGAAACTGGATGAACCTGCATATTATTGTGATCTTGAGGCTGAGGTGGTAACTAAAAAACCTTGGTATCATGAAGTGAAGAGGTACCTTGAAGCTCGAGAATACCCCGAGGGTGCATCTATCAATGACAAGAAGTTTCTGAGAAGGTTCGCAGCAAAGTTCTTCCTCAGCAATGGCATTTTATACAAGCGAAACCATGATTCAACCTTACTGTGTTGTGTGGATAAGACTGAAGTAGAAAGGATCATGGCAGAGTTGCATGAAGGTACCTTCGGAACGCATTCCAGTGGACACACCATGGCAAAGAAAATCCTTCGGGCAGGATATTTCTGGTCCACAATGGAAGCCGACTGTTACCAACATTCTCGGACATGTCATAAATGCTAGATATATGCTGATAAGGTGCATGTTCCTCCAGTACCTCTGAATGTCTTGACAGCACCTTGGCCTTTTGAAATGTGGGGCATTGATATGATCGAAGAGATCAAACCTACGGCATCCAACGGGCATCGCTTCATCCTGGTAGTGATTGATTACTTCACAAAGTGGGTTGAAGCGGCTTCCTACGCTACGGTAACCAAGAACGTCGTGGCACGGTTCATTCGGCATAACCTGATCTGTCGATATGGTGTCCCGGAAAGGATCATTACGGACAATGGTACCAATCTTAACAACAAGATGATCACTGAGCTCTGCGAGCAATTCAAGATACAACACCACAATTCTTCTCCCTACCGGCCGAAGATGAATGGGGCTGTAGAAGAAGCGAATAAGAATATCAAGAAAATTGTGCAGAAGATGACGGTGACTTACAAAGATTGGCACGAGATGTTACTGTTTGCTCTTCATGGGTACTGTACCTCAGCAAGAACGTCAACCGGGGCAACTTCATTTTCCTTGGTCTATGGCATGGAGGCAGTCTTGCCTATCGAAGTTCAGATACCCTCTCTCCGGATAATGAAGGATGCAGATTTGAGCGAAGATGATTGGATCCAAACTCGACTTGATCAATTAAACCTAATTGACGAAAAGAGACTCACTGCTATTTGTCATGGTCAAACGTACCAAAAACGGATGATCAGGGCATTTAACAAGAAAGTCAGACGCCAAGAGTATCAAGTCGGAGACCTGGTAATCAAGCGCATCATTCTTCCTCAAAGTGATCCCAGGGGCAAATGGACCCCTACGTATGAAGGGCCATTTGTGGTTAAACATGTCTTCTCAGGAGGAGCTATGATTCTAACCACCATGGATGGTGACGACCTTCCTCACCCCGCCAATGCAGACATAGTAAAAAGATACTACGCATGATAAAAGACCCGCTAGGTTGACACACCTAGGCAAAAGTAAGGGCTTCCCGGCGAACCAAAAGGGTTCGGGCAAAAATAAGGGATGAAAAATGAAAAAATTTGTACACTCGGCAAGTCGAAAACCTGAAAAGGCGGCTTGGGCAAAAATGGGTATCCCGGTGGACTGAAAACCCAAAAGGGCGGTCCAGGCAAAAGTTAGGGATAAAGCGTAATACTATGTCTCATTGGATCACCTTGCATCCAGAATTCGGTATCAACTATCAGGTTCAGACGGCACCAATCAGCCAGCTTCATCTTCAACCAAGCAGCAAAGTGATGAGACGCTTGAAGACATAAAGGCGATATCAGAGTTGGAACCCAGTGGGATTATTGTTCACATAGCTGTTTTGTTTTCCTTCACAAAAATTGTATAAACTCTATTTTGTTCGGCGGCGTTCTCTTACTAGGACGTCAGCCTCTTGTACATAAACGCCTATTTACATGCAAATTCAAAAATCAATACAAATTCACTTTTTCAGACAAATTGCCAATTATTTTTCCTTTTTCTGTTTTGTTTTGCGAAGAACGTCCAATGTTCATTTGTTGATATATGCATTTGACACTATTTGCTAACTCATAAATACTTGCATGCAAATCAAAGGAATAATTACAGGTGACATTAGAAACAGGGGCAATATTGAATTGTCTAAGTGATCTAGTTGCTCCATCCACCAAGGTACCAAGGTAAGTTCGGCTGAAGAATGTAACCAAGATACCTTCATTCCCCGCAGAGTAAGACCAATCAACAATTCTTCACAAACATAGTTGGTCTCTCATAAGCCCTGACAAGGCACAATATTTCCAGCAAGTCAGCAACACTCTCCCCAAGCCGAGTTAGCTTACTGTCAGCCTTAAGGAAGTTGGGTATCCCCAGAAAGATCTCAATATTCCCCAGCGGAGTATACAGATGTTCCTAAGCAAGCATCCCCGTCAATCTTGATCTAAGATTGTTCCCTGGTGGAATACTAGATACCCCAGTGGAGCCACTTATCCCCTGCAGAGCACGAACACGTCTCCCGGACTTTATTCAAAGGTTATTCCCCATCAGGGCTTATAATTGGGTTATCCTCAGCTAAAAACCACGGAAAGATCGTCCTCGGCGAAGTTCTTCCTATCCCCAGCGGAGTTCATCAAATTCCTTAACAAAGCTCATCAACGGTATCCCCAGCAGAGTTAGCATCAAAACCTCAGCGAAGTATCTCTTCCCACAGAGTATTCCCCGCAGAGTAATCTCTCCAACAAGTTTATTCCCCCAACGGAGTCATCTTCTCCTACCGGTTTATTCTTACAATCAACATCCCCAGCGGAAATGAAGAACTTCACTCTTCAGCATCAGCCCAGGCTTCAGCTTCCCGACATTCGTCAAGGATTTATTTTCCTAGACTAAAATACATTCATAAACATTACATTATCATACACCATGACGCATGCATATACGCATCATACAACACAAATCTCATATATTTTTGAGAGCATTATGACGTCATGCATTTCATACATCATGACATTGCATACAACTGACGTTTTGCCTTTTAAGGAAGAAGGTCAATCCAAAGATAACTACTATCAACTGTCGCAATTCCAGATTCGATTCCTGTATCCAGCCAGGGCATATCTGTTGATGACTATTTCCAGATTCGATTCCTGTATCCAGCCAGGGCACGTCTGAAGAGTTTGAAGATTCGATTCCTGTATCCAGCCAGGGCATATCTGTTGACGACTAATTCCAGATTCGATTCCTGTATCTAGCCAGGGCATATCTGAAGAGTTTGAATATTCGATTCCTGTATCCATCCAGGGCATATCTGTTGATGACTAATTCCAGATTCGATTCCTGTATCCAGCCAGGGCACGTCCGAAGAGTTTGAAGATTCGATTCCTGTATCCAGCCAGGGCATATCTGTTGACGACTAATTCCAGATTCGATTCCTGTATCCAGCCAGGGCACGTCTGAAGAGTTTGAAGATTTGATTCCTGTATCCAGCCAGGGCATATCTGTTGACGACTAATTCCAGATTCGATTCCTGTATCTAGCCAGGGCACGTCTGAAGAGTTTGAAGATTCGATTCCTGTATCCAGCCAGGGCATATCTGTTGACGACTAATTCCAGATTCGATTCCTGTATCCAGCCAGGGCACGTCTGAAGAGTTTGAAGATTCGATTCCTGTATCCAGCCAGGGCATATCTGTTGACGACTAATCCCAGATTCAATTCCTGTATCTAGCCAGGGCACGTCTGAAGAGTTTGAAGATTCGATTCTTGTATCCAGCCAGGGCATATCTGTTGACGACTAATTCCAGATTTGATTCATGTATCCATCCAGGGCACGTCTGAAGAGTTTGAAGATTCGATTCTTATATCCAGCCAGGGCATACCTGTTGACGACTAATTCCAGATTCGATTCCTGTATCCAGCCAGGGCACGTTTGAAGAGTTTGAAGATTCGATTCCTGTATCCAGCCAGGGCATATCTGTTGATGACTAATTCCAGATTCGATTCCTGTATCCAGCCAGGGCACGTCTGAAGAGTTTGAAGATTCAATTCCTGTATCCAGCCAGGGCATATCTGTTGACGACTAATTCCAGATTAGATTCCTGTATCTAGCCAGGGCACGTCTGATGATTGTTTGTAGATTCGATACCTGTATCCAGCTAGGGCACGTCTGTAAGCAACCTTTTGAAGTTCCAGATTCGATTCCTGTATCTAGCCAGGGCATGTCTGTGAGCGATTATTTGTAGATTCAATTCCTGTATCCAGCCAGGGCATATCTACATAAAGAGTTTGAAGATCAACCCCTGTAACAGGCCAGGTAATTATCTTTCTTTCTCAAGTACGCAAGTTCTCGCTAAGGAATCTCTTACGCGATCGACACCTAGATGGCATCTATATGCCCATCCACATACCAACAGTCTCCAAATGGCATCTATAAGCCCATTCCTGACAAGGTTCTGTCACAGCTCCAGATGGCATCTATAAGCCCATCCTCCCATCCACCATCTTTCCAAAATGTCATTTATAAGCCCATTCCCGTCATCACACTGCTGATACTCTACTATGTGAGTGCAAATTTCTGGGCACTCTAGTGTTCAATCATCTTCCACCTTCGGATCACGAAAGGCACACAAGCCAATCTACATCCTCAGGTCTAAGAAGATTGAACAGGGGAAACTGTTGTACCCCAAAATTTTCCCTCCCATATTCTTCAAAGTTTTGACAAGCATCACCTCAAATTGCTCAAGTCTACTCAAGGGCTACACAGTCAACCACTCTCCTAAAGCCAGTCAAATTAGGGTTTTGATTCTTGCAAGGAAGTTGAGGTTTTCAAGGGCTCAATCAAGTACCACATGCCTATAGACATTGTCAAGCACCTACATGTCAAGTTTCAAGGCTCACAAGGTCAAGTTGCACAGTCAAAAACCCTAATTGCTTCACAGTCAACTATAGGGACAAAATGGTCATTTGGCAGTCAAAAGTCAAATTTTTGGTCAACATCTTATTTTGAAGCCACAATCATCATTTGATCAAGTCTTGATCATGATTCCACAAGAATGGCTCAAAAATCATCAAGATGCAAAAGTTTCTATTTTTGGACAGTTGAAAAGTCAACTGTAACTTGACCAAGGCATAACTTTTTCATGGTTCATCAGAAAAATCCCATCCAATGCTAATTTTGAAGGGGAGGACATTTCCTACAATTCATCTTCACATTCCAAGTCCAAGAAATGCTCTCACAAAAAGTTATCAATTTCAACATTATAGGTCATTTTCAAAAGTCAACAAAAAAGCACTTTAAGTCAAAGACCATAACTTGAGATTGGTAAATCAAAATGACATGGGACCAAAGGCATTGGTTAGAGGACTTCAAGACCTTTCCAAAATGTCCAAGAACATGTTCATATGATTAAAATTGAGCAAGATATGAATTGGAGAAGTTGGGAAATTTTTGTGAAATGGCCAAAGTCAATTATCCTTGAAACTTCAATTTTTGACAAAAGGGCCCACTTTTTTCACTTGATTCATCCTTGTCACGCCATCCACGTGTCCCATGATTTATTTCAAGATTAAAAATCAATTTTTCCATATTTATTTGATTTTATTTGGTTTAATTCATTTTAAATCTTTAAAATTCAAATAAAAATCAAAAAAATTAATTAAGGGATATCTTTGAGTTTGAATGACCTTGATGTATCATGAAACACATACCAAATTCGTGTACAACCTATTTCAAGCATAAAATTCAAATTTGGACAAGAATGGCAAGTTTCTTTAATGGAGGTTATGGCAAAATCCAAAACATAATTGCATTGGTTTAAGGCTCATGATATTGATTGATTCTCATTCAGAACCATATATGCAAGCCTCCCACACATGATTCAGGACCTAGAACTCTCTCAAACGGCCAAACAAATTTCCAAAATTCCAAGGAAAAGTGTGAAACTGAAAACCACTTTGCAGCATAATTCAAACCTCCCTTTTGATCCAAACACGTTCCTTACATCCCCAGGAATCGTTTGCAGCCAAGAACAAGCCAAAAACCTCAAGAACTCGTGCCACACAAGTCACACGGTTTACATTCTTTCTCAAAATCACAATCATCCATTCATACGTTTTTAACACTTTTTATTGATTGCATTGTGCTCACAGGATCCATACGAAGCTTTCCATATGACTTAATTGGATTATGGTGCCTTAAAACGCAAAATACCATTGTTGAGTTCTAGGTTTTCAAAACTTATGATTTGAGGTTTTTCTTATACTGCAAAATTAAGCCCCCAGACATACATGGTTTAAATCAGCAAGGTGAGACGAATCCAAAGCATACCTCGCGCCCAAATTATATTGCACGAGCGCCTAATCTCTATTTTCAAATGCTTGCATTTTGTGGGGGTTTAAAACCCCCGCTATGTGTTTTATGTTTTACAGGAAAAGGTTGAAGATAAAGGGCGTGGCAACAAGGGATTGGTCAATTCAAATCACGCGCGCTCTTTTTCATTTTCCAGCATATAACACATTTTTTTTATATAATGTTTAGTTCTCAGTTTACTAACAAACGCGCAGGATTGGTGTAGTGGTTGGTGTTAGAACAAAGTTTGAATCTACTACCCTATGTTTAAGTTTTGATGATAACAAAGTGAAAAGATATATTATTTATATGATTCATGTATGAACTATTTGCTTCCTAAATTATTACGTTCTGATTTACAGATACTATGATTGGTATAAGCAAGATCACACCTAATCAGCATCAGAAATTTGGTTCCTGACAGCAGCATCAGAAGTTGCCATATCAGGATATCAGAATCAGAAGATTAACTCACGTATATGCTGAAGTCCGATGAACAGAACTGTGCTCAACACTCTGATACAGAAACACACAGTTCATCAGCAGTTAAGCAGAGTCAGAATAAGCCAAGCTAGAACTTACATTAAGTAAGAAACGGTACTGTGCATTGAAAGCAAATTAATACCAACGGCCTCATTCCAGACAAGATCTGCTCGATAAGGAAAGTTTGTTATTAGCATTGAATCAAGAATATTGCTCCAACGTTCATAATCTCAGTGCTATATAAACAAGACTATGAAGATTGAATTGGCTAATGCTCTCCAAATCTTTACACGCCTAAAAGCTGATCATAATCTTCCTTCTCTCAGTTTGCTAAACACTACACATCTTCTTACTCAATCTTTGTTTTAGCAATTCTATTTCTAAGCTTAAAGTTGTGTATACATCACAGTTGTGATACAGTTTTGTAGAAAACATTCACACACTTAGATTTATCTTCTTTGTAAGAAAGTGTTTCCTTGACAAACCGGGTTGTGGTTTGCATCAAGAAGGCTTTAGCAGTTGTTAAAGCAGTTTGTAATATTCAGTTGAATATAGTGGATTAAGACCTCGTTGGAGAGAGGCGAAATCACCTTGACGGGTGGACTGGAGTAGTTTGAGATCAAACGAACCAGGATAAAAATATCTTGTTCATTGCATTGTTTTTCAGTTTTACAATTCAACCCCCCCCCCCCCTTCTTGTGTTTTTCACTTCTTCAATTGGCATCAGAGCGCCTGGTTCTGAGCTAAAACACTTAACCGTGTCAGTACAAGATCCAGCGTCAGAAAAACACTATGGCAGGAAACTATTCTCACACCAGCAATGACAACAATGAGGACAGAGACAGATTCAGCGGCAAACCTCCAGTCTTTGATGGAGAAAAATTTGATTACTGGAAAGACAGAATTGAAAGCTTCTTTCTGGCACATGATGCTGATCTGTGGGATATGGTGACAGATGGATACACGCACCCTGTGAATGCAAGCGGTCAGAAGATTGATAGAAAAACAATGTCTGACCAACAAAAGCGTGACTTCAAGAATCACCACAAGGCCAGAACCATCCTCCTCAGCGCCATCTCCTATACTGAATATGAAAAGATCTCCAACAGAGACACAACAAAGAACATTTTTGACTCACTCAGAATGACGCATGAGGGCAACGTTCAGGTCAAAGAAACTAAAGCTCTGGCGCTCATTCAGAAGTATGAGGCGTTCAAAATGGAAGAATCTGAATCCATTGAAACAATGTTCTCAAGATTCCAGATTCTGGTAGCTGGTCTCAAGGTTCTGGACAAAGGATACTCTACTGCTGACCATGTCAAGAAAATCATCAGAAGTTTACCCAAGCAGTGGAGACCAATGGTTACAGCTCTGAAGCTAGCTAAAGATCTCAACAAAATCACTCTGGAGGAACTTATCAGCTCCCTCAGAAGTCATGAGATAGAGCTAGAAGCTGACGAGCCTCAGAAGCAAGGTAAGCCTTTAGCATTAAAATCTAACAAAAAATCTGAGTCTAAAGTTTTGCAGGCAGTTGAAGAAACATCTGATGGATCCTCATCAGAAGAAGACGAACTCTCCCTCCTCTCCAGAAGAGTAAATCAACTGTGGAAACAAAGACAAAGGAAGTTCAGGAATCCCAGAAGATCTGATCAGAACGAGTCTTCTTCCAGATACAGAAGGACAAATTCTTCCTCTGGATACAGAAGATCTGACGGCTCCTCTAGTAGCAAAAAGCCAAACACCAAGGACATCATCTGCTATGAGTGCAATGAGCAAGGACACTACAAGAGTGACTACCCAAAGCTTCAGAGGGAAAAGCCCAAAAGGAAGTTTGGAAGAGAGAAGAAGAAAAGTCTCATAGCTACATGGGATGACTCTGACTCGTCTGAAGCTGACTCAGAATCAGATGATGAGAGGGCAAACATAGCTCTCATGGCTAACATCTCAGAAGATAGTGAAGCTTCTGAATCAGACTCAGAATCAGATACTGAAGAGGTATTTCCTAACTTTGCTGTTAATTTTACCAAGGCTGAACTTGCTGAAAGCCTTAATGAGATTCTGGAACGGTATCAGCAAATTAGAGTTAAATTCAGAGACCTGAAAAGGAATCTTGAATCTGACTCTAATAAGACTGAGAGTCTCAAATTGGAGAATTCTGAGCTGAGAAATAAGATTTCAAAATTAGAAAATACTTTACAAAACTCTCAGAAGGAACCAATTTCTGAAACTCCCAGCAACGCTGATGAGATCATCAAGGAGTATGATCACAGTTTCCAGAAGTTCCTTGCTAAAAGCATAGATAGAAGCAAAATGGCTTCAATGATCTATGGAGTTAGCAGAAACGGCAGGAAAGGAATAGGATACCAAGGTAAGGTTCCTACACCAAAGAATGTCATGGACTTAACCATTAAACACACTCCTCTGAATTCACATTTTGTGTATGGTCACACACATGATATTAAATACACTAGCAGTAAGCACTCTGTGAAACCAAAATTCAACCAGAGTTTTGGTAAAACTAACAAATCAGGACCCAAGAAAATCTGGGTACCTAAGGATAAAATAATACATGTTGCAGATATCTTTAGCAGCAAGTCAGAAACACCAGTCATGGTACCTGGACTCTGGCTGCTCGCGACACATGACGGGAAGAAGGCATACGTTCCAAAGCCTGGAACTTAAGCCTGGAGGCCACGTTGGATTTGGAGGCAATCAGAGGGGAAAGATAATTGGCTCTGGAACTGTAGGTAATGGAAATCTTCCCTCTATTAATAATGTTCTGCTAGTAGATGGATTGATGCATAATCTGTTATCCATAAGTCAATTAAGTGATAACGGTTATGATATAATCTTTAATCAAAAATCATGTAAAGCTGTTAGTCAGAAAGATGGGACTATCCTGTTTAATGGTAAGAGGAAAAACAACATTTACAAAATCAAACTTTATGAACTAAAGAGTCAGAATGTAAAATGCCTTCTGTCTATCAACAACGAGCAGTGGATCTGGCACAGAAGATTGGGGCATGTTAGTATGAGAAGAATATCTCAGATTAACAAACTCAATCTGGTCAGAGGACTTCCTAATTTGAAGTTCAATTCAGATGCTCTGTGTGAAGCATGTCAGAAAGGCAAGTTTGCAAAACCCTCTTTTAAATCTAAAAATGTTGTTTCTACCTCTAAGCCATTAGAACTTCTGCACATTGACTTATTTGGACCAGTTAAAACTGCTTCAGTCAGTGGCAAGAAGTATGGGTTAGTAATCGTAGATGACTATAGCAGATGGACATGGGTAAAGTTCTTAAGACACAAGGACGAGTCACACTCTGTGTTTGTTACCTTCTGTAACCAAGTTCAGAATGAAAAGGATCTTAGAATCGTTAAAGTCAAAAGTGATCATGGTGGAGAATTTGAAAACAAAGATTTTGAGTCATTCTTTAATGACAGAGGCATTCTGCATGATTTCTCTTGTCCTAGAACTCCCCAACAAAATGGAGTTGTAGAACGAAAGAACAGAACATTGCAAGAAATGGCCAGAACCATGATCAATGAGACAAACGTTGCTAAGATCTTCTGGGCAGAGGCAATAAACACAGCGTGCTACATTCAGAATAGAATCTCAATAAGACCTATTCTGGAAAAGACTCCATATGAATTGTGGAAGAACAGAAAGCCCAACATTTCATATTTTCATCCATTTGGATGTACCTGTTTTATGTTAAATACAAAGAATTATTTGAACAAGTTTGACTCTAAAGCACAAAAGTGTATTATGTTAGGATACTCTGAACGCTCAAGAGGGTACAGAGTATACAATACAGAAACACAAATTGTGGAAGAATCAATCAGTGTTCGTTTTGATGATAAGCTTGACTCTGAAAAGTCAAAGCAGAATGAAGTTTTTGCAGGTATGGAAATTGAATTTACAGGTTCTGAAGACAAGTCATCAGAAGCTCTCAACACAGACACTCCTTCAACGTCTGAAAGGAGCACTGCTAGCAATCCTACAACAGCTGCTGATCAACCTCAGAAGAGATTACCCAGAAGCAGCTTGGATCACCCAGAAGAGACCATCTTAGGAAGAAAGGAAGATCCAATCAGAACAAGAGCAAGCTTCAGAAACTCTGAAGAAACTCTCATGGGACTTGTGTCTCTGATTGAACCTTCTTCTATTGATGAAGCACTTCTGGATAATGACTGGATTCTGGCAATGCAAGAAGAGCTGAATCAATTCACCAGAAACGACGTATGGGATCTTGTTCCCAGACCAAAAGGATTCAACGTCATTGGAACAAGATGGGTGTTCAGAAACAAGCTAAATGAACAAGGTGAAGTCATCAGAAACAAGGCACGACTGGTTGCACAAGGTTATAGTCAGCAAGAGGGGATAGACTATACAGAAACCTTTTCTCCAGTCTCCAGGTTAGAATCTATCAGGCTTTTAATTTCATTTGCTGTTAATAGAGGCATCACTCTGTATCAGATGGATGTCAAAAGTGCATTCTTAAATGGTTATATAGAAGAAGATGTTTATGTGCACCAACCCCCTGGTTTTGAAAATACAAAACATCCAGAACATGTTTTCAAACTAAAGAAGTCACTATATGGTCTGAAACAAGCTCCCAGAGCTTGGTATGAAAGGCTAAGTAACTTTCTGTTAGAAAATGAATTCACCAGAGGGAAGGTGGACACTACCTTATTATGTAAATCAGTTAAGAATGACATCTTAGTCTGTCAAATTTACGTTGATGATATTATTTTTGGTTCTACTAATCCTTCTCTTGGAAGAAAATTTGCTAAGTGTATGCAGGCAGAATTTGAGATGAGCCTCATGGGGGAACTGAAATTCTTTCTAGGAATTCAGATCAATCAAACTCCAGAGGGAACTTACATTCATCAGAGCAAATACATCAGAGATCTTCTTAAGAAATTTGACCTCTCAGAATGTAAGCCATCAAAGATTCCAATGCATCCCACGTGCATTCTGGAAAGAGAAGAGGTAAGCAAAAATGTAGAACAGAAAGTCTACAGAGGTATGATTGGTTCTCTCCTTTATCTGACTGCTTCAAGACCTGATATATTATTCAGTGTTTGTATTTGTGCCAGATTCCAATCAGATCCTAGAGAATCTCACTTAACAGCTGTTAAGCGAATTTTCAAGTATCTGAAAGGTACTACTAATCTGGGTTTGTTTTATAGAAAATCTAGTGATTACAGTTTAGTAGGCTACTGCGATGCTGATTTTGCTGGAGACAGAGTGGAGCGAAAAAGTACTTCTGGAAGCTGCCAGTTTCTGGGAGAAAATCTGATCTCTTGGTCCAGCAAAAGGCAATCAACAATTGCGCTATCAACAGCAGAAGCTGAGTACATAGCAGCAGCAGGATGTAGCACACAAATGCTCTGGATGAAAAGTCAGCTTGAAGACTTCCATATTTTTGAGAGTAACATTCCTATACTTTGTGATAATACCTCTGCTATTTGCTTAAGTAAGAATCCCATTCTACATTCTAGAGCTAAGCATATAGAAATAAAACATCACTTCATTAGGGACTATATTCAGAAAGGAATTTTGAATTTAAAATTTATAGATACAGACCATCAATGGGCTGATATCTTTACTAAACCCCATTCAGAAGATAGGTTTAATTTCATTCTGAAACATCTCAGCATGAAAGTCTGCCCAGAGTGAAAATGTTTTAATTCCATATATTTATCTTCAGAATGTAATTGTTTTACTGTGAACTTCTGATCAATCTTCTTTCAGAAAGATAGAACATGCAGGTTGTATCAGATGCAAGTCTAAAGATCTGAGAGTCTAAGCTCAAAGACAGACGTGCTGATCACTACATCAAACAAGTGTCATCCAATCATCAGCAAATCTCTGAAGCAGAACGCGTGCACGCTTCTGAGAAGGCAAAACGCTGATTGGGTGCATTGAGACACATGTCTGGTAACCGTTTTAAAGTATCTTTCTCAAATCCCCCAAAATCAGCAAGCATCTAATAAAAGTAATCATGCTTTTAAAACGCAATCATGATTTTTCTCTTTCTTAAAAACGTTTACTTTTTCAAAATTTTCTGAACTCTATTTAAACACATTAACCTCTCATTCTAACTCTTTACAGTTTCTCACTAATTCTCAAGCATTCTCTGCATTTTTGTGTTCATCTCTTGCAAACCCTTTTTCTCAGTTTCTTCCCAAAATCTTTTAGTGTGAACATGGAAACCTCCAGCAGTGCTTCTGCAGGTCCTCAGAAGAAAGCATCATCTGAACAGTATCAAGTGCCATTCAGAACACTCCTCACTCCTGTGAAGAATCTTGAAGTGTTATCTGAATTGATCATTGATTTTGGAAGCTTGAAGGAAAACGGTTTTGACCTAACAGAAGAAGTTAGGGCACAGAAATGGGAAAGGTATTTTGATAGGTTGGTTGGACCAACATTCCCTATGTTAGTGAAGGAGTTCTGGATTCATGCAACGACTTCAATGCATCAAGTCACCTCCTACATCATGGGGAAGAAGATTGTGATCACTGAGGATCACATAGCAAGGTTAATAGGCTGCAGTGGCGGTGGCGTCCGCTGTATTGATATGGCTGAGAGATGTGCTGACGTGGGCGTGATAGCTGAAAGGATTTTCACCCATGGGGTGCCCAGCAGCAAGATCAAAGATCTGAAGGATCATCACAGAGTTTGGGCAAAGATAATTCTGGGGTGCTTCAACCATAGGAAGCCAACTAGTTCCCCTGATTACATAAATGTGGATCAGCAATTTCTGATCTACTTTATCAATCAGAAGGTAAAAATCAACTTGGCTCATCTTCTGTTCAACCACCTCAGAACAAGTGTGAAGGAAACCAGGGAAGAAGAAAGAATGAAGAGGGATTGGATTCCCTTTGGAAGGTTGATATCAGATATTCTGACAGAGAATAGGCTGATAGAGCATCTGATAGAAGCTCAAGAATTAAGCACCATTGAACCAACAGTTGGGAAGCCTCTGAACGCGAAGAACTTGAAGAAAATGAAGTTGATAGAGAATATCAAAAAGGAACCCAGCGCTACTCCTATTGCTGATATCACCAGCAGAAGAGTTCCACTGAGTGACTTTCCCTTATTCTCTCAGATAGAATCCAAGCCAGTGGTAGTTCTCAGATATATGGACGCGTGCAAAGCTGATGGCACAGATCCAACTCTGAAGATCAAAGATCTGCATCAACCTCAACCAGAAGTGACTCTGAAGAAGACGAAGAAGAGGAAGGCACCTTCAGAAGGATCATCCCAGCAGACACCCAAGAAAAGAGGTAATTTATCTGCTGCTTCTGTTTTAAATTCTTCTACTATTCCAGCATCTATTCCTCCTCCAACCTCTCATAGAATCTCAATCCCCATCCCAATAATAGATGAAACTGAACCAGAAGATGACCCTTCTGAGGCATTAAAACTCAGAAGACCCAAAACCAAACATCCCAAACCAACAATCTCAACAACATCAGCAATTGACAAAGTGCTGTCTGACATTGATCAACACACTTCTGATCACTCCGCCAATCCAAACTCTGAACCACAAATTGTCCCTCCTCCACAACCAGAACAACAACAATCTGCTGAAGAACCAGAACAACAACAACCTCTCTCATCCATTCCAGAAGAACCCCTTATCCCTGAACAACCAGAAATTCCAACAACTTCTCCTCAACCAGCAATTCCGTCTCCCTCTCCTCAACCAGAAATTCATCCACCATCACCTCAACCTGAGTTTCATCACTCTGAAACTCAAACTCCTCCACCTTCTGAACCTCATTCACCTCAATCATCTGAACCACAACCTCTGGCAATCCAGTTGCCATGTGGAACAACAGTCACCATGGCCCAGCTGCCATCCTCGCCAGAATCTACACCACCAAATACTCCCAAAACACCAAACAGTCCAATCATAATTTCTGATTCTCCCACTCCATCTCCAAAATAAACAGCTGCCAAGCAAACCACCGAAAACCCCAGCAGGACCTTCATAGACTTAACCAGCCTTGACCGTCTTGCTGATCTAAAACACAAAATAGCCATCCCAAAACCAAAACAACCAGATGTTGGCTCTGGTATTATGAATTTTGAAACAGGTTTGCAGCAATGGATTGCTTCTCTGAAGCAAGTCTGTCCTGGAATGATTGACCCAGCTGCCTCTGACCAGCTCTGGTCACAATTCAGACTTTGGGTACGTGCTGAAGCCCTCAAGTTGCAGGATATCAACTATGAGCAGGCACAACAGAACTTCAGCAAGCTGCTGAAGGAAGTTGAAAGTCAGCTGCCTCAGGAAGCTATGCTCCCTCTGGATAGTGAACCTTGGTCTGAGAAACAGCTAGCTTCAAAGGTGCAACCAGAAGAAGACAAGACCATTCAAGCTGAAGCAAGTCAAGCAGAAGATGTTGCAGAAAGCTCTCAGAAGCTTCCTGCTTCTGATGTTTCTCAAGCTGCCTTGGACAGGCAGACTCTGGAAGAGCTGAAGCTGAATGACATGCGTCTGCAGCAGAGGATGGATGAAAGCGACCAGAAGATGAAAGAAAGAATGGATGTGCAAGATAGAAAGATTGACACTGTTGTCAGCATGGTGCACAAACAGAATGAGACTGCTGATCAGATCAAAGCCATGCTGGAGAACCTGTTCACACACTTTCCTCCCCAACCTTAGTTTTTTTTTATTCATGTCATTTTCATGTTTTCTTTGATTTTCTGATGTACTGTTTGAATATGTTTTGTTTGATTCTGAACCTTTTAATATGACAAGTTTTTCTGATCTTAATTGTTTTTAGCACATCACTTACACTTTTTGATTGCTGACAAAAAGGGGGAGAACAAGAATGATATTTTAAACAATAACGAATTACTAAGACAAAAATTCTCGAACATTCTAACTCTATTATACTTGAAAATGTTTTCTGTTTTGCTTAAGTCTACAAGTACAAGGAAGCTCCTGGACACTCTGAAGACTAAAAGCTCTGAAGCTCTGATCCGCTCTGATACTCTGATCCAAAGCAAAGCTCTGACAAGAAAAGCTCTGATACGCTGATCTGAAGCTCTGCTCTGATATGCTGATCTAAAGCTTCCGATAGTCAAAGACTCTGATACTCTGATGTTCAAAGAAAGGCAAAAATATCTGATCCTGAAGAACACTTGTAATCAAAAAGGGAAGCAATAAACTCAGGGGGAGTATCTCTCAACTCTGATATCTCTTTATCCCTTATCTTTGATTACTTCTTACTCTGATGCATCTCTCTGATACCTTCTCACGTTATTTTCAATTAAAAAATATCTAGTTTTTGTCATCATCAAAAAGGGGGAGATTGTTAGAACAAAGTTTGAATCTACTACCCTATGTTTAAGTTTTGATGATAACAAAGTGAAAAGATATATTATTTATATGATTCATGTATGAACTATTTGCTGCCTAAATTATTACGTTCTGATTTGCAGATACTCTGATTGGTATAAGCAAGATCACACCTAATCAACATCAGAAATTTGGTTCCTGACAGCAGCATCAGAAGTTGCCATATCAGGATATCAGAATCAGAAGATTAACTCACGTATATGCTGAAGTCTGATGAACAGAACTGCGCTCAACACTCTGATACAGAAACACACAGTTCATCAGCAGTTAAGCAGAGTCAGAATGAGCCAAGCCAGAACTTACATTAAGTAAGCAACGGTACTATGCATTGAAAGCAAATTAATACCAACGGCCTCATTCCAGACAAGATCTGCTCGATAAGGAAAGTTTGTTATTAGCATTGAATCAAGAATATTGCTCCAACGTTCATAATCTCAGTGCTATATAAACAAGACTATGAAGATTGAATTGGCTAATGCTCTCCAAATCTTTACACGCCTAAAAGCTGATCATAATCTTCCTTCTCTCAGTTTGCTAAACACTACACATCTTCTTACTCAATCTTTGTTTTAGCAATTCTGTTTCTAAGCTTAAAGTTGTGTATACATCACAGTTGTGATACAGTTTTGTAGAAAACATTCACACACTTAGATTTATCTTCTTTGTAAGAAAGTGTTTCCTTGACAAACCGAGTTGTGGTTTGCATCAAGAAGGCTTTAGCAGTTGTTAAAGCAGTTTGTAATATTCAGTTGAATATAGTGGATTAAGACCTCGTTGGAGAGAGGCGAAATCACCTTGACGGGTGGACTGGAGTAGTTTGAGATCAAACGAACCAGGATAAAAATATCTTGTTCATTGCATTGTTTTTCAGTTTTACAATTCAACCCCCCCTTCTTGTGTTTTTCACTTCTTCAGTTGGCAGTGTATTTGGTGATCTCTGGGACCTGGGTTCGATTCCCAGGTCCCCCATAATTCCAATATTATTTTTTCAAATGCATTCTTGTGCAGATTCCCAAATGATGAGCACCATAAGCCTCACACTCAGCCTGTCAAATGTCCATCAGTGCAAATCCAAGGGCCAAGCATGAGGACCATGGTGCTCTGGAGTCAACATGGGCGTAGGCAACCAGAAAGAGTCAACGTGGCTGAAGATTCAAATGGGCCTCAAATTCCAATCACACCCTCCAATCTGGCCCAAACCCCCCCTTGGGTTTGCTTTTCCTTTTTTTTTTTATTATTTTGTCATTTGCTTATTTATTTTTCTTTCTTATTCCTTTTAATTAACCATTAGCATAATTTATATTTTCATAAAAAAAATAGAATTAATATTATTATTATTATTAAGTTCACATTATTTTTTTTTTGTAAATAAAATATTAACAACTAAAATAGTTTAATTAGGTCAACTTTAATTTCTTTTTCTTTACAATCAATAAAAATAATTTAGAATTAGGTTAACTTAGAATTTTAATTCTTTTATTTTATTTCATTAAAAAACATAAAAACACAAAAAATATTTTCTTTTAATAAATTAATTAATTAGATTAGGTTTTATTTAATTAATTGCATTTAATTCAAAAAAGACAAAAAATTCAATTTCTTTTCTAAAAAGGGTCAAAACCCTTAGAACATTCCCGATTAATTTTTATTCGCGCGCATTTACTTTATTTTGATTATTATGTAATTGCTTTCAAGAATGTAATAGTAAATAGGTTTACCGCTTTATTTAATTTCTCGTACTTATTTACCAAAACGGGTCTTTGTATTTTTGGCGATGTATAGACCCGCGCCTTGTAATAGTGTAGAACTTATATTTCCGCAATTTACTTTCCGCACCTCTAACTGTTAAATGCATGAAAGAATGTATGTAAATTAAAAACAACCCGTAGCTCACAAATAACATATACAAGACAAACATTAACTGAAAAACAACACACAAAGCACATGCCACTCCTAGGGTACGCTTCACTCGTTGCCTCGAAACGTGGTCATCAAGTATAGGACGTCTTAGAGGTCACCCTTTGTCTAAAGATCCAGTTGCCTCAAAACGGTTGCCTCGGATAAAAGGATCTAGGACGTTAGGGTTACTTCTAAGCTGTCCTACCATTTCTTTGGTGACCACACTATCCCGATAATCGAATTGACCCGAATACCTCCAACGATGGTGCTACCTACCTCTCAATGGTGGGATAGCACTATCTAAAGGACTCTTACACAGCTTAATTCCTTAGGGTAGGTAGATGACTCATGGGTACTTGCTCTTTTCAAAACAAACAAAATACTTTTCACACCTCACACTTTCTAAAAGTTTTCAAACAAATTTTTCATACACTCTTGAGGACGGATACAAGAGTTACTTAGAAATTTTTCAAACGAAACTTTTTTAAAAACCCACACCCACTTGAAAAGCAAACAAATTTTGAAAACATAAGAGCAAGTACCTAAGAGCCCGTGGATAACCACGGATAGAAAGGGTGCTAACACCTTCCCTTTCTATAAATCTACCTCCCGAACCGAGAAACATTCTCGAATAAGGAATTTTGCTGTGCTTTTGTCCTTTCCATGTTGGAGAACATAAAAGACGGTGGCGACTCTTGCTTACCGCGACATTTCGCGAACCAGCTTAAAAAACAGTCAGTTCTATTTCCACCGATCATAGCTGTCAAACAAATAGCCAAATGCAAACAGTGATATTCAAATAATGCAAAGTTTATGCTTGTCTCGAAGTTTTGAAAAACGCGTTTTTTAGCAGAACACTTTTTATAAGACAAAATCAACACAAGATTTAGGGCTAAGCCTTACAGGAGTCAGGATACCTTTTGTAACAGTATGCTTTCGAACTAACCCATGCTTCAGTTAGGACTTTTGAAGGGTTGTAACGTGGCTTGGTTCACGGTTTAAGAAACAAAGGATAAAGGCTCAAAGTATATTTGTACCCACCCGCTCTTCGTGATGTTCTTCAATCCTAAACTCAGTTAATTGTGCGTTTGAACTCCAATTGAGTCTGGAATGACGTTTTTGGTGATGGTTCACACAAGTTGAATTTGTTGGAAGGCAGTCATTTTTGTAACATTTTTCATGTTGTTGAGGATTTGTAGCAACCTCGTTCTTTTGATTTGTTATCCCTAACTTTTGCCTGACTGTTCATGTTTTCGAGATTACAGTCAGCGGGATGCCCCAGCTTTCTTAAGCCTCCTTTATAGGTTTTGGCTCAGTGGGCTTTTTTTCTTTTGAGAGATTGACTGCCTATGAGATAAGGAACCACCACTGTCTTTTGATTCCAGAGGAATGCTTTTGATGTCGTTCGTTGTATTATGAACTGAGAGTTTTGCGACTTCAATGCACGTCTTTTGAATTAACTGAGTGACTACCCTGCCCCAGGTTCAAAGGTTTCAATTTGTGTTTAAAACATAAAACTTCTACTTCTTTGGCTCGAAGGGGTTGACTAGGGATTATCTTCCTTATAACTCCACTGTTTAGGATTCGAAAGAAACGCCTGTACATCGTCAGCAAAGTCTGTCCAAAAGCATACTGTATGAGATTATGGCATTGTTTCGTCATCCTCCCTCTAAAGGCTTGTAACTTTTAGCAAGAGTTGAGTGAGTAAAAAGCATAGTTTAAATGTAATTAAAATGATTGGATCAAATCAAGACAAACATATGCAATGCATTAATGAAACAAAGTTTGGCATTAATAGATAATTGTTTGAATAACAAAGAGATTACAACTTGAAAATTTCAAATGAAACAAAAGCCTTCAATGATTTGGCATAGGAGCAGTGATTATGTTTGGAGTCTCCGGAGGGTCAAACTTGATCTCCTTGGCATCGATCAGGTCTTGAACCTTGTTCTTCAAAGCCCAACAATCATCCGTATTATGCCCCAAGCTATCAGAGTGATAAGCGCAGCGGGCATTAGGGTTATGCTTCAGTGATGTTGTATTTAAAATCTTCGGAGCTTCTTTTAGAGTCACCAGGTTGGTCTCCAGCAAATGTGGCAATATTTGAGACAAAGTCATGCTGAGATGAGTGTATTGCCTTCGAGGTTTCTCGCCCCTTTGTTGATTGTGATGCTGAGGAGCACCAACAGGTTTTAAAATAACCACCACATTGACAGCTTGGCGGTGTTCAGGTCTATTCTGTCTTCTTGAACTGTAGACAGCACTGGAGTCTTTCTTCCCATTGTAGGGCTTTTTCTGAACATCAGAAGGTGTAACTTCTTGAATCTTCCCACTTTTGATGCCAGCTTCGACCCTTTCGCCGGTCAGTATTAGTTCGGTGAATCCGGCTGAAGAGCTTCCGATCAAGTGTTTGAAATAGGGACCAGACAAAGTCCCAAGAAACATGTCCACCAACTCCCTATTAGACAGAGGGGGTTGGACTCTTCCAGCAAGATCTCTCCACTTCTGAGCATAGTCCTTAAAGCCTTCGCTTGTACCCATAGACATGCCCTGAAGCTGAGTACGCGTGGGAGCAAGGTCGGCATTATACTGGTACTGCTTGTAAAAAGTAGCAGCAAGGTCCTCCCAATTGCGGATGCTAGCTCCTTCCAGTTGACAAAACCATTCAAGCTGAGTCCCTGAGAGACTGTCTTGAAAGAAATGGATCCACAAGTTCTTATCAGCCGTGTAAGGTTGGATCTTCCTCACATATGACCGGAGGTGCAGCTTTGGACAGGAAGCTCCGTCATACTTGGCAAAGGCAGGTGCCTTGAATTTATGGGGAATCACCACCCCAGAGGATAGACCTAGATCTCTGAAGTCCAGACCGGGCACCTTCTGTATTTCCATAGCGTTTAAACGGTCTTCCAGCTATTTGTACTTATCCTCAGCAGGAGGATACTGTTCTTCATCATAGTCCGTCTCATTGTCAGAGACTTCAGGGCTAGGAGCCCTCCTCTCTTGTGGAATGTCTTTCCCTCCAGGTGAGGTGGTCAGATCAATTTCATTTTGCAGCCCATTTCCAAACCTGCGTCCGGTGTTGAACAGGATGGTCCTCTTCTTCTTCTTCTTCCTCTCTTTTAGAATCAGGATCTTCAAGTCCTGCTGACCCTTAGCTAGGCTCATGACCAACTCTTGAAATTGGGCATTCTGGGCCTGAAGGGCCTTGATAGCTTGCTCAGTGGAAGTTTCAGTAGACATGATGATTGCTGAAATAAACAGCGAAGAAGATAAGAGACTTGTACTGGGAGACCTGTTATGCAATGATATGTATGATATATGTATGCAATGTTTTCAAGGATCTCGCGGGGTAAATAAGAAACTGTTAGAATCTGAATCTGGTAGCTTGATTGAAGGAACTTCATGTTGCTGAGAGTCCTTCTTCAAGAGTCAAGCTCACCATATCGAGTGGGTCATAGCCCCTGACTCAAGTTATCATGCTTGGATTTCTAGACAACCTTGGCTAGAGGAAAATAAATCCCCTTTGCCCCTTGCTAGCCCTTTGATTTACCATAACCTGCATCACATACCCTTGAGATCCTTGAAATGGTTAACGAAATGCTAAGGCATGATGTTATGATGTGTATGCTATGCGTTTAAGCATAAGTGTGAGGTGATGTAAGTAAGCCCTGCAACAAATCCAGACTATTGGATAAGGACTATAAACAAAACCTGCAAGGAACTCATGTTGTCAGATAACAAGTATGTGCAAGTAGTTCAAGTTTGAAGGCACACAAGTCATACAAACAGCCTTAAGTTTAGGCTGTCATGGAGTTTCATAGGTAAGTACCCTCTTGAGTGTAGTTGGCTCAAAACCTGTCCTATAAATAGTAACCGGGTTCTAAGGAGCTCAATATCATTGGATTGTTTTCTATGTTCATCGTTTTGGTTTAGCCACTGAACTAGCGACCAAAATATTCCAAGAAAACAATCCTCAATGAGTGTAGTATCGAGTATCTACCAACTTCGGACTGCACCAAAGTCGGTCATCTCACTACCCCTAAAAAAGGCCAAGATGGTCAAGTAAGGTTCTAGGTCATTAGTGCTTAGTGACATCACTCAGCGGCCCCGTATTCTCTTTGATTGACTCAAAGGCTACCGGTACTCACAAATATGTCGCACCAATATAGCTATTGCTTCAACTGTGTCGGTATACCCCGCACAGTTTCCACAACGTATTGCTATCTATGAATGTTTCCCAAATCCGGGTTAGGATTTACATAACTCCGATACAAGCCCATAATTAAAAGCATACAAATCAATACAATTAAAACACAAGTGATCTAGTCCTAAGGTACACCTCACTTATAGCTTCCCCAGCAGAGTCGCCAGTTCTGTGATCGGTGGGAACGAGAACTGACTGTTTTTTAATGCTGGTTCGCATTTGCGTTTGTTTTCGCAAAGTGTCGCGGTAAGCAAGAGTCGCCATCGTCTTTTATTTTATCCAACAAGGAAAGGACAAAAGCATAGAAAAATTCCTTTTCGAGATTGTTTCTCGGGTTCGGGAGGTAGATTATAGAAAGGGAAGGTGTTAGCACCCTTTCTATCCGTGGTTATCCACGGGCTCTTAGGTACTTGCTCACTATGTTTTCAAAAGTTTGCTTTTCTTTGTGATTGTGGGTTTTGAAAAGAGTTTTGTTTTTGAAGAAAGTGTAAGTGCGAAAAGTTTTGTTTTGTTTTTAAAATGAGCAAGTACTTAAGAACCTCTACCTACTCAAAAAGGAATTAAATTGTGCTAAAGTCCTTTAGACAATGCTATCCCACTATTGAGGAGTAGGTAGCATCGTCGTTGGAGTTTTCGGGTCAATTCGATTTATGGGACTTGTGGTCACTAAAGCAACGTTAGGACGCTTTAGTGGTAATCCTAATGTCTTATATCATTTTTATCGAGACAACCATTTCGAGGCAACTTATAATCTTGGGACAGAAGGACGACCTCTAAAACATCCTATACTTAATGACCACATTTGAGGCAACCAAGTGAGGTGTACCCTAGGAGTGGCATGTGCAAGTGTCAATTTTCAGTTTATATTATCTTTGTATTTTTAGGTGTTCTACCATTTGTTTTTAGATCTTGCCATACAATCCTAGTTAGTATACATCTAAGCAGTTAATATATATATATATATATATATATATATATATATATATATATATACAGGAATTTAAAGTGCGGGAATTGTAAATCTTACGCTATTACAAGGCTTCGGGGAGGGGGATTATTTACATGTCCAAAAATTGGGGGAACCAAAAGCAGTAAAGTATAAAAAGTCTTAGCTAAGCTATTACAAACCAATAGACAGTTACAATAAAATAAGCGCGCGCGAATCTGAAAATAACCTCTAAAAATCTAAGAATAAAATCTTTTTTGTTATTTTATTTTATTTTGAGAAAATGACCTAAATCTATTTAATTTTAGTTTTTTTTTGAGAAAATGTTAAAATAATTAAAAGATTGATTGACAAAGTTAATTTAATAGAAAAAGAACTATCCTAATTTTTTTGTGGTTTTTTGATTTTAATGTTAATTAAAAGATAAAAAGAAGTCCATGAAAAAAAACAAAAAAAAAAGTACAAGGGGGATCCTTCGATCCAGGCAAAAAAAGGGAGTTTCGACCCAGGGAGGGAATGGAAGCTTCGATCCAGAGAGGGTCCTGGTCCTTTCGATTGGGCCAGACAGTAAGGCGTGAGTGGCCTTCGATCCAGGGAAGAGGATTGTCTTTTTATCATGGAGGTCATGGCTTTCGATCCAGGAATGAGATGCCTCCTTCGATCCAGCATGCTGATGGGTTCGATCCAGAGAAGGTGTCTCCTTCGATCTGGGATGTTATACCTGCAAAAGTATGTTAGCGAAATAAAATGCAGAGCCTGGGTATTGAACCCCAGGCCCTTCGATCCTGCGCTTGCTGGGTCTCTTCAGGCTATGTCTGCAGCAAATGTTAGCAAACGAAAAACATGACCTGTGTGCCAAACCCAGGCATTTCGATCCTGTCTAGGATGGAAAATCAAGGTAACAACAAGTAATAATGTGTTATGCAAAATGAAAAGTTTTTTGACAATTTACCCTCTCTTACAGTAGTTGGGACCTTCGATTTGGCACTGGCTGGATGGGAGCACTTTCAATCTGGGGGCTTCTGGGCGTGGGCACTGTGATCGGTAGGAACGAGAACTGACTGTTTTGGAATGCTGGTTCGCGTTTGCGTTTGTTTTTGCAAAATGTCGCGGTTAAGCAAGAGTCGCCACCGTCTTTTATTTTATCCAACAAGGGAAAGGACAAAAGCACAGAAAAATTCCTTTTCGAGATTGTTTCTCGGGTTCGAGAGGTAGATTATAGAAAGGGAAGGTGTTAGCACCCTTTCTATCTGTGGTTATCCATGGGCTCTTAGGTACTTGCTCACTATGTTTTCAAAAGTTTGCTTTTCTTTGTGTTTGTGGGTTTTGAAAAGAGTTTTGTTTTTGAAGAAAGTGTAAGTGCGAAAAGTTTTGTTTTGTTTTAAAAGGAGCAAGTACTTAAGAACATATACCTGCTCAAAAAGGAATTAGACTGTGCAAGTGTCCTTTATACAGTGTTATCCCACTATTGAGGAGTAGGTAGCACCGTCGTTGGAGTTTTCGGGTCAATTCGATTTAAGAGACGTGTGGTCACTAAAGCAACGTTAGGACGCCTTAGCGGTAATCCTAATGTCTTAGATCATTTTTCCGAGGCAACCGTTTCGAGGCAACTTTGATCTTTGGACATAAGGACGACCTCTAAAACATCCTATACTTAATGACCACAATTGAGGCAACCAAGTGAGGTGTACCCTAGGAGTGGCCTGTGCAAGTGTGTCAATTTTCAGTTATGTTATTCTTGCATGTCATGGTGAGCTACTGTTGATTTTAAGTTAAGAGTTAATCTTGTCATGCAATCCTAGTTAGCATACATCTAAACAGTTAATATATGTACAGGAATTTAAAGTGTGGGAATTGTAAATCCTACGCTATTACAAGGCTTCGGGGAGGGGGATTATTTACATGTCTAAAAATTGGGGGAATCAAAAGCAGTAAAGTATAAAAAGTATTAGCTAAGCTATTACAAACCAATAGACAGTTACAATAAAATAAGCGCACGCGAATCTGAAAATAACCTCTAAAAATCTAAGAATAAAATCTTTTTTGTTGTTTTATTTTATTTTGAGAAAATGACCTAAATCTATTTAATTTTAGTTTTTTTTTGAGAAAATGTTAAGATAATTAAAAGATTGATTGACAAAGTTAATTTAATAGAAAAAGAACTATCCTAATGCTTTTGTGGTTTTTTGATTTTAATGTTAATTAAAAGATAAAAAGAAGTCTATGAAAAAAACAAAAAAAAAAGTACAAGGGGGATCCTTCGATCCAGGCAAAAAAGGGAGTTTCGACCCAAGGAGGGAATGGAAGCTTCGATCCAGAGAGGGTCCTGGTCCTTTCAATTGGGCCAGACAGTAAGGCGTGAGTGGCCTTCGATCCAGGGAAGAGGATTGTCTTTTGATCATGAAGGTCATGGCTTTCGATCCAGGAATGAGATGCCTCCTTCGATCCAGCATGCTAATGGGTTCGATCCAGAGAAGGTGTCTCCTTCGATCTGGGATATTATACCTGCAAAAGTATGTTAGCGAAATAAAATGCAGGGCCTGGGTATTGAACCCCATGCCCTTCGATCCTGCGCTTGTTGGGTCTCTTCAGGCTATGTCTGCAGCAAATGTTAGCAAACGAAAAACATGACCTGGGTGCCAAACCCAGGCCTTTCGATCCTGTCTAGGATGGCAAATCAAGGTAACAACAAGTAATAATGTGTTATGCAAAATGAAAAGTTTTTTGAAAATTTACCCTCTCTTACAGTAGTTGGGACCTTCGATTTGGCACTGGCTGGATGGGAGCACTTTCAATCTGGGCACTTCCTGGATGTAGGCACTTTTGGCAGCGTAACTCCAATGTTTTTTGTTCTCCTGTTGTGTGTTTTTTCGTGCAGAGTTTTTTGTGTGTGTTTCGTGTATGCTGGCCTCTGTATTTATAGGGGTGTGAGGGTGCAGTAATGGCAAGAGACAACCATTAAACAGGCCATTAAATGCCATGAGACAAGAAACAGACACATTAAAAGTTTTCCTTTTTTGAAATATTCCTGTCTCTTGAATGAACCTGGACACTTTTGATTTGAGTGCCTTCTTGATGACCTCCTTCGAATGGCCCTTGTCCAAGAATCAATCGAAGGGTTCTAATTAAAATTCCAATCGAAAGGCTTTGTTAACAGGCCAATCGAAAGGTGATGTTCATGCTAATCGAAGGACATGGTTAACATGCCTGTCGAAGCTGCCTTGACACAATGTTAAATCGAAGGATCCCTTGGCATGCCAATCGAAGGCCTGGCCCAGGGTGCCAATCGAAAGGCTCATTCAGAATCCCCATCGAAAGGTCTTTCAGAATGCAAATCGAAGTGTCCCTTCAAAGTACCAATCGAAGGGCCTTTCAGAATGCCAATCGAAGGCCTTGACATAATGCCAATCGAAATGCTTGTCCATGCCAATCGAAATTCTCCTTCAGAAAGCCAATCGAAGGGCCTTTCAGAATGCCAATCGAAAGGTACTTAAAGCACCACTCAAAAATTTTCTTTTTCCTTAGGCAAGGGTTTGTGATCAACCATGCAGGGGGAAGACTTTGGAAAACATGAGAGGGAAAATTTTGGGGTGCAACAGTTGCCCCTGTTCAATTTTCTTAAACCTGAGGATATAGATTAGCTTTCTAGCCTTTCGTGATCCGAAGGTGGAAGACAATTGAACACTAGAGTGCCCAGAAATTTGCACTCGCATGGTGTGGTATCAGCATTGTGATGTCGGGAATGGGCTCACAGATGCCATTTGGAGATTGTTGGTAGGAGGGTGGGCTTATAGATGCCATTTGGAGATTGTTGGTAGGAGGATGGGCTTATAGATGCCATCTGGAGATTGTTGGTAGGAGGATGGGCTTATAGATGCCATCTGGAGATTGTTGGTAGGAGGATGGGCTTATAGATGCCATCTGCAGGAGTGTCGATCGCTTAAGAGATTCCTTAGCGAGAACTTGCATACCTGTTGTTGTAGAAGATTCCACTGGGGAAGTCTAACTTTGTTTGAGATTTAGGAACTGACTCGTGCTCACCGGGAGTATACCGTTGAGGTTATAGAACTTGTCCTGTCTGGTTCCAAGTATTAATCTTCAATATCTTCATGTAGATAACTTTCCTGGCTTGTTACAGGTATTAATCTACAATCAGTCGTCCACAAATATTTTCCCGGCTTGCTACAGGTATTAAACTGGGATCTGAAAAGGTTGGTCGATGAGATATCTGTCCTGGATGGTTTCAGGTATTGATCTCTGACCTGAGAAAGAAAGGTCTTCCTGGCTTGTTACAGGTGTTAGTCTTCAATCTCTTCGTGTAGATAATTTTCCTGGCTTGTTACAGGTATCAATCTACAATCAGTCGTCCACAGATATTTTCCTGGCTTGCTACAGGTATTAAATTGGGACCTGAAAAAGTTGATGGGTTGTCTCTTCTGACGGGATGTCTCCTTTGACGAGTTGTCTCTATTGATAGGTTGTCTCTATCGACAGGTTGTCTCTATTGACAGGTTTGGCCACAGAAAAATCTTTAGGAATCGATTTAACTGATTTTGTCTCCATTAACATGCTTCACCTCAGAAAAATCTTTAGGAGTCGATTTAACTGACTTTGTCCCCATGGGCTGGCTTCGCCTCAGAAAAATCTTTAGGAATCGATTTAACTGACTTTGTCTCCATTGACTGGCTTCGCCTCAGAAAAATCTTTAGGAATCGATTTAACTGATTTTGTCTCCATTGACTGGCTTTGCTTCAGAAAAATCTTTAGGAATCGATTTAACTAATTTTGTCTCCATTGACTTGCTTTGCTTCAGAAAAATCTTTAGGAATTGATTTAACTGAATCAGACAAGGTCTTGGAATATCTTCAACTGGATTGGCATCAGAAAAAATCTTTAGGAATCGATTTGACTGGACCAGAGAAGGCCTTTGACTGGATCGACATCAGAAAAATCTTTAGGAATCGATTTAACTGGACCAGACAAGGTCTTGGAATATCTTCAACTGGATCGACATCAGAAAAATCTTTAGGAATCGATTTAACTGGACCAGAGAAGGCCTTTGACTGGATCGACATCAGAAAAATCTTTAGGAATCGATTTAACTGGACCAGACAAGGTCTTGGAATATCTTCAACTGGATCGGCATCAGAAAAATATTTAGGAATCGATTTAACTGGACCAGAGAAGGCCTTGGACATAGCTGAGAACTTAACTGGATCTTTCCTGAAAGGTAAAGGTCAGTCGTATGCAATGTATGATATGGATCAAGCAATGATGTTCTCAACATAAATGAGATTGTATGGTATGATGCGTATATGCATGTATCATGATGTATGGAAATGTGATGTTTTATCTGGGGAAAATAAATCCCGGAGCTACTGGAGAATAGAGTTGAGTTCTTCGTTTCCGCTGGGGGTGAGGAACAAAGATGGTTGTGAGAATAAACCTGTAGGAGCGAGGTACTCCGTTGGGGAATAAACACGATGAAGAGATTACTCTGTGGGGAAGAGATGTTCAGCTGAGGATTTTAACGATAAACTCCACTGGGGATTCCGTTGATAAGCTCTGTTGGGGATTTTGATGATGAACTCCGCTGGGGGTTGATTATCATTGCTGGTGATATTGAATCTATTGAGGATAGAAGTCCTGCTTGGGGAAAGAAAGAACTTCGCTGGGGATGATCTTTCAGTTGCAACTTGCTGAGGATAACCCAGTTAGACTCTTGTGAGGATAACCTTCTGAATTTGGCTGGGGAGATACATTTGTATTCTGCAGGGGACAAGCTTCCAGAATCTACTAGGTAAGATGATTCAACTCTGGCGGGGAAGCCTTTTTAGACTGCGCTGGAGAAATGGCTCCACTGGGGGTATCTTGTATTCCTCCGGGGAACATTCTTATACTCTGTTGAGGAATATTATGACTGCCGGGGATGCTCTTACGCTTGCTGGAGAATGTCTTTATACTCCATTGGGAAATATTAAGACCTTCTGGGGATACCCAGCCTTTTTAGGGCTGATGGTAGACCAACTCTGCTTGGGGAGAGTATTGCTGATTCGTTCACAGTTGCAAGTCTCAGTGGGGAGAGCTACCATTACTGTTTTACTCTGCGGGGAGTGAAAGTATCTTAGCCCTATTCTTCAGCTGAATATATACCTTGGTACCTGGTGAGCAAAGCAGCTGTACAGTTTGGACAATTTTATTGCCCCTGTTTTTGCGGGAGAAGGTGCCTGTGGAGGCCTTGTGGATCGAGTATTATCCCAGACTATGACAAGTCTTCTTTTGGTAGGTAAGTGACGAGATGACGGGACATAGTCGTACGCTTTGATCCCTAATTTTTGCCTGGACCGCCCTTTCAGGTTTTTAGTCCATCGGGATACCCTTTTTTGCCCAAGTCGCCTTTTCAGGTTGTCGACTTGCCGGGTGTACAAATTTTTCATTTTCATCCCTTATTTTTGCCCGAACCCTTTTGGTTCGCCGGGAAGCCCTTATTTTTGCCTAGGCCAGTCGACCTAGTGGGTCTTTGATTATGCGTAGTACTTTTTTTGACTATGTCCACGCTCTCAGAGTGTAGGGAGTTGTCACTGTCGGTAGTGTTGTGTTGCCATACTACTAGAAGATGTTTGATTATGCAAGATTCGTTGCTGGAATTCATGTCCAATGCCCCAAGTGATTCAGATAGAGATCTGCCACTGGCTATTTGGCATCTTGAGAGATTGCTTGAATCTTGACTTGACTGCCCCAGGCGTGCTGGATAGTGACGTGTCATGCCCCCTTGTTGATAGGAGATTGGTCAATGGAGGTGTCATCCTTTTTGAAGTGATTTTGTTCACTGAGAGGGTTCTTGTACATAGAATATTCGTTGTGTGAATTTCTCCGCTGTCAAACAAATAGCCAAATACAAACAATGATATTCAAATAATGCAAAGTTTATGCTTGTCTCGAAGTTTTGAAAAATGTGTTTTTTAGCAGAAAACTTTTTTTTAAGACAAATTCAACACAAGATTTAGGGCAAAGCCTTACAGGAGTCAGGATACCTTTTGTAACAGTATGCTTTCGAACTAACCCATGCTTCAGTTAGGACTTTTTGAAGGGTTGTAACGTGGCTTGGTTCACGGTTTAAGAAACAAAGGATAAAGGCTCAAAGTATATTTGTACCCACCCGCTCTTCGTGATGTTCTTCAATCCTAAACTCAGTTAATTGTGCGCCGAACTCCAAATGAGTCTGGAACGACGTTTTTGGTGATGGTTCACACAAGTTGAATTTGTTGGAAGGCAATCATTCTTGCAACATTTTTCATGTTGTTGAGTGTGATATGGTGGGAGAACTGACTTGAGGTTTTGCGTTTGTTTTCGCAAATGTTTCGGTTGAGCAAAAGTCGCCACCGACTTTTTATTTTATCATAAGGAAAGGTTAAAAAGCACAACAAAAACCTTTGAGATGTTTTCTTGGGTTCGGGGAGTAGATTATAGAAAGGGAAGGTATTAACACCCTTTCTATCCATGGTTATCCATGGGCTCTTAGTTACTTGCTTAGATCAACTTGCCTTGATTTTCAATTGTTTGAAATGGTGCTTTCAATTCTTTGAAATGGTGCTTTGTGTGTGGGTTTGAAAATGTTTTGAAAAGAGGCCAATGTGGTGGCAACCTTTGTAATGATCCACGTTGGGATGTATACAAAAGTGTATGTCTTTTGAAAAAAGGTTTTCAATGTTTTTGAAAGTCGTTTTGAAAGTGTTGTGAAGTGTGTTTTGAAAAATAGGCAAGTGTTTTTGTTTTGCAAGTTGGCAAGTAACCAAGAGCTATCTACTCCTAAATTTACTCAAAGATCTTTGCTAAGTTTTTAACCCTTTTAACAATTTTGTTCCACCATTGTATTTGGTGGACAATCTTGTGTTAGGATGTGAACGAGACGGGCGCGGGTCATCGTTTAGACCATGATTGCAATGGTGCCAAGTATCTTTGGGCAATTTTTCCTTTAAGGGACTTGATCATTTTTTTAGGCAACTTTTGAAAGCGTCATCGAGGGACTATGATCATTTGAATTGTTTTGTTTTTGCCAAAGATACCTAACATGCAATATGGCCCATTATTGAAGGCAACAAGTGGAGTACCCTAGGGGTGCAAGTGTGATTAGTGTTGTCCATTTTCATGCTTGTTTATCTTGAATTTAGGTCAAACTATTTGTTGTTTTTGCATACAAAACCCTAATTCTATCATGGTATAATTAGAAAACTTTTAAATGCAGAATTTAAAGATCCTAAATTATTACACAATAATCATGGGAATGGGGGTACAAATGTTCAAATGGGGATGGGACTTCATAGGAGAGTAGTGTCCAATATTTACAACCAAATCGAATTGCGCAAATGTAAATATAAAGATGTATAAGAATAAAGCAATATGTATGTGAAAGTATTTTTGTGTAAGTATATATTTTATTCACAAGTGAAACAAAAATAATAAAAAAAAGGGTTAATTTTTGAATATTTTCATGTTTAGGGCAAAAAACCCTAATTTTGCTAAATAAAAGGTATTAATTATTTATTATGTATTATATACAATATTTATTAATTATGTACAAAAAATAAATAAAAAGAAAGTATATTGTAAAAAAAAGTGATTTTTTAAGTTAAATATTAATAAAAATAAAAATGTATTATTTTTGTGTTTTTAACCTAAATATACTAATAAATATATAAGTATTTATATTATTTATTAAATATATTAAATATGTACAAAAAAATAAAATATTTAATATTTACAAAAAAAGTATATTTTCATAAAATGTTTTCAAAGGATAAAATAAAAAATGAAAATTAGAAAATAAAATGTTTGTATTATTTTTTTTTTGTATTTTTAAATAAAAGGTAATATGTATTGTTTTTAGTATAAAACTAAATGAAACAAAATAAATATCAAATAAATGTGAGAAAAAATATTTTAATGTTTTTTTATATTTTAATAAAAAATACCCAATCAGAATCAAAAAGAAAAAGTTAAAAATGACAAATAAAACTCAAAATGGGCCAGGGGGTGCATGTGTAAAACAGTGGTGCAAAAAGGAAAAACATTTCAGGCCCAGCCCATAGAGGTTGTCTTCAACCTCCAGACAATTCAAACAACCAAAAACGCGCGTTTTGCCTTGTTCCTGCTATCTCCTGATTCCTTGATTTTCAAGCAAAACTCATAACACAAGAAATGTAGAGCATCATGTCACGAGTTCATACATATAAAAAACTTAATCTAACTCTCAGAAATCAGAGAGAATTTCTTCTCCCCCAATTTCTGACCTAAGTTTTTGTCAATGTTCAGTTCTTAAATTCTCTCAGCATATGCAATATAAATGGAAAGTGAGGATATGAGTGGCTTCAGGGACATGAGTATGACATTTTTCATTCATAAATATAAACCTAACTCTTCCTAGATTGAGAGATAGAAGTCCATGAACTTACCTGTTCAGCTTGGATCGTATCTGACAATGGAGGTACTTTTAAGGCAAGGTGAAGACTTGTACAGCTTACTTGAAGTCCAGGGATGCTATTCCAATGCTTGGTATGCTTTGAAACTTGCTATATCAAGCTACAGAAGTTCACCTGCAAAACAGAAAAAGTGAAAATGGTGAAGTTGGTTGGAGGTGTTACAGGTCATGTCCAATGCTTGGGATAGCTTCCGTGGGTGATAAGGAATGTGTTTGCAAAGGTTTCAGCCAAAACGCACGAGTGGAAATGTTTGTGGAAGTCAAGTTGCAGGGATGCCCTGTTTTTGTGCAGTACAATGGTGTTTTTGTGAATGGTGAGGTTTGGAAGGTGTTTTGGTTGTGCCTTAGCCCAGTTATGTTGTTTGGAATGTGTCTAACAAGTTTGTCTAAGCCAGTTCTTGCAGCAATGAGAGTTGGATATCAATATGCCAAGTTTCTTCTAATGTAAGTCAAAAATTCCAAGTCTTGTTACAAGCTTCTCTAGGCCCCTCAAATGTGCTGCAAATCTTTGTCTTGATCAGTGTGATATGTTCCTGAACTTGTGCCAAAAGGGATTTGCATTGTACTTATTGATTTGCAAACTTGACATAAAGTTCACCTTTTCAAAAATGGATAATGTGCTTTTTCCATTTATGGCTCAATCTTGTATGCAATGGTTAAACACATAAGATAAGGCTTAAACACAAAGGATTGGCATTAAATTTATGAGTGTAAATGAGATTAGAGGCCTGTAATGTAGCTTGCATATGCTGATTTTGAAAATGCACAAGTTATAAACATGCCTTTGGCCATGAATCAAAGTGACTTTTGCTCATGTTAAATTTTGGAATGTGTACTACAATCCATCTTTGTAATGCAAGTTGAAATTCCAAGTGGAAGCATGTGAAAAGTGGCCATGAAGTTAGGCAAAAATCCTGCCTAGAATAGGTCAAAATTTTTCTAAGTTAAGAATGTTTTGCACCCTTGTTCCAAAAATTGTAACTTGAGCTACAAGCTTCTTTTGAGGAAACTTTGTGAATCAAAGTTGTAGATTTTGCAATGGACTACAACTTTCATGTTTTGAGTTTTCCTTGAATCCAAATGTATCTTGATGAAAAAATGGGACAAAGTTAGGAAAAAATTAGGGATTTTCATAACTTAGAAAAATTCTAAGTTATGAAAATTCTTCATTTCAAACCCTAATTTGCAATTTTGGGTTTCTTGATGAACAAGTTTCATAATTTGGCATGTTTTGATGAAAAATGAATCTTGACACTTGATTTTGACCAAAAAGTCAAAGTTTGACTTTTCAATATACAGTCAAATTTGGCTCAGTTGACTGGAAAATTCATCTGTCAATCTTGTGCATTTGGGATCCTTTGAACTTGTTGAACATGTCAAGACAATTCCATGGGGTCCTTGAGTCCATATGTGAGCTTGGTTTGCCATTGGCTAGGTTAAACAGTCAAAAATTGCCTTTGTGCAGTCAAAACCCTAAAAATGACCATTTTGCCCTTTTGGTGATCTGATCAAATTTCTTGTGGAATTGTGATTCAAACTTGATAAAATGGTCCATATGAGTTCATAATGTTGATGTGGGTCAAAAATCATGAGGTTTTACTGTCAATTGACCATAGTTGACTTTTTCCCCAATACAGCTGATTTTTGGGTCAACTGTCCAATTGACTGGGCAAAGATTGGAATCAAGGCTTGAAACTTGGTATGGATAAACTTGTGAGTTCAACATGGAGAATGAAAGTCATCTTGGGCCTTTTAGGTCAAAACATCTTTGTGCAAACTCAAACCCTAATTTGGGTCAACAGTGCAAAGAGGAGTCTTGAGCAGAGTAAACCCTAACTTGACCTTGAGCTCCAAGGGTCTTGTGGTGAGAAAATGTTGAGGAAATGGGAGGGCAAATTTTGGGGTACAACAGTTGCCCCTGTTCAATCTTCTTAGACCTGAAGAGTTAGATTGGCAAGTTTGCCTTTCGCGACTCGAAGGTAAAAGGAGATTGGACACTAGAGTGCCCGGAAATTTGCACTCGCATGCTGGAGTATCAGCAATGTGATGTCGGGAATGGGCTTATAGATGCCATTTGGAGAGATGGTGGATAGGGGGATGGGCTTATAGATGCCATCTGGAGACGTGACAGAACCTTATCGGGAATGGGCTTATAGATGCCATTTGGAAGTGTTGGTCGCGTAAGAGATTCCTTAGCGAGAACTTGCATACTTTGAAAAAGGAAGATGGTTTCCTGGCTTGTTACAGGTGTTGATCTTCAGTCCCTTCATGCCGATGTGCCCTGGCTGGATACAGGAGTCGGATCTACAATCAGTTGCTCACAGATGTGCCCTGGCTAGATACAGGAATCAAATATGGAATTGTTGTCTACAGATGTGCCATGGATGGATACAGGTATCGAATTTGGAATTGTCGTCTACAGATATGCCCTGGATGGATACAGGTATCGAATCTGGAATTGTCGTCTACATATATGCCCTGGCTGGATACAGGTATCGAATCTGGAATCGTCGTCTACAGATATGCCCTGGCTGGATACAGGTATCGAATTTAGAATCGTCGTCTACAGATATGCCCTGGCTGGATACAGGTATCAAATCTGGAATTGGTTGCTCACAGATGTGCCCTGGCTAGATACAGGAATCGAATCTGGAATTGCAAAAGGTTGGTAGAGATAGCTTTCCTGGCTGGATACAGGTGTAAACATCTGACCTGAGAATGAAAGATAATTTCCTGGCCTGTTACAGGGGTTGATCTTCAAACTCTTCATGCAGATATGCCCTGGCTAGATACGGGTATCAAATCTACAATCAATCACTCACAGATGTGCCCTGGCTAGATACAGGAATCGAATATGGAATTGCGATAGTTGATAGTAATCATCTTTGGATTGACTTTTCCTGAAAAGACAAAACATTAGTTGTATGCAATGTCATGATGTGCATGATGCTCAAAATGAGATAGTGTTGTATGCACTTTATCATGTATGTAAGCAGGATGTATGAAATGTGAAATGTTTATGAATGTATTTTTGTCTAGGAAAATAAATCCTTGACGTCTGGCCGGGGAATCAAATCCTGGGCTGATGTTGAAGAATAGAGTTCTTCGTTTCCGCTAGGGATGATGGTTGCAAGAATAAACCGGTAGGAAAAGATGACTCCATTGGGGAATAAACTTGTTTGGAGAGATTACTCTGAGGGGAATTACTCTGTGGAGGAGATACCTCACTGAGGTTTTGATGAGAGCTCCGCTGGGGATTTCAACGATAAACTCCGTTGGGGATTCTGCTGATAAGTTATGTTGGAGAATTTGATGAACTCCGCTGGGGATAGGAAGAACTTTGCCGAGGACGAACTTTCCGTGGTAATTAGCTAAGGATAACCCAGTTATAACCTGGTGGGGAAATAACCTTTGAATAAAGTCTGGGAGAGACGTTCTTACTCTGCAGGTGATAAGTGTTGTACCCCAAAATTTGCCCTCCCATATTCTCCAATAAACTGCCAAGCCAAGCTACAAAATTCCCCAAGAGTTGCACAATGCAAAGGCCTCCATACAGTCAAAACTAGGGTTTGTGTGTTGATCAAGAAAAGGAAGTGTTCAAAGGTCCAATCAAGTCTCATATGCTTACAAAGATGGTCAAGTATCCTCATATCAAGTTTCAAGGCATTCAGCTCAAGATTGCACAGTCAAAACCCTAAATTGCACTACAGTCAACTGTAGGGGCAAAATGGTCATTTGGCAGTCAAAAGTTCAAATTTTTGGTCAATATATCATTTTGAAGCCACAAACATCATTTGATCAATGCTTGATCATGATTCTCAAAATTTGGCTCAGACATCATCAAAGATGCAAAAGTTGCTATATTTGGACAGCTGAAAAAGTCAACTGAAATTGACCAGGGCATAACTTTCACATGGATTATCAGAAAAATTCCATCCAAAGCTCATTTTGAAGAGAAAGACATTTCCTACAACTCATCTTCATACTTCAAGTCCAAGAAATGCTCTCACAAAAAGTTATCAATTTCAACATTACAGGTCATTTTCAAAAGTCAACAAAAAGGGACTTTAAGTCAAAGGCCATAACTTGAGATTGGTAAATCAAAATGACATGGGACCAAAGGCATTGGTTAAAGGACTCAAAGACCTTTCCAAAATGTCCAATAACATGAGAAAATCTTAAAAATTGAGCAAGTTATGCCTTGTAGAAGTTGGGAAATTTTTGTGAAATGGCAAAAGTCAACTATCCTTGAAAATCCAATTTTGACAAAAGGGCCCCATTTTTCTCACTTTGTTCATCCTTGTCATGCCACACACGTGTTCCATGGTTGATTTCAAGACCAAATATTGATTTTTTTATTTTATTTAATTTTTGATGATTTAATTCATTTTAATTCTTTGAAAATTCAAATAAAATTTAAAAACCAATGGAATAGTGTCAAATGAACTTGGACATTTCCTATGTATCATGAACCAACTCAAAAATCAGGCTAAGGTTCATTTGCACACTAGGTCTAGGTTTTGGCTAGAAAATAGGAAAAATGGTTAATGGAAGAAACCCTAAGGCCAATTCTCTAACAAGCATGAATTAAGGAGAGTTAGCAAGCCAATTCCACTCCAGCCTAACCCCTAAGTCAAACCCTAACCACAATATGCCATATGCTGCGCTGAAAAAGCCATTGGACATTTGAAATTTTGGCCATAAAATGCAAAACTGAAATCAGTGCTAGGGATCTTTTCAAGCCTTAATTTTTGTACCATAAGCTTCCTGAGACAATTCTGAACGTATCCCAAATCATAACATCTTCCAAAACTCCTTGAACTGGTATCCACGAGTCCAACTGCATCTTAAAAATTTTGAAATCATATAGCACGATTCAAGCACATTCTTGCAGTTTTTTTTAGATATTCATACTCATGATGATGTTTCTGAACTAACCCTTGCGTTTAATTTCATTTTTGTGCCATGAATAAGAACTTGCCATTTTCGAATCCTAGGGTTACAGTTTTTTTAATTTAGGGGTTTTCAGTCCAGGAACAATTAGCCCATGAAAGTCACACCATTGCATTCCTGGCATCTGGACGAAGAGAATGAGATGCTCGCGCCTAATTTCTGATCACCACAGCCCTATTCGTTATTTCTCCATAGCCACCTTAACGCCATGGTTGAAAAACCGTGGCCAATGTGTTTTGCTTTTTACAGGGATGAAGATGATGATGCGTTGTCAACCATTGGTTCGCTAATTCAAATTTGCGCGCGTGTAATCTTTATGCGTTGGTTTTATTTTATATTGTTTATTAACTATTATATGTTAAATGAAATCAAGTGGCTCAGCTGGCAGGGACGCGCACTAGGGACTCTCATGACCTGGGTTCAAACCCCAGGTCTCACACATTTCTCATATTGTTTTTTCATTTGAATTCCCATGCAGCGCTCACATTGATGCTCACCATACTCCATCAGAATTCAACCTCCACGTGTCCCAGGGCCTCAGATCCATGGCCAATGTTCAAAATGCACCATACATCAAGTCAACAGGCGTGCACAGGATTAGAAAAGTCAACCAATTCAAGCAAAAATGGGCCAGGCTTTTTCAAATCTGCACCTCCAATTCTGGGGACTACACCCCCCTGGTTTGCCTTGTCATTTTTATTTCTTTCTTTAATTTTTCTTTTCATTTCTTTTATTTGCTTAATTTAATTAATTTATTTTTCTACAAAACATAAAAAAACATTCAAAAAATCAGAAAAGTCAAAAATTTTGATAATTATTTTATTTTAAATATTGTTTTCTTTTATAAATAAATTACATGTAATTAATTAGTTTAATTAGGTTTTCAAGTTTAATTCTTTTTTTTTAATAAAAACTCAAAAAAAACATAGAATTAGGTTAATTAACAATGTTCATTTTTTTCATTTTTTTTTTCATAATATAATTATTAATTTATTCTATTTTATAATTAAATGTATATAATTAACTTAGATTTAAATTAGGTTAAAAATTAAATCTTTTTTTTATAATAAACTTAAAAAACATTAGAATTAGGGATTAACACTTTAATTTTAATTAATTTTTTCCTTTTTCTTTTAAATCTAAAAAACACAAAAAAATACTATTTTTCATTTTTATTTTAGATTCCTTGATTAATTTTAATTATTTGTAAAAGGGTCCAAAGCCCTAATTTTGTTTAATCTCTTTATTTCGCGCATTTGTTTTATATTGTTTAAATAATTCTGTATATGCCCCAAAGCCATGTAATTTAAAATTCTCGCATCTTTATTTATTCGCTTTATTTATCTTCAGTCAAATCGGGTTCGGTTTTTTTGGCGATGTGGACCCGCGCCAGTTGTAATAGTTTAGATTTATTTTCTCGCAAATATATAACTGTTAATAAATATGCATGAAAGAATGAATGCCCAAAAAAATAAAATCGAATCGTTAGATCACCAATACATGACAAGACAAACAATAAACTGAAAATGACACACAATTCGCACACACCACCCCTAGGGTACGCCTCACTGTTGCCTTTCGAAAGGTGATCGTCGAGTAGAGGACGTCTTAGTAAGTCCTCATGATCCGGGAACCTGGCATGAGGGTAGCTTCTAAGGTGTCTTCCCATTGCTCTGGTGATCACCATGTCCCTACAAACTCGCATTGACCCGAACACCTCCAACGGTGGTGCTACCTACCTCTCAATGGTGGGATAGCACTACTTTCAAGGACTTTTACACAGACGAATTCCTTAGGGTAGGTAGGTTCTCAAGGATACTTGCTCTAATTTCAAACAAAAAATACTTTTCACACCAACACATTTTCAAGAGCTTTCAAAGCAAATTTTTCAAACACTCTGACGTACGAGTCGAACTGAAATTTTTCAAAGAAACTTTTTTAAAACCCACAATTGAAAAGTAAGCAAACATTTGGAAAACACATTGAGCAAGTATCTAAGAGCCCATGGATAACCATGGATAGAAAGGGTGCTAACACCTTCCCTTTCTATAACCTACCTCCCGAACCGAGAGCAATCTCTTTAAGGAATTTTTCTGTGCTTTTGTCCTTTCCATTTGGAGAAAATAAAAGACGGTGGCGACTCTTGCTTCCGCGACATTTCGCGAACCAGCTTTAAAACAGTCAGTTCCAGATCCACCGATCACAGAACTGGCGACTCTGCTGGGGATCAAACTTAAAGTGAGGTGTACCTTAGGACTAAGATCACTTGTGTTTTCAATTGTCTGAATTGTTTGCTTTTAAATTGTGGGTACTGTCTTGGGAGTTCTATAGATCCTAACCCGGATCTGGGGGATACCTTTTTTAGAAAGTAGCAACAAGGCTGTGAGGGAACTGTGCGGGGTATACCGACATGGTTGAAGCAGTCTGCTACGTTGATGTGGCACTTTGGTGTGTACCGGTAACCCTTGAGTCAATCAAGGAGAGTACGGGGCCTCCATGTGGTGTCATGAAGCATCAACAGACCTTAGGAACCTTAATTGAACCATCTTGGCCTCTTTAGGGTAGTGAGATAACTGACTTTGGTGCAGTCCGAGGTTGGTTGATACTCGATACTACACTCAATTGAGGGTTGCTTTCCTGGAATATTTCGGTCGCCAGTTCAGTGGCTAAATCGAAACGATGAACAATGAAAGCAATCCCGTGATATTGGGAACCTTAGAACCCGGTTACTTTGATAGGACAGGTTGAACCCACCAACTTCAAGAGGGTACTACCCAGACTCCATGCTGGCCTAAACTTTAAGGGCTTCTCTTGTGTGACTTGTGTGCCTTCCTACTTGAACTACTTGCATGCTTATTACCTGACATTTGTCTCTTGCAGGTTGTGTTTGTAGTCCTTAATTAGGACTCATAACAGGGTATCCTAAGTTTCTTGCAGGTTTTTGCAGTCCTTAATTGGGACTCATAACAGGGTTACTCACATTACCCCATGCATATCATGACATCATACCATTGCATACATCCTAACCCATTTCAAGGATCTCAAGGGCTTGTGATACAGGTCAAACATCTAGCAAGGGGCAAAGAGGATTTATTTTCTTCTAGCCAATGTTGTCAGGGGCTATGACCCACTTGATATGGTGAGCTCTGACCCCTGAAGAAGGTTCCCTAACCAAGGTTGTTTGGAAATCAAAACCAGACATGATGACTAAAGTCAGGGGCTATGACCCACTTGATATGGTGAGCCTTTGACTCTTGAAGAAGAGTTCTTAATAACATGGGTGTCCTTCAATCAAGCTCTAAATTCAAATGCTAACAAATTTCCTTGTTTACCCCGCGAGGTCCTTGAAAACATTGCATGCATATCATACTCATCATTGCATTACAGGTATCCCTTTTGCAGGTCACTCACCTTTCCCGCTGTTTATTTCAGCCATGGCTTCCCAACAAGACAATCAGGACTTTCTTGCTCAAGAGACCCGGTTCGGGAAAATCCTCCTGAATCTATCCAAGGGGCAGGAAGAGCTAAGGACACTTATCATGGAGACTTTTGTCAGGAACAGTGCTGAGGATGAAAGGCTGGAACACCTACAAGCTGAGGTGGATGCATTGAAAGCCCAGATGCTGGGGCAGATGACTGCCATTCAGGGTTTAACTCAAAGACAAGATGAGCTCGGGGTTCTCATCAACAAACTGCTTCAGGGCAACCAACTGGGGCAAACATCTAAGGGTAAAAAGCCAATCATCGTTCCACCACCTTTGAGACAAAGAGGCAAGGAGAAAGCTCCTCAGATGGCTCCAGTATCACCAATTCAGCAGCAACTTCCCCAACTTCAGACAGACAAGCCCAGGAGGCAGTTCACCCCGCTCAATATGTCGCAGTTTCAAGCTTTACAACGCCTGTTGAGATTGAACCTGATCACATTAAGGGCTCAGCCCCAGAACCTTAACACAGCACATCCTGCTTACGATCCCAATAAAAGGTGTGCCTACCACTCTGCCTGTCCAGGACATAATGCAAATGAGTGTTGGGCTTTGAAAAACAAGATCCAGGACCTGATTGATGAAGGAGCACTGGAATTCACACAAGATGGTCAGGCTGAATTTTTCTACCATCCCTCCAAGGCTCACCATTTGAAGTGACAAGCCCTGAGACTAGAAATTTTTGTTCATTCGAATTTTCAAATTGTAATTTTCTTTTGATTGTTCAAACGTTTACTCATGATTAAAACATTGTTATTTCATTAATGCATCGCTTATGTTTATTTTTGAATCAATATGTTCGCATTTACTGTATGCAAACTGTTTTCATATTTTTTCTGATGTCAACTCTCGTTAATTCTAAGCCTCTTGAGGGAGGATGACGAAAACGATACCGCAATCTTTACAGTATGCTTTTGAATAGACCCCGCTGATGAGGTACAGGCATTGTTTCAATTCCTAAACACTGGAGTAATAAGGAAGATAATCCCTCGTCAACCCCTTTGAGCCAAAGAAGTAGGAGTTTTTCTTTTCGAAAATTAAAACCCTTTATCATAACCTGGGGCAGGGTAGTCTCTCAGTTGATCCAAGTACATAACGAATGGCACCAAAGAGGTCCTTACAAAACAAAGGATAGTGATAATTCCAAACAATCATACAGATAGGCAGTCATTATATCTAAAAAAATAAAAACCCGTTAAGTCGAAACCCATGAAGGAGACTTACGAAACTGGGGCATCCCGCTGACTGTAATCACAAAAGAAACAGTTCAGGCAAAAAATAGGGATCACAAAATCAAAAAAGGAGGTCACACAAACCCTCGACAAAAATGATGACTGCCTATTCAGAATAAATCATCAACATCCGAACCATCACCGGAAAATCAGAACGAAGACTCAAACAAGGTCTAACGCATGATCAACTGAGTTTAGGTTTGAAGAACTTCACGAAGAGCGGGTGGGTACAAATAATTTGAGCCTTTATTCTTTGTTTCTTAAACCGTGAACCAGGCCATGTTATAACCCTTAAGTCCTAGCTGAAGCACGGGTTAGTTTGAAAGCATACTGTTACGAAAGGTATCCTGACTCCTGAAGGCCTACGGTAAATACAGAGTTGACATCATGTTTTACAAACATTAATTTGTTTTATGAAAAAATGCATTTTCAAAATCTTCAAGACAGACATAAGCTTTGCATTTTTAACATAACTCTGTTTGCATATGACTTTTTGTGTGAACAGCAAGGAAATTCGCACGACGAATGCCTAATGAACAGAAGTACCTCCAATCAAGGGGCATGGCATGACTATTGTCCATCATCTGGGGCAGTTAAGTCAAGATCCAGAGAATCTCTCAAAAGGCCAAAAAGCCTGGGGCAAATCTCTGCCTGAGTCACTTGGGGCAATCCAGCAACGAATCTTGCACGATCAGACACCTTCTGACAATATGGTGACACCACCAGCCTGGGGCAAATCTCCGTCTAAGTCACCTGGGGCATTGGACGATCAAACGAAGATCTTCTGGGGCATGACAAAGTATTTCCAACAGGGGCAACTCCCCACATTCTGAGAAATATGGACATAGTCGAAAGAATACTACGCAAAATCAAAGACCCGCTAGGTTGACACACCTAGGCAAAAATAAGGGATTCCCGGCGAACCAAAAGGGTTCGGGAAAAAATAAGGGATGAAATAAAAAAATCTGTACACCCGGCAAGTCGAAAACCTGAAAAGGCGGCTTGGGCAAAAATGGGTATCCCGGTGGACTGAAAACCCGAAAAGGCGGTCCAGGCAAAAGTTAGGGATCAAAGCGTACGAGTATGTCCCAGCATCTCGGCACCTGCCTACCAGAAGACTCGTCAAGTGCTCCCACAAGTGCCTCCTCCCACTGAAACTGGGGCAATAAGGAGTTGTCTAAAAGATCCGGTTGCTCTGTCCATCATAAGAATGCGACCCAGATATTTTCACTCCCCGCAGAACACGAACGCGTCGTCCGGCTTTATTCAAAGAGTTATTTCCTTAATAAGATATAACTGGGTTATCCTCAGCCAATAGCCACGGAAAAGACCGTCCTCAGTAAAGTCTTATCATCCCCAGCAGAAGCAAAAGCTTATTCTCCAACATTAGCCCAGGAGTGACTTCCCGGCACCCGTCAAGGATTTATTTTCCTAGACGAAAGCATACATTCATAAACATCACATTTTCGTACATCATGACACATGCATGTACTTATCATGTCATACAATTGCATTTATGCCGTTGCTTGATTCATATCACGTACTGCATATAACTGACCTTTACCTTTCAGGAAGGATACAGTTGAATGATCAGCTATGTCAAAATAGACAAAACACCGTCAGAAAAGACAAATCCCGTCATAAGAGACAAATCCGGTCAAAGAATACAAATCCAGTTTAAATCAATGCCTAAAGATTCCTCTGATACAACTCGTCGTGATAGACACTCGTCGTGATAGACACTCGTCGTGATATACACTCGTCGTGATAGACACTCGTCGTGATAGACACTCGTCGTGATAGACACTCGTCGTGATAGACACTCGTCGTGATAGACACTCGTCGTGATAGACACTCGTCGTGATAGACACTCGTCGTGATAGACACTCGTCGTGATAGACACTCGTCGTGATAGACACTCGTCGTTATAGACACTCGTCGTGATAGACACTCGTCGTGATAGACACTCGTCGTGATAGACACTCGTCGTGACTCGTCATGATAGACACTCGTCAGTGTAGACACTTGTCGTTATAGACATTCGTCATAGACACTAGTCGCTATAGACACCCATCGTTAAAGACCACTCGTCCTTGGAAACAACCTGTCAGTAGAGACAACTTCATCACCGTTTGAAGATCCAGACCCAGCTCCTGTAACCAGTCAGGACATATCTATACCAAGCATCTGAAAACCAGCTCCTGCGACGTGTCAGGTACTCATTTTCTTTTGCAGGTATGCAGGTTCTCGCTAAGGAATCTCTTACGCGATCAACATCCAGATGGCATCTATAAACCCATCATCCTACCCATCAATCTCTAAATGGCATCTATAAGCCCATTCCCCCACCACACTGCTACTATGTGAGCGCAAATTTCTGGGCACTCTAGTGTCCAATCATCTTCTACCCTCGGATTACAAAAGGCACGTCAGCCAATCTCCATCCTCAGGTCTAAGAAGATTGAACAGGGGCAACTGTTGTACCCCAAAATTTGCCCTCCCATATTCTCCAATAAACTGCCAAGCCAAGCTACAAAATTCCCCAAGAGTTGCACAATGCAAAGGCCTCCATACAGTCAAAACTAGGGTTTGTGTGTTGATCAAGAAAAGGAAGTGTTCAAAGGTCCAATCAAGTCTCATATGCTTACAAAGATGGTCAAGTATCCTCATATCAAGTTTCAAGGCATTCAGCTCAAGATTGCACAGTCAAAACCCTAAATTGCACTACAGTCAACTGTAGGGGCAAAATGGTCATTTGGCAGTCAAAAGTTCAAATTTTTGGTCAATATATCATTTTGAAGCCACAAACATCATTTGATCAATGCTTGATCATGATTCTCAAAATTTGGCTCAGACATCATCAAAGATGCAAAAGTTGCTATATTTGGACAGCTGAAAAAGTCAACTGAAATTGACCAGGGCATAACTTTCACATGGATTATCAGAAAAATTCCATCCAAAGCTCATTTTGAAGAGAAAGACATTTCCTACAACTCATCTTCATACTTCAAGTCCAAGAAATGCTCTCACAAAAAGTTATCAATTTCAACATTACAGGTCATTTTCAAAAGTCAACAAAAAGGGACTTTAAGTCAAAGGCCATAACTTGAGATTGGTAAATCAAAATGACATGGGACCAAAGGCATTGGTTAAAGGACTCAAAGACCTTTCCAAAATGTCCAAGAACATGAGAAAATCTTAAAAATTGAGCAAGTTATGCCTTGTAGAAGTTGGGAAATTTTTGTGAAATGGCAAAAGTCAACTATCCTTGAAAATCCAATTTTGACAAAAGGGCCCCATTTTTCTCACTTTGTTCATCCTTGTCATGCCACACACGTGTTCCATGGTTGATTTCAAGACCAAATATTGATTTTTTTATTTTATTTAATTTTTGATGATTTAATTCATTTTAATTCTTTGAAAATTCAAATAAAATTTAAAAACCAATGGAATAGTGTCAAATGAACTTGGACATTTCCTATGTATCATGAACCAACTCAAAAATCAGGCTAAGGTTCATTTGCACACTAGGTCTAGGTTTTGGCTAGAAAATAGGAAAAATGGTTAATGGAAGAAACCCTAAGGCCAATTCTCTAACAAGCATGAATTAAGGAGAGTTAGCAAGCCAATTCCACTCCAGCCTAACCCCTAAGTCAAACCCTAACCACAATATGCCATATGCTGCGCTGAAAAAGCCATTGGACATTTGAAATTTTGGCCATAAAATGCAAAACTGAAATCAGTGCTAGGGATCTTTTCAAGCCTTAATTTTTGTACCATAAGCTTCCTGAGACAATTCTGAACGTATCCCAAATCATAACATCTTCCAAAACTCCTTGAACTGGTATCCACGAGTCCAACTGCATCTTAAAAATTTTGAAATCATATAGCACGATTCAAGCACATTCTTGCAGTTTTTTTTAGATATTCATACTCATGATGATGTTTCTGAACTAACCCTTGCGTTTAATTTCATTTTTGTGCCATGAATAAGAACTTGCCATTTTCGAATCCTAGGGTTACAGTTTTTTTAATTTAGGGGTTTTCAGTCCAGGAACAATTAGCCCATGAAAGTCACACCATTGCATTCCTGGCATCTGGACGAAGAGAATGAGATGCTCGCGCCTAATTTCTGATCACCACAGCCCTATTCGTTATTTCTCCATAGCCACCTTAACGCCATGGTTGAAAAACCGTGGCCAATGTGTTTTGCTTTTTACAGGGATGAAGATGATGATGCGTTGTCAACCATTGGTTCGCTAATTCAAATTTGCGCGCGTGTAATCTTTATGCGTTGGTTTTATTTTATATTGTTTATTAACTATTATATGTTAAATGAAATCAAGTGGCTCAGCTGGCAGGGACGCGCACTAGGGACTCTCATGACCTGGGTTCAAACCCCAGGTCTCACACATTTCTCATATTGTTTTTTCATTTGAATTCCCATGCAGCGCTCACATTGATGCTCACCATACTCCATCAGAATTCAACCTCCACGTGTCCCAGGGCCTCAGATCCATGGCCAATGTTCAAAATGCACCATACATCAAGTCAACAGGCGTGCACAGGATTAGAAAAGTCAACCAATTCAAGCAAAAATGGGCCAGGCTTTTTCAAATCTGCACCTCCAATTCTGGGGACTACACCCCCCTGGTTTGCCTTGTCATTTTTATTTCTTTCTTTAATTTTTCTTTTCATTTCTTTTATTTGCTTAATTTAATTAATTTATTTTTCTACAAAACATAAAAAAACATTCAAAAAATCAGAAAAGTCAAAAATTTTGATAATTATTTTATTTTAAATATTGTTTTCTTTTATAAATAAATTACATGTAATTAATTAGTTTAATTAGGTTTTCAAGTTTAATTCTTTTTTTTTAATAAAAACTCAAAAAAAAACATAGAATTAGGTTAATTAACAATGTTCATTTTTTTCATTTTTTTTTTCATAATATAATTATTAATTTATTCTATTTTATAATTAAATGTATATAATTAACTTAGATTTAAATTAGGTTAAAAATTAAATCTTTTTTTTATAATAAACTTAAAAAACATTAGAATTAGGGATTAACACTTTAATTTTAATTAATTTTTTCCTTTTTCTTTTAAATCTAAAAAACACAAAAAAATACTATTTTTCATTTTTATTTTAGATTCCTTGATTAATTTTAATTATTTGTAAAAGGGTCCAAAGCCCTAATTTTGTTTAATCTCTTTATTTCGCGCATTTGTTTTATATTGTTTAAATAATTCTGTATATGCCCCAAAGCCATGTAATTTAAAATTCTCGCATCTTTATTTATTCGCTTTATTTATCTTCAGTCAAATCGGGTTCGGTTTTTTTGGCGATGTGGACCCGCGCCAGTTGTAATAGTTTAGATTTATTTTCTCGCAAATATATAACTGTTAATAAATATGCATGAAAGAATGAATGCCCAAAAAAATAAAATCGAATCGTTAGATCACCAATACATGACAAGACAAACAATAAACTGAAAATGACACACAATTCGCACACACCACCCCTAGGGTACGCCTCACTGTTGCCTTTCGAAAGGTGATCGTCGAGTAGAGGACGTCTTAGTAAGTCCTCATGATCCGGGAACCTGGCATGAGGGTAGCTTCTAAGGTGTCTTCCCATTGCTCTGGTGATCACCATGTCCCTACAAACTCGCATTGACCCGAACACCTCCAACGGTGGTGCTACCTACCTCTCAATGGTGGGATAGCACTACTTTCAAGGACTTTTACACAGACGAATTCCTTAGGGTAGGTAGGTTCTCAAGGATACTTGCTCTAATTTCAAACAAAAAATACTTTTCACACCAACACATTTTCAAGAGCTTTCAAAGCAAATTTTTCAAACACTCTGACGTACGAGTCGAACTGAAATTTTTCAAAGAAACTTTTTTAAAACCCACAATTGAAAAGTAAGCAAACATTTGGAAAACACATTGAGCAAGTATCTAAGAGCCCATGGATAACCATGGATAGAAAGGGTGCTAACACCTTCCCTTTCTATAACCTACCTCCCGAACCGAGAGCAATCTCTTTAAGGAATTTTTCTGTGCTTTTGTCCTTTCCATTTGGAGAAAATAAAAGACGGTGGCGACTCTTGCTTCCGCGACATTTCGCGAACCAGCTTTAAAACAGTCAGTTCCAGATCCACCGATCACAATAAGCTTCCAGAATCTACTGGGGATAAGCTTCAACATCTACCAGCGATTTTACTGGGGATGTGGATTCCACTCTCCCGGGGACACTTTTGAACTGTACTGGGGAATGGCTACACTGGATGTCTGTATTCCGCCGGGGAACAATCTTATATTAAGACTGCCGGGGACGCTTGCTGAGGAATGTCTATACTTCACTGGGGGAAGTCCCGCTGACTTGCTAGGGGAATGTTGTGCCTTTTCAGGGCTGATGGGAAACTAACTCTACCTGAGGAGAGTATTGCTGAATCTGGTCTTACCCTGTGGGGAATCGAGGTGACTTGGTTACGTCCTTCAGCCGAACCTACCTTGGTACCTTGGTGGTCAGAGCCACTAGGCTTCTTGGACAATTCTACATTGCCCCTGTTTCTGGTGTCACCTGTAATCAGTCCTTTGTTTCGCATGCAAATATTCATGGTTAGCAATTAATGTCAAATGCATATATCAAAAATGAACATTGGACGTTGTTCGCAAAACAAAACAGAAAAAGGAAAAAACAAATGGGTAATTTGTCTGAAAAATTGAACATGTATTGATTTTGAAATTTGCCTGTAAATAGGCGTTTACGTACAGGAGGCTGACGTCCTAGCAAGAGAACGCCGCCGAACAACATAGAGTTTATACAATTTTGAAAAGGAAACAAAACAACTGTGTGAAAAATAATCCCACTGGGTTCCAACTCTGCTATCGCCTTTATGTCTTCCAGCATCTCATCACTTTGCCGCTTAGTTGAAGATGAAGCTGATTGATCGATGCCGAAGTCTGAGCCCGATAGTTGACGCCAAATTCCGGATGCAAGATGATCCAATGAGACATAGTATTACGCTTTAATCCCTAACTTTTGCCTGGACCGCCCTTTCGGGTTTTCAGTCCACCGGGATACCCATTTTTGCCCAAGCCGCCTTTTCAGGTTTTCGACTTGCCGGGTTTACAGATTTTTTTCATTTTCATCCCTTATTTTTGCCCGAACCCTTTTGGTTCGCCGGGAAGCCCTTATTTTTGTCTAGGTGTGTCAACCTAGCAGGTCTTTTATTCATGCGTAGTATCTTTTTACTATGTCTGCATTGGCGGGGTGAGGAAGGTCGTCACCATCCATGGTGGTTAGGATCATAGCTCCTCCTGAGAAGATGTGCTTAACCACAAATGGCCCTTCGTACGTAGGGGTCCATTTTCCCCTGGGATCACTTTGAGGGAGAATGATGCGCTTGATTACCAGGTCTCCGACTTGATACTCTTGTCGTCTGACCGTCTTGTTAAATGCCCTGATCATCCGTTTTTGGTACGTCTGACCATGACAAATAGCAGTGAGTCTCCTTTCGTCAATTAGGTTTAATTGATCAAGCCGAGTCTGGATCCAGTCATCTTCGCTCAAGTCTGCATCCTTCATTATCCGGAGAGAGGGTATCTGGACTTCAATAGGCAAGACTGCCTCCATGCCATAGACCAAGGAAAAGGGAGTTGCCCCTGTTGACGTCCGTGCTGAGGTACGGTACCCATGAAGAGCAAACGGTAATATTTCGTGCCAATCTTTGTAGGTCACTGTCATCTTCTGCACAATCTTCTTGATGTTCTTATTCGCTGCTTCTACAGCCCCATTCATCTTCGGTCGGTAAGGAGAAGAGTTGTGGTGCTGTATCTTGAATTACTCGTAGAGCTCAGTGATCATCTTGTTGTTAAGATTGGTACCATTGTCCGTAATGATCCTCTCAGGTACACCGTATTGACAGATCAGGTTATGCCGGATGAAACGTGCCACGACGTTCTTGGTTACCGTAGCGTAAGAAGCTGCTTCGACCCACTTTGTGAAGTAATCAATCACTACCAAGATGAAGCGGTGCCCGTTGGATGCCGTAGGTCGGATCTCGCCGATCATATCGATGCCCCACATTGCAAAAGGCCAAGGTGCTGTCAAGACGTTCAGAGGAACCGGAGGAATGTGCACATTATCAGCATAGATCTGGCATTTATGACAAGTTCGCGAATGCTGATAACAGTCGGCTTCCATTGTGGACCAGAAATATCTTGCCCGAAGGATTTTCTTTGCCATGGTATGTCCACTGGAATGTGTTCCGAATGTACCTTCATGTAGTTCTGCCATGATCTTTTCTGCTTCAGTCTTATCCACACAACGCAGTAAGGTTAAATCATGGTTTCGCTTGTACAAAATGCCGTTGCTGAGGAAGAACTTTGCCGCGAACCTTCTCAGGAACTTTTTGTCATTAACAGATGCACCTTCGGGGTATTCTTGAGCTTCCAAGTACCTCTTCACTTCATGATACCAGGGTTTCTCAGTCACCTCTTCAGCCTCAAGATCACAGCAATATGCAGGTTCGTCCAATTTCCAGATAATGATCCGGGGAGCTTCGTTATCCCATTTGACTTTGAACATAGAAGACATTGTAGCTAGCGCGTCCGCTAACTGATTTTCCTCTCTTGGGAAGTGTTCAAAAGTTATCTCTTCGAAGTGGGGAAGCAATGTCAGCACATACTCCTTGTAAGGAATAAGATTTGGGTGTTTCGTATCCCACTCGCCTTTGACCTGATTGATCATGAGAGCGGAATCTACGAAGACACTCAGAAACTTGATCCTTAAGTCAATTGCAGCTTGAAGACCCATGATACATGCCTCATACTCTGCCATGTTGTTGGTGCAGTTGAAACATAGTCGGGCGGTGAGTGGGGTATGAGTGCCTTTAGGGGATATGATCACAGTGCCGATTCCATTACCCAAAGCGTTTGAGGCTCCGTCAAAGTGCATAGACCATCGGGATCCTTCCTCAGGTCCTTCATCCGGTCCAAGTACTTCACAATCAGTCACTACCATGATATCCTCGTCTGGAAATTCAAAGTTCATCGACTGGTAATCATCCACTGCCTGGTGTGACAAATGGTCTGCCAATACACTTCCCTTGATTGCCTTTTGAGTCGTGTACTGGATGTCATATTCCGTCAAGATCATTTTCCATCTTGCTATTCTTCCGGACAAGGCATGCTTTTCGAATATGTACTTGATTGGATCCATTTTTGAAATCAACAGAGTAGTGTGAGTCAACATATACTGTCTCAGCCGGCGAGCAGCCCATACCAGAGCGCAGCAAGTTTTCTCGAGCAGTGAGTACCGAGTCTCACAGTCGGTAAACTTTTTACTCAGGTAATAAATAGCGTGCTCTTTTCGGCCAGACTCGTCATGCTGCCCCAGCACACACCCCATTGAGTTGTCAAGTACTGTCAGGTATAGTATTAGAGGTCTCCCTTCAACCGGTGGCATAAGAATGAGTGGTTCTTGGAGATACTCTTTGATCTTTTCGAAAGCGGCTTGATATTCATCATTCCAACGTACTACTTGATCTTTCTTCAGCAGCTTGAAGATTGGCTCACAGGTAGCAGTTAGATGTGAGATGAATCGGGCAATGTAATTCAACCGTCCTAGAAAGCCTCTGACTTCTTTCTCTGTCTTGGGAGTTGGCATCTCTTGTATGGCTTTCACTTTGGCAGGGTCCACTTGAATACCTTTTTCGCTCACAATGAAGCCTAGAAATTTTCCAGATCTCACCGCAAAGGTGCACTTGTTTGGGTTCAACCTCAGCTTGTACAACTTCAGACGGTCAAACAGTTTCCGTAGATGGTCAAGGTGTTCCTCCTTAGTTTGGGACCTTGCAATCATATCGTCAACGTATACTTCTATCTCGTGATGGATCATATCATGAAATAAAGCAACCATGGCACGTTGGTAGGTTGCCCTAGCATTTTTCAACCCAAAAGGCATGACCTTGTAGCAAAAAGTGCCCCACTGAGTAACGAAAGTGGTCTTCTCCATGTCTTCAGGAGCCATCTTGATCTGATTATAACCGGAGAAGCCGTCCATGAAGGAGAAAACTTTATGCTGAGCAGTATTATCAACCAGAACGTCGATTTGAGGCAGAGGGAAATCATCCTTAGGGCTCGCCCTGTTCAAATCCCTGTAATCAACACACATTCGGACCTTACCGTCTTTCTTTGGCACCGGAACCACGTTGGAAATCCACTGAGGGTAAGAAGTCACTGCCAGAAACCCGGTATCAAATTGTTTCATAACCTCACCTTTGATTTTCTCGGACATCTCTGGACGCATACGACGAACCTTCTGTTTAACCGGAGGGAAATCTTCCTTGGTAGGCAAGTGATGAACCACAATGTCGGTATCCAACCCAGGCATGTCTTCGTAAGACCAGGAAAAGATTTCCATATAGTCATGCAACATCTGAATCAACCGTTGTTTTACACTGAGCTCTAGGTTGGCACCAATCTTGACTTCCTTTCTGTCTGTCTCAGTACCCAGATTTACCGTTTCCACTGGCTCTTCATGTGGCTGAAAGGCCCTCTCTTCCTAGAGTAGCAGTCTTGCAAGTTCACCAGGCACTTCGCAATCATATTCACCTTCGTCTTCGGCTAAGTTGATCGGATTTTCGAAGTCATAACTGGCAGTAGCAGAGTCGTTACCAGTGAGATCCAGAGTGGATTGGAACCTGTATAAGCGAGTGTGTGTAAATATAGCTGTTTTGCAATATATAATAAAGAAAGAAAAGGAGCGCAAGATTTTGAAATGCAATAAACGTCCAATGTTTTGATTAATGATATATGAAAATGACATACAAAAGCCCTCACAAATGAAGCCACGGTGCCCCGGGTAGGACACCGAGCCATAAAAGTTTCAACATATTGTTTGTTACAAATTGAAAACAAAAGAGTTCATTACTGAGTGACAAAAGTAATAGGCGTAAAATCTTTGGCAGTCCAATTGCTTGGTCCATTGTCGGTTGTTGGGTAGATCCAGCTGTCGAATTCGGATTCCTCCACTTCGTCCTCAATAGCATTCACTCCTGGGTTGGTGATGAACACAGGAGGTCTTCCAATCCTTGCTTTGCGAACAGCCCTCTGAGCCTCTACAGTGAAGCCCAAACCAAACTTGTCGGTCTTCGGAGTAAAGTCAGGGAGTCGGCCCCAATTTACGCACTCACCCTTCTCAATCACAACCCTGGCATCCTTTAAGGAAGCCATCTTCAAAGGATGATCTTCAATCACAGTTTCAGCTGATGCCAACGTCTGAGGCACCTCTTCAAAGTGTTGAAAGGGGGTTTCAATGAATTCCCCATCCATCTCTATGTACCGGAACGAGTTAAGGTGGCTGACCATATATTCTTCTTCTCCCTGAACTGTAACAATCTTTCCTCTGACTGGGTACTTAAGCTTTTGATGCAGTGTGGAGGTCACCGCCCCAGCCTTATGGATCCATGGACGACCCAACAAACAAGAATAGGATGGACGGATATCCATCACATAGAATGTTGAATCAAAGACCTGCGAACCAACCCTGATTGGGATGTCAACTTCACCATGTACCATCCTCTTCAAACCGTCAAAGGCTCGGACAACAATGTTACTAGGCTTGAGCTCCAAACCCTCACAATCCAATCTGTCTAGGGCCTTCTTGGGCAATACATTTAAAGAAGAACCGGTGTCTACCAACACATGGGCAAGAGTAGTGCCCCTGCACTGAATGGAGACATGCAGGGCGTCATTATGGTTCTTTCCTTTTGCAGTCAGATCGGCGTCAGAGAAACCTAAACCATTATCAGCAGTCAAGTTGGCCACACAATCAGTAAATTGATCAGCAGACGTTTCTTGTGGCACATGGGCCGTCTTCAGGAAGGAAATCAGGGCCTTGGCATGGGCCTCTGAACACAATAACAATGATAGCATAGAAATCTTTGATGGGGTGTGCCCCAACTGCTCAACAACATTGAAATCACTTTTCTTGATAATCTTGAGGATCTCCTCCATCTCTTGCTGGGAGGCTTCAACAGTGGTTGTCTTCGGCGCCTCCGTCAGGGCAGGCAATCAGTAGCAATCCCTTTGCCCCGAGCGTCAGAGGACTCGGCGGCAGAGGTAGAAACAGGAACTTGATTAGGAGGTGGAACATGCACACTTGCAGGTGTGATGATAAGGGGTTTCTGAATATCTGGTGGCGAAATATCTGGTGAGAACAGCCTACCACTGCGAGTAATTTTGGCAGGCCCGGTGATGTTACTGACACCAGTACTTGTATCAAACTCTTGCTTTACTCCAAGAACATAAACATCTGCCCCATAGTGCCATGGGACAGCTTTGTCAGATGTATAAGGGAGAGGCCCCGGAACAGTGATGATGACAGGAGCAATCTTCTGAGTGGATATGATTTTGACAGGCTTCTTTGAAGGAGCCTTGGGGGGTTTGTTGAAAATAGTGACAATAGAAACTTCTTCGGCAGGGACAGCGGGAACAACAATCTTCTCGAACAAGATTTCTTTGCTATTCATCAGGCTTTGGATACCTGATTTCAGCAAAGGACAACCAAAAGGCGAAACAACACATAGAAGGCAATCTTCACCACATCCCGGAAATAAACCGGCTAGCAATAGATTCCTTTTAACAGTCGATAACGGAGTAACAATCTCTTCCACGGAGGCTACATATCGGTCTTCTTCCACAGAATTCACTCCATGCTGGGGCATGGGAGCATTCACAACATTGGGCCTTTCGGGCGCCTCAAACTGTATTTCCTTAGCATCAATAAGGTCTTGAACCTTATTCCTCAGAGCCTAGCAATCGTCCGTAGTATGCCCGGGGCTATCAGAGTGATAAGCGCAACGGGCGTTGGGGTTGTACTTTGGAGAAGCTGTGTTCACTACTTTCGGAGCTTTTTTGACAGTTACCAAATTGGTTGACAGTAGTTGCGGAAAAATCTGAGACAGGGTCATGCTGAGCCGAGTGTACTGCCTCTTGGGTCTCTCACCCCTCTGTTGATTATATTGCTGAGGAACAGCAGTAGGCTTTGAAATTACCAATGCATTGACAGCTTGGCGGCGTTCCGGCTTAACTTGTCTTCTAGGACCATAAACAACACTAGCTTCCTTCTTGAAAGGCTTCTTCTCAGTACTCGCGGAGGCACCTTTCTTTATCTTCCCCGACTTGATACCAGCTTCTATCCTCTCACCAGTCAAGATCAAATCTGTAAACCCAGCAGAAGAATTACCAATCAGATGGTTGAAGAACGGACCAGACAGGGTCCCTAGGAACATGTCAACAAGTTCACGGTCAGTCAAAGGAGGTTGTACCCTACCAGCCAGGTCTCTCCACTTTTGCGCATACTCCTTGAATCCTTCGCCCGTTCCCAGTGACATACCCTGAAGTTGGGTACGCGTGGGAGCGAGGTCAGAATTGTACTGATACTGTCTATAAAATGTAGTAGCCAAGTCCTCCCAGCTTCGGATACTGGCTCTGTCTAGCTGATAGAACCATTCGAGTTGAGACCCCGAAAGGCTATCCTGAAAGAAATGGATCCATAGGTTCTTGTCTGCAGTGTAAGGTTGGATCTTCCTTACATATGATCTAAGATGAAGCTTAGGACAGGAAGCCCCGTCGTACTTTGCAAAGGCAGGCGCCTTGAACTTGTGTGGGATCACCACCCCAGAAGATAAACCTAGATCTCCTAAATCCAACCCCGACACATTTTGAATCTCCATGGCACTTAAACGGTCCTCTAGTTGCTTGTATCTGTCTGCAGCAGGAGGGTACTGTTCATCATTGTAATCCGTCTCGTTGTCGGAGACTGCAGGACTAGGAGCCCTTCCCCCTTGGGGACTGTCTTTCTCTGCAGAGGAATTAGCCTGATCAGCCTCATTGTGTAGTGTATTCCCAAACCTCCGTCCGGTGTTGAACAGCGCAATCCTCTTCTTCTTCTTTCTCTTCAAGAGCAGAGTCTTCAACTCTTGTTGACCTTGGGCTAAGCTCATGACCAACTCTTGAAACTGGGCGTTCTGGGCCTGGAGGGCCTTGATAGCTTGCTCATTGGATGATTCAGGATTCATGATGACTGTTCAAATAAACAGCGAAGAAGATTAAGCAACCTGTGGAAAAAAGGGTACATGTTATGCATATGATGCAATGAGATGCGTATGTTTTATGTTTTCAAAGACAATCGGGATTCAACTTTGTAGACAAAAAGAAACATACTCCATTAGATTCAAACTTTTAAATTGTTCAACAACTTTCCCTTGGGCATTACAAGAATGAAAATACTGAAAATGAAATAAAAACTGTAAAAGAAATCTCCTAAGCTCATCAGTGCTCCCATGGCCTCCTCTTCTCAGTACGGATATAGTCATTCAGGATCCGCTCTTCCTCCAATTGCTTAGTCAGCTTCTGGATCTTCCGTTCTTGTTCGTTGAACTTTTCCCGATAAAAATCCCGTTCTTCCTTTAGCTGCGCCCAAGATCTCTTTAGTGTATCAACATCAGTGGGTATCTGAGGAGGGAGGACAGTTGGAGGAACCCCGTCTTCATCAGGAGATTCAAGAATGATAGGCCTGACAGCTTCGTATGGCATACCTAACTTCTGAGCATGGATGCGGACCCATCTGCAATAGGGTTCCAATGGTAGAGAAGTCTTCAGTCCCAACTCATGTGGGTCAGCTTTGTGAATTCTGTCCCAAGCCTTAATGAATCCATGGCATAGTTTGTCACTGCCTACCTGAAATTCAAAATGGAAGTGAGGAACCAACATCTCATGAGGCACTACTCTTCTGGCTCTTCCAAACTGACGGAGAGCTAAACATGGATTATAAGAGATTCCTCCCTGGGTACCGATCAATGGAACATTAGGGTATTCTCCGCAACGATCAATAACAGCTACCTCATCCAAACCTCTGAGAGTCCAAGTGATGTCATTATCAGTGAGAGACATTAATCTATGAGCCCAACCATTTCCTTCTTCATTCTTCAGCACGAACTTAGGAAGGTGCGAAATAAACCACCTCACTAGCAAAGGAGCACAACACCATGGAGTTCCCTGTCTTCGGGCAGTACGAGCATAGAGTTGTTGCAGGATATCACCCAAAAGAGTGGGTACAGGGTTCCGAGACATGAAGATCCTTGTGACATAGACATTGATAAAGGTATCAGGATTTGGAAATAATACCAGACCATAGATTAAAAGAGCCAGAATGTCTTCGTACGCCTTGAAGTCTAAGTCATCCCATAAACTATTAGCTTTGCCAACCAGAAATTTAACTAAGAAGCCCTTAACTCCACTTCTAGTTTCCCAGTTAGCCATTACCTCTTCTTTGGTCAAGGGAAAGACTGCAGCAATCTCTTCAGGCCTAAGAGTCTTCTCCCAACCAGTGAATGGAGTCTATTCCAAAACAGGGATACCAAGCAAATCAGAGAATTCTTCCAGGGTAGGGACGAGCTGGAAGTCTTGAAAGGTGAAGCAATGATATAGGGGGTCATAAAACTGGCTCAGGACACTTATCAGTTGTTGGTCCCACTTTGAAGTGATCAAACCAAGGAGAGAACCATGCCTCTTGATGAAGGAAGTAGTGTTTGGAACCCTATCAATCAATTCCTTGAGCAAAGTAGGTGGTTGAACAAAGTTGAGCCGAATAGTGTTCCTATGCACGGGCATCATGATGTCCTACAAAATAGAGCAAAGATGAAACCCTCTTGTTTTTGAAATGGGTCAGTCCTAATGCAGGATGCATGCAATGGTATGATGGTATGATGCTATGATGAAGCACACCACAAATATTCACAAAGGCAAGCATGATAAGGCACACAAGTCACACAAGCCAACCCTTAGGGTTTAGGCCAGCATGAAGTTTAGGTATTACCCTCTTTTAGTTTCGTTGGTTAAAACCTGTCCTATCAAAAGTAACCGGGTTCTAGAGGATCTCAATATCATTGACTACCCTCAATCAGTCATAACTCCAGCATCACAATCTTTTCTTGCGGCCAAAACCATCGCGAGAGTTTAGCCTCAATGAGTGTAGCATATCGCTACCGTTCTATGGCCAAGTTGGGTCAATTTAGGTTTCTAAGGTAGGTTGGTGCTTAATGACTCCTTAGAAGACCCATATTCTCCTCGTTGCGACACAAGGGATATCGGTACAGACCAAGGTGCCACACCAACGTAGCCACTACTTCACCCATGTTGGTCTACGCCGGACAGGTCCCTCACAGATTATGCTACCTAAAAGGGTATTCCCCAGATCCGGGTTAGGATCTATGAAACTCCGATGCAAAGCCCACAAATATTAAAGCAAACAAGGCAAACAATTTGAAAACAAGAGTTATCTAAGCCCTAAGGTTACTCCACTTTTAAGTTATCCCCAGCAGAGTCGCCAGTTCTGTGATACGGTGGGAGAACTGACTTGAGGTTTTCCGTTTGTTTTCGCAAATGTTTCGGTTGAGCAAGAGTCGCCACCGACTTTTTATTTTATCCTAAGGAAAGATTAAAAAGCACAGCAAAAACCTTTGAGATGTTTTCTTGGGTTCGGGGAGTAGATTATAGAAAGGGAAGGTATTAGCACCCTTTCTATCCATGGTTATCCATGGGCTCTTAGTTACTTGCTTAGATCAACTTGCCTTGATTTTCAATTTTTTGAAATGGTGCTTTCAATTGTTTGAAATGGTGCTTTGTGTGTGGGTTTGAAAATGTTTTGAAAAGAGGCCAATGTGGTGGCAACCTTTGTAATGATCCATGTTGGGATGTATACAAAAGTGTATGTCTTTTGAAAAAAGGTTTTCAATGTTTTTGAAAGTCGTTTTGAAAGTGTTGTGAAGTGTGTTTTGAAAAATAGGCAAGTGTTTTTGTTTTGCAAGTTGGCAAGTAACCAAGAGCTATCTACTCCTAAATTTACTCAAAGATCTTTCCTAAGTTTGTAACCCTTTTAACAATTTTGTTCCACCATTGTATTTGGTGGACAATCTTGTGTTAGGATGTGAACGGGATGGGCGCGGGTCATCGTTTAGACCATGATTGCAATGGTGCCAAGTATCTTTGGGCAATTTTTCCTTTAAGGGACTTGATTATTTTTTTAGGAAACTTTTGAAAGCGTCATCGAGGGACTATGATCATTTGAATTGTTTTGTTTTTGCCAAAGATACCTAACATGCAATATGGCCCATTATTGAAGTCAACAAGTGGAGTACCCTAGTGGTGCAAGTGTGATTAGTGTTGTCCATTTTCATGCTTGTTTATCTTGAATTTAGGTCAAACTATTTGTTGTTTTTGCATACAAAACCCTAATTCTATCATGGTATAATTAGAAACCTTTTAAATGCGGAATTTAAAGGTCCTAAATTATTACACAATAATCATGGGAATGGGGGTACAAATGTTCAAATGGGGATGAGACTTCATAGGAGAGTAGTGTCCAATATTTACAACCAAATCGAATTGCGCAAATGTAAATATAAAGATGTATAAGAATAAAGCAATATATATGTGAAAGTATTTTTGTGTAAGTGTATATTTTATTCACAAGTGAAACAAAAATAATAAAAAAAAGGGTTAATTTTTGAATATTTTCATGTTTAGGGCAAAAAACCCTAATTTTGCTAAATAAAAGGTATTAATTATTTATTATGTATTATATACAATATTTATTAATTATGTACAAAAAATAAATAAAAAGAAAGTATATTGTAAAAAAAAGTGATTTTTTAAGTTAAATATTAATAAAAATAAAAATGTATTATTTTTGTATTTTTAACCTAAATATACTAATAAATATATAAGTATTTATATTATTTATTAAATATATTAAATATATTAAATATGTACAAAAAAATAAAATATTTAATATTTACAAAAAAAGTATATTTTCATAAAATGTTTTCAAAGGATAAAATAAAAAATGAAAATTAGAAAATAAAATGTTTGTATTATTTTTTTTGTATATTTAAATAAAAGGTAATATGTATTGTTTTTAGTATAAAACTAAATGAAACAAAATAAATATCAAATAAATGCAAAAAAATGTGAGAAAAAATATTTTAATGTTTTTTTATATTTTAATAAAAAATACCCAATCAGAATCAAAAAGAAAAAGTTAAAAATGACAAATAAAACTCAAAATGGGCCAGGGGGGTGCATGTGTAAAACAGTGGTGCAAAAAGGAAAAACATTTCAGGCCCAGCCCATAGAGGTTGTCTTCAACCTCCAGACAATTCAAACAACCAAAAACGCGCGTTTTGCCTTGTTCCTGCTATCTCCTGATTCCTTGATTTTCAAGCAAAACTCATAACACAAGAAATGTAGAGCATCATGTCACGAGTTCATACATATAAAAAACTTAATCTAACTCTCAGAAATGAGAGATAATTTCTTCTCCCCCAATTTCTGTCCTAAGTTTTTGTCAATGTTCAGGTCTTAAATTCTCTCAGCATATGCAATATAAATGGAAAGTGAGGATATGAGTGGCTTCAGGGACATGAGTATGACATTTTTCATTCATAAATCTAAACCTAACTCTTCCTAGATTGAGAGATAGAAGTCCATGAACTTACCTGTTTAGCTTGGATCGTATCTGACAATGGAGGTACTTTCAAGGCAAGGTGAAGACTTGTACATCTTACTTGAAGTCCAGGGATGCTATTCCAATGCTTGGTATGCTTTGAAACTTACTATATCAAGCTACAGAAGTTCACTTGCAAAACAGAAAAAGTGAAAATGGTGAAGTTGGTTGGAGGTGTTACAGGTCGTGTCCAATGCTTGGGATAACTTCAATGAGTGATAAGGAATGTGTTTGCAAAGGTTTCAGCCAAAACGCACGAGTGGAAATGTTTGTGGAAGTCAAGTTGCAGGGATGCCCTGTTTTTGTGCAGTACAATGGTGTTTTTGTGAATGGTGAGGTTTGGAAGGTGTTTTGGTCGTTCCTTAGCTCAATTATGTTGTTTGGAATGTGTCTAACAAGTTTGTCTAAGCCAGTTCTTGCATCAATGAGAGTTGGATATCAATATGCCAAGTTTCTTCTAATGTAAGTCAAAAATGCCAAGTCTTGTTACAAGCTTCTCTAGGCCCCTCAAATGTGCTGCAAAGCTTTGTCTTGATCAGTGTGATATGTTCCTGAACTTGTTCCAAAAGGGATTTGCATTGTACTTCTTGATTTGCAAACTTGACATAAAGTTCACCTTTTCAAAAATGGATAATGTGCTTTTTCCATTTATGGCTCAATCTTGTATGCAATGGTTAAACACATAAGATAAGGCTTAAACACAAAGGATTGGCATTAAATTTATGAGTGTAAATGAGATTATAGGCCTGTAATGTAGCTTGCATATGCTGAGTTTGAAAATGCACAAGTTATGAACATGCCTTTGGCCATGAATCAAAGTGACTTTTGCTCATATTGCCAAATTCGATTCTCCCTAACCACAAGTTTGTTTGATGAGTTCTTGGACATTTTGGAAAGCTTGGAATGTGTACTATAATCCATATTTGTAATGCAAGTTGAAATTACAAGTGGAAGCATGTGAAAAGTGGCCATGAAGTTAGGCAAAAATCCTGCCTAGAATAGGTCAAAATTTTTCTAAGTTAAGAATGTTTTGCATCCTTGTTCCAAAAATTGTAACTTGAGCTACAAGCTTCTTTTGAGAAAACTTTGTGAATCAAAGTTGTAGATTTTGCAATGGACTACAACGTTCATGTTTTGAGTTTTCCTTGAATCCAAATGTATCTTGATGAAAAAATGGGACAAAGTTAGGAAAAAATTAGGGATTTTCATAACTTAGAAAAATTCTAAGTTATGAAAATTCTTCATTTTAAACCCTAATTTGCAATTTTGGGTTTCTTGATGAACAAGTTTCATAATTTGGCATGTTTTGATGAAAAATGAATCTTAACACTTGATTTTGACCAAAAAGTCAAAGTTTGACTTTTCAGTATACAGTCAAATTTGGCTCAGTTGACTGGAAAATTCATCTGTCAATCTTGTGCATTTGGGATCCTTTGAACTTGTTGAACATGTCAAGATAATTACATGGGGTCCTTGAGTCCATATGTGAGCTTGGTTTTCCATTGGCTAGGTTAAACAGTAAAAAATTGCCTTTGTGCAGTCAAAACCCTAAAAATGACCATTTTGCCCTTTTGGTGATCTGATCAAATTTCTTGTGGAATTGTGATTCAAACTTGATCAAATGGTCCATATGAGTTCATAATGTTGATGTGGGTCAAAAATCATGAGGTTTGATTGTCAATTGACCACAGTTGACTTTTTCCCCAATACAACTGATTTTTGGGTCAACTGTCCAATTGACTGGGCAAAGATTGGAATCAAGGCTTGAAACTTGGTATGGATAAACTTGTGAGTTCAACATGGAGCATGAAAGTCATCTTGGGCCTTTTAGGTCAAAACATCTTTGTGCAAACTCAAACCCTAATTTGGGTCAACAGTGCAAAGAGGAGTCTTGAGCAGAGTAAACCCTAACTTGACCTTGAGCTCCAAGGGTCTTGTGGTGAGAAAATGTTGAGGAAATGGGTGGGAAAATTTTGGGGTACAATAGTTACCCCTGTTCAATCTTCTTAGACCTGAAGAGTTAGATTGGCAAGTTTGCCTTTCGCAGCTCAAAGGTAAAAGGAGATTGGACACTAGAGTGCCCAGAAATTTGCACTCGCATGCTGGAGTATCAGCAATGTGATGTCGGGAATGGGCTTATAGATGCAATTTGGAGAGATGGTGGATAGGGGGATGGGCTTATAGATGCCATCTGGAGACGTGACAGAACCTTGTCGAGAATGGGCTTATAGATGCCATTTGGAAGTGTTGGTCGCGTAAGAGATTCCTTAGCGAGAACTTGCGTACTTTGTAAAAGGAAGATGGTTTCCTGGCTTGTTACAGGTGTTGATCTTCAGTCCCTTCATGCAGATGTGCCCTGGCTGGATACAGGAGTCGGATCTACAATCGGTTGCTCACAGATGTGCCCTGGCTAGATACAGGAATCGAATCTGGAACTGTTGTCTACAGATGTGCCCTGGCTGGATACAGGTATCGAATCTGGAATTGTCGTCTACAGATATGCCATGGCTGGATACATGTATCGAATCTGGAATTGTCGTCTACAAATATGCCCTGGCTGGATACATGTATCGAATCTGGAATCGTCGTCTACAGATATGCCCTGGCTGGATACAGGTATCGAATCTGGAATCGTCGTCTACAGATATGCCCTGGTTGGATACAGGAATTGAATCTGGAATTGGTTGCTCACAGATGTGCCCTGGCTAGATACATGAATCGAATATGGAATTGCAAAAGGTTGGTAGAGATAGCTTTCCTGGCTGGATACAGGTGTAAACCTCTGACCTGAGAATGAAAGATAATTTACTGGCCTGTTACAGGGGTTGATCTTCAAACTCTTCATGTAGATATGCCCTGGCTAGATACAGGTATCGAATCTACAATAAATCACTCACAGATGTGCTCTGGCTAGATACAGGAATCGAATATGGAATTGCGATAGTTGATAGTAATCATCTTTGGATTGACTTTTCCTGAAAAGACAAAACATTAGTTGTATGCAATGTCATGATGTGCATGATGCTCAAAATGAGATAGTGTTGTATGCACTTTATCATGTATGTAAGCAGGATGTATGAAATGTGAAATGTTTTTGAATGTATTTTTGTCTAGGAAAATAAATCCTTGACGACTGGCCGGGGAATCAAATCCTGGGCTGATGTTGAAGAATAGAGTTCTTCGTTTCCGCTGGGGATGATGGTTGCAAGAATAAACCGGTAGGAAAAGATGACTCCGTTGGGGAATAAACTTGTTTGGAGAGATTACTCTGAGGGGAATTACTCTGTGGAGGAGATAACTCGCTGAGGTTTTGATGAGAGCTCCACTGGGGATTTCAACGATAAACTCCGCTGGGGATTCTGCTGATAAGTTATGTTGGAGAATTTGATGAACTCCGCTGGGGATAGGAAGAACTTTGCCGAGGACGAAATTTCCGTGGTAATTAGCTGAGGATAACCCAGTTATAACCTGGTGGGGAAATAACCTTTGAATAAAGTCTGGGAGAGACGTTCGTACTCTGCAGGTGATAAGCTTCCAGAATCTACTAGGGATAAGCTTCAGCATCTACCGGCGATTTTACTGGGGATGTGGATTCCACTCTCCTGGGGACACTTTTGAACTGTACTGGGGAATGGCTACACTGGATGTCTGTATTCCGCCGGGGAACAATCTTATATTAAGACTGCCGGGGACGCTTGCTGAGGAATGTCTATACTTCGCTGGGGGAAGTCCCACTGACTTGCTAGGGGAATGTTGTGCCTTTTCAGGGCTGATGGGAAACTAACTCTACCTGAGGAGAGTATTGCTGAATCTGGTCTTACCCTGTGGGGAATCGAGGTGACTTGGTTACGTCCTTCAGCCGAACCTACCTTGGTACCTTGGTGGTCAGAGCAACTAGGCTGCTTGGACAATTCTACATTGCCCCTATTTATGGTGTCACCTGTAATCAGTCCTTTGTTTCACATGCAAATATTCATGGTTAGCAATTAATGTCAAATGCATATATCAAAAATGAACATTGGACGTTGTTCGCAAAACAAAACAGAAAAAGGAAAAAACAAATGGGTAATTTGTCTGAAAAATTGAACTTGTATTGATTTTGAAATTTGCCTGTAAATAGGCGTTTACGTACAGGAGGCTGACGTCCTAGCAAGAGAACGCCGCCGAACAACATTGAGTTTATACAATTTTGAAAAGGAAACAAAACAGCTGTGTGAAAAATAATCCCACTGGGTTCCAACTCTGCTATCGCCTTTATGTCTTCCAGCATCTCATCACTTTGCCTCTTAGTTGAAGATGAAGCTGATTGATCGATGCCGAAGTCTGAGCCCGATAGTTGATGCCGAATTCCGGATGCAAGATGATCCAATGAGACATAGTATTACGCTTTAATCCCTAACTTTTGCCTGGACCGCCCTTTCGGGTTTTCAGTCCACCGGGATACCCATTTTTGCCCAAGCCGCCTTTTCAGGTTTTCGACTTGCCGGGTGTACAGATTTTTTTCATTTTCATCCCTTATTTTTGCCCGAACCCTTTTGGTTCGCCGGGAAGCCCTTATTTTTGCCTAGGTGTGTCAACCTAGCGGGTCTTTTATTCATGTGTAGTATCTTTTTACTATGTCTGCATTGGCGGGGTGAGGAAGGTCGTCACCATCCATGGTGGTTAGGATCATAGCTCCTCCTGAGAAGATGTGCTTAACCACAAATGGCCCTTCGTACGTAGGGGTCCATTTTCCCCTGGGATCACTTTGAGGGAGAATGATGTGCTTGATTACCAGGTCTCCGACTTGATACTCTTGTCGTCTGACCTTCTTGTTAAATGCCCTGATCATCCATTTTTGGTACGTCTGACCATGACAAATAGCAGTGAGTCTCCTTTCGTCAATTAGGTTTAATTGATAAAGCCGAGTCTGGATCCAGTCATCTTCGCTCAAGAATGCATCCTTCATTATCCGGAGAGAGGGTATCTGGACTTCAATAGGCAAGACTGCCTCCATGCCATAGACCAAGGAAAATGGAGTTGCCCCTGTTGACGTCCGTGCTGAGGTACGGTACCCATGAAGAGAAAACGGTAACATTTCGTGCCAATCTGTCCAAAAGCATACTGTATGAGATTATGGCATTGTTTCGTCATCCTCCCTCTAAAGGCTTGTAACTTTTAGCAAGAGTTGAATGTCATAAAGTGAGTAGAAAGCATAGTTTAAATGTGATTAAAATGATTGGATCAAATCAAGACAAACATATGCAATGCATTAATGAAACAAAGTTTGACATTAACAGATAATTGTTTGAATAACAAAGAGATTACAACTTGAAAATTCAAATGAAACAAAAGGCCCTCTCTTGTCAGAATTTGTCACTTCAAATGGTGAGCCTTGGAGGGATGGTAGAAGAACTCAGCCTAACCGTCTTGTGTGAATTCCAATTCTCCTTCATCAATCAGGTTTTGAATTTTGTACTTCAACTTCCAACAGTCGTCAGTATCATGCCCCGAGCTATTAGAATGGTACGCACACCTTGCATCAGGATTGTAGTTGGGTGAAGAAGTCTTAGGATTCAGATGAGGTCCTACCAACGTCACCAGATTCAATCTCAACAGGTGTTACAAAGCTTGGGACAGCGGAATGTTGAGCTTGGTAAACTGCCTCTGATTACCCTGTTGTTTATGGCAAGGTTGTTGTTGGACCCATGAGGTAGTAGTAACTTGGAGAGGTCCATTCTTCACCATACCAAACTCTTGTCTTCTTGGAGGCTGATTAATGATTTGATCCCCAACCTTGACCGTTTGCTTCATACTGCTGTATCTGTCTTGATGAAGCTGGTTGATCATGATTCTCAATTCTTCTTGTTCCCGAGCTAAGCCTTGGATAAGAGCCATCTGCCCCAGCATCTGGGTTCTCATTGCATCTACCTCAGCTTGCAGATGTTTCAGACGTTCGTCCTTATTGTCTTCAGGACTTTTCTTGACCAAGTTCCCCATGAGGAGTGTTCTCAATTCTTCCTGCCCCCTGGATAGGTTTAGGAAGATTTCCTTGAACTGAGTCTCTTGAGTATGAAGACCTTGGTTGTCTGGTTGGAAAGCCATTGCTGAAATAAACAGCGAGAACATGAGAGACCTGTTATGCAATGATATGTACGATATATGTATGCAATGTTTTCAAGGATCTCGCGGGGTAAACAAAGAAACTGTTAGAATCTGAATCTGGTAGCTTGATTGAAGGAACTTCATGTTGCTGAGAGTCCTTCTTCAAGAGTCAAGATCACCATATCTAGTGGGTCATAGCCCCTGACTCAAGTTATCATGCTTGGATTTCTAGACAACCTTGGCTAGAGGAAAATAAATCCCCTTTGCCCCTTGCTGGACATCTGATTTACCATAACCTGCATCACAGACCCTTGAGATCCTTGAAATGGTTAAGGAAAATTCCATGGTATGATGTTATGATGTTATGTACAAGTATGCAAAAGTGTGAGGTGTAAGTAAGCCCTATAATAAATCCAATTTATTGGATAAGGATCGTAAACAAAACCTGCAGGGAACTCATGTTGTCAGATAACAAGAATGTGCAAGTAGTTCAAGTTTGAAGGCACACAAGTCACACATATAGCCTTAAGTTTAGGCTGGCATGAAGTTTAGGTATTACCCTCTTTCAGTTTCAGTTGGTTAAGACCTGTCCTAAAAAATAGTAATCGGGTTCTAGAGGATCTCAATATCACTGACTACCCTCAATCGGTCATAATTCCAGCTTAGCAACCTTTTCTTGCAGCCGGAACCATCGCGAGAGTTTAGCCTCAATGAGTGTAGCATACTACTACTGTTCTATGGCCAAGTTGGTCAATTTAAGGTTCTAAGGTCAGTTGGTGCTTAATGACTCCTTAGAAGACCCATATTCTCCTCGTTTCAACACAAGGGATATCGGTACAGACTAAGATGCCATACCAATGTAGCTACTGCTTCATCTGTGTCGGTCTACGCTGGACAGATCCCTCACAGTTTATTGCTACTTACCTAAAAAAGGGTACCCCAGATCCGGGTTAGGATCTATAGAACTCCGATACAAGCCCACAAAATTTAAAACATACAAAGCATACAATTGAAAACACAAGTGATCTAATCCTAAGGTACACCTCACTTATAAGAGTCCCCAGCAGAGTCGCCAGTTCTGTGATTGGTGGGAACGAGAACTTATTGTTTTGGAATGCTGGTTCGCGTTTGCGTTTGTTTTAAAAAAATGTCGTGGTTAAGCAAGAGTCGCCACCGTGTTTTATTTTATCCAACAAGGGAAAGGACAAAAGCACAGAAAAATTCCTTTTCGAGATTGTTTCTCGGGTTCGGGAGGTAGATTATAGAAAGGGAAGGTGTTAGCACCCTTTCTATCCGTGGTTATCCATGGGCTCTTAGGTACTTGCTCACTATGTTTTCAAAAGTTTGCTTTTCTTTGTGTTTGTGGGTTTTGAAAAGAGTTTTGTTTTTGAAGAAAGTGTAAGTGCGAAAAGTTTTGTTTTGTTCTAAAAGGAGCAAGTACTTAAGAACATTGTTGTACCCCAAAATTTGCCCTCCCATATTCATCAAGAAGTTGCCAAGTCAAGGTCACAAAATTCCTCCAGGGTTGTGCAGCTCAACTGTCTCCTATACAGTCAAAACTAGGGTTTGAGTTCTGGTCAAGCAAATGAACTTTTCAAAGGCCCAATCAAGTCTCACATGCCTACAAAGATGTTCAAATACCCTCATATCAAGTTTCAAGGCATTCAGCTCAAAGTTGCACAGTCAAAACCCTAAATTGCACTACAGTCAACTGTAGGGGCAAAATGGTCATTTGACAGTCAAAAGTTCAAATTTTTGGTCAACATATCATTTTGAAGCCACAAACATCATTTGATCAATGCTTGATCATGGTTCTCAAAATTTGGCTCAGAAATCATCAAAGATGCAAAAGTTGCTATATTTGGACAGCTGAAAAAGTCAACTGAAATTGACCAGGGCATAACTTTCACATGGATTATCAGAAAAATTCCATCCAAAGCTCATTTTGAAGAGAAAGACATTTCCTAAAATCCATCTTCATGTTCCAAGTCCAAGAAATTCTCTCACAAAAAGTTATCAATTTCAACATTATAGGTCATTTTCAAAAGTCAACAAAAAGTGACTTTAAGTCAAAGACCATAACTTGAGATTGGTAAATCAAAATGACATGGGACCAAAGGCATTGGTTAAAGGACTCAAAGACCTTTCCAAAATGTCCAAGAACATGTGAAAAGCTTAAAAATTGACCAAGTTATGCCTTGTGGAAGTTGGGAAATTTTTAGGAATTTTGAAAAGTCAACATTGATGCAAAAGGTCTAAAAATGCAAATGGGCCCATTTTTCTTCCAAATTTCTTCATGCCAAGCCTATGCACGACCACTAGGCCCAAAGGGAAGTATTTTCATATTTTTTAATTATTTATTTGAATTTATATTAATTTATATTCATTTAAATCATTTTAATTCATGAAAAATATAACCTTAACCTAAACAAATCTTTTTATGCATGATTTGGACTTGAGATTTCGTGCACATGCTGATATAGAAGGTTTTGGCTTGATTGAAACCTAATTGACACAAGAACCATGAAAAAAGATTGTAAAAGATCCTTAACAAATCAAAGATTGAAAACAATTATGGACATGGATTTTATTGAATCTTTTTAACCTAATTGCTTCCATACAAGTACTAGATGAGAACCCTAATGCTACTAGACTGGAAGCTGCGCAGAAACAAGCTTTTGCATATTGAAAAATTCTCATAAAACTCAAATACTGAAATCAAGGTTTGAGGTCGATTCAAGCTTCAATCTTGATCCCATTGGCATTCTCAGGCATTCCTGGACATATTCCAACCATTGACATCAACAAAAAGGCCTTGAATTGGTACCAAGAACTCAGACTGAACCTTGAAAATTCTGAAATCGCATAGCATAAATCAAGCATTCTTTTGCATTTTTTTTCATGGATTCTTGTTTATAATGATGTTTTTATGCTAACCAATAGGTTGAATTGCTTTTTTATGTCATATATACGAATCCACCATATGCGTTTTTTAGGGTTACAGGTTGCTTGAATTGGGGATTTCGTGTAGAAGAAAAATTGTGGCTCGTGAGTAGCATGGTTGAATTGAGCAGGTTAAGACGAGGATGTCTGAACCCTCGCGAACAATTTATGATGCCCAGGGTTCTAATCGTTATTTTTCAATAGGCACCTTTCTGCAACGCTTCTAAAACCGTGGCCATAGTGTTTTGTTTTACAGGGTGGGGAAGAAGACGAGTGCGTGTCCATCAGCCATTGGCTCTTTTGAATTGCGCGCGAATTTCCAACAGCATTAACATGTTCTTTTTATATTATTTGTGTTATATTATATATTAAATGTGAACGTGATGGCTCAGTGGTAACGCGCTACGTTTGTAACCCCAAAGACCTGGGTTCAAGTCCCAGGTCTTGCATAAATCTCATACTATTTTTCTATAATTGATCCCATGCAGGCCTAACATGAAGGTTCACCATATACACTCAATATTCACCACCCACGTGTGCACTAAGACCAAATCAGAGGCGTGGATCCCAGGAGCACATTAGACTACAGTCAATGCATCATATGAAATCTGGAAAAGTCAATGGATTCAAGGCTTGATGGGCCATAATTCCCAGGCCTACACCTCTCAATCTGGGGCAACCCCCCACCCTGGTTTGCATTTTATATTTTTCTCCTCACTTTTTTTTTTTTTTTTTTTTTGTTGTTTCATTTATTTTATTGCCTTAATTCAATTAATTTATTTTTTCTATAAAATATAAAAATATTATAAAAATCAGAAAAAGACCAAAAAAATAATATCTATTTTATTATAATTATTTTATTAGCATGTAAATAAACTAGTTTCAAATTAGGTTTAATTTATATTTTTTCCATAACAAAAAAATCAAAAAAAAATAGAATTAGGTTAATTGATATTTTTTATTCCTTTTAATATTTTTCCTTTTTTCCACAATAATAATTATTATTTATTTATTTATTTTTATAAGTAAAATTGTACATAAATAATTTAGGGTTTAATTTAGATTATATTTTAATTCTTTCATAATAAATAAAAAAATATTAGAATTAGGGTTTGCTTCTTAATTTAATTTCAATTAACTCTTTTCCTCATTAAATCTAAAAAACACAAAAAAATATATCATTTTCATTTAATTTTAATTTTAATTCCTCTTTATTTAATTAATTCATGAAATTTTAAATTGTTGGTAAAAGGGTCCAATGCCCGTCGTTTCAATTATTTAATTTGCGCATTTATCTTATGTCCTTTATTATAATTTTGTATCTCTCCCAAAGCCATGTAACTTTACTTTTCGCACTTTATTTTATCGCTTTATTTATTTTCCGCTAAATCGGGTCCGGTTTAATTTTGGCGATGTGGACCCGCGCCTTTGTAATAATCGTAGATTTATTTTTCGCAAATATTAACTGTTAACAAAAGCATGAAAGAATGTATGGACTTAAAATAAAATCAAGCGTAGAACACGACAAACATGACAAGACAAATAACTGAAACATGACACACAATTCGCACACACCACCCCTAGGGTACGCCTCACTGTTGCCTTTCGAAAGGTGGTCGTCGAGTAGAGGACGTCTTAGTAAGTCCTCATGATCCGGGAATCTGGCATGAGGGTAGCTTCTAAGGTGTCTTCCCATTGCTCTGGTGATCACCACGTCCCGAACATCGAATTGACCCGAACACCTCCAACGGTGGTGCTACCTACCTCTCAATGGTGGGATGGCACTACTTTAAAGGACATTTACACAGACGAATTCCTTAGGGTAGGTAGGTTCTCAAGGATACTTGCTCTAATTTCAAAAACAAATCAAAACATCTTTTCACCAACACTTTTCAAAAGCTTTCAAAGCAAACTTTTCAAACACTCTGACGTATGAGTCGATCTGAAATTTTTCAAAGAAACTTTTTAAACCCACATTGAAAAGCACACAAAACAATTTTGAAAACACAATGAGCAAGTACCTAAGAGCCCATGGATAACCATGGATAGAAAGGGTGCTAATACCTTCCCTTTCTATAACCTACCTCCCGAACCGAGAGCAATCTCTTTAAGGAATTTTTCTGTGCTTTTGTCCTTTCCATTTGGAGAAAATAAAAGACGGTGGCGACTCTTGCTTCCGCGACATTTCGCGAACCAGCGTTAAACAGTCAGTTCCAGATCCACCGATCACAGAACTGGCGACTCTGCTGGGGACATTCTTTATAAAGTGAGGTGTACCTTAGGGCTAGCTTATAGCTATGTTTTCAATTGTTTTCCTTGTGTGCTTTATTATTGTGGGTTGCTTGGGAGTTCTATAGATCCTAACCCGGATCTGGGGGATACCTTCTTAGAAAGTAGCAACAAGGCTGTGAGGGAACTGTGCGGGGTATACCGACACGGTTGAAACAGTCTGCTACGTTGATGTGGCACTTTGGTGTGTACCGGTAACCCTTGAGTTCAGTCAAGGAGAGTACGGGGCCTCCGCGTGGTGTCGTAAAACATCAACAGACCTTAGGAACCTTAATTGAACTATCTTGGCCTCTTTAGGGTAGTGAGATAACTGACTTTGGTGCAGTCCGAGGTTGGTTGATACTCGATACTACGCTCAATTGAGGGTTGCTTTCCTGGAATATTTCGGTCGCCAGTTCAGTGGCTAAATCGAAACGATGAACAATGAAAGCAATCCCGTGATATTGGGAACTTTAGAACCCGGTTACTTTGATTAGGACAGGTATGAACCCACCAACTAAAGAGGGTAATACCCAGACCCCATGCTGGCCTAAACTCTAAGGGCTTATCTTGTGTGACTTGTGTGCCTTCATACTTGACTACTTGCATGCTTGTTATCTGACACTTGAGTTTCTTGCAGGTTCTGTTTATAGTCCTTAACTGGGACTCATAACAGGGTCTACTGAATTTCCTACAGGTTTCTAGTCCTTAACCAGGACTCATAACAAAGTATACTGAATTTCTTGCAGGGTCTGTTTATAGTCCTTAATGGGGACTCATAACAGGGTTTACCTACATCACCCCATGCATAGCATGACATCATACCATTGCATACCATTGCATACATCCTAACCCATTTCAAGGATCTCAAGGGCTTGTGATGCAGGTCATGATGAACAATTATCCCAGCAAGGGGCAAAGAGGATTTATTTTCCTCTAGCCAAGGTTGTCAGAGGCTATGACCCACTGGATATGGTGAGCCTTTGACCCTTGAAGAAGAATTCTCAACAACAAGGGTGTCCTTCAATCAAGCTATAAATTCCAATGCTAACAAATTTTCTTGTTTACCCCGCGAGGTCTTTGAAAACATTGCATACATGTCATACTCATCATTGCATTACAGGTATCCCTTTTGCAGGTCACTCACCATCTTCGCTGTTTATTTCAGCAATGGCTTTCCAACCAGACAACCAAGATCTCCGTACTCAGAACGCCCAACTGCGAGAAATGTTCTTGAACCTATCCCAGGGGCAAGAAGAAATAAAGACTCTCCTCACCAGGAACTTGACCTTAGGGAATGCAGGGGGCATCAGGAACGATCAGCTGGAAGGGCTACAAACTGAGTTGGCAACCATGAAGATCCAAATGATGGGGCAGTTGGTGGGCCAAATGACTCTCATTCAGGACTTAGCTCAAAAACAAGAAGAGCTCCGGGTCCTCGTCACCAAGCTGCTTCAAAATAATCCAGTAGGGCAAACAGCCAAGGTGGAAGCTCCAGCCATCATTCAACCACATACGGGGCAAGAAGACAAAGGAAAATCTCCTCAGCTTGCTTCAGGGTCACGAGCCCAGCCTCAACGGGGTAGTCAACGTAAACGAAATGCGCCCGGAAGACATTTCTCGGAGACTGATATACCCTCATCCTTTATACTGAAGCGCTTGCTGGAGGTCAATCTGATTACTCTAAAGGACCCTCCCAAAAATCCCAACAGGACAGCTTCGAGGTATAACCCCGACACCCACTGCGCTTATCATTCAGACAGCTCGGGGCATGCTACAGACGACTGTTGGACCTTGAAGAATAAAATCCAGGATTTGATTGACGAAGGGGTGATAGAGTTCATGCCGGATGGCGAGATGAAAATCCTCCGCTGAGAATTCTCCGTCTGAGATAGCTAGTTCAAACTAAGAAACTTTTGTTCATTCGAATGTTCAAGTTGTGTTTTTCTTTTGACCGTTCAAACATTTATTCATGTTAAAACATTGTTATTCCATTAATGCATCGCTTATGTCTATTTTGAATCAATATATTCGCATTCACTATATGCAAATTGTTTTCATATTTTTTCTGATGTCAACTCTCGTTAATTCTAAGCCTCTTGAGGGAGGATGACGAAAAAGATACCATAATCTACAGTATGCTTTTGAACAGACCCCGCTGATGAGGTACAGGCATTGTTTCAAATCCTAAACACTGGAGTTATAAGGAAGATAATCCCTCGTCAACCCATCTGAGCCAAAGAAGTAGGAGTTTTATTTTCGAAATTTAAAACCCTTAATCATAACCTGGGGCAGGGTAGTCTCTCAGTTGATCCAAGTGCATAACGAATGGCACCAAAGAGATCCTTACGAAAAAACAGTGATGGTTCAGAACAATCATAAAGACAGGCAGTTGTCATCAAAAAAAAAATCATAAACAAAAAGCCCAAAAAGTCCAAGCCTATAAAAGGGACTTATGAAACCGGGGCATCCCGCTGACTGTAATTCCAAAAAGGAAACAGTTCAGGCAAAAAAGAAAGGGATAACAAAAATCAAGAAAGAGGTCTCACAAACCCTCAACAAAAAATGACTGCCTAGTCAGAATAAATCATCAATGTTTGAACCATCACCGGAAAATCAAAGCAAAGACTCGAACGAGGTCTAACGTATGATCAACTGAGTTTAGGTTTGAAGAACATCACGAAGAGCGGGTGGGTACAAATAAAATTTGAGCCTTTATCCTTTGTTTCTTAAACCGTGAACCAGGCCACGTTATAACCCTTAAAAGTCCTAGCTGAAGCATGGGTTAGTTCGAAGGCATACTGTACGAAAGGTATCCTGACTCCTGAAGGCCTACGGTAAATACGGAGTTGACATCATGTTTTACAAACATTCACTTGTTTTATGAAAAAGAATGCATTTTCAAAATCTTCAAGACAGACATAAGCTTTGCATTTTTAACATAACTTTGTTTGCATATGACTTTTTGTTTGAACAGCATAGAAGTTCGCACGACGAAAGTCTAATGAACAAAAGTACGTCCAATCAAGGGGCATGGGATGACTATTGTCTATCATCTGGGGCAGTTAAGTCAAGATCCAGAGAATCTCTCAAAAGGCCAAAAAGCCTGGGGCAAATCTCTGCCTAAGTCACTTGGGGCACTCTAGCAACGAATCTTGCACGATCAGACATCTTCTGGCAATATGGCAACACAAACAGCCTGGGGCACCTCCCTGCATTCTAAGAACATGGACATAGTCGGAAAATACTACGCAAAATCAAAGACCCGCTAGGTTGACATACCTAGGCAAAAATAAGGGCTTCCCGGCGAACCAAAAGGGTTCGGGCAAAATGAAGGGATGAAATCTGTACACCCGGCAAGTCGAAAACCTGAAAAGGCGGCTTGGGCAAAAATGGGTATCCCGGTGGACTGAAAACCCGAAAGGGCGGTCCAGGCAAAAGTTAGGGATTAAAGCGTACGACTATGTCCCGGCATCTTGTCACTGGCCTACCAGAAGAAGGTTTGTCAACAACTATCAGCACCTCACAGGTCTTCCTCTCATACCTCAGAAACAGGGGCAATAAAGAGTTGTCCAAGCGATCTAATTGTTCTGTCTTCCAAGGTATCAAGGTAGGTTCAGCTGAAGAACACAACCAGGTATCTTAATTCCCCAGAGAGTAGTTCAGTAAAACAATACATGTCTCTCCAAGCAAAATTACAATTATCAAGGAAATTGAGTATCCTCCTGTAGATCTCAATACCTCCCCAGCAGCACGCATTCTTAACAAGCATCCCCGGCAGTCTTGGTCTAAAGATTGTTCCCCGGCGGTATCTCAATATTCAAAGGAATCACTTCCCCAGCATATCAAACCCCCCAGAAGAGTCCAATCCAGCTTCACCAACAAAGTTGGAAGTCATATCCCTCAAGCAGTAAGCTTATCCCCAGTAGATTCAGGAAGCTTATCCTCAGAGCACGAACGCGTCGTCCCGGCTTGATTTAAAGAGTTATTTCCGTAACAGGATATAACTGGGTTATCCTCAGCCAAAAGCCACGGAAAGAGCGTCCTCGACGAAGTCTTCTCACCCCAGCATAACTCATCAACGGTATCCCCAGCGGAGTTATCTTCATCAATTCAGCAAAGCATCGCTATCCCCACAGAGTAGCACTCCCCAGCATGATCGCTAGAGTATCTTTTCTCCCGCAGAATTATTTCATTTGCCAAGTTTATTCCTCAACAGAGTTATCTTCTCCTACCGGTATTCTTGCAACGATCATCCACAGCGGAAGCAAAAACTCTTCCTCAAACATCAGCCCAGGATATGACTTCCCGGCACCCGTCAAGGATCTATTTTCCTAGATGAAACACATACATAAAACTTCACATACATCATTATAGCATGCATGTACGCATCATATCATATAAATCGCATCCATGTTGAGAACATCATTGCTTGATCCATATCATGCATTGCATATAACTGACCTTTACCTTTCAGGAAAGATGCAGTTGAAATTCTCAAACACATTTCAAGGACTTCTCTAGTCCAGTTAAATCGACTCCAAACAGATTTTTCTGATAAAGACTCAGTAGATATTCTCTTATGGTCCCCTCTCCAACGGCGTGTGAGGTGGTAATTCCTTCTTCAGATGTTTCCCTCTCCGGCATGAGCGTGAGGTGATATTCTCTTATGGTCCCCTCTCCAACGGCGTGTGAGGTGGTAATTCCTTCTTCAGATGTTTCCCTCTCCGGCATGAGCGTGAGGTGATATTCTCTTATGGTCCCCTCTCCAACGGCGTGTGAGGTGGTAATTCCTTTTTCAGATGTTTCCCTCTCCGGCATGAGCGTGAGGTGATATTCTCTTATGGTCCCCTCTCCAACGGCGTGTGAGGTGGTAATTCCTTTTTCAGATGTTCCCCTCTCCGGCATGAGCGTGAGGTGATATTCTCAGATGTTTCCCTCTCCGGCATGAGCGTGAGGTGATATTCTCTTATGGTCCCCTCTCCAACGGCGTGTGAGGTGGTAATTCCTTTTTCAGATGTTTCCCTCTCCGGCATGAGCGTGAGGTGATATTCTCTTATGGTCCCCTCTCCAACGGCGTGTGAGGTGGTAATTCCTTCTTCAGATGTTTCCCTCTCCGGCATGAGCGTGAGGTAATATTCTCTTATGGTCCCCTCTCCAACGGCGTGTGAGGTGGTAATTCCTTCTTCAGATGTTCCCCTCTCCGGCATGAGCGTGAGGTGATATTCTCTTATGGTCCCCTCTCCAACGGCGTGTGAGGTGGTAATTCCTTGTTCAGATGTTCCCCTCTCCGGCATGAGCGTGAGGTGATATTCTCTTATGATCCCCTCTCCAACGGCGAGTGAGGTGGTGATTCCCTTTCAAGATGTTTCCCTCTCCGGCATGAGCGTGAGGTGATATTTCCTTCCAGATTATAATTTCCTATAGTTCCCTCTCCAACGGTGAGTGAGGTGACTCCCTTTGAGATTATAATGTCCTTTGGTTCTCTTCCTAACAATATGAAGACGGTAATTCTCACCAAGACTTTCTCAACGAGCGTTGTTGAGGTTGAAATCGTTCAGGATTCTCTTACCACCCATGCTAAGGCAGTAACCATCCCTGGTTCATTCATCAACGTTTGAAGCTCCAGACCCAGCTCCTGTAACCAGTCAGGACATATCTATATCAAACATCTAATATCAGCTCATGCGACGTGTCAGGTACTCATTTTTCTGTTTTGCAGGTATGCAGGTTCTCGCTAAGGACTCTCCTACGCGATCAACGTCCAGATGGCATCTATAAGCCCATCATCCTATCCAGCAATCTCTAAATGGCATCTATAAGCCCATTCCTTCATCATCACTGTTACTATGTGAGCGCAAATTTCTGGGCACTCTAGTGTCCAATCATCTTCTACCCTCGGATTACGAAAGGCACGTCAGCCAATCTGCATCCTCAGGTCTAAGAAGATTGAACAGGGGCAACTGTTGTACCCCAAAATTTGCCCTCCCATATTCATCAAGAAGTTGCCAAGTCAAGGTCACAAAATTCCTCCAGGGTTGTGCAACTCAACTGTCTCCTATACAGTCAAAACTAGGGTTTGAGTTCTGGTCAAGCAAATGAACTTTTCAAAGGCCCAATCAAGTCTCACATGCCTACAAAGATGTTCAAATACCCTCATATCAAGTTTCAAGGCATTCAGCTCAAAGTTGCACAGTCAAAACCCTAAATTGCACTACAGTCAACTGTAGGGGCAAAATGGTCATTTGACAGTCAAAAGTTCAAATTTTTGGTCAACATATCATTTTGAAGCCACAAACATCATTTGATCAATGCTTGATCATGGTTCTCAAAATTTGGCTCAGAAATCATCAAAGATGCAAAAGTTGCTATATTTGGACAGCTGAAAAAGTCAACTGAAATTGACCAGGGCATAACTTTCACATGGATTATCAGAAAAATTCCATCCAAAGCTCATTTTGAAGAGAAAGACATTTCCTAAAATCCATCTTCATGTTCCAAGTCCAAGAAATTCTCTCACAAAAAGTTATCAATTTCAACATTATAGGTCATTTTCAAAAGTCAACAAAAAGTGACTTTAAGTCAAAGACCATAACTTGAGATTGGTAAATCAAAATGACATGGGACCAAAGGCATTGGTTAAAGGACTCAAAGACCTTTCCAAAATGTCCAAGAACATGTGAAAAGCTTAAAAATTGACCAAGTTATGCCTTGTGGAAGTTGGGAAATTTTTAGGAATTTTGAAAAGTCAACATTGATGCAAAAGGTCTAAAAATGCAAATGGGCCCATTTTTCTTCCAAATTTCTTCATGCCAAGCCTATGCACGACCACTAGGCCCAAAGGGAAGTATTTTCATATTTTTTAATTATTTATTTGAATTTATATTAATTTATATTCATTTAAATCATTTTAATTCATGAAAAATATAACCTTAACCTAAACAAATCTTTTTATGCATGATTTGGACTTGAGATTTCGTGCACATGCTGATATAGAAGGTTTTGGCTTGATTGAAACCTAATTGACACAAGAACCATGAAAAAAGATTGTAAAAGATCCTTAACAAATCAAAGATTGAAAACAATTATGGACATGGATTTTATTGAATCTTTTTAACCTAATTGCTTCCATACAAGTACTAGATGAGAACCCTAATGCTACTAGACTGGAAGCTGCGCAGAAACAAGCTTTTGCATATTGAAAAATTCTCATAAAACTCAAATACTGAAATCAAGGTTTGAGGTCGATTCAAGCTTCAATCTTGATCCCATTGGCATTCTCAGGCATTCCTGGACATATTCCAACCATTGACATCAACAAAAAGGCCTTGAATTGGTACCAAGAACTCAGACTGAACCTTGAAAATTCTGAAATCGCATAGCATAAATCAAGCATTCTTTTGCATTTTTTTCATGGATTCTTGTTTATAATGATGTTTTTATGCTAACCAATAGGTTGAATTGCTTTTTTATGTCATATATACGAATCCACCATATGCGTTTTTTAGGGTTACAGGTTGCTTGAATTGGGGATTTCGTGTAGAAGAAAAATTGTGGCTCGTGAGTAGCATGGTTGAATTGAGCAGGTTAAGACGAGGATGTCTGAACCCTCGCGAACAATTTATGATGCCCAGGGTTCTAATCGTTATTTTTCAATAGGCACCTTTCTGCAACGCTTCTAAAACCGTGGCCATAGTGTTTTGTTTTACAGGGTGGGGAAGAAGACGAGTGCGTGTCCATCAGCCATTGGCTCTTTTGAATTGCGCGCGAATTTCCAACAGCATTAACATGTTCTTTTTATATTATTTGTGTTATATTATATATTAAATGTGAACGTGATGGCTCAGTGGTAACGCGCTACGTTTGTAACCCCAAAGACCTGGGTTCAAGTCCCAGGTCTTGCATAAATCTCATACTATTTTTCTATAATTGATCCCATGCAGGCCTAACATGAAGGTTCACCATATACACTCAATATTCACCACCCACGTGTGCACTAAGACCAAATCAGAGGCGTGGATCCCAGGAGCACATTAGACTACAGTCAATGCATCATATGAAATCTGGAAAAGTCAATGGATTCAAGGCTTGATGGGCCATAATTCCCAGGCCTACACCTCTCAATCTGGGGCAACCCCCCACCCTGGTTTGCATTTTATATTTTTCTCCTCACTTTTTTTTTTTTTTGTTGTTTCATTTATTTTATTGCCTTAATTCAATTAATTTATTTTTTCTATAAAATATAAAAATATTATAAAAATCAGAAAAAGACCAAAAAAATAATATCTATTTTATTATAATTATTTTATTAGCATGTAAATAAACTAGTTTCAAATTAGGTTTAATTTATATTTTTTCCATAACAAAAAAATCAAAAAAAAAAGAATTAGGTTAATTGATATTTTTTATTCCTTTTAATATTTTTCCTTTTTTCCACAATAATAATTATTATTTATTTATTTATTTTTATAAGTAAAATTGTACATAAATAATTTAGGGTTTAATTTAGATTATATTTTAATTCTTTCATAATAAATAAAAAAATATTAGAATTAGGGTTTGCTTCTTAATTTAATTTCAATTAACTCTTTTCCTCATTAAATCTAAAAAACACAAAAAAATATATCATTTTCATTTAATTTTAATTTTAATTCCTCTTTATTTAATTAATTCATGAAATTTTAAATTGTTGGTAAAAGGGTCCAATGCCCGTCGTTTCAATTATTTAATTTGCGCATTTATCTTATGTCCTTTATTATAATTTTGTATCTCTCCCAAAGCCATGTAACTTTACTTTTCGCACTTTATTTTATCGCTTTATTTATTTTCCGCTAAATCGGGTCCGGTTTAATTTTGGCGATGTGGACCCGCGCCTTTGTAATAATCGTAGATTTATTTTTCGCAAATATTAACTGTTAACAAAAGCATGAAAGAATGTATGGACTTAAAATAAAATCAAGCGTAGAACACGACAAACATGACAAGACAAATAACTGAAACATGACACACAATTCGCACACACCACCCCTAGGGTACGCCTCACTGTTGCCTTTCGAAAGGTGGTCGTCGAGTAGAGGACGTCTTAGTAAGTCCTCATGATCCGGGAATCTGGCATGAGGGTAGCTTCTAAGGTGTCTTCCCATTGCTCTGGTGATCACCACGTCCCGAACATCGAATTGACCCGAACACCTCCAACGGTGGTGCTACCTACCTCTCAATGGTGGGATGGCACTACTTTAAAGGACATTTACACAGACGAATTCCTTAGGGTAGGTAGGTTCTCAAGGATACTTGCTCTAATTTCAAAAACAAATCAAAACATCTTTTCACCAACACTTTTCAAAAGCTTTCAAAGCAAACTTTTCAAACACTCTGACGTATGAGTCGATCTGAAATTTTTCAAAGAAACTTTTTAAACCCACATTGAAAAGCACACAAAACAATTTTGAAAACACAATGAGCAAGTACCTAAGAGCCCATGGATAACCATGGATAGAAAGGGTGCTAATACCTTCCCTTTCTATAACCTACCTCCCGAACCGAGAGCAATCTCTTTAAGGAATTTTTCTGTGCTTTTGTCCTTTCCATTTGGAGAAAATAAAAGACGGTGGCGACTCTTGCTTCCGCGACATTTCGCGAACCAGCGTTAAACAGTCAGTTCCAGATCCACCGATCACAAACATCTACCTACTCAAAAAGGAATTAGACTGTGCAAGTGTCCTTTAGACAGTGCTATCCCACTATTGAGGAGTAGGTAGCACCGTCGTTGGAGTTTTCGGGTCAATTCGATTTAAGAGACGTGTGGTCACTAAAGCAACGTTAGGACGCCTTAGCGGTAATCCTAATGTCTTAGATCATTTTTCCGAGGCAACCGTTTCGAGGCAACTTTGATCTTTGGACAGAAGGACGACCTCTAAAACATCCTATACTTAATGACCACAATTGAGGCAACCAAGTGAGGTGTACCCTAGGAGTGGCATGTGCAAGTGTGTCAATTTTCAGTTATGTTATTCTTGCATGTCATGGTGAGCTACTGTTGATTTTAAGTTCAGAGTTAATCTTGTCATGCAATCCTAGTTAGCATACATCTAAATAGTTAATATATGTACAGGAATTTAAAGTGCGGGAATTGTAAATCCTACGCTATTACAAGGCTTCGGGGAGGGGGATTATTTACATGGGAATCAAAAGCAGTAAAGTATAAAAAGTCTTAGCTAAGCTATTACAAACCAATAGACAGTTACAATAAAATAAGCACGTGCAAATCTGAAAATAACCTCTAAAAATCTAAGAATAAAATCTTTTTTGTTGTTTTATTTTATTTTGAGAAAATGACCTAAATCTATTTAATTTTAGTTTTTTTTTTTGAGAAAATGTTAAGATAATTAAAAGATTTATTGACAAAGTTAATTTAATAAAAAAAGAACTATCCTAATGCTTTTGTGGTTTTTTGATTTTAATGTTAATTAAAAGATAAAAAGAAGTCTATGAAAAAAACAAAAAAAAAACAAAGTACAAGGGGGATCCTTCGATCCAGGCAAAAAAGGGAGTTTCGACCCAGGGAGGGAATGGAAGCTTCGATCCAGAGAGGGTCCTGGTCCTTTCGATTGGGCCAGACAGTAAGGCGTGAGTGGCCTTCGATCCAGGGAAGAGAATTGTATTTTGATCATGGAGGTCATGGCTTTCGATCCAGGAATGAGATGCCTCCTTCGATCCAACATGCTGATGGGTTCGATCCAGAGAAGGTGTCTCCTTCGATCTGGGATGTTATACCTACAAAAGTATGTTAGCGAAATAAAATGCAGGGCCTGGGTATTGAACCCCAGGCCCTTCGATCCTGCGCTTGCTGGGTCTCTTCAGGCTATGTCTGCAGCAAATGTTAGCAAACGAAAAACATGACCTGGGTGCCAAACCCAGGCCTTTCGATCCTGTCTAGGATGGCAAATCAAGGTAACAACAAGTAATAATGTGTTATGCAAAATGAAAAGTTTTTTGACAATTTACCCTCTCTTACAGTAGTTGGGACCTTCGATTTGGCACTGGCTGGATGGGAGCACTTTCAATCTGGGCACCTCCTGGATGTAGGCAATTTTGGCAGCATAACTCCAATGTTTTTTGTTCTCCTGTTGTGTGTTTTTTCGTGCAGAGTTTTTTGTGTGTGTTTCGTGTATGCTGGCCTCTGTATTTATAGGGGTGTGAGGGTGCAGTAATGGCAAGAGACAGCCATTAAACAGGCCATTAAATGCCATGAGACAAGAAACAGACACATTAAAAGTTTTCCTTTTTTGAAATATTCATGTCTCTTGAATGAACCTGGACACTTTTGATTTGAGTGCCTTCTTGATGACCTCTTTTGAATGGCCCTTGTCCAAGGATCAATCGAAGGGTTCTAATTAAAATTCCAATCGAAAGGCTTTGTTAACAGGCCAATCGAAAGGTGTTGTTCATGCTAATCAAAGGACATGGTTAACATGCATGTCGAAGCTGCCTTGACACAATGCTAAATCGAAGGATCCCTTGGCATGCCAATCGAAGGCCTGGCCCAGGGTGCCAATCGAAAGGCTCATTCAGAATCCCAATCGAAAGGTCTTTCAGAATGCAAATCGAAGTGTCCCTTCAAAGTACCAATCGAAGGGCCTTTCAGAATTCCAATCGAAGGCCTTGACATAATGCCAATCGAAATTCTCCTTCAGAAAGCCAATCGAAGGGCCTTACAGAATGCCAATCGAAAGGTACTTAAAGCACCACTCAAAAATTTTCTTTTTCCTTAGGCAAGGGTTTGTGATCAACCATGCAGGGGGAAGACTTTGGAAAACATGAGAGGGCAAATTTTGGGGTGCAACAGGCACCTTCGATCTGAAGGACTGCTTTGGCTTGGAAAATTCTGACAACCTTTGATGTATTGTATGGGCAGCGTCTCTCCAATGCTTCTCCCTGTATATTTTTCGTCCTCTTCTTGCAGAGTTTTTGTGTGTGTTTCGTGTGTGTTGTTCACCCTTTGAAATGTGCCACTGACCCTTGTATTTATAGGAGTGGGGTGGAGGGGACAGGAAGACAAAGGTTTAAATGACCTTGATTATGTGTTTGACAGCCATGAATGAGGATTTGTAACGTTAATTATGTGTTTGAAAGCCATGAATGAGAGTTTGTAATGTTGGCTAAACACATGGGATCCTGTCCCTTTTTGAATTTTGAATGACATGTAACTGGCCTTCGAATGCTCCCTTTCGAACGGGCTGATGGCCTCCTTCGAATTCTTTCCAAAGCTTCTTCGAATGGACCCTTTGAATGCTTCTTCGAATGGACCTTTTTGGAATTCCAATCAAAGGACACTGTTATAATGCCAATCGAAGTACTTGTCCATAATGCCAATCGAAGGGCTTGTCCAGAATGCCAATCGAAAGGCTCCTTCAGAACACCAATCGAATGGTCTTTCAGAATGCAAATCAAAGTGCTTGTCCAGAATGCCAATCGAAAGAGCTTGACAGAATTCCCATCGAAGGGTCTTTAAGAATGCCAATTGAAGTGCTCCTTCAGAATGCCAATCGAAATGCTCCTTCAGAGTGCCAATCGAAATGCTCCTTCAGAATGCCAATCGAAGGGTCTTTCAGAATGCTAATCGAAGGGTCTTTCAGAATGCCAATCGAAATGTACTTAAAGCACCACTCAAAAATTTTCCTTTTCCTTAGGCAAGAGTTTGTGATCAGCCATGCAGGGGGAAGACTTTGGAAAACATGAGAGGACAAATTTTGGGGTACAACATAATACACTCAAGGAGGTCCAGGAAAGCTAAACAGATTATCAGGCCATCTCCAAAGTTGCTCAAACTCCATTCACGACTCCAGCTGCAAGAGGTAAGTTTTCAAACTTCCATCTCTTCATACAAGCATCATTTGTTTCTGATTTGTGAAGATAAAATGTAGATATCATTGCTCTAAAACTGACATGTTCATAGTTTTCATTTATATTGATTGTATCTAGAGAATTTCAGATTTAAACTTTCTGAAAAAATTAGGTTTCAATTTAGGGTCAGCAAAATTAATCTTCATCTTTGACTTTTAGCTTAGATAAGTTATATGGTTAGATTCGTGAGGAAAAATAGCACAACTTTCATGTTTGCATTTTCCATTTTTGTTGAGAAATGAATGAGATACAGATGGTCCGACTGGCTGAAGGTTGAAGACGAAGTACAGGTCATGGAGACGTTTTACCTTATGTATTTATTGTTTCATTTGTATTAACGGATGTACAGCCACCCCAGTGGCAAAGGTAGCGCGTGTGTGTATGGAAGGTCATGGGTTCAATACCCAGCGCTACCTTTTGCCATTATTTTTTAGCATTTTTCTCATTTTTGTTCAACTAGGCGCCTGGGCTTCCAATAAGTGGGCCTTGTGTTTTTTTTGCTGACTCCTAATCCCTGCTTTACTTCAGCACCCCCTGACTCATTATTTCTTTATTTCATTTTTTATATATTTTATTTTACTTTCATATTTGCTTTTATTATTTTTATTATTACTATTAACATTACTTTTATTATTATTAACAAAAAATCCAAAAATATTTATTTTATTATTTTTTGCATTCATATTTATTTTATTTTCTTATAAAACAAAAAGGCCAAAAACATTTTTATTTTAACAAATTAATTAATTAATTTTTATAATTAATATTTAGGTTTAGGTTTAAATATTATATTATTTTCTTGTAAATAAAATTAATTTAGAACTTAGGTTTTTTTAATTAATCAATTTCCATATTATTTTATTAATTTAAAACCTTTTCATAAAAAACCCTAAAAATACTTTTTGTTTAATTTAATTTATTTATTAATTAACTTAATTAATTTTAATTAATCATTTTTCTTAATTAGATTTAGGTTAAAACCTTTTCATGAAAACCAAATAAAAATCATTTCTTTTCCATTTGCATTTGTGCATTTTTATTCAATTCTTGTGTATTTATTCAATATGGTTGTAATAGTTAATTAGATTTAATTTTCTTGCAAGATCCCAATTTGTAAATTTGTACACCCCCTCCCCAAATCATGTAATAGCTTAGTATTTTTATTTTCCACAATTTAAATGCTTTATATTCACATGCTAGTAATTAGGGTTTGTATGGAAAGAATAAAATCAATCAAATAGAAAACCCTAATTCAAAACAAAAACAAGCATAAAAACAATACACTTTCACCCAAGCACCCCTAGGGTAAACTCCACCTGTTTGCCTTATACAAAATGGCCATATTACGCATGTAAGGTATCTTAGCAAATACAAGATCATAGTCCCTCGATGACGCTGTCTAAGTTGCCTTACAAATGATCTTAGTCCCTCAAAAAGAAATCTAAGCTACCATGCAACATTGCTAATCATGGCTATACGATGACCCACGCCCGTCCTATTTACATCCAAAGATAGGGTTGCTTACCAAATCAATGGCAAGACAACAATGTCAAAGGAAAAGAAAATGAACAAGAAAGACATTTGAGTAGTTAGATTGCTCTTAATTACTTGATCCATTTCAAAACAAACATCCTTTCTATTTTCAAACATCTTGCAAAATTCTTACGAACGAGAATCATTACAAAGATTGCCTAAACAATTGCCTCTTTAAAAAATACTTTCAAAAACACACAAAGCACAATTTCAAACAAAAATCAAGTGATCTAGCAAGTAACTAAGAGCCCATGGAAAACCATGGATTAAAAGGGTGCTAATACCTTCCCTTTTCATAATCTACCCCCCCGAACTCAAGAAACAATCTCAAAGGTCTTTCATGTGCTTTTTCACTTTTCCTTTTGGATAAAAGAAAAGTCGGTGGCGACTCTTGCTAACCGCAACATTTGCAATCAAACGCAAAACATTCAAGTCAGTTCTCCCAACATATCACATAAACCAATCAAGCAAAAAAATACTAGACCTCTTGAGAGGACCAAACTTCAAGTGTATTAAGTCTTCACAAAAATTGGGCAGAGTAACAGCTGTATACGGGTGAACTCCAAATTACAAACAAAGGGTGTAATCACAAAAAACCTGCACACAAAAACAAACAAGCAACCCAATGTCTTGAGGTAAACCTCAAGAACTCCAGACAAAATAATCAGATAAGATCACAAGATCTCCAAAATAGGCCAAGGTTTCTAATCCGTCCAAGAAAAGTCCCATGCTCCATAATGCCAAGGATAGTAACCAAATAGTCTGAGTACCATTAAATATTTTTAGGGTTTATGTTGATTATTAAGTATCTTAAAAAGGAAAATAAAAGCTCAAGTGAGCAAAGTAAAAATTACAAGAAAGTAAATGCTTAAATGAGCAAAGATGAAAATGGCATGAAATATAAATGCTAAAAGTAAATGGTACATCAAGCATAAAAAAATAAAAGTATAAAGTAAAACAAGTAAATAATTAGTGGTTAGTTGGATGACCATCTTGAAGCTTGCATTTGGAACTCATTAGAGGATTAGTAAAACCAAAGCCTCCACACAACAAGTTGCATTTGCTTTTTGTCAAGTATATCATTCATTTGGAATTCTCACAAGTGCCATTTAATGATCAACGATGTTTAAGTGATCCGTGTTGACCAAAGGTGTTATAGATCCATTAGAGGATTGGTCAAACCAAAGCCTCCACACAATGAATCTCAAGGTTATTGGATAAAAGAGATCAAATTAACATACTTGGGCTTGCAAACATAAGTTTGGGCCACGAGTGATCATTTATTCGAATCGGGACGAAATTTAGCGCTATGTTAAATAATCGTAAGTGGACTTGTATAGAAGTCGCACCTATTTTGAGGCCGGTCAATAGCAATCTATGCACCACTTGTGTTGAGACATGATATAGAGATCATGCTCCAACAACATTTAGTGCAATAAGAAGGGGATGAGATGAAGAGGGGTGAGAGAGAAAATACAAACCACTTTTGAATTAAATTTAATCAAACTATTATTAAAATCATTCATCCATTTTTGTGGAGTTAAACTCAACATCATGGATTCAATGATGTTAATAAAGTTCATAATCCAAAATTTAACCCAAGATCATCCAGAAAATAGTCACAAAATAATATTACACTTTAATATATATACAAAAGAGTTTAAAAATTATTGTTTAAAAATAGAAAATAAAGAGAAAAATATCAACTATGTTCAAATTAATCAAGGAATAAAAAGTAAGACCATAGAAAAATCAGAAAAGGGCTCAAATGATTTTATAAATTTTTTTGGTAATTTTTGAAGTCAGAAACTATTTTTAAAATTAAAAGAAATAGATAAAATAAACCAAAAATGATAAAAAAATAGCAAAGTCAGAAACAAAAATAAAATAAGGTTACCAACATTTGTCACAATATCATTGGATCATTCCATAATTTTTTTAGAATTTAAAAATGTATAAAAGTATTTTTAAACATTTAAAACAATTCAAATAAAGTGTAAAATTTTAAAAAATATGAAAACATAAAATTAAATTGTGAAAAAATAAAAATCAGAAAGAGAATAATCAAAAATATTTTTCATGATTTTTTCAGATTTTTTGGACTTGAAATGAATTTTCTATGATTTTTTGAAATTTAAAACAATTAAAATATAAAAATCAGAAAAGAAAAGAAAAGTAAAAATATGTGGACCATTGGATTAGAGTCAAAACACGTTAGTAATCAAATCCAAGGGATCTGGCGCGATGTGCATATCATGGTCATTAGTGAATAAAGTACAAAATCAAATATAAATTAGATTTTGAAAAATAACAAGTGGCGTGGCATCATTGGTTGGAAGATGACACGTAGGTCACTTTGAACCTCCAGCCAACGTGATTTGCAGGTCTCTCAAACTGTAAAATCAGAAGCTCGGACCTATGCCAAACGCTTCGTCTCTTCAAGACGAAGACAACCACACCCTCGCGCCAAATTTATATAAACTGTAGCTCAAGCAATTTGGAAAGAAAGTTTTGAAAAGGGATTTGAAATTTCATGGTCAAAACGTATTTCCAGCAAAAGGTAAGTGTTGCGACTAGAACCAGGGCAATGAGAGCATTAAAATGATATCATAGTTTTGAAGAATTGATGAAGGAATCTACCTATTGAAGTTGAGTTATAGAGCTCTGAAACTGGACTTCTATGGAGTAATATAGGGCACGATTCTTGAATCTAATTATATGGTTAGCTTCAGGGAAGATCAGGGAAGGTGAATTGATGGAAAAATTGGATTGAAAAAGGCTTGAGAATGGATTTTGAAGTTATTAAATTATGTGTTGTGAAACAAGTTTGGCAGGGTGATTTTGGCTATCCAAGCTTGAGAAAATGAATGGGGAATGACCCTCTATTTATAGGGAATCAAATGGAATGTTCAAGCGTGTGAAATGATGAAGTTTGGAGGGAAATCGTGTGAAGTTGCAAACAAGAAAAGTGTGACTTTAAACTTGATCAAAACTCATCTAAAACACGCGTTTTGCTATGCTAATTACTTCTGGAAGTTCACTAAACATGTTTAGAAGCAAAAACGTGCAGAAACAAAGTATTTAGAAGCCAAATCAAGGATTTCAAACTTCTGACTTGGTGAAAAATTCAGTTTCAAATTGCCAATTTCTGACCAATGGCATTCTCAGCCCAAGGGGTCTTAGGACATGATTCTTGATGCTTTAGAAAGATGAGGTTACAAGCTTTGCAATGGAAAAATAATGGAGTTAAATGGATGATTGAGATGAAAGTTGTGTTGAGCCACAGTTGGAGAAAAAGAGTTGACTTTCCATACTTAGAAATATTTCAAGTTCTTCTTCAAAAATGACCTATAATGTATTGCATCCAAACATGGTCTTCCACTTGGAATTTGCTTTTGACCAAAAAATATGGCATGAAGTAGATCTCTTGAATGACATTTTGAAACTTGAACAATTCAAAATATCCAAAATTGGAGAGAGTTATGAATTGTTGAAGTTGGCAAAAAATCATGAAATGAGCTATAATCTTTTGCATCGTTAAGGCAACTTCCATCCATTTTTTCACTTTGCACATAAAAGAAGGAATAAATTTCACACCTTTAAGATCATTATGGAAAAATAATGGGCTCAAGATGATAAACATTTACCAAGTTATGATCATTTGAAGTCACACATGGAAAATTGGGGGTTCATCTAGAGGACTTGTAATCTTTATTCCTCATTAAGCCTCTTCCTCATGGAAACTCCTTGGAAATTTTGAAGTGATTTATTGATAACCCTTTAAAGATAAGGATGTCTTTGGAATCACTCAAAAATACCAAAATATGAGCAAGATACAATTCTTTGAAGTTCAAAACCCTAGCTCCTTAGATCAAGAGAATACTTTGAGGAACTTTGACAATTTTGAACAAACTTCTTGTACCAACACAAATGATTTGTAAATATAAGTTGTTGAGGATGATAATGAGAACTCATAGCCACAAAAAACACTTCCATATCTTGAAAATTGAGAGGAATATGCACTTGTGACCAATGGGAACAAAGCCTTGTCTAAGCATGACAACTTCTTCAATCAACCCCTTGTACTTTTCAACCAAATTTGATAACCTTGAAATGTGGTGAACCAAAATAACCTTGCCATGCCATTTCTTCCAAACAAATCCAATGGTGAGGTTTGAACTTCTCAAGCTTTATTGACTAGGGCATGGAAATAAACTCATGAACCCATGTGGTAGCTTGTTAAATCTCATTGCCTTTACCTACATGGATAACAAGCAAGACAAACCAACATTGCATTTTATTAGTTAAAAGAAGAAATCAAGACAAAAAATATTCATGATCACAAAATAACATAAGTCAAGGTGCTTGGTGATTCCTCAAAAGGGAAAAGCTAAATATAGGGAGGGGAACCAAGAATCCTAGTATGATCTTGTTGTGAATGAATCAACATGGTATGATGAAGGGATCTTAGGGGCAAAAACTGGGGTACAACACTTAGGGGAAAAAATTAGGGTATAACAACTTCCCTTATTTAAGTGTCTTCTATCCGGAGATACGGAGGTTAAAATCTTCGTCTCGACGCGATTGAAGATACTTAAATATAAAACAAACCCTATTTTTGGCCCTAAGATGTCATGCAATGCTTATGATTATGAATGTACAAGAAAGCCACAGGGGCAACAAGACACCATTGGAAAAAACAAAAAGTAAAACCAACAGACCAAAAAGAGAGTTCGACCAGGAAAATAAATCATTGAGGAATAACATGAATCTAGGGATGACTATAAATAGGCAAAACCAAAATCACGATTAAAGAAACCAAATGCATAGTAAGATTTCAACAACGAGAACTCTTAACAATTCAAGAAACAAACTATCAAGGAGGTAACCACTAAGAAAGGATTATCGGCTCAATTGGAGGAAAGAAACTCAACTCCACTGGGGAAAAGAAGACTCAACTCTAATGGAGAAAAGAAGACTCAAAACTACTAGGGAAAAGAAGACTCAACTCTACTGGAGTAAAGCCTAAAGAGGATAAAGCAATAGGTAACAAAGATCGATTGATAACTATCAACTACCCACTCATAGAGGATATAGCAAAAAGAGAGTAACATCGACTCACAGGGAATAAGAAATTATCAATCCGAAGGACGTGAATAGAAACTGTAAGATAATACCGGCTTATAGATGATGGTAAACATCAACATTGAGGTAGGTAACTAAATGATTGACATCAGTACTTATGACTGGAAACAAAAGGTTAACATCAACGCTTATGGTTGGGAACAAGAGTTTGACATCAACACTTATGGTTGGGAACAAGGGTTGACATCAACACTTATGACTGGGAACAAAGGTTGACACCAACACTTATTGCTGGGAACAAAGGTTAACATCAACACTTATGGCTGGGAGCAAAGGTTTGACATCAACACTTATGATTGGGAACAAAGGGTTGACATCAACACTTATGGATGGAAATAAAGGTTTGACATCAACACTTATGGATGGGAACAAAGGTTTGACATCAACACTTATGGCTGGGAACAAAGGCTTGACATCATCACTTATGACTAGGAACAAGAGGTTGACATCAGCACTTATGGCTGGTGTGATACGGTGGCAGAACCGACTGTTGTATTGGTTTTGTGTTTGTGTTTGCAAATGTTACGGTAAGCAAGAGTCGCCACCGACTTTTCTTTTATCCAACAAATAAAGGGGTGAAAAGAATAGAAAAAGACCTTTTGAGAGTTTTCTGAGTAAGGGGGTAGATTATGGAAAGGGGAGGTTTTAGGACCCTTTCCATCCGTAGTTTTCTACGGGCTCTTAGATGCTTAGCTCATTTTTGAAATACCTTGTGCTTTCGTGTGTTTTTGAAAAGTATTTTGAAATGCCTTAGTGCGGCGATTTGCTTTATGATAACTCTTGTATCAGCCCTCAAGAGTGTTGATAAAGCATTTTGAAAAGGTTTTTGAAAATTGTTTTGTGTAAGTGTAAAAAGTTTGTTTTTAAGCATGGCATCTAGGAACTATCTACTTTACTCGAAAGATTCATTCTTTTCCTCATTTCCTTTATAAAGTGCTATCCTACTATTAATGAGTAGGTATCCCTAGTCGCTTGGATGTTTGAGGGACATTCGAAGGAACGTTTTATAGTCACGAAGGCAACTGGGCAAGAGACCTTAGTAACTACCTTAGGGTTTTAAGATCATGTTTACCGAGGCAACACCGAGAGGGTCATTGAGGGACTTATGATCTTTTAAACCGGAGGGTAGCCACTAAAATCTCTCACGTTTCGAGAGTTGTGACTATTTTCCGAAGGAAACCAAAGTGGTAATACCCTAAAGGTGAGCATGTGCAAGTGAGTTTGTTTCAGTTATTTATCTTTGTGTTAGGTTTGCTAACATTCACTTTTAGTCTTATCATGCAATCCTATTAACATACATCTAACAATTAATATTTGTACAGGAAACATAAAGTGCGGAAATTAAATCCTACGCTATTACATGGCTTCGGGGAGGGGGAATTATTTACATGTCCAAAAATGAGGGGGATAAAGCAGTAAATATCCTAGTTTAAATCTATTACATCCAGTAGACAGATACAAAAATATGAAAATAAAAATGCGAAAGGTAAAAACGCGCGTGAATTGGAAATACGTCTAAATCCTAGAAGGAAAAAGTCTTTTGTTTTTTTATTTAATAAAATAAAAATAAAAATCTAAATCTACTTAATTTTAATTTATAAAAATGTTTAAGTAATTAATAATTAATTAACAAAATTAATTTTAATAAAAAGATTAGAATCTAATTTTTGTGATTTTTTTTGATTTAATGTTGATTTAAAGAGTAAATTCAATAAAAGAAATAAACAAAACAAAATAAAAATACAAATGGTCCTTCAATTCAAGGAAGGAGATTGTCCTTCGATCCAAGGAGGGAGGTCACTTTTCGATCCAGGGAAGGAGGTTGTCCTTCGATCCAGGGAAGGATGTTGTTTTTCGATCCAGAGAGGGATGTTGTTTTTTGATCCAGGGAAGGAAGCTGCCTTTCGATCTGGATCTGCAAGACAAATGTTAGCAAAAATAAAGATGCAGGACCTAGGTATCGAATCCATGTCTTTCCCCTTAATTCGAACCCCTTGTGTTCAAATCTTGGTTGTTTTGGCCTGAAATAACCTGTATCATGAGCTTCGAAGGCAAATTCAGATCATACCCTTCGATGGTATGATCTTATTCCTGCATGTTATCTTACATGTGGTATGTTCATATAAATACAAACAACATTAGCAATGCAAATATGCAAACAATATGTATTTAAATAGCCTGGAAATACAGTTTTGATTTTGTAAATCCTTACAGCCCAACTAGTATTTACAGTAAAAACTCTTTATTATATTTTCAATACAACCATACCCAAAACACCAAACAAAAAACTTTAAGTTTTAAATAAAAAAATTACGTTTTCTCCTTTTCTTTAAAATATTGTTCATTTATTTATTTATAATAAACAACTTTTTATTATTTTTTTTAATAATAAAAATACTTTTTTTTCCCCAAAGACTCTTTATCTAATAAAATTTTTCAACAACCCATTAATGATAGCAAAATAATTATAGCAATATTTTTCTCTTTTCTTTCCAAAAACATCAGATGAGCCAACTTAATGAGCTTCATATTGCAACCACACCCCTCTTTTTTATTGACAACAACAAACATTTAAATGGGCTTAATTTAATAACTTAGTAATTACTCGAATGATTTTTTTTTCCGAATTGCATGGGCCCTTGGCCAACATGCCCCGCAAACGGATTTATGAGTCTTGCCGATTTAGCAAGCCCCCATTTTCCTAAATTAAAATACACCCCCCGGTTGGCTTAAATTTTAAGAATGGGCCATCAGATATTGCTGTACCATCCTTAATTAAACCTTTCTTCATTATTTTAATCTTGAAAAATAAAAATCATCGGGGTAGGACAAATTTTGGGTACGACACAATTAGATCAAAATGGCGCCTGAAGATATGGAGAAAACAACCTTCGTCACGCAGTGGGGTACTTTCTTCTACAAAGTTATGCCATTTGGGTTAAAGAATTTCGGGGCAACCTATCAGCGTGCCATGGTAGCTTTGTTTCATGATATAATCCATCACGAGATAGAGGTATACGTTTATGATATGATAGCCAGGTCTCAGACTGAAGAGGAGCACCTTGATCACCTACAGAAGTTGTTTGAAAGGCTGAAGAAATACAAATTGAGGCTAAATCCGAATAAGTGCACCTTTGGAGTAAGATCTGGTAAGCTTTTAGGCTTCGTTGTCAGCGACAAAGGTATTGAAGTAGATCCCGTAAAGGTTAAAGCCATACAAGAAATTGAAGATGTGAAAAACACAAGAAGGGGGGGGGGGGAGGGTGAATTGAAAACTTGAAATTAAAAGCTCAATGACACAGTATTTTTATCCTGGTTCGTTTGATCTCAAACTATTCCAGTCCACCCGTCAAGGTGATTTCACCTCTCTCCAACGAGGTCTTAATCCACTAATCTCAAAAGGATTACAATCACTACTTTAACAACTATTAAAGTCTTCTTGAGTACAACCACAATCCGGTTAATCTCAAGGAACACTGTTTCAAAACTATTATACAAGATGTGTGTTGTTGTTTTTCTTACAAAAACTGTTTATCACAACTGTGATAATTTACACAAAATTATAGCTTGGAAATGTAAAGAATATTGCTTGCAGCTTTGAATATGCGTGAGTGGTTATGTAGAAAAATCGTCTTTGATTTTGAATGCTGACTTTGTTTATATAGGAAGTGGAATAACTTTGATCATCAAGCATGTTTAATGTCATTAACACACTTTCCATTTGGAGAAGATCCTGTCTGAACGAAGCCGTTGGAATTGATGATGTCTTGAATGATCAGTAACGCTTCAGAATCTTATCTCCTTACTTGCTGATGACGCTTCAGAATATTGATGACTTGGATTAACATGTTCTTGTTTAGAATCAGAGTTTACTTTGCTTAAGCGCAGGTTTTGGTCATCAATCTTCAGTGCATGTTCTGATTGCTTCAGCGTGTAGCTCTTATGGCTTATCTTCTGATGCTGCTTTGGTCAGAACTTCTGCATACATAAAACATAATTTTTAGGGTGCATATTTGTTCTTTGTGTTTGTCATTAGTTATTTGTATTTGTTATCATCAAAACTCTAACTAAGGGTTATAGAATCAAACTATGTTCTAACAATCTCCCCCTTTTTGATGATGACAAAAACTAGATTTTTCAATTAAAAATAAAGAACAAAAGGTTTAAGAGAAACTCCCCCTGAGTTGATTACTTCCCTTAAGTTCCTTGAGCATCAGAGTTTAGCTGCATCTTTCATCAGAATTTGTACCTGTTCAAACTTTTCAGAAGATAGAGGTTAAGTAATTCAGAATGTTTGAGACTTCTGTCTCGGTAAACCATTATTGAAAATATCTTACTTTCTCCCCCTTTTTGTCAGTTATCAAAAAGGCAATATAATCAGAGCCAAAATAGTTGAGTTATATTAAAAAACATGATGCAATGATAAGTTCCAGAACAGAAGAGGTAAAAAATTAAGCGTTACAGATAAACAGATTTAAAAAAAAAATCTAAGAAGGAGGGCGAAGACGTGTGAACAAAGCTTCCAACAAGCTCTTGATATGAGTATTAGACTCTTCTTGCTTGCCCAAAATGCTTTTAATCTCTTTGTTCGTGTCCTCCTGCTTATCCAACCTTGCTTGGATTAGAGCATTTTCTTTCTTCAACTCTTCCAGAGTTTTCATGACTAAGGAAGGTGCTGGAGTTTCTTCAGGAGTTGGACGTTGCTCAGAGCATTCTACAGCTTGTTCAGAGTGAACCATTTCTTCTGTTGTGATCATGTCTTCTGGAGCAGCAGTCAGGGAGAGACTTTCTGATTCTGGTTGAACTTCATCTGAGGGATGATGCTCTGTCCAGGGAGCATTATCCAGAGAGAGGATAACTTTCTTGAGCAGTTGGCTCAGAACTTGGTCTTGAAAAGCCTTCATCTTAGCACTAAAGTTCTGCTGAACCTGTTCATAACTCTGTTCCTTCAGCTTCAGCGTTTTAGAACTAAGCCAGTTTCTGAATTTTGTCCACATATAATCAGAAGCAGCAGGATTAGTCATCTCTTGACTATCATGCTTCAAAGAATTTATCCATTCCTGTTTTCCTGTTTCAAAAATCAACAAACTTGTACCAACATCTGATGTGGTTTCAGTTGGTTTAGGTTTGGGAATGGTAGTTTTGTGAGAGATAGAAGCTAGTCTTTCCAGCACAATTGGATCAATGACAAGTCTTACATTGTCAGCTGGACTGTTAGTGGGTGAAGGAGTGGTAGAGTCAAGTATGATGATTGGACTGGTAGGGGAATTTGATGGTGTGGATTCCAGAGATGAAGGGATTTCTGGAATGTCGTGGATGGTGAGAGGCATGCGAATAGCAAGTGGTTCTGTGATTCGAGGTATTGGGATTGTATCAGAATCTGAATGAGGTTCTTCAGATTGGTTTTTTGAAACATGGTGAGGTTCTAGTTCATGGATATCAGAAGATTGATTCTTAGAAGGTTGAGCTTCTGGTTGTTGTATTTCAGGTTGAGGTGATTGTGGTTGTGAAATTTCTGGTTGAGAAATTTCTGGTTGAGGTGATTGTGGATGAGGAATTTCTTTTTGTGGAGAGTGAGGTTGCGGAATTTCTGGTGTGGTATCAGAGTTTGTATTTTCAGGGAGTTTAGAATTTGGATTTTGTGGTACGAGAGCTGAAAAGTCTTGGTCAAATGAATCAATATCAGACAGAACTTTGGCAAGTTCTGGTTGGGTTTGTTCAGGATTTGGATTATGAGAAAGGGAGTGAGTTTCATTCAGACCTAGAGTTTCTTATGGATCAAACCCTATGTCAAAGTCTTCAAATGTTTGTGGAGTTGGATGTTCTGGTTGAGTATGCATGGCTTCAGATGTTGATATATTTATTGATTCTATAACAGAAACAGAGGAAGGATTACCTTTCTTTTTGGCAGCTTTTGGAGTCCTCTGGGATGGTCCTTCTGCTGCAGCTTTCCTCTTCTTGGTCTTCTTTAAAGCAACTTCTGGAGCAGCCTTGTGTAAGTCCTAGATATTGATTTCTGGTGCAGTACCATCTTCCTTGCAAGCGTCCAGATATCTGACTATTATTTCTGGCTTGGAGTCAATATCAGAAAATAGAGGAAAATCATCCAGAGGTATCCTTCTTGAAGTGATGGTTGCATGACAAGTAATAGTAGGTTCCTTCTTGATATTCTCAATGATTTTCATCTTCTTCAGATTTTTAGCGTTCAGGGGCTTCCCGGCGGTTGCTTCCAAAGTGTTGATTTCCTGGGCTTCAGTCAAATGTTCTATCAGCCTATTCTCTGTCAGAATATCTGATATGAGTCTTCCTAAGGGTATCCAGTCCCTCTTGGTTCGTTCATCTTCACTTGTTTCCTTCATACTAGTTCTAAGATGATTAAACAACAAGTGTGGGAGGTTTACCTTAGTCCTCTTGGCAATGAAATAGATCAGAAACTGCTGATCAATGTTGATATAATCAGGAGAGCTAGTTGGATTCCTGTGGTTGATACACCCCAGAATAATTCTTTCCCAAATTTGGTGGTGATCCTTCAGATCTTTGATTTTGCTGGAGGGTAGTCCATTAGTAAATATTTCCTTTGCAATAGAACTCACATCAGAGCATCTCTCAGCCATGTCAATTAATCTAACACCTCCATAATTGTAACCAATAAGCTTTGAAATTAGGTCTTATGTAATAACAATTTTCTTCCCCATGACATAAGAAGTAACCTGATGATTTGAAGAAGAAGAATGTATCCAGAATTCTTTGACAAGAATGGGAAATGTTGGACCAACCAGATGGTCAAAGTACCTGTTCCATCCTTGAGCAGTAACGTCTTCATACAGATTGAAGCCATTTTCTTGAAGACTCCCAAAATCAACAATCAGTTCAGAGAGAACTTCCAGATTATTAATAGGAGTGAGGAGCATTCTGTAGGGTACTTCATACTGTTCCATTGAAGCAGATTCCTGAGCACTGACATTTGTGACACTTGAAGAAGCCATTGTTCACACGGGATTTTGAGGAAGATGAAAGGGTTTTTTGAAAACGAGAGCTTGAAACGATAGAAAATATTGAGAGAGTAAAAGTGAAAGAATGTAAAGAGTGAAATTTGAGTTTAAATAGTTTTTCTTGAAAGTGTAAACAGTAAGAGAGAGAAATAATTAGTCATGATTATAAGCATTAATGACAGTTGAAATTAGGGGATTCAGAAAGATACTGGAAGGGTTACCCATGACATGTGTCTCAATGCACCCAATCAGCGCTTTTGACCTTTCAGAAAAGTGAAAGCGTGTTCAGCCTCAGAAAGTAGCTGATGAATGGATGACAACTGTTTGATTATGTGAATAGCACACTTCTATCCTTGAAATGAAACATTCAGATCTTCATGGATAGATTCTGATGCAATATGTACTTCTAAACTCTGAAGACAGGTTGATCAGTAGTTCACAGAAAATAATAAAGTTCTGATGCTTAAGATATGTAAAAAAAACAATTTATTCTGGGCATAGCTTCATGCTGAGATGTTTCAGAATGAAGTTAAACCTATCTTCAGAAAGAGGTTTTGTAAAGACGTCAGCCAATTGATGGTTTGTGTCAATAAATTTTAAGCTAAGAATCCCTTTCTGAATATAGTCCCTAATAAAATGATGTTTTATTTCTATATGCTTAGCCCTAGAATGAAAAATTGGATTTTTACAGAGACAAATAGCAGAAGTATTGTCACAGAGGATAGGAATGTTACTCTCAAATATGTTGAAGTCTTCAAGTTGACTTTTCATCCAGAGCATTTGCGTGCTACATCCAGCAACTACTATGTATTCAGCTTCTGCTGTTGTTAGTGTTATTGTGGACTGTCTCTTGCTGGTCCATGAGATCAGATTTTCTCCCAGAAACTGGCAGCTTCCAGAAGTGCTTTTACGTTCTACTCTGTCTCCATCAAAGTCAGCGTCACAATATCCTACTAAGTTATAATCATTTGACTTTCTATAAAACAAACCCAGATTAATAGTACCTTTCAGATACTTGAAAATTCGCTTAACTGCTGTTAAGTGAGTTTCTCTAGGATCTGATTGGAATCTAGCACATAAGCAAACAATAAATAAAATGTCATGCCTTGAAGCCGTCAGATAGAGAAGAGAACCAACCATACCTCTGTAGACCTTCTGTTCTACCTTTTTACTTACCTCTTCCTTTTCCAGAATGCACGTGGGATGAATTGGAATCTTTGAGGGCTTACAATCTGAGAGATCAAATTTATTCATAAGTTCTATGACATATTTGCTCTGATGAATGTAAGTTCCTTCTGGAGTTTGGTTTATCTGAATGCCAAGAAAGAATTTGAGTTCCCCCATTAAGCTCATCTCAAACTCTGCCTGCATACATTTAGCAAACTCTCTTCCTAGAGAGGGTTTAGTAGATCCAAAGATGATGTCATCAACATAAATCTGACATACTAACATTTCATTCTTAACTGTCTTACAGAATAAGGTTGTGTCCACTTTCCCTCTGGTAAATTCCTTTTCTAACATGAAGTTACTTAGTCTTTCATACCAAGCTCTGGGAGCTTGTTTCAGACCATAGAGTGACTTCTTTAGTTTGAAAACATATTCTGGATTTTTGGAATTCTCAAACCCAGGGGGTTGTTGCACATATACCTCTCCATCTATATAGATATTTAAGAATGCACTTTTGACATCCATCTGATACAGAGTGATGCCTTTATTTGCAGTAATTGATATTAAAAGTCTGATAGATTCTAAGCTGGCGACTGGAGCAAAGGTTTATGTATAGTCTATCTCCTCTTGCTGACTATAACCTTGTGCTACCAGTCGTGCTTTGTTTCTGATGAATTCTCCTTGCTCGTTCAGTTTGTTTTTGAACACCCACTTTGTTCCAATGACGTTGAATCCTTTTGGTTTGGGAACCAGATCCCATACGTCATTTCTGGTGAATTGATTCAGTTCCTCTTGCATTGCCACAATCCAGTCATTATCCAGAAGTGCTTCATCAATAGTTGTTGGTTCAATCAGAGAGACCAGTCCCATGAGGGATTCTTCAGAGTTTCTGATTGGATCATCTTTCTTTCCCAGTATTATATCTTCTGGGTGATCAATGCTGCTTCTGGATAGCCTTTTCTGAAGTTGATCAACAGAATGTGTTGGATTGCTTGCAGTAACTCTTTCTGATGTTGAGGGAGTGTCTCTGTTGAGACCTTCTGATGAGTTGTGTTCAATACTTATGAGTTCAACTTCCATACCTGCAAGGAATTCATTCTGCTTTGACTTTTGAGAGTCAAGCTTATCATCAAACCTAACATTGGTTGACTCTTCAACAATCTGTGTTTCTGTATTGTATACTTTGTACCCTCTTGAGCGTTCAGAGTATCCTAACATAATACACTTTTGGGCTTTAGAGTCAAACTTGTTCAGATAATTTTTTGTATTCAGAATAAAGCAGGTGCATCCAAATGGATGAAAATAAGAAATGTTGGGCTTTCTGTTCTTCCACAATTCATATGGAGTCTTTTCCAGAATAGGTCTTATGGAGATTCTATTCTGAATGTAACACGCTGTGTTAATTTCCTCTGCCCAGAATATCTTAGCAATGTTAGTCTCATTGATCATGGCTTTGGCCATTTCTTGCAATGTTCTGTTCTTTCGTTCTACAACTCCATTTTGTTGGGGAGTTCTAGGACAAGAGAAGTCATGCAAAATGCCTTTTTCATTAAAAAATAATTCAAAATTTTTATTTTCAAATTCTCCACCATGATCACTTCTGACTTTGACAATCTAAGATCCATTTCATTCTGAACTTGGTTGTAGAAGGTAACAAACATAGAGTGTGACTCGTCCTTGTGTCTTAAGAACTTTACCCATGTCCATCTGCTATAGTCATCTACGATTACTAACCCATACTTCTTGCCACTGACTGAAGCAGTTTTTACTGGTCCAAATAAGTCAATGTGCAGAAGTTCTAATGGCTTAGAGGTGGAAACAACATTTTTGGATTTGAAAGCAGGTTTTGCAAATTTGCCTTTCTGACATGCTTCACACAGAGCATCTGAGTTGAAATTCAATTTTGGAAGTCCTCTGACCAGATTGAGTTTGTCAATCTGAGATATTCTTCTCATACTAACATTCCCCAATCTTCTATGCCAGACCCATTGCTCATTGTTAACAGAAAGTAGGCATTTTACATTCTGAATCTTTAGTTCATAAAGTTTTATTTTATAAATGTTATATTTCCTCTTTCCATTAAATATGATAGTCCCATCTTTCTGACTAACAGCTTTGCATGAATTTTGATTGAAGATTATATCATAACCATTATCACTTAATTGACTTATGGATAACCGGTTATGCATTAATCCATCAACTAATAATACATTATTTATAGAGGGAAGATTTCCATTACCTACTGTTCCAGAGCCAATGATATTTCCTCTCTGATTACCTCCAAATCCCACGTAGCCTCCAGGCTTAAGTTCCAGGCTTTGGAACATATGCTTTCTCCCCGTCATGTGTCGCGAGCAGCCAGAGTCCAGGTACCATGATTGGTGTCTTAGCCTTGCTGCTAAAGATATCTGCTACATGTATAATTTTATCCTTAGGTACCCACATTTTCTTGGGTCCTGATTTGTTAGTTTTACCAAAATTCTGATTGAATTTTGGTTTGACAGAATAATCACTACTTGTGTATTTTATGTCATGTGTGTGCCTATATATAAAATGTGAATTGAGTGGTGTGCGTTTTATAACTAAGTCCATGGCATTTTTTGGTGTAGATACCTTACCTTGATATCCTATCCCTTTTCTGCCATTTCTTCTAACTCCATAGATCATTGAAGCCATCTTGCTTCTGTCTATGTTTTTAGCTAGAAACTTCTGAAAGTTGTGATCATACTCTTTGATGATCTCATCAGCATTACTGGGAGTTTCAGATATTATTTCCTTCTGAGAGTTTTGCAAATCATTTTCTAATTTTGAAATTTTTTCTTTTAACTTAGAATTCTCTAATCTGAGACTCTCAGACTTTTCAGAGTCAGAGGCAAGATTCCTTTTCAGGTTCTTGAATTTGACTCTGATTTGCTGATACCTTTCCAGAATTTCATTTAGGCTTTCTGCAAGTTCAAGCTTAGTAAAATTTATGGTAAAATTAGGAAATACCTCTTCAGTGTCTGATTTTGAGTCTGAACTAGAAGATTCGCTGTCTTCTGATATGTTTGCCATGAGAGCTATGTTTTCTCTTTCATCATCTGATTCTGAGTCAGCTTCAGAGGTGTCAGAATCATCCCATATAGCCATGAGGCTTTTCTTCTTTTCCTTGAAGAACTTATTTTTGGACTTCTCCTTCTAAAGCCTTGGGCAGTCACTTTTGTAGTGCCCTTGCTCGTTACACTCATATCAGATGATGTCCTTGTTATTTGGCTTTGTGTATCCTGAAGAATCTTCAGATCTTCTGTGTCCAGACGAAGACTCAAACTTTCTGTATGTGGAGGAGGATTCATTCTGATTCTCTGATCTTCTAGGAGTTTTGAATTTCCTTTGTCTCTGCTTCCACAGTTGGTTCACCGTTCTGGAGAGGAGAGACAATTCATCTTCTTCTGATGAGGATCCATCAGAAGTTTCTTCCACAGCCTGCAAAACCTTAGAGTCAGATTTTCTGTTAGATTTTAAAGCTAGTGGCTTACCTTGCTTTTGAGGCTCATCTTCTTCTAGCTCTATCTCGTGACTTCTGAGGGAGCTGACAAGTTCCTCCAAAGATATTTTGTTGAGATCTTTGGCTAGCTTAAGTGCTGTGACCATTGGCCTCCATTGCTTGGGCAAGCTTTTGATGATCTTCTTAACGTGATCGGTAGTAGAATACCCTTTGTCAAGAACCTTCAGTCCAACAAAAAGGATTTGGAATCTTGAAAACATAGTTTCTATTGATTCACTATCTTCCATCTTGAATTCCTCATACTTCTGAATGAGCGCAAGGGCCTTGGTTTCTTTGACTTGAATGTTGCCTTCATGCGTCATTCTCAAAGAGTCAAACATGTTCTTGGCAGTCTCTCTGTTTGATATTTTCTCATATTCTGAGTATGAGATGGCGTTGAGGAGTATTGTTCTGGCCTTGCGGTGGTTTCTGAATTCACGCTTTTGCTGATCATACATCATTTTTCTGTCTATCCTCTGACCACGTCCATCTACTGGGTGCGTGTATCCATTAGTCACCATGTCCCACAAATCAGCATCATGGGCCAGAAAGAAACTCTCAATTCTATCTTTCTAGTATTCAAGGTTTTCTCCATCAAAGACTGGAGGTTTGCCACTGAATTTGTCCTTGTCTTCATGGTTATCATTGCTGATGTTTTGGCTTGTTTCCACCATAGTGTTTTTCTGAAGCTTGGATCTTGTACTAACACGGTTAAGTGTTTAAGCTCAGAACCAGGTGCTCTGATGCCAATTGAAGATGTGAAAAACACAAGAGGGGGGGGGGGGGGGGGGGTTGAATTGAAAACTTGAAATTAAAAGCTCAATGACACAGTATTTTTATCCTGGTTCGTTTGATCTCAAACTATTCCAGTCCACCCGTCAAGGTGATTTCTCCTCTCTCCAACAAGGTCTTAATCCACTAATCTCAAAAGGATTATAATCACTACTTTAACAACTGTTAAAGTCTTCTTGAGTACAACCACAATCCAGTTAATCTCAAGGAACACTGTTTCAAAACTATTATATAAGATGTGTGTTATTGTTTTTTTTACAAAAACTGTTTATCACAACTGTGATAATTTACACAAGATTATAGCTTGGAAATGTAAAGAATATTGCTTGCAGCTTTGAATATGCGTGAGTGGTTATGTAGCAAAATCGTCTTTGATTTTGAATGCTGACTTTTTTATATAGGTAGTGGAATAACGTTGATCATCAAGCATGTTTAACGTCATTAACACACTTTCCATTTGGAGAAGATCCTGTCTGAAAAAAGCCGTTGGAATTGATGTTGTCTTGAATGATCAGTAACGCTTCAGAATCTTATCTCCTTACTTGCTGATGACGCTTCAGAATATTGATGACTTGGATTAACATGTTCTTGTTTAGAATCAGAGTTTACTTTGCTTAAGCGTAGGTTCTGGTCATCAATCTTCAGCGCGTGTTCTGATTGCTTCAGCGTGTAGCTCTTATGACTTATCTTCTGATGCTGCTTTGGTCAGAACTTCTGCATACATAAAACATAATTTTTAGGGTGCATATTTGTTCTTTGTGTTTGTCATTAGTTCTTTGTATTTGTTATCATCAAAACTCTAACTAAGGGTTGTAGAATCAAACTATGTTCTAACAGAAATGCCAACTCCTCGCACTGAGAAGGAGGTTAGGGGATTCTTGGGACGTCTAAACTACATTTCCAGATTCTTTTCCCATCTAACCGCTACATGTGAGCCAATCTTCAAATTACTGAAGAAAGATCAATCAATGAAATGGAATGATGATTTCCAGTTTGCCTTTGACAAAATCAAAGAATATCTTCAAGATCCTCCAATTTTGATGTCACCGGTTGAAGGAAGACCTCTGATCATGTACTTAACAGTGTTAGAGAACTCAATGAGGTATGTGCTGGGGAAGCATGACGAGTTTGGTCCAAAAGAGCATGCAATATACTACCTTAGCAAAAAGTTTACCGACTGTGAAACAAGATTCTCACTGCTCGAGAAAACTTATTGCACTTTGGCACGGGCTGCTCGTCGACTAAGACAGTATATGTTGACTCACACTACCTTGTTGATATCTAAAATGGATCCCATCAAATATATCTTAGAGAAGCCCACTCTCTCTGGAAGAATAGCTAGATGGAAAATGATCCTGACCGAATATGATATTCAGTACACAACCCTTAAAGCAATTAAGGGAAGTGTATTAGCTAATCATTTGGCTCATCAGGCTGTGGACAACTACCAATCCATGAATTTTGAGTTCCCGAATGAGAACATCATGTTAGTAACTGATTATGAAGAACCTGGACCGAATGAAGTACCTGAAAAAGGATCCTGATGGACTATGGTTTTTGACGAAGCTTCCAACGCACTTGGCAATGGCATCGGTGTTGTGATCATATCTCCCGAAGGCTGTCATACTCCTTTCACGGCCAGACTATGTTTCAATTGTACCAATAATATGGCTGAATATGAAGCATGCATTATGGGTCTCAAAGCTGCTATCGACTTGAGGATCAAATTCTTGAGGGTATTTGGAGACTCGGCCCTAGTAATCAGTCAAATCAAGGGAGAATGGGACTTGAAGCATCCTAATCTCATCCCTTACAGAGAGCATGTGTTGACACTGATTCCACACTTTGAAGAAGCTACCTTTGAGCATTTTCCACGAGAGGAAAATCAACTAGTGGACGCACTAGCTACTATGTCATCCATGTTCAAGGTCAAGTGAGATAATGAGGCTCCTCAGATCACTATTGAGAGAATGGAGGAGCCAGCATACTGTTACGAGGTTGATACTGAAGAAGTAGTGGACAAACCTTGGTTCCATGAAATCAAAAGATATCTCAAAGCCCAAGAGTGTCCTGAGGGAGCTTCAGTCAATGATAAGAAGTTCCTAAGAAGGTTCTCTGCCAAGTTCTTCCTCAGTAACGGAATCCTCTACAACCGTAACCACGATTCTACTTTGCTTCGGTGTTTGGACAAAAGTGAAGCATAAAAGATTATGGAAGATTTGTACAAAGGTACCTTTGGCACCCATTCTATTGGGCACACAATGGATAAAAAGATCCTACAGGCAGGATACTACTGGTCCACTATAGAAGCAGATTGTTATCAGCATTCACGAACTTGTCACAAGTGCCAGATCTATGCTGATAAAGTACACGTGCCTCCGGTTCCCTTGAACATTTTGACTGCTCCCTGGATATTTGCAATGTGGAGCATCAATATGATTGGGGAGATTAGACCTATAGCTTCTAATGTGAACCGCTTCATCCTCGCCGCCATTGATTACTGGGTCGAGGCGGCTTCATTTGCTTCTGTTACCAAGAACGTTGTGGCCCGATTCATTAGACATAACCTTATCTATCGGTATGGTATTCTAGAAAGAATCATTACGGATAATGGAACCAATCTCAATAATACTATAATCACCGAGATTTGCATGCAATTCAAGATCCAGCATCATAACTCTTCTCCTTACCGGCCGAAGATGAATGGCATTGTAGAATCTGCTAATAAAAATATCAAAAAGATCATACAGAAGATGACGGTGACATACAAAGACTGGAACAAGATGTTACCATTTTCTCTTCATGGTTATCGTACCACAATGCGCACATCAACAGGGGTAACTCCTTTCTCTCTAGTATATGGTATAGATGTTGTCCTACCCATCGAAGTCCAGATCCCTTCCTCGAAAATCATGAAGGATACAGGTTTGAATGAAGACGATTAGGTTCATACTCGACTTGACTAATTGAACCTGATTGATGAGAAAAGGCTCGCGGCTGTCTATCATGGTCAGATGTACCAAAAACGTATGATTAAAGCTTTTAACAAGAAGGTCAGATATCAGGTATATCAGGTTGGTGACCTAGTAATCAAGCGTATCATATTGCTGCAAGGTGATCCCAGGGGAAAATGGACTCCTACCTACGAAGGACCATTTGTAATCAAGGACATATTTCCTGGTGGTGTCACGACCTTAACCACTATGGACAGTGACGACCTTCCGCAACCTGTAAACACTGACATAGTTAAAAGATACTACACATGAAAAAAGATCCACTAGGTTGACTGGCCTAGGAAAAAATAAGGGCATCCCGGCGAACTAAAAGGGTTCGGGCAAAAATTAGGGATATACACATGGAAAAAATCTGTACACCCGGCAAGTCGAAAAGCTGAAAAGGCGGCTTGGGCAAAAAAGGGTATCCCGGTGGACTGAAAACCCGAAAGGGCGGTCCAAGAAAAAGTTAGGGATTTTAAGCGTATAACTATGTCCCGTTGGATCACCTTACAACCAATCTTCAGTATCAACTATCAAGCTCGAATGGTGCTAATCAATCCAGTCAGCTTCGAACAAGCAACCAAAGAGATAAGATGCTCAAAGACATAAAGGAAATAGAAGAATGGGGACCCATTGGGATCATTTCACATAGCTGTTTTTCTTTGTATACTATCTTTGTATAGTTTTCATTCTTACAACGACATTTTCTTACTTGGATATTCGTCTCTTTGTACAAAAAATGTTTATTCTAATTAATATAAAACTATCTCTTTGAAAGTGCAAAACTATTTGTTTTTATTTTTCTGTTTTGTTTGCGAAAACGTCCAGTGATTATTTTTGAACATATGCATTTGAATGTGATTACCGTTTACAAATACATGCATAAAAAAAAAGACAGTTACTAATGGCCTTAAGAAACGGGACAATGTCTAAAGACCATCCACAAAATCCCCGCAGATACTTTCTCCAGTAGGTACAGACGCAGAGGCATCCTACTATAAAGTCACTGCCATATCCTCAACATACAGCCTAATGATGTCAGGTGTTCTTATATCCCCGACGGAGCAAGAATCTCCAATTACTGCCCCGACATCTTAAAGAATTCCCTAAACTGGATCACAAGCTTTTCAGGATTCCCCAGCAGGCTTTCATAAAAATCCCCAAGCAGTTCATGGAGTTTCCCCTCCTCAACAGAGTTTATTTCTCTAACAACTGAAATCCATATCCCAGCATTCCAAATTCAACAAAATTTGAAGACTTACACTCTTCATCCCCTGCAACAATCAGGGATTTATTTTCCCTGGTTCAACAATATATCAATAGAATGACATACACGTTCATACATTGCATTCATACACCATTTTACAAGCATCATAACATATGCAACATGAATGCATATATAATAATCTCATTTATTTTGAGAGCATCATTTTCACTTCATGCATCATGATAGTGCATGCAGCTAATTCTTTACCTTTTCAAGAAAGATCGACAAATGAATATTGTCAACAATTTTCAAAAAGTTCCAGATTAATACCTAAAATAAGACAGGACAACTATCTATGGACAACTGACTGTAGATTAATACCTGAAACCAGACAGGATAACTATCTACATGAGCAGATTGAAGATTAATACCTGAAACCAGACGAGAAAACTATCATTCTTTCTCTTAGGTCAGAGATTAATACCTGAAACCAGACAGGACAACTATCTCAATGAATGACAAAAACAAGTTCCAGATTAATACCTAAAACCAGACAGGACAACTATTTGTGGACGTCTGGCTGTAGATTAATACCTGAAACCAGACAGGACAACAATCTACATGAGCAGATTAAAGATTAATACCTGAAACCAGACGGGAAAACTATCTTTGTTTCTCTAAGGTCAGAGATTAATATCTGAAACCAGACAAGACAACTATCTCAATGACCAACAAAAGCAAGTTCCCGATTAATACTTGAAACCAGACATGACAACTATCTGTGGATGAATGATTGTAGATTAATACCTGAAACCAGACAAGACAACTATCTACATGAGCTGATTAAAGATTAATACCTGAAACCATATGGGAAAACTATCTTTCTTTTGCTTAGGTCAGAGATTAATACCTGAAACCAGTCAGGGTAACTATCTCAACGACCAACAAAAGCAAGTTCCGAATTAATACCTGAAACAAGACAGGACAACTATCTGTGAACAGCTAATTGTAGATCAATTCTCGAAACTAGACGAGGTGAATATCTACACGACCAGATGAAGAAATCTTACACGGGTTCCTTCTCTCTAGATGCAGCTTTATACAGGCTCATCCTGAAGCAATCTTACACAGATTCCTTCTCAATCTCCAGATGCAGCTTTACACAGGCTCATCCTGAAGCAATCTTACATGAGTTTCTTCTCACAATCTCCAGATGAAGTTTAACACAGACTCATCCTGAAGCAGCCTTACACATGTTCCTTCTAGTACATTTCCAAATAACAAGTTAATTTCATTCTCCCCAGCAAGTTGCTGTGAAGCTTGGATTTCAACCAGAAAACATCAAACTTTCATCTCTCCAATCCAAAGATAACTCCTCAGTAGAGCCTTGGACAACTGAAGCTCCTAGACTATGTTCCCTACAGAATTTTCCTCAAGCAGGAGAACAACATAAATCAACCTTCCCCAGCGGAGTCCTCCTCAGACAATAGGAACAAGAATCCCCACAAAGAGACCTCTTATGAAGTTAGCATCTACTTTGGATGACATCTTTAAGCCCATATCCAACAACTCTCAGTCATCTTCTCCAAATGGCATCTTTAAGCCCATTCCCTACATAATCAACCATCACATCATGCGAGTGCAAATTTCTGGGCACTCTAGTGTTCAATCATCTTCCACCTTAAGATCACGAAAGGCAAACAAGCCAATTTAAATCTTCAGGTTTAAGAAGATTGAACAGGGGCAGCTGCTGTACCCCAAAATTTGCGCTCCTTTTTCTCAATTCTCACAAGGATTTTCAAAAAGGCAAGTTTGCACAAGTACACTTGGATTTTTGGCTTTCAGGCATCAAATCAAAGAAAATCAAGATTGCTTTGATTTCCCAAGTTTCGACTAGACTTTGGCCTCCTTGAAGTCTGCTTTGATTTCCCAGGCTTTGACTAGACTTTGGCCCCCTTCAACTTGCCTTCGATCCACTAGGAAAAGGCTTCCTTTGTGCTTGCCTTTGATCCACAAGGAAAAGGCTTCTCCAGACTTACCTTCGATTCACTAGAAAAATACCCCCTTCATGCTTGCCTTTGGTTCACAAGGCAAAGGCTTCCTCAGACTTGCCTTCGATTCATTAGATGAATACCTCCTTCATGCCTGCTTCAATCCACAAGTCAATTACTTACTTCATGCTTGATTCGATTCACAAGGCAAGAACTTCTTTCATGGGTGCTTTGATTCACAAAGCAGTGGCTTCCCTCATGCTAGCTTTGAATCCACCTCTGAACCCTTCAACATATAATTTCTACATTATGAACACACATTGGTGGCCCATTCTAAGAATGCACAAGGGGTGCATGTGGTCCATTCGAAGAAACATACAAGTGGTTCCTTCGAAGGACATATAATTGGTCCATTTGAAGGAAACACAAATGATGTCTTTGAAGGACATACAATTGGTTCATTCAAAGGACACACAATTATTAGAAATGAGTTTTGTTTTGTCCTTTGATGAGTCTGGTTCAAGATGCTTTCTGGCTAAAGTCCTACATGCTGCTAAGCCCAAGCCTCCTGCACAATTACATTCGAAGGAAATAACAAAAGAAGCTTTGACTGGCCAGAAGGAAGTGTTCGATTGGGCTAATAGGATAATTTTTTAGGTCAAACAACCAATGTAAATGGACTCAATCAAAGGAGCCATGAGGATGAAACCATAAACAAATCGAATTGAAGCCTCGAGCCATCGAAGGAACCCACTCAGAGCTAATCGAAGAAAAAAGCTTAAGGGAATTCAAAGGAGTCAAGGAGTGAAACCTGTCCAGGTTCATTCAAAACGTAAAAGGGTGTGAAATCATCAAAAAAGGAAACCTGTTTAAGGCTTTCGATTCTGCCATCAAAGCCTGATTAATGGCTGTCTCTTGCCATTGCCATTCACCTCTACCCCTATAAATACAGGGTTAAAGACACATTGCAAGGGCAGAGAAAAAACCATTACAGAAAAAAAGAAACATTTTGTATACACATGCATTGCCCAGACAAACACACACGTATTGCACACACACGAAAATTTTCCTCAGAAAAAAAGCTCAAAAATCTCATAGGTTGCCTAAATACCAAACCAGCTTTGCAAACTCCCAGTAAGTCTCCCAGGCCCTTACACTAGAAATTCCACGCCCAGGTTCACAGATCGAAGCATCTATGATTGCTTCCAGAGTCTGTGAACAAAAAGAAGAGGAAGGTTTAGCTTTCAAACTTAGAATCAGAGCAGCAAAACACGAAAAGGATAAAATAGCTTAGCTTTCTTTTTTGTTCTAATATTGATTTGGGGGCTTTGGGTGGTCGGATTTAGGTTGGAGGGTAGGGTGTCGGCACCGCCGAGATGTTATTATGGACTTAGGGTTAGAAAGGGTTTGTAAGGAAGAAGAAAGGATAAGGTTAAGAAGAGGAAAGGGGTCGTGTACGGTGAGAGAGAGGAAGAAAATGATTTGTTGTACAAAAGACAAAAATAATGAATTAAAGTAAGTTGTATAACCCATAGTAATTCTATGCACGTCCATATAGTGTGTATCATGCGCCTTCCATTATTGTTTGTTAGATCCTGATTGAACGGTCGTGAGGCTAATTTCCACGGTAAACCCATGCTCCCTCCCACGCACAATCAGGATGAACCCCTTCAACTCGTCTATGGGTCTGGCCCAATTAATTTTCACACCACCCCGTCGCCTGAATTACTAAAACTCAAAACAAATCATACCCCCCTTGGCTGAATTATATTTGGGTCTGGCCTAGATTTCCTTTAGTCACCCCCCGGTTTTACTACATCACTAATAACACCCCCCCTCCTGAAATTTTTTTTTTTTATAATTCTATTTTTCTTTTTATATATTACTTATTTCTTTTATAATTATTATTATTGATAATATTAAATTTTATTAATATTATATTATTATTATTATTATTATCATATTTTATTATTTATTATATTTAAATATTATCATGTAAATAAATAATTTTTATTCAAACTCATGAATATATTATTTTCTATATTTCCATTAAATATTTTTTAGTCATGCATTAATCAAGATTTTTGCAATTAACACGATTAAAAAACACTCAACAAACAACAAACCATTTTTTCGCAATCAACTAAGCTAATCAACTATTTTTTTACAAAAGGGTTTCAAACAGATTTTTGTTTACCACGCATTTAGTCAAAATCTCCACAATCACTACTCCCGACCAAAATGCGAGGTGATTCAAAGTACGTTTGCGACCCCTAAAAAACACCAACCAACTACGAACTACGAATTGGGACTATGATTCCTCATAAGAGGATACGTAGGCATACGATCAAAAATCGTAGCGAGTTCCCCTATTAAGAAATTAAGACACTTTTCCCCTATAAAAAATTTAAACCCTTCCCCTAATAAAATTTAAATCATGTTTCCCCAACTCAAACCTAAAACCTAGTATCCTTCTTTAGATGAGAGGTTCCTAACACCTTCCTTTCGTCTAAAGAAGTCTGAAACCTAGAATCTCGGTCTGCGAATTAGGGTTTTCTGTTAGATTCCCTTCCCTAGGATAAAAACTATTAGTAGCGACTCTTGATTAAAAAACAAGTTGCTACAGCTGGCAACTCTGCTGGGGACTTCAACTTTAGGTTTTAGGGTTTTTTGCTTTGGGGTTTTTATTACTTTATTTATTTATTGTTTTCATTTATTCATTGAATTTATTTAATTATTGTCTATTGTTTATCATCATATATACTGCATGGCGGGATTTTTTATTTCTCAAAATATTTTCAATAACCCTTAGAAAGAAGGTTCATCTATTAGCTTAGGGGGTACATCATCCCTACGAATTTATGTGACAACTTTGCCTAGAGTCGGTGAACTTCCGAAAAAGGAATACTTATCGAGAGATATCCTCTTGATGAGCAGGACTTTGGAAGGTCACCCATGACTCTTTGTAATGACCTTAACCTAAAATCTCATGACGAGACCTTTCACGACTTTGAGACGGAAGTCTCGGTCTGTAAAGAGGCTCCACCTAAGGGAGGCCTTTGTGCCTTTTCCCTCTGGTGTCATTCATGACACCCTTAAGGAAGCCACCTTTTGGGGAGGGTAAACCAACCGTAGGTTAAAATTAAGGAGCCTACCTTCTAAGGGTACTTATCACAAAAAACACGTCACTGAACCATACGTCCCTACCTTATAGGGGTACTTATCACAAAAACTTGTCACTCAACCATGCGTGTATACATCCGTGAATTCATACATTTCATATATTCGTCATACATTTCATATGTTCATCATTTGTCCCTGTTATTTGTCTTATTCACAGGGTACAAAAAAATAATGATATAATCAAGATCTCGGTGACTGTCTTTAAAAATGGATACCAAAGGAAACAACTTGTCCACGTCAATGCACCAAACATGTCTGAAATCAAAGCCACAAAAGGGAAATAATGTTATAAGGACTTTCTCAAGCTTTGTCGAGAAATTAGTGGATGGTTTCTCAAGCTCCGTTCCACAAGCGCGCCTAGAAAACTTATTTCCTTTTCCTTGATTTCATGCAAGTAAAGTTTTGGTTTAAGATTGTAATATTTTTCAATATATGAATTATGTTACCTTCAATAAAGGCATTTTTTTCACATCTTGTTTGCGTATCTATTTTTAAGCTGATCACTGAATAAAAAAGGAAGAAGCATATGCCCAAGTGAATAAGACATTTAACCCCACTCATATTCATGCATATTCATTCGCATGCATGCATTCATAAACACCTGCATATCATATCGAAACTCATCTTTTTTTTTAGAAAAAAAAATCTCTCCAGTAAACCATTGGTAGAAGAAGATCTCCACCTCCTTGGCCTCCATATCAAACAAGGGCCTATCAACAAAAAGCAATGGAGAAAATCGAGGAGACTCAGGCTGCATTCAAAGAGGACCTCGACCAAGTAAAGGGGGATGTAAGTTCAATGAAAGGAGATTTGAGTCAAGTTCTCCTAGCTTTGAAGAACATTATTGACAGGCAAGACCAGATTCCCAGGGTAGCTTTCGAATAAGTAACCTAAACGTTTGGTGCATCAAGCGGTCACCAACTAAGGAAAGAGCCATAAGCGGGACTCTAAAAGTCCGTCACGGCCCAACAAGAAGTTGAAACTGAAGGGTTTGTCCCACTTCCATAAAAATCAGGGGCATCACATACCTTACAGATTCCAACCAATAGTGCAGATAACTACTTGGACCTGCAATACGGAGACCACGACCTAGAGGATGCCAACCAAGCACCTTTAAAGGTGATTGGTACTCATGTTATTGATAACCCACTGGTAATAAATCGGTATAAAGCTCTGGAGGAAAGATTAAAAGTTGTGGAGGGTTTTGACGCTTTCGAAGTATACGCTCTCAAAATGGGTCTAGTTCCTGATATGGTGATTCCACCCAAGTTCAAAGTACCTGACTTTGAAAAATACAAGGGGCTCACCTGTCCAAGAAATCATTTGCGCATGTATTGAAGGAAGATGCATGCCCATTCCCACGATCAGAAGTTAATGATTCACTGTTTTCAAGATATCTTGAGTAGGGCATCTTTAGATTGGTATATGCAATTAGAGCGAACACACATTCGAACATGGGCAGATCTTGCTAATGCTTTCTTAAATCATTACAAATATAACTTGGACATGGCGCCAACCCGCATGTAACTCCAGAATTTGTCCCAGAAGAAAGAAGAGTCCTTCAAAGAGTATGCTCAGAGATGGAGAGAGATGGCATCCCGTGTGCAACCTCCATTGTTGGAAAAGGAGCTTGTAGATATGTTCATGGGAACTTTGTAGGGGCTTTATTATGAGAAGATGGTTGGAAGTATCTCCTCGGAATTCTCAGATCTAGTGACCATCGGAGAAATAATCGAGACTGGAATAAAAAGTGGGAAAATAATAGGGGTACCATCAAGTACCCCCCTACAATTCAAGAAGGCCTGCTTCAAACTTCCCTAAAGGAAAATAGGGAGAAATTAATGTTGCAGCGTCACAACCCAGGGTACAACAACCATTAGTAATCCCACAAGGGTAATAACAAGGCAGAAGGCCGCAAAGAAATTTTGACCCACTTCCGATGCCACCCAGCCAGTTATTATAACACCTGGTCAAGGCATCCTTAGTGGAACTCAAGCCTCTCGCTCCCACAGTTGGGCCGCTCCCATGAAAGTACAATGCCAACGCCAGATGTGAGTATCATGCTAATTCTCCTGGACATACCATAGAGCAATGTTGGCCATTTAAGCATAAGGTCCAAGACTTGTTAGAATCTCAAGACATCACTTTTGAGAAACCTAATGTTGTACCCCAAAATTTTCCCTCTCAATTATCAAAGACTTTTCTCACAAGACTTCTTGGACTCAAGACAAATTTAGGGTTTGGTCAGCTCAAGATACCTCATCTTGCACTGATAACCCAAAATTAGGGTTTGAGTTTTCACAAGGATTTTTGGACCAATAATGCTTCATGTGACTTTCATACATCATTTTGGACCCCTAAGATTGCTCATGTTAAGTTTCAAGCCTTGAGCCACATTTTTTATCAGTCAATTGGACAGTTGACCTAAAAATCAGCAGTATTGGGGCAAAAGTCAACCATGGCCAATTTACAGTCAAACTTCATAATTTTTTATCCACATCAACATTTTAGGCTCATATGTATCATTTGATCAAGTTTGGATCACAACTCCTCAAGAAATTTGATCAAATCATCAAAAGGGCAAAATGGTCAAAATTAGGGTTTTGACTGAGAAAGGGAAATTTCTGATTTTTAACCTAGCCAATGACCAATTGAGTTCAAGCATGATTTCAAGGATTCAATGGCACCATCTTGACCTAATTACATGTTTCAAAAGATCTCAAGTTCATTAGATTGACAGATGAATTTGCAGTCAACTGATCAAAAGTCAACTGTATACTAAAAAGTCAAACTTTGACTTTTTGGTCAAAATCAAGTACCAAGGGTCATAATTCATCAAGATATGTCAAAATATGAAACTTGTTCACCAAGAAAACCAAATTTGAAAATTAGGGTTTTAATTTGAAAATTTTCATAACTTAGAATTTTTCTAAGTATAAATTTTTTTTTATTTTTTCTCAACTTTTCACCACTTTTTCATTATGATGCATTTTTATTCAAGAAAAGTTCCCAACATGAAAGTTGTTGTCCTCCATGAAATATACAACTTTTCTTCACAAACTTTTCCCTAAATATGCTTGGATCTCAAGTTATAAATTTGTGAATACATGCTCATGAACTAAATAACTTAGTGAAAGTTTGCCCTAATTTAGGCAGGTTTTGGACCCAACTTCATTGCAACTTTTCACCTAGTTCCAAGAGGTATCTCAAAATTCATTTCAAAGATGGATTATAGAGTACATTGAAAGCTTTCCAAAATGTCCAAGAACTCTCCAAGATCATATTTGAGTAGGGAGAATCGAAGAGAGGAAGTTGGCATTTTCTCACTTTTTGTTCAAGCCATTTTCACATAGAATCAAGTTGCAAATCAAACCTATGCTGATTATATCTTTCTTTACAGGTCCTAAGCTTGCTATACAATCCTTAATTAAATGCATACTCAGAAGCCAAAGCCTTTATCCTTGCTTTTGAAACTTTACACAAGATGTAATTCCATTTTGGGCAAAAAGGCTTCATTGCCATTTTCATAAAGTTGCACTTTTGCAACTTTGTCAACTTGGAGCATTGGACCTGTCCCCTTGATAAAAGCAAACTCCACAGCTCTCAAGCAATTTGTACAAACTCCTATCATCCCTAAAGCAAGCTGGTACAAGCATGTGGGTTTGGTCTTGTCAACTTTACTTCAAGTACAAGAAAAATGGCAAAAGGGCTAAAGCTTGCACAACTAGTAGGAAGCTGACTTGGTATCACTTCTATACTAATATGCAAACTTGGTACAAGGCATAACACGCTTGGAATTGACTTAGAACTCTCTCAAACTCAAAAACACAAAAAATCTGCCTTTGCATACAATTTCTGCAAAAGTTCAGCCAACTCTCATTTGGCTCGTGTGTTTTGTGTTTAACCATTTCAAACATCTCATACACTTGCTACCTAGTCAATCCAAGCCATCACCCTGGTTCTGTAACCTCTGTTTCACCATCTGCCATTTTCAACTTGGAAGCTTGCAGTTGGACTTGGTCAGGGAGTTCCAGCCATCCTCAGAGCAAGATAAGCATTGGAATAGGTTCAGGGAAGTTCAAGGAAGCTTAAACAATCACCAAGCCTCCATTAAAGTCCCTACATTGCCATATACGATTCCAACTGAATGAGGTATTTTCTTAAACTCTATCTCTTTATATAAGCAACTTCAAGCCACAATTTGTGAAGAAAAATGTAGCTCTCATCATAACGAAGCTGTACATATCATTACTTTTCATTTATATTACTTGTGCTAAGAGAATTTGAAGCTTGAAATCTCTGAAAAAATTAGGTCACGATTTAGGGATTCCAAAATTCTCTTTGATCTTTAATAGTTAGGTTACATAATTTATATGGTTGGAATCGTGAGCTCAAATGCCACATTTTTCATGTTATGAGTTTCCATTTTTATGCAAGCATAAGCAAGATACAGTTTGAACTGGAAAACGCGTGAAGGAGATGGACGAAGGACAGGGATGAAGTGGTTCTGGGCTTTTTGGCAGCGTGGCCTTTTTGTTTTTGTTAGACACACCCCCCCTGACTTGCTATTGCACCCCCTGATTGACTTTTTATATTTTTGTATTCTTTTCATATTTTCATATTTAATACTTTTGTGTATTTTTTCTGAATGATAAAAAATCCTAAAAATGATTTATTTATTTTCACACTTTTTATTTTATTTTATATTATTTTCTCACATAAAAAATTAATTTATTTTGATAGAATAGAATTTATTTTCTTAAATAACTTGTAAATAATCAAATATACTTAATATTTTTTTTATACTCATAAATACTTATTTTTTGTACATATTTAATTTTTAATATTTAGGCATAATATTATTTTTTATTTTTTATACAAAAAATACACAAAATAATAATTTAGAGCATTATTTTCTTTTGAATAAAAAAACTAGGGTTTAACCCCTTTCAAAAAGAATTAATATTTTATTTTTTCCTTTTTTTTTAGGTTTAAATTAAATATTGTTCATACAAAAACAAGACATAAAAAATCTTTTCTTTTACATACATATTGCATTGCATTTTAAATATTTATATTATATTTATTTAATTCGCACATATTCAATTTGGTTGTAATAATATATTTAGCTTTATATTTGTGCAAATCCCCATTCAAACTTGTATTCCCCCCCTCTCATAAAAATTGTTGTAATAGCTTTGTATATTTACATTACGCAATTTATCGCTTTATATACCATGATTAGTAATTAGGGTTTGCATGACAAGAACAAAACAAAGCAAAATAGAAAACCCTAAATATAAGACAAAATTAAAAGCATGTAAATGATACACTTTGCACACAAGCACCCTTAGGGTTTCTCCCACTTGGTTTCCTAAAATAAAATGGCCATGTTATGCATGCGAAGTATCTTGGAAAAACAAAACAAGTATAAGATCATAGTCCCTCGATGACGCTATTCAAAGGTTGCCTAAACAAAATGATCTTGGTCCCTCAAAAAATGCTAAGATACTTGGCAACATTGCTATCATGGTTATACGATGACCCACACCCGTCCCGTTTACATCCAAAGATAGGGTTGCTTATCAAATCAATGGTAAGTCAACAATTTCAAAGGAATAGAAAATGCACAAGAAAGACATTTGAGTAGGTAGATAACTTCTAAGTTACTTTCTCCTTTTCAAACAATCCTTGCTATTTTCAAAAACAAACACACACACATTTCAAAACATCTTACAAAACATTGAAAACATTTTCAAAAGACAAACATCTTTGTATACATTCTTACGAATGAGAATCATTACAAAGATTGCCTAAACGAATGACCTCTTTTAAAAATACTTTCAAAATCACACCAAACACCATTTCAAACAAAACAAAGCAAGTGATCTAAGCAAGTAACTAAGAGCCCATGGAAAACCATGGATGAAAAGGGTGCTAGCACCTTCCCTTTTCATAATCTAACCCCCGAACTCAAGAAAACATCTCAAAGGTCTTTCCTGTGCTTTTTTACCTTTCCCTTTGGATAAAAGAAAAGTCGGTGGCGACTCTTGCTAACCGCGACATTTGCGACAAAACGCAAAACCTTAAAGTCAGTTCTCCCACCGTATCACACCTAAGATCAAATCAAATCCTATGCCTCTGCACGACGGGCCGAAAATAAATGCAATCAAAGTAGCCAATGACTGTGGGGCAACCAGACAAGAAAAAACTTTGATAAGTTTGTTGAAGGAGTATCTGTTCAAATGTGGATTCCTGTTGTAGCATAATGAAGCCTTCGAGAGATCGCTACAAAAGCTAGTGGACCAGGGGATTGTCCAATTCGGATCATACCCTGAAGAAAAATATAAAGCTACTCTGAAGGGTGAAACACGTTTTCCTCCGACCCAAAAGACCTTTATAGAGCATGGTGGACATGTGGCAAAGATAGCCAACAAAGCTAACACCAAAGGGGCATCTGAATTCATCTGAGAATGCTCCCCAGAAGGAGAACTCAAAAGATGGACTGCCGTGGAGATTTCAGAGATATTTTTCTTTCCTAAGTAATTTTTCTTATTTTTGAAAGAACTTATGTCAAGCCCGGGGCATAGGGGTCGCTTGTAAGGGTTCCCCCCGTTTTATTTTAGACAATATTGGCAATTAATAAAAGTTAATTTTGTTTTTCAATTAAGATCCCTTTCTTTCACTTGCATTTATATATTAAATTTAAAAATGGCAATACTTTCTCTTCATATGCATTTTCAAATATTCATGTACTAAAATCTGCGCCAAAACATGATAACGGTGCAAATCCATGCCCAAAAACACCGATAGTTCTATTGCTACAGACCGATAAAATTTTGATGCTCCTATCAACCAAGCTGAAGAGGAAGATGATGAAGATCTTGAACTCTCTGAGGAAAGGGCGAACGAAATAGAACGAAAGGCTGACAACATACAACCGTATCAAAAGGATATTAAGACCATTAATCTGAGAATAGGGGAAGATCCGGAAGAAACCAAGCCAAGGGGAAATGTTAGAGCGGAGCCACAAATAAGTTGGTCAAATTATTGCACATATTTGGTTGTTCCTACAGAAACAGACCAAGGTTAGATACAAACATTGCTGTAAAAATAAGCAACTACGAAATACCAGGACTTGACAAAGGACTCGAGCCAGGGGCACGTTGGATACTCACGTTCGACAGGGCTTCAAATGCACTAGGGCACGATATAAGGGTAGTTTTGACTCCTCCAAAGAATGCTCACAATCCATATACCAAGTCAACGAAGAATGGGATACTAAATATCCAAAATGGATTACCTATCGAGATCATGTTTTAAAGCTGGCTGTGGAACTTATAGAGATCACTTGCAGCCATATCCCATGAGAAGAAAATCAAATGGCAGACACTCTGGCAACTACATGAGCTATGTTCAAAGTAATTTGGTTAAACTACGAACCGCGCATCACAAATAGATACTTCAAAGAGCCCGCAAATTGCCTTGCTATCAAAGAAATATCGGATGACAAGCCTTGGTTTTACGACATCAAGAAATGCCTCGAAAAATAAGAATATCCAGAAAATGCCTCTAGCATCGACAAACAAACTCTACGGAAATTAGCCTCCGAATTCTTTCAAAGTAACGGTATACTTTACAAGATGAACCACAACATGGTCTAGTACTCAAGAAGATTCTGCTACCCCGCCTTAACTCACGTGGTAAATGGACACCCAACTACGAAGGTCCATACGTACTGAAAACAACATTCTCCGGAGGTGGTCTTATCCTCCCAACAATGGATGGGGGAAGAACTACCGCATCCGACAAACTCAGACACAGTAAAAAAATACTATGTATAAGAAGCTCGAACCTCAAACAGGCGACTTAGGCAAAAAGGAGCATCCCGGTGGATCGAAAACCCTAAAGGGCGATCCAGGAAAAAATTAGGGATTTCATACAAAGAAATAAAGAACAAAAAGACTGCAAGCTAAGAACTACGACTACGAACCACGAAGGGAGAGATGGGTCTAAATCATACGACTCAGAAGAAAAGGAAACAGGAGCTATTAAAAGGATATTGGAAAAACAATAGTAGCAATTATCATTTTCATTGCCATTTACAGTTTTGAAATTTTTTGTAATTACCTCTTTCAAGGAATTACATCCTATACATTCGCCTATTCAGAGGCATATTAACAAAGCATTTACTTTTCATCTTTCATCTTTCAAATTGTGTTTTTTTCTTTTCTCGGACTTGTTTACAAAATACTATAATTATTTCTTATGAATATTGTTTCGAAATCAGTTTGAGGGAATTGACAAATAAAAGCTTTTGATAAAACATCGAAAAAACATTTTGGTTAGAAAAATATCGAAAGAAAATCCACGTCTACGTCCATGCACATGTCTACTCCTGTGTCTACAATACAAATTCTATACACATGTCCATGTCTACGCCTACGCTTACAACATAAAAGTCTACAGTATGCCAATACATACGTCTACGCTTACGTCTGCGCTTACAACATACAAATCTATGCATATGCAATACCTACGTCTACGTCTACACCTGCACTTACAATACAGAAAATCAATGTTCAAAATTTTGCTAACATTGTTCACTGCGTACAAATTCAACAAAGCTACGACGACACAACATACAACACCATGGAATTGGTAACTCTAAGCCAATGGTTTAAAGGAGAGAATGCCAGAAATAGTCTTCATAACATTTCAAGGCATACGCATATTTTACACACATTTCATACATACATTTTGCATATCCAAAGCATACATACACTATACATTTTTGCATAAAATACACATATATTCAGGGTTCCATATCAATGTCAAACATCACACATACACAGACAGTAAATACACATATGCTCAGGGTCCCATCTCAATATCTGACATTATACGCATGTATCATACAGCAAACAAACAGTCTCACCCTCGATTTAGCTATCTAAGGGTCAACCAACAAAACACTTCTCCTACGATTCAACCCGACACCTAAGTCTTTAGGCCGTGACACGTTCAACCCATTGCCTAAGACTTCATTAAGCAATGTGTTCCGCGACACAGACCATCGCCTAAAAATTCATGCAGCGATGTTCAAAAACAAAATTTAGCTTATCGCTTCAGACTTCACGCAGCGATTTGCGAACATAACCCATTTCCTAAGACTTCATGCAGCAATGTCCAAAAACTAAAATCTAGCCTATCGCCTCAGACTTCACGCAGCGATTTGTGAACCTAACCCATTGCCTAAGTCTTTATGCAGTAGTGTGTTCCCTTATTCCGCGACACAGATCATCGCCTCATACTTCATGCAATGATGCTCGAAAAAACAAAATCTAGCATATCACCTCAGACTTCACGCAGCGACTTGCGAACCAAACCCATTGCCTAAGACTTCATGCAGCAATGTGTTCCTTTATTCCATAACATAGATCATCGCCTCAGACTTCATACAGCGATGCTCGAAAACCAAAATCTAGCCTATCACCTCAGACTTCACGCAGCGATTTGTGAACCTAACCCATTGCCTAAGTGTTCATGCAGTAGTGCGTTCCCCTATTCCGCGACACAGATCATCACCTCAGACTTCATGTAGCAATGCTCGGAAAAACAAAATCTAGCCCATCACCTCAGACTTCACGCAACGATTTGCGAACCAAACCCATTGCCTAAGAACTCATGCAGTAATGTGTTTCTTTATTCTGCGACACAGATCATCGCCTAAGACTTCATGCGGCGATGTTCGAAAACCAAATATAGCCTATCGCCTCAGACTTCACGCAGATAATTGCGAACCTAACCCATTTCCAAAGACTTCATGCATCAATGTGTTCCCTTATTCCGCGACACTAATCATCGCCTCAGACTTCATGCAGCGATGCTCGAAAATACAAAACCCATCCCATCGCCTCAGACTTCACGCAGCAATTTGTGAGCATGACCCATGGCCTCAGGCTTCAAGTAACCAAGCACTATCAAGTTTTGTTCACCCCCCCCCCCCCCCCAAATGGATAAACAAGATAAATCAAAACAAAGACATACATGATCGCTCTTAAGCTCAAGACTATCTGCCTCATCATCAAGCCCTGGTAAGCGATATATCATCAGCTTTGCCTACTTTCTCAAGACTCGTAAGGGAATGTTATATCAGCGTAACCTTATGATCGGTCGGACAAATTTTGGGTATTCAAAGTGTTGTACCCCAAATTTTTCCCCTCATTTTTATTCAAGATACTATCTTAGGTCTTCTCGAATACTCAATTTGGCTCAGAAGTTTGATCGGACAAATTCTCTTCCTAGGCAGTAAGTCAACAATTAGGGTTTGACGTTTCTCAAAGAAAATTAATTCTTCAAGGGTTCAAATGGTCTTCATAGATCTTCATAACTCCTCAAGGATTTTTATGCGGAGTTTCAAACCTCGCGTCACAAGTTTGCTCAGTTAATGGTTCAGACGACTGAAAATGACTCCATTAACCCAAAAGCTGACCATTTTTTGAGACCAAGTTCAAGAAATTGTAACTTCTTCATTATTCAATATTTTTTAGTTTTTCTTCTTGCGTATGACTCTCCTTGATATCATCTCCAATTTATCTTCACAAATCAAGAGCTGATTACGTGTATAAAATCACCAAAATTCAAATGCGTTAGAAGTCGCTTCTTGGATTTTAACCTAATCTTAAGTAATTGTCGTCTGGTTTCTGAGAACTGTGATTTCCTCAAATTACAAGATCTTGCGACGGTTATCTCCGCATATGGTCATAAGTGATGTCGCTCATGATTTTATCTTCAAATATTGAAAGAAAATTATGCTTGGAAGACTTTGAAAGTTATCGAATCGTCGCAAGTCATTTATTCGATTTCGAATATTCTTAACCATAATTTGTTTTCCTCAGGACTATGTTTCTCATGTTGAAGTTGGTTAATTCTAAAAGATTGGTGAATGTTCTTAAAGCATGTTTGTTTGGCATTAAAGTTCTGTTTTAATCGAGCACGGCGTGCGAGTTCATTTTGAGTGCAAATCTGATTTAGGCAAGAGGTGAAGATTAAGACTGTCATTTAGATAACCACTTGTTTTGAGTTTAATTAAACCAAGTGGAATTGAATTCTTAAGCATTGTTTTGTTCAAGAATTTGATTGGAAGTTTAAAATACAAGGCGCAGGGTTTTATTTGAAATACAAATTACAAGGGCGTTGGATTTTCTTGAAGTTCAAGTTACGAAGCAAGACACATGTTCAAATCATACAAGTAGGGAATTTCATTTTTATCAAGGTTCAAGAATGATGTCCATACAATAAATTCCTAATTCATAAAATTCATTCAAGAAATATCATTCAAATTACATTTTTGTGGGAAATTTACAAAATAGATTACAATTGAATCACAAGCTACATTTGTTGTTTACAAAGAAATAAATAGATGTTTGTTTTTCAAGTTTGCTTCATCTTTGAGAAACTCCTCGTTGCTAGCCGTGGCTTTCTCTTCACCTTGCCTCGCTCGTCATTCAATTGCTCGTACATGTAACAAAAGAAAAAGAAGGAGTTAGCAATGATCAACATGAGAAAAGATTCCAAACAAGAATTATTTGTTAAAAGAGAAGTTTCATCATTAGGATTTGCATTTGGAATCAGAAATAAAAGGTTTTGTTCTTAATCATGGTCTATCTCCTACTTTTGCAAATCATAAAATTTTGATCTTTTGGTTCACAAAAGGGAAAAAGAAGTTTGTAAACATTACAAAAGCAAAGTCAAACTGCAAACAATGTAAACAGCAGCTAGGCTGCCAAACAAAAGCCAGCAACAACAAAATAGCAAACAAAACTAGGCTATAAACAAAACAGGATGACTACACCAAAATACATAACAACAAGCTATAACAAGATAGCGAGCATACGCAGGGCAAGGCTGCAGACAGCAGCAGGTGCAGCACAAATCAAAAACAAAACAAGGAGCAGCAGCTAGGCTGCCAAAATCTGCAACATAGCAGCAGCCAACAAAAGAAAATTTGCAACCAAGCTGCAAAACACCCAAAATAACAAGCAACAAGCCAAATGGTCAAAAACACCAAAATGTAGCAATTCAAGCTATCAAAACCCTGTCATCATTTTCCAAAAGAGTGCAAATCCTTCAGAAAGATATCACCTAGCCTACAAAATAACCCTATATCAGTCCACTTGCATTCTTGCTGTCCAAACTGTCAAAGCTACAAAACCAGTCCACAGTGCTGTCCAGAAATTGCCCAAAATGGCTAAGTGTGAACCTGCACAAATAAGCCAAAATCCAACCCTGAACTAGCTACTAATTTTCCCTGCAAGACAGTCCAAAAAACTACAATATTTCCCTGCAAAGTCTTTCTCATAATAGTCCAACTATTGCACATAATTAGTCACTCCAAAACTTTACCAAAACCATGCCCTGCACAACCATCACAAAAACCTGTTGTAAAATAACCAGAAACGACCCTGTAGAATAGCTCTATATCAGTCCAAAAGTTACACAAAAATGAACATTCAAAAACTACATCAATAAAGCTATGAAACAGTAGCCTAAATTGTTCAAACCTCATCTATTTTCCATCCAATTTACACTCGTTCTCATTTATAAAAGCAACTCCCTAACCTCTGCTCAAGACACAGACAACCAACCTCTTTTTCTCTCTCAATGACCATACATCAGAACCACAATAGCTACTGAAAAAACAAAAAAAAACTTCTACATAAAACTCTTAAAATATCTGTTGTTCCCCAAAATTTTCCCTCTCACTTATCAAGAATTTACTCACAAGATCTCCTTTGACTCAAGACTGCACTAGGGTTGATCAGCTCAAGACATCTCCTTAAGCATTGATGACCAAAATTAGGGTTTAAGTTTGCACAAGGATTTTTGAACTTACAATGCCCCATATAACTTTCATGGATCATTATGAACCCCCAAGTTTAATCATGCCAAGTTTCAAGCCTTGAATCACATTTTTGCTCAGTCAATTGAGCAATTGACCTAAAAAATCAGTTGTATTGGGGAAAAAGTCAACCATGGCCAATTTACAGTCAAACTTCATAATTTTTGATCCATACCAACATTTTAAACTTATATGTATCATTTGATCAAGTTTGGACCACAACTCCTCAAGAAATTTGATCAAATCTCCAAAAGGGCAAAATGGTCAAAATTAGGGTTTTGACTGGGAAAGGGCAATTTCTATTTTTTGACCTAGAAAATGGTCAATTGATTTACGGCATAATATCAAGAGTCCAATTGAATCATTTTGACCTAATGACATGGTTCAAAACATTGCAAGTCTATTGGATTGACAAATGAATTTTCCAGTCAACTGATCAAAAGTCAACTGTATACTGAAAAGTCAAACTTTGAATTTTTGGTCAAATTCAAGTGCCAAAGATCATAATTCATAAAAACATGTCAAAATATGAAAATTATTCATCAAGAAATCAAAAAGTCAAGATTTCATTTTGAAAAGTCAAGATTTCTAAACTTAGAAATTTTTCTAAGTGTTGGAAATTTCATGTATTTTCATAACTTTGAACAAAATTTTCACCATGATGAAAGATGACTCAAGAGAAACTTCTAACATGAAAGTTGTATATCTCTATGAAATCTACAAATTTTATTTACACAACTCCTTCCAAAAATGCTTGGATCTCAAGTTATAATTTTATGAACATGTGGTCATGAAACAAAACACTTAGTGAAATTTTGCCCTAATTTGGTCAGGATTTTGACCCAACTTCATGGCACTTTTTCATATAGTTCCAATGGGAATATTCAAAATTAATTCAAATATGGGTTGTATATCACATCTCAAGCTTTCCAAAATGTCCAAGAACTCCTTGAGATCATTCTTGAGTAGGGAGAATCGAAGAGATGAGGTTAGGGTTTTGTCACTTGAATTACAAGTCATTTTTTATGAACACTTGAACCAAATGCATGCTAGGCTGCATAATATTTGCTTTGCAGGCCTAAAACTTGTTTGTCACTCCATAATTAAATGTTTACACAACATATGGAGCCATTTTCCAAGCATTTGAACCATTATCCAAGTTGCATTTCCATTTTTGGATGAAAGGCACCATTGCTATTCTTGAAAAGTGGCTTTAATAACAAAGTCCACTCTCCTTGAGCATTGAACTTGTTCTTTCTGCACACACAAACCCTATAAACCAAAAGCAAGCATGTCCAAAGTACTAACCACTCTATGCATCCCTGTACTTTGCCTTGAAACAAGATGTTTCAACTTTGCTTCAAAAACAAGAAAGATGCTACAACATTTGATTTTTAAATTCTGACTTGTTATAAGACATAAGACCTCTTGCCTATAAATACATACACTATTTGCAAGATAATACACAAAGAGACAAGCCCTGAAAACATCTAAAACTCATAGCTGCATCACAAACCACCATTGTTGCATATTCTGTCCAAGAACTTCAAACTTCCATTTCACTCGTGCGTTTCTTGGCCTTTTGCCTCCAAAAGCTTCCAAATATCATACATAAGCCATCCCTATCCCTGTTACACGACTGTAACACCATCTTCATATATTTCCAAGTTCAAAAACAGAGCATCACAGTTGGACTTCTCTAGACCGTTCCAGCCACCCTCAGCTCAAGTCAGCCATTGCATTAGCTTCCTAGAGGTCCAAGGAAGTTAACCTGATCATCAGCACTGCCTGAAACAAGCTCAAATCCATTTCACGATTTCCAGTTTTGAGGTATTTTTCTTGAACTTCTAACTTCATATTTAGGCATTGTTAGGCTTGCATTTGTAAAGATAAAATATAGACATCATTGCCCTGAAACTATACATGTCCATAGATTTCATTTATTTTGATTGAGCTAGGAGAATTTTGAGTTTGAACTTTCTGAAATAGTTTGATCAGAATTTGGTACTTTTAGAAATTCTCATTCATCTTTGATTTATAGCTTATGATATTTATATGGTTGAATTCGTGTGACAAAATGGAGTAATTTTCATGTTTACATTTTTGCAAATGGTTGAGAAATGAGCAAGTTACAGATCCTTTGGCTGGAGGTTGAAGATGAAGTGTAATCAGGGCGCATTTTGTGTTATGTATTTATCCTTTCACACAAGTTAACGGATGTATCACCACCCCAGTGGTTAAAGCGTGTGCCTGTCGCCCTTAGGTCTTGGGTTTAAGCCCCAGCGTGACCTTTTGCATTTTTTCACTTATTTTTTGACATTTTTGTGCCTTTTTTTTGCAGCGCCTGGGCCCTTATGCTGGGCCTTCCATTTTTGCTGACTCCTAACCCCAGTTTCACTTTTGCACCCCTTAGCCAATTATTTTATTTATTTCTTTTTTCTTTTTTTATTTTATTTTCATTTCATATTTTCTTTTATTATTTTCACTATTATTATTATTATTATTATTATTATTATTATTATTATTTTTATTAATAAAAATCCAAAAATATTTTTATTTATTATTTAAACTTATATATTTTATTTTATTTTTCTTATAAAAAAACAAAAGGACTAAAAATACTTTCTTAAATAAATTAATTTCCTTTTTGTTAATAAATATTTAGACATAGGTTTAATTATCTATTTTCTTAGTTAAGATTAATTTAGAACTTCAGATTATTTTGATTAATTAATTTTCATATTACTTTTATTTAACTTAAATTTTTTTCATAAAAACCCTAAAAAACATTTTTAACTTAATCTCCCTCCTAATTAGTTTAGGTTTTAGATTTTGTTTATTTTTCATTAATCATCTTACTTAATTAGGTCAAAACTCTTTCATAAAAAAAAATCATATTTCTTTACATTCATATTCTTGCATTTTTTATCTTTATTTTTGTACATTTGTTCAATTTCAATATGGTTGTAATAGACTAATTAGGTTTAAATTTTTGCAATCCCCATTTACAAATTGTACACCCCCTTCCCACAAATGTTGTAATAGCGTAGTAACTTAAATTTCGCAATTTATCACTTTTATATAACATGCTAGTAATTAGGGTTTGTATGGAAAGACTAAAACCAATACTTAGAAAACCCTAATTCAAGACCAAAACAAGCATGAAAATGATACACTTGCACACAAGCACCCCTAGGGTTATTCCACTTGGTTGCCTTATACAAAATGGCCATATTACGCATGTAAGGTATCTTAGAAAAAACAAGCAAATACAAGATCATAGTCCCTCGATGACGCTATCTAAGTTGCCTTACAAATGATCTTAGTCCCTCAAAAAGAATGCTAAGATACCTTGCAACATTGCTAATCATGGTTATACGATGACCCACTCCCATCCCGTTTACATCCAAAGATAGGGTTACTTACCAAATCAATGGTAAGACAACAATGTCAAAGGAAAAGAAAATGAACAAGAAAGACATTTGAGTAGGTAGAATGCTCCTAATTACTTGCTCCATTTCAAAACAAACATCCTTGCTATTTTCAAAATAAACACTTACACTTTCAAACATCTTATAAACTTGAAAACATTTTCAAAAGATCAACATCTTTGTATACATTCTTACAAACGAGAATCATTACAAAGATTGCCTAAACAATGGCCTCTTTACAAAATACATTCAAAAACCACACAAAGCACAATTTCAAACAAAAGCAAGTGATCTAGCAAGTAACTAAGAGCCCATGGATAACCATGGATGAAAAGGGTGCTAATACCTTCCCTTTTCATAATCTACCCCCTAACTCAAGAAATAATCTCAAAGGTCTTTCCTGTGATTTTTCACCTTTCCTTTTGGATAAAAGAAAAGTCGGTGGCGACTCTTGCTAACAGCAACATTTATGATCAAACTCAAAACACCCAAGTCAGTTCTCCCACCATATCACAAAACTGGCGACACTGCTGGGGAAAATTCTAAAAGTGGGGTTACCTTAGGGCTAGATCAAATTTATTTGCTTTCATTGTCTGACTTGTATGCTTTACATTATGGTTCTTTGTTTGGGTTTGAATCCTCTACTCGGATTTGGGATACATTATAGGTAAGTAGCAATATGTTATGGAGATTGTGCGGGGTATACCGACATGGTCTAAGAAATAGCTATGTTAGTGCGACATATTTGTGGGTACTGGTAGCCTTTGAGTTAATCAAAGAGAATACGGGGCCGCTGAGTGATGTCATAAAGCACTAATGAACTTTTAGAACCTTTACTTGACCAACTTTGCCTTTAGGATGTAGTGAGATGACCGGCTTTGGTGCAGTCTGAAGTTGGTAGATACTCAATACTACACTCATTGAGGTTTGGTTTCTTGGGACATTTTGGTCGCCATTAAAAAGGCTTGTGCTGAAACAATGACCAAGGAAACAATCCAGTGATATTGAGCTCCTTAGAACCCGGTTACTATTACTAGGACAGGTTGAGCCAACTAAACTTCAAGAGGGTACTTACCTATGGGACTCCATGCAAGCCTAAACCTAGGAACTTGTTTGTTTTGTTTGCATATACATACTTGTACATAACATCGTGAATATCATAACATCATACACATTCACTTACCATTTCAAGGATTTTGGGATTCATCCTTGTTCTTGTTTTGTAGGATATGGATTCTCTTCGCAGGAAAACTATTCAAGTCAACCTTGTAAGGATCCCTCCACAACTTAAGGAGATAGCTTCAAGGATTCCTGAAAAATCTCCATTCACCGAGAGACATGGTCGCCTACTCAACTTGGTTACCTTTAACACAGATGAGGACATGATGAATGTGCTCTTTCAGTTCTTTGATCCTTTACACCATTGCTTCACATTTCCCGACTATCAACTTGTGCCTACTTTGGAAGAATTCTTCCGACTCTTGAGGATTCCCATTCTCAATCAACTACCTTTCAACGGTACGGAAAGATACCCAAAGCCAGACAAGATTTCTCAAGCTCTACACTTGCACTCATCTGATGTCACAACTCATTGGGAAACAAGGAGTGGTGTCAAAGGCTTCCTAACAAAGTTCTTGTTTGAGAAATCCTAAAACTGTTGGAGTTCCTTGGATTTTCAAGCCTTTGAGGAAATTGTGGCTCTCCTCATCTATGGGATGGTTTTGTTTCCAAACCTGACCAACTCATAGATGTGAACACCGTCAAAATCTTCGTATCCCGCAATCAGGTGCCTACATTGCTAGGGGATATCCTGCACTCTTTTCACACTCGCACAATGAGGAAAAGAGGTGTCCTCATGTGTTGCACTCCTCTCTTGCCAAGATGGTTTATTTTGCATCTTCCCCAATCTGTATTAAAGAACGAGCAAGGTTCAAGGTGGTCATAAAGGTTGATAACGCCAAAAAATTAAGACTTTCATTGGTGCTCCCGATCCATAGAAAATGTTACTATTATCGACCGTTATGGAGAATTTCCTAATGTCCGTTTACTTGGAATTAGAGAAGGTATCACCTGCAACCCCTGCTTAGCCTTAAGACAGTTTGGCTACGCCCGAAGGGATGGCCCGCATGAGATGTTGATTCAAGGTTTGGTATTTGACTACGACAACGATGATCAAGTCCTTTGCCAGAGATTTATCCGAGCTTGGAGGATGTAGAACAAGGTAGATAGCAAGACTTTGGGGCCTAAAAATCCCATCCCTCTTGAGCCTTACCTAAAATGGGTACAAACTCGTGCTCAGAGTCTTATGATGCCTTACCCCTCCATTCTCCCAGTAATCATTGAGCATGTCATGGAAGGAGATGTTCCATACACCATCCTACATCCTGACATGCCCACCTCTCTTGAAGACCTACAAAGATATTGGATACAACTCAAGGGGGAGCAAGATACTTTCGAAGCCCAATTCTACGCAAGCGAGAAGAAGGTTTTGGAACTCACTAGGCTACTTCATGAGGACCAGACTCTGAATGCCTACATTCCACCAAAGAGGATGCGAACTACCTTTTTATCTTAGAGTTTCTTGTATTTTTTTACCCAAGAAGGCATTGATGTACTCGAGCTTTAATCTATTAATATAACGTGTGTTTCCTTTTTGTCTAAAACAAATTTGAATCTTAAGATCCTTGAAATCATTGCATACGCATTTATCATTCATCATAACATAAACAGGTTTCTTGCAACAAGTCTCCTCATCTCTCTACTATTTATTTCAGTAAGATGGATCTCGAGTAAATGGTGAAAGACCTCCAAGCTCAGAATGCACAATTTCAATAGTTGTTCTTAACTCTGGCCAAAGGACAAGAAGAGTTGAAGACCTTGCTGGTGGAAGAGAAGAAAAAGAAGACGAAGAAGATAACCAGAATTCTGAACATGGGAAGAAGATTCCAAGGGAAGACAAGAAGGGCCTTAGACTTTGCAACGACATCCAGTGAGAAAGACAACCAAGATGGGAAGGGTAAGGAAACGGTTGTTCAGTCTGATTCAGAAGAGGAAGAGGAAGAAGAAGACTATTCTGAAGAACAATACCCTCCAGCTGATGACAAGTATAAGCATCTAGAAGAACGGTTGAGCGCAATGGAAATCCAAAAAGTGCCTGGCTTGGACTTTGAGGAATTGGGTTTAGTGTCGAGGATTGTCATTCCTCCAAAATTCAAAGCACCTTTGCTCGCCAAATATGACAGAGTTTCATGCCCTAAAATGCATCTCCGGTCCTATGTAAGGAGGATTCAGCCCCATACCGCTGACAAGGACTTATGGGTACACTTCTTCTAAGACAGTCTGTCTGGAACTCAACTCGATTGGTTTTATCAGTTAGAAAGAGCCAATGTCCATAACTGGGAAGATCTTGCTGCAGTCTTTTACAAACAATACCAATACAATGTTGATTGTTCGCCTACCCGTACTCAACTCTAGAGTATGGCCATGGTTTCAAATGAAGGCTTTAAGGACTATGCGCAAAAATGGAGAGACTTGGCTGGAAGAGTTCAACCTTCCCTATGTGAAAGAGAATTAGTAGACATGTTTTTGGGCACCTTGTCTGGTCCCTTCTTCAATCACTTAATTGGGAGTTCATCGGCAGGTTTTACTGAACTGATATTAACCGGAGAGAGGGTAGAAGCTGAGATAAAGAGTGGAAAGACTCAGAAAGATGCATCCTCTGCCACTGTAAGGAAGCCATTCATTGGAAAGAAAGAAGTGGTTATTGTGTATCCTCAGATAAATCAAGATAGGGTTGAACATTGTCCAATGATGGGGGCCGTTATGATTCCTAAACTTGCGCCTGATCAGCAAAGAAACAATCAGCCAAGAATGAAAAGACCAGTCAGACAATTCACCAGAATTAACATGACCCTATCTCAAGTATTGCCATATCTGTTAAGATCCAACCTAGTGACTTTGAAAGAAGCTCCAAAGAACCCTAACACGACATCTCCTCACTATCATCCTAATGCCCGCTGTGCATACCACTCTGAGAGTCCCGACCATGACACTAATAACTGTTGGGCTCTAAAGAACAAAGTACAAGACCTCCTCGAAGCCAAAGAGATTGAATTCGATACGCCAGAAAAGCCCAACGTCATTTATGCCCATATGCCCAAGCACGACCATAATGCCAACGCCATTGAAGAGGATATGTTTGTTACTTCAATTGATGAACTCATGACCCCACTTCTGACTATCAAAAAGAACTTATTGAATGCCAATGTTTCCCCAGGCTGTGATGAAAGCTGCCATTTCTGTTTATCCTCACCAACCAGCTGTCCTCTATTGAAATCAGGCGTTAAGTGCCTAATAGATAACAAGGAAATTTTGTTTGAAAAGACAGTTGTTCCACCTGTTCCTCTTAATGATGTGTCTATCATTACCATTTCCGCCAATTCTTCCAAGGTCTCCACCAAAAGACCCGTTAGAATTACATCAGTTTGAAAAGTAGCTCCTTTGATAACTATAATGCCTGGACCAGCCCCGTATTTGTCAGACAAAACCGTACCATGGAATTATAGAGGGGATGTCTACTACCACGGTATCAAGAAAGATTGGCCAGCTACCGAGGATTCAAGTTCTGAGAAGATTGACTCTGATGTCAGTAATATTCCAGGGACTAGCAAGATTACCCAAAGTGTAAGGATATTCTCTCCAGAAATTACTCCCCCAAAAGCAGTTTCTGAACCCGTAATCATTCATGTTATTGTTGCTCCTCCGAAGGCTATTCCCAGTCCCACAATCATCTCCACCAATGCTCCAACTGACAAAGCTTTTACAATCCATGCTACCACTCCTACTGACATTCCTGCTGCCGAGTAAACCGAGACTCGAGGTAAAAGTATTCTGATTGAGCCTGTCCGGACGAAGGCGCAATCATTGGCTATCCTTGAGACCTCCCGGAAAAAGATGGAGGAAATTCTAAAGATCATAAAAAGAAGCGACTACGATGTAGTTGAACTACTGGGGAAAACTCCATCCAAAATTTCCATGCTGGCTTTACTACTATATTTCGAGGCGCAAGCAAAGGCCTTAGTAAACTTCCTGAAGACTGTTCATGTACCCCAAGAAACATCTACTGACCAGTTCCAAGAATGTGTAGTCAGCTTGACTGCAAATAATGGTCTAGGTTTTTCAGATGCTGATTTAACGCCAAGAGGAAAGAAGCATAATGAGGCATTACATGTCTCAGTTGAATGTAGGGGCACAACCTTGGCTCATGTTTTGGTGGACACTGGCTCATCTCTGAATGTATTGGCTAAAAAAGCTCTTGATAGGCTTGACTGTGAGGGATTGACATTAAAGCCAAGCAACATAGTAGTAAGGGATTTTGATGGCTCGAAAAGAATGGTGCATGGGGAAGTGGATATCCCCATAAAGGTTGGAACCCAAACATTTGATTCAACTTTTTATGTAATGGATATTCTCCCTTCATACTCCTCCTTGCTAGGACGACCATGGATTCACAATGCTGGCGCTGTCACTTCTACGTTGCACCAAATTCAGAAGTATCCGATTCAAGGGAAGATTATCACCGTTCATGGAGAAGAAGAGTATATGATCAGCCATCTCAATTCCTTCAGATTTGTGGAATTAGATGGTGAATTTATTGAAACTCCATTCCAACACTTGGAGGAAGTCCCACAAGATGTGGCAGTAACTAGGATTGTTCCCAAGATCACAAGGCCTCCACTCAAGATGTCATCTTTAAAGGATGCAAAAGCAGTGATTGAAGAAGGTGGGTGCACTATCTGGGGACAACTCCCAGATATCCCATACAAATCTGACAAGTTTGGCCTAGGTTTCACTTCAAGTGCTCAGAAGGTTGTAAGATGCGCTCGTGCTGGAGGACCACCCCTGAAGATCAGCAACCGTGAAGTCAACGCAGTAGAGGATAATGAAGATGGCTGCAACCTGGAGGATTGGATCTTCTCAACTGTCAGTGGAGGGCTCAGCAATTGGGAGGCTAGAGATTTTGTCCCGATCACTTTTATCCCACGGTAATTTTTCTTTACATTTTGTTGGATCTGTAATATTAAAACAATTCAAACTCTTAAAACATTGTGTCTTACCCGAGGCACAATGGTCCATTTGTAAGGGTTATTATCTCATTTCCATATGACATCAATGAATCATGGACGTTTTGCATACAAACTTTGTGCTCATTATTTTTCCTTTTTACATTTTCATTTCTTCCAAAGATAGCTATACCCTTACACACACTCACACTCACAATGCAGGTCTACATCCATTCGGGATCCCATGGGTAATGATTCTGCTATGGCCTTCTGTGACTCTGAAAATCTAATCTACCAAGCCAAAGATGAAGATTAGGAAGATTGTGAAGTACCAGGAGAACTTGCCAGATTGCTACTACAAGAAGAGAGAGTCATTCAGCCCCACGAAGAGCCAATGGATACAATCAACCTAGGTATCAAAGAAGACAGAAGAGAGGTCAAGGTGGGTGCCAATCTAGAACCCAGTGTCAAGGAGCGTCTGATTCAGTTGTTACACGATTATGTATAGGTCTTTGCCTGGTCGTATGAAGACATGCCAAGACTTGATGCAGATATTGTGGTACATCGTCTACCTACAAAAGGGGATTGCCAACCAGTAAAACAAAAGGCCTGTCGCATGCGACCAGATATGTCGGAGAAGATTAAAGCAGAAGTCATAAAACAATTCAACACTGGATTCTTGGCCGTCACCTCCTATCCGCAATGGGTTGCCAATGTTATTCCCGTTCCCAAAAAGGACGGTAAGGTACAAATGTGCATGGACTACAGAGATTTGAATAAGGCAAGCCCTAAGGATGATTTTCCACTCCCCCACATTGATATTATAGTTGACAATACGATACAACACAAGGTGTTTTCCTTCATGGACGGTTTCTCAGGTTTTAACCAAATCAAAATGGCGCCTGAGGACATGGAGAAAACAATATTTGTCACACAGTGGGGCACATTCTGCTACAAGGTTATGTCGTTCGAACTGAAGAATGCTGGGGCAACCTATCAGCGTGCCATGGTAGCTCTATTTCACGACATGATACATCACGAAATAAAGTTCTATGTGGACGACATGATAGTTAGATCTCAAATAGAATAAGAGCATCTTGATCATTTACAGAAACTATTTGAGAGGCTAAAGAAATACAAGCTGAGGTTGAACCCAAATAAATGCACGTTTGGAGTAAGGTCTGGTAAGCTCCCAGGCTTTGTCGTCAGTAATAAGGGTATTGAAGTAGATCATTCCAAAGTAAAATTGATACAAGAGATGCATGCTCCTCGTACTAAAAAGGAAGTTAGAGGATTCTTTGGACGTTTGAAATACATTGCTAGATTCATTTCTCACCTGACAGCTACCTGTGAACCAATCTTAAAACTATTAAAGAAAGATCAGGTAGTCAAGTGGAATGATGAGTGCCAAACTGCTTTTGACAAGATCAAAGAGTACCTGCAAGAGCCGCCTGTGTTGATGCCACCAGTTGAGGGGAGACCATTGATCATGTATCTGACCGTTTTGGAAAATCAAATGGGGTGTGGGATGGGGTAGCATGACGAGCCTGGCCTAAAAGAGCACGCTATTTATTACCGGAGCTAAAAGTTTACCGACTGTGAAACAAGATATTCACTGCTCGAGAAAACTTGTTGCGCTCTGGCATGGGATTCTCGCCGGCTAAGACAGTATATGCTGAACCATACTACCTTGTTGATATCTAAAATAGATCAAATAAAATACATCTTTGAGAAACCTGCTCTCTCTGGGAGAATAGCGAGATGGCAGATGATCCTAACAGAATATGACATACAGTATACTACCCATAAGGCAATAAAGGGCATTGTACTAGATGATCACCTTGCTCACCAAGCTGTGGAAGACTACCAGCCCATGAAGTTTGAATTCCCGGATGAAGACATCATGATGGTAAACAACTGTGAAGAACTCAGACCATATGACGGACATGAACAAGGATCCCGATGGACCTTGGTTTTTGATGGGGCATCTAACGCACTCGGAAATGGTATTGGTGCAATACTCATATCTTCTGAAGGGTGTCATACTCCATTTTCTACAAGACTCTGCTTCAATTGTACAAATAACATGGCGGAATACGAAGCGTGCATCTTTGGTCTCAAAGCTGCCATAGACTTGGGGATCAAATCTTTGAATGTATTCAGAGATTCAGCTTTGGTTATTAGCCAGATCAAAAGGGAATGGGACACCAAACACCCTAACCTTATCCCTTACAAAGAACATGTTTTGACGTTGCTCCCACATTTTGAGAATATTACCTTCGAGCACTTCCCGCGAGAAGAAAATCAGCTAGCCGACGCACTAGCCACAATGTCATCTATGTTTAAACTTAAATGGGATAATGAGGCTCCAAGATCACCATTGAACAAAGGGATGAACCAGCACACTGTCACGAGATTAATAGTGAAGAAGTAGTGGACCAGCCTTGGTTTCACGAAGTCAAGAGGTATCTCGAGGCTCAAGAATATCCAGAAGGAGCTTCAGTCAACGATAAGAAGTTTTTAAGGAGATTCTCTTCTAAATTCTTCCTTAGTAATGGCATTCTTTACAAACGCAACCATGACTCTGTGTTACTTCGATGTGTAGACAAGGTTGAAGCTGAAAGGATCATGGCTGAGTTACATGAAGGCACTTTTGGCACCCATTCCAGTGGGCATACGATGGCAAAGAAAATCCTACAAGCAGGCTATTATTGGTCTACCATGGAAGTAGATTTCTATCTACACTCTCGAACCTGCCACAAGTGTCAAATTTATGCTGACAAGGTGCACGTACCTCCGGTTCCTATGAATGTCTTGACGGCTCCTTGGCCCTTTGCTATGTGGGGAATTGATATGATTGGGGAAATCAAGCCAACAACATCTAATAGACATCGCTTCATTTTGGTGGCCATTGACTATTTACTAAGTGGGTGGAGGCATCTTCTTTCGCTTCCGTTACCAAGAATGTTGTCGCCCGGTTCATCAAGCAGAACCCCATCTGTCATTACGGTATCCCGGAGAGGATCATTACAAACAATGGTACGAACATGAACAATACTATGATCACCACCTTGTGCGAGCAATTCAAGATTCAGCATCACAATTCTTCCCCTTACCTTCCAAAGATGAATGGTGTCGTCGAAGCCGCAAATAAGAACATTAAAAAGATCATACATAAAATGACAGTCACATACAAAGACTGGCATGAGATGCTACCATTCGCTCTCCACGGGTATCGTACCACAGCTCGCACATCAACCGGGGCAACACCCTATTCTCTGGTATACAGTATGGAGGTTGTCTTGCCTATTGAGGTCCAGATTCCCTCTCTGAATCATGAAGGATGCAGGGTTGAATGAAGAAGATTGGATCCAGACTCGACTTGATCAACTAAACTTGATTGATGAGAAAAGGCTTGCTGCTGTCTTCCATGGTCAAATGTATTAAAAACAGATGATCAAGGCTTTCAACAAAAAGGTCAGACGCCAAGTAAATCAAGTTGGGGATTTGGTGATCAAACGTATCATACTGCCGCAAGGTGATCCCAGGGGAAAATGGACTCCTATATACGAAGGACCATTTGTAATCAAAAACATTTTCTCTGGTGGAGCAATGATCTTGACCATCATGGGTGGTGACGACCTACCGCACCCTGCGAATGCAGACATAGTCAAAAGATACTACGCATAAAAGACCCGCTAGGTTGACACACCTAGGCAAAACGAGGGCACCCCGGTGAACCAAAAAGGTTCGGGCAAAAATTAGGGATAAAACAAAAAGAATCTGTACACCCGACAAGTTGAAAACCCGAAAGGGCAGCTTGGGCAAAAAAGGGTATCCCAGTGGACTGAAAACCCAAAAGGGCAATCCAGGAAAAAGTTATGGAATTAAAGCGTATGACTATGTCCCGTTGGATCACCTTACGGACAACCTTTGGCTTCAAGTGACAAACTCAGAGGTTCTGATCAATTCAATCAACTTCGGACAAGGCAACCAATAGACAAGATGCTCAGAGATACGAAGGATATAGCAGAATGGGAACCCCGTGGGATTATTTTACATAGCTATCTTTTCTTTGTATCAAAATTTTCATTTTTTACGACGGAATTCTCTTACTAGAATATTTGTCTCATTGTACAAAAATACTTACTCAAAGCCAATACAAAGATATCCCTTTGAAAGTGCAAAACTATCTTCTTCTTTCTTTTTTTCTTTACTCTTGTGTTTTGTTTGCAAAAACATCCAATGATTCATTTTTGAACATATGCATTTGAATATAATTATTGTTTATAAATACGCAAAATAGAAAGGAAATCACTGATGGCTTTAAGAGGTAGGGAAATCTCTCTATTCTATTTCCATAATCCCCCGCAGTGTACAGTTCAAATCCCCAGCGGAACAGAGCTTCCAGTTATCAATCCCCAATAGAAGTCGTCAAATTTCTCAGGATTCCCCAATAGGATTTTACAAGTAGTACGTGACATCTCCCTTACAACAGAGTCTATTCCTCTAAGAAGAAATTCATCAACACTTAGACTTCACAACATGAAGACTTATACTCCATATCCTTAGCAGCAGTCAGGGATTTATTTTCCCCAATCCAACAACAGTGTGACAGATTATCTTGCATACGCATACATTGCATCCATATATCATAAACATTGATAACACAAATGCATTATACCGTGCATTTCATATAACATGACTTTGTATTTTTGCTAACATTTTTCCCTTATCAAGATAAGGTTAACAACTACCATTGACATTGTTCAAAGTTTTCAGATACAGTTCAGATACGCTCCAGACACGGATGCCATTCTGATACTCATTCAGATTCAACTTTTCAGATACAGTTCAAATACGCTCCAGACATGGATGCCATCCTGATACTCATTCAAAATCAGTTCAGATACGCTCTAGACACATATGCCATTCTAATACTCATTCAGATCCAATTTTCAGATACAGTTCAGATACGCTCCAGATAACGGATGCCATTCTAATACTGATTCAATTCCCAACTTCCAGATATAGTACAGATACGCTCTAGACATGGAGGCCATTTCTGATACTCATTCAGATTCAGCTCTCAGATACAGTTCAGATACGCTCCAAACACGGATGCCATCCTGATACTCATTCAGATTCGATCTTCATTTACAGTTCAGATACCCTCCAGACACGGATGCCATCCTGAAACTCATTCAACTTTCAGATACAGCTCAGATGCGCTCCAGACACGGATGCCATTCTGATACTCATTCAAAATCAGCTTCCAGATACAGTTCAGATACGGAGGCCATTCTAATAATCATTCAGATTCTCTTTCAAATTCAGAAATCACTTTTTGATGGAATCTACAAGCCCATCTCCAAAAACTTTCTATTACCTCTCTAAATGGCATCTTTAAGCCCATTCCCTCTACCACCACATCGTCGTGCAAATTTCCGGGCACTCTAGTGTCCAATCATCTTCCACCTTCGAGTCACGAATGGAAAAACATGCCAATCTAACTCTTCAGGCTTAAGAATATTGAATAGGGGCAGATGTTGTACCCCAAAATTTTCCCTCTCACTTATCAAGAATTTACTCACAAGATCTCCTTTGACTCAAGACTGCACTAGGGTTGATCTGCTTAAGACATGTCCTTAAGCACTGATGACAAAAATTAGGGTTTGAGTTTGCACAAGGATTTTTGAACCTACAATGCCCCATATGACTTTCATGGATCATTATGGACCCACAAGATTAATCATGCCAAGTTTCAAGCCTTGAATCACATTTTTGCTCAGTCAATTGAGCAATTGACCTAAAAAATCAACTGTATTGGGGAAAAAGTCAACCATGGCCAATTTAAAATCAAACTTCATAATTTTTTATCCATACCAACATTTTAAACTTATATTTATCATTTGATCAAGTTTGGACCACAACTCCTCAAGAAATTTGATCAAATCTCCAAAAGGTCAAAATGGTCAAAATTAGGGTTTTGACTGGGAAAGGGCAATTTCTGATTTTTGACCTAGCAAATGGTCAATTGTTTTAAGGCATAATCTCAAGAGTCCAATTTCATCATTTTGACCTAATGGCATGGTTCAAAACATTGCAAGTCTATTGGATTGGCAGATGAATTTTCCAGTCAACTGATCAAAAGTCAATTGTATACTGAAAAGTCAAACTTTGACTTTTTGGTCAAATTCAAGTGCCAAAGATCATAATTCATCAAAACATGTCAAAATATGAAACTTAATCATCAAGAAATCAAAAAGTCAAGATTTCATTTTGAAAAGTCAAAATTTCTAAACTTAGAAATTTTTCTAAGTGTTGGAAATTTCATATTTTTTCATAACTTTGAACAAAATTTTCACCATGATTCAAGATGATTCAAGAGAAACTTCCAACAGGAAAGTTGTAGACCCCAAATAAATATACAAATTTTCTTTACACAAATCCTTCCAAAAATGCTTGGATCTCAAGTTATAATTTTATGAACATGTGGTCATGAAACTAAACACTTAGTGAAATTTTGCCCTAATTTGGTTAGGATTTTGACCCAACTTCATGGAAATTTTTCATATAGTTCCAAGGGTAATCTTCAAAAGAAATTCAAAAATGGGATGTAGAGCACATTGCAAGCTTTCCAAAATGTCCAAGAACTCCTTGAGATCATTCTTGAGTAGGGAGAATCGAAGAGACGAAGTTTGGGTTTTGTCACTTGAATTACAAGTCATTTTTGATGAACACTTGAACAAAATCCATGCTAGGCTGCATAATATTTTCTTTGCAGGCCTCAAACTTGTTTGTCACTCCATAATTAAATGTTTACACAACATATGGAGCCATTATCCAAGCATTTGAACCATTATCCAAGTTGCATTTCCATTTTTGGAAGAAAGGCACCATTGCTATTCTTGAAAAGTGGCTTTAATCACAAAGTCCACTCTCCTTGAGCATTGAACTTGTTCTTTCTGTACACACAAACCCTATAAACCAAAAGCAAGCATGTCCAAAGTATTAACCACTCTATGCAGCCCTGTACTTTGCCTTGAAACAAGATGTTTCAACTTTGCTTCAAAAACAAGAAAGATGCTACAACATTTTATTTTCAAATTCTGACTTGTTATAAGAAATAAGACCTCTTGCCTATAAATACATACACTATTTGAAAGATAATACACGAAGAGTCAAGCCCTGAAAACTTCTAAAACTTAAAACTGTATCACAAACCACCATTGTTGCATATTCTGACCAAGAACTTCAAACTTCCATTTCACTCGTGCGTTTCTTGGCCTTTTGCCTCCAAAAGCTTCCAAACATCATACATAATCCATCCCTATCCATGTTACACGACTGTAACACCATCTTCATATATTTCCAAGTTCAAAAATAGAGCATCACAATTGGACTTCTCCAGACCATTCCAGCCACCCTCAGCTTAAGCCAGCCATTGCATTAGCTTCCTAGAGGTCCAAGGAAGCTAACTTGATCATCAGTATTGCCTGAAACAAGCTCAAATCCATTTCACAATTTCCAGTTTTGAGGTATTTTTATTGAACTTCTATCTTCATATTTAGGCATTGTTAGGCTTGCATTTGTGAAGATAAAATGTAGACATCATTACCCTAAAACTATACATGTCCATAGATTTCATTTATTTTGATTGAGCTAGGAGAATTTTGAGTTTGAACTTTCTGAAATAGTTAGGTCAGAATTTGGTACTTTTAGAAATTCTCATTCATCTTTGATTTATAGCTTATGATATTTATATGGTTGAATTCGTGTGACAAATGGAGCAATTTTCATGTTTACATTTTTGCAAATGGTTGAGAAATGAGCAAGTTACAAATCCTTTGGCTGGAGGTTGAAGATGAAGTGTAATCAGGGCGCATTTTGTGTTATGTATTTATCCTTTCACACAAGTTAACGGATGTATCACCACCCCAGTGGTTAAAGCGCGTGCATGTCACCCTTAGGTCCTAGGTTCAAGCCCCAGCGTGACCTTTTGCATTTTTTCACTTATTTTTTGACATTTTTGTGTCTTTTTTTTGCAGCGCCTGGGCCCTTATGCTGGGCCTTCCATTTTTGCTGACTCCTAACCCCAGTTTCACTTTTGCACCCCCTAGCCATTTATTTTCTTTATTTCATATTATTTTTTTATTTTATTTTCATTTCATATTTTATTTTATTATTTTCACTATTATTATTATTATTATTTTTATTTTTATTAATAAAAATCCAAAAATATTTTTATTTATTATTTACACTTATATATTTTATTTTATTTTTCTTATAAAAAAACAAAAGGACTAAAAATACTTTCTTAAATAAATTAATTTCCTTTTTGTTAATAAATATTTAGACATAGGTTTAATTATCTATTTTCTTAGTTAAGATTAATTTAGAACTTAGGATTATTTTGATTAATTAATTTTCATATTACTTTTATTTAACTTAAAATCTTTTCATAAAAACCCTAAAAAACACTTTTAACTTAATCTCCCTCCTAATTAATTTAGGTTTTAGATTTGGTTTATTTTTCATTAATCATCTTACTTAATTAGGTCAAAACCCTTTCATAAAAAAATCATATTTCTTTACATTCATATTCTTGCATTTTTATCTTTATTTTTGTACATTTGTTCAATTTCAATATGGTTGTAATAGACTAATTAGGTTTAAATTCTTGAAATTCCCATTTACAAATTGTACACCCCCTCCCCACAAATGTTGTAATAGCGTAGTAACTTTAAATTTCGCAATTTATCGCTTTTATATAACATGCTAGTAATTATGGTTTGTATGGAAAGACTAAAACCAATACTTAGAAAACCCTAATTCAAGACCAAAACAAGCATGAAAATGATACACTTGCACACAAGCACCCCTAGGGTTATTCCACTTGGTTGCCTTATACAAAATGGCCATATTACTCATGTAAGGTATCTTAGTAAAAACAAGCAAATACAAGATCATAGTCCCTCAATGACGCTATCTAAGTTGCCTTACAAATGATCTTAGTCCCTCTAACTAATGCTAAGAAACCTTGCAACATTTCTAATCATGATTATACGATGACCCACGCCTGCCCCGTTTACATCCAAAGATAGGGTTGCTTACCAAATCAATGGTAAGACAACAATGTCAAAGGAAAAGAAAATGAACAAGAAAGACATTTGAGTAGGTAGATTGCTCCTGTGATCGTTGGAAATAGAACTGACTGTTTTTCAAGCTGGTTCGCGAAATGTCGCGGTAAGCAAGAGTCGCCACCGTCTTTTATGTTCTCCAACATGGAAAGGACAAAAGCACAGCAAAATTCCTTTTCGAGAATGTTTCTCGGTTCAGGAGGTAGATTTATAGAAAGGGAAGGTGTTAGCACCCTTTCTATCTGTGGTTATCCACGGGCTCTTAGGTACTTGCTCACTATGTTTTCAAAAAATTGTTTGCTTTTCAAGTGTTTGTGGGTTTTGAAAAAGTTTAGTTTGAAGACTTCTAGGTAACTCTTGTATCAGTCCTCAAGAGTTTATGAAGTATTTGTTTGAAAACTTTTTGAAAGTGTAGGTGCAAAAAAATGTTTTTGTTTTTTGAAAGAGCAAGTACCCAGGAGTCATCTACCTACCCTAAGGAATTAGGCTGTGTAAGAGTCCTTTAGATAGTGCTATCCCACCATTGAGAGGTAGGTAGAACCATCATTGGAGTTGTTCGGGTCAATTTGATTATAGGGACAGTGTGGTCACCGAAGCAATAGTAGGACACCTTAGAAGTAACCCTAATGTCCTAGATCCTTTTATCCGAGGCAACCGTTTCGAGGCAACTGGATCTTAGACAGGAGGGCGACCTCTAAAACAACCTATACTTGACGACCACGTTCGAGGCAACGAGTGAGGCGTACCCTAGAAGTGGCATGTGCTTGTGTGTTCAATTCAGTTTATGTTTATCTTTGATCATGCAATTGTGAGCTACGAGTTGTTTTTAATTTGTCATTCAGTCTTTCATGCTTATTAACAGTTATGAGTGCAGAAAATTAAAGTGCGGGAATGTAAAGCTACGCTATTACAAGGCGCGAGTCTATACATCGCCAAAAAACAAAGACCCGTTTTGGAAAATGCGAAAATAAAAGAAAGCGGTAAATCCTAATTACTATTACATCCATTGAGCAGATACATAAATAATAAAAATAAAAATAATATGGAAAGAAATTTAAATTGGAACGTCCTAGGGTTTTTGACCCTTTTGAGAAAATATGAGTTTTTTGGTCCTTTGCATATAATTAAGATTAACCCTAGTTTACTAATTAATTAAAAAGAAAAAATGTTTTTTATGTTTTTAATGTTTTAATGAAAATAAAAAGGAATTAAAATTAAAAGTTAAGAAAAACCCTAGTTCTAAGTTTATTTTAATTATTTAAAAAAAAGGTCCAAGTTAACCTAATTTACTAAATTAATTAATTGACATTTTTATTTACAAAGATAATAATAATTAATAAGAATAATGATTAATTAATAAAATATGATTGAAAATTGTCGAACCCTAATTCTACATAACTTTTATTTATTGAGAAAAATGTGAAAATTAAGCATAAATTAAACTAAGTTAATTGTCAATATTTATTTACAAAAATAATAGTTAATAGTAAAAATAATAAAATATATTTACAATTTTTGATTTCTGAATTTATTATGAAAAATTAGTTTATTGGTTAATAATAATAATAATAATTAGTTATGAGATAATTAAAAGGGAAAAAAGAAAATAAAATAAAATAGCAAAACCAGGGGGGGTTTGATGGCCCAATGTGGAGGTGTTATTCTGGAATTCAGGCCCATTAAGAAGCAAGTCTCGTTGACCTTGGGGATTGACCACACGCTTGTTGACTAGGGAGTACCATGCTCTTCATCTCCTGGCCATTGGATGTATGCTGAGAGACACATGGCACATTGCTGGTTGAAGTGCATGGTGGAACGCATTGGAAAGCTGCATGAGATCATGTTATGAAAAATAGAAACAAATATTGGGTGGACCTGGGAATCGAACCCAGGTCCCAACAATTGCCAAGCACGTCATCAACCACTGAGCCATCGCGTTATCTTTGTTAACGTAATAACCAACAAATATAATATATTAATAATGATAACTATGCTGGAAATCAGAAAAAACGCGCCAAGAGTTTGAATGCCCCAGTCACATGCTTCCACGTATTCATCTTCTTCACCTGGCCTGTAACCAAAACAATAAAATAGCGGGGGTTTTAAACCCCCACAAAATGCAAATGTCAAAAATAGTGATTAGGGATACAGGTAATATAAAAAAGGCGCGATGGTTGGGTTGAATTCGTCTGGCCTTGATGAATTCAACCATGTACGTTTCAATGTCCAATTTTTCTGTATGTGGAAAGCCCTAAAATTCAAGCTTCGAAACCCTAAAGTTCTTCAATGGTGGTTTTTGATTCAGAACACCATAATCAAATTGGATCATACCAATAGCTTCAGAATAGTCCTATTAACACAAATCAATCCAAAAAAGAGGTTAAAAATGCATGAATAAGGCTATGCGATTATGGAAAAATATTCAAACCGTGGGACTTATTGTGGATGATTCTTTGAGTGTTAGAGTTCGTTCTGGGTTGCAAATTGTTCCTGGAGACTTATGCAAGATGTTTGAACCAAGAAAAAGTTTGGAATTCGCCTGGAAGATTGATTTCAGTTTTGAGTTTTTTCTTGACTTTTTGCAATTTGGTTATGGTGTTCTCAGCAGCTTTTGCACGTGAAAGGCTTTAGGGTTTGCTTCAGCATTTGTATGGGAAGGGAATTAGGTCAACTTTAGGTGATTTTGATGTCCTTGATATGTACACGAATTTCCAGCTTGCCCTGATCTCATTTGCTTCATAAAAAGATTTGAAAACCATGTTTTGATATTTTCCTACAATTAAATTAATTAAATGAATTATTAATCAATTAAAAATCCAAATAATTAATAAAAATAAGAAAATAATCCAAATTAATCTTAATGGGTCGTGCATAAGCCTTGGGTAAAGATTCAAGAAAGAATTTGAGGCCCATTAGCAAAAATGAAGTGTTTTGGGCAAAGTTGACTTTTGCAAATTCCCAAAAATTTCCCAACTTCTCCAATGCATATCTTGCTCAATTTTGAAGCTATGAACATGTTCTTGGACATTTTGGAAAGGTCTTGAACTCCTCTAACCAATGCCTTTGGTCCCATGTCATTTTGATTCACCAATCTCAAGTTATGGTCTTTGACCTAAAGTGCCTTTTTGTTGACTTTTGAAAATGACCTATAATGTAGAAATTGATAACTTTTTGTGAGAGCATTTCTTGGACTTGGAGTGTGAAGATGAGTTGTAGGAAATGTCATCCCCTTAAAAATGAACATTGGATGGGATTTTTCTGATGAACCATGAAAAAGTTATGCCTTGGTCAAGTTACAGTTGACTTTTTAGCTGTCCAAAAATAGCAACTTTTTGCATCTTGATGATTTTTGAGCCATGCTTGTGGAATCATGATCAAGACTTGATCAAACAATGATTGTGGCTTCAAAATAAGATGTTGACAAAATTTTGACTTTTGACTGCCAAATGACCATTTTGCCCCTGCAATTGACTGTGAAGTAATTAGGGCTTTTGAATGTGCAATTTGATGCTGTGAGCCTTGAAATTTGACATGTAGATGCTTGACAATGTATATAGGAATATTGGACTTGATTGGATCCTTGAAAACCTCAACTTCCTTGCAAGAACCAAAACCCTAATTTTGACTGTGTCAGGAGGCAATTGGACTGTGCAACCCTTGAGAGATTTTGAACCATTTGGAGATTGATCTTGACAAACCTTGAAGAATATGGGAGGGCAAATTTTGGGGTACAACAGCTCCTAATTACTTACTCCATTTCAAAACAAACATCCTTTTTATTTTCAAAACAAACACTTACACTTTCAAACATCTTACAAACTTGAAAACAGTTTCAAAAGATCAACATCTTTGTATACATTCTTACGAACGAGAATCATTACAAAGATTGCCTAAACAATGGCCTTTTTACAAAATACTTTCAAAAACCACACAAAGCACAATTTCAAACAAAAGCAAGTGATCTAGCAAGTAACAAAGAGCCCATGGATAACCATGGATGAAAAGGGTGCTAATACCTTCCCTTTTCATAATCTACCCCCCAAACTCAAGAAATAATCTCAAAGGTCTTTCCTGTGCTTTTTCATCTTTCCTTTTGGATAAAAGAAAAGTCGGTGGCGACTCTTGCTAACCGTAACATTTGCGATCAAAGGCAAAACACCCAAGTCAGTTCTCCCACCGTATCACAATATCCCTCTCAAATTTCTGCATAAACAAAAACTCACACTTCAAAAAATATACTGTTAAAAAAACCTTACAAAACTCTGCTCAAGTTCCTCTTCTCCTCCTCAGAACCATAATATAGCCTCACTGCCCTTAAACCTCAACGAATCTGCACCAACACTGCACCCAAATTTCACACTCAGATTCGCAACAAACCTCTCACACTTAATCACTCTACACAATCATCAATTAAAAAAAATAACCGTATCACACAACATACAGAAGCAGATCGAGTTGAAGAGAAGAAGAAGAGATCGAGTACACGGTACTTGAGAGCTTGAAGACCCACCGGAGGAACACCGGCTTGGTACTTTTAAAACCCTCCATGTTTGATTTTATCATTGTTTGTGTCTTGATAGAAATTATCATTGTTGTTATCTGGCGATTTGTGTACTGTGTGACCATGTTGTTGTTGGTTTGTGTTTGATTTCAAAAGTGTTTATCATTGTTGTTTGAAATTGATGAAACAGAGTAAGAGATTAAGAGAAATGAGAGAGCTGAGTTGTTGTTGTTTTCGCGAAGCAGAGAAGAACATAATTTGAGAGAAGATGTTTTTTTCCTTGTTGTTGAGAATCACGATTGAGAGAGATGAAGAGAAGGAGTCGTTTGGAAGAATGGGTGAGAGAAAAGATTATGATTTTGAAGCGGGTGATTGAGAGAGTTTAACATGAGAAAGAATCATGTTTTTCTTTGTCTCAATTATTTGTCTTAATTAATAATTAGTTGGGGATAATGATCAATTTAATTTTGTGGAACACAAGACCGCGTGAGGCAACGATTGGTTCATTGTAGATCTAGGTTTTTTTAAGTTGAATTGTTGTTGGGCCTTCACTAAGCCCAATCCGAATCCCTTCCAACTAAGCCCAGCGAGTTGTTTCTCTTTGTGATCGGTGGAAATAGAACTGACTGTTTTTTAATTTGGTTCGTGAAATGTCGCGGTAAGCAAGAGTCGCCACCGTCTTTTATGTTCTCCAACATGGAAAGGACAAAAGCACAGCAAAATTCATTCTTTGAGAATGTTTCTCGGTTCGGGAGGTAGATTTATAGAAAGGGAAGGTATTAGCATCCTTTCTATCCGTGGTTATCCACGGGCTCTTAGGTACTTGTTCTTATGTTTTCAAAAGATGTTTTCTTTTCAAATGTGTGTGGGTTTTGAAAAAGTTTCGTTTGAAAAATTTCTAAGTAACTCTTGTATCTGTCCTCAAGAGTGTATGAAAAATTTGTTTGAAAACTTTTTGAAAGTGTAAGTGTGAAAAGATGTTTTTGTTTTTTAGAAAGAGCAAGTACCCAGGAGAAATCTACCTACTCTAAGGAATTAGACTGTGTAAGAGTCCTTTAGACAGTACTATCCCACTATTGAGAAGTAGGTAGCACCGTCGTTGGAGGTATTCGGGTCAATTCGATTATTAGGGACATGTGTGATCACCAAAGCAATAGTAGGATACCTTAGCGGTAACCCTAATGTCCTAGATCCTTTTTATCCGAGGCAACCGTTTCGAGGCAACTGGATCTTAGACAGGAGGGCGACCTCTAAAACACCCTATACTTGACGACCATATTCGAGGCAACCAGTGAGGCGTACCCTAAGAGTGGCATGTGCATGTGTGTTGTTTCAGTTTATATCATCTTGTACATGTGATTTGTGAGCTATGAATTGGTTTTATTTTCATACAAGTCTTTCATGCATATTAACAGTTAAGAGTGTGGAAAATAAAGTGCGGAAAGGTAAATCTACGCTATTACAAGGCGCAGGTCTATACATCGCCAAAAACAAAAACCCGTTTTGGTAAATAAGTGCGAGAAAATTAAAGAAAGCGGTAAAAACCTAATTAACTATTACATTTCCGGAGCAGATACATGAATATAATCAAAAATAATGATAATGCGCGAAAATAAATTTAATCAGGACGTCCTTAGGGTTTTGACCCTTTTGAGAAATAAAGAAAGTAGTTTATCCTTTTTGCAATTTAAATTAAATATTAAACCTAAACCTAATTAATCAATTAATTAAAAGAAAAAAGTATTTTTTGTGTTTTATATTTTTTAATAAAAATAAAATAAAAGGAATTAAAAAGTTAGTAAACAAAACCCTAATTCTAAACTAATTTTATTTATTGTAAAAAGATTAAAGTGAACCTAATTTAACTAAATTAATTAATTTACATTTATTTACAAAAATAATAATAATTAGTAAAAATAATGAATAATAAAAATATTATAAATATTATAAATATTTAAGTTTCTGAATTTAATATGAAAAATAATTTGTTTATGAATTAATAATAATTATTATAATAATTAAAAGAATTAAAAGGAAAAGAAAATAAGAAAAAGAATAGTAAACCAGGGGGGTTGATGGACCCAATTAGGAGGTTTTGTTAGAATTTATGGCCCATTTGCTTAAGCCTTTGTTGACTTCTGGGAATTGACTAGGGCGTGCTTTGACTTGGAGCATGGTGTGCTTTTCCTGGTAGCCATCAGATCTGTACATAAGGCCACATGGCGCCTGTTTGCATAAGGTGTATGATGGAACGCATTGTAAAGCCTGCACGTGATTAGGTTAGAAAAAATAATATGGAGCTTTTGGGGGACCTGGGAATCGAACCCAGGTCCCAATGGTTACCAAGCACGTCACCTTCCACTAAGCCAAGCGCCTGCATTTGTTATTATGATGGGTAATGAAAATAATATAGAAAAACATCAATTATGCTTGGAAAAGAAAAAAAACGCGCGTTCGTTTGAACGCTCCAATCACCAGCCAACACGTCCTTCGTCTTCATCCTTTTTTCCTGTAAAACAAAACAATTAGCGGGGGTTTTTAACCCCCACAAAGTAAAACTGCCAATAATAGCGAATAGAAATCCAAGCTATATAAATATGGCGCGAGGTGTCCAGTATATTTGTTTTGATCAGACGGTTTCAACCATGGTCATGAGAGGTTCTGATTTAACCGGATGTGAAAAGCCCTAATTTTGAAGCTTGAAAAACCTAGAATCCTTCAATGGCAATTTGCGTTTCAGGGCATCTCAATGTAATTAAATTGTACCAAAAGCTTCGTACAGTCCTTATGAACACAAAACAATTAACAAAAAGTGTCAAATATGCATGAATCAAAGTATATGATTTTGAAAAATTTGTTCAAACCGTGGGTCTGTGTAGAACGTGTTCTTGAGCTTTAAGGCTTGTTTTTTATTGCATTGTGTTCCTGAGTACGCTAGCAACGCGTTTTAATCCTTAAATTGCCTTGAGAGGGCCTGGAAGGTGGAATTCAGTTTTCAAACTTCCTTGAATTTTTGGAATTTGGTTATGGTGTTTTGCAGCAGTTCTCACGTGTGAGGCATTAGGTTTAGGTTCTGTATATGTAGTAGAATGGAATTAGGGTTCAATCTTTGTCCAAGAATCCATGAAATAATGTTTTCAATATTTGATTTCAATCAAATCTTTTTGCACATTTTTGATTGACAAACCTTGCTAAAATTGGATATTTTGGTCCCCTTGATGTGTACACGAGATCTTCAGCTTGTCTTGAGTTCATTTGCATCACAAAAAGATTTGAAAACCATATCTTTTGAATTTTCCTACAATTAAATGAATTAAATGAATTAATCTTAATAAAAATTCAATTAATTAATTAAAAATAAGAAAATAAATCAATTTAAGTTCAATGGGTCGTGCATAGGCCTTGGACAAAGTTTCAAGAAAGAATTTGAGGCCCATTAGCAAAAATGAAGTGTTTTGGGCAAAGTTGACTTTGCAAATTCCCAAAAATTTCCCAACTTCTCCAATGCATATCTTGCTCAATTTCGATCCTATGAACATGTTCTTGGACATTTTGGAAAGGTCTTGAAGTCCTCTAATCAATGCCTTTGGTCCCATGTCATTTTGATTTATCAATCTCAAGTTATGGTCTTTGACTTAAAGTGCCTTTTTGTTGACTTTTGAAATTGACCTATAATGTAGAAATTGATAACTTTTTGTGAGAGCATTTCTTGGTCTTGGAATGTGAAGATGAGTTGTAGGAAATGTCATCCCCTTAAAAATGAGCATTGGATGGGATTTTTCTGATGAACCATGAAAACGTTATGCCTTGGTCAAGTTACAGTTGACTTTTCAGCTGTCTAAAAATAGAAACTTTTGCATCTTGATGATTTTTGAGCCATGCTTGTGGAATCATGATCAAGACTCTATCAAATGATGATTGTGGCTTCAAAATAAGATGTTGACCAAAATTTTTGACTTTTGACTGCCAAAATGACCATTTTGCCCCTGTAGTTGATTATGGAGCAACTAGGGCTTTTGACTGTGCAATTGGACCCTGTGAGTCTTGAGACTTGACATATGGATGCTTGGCAATGTATATAGGCCTATGGGACTTGATTGGACCATTTAAAACCTCCAATTTCTTGAGAGAACCAAAGCCCTAGTTTTTGATTGGCTTAGGAGGCATTTGGACTGTGCAACCCTTGAGTAGACTTGAACAAATTGAGATGGAACTTGTCAAAACTTTGAAGAATATGGGAGGGAAAATTTTGGGGTACAACAGTTGCCCCTGTTCAATCTTCTTAGACCTGAGGATGTAGATTGGCTTGCGTGCCTTTCGTGATCCGAGGGTGGAAGATGATTGAACACTAGAGTGCCCAGAAATTTGCACTCACATAGTAGAATATCAACAATGTGATGTCGGGAATAGGCTTATAGATGCCATTTGGAAAGATGATGGATAGGAGGATGGGCTTATAGGTGCCATCTGGAGACTGTTGGCAGAACCTTGTCGGGAATGGGCTTATAGATGCCATTTGGAAATGTAATGGATAGTTGCGGAGATGGGCTTAAAGATGCCATCTGAAGGTGTCGATCGCGTAAGAGATTCCTTAGCGAGATCTTGCGTACTTGAGAAAGAAAGATAATTTCCTGGCCTGTTACAGGTGTTGATCTTCAATCTCTTCATGTAGATATGCCCTGGCTAGATACAGGTGTCGAATCCATAATCAATCGCTCACAGATATGCCCTGGCTAGATACAGGTATCGAATCCGGAACTGGTCGTCTACAGATATGCCCTGGCTAGGTACAGGTATCGAATCTGGAACTCCAAAAGGTTGGTAGGTTGTCCTACTAACAGGTTATCTCAGAAAAATCTTTAGGGATCGATTTAACTGAACTAGGTTTTGTCTTTCATGACGAGTTGTCTCTGTGGACGGGTTGTCTTTAATGACAGGATTGTCTTCAACGACAGGTTGTCTATAACGACGGGTGTCTATAATGACGAGTGTCTATAACGAAGGGTGTCTATAACAACGGGTGTCTATAACGACGAGTGTCTATAACAACGGGTGTCTATAACGACGGGTTGTCTATAACGACGGGTGTCTATGACGACGGGTGTCTATGACGACGGGTGTCTAAAATGACGGGTGTCTATAACGACGGGTGTCTATAACGACGGGTTTCTATAACGACGGGTGTCTATAACGACGAGTGTCTATAACGACGGGTGTCTATGACGATGGGTGTCTATGACGATGGGTGTCTATGACAACGGGTGTCTATGACAACGGGTGTCTATAACGACGGGTGTCTATAACGACGGGTGTCTATAACGACGAGTGTCTATAACGACGGGTGTCTATAACGACGGGTGTCTATAACGACGGGTGTCTATAACGACGGGTGTCTATAGCGACGGGTTGTCTTTAATGACTTTAGGAATTAATTTCAACTGGACTTGTCTTCTTTGACTGGATGGGCATCAGAAAAACCTTTGGGATTTAACTGTACTTGTCTTTCTTGACTGGATTTGTCTTTTTTGACTGGATTGGTCTCTTTTGACTATACTTGTCTACTTTGACATAGCTGATCATTTAACTGCATCCTTCCTGAAAGGTAAAGGTCAGTCATATGCCATGCATGATATGGATCAAGCAATGATGTTCTCGACATAAATGAGATTATATGATATGATGCGTATATGCATGTATCATGATGTATGACAATGTAATGTTCATGAATGTATTTTTCGTCTTGGAAAATAAATCCTTGACGAATGCCGGGAGTTTGTTGAATCCTGGGCTGATGTTGAAGAGTAGAGTTCTTCGTTTCCGTTGGGGAGGATGATTGCAAGAACAAATCGGTAGGAGAAGATGAGTCCATTGGGGAGTAAAATTGTCGAAGAGGTTGCTCTGCGGGGAATTACTCTGTGGGGAGAGATACTTCGCTGAGATTGTAATGAGAACTTTGTTGGGGATTCCTTTGATAAGTTTGTTGAGGGGCTTGATGAACTCCGCTGGGGGATAGAAAGAACTTCGATGAGGACGATCTTTCCGTTGCAATGCTGAGGATAACCCAGTTATAAGCTCTGGTGGGGAATATCCTTTGAATAAAGCCGGGGAGATGTATTCATACTCTGCAGGGGATAAGCTTCCAGAATCTACTGGGGATAAGCTTCCAGAATCTACTGGGGAGGATGATTCAACTCTCCTGGGAAACTTTTGGACTGCACCGGGGAAGTGGCTCCACTGGGGTGTCTGTATTCCGTCGGGGAACAATCTTATATTAAGACTGTCGGGGATGCTTGCTTAGGAACATCTGTATACTCCGCTGGGGAATGTTGAGATATTCTGGGGATACCCAACTTCCTTAAGGCTGATGGTAGACTAACTCTGCTTGGGGAGAGCGTTGCTAACTTGCTGGAGATACTGTGCCTTTTGGGGCTTATTGGATACCAACTCTGCTTGAGGAGAGTGTTGTTGAACCTTGTCTTACTCTGGGGGGAGTGGAGGTAACTTGGTCATGTTCTTCAGCTGAACTCACCTTGGCACCTCGGTGGACAGAGCAACCAGATCGCTTAGACAATTCTTATTGCCCCAGCTTCTGTGGGAGAAGGTACCTGTAGAGGTGCTTGATGACTGCGGGTTGACGAATCTTCTTCTGATAGGCAAGTGACGAGACGACGGGACATAGTCGTACGCTTTGATCCCTAATTTTTGCCTGGACCGCCCTCTCGGGTTTTCAGTCCACCGGGATACCCATTTTTGCCCAAGCCGCCTTTTCAGGTTTTCGACTTGCCGGGTGTACAGATTTTTCATTTTCATCCCTTATTTTTGCCCGAACCCTTTTGGTTCGCCGGGAAGCCCTTATTTTTGCCTAGGTGTGTCAACCTAGCGGTTCTTTGATTATGCGTAGTATTTTTTCGACTATGTCGATGCTCTCAGAGTGTAGGGAATTGTCACTGTCATTAGTGTTCCCATACTACCAGAAGATCTTCGTTTGATCATGCAAGATTCGTTGCGGGAATCCATGTCCAATGCCCCAAGTGATTCAGGCGGAGATTTGCCCCTAGCTTTTTGGAATTTTGAGAGATTCCTTGAATCTTGACTTGACTGCCCCAGATGATGGACAATGCTCATGTCGTGCCCCCGGATTGGAAGTGTTTTTCCACCTGATGTGACTCTTCTTATTGAAAAGGTTTTTGTTCATTAGATATTCGTCGTGCGAATTTCTCTGCTGTTCGAACAAATAGTCATATGCAAACAATGTTATTTTAAGAATGCAAAGCCTATGTCTGTCTTGAAGTTTTTGAAAATGCATTTTCAGTAAAACAAGCAAATTTTGTAAAATGTGATGTCAACTCGTTATTTTACCGCATGCCTTAAGGAGTCAGGATACCTTTCGTAACAGTATGCTTTCGAACTAACCCATGCTTCAGCTAGGACTTTTGAGGGTTATAACGTGGCCTGGTTCACGGTTTAAGAAACAACGGATAAAGGCTCAAAGTATTTGTACCCACCCACTCTTCGTGATGTTCTCCAATCCTAAACTCAGCTAATCGTGCATTAGACCTTGTTTGAGTCTTTGCTCTGATATTCCAGTGATGGTTTGGATACTGAAAGTTTATTTTGAATAGGCAGTCATTTCTTTTTTTGTCAAGGGTTTGTAGGACCTCTTTCTTTTTTTTTGATTTCGTTATCCCTGTTTTTTTCCTGAACTGTTTCTTTTGTGATTACAGTCAGCGGGATGCCCCAGTTTTGTAAGTCTCCTTCATAGGTTTTGACTTATTGGGCTTTAGTTTTTTTTTGGTAATGACTGCCTGTCTTTATGACTATTCGGAACCATCATTGTCTTTTGCTTTGGAAGGACTCCTTTGATGTCATTCATTATACACTTGGATCAGCTGAGAGAACTACCCTGCCCCAGGTTATGATTAAGGGTTTTTAATTTTTGAAAAGAAAAACAAAAACTCCTACTTCTTTGGCTCGAAGGGGTTGACGAGGGATTATCTTCCTTATAACTCCAGTGTTTAGGAATCGAAACAATGCATGTACCTCATCAGCGGGGTTTGTTCAAAAGCATACTGTAGATTGTGGTATCATTTTCGTCATCCTCCCTCAAGAGGCTTAGAATTTGCAATTGAGAATTGAACATCACAAAAAATGAAAGTAGTTTGAATATAGCGAATGCGAATATATTGATTCAAAACAGACATATGCGATGCATTGATAAAGTAATAAAGTTTGCTATGACAATAATTGTTTGAACAGTCAAAGAAAAATACAACTTGAACATTCGAATGAACAAAAGTTTTTCTGGTTTGAACTAGTCATCTCAAAGGGAAGATTCTCAGCAGAAGACTTTCATTTTGCCACCCGGCATGAACTCCAGCACCCTTCCGTCGATCAAATCCTGGATCTTGTTCCTTAAGCTCCAACAGTCGTTGGTGTCATGTCTAGGACTGTCAGAATGGTAGGCACATCTTTCATCAGGGTTATACCTTAGGGAGGTTATGTTGAGAGTCTTAGGAGGATCCTTTAGAGAAATCAACTTGACCTCCAACAGGCGTCTCAGTATTAGTGATGATGGTATACCAGTCTCCGAGAAATGTCTTCCAGAAATATTTCGCTTACGCCGATTACCCTGTTGATGCTGGTGAGGTTGACACTGGGCTTGTGCCCCTGAAGCAAACTGAGGAGCTTTCCCTTTGTCTTTTTGCCCCAATGGTGGTTGAATGATGACTGGCTCTTCAACCTTAGATGTTTGCCCCAGTTGGTTACCCCGAAGCAGTTGGTTGACGAGAACCCTGAGCTCTTCTTGTCTTTGAGCTAAGTCTTGAACGAGAGCCATTTGCCCCAGCATCTGGGTTCTCATTGTATCCACCTAAGCTTGTAGACGTTTCAGCCGTTCGTCCTTAGCGTCCTCAGAACTGTTCCTGACCAAAGTCCCCATGAGGAGTGTCCTCAACTCTTCCTGCCCCTTGGATAGGTTCAGGAGGATTTCCCTGAACCGAGTCTCTTGAGCATGAAGATCCTGGTTATCTTGTTGGGAAGCCATTGCTGAAATAAACAGCGAAGAGGGTAAGTGACCTATAAAAAGGGTACCTGTAATGCAATGATATGTATGTATGCATGTAATGTTTTCAAGGATCTCGCGGGGTAAACAAGAAGATTGTTAGCATTTGAATTTTGTAGCTTGATTGAAGGAACTTCGTGTTGTTGAGAGTCCTTCTTCAAGAGTTAGGCTCACCATATCGAGTGGGTCATAGCCCCTGACTCAAGTCATCAACCTGGCTAGAGGAAAATAAATCCCCTTTGCCCCTTGCTAGACATTTTGGTTCATCATGACCTGCATCACAGACCCTTGAGATCCTTGAAATGGATTAGTCTTTATGTAGGATGCATGCAATGGTATGATGGTATGATGTTATGCTATGCGTGGAGTGACGTAAGTAAACCCTGTTATGAGTCCAGATTAAGGACTGTAAACAAAACCTGCAAGGAACTTATGTGTCAGATGACAAGCATGCAAGTAGTCAAGTTTGAAGGCACACAAGTCACACAGAGAGCCCTTAGAGTTTAGGCCAGCATGAAGTTTAGGTACTACCCTCTTTCAGTTTCATTGGTTAAGACCTGTCCTATCAAAAGTAATCGGGTTCTAGAGGATCCCAATATCACTGACTACCCTCAATCGGTCATAACTCCAGCGCAGCAATCTTTTCTTGCGGCCAGAACCATCGCGAGAGTTTAGCCTCAATGGGTGTAGCATACTGCTACTGTTCTATGGCCAAGTTGGGTCAATTTAGGGTTCTAAGGTCGGTTGGTGCTTAATGACTCCTCAGAAGACCCATATTCTCCTCGTTGCAACACAAGGGATATCGGTACAGACCAAGGTGTCACACTAACGTAGCCACTGCTTCACCCGTGTCGGTCTACACCGGACAGGTCCCTCACAGCTTATGCTACCTAAAAGGGTATTCCCCAGATCCGGGTTAGGATCTATGAAACTCCAAGACATGCTCACAATATTAAAGCAAACAAATCAAGCAATTGAAAACAAGAGTGGTCTAATCCTAAGGTACATCTCACTTTCATCTTCTGTCCCCAGCAGAGTCGCCAGTTCTGTGATCGGTGGAAATAGAACTGACTTTTTTTTAATTTGGTTTGTGAAATGTCGCGGTAAGCAAGATTCGCCACCGTCTTTTATGTTCTCCAACATGGAAAGGACAAAAGCACAGCAAAATTCATTCTTTGAGAATGTTTCTCGGTTCGGGAGGTAGATTTATAGAAAGGGAAGGTATTAGCACCCTTTCTATCCGTGGTTATCCACGGGCTCTTAGGTACTTGCTCTTATGTTTTCAAAAGATGTTTTCTTTTCAAATGTGTGTGGGTTTTGAAAAAGTTTCGTTTGAAAAATTTCTAAGTAACTCTTGTATCTGTCCTCAAGAGTGTATGAAAAATTTGTTTGAAAACTTTTTGAAAGTGTAAGTGTGAAAAGATGTTTTTGTTTTTTAGAAAGAGCAAGTACCCAGGAGAAATCTACCTACTCTAAGGAATTAGGCTGTGTAAGAGTCCTTTAGACAGTACTATCCCACTATTGAGAAGTAGGTAGCACCGTCGTTGGAGGTATTCGGGTCAATTCGATTATTAGGGACATGTGTGATCACCAAAGCAATAGTAGGATACCTTAGCGGTAACCCTAATGTCCTAGATCCTTTTTATCCGAGGCAACCGTTTCGAGGCAACTGGATCTTAGACAGGAGGGCGACCTCTAAAACACCCTATACTTGACGACCATATTCGAGGCAACCAGTGAGGCGTACCCTAAGAGTGGCATGTGCATGTGTGTTGTTTCAGTTTATATCATCTTGTACATGTGATTTGTGAGCTATGAATTGGTTTTATTTTCATACAAGTCTTTCATGCATATTAATAGTTAAGAGTGCGGAAAATAAAGTGCGGAAAGGTAAATCTACGCTATTACAAGGCGCAGGTCTATACATCGCCAAAAACAAAAACCCGTTTTGGTAAATAAGTGCGAGAAAATTAAAGAAAGCGGTAAAAACCTAATTAACTATTACATTTCCGGAGCAGATACATGAATATAATCAAAAATAATGATAATGCGCGAAAAGAAATTTAATCAGGACGTCCTTAGGGTTTTGACCCTTTTGAGAAATAAAGAAAGTAGTTTATCCTTTTTGCAATTTAAATTAAATATTAAACCTAAACCTAATTAATCAATTAATTAAAAGAAAAAAGTATTTTTTGTGTTTTATATTTTTTAATAAAAATAAAATAAAAGGAATTAAAAAGTTAGTAAACAAAATCCTAATTCTAAACTAATTTTATTTATTGTAAAAAGATTAAAGTGAACCTAATTTAACTAAATTAATTAATTTACATTTATTTACAAAAATAATAATAATTAGTAAAAATAATGAATAATAAAAATATTATAAATATTATAAATATTTAAGTTTCTGAATTTAATATGAAAAATAATTTGTTTATGAATTAATAATAATTATTATAATAATTAAAAGAATTAAAAGGAAAAGAAAATAAGAAAAAGAATAGTAAAGCAGGGGGGTTGATGGACCCAATTAGGAGGTTTTGTTAGAATTTATGGCCCATTTGCTTAAGCCTTTGTTGACTTCTGGGAATTGACTAGGGCGTGCTTTGACTTGGAGCATGGTGTGCTTTTCCTGGTAGCCATCAGATCTGTACATAAGGCCACATGGCGCCTGTTTGCATAAGGTGTATGATGGAACGCATTGTAAAGCCTGCACGTGATTAGGTTAGAAAAAATAATATGGAGCTTTTGGGGGACCTGGGAATCGAACCCAGGTCCCAATGGTTACCAAGCACGTCACCTTCCACTAAGCCAAGCGCCTGCATTTGTTATTACGATGGGTAATGAAAATAATATAGAAAAACATCAATTATGCTTGGAAAAGAAAAAAAACGCGCGTTCGTTTGAACGCTCCAATCACCAGCCAGCACGTCCTTCGTCTTCATCCTTTTTTCCTGTAAAACAAAACAATTAGCGGGGGTTTTTAACCCCCACAAAGTAAAACTGCCAATAATAGCGAATAGAAATCCAAGCTATATAAATATGGCGCGAGGTGTCCAGTATATTTTTTTTTATCAGACGGTTTCAACCATGGTCATGAGAGGTTCTGATTTAACCGGGTGTGAAAAGCCCTAATTTTGAAGCTTGAAAAACCTAGAATCCTTCAATGGCAATTTGCGTTTCAGGGCATCTCAATGTAATTAAATTGTACCAAAAGCTTCGTACAGTCCTTATGAACACAAAACAATTAACAAAAAGTGTCAAATATGCATGAATCAAAGTATATGATTTTGAAAAATTTGTTCAAACCGTGGGTCTGTGTAGAACGTGTTCTTGAGCTTTAAGGCTTGTTTTTTATTGCAATGTGTTCCTGAGTACGCTAGCAACGCGTTTGAATCCTTAAATTGCCTTGAGAGGGCCTGGAAGGTGGAATTCAGTTTTCAAACTTCCTTGAATTTTTGGAATTTGGTTATGGTGTTTTGCAGCAGTTCTCACGTGTGAGGCATTAGGTTTAGGTTCTGTATATGTAGTAGAATGGAATTAGGGTTCAATCTTTGTCCAAGAATCCATGAAATAATGTTTTTAATATTTGATTTCAATCAAATCTTTTTGCACATTTTTGATTGACAAAACTTGCTAAAATTGGATATTTTGGTCCCCTTGATGTGTACACGAGATCTTCATCTTGTCTTGAGTTCATTTGCATCACAAAAAGATTTGAAAACCATATCTTTTGAATTTTCCTACAATTAAATGAATTAATCTTAATAAAAATTCAATTAATTAATTAAAAATAAGAAAATAAATCAATTTAAGTTCAATGGGTCGTGCATAGGCCTTGGACAAAGTTTCAAGAAAGAATTTGAGGCCCATTAGCAAAAATGAAGTGTTTTGGGCAAAGTTGACTTTGCAAATTCCCAAAAATTTCCCAACTTCTCCAATGCATATCTTGCTCAATTTTGATCCTATGAACATGTTCTTGGACATTTTGGAAAGGTCTTGAAGTCCTCTAAGCAATGCCTTTGGTCCCATGTCATTTTGATTTATCAATCTCAAGTTATGGTCTTTGACTTAAAGTGCCTTTTTGTTGACTTTTGAAATTGACCTATAATGTAGAAATTGATAACTTTTTGTGAGAGCATTTCTTGGTATTGGAATGTGAAGATGAGTTGTAGGAAATGTCATCCCCTTAAAAATGAGCATTGGATGGGATTTTTCTGATGAACCATGAAAACGTTATGCCTTGGTCAAGTTACAGTTGACTTTTCAGCTGTCCAAAAATAGAAACTTTTGCATCTTGCTGATTTTTGAGCCATGCTTGTGGAATCATGATCAAGACTCTATCAAATGATGATTGTGGCTTCAAAATAAGATGTTGACCAAAATTTTTGACTTTTGACTGCCAAAATGACCATTTTGCCCCTGCAGTTGATTGTGGAGCAACTAGGGCTTTTGACTGTGCAATTGGACCCTGTGAGTCTTGAGACTTGACATATGGATGCTTGGCAATGTATATAGGCCTATGGGACTTGATTGGACCATTGAAAACCTCCAATTTCTTGAGAGAACCAAAGCCCTAGTTTTTGATTGGCTTAGGAGGCATTTGGACTGTGCAACCCTTGAGTAGACTTGAACAAATTGAGATGGTGCTTGTCAAAACTTTGAAGAATATGGGAGGGCAAATTTTGGGGTACAACAGTTGCCCCTGTTCAATCTTCTTAGACCTGAGGATGTAGATTGGCTTGCGTGCCTTTCGTGATCCGAGGGTGGAAGATGATTGAACACTAGAGTGCCCAGAAATTTGCACTCACATAGTAGAATATCAGCAATGTGATGTCGGGAATAGGCTTATAGATGCCATTCGGAAAGATGATGGATAGGAGGATGGGCTTATAGATGCCATCTGGAGACTGTTGGCAGAACCTTGTCGGGAATGGGCTTATAGATGCCATTTGGAAATGTAATGGATAGTTGCGGAGATGGGCTTAAAGATGCCATCTGAAGGTGTCGATCGCGTAAGAGATTCCTTAGCGAGATCTTGCGTACTTGAGAAAGAAAGATAATTTCCTGGCCTGTTACAGGTGTTGATCTTCAATCTCTTCATGTAGATATGCCCTGGCTAGATACAGGTGTCGAATCCACAATCAATCGCTCACAGATATGCCCTGGCTAGATACAGGTATCGAATCCGGAACTGGTCGTCTACAGATATGCCCTGGCTAGGTACAGGTATCGAATCTGGAACTCCAAAAGGTTGGTAGTTTGTCCTACTAACAGGTTATCTCAGAAAAATGTTTAGGGATCGATTTAACTGAACTAGGTTTTGTCTTTCTTGACGAGTTGTCTCTGTGGACGGGTTGTCTTTAATGACAGGATTGTCTTCAACGACAGGTTGTCTATAACGACGGGTGTCTATAACGACGAGTGTCTATAACGAAGGGTGTCTATAACGACGGGTGTCTATAACGACGAGTGTCTATAACGACGGGTGTCTATAACGACGGGTTGTCTATAACGACGGGTGTCTATGACGACGGGTGTTTATGACGAGGGGTGTCTAAAACGACGGGTGTCTATAACGACGAGTGTCTATAACGACGGGTGTCTATAACGACGGGTTTCTATAACGACGAGTGTCTATAACGACGGGTGTCTATAACGACGGGTTGTCTATAACGACGGGTGTCTATGACGACGGGTGTCTATGACGACGGGTGTCTAAAACGACGAGTGTCTATAACGACGGGTGTCTATAACGACGGGTGTCTATAACGACGAGTGTCTATAACGATGGGTGTCTATAATGACGGGTGTCTATAACGACGGGTGTCTATAGCGACGGGTTGTCTTTAATGACTTTAGGAATTAATTTCAACTGGACTTGTCTTCTTTGACTGGATGGGCATCAGAAAAACCTTTGGGATTTAACTGTACTTGTCTTTCTTGACTGGATTTGTCTTCTTTGACTGGATTGGTCTCTTTTGAATATACTTGTCTACTTTGACATAGCTGATCATTTAACTGCATCCTTCCTGAAAGGTAAAGGTCAGTCATATGCCATGCATGATATGGATCAAGCAATGATGTTCTCGACATAAATGAGATTATATGATATGATGCGTATATGCATGTATCATGATGTATGACAATGTAATGTTCATGAATGTATTTTTCGTCTTGGAAAATAAATCCTTGACGAATGCCGGGAGTTTGTTGAATCCTAGGCTGATGTTGAAGAGTAGAGTTCTTCGTTTCCGTTGGGGAGGATGATTGCAAGAACAAATCGGTAGGAGAAGATGAGTCCATTGGGGAGTAAACTTGTCGAAGAGGTTGCTCTGCGGGGAATTACTCTGTGGGGAGAGATACTTCGCTGAGATTGTAATGAGAACTTCGCTGGGGATTCCTTTGATAAGTTTGTTGAGGGGCTTGATGAACTCCGCTGGGGGATAGAAAGAACTTCGATAAGGACGATCTTTCCGTTGCAATGCTGAGGATAACCCAGTTATAAGCTCTGGTGGGGAATATCCTTTGAATAAAGTCGGGGAGATGTATTCATACTCTGCAGGGGATAAGCTTCCAGAATCTACTGGGGATAAGCTTCCAGAATCTACTGGGGAGGATGATTCAACTCTCCTGGGAAACTTTTGGACTGCACTGGGGAAGTGGCTCCACTGGGGTGTCTGTATTCCGCCGGGGAACAATCTTATATTAAGACTGTCGGGGATGCTTGCTTAGGAACATCTGTATACTCCGCTGGGGAATGTTGAGATATTCTGGGGATACCCAACTTCCTTAAGGCTGACGGTAGACTAACTCTGCTTGGGGAGAGCGTTGCTAACTTGCTGGAGATACTGTGCCTTTTGGGGCTTATTGGAGACCAACTCTGCTTGAGGAGAGTGTTGCTGAACCTTGTCTTACTCTGGGGGGAGTGGAGGTAACTTGGTCATGTTCTTCAGCTGAACTCACCTTGGCACCTCGGTGGACAGAGCAACCAGATCGCTTAGACAATTCTTATTGCCCCAGCTTCTGTGGGAGAAGGTACCTGTAGAGGTGCTTGATGACTGTCGGTTGACGAATCTTCTTCTGATAGGCAAGTGACGAGACGACGGGACATAGTCGTACACTTTGATCCCTAATTTTTGCCTGGACCGCCCTCTCGGGTTTTCACTCCACCGGGATACCCATTTTTGCCCAAGCCGCCTTTTCAGGTTTTCGACTTGCCGGGTGTACAGATTTTTCATTTTCATCCCTTATTTTTGCCCGAACCCTTTTGGTTCGCCGGGAAGCCCTTATTTTTGCCTAGGTGTGTCAACCTAGCGGGTCTTTGATTATGCGTAGTATTTTTTCGACTATGTCGATGCTCTCAGAGTGTAGGGAATTGTCACTGTCATTAGTGTTCCCATACTACCAGAAGATCTTCGTTTGATCATGCAAGATTCGTTGCGGGAATCCATGTCCAATGCCCCAAGTGACTCAGGCGGAGATTTGCCCCTGGATTTTTGGCATTTTGAGAGATTCCTTGAATCTTGACTTGACTGCCCCAGATGATGGACAATGCTCATGTCGTGCCCCTGGATTGGAAGTGTTTTTCCACTTGATGTGACTCTTCTTATTGAAAAGGTTTTTGTTCATTAGATATTCGTCGTGCGAATTTCTCTGCTGTTCGAACAAATAGTCATATACAAACAATGTTATTTTAAGAATGCAAAGCCTATGTCTGTCTTGAAGTTTTTGAAAATGCATTTTCAGTAAAACAAGCAAATTTTGTAAAATGTGATGTCAACTCGTTATTTTACCGCATGCCTTAAGGAGTCAGGATACCTTTCGTAACAGTATGCTTTCGAACTAACCCATGCTTCAGCTAGGACTTTTGAGGGTTATAACGTGGCCTGGTTCACGGTTTAAGAAACAACGGATAAAGGCTCAAAGTATTTGTACCCACCCACTCTTCGTGATGTTCTCCAATCCTAAACTCATCTAATCGTGCGTTAGACCTTGTTTGAGACTTTGCTCTGATATTCCAGTGATGGTTCGGATACTGAAAGTTTATTTTGAATAGGCAGTCATTTCTTTTTTTGTCGAGGGTTTGTAGGACCTCTTTCTTTTCTTTGATTTCGTTATCCCTGTTTTTTGCCTGAACTATTTCTTTTGTGATTACAGTCAGCGGGATGCCCCAGTTTTGTAAGTCTCCTTCATAGGTTTTGACTTATTGGGCTTTAGTTTTTTTTTTTTTGGTAATGACTGCCTGTCTTTATGACTATTCGGAACCATCATTGTCTTTTGCTTTGGAAGGACTCCTTTGATGTCATTCATTATGCACTTGGATCAGCTGAGAGAACTACCCTGCCCCAGGTTATGATTAAGGGTTTTTAATTTTTGAAAAGAAAAACAAAAACTCCTACTTCTTTGGCTCGAAGGGGTTGACGAGGGATTATCTTCCTTATAACTCCAGTGTTTAGGAATTGAAACAATGCATGTACCTCATCAGCGGGGTCTGTTCAAAAGCATATTGTACATTGTGGTATCATTTTCGTCATCCTCCCTCAAGAGGCTTAGAATTTGCAATTGAGAATTGAACATCACAAAAAATGAAAGCAGTTTGAATATAGCGAATGCGAATATATTGATTCAAAACAGACATATGCGATGCATTGATAAAGTAATAAAGTTTGCTATGACAATAATTGTTTGAACAATCAAAGAAAAATACAACTTGAACATTCGAATGAACAAAAGTTTTTCTGGTTTGAACTAGTCATCTCAAAGGGAAGATTCTCAGCAGAAGACTTTCATTTTGCCACCCGGCATGAACTCCAGCACCCTTCCGTCGATCAAGTCCTGGATCTTGTTCCTTAAGCTCCAACAGTCGTCGGTGTCATGTCCAGGACTGTCAGAATGGTAGGCACATCTTTCATCAGGGTTATACCTTAGGGAGGTTATGTTGAGAGTCTTAGGAGGATCCTTTAGAGCAATCAGCTTAACCTCCAACAGGCGTCTCAGTATTAGTGATGATGGTATACCAGTCTCCGAGAAATGTCTTCCAGACGTATTTTTCTTACGCCGATTACCCTGTTGGTGCTGGTGAGGTTGACGCTGGGCTTGTGCCCCTGAAGCAAACTGAGGAGCTTTCCTTTTGTCTTTTTGCCCCAAAGGTGGTTGAATGATGACTGGCTCTTCAACCTTAGATGTTTGCCCCAGTTGGTTACCCCGAAGCAGTTGGTTGACGAGAACCCTGAGCTCTTCTTGTCTTTGAGCTAAGTCTTGAACGAGATCCGTTTGCCCCAGCATCTGGGTTCTCATTGTATCCACCTCAGCTTGTAGACGTTTCAGTCGTTCGTCCTTATCGTCCTCAGAACTATTCCTGACCAAAGTCCCCATGAGGAGTGTCCTCAACTCTTCCTGCCCCTTGGATAGGTTCAGGAGGATTTCCCTGAACCGAGTCTCTTAAGCAAGAAGATCCTGGTTATCTTGTTGGGAAGCCATTGCTGAAATAAACAGCGAAGAGGGTAAGTGACCTGTAAAAAGGTTACCTGTAATGCAATGATATGTATGTATGCATGCAATGTTTTCAAGGATCTCGCGGGGTAAACAAGAAGATTGTTAGCATTTGAATTTTGTAGCTTGATTGAAGGAACTTCGTGTTGTTGAGAGTCCTTCTTCAAGAGTTAGGCTCACCATATCAAGTGGGTCATAGCCCCTGACTCAAGTCATCAACCTGGCTAGAGGAAAATAAATCCCCTTTGCCCCTTGCTAGACATTTTGGTTCATCATGACCTGCATCACAGACCCTTGAGATCCTTGAAATGGATTAGTCTTTATGTAGGATGCATGCAATGGTATGATGGTATGATGTTATGCTATGCGTGGAGTGATGTAAGTAAACCCTGTTATGAGTCCAGATTAAGGACTGTAAACAAAACCTGCAAGGAACTTATGTGTCAGATGACAAGCATGCAAGTAGTCAAGTTTGAAGGCACACAAGTCACACAGAGAGCCCTTAGAGTTTAGGCCAGCATGAAGTTTAGGTACTACCCTCTTTCAGTTTCATTGGTTAAGACCTGTCCTATCAAAAGTAATCGGGTTCTAGAGGATCCCAATATCACTGACTACCCTCAATCGGTCATAACTCCAGCGCCGCAATCTTTTCTTGCGGCCAGAACCATCGCGAGAGTTTAGCCTCAATGGGTGTAGCATAATGCTACTGTTCTATGGCCAAGTTGGGTCAATTTAGGGTTCTAAGGTCGGTTGGTGCTTAATGACTCCTCAGAAGACCCATATTCTCCTCGTTGCAACACAAGGGATATCGGTACAGACCAAGGTGTCACACCAACGTAGCCACTGCTTCACCCGTGTCGGTCTACGCCGGACAGGTCCCTCACAGCTTATGCTACCTAAAAGGGTATTCCCCAGATCCGGGTTAGGATCTATGAAACTCCAAGACATGCCCACAATATTAAAGCAAACAAATCAAGAAATTGAAAACAAGAGTGGTCTAATCCTAAGGTACACCTCACTTTCATCTTCTGTCCCCAGCAGAGTCGCCAGTTCTGTGATCGGTGGAAATAGAACTGACTTTTTTTTAAGTTGGTTCGTGAAATGTCGCGGTAAGCAAGAGTCGCCACCGTCTTTTATGTTCTCCAACATGGAAAGGACAAAAGCACAGCAAAATTCATTCTTTGAGAATGTTTCTCGGTTCGGGAGGTAGATTTATAGAAAGGGAAGGTATTAGCACCCTTTCTATCCGTGGTTATCCACGGGCTCTTAGGTACTTGCTTTTATGTTTTCAAAACATGTTTTCTTCTCAAATGTGTGTGGGTTTTGAAAAAGTTTCGTTTGAAAAATTTCTAAGTAACTCTTGTATCTGTCCTCAAGAGTGTATGAAAAATTTGTTTGAAAACTTTTTGAAAGTGTAAGTGTGAAAAGATGTTTTTATTTTTTAGAAAGAGCAAGTACCCAGGAGAAATCTACCTACTCTAAGGAATTAGGCTGTGTAAGAGTCCTTTAGACAGTACTATCCCACTATTGAGAAGTAGGTAGCACCGTCGTTGGAGGTATTCGGGTCAATTCGATTATTAGGGACATGTGTGATCACCAAAGCAATAGTAGGATACCTTAGCGGTAACCCTAATGTCCTAGATCCTTTTTATCCGAGGCAACCGTTTCGAGGCAACTGGATCTTAGACAGGAGGGCGACCTCTAAAACACCATATACTTGACGACCACATTCGAGGCAACCAGTGAGGCGTACCCTAAGAGTGGCATGTGCGTGTGTGTTATTTCAGTTTATATTATCTTGTACATGTGATTTGTGAGCTACGGCTTGATTTTATTTTCATACAAGTCTTTCATGCATATTAACAGTTAAGGGTGCGGAAAATAAAGTGCGGAAAGGTAAATCTACGCTATTACAAGGCGCGGGTCTATACATCGCCAAAAACAAACACCCGTTTTGGTAAATAAGTGCGAGAAAATTAAAGAAAGCGGTAAAAACTAATTAACTATTACATTTCCGGAGCAGATACATGAATATAATCAAAAATAATGATAATGCGCGAAAAGAAATTTAATCAGGACGTCCTTAGGGTTTTGACCCTTTTGAGAAATAAAGAAAGTAGTTTGTCCTTTTTGCAATTTAAATTAAATATTAAACCTAAACCTAATTAATCAATTAATTAAAAGAAAAAAGTATTTTTTGTGTTTTATATTTTTTAATAAAAATAAAATAAAAGGAATTAAAAAGTTAGTAAACAAAACCCTAATTCTAAACTAATTTTATTTATTGTAAAAATATTAAAGTGAACCTAATTTAACTAAATTAATTAATTTACATTTATTTACAAAAATAATAATAATTAGTAAAAATAATGAATAATAAAAATATTATAAATATTTAAGTTTTTGAATTTAATATGAAAAATAATTTGTTTATGAATTAATAATAATAATTATAATAATTAAAAGAATTAAAAGGAAAAGAAAATAAGAAAAAGAATAGTAAAGCAGGGGGGTTGATGGACCCAATTAGGAGGTTTTGTTAGAATTTATGGCCCATTTGCTTAAGCCTTTGTTGACTTCTGGGAATTGACTAGGGCGTGCTTTGACTTGGAGCATGGTGTGCTTTTCCTGGTAGCCATCAGATTTGTGCATAAGGCCACATGGCGCCTGTTTGCATAAGGTGTATGATGGAACGCATTGTAAAGCCTGCACGTGATTAGGTTAGAAAAAATAATATGGAGCTTTTGGGGGACCTGGGAATCGAACCCAGGTCCCAATGGTTACCAAGCACGTCACCTTCCACTAAGCCAAGCGCCTGCATTTGTTATTATGATGGGTAATGAAAATAATATAGAAAAACATCAATTATGCTTGGAAAATAAAAAAACGCGCGTTCGTTTGAACGTTCCAATCACCAGCCAGCACGTCCTTCGTCTTCATCCTTTTTTCCTGTAAAACAAAACAATTAGCGGGGGTTTTTAACCCCCACAAAGTAAAACTGCCAATAATAGCGAATAGAAATCCAAGCTATATAAATATGGCACGAGGTGTCCAGTATATTTGTTTTGATCAGACGGTTTCAACCATGGTCATGAGAGGTTCTGATTTAACCGGATGTGAAAAGCCCTAATTTTGAAGCTTGAAAAACCTAGAATCCTTCAATGGCAATTTGCGTTTCAGGGCATCTCAATGTAATTAAATTGTACCAAAAGCTTCGTACAGTCCTTATGAACACAAAACAATTAACAAAAAGTGTCAAATATGCATGAATCAAAGTATATGATTTTGAAAAATTTGTTCAAACCGCGGGTCTGTGTAGAACGTGTTCTTGAGCTTTAAGGCTTGTTTTTTATTGCAATGTGTTCCTGAGTACGCTAGCAACGCGTTTGAATCCTTAAATTTCCTTGAGAGGGCCTGGAAGGTGGAATTCAGTTTTCAAACTTCCTTGAATTTTTGGAATTTGGTTATGGTGTTTTGCAGCAGTTCTCACGTGTGAGGCATTAGGTTTAGGTTCTGTATATGTAGTAGAATGGAATTAGGGTTCAATCTTTGTCCAAGAATCCATGAAATAATGTTTTCAATATTTGATTTCAATCAAATCTTTTTGCATATTTTTTATTGACAAAACTTGCTAAAATTGGATATTTTGGTCCCCTTGATGTGTACACGAGATCTTCAGCTTGTCTTGAGTTCATTTGCATCACAAAAAGATTTGAAAACCATATCTTTTGAATTTTCCTACAATTAAATGAATTAAATGAATTAATATTAATAAAAATTCAATTAATTAATTAAAAATAAGAAAATAAATCAATTTAAGTTCAATGGGTCGTGCATAGGCCTTGGACAAAGTTTCAAGAAAGAATTTGAGGCCCATTAGCAAAAATGAAGTGTTTTGGGCAAAGTTGACTTTTGCAAATTCCCAAATATTTCCCAAATTCTCCAATGCATATCTTGCTCAATTTTGATCCTATGAACATGTTCTTTGACATTTTGGAAAGGTCTTGAAGTCCTCTAACCAATGCCTTTGGTCCCATGTCATTTTGATTTACCAATATCAAGTTATGGTCTTTGACTTAAAGTGCCTTTTTGTTGACTTTCGAAATTGACCTATAATGTAGAAATTGATAACTTTTTGTGAGAGCATTTCTTGGTCTTGGAATGTGAAGATGAGTTGTAGGAAATGTCATCCCCTTCAAAATGAGCATTGGATGGGATTTTTCTGATGAACCATGAAAAAGTTATTCCTTGGTCAAGTTACAGTTGACTTTTCAGCTGTCCAAAAATAGAAACTTTTGCATCTTGATGATTTTTGAGCCATGGTTGTGGAATCATGATCAAGACTTGATCAAATGATGATTGTGGCTTCAAAATAAGATGTTGACCAAAATTTTTGACTTTTGACTGCCAAAATGACCATTTTGCCCCTGCAGTTGATTGTGGAGCAACTAGGGCTTTTGACTGTGCAATTGGACCCTATGAGTCTTGAGACTTGACATATGGATGCTTGGCAATGTATATAGGCCTATGGGACTTGATTGGACCATTGAAAACCTCCAATTTCTTGAGAGAACCAAAGCCCTAGTTTTTGATTGGCTTAGGAGGCATTTGGACTGTGCAACCCTTGAGTAGACTTGAACAAATTGAGATGGTGCTTGTCAAAACTTTGAAGAATATGGGAGGGCAAATTTTGGGGTACAACACTCTTGCACCCCCATTTGTTTAATTTCTAACTCCTTTTTTATTTCTTTCTATTAATTGTTATGATTAATTGTTCTTGTTATTAATTTTATTCTTATTAACTTTCTTGCTACTAATTTTCTTTTGGTTTTTCTTCATGATAAAAATGTCACAAAAAATAATAAAATAGGTTTTTATTTTCATTATCAAATTTTCTCACAAACAAAATACAAAAAATTATTATTTAGAATTTTAATTCTTGAATTTCCGTTCATAGTTCTTAAATGATTTAGTTTCCTTATTTGATAAAATCACAAAATAATTTCCCTTTTCCTTTTTTCGTGTAATTTACTATTTTCGCATTCTTTCGATTATTGTAACTGTTTACGGTTTGTAATAGTTTTAATTAGGCTTTTACTTCATCCCCATTCATAGATTTGTACCCCCATTCCCCAAGCTCTGTAATAGCGTAGAAATTTAAATTCCGCAATTTACTGTTTTCTATATACTGTATAGTAAATAGGCGTGCATGGCAAGATTCAAAATTAATCGCTAGATAACCTAATAAAAGAACAAAATAACTTGAATAAAACACACTTCTTCACACGCGCACCTCTAGCGTAACTTCTCTAGTTGCCTTGGAAACACAGTCATGTCCCTCAAATATGGGACGCTTTAGCAAAGACCCTTCGACAAAAAAGATCGTAGTCCCTCGATACCCCTCGATATTGCCTTCGATAAAACAATCTAGTCCCTTACAAAAATTGCTAAAGCGTCTCACAAGTTGCCTTCTTTGACTGTACAAACTTCTCGCGCCTGTCCCTTCACATCTAACGATGGGGCTTCTTACCAAATCAATGGTAAGATAGCAACATCTTAAGGGGAAAAGAACATTTAAGACCTTTCGAGTAGGTAGATTCGCTCTTAATTGCTCGCTTGATCACAACCAAACATTTTACACCAACGCTTTCATATTAAAACCTGTTTCAAAAGACAAAAACTTTTGTATACGTTCTTATAAAGACAAGAACCATTACAAGAACATCTTTTCAAAATCACCTTTAAAAAACACAATACACAAACACCTCTTTGAACTATTTTTAGAAACAACACTTTGTATGCGTTCTTATAGAGACGAGAACCATTGCAAAGACATTTTCAAAATACTTTCAAAACCCACACCACAAGCACATTCAAACAAAGCAAGTGATCTGGCGAGCAACTAAGAGCCCATGGAAAACCATGGATGAAAAGGGTGCTAATACCTTCCTTTTTCATAATCTACCACCCGAACCCGAGAAGTAATCTCGAAAGGTCTTTCCTGTGCTTTTTTACCTTTCCTTTTGGATAAAAGAAAAGTCGGTGGTGACTCTTGCTATCCACACAATTACGATCAAACGCAAACTACCCGAGTCAGTTCTCCCACCGTATCACAGAATTGGCGACTCTACTGGGGAATTTATGGAAATATTTTAAAAGTGGGGTTACCTTAGGGCTAGATCACATTTACTTGCTTTCATTGTTTGATTTGTATGATTTATATTATGTTTCTTTGTTTGGGTTTGAATCCTCTACCCGGATTTGGGATACCTTGTAAGTAAGTAGCAATACGTTGTGGAAACTGTGCGGGGTATACCAACACGGTCTAAGCAATAGCTACGTTAGTGCGACATATTTGTTGGTACCGGTAGCCCTTGAGTAGTCAAGAAGAATACATGGCTGCTGAGTGATGTCATGAAGCACTAATGAACTTTTAGAACCTTTACTTGACCAACTTGGCCATTACGATGTAGTGAGATGACCGGCTTTGGTGCAGTTCGAAGTTGGTAGATACTCGATACTACACTCATTGAGGTTTAGTTCTTTGGAATATTTCGGTCGCCATTAAAGAGGCTTGCGCTGAAACAATGACCAAAGAAACAAACCAGTGATATTGAGCTCCTTAGAACCTGGTTACTATTACTAGGACAAGTTTTAAGCCAACTAAACTTCAAGAGGGTACTTACCTATGAGACTCCATGCAAGCCTAAACCTAAGGACTTGTTTGCCTTGTTTGTGTATATTTACTTGTACATAACATCATGAACATCATAACATCATACTCATACTCACTAACCATTTCAAGGAGTTCTGGGATTTATCTTTGTTTCTGTTTTGTAGGACATGGATTCTATCCGCAGGAAAACCATTCAAGTCAACCTCGTAAGGATTCCTCCTCAACTCAAAGAGTTAGCATCAAGGATTCCTGAGAATTCTACATTCACCGAAAGACATGGTCGTCTCCTAAACTTGGTTACCTCCAAAACTGATGAAGATATGTTGAAGGTGCTCTTCCAATTCTTTGATCCTCTACACCATTGCTTCATGTTCCCCGATTATCAACTTGTGCCAACTTTGGAAGAATTCTCCCAACTCTTGAGGATTCCCATTCTCAATCAAATACCTTTCAATGGTACAGAAAGAGATATAAAACCAGAAGAGATTGCCCAATCTTTACACTTGCAACCATCTGATGTCACAACTAATTGGGAAACAAGGAGGTGTCAAAGGCTTCTTAGCTAAGTTCTTGTTTGAGAAAGCCCAAAGCTGTTGGAATTCCTTGGACTTGAAAGCTTTTGAGGAAATTGTGGCTCTCCTCATCTATGGGATGGTTTTTTTCCAAATCCTGACTAACTCATAGATGTGAACACCGTCAAAATATTCATATCTCGCAACTTGGTGCCTACTTTGCTAGGGGACATCCTACATTCTTTTCACACTCGCACTATGAGGAAAAGAGGTATCCTTATATGTTGCACTCCTCTCTTGGCAAAATGGCTTATTTCGCATCTTCCCCAATCTGTATTAAGGAACAAGCAAGGTTCAAGGTGGTCACAAAGGTTGATGACTCTCAAGAATTCAGACATCCATTGGTGTTCCCGATCTATAGAGAATGTTATCATCGTCGACCATTGTGGAGAGTTCCCTAATGTCCCTTTACTTGGCATTAGGGGAGGTATCACCTACAACCCCTGTTTAGCCTTAAGAAAGTTTGGTTACGCCCTAAGGGATGGCCCGTATGAGATGCTCATTCAAGGTTTGGTATTTGACTACGAGAACGACGATCAAGGTCTTCGCCAGAGATTCATTTGAGCTTGCAGGATGTTAAACAAGGTAGATAGCAAGACATTGGGGCACAAGAATTCCATCCCTCTTGAGCCTTACCTCAAATGGGTACGAGCTCGTGCTCAGAGTCTTATGATGCCTTATCCCTCCATTCTCCCGGTGATCATAGAGCCTGTTGTGGAAGGAGATGTTCCTTACACCATCCTGCACCCTGACATGCCCACCTCTATTGAAGACTCACAAAGATATTGGATACAACTCAAGGGAGAGCGAGACACTTTTGAGGCCCAATTCTACACTAGCGAGAAGAAGGTTTTGGAACTCACTAAGCAACTTCATGAGGATGCGCACAACCTTTTTATCTTAGATTTTTTTGGTATTTCTGTGTAAGCCCAAAGAGGCATTGATGTATTCAAGCTTTAATTTATTAATATAACATGTGTTTCCTTTTTGTCTAAAATGAATTTGAATCTCTAAAATCCTTGAAATCATTGCATATGCATTTACCATTCATCATAACATAAGCAGGTTTCTTGCAACAAGTCTCCTCATCTTTCTACTGTTTATTTCAGTAAGATGGATCTTGAGCAGACGGTGAAGGACCTCCAAGCACAAAATGCTCAGTTTCAACAGATGTTCTTAACTCTAGCCAAAGGACAAGAAGAGTTGAAGACCTTGATGGTTGAAAAGAAAAAGAAGAAAACAAAGAAAATAATCGGAGTTCTGAATATGGGAAGAAGATTCCAAGGGCAGACAAGAAGGACCTTAGACTTTGCAACGTCATCTGGTGAGAAAGACAATCAAGATGGGAAAGGCAAAGAAACAGTTGTCCAGCCAGAGTCAGAAGAGGAAGAAGAAGAAGAAGATTATTCTGAAGAACAATACCCTCCGGCTGACGATAAGTATAAGTATCTGGAAGAATAGTTAAGTGCAATGGAAACCCAAAAAGTGTTCGGATTGGACTTTGAGGAGTTGGGGTTAGTATCGGGGATTGTCATTCCTCCAAAATTCAAAGCACATGTGTTCCCCAAATATGACGGAGTTTCATGTCCCAAAATGCATCTCTGGTCCTATGTGAGGAAAATTCAGCCTCATACCGCTGACAAGGATTTATGGGTACACTTCTTCCAAGACAGTCTGTCTGGAACTCAACTTGATTGGTTTTATCAGTTAGAAAGAGCCAATGTTCGTAACTGGGAAGATCTGGCCGCTGCCTTTTACAAACAATACCAATACAATACAGTCCTTGCGCCCACCCGTACTCAACTCCAGAGTATGGCCATGGTTTCAAGTGAAGGCTTCAAGGACTATGCGCAAAAATGGAGGGACTTAGTAGGAAAAGTCCAGCCTCCCCAATCTGAAAGAGAGTTAGTAGATATGTTTTTGGGCACCTTGTCTGGTCCTTTCTTTAATCACTTGATTGGGAGTTCCTCGGAAGGTTTTACTAAATTGATACTGGTCGGAGAAAGGGTGGAAGCCAGGATAAAGAATGGGAAAATTCAAAAAGATGCATCCCCTGCTGCTGTAAGGAAACCATTCATTGGAAAGAAAGAAGTTGTTGTTGTATATCCTTAGAGAAATCAAGATAGGACAGAACACCGTCCAATGGTGGGGGATGTCATGATTCCTAAGCATGCGCCTGCTCAGCAAAGAAGCAACCAGCCAAGAACGGAAAGATCAGTCAGACAGTTCACCAGAATTAACATGACCCTATCTCAAGTATTTCCACATTTGTTAAGATCCAACCTAGTGACTTTGAAAGAAGCTCCAAAGTACCATAACATAACCTCTCCTCACTATCATCCTAATGCCCACTGTGCATACCATTCAGAGAGTCCCGACCATGACATTAACAATTGTTGGGCTCTGAAGAACAAAGTACAAGACCTTCTTGAAGCCAAAGAGATCGAATTCGATGCGTCATAAATTCCCAATTTCATTACTGCCCCATGCCCAAGCATGGTCGTGAGGTCAATTCCATTGAAGAAGATATGTTTGTTACTTCAGTTGATGAACTTGTGACCCCACTCCTAACTATCAAAAAGAACTTGTTGAATACCGGTGTTTTCCCAGGCTGTGATGAAAGCTATCATTTCTGTTTGTCCTTGCCAACCAGCTGTCCTATGTTAAAAGCAGGCATTCAAAGCCTAATAGATAACAAGGAAATTTTGTTCGAAAAGACTTCTGTTCCAACTGTTTCTTATAATGATGTTTCCATCGTGACCATTTCCGCCAATTTTTCCAGGGTCCCCACCAAAAGACCTGTTAGAATTACATCAGTTCCAAAAGTAGCTCCGTTGATTATTATAATGCCTGGACCAATCCCGTATTCGTCAAACAAAACCATCCCGTGGAATTATGGAGGGGATGTCTATTACCACGGTATCAAGCAAGATTGGCCAGCTACTGAAGATTCAAGATTTGAGAAAGTTGAATCTGATATTAGTAATATTGCAAGGACTAGAAAGATAACCCAAAGTGGAAGGGTTTTCTCTCCGAAAATTTCTCCTCCAAAGGGTGTTTTTGGACCCGTAATCATTCATGTTGTTGTTTCTCCTCCAAAGGTTATTCTCATTCCTACAATCATCTCTGCTAGTACTCAAACTGACAAAAACTGTTACAATCCCTATTATCATCCCTACTGACATTCCTGCTGCCGAGTCGATCGAGACTCGAGGTAAAGGTATTCTGATTGAGCCTGTCCAGACGAAGGCACAATCAGTGGCTATCCTTGAGACCTCCCAGAAATAGATGGAGGAAATTCTAAAGATCATAAAAAGAAGCGACTACAATGTAGTCGAGCAACTGGGGAAAACTCCATCAAAAATTTACATGTTGGCTTTGTTACTATGTCTCGAGGCTCATGCAAAGGCCTTGGTAAAATTCCTTAAAACTGCTCATACACCCCAAGAAACATCTGCCGATCAGTTCCAAGACTGTGTAGCCAGCTTGACCGCAGATAATGGTCTAGGTTTTTCGGATGTTGATTTAACGCCAAGAGGGAGGAAGCATAATGAGGCATTACATGTCTCAGTTGAATACAGGGGCACGACGTTGGCTCATGTCTTGGTTGACACCAGTTCATCTCTGAATGTTTTGCCTAAAAAGGCTCTTGATAGGCTTGACTGTGAGGGATTGACATTGAAACCGAGAAACATAGTAGTGAGGGCCTTTGACGGCTCAAAAAGGATGGTGCATGGGGAAGTGGATATCCCCATAAAGGTTGGAACCCAAACATTTGATTCAACTTTTTATGTAATGGATATTCGCCCTTCATATTCCTGCTTATTAGGCTGACCATGGATTCACAATGCTGGTGTCGTTACCTCGACGTTGCATCAAATGCTGAAATATCCAATTCAGGGGAAGATTATCATTGTTCATGGAGAAGAAGAGTATATGGTAAGCCATCTAAATTCATTCAGATATGTGGAGTTAGATGGTGAATTTATTGAAACTCCATTCCAGCACTTTGAAGAAGTCCCGCAGACTATGGCAGTAACCAAGGTTGTGTCTCAAGTTCCCAAGATCACAAGGCCTTCGCTCAAGATGTCATCTTTAAAAGATGCCAAGGGAGTAATAGAAGAAGGTGGGTGCACTATTTAGGGCCAACTCCCAGATATCCCATACAAATCTGACAAATTTGGCTTGGGTTTCACTTCAGGTGCCCAGAAGGCTGTACGCCGCGCTCGTGCCGGAGGACCACCCTTGAAGATCAGAAACCATCAAGTCAATGTAGTGGAGGATGATGAAGACAACTATAACCTGGAGGACTGGATTTTCCCAACTGTCAGTGGAGGGCTCAGCAACTGGGAGGCTAGAGATTTTTTCCTGATCACTTTTATCCCACAGTAAATTGTCTTTACATTTTGTCAGATCTATAATATTAAACAATTCAGACTCTTAAAACCTTGTGTCTTACCCGAGGCACAATGGTCAATTTGTAAGGGTTATTATGTAATTTCCATATGACATCAATGAATCATGGACGTTTTTTGCATACAAACTTTGTGCTCATTGTTTTCCTTTTTTACATTTTCATTTCTTTCAAAGATAGTTATACTCTTACACACACTCATGCTCACAATGCAGGTTTACATCCACTCAGGATCCCATGGGTAACGATTCTGCTATGGCCTTCTGTGACTCTGAAAATCTAATCTACCAATCCAAAAACAAAGGTGAGGAAGATTGTAAAGTGCTAGGGGAACTCGCCAGGTTACTACAGCAAGAAGAGAGGACCATTCAGCCCCACGAGGAACTAGTGGACACAATCAACCTAGGTATTGAAGAAGACAAAAGATAATTCAAGGTGGGTGCCAATCTAGAACCCAACATCAATGAGCGTTTGTTTTAGTTTCTACACAATTATGTTGAGGTCTTTTCCTGGTCGTACGAAGACATGTCAGGACTTCATGCAGATATCGTAGTACATCGTCTACCTACAAAAGAGAAATGTCCTCCGGTGAAACAAAAGGTCTGTCGTATGCGACCAAATATGTCGGAGAATATTAAGGCATAAGTCATGAATAAATTCAACGCCGAATTCTTGGTTGTCACCTCCTATCCACAATGGGTCTCCAATGTTGTTCCCGTGCCCAAAAAGGACGGAAAAGTACGAATGTGCATGGACTACAGAGATTTGAATAGGGCAAGCCCTAAGGATGATTTCCCGCTTCCCCATATTGATATTCTAGTTGACAATACGAAACAGTACAAAGTGTTTTCCTTCATGGACGGTTTCTCAGGCTACAACCAAATCAAAATGGCGCCTGAAGACATGGAGAAAAAAACCTTTGTCACACAGTGGGGCACATTCTGCTATAAGGTTATGCTATTCGGGTTGAAGAATGCTGGGGAAACCTATCAGTGTGCCATGGTAGCTCTATTTCACGACATGATACATCACGAAATAGAGGTCTATGTGAACGATATGATAGCTAGATCTCAAACAGAAGAAGAGCATCTTAGTCATTTGCAGAAATTATTTGAGAGGCTAAAGAAATACAAGCTGAGGTTGAACCCAAATAAATGCACGTTTGGATTAAGGTCTGGTAAACTCCTAGGATTTTTCGTCAGCAACAAAGGTATCGAGGTGGATCCTGCCAAAGTGAAAGCAATACAAGATATTCCTGCCCCTCGTACTGAGAAGGAAGTCAGAGGATTCTTGGGATGGTTAAACTACATTGCCAGATTCATTTCTCACCTGACAGCTACTTGTGAACCAATCTTCAAATTACTGAAGAAAGATCAAGTAGTCAAATGGAATGATGAGTGCCAAACTGCCTTCGACAAGATCAAAGAATACCTGCAAGAGCCTCCAGTTTTGATACCACCAGTCGAGGGAAGACCCTTGATTATGTATCTAACTGTTTTGGAAAAATCAATGGGGTGTGTGCTGGGGCAGCATGACGAGTCTGGCCAAAAAGAGCATGCTATTTATTACCTGAGCAAAAAGTTTACCGACTGTGAAACCAGATATTCACTGCTCGAGAAAACTTGTTGCGCTCTGGAATGGATGCTCGCCGGCTAAGACAATATATGTTGACCTATAATAACTTATTAATATCCAAGATGGATCCAATAAAATACATCTTCGAGAAGCCTGCCCTCTCTGGAAGGATAGCGAGATGGAAGATGATCTTGACAGAATATGACATCCAGTACACTACCCAAAAAGCAATAAAGGGAAGTGTACTAGCTGATCACCTTGCTGACCAAGCTGTGGATGACTACCAGTCCATGAAGTTCTAATTCCCAAATGAAGACATCATGGTGGTAAAATCCTGTGAAGAATTCAAGCCATATGATGGACCTGAACAAGGATCCCGATTGACCCTGGTCTTTGATAGGGCATCCAACGCACTCGAAAATGGTATCGGTGTTGTACTTATATCCCATGAAGGATGTCATACCCCTTTACCGCAAGACTCTTCTTCAACTGTACAAACAACATGGCGGAATACGAAGCGTGCATTTTTGGTCTCAAAGCTACTATAGATTTGGGGATCAAATCTTTAAGTGTGTTCAAAGATTCAGCCTTGGTCATCAGTCAGATCAAAGGGGAATGGGACACCAAACACCCTAACCTTATCCCCTACAAAGAACATGTGCTGACATTGCTCCCATATTTTGAGAAGATTACCTTCGAGCATTTCCTGCGAGAAGAAAATCAGCTAGCAGACGCACTAGCCACAATGTCATCCATGTTTAAACTTAAATGGGATAACGAGGCTCCCCAGATCACCATTCAACAAATGGACGAACCAGCTCACTGTCACGAGATTAATACTGAAGAAGTAGTGGACCGGCCTTGGTTTCACGAAGTCAAGAGGTATCTCGAAGTTCAAAAATATCTGGAAGGAGCTTCAGTCAATGATAATAAGTTCTTAAGGAGATTCTCTGCTAAGTTCTTCCTTAGTAATGGCATTCTCTACAAAATCAACCATGACTTTGTGTTACTTCGGTGCGTAGACAAGGTTGAGGCAGAAAAGATCATGGTTGATCTACATGAGGGAATTTTTGGCACCCATTCCAGTGAGCATACGATGGCAAAGAAAATCCTACGGGCAGGTTATTACTGGTCTACCATGGAAGCAAATTGCTATTAACACTCTCAAACCTGCCATAAGTGTCAGATTTATGCCGACAAGGTGCACGTACCTCTGGTTCCTCTGAATGTCTTGACGGCTCCTTGGTCCTTTGCTATGTGGGGCATCGATATGATTGGGGAAATCAACCCAGCAGCCTCTAATGGACACCGCTTTATCTTAGTGGCCATTGACTATTTTACAAAGTGGGTTGAGGCAGCCTCCTTCGCTTCCGTTACCAAGAATGTTGTCGCCCGGTTCATCAAGCAAAATCTCATTTGTCGTTACGGTATCCCGAAGAGGATTATCACAGACAATGGTACAAATCTAAACAATACTATGATCACTGCCTTGTGCGAGCAATTCAAGATCCAGCATCAAAATTCTTCCCCTTGCCGGCCAAAGATGAATGGTGTTGTCGAAGCCACAAATAAGAATATAAAAAAGATCATACAGAAAATGACAGTCACGTACAAAGACTGGCATGAGATGCTACCATTCACTCTCCACGAGTATCGTACCACGACACGCACATCAACCGGGGCAACACCCTACTCTCTGGTGTACGCCATGGAGGTTGTCTTACCTATTGAGGTCCAGATCCCTTCTCTGAGAATCATGAAGGATGCAGGGCTGAACAAAGACGATTGGATCCAAACTCGACTTGATCAACTGAACTTGATTGATGAGAAAAGGCTTACTGCTGTCTGTCATGGTCAAATGTATCAAAAACAGATGATCAAGGCTTTCAATAAAAAGGTTAGATGACAAGTGTATAAAGTTCGGGATCTGGTGATCAAGCGCATCATACTGCCGCAAGGTGATCCCAGGGGCAAATGGACTCCTACACATGAAGGACCATTTGTAATCAAAAGCATATTCTCCGGTGGGGCAATGATCTTAACCACCATGGATGGAGATGACCTGCCACACCCTGTGAACACGGACAAAGTCAAAAGATACTGCGCATAAAGAGACCCTCTAGGTCGATGCACCTAGGAAAAACAAGGGCATCCCGGCGAACCAAAAAGTTTCGGGCAAACATTAGGGATAAAACACAAAACAATATGTACACCCGGCAACTTGAAAACCCGAAAGGGCGACTTGGGCAATAAAGGGTATCCCGGTGGACTGAAAACCCGAAAGGGAGGTCCATGCAAAAGTTAGGGAATTAAAGCGTATGACTATGTCCCATTGGATCACCTTACGGACAACCTGCAAACTCAATGGTTCTGATCAATTCAATCAGCTTCGGACAAGGAAACAAAGAGACAAGATGCTCAGAGACACGAAGGCTATAGCAGAATGGGAACCCCATGAGATTATTTCACATAGCTATCTTTTCTTTGTATCAAATTTCATTTTTACGAAGGCATTATCTTACTAGAATGTTTGTCTCATTGTACAAAAATATTTACTCAAAGTCAATACAAAGATATATCTTTGAAAGTACAAAACTATCTATTTTTTCTTTACTCTTGTGTTTTATTTGCAAAAACGTCCAATGATTTATTTTTGAACATATGCATTTGAACGTAATTACCGTTTAAAATTGAACAAAATAAAAAGACAACCGCTAATGGCTTTAAGAAATAGGGAAATCTATCTAAGTTATTTCCATAAAACCCCCGCAGTATGAAGTCTAATCCTCAGCGGAACAAAACTTCCAGTTATCACTCCCAGGTAGAAGTCACCAAATCTCTCGGGATTCCCCAAATGGATTTCACAAGCAATCCACGACATTTCCCTTACAACAGAGTTTATTTCTCTAAGTGGAAACTCATCAACACTTTAACTTCACAAACATGAAGACTTACACTCTACCTTCCCAGCAGCAGTCATGGATTTATTTTCCCTAATCCAACAGCACTACAGCAGATTAGCTCACATACGCATAAGTCGCATCCATATATCATAAACATCGATGACACGAATGCATATATCACGATCTTATTGTACCATGAATTTCATACATCATGACATTTCATACAGCTAACGTTTTACCCTTTGCAGGATAAGGTTAATCAATGACTATCATCAACAAATCAGAGATTTATACTTGAAACATGCCAAAGACAATTGGCTATACGACCGGTTGAACTTTCAGATACAGTTCAGATACACTCCTGACATGGATACCATCCTGATACTCATTCAGATTCATCTTTCAGATACTGTTCAGATACGCTCCTAACATGGATGCCATCTTGATACTCATTCAGATTCAACTTTCAGATACAGTTCAGATACGCTCCTAACACGGACGCCATTCTGATACTCATTCAGATTCAACTTTCAGATACAGTTAAGATACGCTCCTAACACGTACGCCATTCAGACTCAACTTTCAGATACAGTTTAGATACGCTACTGACATGGATGCCATCCTGATACTCATTCAGATTCAACTTTAAGATACGCTCCTAACACGGACGTTATTCTGATACTCATTCAGATTCAACTTTCAGATACAATTCAGATACGCTCCTGACATGGATGCCATCCTGATACTCATTCAGATTCAACTTTTAGATACAGTTCAGATACGCTCCAGAAACGGATGTCGTCCTGATACTCATTCGGATCCAGGCTTTCCCTTCGAAGTAGCCCTGCTACCCAGGTTCCTTCTCCCTTATCTCCAGACAACAATTTACAACCCTATAAGACCTGGGCCCGACCAGATACGGTCGACTTCACATTTTCCCAGCTGAAGTCAAGCTTAGACTTGGTCTGATTTCTATCAACAACCACCTTCGAATGGCATCTTTAAGCCGATTTTCAACAACTTTTCGTTATCTCTCCAAATGGCATCTTTAAGCCCATTTCCAAAAACTTTCCGTTATCTCTCCAAATGGCATCTTTTAAGCCCATTCCTTACACAATCAACCAACACATCACCGAGTGTAAATTTCTGGGCACTCTAGTGTTCAATCATCTTCCACTTTCAAGCTACGAACGGCAAACATGCTGATCTCACTTTTCAAGTTTAAGAAGATTGAATAGGGGCAGCTGTTATACCCCAAAATTTTCCCTCTCATTTTTATTCAAGATACTATCCTAGTTCTTCTTGAATACTCAATTTGGCTCAGAAGTTTGATCGGACAGATTCTCTTCCTAGGCAGTAAGTCAACAATTAGGGTTTGACGTTTCTCAAAGGAAATTGATTCTTCAAGGGTTCAAATGGTCTTCATAGATCTTCATGTCTCCTCAAGGATTTTCATGCCGAGTTTCAAACCTCGCGTCACAAGGTTGCTCAATCAATGGTTCAGACGACTAAAAATGACTCCATTAACCCAAAAGCTGACCCTTTTTTGAGACCAAGTTCAAGCAATTGTAACTTCTTCATTATTCGATATTTTTAAGCGTTTCTTCTTGCGTGTGACTCTCCTTAATGTCATCTCCAATTTCTCTTCACAAATCAAGAGCTGATTACGTGTAGAAAATCACCAAAATTCGAATGCGTTAGAAGTCGCTTCTTGGATTTTGACCTAATCTTAAGTAATTGTCACCTGGTTTCTAAGAATTGTGATTTCCTAAAATTACAAGATCTTGCAACGGTTATCTCCGCATATGGTCATAAGTGATGTCGCTCATGAGTTTATCTTCAAATATTGAAAGAAAATTGTGCTTAGAAGACTTTGAAAGTTATCGAATCATCGCAAGTCATTTGTTCGATTTCGAATATACTTAACCATAATTTGTTTTCCTCAGGACTATGTTTCTCATGTTGAAGTTGGTTAATTCTACAAGATTGGTGAATGTTCTTAAAGCATGTTTGTTTGGCATTAAAGTTCTGTTTTAGTCGAGCACGGCGTGCGAGATCATTTTGAGTGCAAATCTGATTTGTGCAAGAGGTGAAGATTAAGACTGTCATTTAGATAACCACTTGTTTTGAGTTTGAGTAAACCAAGTGGAATTGAATTCTGAAGCATTGTTTTGTTCAAGAATTTGATTGGAAGTTTAAAAGACAAGGCGTAGGGTTTCATTTGAAATACAAATTTCAAGGGCGTTGGATTTTCTTGAAGTTCAAGTTACGAAGCAAGACACATGTTCAAATCATGCAAGTAGGGAATTTCATTTTTATCAAGGTTCAAGAATGATGTCCATACAATAAATTCCTAATTCATAAAATTCATTCAAGAAATATCATTCAAATTACATTTTTGTGGGAAATTTACAAAATAGATTACAATTGAATCACAAGCTACATTTGTTGTTTACAAAGAAAGAAATAGATGTTTGTTTTTCAAGTTTGCTTCATCTTCGAGAAACTCCTTGTTGCTAGCCGTGGCTTTCTCTTAACCTTGCCTTGCTCGCCATTTAATTACTCGTACATGTAACAAAAGAAAAAGAAGGAGTTAGCAATGATCAACATGAGAAAAGATTCCAAACAAGAATTATTTGTTAAAAGAGAAGTTTCATCATTAGGATTTGCATTTGGAATCAGAAATAAAAGGTTTTGTTCTTAATCATGGTCTATCTCCTACTTTTGCAAATCACAAAATTTTGATCTTTTGGTTCACAAAAGGGAAAAAGAAGTTTGCAAACATTACAAAAGCAAAGTCAAACTGCAAACAATGTAAACAGCAGCTAGGCTGCCAAACAAAATCCAGCAACAACAAAATAGAAAACAAAACTAGGTTGTAAACAAAACAGGATGACTACAGCAAAATACATAACAGCAAGTTGTAACAAGACAACAAGCATACGCAGAGCAAGGCTGAAAACAACAACAGGTGCAACACAAATAAAAAACAAAACAAGGAGCAGCAGCTAGGCTACAAAGTCTGCAACATAGCAGCAGCCAAAAAAAGAAAATTTGCAACCAAGATACAAAACACCCAAAACAACAAGCAACATGCCAAATGGTCAAAAACACTAAAATGTAGCAATTCAAGCTATCAAAACCTTGTCATCATTTTCCAAAAGAGTGAAAATCCTTCAGAAAATTGAATAAAAAGCAAAATGCTTTATTTCATTAAAAGATGAAAAAAATGGAAAGGAACGGAAAGATATCACCTATCCTACAAAACAACCTTATATCAGTCCACTTGCATTCTTGTTGTCCAAACTGTCAAACCTGCAAAACAAGTCCACAATGATGTCCAGAAATTTCCCAAAATGACTAAGTGCGAACCTGCACAGATAAGCGAAAATCCAGCCTTGCACTAGCTACTAATTTTCCCTGCAAGACAGTCCAAAAAAGCTGCAATATTGCCCTACAAAGGCTTCCTCATAATAGTCCAACTATTGCACATAATTAGTCACTCCAAAACCTTGCCAAAACCATGCCCTGCACAACCATCACAAAAAGCTGTTGTAAAATAACCAGAAATGACCCTGTAAAATAGCTCTATATCAGTCCAAAAGTTACACAAAAATGAACATTCAAAAACTACATCAATAAAGCTATGAAACAGTAGCCTAAATTATTCAAACCTCATCAATTTTCCCTCCAATTTACATCCATTCTCATTTATAAAAGCAACTTCCTAACCTCTGCTCAAGACACAGACATCCAACCTCTTTTTCTCTCTCAATGACCATACATCGGAACCACAATAGCTACTGAAAAAACAAAAAAAAACTTCTACATAAACCTCTTAAAATATCCCTCTCAATCTTGTGCATAAACAAAAACTCACACTTCAAAAAAGCTAATGTTAAAACAAAAACTTACAAAACTTTGCTCAAGTTCCTCTTCTCCTCCTCAGAACCACAATATAGCCTCACTGCCCTTAAACCTCAACAAATCTGCACTAACACTGCACCCAAATTTCACACTCAGATTCGCAACAAACCTTTCACACTTAATCACTATGCACAATCATCGATTAAAATAATAATCGTATCACACAACATACAGAAGCAGATCGAGTTGAAAACAAGAAGAAGAGATCGAGTACACGGTACCTGAGATCTTGAAGACCCATCGGAGGAACACCGGTTTGGTACTTTTAAAACCCTCCATGTTTGATTTTATCATTGTTTGTGTCTTGATAGAAATTATCGTTGTTGTTATCTTGCAATTTGTGTACTGTGTGACCATGTTGTTGTTGGTTTGTGTTCGATTTCAAAAGTGTTTTTTATTGTTGTTTGAAATCGATGAAACAGAGTAAGAGATTGAGAGAACCGAGAGATTTGAGTTGTTGTTGTTGTTTTCGCGAAGCAGAGAAGAACACAATTTGGGAGAAGATTTTTTTTCGTTGTTGTTGAGAATCACGATTGAGAGAGATGAAGAGAAGGAGTTGTTTAGAAGAATGGGTGAGAGAAAAGATGATGATTTTGAAGCGGGTGATTGAGAGAGTTTAACATGAGAAAGAATCATGTTTTGCTTTGTCTCAATTATTTGTCTTAATTGATAATTAGTTGGGGATAATGATCAATTTAATTTTGTGGACCACAAGACCGCGTGAGGCAACGATTGGTTCATTGTAGATCTAGGTTTTTTTAAGTTGAATTGTTGTTGGGCCTTCACTAAGCCCAATTCGAATCCCTTCCAACTAAGCCCAGGGAGTTGTTTCTCTTGCACCCCCATTTGTTTAATTTCTAACTCCTTTTTTGTTTCTTTCTATTAATTGTTTTGATTAATTGTTCTTGTTATTAATTTTCTTGTTATTAACTTTCTTGCTACTAATTTTCTTTTGGTTTTTCTTCATGATAAAAATGTCACAAAAAATAATAAAATAGGTTTTTATTTTCATTTTCAAATTTTCTCACAAACAAAATACCAAAAATTATTATTTAGAATTTTAATTCTTGAATTTCCGTTCATAGTTCTTAATTGATTTAATTTCCTTATTTGATAAAATCACAAAATAATTTCCCTTTTCCTTTTTTCATGTAATTTACTATTTTTGCATTCTTTCGATTATTGTAACTGTTTACGATTTGTAATAGTTTTAATTAGGCTTTTACTTCATCCCCATTCGTAGATTTGTACCCCCATTCCTAAAGCTCTGTAATAGCGTAGAAATTCAAGTTCCACAATTTACTGTTTTCTATATACTGTATAGTAAATAGGCGTGCATGGCAAGATTCAAAATCAATCGCTAGATAACCTAATCAAAGAATAAAATAACTTGAATAAAACACACTTCTTCACACATGCACCTCTAGGGTAACCTCGCTCGTTGCCTTAGAAACACAGTCATGTCCCTCAAATATGGGACGCTTTAGCAAAGACCCTTTGATAAAAAAGATCGTAGTCCCTCGATGCCCCTCGATGTTGCCTTCGATAAAACGATCTAGTCCCTTATGAAAATTTCTAAAGCGTCTCGCAAGTTGCCTTTTATGACTGTACAAACGTCCCGCGCCTGTCCCTTCACATCCAATGATGGGGCTTATTACCAGATCAATGGTAAGATAGCAACATCTAAAAGAGGAAAAGAACATTTAAGACCTTTCAAGTAGGTAGATTCGCTCTTAATTTCTCGCTTGATCACAACCAAACATTTTACACCAACGCTTTCATATTAAAACATGTTTCAAAAGACAAAAACTTTTGTATACGTTCTTATAAAGACGAGAACCATTACAAAAACATCTTTTCAAAATCACCTTCAAAAAACACAATACACAAACACCTCTTTGAACTATTTTTCTAAACAACACTTTGTATGCGTTCTTATAGAGACGAGAACCATTGCAAAGACATTTTCAAAATACTTTCAAAACCCACACCACTAGCACATTCAAACAAAGCAAGTGATCTAGCGAGAAACTAAGAGCCCATGGAAAACCATGGATGAAAAGGGTGCTAATACCTTCCCATTTTCATAATCTACTCGCCGAACCCGAGAAGTAATCTCGAAAGGTCTTTCCTGTGCTTTTTTACCTTTACTTTTGGATATAAGAAAAGTCGGTGGCAACTCTTGATATCTGCATAATTGCGATCAAATGCAAACGACCCAAGTCAGTTCTCCCACCGTATCACACCAAGTATTCAATAAACTCCCAATCAGAATGTGTTTATTCTCATGCTACTCGATTGGAAAATAATTGAATAGGGGCAGCTGTCGTACCCCAAATTTGTCCTACCCCGGTGATTTTTATTTTTCAAGATTAAAATAATGAAGAAACATTTAATTAAGGATGGTACAACAATGTTTGATGGCTCATTCTTAAAATTTAAGCCAGCCGGGGGATGTATTTTAATTCAGGAAAATGGGGGCTTACTAAATTGGCAAGACTGATAAATTCGTTCGCAGGGCATGTTGGCCAAGGGCCCATGCAATTCGAAAATAAAATAAAAATCATTTGAGTAATTACTAAGTTATTAAATTAAGCCCATTTAAGTGTTTGTTGTTGTTAGTAAAAAAGAGGGTGTGGTTGCAATATGAAGCCCATTAAGTTGACCCATCATATGTTTTTAGAAAGAAAAGAGAAAAATATTGCTATAATTATTTTGCTATCATTAATGGATTGTTGAAAAATTTTATTAGATAAAGAGTCTTTGGAAAAACAAAAAGTATTTTATTATTAAAAAATAATAAAAAGTTATTTATTATAAATAAATAAATGAACAATATTTTAAAGAAAGGGGAAAACGTAATGTTTTTATTTAAAATTTAAATTTTTTTGTTTGGTGTTTTGGGCATGGTTGTATTGAAAATATAATAAAGAATTTTTACTGTAAATACTAGTTGAGCTGATAAAAGAGGTTGGCCCAAACTTTTTCAAAAAACAATGTTGTTGGGCTGAATTCAGGCAATAAACGTGAAAGGCCCAATTTGGAATATTAACATGTTGGCCCAATAGAAAGAACAACAAATGTTCCAATCTCTTCCAAGAATCACACACGTTTCTGCATTAACATATATTGTAGAAATTAATTCAAAAACAATCCAAATCCAGAAAATCACTAAACCAAATCAAATCTATACTAAAAATCTAGAAATATCAGTACAAACCAAATAAAATCTTCTTTACAATTCAGAAACTAAATCTACAGATTTTTACAGAAATAGAAATGTTGCACAGTACAAAACTAATTTTATAACAGAATTTATATTACAAACAAATAAAATATACAAATCCAAAATCATATCTAAAATTACAAATTACGGAAGAATCAAATCACGGTCCCTAATTCATGTTAATCAATTGTCTCAATGCCTAAATCTATTGCCCTAAATCTATGTTCTAACAACAATTTACAAAATCCTAAAATTAAGCCTATAAATACAGAATAAAAAAGTACAGAAAGGGGGAGGGGAACGACTGATATACAGAGATAGAGGATAAAATACAAGTCAATATGAAGCTTGAAGCTGCGAAGACGAATTTGAAGAACCAAGCTTGATCGTAGAAGGAGACCGAAGAAGAGCCAATTGGGGTTCTAATATCTAGAACCCTAATTGTACCGCCAGCTCCGCCGTTGATAGTCACTCCTCCGTGTCACCTCACTGCTGCCGGAATCTGTGAACAAAAAGAAAAGGAAGGTTTAGCTCCGAAACTCAGAAATCAGAGCAGAAAACACGAAAAGGGTAAAATAGCTTAGCTTTCTTTTTTGTTCTAATATTGATTTGGGGGCTTTGGGTGGTCGGGTTTAGGTTGGAGGGTCGGGTGTCTGCGCCGTCGCGGTGTTATTCTGGACTTAGGGTTAGAAAGGGTTTATAAGGAAGAAGAAAGGATAGGGTTAAGAAGAGGAAAGGGGTCGTGTACAGTGAGAGAGTGGAAGCAAATGGTTTGTTGTACAAAAGACAAAAATAATGAATTAAAGTAAGTTGTATAACTCGTAGTAATTATGTGCGCGTGTTCATATAGTGCGTATTATGTGCCTTCCATTATTGTCCGTTAGATCCTGATTGAACGGTCGTGAGGCCAAGTTCCACGGTAAACCCATGCTCCCTCCCACGCATAATCAGGCTGAACCCCTTCTACTCGTCTATGGGCCTGGCCCAATTAATTTTCACACCACCTCCTCGCCTACTAAAACTCAAAACAAATCATACCCCCCTTGGCTGAATAATATTTGGGCCTGGCCTAGATTTCCTTTAGGCACCCCCCGGTTTTACTACATCACTAATAACACCCCCCCCCCCCCCCTGAAATTAATTATTTTTTATATTTTTTATAATTCTATTTTCTTTTTATATATTACTTATTTCTTTTATAATTATTATTATTATTGATAATATTAAATTTTATTAATATTATATTATTATTATCATATTTTATTATTTATTATATTTAAATATTATCATGTAAATATATAATTTTTATTCAATCTCATGAATATATTATTTTCTATATTTGCATTAAATATTTTTTAATCATGCATTAGTCAAGATTTTTGAAATTAACACGATTAAAAAACACTCAACAAACAACAAACAATTTTTTTCGCAATCAACTAAGCTAATCAACTGTTTTTTTGCAAAAGGGTTTCAAACAGATTTTGGCTTACCGTGCATTTAGTCAAAATCTCCACAATCATTATTCCCGACCAAAATGTGAGGTGATTCAAAGCACGTTTGCGACCCCTAAAAAACACCAACCAACTACGAACTACGAATTGTCACTCTGATTCCTCATAAGAGGATACGTAGGCATACGATCAAAAATCGTAGCGATTTCCCCTATTAAAAAATCAAGACACCTTTCCCCTATAAAAAATTTAAACCCTTCCCCTAATAAAATTTAAATCCTATTTCCCCAACTCAAACCTAAAACCTAGTATCCTTGTGAACAAGGTAGATGAAAGGGGCCTAACATCTTCCTTTCTTCTAAAGAAGTCCGAAACCTAGAATCTTTGTCTGTGAATTAGGGTTTTCTGTTATATTCCATTCCCTAGATTAAAAACTAATAGTGGCGACTCTTGATTAAAAAACTAGTTGCTATAGATTGTACCCAGAGAAACCATCCATGAAGGAGAATACCTTATGTTATGCGGTGTTGTCAACCAGAACATCAATATGGGGAAGCGGAAAGTCATCCTTGGGGCTTTCCCTATTCAGGTCTCTGTAATCCACACACATATGTACCTTACCATCCTTCTTAGGTACCGAAACCACATTAGCAACCCAATATGGATAACAAGTAACAACTAAGAAACCGGAGTTGAACAATTTCATGACTTCAGCCTTGATCTTTTCTGACATCTCTGGCCACATACAACGAACCTTTTGTTTCACTAGAGGGCAGTCTTCTTTTGCCGGTAAGCGATGAACCATAATATCAGTGTCAAGTCTTGGCATGTCTTTGTATGACCAGGCAAAGATCTCAACGTAGTCATGTAACATTTGTATTAACCGCTCCTTGACACTATGCTCCAGATCGGCACCTATCTTGACTTCCTTCTTATTCTCTTCAGTACCCAATTTTACTGTCTCAACTGGCTCTTCATGAAGTTGTATTGCCCTTTCCTCTTGTTGTAACAGTCTGGCAAGTTCTCCTGGTAATTCACAATCTTCCTCACCTTCGTCCTCGGCTTGGTAGATCGAATTTTAAAATTCATAATTGGTAATAGAAGAACCGTTATCAATGGGATCCAGATGAAAGACGATTGAACACTAGAGTGCCCAGAAATTTTCTCTCACTGGTGTGTTAGCTGATTGTGTATGAGGTGAACTATCTGTTGATTATCAGGAATGGGCTTAGGGATGCCACTTGGAGAGATGATGGAGAGTTATCGGAGATGGGCTTAAAGATGCCATCCATAGAGGCAGAAAAGGTCTTTGTTTCTCCTGTCTTTAATCAGGAAGAAATGAATTTAACCAAAAGAGATCTCTGATATGCATGTCTTTAATCTGGAAGAAATGAATTTAACCAGAAGAGGTCTTTGATTCGCCTGTCTTTATTTTGGAAGAAATGAATCTAACCAGAAGAGTTCTTTGATACGCCAGTCTTTAATCTGGAAGAAATGAATCTAACTAGAAGAGGTCTCTGATTCGTCTGTCTTTAATCTGGAAGAAATGAATCTAACCAGAAGAGGTCTTTGATACGTTTGTTTTTAATCTAGAATAAATGAATCAAACCAAAAGAGATCTTTGATATGCTTGTCTTTAATCTGGAAGAAATGAATCTAACCAGAAGAGGTATTTGATTTTCCTGTCTTTATTCTGGAAGAAATGAATCTAACCAGAAGAGGTCTTTGATATGCTTGTCTTTAATCTGGAAGAAATGAATCTAACCAGAAGAGGTCTTTGATTCGCCTGTCCTTAATCTGGAAGAAATAAATCTAACCAAAAGAGGTCTTTGATACGCCTATTTTTAATATGGAAGAAATGAATCTAACCATAAGAGGTCTCTGATACGCCTGTTTTTAATCTGGAAGAAATGACTCTAACCAGAAGAGGTCTTTGATACGCCTGTTTTTAATATGGAAGAAATGAATCTAACCAGAAGAGGTCTCTGATACGCCTGTTTTTAATCTGGAAGAAATGAATCTAACCAGAAGAGGTCTTTGATATGCATGTCTTTAATCTGGAAGAAATGAATCTAACCAGAAGAGGTCTTTGATACACCCGTTTTTAATCTGGAAGAAATGAATCTAACCAGAAGAGGTCTTTGATTCGCATGTTTTTAATCTTGAAGAAATGAATCTAACTAGAAGAGGTCTCTGAAACGCCTGTTTTTAATCTGGAAGAAATGACTCTAACTAGAAAAGGTCTCTGATACGCCCGTTTTTAATCTAGAAGAAATAAATCTAACCAGAAGAAGTCTCTGATACGCCTGTTTTTAATCTGGAAGAAATGACTCTAACTAGAAAAGTTCTCTGATACGCCCGTTTTTAATCTAGAAGAAATAAATCTAACCAGAAGAAGTCTCTGATACGCCTGGTTTTAATCTGGAAGAAATGAATCTAACCAGAAGAGGTCTTTGATACGCCTGTCTTTAATCTGGAAGAAATGAATCTAACTAGAAGAGGTCTTTTATACGCCTGTTTTTAATCTGGAAGAAATGAATCTAACCAGAAGAGGTCTTTGATACGCCCATCTTTAATATGGAAGAAATGAATCTAACCCGAAGAGGTCTATGATACGCCTGTTTTTAATCTGAAAGAAATGAATCTAACCAGAAGAGGTCTCTGATACGCCTGTTTTTAATCTGGAAGAAATGAATCTAACCAGAAGAGGTCTTTGATACGCCTGTTTTTAATCTGGAAGAAATGAATCTAACCAGAAGAGGTATGTGATATGCCTGTTTTTAATTTGGAATAAATGAATCTAACCAGAAGAGGTCTTTGATATGCATGTCTTTAATCTGAAAGAAATGAATCTAACCAGAAGTGGTCTTTGATATGCCTGCCTTTAATCTGAAAGAAATGAATCTAACCAGAAGAGGTCTTTGATACGCTCGTCTTTAATCTGGAAGAAATGAATCTAACTAGAAAAGGTCTTTGATACGCCTGTTTTTAATCTGGAATAAATGAATCTAACCAGAAGAGGTCTTTGATATGCCTATTTTTAATCTGGAAGAAATGAATCTAACCAGAAGAGGTCTTTGATACACCTGATTTTAACCTGGAAGAAATGAATCTAACCAGAAGAGGTCTTTGATATGCCTGTTTTTAATCTGGAAGAAATGAATCTAACTAGAAGAGGTCTTTCATACGCCTATTTTTAATCTGGAAGAAATGAATCTAACCAGAAGAGGTCTTTGATTGATCTTTCCTGCAAGGAAGTGGGTTAGTTGCATGCATATGTATGCATAGCTTGTTGATGTTCTTCAAAGTAAATGAAATTATATTTGTATGCATTTATCATGTATGTAATATGATGTATGAATGTGAAATTTTATTGAAGTGTATCTTTGTTTGGAAAAATAAATCCTTGACAAATGTTGGTGAGCCTTAGGAAATGAAATCCCTGACTGTTGTTAGGGGTGAAGAGTATGTGTATCTTCAACTTTGTTTAGAGTGTTTCTGTTGGGAATTCCTGGTCTATTGTGTGAGCAGAGACTCCACTGGGGAATATTTTTGAGAAGACTCTGTGGAGAGTGTTAACCTCTGCTTGGGGGAAAAGAGTTCAGGATTTCTAGTCATCCATTGCTCTGGTGGGGAATTATCTCTTAAAGATTAGTTATTATTTGGTCGGGTTCCAGGCTTCACACCTACTTTCTAGGGATTGTAGAAAAGTCTACTGGGGAAGAGGGATTGTGGTCCCTTGATTAGTAGTAGTCAGAGAGGCTAACTCAAATTGGGGAATCTTGCCATTGGTTGGGATAATAAACCCTGTTGTAAAGGATATTGGATGAACTGATAGGGAAGATATTCTTTAAGAAGAGTTTTCCCAAGGCTCTCTTTTAAGACCGACTCAATTGAGGATAGAATCTTCTGGAGATTGAAACTCTGGTTGGGGAGTTTATGAATCCAAACTTGTGAAGATAACGCTAATGAAATAAAAATGTGAGGATATCTCAAATTGCAATTAAGGAGATGCTTGCCATTGTTTTGAAACAATACTTGTTAAAAGTTTAATTATATTCATATGCATATGTTCATTCAATTTTAGTCATTGGATATCTTCACATTCAAAAACAGAAAAAACAAAAAGTTTGTACTTCAAAGTATATTTGTGTTCATGTTTTGCCCATAAATAGGTTTTTTGTACAAGGAGACAGAAATCCTAGTAAGAGGAAATCATCAACGGAAATGAAAAGTGTACAGAGTGAAAACAAAAATAATAGCCCTATTAAAATGATCTCATTGCCCCCCTACTATGCCATTGCCTTTATGTCTTTGAGCGAACCCTTGTCATTGATGGGATTGATTTTGGACCATTTGAAACTTCAGATTTTGGTAATAAAGATGGCTGTAGAGACCCCACGGGACATAGTCATACGCTTTAATTCTTTATTTTTTCCTGAATCGTCCTTTCAGGTTTTCAGCCCACCAGGATACCCATTTTTGCCCAAGTCGCCCTTTCAGGTTTTCGACTTGTCGGATGTACAATCTTTTGTATATATCCCTAACTTTTTCCCGAACCTCTTTGGTTCACCAAGATGCATATTTTGCCTAGGTGTGTCAACCTAGCAGGTCATTTTATCGTAGTATTTTTTAACTATGTATGCATTTACGGGATGTGGGAAATCTTCACCATCCATAGTAGTCAGCATCATGGCACCACCAGAGAAAACTTTCTTTACAATAAATGGTCCTTCGTAAGTAGGAGTCCATTCGCCCCTGGGGTCTCCTTGGGGAAGAATGATGCACTTTATCACCAAATTTCCATCTTGATATACTCGAGGCTTGATCTTTTTGTTGAACGCCTTGATCATCGCAAACAGTAGCCAGCCGATTCTCGTCAATCAAGTTTAGCTGATCCAACCTAGTCTGAATCCATTCGTCTTCGCCTAGACCTACTTCTTTCATTATCCTTAGGGAGGGAATTTGAACTTCTACAGGCAAAACGGCTTCCATGCCATATACCAAAGAGAAAGGTGTTGCCCCAGTTCACGTGCAAGCCGAAGTACGATAGCCATGGATAGAAAATGGAAACATCTCATGCTAGTCTTTGTAGGTTACCACCATCTTTTGCACAATCTTCTTGATATTTTTATTGGCAGCTTCCACTGCACCATTCATCTTGGGTACGTACGGAGAAGAATTGTGATGCTTGATTATGAATTAAGCGCAGAGTTCTGTGATTATAGTGTTGTTTAGATTAGTTCCATTATTGGTGATAATCCTTTCAGGGATACCGTACCGGCAGATGAGATTATGCTTGATGAACCTGGCTACAATGTTCCTATTAACTGAGGTATATGAAGCAGCTTCGACCCACTTGGTAAAGTAATCAATGATAACCAGGATGAAACGGTGACCAGTTGAGGCGATAGGTTTGATATCTCCAATCATGTCAATGCCTCATATTGCAAACGACTACGGATCAGTCATGACATTTAGAGGAATTGGAGGTACATGGACCTTGTCAGCATAGATTTGACACTTATGGAAAGTCCTTGAGTGATGATGACAATCAGTTTCCATTGTGGACCAATAGTAACCAGCCTTCAGGATTTTCTTGGCCATCGTATGTCCACTAGAGTGGGTCCCAAAGAGGCCATCATGCATTTCTTCCATAATTTTCTCTGCCTCCTTCTTGTCCACACATCGGAGTAGGGTAGAATCATGGTTGCGCTTGTATAGGATTACGTGTCTTAGAAAGAATTTGGCTGAAAATGTTTGCAAGAATTTCCTATCATTGATGGAAGCTCCTTCAGGATATTCTTGTGCTTAAAATATCTCCTCACCTCATGGTACCATGGTTTCTCTTCGTCAATGTCAAGCTCATAGCAGTGTGCGGGTTTTTCAAATCTCTCAATTGTAGTCATAGGAGCTTTATTGCAGCCTTCAGACCCAAGATACATGCTTCGTATTCGGCCATATTATTCGTACAATCAAAGCATAATCTAGAAGTGAAAGGAGTGTGGCAACCCTCAGGAGAAATAATCACAACACCAATTCCATTTCCTAAAGCATTGGAAGCCCCGTCAAAAACCATAGTCCATCAGGATCCTTGTTTGGGTCCTTCATACGGTCCGGGTTTTGCACAGTCGGTCACTAGCATGATATTCTCATCCGGGAAGTCAAAGTTCATAGACTTATGATCATCCATAGCTTGATGAGCCAAATGATCCGCCAATATACTTCCTTTGATGGCTTTTTGTGTTGTATATTGAATATCGTATTCAGTCAGAATCATTTGCCATCTAGCTATCCGTTAGGAGAGCGGGCTTCTCGAAGATGTACTTGATAGGGTCCATATTAGAAATCAATAGAGTGGTGTGAGTCAACATATATTGTCCTAGATGAGGAGCATCCCATGCCAGAGCGCAACAAGTTTTCTTGAGCAGTGAATATCTAGTTTCACAGTCGGTAAACTTTTTGCTCAGGTAGTAAATTGCATGCTCTTTTCGGCCAGACTCGTCATGTTGGCCCAACACACACCCCATAGAATTCTCTAGCACAGTCAAGTACATGATCAAAGGTCTTCCTTCAACTAGAGGCATGAGGATATGAGGCTCTTGCAAATATTCCTTGATTTTTTCGAAGGAAGCTTGACAGTCATCGTTCCTTTTGACTACTTGATCTTTCTTCAAGAGTTTAAAGATTGGCTCACAAGTAGCAGTCAAGTGAGAGATGAAACGAGCAATGTAATTAAGACAACCCAAGAATCCTTTGACCTCCTTTTCAGAACGGGGGACTGGCATTTCTTGAATGGCTTTTACCTTTGCAGGATCAACTTCAATGCCTTTACCACTGACGACAAAACCTAGAAGTTTTCCAGATCTTACTCCGAAGGTGCACTTATTAGGGTTCAACCTCAATTTATACTTCTTCATCCTCTCAAATAGCTTGTGTAGGTGATCCATATGCTCTTCTTCGGTTTGTAATCTCGCAATCATATCATCCATGTAGACTTCTATTTCATGATGAATCATATCATGAAATAACACTACCATAGCTCTTTGATATGTTTCCCCTGCATTTTTTAGTCCAAACGGCAAAACCTTGTAGCAAAAGGTGCCCCATTGTGTAACAAAGGTAGTCTTTTCCATGTATTCGGGAGCCATCTTGATTTGGTTGTAGCCAGAAAATCCATCCATGAAGGAGAAGACTTTGTGCTGAGCGATGTTGTCAACCAAGACGTTGATATGTGGTAGAGGAAAATCATCCTTGGGGCTTGCCCTATTCATATCTCTATAATCCACACACATGCGAACCTTTCCGTCCTTCTTTGGCACGAGGACCATGTTTCCAACCCATTGAGGATAGGATGTGACAGCCAAAAAATCTGCATTAAACTATTTCATTACCTCGACTTTTAGCTTTTCAGACATGTCAAGCCGCATGCGGCGAACCTTTTTCTTAATAGGAGGACAATCTTCTTTCGTTGGCAGACGATGAACCACAATTTCTGTATCCAAACCGGGCATATCTTTATACAACCAAGCAAACACCTCAGCATAGTCATGCAACATTTAAACTAATCTGCTTCTAATGTCATCTTCTAGGTTGGTGTCGATCTTAACTTCTCTTTTATCTTCCTCAGTACCTAAAATAATAACTTTGACTGGCTCTTCTTGGGGTTGAATAGCTTTCTTTTCTTACATCAGAAGCCTGGCTAGTTCCCCTGGTATTTCGCAATCTTCCTCGCCTTCGTTTTCGGCTTGGTAAATCGGACGTTTGAAGTAATAACTGGAAATAGTAGAGTTGTTGGCAATGAGATCCAGAGTGGATGAAGATCTTCACGTGTGTGTGTGTGTGTGTGTGTGTGTGTGTGTGTGTGTGTGTGTGTGGTTGTGTGTGTGCATGTGTGTGTGTGTGCATGTGCATGTCAGATACATGGCTATTGAGAAAAAACGTAAGTAAGGAAAAGAAGAAAGAAACAATGAACGCAAAATTTTGAATGCCAAAAGGTCCAATGGTTTATATTAAATGATCATATGATAGATGAACATGAATAAAACCCTAAACAAATGGACCATAGTGCCCCGAAAAAGGCCCATGGCTTAAAAGTCATTGTTTTGGAATTTAAGATTACAGACAGAAATTATTGAATTGACAAAAAATAGTAAACAACAATTACTCCTCAATAAAGGAGATGGGTGTGAAACCCTTTTCCTTCCAGTTGGTAAGCTTTCCTTTAATCATAGGGTAAATCCATTCTTTGAAAGGGCATTCATCATCAGAATCTTCTACAGCATTCACTTCATGATTTCCGATGCATAGAGGTATCTTTCCCATGTGAGCGCGCCTAACTTCTTTTTGAGCTTGAATGGTGAAACCCAACCCAAATTTGTCTGTTTTAAACGGAATGTTGGGAAGCTGGCCCTAGATAGTACAGTCTCCATCCTCGACCACGGCACGGGCATCCTTGAGTGAAACCATTCTTGGAACAACTTCCTTAGCTTTTGATATGTTGGAGGAGATTTTGGTGGCAGCGACCATAGGAGGAACAAATTCGAAGGACTGGCATGGATTATCTATAAATTAGCCATCCATTTCTACATACATGAAGGAGTTAAGATGGATTACCATAAATTCTTCTTTGCCGCAAACAGTAATGATTTTCCCTCTTACTGGATACTTTAGTTTTTGATGAATGGTTGACGTTACTGCCCCTGCCCCATGGATCCACGCGCGCCCAAGCAGACAAGAATAGGCAAGACGTATGTCCATTATGTAAGAGGTAGAATTCAAGATCTATGACCAACTTTTATTGGGATATCCACCTCTCCATGAACCATTTTCTTAGACCCATCGAAGGCCCTTACCACAATATCACTTGGTTTCAAAACCAATCCTTCACAATCTAGCCGGCCCAAAGCACCTTTGGGTAGCACATTTAATGATGAGCCAATATCAACTAAGACATGAGCTAGGGTGGTTCCCTTGCATTCAACAAAGATATTTAAGGCTTTGTTATAGTTTCTTCCCATAGGAGTCAGATCAGCACCGAAGAATCCTAATCCATTGTCAGCCGTTAAACTTGCTACGCAGTTCTCGAATTGGTCGACAATAGTTTCCTGGGGAACGTGGGCCTTCTTCAAGAACTTGATCAGAGCTTGGGCATGAACGTCTGAATAGAGTAATAACGATAGCATGAAATTTTAGAGGGGGTTTGCCCCAGCTGCTCCACTATTTTGCAATCGCTCTTCTTTATTATTTTCATAATTTCCTTCATCTCGTGAGTTGAGGGATCCTCAACATTAGCCTCTTTGGTAGGTGCCTCTATCCTAGCAGGCTCACCTTCTTTCTCTTTGTCTTTAGCGTTGGTACTAGACTTGTTATTGGTTATGTGGACGGGAATCGTTGTAGTAACGTGTGGTGAAATATCAGGGGAAAAGATGCTCCTTGTTCTCGTCACTTTACTAGAACCAGCAATGGTGGTGACATCAGCTTCATTCTTGTCAATCCAAGAATCTTGTTTTACCCCATGATAATAAACATCGGCACCATAGTTCCATGGAACTTCTTTTTCAGAAGAGTAGGGAATAGGTTCAGCGGCAGTGATTATCAAAGGAGCGATGGTTGGTTCATTTGAAATCCTAATAGGACCCTTTGAAGGGATCCTAAAAGGATTGTTGGAAATTGTTATTATAGACAGGTCTTTAGTTTTATTGGTTGAACTCTTGATAGCAGGGATCTTTTCAAAAAGAATCTCGCGGTTATTTATCATGCGTTGCACGCCTTCTTTCAACCACTTGCACCCATTTATTTGTTGATCACAGCAGACACAATTTTTTGAACAGCCAGGGAACACTCCGGCTCTCGGCAAGTTAACTTTCACAATAGCTAACAGAGTTGTTAAATCTTCAATCGAGGAAACAAAAGTGGTATCATCAATTACGTTAACACATTTTCCATGATTCAGCATTGGTGCAGTTATCATATTCGGAGTAGAAGGTGGATCAAATTCAATTGTTTTATTATCTATCAGATCTTGAATCTTGGTCTTCAGCGCCCAGCATTGACCGGTCTCATGCCCGGGACTGTTTAAATGATATGCACACTTGACATTGGGATTGTATTTTGGTGATGAAGTGTTTGGATTGGATGGTGGATCGCGTAGCGTCACTATATTGGCCTTAAACAGATGTTGCAAGGCTTGGGACAGTGACATGCTAATCCTTGTGAATTGTCTTCAAGGAATTTCAAGTTGTTGATTATTGAATGATTGCCTTTGAGCAGACGGAGGGTTGGAGATTAATATAGCATTAATGGAGGGTCAGTGACTCTTCTTGTCATGGATCCTTGCCCCTTACACATCATTTTCTTCTTTCTTCCCAATGAAAGGCTTCTTTACAGCATTGGACGTAGAAGCGGATGTCATTGGGATTTTTCCGCTCTTAATGCCGCTTTCTACCCTTTCACCAGTTAGTATCAACTCGGTGAAACTAGAAGAAGAACTGCCAATCAAAAGGTTAAAAAATGGGTCGGTCAATGTACCCATGAACATGTCAATTAATTCTCTGTCAGTTAGTGGTGTTTGGACCCTATCGGCAAGAACCCTCCATTTTTATGTGTATTCTTTGAACCCTTCGTTAGCACTCATCGTCATACCTTAAAGTTGGACTCTTGTTGGTTCCGGGTCGGAATTGTATTGATATTGATGATAAAAAGCAGTGGCTAGGTCTTCCCATGTGTGGATGCGAGAACCCTCTAATTGGTATAACCATTCTAGTTGAGTCCCAGCCAGACTCTCTTAGAAGAAATGGATCCATAGCTTTTTGTCAGTAGTGTGCGGCTGCATCTTGTGTACGTAAGACCTCGGGTGAAGCTTTGGGCAGGAAATCTTGTCATATTTAGCAAAGACCGGTATTTTGAACTTATGGGGGATGACGACTCCGGGTACTAAGCCCAACTCACCAAAATTCAAACCAGGTACGGCTTAAATTTCAATAGATTTTAGCCTATCCTCCAACTGTTTGTATTTATCCTCGGCCGGAGGGTATTTGTCATCAAAGTAGTCTTCATCTTCAGAAGCTTGATTATTTGCAACCGCGTCATGGGTGCTCTTAGCCTCTTCATCTTGATTTTCGTCCTCCTCAGACGAATCTTCAACTATCTACACCTGACGAACAACCCCTTTGAATCTCCTACCCGCGTTTATGAGGGCCTTCTTTTTAGTTTTCTTTTTGTTGTTAGTAGTGCCATCATCTCTTGTTGTCCCTTGGCCAAGGTCAGCAAGTTTGCTTGAAATTGTGCATTATGTGCTTGCAAATCTATCATTGTCTGTTTGATATCCATCTTACTGAAATAAACAGTAGAAAGATAAGGAAACATGTTGTGGAAAACTTGTTTATGTTATGATGCATGAAAAATGCGTATGCGCATGATTTCAAGGACTTTGGAAGATTTAAACTTGTTTAGACAAAAGAGAACAAACATCAATTTCATTAATAAGTCCAAATTGAATACAAACATGCCTCTTGGGCTTACAATGGAGGAAACTCCTAAGACAAAAAGGTCGAGCGCATCCTCTTCGGCACAATGTAGGCGTTCAAACTTTTCTCCTTACGGAGCTATTTTATATGCTCCAGAACCTTCTTCTCACTGGCATAAAATTAAGTCTCAAAGGTATCTCGTTCTTCTTTGAGCTAGATCCAAGACTTTTGTAATTCTTCGAGAGAAGTAGGCATGTTAGGATAAAGGACAGTATATGGAACATCTCCTTCGACAACAGGCTCCATGATGATAGGTAAGATGGAGGGGTATGGCATAACGAGACTTTGAGCACGAGTTCGTACCCACTTAAGACAAGGCTCAAAAGGAATGGAGTTCTTATGCCCCAAATTCTTTCTATCCAACTTGTTCACCATTCTCCAAGCTCGTATGAACCTTTGACGATAGCCTTGATTGTTGCCTTCATAATCGAATACCAAACCTTGGACGAGTGCGTCATGGGGACCATGTCTTCACGCATACCCAAACTATCATTGAGCCAAACAAGGGTTGTAGGTAATACCTCCCCTAATTCCAAGTAGATGAACATTAGGGGATTCCCCGCAACGGTCGATGATAGTAATGTCCTCCAAGGATCGAGAACACCAATGAATATCAGAATGTGTGAGTGACATCATCCTTTGAGACCATGTCAAGCCTTGTTAATTCTTTAATGTTGATCGAGGTAGGTGCGAAATAAACCACCTAGAGAGTAAGGGAATACAACACAAGAGAGTACCTCTTTTCTTCATGGTGCGAGTATGGAAACAATGTAGAATGTCTCCAAGCAGAGTAGGTACAGGATTATGAGAGAGAAAGACCTTGATAGCATTCACATCTACGAGTTGGTCCGGATTGGGAAATAGAATCGAACCATAGATTAGAAGGGCCAAGACATATTTAAAACTTATAAATCCATATCTTCCCAAAACAAACAGACCTTCACCAACAGAAATTTGGCTAAGAAACCATTAACTCCACTTCTTGTCTCCCAATTTTCCACAATGTCGGATCTCTTCAAATGTAATGCTTTCACAATGACTTTAGGCTTTGGAGTATCTTCTAAACCGGTGAAAGGTATTTGATCAAGCATAGGTACTCCTAACAGTTGATAGAATTCTTCTAAAGTAGGCACCAATTGGTAGTCAGGAAAGGTGAAGCAATGATGCGCGGGATCAAAGAATTGGAAGAGCACACACATCATTTCTTCTTGAAAGTTTGAAGTGGCTAAGTTGATAAGTCGACCGTATTTCTTGGTGAAGGGGGGATCTCCAGGAACCCTTGATGCTAACTCTTGAATTTGAGGATGCACTTTCACGAAGTTAACTCGGATGGTATTCCTACGAGTAGAAGTCATGACATACCAAACAGAACAAAGATAAATTCCTAAATCCTTGAAATGGTTAGCGAGAATGCTTTATGATGTTATGATTTTATGATGACATGAATAATAATCACAAGCAAAGCACACAAAAGCCTTAGGTTTAGGCTTGCATGGGTTTCATAGGTAAGTACCCTCTTGAAGTTTAGTTGGCTCAACCTGTCCTGGGAAGTAACCGGGTTCTAGAAGATCTCAATATCACTGACCTCTCTTTTAGGCATTGTCTCAGCATAACCAATCTTTTCTTGCGACTGGGATACCCAAAAAGTTCGATCTCAATGAGTGTAGTATCGAGTATCAACCAATTTTCAACTTTCCACTGAAACTGTCTATCTCACTACTTCCTAATGGCCAAGTTGTTCAATTAAAGGTTCTAAGGCCAGTTAGTGTTTTATGCACCGCTCAGCAGCCCCGTATTCTCCTCGATTCAACACAAGGGATATCGGTACCAATAAATGCGTCACACTAATGTAGCCATTGCTTCAACCATATTGGTTTATGCCGTATAGTTTCCATAATATATTGCTACTAACCTAAAGAGGGTGCCCCAGATCCGGGTAGAGGACCAAAATAAACCCAAGAAAGGAACCATAATGTAAAGAAAGCAAGTCAAACAAAGAAAGCACTTTAAATGTGATATAGTTTCTAAGGTGACCCCACTTTTAAGTATTCTCCCCAACAGAGTCACTAGTTCTGTAATACGGCGGGAGAAATGACTTGGGTGTTTTTGAGTTTGATCGTAATTTTTGCGGATAGTAAGAATCACCACTAACTTTTCTTTTATCCAATAAGGAAAGGGTGAAAAGAACAGGAAAGACCTTTGAGATTATTTCTTGAGTTTGGGGGGTAGATTATGAAAAGGTAAGGTGTTAGCACTCTTTTCATCCATAGTTATCTATGGGCTCTTAGTTGCTCGCTAGATCACTTGCTTTATTTGAAAATATGCTTTGTGGTGGGTTTTGAAAGTATTTTGAAAAGTGCCTTCGCTTAGGCAAACTTTGTAATGATTCTCGTCTCTATAAGAATGTATACAAAGTGTTGGACTTTTTTTGAAAATGGTTCAAAGAGATGTTTGTTTTTGAAGATGTTTTTGAAAGTGTGAGTGTGGAAATCGTTTTGATTTGCAAGCAAGGAATAAAGAACGTTCTACTTCCTCAAAAGTCTTTTGGTTCATTTCTTCCTTCCTTTGACATTGTTATCTTACCATTGATTGGTAAGAAGCCTTACCTTTAGATGTGAAATGTACGGGTGTGGGTCATCGTAAAGTCATGAATAGCAATGTTGTGAGACATCTTAGCATTTTTCTTGAGGGATTAAGATCATTTGTAAGGCAACATTCGAAGCGTCATCGAGGGACTATGATCTTTTGATTGTTTTTTGCTAAAACATCTCACATGCATATTATGACCATTTTCTCAAGGCAACAAGTGGAGTTAACCCTAGAGGTGCATGTGTACAAGTGTATTTGATTGCATGCATTTTTGTCTTGAATTTAGGGTTTTCTAAGCATTGGTTTTAATCTTGCCATACACACCCTAATTACTAGCTTTTACATGAAAGCGATAAATTACGGAAAGTAAATTTACTACGCTATTACATCACTTAGGGATGAGGATACAAATTTAAAAATGGGGGTTGCAAGAAATAAAATTCTAATTATCTATTACAACCATATCGAATGTGAATAAATGTACAAAAATTGGAATGAAAAGAAGATGAACTTTGTTTTGAATTTTATTTAAGGAAAGGTTTTTATTAATTAATATAATTATGAAAATGAAATATTTTTATGATATTTTTATATATTCATGAAATAAAACTTGTAAATAAATAGTGTGTAAAAAATCAACTCAAAAGGAGTTGTTTTGATTGGTTAGAAAAATATTTGAAGTTTTGTTAGAAAGAAAAAGGAAACAAAACAAAAGGCAAAAACTATTTTTGGCCCTCCCAAGGTTTGAACTCAGGACCCTACACAAAAATTCTTTTCACGCGTGCTGTTTATACCACTGGGGTGGTCTGTTTCATCCGTTCATGAGGCATCTTCGATTGGGTACAAGGTAAACTTTTTTCTGAATGTTTAAAGTTCCTAGCTCCCCCCTTCGATTGCAGGAATGTGAAACTCCCAAGTTGAGATTTAAAAGGCTTCAATGTTCAGCTAATCGAAGGATACACACAACGTGCCTAAATTTTGGATATGAACCTAACAAAGGTAAATTTCAAAAGCTACAGGCCCAGGGTTAGTCACAAGTTTATTTGGCACCAAAATCCAAAGACTAACTGTACATGGCAGTGATAATCGAAAGCTAAAGCATGGTCAACTTCCTAGATGTGATATCTACATTTTTCTTTTATTTATGTACAAATAATATTTAAATGGAAAGTTCCAAGCTTAGAGGAAACTTACCTCTTGAAGTTCCAATCGAAGGAGTTGTATGTGACTTTCTTCGTGGTGGATTGAGATTTGCTGGAACCTTCCTTAAGCTACTGGGACCACTTCTCTGCTTGAATCGAAAGGTTGGTACTTGGCAGCTATGAGGAAATTGAAGGTTTTGTTATACTGCAGTTTAGAGGAGTGAATCGAAGGTTGTATTATACTGCAGTTTGGAGGAGTGAATCGAAGGTTGTGTTATACTGTAGTTTAGGGGAAAGAATCAAAGGGTACACTACTGTATGAAGGGATCTGAGATTTTTTGTGAGAGTTTAAAAGTTTGGAAGATTTGAGAATGTTGGAGAGTTTGAGAGTTTGAGAGTGTTTGAAGATTTGATAATTTTTCTCTACAGCAAAAATCTATCCGGCCCTTTTCTTTGTCAATGGTTTCTCTATTTATAGAGAAAAGGTTTGGGAGTTTGAACAAAAATATGGCTTGGTTGAAACATGAATATTAAGATATGTCAAATTTTCGATGATCCCAAGGTGAAGTACTAAAGTTATTGGTTAAAAGGGACTGACTTCCATGACTTATGGTGATGTATAATCAGGATTTAAGCAAAGCATGGGCTTAAGACAAATTTTGTACTAGCAAGTTTACTTTCATGAGAAATCTTTTGGAAAAAGTCTTAATTTCCTGGATAATAACTTAATTCATGATGTAAACAAATAATTATGGAGTGAAACACAAGCATTGAGGCCTGTAAAGTAAGATCATGTAGCATGGCATATGGATTTGATCAGTTTCCTTCAAAAAAATTATTTTCCACTTATGTGTCGAAGGGTTTTAGGAATGTATCAAAGCAGGTTGCTTCGAAGGGAGCAACATGCCCAGACAAAGCTTATGGATTAAACTTGCATCGAAGGAAACTTCATACCCAAACGAAGAATGTAACCAAAGCTTGTATTGAAGGGGGCCACATGCCCAAATATAGGATATAATCCAAATTTGCATTTGAGGAAGGCCACATGCCCAAACAAAGGATATATGTAGGAGGTAAATGGTGCAATCGAAGGAAACCTTCAGAAGGTCAATGCCTTCTGAATCGAAGGAAGCTTTCAGAAGTTCAATTCCTTCTGAATCGAGAGAAGCTAGTATGAAGGTCATTTCCTTCTGAATCGAAGGAAGCTTTTCAGAAGGTAATTTCCTTCTGAATCGAAGGAAGCTTCTCAGAAGGTCGTTTCCTTCTGAATCAAAAGAAGCTAGCAAAGAGTTTATTTCCTTTTGAATCGAAGGAAAATTTTAAGAATGTCATTTTCTTCTATATCGAAAGAAGCTAGCAAAGGGAATCCAAGCCCAATCGAAGCTGGCTTGAATCAAAGCAAACTTGTTTTTTCTCCAATTTTGTCAAAAACTCAAACTTATCTACTTTGCTCTTTCAATGGTTTCCTCTTTGACCCGATGCTTGGAAATCCAATATGATCCATATAAATTATAGGGGGGATTAAAATCCAAAATGGTACTTGTGTAAATTCAGACTCTAGTTTCGAGTCATCAGTGTTGAGGAAGTATCTTGAACTAATCAAACCTTGTGCAGTCTTGATCCAATAGAAAGTTTGTGAGAAAATTCTTGAAAAATGAGAGGGAAAATTTTGGGGTACAATAGTTGCCCCTGTTCAATCTTCTTGAACCTGAAGAAGTTAGATTGGCAGATCAGCCATTCGTGACTTAAAGGTGAAAGATGATTTAACAATAGAGTGCCCAGAAATTTGCTCTCACTGATGTGTTAGCTGATTGTGTATGAGGTGAACTATTTGTTGATTATCAGGAATGGGCTTAGGGATGCCATTTGGAGAGATGATGGAGAGTTATCGAAGATGGGCTTACAGATGCCATCCATGGTGGCAGAAAAGGTCTTTGTTTTGCCTGTCTTTAATCTGGAAGAAATGAATCTAACCAAAAGAGATCTTTGATATGCCTGTCTTTAATCTGGAAGAAATGAATCTAACCAGTAGAGGTCTTTGATTCGCATGTCTTTATTCTGGAAGAAAAGAATCTAACCAGAAGAGGTCTTTGATACACTTGTCTTTAATCTGGAAGAATTGAATCTAACCAGAAGAGGTATTTGATTCGCATGTCTTTAATTTGGAAGAAATGAATCTAACCAGAAGAGGTCTTTGATACACCTGTTTTTAGTCTGGAAGAAATGAATCTAACTAGAAGAAGTCTCTGATAAACCTGTTTTTAATCTGGAAGAAATGACTCTAACCAGAAGAGGTCTTTGATACGCCTGTTTTTAATCTGGAAGAAATGAATCTAACTAGAAGAGGTCTTTGATATGCTTGTATTTAATCTGGAAGAAATGAATCTAACCAGAAGAGGTATTTAATTTGCCTATCTTTAATCTGGAAGAAATGAATCTAACTAGAAGAGGTCTTTGATAAGCCTATTTTTAATCTGGAAGAAATGAATCTAACCAGAAGAGGTCTCTTATACACCTGTTTTTAATCAGGAAGAAATGACTCTAACCAGAAGAGGTCTCTGATACGCCTATTTTTAATCTGGAAGAAATCAATCTAACCAGAAGAGGTCTCTGATACGCCTGTTTTTAATCTAGAAGAAATGAATCTAGCCATAAGAGGTCTTTGATACGCCTGTCTTTAATATGGAAGAAATGAATCTAACCAGAAGAAGCCTTTGATACGCCTGTTTTTAATCTGGAAGAAATGAATCTAACCAGAAGAGGTCTTTGATACGCCTGTTTTTAATCTGGAAGAAATGAATCTAACCAGAAGAGGTCTTTGATACGCCTGCCTTTAATTTGGAAGAAATGAATCTAACCAGAAGAGGTCTCTGATACGCCTGTTTTTAATCTGGAAGAAATGAATCTAACCAGAAGAGGTCTCTGATACGCCTGTTTTTAATCTGGAAGAAATGAATCCAACCAGAAGAGGTCTTTGATACGCCTATTTTTAATCTAGAAGAAATGAATCTAATCAGAAGAGGTCTTTGATATGCCTGGTTTTAATCTGGAAGAAATGAATCTAACCAGAAGAGGTCTTTGATACGCCTGTCTTTAATCTGGAAGAAATGAATCTAACCAGAAGAGGTCTTTGATACGGATGTCTTTAATCTTGAAGAAATGAATCTAACCAGAAGAGGTCTTTTATACGCCTGTCTTTAATCTGGAAGAAATTAATCTAACCAGAAGAGGTCTTTGATATGCCTATTTTTAATATGGAAGAAATGAATCTAACTAGAAGAGGTCTTTGATACGCCTGCTTTTTAATTTGGAAGAAATAAATCTAACCAGAAGAGGTCTTTGATACGCATGTTTTTAATCTGGAAGAAATGAATCTAACCAGAAGAGGTCTTTGATTGATATTTCCTGTAAGGAAGAGGGTTAGTTGCATGCAGATGTATGCATAGCTTGATGATGTTCTTAAAAGTAAATGAAATTATACTATATGCATTTATCATGTATGCAATATGATGTATGAATGTGAAATGTTATTGAAGTGTATCTTTGTTTGGAAAAATAAATCCTTGACAAATGCTGGTGAGCCTTAGGAAATGAAATCCCTGATTGTTGCTGGGGGTGAAGAGTATGTGTATCCTCAACTTTGTTTAGAGCGTTTCTGTTGGGAATTCTTGGTTTGTTGTGTGAGGAGAGACTCCGTTGGGGAATATTTTTTTGAAGACTCTGTGGAGAGTGTTGACCTATGCTTAGGGGAAAAGAGTTCAGGATTTCTAGTCGTCCATTTCTCTGGTGGGGAATTATCTCTTGAAGATTTGTTGTTATCTGGTCGGGTTCCAGGCTTCACACCTACTTGCTAGGGATTGTAGAAAAGTCTACTGGGGAAGAGGGATTGTGGTCCCTTGATTAGTAGTAGTCGGAGAGGAAAACTCAAACTGGGGAATCTTGCCATTGGATGGGATAATAAATCCAGTTGTAAAGGATATTGGATGAATTGATGGTGAGGATATTCTTTAAGAAGATTTTTCCCAAGGCTCTCTTTTAAGACCGACTCATTTGAGGAGAGAATCTTCTGGAGATTGAAACTCTGGTTGGGGAGTTTATGAATCCAAACTTGTGAAGATAATGCTAATGAAATAACTCTGTGGGGATATCTCAAAATGAAATTAAGGAGATGCTTTCCATTGTTTTGAAACAATACTTGTTAAAAGTTTAATTATGTTCATATGCATATGTTCATTCAATTTTAGTCATTGGATATCTTCGCATTCAAAAACATAAAAAACAAATAGTTTGTACTTCAAAGTATATTTGTATTCATTTTTTGCCCATAAATAGGCTTTTTGTACAAGGAGACAGAAATCCTAGTAAGAGGAAATCGTCAACAGAAATGAAAAGTGAACAGAGTGAAAACAAAAATAATAGCCTTGTGAAAATGATCTCATTGCCCCCCTACTCTGCCATTGCCATTATGTCTTTGAGCGAACCCTTGTCATTGATGGGATTGATTTTAGACCATTTGAAACTTTGGATTTTGGTAATAAAGATGGCTGCAGAGACCCCACGGGACATAGTCATACGCTTTAATCCTTTATTTTTTCCTAGACCGCCATTTCGGGTTTTCAGCCCACCAGGATACCCATTATTGTCAATGTTTCACCATCGCGTATGTTTGTTATCCTACCTTGATTATCAATGTCATTATTAGGTGTGATGTTTTATCACCTAGATTGTTTTTGTCTCGTCATCTTTGCCATTCTATCTTGCTATCTTTTTTCTGATGTTTTGCCATCGCATATGTTTATTTCTGATGTTTCGCCATCGAGTATGTTTGTCATCCTACTTTGATTTTTGATATCAGTGTTAGGTGTAATGTTTCATCGTCTTGTCTGATATTTTGTTATCATGCTGACTGTGATGCGGTGGGAGAACTGACTTGAGGTTTTGCGTTTTATCGCAAATGTCGCGGTTAGTAAGAGTCGCCACCGACTTTTCTTTTATCCAAAAGGAAAGGTGAAAAAGCACAGGAAAGACCTTTGAGATGTTTTCTTGAGTTCGGGGGGTAGATTATGAAAAGGGAAGGTGCTAGCACCCTTTTCATCCATGGTTTTCCATGGGCTCTTAGTTACTTGCTTAGATCACTTGCTTTGGTTTGTTTGAAATGGTGTTTGATATGGTTTTGAAAGTATTTTGTAAAATAGGCCATTCGTTTAGGCAATCTTTGTAATGATTCTCGTTCGTAAGAATGTATACAAAGATGTTTGTCTTTTTGAAAATGTTTTCAATGTTTGTAAGATATTTTTGAAATGTGTATGTGTTTGTTTTGAAAATAGCAAGGATTGTTGTTTGAAATGGAGCAAGTAACTTAGAAGCTATCTACCTACTCAAATGTTTTTCTTATGCATCATTTATTCCTTTGACATTGTTGACTTACCATTGATTTGGGAAACAACCCTATCTTTGGATGTAAACGGGACGGGCGTGGGTCATCGTATAACCATGATAGAAATGTTGCAAAGTATCTTAGCATTTTTAAGGGACCAAGATCATTTTGTTTAGGTAACTTTGAATAGCGTCATCGAGGGCCTATGATCTTATATTTGTTTTGTTTGCCAAGATACTTCGCATGCGTAACATGGCCATTTATTTTTAGGCAACCAAGTGGGAGAAACCTTAAGGGTGCTTGTGTGCAAAGTGTATCATTTTTCATGCTTTTGATTTTGTCTTGTATTTAGGGTTTTCTACTTGTTTTGTTTCGTTCTTGTCATACAAACCCTAATTACTAATCATGGCATATGAAAGTAATAAATTGCGTAATGTAAATATACTAAGCTATTACAACAATTTTATGGGAGGGGGGAATACAAGTTTGAATGGGGATTTTGCACAAATATAAAGCTAAATATATTATTACAACCAAATCGAATTTGCGCGAATTAAAATAAATATAATACAATATTTAAAATGTAATGCAATATGTATGTAAAGAAAAGATTTTTTTATGTCTTGCTTTTTTGTAAAAGAATATTTAATTTAAACCTAAAAAACAAGGAAAAATAATTAATTCTTTTTGAAAGGGGTTAAACCCTAATTTTCATTTAAAAGAAAATAATGTTTCTATATTATTATTTTGTGCATTTTTTGTATATAAAAAATAAAATAATAAATAATATTGTATATAAATATTAAAAATTAAATATGTGCAAAAAATAAGTATTTGTAAATAGGAAATATAAAATAAAAATATTAAGTATATTTAATTATTTTTATAAGTTTATTAAGAAAATAAATTATATTCTATCAAAATAAATTAATTTTTTATGTGAGAAATAATTAAAAAAATATAAAGGTGTAAAAATAATTAACTTATTTTTTAGAATTTTTTATCATTAAAAAAATAATTAAAAGTATAAAAAATGAAGAAAAAAAAAATATATGAAAGAGTTAGCATGGGGTGTAATAGCAAGTCAGTGATGGTGTTTAGCAAAAACAAAATGGCCCAAGAAGCAAAAAAGCCCAAGACAGCTTCGTCCATGTCCTGCCTTCCTCTTCCACACGCCATAGCCAGTTCAACCTGTAACTTCCTCATGCTTGCATAAAAATGAAAACTTATAACATGAAAAATGTAGCATTTGAACTCACGATTCCAACCATATAAATTATGTAACCTAACTATCAAAGATCAAAGAGAATTTTGAAATCCCTAAATCGTGACCTAAAATTTTCAGAGATTTCAAACTCCAAATTCTCTTAGCACAAGTAATATAAATGCAATATAATGATATGTACAGTTTCGTTATGATGAGAACTACATTTTTTATTCCCAAATCGCGGCTTGAGGTTGCCTGTATAAGGAGATAGAGTTTGAAAAAATACCTCATTCACCTAGAATCGTGTATGGAAATGTAGGGACTTTAATGGAGGCCTGATGATTGCTTGAGCTTCCTTGAGCTTCCCTGAATCTGATCCAACTCTTACCTTGCTCTGAAAGTGGCTAGAACTCCCTGACCAAGTCCAACTGCAAGCTTCAAAGTTAACAATGGCAGGTGGTGAAACAGAGGTTACAGAACAAGGATGATGGTTTGGATTGACTAGGTATCAAGTATGTAAGATGTTTGGATGAGTTAAACACAAAACGCACGAGCCAAATGAGAGTTGGATGAGTTTGTGCAAAAACTATATGCTTGAGCAGGTTTTTGGTGTTTTTTCAGTTTTAGAGAGTTTTGGGTCCTTGACAAGCATGTTATGTGTTGTACATTGTTTTCATATTAGTATAGAAATGATCTAAAGTCATCTCTCTATCAGCTGTACAAGCCCTAGCCTTTTTGCCACTTTTCTTGTACTTGAAGCAATTTGACAAGACAAAACTCTCATGCTTGTACCAGCTTACTTTAGGGTTGGTATGAGTTTGTATAAGTTGCTTGAGACTTGTGTGGTTTGCTTGTATCAAGGGGACAGGTTCAAAGGTCCAAGTTTACAAGTTTGCAAAAGTGCTTCTTTATGAAAATGGCAATGGAGCCTTTTTGCCCAAAATGGAATTACAAGTTGTGTAAAAGTTCAAAAGCAAGGATAAAGGCTTTGCCAACTGAGTATGCATTTAATTAATGAGTGTGTAGCAAGTTTAGGACCTGTAAAGCATGAAATAGCCAGCATAGATTTGGTTTGCAACTTGGTTCTTCATAAAAATGACTTGAACAAAAAGTGAGAAAATGCCAACTTCCTCTCTTCGATTGTCCCTACTCAAAAATGATCTTGGAGAGTTCTTGGACATTTTGGAAAGCTTGCAATGTTCTCTATAATCCATCTTTGAAATGAATTTTGAGATACCTCTTAGAACTAGGTGAAAACTTGCCATGAAGTTGGGTCTAAAACCTGCCTAAGTTAGGGCAAAATTTCACTAAGTTAAGAAGTTCATGACCATGTATTCACAAATTTATAACTTGAGATCCAAAAATCTTTAGGGAAAAGTTTGTGAAGAAAAGTTGTAAATTTCATGGAGGTCTACAACTTTCATGTTGGGAACTTTCTTTGAATAAAAATGCATCATGGTGAAAAAGTGGTGTAAAGTTGAGAAAAAATAAGAAAATATTTATACTTAGAAAAATTCTAAGTTATGAAAATTTTCAAATTCAAACCCTAATTTTTCAAATTTGGTTTTCTTGGTGAAAAAGTTTTATATTTTGACATTTCTTGATGAATTATGACCCTTGGTACTTGATTTTGACCAAAAAGTCAAAGTTTGACTTTTTAGTGTATAGTGACTTTTGATCAGTTGACTGCAAATTTCATCTGTCAATCCAATGAACTTGAGATGTTTTGAACCATGTAATTAATTCAATATGATGCCATTGAATCCTTGAAATCATGCTTGAACTCAATTGGTCATTGGCTAGGTTAAAAATCAGAAATTGCCCTTTCTCAGTTAAAACCCTAATTTTGACCATTTTGCCCTTTTGATGATTTGATCAAATTTCTTGAGGAGTTGTGATCCAAACTTGATAAATGGTACATATGAGTCTAAAATATTGATGTGGATAAAAAATTATGATGTTTGACTGTAAATTGGCCATGGTTGACTTTTTCCCCAATACAACTGATTTTTAGGTCTATTGTCCAATTGACTGATCAAAAATGTGGTTCAAGGCTTGAAATTTATCATGAGCAATCTTAGGGGTCCAAAATGATGTATGAAAGTCACATGAAGCATTGGTGGTCCAAAAATCCTTGTGAAACTCAAACCCTAATTTTGGGTTATCAATGCAAGATGAGATGTCTTGAGCTGACCAAACTCTAATCTTGTCTTGAGTCAAAATGGTTTTGTTCAAAAAAGTCTTGATAAATGAGAGGGAAAATTTTGGGGTACAACACTGACGTTTTATCATCTTATCTGAGCTTGTGTTACCATGTGATGTCTTGTCATCCTTTTTTGTTGCTTTATCATTGTTGTTGATGTTTTGTCGTTTTATCTGATGCTTTGCCATCTTGATTGTTGCTTTTGTCTTCTTAGCTAAAAAACACAAACCAATCAAAATATATGAGTCAAACTACGGCTGCTCTGATTCCTTAAAAGGGATACTTAGGCATTGGGGTAGGGCCCGAACGAGCATAACTTTTATTTTCCCTACATTATTTTCTTTTCTCTTTTGCATGTATTCCCTCTTTGTATTTTCTTTTAGCTATTAAGCTTAGATATGGATTTTTCACACCCTTAGATTAGAACAAACAAGAGTGGATATTGTAGAGTACTACGGGCGTGTGGGGTGCTAATACCTTCCCCTCGCGTAATAGACTCTCTTACCCGATCTCTCGATCGTTTGATCGTGATTTCACCCTTCTCAGGTTTTCTCAATGTTTACCTTTCCCTTCTTACGAGATAAAATACGTTCGGTGGCGACTTCATTGATTTTATATCAGATGACGGTTCGGCCGATTATTTTAGCTGGCGACTTCACTGGAGACAGATAGACCTATTACTGGTCAATCCTAGAGTCGATCCTAGCTCTTGTTTGTTTACTACTTTAGGTGTTTTTTTTACTTCCAGTTATTTACAGCTTTGTATACACTGCTTGCATTTGTTTGTGCATGCATTTTATCGCTTTTAATATGTTGGTGGTACCGTTGTTTCTTTGTCTCTCTATGGGTGGGTGTTACAAGAGGTAAAAGGCCCAATACCCAGGCCAAGTGACAACCATATGAACCCTAGGAATAGAGTGGAACATGAACGGCTAGTCGACTTTGGTTTGCTAGTACGGTCATGTCGTCCATGCTCAGTTGTGGTTACAAATGAGGTGCTAACATTTCACGTAGGTGTTTCAATGATAGTGGCCTCAGAAGGACCCATCATTCTGAGTTACCTATGCCTTACCCTGACCTAGTTTCTCTCGTGAGTGGGGAGGGATGATTGATTCTTATAGGTACAAATGGTGACTCTAGTTCTGACGGTGACTTTGGTTATGTTGCTGACTTGAGTTCTGTTGGTGACCATATTTTGATAGTTACTGTGTTTTTTATGGTGACTTGATACTGTTGGTGACTATTTGTTCTCTCGGTTTTACTTCGATCTTCTCACCTTGTGATGGCCATTTATTTCGACAGTTCTACAGTTATCTTTTATGACAGGGAGATTTTGGTCTCATGTAGTTGTTGATCCACTTGGTACTTGATTCTTTTGTGTTCCGAGATGGTGCCAGACCTTTAATTCGGTGATATTCATCATTCAGTTTAGAGACAGTGCAACCATTTTCCATGTCTATGGAACCTTGATCCCGTGTTCTTGCACACATAATCTATTAACATCATTTTGACACACATGTTCTTTCTATTTCCAAGGAACCATGCTTGTGAGATTTGCGTTGCACTTCTCCTCCTTTTACTGGTTTAAAATCAAAATTAAAAGCATGCGGGTTCCTTGGAAATGATCGAACATGGAATTGCGTGCACTCATGCACATCATGCATATTCATGCATTCATAACAGGTACTCAAAGTTAGGAATTCTTATTAGGATTTGGTGCTCTCTTAAGAGTTATAGACTTGAATTCTTGTTGTCACATGTTCAGATATTAGTTATGGAATGACTTCATGGGGTATTGGTCGGGATGAAGATTCGAATGTGGTTGGTTGTGGTATACATGCAAGCCTTAGCCCATGATCGGGAACTCTTTTAGAAGGAAGATAGTCAGTTGAGTCAGGTCATGGAAGTCTTGATAATAGTGTCAGCAATCATGCACCGACTGTTGCAGCATGAGTTATTATCTTCTCCTCATCTTTTGGGATTTCTTTCAAAGCATGGAGTAGCTTATGGATTTCATCCATTATCTTGAGTGCTTAGAACGTCTTATCAGCAGATGGTTCCCAATTACCAGTTGATTTCAAGAGGTTTAATTTACCAGTAAGAACTGAAGAAGCCTAGAGAACAGTTTGGATCTTATCCTAGTTCTTTATTCTCATTTGTTTCCACACTCATTTGAGCTTCAGTGGGTTAGGCTCCGTACTTCACTACCGTCTACAAATCCCCTTTCAAATCCTTATATCAACGTCATATGTGGTTACCACGTTGGGGAACCTGATTATTCAATTAGGCGCAATATCCATAACTTTGAGCTCCCTGATCTTCTCATGAGCAATCAGTGTTTGTTCCCCCAAGTGAATCCATGGGACAAAGCTTTTAAGCAAAGATAGAAGAAGACAGAGAAGTGTGTCTCCCATTCTGGGGCATTTGGCCGTGATGTTGAAGATTGTAAGAGAAGATGGATTGTGCCTTTCCTGTGTGGTAGAATATACTTTGTGATTTAGGATATGCAACTTTTCTTGGTACATCATTCACCTTCTCTTTTAAGAGAATCTTCTGTAAGTATATTTTGGGGCACTCGGCTATTCAGTTGAAGACGGTTTGTCATCCGAAGATAAAGTCCAAGCTTGGAGCAATTCAGAGATTGTTGTGTCCATATCAGAGGGAAATCTCTTATCCAAATGAGCCTTAAGGTTGTGGAAGATCGTTTGAAGCAATCAGTCCATACGAAATCTTGTTTCCTCAACATGGAAATTTCAAATTTTATTTGCATTTTCATTTGCAATATTAATTGTTTGTTCAATACTTTCTTGTATGCAAACTTGCCCATCTTTTTTAATGTTAATCATAATGCATTGAATATGTTTGTCTTGAATTAATCTATTCGTTATTATTCTTATTTGTTTTACTATGTTTTCGATATTCAACTCTTGTTAAAAAGCAATAACTCTTGAGGGAGGATGGTGAAAATTTACCTGGAATCTCTAATGGTATGCTTTCGAGTAAAAACCTTGCTGACGATGTACAAGCCTTGTTTCAATCCCCAAACACCAAAGATATAAGGGAGATAGACCCTCGGTAACCCCTCTGAGCCTTCGAAGTAGGAGTTTCTTTTATATTCAGAAAAAACTCTTATTTTTAACCTAGGGCAGGGTAGATGTTCAGTTAATTTGATCGAACATTCAAAATATCAAAAGGAGTGTCCCATCGGAGGATCACTGCATTTTATCCCTTGCATTATGAGGTCGTTAAAATATCAAAACCACAATGGTTATTTCCTCACAAAAATCTTGAGGTCGAGATTGAATCGATACAATAATGGTTATCCCTCACCGACCAAGGAATAAGGCAGGCACTTTCCTCCAAAAGTTCAAAGACTTAGGGTCACACAACTTGTTCAAAAGGGAAATTATGAATAAGAAAGAAACAAAAAGCCCTGCTAAGTCGAAACTTGAAAACAAGTCACTTAGGCAAAAGTTAGGGCATCCTGTTGGACTCCTAAATTGAAATTCAAAAGAATTTATCCAGAAAAAAGTTAGGGAAAGCGAAAAAGAATTTGAAAAGCCCGAAAGGCAGAAAAGGATTATCCAATAAAAATCCCCATCAAAAGAAAAGTCGTGTGATCGAACACCTAAAAACCAAAGGTTAAGTGATTGTTATATCCAAAAAATTGTTTTGGTTCCTCAACCATCATAAACTCTTTTGAGAGATGAATGCTCGTGTCTAATTAACTGAATGTAGGACTGGAGAACATCATGGAGAATGGGTGGGCACCAAAAATTTTGAGCCTTAAATCCTTTTTTTCTAAAAACCGTGAACCAGGCCACGCTACAACCCTTAAAAGTCCTAATTGAAGAATGGGTTAATTCGGAAGCAAAACTATTACGAGAATACAGTAACCTGACTCCTAGGAGACTTGCTTAAAACTTTCGAGTTGGTATCACTCCCTCTTTTTATAGAAAATTTTTGATGTTTCAGCATCTTTTCAATAAAAGTTTTTTAACTTCAAGACAAGTATATGTTTGCATTAGAATTATCATTAATAGGATAAAACATACTTTGCATATGAAAAAGTGCTTAAACATCAAGTGAGCTTGCATAATGAACATCAAATGAAGAGTTTGATTACCCCGAGGGACGAAATGCTTCAGAAATCTGCTGAAAAGAATAATCTTAATCTAGGGCATTATTTCTAGCTACTCCTTTGAATTGAAGAAGACTAGTTTGAGAGATTGAGCAAGAATTATTTGTATGTTGATTATGTGGAAGTTTTGTCTGCCCTCAAATCTCTGATTGAGCAATGAAGTATCGTTTCTAGTTAGTACTGAAGGACAATTTTCTTCAAGCATCTTCTTGCGCGCGAAGCAGTTTGAGTTGAGAAGTATGGTTGTGTATTAGCTTGTTTTGAGGACGTAAGTCAATTATCCTGAGGAGATGTTAACTTCCAAAATCCGTGAACTTCTCATTCCGCTGTGATCATGAAGTAAGGAAATGGTTTGTCAAGATTCTGCTAATCTGGGGAAATCAATTCAAGATCTACTGACTCTCAAAGTTTCATCAATTTGGGGCAGTTATGTCGAGATTCGACAAATCTCTCAAAGCGCCGAGTGATCAGGGCCTGTTTCCAAAGATTTATTGAATCCACTTCTAACATTGATTAGTCAGAAGACGTGTTTCAAAGTTTGTAACACTGAGGAAGTTTGTCTGGATGGTACAGATCTCAGGAAGTCCTTTCAAGGCATGTTCTTTAACAGCCCTACAGACTGGGGAAAGACATTATACATGGGGAATTTCTCCATCTCAGAGTTGATCAGGTTAAGTCCAGTTGCCGGCTAAACAACTTGGGAATTTGAAGAGCATGACAAGAAGTCTAAATTGTTATCCTCAGCTCATCAAAATTTTAAGTCTTCGTATTGATGTTCCTTCATCAGAAGTTGAGATCTTTGTCTCCAACAGAAGTCAGGGCTGCTATCCTCAGTATAGATCTCAGGAAGTCCTCCCGAGGCAAATCTCTTTAAAGGTTAGTTAACCTGAAGCAGTTACGTCAGGATTCGACGAATCTCTCTATGGACCTATTGTGTCAGAGAATTATTCGGAGCTCGAATAATCTGGGGCAGATTATCTCAATATTTAAAGTGTCCCTATGCCTGGGGCACGATCACTAATCTTTTTCATAGAATTTATCATTTGCTTTACTTACTTGTGTAACTCTCCATTACCAGAGCAACATCTTTCAAGATAATTAAAGTGTCCCTAACTTGGGTCATTTCCTTCGAATCAACACTGAAGTTTCTACTTCTCCCAAGTAAGTCTCCCCAAGCGGAGAATTTTAAGATTAACTAGTTGGAATTATAGATTAAAAGAGTCTCATTCTATGGATTCATAAATATTTGTCTCCCGGTATCACCTAGTAGATATTCTTTTGACTGGAAGTTGTGATCTTTTGATATGGATTTTCCCTTTCTCGGTAAACCTAACATGTTTGTGTTCGTAAGAGAATATTTATTCCTCAGAGCAGAGCATCTTTACCCTGACTGAAGATTTGGTTGAATATCTTTTTATTCCCCGGTGAAGTCACTTCATGAAGAACAAATCCATTTGAGATTAGTCGTGGGTTTCTATAGAGACCTGAGGTTTCTATTGCTCCTCGGTGCATTTACCAAAGGAGAGAAATTTAAAGATTGACTATTTGGAATTTTGGATTAAGAGAATCTTATTCTCCAAGCACTTGAATTTTTGTCTCCCCAATGTCACCTAGCAAAAGAATGTATATTCCCAAAAGTGGAGTGTTCTCATATCCAGTTGAAGTCGAGAGTTCCTTTGGGAATTTCTCCTGTTCCCCAACGAAGTCACTACATAAAGATTTCTTGTTCAAGAATTCTCTAATCTCCATAGCAGAAGCGTGATTTTTATTTTTGCTGAGAATCTTCTATTATCCCTAGTAAAGACTGTTTAAGTTTGTTCCAAAGTCATGTGAGCATCAACTCACTTCCTCAGAGGAGGTTGTTTATGAGGATCTCTTGTCCAAGATTTCTCATTCCCCAGTGGAGCTGCCTTCGAAAATCTCCTATTCATAAATCCTCATATCCCCTGTGAAGCTACCTTATCAAGAAATCTCCAATTCAGGAATCCTCATTTATCCAACGGAGTCGTTTCATCGAAAGTACTTATTCACAGATGCTCTCTTTTCCCAGCAGATCTCAATCCTGGATGCTGATAAGTGTTGCTTCCCCAAGTGAGTATGCTATTATGGTTGTTATCCCCAGGATAGAGCATCATAGCAGGATTTCATTCTGATTGAAGCACATCCTTATTCCCTAGTGGAGCCGAAGATTCTCGTATTTCCAGCAGTAGAATATTTTGTTGAGTTTCTCATACGAAGAATATCTCATTCCCGACAAGAGTTCTTTTTGTAAGGTCACTTACCCCATCATGGATCTTCATATCCTTGGCAGTATAAGGGCTCTTTATCCCTAGTGATAGAGTATGGCTGAAATATTTCCCCAGCAGAGTTATGAACCTCAAGCTTATGGTTCAAAGATACTCTCCTCTTCCCCAAGTAAAGATTGTTACTCCCCAGCAGTATTATCTCCGGGTTGGTCTGGTTAGAATCCTTCTGTCTAAGAATTTCTATGATTCCTCAGTCGATTTCGCTTTCATTAAAGACTTACACCAGAAGGTCCCAGCTCTCAGTAATGTTCTCTTTATCCGTGGAATGAGATATTAGATCTTATCCCCAGAAGGTTAAGAGGTGGAACATAGGTCAAGATTTCTTCTGCACTGAAATTTATTTTTGCAGTATTCTCCCCAAGAAGTTATCCCCAGTGAGAAATTGATAAGTTATCAAACAAAAAGTCATATGGATTTTGATTTCCCCCGTGCTCCACTTTGTCGATGTTCTCTCCAGCAACGTCAAGTATCCATTTGACATTTCCTCGTAGATGTTACAGTTTTGATCTGATCTTCTCTAGCAGAATTTGCAATTTATTTTTCAATTTTTATCAGGGTTCGGCCTGTGGTTATTGGTTTTTTCATTTCGCCATTTAGGGGCAAGTCAAGTTGAGGATCGATCTCTCAAAGTTCAGCTACTTTGGGGCAGCATATCAATGATGGTACGAATCCCATGAAGTCCTCTGAAGGAATTTTCATTCACTCTGTAAGTTGTAGCTCGTCAGCACCCATGCGAGAGTCTTACCTCTAACTTTTGAACTTTGGAACAGGGATTTCCCCGTAGAGTTAGTTCTCCTCAACATTATCATATGAGGGATTCTTGAGGCAGATAAGGTTTTTGGATACCTTTGTTCCCCAACCAAGTCTGGATGAGCATCATCTCGTTTCTTAATAAAGACTATTCACAGCGGAGTTTACCTTCCGATTTGAATTATCATTGAAGTTTGCATTTAGAAAACTCTCATTTTTCTATGTAGGTTGTGACTTGGGGCATTTAATATCACAAGAATCTTTTATCATACTCAGTAGAGTTGATGTTGGCTGAGATTTCCATATCCCTAGTAAAGTCAATATTGTTTGACTATCTTCATGGTCTATTTTACGGTTGCATACCGAATGTTCTGGAATCCCCAGTAAAATACTCCCTGATAGAGTTTTGTATCCTCAGTGGAGTTTTGTTTCCTCAGTGGAGTTTTATTTCCCAGAAATCTTTTTCAAGTGAAAGGCTTCGTCCTGAGACTTCAAGTTTGAAGACGTCTCATGTCCCCAGTGGAGTTTCTTATATGAGACTTCACAGTCTGAAGAAGTTTCAATTCCCTAGCGGAGTTGCCAATTAGAGATTTCTCATCCTGGTCTCTCATTTCCTAGCTAATTTGTTGCTTGGGTCATCCTTATTTAAGGATCTTTCCTTATCCCCAATATAGTCGTTGTTGGTTGATTAATTGAGATTTTGTTAATCTTCGGTAAGCGGTAAAGGATTTTTTGACAGAAGTTTCCCCATCTAGGGTTTCTCTTCTCACGTCTGGTTTGTTATCTTGGTATCATCTTCAACACGGTTGCATGTTGTCTTTTCCAGAGATTACAGTCTTGCCCTGATCTTCTCTGGTAACAGCTGATTTCTATTTGGCATTCTCTTTCAGAAGTTACAGTATTTCCCTGATCTTCTCTGGCAACGTCCAATCTTCATTGGCACCTCTTTTCATAGATTACGGTTTCAATCTGATCTTCTCCAGCAGAGTTTGCAATTTATTTTTTGCAACTCCTCTCAGTGTTTGTATCTTGTTTCTATCAGTTGCTCAGTTTTTACCCCAGACAGAGTTTTAGCTCTACAAGAGTTTCTCTCCAGCAGTTCCTTATATCTTATCTTCTCCATTGGATTTTTCATTTTTATTTTCGCAACCTTTTTCAGATTCTGACTTCTTGGTTGTAGGCTTCTCAATTGTCCATTCCCCAGTGAAACATTTAAACATGCATCATTACATTGCATCTACCAAAATGCGTAGCATTTCCATTATATAGAGCATTACGCTATAAAAAAAATTCAAACATGTATCAGAACATAAGCCATTATTGTTTCTGTTTTCCCCAGTGAATTTGATAAAACTTAGGATTATATCCCTAGCGAGGTCTTCATCCTTGGTATCTCAGTTTCACCATATACAAATATAAATTTGATGTTAATCATTTGAATGGTTGAGTGTCTACTCTTGATTTAATCCAGTTTTTCCCTAGCGCAGTTTTCTCGGGTTTAGTCTTCACTACCCTCGTCGGTTCATTCCAATGTCTATTTATGTACCTTTTGAATACCAGTTTTGTCCTGATATTCACTTTCAGCAGGTTTTTAGTAGTACGCCCTAATCACCTTGCTTTGGGTTGAGTTTTGAGTTTCTTCTCCTCACCCGCGCATGAAATCGAGTTTTCATTCTGGTACTCATCTAGTTTAGTTTTGTCTAACTAGTTATAATGAGTCGAGTGTCGTCTCGTTTTGTTTTCATACCTTAGACTTCCATCAGTGTTTGATTACTGAATCCTTTATCAATTTTCGTTTACTGAGTCTCTTTGCAGTGTTCGTAACTGCGTCCCTGGTTGAAATCAGTCTCCTTTGTTCCTTGGATTCTTCTATCAGTTTTCGTTACTGTTTATCCATTGATCTAAGACTATCAAGTGCTTTGAGAAACATGCGTTGTCACCACTTTTCTTTGGGTCAAGTCTCGATCTCGTCACCTGTGCATGAAATCCAGTTTTCATTCTAGTACTCGTCTAGTTTAGTTTTGTCTAACTAGTTTTAATGAGTCGATTTTTGTCTCGTTTTGTTTCTTGCTCCTGGGATTCTTTCAGTTCCTTCATACTTTATATCTTAGGTTGAAACTTGTCTCTTTTATGACTTGTGGGGTCTTTTAGTTTCATCTCGCTGTCTTCCCTCGGTTAGAGACCAGCAGGTGCTCTGAGAAACATGCACTCTCATCACTTTTTCTATGGGTCGAGTTTTTCCTTGTTACTCGTGCGTGAAATCAAGTTTTTATTCTGGTACTTATCTAGTTTAGTTTTGTCTAACTAGTCATAATGAGTCGAGTTCCGTCTTGTTTTGTTTCTTACTCATGTGATTCTTTCAGTTCCTTCATATTGTCTATATTGGGTTGAAACATGTCTCTTTTACAACCCTTGGGGTCTTTCAGTTCCATCTCACTGTCTTCCCTTGGTTTTAGACTAGCAGGTGCTCCTAGAATCACGCACTCTGGCCACTCTGGCCCGTGTACTTTTCCAGAGTTTAGTTTCGCCTATTCTCTGTGGTTTGAGTCTTATCTCACCCCTTTTGTGGTCCGGTTTTATCCTGACATATTTATTCTGAATTTTAGTTTCGTCTACTCTTCTAAGTTTTATTTTTGTCTCAACTTTGTTAAAATTTGCGTTACAGCTTCTTTCTGGCACATGTCTCGGGAGGTCCAATTTTCATTAAACCCTATGTTTGCTAAATCCAATTTTGTTTGGTACCTTCTAAATCCCGCGTCTGCTGACATTCTTTATCTTTGGGGAGTTTTATTTATTTTTTTCAAGAGTGTAAATTTTCGGGTTCTTTCATGTTCAATCATCTTCAACTCTGAACGCTCGAAAGTTGTCACTTTTCTCACTTATCATGTTAAAGATAATTGAATAGGGGCAGCTGTTACACCCCAAAATTTACCCTCTTGATTTTAGAATTTTTTATGGCTTATGTTTCATCATACATATTCATGCATGGTGGCGGGGTCAAGGCTACCAAGACTTTTCAGGCCTCAAGATATCTCACTGATTCTTTGCAAAACTTTGATCTTGAAATCTAATGGCTTTTGTGCTAGGGTTTTGGATTACTGAAATGTGTAACTTTGATAAGAATTCTTGGAACATTACCTACTTGAGTTTTATCTCAATACACGCTCAATCACCAACTGAGGTTCATTAGAATTTCTCTTCTATGATTCCATTTTTTTTATCTTTCTAGAAGATTCTCCAAAGGTGAGATTTTGTTCTTGATATTCAGTGAGTAAAAAGGCTTTTTTATATATGGACTTTCACTAAGATATTTTATCTGGTTCTAAGATCAAGTGAATATTTGATTGCTTAAATCATAAGTCGTTTATGGTTAGAGAGTTGGAGAAAGGTTCATCTGTAAATTGAGGATTGGGATGCATTTCTACTGCTTTTGGTATCATCAGATGACTCTGGTTTTGATCCAGCAATTATCATATGTTTAAGAGCCCCAACTTTAAGGTTTCATTTGGTTCTTATGATCTTTTGAAGGTTGATTCATCATTTAGGGTTTGAGAGATTTGTTTACTGGAAGAGTTTTTTTTTTTGAAATGTTTGGTTAAGTTTCATTCATGGCCATTTCCTTGAGATTTATGTCATGTTGTCATCATACACTTCAAAGGAAAACAAGGTGAGATGGAGAAAGCTAATTAGAATTGGCTATCATTGTAATCCAAGTTCTACTCATTCATTTTGGTACCCATTTCTACAAGTCTAACTTTATACAAATTTCATCCATTGCTCACCAAAGTTCATATACCATTGCTCATTGCAAAACATTCCAATTTCTCAAAATTCTCAAGATTTACAATAATTTTCAAATTCCTAAGAAAAGACACCAAAGTTTCAATTTCACAATAAAAGGAAGTTTGTTCAAGTTCAAGTTCCAAGTCTTAAAAATTCTATCATACATTTTCTAAGCTTACAAAATTTACATTGAGGAAAATTCCAATTTGAATACAATGACAAATCAATAGTTTCCTAAGTCTAAGTTCTTGGGTTTGACTTCTTCTTCTTCAAGCACCCTCTCCATGCTCATTTAGGTCCACTTTACATCTTCATTCTTCATGCTTTCACCATTGTTGTGCTCATAAAATAAAAACAAAAAAGAGACACGGTTAGCAAAGAAACATTGAACAAAAACAAAGAATTTTCCAAGAAGAATTTCCTCTCCAAGATTCATCATTAGGGTTTTGTAAAGGAATCAGAATTTATGTTTGGTTTTCAATCATGTGTTAAGCCAAATCCAAAGCATCATATCCATTTGTTTCAAAATAAAAATAGAATTTCAATACATAATCATGGGCCAAGAAGCAAAATTCTACTGCAAATCTCAAACAAAAAATTCCAAGAAAAAAGCTTTTGTTCGGTTCACAATAAAAAATGGAAAAAGAAAAAACATCACAGGTCCAACATACAAAAAAAGTGCAAGTCTGAATCGCAAAATTCTAGCCCATTAAGCAAGTTCTCATATCATAAATTACACCGTAGCAGAAAATTGGGCAGCACAAACAACAAACAGAAACATACTGCTATTCATAAATAACTGGCATAGCATCAAAACTGAATCAAAAGTTATAAACTCAACAGTACATTATCACAACCCAAGTACAATTCAGAAAAAGAACATCACAGTCTGGCAAGTACAGGATCGCAAAATTTCAGCCCAACAAGCATCACAATTCACATCTCAGCAAGTGTAAATCAAGTCTCAGCCCAACAGCGTTAAGAGGCACATATCAGTAAAATTACATCTAAAAAAACAGATATAATACAAAATAATATAAAAGAATTTGGAGAAGCCTAAGTCAGATTTTGGTTCATGCCTGTCAAGTAATCGAAAGTTTAGTCCAACAGCAGAAAAACCCTAACTTATATCAGTATTTAAGCATTCGTTGGCACTGAAATCAGGGGGGAATTCATTGTACACGCACAAGCAAAAAGCTGAGAAAACAGCAATAAATGAGAAGCCCTAAAAATCCATCATTATCTTCCATTTTTTTACAAAATCCTTCAGAAAATTTTCTTTTCAGAAATTGCAATTTCTGCTTATGGAGAAAGAGAAAAGAAGCAAATCGCAAGTTCAAAAAGAAGAGAGATACGGTTACCGTCGCAAAAGGAGAGAAGGAGGAATCTCAAACCATCGCCGGAAGGAGAGACACTATCGTTCTCCACCATTAAAATCTCCAATCTCACTTCAGAGAGGTTATTTCAATGTTTCGCGGAATAGATCCTTCGCCATCGTCATAAAAATCGCAAAATTTGAGTGTCTAGGGTTCCAAACCTCTTTCAAAATCTACATGCAACCATCAAGCATCTGCAAAATTAAACTGTGGATTAGCAATCATAAGATGGAGGCGAGCAAGAATATGTAAAGAAATCAAGGATCGGAGCAAGTTTGCCACTCGCCGCCGCCGCGAGCCGATTTCCGGCGCGGCGGATGTGTCTTCACAAGCGAAGCATCATGAAGATGAGATGAAGAGAAAGAATTGAGAATTGAGAACGACAAAGGGAAGAGAAAGAGATTTTTTTATCTCTATTTATAAAAAAATATTCATTAACTTTTGAATTTTTTTAAATTAATTTTCTGATTAACAACATGCTCAACACTTGTCACCACATGTTTGGTGAGTTTGTTTAATCATGCAGGTATCCTTGTGTGCACACCATGCATTCACTTGCTCTCAGCCCTTGGATCGTCCCTCATCATCATCCAACGTTTCCGGATGCGTGTCTACGGTGAGCCTCCTTCAGACGCAGCCATGAGATCACACTAGATCCAGCGTGTGACTCTCCATCAATCTTACCATGCGCTCTCAACTTTCAACCATTAGATCTATCCAGATCTGATCTGACGCCTCAGCATACGCGTTCCACCATGGACCTTCTGGAGCACTTCCACTGGATCACACACAGCCTCTTCAGCATTTGGGCTTCCTTCATGTTGGGCCTGAATGCCCAACTCCTTTCAGCACCCCCCATTTATGTTTATTTCAAGCCCATCCTCTTTTTTCCTTTATATTTGTTTATATTATATTATCTTGTTTAATTATTTTAATTTCTACCAATTAAAAAAAAATAATAATAATAATAATAATACAAAAAATATATTTTCTTTTCCTAAATAAATAATTAAACTGAAAAAATATATATTATTTTCATATCATTAATTGTTTTGCTAATTAGTTTTATTAAACAAATTGTTTTAGTTTAATTAGTTATTTAATTAATTTTGATTGGGTTGTATTGTTTGTTTATTTAGACTTTTTGTCTTATTATCGATTCAACTCATCCCCATTCGTAAACTTGTACCCCCATTCCCATATAGTTTGTAATAGTCTAGAATTTTACTTCTTTGCTATTATCTTTATATGTTTAAATTGCTATCATGCATATTTTGTTCAAAGTAGAACACTTAGCCTCCTCTTGGGCTCATCATCAATGAAAAGGTATCCATCTACAAATGCACACTTGCATACATTTCATAGTTTGGTCCAGGGCTTTTCTACAGTGACAACTACTCAATCAATTGTTCCAATGGGTCGTTTAGAATACTAGTGCCACGCTAGTCCCACTTTCTAGGAGCATGCATATATCCACCTTGTATGGGCTTTTAATTTTTATCTTATGCGTTGAAGCAACTCTCTTCTCTCCCCTTGGTCCACATACCAAGCATCTTCATAAATGGTCTCATAATTGAGTTTGGGCATGGCCATTCTTACGAGGTTAATCAAGTTTTATCCTTGGTTAACCATAACCCAAATCAACCACTTTGGTCCATATACCAAGTGTTTCCATGCATAAAGGGTCTCATGGTTGAGGGTAGGAGCATCTACTCTCACGAGATCAATCAAGTACACCCCTTGGTTAATCATAACCTGATTCAACTCCCATACCCCAAGCATTCCCTTTATCTTGTGGACGTTTGTGTTATGACCTTGCGATGGATCTTCGATTCAACCCGGGTATGCCTAATTAATGGTTGATTGAGGGGGTTCAAGGAGATTTTTTGTAGAGTTGTCTTATCTCATGCGCTTCGAAGAGGCAACGGACCTACTCCGTTAGGTATCATTGTGACCTCATTCGTATCTCTGCATTTTAATGCTTTCTAGAGATCATATCAAGCAGGAATAGAGATGCATGAAAGGGACTTCCGTTACTGATATCTGTCAGGAATCCCTCTAGTTTATTTAAAGACTTATTTAAGGAAATCTCGAACATGTCCCTTGTTTGCTACTCATATTTGTGTGCTTATACTGAAGCACTTGTTTGCTCGCTTGTTTGATATTCACCATGCTCCCTTGGGATTACTCGTGTAGGGTTAGTCCTCGAGCTAGACATTAGGATATTTACCCATGCATGCTAACATAGGTTAGAGACTTCCCTTTTCATCCTCAACCTTAGGGTCAATCATTGTATGATAACATTAGGATTAGTGTTAGGCTAGTCTCCCTTAGTTATTTTTCCTTTCTTTGCATATTGCATCTTAAAACTAAAATTTCTTCTCGGCAAATTATAAAAACGTATCTAATGAACTTAAATCCTTCTTCAAGGTAAAAAATACAAACCAATCCTAATTGTTTGTATGCCTTTTGGATCTGTTTTAAACCTTGTCAAATTGATGTCTCGCCATCCTTGCTATGATATTTTGTTATCTTTTCGCTGATGTTTCTCCCCCGCGCATGTTTGTTATCCTACTTTGATTCTTAATATCATTGTTAGGTGTGATGTTTTATCATCTGAATTATGATGCCTCGCCATCTTTTCCATGTTACCTTGCTATCTTTTAGCCGATGTTTCGCCATCACATATGTTTTTTGCCGATGTTTCGCCATCGCATGTGTTTGTTATCCTACTTTGATTCTCAATATCATTGATAGGTGTGATGTTTTATCATCTGAATTATGATGTCTCGTCATCTTTGCCATGTTATCTTTCCATCTTTTAGTCGATGTTTCGCTATCGTATATGTTTGTTGCCGATGTTTCGTCATCGCATATGTTTGTTGCTAATGTTTCACCATCACTTATGTTTGTTATCCTACCTTGATTCTAAATGTCATTGTTAGGTGTGATGTTTTATCACCTGGATTGTTGATGTCTCGTCATCTTTGTCGTGCTATCTTGCTATATTTTTGCTGATGTTTTGCTATCGCATATGTTTGTTGTCGATGTTTCTCCATCGCGTATGTTTGTCATCCTACTTTGATTTTTGATATCATTGTTAGGTGTAATGTTTCATCTTCTTGTCTGATATTTTGTTATCATGCTGACGTTTTATCATCTTATCTGAGCTTGTGTTGCCATGTGATGTCTTGTGATCCTTTTTTGTTTCTTTATCATCGTTGTTGATGTTTTGTCATTTTATCTGATGATTTGCCATCTTGATTGTTTCTTTTATCTTCTTAACTAAAAAACACAAACCAACCAAAATATATAAGCCAAACTACGACTGCTCTGATTCCTTAAAAGGGATACGTAGGCATTGGGATAGGTCCCGAACGAGCATAACTTTTATTTTTCCTACATTATTTTCTCTTTTCTTTTACATGCATTCCCTCTTTGCATTTTCTTTTAGCTATTAAGCTTAGATATGGATTTTTCACACCCTTAGATTAGAACAATCAAGAGTGGATACCGTAGATTACTACGGGCGTGTGGGGTGCTAATACCTTCCCCTCGCATAACAGACTCCCTTACCCAATCTCCCAGTTATTTGATCGTGATTTCACCCTTCTCAGGTTTTCTCGATGTTTATCTTTCCCTTCTTGCGGGATAAAAGATGTTCGGTGGCGACTTCATTAATTTTATATCAGATGACGGTTCGGCCGGTTGTTTAATATACGGATGATCTGGGATGAATTGCTCATCACTCGGTGCTAACAAACTGGTAGATTTGTGGTTCATTTCTCTTCCTCTTTGTGTATTCTTCTTGTGTTGAGTTTGTACATGTATTTACTCTGAACTTATGTATATTTGTCGCTCATGGTGTTATATAAAACTTGTTTTATTAATCTTTGTAGATTGTTGTCCTGAATTTTTGCTCTGTGCTAGGGATTTGAGTTGTTATAGACATATACTTCTTAGATTCTTATCTAGGATGATTATTTGTTAGTTTCTGAACTTTAGAGATAGATTTAGAGCTAACATCTACTTAGGTATCAGAGCTTAATGCCTCTGTATGGTTGTGTTATGCTGAGAGATTGTCAATGCGATTACATATGTTATCTTCTGTGTTGTTGAGGAGGTAGAGAGATCATTTCCTTGGTGATACAGTCGGTCTCTCAATTTGGGTTAGAAATGACTTAGGTTATGAGTGATACGTAGTGACATTGATGAGTATTGTTAGGTTGAGTGTAACTGATCGGTAGATTTAAGTTTGTGATGAGTAGACTATATGCAGGCTTGATAAGTTCTTCCTTAGTTTTTACTTTTGTTTACATTTATTTTCTATTGATAACATTTTCTTTACAAACCCATTTATCCCCAAACTCATTAACGAGAGATTTGTCGAACGGCAATTTAATAACCAATCTTTGTGGACACGATAAATTCCTGGATAAATATTTCCAAAACTTTTGTTGCTTGCCACTTTACCGCTTCAACAAAATGGCGCCATTGTCGGGGATTAGTTCTATTGATTTCGCATTGCGATAATTATTTTGATTTTGAGTTTTGTAATTAATATATATATTGTATAGAAATTGTATATTAACTTGTACTCCCTCCGGTCTCATTTATAAGAAAAAATTAACTTTTTATATACATTGAATAAGTAATGTATTTGGACAATATATTGTCCAAATACATTACTTATTTAATGTATCTAAAAAGTTAACTTTTTCTTATAAATGAGACCGGAGGGAGTATATGATACTTGTGCATATATATGTTTTTCTTTGTTTTCATGTATTGTTGTGAATTGTGTCGTTTCCGTAATGTTTGTTGTGTGATTGTTAGGAAACTTTCTTTAGGTTTGTGCGGTGTGGCAATACCATGGCATGACGAGAGGAGGCTACTAGCTCGCACAATAAAGGTGTCGAGCTCACAACGTAAAACAAGCATGTTTGTTTGTATTTGTTTATGTGTGTGGTGATTTATGCTTTAACAAGTTGAAACAAGGAAATGTTCTGAATTTTAAATCTTCACTTTTCAACTTGTTAATTCATTTTCACTCAGTTTTCATATCGTTATTTGTATTTGTTTTGTTATGTCAATTTGTGTTTTCCAAAAGCTTGTCATGTTTAGTTTGAGGAATTTTGTTCGTTGTATATATTGTAAATTTTGTATATTGAAATTGTGTAGGAGTATTATTTTTCTAATTCTTTTGTTATTGTTTGCACTCAAGTTTTGGTCCGGTAACTTGTAGAATATTGAGGTGATTTGTCAAGTTTGATCGTTTCGAATTGCGAATGTGTGATAATGATTTTGTTAATGTTTTGTACACGTTCGAGGTATGTGTTTATCGTTTTCTATACTTTAGCATATTCATGATACTTAGACTTTTTTACAATTTTTATGCCATTCATTCTTTTGTATACTTTTTCATTTGTGAATCACTTTAGTTCCTACCCTTTTTGTGAGGTAGCTTTCAATTGTTCACATATGCTGGAGACCACAATTCTTGTTTTAACTGGAGTTTATTATGCTTAATCTTTTATTTGTGTTGATTGTATGAAAGTTTGAACATGATCAAGGCATTTTTTTGTTTCATTTTGAGCACAACTACTTTGGCCAAATAAGTCAATTCACCTTGTGAGTGTGTGATCATTAGTGACCCCTTTTAGCTTTTTCTCGATATCCATGTTGTATTTGCTAAATACTTGTCTATGAGTGTTTAGTTTTCCTTTTTGCATGGATGTTGATTCGTTGTTTTCTTGAACCCCCAACCATTGTTTTGGTTTTAATTTTTATCTTGCCTTAGAAAGTAGGGAGTATTCACTTTAATGTATGGTTGAATTCAAGTAGGGGAGAAAAATGATTGTGTATTTATTGGTTTATTTCTATGAGGTTGAAAAGAAAAAGAAAAGAAATAAAAAAGGTGAAAAAGAAAGAAAATAAAAAGAAATAAAAAATTGAAAAAAGCTTTGAAAAATAAAAACAAAAAGAGTTTGAGATAATGTTGTGTTGAATAAGTGATGTGTGTTGGTTTTGAAATTTGGGATGAAGAAGAAGTGTGATTGAAATTCTATTGTTTGAAACTTTGTGGAAGTAACTAGTCCCTTAGGTTTAGGCAAGTTTTTGTTTCGATTAGCTTTAGGACTTATCACTTGTTTGTTAACCAAGCCACATTACAATCTTTAAAATCCCTTGAGATTCTTTCTTTTATATTTTCAATGTAAATTTTTGGATGATTGTATAATTTAGTCTATTGTTTGCAAGATTGTTGGATGAGTGAAAATACCCCATTTTTGTGTATTTTTCATCTACCGGTGATTGTGTTTGATAGGTGTGATTCATTTGTGAACTAGTATTTCTTTTTAATGTTTGGCATAATTTTTGTATTTAGCATTTGTTTCGTGTTTATGTTATAGTCGTAGTTTAGTGGTAAGTGTTTACTTTGTGTGTATTATTTTTTATTTGAACCATTCCATTTGTTTTCTGTTAGATAGGGGGGTGAATAGATCACCTCCTTATTTATCAAGGACTTAAAATCTTTTATCGAAGTTTATTAAAAATAGCGGAAAAACACAGTCCTAAATCGACTTCCGTCTATTTTGAACTGACTACTAGAAAACCGGACATACGATAAACTTGCTGGATTTTTATTAATATGAAATAGATGAAATTTAACACAAATCAAATGTACGTTTTAATGCGCTTATCACAAGAAAGATATTTCCAATGAGCAAAAAACTTGCAAGCACTTTTGTCGAACAGTTGGCGTATGCTTGTTCGATGATCAAGAATAATGGTGGTTTAGCAAAAGAGTTTATACCACTATTGTATCATTGAACAGAAAAACCAGCAGACCAATTGAATCAAAAATGTGTAGAAAACGTAAAGAGAATGAGAGAAAGAAAAAAATTACATAAGGATTTTGGTAAGGAAGTTCCCCACTATCGTCCTCACGTGTGGGTACGTCTCTCTCTCAATTCCAAAACTGAAATTGAGACCTGTTATATCATTTTACTGAATGTTGTTTACAAGGTTACAATACAAAGACATAACATAATCAATAAGATCTTATTCTTCTTGTACGAACCTTCACTTGATATGATCTGATCAAGATATCACCTGCAATATCCACAGTCAATTCTCCGCTCCACGACCTGTTTGTGAAATCATCCTGATTTCCAAACCCCTCGCTATGGCTAAATTTGACCTGTGCAATCGTGACTGACAAACCCGCAAGAACACACCCGTTCTTGAAGGGCAAACCCTCTATTTTTTCCTCGAAACCCCCTTCTAAATCTTCAACTCAGCTAAGATAATTGATCGTACCACTGAATTCTATCTCTATGATCCCTTGATTCGATGAACAAATATGATTATGTTTCGATGTTATTGAACCAAGGTGATTGAGAAGATGATGAAGATGAAGTATCTTTCAGGTTTCTAATGCTCATAAAAGTAGATGCACACCAACTGTATATGTGACATCTTATTATTTTTAACTGCAAAAACGGACTTATATATGTAACAAAAAAATGTTAGAGGTAAAAACCGCAGTATGAGTCGATGCATATCTAAGATGAGTCGACTCATGTTAGTTACAGAACATGGGATGAGTCGATATAATGCATTATGTATCAATGCATACTGTTAGCAAGACATATTACAGAGAGACAAAATATGTATGAGTCGATACAAGTCATTATCTATCGATACAACTTGTTTTTCACACTTAATCTAGAACCTTTAATTTCATGTGAGTCGATACATAATGTGAATGTGTCGATTCATACTGAGTTGGTTTTTGATTTTCAAAAACAACAAGTGATATGTATCGATGCATGAGTCCATGTGTCGATGCATAAAGATTTTTAAAACGTTTTCCAGAAGCATCAACTTGACATGTGTCGATGCAAAGTGCGAATGAGTCGACTCATACTAAAGCACAATTGTTTTTGTGATTTTAGTTTAAGTATGTGTCGATGCAAAGCTTTTTGTGTTGACCTGAAATCATGATACATGTGTAAAACACATTTTTTACCCTTTTTAAACATGCTACACTATTATCATATCACGCACACATAGAGATCAAACACAATAATCATTCATTAATACTTATATCACACATATTTGCTATCATACAAAACTACTCAAAGAAAAGGGTTGCTCACATACTCCCCCTTTTTGATGATGTAAAATACTTGCAAGATGTCTGATGATGGAGCATAAATGAATGAGTCGCTCACCTTGAGTTTGTGCATAACAATACTAATAAGTCTCCTTATCTAACATCGTCTTTTCTTCTCCCCCTTTGACAACATCAAAAAGAGGAAAAGAACTATTTTTCAGCAATTAAATTCAGTTTAAGATATACAAAATATAATTGAGTTGCATTCTCAGTAGAATTGAAATGAAAACCAGCGACATTCACAAAGAATGAAGCTTAGCATGTTAATCACAATAGCTCACTTACAAAGAGTGAAAAATATAGGCAATAACGAGTAAATAAAAAAATAAACACGAATAAGCAAAGTGAAAGCATTAACTAAGAAAGTTTTCGAATTACATAAGCTTAATCAAAAATAAACAATGTTTGAACCAGAATACAAATGAATATAAATTCTATGCAATGGATGAGATGATATGAGATGTGTAGAATGATAACAAGACATAAAGTGGGCTGATGGGTCGACCCAAATCCAATTAAAAGCTACACGTGTCGACACAAAACACGAATGTATCAACACATACTAAAACAAAAACGAATTTAAAAAACGTTTTGTGTCGACTCAAACATCGAATGTATCGACCAGAAACAAATGGTTGTTTTTATTTCAGCAATCCTTAGCAATATGTGTCGACTCAAACACTTATGCATCGACTTGAAATTGATCTCAGTTTCTGTTTTAACAATTTTCTTCAATATGAGTCGACTCATGCATGTATGAGCTGACTCATATCAGTAAAACTTAAAAAAATTAGTTTTTAACAGGTTTTAATGGACAGTCGGATATGAGACCCATGAGCAACTATATGTTTATGCAATATGAGCCATCTAATGATGATTATGCATTCATAGGGATGCAATGCAATTAGCTTATGTCAAGGTTCAGACAATTATGCATAGAAAACATATAGACAATATTAATGAAAATTTTTTACAAGTAACCACAGAATTCCAGTGAGATAGAGAAAGGAACAATATTACCTTAGTTGATGAACAGTTAAGACACATGTACGCAAGCTAGAACACATCTCAATAGCATGGTGATATATATATATATATATATATATATATATATATATATATATATATATATATATATATATATATATATATATATATATATATATATATATATATATATATATATATATATATATATATATATATATATATATATATATATATATATATATATATATATATATATATATATATATATATATATATATATATATATATATATATATATATATATATATATATATATATATATATATATATATATAATTTGGGTATATGCATGCTTAAGACATCAAGTAAGAGAGATCTAAAATCCCTAACTCACGATGAATGTTGAAGAAACGTTTTGTTGCTAGTGGTTTCGTGAAAAAGTCAGCAAGTTGATTTTTAGTATCAGCATGCTCAAACACAACATCCTCTTTTTCAACATGATCGCGAAGAAAGTGATTCTTAATATCTATGTGTTTAGTGTGTGAATGTAAAACAAGATTCTTAGTTAGGCTTATAGCACTTGTGTTATCACATTTTATTGGAATACGTTTTAATTGGATATCAAAATCTTATAGTTGTTGCTTTAGCCACAAAATCTGGGTGCAACAACTACCGGCTGCAATGTATTCAACCTCGGCGGTTGACAATGCAACACAAACCTGCTTTTTGCTATGCCAACTCACTAAGGAGTTTGAAAACAAATGACGTGTGCCACTAGTGCTTTTCCTATCTGATTTGCAGCCAGTAAAATCAAAATCAGAGTAACCTACTAAGCTATAATAACTTCCCTTGGAATACCATAGCCCATACTTAGATGTACCATGAAGATACCTAAGTATACGCTTGACGGATTTTAAGTGAGATTCCTTAGGATCTGATTGATATCGTTCACACATACAAATGCTAAACATGATGTCAGACCTAGATGCAGTAAGATACAAGAGGTATCCAATCATACATATATACTTCTTGACATCTACACACTTATCGTGTTCATCTTTATCTAAGTTCCTGTTGGTAGGCATGGGGGTGTCAATTGACTTTGAGTCATTCATTCCAAAGCGCTTAAGCAGCTTTCTGCAGTATTTTGTTTGACACACAATTGTGCTCTCATTGAGCTGCTTTATTTGGATACCGAGGAAGTAGTTTATCTCCCTCATAAGACTCATCTCAAATTCACCCTGCATAACCTTAGAAAACTCTTCAACCAATTGTATGTTAGTTGAACCAAAAATGATATCGTCTACATATATTTGAACTAAAATAATGTGCTTTCCTTTACGTTTAAGTAAGAGAGTGGTATCCACTTTACCTCTTGAATATCCATGATCAAGCAGAAATTTGCTAAGCCTTTCATACCAAACCCGAGGGGCTTGCTTGAGACCATACAATGCTTGTTTTAATTTGAAAACATAATCTGGATATTCATTGCTCTCAAAACCAGGAGGTTGTGAGACGTATACCTCTTCATTTATGACACCGTTTAGAAAATCACTCTTTACGTCCATTTGATAAAGCTTAAAATTCTTAGCACGCGCATAAGCGAGCAAGAGATGTATAGCCTCAAGGCGAGCAACTGGAGCATAAGTCTCCTCATAGTCAATGCCTTCATCTTGGTTATACCCTTGTACCACTAAATGTGCTTTCTTTCGGGTTATCACTCCATTTTCATCAAGCTTATTTCTAAAAATCCACTTAGTACCTATGATATGATGTTCTCACGGATTATGGGACAAGTTCCCAAACGTCGTTTATTTTAAATTGATTAAGCTCTTCTTGTATGACCGTTAGCCAAAATTCATCAATCAAGGCCTCTTTGGCGTTTTTAGGCTCTACTTGTGAAACAAAAGCGAAGTGAAAACAGAAATTACTTATCTTAGAGTGAGTCATCACTCCTTTTGAAATATCTCCCAATATGTTGTCAATAGGATGGTCTTTTGAGGATTTCCAAGTTGGTGGAAGATCATTTACTTCCGCTGGCCCTTCTTCCTCATCTTTTGCATGACTAGTATCTTCCTCCTCCTTATTGTCAATTGTTTTGGACTAATCAATTTCCTCAATAGTTTCCTTGAGTATGTCTTCTGTAGATACACCTGCACCATCAAAGGAAATACCTTTTTCGACATCTTTCGAGTAAGACTCATTAAAAGAAACATGGACTAACTTCTCAACAGTAAGTAAATGCCTATTATATACTCTATATACTTTACTTGATTGTGAGTATCCAAGAAATATACCTTCATCCACTTTTGCATCGAATTTCCCAAGGTTTTCTTTACCATTATTCAAAACAAAACACTTACAGCTGAATACGTGAAGGTGTGACAAGTTTGGATTTCTTCCTTTTAAAAGCTCATAAGGGGTTTTATCCGAAATAGGACGGATTAATATTCTGTTTAAAACATAACAAGTTGTGCTAATCACATCAGCCCAAAAGTATTTTGGTAATCCACCCTCATTGAGCATTGTTCTTTCCAACTCCTCTAAAACGCGATTTTTGTGCTCCACAACTCCATTCTATTGTGGAGTTCGAGGGGATGAAAATTTATGCTCAATTCCATGCTTGTCACAGTACTTATCAAAGACATGGTTTTGAAATTCACCTCCATGATCGCTTCGAATTGTAACTATTTTTTACTCCATTTTGTTTTGGGACAGTTTTATAAAACTCTTAAAAGCAGAAAAGGTTTCATCTTTGCTACGAAGGAATATAGTCTAAGTAAATCTAGAATAGTCGTCAACATTACAAAACCATAGTAATTTCCACCTAGGCTCTTTGTCCTAGAGGGTCCAAAGAGGTCCATATGGAGAAGCTCAAGGGGTCGTGAAGTAGTAATCACATTTTTAGATTTGAAAGAGACCCTTGTTTACTTCCCCATTTGGCACGCGTCACATAGGTGATCTTTTGAAAATTTTATTTTTGGAAGACCGGCTACTAGATCCTTATATATAACCTTATTAAGCAAATCAAAGTTAATATGCGCTAGCCGTCTATGCCAAAGCCAAGAATCATCGTTCAAGGTGACTAGACACTTAGTGCTTGTTAATGATACATTGAAAAGATCAAGCATATAGGTGTTGTTTACTCTAATACCCTTAAACACAATATTTTGTTCAGTATGTTCAATTATGCAGCAAGTGTTTGTGAAATTAACTTTATAACCCTTGTCACACAATTGACTAATACTTAACAAATTGTGTTTAAGCCCCTCTACTAAATGGACATCATAAATAGTAATGATAGAGGGATTACCTACACTACCTTTACCGAGTATTGCTCCTTTTTTATTGTCTCCATAAGTAACATATCCTTTCTTCTTTGCTTTGAAGTCAATGAAAAGTGATATGTCACCTGTCATGTGCCTTGAGCACCCGTTGTCTAGAAACCATCTTCTATCCATGGATATAAGACACTTATCCTGAAATATCAAAAGAGAGAGGTAGGTACCCAATTTTAATTGGGTCCGTGTGGGTAAGTGGTAACACGGTTGCCTTTATGCCTCCATTAGTAAATGCCTTTAGGAACAAGTAATCTCCTAAACTTGCATTTCTCAATGGTGTGACCAGCATGACAACAATAATGACATAAACCATGTTGATGGATTTTCTTACTTTTGCTCATTGGATCCTTTAGAGTCTTTTCTACAAAAGAATATTTTGCATATGGTAGATTCAAAGTTTTCTTAAAAAGCCTAGGATCAACGGAAAAAGTAACCTTGGGTTGTAAAACTTTTTCCAATTTGGTATTAAGAGTTCTAACCTCTTGTTGCCAAATATGACAAACTTCACACTCCCTTCTTGGAGTAAATCCTATAGCATCTTTATCTTTTGAACTTTCTGCAATACTAGCTTTTAGATACTCTAAGTCTTTTTCAGCTTTATAGACTTTACCCTCCAAAAAGGAAAATATGTGTTCATCGGAGGATAACCTCTTAAAAGCGTATCCAGCTTTGTTGTGCAATTTTTCAAAAGCTATTTTCAGTTCAGAAAAAGACATAGAAGAAAAGTTGTTATAGTAGGCTTGTCTTACTTTCTTGTCGTGGTTGTTCTTCTTGTTGTAGGACTGATTTTTGGTATGTTCCATGAGACATAAGTTTGCAGTCTCATCATTATCACTTGAATTGTCATCATTTGATGAATCACTCTCGCTTTCCCATGCAATGTAAGCTCTTCTTTGTTTATTTAACTTATTTGGTGGAGCTTTAACTTTGTCCTTTTTCATCATTGGACAATCTGGTTTATAGTACCCAACTTTACCATAATTGAAGTAAGGTCCTTTATCTCTATGATTCTTATTCTCTTCTTATCTTGGTTCTTTGGACTATTTTCAAAAATTTATGAGATTCTTATCGGAGTGCTTTATTCCATTCTTTCGAATAAACCTATTATATCTCTGAACAAAGAGTCTCATTTCTTCATCATTAGAATCTTTGTCACTACTTGAGTCACTATCATTTTTCTATTTGTGTGAGGACTCAGAGCTAGAAGCCATAAGAGCTATTGACTTCTTCTCACCCTCATTGTCTCTATTCTTTTCCTTTTTACTCTTTTTCTCATGCTTTTCAAGACTTTCTAGTTCTTGTTGATGTTCTTCCAGCTTGCCAAACAGAGTTGTAATGGTAAGCGTAGTGAGGTTGTTGGCTTCCTTGATAGCTGTTACTTTAGGTTGCCATTCCCTGCTAAGACATCTCAGAAATTTTTTAGTAGCAATTTCATTAAAAACAGGTTTTCCAAGTGCATTCAAATGAGTAATGAGATGAAGGAATCTCCTTTGCATGTTGGAGACAGATTCTCCTTGTTTCATGCGAAAGAGCTAGAACTCTTGATTGAGTGTGTTAATGCGGGACTGTTTAACTTCAATAGTGCCCTCGTGGGAAATTTCTAAAGCATCCTACATTTCTTTAGCAGTCGTGCAATGAGACACCCGATAATACTCATCAACACCAAGTGTTAAAATTATCATATTTCGGCCTCTCCAATCGCTCGACCACTTCTTTTCATCTATTTCATTCCATTAATCCTCAGGTTTAGGTACCATAGCACCTGCATCATTCCTCATGGTAATTTGAAAAGGACCATTTTGAATGGCAGTCCATACATTCCTGTCAATGGAATTTATGTGTACTCGCATGCAGTCTTTCCAGTAGCCATAGTTTTCACCATTGAAAACAGGAGCTCTATTATATGCCCCTTTTGGTTCAAAAGCCATAGCGTTACTAGTAGACACAAAGCACCAGCGAACCAGTGCTCTGATACCACTTGTTAGACGGTGTGGCAAGTGATCTAGAGGGGTGGTGAATATATCACCTCCTTATTTATCAAGGATTTAAAATCTTTTATAAAATTTTATTAAAAACAGCAGAGAAACACGGCCCCGAATCGAATTCCGTCTATTTTGAACCGACTACTAGAAAATTGGACATACGATAAACTTGTTGGATTTTTATTAAGATGAAATAGATGAAATTTAACACAAATTAAATGTACGTTTCAATGCGCTTATCACAAGAACATTATTTACAATGAGAAAAAAACATGCAAGCACTTTTGTCGAATAGTTGGCGTATGCTTGTTCGATGATCAACAATAATAGTGGGTTAGCAAAAGAGCTTATACCATATTGTATCATTGAACAGAAAAACCAGCATACCAATTGAATCACAAATGTGCAGAAAACATAAAGAGAAAGAGAGAGAGAAAAATGTTACACAGGGAGTTTGGTAAGGAAGTTCCCCATTGTCGTCTTCGCGTGTGGATACGTTTCCCTCTCAATTCCAAAACTTTAATTGAGACCTGTTATATCAATTTGCGATTTGTTATTTACAAGGTTACAATACAAAGACATAACACAATCACTAAGATCTTCTTCTTCTTGTATGAACCTTCACTTGATATAAGTTGATCAAGATATCACCTACAAGATCCATAGTCAATCTCTTCCTAATCAATAGGCACTGACAAACCAGTAGATTTGTGGTTCATTTCTCTTCCTCGTTGTGTATTCTTTATGTGTTGAGTTTGTACATTTATTTACTTTGAACTTATGTATATTTGTCGTCCATGGCGTTATATAAAACTTGTTTTATTAATCTTTGTTGATTGTTGTCCTGGGTTTTTGCTCTATGCTAGGGATTTGAGTTGTTATAGACATATACTGCTTAGATTCTTATCTAGGATGATTATATGTTAGTTTCTAAACTCTAGAGATATATTTAGAGCTAACATCTACTTGGGTATCAGAGCTTAATGTAAGATTAAGATTGCGCCTAAGAGGGGGGGTGAATTAGGTGATGGTCGATTTTTGACTTATTTTATACTTTCTGGTTTTGATTTAGTGCTTTGAAAACTGTAAAGTGCAGAAAGTAAAGAGACACAGAGAATTATCCTGGTTCCTTCCACACCCCGGAAGTACGTCCAGTCCCCTTGCAAACACGCAAGAGATTTTACTATATTGTTAGAACGTTTACAAGACTCTTCCTAGTCTTATCCACTAAAGAACCTAACAAATAACCAAGAACACCCTCTTGGATTTCCAATAAGTCTAATGAGAACAATCCTCTCAAAAGATACCTCTTGTTTCCAATAATGGACAACAAGGAACAAAAGTAATCTAATACTTAATTCCAACAATCCTGGAAATAAGTTACACTTTGTATGTTTTTATGAAGTATGATTTCTTGAAAGATGTTGATCACATAGAGTGACTTCTTTGAAGTTTCTTCTTTCTTCTCTTGTAAGCAATTCAAACTGTAACACAATGGTTAGATAATGCTCAAAGATTTCTGTTCTTTATATGTGTGAAAGTTCAGAAAATCTTTGTTCTTAAAAGTTAAGAAATATGAAGTTTGAATATTTTACAAAGTTCAGATTTTATTGCAAGAGAAGAGTTGTTTATGATTTGAAATATTTTGTAATATATAGTAATCAAGATACCTTTCCAAAAGGACACTTTTCTGTTTGTGAAACTTGACAAGATGCAATGTTTGATCATGCAACTATTGGAGAAAAGGTATGAAGGATATCTTGAAACCAGTTCAGATTTTTCAAAATTTTCAATGTGCAAATCGATTAACATAACATGCAAATCGATTGCACGTGTTTGTAACGTTCAGAATTTCAAAAAGTTTGAAGTGTAAATCGATTAGCATGTTGTGTCAATCGATTTACAAGTGTTAAAAAATCAGTTTGTTCTGTGATCAATCGATTTACACAACCTGTAAATCGATTGCTGGCAGGAGCAAACAGTTTTTTGAAAAAACATGTGTAAATCGATTTACACAAGATGTTAATCGATTTACAGCAGAGAAAAACTTAAAAATTGTTTTGAAATTCAATTGAAGTGATGTGGCAAGTGTGTATATCATTTTTGAGCATTTCTAATCAATGTAGTTTAATTGAGAATTGATATACTTGATTGCTTGCCAAGTTCCTTGAAGCTTTGAGTGAATGATGCTTTAAGATGATTTCCACTTCTTTTCCTTCTTTCCATAATGCTTGTTTGTCTTTCATCAAACTAGCTTGTTTGTCTTTCATCAAAACTAAAGTTGAGTTGAGGCTTGAGATTACATTCTCCCCCTTTTTGATGATGACAAACCATTTTCCTTTATGTGTTGTTCAGAATTAGAGCAAAAAGTGTTTTCTCCCCCTGAGAAGATTTCTCCCCCTATGGAGAAAAAGATTTGAAAGCTTGCCCTGTAAAGACAATGAAAACAAACAACCATAAAGTGCCATTACATCCTTCTCCCCCTTTGACATTATCAAAAAGAAGGGAAAGATGCAACATGAAAGTATACCAGAAAGAAATGTATAGGAACATGAATGAAAAACACAAAACTTTCAAAATTATCGAACAAAGTTTTAAGAACACAATACATAAAATGAACAAAATAAAACAAGACAAAATCCATAATGATACTTATAATAAGAATTTAATAACATTGATCAAGAACATTTTAGAAAGGTCCTTGATAAGGAAATTGTTGTTGAAGAGGTGGTTCGGTGTATTGAGAAGGCGGAGGTGCAGGATTGGTTGGGTCGTATGGAGGGATATGAAGATGTGAATAAAGATATGAAAATTGTTGGTTCACATTATTCTGAAAAGCATCTATTCGAGATGAGGTAGAGTCATTTATCTCCGTCCATCGAGCATTGATGTTAGAATTGAGAGAAGCAAACTTTTGCGTCATGAAATCCATAACATCTTGATTTGTGGGACCAGAAGCAGCAGCAGGAGGAGGAACTTCATGGTCTTCTTCATCTGCATTATGACCTTCATCGCCGACCACATCTTCTCCAATGTAAGTTATGGTTTTTGCTTCAGCATTGAAATGAACACCCATCCTTGAATCAACATTTTTGATGGAGATCCTAGTGGTGATTGGATCCATTTCAATCCGCTCAAATCCAGTGAAATCTATATCAAAAGCTGCCATAATCCTTGTAATGAAATATGCATATGGTAGAAAGGTGGCCCTTGCGGCAACTTTTAGCATATGCATCACAATCAATTTTGCCCAATTAACCGGGATTCCATTTTTCCTTGCATAGATGATTTGCAATTCTAGGTCGGTCACTGTACAATGATTCCCTGCTCTAGGAAACAGAATATACACCAGAAAATAGTGAAACAACCTATCATCAATATGGAAATTTCCAGCACTCCATGTGTCCCTAGCTGGAGTAACCCCGCCAAGACTGTGAATCCGCTTGGCACGGTATTCAGATTCTGATAACCTTCCAATGCTATAGAAAAATTCTCGCTTCTGATAGTTTTCCCAAGCAGCATCTTCTGGATCATAGAGAGTACTTCCAGAATATGGAATGTTCAAGATTCTGCCAATAGTTTTGGAATACAGAGGGATTCTTTTACCAAGGACATATGTATAACATTTGTTGTTGTCATAGCACATGTTGCTGTAGAAAATTCTAACCAGATCTGGGTAATAGAACCCATGTGAAGATATTAATGGTTCTAAACCATAAGCAATGAAATCTCTTTGAAATGAGAAGCATTCATCTGGAAAAGTAGATAACATACCAAACTTTGGAGTAGAGATGATTTTCTTTTGAAAATGCTTGAGAAATCTGTCCCGCTGTGGATCCGAGAGGTACTCGAGCACAGAGTTTTCAGATGTTGACGAAGCTGGCTTCTTTCCTTTCTCTGAGGCAGAGGCTTTTCTCTTGGGAGCCATGGATCTTGTTAGGGTTTTGAAAAGAGAGATATAGAGTTCTATGTGTTGTTATGTGAGAGAGTGTGTTGGTGTTATGAGATAGTTTTGGTGAGTTTAAATAATATAGAGAGTAAGTGAGGTCTTTATGAGGTTTTAATTTGGTAATTTGGTCAAGGTTTCATTGATTGGGCAATAGTAAGGTGGGAGGTTGAGAGACAATGAATGTTTGACCAATATATTAAAAGCTCATACAAGTATCACATGTTAAAACAAAATAAATTGCATAGAGAAAATACATAAAAAATGCTTCAGATTCTGTGGTAAATCGATTTACCCCTTGGTTAAATCGATTTACACAGAACATTTTCATAAAAAGTAATTTTCGTTCAGTGGTAAATCGATTTACATATTGTGTAAATCGATTTACACACAAGATTTTATTAAAAAAATGATTTGCTTCAGTAGTAAATCGATTGACATATTGTGTAAATCGATTTACACAGAAGATTTTATTAAAAGAAATGATTTGCTTCAGTAGTAAATCGATTGACATATGGTGTAAATCGATTTACTTAAAGAGAAAATTTAAAACATCATTATTTTTAACATTTGAAACAATGTCTAACCACATATATATGTACATTAAGGTATAGTCAAGGATTGAGTGCACCTTAAATATCTTGTTCATCGAGGATTCCAAGTTCACGACGAATTTTGAAAAATGCATCCTTTGCAAGTGGTTTTGTGAAGATGTCCGCGAGTTGATTTTGAGTGTCCACGAATGTGATCTCGACATCTCCTTTGAGTACATGGTCTCGGATGAAATGATGTCTGATGTCAATGTGTTTCGTCCGGGAATGCATAACTGGATTTTTTGTAATATTGATCGCGCTTGTGTTATCACATCGAAGAGGAATGCATCCAAGGTTTACTCCATAGTCAAGTAATTGTTGTTTTAGCCAAAGAATTTGAGCGCATCCACTTCCAGCCGCAATGTATTCTGCTTCGGCAGTGCTGAGAGCTACGCTTGCTTGCTTTTTGCATGACCATGAAACCAAGGCATTTCCAAGAATGTGACATGTTCCACTTGTACTTTTGCGATCAGTTTTGCAACCTGCATAGTCAGCATCAGAATAACCAACTAGATTGCACATACTACCTTTTGGATACCATAATCCGACGTTGGTTGTTCCTTTGAGATATTTTATTATGCGCTTGACTGCTGCAAGGTGAGACTCTTTAGGATTGGCTTGATATCTTGCACATAGGCAAACGCTGAACATAATGTCAGGTCTACTTGCTGTTAAGTAAAGGAGTGAGCCAATCATTCCACGATACTTAGTTATGTCAATAGAATTTCCTGATTCATCTGGGTCAAGATAAGTGCCGGATCCCATAGGAATTGCACTTTCTTTGCTACTTTCCATCTCAAACTTCTTTATAAGGTCTTTGCAATATTTTGATTGGTTCACGAAAATACCATGTTTGAGTTGCTTAATTTGAAGACCAAGAAAGAAATTCAATCTTCCCATCATAGACATCTCAAACTCTCCTTGCATCATAGACGAAAATTCCTTGCACATATTTTGGTTAGTTGAACCGAAAACAATATCATCTACATAGATTTGTACAAGTAAGGTATGATGATTAACATTTTTTATGAAGAGAGTGGTATCAACTTTACCCTTTACAAACCCTTTTTCACATAGGAATGCGCTTAGTCTATCATACCAAGCCCTTGGTGCTTGCTTCAGCCCATAGAGAGCTTTCTTCAGTTTGAAGACATGATTAGGATGTTTGAAGTCTTCAAATCCGGGAGGTTGCTTTACATAGACTTCTTCATTTATGAATCCGTTGAGGAATGCGCTTTTTACATCCATTTGAAAAAGTTCAAAGTCCAATGAGCATGCATATGCAAGTAATAGTCTTATTGCTTCCAAACGTGCTACCGGAGCAAAAGTTTCTTCAAAATCAATTCCTTCCTCTTGGTTGTATCCTTGAGCAACTAGTCTTGCCTTGTTTCGAGTGATTATTCCATTTTCATCCATCTTGTTTTTGAAAACCCATTTGGTTCCAATGATACGTTTATTTCCTGGATTAGGAACAAGTTCCCAAACTTCGTTCCGCTCGAATTGGTTTAACTCCTCTTGCATGGCAAGGATCCATTGATCATCTTCTAGTGCTTGAGCCACTTTAGTAGGTTCAACTTGAGATACAAACGCCATATTTAAGCATGCATCCTTAAGATTTAGTCGAGTAGATACTCCTTTGCTAATATCTCCAATTATATTGTCAATTGGATGATCACGATGAGTTCTCCATTCTTGAGGAAGATCATCATCATTTTCATTTTGATGTGAAAGTTCATGTGTTTGTTCCGGATTGACCATTTTGCCATCTCCGTAGGAAATCTCATGAGATAAATCTATAGAATCATCATCATCACAAATAGCAACTTCCTCCTTGGAGGTGTTAGATTCATCAAAAGAAACATGCATTGATTCTTCTATAGTTAAAGTTCTTTTATTGTAAATTCTAAAAGCTTTGCTAGAAAGGGAGTAACCAAGAAAGATACCTTCATCCGATTTTTCATCGAACTTACCGAGATTGTCTTTGTCGTTGTTAAGGACAAAACATTTGCACCCGAAAATATGAAAGTGAGAGATATTTGGTTTTCTTCCTTTGTAGATCTCATATGGAGTTTTCTTTAGTATAGGTCTTATGATCACGCGATTGCTTACATAACATGCCGTGCTTACCGCATCCGCCCAAAAATATTTAGGCAAACTTGAGTCACTTAGCATGGTTCTAGCAAGTTCCACCAAAGACCTATTTTTCCTTTCAACTACTCCATTTTGTTGTGGAGTTCTTGGTGCTGAAAAATTGTGGAAGATCCCATTTTCTTCACAAAATTCTTCAAATAGACTATTTTGGAACTCTCCACCGTGATCACTTCGGATTGATGTTATCTTTGATGACTTCTCATTTTGAACTTGTTTTGCATATCTCTTGAATGCCTTGAATGCTTCATTCTTGTGTACTAAAAACAAAGTCCAAGTGAAACGGGAAAAATCATCTACAATAACTAATGCATAAATGTTACCTCCGAAGCTTCTTGTTCTAGATGGACCAAAAAGATCCATGTGCAACAATTGAAGTGGTCTTGTTGTTGAAACCACATTCTTTGGTTTGAAAGTTGATTTGGTCTGTTTGCCCTTTTGGCATGCACTACATAATTTGTCTTTGATGAACTTCATCTTTGGTAGACCAATAACTAAGTCATGCTTAACCAATTTGTTCAAGTGCTCCATGTGAATGTGAGCAATCCTCTTATGCCATAACCAAGCGTCATTGTTGTTTACCATAAGACATTGTACCTTCATAGACAAATCATCTAGAGTAATCACAAAAATATTGTTAGATCTTATACCTTTGAGTTTTACCTCATTGGTTGCCTCATCCATAATAAGGCATTCTTCTTTGTTGAATTTGATCTTGAACCCTCTATCGCAAAGTTGACTTATGCTAAGAAGGTTGTGCTTTAATCCTTCAACATAGAGAACATCCTCAATTTGAATGGATGGAGGTGTGCCAACTATTCCAACGCCAAGAATCTTTCCTTTGGTGTTGTCTCCATAGGTGACATACCCTTTGGCTTTATGTACTAGATATGAAAATTGGTGTACATCTCCTGTCATATGCTTTGAACATCCACTGTCAAGATACCAAACATTTGAAGTGGATTTCAAGCATACCTACAAAAACAAATTATTTCTTGTTAGGTACCCAAGTTGCCTTGGGTCCTTCATAGTTAGTTCCCTTTTTCACCCATGCATAATGTCCACTAGCCATACTGAAATTTCTAATATAGCATGCATTTGGTGTGTGTCCAATAATACCACAGTAAAAACAGTTTGGAACAAATTTACTCTTGTATCTAGGCATTTGTTTTCTTTTAGATATATTAGCCTTTTTCTTTTGATGATTATGAACAACTTGCTTCTTTTCTACTTTCTTGGGATTGGAACTATTACTAGCCTTTACAAAAACAGTGGGATTGTTACTTGGTTTCTTAGTATTCACATAACCAAGACCTCTTTTATCATTAGGATAGCGTTGTTGGCTTAGTAATCCTTCCAATCCTATTTGTCCTTTTTCATATCGTTCAATGACTCTTTTCAATTGAACAATTTGAAAGACATTTGATTCACACTTGGAGCATGCAAAGTTTTCCTTTTCTTTTATAAAATTCTGTTTTTGAAGATCAAAATCTTTAGTCATGGTGTCAATTTTTTCTAGACAACTTAGAAGTTCTTTTTCTTGTTTTGACACCTTTTTGTATAAACTTTTGCATTCTTTCAAGAGTTCATCAATTGCACCTTGAACATCATCATCAAAAAGATTAAATTCATTACTAACCTCTTCTTCATTGTCGGAGTGATGCGATGCCATTAAGGCTAAGTTTGCACATTCGTCGCTTTCCGATTCTGATGAACTGCTCATATCATTATCTTCCCATGCTATGTAGGCTTTCTTTTGTTTTGAGTCCTTTCCTTTGAATCCATTTTTCTTTGGGAGATTTGGACAGTTTGGCTTGATGTGTCCTTGCTTTCCACATTCATAACATGAGACATCTTGAGTTGATGTGGAGGCTTCTCTTTTCTTGAAGTGCTTTCTCTTATGTGCATGAGATCCGCCTTTGTCATTTCTGCCAAAAAACTTCCCAAGTCTTTTCACTAGAAGCATGAAATTTTCATCTTCTTCCGGATTGTCTTCTTTTACCACTTCTTTTGAATCAATTTTTAAGGCAATGTTTTTGGACTTCTTTTCTAGATTCTCATGTTTTTCAAGTCTACCGAGTTCCGTTTCGTATTCTTGAAGTTTGCCGAATAATGTAGCGGAAGTCATTGCGGAGAGACTCTTCTTTTCCGAGATTGCCGTTACCTTTGGTTGCCATTCCCTAGTCAATGATCTAAGGATTTTCAAGTTGAGTTCATCATTTGACAGGGTTTTACCAAGAGCAATTAAGTGATTTGTCAAATGCACAAATCTCTTTTGTAAGTCAAGAATGGATTCTCCGGGCTGCATTCGAAATAGTTCATATTCTTGACTCAAGGTATTTAGCCTTGATCTTTTTACTTCAGCCGTTCCTTCATGAGTTTGAACCAAGGTATCCCAAATTTCCTTTGTTGTTTTGCAGTTTGAGACACGGAAAAATTCGTCCATACTGAGAGCACCTTGAAGAAGGTTTATTGCCTTTTTGTCATAGAGAACTTTCTTTTTATCATCGTCGTCCCATGCAGTTTTGGGCTTTGCAGACCCAACGCCATTGATTACCGTTATCGGGATAAATGGACCATTTTCAACAGCATCCCATACTTCCTCTCCTTGTGCTTCTAAATGCGCCTTCATGCGTATTTTCCAAAAGTCAAAATATTCACCACAAAATAGAGGAGGCTTGTTGTTACTACCACCATCTCTGAAAACTGGTTGATGATTTGCGGAAGCCATTCTGGATCTCTAGGAGCAGGTTACCTATAACCTGCTCTGATACCAAATGTAAGATTAAGATTGCGCCTAAGAGGGGGGGTGAATTAGGTGATGGTCGATTTTTGACTTATTTTATACTTTCTGGTTTTGATTTAGTGCTTTGAAAACTGTAAAGTGCATAAAGTAAAGAGACACGGAGAATTATCCTGGTTCCTTCCACACCCCGGAAGTACGTCCAGTCCCCTTGCAAACACGCAAGAGATTTTACTATATTGTTAGAACGTTTACAAGACTCTTCCTAGTCTTATCCACTAAAGAACCTAACAAATAACCAAGAACACCCTCTTGGATTTCCAATAAGTCTAATGAGAACAATCCTCTCAAAAGATACCTCTTGTTTCCAATAATGGACAACAAGGAACAAAAGTAATCTAATACTTAATTCCAACAATCCTGGAAATAAGTTACACTTTGTATGTTTTTATGAAGTATGATTTCTTGAAAGATGTTGATCACATAGAGTAACTTCTTTGAAGTTTCTTCTTTCTTCTCTTGTAAGCAATTCAAACTGTAACACAATGGTTAGATAATGCTCAAAGATTTCTGTTCTTTATATGTGTGAAAGTGCAGAAAATCTTTGTTCTTAAAAGTTAAGAAATATGAAGTTTGAATATTTTACAAAGTTCAGATTTTATTGCAAGAGAAGAGTTGTTTATGATTTGAAATATTTTGTAATATATAGTAATCAAGATACCTTTCCAAAAGGACACTTTTCTGTTTGTGAAACTTGACAAGATGCAATGTTTGATCATGCAACTATTGGAGAAAAGGTATGAAGGATATCTTGAAACCAGTTCAGATTTTTCAAAATTTTCAATGTGCAAATCGATTAACATAACATGCAAATCGATTGCACGTGTTTGTAACGTTCAGAATTTCAAAAAGTTTGAAGTGTAAATCGATTATCATGTTGTGTCAATCGATTTACAAGTGTTAAAAAATCAGTTTGTTCTGTGATCAATCGATTTACACAACCTGTAAATCGATTGCTGGCAGGAGCAAACAGTTTTTTGAAAAAACATGTGTAAATCGATTTACACAAGATGTTAATCGATTTACAGCAGAGAAAAACTTAAAAATTGTTTTGAAATATAATTGAAGTGATGTGGCAAGTGTGTATATCATTTTTGAGCATTTCTAATCAATGTAGTTTAATTGAGAATTGATATACTTGATTGCTTGCCAAGTTCCTTGAAGCTTTGAGTGAATGATGCTTTAAGATGATTTCCACTTCTTTTCCTTCTTTCCATAATGCTTGTTTGTCTTTCATCAAACTAGCTTGTTTGTCTTTCATCAAAACTAAAGTTGAGTTGAGGCTTGAGATTACACTTAATGCCTCTGTGTGGTTGTGTTGTGCTGAGAGATCGTCAGTACGATTACATAAGTTGTCTTCTGTGTTGTTGAGGAGGTAGAGAGATCATTTCCTTGGTGATACAGTCGGTCCCTCAATTTGGGTTAGAAATGACTTAGGTTGTGAGTTATACGTAGTGACATTGATGAGTATTGTTAGGTTGAATGTAACTGGTCGGTAGATTTAAGTTTGTGATGAGTAGATTATATACAGGCTTGATAAGTTCTTCCTTATTTTTTACTTTTGTTTACATTTATTTTCTGTTGATAACATTTTCTTTACAAACCCATTTATCCCCAAACTCATTAACGAGAGATTTGTCGAACGACAATTCAATAACTAGTCTTTGTGGACACGATAAATTCCCGGATAAATATTTCCAAAACTTTTGTTGCTTGCCGCTTTACCGCTTCATCAACAACCCAAGGCACTCTTAATCACATAGAAACTTGAGATGATAAAATTCTGATTAAACCATGTTCACACTTGTCAGAACTTAAGATTACCCGTCAAAAAAGGTATGGAAATAAACACATGAATTTATCTCGAAGAGTCTCGAGAATTAAGAAACCAAACTCGCCTTAACCATGTCGAATGAAGCTTCAAAATAGTGTGACCTAAGATTATAAATCACCACTATGAAAAATAGGCCTTTGAGAACTAGCCTTTGGCCTTAATAAAACCATAACCTTAATCGGAGAACCATCTCCTTAAATCCTTGATCTAAAACCTTGTCTTCTAAAATAAATAAAATAAATAAGACTTTTTTTTTATTTTGGTTAGAGGTCAGTAAAAATATAAAACACATATACAAAATGATACAAAATCATGGTGCTTGGTGATTCTTCAGGGACGAACTTAAAGATAAGAAATAGTAGAAGTGATAACCAAACCCCTAATGTGCAATCTTGATGCATTGTGATGGTATGAGATGATATAGGGATCTTAGGGGCAAAAATTAGGATATAACACACCCTTCCAAGTTGCAAATACTTAGTTTGCTTAAAATCTTCAATAATAACAATAATTAACTCGTGCCTACAGGCTTTGACTGAGAACAATAGCTTGATAAACAAGCAATAATCGGTTAACTCAAATGTATCAGAGGTAAATGAGGACGTACAAGCAAAACAAAAACCTCCTTTAAAAACCCTCAGACAACAAGGCTGGGAAAATACAGCTTCCTTATATTTTCATATTGCTTACTTCATTAGGTCTAAGTAGTTTCTTTAAGTACTCCTCAGAACTCTTGGGCTTTACAGCTGCGCCCAGATATTCCTTGTTGTCTAGGTTGTGGGATGCACTAATCAATGCAGAAAAATCCCCTTGAATCATGGAACAAAAACACAAGGTTTCCTAATTAGGCTCAATTAATCAATTATAGAAACATACGCACAACTGGAGATATTATTTTTTCCAGATATATAATTCTTGACCTGCACTAAATTAGTGAGATATAAACAATATAAATCTCACATAATCAATTAAAGATTTTTCAAGAATAAACTAAACATCATAACTTGTTGCACCAGACCAAGATGTCATGACATTGTCTTCGACATCTGGATGAAAATAGCATAACAGCAAACTGTTAAGACAAACCATGTTTTAGAAAAAAATTATGCCAATCCAACAAACATGGTACTAATAATGTTAATCTTGAAGTTGACTTTTTATTGAAATGATGTTGCGACCACTTGTGAATAAATCACTAGTTAGAGTGTGTGATACGGTGGGAGAACTGACTTGGGTGTTTTGTGTTTTTATCGCAAATATTGCGGTTAGCAAGAGTCGCCACTGACTTTTCTTTTATCCAAAAGGGAAGGTGAAAAAGCACAGGAAAGACCTTTGAGATGTTTTCTTGAGTTCGGGGGGTAGATTATAAAAAGGGAAGGTATTAGCACCCTTTTTATCCATGGTTTTCCATGGGCTCTTAGTTACTTGCTATATCACTTACTTTTGTTTGAAAATATGCTTTGTGTGGTTTTTGTAAGTATTTTGTGAAGAGGCCTTTGTTTGGGTAAACTTTGTAATGATTCTCATTCGTAAGAATGTATACAAAGTGTTTGATCTTTTGAAAATGTTTTCAAATTTGAAAGATGTTTTTGAAAGTGTTGGTGTTTGTTTTGAAAATAGCAAGGATGTTTTGGTTTTAAGAATGAGCAAGCAACTAGGAACAATCTACTTACTCAAAATTATTTCATGTTCATTTTCTCTTTCCTTTGACATTGTTATCTTACCATTGATTTGGTAAGTAACTCTATCTTTGGATGTTAAAGGGACGGGTGTGGGTCATTGTATAACCATGATTAGCAATGTTACAAGATATCTTAGCATTTTTCTTTAGGGACTAAGGTCATTTTGAAAGGCAACATAGATAGCGTCATCGAGGGACTATGATCTTGTATTTTTGCTAAGATACCTCACATGTGTAATATGGTCATTTTTATAAGGCAACAAAGTGGATTTACCCTAAGAGTGTTTGTGTGCGAGTGCATTGATTTTCATGCTTGATTTGTCTTTGATTAGGGTTTTTTATTTGTTGGTTTTAGTCTTTCCATACAAAATCCGAATTACTAGCATTTGTATATAAAGCGATAAATTGCGGAAATTAAAATTACTACGCTATTACATCAATTGGGATGGGGGTATACAAATTACAAATGGGGAATATTGCAAGAAATTAAGTCTAAGTAATTATTACAACCATATTGAATTTGAATAAATGTACAAAATGAACAAATAAAAATAAAAGAATGTAAATGTGAAAAGGAATATGATTTTTGTTTGGCTTTTCATGAAAAGGGTTTTTTAACTTAATTAACTAAAATAAAATAATTAACTAAAAAAGAAAATTAAGGTTAAGTTAGTAAAATAATTAATTTAAGGAAAAGTATTTTTTAGGGTTTTTGTAAACTTAATTAAACTAGTAAATCAAAATAATTAAAAAATCCTAAATTCTAAATTGATTTTAATTTACCAAAATAATATAACAATTATTATTATTAAATTATCTAAGTATTTTTTTAAAATGGAAAATTAATTCATTAAAGAAAATGTTTTTTTTCTCTTTTAGTTTTATAAAGAAAAATAAAATGTATAAGTATTTTTTAAATATGCAAATAAAATATTTTTGGATTTTTTTATTAACAAAAATAATAATAATGATAATAATAGTAATAATAAAAATAATAAATAAAATATGAAATAAAAATAAAATGAAGGGAAAATAAATAAAATGGAAAATAAAATAATGGGTCAGGGGTGTGAACAACAAGGCAGGGGGGTCAGAAGTAGCAAAAAAATAAAGCCCAAAGGGGGGAGGCCATGGGCTGCAAAAAATAGAAAAGTGTCAAAAAATGGAAAAAATGCAAAAGGTCACGTTGGGGCTTGAACCCAAGACCTAAGGGTGACAGGCATACGCTTTAACCACTGGGGTGGTGATACATCCGTTAACTTATGTCAAACCATAAGTATATATTAGAAAATGCTTCCTGAAGACAAACTTCATCTTCAACCTCGCGCCTGGCCAGAACACCTGCATCTTGCTCATTTCTCATCCATTTGCAAAAGTGTAAACATGAATCTTGTGCCAAATTTCCTCACGATTTCAGAAATGTAAAGCATTAAAACTCTAGATCAAAGACAAACATGAATTTTAATGGCCCTAATCTGAACCCTAACTTTTCCAAAAATTTCAATCTTAAAATTCTCTAAGCTCAAGCAACATAAATGAAAACTATGGACATGGTTAGCTTCAGGGCAATGATGTCTACATTTTCATTCACAAATTAAACATTAAAGATGCTTGTATAAAGAGTTCCAAGTTAAGGAAACTTACCTCAAAACTGGAAATCGTATTTTGAGTTTGAGCACTCCTCAAGGTGTTGTGATGATCAGAATAGCTCCACTGAGGTCCCAGGAAGCTAATGCAATGTTTAGTTTGTACTGAAGATGGTTGAATCGTGCTGGAGAAGTCCAAGTGCAAAGCTCTATTTTTGAAAATGGAGGATGGTGTTAATGGTGTTACAGTCTTGTAACAAGGTGTGGGATGAGTTCTAAATGATGTTTAAAAGCTTTAGGGACAAGAAGGCTTGAAAACGCACGAGGGAGATGTGAGTTTCAAAATTTTAAGGTTATGCAAGAATGGAGGTATGTGATACAGTTCGGAGTTCTTGGGAGTTTTGGGGCTTTAGCATGCGTGTTTTTTGTTGCCAAGTACTTGTGTATCTATAAGCAAAAGGTTGGAGAGGTTTTTCACAAAGGGTTTCTGAGTTATTGAGTTATGGCTAGGTTGCTTGGTTTTGAAGAAAAGTAAAAGTATGGTTCCAAGATGAAGTACAAGCATGGGCTGAGTGATTGTAAGGCTTGAGACAAACTTCTCTTGAGTTATAAGACATGTATGATCATAAGAAAAGAATTGCAAGGCTCAAGAACAAGTTTTGTGCATAAAGCTACTTTTTCAAAATGGCATTGTGCACTTTCTTCCTAAAATGGACATAAAGCATGGGCATTGCATTGAATGCTTGATTTGAGGCCTCTAACAGCTGTGCAAGCATTTAATTATGGAGTGACTAACAAGTTTGAGGCCTTCAAAGCAAAGATTATGCAGCATAGGTTTGAGATTTGAATTTTGTTCATCACAAAATTTGCCTTGTAAAACAACTTGAAACCCCAACTTATGACCTTCGATTCTCCTTGCTCACAAATGATCTCAAGGAGTTCTTGGACATTATGGAAAGCTTGTAATATTCTCTACAATGCCTCTTTGAATCACTTTTGAAAAATCTAAATGGAGCTAGGTGAAACTTGGGTCAGAAGTTAGGTCAAAATCCTGACCAAAAATGTTCAAAATTTCACTAAGTGTTTAGTTTCATGACCATGACTTCATGGATTAATAACTTGAGATCCAAGAATTTTTAGAAGAAGTTGTGTAAAGAAATGTTGTAGATCTCATGGATATATACAACTATTATGTTGTAAGTTTCTTTTGGATCATCTTGCATCATGGTGAAAAATTGGCTCAAAGTTGTGAAAAAATATGAAGTTTTCAACACTTAGAAAATTTTCTAAGTTTGAAAACTTTGACTTTTCAAAATGAAATCTTGACTTTTTGATTTATTGATGAAAAAGTTTCATATTTTAACATTGTTGTACCCCAAAATTTTCCCTCCTCTTTTTTACAAGAAATCACAGCTTCGGGCTTTTCCTGATTTTTCAGATTGGCTTAAGAATCGGTCAAACAGACTTTTCTTATCAGTCAAACAAAATTAGGGTTTCCATTAAATTTTGAATCAGTTCAAGCAGATTTCTAGGGTTTGGTTGAGTTTGGCTCAGGGTTTGATCAGACAGACGCTTCTTTGACAGTAAATCCAACATTAGGGTTCGCACGCGCATTGTCAGGAGAATTTGAATCCAGTGTCTTAATTGGCTGTCACACTGCTTTGACACCTGTTCAAGATTTATGTTTGTTTCCCAAAACCTAAACATCTGGGATAAAAGGTTGAGGCTTCTGTTTGAAAATTTACAGTTTTAGTTTAATAAGTGAAATGAAAGGCGTATGGACATTTGTTTGTTTGACTGTGCAATACATATGGTTAATTGGAACGCCGGGTTTATTATTGATTAATGCGAAGTTGCAAGACTACGGTGTTTATTAATTATTTATTTTATCTAAGTTAGAATAATTGGGATGTACTTCCAGTTATTTTAATTCAAGAAACTTAAATAATTAAATAGACAGTGAAATAAAGAATTATCTGACAAAATATTTTTTATTCACTTTTAATTGTTGTTACAAGTGTTATTTGAATACAGTAAATTTATTTACAGTATTTATAATAATGTTTATTACAAACAATTGAAAGAGAAAATAAATCTATCCTAAGTCTTCATCTTCTACTGCTGTTCCCCTTTGCTCAACTGATATTTACCTGCAAAGAGAAGAAAGAAGTCAAACACAGATGAATTTGGAAAAGCATTCTCAGACAGTTAATCAAAAACTCATCATTAAAAGTGTTGGCCGGAATCAGTTTGTTCGTCCTCTCTGCAAATCGCAAGAAGACTCTCTTCTTGGTTCACAAACAGGGAAAGTAAAATGTTGCAAGCATACAAATCATTTAAGCAAAATACAAGGCTGCATAATTTCAAACCAAATTGCATTGTCAAAATGGGCAAACAAGCTGCATAAATTCAAATTGGCAAAAAAGGCAAACCAAATTGAAATGCCAAACAAACTGCATAAGTGCAAACCATCCAAGAGGCAATTCAAACTGTCAAAGAAACTAAACCAAATTGCATTGTCAAACTGAAAATACCAAACTAAATCACAAAACAAAACTGTCCAAGAGCTGTCAATAAAGCTGCCTACAAGCTAGCAAAAAGCAAAGGCAGAAAATCTGGAAGATATGTAGAGGAAAGCCAAAGATGCAAGCAATATTTCAAATTTCCATCATTTTCCAGCCACACCTTTTCAGAATAGAAAGTACAGTTTAAGTAATTAAATATACTTTTCTGTGGAGAGAGAAAGAGAGAGAGAGAAGTAAAGGCTTACAGTTTGCAGGCTTAGGAGATAAAGATATAAAACAAAGAGTATCAGAACAGTTCCAGGGGGGCAAAACACATAGAAAAATACAACACAGCTTGTAGCCTCAAGCTTGCCCCCAAGCAAAAACTTCAAACCTGTGTTAAGCAAACCAAAGCTTGCTTCAAGCCTAAACCCCAACAAACCTGTCAAAACGCACAAGCTGCCTTCAAGCAAAATCACAAAACTGTAAAACACCAAAGCAAGCATAACACAAGCCCTGAAGCCTGCTAACCTGCCTGAAGCCTGTTTCAAACTTGTGAACCACAAAAGCACAAGCATAACAAACCTGCCTTCAAACAACAAACTCACAAACCTGTTAAAACATTCAAGCCTATTTCAAACTTGTAAACTTACAAAAGCAAGCCTAAAGAACAAGCCTTCAAGCCTTTTTTCCCCAAGCCTGTAACCTCAAAACCTGCCTCAAACCTGTTACAGAGGCAAGCCTTAAGCCTGTATCAGTAAACACAAACAAAACTGGAAGCACAAGCATTGAAGCCTCAAAACTGTCTTCAAGCCAAGTCTGCTTCAAGCCTAAGCCAAGCACAATAAACCTGAACAACTCAGTAACCTGCATACCCACAAACAAATCTGTATCCAAACCTGCATAACAAGCCCTGAAGCTTGTTCAAATCCAAACCAGAAATCAACAAGTCTGTATCATACAAACCTGCTCAAACCTGCTAAAGCCTTCAACTTGCCTTCATTTCAAATCCAAACTCAAACACATCCAAATATCCAAACCATTTCAAAACCAAAACACCAACAAAATGCCTCAGAACATGTTCATCATAAGCTAAACAAATCCAAGCTCTCAGAACTAAAGTTCATCATTGAGAAACAAAGCCCAAGAGAGGAAAAGCAACTGAAACTAGCGACTCAGAAGTGAAATAATAGCAAACAAGCATCTCAGATTCAAGCATCATCATCATTGGAAAAAAAAAGAGGCCAACAAAGCCCAAGAGGAAGAAGCAAGCATTCAGGTAAGCAAAAGAGAGAGGCAGAAGCAAATCATAAAGGGTTTTCAGATTATGGCATCATCACTAAATGAAGGTTAAAGACACAAAATACCAGGAAGCAAGCCAGCAAGCAAGTCATCAAGCTCCCACGCCTTGGCCGCCTAAGACGCCTCATGTCCACTCCTCCGCCTCCTCTTAGAAACAAGAATAAAGGTATTGTCCTCTTTCCTTTTTTCTAACACCTCACACAAACATCAAATAACATAAAGATTAGAATTTGCCCAAAAATCAATAACATGCATGAATTTTGAAACCCTAAAACATGAAAGAACAGAAATCATTACCCTTTTTTTTGTCACCGCTTGAACAAATGCGGAGAGGAGAGTGGAGGTAGCGTCTAATAGCCTGAGGAGAGGAGAGGGACATCAGAGGCCATATCGATTTGGGAACAAGAAAGACGAAGAAGAAGATGGAGAAGCAGGCGCCGTTCTAAGACACAAACCCCTATTCTGAAATGAAACAAAACAAACCCCAAGCAAATTGTCAAACGCGTTTTGGGCCCGTCCCTTGCACAAACCCTTAAGCCCAACAGTTCAGGCGTATACACCCCCCCTTTTTTTGTTTTAATCCACTTTTGTTTTACACTTTGGGCCTTACATTCCCCTAGAGCCCATTTAACCTTTTTTTTCTTTTTATAAACTAATACTTGTTTTTATTTATTTTCTTTTTATATAACATGACTTATTTTGTTAAGTAAAATATTACATTAACTTTTTTATACAAAATTTTCTTAAATGTTTCTTTTTATTTTAGAACAATTAAAAAGGCATAAATCTTAGGTTTATTAAGTTTAGCAATTTTTTCTTTATTAAAACCTTTTTTGTTTAATTTAAACCTTGTATATAAAATATTAATAAAAAATGCATAAAAAATAGAATTTTTAAGTTTAAATATTTCTTTTTTTTAATTAAACCTTTTGTTTATATATAATTAACAAAAACACAAAAATAATAAATACTTAATAATGCATTAGGTTGACATCTTAATCACTTGTAAATGATCATGTGCATCATACTTTGCTTTTATTTCTCTTTGATTCTTATACTTTGCTATATTTTTACATGGAGAATGCGATGATTCGATTTGGTTGTAAATAATATTTGGACACTACTATTCTGATGAGACTCATCCCCATTTGTAAACATTTGTACCCCCATCCCCGAATACTTATTTGTAATAGCGTAGACTTTAAATTCCCGCAATTTATCGCTTTCCATATACTGTATAGTAACTAGGGTTTGTATGCGAAGATTCAAAATCAACCGCTAGATAACCTAACACAAGATAAATGCATGACAATAAATACACCATTCACACTTGCACCCCTAGGGTAATCCCGCTTGTTGCCTTCAAAATGGGCCATGTTTGCATGTCAAGTACTTTGGCAAAACAAAAACAAACAAAATGATCATAGTCCCTCGATGACGCTATCTTGTTGCCTAAACAAAAATGATCATAGTCCCTCAAGAAAATTGCCAAAAATACTTGACACTATTGCATTCATGGTCTAAACGATGACCCGCGCCCGTCCCGTTAACATCCTAACACAAGGTTGTTCACCTAATACAATGGTGAAACAACACTGTTAAAAGGGTTAAAACATGAGAAAGATCTTTGAGAAATTTAGGGTAGATAGCTCTTAATTACTTGATCAAACTTGCAAAACACACTTGCCTACTTTCAAAACACACTCCACAACACAACTTTCAAAAACATTGAAACATCTTTTCGAAAAGACAAACACCTTTGTAAAACATTCGAGTAAAGAATTGTTACAATGGTTGCCTAGACAAGGCATCTTTTTCAAAACATTTTCAAAACCACACACACACACACAAACACCATTTCAAACAATTGAAAATCAAGGCAAGTGATCTAAAACAAGTAACTAAGAGCCCATGGATAACCATGGATGAAAAGGGTGCTAGCACCTTCCCTTTTCATAATCTACCCCCCGAACCCACGAAAACATCTCAAAGGTCTTTCCTGTGCTTTTTGACCTTTCCTTAGGATAAATAAAAAGTCGGTGGCGACTCTTGCTAAACCGAACAAGTGCGAACACAAACGCAAAACCTCAAGTCAGTTCTCCCACCGTATCACAAACATGTTTTGATGAATTTTGATCTTTGACACTTGATTTTGACCAAAAAGTCAAAGTTTGACTTTTCAGTGTACAGTTGACTTTTGATCAGTTGACTGAAAACCAACTATCAATCCAATTGATCTTGAGAAATGTTTTGAGTCATGCCCATTAGGTAAAAATGATTCAATTGAACTCTTGATATCATGCATCAAACCAATTAACCATTTTCTAGGTCAAAAATCAAAAATTGCCCTTTCTTAGTCAAAACCCTAATTTTGACCATTTTGCCCTTTTGATGATTTGATCAAATTTCTTGAGGATTTATGGTCCAAAATTGATAAAGTGATACATATGAGTTCAAATTGTTGATATGGGTCAAAAATTATGAAGTTTGACTGTAAATTGGCCATAGTTGACTTTTCCCCCAATATAAGTGATTTTTAGGTCAACTGGTCAATTGACTGGGCAAAAATTTGATCAAAGGCTTGAATCTTGACATGAGTACTCTTGGGGGTCTATAATGGTACATTAAGGTCATATGAGGCATTGAAAGTTCAATTATCCTTGTGCAATCTCAAACCCTAATTTCAGTCATCAGTGTTTAAGGAGGTGTCTTGAGTTGATCAAACCTTGTGCAGCCTTGAACCAAAGGAGATCTTGTGAGAAAATATTTAATAAATGAGAGGCCAAATTTTGGGGTACAACAGCTACCTCTGTTCAATCTTCTTAAACCTAAAGAGTTAGATTGGAGGATCCGCCATTCATGACTTGAAGGTGAAAGATGATTGGACACTATAGTGCCCAGAAATTTGCACTCGATGATGTGGTGGTTGATGGTGTAGGGAATGGGATTAAAGATGCCATTTGGAGAGATGATGGAAATTGGTTTGAGATGGGCTTACAGATTCCATCCAAAAATGATTGTTGGCAGGAATGGAAGAAGTGTCAGAATAAATCTCTGGTTGATTTATACTTAAATAATGGATCTGTTGGGTTGGGCACCAAAATAATATCCATAAATGGATTGTATTTGAATCGTATTTGAAAGTTGAAACTTGAATGAGTATCATAATGGCGTCCGTATCTGGAGTGTATCTGAACTGTATCTGAAAGCTGAATCTGAATGAGTATCGGAATGGCGTCCGTATCTGAACTGTATCTGAAAGCTGAATCTGAATGAGTATCAGAATGGAGTCCGTATCTGGAGCGTATCTGAAATGTATCTAAAATATGAATCTGAATGAGTATCAGAATGGCATTCATATCTGGAGCGTATCTAAACTGTATCTAAAAGTTGAATTTGAATGAGTATCAGAATAGCGTCCGTATATGGAGCGTATCTGAACTGTATCTAAAAGTTGAATTTGAATGAGTATTAGAATGGAGTCCGTATCTGGAGCATATATATATTGTATCTGAAAGATGAATCTGAATTAGTATCAGAATGGCGTCCGTATCTGGAGCATATTTGAACTGTATCTAAAAGTTGAATCTGAATAAGTATCAGAATGGTGTCCGTATCTGAAGCGTATCTGAACTGTATCTGGAAGTTGAATCTGAATGTGTATCAGAATGGCATCCGTATCTGGAGCGTATTTGAACTGTATCTGAAAGCTAAATGAGAAAAAACCCATGCATGATTTCTTCAGCAGGTCGTGTAGATGATTGTCCTGGCCTATTTTAGGTATTAATCTCTGACCTTTTGCAAATTGTTGATGATAGTCATCTGCTGACTGATCTTTCCTGAAGAGATGAAAGATTAGTTGTATGCAATGTCATGATGTATGAAATGCATTGTACAATGATATTCTCAAAAAAATGAATGATATTATGTTGTATGTATTCGTGTTGTCAATGTTATGACGTATGGATGTGATGTATGGGCATGTAAGTTATTCTACTGTAATACATTAGGGAAAATAAATCCCTGATGGCTGTTGGGGATGTGGAGTGTAAGTCTTCATGTTTTGAAGCGCTGATGAGTTTATGAGCTTCTATTTGTTAGATAAATAAACTCTGTTGTAAGGGAAATGTTGTGTATTGCTTGTGAAATCCTGTTGAGGAATCCTGATAAATTGGGCGACTTCTACTGGGGATTGATAACTGGAAGTTTTGTTCTGCCGGGGATGTGAGAGAGCTCGATATCGTTAAGCTGCACACTGTGGGGGATTTTATGGAATAGTCTAAAGACATTATCCTATTTTTAAAGCCATTAGTAATTGTCTTTCTATTTTTCTGTTCCCTTTTTTTTGTTCATTTGCAAACAGTAGTTAAGTTCAAATGCATATGTTCAAAAATAAATCATTGGACATTTTTGTAAACAAAACACAGAAATAAGGAAGAACAGATAGTTTTGCACTTTCAAAGGAATATTTTTGTATTAACTTTGAATAAGTGTTTTTTGTACAATGAGACAATGTTCTAGTAAGAGAATGTCGTCGTAAAAAATGAAAATTTGATACAAAGAAAATATAGCTATGTGCAATAATCCCATGGGGTTCCCATTCTGCTATAGCCTTTGTGTCTCTAAGCGTCTTGTCCACTCGCTGCCTTATCCGAAGTTGATTGGATGGATTAGAACCGTTGAGTTTGTCATTCGAAGCTAAAGGTTTTCTGTAAGGTGATCAATGGGACATAGTCATACGCTTTAATTCTCTAACTTTTGCCTGGACCGCCCTTTCGGGTTTTCAGTCCACCGGGATACCCTTTTTTGCCCAAGTCGCCCTTTCAGGTTTTCAACTTGTCGGGTGTACAGATTTTTTGTTTTATCCCTAATTTTTTCCCGAACCTTTTTGGTTCGTCGGAATGCCATTGTTTTGCCTAGGTGTGTCAACCTAGCGGGTCTCTTATGCATGGTATATTTTGACTATGTCCGTGTTCACAGGGTATGGAAGGTCGTCGCCATCCATAGTGGTTAAGATCATTGCTCCACCAGAGAATATGCTTTTGATCATAAACGGTCTTTCATATGTAGGAGTCAATTTGCCCCTGGGGTCACCCTGCGGCAATATGATGTGCTTGATCACCAGATCCCCGACTTGATACACTTGCTGTCTGACCTTTTTGTTGAAAGCCTTGATCATCCATTTTTGATACATTTGACCATGATAGACAGTAGTAAGCCTTTTCTCATCAATCAAGTTCAGTTGATCAAGTCGAGTTTGGATCCAATCCTATTCATTTAGCCCTGCATCCTTCATGGTTCTCAGAGAAGGGATCTGGACCTCAATAGGCGAGACAACTTCCATGCCGTATACCAGAGAGTAAGGTGTTTCCCCGGTTGATGTGCACACCATGGTAAGGTAACCGTGGAGAGAGAATGGTAGCATCTCATGCTAGTCCTTGTAGGTTACTGTCATTTTTTGTATGATCTTTTTGATGTTCTTAATTACAGCTTCAACAACGCCATTCATCTTTGGCCGGTAAGGGGAAGAATTATGGTGATGGATCTTGAATTGCACGCACAGTGCGGTGATCATAGTATTTTTTAGATTCGTACCATTGTCTGTGATGATCCTCTCTGGGATACCGTACCGACAGATGAGATTTTGTTTGATGAACTGGGCGACAACTTTCTTGGTAACGGAAGCGAAAGAACCCGCCTCAATCCACTTTGTGAAGTAGTCAATGGCCACCAAGATGAAGCGGTATCCATTAGAGGTTGTGGGCTTGATTTCTCCAATCATATCAATGCCCCATATCGCGAATGGCCAGGGAGCATTCAGGACATTTAGAGGAACTGGAGGTACATGCACTTTGTCAGCATAGATCTGACACTTGTAGCACGTTCGAGAGTGTTGATAGCAATATGCTTCCATGGTAGACCAGTAATAACCTTCCTGTAGGATCTTCTTTTCCATCGTATGCCCACTGGAATGGGTGCCAAAAGTGCCTTCATGTAGATCAGCCATGATCTTTTCTGCCTCAACCTTGTCCATGCAACAAAGCAAAACAGAGTCATGGTTGCGCTTGTAGAGAATGCCATTACTGATGAAGAACTTAGCAGAGAATCTCCTCAAGAACTTCTTATCATTGACTGAAGCTCCTTTCGGATACTCTTGAGCCTCGAGATACCTCTTAACTTCATGGAACCAAGGCTGGTCCACTACTTCTTCAGTATCAACCTCGTGACAGTAAGTTGGTTCGTCCATCCGTTCAATGGTGATATGGGGAGCCTCGTTATCCCATTTGAGTTTAAACATGGATGACATTGTGGCTAGCGCATCCGCTAGTTGATTTTCCTCTCGTGGAAAATGCTCAAAGGTAATTTCCTCGAAATATGGGATTAATGTCAACACATCTTCTTTATAGGGGATGAGGTTAGGGTGCTTCGTGTTCCACTCTCCTTTGATCTTACTAATGACCAAGGCTGAATCTCCAAATACGCTTAAGGACTTGATTCCCAAATCCATGGCAGCTTTGAGACTAAAAATGCATGCTTCGTACTCTGCCATGTTATTTTTACAGTTGAAACAGAGTCTTGCAATGAAGGGAGTGTGACATCCTTCATGGGTTAAGAGTACAACACCTATGCCATTGCCGAGTGTATTGGACGCCCCATCAAAAACTAGGGTCCATCGGGATCCTTGTCCAGGTCCGTCATATGGTCTGAATTCTTCACAGTTGTTTACCATCATGATGTCTTCATCCGGGAATTCGAACTTCATGGACTGATAGTCATCCACAGCTTGATGAGCAAGGTGATCGGCTAGCACACTGCCCTTTATTGTTTTCTTGGTAGTGTATTGAATGTCATATTCCGTCAGGATCATCTGCCATCTCACTATTCTCCCAGAGAGGGCAGGCTTCTTGAATATGTATTTTATTGGATCCATCTTGGATATCAATAAGGTAGTATGGGTCAGCATATGCTGTCTTATCCGGTGAGCAGCCCATGCCAGAGCGCACCAAGTTTTCTCGAGCAGTGAATATCTTGTTTCAAAGTCGGTAAACTTTTTGCTCAAGTAGTGAAAAGCATGCTCTTTTCATCCAGACTCGTCATGCTGCCCCAGCACACACCCCATTGAATTTTCCAAGATAGTTAGATACATGATCAAGGGTCTTCCCTCGACTGGTGGCATTAAAACAGGAGGCTCTTGTAGGTACTCTTTGATCTTGTTGAAGGCAGTTTGGCATTCATCATTCCATTTGACTACTTGATCTTTCTTCAATAATTTGAAAGTTAGTTCACAAGTAGTTGTTAAGTGAGAAATGAATCGGGCAATGTAGTTTATCTGTCCTAAGAAACCTCTAACTTCCTTCTCAGTACGAGGAGCGGGCATTTATTGTATTGCTTTTACCTTGGCAGGATCCACTCTGATACCTTTACCGCTGACGACGAAGCCTAGGAGTTTACCGGACCTCACCCTAAATGTGCATTTATTCAGGTTTAACCTTAGCTTGTATTTCTTCAGTCTCTCAAACAGTTTCTGCAAATGGTCAAGATGTTCCTCTTCAGTTTGAGATATGGCTATCATATCGTCCATATAGACCTCTATTTCGTGATGTATCATGTCGTAAAATAAAGCTACCATGGCACGTTGACAGGTTGCCCCAACATTCTTCAACCGAATGGCATAACCTTGTAACAGAATGTGCCCCACTGTGTGACAAAGGTTGTTTTCTCCTTGTCCTCAGGCGCTATTTTGATTTGTTGTAGCCTGAGAAACCATCCATAAATGAGAACACTTTATGTTGTGCGGTATTGTCAACCAGAATATCGATATGGGGAAGTGTGAAATCATCCTTAGGGCTTGCCCTATTCAAATCTATGTAGTCCATGCACATTTGTACTTTGTCGTCCTTTTTAGGCACTGGAACAACATTGGCGACCCATTGTGGATAGGAGGTGACGGCTAAGAATCCAGCGTTGAATTGTTTCATGAATTCAGCCTTAATCTTCTCTGACATGTCTGGTCGCATGCAACGGACTTTCTGTTTTACCGATGGGCAGTCTTCTTTTATCGGTAGATGATGGACCACAATATCAGCATCAAATCCTGGCATGTCTTTGTACGACCAGGCAAAGACCTCAACATAATCATGTAGCAACTGAATCAGACGCTTCTTGACACTGGTTTCCAGATTGGCACCCACCCTGACTTCTTTCTTGTCCTCTTCGGTACCTAGGTTAACTGTGTCCACTGGTTCTTCATGGGGTTGAATGGTCCTCTCTTGTTGTTGTAGTAACCTGGCTAGTTCCCTGGAACTTCACAATCTTCCTCACCTTCATCTTTGGCTTGGTATAGTAGATTTTCAGAGTCACAAAAGGCCATAGCAGAATCGTTACCCATGGGATCCCGAATGGATGTAGATCTGCATTTTAAATGTGAGTGTGTGTAAGAGTATAGCCATCTTTGAAAGAAATAAAAATGTAAAAAGAAATACAAAGAGCATAAAGTTTGTATGCAAAAACGTCCATGATTCATTGATGACATATGAAAATGAGGTAACAACCCTTACAAATGGACCGTTGTGCCTCGAGTAAGACACAAGGTTTTAAAAGTCTGAATTTGTTTAATTATTACAGGTCCGACAAAAATTTAAAGACAATTATTGTTGGATAAAAGTAATTGGGACAAAGTCTTTAGCTTCCCAGTTGCTGAGTCCTCCGTTGACAGTTGGGAAAATCCATTCCTCCAGGTCGTAGTTGTCCTCATCATCCTCCACTGTGTTGACTCTGTGGTTGCTGATCTTCAAGGGTGGTCCCCCGGTACAAGCACGGCGTACAGCTTTCTGGGCTCCTGAAGTGAAACCCAAACCAAATTTGTCAGATTTGTAAGGGATATCTGGGAGTTGGCCCCAAATAGTACACCCACCTTCTTCAATCACTGCCTTGGCATCATTCAGAGAAGACATCTTTAGCGGAGGTCTTGTAATCTTTGGGACTTGGGAAACAGTCTTGGTTACTGCCACGATTTATGGGACTTCCTCGAAATGCTAAAGTGGAGTTTCAATGAATTCACCATCCAATTACACGTATCTGAAGGAGTTTAAGTGACTAACCATATATTCCTCTTCTCCATGGACAGTAATGATTTTCCCCTTGGTCGGGTATTTCATTATTTGATGTAATGTATAAGTGACGGCACCAGCATTGTGAATCCATGGTTGGCCCAATAAGCAGGAATAAGAAGGACGAATGTCCATCACTTAAAAAGTTGAATCAAAGGTTTGAGTTTCAACTTTTATGGGGATATCCACCTCCCCATGTACCATTCTCTTTGAATCGTCGAAGGCCCTTACCACTATGTTATTGGGTTTTAAGGTCAAACCTTTACAGTCGAGTCTATCAAGAGCATTCTTAGGAAGCACATTCAAAGACGGGCCGGTATCAACCAAAACATGAGCCAAAGTTGTGCCTCTGCATTCGACAGAGACATGCAATTCCTCGTTGTGCTTCCTCCCTCTAGGTGGAAAGTCAGCATCAGAAAAGCCTAAACCATTGTCAGCGGTTAAACTGGCCGCGCAGTCTTGGAACTGATCAACAAAGGTTTCTTATGGTACATGGGCAGTTTTAAGAAATTTCACCAAGGCCTTTGCATGAGCCTCGGAGCACAATAATAAATCCAGCATGGAAATCTTTGACGGAGTCTGCCCTAGCTGTTCGACTATGTTGTAGTCGCTTATCTTTATAATTTTCAGAATTTCTTCCATCTCCTTTTGGGAGGCCTCTGGGATAGATACTGAATGCGCCTTCATTCGGACAGGCTCAACCAGAATGCCTTTGCCCCGAGTCTCGGTCGACTCGGTGGTAGGAGTGTCAGCAAGGGTAACCATAGGGATTGTAGTAGTAGTAGTAGTGTAAACAGGAACAAAAACAAGGATGATCACAGGACCGGTAACATTCTTTGGAGGAGCAATCTCTGGGGAGAATATTCTTCCACTTCGGGTTATCTTGCTGGTTCCTGCGATGTTGCTGATGTCGGGGCCAGCCTTCTCAAAAATTAAGTCTTCATCAGCCAGCCAATCTTGCTTGACGCCGTGATAGTAGACGTCGCCCCCATAGTTCCATGGGACAGTTTTATCTGATGAGTACGGGATTGGACCTGGCATAGTAATTATCAGTGGAGCCACTTTAGGAACTGATGTAATCCTAATGGGTCTTTTAGTGGAGACCCTGGAAGGATTGGCGGAAATGGTTACTATTGAAACATCTTTGTAAGAAACGGTTGGAACGAGAGTCTTTTCAAACAAAATCTCTTTGTCATCCATTAGGTGTTGGACACCTGCTTTCAGTACATGACAACTAGTTGGTAGGGATAAACAGAGGTGGCACCTTTCGTCATAAACTGGAAATAAACCGGCTTTTAACAGGTTCCTCTTGACAGTCAGGAGAGGAGTAACAAGCTCATCAACAGTAGTAACAAACATAACATCTTCAACAGCTTTAACATCACGGCTATGTTTGGACATAGGAGCGGTGATAACATTTGGGATCTCAGGAGCATCAAACTCAATTTATTTTGCTTCAAGAAGGTCTTGCACCTTGTTTTTCAAAGCCCAACAGTTGTTCGTATCATGGCCTTGGCTTTCTGAATGGTAAGCACAGTGAGCATTAGGATGGTAGTGAGGAGAGCATGTGTTGGGATTCTTCGGGGCTTCCTTCAAAGCTACCAGATTAGATCTCAACAAATGTGGAAGGACTTGAGACAGTGTCATATTAATCCGGGTAAATTGTCTTACCGGTCTTTCTGTTCTAGGCTGATTGCTCCTTTGTTGAGCGGGTGCAGGCTTAGGGATCATAACAGCCTCCACCATTGGACGGTGTTCAATTCTATCTTGATTCCTTTGATGATACACAACACCAACTTCTTTCTTCCCAATAAATGTTTTTCTTACAGCAGCGGAGGATGCGTCTTTTTGGATCTTCCCACTCTTAATCCAAGCTTCCACTCTTTCCTCGGTCAAGATTAATTCAGTGAAGCATGCTGAGGAGCTTCCAATTAAATGATTAAAGAAAGGAACGGACAGAGTACCCAGAAACATGTCTACTAGTTCTCTTTGATAAAGGGGAGGCTGGACTCTTCCTACTAAGTCCCTTCATTTCTGAGCGTAGTCTTTGAAACCTTCACTTGAAACCATAGCCATACTCTGGAGTTGAGTACGGGTAGGAGCAAGGTCTGTGTTGTACTGATACTGTTTATAAAAAGCAGCGGCAAGGTCTTCCCAATTATGAAAATTGGCTCTTTCTAGTTGATAGAACCAATCAAGCTGAGTCCCGGATAGACTGTCTTGAAAGAAGTGTATCCACAAATCTCTGTCAACATTGTGAGGCTGTATCTTTCTCACATAAGATCGGAGATGCATCTTGGGACAAGAAACCCCGTGGTACTTAGCAAATATTGGTGCTTTGAATTTTGGTGGAATAACAATCCCAGACACCAAACCCAGCTCTTCAAAGTCCAGGCCAGGCGCTTTCTGAATCTCCATTGTACTTAGACGTTCTTCCAGATGTTTGTATTTGTCGTTGGTTGGGGGATACTTCTCTTCAGAGTAATATTCTTCATCTTCCTCTTCAGATTCTGGCTGGACAGCTGCTTCCTTGCCTTTCCCTTCTTGATTATCCTTTTCACCAAATGACGTTGCAAAGTCTAGGGTCCGTCTGGCTTGTCCTTGGAACCTTTTTCCCATATTCAGAACTCCGGTCATTTTCTTTGCTTTCTTCTTCTTTTCTTCAACCAGCAAAGTTTTCAAATCCTCTTGTCCTTTGGATAGAGTCAAGAACATCTGTTGAAACTGAGCATTCTGCAACTGGAGGTCTTTTACTGTCTGCTCGAGATCCATCTTACTGAAATAAACAGTAGAAAGATGAGGAGACTTATTGTAAGAAACCTGCTTATGTTATAATGAATGGAGATGCATATGCAAATGATTTCAAGAAAATTAGAGATTTAAATTTGCTTTAGACCAAAAGGAACACACATTATATTAATAAATCAAAGTTTGAGTACATCATGCCTCTTTGGGCTTACAAAGAAAATACAAAAAACTCTAAGATAAAAAAGTTATGTGCATCCTCTTTGGTGCAATGTAAGCGTTTAGACTCTGCTACTCATGAAGCTGCTTGGTGAGTTTCAGAACCTTCTTCTCGCTGGCGTAAAATTGGGCCTCAAAAGTGTCCCGTACCCCCTTTAAGCTGTATCCAATCCCTTTGTAAGTCTTCGAGAGAGGTGGGCATGTTAGGATGAAGGATAGTGTACAGGACATCTCCTTCCACAATAGGCTCTATAATAACTGTGAGAATGGATGGATAAGGTATCATAAGACTTTGAGCACGAGATCGAACCCATTTGAGATAAGGCTCAAGAGGGATGGAATTCTTATGCCCCAGTGTCGTGCTATCAACTCTATATGCCATGCCCTAAGCTCTCATGAACCTTTTACGGTAATCCTGAGCATCATTCTCATAGTCGAAGATGATTCCTTGAATAAGTGCATCATGAGGACCATCCCTTCTTGCGTATCCAAACTGTCGTAGTGCCAAACAAGGATTTTAAGTGATTCCTCCCCTAATTCCTAAGAGAGGGACATTAGGTAACTCACCATAGCGATCGATAATGGTAACATTCTCCGAGGACCGGGGACACCAATGAATGCCTGAATGTGTAAGAGTCATCAGCCTTTGAGACCATCTCAAACCTTGTTCATTCTTCGAGACGGATCGGGGTAGGTGCAAAATAAACCACCTAGCCAAAAGAGGTGTGCAACATAGAAGGGTTCCTCTCCTCTTTATAGTGCGAGTATGCAATGAATGAAGGATATCTCCAAGCAGAGTAGGTACTGGATTACGTGACAGGAAAATCTTAATCGCATTCACGTCTATGAGCTGGTCCGGATTAGGAAAAAGTACCAAACCATAGATGAGAAGGGATAACACATCTTCAAAATCTTGTAAGTCCAAGGTATCCCAGAAATGGTGAGCTTTCTCGAGCAAGAACTTAGCCAAAAAACCTTTGACACCTCTCCCGGTTTCCCAATTTTCTACTACGTCAGACCGTTGTAAGGATAGGGCTTTGGCAATATCTTCAGGTTTAGGGTCTCTTTCCATACCATTGAAAGGTACCACATTAAGGATAGGCACCCTCAACAGCAGAGAAAACTCCTTCATAGTAGGCACTAACTGGTAATCCGGGAAAGTGAAGCAGTGATGGAGAGGGTCAAAGAACTGAAAGAGCACTTTTAACATTTCTTCATCAGGGTTTGAAGTGACCAAGTTGAGAAGCCTACCATGTCTTTCTGTGAATGGAGAGCTTTCGGGAACCCTTGATGCCAAATCCTTAAGCTGAGGAAGTACTTTTACTAGACTGATTTGGATAGTGAATCTGCGGGCGAGAGCCATGTCCTACAAAACAAGACAAAAATAAACCCTAAGAATCCTTGAAATGGTTAGTATGACATGATATGTTATGATGTCATGACTATGCTCAGATATAGTAGATATAGAAAGCACAAGCAAATCACACAGATACCTTAGGTTTAAGGCTTGCATGGATTTTAAGGTGATACCCTCTTGAAGTTGGATTGGTTTAACCTGTCCTAAACATAGTAACCGGGTTATAAGGGATCTCAATATCATCGGTCTTTCTCCCAATTCTCGTTCGAATATACAATTGACTTGCCACCAAACAAAATTCATGGGTCAAACCTCAATGAGTGTAGTATCGAGTATCAACCGACTTTGGGTTTACACCAAAGACAGCTATCTCACTACGTCCTAAAAGCCAAGTTGGTCAATTAGGGTGCTAAAGTCAGTTGATGTTTTATGATACCATGTACCGACCCTATATTCTCCTTGACTAATCAAGGGCTACCGGTACACACCAAAGTATCACATCAACGTAGCTACTATTTCAACCGTGTCAGTATACCCCGCACAGTTCCCTCACAGCTTATTGCTACTTACCTAAGAAAGGTGCCCCAAATCCGAATGTAGGATTAAAATAAACCCAAACAAGGAACCATAATGTAAAGCATGCAAGTCAAATAAAGAAAGCAAATAAATATGATCTAGCCCTAAGGTAACCCCACTTTTATAAATTCCCCAGCAGAGTCGCCAGTTCTGTGATACAGTGAGAGAACTGACTTGGGTGTTTTGCGTTTTGATCGTAAATATTATGGTTAGCAAGAGTCACCGCAGACTTTTCTTTTATCCAAAAGGAAAGGTGAAAAAGCACAGGAAAGACCTTTGAGATGTTTTCTTAAGTTCGGGGGGTAGATTATAAAAGGGAAGGTATTAGCACCCTTTTTATCCATGGTTTTCCATGGGCTCTTAGTTACTTGCTAGATCACTTGTTTTTGTTTGAAAATGTGCTTTGTGTGGTTTTTGAAAGTATTTTGTAAAGAGGCATTTGTTTGGGCAAACTTTGTAAGGATTCTCGTTCGTAAGAATGTATACAAAGTGTTTGATCTTTTAAAAATGTTTTCAAGTTTGAAAGATGTTTTTGAAAGTGTTGGTGTTTGTTTTGAAAATAGCAAGGATGTTTTAGTTTTGAGAATGAGCAAGCAACTAGGAACAATCTACTTACTCAAAAGTCTTTCATGTTCATTTCCTCTTTCCTTTGACATTGTTATTTTACCATTGATTTGGTAAGTAACCCTATCTTGGGATGTTAAAGGGACGAGCGTGGGTCATCGTATAACCATGATTAGCAATGTTGCAAGATATCTTAGCATTTTTCTTTAGGGACTAAGATCATTTTGAAAGGCAACATAGATAGCATCATCGAGGGACTATGATCTTGTATTTTTGCTTGTTTTTTCTAAGATACCTCACATGCGTAATATGGCTATTTTTATAAGGCAACAAAGTGGATTTACCCTAAGGGTGTTTGTGTGCGAGTGCATTGATTTTCATGCTTGATTTGTCTTTGATTAGGGTTTTATATTTGTTGGTTTTAATCTTTCCATACAAAACTCTAATTACTAGCATTTGTATATAAAGCGATAAATTGCGGAAATTAAAATTACTACGCTATTACATCAATTGGGGATGGGGGTATACAAATTACAAATGGGGAATATTGCAAGAAATTAAATCTAAATAATTATTACAACCATATTGAATTTGAATAAATGTACAAAATGAACAAATAAAAATACTAGAATGTAAATGTGAAAAGGAATATGATTTTTGTTTGGTTTTTCATGAAAAGGGTTTTTTAACTTAATTAACTAAAATAAAATAATTAACTAAAAAAGAAAATTAAGGTTAAGTTAGTAAAATAATTAATTTAAGGAAAAGTATTTTTTAGGGTTTTTGTGAACTTAATTAAAGTAGTAAATCAAAATAATTAAAAAAATCCTAAATTCTAAATTGATTTTAATTTACCAAAATAATATAATAATAATAATAATTAAATTATCTAAGTATTTTTTTAAAAGGGAAAATTAATTCATTAAAGAAAATGTTTTTTTGCTCTTTTAGTTTTATAAAGAAAAATAAAATGTATAAGTATTTTTTAAATATGTGTGATACGGTGGGAGAACTGACTAGTGTTTTGCGTTCGTATTCGCAAATGTTGCGGTTAGCAAGAGTCGCCACCGACTTTTTATTTTATCCTAAGGAAAGGTTAAAAAGCACAGCAAAAACCTTTTGAGATGTTTTCTTGGGTTCGGGGAGTAGATTATAGAAAGGGAAGGTATTAGCACCCTTTCTATCCATGGTTATCCATGGGCTCTTAGTTACTTGCTTAGATCACTTGCCTTTTGTTTTCAATTGTTTTAAATGGTGCTTGAGTGTGTGGGTTTTGAAAATGTTTTGAAAAGAGGCCAATGTGGTGGCAACCTTTGCAATGATCCATGTGGGGATGTATACAAAGATGTATGTCTTTTGAAAAGGTTTTCATTTGTTTTTTGAAAGTTGTAGTGTTGTGTGGTTTTGAAATTAGGCAAGTGTTTTGTTCTGCAAGTTGATTCAAGTAACTAAGAGGTTATCTACTCCTAAATTTCTCAAAAGATTATTGCTATACTTTAACCCTTTTAACAAGTTTGCACCACCATTGTATTTGGTGGGCAACCTTGTGTTAGGATGTGAAAGGGACAGGCGCGGGTCATCGTTTAGACCATAATTGTAACGACGTTAAATGTCTTTGGGCAATTTCTCTAAGGGACTTGATCATTTGCTTTGTTTGTTTTGAAAAGTTTTATCGAGGGACTATGATCATTCAAACTGTTTGCTTTGCCCAAAGATGTTCAACATACAATATGGCCCATTTTTTTGAAGGCAACAAGTGGAATACCCTAGGGGGTGCAAGTGTGATTTGTGTGTTCATTTTCATGCTTGTTTATCTTGTATTAGGTCAAACTATTTTTTATCGTTTTTTCGCATACAAACCCTAATTCTAACATGTTATCATTAGAAAGCAATAAAGTGCGAAATTAAAATTACTAAGCTATTACAAAACCAAATATGGGAAGGGGGGTACAAATGTTCAAATGGGGATATTGACAAGAATTTAAATCTAAATTATTACAACAATTGGATATTTTGCAATGCATAATTAAATGTAAATTAAATAAATATGTGAAATGTAAAAAGAAAGCTTCTATGTGTATGAGAAAATATTATTTATGTAAAAGGAAAAAGAAAATAAAAAATGTATTTATTTTTTAGTATTTTGAACTTAGGGTGAAAAACCCTAATTTTTAAATAAAAGGCATTATTATCTAATTTAATTCTACTATTTATTTATTATTTATAAAAAAATAAAATAAAATGAAGTGTATTGTGAAAAAGGTATTTTTGTATCAAATATTAAATAAAATGAAAAAATCAAATATTTTTATATTTTTGTCTTAAATATATTAATAATCATATATATATATATTTTATTAAACCCTAGATATGTATTATACAAAAATAAATATTTATTTAATATTTTAATAAAATAAACAAAAGAGTATTTTTGTGTGAAATATTTCAGAAAGTAAATAAAAATAAAAAGTGTGTTTACATTATTTTTACATTTAATCTAATAATCAAATATATATATATATTTATGTACAAACTAAACAAATAAACAAATAAATATGCAATAAATGCAAAAAATAATGAAAAAAATATTTTTAATTTTCTAATGGCATGAGAAAAAATAAATGAAGTCAGCAAAAAAGGAAAAAGTCAAAAATGTCAAAAAATGAGTAAATGGGCTCAGGGGGGTGTAAACATGAAAATGGGGTGCAAAAAGAAAACAAATCCAGGCCCAGCCCAGACCACTCCTTCTTCAACCTCTTTACAGCCTCCTTCAAGCTAAAACACGCGTTTTTTATCTCTGGATTCCTGGCTTTTTAGCAAAAACTCATAACATGAAGAATGTAGAGCATTAAGAGCCGGTTTCAACCATATAAAGAACATGTCCTATCTCTCTAAGATGAGGGAGAATTTCTCTCCCCCTCTTTCCTGACCTAGTTTTTCTACCATTTTCAGAGCTCAAATTCTCTTCACTCAGATAAAAGAAATGAAAAGTAAAGCTATGTACATGTTCAGGGCTATGAGTAGGACTTTGTTTCTTCACAAACTTAAGACTAAAGATGCCTAATAAGAGAGATACGAATTCAAACTTTTACCTGTGCAGTTGAACTTCTATGTGGAGAATGAGAGACTTTCAGTGCAATGTAATGATTGGAGAAGCTTCCTTGAGGTCCAGGGATGCTTTTTCAATGCTCACTTTGTCTTGAACCTTCTTGTATCAAGCTATAGAACTTCACCTGCAAGTCAAAGATGTGAAAATGGTGGAAGTGGTTAGAGCAACTACAGATCGTGCCTTAGCTTCTGGATAGCTTGCATATGTTGTAAGGAAGGTAGAGGAACAGGTTTGGACAGAAATGCTTGAAGGGATTGAGAGATTGCACTCAAACTGCAGGGGCACCCCGGTTTGTGCAGTTTGAGGATGATTCTGAGATGGAGGGTGTTTTGGAGGTCAAGAGCTCGTGTGTTAGCTTGGATATGTTATGTGTAATCTGTTTGACAACTTTGTTCTTCTGTTTGTATGCTGGTATGAGAGATGGCATAAGTTATGGATGTTACTTCTAAGTGAAGCAAGCAAATGTCAACTTGGTTTCTAGGCCAGTACAATGCCTCAATCTATGCTGCACATTTGAGTCTTGATCAGTGGGAAATGTCCATGCCTTTTTGCCTCAAAGATCTGCATTGTACCTCATAGATTTGCAAAGTTGCCATAAAGTAGCACTTTACAAGAATGGATAATATGCTTTTTCTAGTTTAGGCTTGATTTTGTGTGTATTGTCCAAATGAGCAAGATAATGCTAGAGCACAAAGGATATGCATTGAATTATTGAGTGAAAATGGGATTAGAGGCCTGCAATGTAGCTTAAGCATGCTGAATTCAAATTTGCCAAGTTTATGAACATGCTTTGATGAAGAACAAAAAGTGAATTTTTGCCAACTTGTGAAATTCGAATCTCTCAAGTTATGAGGTTGTTTGATGAGTTCTTGGACATTTTGGAAAGCTTGGAATGTGTACTACAATCCATCTTTGAAATGCAATTTGAAATTCCAAGTGGAAGGGTATGAAAAGTGGCCTTGAAGTAGGGTAGAAAACCTTGTCAAAATAGGTCAAATTTCACTAAGTTAAAAGATGGTTTAGTGCCCTTATTCAAAAAATCATAACTTGAGATACAAGCTTCAAATGAGAAAACTTTGTGAATCAAAGTTGTAGATTATGCAACAAGCTACAACTTTCATGTTTTGACTTTTGTTTGAATCCAAATGGATCATGGTGAAAAGATGGGGCAAAGTTGGGAAAAAATTAGGGTTTTTCATAACTTAGAAAAATTCTAAGTTATGAAAAATTCCATTTTCAAACCCTAATTTGCATTTTGTGATTTCTTGGTGAACAAGTTTCATGATTTGGCATGTTTTGATGAAAAATGAATCTTGACTCTTGATTTTGATCAAAAAGTCAAAGTTTGACTTTTCAGTATACAGTCAAAATTGATCAATTGACTGGGAAATTCAACTGTCAATCTTGTGTACTTGGGATCTTTTGAGCTTGATGAACATGTCAAGATAATTCCATGGGGTCCTTGAGTCCATAGGTGAACTTGGTTTGCCATTGGCTAGGTCAAACAGTCAAAAATTGCCTTTGTGCAGTCAAAACCCTAAAAATGACCATTTTGCCCTTTTGGTGATCTGATCAAATTTCTTGTGGAATTGTGATCCAAACTTGATCAAATGGTTCATATGAGTTCATAATGTTGATGTGGATCAAATTTCATGAGGTTTGACTGTCAATTGGCCACAGTTGACTTTTTCCCCAATACAGCTGATTTCTAGGTCAACTGTCCAATTGACTGGGAAAAACTTGGAATCAAGACTTGAAACTTGGCATGGGTAAACTTGGGAGTCCAACATGAAGCATGAAAGTCATCTTAGGCATTTTAGGTCAGAGCATCCTTAGGCAAACACAAACCCTAATTTGAGTCCACAGTGCAAGGAGAAGCCTTGAGCAGAGGAAACCCTAACTGGATCTTGATCTTCAAAGGTCTTGTGATGAGAAAATGTTGAGGAAATGGGAGGGCAAATTTTGGGGTACAACAATATGCAAATAAAATATTTTTGGACTTTTTTATTAAAAAAATAATAATAATGATAATAATAGTAATAATAAAAATAATAAAGAAAATATGAAATAAAAATAAAATGAAGGAAAAATAAATAAAATGGAAAATAAAATAATGGGCCAGGGTGTGAACAACAAGGCAGGGGGGTCAGAAGTAGCAAAAAAATAAAGCCCAAAGGGGGGAGGCCCAACGCTGCAAAAAATAGAAAAGTGTCAAAAAAATGGAAAAAATGCAAAAGGTCACGCTGGGGCTTGAACCCAGGACCTAAGGGTGACAGGCGCGCGCTTTAACCACTGGGGTGGTGATACGTCCGTTAACTTATGTCAAACCATAAGTATATATTAGAAAATGCTTCCTGAAGACAAACTTCATCTTTAACTCGCGTCTGGCCAGACCACCTGTATCTTGCTCATTTCTCATCCATTTGCAAAAGTGTAAACATGAATCTTGTGGAAAATTTCCTCACGATTTCAAAAATGTAAAGCATTAAAACTATAGATCAAAGACAAACATGAATTTTAATGGCCCTAATTTGAACCCTAACTTTTCCAGAAATTTCAATCTTAAAATTCTCTAAGCTCAAGCAACATAAATGAAAACTATGGACATGGTTAGCTTCAGGGCAATGATGTCTACATTTTTCATTCACAAATTAAACATGCTTGTATGAAGAGTTCCAAGTTAAGGAAACTTACCTCAAAACTGGAAATCGTATTCTGAGTTTGAGCACTCCTCAAGGTGTTGTGATGATCAGAATAGCTCCACTGAGGTCCTAGGAAGCTAATGCAATGTTTAGTTTATACTGAAGATGGCTGAATCGTGTTGGAGAAGTTCAAGTGCAAAGCTATGTTTTTGAAAATGGAGGATGGTGTTAATGGTGTTATAGTCTTGTAACAGGGTGTGGGATGAGTTCTAAATAATGTTTAGAAGCTTTAGGGATAAGAAGGCTTGAAAACGCATGAGGGATATGTGAGTTTCAAACTTTTGGTCAGGTTATGCAAGAATGGAGGTATGTGATACAGTTCGGAGTTCTTGGGAGTTTTGGGGCTTTAGCATGCATGTGTTTTATTGCCAAGGACTTGTGTATCTATAAGCAAAAGGGTGGATAGGTTTTTCACAAAGGATTTCTGAGTTATAGATTTATGGCTAGGTTGCTTGGTTTTGAATAAAAGTGAAAGTATGGTTCCAAGATGAAGTACAATCATGGGATAAGTGATTGTAAGGTTTGAGACAAACTTCTCTTGAGTTATAGGATGTGTATGATCATAAGAAAACAATTGCAAGACTCAAGAACAAGTTTTGTGCAAAAAGCTACTTTTTCAAAATGGCATTGTGCACTTTCTTCCTAAAATGGACATAAAGCATGGGCATTGCATTGAATGCTTGATTTGAGGCCTCTAACAGCTGTGCAAGAATTTAATTATGAAGTGCCTAACAATTTTGAGGCATGCAAAGCAAAGATTATGCAGCATAGGTTTGAGATTTGAATTTTGTTCATCACAAAATTTGCCTTGTAAAACAACTTGAAACCTCAACTTCTGACCTTCGATTCTCCTTGCTCACAAATGATCTCAAGTAGTTATTGGACATTTTAGAAAGCTTGTAATGTGCTCTAAAACCCCTCTTTGAATCACTTTTTCAAAATCTAAATGGATATAGGTGAAACTTGGGTCAGATTTTAGGTCAAAATCCTGACCAAAAATGTTCAAAATTTCACTAAGTGTTTAGTTTCATGACCATGACTTCATGGATTAATAACTTAAGATCCAAGAATTTTTAGAAGAAGTTGTGTAAATAAATGTTGTATATCTCATGGAGATCTATAACTTTCATGTTTAAAGTTTCTTTTGAATCATCTTGCATCATGGTGAAAAATTGGCTCAAAGTTGTGAAAAAATATGAAGTTTTCAACACTTCGAAAATTTTCTCTGTTTGAAAACTTTGACTTTTCAAAATGAAATCTTGACTTTTTGATTTCTTGATGAACAAGTTTCATATTTTAACATGTTTTGATGAATTGAGATCTTTGACACTTGATTTTGACCAAAAAGTCAAAGTTTGACTTTTTAGTGTATAGTTGACTTTTGATCAGTTGACTGAAAATCAACTATCAATCCAATTGATCTTGAGTAATGTTTTGAGTCATGCCATTAGGTAAAAATTATGAAATTTAACTCTTGAGATCATGCATCAAACCAATTAACCATTTGCTAGGTCAAAAATCAAAAATTGCCCTTTCTCAATCAAAACCCTAATTTTGACCATTTTGCCCTTTTGATGATTTGATCAAATTTCTTGAGGATTTGTGATCAAAACTTGATCAAGTTATACATATGAGTTCAAGTTGTTGATATGGGTCAAAGATTACGAAGTTTGACTGTAAATTGGCCACAATTAACTTTTTCCCCAATACAGGTGATTTTTAGGTCAACTGGTCAATTGACTGGGCAAAAATGTGATCCAAGGCTTGAAACTTGACATGAGTACTCTTGGGGGTCTATAAAGGTCCATGAAATTCATATGAGGCATTTAAAGTTTAATTATCCTTGTGCAATCTCAAACCTTAGTTTCAGTCATCAGTGCTTAAGGAGGTGTCTTGAGCTGATCAAGCCTTGTGCAGCCTTGAACCAAAGGAGATCTTGTGAGAAAATATTTGATAAATGAGAGGGTAAATTTTGGGGTACAACAGCGTGCAATCGTTTTTTGTATGAAAGATAATGTGAGCATACAACACCTTCTAGGAGTCAACTAAACACTATCTCGTTGTAATATGCTTTTGAAATAAATCATGCTTCAATTAGGACTTTTGAGGGTTGTAACGTGGCCTGGTTCACGGTTTCAGAAAAAAGGATTTAAGGCTCAAAATTTATTTTTACCCACCCATTCTCCTTGATGCTCTCCAGTCCTACGTCCAGCTAATTTAGCACAAGCACTCGCCTCTGAAAAGGATTTTGTGATGGTTAATAAACCTATAAAGCTTTTGGAGTAATAATCACCCCTTTTGTCTTTGGATTTGTAGTTGCACGACTTTGTTCTTGTTTGAATATTTTTGTTTTCGTAATCCTTTCTTCTTTTTATTTTTCATTCTTTTGTTTTTTTGTTTCCTAATTTTTTTCCTGGACTGATTCTTTTTTATTTTGAAGTCCAACGGGATACCCTAATTTTTTCCTAAGTCACTTATTTTCAAGTTATTGACTTAGCATGCTTTTTTCTTTCTTTCCTTTGATTTCCTTTTCTTGAACAAATCGTGTGACATTGGTCTATTTTGATTTTTTTATGGGGTTTTGACTGCCTCATTCCTTGGTCGATGAGGGATAACTATTATGGTTTTGTATTTTCCAACCTCCTAATGTGTGAGGAATAATATGTGATTGATCCTTATATGCACCCTCCTTTTGAAATTTGAATGCTTGGTCAAATTAACTGAAGACTAACCTGCCCCTGGTTAAAATGTAAGGGTTTTTTTGTAAAGAAAAAACTCCTACCTCAAGGCTCAAAGGGGTTGACGAGGTTCTATCTCCCTTATATCTCTGATGTTTGGGGATTTGAAACAATGTGTTACATTGGCAACATGGTTTTATTCAAAATCACACAACAAGAAATTTTGCGTTTTTCAAATGTCATCATCCTCCCTTCAATATTTGTCTTAGCAAGAGATTTTAGTAGAGTGGCTATCGTAATGCAGAAAAACAAATCATGAGTGAATACGAATAGATTACTTCAAGACAAACATACTCATTGTATTATGATTTTCATTAAAAAACAAATAAGTTTCTACATATAAACGGTGCAATAACAAACAAGAAAGATTACAAACGAAAATGCAGCAAAGAAACTAATGTTTGCCAATGTTGAGGAGACTTGACTCTATCTGGACTTATTGCTTATGGATGTTTGTTGCAGTATTGGCACTTACTTGGGCAAGGAGACTACAGTTTATATGCAAACCATCTGCAGTGAATGTGATTGCCTTGGAATCAATGAGGTCTTGAACTTTGTCTCTGAAGGCCCTATAGTCTTTGATTGAGTGACAAATTTCCCTAGCATGGTAGTCCCATTTGGCGTTAAGGTTAAATCCTAAAGGATAAGGAAAAGGAACAGGATCGAGTTGTTTGGGTTCCACCAAATAAATTCTGAGAAATTAAGGGAACAATTGACTGTAAAGCACAAGAACATGATCAACCCTTCTTGGTGGCCTCTTTGATTTTTGTTGACATGACTGACTTGGACACCAACTCTGTTCATGCATCATACCCTTCTGATTTGGCTGAGGAACTAGAAAATATCGATAGTTTGGAGACTCTGGAACCCAAGACGATGGAGTATACCCAAGACCTGAGGTGGATCCATGATAGAAGACAAGATTAACCTTTTCTCCTGCAGCAGTTGGAGTGGTATTGCTTTGTATGTTCTGGCCATTTGGCGTGAACAAAATTTCCTTTGAATCAATGAGTTCCTGAACTTTGTACTTCAAGACCTTACAGTTCTCAACATTGTGATTGGGTGCCCTAAAACGGAACTCACACCTAGCATTGACATCATAATCAAGAGGAAGATTTGCGGGAGAAGGACCCAGAGTAAGGAAAGCAATCATCTAAAGATTAAGGAAGTGAGGAAGCAATTGAACATAAGGCATTGGAATATGATCAAATTTCTTCTCAGGCTTCTTTGGTCTCTATTCATATATTCTTCCTTTTCGATTGTTTTAGGGAACATGGACAGGTTGTTGACGAAAAGATTCAGGAACCCAAGGTAGTGGAGGAGATCCATGAGGTAGTCACTGATCTGAATGAGATCCCAAAGGATGTGGATAAGTAAAAACTTTTTTTGCAGCAGCCAGTATAGGATTACCTTCCTTTTTCAACATTGTCCTTAGAACTTTCATGACCAGGATCATCTGAGTCTTCAACTGATTGAATTCTTCCCTTAGAAATGCCTAATCATGAGATATGGCTTGCATGTCTACCATAAACTAACATATCTGAGTCTTCATCTCAGCCAATTCTCCATGCAGTTGCTCTATATCTAATCACTGATTGTTGCGAGTTATGTAACGGTGAAAAGTCAGGTTTGCAATTCCGAAGAGAAGACCAAGTCAGAATAAGAAACCCTATCTCTGAACACCTATCATGAATGCATGTATGCATAAAGATGCATGAGTGGATGCAATGCCACATTCAATCATTTCCAAGGAATCTACATGCTTTGATTAAAGTTTTAAGCAAGTAAATATAAGATATGCAAAAGCTGAACACAAGACTTAAAGACAGAATTCCCTTGAAATGAAGAGAATATGTGTGTTACAATCATGTTATGTTGTCATGACATGCAAAGGCATTGGATCATCATAGGTTCAAATCAAGTCCATGTAAAGACGGGGGGATCAAAGGCCTCAAACATCTGAATAATTATTGTATGATCCTCTGAATAACTGTTGTACAATCTTTTGAACAAGCTGAACTTAACAGGATTAAAAGTTCATAACTCCTCTGAATACAAGAACACGGGGTAGGTTGAAGGCCAAGGTTTTGTGCAAAATAAAGCCCATATCCCTCTCACATGGGGGTTCTGGTCTTGAACAGAGGTTCCTAAAGGTCCCCAGAGTTGTGAGTTCTCTATGCAAATACTTTATCTAGTGCATATGCATGCAAGATAGAAGTATCTCTAAGAAAACCTCGTCTAGTTATAGGTCTCGTACCAACTCTAAGTAACAAGCGTTATACAAGTCAACACAACTATCCACTCTAATCATGTGTGTATCCTCAAGCCTGGGACGTGGACTTATCTCTCAGAAATGGTACCCTACCCAACAGCATAACAATATCCAGATAATAGGAATTACAAAAGTACAATGCAATAAATGTAAATGAATGAAGCAAGTAAAGCATAAAGATAAACACCCAATAAAAATAAAACAAACAAGAACTAGATCTGACTTACTTAGGAGACCCCAGCAGAGTCAGGAGTTGTTGCTACACGGAGAGAAAAAACATAGTCGCCATCGAACTTTATATATCCCAAAGGGAAGGGGAAACATCGATAAAACCCCAAAAGAAATGATAAGATGGTCTTGAAACCAAGATAGGGGTACAAAAGTCGATTATGTAAGGGGAAAGTATTAGCACCTCTCACATTTGTTGTACTATCAACTCTTGTTCTTCTAATCAAAGGGTGTGTATATCTAAAGGATTACTTGCTAAGAGAATGCATGAGTGAATTATTGAGGAAAAACAAAAGGTTTTTATTATTGAGTTCGTCTGATTTTTGCAACCCAGTTCCTACATATTCCAAAGAGAATCAGAACTTCGTAGTTCTTATTGAAAAAATTTGTTTGTTCGGTGTTTTTATGAATGATGTTAAGTTTGCATTCTAGCAGTTAGACAATGTCTGTTTGCGATATATTGGAATTAGCATGTCCTTTCTGAAAAAGTTTTTAAATATAATCCCTGAGGCAAAAAGAGTTTGAATTTTTTGAGTGTTTTTGGAAAGAGATACACCAAATGATCCCTCAAGGTTGGGGGTATCTGAGTATTGCTCCTTTAGTTTTAAAGTGTTTAATTATGATTAAGTATTTTGAGATTTGATAAAGGAAGAGGTTTTTATTTTTTAAGAGAAAAGGATGCAATGAAAAATAATAAAACAAAGTCTAAAGGGAAACTTAATCCTACTTGTTGTCATGCAAAGATGAACCTGAAGTTGAGATGAAGGGAGATTAACCTAATGTTAGCATGATTGGTAGAAAACCATAATGTCTAATCTCAAATTCAATTTAATCAAAGATTATAGTTGAATTCTTTCCAAAAAAAACAGAACTCAATTAATATATCCAAAGGGATCATGGATCAAACAAACACATAACACAAGCATCAAGCATTTCAAATCACCGGGAACAAACAACTCCATAAAGAAAAGTCATTAAGAAACAACAATGGTAATGGCACAATTTTGAATAAAAACAAATATCAAAATGAAGAAACTAAAATCAATTAAATGCCAAAAAAATAAAATGCTAAAATAAAATTTCTAAATTATCAAAGAAATCTCATATTTTTTTATCATTTTTAATGTCAAAAATCAAAGAAAGAAAATTAAAATTAAAAATAAATTAAAATCAAATGAGAAAGAGAGGGAGGTACAAGGCTCTGGACAGGTTGTGTAGGAAGTAATTGAGGCACTAGGCCCATGTTGAAGTCCAAGATAGTGCTTTTTGTTCCAAAAAAAAAACAAGTAAATGGCCAAGAGAGAGTATCAACTAGGTCCAATCAAACAACACAAACCAACTAAATCCAAATTAATTCAGCATATTTGAGTTATTAAAATAAACTAAAAAACAATTAACCGGAAAAAAGAAAAATCAAAACGCACGTGTTTTGGCTCTTTAGGGTTGAAAATTGTTGTGACTAATGGCCTCCTTTCAAACTCACTCTCTTCCCCCTCCTTTTGGGAACTGCAACACACACATCCTTCATGTTATCATCTTCTTTGCGCGTCCTTCCGCCGCCTTCATGGCTGCCGTGCTCCTTTGTTATCTCAACATCTTCGTCTCGTCTCCTTCGTCCTCTCTTGCTTACTTCTCCCAGTTGTGATTTCACCTGGTAAGTCTCGGGTCTCGATCTGCTTCTATCTCTACGCTTTACTCTGCTCCGTCTCTCTTTATGTGATTTTGTGTTGGTTCGTGCGTATCTTTTCTATGTTTCAGTTATTGCTCTTGTGTGTGAGAGTAATGAGAGAATGAATCTAAGAGTGAGAGAAAGGTTGAACGTGTATGGAGGTTTGGTTGAATGGTGTTGTGATTCAGTTTTGAAGATTTCTAAGGGTTGTGGGAGCTGCTGTTTTAAGAATGTATGAAGGAACGAGGGTTATGGATTAAGAGGTTTAAGGGAGAAGTTTGTTATTTTATTTCTTGATGTATTGGTATGTGTTTTCTGTGCTGTTTTTGTGTGTTTGAAGAGTGTAAAGATGCATTGTTATATAGGTGAAAATGAGTGAGGGTAAAAGAGAGATTGAATAAGAATTGGGTAGCAAGTTTTGTTGTGAATGATGATCTGTTATTTGAGTGAGGAATGGAATTGAATACGTGAGTGAATAAGCTACAAAGTTTGTTGTAATTTTGTCCTTTTCTGATGTCTGAGCTGTCATCTGTACTTTTTTCTGATTTTGTTTTCCACACAATTTATGCAGGGTTGCAAATTCTAATGATATGTGTTAGATTTGTAATTTTATGGTTGGCAACAATTTTGGTAAAACAAAATGTTGACAACAATTTTATCAAAACATGTTTAATTGGGAAAAATATGTATTGCAGCCTAATATTGAATAAGATGTAATAACATCTTGACCAGCTGGTACAACAGAGTCTGTTGGTACTTTATTTGACAGATGTTCTAACAGATGTTGTAACATGTTATAATAGAACATCATGACAGTACAACTGGATGATGTCCTTGAAGATTTGATTTGAAAATATGAGTTTCTGGAGGCTTCTAGTAATCATAACACGCGCATGCAATCAAGTATTTTTAGGAATAATTACAGATTTTATTTGTTTCATAAAAAGGATCTTTGAGACTTTTTAGGAAATATTTGAAAGATTTGTTTTTTGTTTCTATTTTTATGGAGAATATTTTCTGCAAGGATTTAGAGCAGAAGATTGGATTTGATTGAAGAGTCCAAGCCCAACTGCAGAAGTCTATTTAAGGGGACGTCTGTGACCTAGCTTTTTAAGCATTGTTTTTATTGTAAAACCTTGTGAAAAATAAGAGTTTAGGGTTTGAGAGTTCCTTAGTTTCTCCGTGTATTTTTGTACGTCCTCATATATCTTTTGATGCATTTGAGTTGACTGATTGTTACTTATTTATCAAGTTATTGTTCTCCTCTAAGCTTTTAAGCAAAAAGTTGAGTATTGTTCTTAGTGAAGCTTTTAAGAAAACTAAGTATTTGTTTATTGAAAGTGTAATCTTCTTTTTTGTTTTTGAGACATTCTCTGTGATTGGGATTGTTTGATATCACTGTGGTGATTGAGAGTGATAGGGGATTCTCATATCTAGGAGGTTCCTAGGTAGAAATTGCATTGGGTTGAGGTTAAGTGAGAATTTATAAATTTAGATTGTTTAGCTTTGAACTGATACTACTGATAGTGGATTTTCTTTCTAGCTTGATAGCTCCCAGAGTAGGTGAGTTTCACTGAACTGGGTTAACAATTGATTGTGTTCTTTAAGTTTCTGTCATTTATCTTTCTGCACAATCTTTATGTTTTTAGCAGGTTTATTTTCTATCAGTATATGTTATAACATTTGTCGTGACATTGTGTGTTGTTAAAACATCAGTCTTGTCTTTTGTTATTGCAAGTGCCATAATTTCAATCGGTATCAGAGTAGACACATTGTTATGTTTTTTAGGTGAGATTCAGGGAGATAATTTTCTGACACTATGGAGAAAGAAAGAGGATATAACAATAGGCCACCTATGTTGGATGGTTCAAACTATGATTGGTGGATGGTAAGAATGGTAGCCTTTATGAAATATATGGATAACAAAGCTTGGAAGGTTGTTTTAAAAGGATGACAACATTCAATTGTGAAGGAAAAAGATGGGAAAGAATCTTTAAAACCTAAAGAAGATTGGGATGAAGCTGATGATAAAGAAGTCGTTGAAAACCCCAAGGCTTTGAATGCTCTATTCAATGGAGTAGACAAGAATCTTTTCAGGTTAATTAATACATGTACTATAGCCAAGGATGCTCGGGAAATTCTCAAGACAACTTATGAAGGTACCTCTAAAGTGAAGATTTCAAGACTTCAGCTTCTCACTACCAAATTTGAGAATTTGAAGATGAATGATGATGAGACAATTCAGGAATATTAGATGAAGATTCTTGAAATTGCTAGTGCATCAAGTGCCTTGGGAGAAAAGATGTCAGAAGCTGGTTAGAAAGATTCTTAGGTCCTTATCTAGGAGATTTAACATGACGGATACAACCATTTAAGAAGCTCAGGACATCAACAACATGAGTGTTGATGAGCTTATTGGGTCACTTCGAACATTTGAATTGGCTATTGGTGAAAAGACTGGGAAAATGAACAAAACATAGCTTTTGTATCTAATTCCGAAGATGATAAAGGTCAAGCTGAGCTGGACACTGATGAGGATCTGTCTAATATCATTGTGCTACTTGAGAATTATTTCAATAGAGTATTGAAAATACTGGACAGAAGAGGGAGGCCGGATGTCAAGAACATCTCATATGACATCCGTAATAATTTTTGATTCTCAGAAGAAAACAAGAACAAAAGAGAAGTTAAGTCAAAGCAGAGACATTCAATGTTATAAATGTGAAGGATATGGTCATATTAGACCTGAATGTCCCAACTGTCATACCCCAAATTTTTCCTACCCTTTTTTAATAAAATCATATGATTTATGTTTCTCATTTCGTCTGCATACTCTTCATTAGGTCATTTAACACTTCATGCATCATTAATTGATAATTTGACATGGGATCAAGGATATTGAAGTTAGGGTTTTCTCTTTTACTTTGAGGCTCTACTATTTATTCAAAGTGCATCAAGTGACGAGAATGTCTTCATCAAGATTTCTTAAGTACATCAAGTGATTAGTATGCTAGGGTTTTGGTTGCCTACACCACTTCATGCTACTTTCTTCATGTGTATTCATGGCAAGAGGTTTAAGGCTTTATTTCATTGCTTAAGTTTGTTAAGGTTCACCCATTAAAGATTGGATTTAGAGTTCTCATTTCTTCTATACTTCAAGTCATATTTATCTTCAAGGCAGTATGTTAAGGCGATCATTCGAAAAAAACTTTGACAAGACAATATATTTTATGTCATGCTACTTTCTTCATGTGTATTCATGGCAAGAGGTTTAAGGTTTTATTTCATTGCTTAAGTTTGTTAAGGTTCACCCATTAAAGATTGGATTTAGAGTTCTCATTTCTTCTATACTTCAAGTCATATTTATCTTCATACTTCAAGTCATATTTATCTTCAAGGCAGTATGTTAAGGCAATCATTCGAAAAAAACTTTGACAAGACAATATATTTTATGGATTGAATTGCAAGAGTGAGACATGGCATATGAGGTCTATTGAGATTCTAGTTATTAATAAAGCTTAAGGTACACACCAAAGTTGATTCAAGGCATGAAGAATGAATGGTACAAGTTATTATCTTAAACTTCATACAAAGTCTTTGGGCATAAGCTTGGCAATTAGGGTTTCAATAAAGATCAAGCATGGCACACTAGTGGATTTTGGCTCCATTTCTTATGGGAGTATGAGATAGCATGAAAGCTTTGATTCAGGGTATTCTATTAACTTCAAAAGATCAAAAAACTAAGCAAAGTAGAAAATGGTATGGAAGATATTGTGAAAGGTACATGGAATCAAGAACTTCAAACAATTTTATTCAAGTTCCATCGAAACCACGTCCATAATTTCATCCATTGTTCATCCAAAGATTTCATTCAAGCCATGATTCATTCAAATTAAAGAGTCCGAAGCATAATTTTGAAACATTGAGCAAAAGAGAAAAGTCGACACATTCAAAGTGCACAAATTCTACTTTCAACTTCAATCTAACTCATTACATGAATGTTTCATTACATAGTCATGACCATTACACCAAGAGTTACAAAGGGTATATAAAAATGCATAAAACCTAATCCTAATGCCTTAACCTATCTCCAAGCTTTGCTCCATCTTCATGCTCCAAGATCCAATTTCCTCAAAGCCTCTCCGTGGTTATCTTGGTATCATCCACTATTTTTGCATTGCAAACTTCATGTCATACCCTCTTTTTCATGCCTTGCCAAACCTATTTTCAAGCCTTGCCTTTCTTGCTCAAAAGACTTTAACATCGTGTCGTTTTTGAAGGCCAACTCAATCTGCACCAATTAAAATTCGTAAACCAAAACAGCCATGCATCCAATAATTTAAAATAGTCCAAATAACAACCTTGCTAAAACGGTTGGGAATAAAAGTACCTTCTCAAATCAACGCTACAAGCCTTTGCATCACCTTGCCAACCTACCGCAGCCTGCATTAAACAAACAATTCAAACAATTTACATGAGTTCAATTGCAGCCCTATATCATCACAAAAAACATAAACAAATTGACACTATACCTACACAGTTTCAAGTTCAATATGGTCTATTCAAAATATGAGAAATCAATCCACAAAACATGAACTTGCAGCCTTACCGAAATCTTGCTGCATACATAATTTCAGACCAGCTGCCCTGCACCAATGAACAAAAACAGTTCACCAACTATTAACCATAACCACTTAAATTACACTTAACAGTCAGTTTCACTAACATCATTTATTGTTCTAAACTAATTGACCTCCTAACTTGCATAGCAGTTCGAATACTAACGGTCCACCTTAACTACCTAATAGTTTACTTTCTTCAATTAACCTAACCTAGTAACACTCTAACTGACTACAAACTTGCTGTCAATCATTGTACCAGACCTGTCCATATCGTTGCCAAATAAAAACAAAGGCTACTGCAATGTGCCAATGGACCATTACGAGACCACCACAGGGCATTGTAGTTCAAACAAGGTGCATACACCATCGCTCGAACCTGCATATACAGAGGTGATGTTAGTGCAACAACCATAAGGATGAATTCCATTTTACATCATCAAACATTAATATTAACATGTTCTTAGCAATAAAACCAGACTTGTAAACACTTAGAAAATCAATCCCAATTGACAAATAAGCCCCAGCCATGTTCAAGAAAGAAAATTCAGAAAAAATTTACAAACCGTTCATGACAGTCCGGTTCACCACTATACCAGTCCAGCCAAACTGATGCCAAACCGTATAACTTCAAATACAACCTGCTGCAACATCATTCACAAACAGCAGACACACATACAAAACATTGCAAATTAGCTCACTTTGATCTTTTCACAAACACTTGGTGTTCCTTCAACACCAAGTCACTTTGTCAATTCCACAAACACCTACCCTACATTGCTTACTACATTCCTTTGAGCCCTTTCACAAACACCTTGCACAACTGTCACTAACTAACCCTCTTCCACGTGGGAAGAGGTGTGTTATACCCATTATACCCTCCACTCAACTTTCCCTCCTTTTGTCATTTAAATTGCCTAAGCCACCTTAAGAACTAACAACACTACTACTAACAGAGTTATAACCTCTAACTGTAATTAACTAACTTTAACAGAATTCCAAAATCATGCCAGCTGTCCTAACTAACTCTAACACCTCTAACCAACTTTTAACCGACTCCATCTACACCCTTCATCTCATAACAGATTCCTTCAGATCCAAGGGCTCTCAATGTTTCTCATCTAACTACCTTCAACCTTCAACAACTATATAAACTGAACTTTCCCTCTCGGGTCAGATTCACGCACCACCATTTTTCAGTTCAAACCTCATCCTTCAACCTCTTTCTCTCGACCATTTTTTACCCAACCACCATTCATTCACCAAATTTCTCAGAATTCTCTCATCTTTCTACATTCTTCTTTCTCTACAATCTTCTTCATTCCCTCAATCCACCCTTCCATCACCACAAATCTCTGAATCCTCTCTCCCATTTTATCCTCAATCTTCCTCCCTCATCCTTCAGGCTCTTATCTCTGCAACAACAATCTTCAGATTCTCTCATCTCACTCGCACATAGAACAACAACAAGAAGCAACACACAAAAATGCAAAAACAGGGAATTCAAGAAAAAAGAGAGTGTAGAAGAAGAAGGTAGAAGGGAATGCAAGATTATAAAGAGCGCGTTTTCCTGAGCCTACCTGGTTTTTTTCTCGTCATCACCACCATTAAAGTCGCATCAGACGGACTCCGATCTGTAAGCTCTCTGAACTTTTTGATTGATGCTCTATCTTGCAGATTCTTTCTAGTTAATGTTTGTTTCGCTTCTCCTTTGAGCTCTTGATACCGTCGCCGTATTGACGAAATCCCTAAGCTAGAGTTCTGATTGGGGCTTTGTTTGACACCATTACACTGATATAATGTTGATTCGAGGTGAAGGTTTGAGGAGATGAGGTCGAACGAGGCTTTAGATGGTGATAAGCCGTGACTCCGAGCATTATGGATGGCGGTCACGACGGCGTTCTTTTTACAAGAGAGAGATGAGAACGATCAGAAGAGGGGGAACGGAGCGTTGGGGTGTGTGTGGCCTCCGGATTCAAAATCACGGTGGTGGAACAGCAGAACAGATGAGAGCGCCGCTCAAAAGAGGTGAAGAAGCGTCTGAGTTTCGATAAGAGACGAAGGGTCACAAATCTTTAACCCTAAAGATATCCATCTAAACGATGTGTTTCAATGTTTCTCTTTTCATTTGTTTTTTTTTTAATAATTGAGGATTAAAACAAATTTACTGATAATTGAAGTGCGGGGGATTTGTGTTGTTTTTCCCTGGACCTTACACTTGGGCCTCCGTGCTCACCACTCCCCTTAATCCCGCGAGTTCTATTTTTGATAATTGAAGTCAAGTGCAACAAAAAAACTGTTAATGGATCTTATCTGATTGGGCTTTTAGAACCTACTTATTGCATCCTCTGGTTCATGCTTGCACCCCATGGTTTATTTTAGTGCATTTTCTTTCTTGATTGATTTTGTTAATTGTTTAGAATTTTTGATTTTCTTCTCATGATAAAATGCCAAAAATATTAGATAGTATTTCTTTTATTTGTTTGATTGATCTTGCCATGATCCCTTGGTTTGTTTTAATCCAATTTTAAATTTTGATTAAATTGAATTAAAATTAGACTTTAGGTGTAAACCATGTATGATAATCATAGATAGAAAATTCCCTTCAAACTCAACTTTAGGATCACGATGATGCATGACAACATTAGGATTAGTTTGTCTTAGTCATTTTCTCTTTTTTGCATTCATTCTAAGACTAAAATTTTTTCTTAATCAAACTTCAAAATACTTAACAAATAAAGATGTGAATCATGTGCCACGAGCCTTAAGTGGTGGAAAAAAGATGAGGCGGTACATTATGGACCTTGTTCTTTCTTTCATCCATAGTCTTTAGTGTGATTCAATTCCAAAACTCTTTTCAAAATAACTAAAACACAAATAAATCAAGTGTGGCACATTGCCTTGGGGACATAACTCGAAACCGAAGCGAGCGCAATAATAAAAACTTTTATTTTTCCCTTAAGTATTCATTCATGCATTCCATTACCAAGTAAGCATTAGATATAACACACTGTTTGATTAGAACAACAAGAGTGGATCCCGTGGAGTACCATAGATGTGAGGGGTAATAATATATTCCCCTCGCGTAATCGACTTTCGTACCCTTTCTCTTGGTTGTAAGACCATCTTATCCTTCCTCTCGGGGTTTTCTTGATATTTTCCCTTCCTTCAGGATAAATAAAGTTCGGTAGAAACTTTGTTTTTTTGTGGTGCGACACCAACTTCCTCAAGAAATAGTAGAAAGGTTTCACTGCATCTTGGTCTGATGATGATAAGTCAGAAGATGAAGATGATTTTGAGACTGCCAAACTTGTGATGAGTCTATCTGGAAGATGGGTAGATGAAGTTGAAGCTTGTGATAAGAATGATCTTTATGAAGACCTGGATGTGCCCTACAAGGATACTTGTGACATGTGTGATGAAAGTCTCAAGAAAGAGGAAAAACATAGAAGATCATTGTTAATTTGGAAAATGAGAAGAAGCAACTCTTGAGTATTGTTTCTCATCTACAAAGTGAAGTAACATGCTTAAATTCCAAGCTTGATAACTTGACAAATTCCATAAATATGGTGAAAGAGGATAAAGATGCAAGAGTTCATTATCAATCTAATAATAAACTGAGAAGAATGTCAGAAGAAAAGTTCTTTCCCTCTAAAAGGAAGAAAAAGACCGACATGTCCAAACACATGTTACAACATCCTGGAAAATATGATGAATCTTTAAATCAACCTCAATCTACTTGGAGATGTCACTACTATGGTGAGTCTGGTCATATAAAGCCTTTCTGTTTCAAATTGTATGGAGATTAAAAATATTCAATTCGTTCTAAGGCTAATAAAGTAAGCAAGTAGAGAAGTGTTGAAAATAGAGATATTAACCTTATAGCTCATACTTCCTTGAGAGACTCAACTAGTGAAGACTGGTACTTTGACAGTGGATGCTCTAGACATATGATAGGGGTCCAGACGATGTTGGTGGATGTCAAGCCTCGTCCCATAGGTTCTGTCAGATTTGGCGATGGGTGTAAAGGTGAGATCAAAAGAGTTGGTAAGCTGGTGTGTGTTGGTTGTCCTAGTCTAGAAGATGTGTTGTTTGTGACAGAATTAATTGTTAATCTTATTAGCATTAGTCAATTATGTGACGAAGGTCTGTTATTCAACTTCTTAAAATCAAAATGTATGGTCAAAGATGAGAAATAAGTTGTTCTAATAAATGGCATAAGATCTAAAGACAATTGTTATTTATGAGAATCTCAAATAATTTCTTACTCTTCCATATGTTCAACAATCAATGAATATGGAGTGAAGCTATGGCACTAGAAACTTGGACATCTTCATTTCAAAAGAATGGAGGAATTCATATCTGAAGGAGTCATTAGAGATATGCCTGAGCTCAAGATTGAAGAAAGAAAAGTTTACGATGAGTGTGTAAGTAAAAAGTAAATCATGATGTCACTCTCAATGTTGCAACACCATACTACTTCCAAAGTGTTAGAACTTCTTCATATGGATGTAATTGGACCATTACAGATAGACAACTTAGGAGGAAAAAGGTCTGTCTTTGTGGTTGTAAATGACTTTTCTTGATATACTTGGATGAATTTTCTTTGAGAAAAATTAAATACTTTTGAAGTCTTCAAAGATAGGTGTCAAATCATTTAAGAGGAGAAGATGAGTATGATTGTCAAGGTAAGAAATGACATTGACTATGAGTTTAAGAATACAAAATTCTCTGAATTTTGTGGTTCTGAAGGAATAAGCCATAAGTTCTCTTATTCTTGGAAAACTCAGGGAGATAGAATTGTTGAGAAAAAGACTAGAGTCATATAGGAATGAGCTAGAGTCTTGCTTAGTGCTAGGAAATTTCCATTTGAGTTTTGGGCTGAAGCTATGAATATTGCATGCTATATTCATAACAGGGTCACCTTGAGAAGAGGTACTACTACTACTACTACTCTCTATGAGGTATGGAAAGGAAGGAAACATAAAGTTAAATACTTTCATATCTATGGAAGTAAATGCCAAATCTTTACTGACAAAGATCAAGTGGAAGAGAAGGATTCCATAGGGGATGAAGGAATATTTTTGGGCTACTCTTCAAACATAAGAGCTTATAGAGTTTTTAACTCCAAAATTGGAATTACAATGGAATCTATCAATGCGATAATTGATGATTCAATTGCTGAAGAGAAGATGGATGTTAGATACAATGTTGGAACATCCTGTGTGCAAAATGATGGATCACTAAGGGAGGACATTTTTGAATTCACAAACATAAAATCAGTGAATTCTCAATCTAGCAAAGATTTGTCTACTGAAGAACAAATAAGTCATCCTGAAAAAGGTAACATCACTGAATTTAAACAGAAGATGTCAAATACAAATGGATATGTTGTATCGAGGGAAACAAGAGAAAGTTTCTGTGAACTGGTGTTGAAGAGACATGGTGACAAGAAGGATGTCATGACATTTCATAGTGAAGATCTGAGTTCTTTCAGATATCTCATTCAACGTGGCTATAACAATGACCTTGGTAGTTACAATCAACTGATATAGAATCTTATTGAAGGAGAGGAAGAGACTCTGCAGCATATGGACAACAAGGAACAACTTATTGTTATAAAAAATAAAGGGATTGGAACTTGTACTATCAAGGAATTATATCCATTACACATATGGAGGAGTGCAATAGTTACTGCATATTTCCTTTATAATCTGAGGCATGATATGCCTGGATAAATTGCTACTAAAAAGAGATGGAAGGAATGTGTTTTGTAAGACAGTGGGGCTGACTACAACACTAAGGAAAGCAGAAGGCTCTTTGATAGAGGAAAGAGGTGGAAAACCACCTGAAGCTAACCAAGAGTTATGTTTTGTGCTTCCATTTATGGTATTGCGAGTGTGTAATATGTTTGTGCGTCCATCTGTGGTATTGCAGGTGTGATCGGTGGATCTGGAACTGACTGTTTAACGCTGGTTCGCGAAATGTCGCGGAAGCAAGAGTCGCCACCGTCTTTTATTTTCTCCAAATGGAAAGGACAAAAACACAGAAAAATTCCTTATAGAGATTGCTCTCGGTTCGGGAGGTAGATTATAGAAAGGGAAGGTGTTAGCACCCTTTCTATCCATGGTTATCCATGGGCTCTTAGATACTTGCTCATTGTGTTTTTAAAAATGGTTTGTTTGCTTTTTAATTGTGGGTTTTAAAAAGTTTCTTTGAAAATTCCAGTTCGACTCTTGTATCGGTCCTCAAGAGTGTTTGAAAATTTGCTTTCGAAAGCTTTTTGAAAAGGTGTCGGTGTGAAAAGTATTTTTGATTTGTTTTGTTTTGAATTAGAGCAAGTATCTACGAGAACCTACCTACCCTAAGGAATTCGTCTGTGTAAATGTCCTTTCCATTTGGAGAAAATAAAAGACGGTGGCGACTCTTGCTTCCGCGACATTTCGCGAACCAGCGTTAAACAGTCAGTTCCAGATCCACCGATCACAGAACTGGCGACTCTGCTGGGGAGTGATACTCTGTGGGGAGAGAGGTACTTTGCTGAATAGTAACTTGCTGATGATATCTTTGATGTGTTGGAAGTGTTGATAGACTTCGCTGGGGGTAAGAGAACTTCGTCGGGGACGCTCTTTCCGTGGCTTTTGGCTGAGGATAACCCAGTTATATCCTGTTAAGGAAATAACTCTTTAAATAAAGCCGGGCGACGCGTTCGTGCTTTGCGAGGATACGCTTCCAGAATCTACTGGGGATAAGCTTACTACTTGGGGAGATGGATTCCAACTTTCCTGGGGAACTAGATTGGACTCTCCTGGGGAAGTTTTGTACTGCATCAGGGAAGTGACTCTATTGAATGTTGATAGAATGCCGGGGAATCAATCTTTAGACCAAGACTGCCGGGGATGCTTGTTAAGAATATATGCTGCTGGGGAACGTTGAGATCTGCTGGAGTATACTCAACTTCCTTAAGGCCTGATAATATAACCTGGAGAGAGTGTACTGTCTTGCTGGCTTACTCTCTGGGGAATTAAGATGTCTGGTTATGTTCTTTAGCTGAACCTACCTTGATACCTTGGAGGATAGAACAATCAGATTGCTTAAACCACCCGTTATTGCCCCTGTTTCTATGGGGGAGGCACCTGTGGGATGCTGATAATTGTTGATGGACAAACTCTTCTTCTGATAGGCCAGTGACAAGATGCCGGGACATAGTCGTACGCTTTTGATCCTAACTTTTGCCTGGACCTCCCTTTCGGGTTTTCAGTCCACCGGGATACCCATTTTTGCCCAAGCCGCCTTTTCAGGTTTTCGACTTGCCGGGTGTACAGATTTTTTCATTTCATCCCTTCATTTTGCCCGAACCCTTTTGGTTCGCCGGGAAGCCCTTATTTTTGCCTAGGTGTGTCAACCTAGCGGCTTTTTGATTGTGCGTAGTATTTTTTTCGACTATGTCCGTTCTCTTAGAATGCAGGGAGGTGCCCCTGGCTGCTTGTGTTGCCACGTTATCAGAAGATGTTTGGTCATGCAAGATTTGTTGCTGGAATTCCCAAAATGATTCAGGAGGAGATTTGCCCCAGGCTGGTTGGCCTTTTGAGAGATTCTCCGAATCTTGATTGGATTGCCCCAGATGATGGACTGTGATCATGCCGTGCCCCTTGATTGGAAGTATTTTTGTTCATTAGGCATTCGTCGTGCGAATTTCTACGCTGTTCAAACAAAAAGTCATATTCAAACAAAGTTATGTTAAAAATGCAAAGCTTATGTCTATCTTGAAGATTTTGAAAATGTATTCTTTTTTTTTTTTCATAAAACAAATGAATGTTTGTAAAATCGTGATGTCAACTCTGTATTTACCGTAGGCCTTAAGGAGTCGGGATACCTTTCGTAACAGTATGCTTTCGAACTAACCCATGCTTCAGCTAGGACTTTTAAGGGTTATAACGTGGCCTGGTTCACGGTTTAAGAAACAAAGGATAAAGGCTCAAATTATTTGTACCCACCCACTCTTCGTGATGTTCTCCAAACCTAAACTCAGTTGATCATACGTTAGACCTTGTTCGAGTCTTTGCTTTGATGCTCCAGTGATGGTTCGGATATTGACAGTTTATTTTGACTAGGCAGTCATTTCCTTTGCTGAGGGTTTGTAAGACCTCTTTCTTGTCTGATTTTGTTATCCCTTTCTTTTTTTGCCTGAACTGTTTCCTTTTTTGGAATTACAGTCAGCGGGATGCCCCAGTTTTGTAAGTCTCCTTCATGGGTTTTGACTTAATGGGTTTTTTTATTTTGAAAGATAATGACTGCCTTTCTTTATTGATCATTCGGAACCATCACTGTCTTTCTTTGTTTTGTAAGGATCTTTTTGGTGCCATTTGTTATGCACTTGGATCAACTGAGAGAACTACCCTGCCCCAGGTTATGATGAAGGGTTTTGAATTTCGAAAAGAAAAACTCCGACTTCTTTGGCTCAGAGGGGTTGACGAGGGATTATCATCCTTATAACTCCAGTGTTTAGGGATTGAAACAATGCTTGTACCTCATCAGTGGGGTCTGTTCAAAAGCATACTGTGGATTATGGTATCATTTTCGTCATCCTCCCTCAAGAGGCTTTAGAATTTTTAGATCAAGAGTTGACATCAGAAAAAAGTATGAAAACAGTTTGCATATAGTGAATGCGAATATATTGCTTCAAAACAGACATATGCGATGCATTAATGAACTAACAACGTTTAATCATGAATAAATGTTTGAACAGTTAAAAGAAAGTTACAACTTGAAAATTCTAATAAACACAAGTCTTCCAGTCTCAGGGCTTACTACTTCGACTGGTGCATCTTGTAGGGATGGCAGGAGCATTCAGCCTGGCCCATCTGGGTGAAATCCACAACTCTTTCATTAATCAGATCTTGAATCTTATTCTTCAAAGCCCAGCAGTCGTCGGTGTCATGTCCTGGACTGTCAGAGTGGTATGCACATCTTTCCTCAGGATTGTACTTTAGGGAGGTTATGTTGAGATACTTAGGAGGGTCCCTTAACGTCACCAGATTCAACCTCAACAATTGTTGTAAAGCTTGAGACGGTGACACGTTGAGTTTGGTGAACTGCCTCTTAGGTTTGTCGGGCTTGCTCTGATCAGCCCGTTGTTCTCGGCGAGGCCGTATTTGGACCTGTGAAGTAATAGCAGCTTGGAGAGGCCCAAACCTTTGACTTCTTGGAAGTTGATTAATGACTGGGCCCCTGACTTGGGATGGTTGCTTCACGTCTTGATGAAGCTGACTGATCATGGCCCTCAACTCTCCTTGCTCCTGAGCTAAACTTTGGATGAGAGTCCTTTGCCCCAGCATCTGGGTTTTCAATGTGTCTACCTCAGCTTGTAGACGTTTCAGCCGTTCTTCCTTGTCGTCCTCAGCATTGTTCCTGACCAAAGTCCCCATGAGGAGTGTTTTCAGCTCTTCCTGCCCCTTGGATAGGCTTAGGATGATCTCATTGAACTGAGTCTCTTGAGTGTGAAGGTCCTGGTTATCTGGTTGGGGAGCCATTGCTGAAATAAACAGTGAACAAGGATAAGTGACCTGTAATCAAGGGTGCCTGTTATGCAATGATATGTATGATATGCATGTAATGTTTTCAAGGACCTCGCGGGGTAAACAAGAAAATTTGTTAGCATTGGAATTTATAGCTTGATTGAAGGAGACTTCATATTTGTTGAGAGTCTTTCTTCCAAGGGTCAAAGGCTCACCATATCCAGTGGGTCATAGCCCCTGACTTTAATCATCATGTCTGGTTTTGGTTTCCAAATAAACTTGGTTAGGGGAACCTTCTTCAAGAGTCAGAGCTCACCATATCCAGTGGGTCATAGCCCCTGACAACTTTGTCTAGAGGAAAATAAATCCTCTTTGCCCCTTGCTGGGATAGTTGATTCACCATGACCTGCATCACAAGCCCTTGAGATCCTTGAAATGGATTAGTTTTTTTATGCAGGATGTATGCAATGGTATGATGTCATGCTATGCATGGGGTAATGTAGGTAAACCCTGTTACGAGTCCCAATTAAGGACTGCAAACCAAAACCTGCAAGAAACTCAAGTAAAACCTGTCATGAGTCCCAATTAAGGACCAAATAAAACCTGCAAAACACTCAGTAAACCCTGTTATGAGTCCCAGTTAAGGACTATAAACAAAACCTGCAAGAAACTCAAGTGTCAGATAACAAGCATGCAAGTAGTCAAGTACGAAGGCACACAAGTCACACAAGAGAAACCCTTAGAGTTTAGGCCAGCATGAGGTCTGGGTATTACCCTCTTGAAGTTGGTGGGCTCAACCTGTCCTATCAGAAGTAACCGGGTTCTAAGGGTCCCAATATCACGGGATTGCTTTCATTGTTCATCGTTTCGATTTAGCCACTGAACTGGCGACCGAAATATTCCAGGAAAGCAACCCTCAATTGAGTGTAGTATCGAGTATCAACCAACCTTGGACTACACCAAAGTCAGTTATCTCACTACCCTAAAGAGGCCAAGATAGTTCAATTAAGGTTCCTAAGGTCTGTTGATGCTTCACGACACCACGCGGAGGCCCCGTACTCTCCTTGACTGAACTCAAGGGTTACCGGTACACACCAAAGTGCCACATCAACGTAGCAGACTATTTCAACCATGTCGGTATACCCCGCACAGTTCCCTCACAGCCTTGTTGCTACTTTCTAAGAAGGTATCCCCCAGATCCGGGTTAGGATCTATAGAACTCCCAAGACAGTCCCGCAATAATAAAGCAAGCAAAGAAAACAATTGAAAACACAGTTATGAACTAACCCTAAGGTACACCTCACTTTAAGTTTAATTCCCCAGCAGAGTCGCCAGTTCTGTGATCGGTGGATCTGGAACTGACTGTTTAACGCTGGTTCGCGAAATGTCGCGGTAAGCAAGAGTCGCCACCGTCTTTTATTTTCTCCAAATGGAAAGGACAAAAGCACAGAAAAATTCCTTAAAGAGATTGCTCTCGGTTCGGGAGGTAGGTTATAGAAAGGGAAGGTGTTAGCACCCTTTCTATCCATGGTTATCCATGGGCTCTTAGATACTTGCTCATTTGTGTTTTCAAAAATGGTTTGTTCGCTTTTCAGCTGTGGGCTTTAAAAAGTTTCTTTGAAAATTTCAGTTCGACTCTTGTATCTGTCCTCAAGAGTGTTTGAAAAATTGCTTTCGAAAGCTTTTTGAAAATGTGTCGGTGTGAAAAGAGTTTTTGATTTGTTTTGAAATTAGAGCAAGTATCTACGAGAACCTACCTACCCTAAGGAATTCGTCTGTGTAAATGTCCTTTAAAGTAGTGCCATCCCACCATTGAGAGGTAGGTAGCACCACCGTTGGAGGTGTTCGGGTCAATTCGAGGTTCGGGACATGGTGATCACCAGAGCAATGGGAATACACCTTAGAAGCTACCCTCATGCCAGGTTCCCGGATCATGAGGACTTACTAAAACATCTTCTACTCGACGATCACCTTTCGAGGCAAGGCAACAGTGAGGCGTACCCTAGGGGTGGTGTGTGCGATTCGTGTGTCGTTTTCATTTGCATTTATCTTGTCATGTTATTGGTGTTCTACGCTTGTTTTTATTTTTGTCCATACATTCTTTCATGTCTTGATTAACAGTTAAAAAATATTGCGGGAAAGTAAAATCTAAAGCTATTACAAAAGGCGCGGGTCCACATCGCCAAAATTAAACCAGGACCCGATTTGGCAGAAAATAAATAAAGTAAAAAAAAAATAAGGAATTGAAAGGTTACATGGCCTTGGGAGAGATACATAAATATTTAAACGGAAAAGAAATAAATATGCGAATTGATAAGAAATTAAGAACGAGGGCGTTGGACCCCTTTTTTGCAAAATTAAATTACATGGAATTAATTAATTAAAAAAAGAAAGAAAGAACTTGTTTTTTTTTTGGTATTTTTAGTATTTTAGGATTTAATATGGAAAAAAAGAATTAATTAAAATAAACACTAACCCTAATTTTAATGGCTTTTAATTTATTAAGAAAACATTGAATTTTAACCTAAATTAACCCTAATTTTTATATACAAATTTAATTATAAAAATAAATATTTAATTATTTAATTATTTATGAAAGAAAAATAAAAAGGATGAAAAATTATTAATTAACCCTATTTCTACATTTTTTAGATTTTTATTAAAAGTATTAAAATTAAAACCTAATTTACACTAAATTTAATTATATGCATTTATTTATGAAAATACTAAAAATAAAATATTTATTGTTTTTTTTCTTTTTCTGATTTTTATATTTTTTGTGTTTTTATGGAAATAATTAATTAATTAAATAAAACAGCAATTAGAAAGAAAATATAAAATAAATAAAAAATAAAGACTTGCAAACCTAGGGGGTCTGCCCCTGATTTTGGAGGTGAAGCCCAGCACTTTAGGGTCCAATTCCTTAAGCCTCGTTGACTTTGGCACTAAGGTGTATCAGTGTTGACCATGGTTCATCATATTCCTTGGATCTGGGCCTTTGATCTGATGCCCTTGGACGCGTGGATGGCTTGATTATGGAGGTGCATGATGTGCGTTTACACTGAAGCTGCATGTGAATATGGGTTGAAAAAATATATTGAAAGTATGAAGACCTGGGGCTCGAACCCAGGTTATGTGCTTTGCCACCACTACGCCTTGCCAGCTGAACCAGTTTACGCATGTTAATATATAATAAACAACAAATATAATAAATAAAACAAGCGTTAGTGGGGCCTCTGCGCGCGAACTTTCAAACAGGCCAACCATCTCTTGCCACGAGTTCATCTTCTTCGTTGTATTTTATTTTTCTGAAATACAAAGGACAAAGGCAACGGTTTTGTTAGCGTTCCCCTAGGCCGGTTTTGGAAAAATAGCGACTAGCCCCAGGGGCTCTATAAATTAGGCGCGAGGGTAGCCTTATAACCGTTTGAACGCCCTGATTTGGATGGTGGTGGTCTTGAAGGCCAATTTTTCCTCATTCAAAAACCCCTAATCCAAGGTCCTGTAAACCCTAGAAAACGATAATGGCATAATCGCGTACACAGCTCAAAAACACAATTAAGTTACATGGTTAGCATTAGAACAAGTCAATTAGTGTAAATGCATAAAAAAAACGCAATGAAAATGCCTTAAATATGAAACACGATCATGCATTTTTTTTGAAACAGTTTGAATCCTGTATACCGATTCTTTGAGTTTTGATGAATGTTTTTGATTGGGAATCGTTCAGTGAAGCTTCAGCAAGCTAATGAAACAAAAATCGTGCCTTGAATCGCCCTAGAATGTGGTTTTCAGAATTGAGTTTCTTGCAAAAAAATTCAAGTTTGATAATGGGGTTTTGCGCAGCTTTTTTGGTCCTTGGCATTAGGTTTTCGTTCATGCTTATGTAATGAATCAATTAGGTCAAGAAAAACAAAACAAATCAATTGCATTCATGGTTTTGAGATTTGATTTTCAATCATATTTTTTCCAATCTTTTTCATGCAATTTTGTACCAATCATGATCCAATCAATCCAAATCTTTCCATATTGAATTATGCACGAATTATTGAGTAGATTACATGTGCAAAAAGATTTGATACTTAGGTTAAATATTTTCCATGTATTTAATTTGATTTAAATGAATTAATATAAATAAAAATTCAAATAAATAATTAAAAAATGAAGAAATACTTCCCTTTGGGCCAAGTGGTCGTGCACATGCCATGGATGATGATTTATGGAAGAAAAATGGGCCCATTAGCAATTTTAGGTCATTTGAATCAATGTTGACTTTTCAAAATATCCAAAAATTTCCCAACTTCCACAAGGCATAACTTGCTCAATTTTTAAGATTTTCTCATGTTCTTGGACATTTTGGAAAGGTCTTTGAGTCCTCTAACCAATGCCTTTGGTCCCATGTCATTTTTATTTACCAATCTCAAGTTATGGCCCTTGACTTAAAGTCCCTTTTTGTTGACTTTTGAAAATGACCTATAATGTTGAAATTGATAACTTTTTGTGAGAGCATTTCTTGGACTTGAAGTATGAAGATGAGTTGTAGGAAATGTCTTTCTCTTCAAAATGAGCTTTGGATGGAATTTTTCTGATAATCCATGTGAAAGTTATGCCCTGGTCAATTTACAGTTGACTTTTTCAGCTGTCCAAATAAGGAAACTTTTTATTTTGATGATTTTTGAGCCAAGCTTTGAGAATCATGATCAATCATTGATCAAATGATGTTTGTGGCTTCAAAATGATATGTTGACCAAAAATTTGAACTTTTGACTGTCAAATGACCATTTTGCCCCTATAGTTGACTGTGGTGCAATTAGGGTTTTTGACTGTGCAATTTTGTGCTGAAAGCCTTGAAACCTGATGTGAGGATGCTTGACCATATTTGTAGGCACATGGGACTTTATTGGACCTTTGGAAACTTCATTTTCTTGACCAGAATCAAAACCCTAATTTTGACTGTATAGGAGACCTTTGCACTGTGCAACCCTTGGGGAACTTTGAAGCTTGACTTGGCAAATCTTTGAGGAATATGGGAGGGCAAATTTTGGGGTACAACAGCAGGTGTGCAATATGTTTGTTTTTGTCTGTGGTATTGCTTGTGTGCAGTATGTTTTTGATTTTAATGCTTTGTGTGCTTCCATTTTTGGTATTTCTTGGGTGCAATATGTTCCTATTCTTTTTGTGTTTCAACCGTGTGTGTATATTTACTCTAGGTTTTATTAATATTTTGGCTAAAAGGGGGGAGTAAAGTGTTGGTTGTGTGTCCTAATGTTACATCAAATGTCTTGACATGTTGATTAAGCATTGTGATAGAAATTTATGTTACTGCTTTTGGGAAAGTAGTTATTGTGGTTTCTTATGCAACTATTCAGGGGGGCGTGATAGTGTGTTCATGTTTGGTTGTGTTGAAGTTGCTGCTTCTGCTGTGTCTTTTGTTGCATGTGCTCTGATTTGGGGTTTTTTCCTTGAGAGGGAGAACTTATTATGTATGACAGGGGGAGTAATAGATTTGTATGATTGTACAAGCTTTTTAGTTGTGTTGTGTTTTTATAGAGTTTACATGTATTCATGTAACTTGTGTTTGTGGTTTTATTCCTCTCTCTAGAGTTTTTATGCAAAGATTATTTTAGCCAAAATTTTCCAAAGGGGGATATTGTTAGGTCTGTGATTTTATGGTTGGAAACAATTTTGTAAAACAAAGTGTTGCCAATAATTTTTTCAAAACATGTTTCATTGGGAAAAACATGTATTGTAGCCTAATGTTGAACAAGATGAAATAACATCTTGACCAACTGGTACAGTAGAGTCTGTTGGTGCTTTATTTGACAGGTGTTTTAACAGATGTTGTAACATGTTACAACAGAACATCGTGACAGTACAACTGGATGATATCCTTGAAGATTTTATTTGAAAATATGATAGTTTGAGGCTTTTAGTACTCATAACTGAAGGTGCGAAAAAAACACAAGAAAGGGGGGTTTGAATTGGGTTTTCCTTTCTTGTAAAACTTTCGCTTATAAGCATTATTTGTTAAACAATGCTTCTGATTGTTGCTTCTAATTCATGATTCTAATTTGATTAAGAGAACATAAACTCTAAAGCACAAGCAAAAGTAAATAACACGCGATATATCCTGGTTCACTTGAGAAACTCCTAACCTAATCCAGTCCACCCTTCCGAGGTGATTTTTCCTTGAACTCAAGGACTTAATCCACTATAATCATTCTGATTACAATTGTATGGGAAACCGCCGATAACTAACATCCAATGACATGTTCAGGGATCCAAACTGGATATAACATTCATTGACTCAACATAATCTATTCTCCAGAATCTTCTATCAGGATTTCCTTCCAATGATATCCATCAGTGATCTCAGAAGGTTGGCCTTCACTCAGTCTCCTTTGAGATATGGCTACCATTGACCCAATAGAATCCACTACAAATATTTCATCTACAATGGCCGTAACCAAAGTCTTCTTGAGAATTCTGACTCAACCGAGTCTCTCAAGGAACCATCAAACAAATGTTTGATTTACTTTTGTTTACAATAATAATGCTTCTACATAATATGGATGTAAACAAAATTAAGTACATCGAAGAACCTAATACACACTAAAAGATATTACATTTTATTGTAGCTTCAATGTGTGGTCTTCTTTTCTTCAAGTAGATTATTCACGAACAATAGCCCAAAGCACTTGAATTGCTAAAGTCTTCATCTTCATAAGCTTCTAAAAGCTTTGTTGATCTTGATGTAATAAAGAGAAGAACTTCTTCATCTAGATTCCCTTTAGAACATTATGGATATCATCCATTATTCTAATTTCTTCAATGATCGCCTTAGAGAATAACATTTATGTTGTGGATATGTAACGGGATCTTTCATGATCATCTTTGTTGTCTTATGCGGCTTAGCAAGCTTTGTGCAGCATATGAGATTAAGCACATTGTGAATCTATGATTTCATTGTAATTAGTATGAACATGATTGAAGATTCATTTGGTAACAGTTGTTATGGTTGTTGTTATAGTGGATGAAAACTTTGTTTTGGTTGTGTTCTAATAAGGATAGATTTTATTTTGAACATCAACAACTTATGACTTGAAACTTGTAGCTTTTAGCACCCAGTTGTGATACGGTGGGAGAACTGATTTGGGTGTTTTGTGTTTTATCGCAATTGTTGCGGATAGCAAGAGCCGTCACCGACTTTTATTTTATCCAATAAAGGAAAGGGTGAAAAGAACAGAAAAGACCTTTTGAGAATTTTTCTTGAGTTCGGGGGGTAGGTTATGAAAAGTGAAGATATTAACACCCTTTTCATCTGTAGTTATCTACGGGCTCTTAGTTGCTAGCTCACTTTTGAAAATGCTTTATAAATGCGCTTGGGTTTGTTTGAAATTATTTCTGAAAAGTGTCTTCATTTATGCAAACTTTGTAATGATTCTCGTCTCTATAAGAATGCATACAAAGTGTTGACTTTTGAAAACATTTCATGAAAGTGTTGGTGTATTTGAAATATGTTTGTTTTGAAATGTTTATGAGAAAGAAACTACGAGCGTTCTATCTACTAAAGAGAAAGTATTTTTTCTTTTCCTCCTCCTTTAGATAGTGTTATTTTACCATTGATTGGTAAGGAGCCATATCATTAGATATGAGGGACATGCGTGGGTCGTCGTACAGTCATAGAAGAAAACTTGTAAGATACTTTAGCAATTTGTCGTAAGGGACTAAGATCGTTTATCAAAGGCAACATTGAAGGGTCATCGAGGGACTACGATCTTGTAATTGAGGGTCTTTGCTAAAACATCCCACGTTCGAGGGACATGACTATTTTATCTGGGGCAACAAGTGTGGGTTACCCTAGAGGTGCAAGTGTGCAAAATGTTTTGTTTTAAAATATTTTATCTTGAATTAAGGTTGTATAGTATTGACTTTAAGATCTTTCCATACAAACCCTAATTACTAGCAATAATATGGAAAGCGATAAATTATGGAAATTAAATGTCCTACGCTATTACAATAGTTTGGGTGATGGGGGATAAAAATTTATAAATGTGGATGGCAAGTAAAAATAAACCCTAATTACTATTACAAGGCTTTGAAAATTACATAATTTATAATGCAAAATAGTAAAATGTGCAAGAAAATGTAAAGTGAAAAGAAATTGTTTTTTAGGGTTTTTTTTTATAGAAAAGATTTTGTAGTTTCAATTATTTTAGAAAATAACTTGAATGTTTTATCAAGAAAAAGTTTTTGTATAGGGTTAGGCCATCTCCAAGCAATTCAAAATGTCTAGTGCACCTTTAATGATCCAAAATTATAGCAAAAATGTAAAAAAAAAAATCAGGATTTCTTATACCTAGGCTGACACGGGCCATGTCACCGGACACGAGCCGTGTCACCGGACACGGGCACCCGTGTCAGAATCTGCCCTTGCTCCTCTACACCTTTTTTGTTCCAGCCACATTGAGATGGGTTTTGTCGTGTGACACTATTGTACCCCAAAATTTACCCTCTCATTTTTCAAGTATTTGCTCACAAGATATTCTACGACGTTAGGTTTGCAGCACTGATACATCAATTTAGGCTTGAAATTGGCACAAGGGCAAAATGGTCAATTACATACTGGAAAGTCATACTTTGGATTTTTGGTCAACATTAAGTTTCAAATATCACAATTCATCAAGACATTCAAAATATCAAGATTGATCATCAAGAAGTTAAGAAAGTCAAAAGTCAACTTGAAAAGTAAAGATTTCTAAGACTTAGAAATTTTCTAAGTGTTTTTATACATGATAATTTCATCACTTCATGCCATTCTTTCACCAAGATGTAAGATGATTCAAAAGAAGCTTTCAACATGAAAGTTGTAGATCTCCATGATCTACAACATTTCTTTACACAACTTCTCCTAAATATGCTTGGATCTCAAGTTATAAATTCATGAAGTCATGACATTTTCATTTAACACTTAGAGAAATTTTCAACAGATTTTGTGCAGGATTTTATCCCAACTTCTTGGCATTTTTTTCACATAGTTCCAAGATGATTTTGTCAAAATGGCCAACATGAAAATTATAGAGGGTGTTTCAAGCTTTCCAAAACATCCAAGATCATGAATTTATCATACTTGAGCTAGGAGATTCAAGGGCATGAAGTTGGGCATCCACCTTTGATTTGCAAGTCATTCTATTGAAGAACACACAACAAAACCCTTATGCTATGCTGAATAATATTACTTTGCAGGCCTTGTGACTTGCAAATCTCTACATAATTTAATGTTTACACAAGAGCTTGAGCTATTACCCAAGTGTTTGAGCCATTGTCCAAAAGATCTTTCTATTTATGGCATAAAGGCACCATTGCTATTCTTGAAAAGCAAGCTTTTTGTACAAAGTTTGTCTTGAGCCCATACTTTATTGGTTTCTGATTTTACTCCACCATAAAACATGGAAATCAACCCCTCTAAACCAACAACTTTGGTACTTCATCTTGGAACCATGTAATACTTGACATAGTTTGATACTTACATCCCAACCAAACCATAACATGTTGTGTTGTAAACATATTCAGCCTTTGTTCACAAGTCCTTTGCCTATAAATAGAAGAAGCATTTGCAATACAAAGAGGTTAGAAAAAATAGAGAGAGTTTAGAAAAAATAGAGAGAGGCCAGAAAAAATAGAAGGAGAAACTAACACTCGAACTTATTTTTCCTGTCAAAAAACCAGATTTGTCCACAAAACCTCTATTTTTGAGCTTTGAAGTTCAAATCTTTGAATCTCATACCTTGCAAGTTTTCTCCAAACAAACCACCCAAACACTTCATATACACCATATAGAAGTTGTTCAAACACAAAGACAACTTCTGTAACATCACTATCACCATCTTCCAAATTCAACTCAAAAGCATACATTGCAACTTGACTCGGTTGGAGCGGTTCAACCATTTTCAGCTTAAAACGAAGGTTGGAGCTACTTCAAGAAGGTTCAAAGGAGCTCGATCAATCAAAACTTTGAAGCCGAAAACATTTGTGCGTGTCCTAAAGCTTCTGCTTCGAGAGGTAAACTTTCTCAAACTGTGATCTCATTGTTCATACATCATTTGCTTTTGCGCTTAAAAGATATAACAAGACAGATCAAAGAGAAAAAACTAACAAAAATACAGACCAGAGGTTGACACGGGTGTCCGTGTCACATGACACGGCCTGTGTCAGCTTATTTGGGTTGAAAAACATAGTAAAGTGAAGGTACAGAGGCATACACGGGTGCCCGTGTCAATCGACACGGCCCGTGTCAATCAACACGGCCCGTGTCAGAGTTACTGGTGCGTACATGACCAAAAAAGGATGAACAGGGGCTGACACGGGCGCCCGTGTCAGGTGACACGGCCGTGTCAGGATGGCTGGGACCTACAAAACGCATAAAATTCATGGACAGGTCCTGACACGACCCGTGTCAGCTCGGGCACCAAATTTCTTGATTTTTGGAGATTTTTTAGGTTCTTTTGGATATATTGCATTGCTTGGAAATGACCTAACTTTGTAAAACCTTTTTGTTCAAATGAAACCTCAAAAACAATTTTCTAAACAATTAACTTAGACTTAGGTTTTTCTTCAATGAAATTAATTACAAAACCTTTTTTCTACAAAAAATCCTAAAAAGCAATTTCTCTCACTTTACATCTTCTTACATATTTTATTTTTTGCATTATAAATTATATAATTGTCAAAGCCTTGTAATAGTAATTAGGAATTACTTTACTTGTCATCCCCATTTGTACATTTGTATACCCCATCCCCATAATGATGTAATAGCGTAGTAATTTTACTTTCCGCAATTTATCGCTTTCATATCAATGCTAGTAAATTAGGGTTTGTATGGAAAGATAAAACCAACAAGTAGATGACCCTAATCAAGACTAAATGCATGTAAATAAAACACATTTGCACACTTACACCCTTAGGGTAATTCTACTTGTTGCCTATCAGAAAATAGTCATGTCCCTCGAGCATGGGCGTTTTAGCAAAGACCCTCGATAAAAGATCGTAGTCCCTCGATGACCCTCGATGTTGCCTTCGGTAAACGATCTAGTCCCTAAAATGACATTGCTAAAACGTCCCATATGTTACCTTCTATGACTATACAAACGTCCCAAACGCCTATCCCTTCACATCCAACGATGGGGCTTCTTACCAAATCAATGGTAAGATAGCCACATCTAAAGGAGGAGGAAAAGCACATTTAAGACCTTTCGAGTAGGTATATTCGCTCCTAGTTACTCGCTTGCTCACAACAAAAACATTTTTATACACCCACACTTTCATCTTTGTACTATTTTCGAAACAAACACTTTGTATGCGTTCTTATAGAAACGAGAATCGTTACAAAGTTACATTTTCAAAATACTTTCAAAAACACATCGCACAAACACAACTTTGAACTATTTTTGAAACAAACACTTTGTAGGCGTTCTTATAGAAACGAGAACCATTACGAAGTTCCATTTTCAAAAATACTTTCAAAACGCACACCACAAGCACATTCAAACAAAAGCAAGTGATCTAGCAAGTAACTAAGAGTCCATGGAAAACCATGGATGAAAAGGGTGCTAATACCTTCCCTTTTCATAATCTACTCCCCGAACTCAAAAACATCTCTAAAGGTCTTTCCTGTGCTTTTTCACCTTTCCTTTTGGATAAAAGAAAAGTCAGTGGCGACTCTTGTTAAACGCAACATTTGCGATCAAACGCAAAACCTTCAAGTCAGTTCTCCCACCGTATCACAGAACTGGCGACTCTGCTGGGGAAAATTTTAAAAGTGGGTTACCTTAGGGATATATTACATTTACTTGCTTACATTGTTTGACTTGTATGCTTTATATTATGGTTCTTTGTTTGGGTGTGAAATCCTCTACCCGGATTTGGGATACATTATAGGTAAATAGCAATATGTTGTGGAAACGGTGCGGGGTATACCGACATGGTCTAAGCAATAGCTATGTTAGTGCGACATATTTGTGGGTACCAGTAGCCTTTGAGTCAATCAAAGAGAATACGGGGTCGCTGAGTGATGTCATGAAGCACTAATGAACTTCTAGAACCCTTTACTTGACCAACTTGGCCTTTAGGACGTAGTGAGATGACCGACTTTGGTGCAGTCCGAAGTTGGTAGATACTCGATACTACACTCATTGAGGTTTGGTTTCTTGGGATATTTCGGTCGCCATTAAAGAGGCTTGAGCTGAAACAATGACCAAGAAAACAATCCAATGATATTGAGCTCCTTAGAACCCGGTTACTATTGTTAGGACAGGTTGAGCCAACTAAACTTCAAGAGGGTACTTACCTACAAACTCCATGCAAGCCTAAACCTAAGGACTTGTCTGCTTTGCGTGTACATAATTATTTGTATAAGCTTGTTTACTTCGCATACTTGTTCATAACATCATAACGTGATACCATAGCATTTTCAATAACCATTTCAAGGATCTCGAGGGTCTTTGATGCAGGTTCACAATGAACCAGACGTCTATCAAGGGGAAAGAGGATTTATTTTCCTCTGACCAAAAGCCGTCAAAGATCAATTACAACAAACTTGAGTCAAGGGCTATGACCCACTTGACATGGTGAGCTTGATTCTCGTGGAAGGACATCCACCGATACAAAGTTCTCCAATCAAAGATGTTGATCAAAGTTCAAACTTCTAACTTTTTCTTGTGTTTACCCCGCGAGATCCTTGAAAACATTGCATCCACATATCATGCATCATGTCATGACAGGTTTCTCCCATACAGGTCTCCTTATCTTCCTACTGTTTATTTCAGTAGAAATGGCCCTAGAACAGACCATCAAGAGCATTCAAATTCAAAACGCTCAACTCTGAGAAATGTTCTTGAACCTATCCAAGGGGCAAGAAGAAGTGAAAGCTCTCCTCACTAGGGGCATGATCACGGGAAATCCTGGGGACGATAGAGATGACCAGTTGGAGCGGCTACAAACTGAAATGGCAACAATGAAAGTCCAGATGTTGGGACAACTAGTGGGCCAGATGACTCTCATCCAAAACTTGTCTCGAGGACAAGAAGAGCTAAGGACCCTCATCAACAAGCTTCATCGTGACGGATGTAACCAAATGGGGAAAACAGCTAGGAGGGGGGATCAAGTCACTAGTCATCCGCCCATAAGACAAGAAGCTAGTTCAAGGGAAAACAGACCATTCCAGATTGTCGCCACGTCACGGGCCCAACAACAGCCTCGTCAACATCAACCGGAAAATCAACAAAGGCAAAGCGAGCCCAAAAGACAGTTTACCAACATCAACATACCACTCTCCCAAGCTTTGCAACACATGCTGAGGATGAATCTGATTGCACCAATAAGACCTCATCCAAGTCCCAAAACTTTTTCTCCGAGCTACAATCCTGATGCCAGGTGTGCCTATCATTCCAATAGGCCTGGGCATGATACAAATGATTGTTGGGCGCTAAAGTACAAGATTCAAAACCTGATCGACGAAGGCTTTTTGGAGTTCACACAAGAAGGCCAAACGAAATTATTATGTCGTTTCTCAAAGGCTCACCACCTAAAATGACAAGTTCAGACAAAGAGGCTTCTGTTCATTTTGAATTTGCAATTGTAATTTCTTTTGTTATTCAAACAATTATCTATTAATGTCGAACTCTGTTTCATTAATGCATTGCATATGTTTGTCTTGAATTCATCCTTTCATTTTCACTATATTTAAACTATGATTTTTATTCTTCTTATGACATTTAACTCTTGCTAAAAGTTACAAGCCTTTAGAGGGAGGATGACGAAAACAATGCCATAATCTCATACAATATGCTTTTGGACAGACCTTGCTGATGATGTACAGGCTTTTTTTTCAAATCCTAAACACTGGAGTTATAAGGAAGATAATCCCTAGTCAACCCCTTTGAGCCAAAGAAGCCGAATTTTTCTTTCTTACACAAATTGAAACCTTTAATCAAAACCTGGGCCAGGGTAGTCTCTCAGTTGATTCAAACGCATGTTTAGCCACAAACTCTCATTTCGTAATACAACGAATGACATCAAAACATTCCTCTGGAATCAAAAGATGGTGATGGTTCCCTATCACATAGGTGGTCATCATCTCTCAAAAAAGAAAATCCAACTAAGTCAAAACCTACAAAGGAGACTTAAGAAAACTGGGGCATCCCGCTGACCATAATCTCAAAATAAGAACAGTCAGGAAAAAATCAGGGATAACAAATCAAAAGAAAGAGGTCACTATAAATCCTCAACAACATGAAAAATGTTGCAAAAACGACTGCCTTTCGACAAACTTAACTTGTCTGAACCATCACCAAAATGTCTTTCCAGACTCAACTGGAGTTCAAACGCACAATTAGCTGAGTTTAGGACTGGAGAACATCACGAAGAGAGGGTGGGTACAAATACACTTTGAGCCTTTATCCTTTGTTTCTTAAACCATGAACCAAGCCACACTACAACCTTTCAAAAGTCCTAATTGAAGCATGGGTTAGTTTGAAAGCATACTGTTACAAAAGGTATCCTGACTCCTGTAAGGCTTTACTCAAAATCCTGAGTTGAATTTTTCTTACAAAATTTCTTGCTAAAAAACGTATTTTCAAAATTTCAAGACAAGTATAAACTTTGCATTGACATCCTGGTTGACAACACAGCTCAACACAAAGTACTTTCTTTCATGGACGGATTCTCAGGCTATAACCAGATCAAAATGGCACCTGAGGACATGGAGAAAACTACATTTGTTACACAGTGGGGTACGTTCTGCTACAAAGTGATGCCATTCAGACTGAAGAATGTCGGGGCAACCTATCAACGCGCCATGGTAGCTTTGTTTCATGACATGATACATCATTAGATAGAGGTCTACGTAGATGACATGATAGCCCGATCACAAACTGAAGAAGAACACCTTGATCACTTGCAAAAGTTGTTTGTCAGGTTGAAGGAGTATAAGCTAAGATTGAACCCAAACAAGTGCACATTCGGAGTCCGGTCTGGTAAACTCTTGGGTTTCATTGTCAGCAACAAAGGCATCGAGGTTGATCCTGCCAAAGTCAAAGCTATACAAGAAATGCCTGCTCCTCGCGCTGAGAAGGAAGTCAGAGGTTTCTTGGGACGCCTAAACTACATTGCTAGGTTCATTTCTCACCTAACATCTACCTGTGAACCAATCTTCAAACTGCTGAAGAAAGATCAGGTAGTGAGATGGAATGATGACTGTCAAATTGCATTCAATAAAATTAAGGAGTATTTACAAGAGCCTCATATCTTGATGCCTCCAGTCGAAGGGGTACCGCTAATCATGTATCTAATCGTCTTGGAGAACTCAATGGGGTGCGTATTGGGGCAGCATGACGAGTCTGGCCGAAAAGAGCATGCCATTTATTACCTTAGCAAAAATTTTACCAACTATGAAACCAGATATTCATTGCTCGAGAAAACTTGTTGCGCTTTGGTATGGGCTGCTCGCCGACTAAGGCAGAATATGTTGACTCATACCACTTTGCTGATATCTAAGATGGATCCGATAAAGTACATCTTCGAAAAGCCTGCTTTGTCTGGAAGGATAGCTAGATGGCAGATGATCCTCATAGAGTATGACATACAGTACATGACCCAAAAAGCTATAAAGGGTAGTGTGCTAGCTGATCATCTTGCACACCAAGCTGTAGAATATTATCAGTCCATGAAGTTTGACTTCCCTGACGAAGACATCATGGCATTGGACAATATTGAAGATTTCAGACCATATGACGGACCTGAACAAGGATCCCGATGGACCTTGTACATTGATGGGGAGTCCAATGCACTTGGTAATGGTATCGGCGTTGTGCTTATATCCTCGGAAGGATACCATACTCCTTTCACTGTCAGACTTTGCTTCAACTGTACGAACAACATGGCAGAGTACGAAGCATGCATCTTTGGTCTCAAGGCTGCCATAGACTTGGGAATCAAATATTTAGTTGTGTTTGGGGATTCAGCTTTGGTCATCAGTCAGATCAAAGGAGAATGGGACACTAAACATCCAAACCTCATCCCTTACAAAGAACATGTCTTAACATTGCTACCACATTTTGAGCATATTACCTTCGAGCACTTCCCGCGAGAAGAAAATCAGCTAGCAGATGCTCTAGCTACAATGTCATCCATGTTTAAACTTAATTGGGATAACGAGGCTCCACAGGTCACCATTGAACGGATGGACGAACCGACACATTGTCACGAAATTAATACCGAAGAAGTAGTGGACCAGTTATGGTTTCATGAAGTCAAAAGGTATCTCGAGGCTTAGGAATACCCAGAAGGAGCTTCAGTCAATGGAAAAAAGTTCTTAAGGAGATTCTCTGCTAAGTTTTTCCTAAGTAATGGCATTTGTGATACGGTGGGAGTACTTACTTTTGGTTTAATGTTTCGTCGTAAATGTCGCGGTTTAGCAAGAGTTGCCACCGACTTTTATTTTATCCAAAAGGAAAGGTAGAAAAGCACAGGAAAGACCTTTGAGATATTTTCTTGAGTTCGGGGGGTAGATTATGAAAAGGGAAGGTGTTAGCACCCTTTTCATCTATTGTTTTCCATGGGCTCTTAGTTACTTGCTTAGATCACTTGCTTTGCTTTTGAAATTGTTTGAAATGGTGCTTTGTGTTTGGTGAGATTTTGAAAGTATTTTGAAAATAGGCCTTTCATTTAGGAAATCTTTGTAATGATTCTCGTTCGTGAGAATGTATACAAAGATCTTTGTCTTTTGAAAAATGTTTCAATGTTTTGAAAGTTGTTTGGAAATGTTTTGAAATGTGTGTGTGTTTGAAAATAGCAAGGATTGTTTGGAAGAGAGCAAGTAACTAGGAACTATCTACCCTACTCAAATGTCTTTCCTATGCATTTTTATTCCTTTGACATTGTTGATTTACCATTGATTTGGTAAACAACCCTATCTTTGGATGTTAAACGGGACAGACGTGGGTCATCGTATGACCATGATAGCAATGTTGCCAAGTATCTTTAGCATGTTTGAGGGACCAAAATCATTTTGTTTTAGGCAACCTTTGATAGCGTCATCGAGAGACTATGATCTTTTGTTTTGTTTTGTTTTGCCAAGATACTTTGCATGCATACCATGGCCATTTGTTTAGGAAACCAAGTGGGTGAAACCCTAAGGGTGCTTGTGTGTAATGTGTGTCATTTTACATGCATTTGATTTGTCTTGGATTAGGTCATTCTATTTGTTTTTTTTGTCTTATCATGCAAAACCCTAATTTACTACACAAGTATATAAAGCGATAAATTGCGTAAATGTAAACTAAGTTATTACAACAATTATTATGGGAGGGGGGATACAAGTTTTTGAATGGGGATATTGCACAAAAATAAACCCTAGAATACTATTACAACCCAATTGAATCATGTGCAAAAATAAATAAATATACAATTATTTAAATATGCAAATAAAATGTATTTATGCAAAATGTTTTGTATTTGATTTTTGTATTAGAAAAATGATTTATTAAACCCTAGAAAAAGAGAAAAAATAATATGGTTATTTTTAAAAGGGGAAACCCTAGTTTTTGATTAAAAGAAATATATGTTCTATATTATTTATTTTGTCCATTTTTTTTGTACAAGAAATAATAAATAATATTATTAACAAATATTAAAAATTAAAATATGTATGAAAATAATATTTTATGTGAAAAATAATAAAATAAAAAATGTATAGTATTTATTAAATATATTTACAATTTATTTAAGAAAATAAAGCATATTATCCTAATAAACTATTATTTTATGCAAAAAATAAAATAAAATAAAAAATAAAATGCAAAAAATAAAGAAAATATTTTTCATGATTTTTTTGATTCAGAAAAAAACAAATAAAAACAAGGCAAAATACTCATTTTGGTCCCTTAACTATACCCTTGGGTTCACATTGGTCCCTTAATTTTTTTCGGGTCATTTTGGTCCCTTAACTTTCAAAATGTTTCATTTTAGTCCTTTTTTGTCTAATTAGCGACGGAAAAACTTTGAAATACGTCGCTAATTAGACAAAAAGGACTAAAATGAAACATTTTAAAAGTTAAGGGACCAAAATGACCCGAAAAAAAATTAAGGGACCAATGTGAACCCAAGGGTATAGTTAAGGGACCAAAATGAGTATTTTGCCTAAAAACAATAAATATAAAAATATAAAAGAAAAATGAAAAATAAATCAAATATGCAAAGGGGGTGCAAAAGTAATACTGGGGGTGTGAATAGCAAAACCAAAAAGGCCAGAAACAACAAAAAGCCCATAACAACTTTGTCCCTGTCCTTGGTTCCTTCTCCTTCGCGCGTTATGAGTTCAAACCTGTAACTTGCTATTCTTTGCACAAAAACAAAAACTTATAACACAAAACATGTAGCTTGTAATCTCACGATTCTAATGATATAAAATTTGTAATCTAACTCTCAAAGACCAGAGAGAATTTAATCAGCCCTAAATCGTGACCTAAATATTTCATGAACTTCAAACTTCAAATTCTCACAGCATGGTTAACATAAATGAAAAGTATGCATATGTACAGCTTCACCATGTTAAGGACTACATTTTTGCTTCACAAATCATGGCTTGAGGATGCCTAAATAGAGAGATAGAGTTTTGAAAAATACCTCATTTAGCTGGATTTGGATATGGCAATGTGGGGACTTTGAGTGAGGCCTGAGGATCGTGTGAGCTTCCTTGAAGTTCCCTCAAGCTATTCCAATGCTTAGATGGCTTTGTGGATGACTGAAACTCCATGTAGAAGTCAAGCTGCAACCTTCCAAAGTGAAAATGGCAATGGATGAAACAGAGCACACAGTTGCAGGATGAATGCTTGGATAGCTTTGATATGATGTATGTAAGGTGTTTGAAGTCTTGAAACAAGAAACGCACGAGCCAAAAATGAAATGGCAAGAGTTTTGCAGAACTGCAATGTTTGGGCAGAAATTTGTGTTTTTTGAGTTTGAGAGTGTTTTAGAGGTTATGCATTCACGTCTAGCCTTGTGATATGTTTGTGAATATGTATAGAATGATACAAAGTCCACCCTTTTCATGTTGTACAAGTTCTGACTTCTTTGGCCAACTTTCTTGCATTTGTTGAAAAGTGACAAGACTTATGCCAACATGCTTGTACTGGCTTGCTTGCTAGCTGCAGAGAGTTGGTATAAGTTGCTTGATATCTGTAGAAATTTCATGTACCAAAGGAACAAGTCCAAGGCTCAAGGCTGATAAAGTTGGAAAAGCTTGCTTTATGAAAATGGCAATGTGCCCTTTATCCATTAATGGATTTATTTCTTGTACAATGCTCCAAAAGTGAAAACAAAGCCTTTATCCACTGAGTTAGAATTTAATTATGGAGTGTAGAAGGAGTCTAGGACCTGTAATGCAAGGTACAAGCATGCTTGATCAGATTTGCAACTTGACATTTTGTAATAATGGCTTGAGCAAAAGTGACAAAAATGCCAATTTCTCTTCTTCGATTCTCCCTGACCACAAATGATCTTCGAGAGTTCTTGGACATTTTGGAAAGCTTGCAACATTCTCTAAAATCCATCTTTGAAATGTATTTTGAGATACCTCTTGGAACTAGGTGAAAAATGTTCATGAAGTTAGGTCAAAAACCTGCCTAAATTAGGGCAAATTTTCACTAAGTCATTTAGTTCGTGGACCCCTATTCACAAATTCATAACTTGAGATCCAAGCATCTTTTGGGAAAACTTTGTGAATCAAAGTTGCAGATTTCATGGAGGACTACAACTTTCATGTTGGAGTTTTTCTTTTAATCCAATTACATCATGGTGAAAAAGTTGTGAAAAGTTGGGAAAAAATAAGAAAATTTCCATACTTAGAAAAATTCTAAGTTATGAAAATTTTCAAATTCAAAACCCTAATTTTCAAAATTGGTTTTCTTGGTTAATAAGTTTCATATTTTGACATATCTTGATGAATTATGACCCTTGGCACTTGATTTTGACCAAAAAGTCAAAGTTTGACTTTTTAGTGTACAATTGACTTTTGATCAGTTGACTGGAAAATTCATCTGTCAATCTTATGAACTTGAGATCTTTTGAACCATGTGATTAGTTCAAGATGATTCCATTGAGTCCTTGAAATCATGTTTGAACCTAATTGGTCATTGGCTAGGTCAAAAATCAGAAATTGCCTTTTCTCTGTCAAAACCCTAATTTTGACCATTTTGCCCTTTTGATTATCTGATCAAATTTCTTATGGAGTTGTGATCCAAACTTGATCAAATGATACATATGAGCCTAAAATGTTGTTGTGGATCAAAAATTATGAAGTTTGACTGTAAATTGGCCATGGTTGACTTTTTCCCCAATACAGTTGATTTTTAGGTCAACTGTCCAATTGACTGGGTAAAAATGTGATTCAAAGCTTGAAACTTAACATGAGCAATCTTAGGGGTCCAAGATTGTGTATGAAAGTCACATGAAGCATTGATGGTCTAAAAATCCTTGTGCAAACTCAAACCTTAATTTCAGGTTATTAGTGCAAGGAGATGTCTTGAGCTGACCAAACCCTAATCTTGTCTTGAGTCCAAGAAGTCTTGTAAGGAAAAGGCTTGATAAATGAGAGGGCAAATGTTGGGTTACAACAGCTTCCCCTGTTCAGTCTTCTTGAACCTGAAGAGTTAGATTGGCGAGTTTTTTCGTTCGTGACTCGAAGGTAAAAGATGATTGGACACTAAAGTGCCCGTAAATTTGCACTCGACGAAATGTAGTTGAGGGAATGGGCTTAAAGATGTCATTTGGAGATGTGATAGAATCTTGTTGGAGATGGGCTTGTAGATGCCATCCAAGAACGTTTGCTGAATTGTAAGTTGTAAGTCAAAAGAATGAGTATCAAAATGGCATCTGTATCTGGAGCGTATCTGAACTGTATCTGGAGACTGAATCTATATGAGCAATGGAATGGCGTCCGTGTATGGAGCGTATCCGAGCTATAAATGTACTTGAATCTGAATGAATAACAGAATGACTTCCGTATCTAGAGTGTATCTGTATTGTATCTTGACTTGAAATCTGAATAAGTAACATAATGGCATCCGTGTCTGGAGCGTGTCTAAGCTGGGAAAATCAAAATAAGTGACAAAATGGCAATCGTGTCTGGAGCGTATCTGAACTGTAACTTGAACTTGGAATCTGAATGAGTAACAAAATGACTTCCGTGTCTGGAGTGTATCCGTACTGTATTCGAAGTTGAGATTTGAATAAGTGACAGAATGACTTTCGTGTCTGGAGTGTATATGTACTGTATCTGAAATCTTTGAACATTGTTAATGGTAGCTGTTAATCTTATCCTAAAAAGGGTAAAATGTTAGCTGAAACACAAAGTTATGTTGCATGAAATGTATGATGCAATAAATGTGTTTTATTAATGTTTATGATATATGGATGTAATGTATGCGCATCTAAGCTGATTAGCTGTTTTATTGAGGAAAATAAATCTTTGACTGCTGCCGGGGAAAATAAATCCTTGACTGCTGAGGATAAGAAATCCTTGGCGACTGTTGGGGATTAAAAATCCTTGATGACTTTCCTGGGGATATAGGAATCCTTCATGTCTTGAATTCTGTTGTGAGAGTAATGCTATGTACTGCTTAAGTAATCTGCTTGGAAAATCCAGAGAGCTTTGCTGACATCCATTGGGGATTTCACAAAGGGAATCATTGTTCGCTGGGAAATAAGAATGAGAATCTTCATTCTGTTGTGGAGCAATGATAACTCTAATGACTTCTGCAGGGAATTAAGGATGAGAATCTTCATTCTGTTGGGAAGCAATAAAAACTCTGTGGGGAAGAAGGCTTACTGATGAGGATTAGGTCCAGGAGTTTGGATTGTCTGCCACTCTACTGGGGAATTATCCTAGGTTAGGGAGAAACAAAAGTTAACTGTTATCTGGTTGCTTTTCAGATTTCAAGACAACTTGCTGGGGAATTTAGAGAAACTGGATGGTTTCTGCTGGGGATTGATAGTTTGAAGTTTTGGCTCCACCGGGGATTGAAAGTTGGAAATTTTAACTCTGATGGGGATTAAGGGTTTGAAAGTTTAGCTCCGCTGGGGATCTAGATGATGTACTGTAGGGATTGCTCATGGAATAGCCTAAAGACATTTTCCTAATATTTCAACCTGTCAGTAATTGTTCTTTTTCATCCTGTTTATTTGTAAACAGTAATTATGTTCAAATGCATATGTTCATTAATGCATCATTGGACATTTTTGCAAATAAAACACAAGTGTAAAAAAGAAAAGGACAAAAAATTTTCTGCACTTTAAAGAGATATCTTTGTATTTACTCTGAATAAGTATTTGTGTACAAAGGAGACAGACATCCTAGTAAGAGGACGGTGTTATAAAAGTAAGAAAATTTTATACAAAGAAAGATAGCTATGTGTAAAAAATCCCATGGGGTTCCCATTCCTCTATAACCTTCGTATCTCTGAATATCTTGTCCATTCGTTGCTTCGTCCGAAGATGATTGGATTGATCAGAAGTTCCGGGTTTGTCAGTGAAGAGATTGTCCTTAAAGTGATCCGACGAGACATAGTCATACACTTTAATTCCCTAACTTTTGCCTGGACCGCCCTTTCGGGTTTTCGATCCACCGGGAAACCCTTTTTTGCCCAAGTCGCCCTTTCGGGTTTTCAACTTGCCAGGTGTACAGATTTTTTTGTTTATCCCTAATTTTTGCCCGAACCTTTTGGTTCGCATGGATGCCCTTGTTTTGCCTAGGTGTGTCAACCTAGCGGGTATCTTATGCGTAGTATCTTTTGACTATGTCTGCGTTTGCAGGGTGTGGCAGGTCGTCACCGTCCATGGTGGTTAGGATCATTGCCCCACTAGAAAAGATGCTTTTAATTACAAATGGTCCTTCATAGGTAGGAGTCCATTTTCCCATGGGATCACTTTGTAGCAAGATGATGTGCTTGATCACTAGATATCCAACTTGATACACTTGGCGTCTAACTTTCTTGTTGAAAGCCTTGATCATCCGCTTTTGATACGTATGACCATGGCAAACAGTAGTAAGTCTCTTTTCGTCAATCAAGTTCAACTGATCAAGTCGGGTTTGAATCCAATCGTCTTCACTCAAACCTGCATCCTTCATGATTCTTAAAGAGGGGATCTGAACCTCAATGGGTAAAACAGCCTCCATGCCATAAACTAAAGAATAGGGTGTTGCCCCAGTTGATGTGCGTGTCATGGTACGATACCCGTGGAGAGAAAACAGTAGCATCTCATGCCAGTCCTTGTAAGTGACTGTCATTTTCTGTATGATCTTTTTGATGTTTTTGTTCGCAGCTTCGACAACACCATTCATCTTTGGCCGATAGGGGGATGAATTGTGATGTTAAATCTTGAACTGCTCACACAAGGCGGTGATCATAGTATTGTTAAGGTTTATACCATTGTCAGTGATGATCCTTTCGGGGATACCGTACCGGAAAACGAGATTCTGCTTGATGAAGCGGGCAACAACATTCTTAGTTACGGATGCGAAGGAAGCGGCTTTGACCCACTTTGTGAAATAATCAATGGCCATTAGAATAAAGCGGTGTCCATTGGAGGATATAGGTTTGATCTCTCCAATCATATCGATTCCCCACATAGAGAATGACCAAGGAGCTGTTAAGACGTTTAGAGGAACCGGAGGCACGTGTACCTTGTCTGCATAGATTTGACATTTATGGCAAGTCCGTGAGTGTTGATAGCAGTCTGCTTCCATGGTAGACCAATAGTAGCCTGCCCGTAGAATCGTCTTTGCCATCGTATGCCCGCTAGAGTGAGTGCCGAAGGTACCTTCACGCAATTCAGCCATAATCCTTTCAGCTTCAATCTTGTCCACATAACGGAGCAGAATAGAATCATGATTGCGTTTGTATAGGATGCCATTACTCAGGAAGAACTTAGTTGAGAATCTCCTTAAGAACTTTTTGTCATTGACTGAAGCTTCTTCTAGGTATTCTTGAGCCTCGAGATACCTTTTGACTTCATGGAACCAAGGTCGGTCCACTACTTCTTCGGTATTAATCTCGTGACAGTGTGCAGGTTCGTCCATCCGTTCAATGGTGATCTGGGGAGCCTCATTATCCCAATTAAGTTTAAACATGGATGACATTGTAGCTAGAGCATCCGCTAGCTGATTTTCTTCTCGCGGGAAGTGCTCGAAGGTAATCTGCTCGAAATATGGTAGCAATGTCAAGACATGTTCTTTGTAAGGGATGAGGTTTGGATGCTTAGTGTCCCACTCTCCTTTGATCTGACTGATGACCAAAGCTGAGTCCCCAAACACAATTAAAGATTTAATTCCCAAGTCTATGGCAGCCTTGAGTCCAAAGATGCATGCTTCGTACTCTGCCATGTTATTCGTACAGTTGAAGCAAAGTCTGGCGGTGAAAGGAGTATGGCATCCTTCTAGAGATATAAGCACAACACCAATACCGTTACCAAGTGCATTGGATGCCACATCAAAGTACAGAGTCCATCGGGATCCTTGTTCAGGTCCGTCATATGGTCTGAAATATTCAATGTTGTCCAATGTCATGATGTCTTCGTCAGGGAAGTCAAACTTCACGGATTGATAATCTTCTACAGCTTAATGGGCCAGATGATCAGCTAGTACACTCGCCTTTATAACTTTTTGGGTCGTGTACTGTATGTCATATTCTGTTAGAATCATTTGCCATCTAGCTATCCTTCCAGATAAAGCATGCTTCTCGAAGATCTACTTTATTGGATCCATCTTAGATATCAGCAAAGTGGTATGAGTCAACATATATTGTCTTAGCCGGCGAGCAGTCCATACCAAAGCGCAACAAGTTTTCTCGAGTAGTGAATATCTGGTTTCACAGTCAGTAAACTTTTTTCTAAGGTAATAAATGTCATGCTCTTTTCGGCCAGACTCGTCATGCTGCCCCAATACGCACCCCATTGAGTTCTCTAAGACGACCAGATACATGATTAGCGGTTTTCCTTCGACGGGCGGCATCAAGACAGGAGGCTCTTGTAAATACTCCTTGATTTTATCGAAAGAAATTTGACAGTCATCATTCCATCTAAATACCTGATCTTTCTTCAACAGCTTGAAGATTGGCTCACAAGTAGATGTTAGGTGAGAAATGAACCTAGCAATGTAGTTTAGGCGTCCCAAGAAACCTCTGACTTCCTTCTCAGTGCGAGGAGCAGGAATTTCTTGTATAGCTTTGACTTTGGCAGGATCAACCTCGATGCCTTTGTTGCTGACAATGAAACCCAAGAGTTTACCGGACCGGACTCCGAATGTGCACTTGTTCGGGTTCAATCTTAGCTTATACTCCTTCAACCTGACAAACAACTTTTGCAAGTGATCAAGGTGTTCTTCTTCAGTTTGTGATCGGGATATCATGTCATCTACGTAGACCTCTATCTCATGATGTATCATGTCATGAAACAAAGCTACCATGGCGCGTTGATAGGTTGCCCCGGCATTCTTCAGTCCGAATGGCATCACTTTGTATCAGAACGTACCCCACTGTGTAACAAATGTAGTTTTCTCCATGTCCTCAGGTGCCATTTTGATCTGGTTATAGCCTGAGAATCTGTCCATGAAAGAAAATAATTTGTGTTAAGCTGTGTTTTCAACCAGGATGTCGATGTGCGGAAGTGGAAAATCATCTTTAGAGCTGGCCCTGTTTAAATCTCTATAATCCACGCACATTCTCACTTTGCCGTCCTTTTTAGGAACGGGCACAATGTTAGCAACCCATTATGGATAGGAAGTAACAACAAGAAATCCAGCATTGAACTGCTTCATAACTTCTGCTTTGATCTTCTCTGACATGTCAGGTCTCATGCGGTGGACTTTTTGTTTCATTGGTGGACAATCTTCTCTTGTGGGTAGACGGTGTACCACAATGTCTGTATCGAGTCCTGTTATGTCTTCGTATGACCAGGCAAAGATCTCAACATAATCATGCAACAGTTGAATTAGGCGCTCCTTGACACTCGGCTCTAGATTGACACCCACTATGATTTCCTTCTTGTCTTCCTCAGTACCCAAGTTGATTGTATCTAAAAGCTCCTCATGAGGCAGAATAGCTCTTTCCTCTTGTTGTAGAAGTCTGGCAAATTCCCCTGGTACCTCACAATCTTCCTCACCTTCGTATTCGGCTTGGTAGGTCAGATCTTTAGAGTCACTGAAGGCTATATAAGTATCGTTACCCATGGGTTCCGGAATGGAAGGGTACCTGCATTTGTGAGTGTGGGTGTGTGTAAGGGCATAGCCATCTTAAAACAACAAAATGTAAAATAAAGACAATGAGCACAAAAGGTTTATATATGAAAAGCGTCCATGATTCATTAAATGACATATGAAAATGAAATAAGAACCCTTACAAATGGACCGTTGTTCCTTGGGTAAGACACAAGGTTGAAAAAGTATGAATTGTTTGTGAATTATTACAGATCCAACAGAAATGGAAAAGATAAATTACTATGGTATGAAAGTAATCGGAACAAAGTCTTTTGCTTCCCAGTTGCACAGTCCTCCGCCGACAGTAGGAAATATCCATTCTTCCAGGCTGCCATTTTCTTCACTGTCCTCTAGTGCATTAACCCATTGGTGGCTGATCTTCACATGTGGCCCTCCGGCACGGGCGCGACGAACAGCTTTCTGAGCAGTTGAGGTAAACCCCAAGCCAAACTTGTCTGATTTATAGGGGATGTCTGGAAGCTGCCCCCGGATGGTGGATCCTCTTTCTTCCACTACCGCCTTTGCATCCTTTAGAGAAGACATCCGAGGTGGAGGTCTTGTGATCACTGGAGTTGATGACACCGCTTTGGTCGCTGCTATTTCCTGAGAGACTTCTTCAAAATGTTGGAAAGGGGTCTCAATGAATTCGCCATCCAATTCTACATATCGGAAAGAATTCAGATGACTAATCATGTATTCCTCTTCCCCATGGACAGTTATGATCTTCCCTTGGACATGGTACTTTAGCATCTGATGCAAAGTCGAGGTGACCGCATCGGTGTTGTGAATCCAGGGATGTCCCAATAGGCAAGAGTAAGAAGGACGGATATCCATCACGTAGAATGTTGAATTGACTGTCTGAGTACCCACCTTGATCGGGATGTCCACCTCCCCGTGGACCATCCTCTTAGAGCCTTGAAATTCTCTCACAATTATATTACTGGGTTTCAGGGTTAGGCCTTCACAATCTAATCTATCCAAGGCTTTCTTTGCCAAGACATTTAGAGATGATCCAGTATCAACCAAAACATGGGCTAGGGTGGTTCCCCTACACTCCACCAAGACATGTAGTGCATCGTTGTGTTTTCTCCCTTTGGAGGTCAAGTCAGCATCAGAGAAACCCAGGCCATTATCAGCCGTCAAACTGGCCACACACTCTTGGAATTGATCCGCAGACGTCTCTTGCGGAATATGAGCCGTCTTCAGAAACTTTACCAAAGCTTTAGCATGTGCCTCGGAGCATAGCAACAAGGCTAACATAGATATTTTGGAGGGGGTCTGCCCCAGTTGTTCGACCACATCATAATCACTTTTCTTAATGATCCTCAGGATTTCTTCCATCTCCTTCTTGGACGTATCAGGAATAACTAGTGACTGAGCCTTCATCAGGACAGGCTCCTCTTGAACATTCTTTCCTTTATTCTCAGCAGTAGAAGTAGGGATAGGAATTGTATTGTCATTGTTGGTGGGTATACTTGCAGGTACAATCACGGGCACAAATGTAATCTTCGGAACGGCCACGGGTCCAGAGGCTGCCTTTGGAGGGGCAATCTCTGGAGAGAAAATTCTCCCACTATGGGTAATTTTGCTTGTTCTAGCAATGTTACTGATGTCGGGATTGTCCTCTTTGGAGCTTTCTTCATCGGCAGTCTGTTCAATCTGTTTGACACCATGGTAGTAGATTTCTCCACCATAGTTCCATGGTACCATTTTATCTGATTTGTAAGGGGTTGGCACGGGCATTGTTATCTTCAACGGAGTAGTCATAGGAGCGGATGTAATCCTAACGGGTTTTTTAGGAACCCTGGAAGGATTGGCATATATGGTTATTATTGAAACTTTTGGAACTGGAATGGGTGAAACAGGAGCTTTCTCAAACAAAATTTCTTGATTATCAATCAGTTGTTAGATACCTTTCTTCAATAGAGGGCATTCAAATGATGCGGATAGGCAAATATGGCAATCTTTGTCACAACCTGGGAACACCTCAGCTTTCAACAAATTCAACTTGATGCTTAGGAGAGGAGTTAACAGTTCATCCACAGTAGAAACAAATAGATCTTCTTCCACAACACTGGCATTGTGTCCATGCCTAGGCATTGGAGCGGAGATAACATTTGGTTTTTCAGGAACTTCAAATTCGACTTCCTTTTTGTCAATCAGATCTTGAATCTTGTTCTTCAGAGCCCAACATTTGTTGGTGTCGTGCCCTGAACTTTCAGAATGGTAAGCAAACCTGGCATTCGGATGGTAGTGGGGAGATGTAGTATTGGGATTTTTAGGGGCCTCTTTTAGCATGGCCAGATTCAACTTCAGAAGATGTGGTAGGACTTGAGTTGGAGTCATGTTTATCTTGGTGAATTGCCTTACAGGCCTTTCCACCCTTTGCTGATTATTCCTCGGCTGATAATTTCTTGGTTGGTTGTTTCTTGGCTGGTCTGATGCAGACTTTTGAATCATAACGGTCCCCACTGTTGGTCGTCGTTCGATTCTTCCCTGATTCCTCTGTGCATAGACAGCAGACACTTCCTTCTTTCCGGTGAAGGGCTTTTTTACAGTTGCAGAGGTAGATGCGTCTTTCTGAATTTTTCGGCTTCTAATACCGGCTTCCACCCTCTCGCCAGTTAGAATCAACTCAGTAAATCCTGTAGAGGAACAACCAATCAGGTGATTAAAGAAAAGACCTGACAGAGTTCCCAAGAACATGTCCACTAGCTCCCTTTCAGATAAAGGTGGTTGCACCCTTCCGGCTAAATCCCTCCACTTTTGGGCGTAGTTTTTGAAGCCCTCATTGGATACCATTGCCATACTCTGGAGTTGAGTACGGGTTGGTGCCAATTCGGCGTTGTATTGATACTGTTTATAGAAGGCGGCTGCCAAGTCTTCCCAATTATGGACATCTTCTCTCTCCAACTGGTAGAACCAATCAAGTTGTACTCCTGATAGACTGTCTTAGAAAAAGTGGACCCATAGGTCTTTGTCAGCAGAATGCGGTTGAATTTTCCTGACATAAGATCGTAGGTGCATCTTGGGACAAGACAAACCATCATACTTGGCAAATAGTGGCACCTTAAACTTAGGAGGGATTACAATTCCTGATACCAGCCCTAACTCCTCAAAATCCAGACCCAGTACTCTCTGCACTTCCATAGCAGCTAGACGCTCTTCCAAGTTTTTGTATTTGTCATCGGCCAGAGGTTATTGTTGTTCAGAGTAGTCCTCTTCTTCCTCTTCTTCTGCTTCAGAATCAGATGGCACTGTCGTCTCTTTAACCTTTCTTTCCCCTTCCTCAGAGGTTGATGGAAATTCCAAGGTCCGTCTGGCTTGTCCTTGAAACCTTCTGCCCATAAGAACCACCCCGGCTGGCTTCTTCTTCTTTTTCTCTTTCTCTTTCTCTAGCAGAGTCTTGAGCTCCTCCTGCCCCTGGGCTAAGGTCAATAGTAGTTGTTGAAATTGTGAATTCTGAGCTTGCAAGTCTTTAAACGTTTGTTCAAGATCCATTTTGCTGAAATAAACAGCAGAAGGATGAGGAAACTTCTTGCAAAGACATGTTTATGCACATGATGAATGATATGTATTCATACAATGTTTTCAAGGATTTGAACATTCAAATTTGTGTTAAACAAAAAGGAACACACGTTATATTAATAAAACAGAATTTGTTTACATCAATGCCCCTAGGGCAAAATAGTACAAAATTCTAAGATAAAAAGACGTTGTGCATCCTCTTTGGTGCAATGTAGGTGTTGAGAGTCTGCTCTTCTTGAAGTAACCGAGTAAGTTCCAAAACCTTCTTCTCGCTAGCGTAGAATTGGGTTTCAAAAGTATCGCGTTCTCCCTTGAGCTGTATCCAACTCCTTTGTAGATCTTCGAGTGATGTTGGCATGTCAGGATGTAGGATGGTGTATGGAACCTCTCCTTCCTTAACAGGCTCTATAATCACTGGGAGAACAGAGGGGTAAGGCATCATAAGACTTTGGGTCCGGGTTCGTACCCACTTGAGGTAAGGCTCAAGGGGGATGTAATTCTTGTGTCCCAAGGTCTTACTGTCTACCATGTTTGGCATCCTCCAAGCTCGGATGAACCATTGTCGGAGTCCTTGATTATCGTTGTCAAAGTCGAAAACCAAGCCTTGTACTAGAATATCATGTGGGCCATTCCTTCGGGCATAACCAAACTGTCTTAGAGCCAAGCAAGGGTTGTAGGTGATGCCTCCCCTAATGCCAAGTAGAGGGACATTAGGGAATTCTCCACAACGGTCGACGATGATAACATTCTCTTTGGATCGAGAACACCAATGAATATCTGAATGTGTAAGAGTCATCAACCTTTGTGACCACCTCAAACCTTGCTCATTCTTCAAAACTGATTGGGGAAGATGAGAAATAAACCATCTTGCCATTAGAGGAGTGCAACACATGAGAACAACTCTTTTCCTCATTGTATGAGTGTGAAAAGAGTGCAAGATATCTCCAAGCAATGTAGGCACCAGATTGCGTGACATGAAGATTTTGACAGCACTCACATCTATGAGTTGGTCAGGATTAGGGAACAAGATCATCCCATAGATGAGAAGAGCTAAAATCTCCTCAAAAGCTTGTAATTCCAAAGAATTCCAGCAGCTTTGGGCCTTCTCAAACAAGAACTTTTCCAAGAAGCCTTTGACACCACTTCTAGTTTCCCAATGGGTTGTGACATCAGATGAGTACAAGTGTAGGGCTTGAGCAATCTCTTCTGGCTTTGGATCTCTTTCCGTACTATTGAAGGGTAGTTGATTGAGAATGGTAATCCTCAAGAGTTGAGAGAATTCTTCCAAAGTGGGCACAAGCTGGTAGTCAGGAAATGTGAAGCAGTGATGCAAAGGATCAAAGAACTGGAAGAGAACTTTCATCATGTCTTCCTCTGTGTTGGAGGTGACCAAGCTGAGTAGACGATCGTGCCTCTCGGTGAATGGATAGTTCTCAGGAATCCTTGAATCTAGCTCCTTGAGTTGTGGAGGAATTCTTACAAGGTTGACTTGGATAGTTTTCCTGCAAAGTGAATCCATTTCCTACAAAACAGGAACAAAGATGAATTTCCAAAATCCTTGAAATGGTTAGTGGATGCATATGATGCTCATGATGTCCATGATGTTATGCACAAGTATATATGTACAAGCAAATCACACAAGTTCCTAGTTTAGGCTTGCATGGGGTTTCACAGGTAAGTACCCTCTTGAAGTTTAGTTGGCTCAACCGGTCCTAGAAATAGTAATCGGGTTCTAAGGAGCTCAATATCACTGGATTATTTCCTTGTTCATTGTTTCAATTCAACCTCTTTACTGGCGACCGAAATATTCCAAGGAAACAACCCTCAATGAGTGTAGTATCGAGTGTCTACCAACTTCGGACTGCACCAAAGTCGGTCATCTCACTACATCTTAAAAGGCCAAGTTGGTCAAGTAAAGGTTCTAGAAGTTCGTTAGTGCTTCATGACATTACTCAGCGGACCCGTATTCTCTTTGATTGACTCAAAGGCTACCGGTACCCACAAATATGTCACACTAACATAGCTATTTCTTAGACCGTGTCGGTATACCCCGCACAGTTTCCACAACGTATTGCTATTTACCTATTATATTTCCCAAATCCGGGTGGGGGATTCAAACCCAAACAATAGAACCAAAGTGTAAAGCAAACAAGGCAAACATGATAAGCAAATAAAGGTGATATAAACCCTAAGGTAACCCCAATTTTACAATAATTCTCCAGCAGAGTTGCCAGTTCTGTGATACGGTGGGAGAACTGACTTGAAGTATTGCGTTTCGTCGCAAATGTCGCGGTTTAGCAAGAGTTGCCACCGACTTTTATTTTATCCAAAAGGAAAGGTAAAAAAGCACAGGAAATACCTTTGAGATGTTTTCTTGAGTTCGGGGGGTAGATTATGAAAAGGGAAGGTGTTAGCACCCTTTTCATCCATGGTTTTCCATGGGCTCTTAGTTACTTGCTTAGATCACTTGCTTTGCTTTTGAAATTGTTTGAAATGGTGTTTTGTGTTTGGTGTTATTTTGAAAGTATTTTGAAAAGAGGCCTTTCGTTTAGGCAATCTTTGTAATGATTCTCGTTCGTGAGAATGTATACAAAGATGTTTGTCTTTTAAAAAATGTTTCAATGTTTTGAAAGTTGTTTGGAAATGTTTTGAAATGTGTGTGTGTGTGTTTGAAAATAGCAAGGATTGTTTGGAAGAGAGCAAGTAACTAGGAACTATCTACCCTACTCAAATGTCTTTCCTATGCATTTTTATTCCTTTGACATTGTTGATTTACCATTGATTTGGTAAACAACCCTATCTTTGGATGTTAAACGGGACAGGTGTGGGTCATCGTATGACCATGATAGCAATGTTTCCAAGTATCTTTAGCTTGTCTGAGGGACCAAGATCATTTTGTTTTAGGCAACCTTTGATAGCGTCATCGAGGGACTATGATCTTTTGTTTTGTTTTGTTTTGCCAAGATACTTTTCATGCATACCATGGCCATTTGTTTAGGCAACCAAGTGGGTGAAACCCTAAGGGTTCTTGTGTGCAATGTGTGTCATTTTATATGCATTTTATTTGTCTTGGATTAGGTCATTCTATTTGTTTGTTTTTTTTTGTCTTATCATGCAAAACCCTAATTTACTACACAAGTATATAAAGCGATAAATTGCGTAAATGTAAACTAAGCTATTACAACAATTATTATGGGAGGGGGATACAAGTTTTTGAATGGGGATATTGCACAAAAATAAACCCTAGAATACTATTACAACCCAATTAAATCATGTGCAAATATAAATAAATATACAATTATTTAAATATGTAAATAAAATGTATTTATGCAAAATGTTTTGTATTTGATTTTTGTATGAGAAAAATGATTTATTAAACCCTAGAAAAATAGAAAAAATAATATGGTTATTTTTAAAAGGGAAAACCCTAGTTTTTGATTAAAAGAAATATATGTTCTATATTATTTATTTTGTCCATTTTTTTTGTACAAGAAATAATAAATAATATTATTAACAAATATTAAAAATTAAAATATGTATGAAAATAATATTTTATGTGAAAAATAATAAAATAAAAAATGTATAGTATTTATTAAATATATTTACAATTTATTTAAGAAAATAAAGCATATTATCCTAATAAACTATTATTTTATGAAAAAAATAAAATAAATAAAAAATAAAATACAAAAAAATAAAGAAAATATTTTTCATGATTTTTGTGATTCAGAAAGAAAATAAATAAAAACAATAAATATAAAAATATAAAACAAAAATGAAAAATAAATCAAATGTGAAAAGGGGGTGCAAAAGTAATACTCTGGGTGTGAATAGCAAAACCAAAAAGGTCAGAAACAACAAAAAGCCCATAACAACTTCGTCCCTGTCCTTGGTTCCTTCTCCTTCGCGCGTTCTGAGTTCAAACCTGTAACTTTCTATTCTTTGTACAAAAACAAAAACTTATAACACAAAACATGTAGCTTGTAATCTCACGATTCCAATGATATAAAATTTGTAATCTAACTCTCAAAGACCAGAGAGAATTTAATCAGCCCTAAATCGTGACCTAAATATTTGATGAACTTCAAACTTCAAATTCTCACAGCATGGTTAACATAAATGAAAAGTATGCATATGTACAGCTTCACCATGTTAAGGACTACATTTTTGCTTCACAAATCGTGGCTTGAGGGTGCCTAAATAAAGAGATAAAGTTTTGAAAAATACCTTCTTCAGCTGGATTTGGATATGGCAATGTGGGGACTTTGAGTGAGGCTTGAGGATCGTGTGAGCTTCCTTGAAGTTCCCTCAAGCTATTCCAATGCTTAGATGGCTTTGTGGATGACTGAAACTCCCTGTAGAAGTTAAGCTGCAACCTTCCAAAGTGAAAATGGCAATGGCTGAAACAGAGCACACAGTTGCAGGATGAATTCTTGGATTGCTTTGATATGATGTATGTAAGGTGTTTGAAGTCTTGAAACAAGAAACGCACGAGCCAAAAATGAAATGGCAAGAGTTTTGCAGAACTGCAATGTTTGGGCAGAAATTTGTGTTTTTTGAGTTTGAGAGTGTTTCAGAGGTTATGCATTCGTGTTTAGCCTTGTGATATGTTTGTGAATATTTATAGAATGATACAAAGTCCACCATTTTCCTGTTGTACAAGTTCTGACTTTTTTGGCCAACTTTCTTGCATTTGAAGAAAAGTGACAAGACTTATGCCAACATGCTTGTATTGGCTTGCTTGCTAGATGCAGAGAGTTGGTACAAGTTGCTTGATATCTGTAGAAATTTCCTGTACCAAAGGAACAAGTCCAAGGCTCAAGGCTGATAAAGTTGGAAAAGCTTGCTTTATGAAAATGGCAATGTGCCCTTTATGCCATTAATGGATTTATTTCTTGTACAATGCTCCAAAAGTGAAAACAAAGCCTTTATCCACTGAGTTAGCATTTAATTATGGAGTGTAGAAGGAGTTTAGTATCTGTAATGCAAGGTACAAGTATGCTTGATCAGATTTGCAACTTGACATTTTGTAAAAATGGCTTGAGCAAAAGTGACAAAAATGCCAATTTCTCTTCTTCGATTCTCCCTAACCACAAATGATCTTGGAGAGTTCTTGGACATTTTGGAAAGCTTGCAACATGCTATACAATCCATCTTTGAAATGAATTTTTAGATACCTCTTGTAACTAGGTGAAAAATGTCCATGAAGTTAGGTCAAAAACCTGCCTAAATTAGGGGAAATTTTCACTAAGTCATTTAGTTCATGGACCCCTATTCACAAATTCATAACTTGAGATCCAAGAATCTTTTGGGAAAACTTTGTGAAGCAAAGTTGTAGATTTCATGGAGGAATACAACTTTCATGTTTGAAGTTTTCTTTGAATCCAATTGCATCATGGTGAAAAAGTTGTGAAAAGTTGGGGGAAAATAAGAAAATTTCCATACTTAGAAAAATTCTAAGTTATGAAATTTTTCAAATTCAAAACCCTAATTTTCAAAATAGGTTTTCTTGGTCAACAACTTTCATATTTTGACATATCTTGATGAATTATGACCCTTGGCACTTGATTTTGACCAAAAAGTCAAAGTTTGACTTTTCAGTGTACAGTTGACTTTTGATCAGTTGACTGGAAAATTCATCTGTCAATCTTATGAACTTGAGATCTTTTGAACCATGTGATTAGGTCAAGATTATGCCATTGAGTCCTTTAAATCATGTTTGAACCCAATTGGTCATTGGCTAGGTCAAAAATCAGAAATTGCCCTTTCTCAGTCAAAACCCTAATTTTGGACCATTTTACCCTTTTGATGATCTGATCAAATTTATTGAGGAGTTGTGATCCAAACTTTATCAAATGGTACATATGAGCCTAAAATGTTTTTGTGGATCAAAAATTATGAAGTTTGACTGTAAATTGGCCATGGTTGACTTTTTCCCCAATAAAACCAATTTTTAGGTCAACTGTCCAATTGACTGTGTAAAAATGTGATTCAAGGCTTGAAACTTAACATGAGCAATCTTAGGGGTCCAAGATGGTGTATGAAAGTCACATGAAGCAGTGATGGTCTAAAAATCCTTGTGCAAACTCAAACCTTAATTTCAGGTTATCAGTGCAAGGAGATGTCTTGAGCTGACCAAACCCTAATCTTGTCTTGAGTCCAAGAAGTCTTGTGAGGAAAAGGCTTGATAAATGAGAAGGAAAATTTTGGGGTACAACAGCATCCTATACAAACGCAATCATGATTCTGTTCTGCTCCATTGTGTGGACAAGATTGAAGCTGGAAGGATTATGGCCGAATTACATGAAGGTACTTTTGGCACTCACTCTAGCGGGCATACGATGGAAAAAAAGATTCTACGGGCAGGCTATTACTGGTCTACCATGGAAGCAGACTGCTATCAACACTCTCAGACTTGTCATAAATGTCAAATCTATGTAGACAAGGTACACGTGCCTCCAGTTCCTCTAAATGTCTTAACAGCTCCTTGGCCCTTCGCTATGTGGGGAATCGATATGATTGGTGAGATCAAGCCAACAGCCTCCAATGGACACCGCTTCATTCTAGTGGCCATTGATTATTTCACAAAGTGGGTTGAAGCATCTTCCTTCGCATCCGTTACTAAGAATGTTGTTGCCCGCTTCATCAAGCAAAATCTCATTTGCCGGTACGGTATCCTAGAAAGGATCATCACTGACAACGGTACAAACCTTAACAATACTATGATCACCGCCTGTGCGAGCAGTTCAAAATTCAACATCACAATTCATCCCCCTATCGACAAAAGATGAATGGTGCTGTCGAAGCTACAAACAAAAACATCAAAAAGATCATACAGAAAATGACAGACACCTACAAGGACTGGCATGAGATGCTACTGTTTGCTCTCCATGGGTACTGTACCACGGCTCGCATATCAACTGGGGCAACACCCTATTCTTTGGTTTATGGCATGGAGGTTGTTTTACCTATTGAGGTTCAAATACCTTCTTTGAGAATCATGAAGGATGCCGGTTTGAGTGAAGACGAATGGATTCAAACCCGACTAGATCAGTTAAACCTAATTGACGAGAAGAGACTTACTGTTGTTTGCCATGGTCAGACGTATCAGAAGCGGATGATCAAGGCTTTCAACAAGAAAGTCATACACCAAGTGTATCAAGTTGGAGATCTAGTGATCAAGCGCATTATTTTTCCACAAAGTGATTCCATGGGAAAATAGACTTCTACCGATGAAGGACCATTTGTAATCAAGAACATCTTTTCTGGTGGGGCAATGATCTTAACCACCATGGACGGTGACGGCCTGCCACACCCTGCGAACGAAGACATAGTCAAAAGATACTACGCATAAGAGACCCGCAAGGTTGACACACCTAGGTAAAACAAGGGCATCCCGGCGAACCAAAAGGTTCGGGCAAAAATTAGGGATAAAAAAAAATTTGTACACCCGCCAAGTTGAAAACCCGAAAGGGCGACTTGGGCAAAAAGGGTTTCCTGGTGGATCGAAAACCCGAAAGGGAGGTCCAAGAAAAAGTTAGGGAATTAAAGCGTATGACTATGTCTCGTCGGATCACTTTAAGGACAATCTCTTCACAGACAAACCTGGAGCTTCTGATCACTCCAATTGTCTTCGGACGAAGCAACAAATGGACAAGATCTTCGGAGATACGGAGGCTATAGAGGAATGGGAACCCCATGGGATCTTTTTGACACATAGCTATCTTTCTTTGTATAAAATTTTCTCATTTTTATGACACCATCCTCTTACTAGGATGTCTGTCTCCTTTGTACAAAACATGTACTCAAAGTGAATACAAAGAAGTCTCTTTAAAGTGCAGAAAACCATTTGTCTTTTTCTTTTTTACACTTGTGTTTTATTTGCAAAAACGTCCAATGATTCATTAATGAACATATGCATTTGAACATAATTACTGTTTACAAATAAACAAAATGGAAAAGAACAATTACTGACAGGTTAAAAGGATAGGAAAACGTCTTTAGGTTATTCCATGAACAATCCCTACAGTGTGTCAATGAGATCCCCAGTGGAGCCAAAACTTTCAACTACAGATCCCCAGCGGAGCTGAAACTTCAAACCATTAATCCCCAAAGGAGCTGAAATTTCAAACTATCAATCCCCATTGGAAACCATTCAGTTTCTCCAAATTCCCCAACAAATCATCTTGAAGCCTGGAAACTAACCAGACAACAAACTTATGATAACTCCCCAGTAGAGTGGCAGACAACCCAAACTCCTGAACCTACTCCCCAGCAGAATAAGCTTTTTCTCAAAGTCTTCACTACTCCCCAGCAGGATAGCTTTCTTCCCCATAGAGTTTTTATTGCTCTCCAACAGATTGAAGATTCTCATTCTTAATTCCCAGCAGAAGTAATCAAAGTTCTCTGGATTCTCCAAGCATATTCCTCAAGCAGTACATGGCATTACTCTCACAACGGAATTTAAGATATGAAGGATCCCCATATCCCCAGTGAAGTCACCAAGGATTTCTTATCCTCAGCAATCAAGTATTTTTAATCCCCAACAGTCGCCAAGGATTTCTATTCCTCAGTAGTCAAGGATTTATTTTCCCCGGCAGCAGTCAAGGATATATTTTCCTCAGCAAAACAGCAAATCAGCTTACATGCGCATACATTACATCCATATATCATAAACATTGATAAAACACATTTATTGCATCATACATTTCATGCAACATAACTTTGTGTTTCAGCTAACATTTTACCCTTTTCAGGATAAGATTAACAACTACCATTAACAATGTTCAAAGATTTCAGATACAGTATAGATACACTCCAGACACGGAAGTCATTCTAATACTTATTCAGATTTCAAGTCAAGATACAGTTCAGATGCGCTCCAGATACGGATGCCATCCTGATACTCATTCAGATTCAGCTTTCAGATTCAAGTTCCGATACGCTCCAGACACGGAATCCATTATGTCACTCATTCATATTCAGACTTCAGATACAGTCCATACACGGTTGCCATTTTGTCACTTATTCTGATTTTCCCCAGCTTAGATACGCTTCAGACACGGAAGCCATTCTGTCACTTATTCAAATCTCAACTTCAGATACAGTACGGATACACTCCAGACATGGAAGTCATTCTGTCACTTATTTAGATTACAGTACAGATACACTCTAGACACAGAAGTTATTCTATTACTTATTCAGTTTCTAGTTCAGATACACTCCAGACACGGAAGTCATTATGTCACTTATTCAGATTACAGTACAGATACACTTCAGACACAAGTTATTCTGTTACTTATTCAGTTTCTAGTCCAGATACACTCCAGACACGGAAGTCATTATGTCCCTTATTCAGATTTCAGTCCAGATACACTCCAGACACGGAAGTCATTTTGTTACTTATTCAGATTTCAGTCCAGATACGCTCCAGACACGGAAGTCATTATGTCACTCATTCAGATCCAGACTTCAGATACAGTCCAGATACGCTCCAGACACGGTTTCCATTCTTTCACTTATTCTAGTTTTCCCCAGCTTAGATACGCTCCAGACATGGTTGCCATTCTGTCACTTATTCAGATACAAAGTTCAGATACAGCTCAGATACGTTACAGATACGGACACCATTCTGATACTCATTCTTTTGACTTACAACTTATAGTTCAACAAATGTTCTTGGATGGCATCTACAAGCCCATCTCCAACAATATTCTATCACTTCTCCAAATGGCATCTTTAAGCCCATTCCCTCAACTACACTTTGACGAGTGCAAATTTACGGGCACTCTAGTGTCCAATCATCTTTTACCTTCGAGTCACGAACGGAAAAACTCGCCAATCTAACTATTCAGGTTCAAGAAGATTTAACAGGGGCAACTGTTGTTCCCCAAAATTTTCCCTCTCATTTATCAAGATTTTCCTCACAAGACTTCTTGGACTCAAGACAAGATTATGGTTTGGTCAGCTCAAGACATCACCTTGCACTGATAACCTGAAATTAAGGTTTGAGTTTGCACAAGGATTTTTGTACCATCAATGCTTCATGTGACTTTCATACACCATCTTGGATCCCTAGGATTGCTCATGTTAAGTTTCAAGCCTTGAATCATATTTTTGCCCAGTCAATTGGACAGTTGACCTAAAAATCAGTTGTATTGGGGAAAAAGTCAACCATGGCCAATTTACAGTCAAACTTTATAATTTTTGATCCACAACAATATTTTAGACTCATATGTACCATTTGATCAAGTTTGGATCACAACTCCTCAAGAAATTTGATCAAATCATCAAAAGGGCAAAATGGTTAAAATTAGAGTTTTGACTGAGAAAGGGCAATTTCTGATTTTTTACCTAGCCAATGACCAATTGGGTTCAAACATGATTTCAAGGACTCAATGGAATCATCTTTACCTAATTAGATAGATCAAAAGATCTCAAGTTCATTGGATTGACAGATGAATTTTCCAGTTAACTGATCAAAAGTCAACTGTACACTGAAAAGTCAAACTTTGACTTTTTGGTCAAAATCAAGTGCCAAGGGTTATAATTTATCAAGATGTGTCAAAATATGAAACTTGTTGACCAAGAAAACCAATTTTGAAAATTAGGGTTTTGAATTTGAAAATTTTCATAACATAATTTTTCTAAGTATGGAAATTTTCTTATTTTTTCCCAACTTTTCACAACTTTTTAACCATGATGCAATTTGATTCAAAGAAAACTTCAAACATGAAAGTTGTAGTCCTCAATAAAATCAACAACTTTTCTTCACAAAGTTTTCCCAAAAGATGCTTGGATATCAAGTTATGAATTTGTGAATAGAGGTCCATGAACTAAATAACTTAGTGAAAATTTGCCCTAATTTAGGCAGGATTTTGACCCAACTTCATGGACATTTTTCACCTAGTTCCAAGAGGTATCTCAAAATGCATTTCAAATATGGATTATAGAGCACATTGTAAGCTTTCTAAAATGTCCCAGAACACTCCAAGATCATTTGTGGTTAGGGAGAATCGAAGAAGAGAAATTGGCATTTTATCACTTTTGTTCATGCCATTTTCACAAAGTATCGAGTTACAAATCTGATCTTGGATTCTTGTACCTTGCATTACAGGTCCTAAACTCATTCTACACTCCATGATTTAATGCTAACTCAGAAGATAAAGGCTTTATTTTGGCTTTTGGAACATTGTACAAGAGATAATTCCATTAATGGCATAAAGGGCACATTGTTATTTTCATAAAGGCAAGCTTTTGTAACTTTATCAACCTTGAGCCATGGACATGTTCCTTTGGTACAAACAACTTCCACAGATATCAAGCAATGTATACCAACTCTCTGCAGCTAGCAAGCCAGCCAGTACAAGCATGTTTAGTATGGTCATCTCACTTTTCTTAAAATGCAAGAAAGTTGGCCAAAAGTTCAGAACTTGTACAAGCTGATAAAGAGTGGACTTTGTGTCATTCTATACATACTCACAAACTTATCACAAGCCAGGACACGAATGTTAAACATCTGAAACTCTCCAAAACTCCAAAACTTCATTTTTCTGTCCAAACATTGCAGTTCTGCAAAATCATTGCCAACTTCATTTTGGCTCGTGCGTTTTCCCCTTTAACATTTGAAACACTTTATCCACATCATATCAAAGCAGTCCAAGCATTCATCTTGCATTTGTGATCCCTGTTTCAGCCATTGCCATTTTCACTTTGGAAGCTTGCAACTTGACTTGTGCATAGACTTCTGGACATCCACAAAGCAAGCTAGGCATTGGAATAGCTTGAAGGAACTTCAAGGAAGCTCACACGATCCTCAGGCCTCACTCAAAGTCCCCACATTACCATATCCAAATCCAACTGAAGGAGGTATTTTTCAAAACTCTATCTCTCTATTTAGGCATCCTCAAGCCACGATTTGTGAAGCAAAAATGCATTCCTTAACATGGTGAAGTTGTACATATGCATACTTTTCATTTATGTTAACTGAGCTAAGAGAATTTGAAGCTTGAAGTTGCTGAAATAATTAGGTCACGAATTAGGGCTGATTAAATTCTCTCTGATCTTTGAGAGTTAGGTTACAAATTTTATATCATTGGAATCGTGAGATGAAATGCTACATGTTTTGTGTTATAAGTTTTTGTTTTTATGCAAGCAATAGAGAGTTACAGATTTGAAGAGAAAACGCGCGAAGAAGAAGAAGCTGGAGGACAGGGACGATGACCTTGGGCTTTTTGGCACGTTGGGTTGTTTTTGTTTTTTATTTTCACACCCCCTCTGATCCACTATTTGCACCCCTTGACTTATTTTGTTATATTTTTCATATTTACTCATATTTTTATGTTTATTGCTTTTAATAATTTTTTTCTGAACATTAAAAAATCATAAAAATAATTTATTTATTTTTTGCACTTTTATTTTATTTTTTTATTATTTTTTGGCATAAATAATAATTTATTAGGATAATATACTTTATTTTCTTAAATAAATTGTAAATATATTTAAAAATACTATACATTTTTATTATGTTATTTATATACATAAAATATTTATTTTCATACATACTTTAATTTTTAATATTTGTACATAATATTATTTATTATTTTCTTGTATAAAAAATGGACAAAATAATAATATCGAATATATACTTTCTTTAATCAAAAAATTAGGGTTTCCCCCTTTTAAAAGTAATACTATTATTTTTCCTTTTTTCTAGGGTTTACATGAATCATTTTCTCATACAAAAAATCAAACATGAAACATTTTTTGCATAAATACATTGCATTGCATATTTAAATATTTGTATATTTATTTATTTCGCACAATATTCAATTGGGTTGTAATAGTATTTTTAGGGTTTATTTTGTGCAATATCCCCATTCAAAAACCTTGTATCCCCCCTCCCATAATAATTGTTGTAATAGCTTAGTTTACATTTACGCAATTTATCGCATTTATACCATGTTTAGTAAAACTATGGTTTGCATGACAAGACCGAAAACAAACAAATAGACATGACCTAATGCAAGAAAAATGACACACATTGCACACAAGCACCCCTTATGGTTTCACCCACTTGGTTACCTAAAATAAAATGGCCATGTTACGCATGCGAAGTATCTTGGCAAAACAAAACAAAAATAAGATCATAGTCCCTTGATGATGTTATCAAAAGGTTGCCTAAAGCAAAATGATCTTGGTCCCTCCAAACATGCTAAGATACTTGGCAACATTGCTATCATGGTCATACGATGACCCACGCCCGTCCCATTTAACATCCAAAGATAGGGTTGCTTACCAAATCAATGGTAAGTCAACAATGTCAAAGTATTAAAAATGCATAAGAAAGACATTTGAGTAGGTAGATAGCTTCTAAGTTACTTGCTCACAATCCTTGCTATTTTCAAAAACAAACACACACACATTTCCAAACATCTTTCAAAACATTGAAACATTTTTCAAAAGACAAATATCTTTGTCTACATTCTCACGAACGAGAATCATTACAAAGATTCCCTAAACTAAAGGCCTCTTTTCAAAATACTTTCAAGATCACACCAAACACAAAGCACCATTTCAAACAATTTCAAAAGCAAAGCAAGTGATCTAAGCAAGTAACTAAGAGCCCATGAAAAACCATGGATGAAAAGGGTGCTAGCACCTTCCCTTTTCATAATCTACCCCCCTAACTCAAGAAAACATCTCAAAGGTCTTTCCTGTGCTTTATTACCTTTCCTTTTGGATAAAATAAAAGTCGGTGGCGACTCTTGCTAAACCGCGACATTTGCGACGAAACGCAAAACCTCAAGTCAGTTCTCCCACTGTATCACAACTGTGTAAGTAAAAAGAAAATCATGATATCACTCTCAACGTTGCAACATCATACTACTTCCAAAGTATTAGAACTTCTTCATATGGATGTAATGTAGGGATGGCAACGGGGCGGGTCGGGGGCGGGTTTAGCTAACCCCGCACCCGCACCCGCAACTCCAGTAATAGACCCGCCCCCGCCCCCAAACCCGCCGGGGGATGGAAATTCACCCCCAGACCCGCCCCCAATGGAGAACGGGTCACCCGCACCCGCACCCGCCCCCACCCGCGAAAACTGTTTTTTTTAAATAAAAAAATATCTATTTTTTTCACAAATTTCCTGGACAGCATTAACAAATACATTAAAAATACAAAATTCGCCATTGATTTGAGTAAATAATTGTAGGATTTAATATTCAAACACCATTCCAAATATTTTTCTATCATAACCCTTCAATCAACTATAATTGGTTGTGAACTTGTGATTCATTAAAAGAGTGTAATCTTTCAATATATCAAAGTATAAATCACTCCCAACAACCAACAATTTTTTTGCAAAGTACAAATACAAAATTAAAACAATACAATCAACAAAAGAACCATTCCAACAACATGGAACAAAATAACCATTCCAACAACATGGAACAAAATATACGATATCATCATAACAAAAAAAGATCCAAATAAACAACAAATTTTCTAATAATCTTCATCTTCGAGGCGGGAGTTGGAAATAGAAGTAGCACCATCAATCAACAACTCACCTGTGTTAAAAAATAAAAGTTAAAATATAAAAATTTAACTTGACAAATTTAATACAAATAATATGAATAATACCTTCATCATCAGACTCCATTTCAGTTAGTAAAATAGCATTTTCATTTCCCACGATAGATTTCAAATTACCTATCAATATAGTAAAATAAAAATAAAAGTAACATAAAAATAATTAAAACAAGGTTATTATAGTAATTGGATTATTCGGGGCGGGGCGGGTGCGGGTGCGGGCGGGTCTCAGTGTCTTACCGCCCCCGCCCTCGCACCCGTAGTTAGAAACCGGGTTTTACCCGCCCCCGCACCCGTACCCGTTTTAGCCGGGTTTTCCCCGTTAATTTCAGGGCGGGTCCGGGCGGGGCCCAGCGGGTCTGGGTTTTTTTGCCATGCCTAATGTAATGGGACCATTACAGATAGACAACTTAGGAGGAAAAAGGTATGTCTTTGTGGTTGTAAATGAATTTTCTTGATATACTTGGATGAATTTTCTTTGAGAAAAATCAGATAATTTTGAAGTCTTCAATAATCTGTGTCAAAGCATTTAAGAGGAGAAGATGAGTATGATTGTCAAGGTAATAAATGACATTGACTATGAGTTTAAGAATACAAAATTCTCTGAATTTTGTGGTTCTGAAGGAATAAGCCATGAGTTCTCTTATTCTTGGAAAACTCAGGGAGATAGAATTGTTGAGCAAAAGACTAGAGTCATATAGGAATCAGCTAGAGTCTTGCTTTGTGCTAGGCAATTTCCATTTGAGTTTTAGGCTGAAGCTGTGAATATTACATGCTATATTCATAACAGGGTCACCTTGAGAGGAGGTACTACTACTACTACTACTCTCTATGATGTATGGAAAGGAAGGAAACCTAAAGTTAAATACTTTCATATATATGGAAGTAAATGCCAAATCTTTACTAACAAAGATCAAGTGGAAGAGAAGGATTCCATAGGGGATAAAGGAATATTTCTAGGCTACTCTTCAAACAGAAGAGCTTATAGAGTTTCTAACTCCAAAATTGGAATTACAATGGAATCTATCAATGTGATAATTGATGATTCAATTGCTGAAGAGAAGATGGATGTTAGATACAATGTTGGAACATCTTGTGTGCAAACTGATGGATCACTAAGGGAGGAAATTTGTGAATACACAAACATAGAATCAGTGAATTCTCAATCTAGCAAAGATTTATCTACTGAAGAACAGATAAGTCATCCTGAAAAAGGTAACATCACTGAATTTAAACAGAAGATGTCAAATACAAATGGATGTGTTGTCTCGAGGGAAACAAGAGAAAGTTTCTATGAACTGGTGTTGAAGAGACATGGTGACAAGAAGGATGTCATGACATTTCATAGTGAAGATCTAAGTTCTTTCAGATATCTCATTCAACGTGGCTATAACAATGACCTTGGTAGTTATAATCAACTGATCTAGAATCTTATTGAAGGAGAGGAAGAGACTCTGGAGCATATGGACAACAAGGAACAACTTGTTGTTATAAAGAATAATGGGATTGGAACTTTTACTATCAAGGAATTATATCCATTACACATATGGAGAAGTGCAACAGTTACTGCATATTTCCTTTATAATCTGAGGCATGACATGCCTGGATAAATTTCTACTAAAAAGAGATGGAAGGAATGTGTTTTATAAGACAGTGGGGCTGACTACAACACTAAGGAAAGCATAAGGCTTTTTGATAGAGGAAAGAGGTGGAAAACCACCTGAAGGTAACCAAGAGTTGTGTTTTGTGCTTCCATTTGTGGTATTACGAGTGTGCAATATGTTTGTGCTTCCATCTGTGGTATTGCAGGTGTGCAATATGTTTGTTTTTGTCTGTGGTATTGCTTGTGTGCAATATGTTTTTGATTTTAATACTTTGTGTGCTTCCATTTGTGGTATTTCTTAGGTGCAATATGTTCCTATTCTTTTTGTGTTTCAACCGTGTGTGTATATTTACTCCAGTTTTTATTAATATTTTGGCTAAAAGGGGGGAGTAAAGTGTTGGTTGTGTGTCCTAATGTTACATCACATGTCTTGACATGTTGATTAAGCATTGTGATAGGAATGCATGTTACTGCTTTTGGGAAAGTAGTTATTGTGGTTTCTTAAGCAACTATTCAGGGGGGCATGATAGTGTGTTCATGTTTGGTTGTGTTGAAGTTGCTGCTTCTGCTATGTCTTATGTTGCATGTGCTCTGATTTGGGGGTTTTCCTTGAGAGGGAGAACTTATTGTGTATGACAGGGGGAGTAATAGATTTTTATGATTGTACAAGCTTTTTAGTTGTGTTGTGTTTTTATAGAGTTTACATGTATTCATGCAACTTGTATTTGTGGTTTTATTCCTCTCTCTAGAGTTTTTGTTCAAAGATTATTTTAGCCAAAATTTGCCAAAGGGGGAGATTGTTAGGTCTGTGATTTTATGGTTGGAAATAATTTTGTAAAACAAAGTGTTGCCAATAATTTTTTCAAAACATGATTCATTGGGAAAAATATGTATTGTAGCCTAATGTTGAACAAGATGAAATAACATCTTGACCAGCTGGTACAGTAGAGTCTGTTGGTACTTTATTTGACAGGTGTTTTAACAGATGTTATAACATGTTACAACAGAACATCGTGACAGTACAACTGGATAATATCTTTGAAGATTTTATTTGAAAATATGATTGTTTGAGGCTTTTAGTTCTTATAACTGAAGGTGCGAAAAAAAATGCAAGAAAGGGGGGTTTGAATTGGGTTTTCCTTTCTTATAAAACTTTCGCTTCTAAGCATTATTTGTTAAATAATGCTTCTGATTGTTGCTTCTAATTCATGCTTCTAATTTGATTAAGAGAACATAAACTCTAAAGCACAAGCAAAAGTAAATAACACGCGATATATCCTGGTTCACTTGAGAAACCCCCAACCTAATCCAGTCCACCCTTCCGAGGTGATTTCGCCTTGAACTCAAGGACTTAATCCACTATAATCATTTTAATTACAATTGTATGGGAAACCGCCGGTAACTAACATCCAATGACATGTTCAGGGATCCAAACTGGATATAACATTCATTGACCCAACATAATCTATTCTCCAGAATCTTCTATCAGGATTTCCTTCCAATGATATCCATCAGTGATCTTAGAAGGCTGGCCTTCACTCAGTCTCCTTTGAGATATGGCTACCATTAACCCAATAGAATCCACTACAAAGATTTCATCTACAATGGTCGCAACCAAAGTCTTCTTGAGAATTATGACTCAACTGAGTCTCTCAAGGAACCATCAAACAATTGTTTGATTTACTTTTGTTTACAATAATAATACTTCTACACAAGATGGATGTAAAAAAAAGTAAGTACATCAGAAGAACCTAATACACACTAAAATATATTACATTTTATTGTAGCTTCAATGTGTGGTCTTCTTTTCTTTAAGTAGCTTCTTCATGTACAATAGCCCAAACCACTTGAATTGCTAAAGTCTTCATCTTCATAAGCTTCTGAAAGCTTTGTTGATCTTGATGTAATAAAGAGAAGAACTTCTTCATCTAGATTCCCTTTAGAACATTATGGACATCATCCATTGTTCTACTTTCTTCAATGATCACCTTAGAGAACAACATTTATGTTGTGGATATGTAACGGAAGCTTTCATGATCATCTTTGTTGTCTTATGCGGCTTAGCAAGCTTTGTGCAGCATATGAGATTAAGCACATTGTGAATCTATGATTTCATTGTAATCAATATGAACATGATTGAAGATTCATTTGGTAACAGTTGTTCTGGTTGTTATTATAGTGGATAAAAACTTTGTTTTGGTTGTTTTCTAATAATGATAGATTTTCTTTTGAATATCAACAACTTATGACTTGAAACTTGTAGCTTTTAGCACCCAGTTGTGATATGGTGGGAGAACTGACTTGGGTGTTTTGTGTTTTATCGCAATTGTTGTGGATAGCAAGAGTCGTCACTGAATTTTATTTTATCCAATAAAGGAAAGGGTGAAAAGAACAGGAAAGACCTTTTGAGAATTTTTCTTAAGTTTGGGAGGTAGGTTATGAAAATGGGAGATATTAACACCCTTTTCATCTGTAGTTATCTATGGGCTCTTAGTTTCTAGCTCACTTTTTAAAATGCTTTATAAATGCGCTTGTGTTTGTTTGAAATTATTTTTGAAAATTTCCTTCATTTATGCAAACTTTGTAATGATTCTCGTCTCTATAAGAATGCATACAAAGTGTTGACTTTTGAAAATATTTCATGAAAGTGTTGGTGTATTTGAAAGATGTTTGTTTTGAAATGTTTGTGAGAAAGCAACTACGAGCGTTCTATCTACTCAAGAGAAAGTCTTTGTTCTTTTCCTCCTCCTTTAGATAGTGTTATTTTACCATTGATTGGTAAGGAGTCATATTATTAGATGTGAGGGACAGGCGTGGGTCGTCGTACAGTCATAGAAGAAAACTTGTAAGATACTTTAGCAGTTTGTCGTAAGGGACTAAGATCGTTTATCAAAGGCAACATCGAAGGTTCATCGAGGGACTACGATCTTGTAATTGAGGGTCTTTGCTAAAACATCCCACGTTCGAGGGACATGACTATTTTATCTGGGGCAACAAGTGTGGGTTATCCTAGAGGTGCAAGTGTGCAAAATGTTTTGTTTTCAAATATTTTATCTTGAATTAAGGTTGTCTAGTATTGATTTTAAGATCTTGCCATACAAACCCTAATTACTAGCAATAATATGGAAAGCGATAAATTATGGAAATTAAATGTCCTACGCTATTACAATACTTTGGGTGATGGGGGATAAAAATTTACAAATGGGGATGACAAGTAAAAATAAAACCTAGTTACTATTACAAGGCTTTGACAATTACATGATTTATAATGAAAAATAGTAAATTGTGCAAGAAAATGTAAAGTGAAAAGAAATTGTTTTTTAGGGTTTTTTTATAGAAAAGGTTTTGTAGTTTCAATTATTTTAGAAAATAACTTGAATGTTTTATCAAGAAAAAGTTTTTGTATAGGGTTAGGCCATCTCCAAGCAATGCAAAATGTCTAGTGCACCTTTAATGATCCAAAATTATAGCAAAAATGTCAAAAAAATCAAGATTTCTTATACCTAGGCTGACACGTGCCGTGTCACCGGACACGGGCACCCGTGTCATAACTTGCTTCTCTACACCTTTTTTATTCCATCCACATTGACACGGGTTGTGTCGTGTGACATGGGCACTCGTGTCATCCCCTGTCCTGCCTGCTTTGCACATTTCTGATTGACACTGGCCGTGTCGTGTGACACGAGCACCCGTGTCAGCCCCTGTCCTGCTTGTTTTGCCAAATTTCTAACCCAGCTGAACTGACACGGACCGTGTCGTGTGACACGGGAACCCATGTCAGCCCATGGCCTACCTTTTTGCTAAGTTTTCTCTTTGATATGTCATGTTGTATCCTTTTGAAAGCAAAAGCAAATGATGTATGGATAAAGAAATTACAGTTTAAGAAAATTTACCTCTTGAAGAGAAAACTTTAGAACACGTACGGATGTTCCAGGTACAAAGTGGTGATTGATCAAGCTCCTTGGGACCTTCTTAAAGCTATGTCAATCCTCACTTTGTGCTGAAAGTTGCTGAATCACTCCAACCAAGTCAAGTTGCAAGGTATTGTTTTTGAGTTTAGAAGACGGTGATAATGAAGTTACATAAGTTGTTCTTGTGTTTGAACAACTTCTATATGATGTATGTGAAGTATTTGGATGATTTTTTTTGGCAAAACTTGCAAGGTGTGAGAGGTTCAAAGATTTGGACTTCAAAGCTCAAAAATGAAGGCTTTGTGGATAATTCTGGTTTTTTTAGAGTATAGGGGTTTTGAGGGCTTGTTCATCTCTCTCTATCCTGCAAAATGATCTCTCTATTTATAGGAAAGAGGTTTTAAGACAAGGGTTGATCAAATTTTCAAGATCACATGTTATGGCTAGTTTGGATTGTAAATGAAGAAGCTTGAAGATCATAGTTCCAATGCTTTGTACTTTGCTTCAAGAGTTGTTGGATACTTTAAGCATGCTTATCTGATTTTGTGTGTTGAGTGTGTGTAGAAGGAACAAGTTAGAGGCTCAAGAAGAGCTAATTTTTGTGATTAAAGCTACTTTGCAAGAATGGCAATGTTAACTTTGTGCCAAAAATGGAAAGATCACTTGGACAATGCTTAAATCAAATGGACCATAGCTCAAAAGTTTATATAAACGTTAAATTATGGTGAGATTTGCAAGTTAGAAGGCCTGAAAAACAAGATTATGCAGCATGGCATGTAGATTGGCTTATGTGTTCTTCACCAAAATGACTTGTAATTCAAGAATGGATGCCCAACTTCATGCCTTTGAATCTCCTAGCTCAAGTATGACAAATTCATGCTCTTGGAAATTTTGGAAAGCTTGAAACATTGTCTATAACCTTCATGTTTACCACTTTGGCTAAATCATTTTGGAACTAGGTGATAACTAGTCAAGAAGTTAGATCAAAAACTGACCAAAACCTGTTGAAAATTTCTCTAAGTGTTTTGTAAAAAATGTCATGACTTCATGAGCTTGTATCTTTAAATCTAAGCATTTTTTGGAGATCAACCCTCTAATATAAAGTTGTAGAATTCATCAAGATATAAAAATTTCATGTTGAAAGTTTCCTTTGAATCATCTTGCATCTTGGTGAAGAAATGTCATGAAGTAATGAAATTATCAAGGTTAAAAACACTAGAATTTTCCTAAGTCTTGGAAATCTTGACTTTTTGTTGACTTTCTTGACTTTCTTGATTCTTGTTTACCAAGTTTGATATTCTTGAATTTCTTGATGAATTTTGATTTTTGAAATTCAATATTGACTAATAAGTCAAAGTTTGACTTTTTGTGTATCGGTTGACTTTTCGTCAACACAACTGATTTTCAGTCATCTGAGTAATTGACTGAGCAGAATTGTGATGCAAGGCTTGAAACTTCGTATGAGAAATCTTAAAGACCTATAATGAACAATGAAAGTAATTTGGAGCATCAAAAGTCCATTTGTCCTTGAGAAAACCAAAACCCTAATTTGGAGCCAATGCTTAGGAGGTGAGTTTGTCTGATCAAACCCTTGAGAACCCTTGAGAAATGTCTTGAGAAAAGAGAGGGAAAATTTTGGGGTACAACAACTTCCCTTGATCAATCATATTAAACCTGAAGAGTTAGATTGGTATGTCTGCCATTCGTAACTTGAAGGTGGAAGATGATTGAACACTAAAGTGACCAGAAATTTGCACTCGCTGGTGCACGAAGTAATGTTGTTGGTTGATTGTGTCAGGAATGGGCTTAAAGATGCCATTTTGAGAGGTGATAAAGAGTTATCACAGATGGGCTTATAGATTCCATCCAAAATAACTGTTGATAGAGGTTGGAAGAAGTACCATAATAAATCTTTGGTCGATATATACTGAAACAACACATGTCTATATTTGTATTTGACTAGATAAGAATCAGAATAAATCTTAGGGTCGATTTGACTGAACCAGAGAAAGTGTCTACTGAAAACGAATCAGGGTAAATCACGGGTTGATTTAAACTGAACCAGCAGAGGTCTAAAATGGTCTTTAATTGGATATTGAATCAACATAAATCTTAGGATTGATTTAACTGAACCAGAGAAAGTGTTTACCAGAAACAAATCTGGATAAATCATTGATCGACTTAAACTAAACCAGCAGAGGTCTAAAATGTTCTTTAACTGGATATTGAATTAGCATAAATATTATGATCAATTTAACTGAAGCAGAGAAAGTGTCTACCGGAAATAAATTAGGACAGATCATTGGTTGATTTAAACTGAACCAGCAGAGGTCTAAAATGGTCTTTAACTGAATATTGAATAAGCATAAATCTTAGGATCAATTTAACTGAACCAGAGAAAGTGTCTATCGAAAACAAATTAGGATAAATCATTGGTTGATTTAAACTGAACCAGCAGAGGTCTAAAATGGTCTTTAACTGGATATCGAATCAGCACAAATCTTAGGACCGATTTAACTGAACCAGAGAAAGTGTCTACCAGAAAAAAAAATCATGATAAATCATTGATCGACCTAAACTAAACCAACAGAGGTCTAAAATGGTCTAGAAGAAGTGAAATATCTTTTATTCTACACAAAGTGAAATATCTTTTAGTTAATGCTTTTATTTAAGTGAAATGGTCTAAAATGGTCTAGAAAAAGTGAAATATATTTTAGTTAATGCTTTTATTTATAGATATTTAGCTCTTATGCTTTTTTAGTATTATAGGTCTCAAAGGGCATGCATGTTGCTGACGTGGTGTAGGTGTATCAGTATTGCACTTCAAAAGTTGTGAATGGAGAAGTCTATGTAATAAGACACGCTTTTTAACAATTACAAAAAAATCACATATAAAGTCAATTTTGGATCTGACGGATCAAAGTTTTCAAACCCACATTTGGACATAAACACTCGTGCAAGATTGAAGTTTGTAACCTCTTTACACGATATTTGTGAGCTTAAACTCGCATGTTCCTTGATGATTCAGTTGGAAGAACCACAAGGACATGGTTTAAAACTGAAGTGAAGGAACTCATAAAGAATATGACTCAGAATAAATATGTTTGCACTCACTGATATTGGTGCCAGAAGAATGAAGCCTTCTCTTTTAGAGGTGACTTTATCTCAATTCATGAAAAAAACACTCAAGGAAACTTAAAAGATATAAACACAAATAAATAAATGTCCAATCAGAACAATGAAACATCTATAAAAAATATAAAGACTCTGATAGGTTAAGTGGGGGATTTGCTACTCATCTAAGTGGTGGATTTGTTGCAAATACTCTTATTAACCCTGAGAATAAAAGTTTCGAGGAGATTGAATTAAGAATTAAGTTGGTACCTACACAGTTGATTCTTCCTAGAAGAGTAAAAAAATCTAAAATCATGAATGAAGAGAGATTTGAAAGAGAATTTAAAAATGAATGTGAAGAATAAAATTAGTAAGGAGTTGAAAAAAGAATCTAGAAAAAAGTAAGGAGAGTGAGGAAGAAAAAATAAGACTGGAGTAAATATTGCAAAAGTGGTAGATGAAGAATGAAACATCTCCCCCTTTGGTCATTTTTTAGGCAAATAAAACATACAAGATATAATACATAATGTAACAAGCATACTTCATGACATGATCATCTAAACTTATTAGAGAGCAACAAAAACATACATGTTAGCATACAACATACATAACACTTTAACATGCAGACATAACAAAATTTGTTGATAGAAAAGCAACCACATCTTTTGAGGATCTAACATATTATCTTGTATAACATCATTATCATCAAATTATCTCCACCTCCTTATTGCCTCAAAAATGGTAAACACCTTTATCACCTTGAAAGTAACTTATGACACTTGCATGACATTTTATGTAGCATTCACATGGTGGTTAATTCAGTATAAATATTGCTCCTAACATTATTTCCTATGTGAAGACTTGATAACTTTTTAACCATGATGTATGAGATGTGATCATGAGTATATCCATGTAATAGTCTCAATGGTTTAATGTTATCCTACTTCATAATAAAGCTTAACTATGGAGACTTTAGAATAGTATCCTTATATTTAATGGGATCTCATGATTAAGTTACACTTAATATTTCATTAAATGAACTACCTATTTTAGAGACTATTTTTTTGGAAAAACAAACATAACAAAAAAATACCTCTTATTATTACTAAATAATTATATACATGTAGAAAAACTATTGGTCTCTAGGGCTTACACCAACAAGATGTTCATATTCTGTTTGATCCATTTATGATGATGAAATATCACAAGAAGTAGAAAAGATATAGCAAATAACAACTAAGCAAGAAAGGATAATAAGATATGAGTAATGAAATAAAAAGGAAAGGGAGATACCATTGTGTAGGAGGATTCTAATCGATTAGAAGTTTTCCTAATAGATTATGGCTTAAATGCAATTGATTAATTGTCTGGCCCATGAAATAATTGTAGGCTTTTAAAATTTAATCAATTAGATCTTTGATCTAATTGATTAGTAGGCACTGAATTTTAATTTTAAACGTCTCTAATCGATTAACCCTAAGATCTAATCGGTTAGAAGGCGAGAAATTGTGTTTCCTTGTGCTTTTTGGGCCTGGAATGAATTTGGTCCAAATTTCTATTTGCACCGCCTTTTTATTTTCATATCCCTTTCCTTTTCGGTCTTCACTTAAGCTAACAGTTAGTTAAACAATAATTTCAAAGGATCAATTTGATAAATTAGCACTTGCTAGAAAAGTAAATGGAGTTTTTCCTTATTAATTTTCTAACAGGTGACTTATACCTTTATCATTACACAACCATTTTAGAGAATCTTTCTTCTTTTTCTATTTTGAGAATCAAATTGCCTTCTCTTTTCTAGAATCTTTAAATTTTTTTAATATGAGGGGCGTTTTCAATTCTTTTACTAGAGCTTTGCTTCTGAAAATCTTTCTAAATATTTCTTCATAAGTGGAGTCGCCTCCCCACATTAGAGTCGAAGATAAAAAATCATTGAACTTTTTGGATAAATGCTTTTTGACAACTATTTTGATTGTATCATTTAGAGTTTGACGTTGCAAATTGGTGTACCCCAAAATTTGCCCTCCCATCTTCTCAACATTTTCTCATCACAAGGCCCTTGGAGCTCAAGGTCCAGTTAGGGTTTCCTCTGCTCAAGACTTATCCTTGCACTGTTGACCCAAATTAGGGTTTGTGTTTGCACAAAGATATTTTGACCTAAAATGCCTAAGATGACTTTCAAGCTTCATGTTGGACTCCCAAGTTTATCCATACCAAGTTTTAAGTCTTGATTCCAAATTTTGCCCAGTCAATTGGACAGTTGACCTAGAAATCAACTGTATTGGGGAAAAAGTCAGTTGTGGCCAATTGACAGCCAAATCTCATGAAAATTGACCCACATCAACATTATGAACTCATATTAACCATTTGATCAAGTTTGGATCACAATTCCACAAGAAATTTGATCAGATCACCAAAAGGGCAAAATGGTAATTTTTAGGGTTTTGACTGCACAAAGGCAATTTTTGACTGTTTGACCTAGCCAATGGCAAACCAAACTCACATATGGACTCAAGGAACCCATGGAATTGTCTTGACATACTCAACAAGTTCAAAATATCCCAAATGCACAAGATTGACAGTTGAATTTCCCAGTCAATTGATCAATTTTGACTGTATACTGAAAAGTCAAACTTTGACTTTTTTGGTCAAAATCAAGTGTCAAGATTCATTTTTCATCAAAACATGCCAAATCATGAAACTTGTTCATCAAGAAATCAAGAATCACAAATTAGGGTTTGAAATGAAGATTTTTCATAACTTAGAATTTTTCTAAGTTATGAAAAACCCTAATTTTTTCCTAACTTTGTCCCACTTTCTCACCAAGATTCATTTGGATTCAAGCAAAAGTCAAAACATGAAAGTTGTATTCCATTGCAAAATCTACAACTTTGATTCACAAAGTTTTCCCAAAAGAAGCTTGTAGCTCAAGTTACAATTTTTGGAACAAGGGTACCAAACCATTCTTAACTTAGAGAAATTTTGAACCATTTTAGGCAGGATTTTTGCCTAACTTCAAGACCATTTTTCACATACTTCCACTTGGAATTTCAATTTTCATTTCAAAGATGGATTGTAGTACACATTCAAAGCTTTCCAAAATGTCCAAGAACTCATCAAACAACCTCATGGTTAGGGAGAATCGAATTTGGAAAGTTGGGAAAAACTCACTTTCTTTATGGCCAATTTACATGTTCATACACTTGTGCCATTTTGAACTCAGCTTGCATTCCTTGATTACAGGTCCTATATCCCATTTGCACTCAATAATTTAATGCTAACTCATTGTGCCAAGGCCTTGTTTTATGTGTTTAAGCATTACATGGAAGTTTAACCCTTAAATAGAAAAAGCAAATTAGCCATTTTAGAAAAGTTGAACTTTATGTCAAATGCAAATCCAAGCAAGTACAATGAAAATCCTTTTGGCACAAGTTTATGAACTAATCACACTGATCAAAGCTAAGATATATAACATAGATTGGGGGCATGTACAAGCTAGAAACACCACTTGACATTTTCTTGCTTAAAGTTGAAGTAACCTTGCATAACAACACACAACTCTGATTCCTGTGAACTAGAGCTTAAGAAAAGTTATCAAACACTTTCTAATCATCAAACCTAAGTTGAAACACAAGCCAACCAAGTTCTATACCTTATCAAACACAGAATCACCCTAAAACTGCCAAAACAGGGCACCTGCTGCAGATTGAGTTCCATAACTCAGTCCATTCGTGCATTCTTACTGAAACCACTTCAAACACATCCCACATCATCCCTTGAAACTGTTCCAAGCCCTAAACACGGCCTGTAACATCCCTAACTAACATCACCATTTTCATTTTTCTGTTTTGCAGTTGAAGTACCATAGCACGATTCTCTTGGTTTCCAAGCAAACTAAAGGTTGGAATAGCATCCTAAGACATCAAGGAAGCTATACAAATCATTACCTTGCCTTGTAAGCATCTCCATTGTTGCACACATTTCCAACTGAACAGGTAAGTTCATGATCTTGTATCTCTCTATCCAGGCATTGTTAGGTTTAGATTTGTGAAGGAATTATGTCACATTCATGGCCCTGAACATGCCCATGTAATTAGTTTTCATTTATGTTATGTGTGCTATGAGAATTTGATGTCTGAACATGGAACAAAAACTAGGTCAGGAATTGGGGGAGAAGAAATTCTCTCTCATTTCTGAGAGTTAGATTGATTTCTTTATATGTCTAGAATCGTGGCTTCAAGCTCTACAGGTTTCATGTTGCAAGATTTGGCAAAAGATCAAGGAATCTGGAGATAGCAAACGCGTGTTTTTTTGAACAGAAATGCTGGAGGTTGAAGAAGACAGGGTCTTGGGCTGGGCTTGTCTCATTTTTCCTATTTGCACCTTGTTTTTACTTTTGAACCCCCCTGACCCATTTTGATTTTTACTTATCATTTTCCACTTTTTCCTTTTGATTTTATTTCTATATTTTTATTTAAGTATGAAAAAATATAAAAATCATTTTTTCCACATTTTTTGCATTTATTTTGATATTTATTAGTCTTTATTTAGTTTTTGTACATAAATAAATACTTATATACTATTATTTAAAATAGCTAAAAATAATACAAACATATTTTTCTGACTTTTATTTCATGTTATCTCTTGAAAACATTTTATAATAAAAATACACTTTTTTTATATATAATATTAAATATTTTATTTTGCATATATAATATATATTTAATAAATAATGTAAATACATATATATTTGTTAATATATTTAGGAAAATACAAAGAATTAATACATTTTTATTTTATTAATATTTTGACCTCAAAATACCTTTTTTTTACAATATACCTTTTTCATTTTATTTTATTTTTTATACATATGGTATATAATACTTAATAAATATTGTATAATAAATACATTTTATTTATAAAATTAGGGTTTCACCCTAAATACATAAAATACCAAAAAAAATTAATCCATTTTATTTTGTTTACTTAACACATGAAAAATACCTTTTTACATACATATAAAAAAGAAAACCTTTTTGCATTTTGCATATTTATTTTATTTAAATATTGTGTAGTTAAATACCTTGCAAATTCCAATTTGATGTAATAGTCTAGGATTTTAATTCTTGTCAAAATACCCCCCCATTTGAACATTTGTACCCCCCTTCCCATATATTGTGTTGTAATAACTTAGGAACTTTATTTTTCACACTTTAAAGCTTTCTAATTATGCCATGTTAGAATTAGGGTTTGTATGCAAATCAATTAACCAAAATAGTTTGACCTAAATTCAAGATAAACAAGCATGAAAATGGACAACACTAATCACACTTGCACCCCTAGGGTATTCCACTTGTTGCCTTCAATAATGGGCCATATTGCATGTTAGGTCTCTTTGGGCAAAACAAACACAATTCAAATGATCATAGTCCCTCGATGACGCTTTCGAAAGTTGCCTAAAAATGATCAAATCCCTCCAAGGAAAAATTGCCCAAAGATACTTGGCACCATTGCAATTATGGTCTAAACGATGACCCGCACCCGTCCCTTTCACATCCTAACACAAGATTGTCCACCAAATGCAATGGTGGAAAAAAATTGTTAAAAGGGTTAAAACATAACAAAGATCTTTGAGAAATTTAGGAGTAGACAACCTCTTAGTTACTTGAATCAAACTTGCAAAACAAAACACTTGCCTATTTTCAAACCACACATCAATACATTTTCAAAACAACTTTCAAAAACATTGAAAACCTTTTCAAAAGACATACACCTTTGTATACATCCCAACATGGATCATTACAAAGGTTGCCACCACATTGGCTTCTTTTCAAAACATTTTCAAACCCACACACACAAAGCACCATTTCAAACAATTGAAAATTAAGGCAAGTTGATCTAAGCAAGTAACTAAGAGCCCATGGATAACCATGGATAGAAAGGGTGCTAATACCTTCCCTTTCTATAATCTACTCCCCGAACCCAAGAAAACATCTCAAACGTTTTTGCTGTGCTTTTTAACCTTTCCTTAGGATAAAATAAAAAGTCGGTGGCGACTCTTGCTCAACCGAAACATTTGCGAAAACAAACGCAAAACCCTAGTCAGTTCTCCCACCGTATCACAGAACTGGCGACTCTGCTGGGGAAAAATTTAAAAGTGGAGTAACCTTAGGGCTTAGATCACCCTCTTGCATGACTAATTGTTTGTTTGATTGCTTTAATCTTGGCTCTCTTTTTTGGGTTTACAATCCTACACCCGGATTTTGGGAAACATTCATAGATAACAATACGTTGTGGAAACTGTGCGAGGTATACCGACACGGTCGAAGCAATAGCTATATTAGTGCGACATATTTGTGAGTACCGGTAACACTTGAGTTCAATCAAGGAGAGTACGAGGCCGCTGAGTGATGTCACTAAGCACTAATGACCTAGAACCTTACTTGACCATCTTGGCCTTACATTAGGGGTAGTGAGATAACCGGCTTTGGTGCAGTCCGAAGTTGGTAGATACTCGATACTACACTCATTGAGGGTTGTTTTCTTGGAATATTTTGGTCGCTAGTTAAGTGGCTAAACCAAAACAATGAACAATGAAAACAATCCAATGATATTGAGCTCCTTAGAACCCGGTTACTATTTATAGGACAGGTTTTTAAGCCAACTACACTCAAGAGGGTACTTACCTATGAAACCCCATGCAAGCCTGAAACTAGGGTTTGGTGTGATTTGCCTGTACATATGCTTGTGCATACATCATGAACATCATAAAGCATCATATGCATTTACTAACCACTTCAAGGGTTTAGATCTTCATCTTTGTTCTTGTTTTGTAGGTCATGGAAATTCCTCGCAGAAAAACCATCCAAGTCAACCTTGTGAGAATCTCTCCTCAACTCAAGGAGCTCACCTCAAGAATTCCGGAAAGCTCATCCTTCAGTGAAAGACATGGTAGACTGCTCAGCTTAGTCAACACCAACATTGAAGAGGATATGATGAAAGTGCTATTCCAGTTCTTTGACCCTCTTCACCACTGTTTCACTTTCCCCGACTACCAGTTGGTGCCCACTTTGGAGGAATTTTCTCAACTCCTGAGAATTCTTATCCTCAATCAACTACCTTTCAACGGTACGGAAAAGGAATCAAAGCCTGAAGATGTTGCTCGAGCATTACATCTACAGCCTTCTGACATCAAGGGACATTGGGAAACTAGAAGCGGCGTCAAAGGTTTTTTAGCAAAATTCTTGTTTGAGAAGGCACAAGAATGTTGGAATTCATTGGACCTACAAGCCTTTGAAGAGATTGTGGCACTCCTTATCTATGGGTTGGTCCTGTTCCCAAATCCTGACCAGCTTGTAGAGGTCAACACCGTCAAAATCTTCTTGTCCAGAAATCCAATACCAACATTGCTTGGGGACATCCTTCACTCATTTTACACACGAACAATGAGAAAGAGGGGTGTTCTCATGTGTTGTACTCCTCTCCTTGCAAGGTGGTTTATTTTGCACCTTCCACAATCTGTCTTGAAGAATGACCAAGGCTCAAGGTGGTCCCAACAGTTGATGACTCTTACTCACTCTGATGTACATTGGTGTTCTCGGTCCAGAGAAAATGTCATCATCGTCGATCGTTGTGGAGAGTTCCCTAATGTTCCATTACTTGGCATTAGAGGGGGCATTACCTACAACCCTGGCCTAGCTTTGAGGCAATTTGGATATGCACGAAGAGATGGTCCTCATGACATGTTGATTCCTGACCTAGTTTTTGACTTCGACAACGATGCGCAAGGACTTCGCCAAAGATTCATCAGAGCTTGGGGGAGGCCCAACAAGGTTGATAGCAAGACACTGGGGCACAAGAACTCCATCCCTCTTGAACCTTATCTCAAGTGGGTACGAGCCCGAGCCCAGAGTCTAATGATGCCTTATCCTCATATTCTCCCTGTGATTAAAGAGCCCGTCAAGGAAGGAGAGGTTCCCTACACCATCCTACATCCTGACATGCCTACATCGTGGGAGGAGATGCAGAAGAGTTGGATCCAACTCAAGGAGGAACGGAACACTTTTGAAGCCAGCTTCTACGCCAGCGAGAAGAAGGTTCTAGAGCTCACCCGCCGACTCCATGAGTAAGAGGCCCTCAACACCTACATTGCACCAAAGAGGATGCGCAACGTCTTTTTACCTTGAGAAGTTGTTTTTGTAATATTTGGCCCATGGGGCACTTATGTACTAACAAATTTATTCTTATTAATATGACGTGCGTTCTTTTTGTCTGCAACAATTGTGAATTTCTAAAATCCTTGAATGCATTGCATAGATAGCATCTCATGCATCATGTGCATAACAGGTACCCCTTTTTCTACAGGTTGCTTAATCTTCTTCGCTGTTTATTTTGAACAGTCATCATGAATCCAGAATCATCCAGTGAGCAAGCAATCAAGGCCCTCCAGGCCCAGAATGCCCAGTTTCAAGAGATGGTCATGAGCCTGGCCCAAGGACAACAAGAGTTGAAGGCTCTGCTCTTAAAGAAGAAGAAGAAGAAGAGGACTGTGTTGTTCAATACTGGACGCAGGTTTGGGAACACACTCCATAACGAGGCTGATCCAACTACTTCCTCTGCAGAGAAAGACAGTCCCCAAGGGGGAGGAGCTCCTAGTCATGCAGTCTCTGACAACGAGACGGATTACAATGACGAACAATACCCTCCCGCTGCTGACAGATACAAGCAATTAGAGGACCGCTTGAGTGCCATGGAGATTCAAAATGTGTCGGGGCTGGATTTCGGAGATTTAGGGTTATCTTCTGGGGTGGTAATCCCACACAAGTTCAAGGAGCCTGCCTTTGCCAAATACGACGGGGCTTCCTGTCCAAAGTTGCATCTCAGATCGTACGTAAGGAAGATCCAACCTTACACGGCAGACAAAAACCTTTGGATCCATTTCTTCCAAGATAGCCTTTCGGGGTCACAGCTTGAGTGGTTCTATCAGCTAGATGGAACCAGTATCCGACATTGGGAAGATTTGGCTACCGCATTTTATAGACAATATCAATACAATTCTGAACTCGCTCCTACGCGTACCCAACTTCAGGGTATGTCTCTAGGAACAGGCGAAGGGTTCAAAGAATATGCACAAAAATGGAGAGATTTGGCTGGCAGGGTGCAGCCTCCTTTGACTGATCATGAACTGGTTGACATGTTTCTAGGGACCTTGTCTGGTCCATTCTTCAATCATCTGGTTGGTAATTCCTCCGCTGGGTTTACGGATTTGATCCTGACGGGTGAAAGGATAGAAGCTGGCATCAGGTCAGGAAAGATACAGAAGGGTGCCTCCGCAAGTACTGAGAAGAAACCTTTCAAGAAGGAAGCTAGTGCCGTCTATGGTCCTAGAAGACAAGTTAAGCCAGAACACCGTCAAGTCGTCAATGCCTTGGTCATTTCAAAACCTGTTGTTGCTCCTCAGCAGTACAATCAACAAAGGGGCGAGAGGCCCAAGAGGCAATACACTCGGCTGAGTATGACCTTGTCACAAATCTTACCGCAACTGTTATCAACCAACTTGGTGACCATCAAAGAGGCTCCGAAGGTCGTGAATACTGCATCTCCTAAGTATAACCCAAATGCCCGTTGTGCTTATCATTCTGATAGCCCCGGGCATACTACTGATGATTGATGGGCCCTGAGAAATAAGGTTCAAGACCTTATCGATGCGAAGGAAATTCAGTTTGAGGCGCCTGAGAGGCCAAATGTTGTAACTGCT